>OX415254.1:93801662-96496662 GCA_948329865.1 Linaria vulgaris
TTTTCATCGTCTTCATACTAGTTAATAGTTCATGCGACCACCGAGAACACCTACAAGGTCTGGAGTACTACACCAAATCTTCTGTGAAAGAAAACCAGCGTTGCACAATCCTAAGTCTTCTCGATATGCCCTAGACTCATTTGATCGCATCAGTTAAACGGATGCCTAATCCCTCAAGAGGTTGAACCTCAAGGTCATACTTTAACTCCAAACTCTCATGATATGTTCCATAACAATTTTGCATACTTAACGCGCAATTATTCGTTAACGATGGACACTATCAGGGATGTGATATCAAATAGTCTTCCTTTTCCCTCGTGCCAATCGATTTTGGTTTGACTGCTTTCCCAGGGATGCGGTATCAAATAGTCTTCATTTGCCCTCGTGCCAATCGATTTTGGTTTGACTGCTTTCCCACTAATGCCCCTTTAGACCGAATCAATCATGGTCATAGATAACATTCTAAAGTAGCTATCATCAAATCTCGACGTCATGACATAGTCAAAAGTCAATAAAGGGCACTTAATGATATGTAGCTCACACAGTGAGGAAATGGGGAATCATTCACTCACTCTTACAAATGGTCGTCCAAGCACATGTAGTATGAAACACATGCTGCGGTGGAATACTATTTACACATAAAAGAGTGTATGTCTATCGACATCGCACAGATCTTAGCCCAATCACCCTAGTGACTAGCTTGAGTCCATCACTCATCCGCTTCGCATAGCGATGAAGAGATCTCACATCTGTCTTACTATACAGGCTACATAGATTTTGGGAGAAATCTATGTTCGATCCTTAACATCAAGGATCTCATCTTAATATCAAACTAAGGCGATGTATACTTGTATCAACCTCTCAACTCATCTTCTGTAAGACAAGTAAGGGACCCGTTTATCTCATCTCTACTCGCTCACCTAGTGCCAGAGAGAATTGCTCGTGTGAGAGAGCCGATCATGCCTGTCGACATGCTTCAGTGTGTGTATAAACAAAAATGCTATATGGAATCAAACTTGAAATTAACATCATATTGCATTAATATCAAAATTAAGTAAAAAAAAAAGGTCAACTAAAACAATCTACGCAATCCCAAACTTCTAACATGAGTCTGAAAGACATCTCTAGCTATAGGTTTGGTCATTGGATCAGCAACCATGCGAGTCGTAGATATGTATTTTAGGACTACTTCATTTCTCGTAATCATGTCCCGTATGTAGTGAAACCTTGATCAATGTGTTTGGTTTTTCCATGATACTTTGAATCCTTTGCATGGGCCAGAGCCGTAACACTATCACAAAATATTGTTACTGGATCTGAGGCATCAGTTACAATATTTAAGTGCATAAGGAATCTTCTCAACCAAACAGCTTCTTGCACTGTTGTAGAACATGCTATGTACTCAGTTTCCATAGTGGACAATGCTATACAAGGTTGTTTCTTGCTACTCCAAGTAATGGCACCATTTTTCAGCAAGAATACATACCCAGACGTGGATTTGCACTCATCAAGGTCGCTGTCCCAATCAGCATCACTATAACCTTGTAACTGCAAATCTGAACCTTGATAGCAAAGTACATAGTCCATTGTTCCTTTCAGATATCTAAGAATCCTCTTGACTGCTTTCCAATGAGCAAGTCCTAGGTTCGACTGGAATCTGCTTACTAGCCCAACTGCATAACAAATATCTGGGCGAGTACACATCATTGCATACATCAAGCTCCCAACGGCACTAGCATAAGGAACATGAGCCATTTGCTCTTTTTTGGATTGAGTCTTAGGACACATTTCTTGGCATAAGCCCTCACCTTTGGCGATAGGGGTGTCGATAGGTTTGCAATTTTGCATCTGCAAGCGCTCTAGAACCTTCTTCAAGTAAGTCTGTTGGGACAAACTAAGAAGTTTCTTAGAACGATCTCTAGAGATATTAACTCCCAGAATGTATTCTGCTTCACCCATGTCTTTCATTTCAAAGTTAAAAGATAACCACTCTTTAGTGGCGACAATCATCTCTTTGTCATTACCCGCCAATAGAATATCATCAACGTACAATGACAATATTATGAAACTCCCTTTGGACCGTTTGACATACACACAATGGTCTTCTTCAATCATCGTAAACTCATTCATAAGAATAGCTAGATGAGATCTTAAGTACCATTGTCTAGATGATTGTTTAAGGCCATAAATGGATCTTTTAAGCTTGCACACCTTGCGCTCTTGACCCTTGACCTCAAACCCCACTGGTTGATCCATATAGATCTCTTCATCTAGTTCTCCATTGAGAAATGTTGTCTTCATGTCCATCTGGTAGAGTTCCAGGCCCAGGTGAGCTACCATAGCTAGGATTAGGTGAAATGAGGCAAACCTCACAACTGGAGAGAATGTTTCCTCGTAGTCTATACCCTCTTGTTGGGTATATCCTTTCGCAACTAATCGAGCCTTATACATGTCTATCGATCCATCTAACTTGCGTTTAAGCTTGAGAACCCATTTGCTTCCTATAGCTTTACGCCCAAGTGGTAGATCGACCAAGTCCCAGACTTGGTTTGTCCTCATAGACTCCATCTCATATGTCATTGCTTTTAACCATTATTCTTTAACAGTGGATGTAAGAACTTCCTTGAAATTCTTAGGTTCTCCATCATCATGCGGAGCCACCATAAAAGCTTCTCCTTCAATCTCAAAACGACGACGGGGTATACTTTCACGTGAGCTTCTACGCAGCTGAGAGACTTGTGATTTCTCTTCAAGTGAAAAGCTCCCACTCAGAGTCAAGTCACTCCCATTGTCCCTAGTAGTGTGAATATATTCTTCTTCATTCTCAACTTGGCGACTTGGGGTCACTTCCTCTGAAATCTCTTGGAGTTCTAGACTCCTATCAACATCACCCCTGTTAGGGAATTCATTTTCAATGAAGTCCACATCTCGTGACTCAATTTCAGTTACACTACCATCCTCACGTTCTCCAATCATAACATAGCTCTTAGAGTGTTCAGAATATCTTATAAAGATACGCTTATTTCCTCTAGGACCTAGTTTCCCATATCTATGAGAACTACTGAGAACGTATCCCGTAGAACCCCAAGGATGCAAGTTACTCAGATTTAGTTTCTCGCATGTCCACAGTTCGTAAGAGGTAGAACTAACTGACTTAGAGGGCACTCGGTTAAGAATGTAGGCAGCAGTTATAAGAGCGTCGCCCCAAAAGGATATTGGGAGACTCGCATGCGCCATCATTGATCTAACAATCTCGAGAAGTGTTCGATTTCTTCTCTCCGCTACACCATTTTGCTGCGGAGAATAAGGCATCGTCAACTGTCTCTTGATTCATCTTTCATCACATAGCCTTTTGAATTGCTCAGATAAATATTCACGATCACGGTCAGTTCAAAGAGCCTTAATGCTCGAATTCAATTGATTCTCTACCATTGCCATATATTGTCTAAAGCACTCAAATGCTTCTAACTTATGGGAGATCAAGTATGCATGACCGTATCGTGAATAATCATCTATAAATGTAATGAAGCAGACACCACTGTGTCTTGCCCTCACGTTCATTGGTCCACAGATATCAGAATGAATAAGTTGCAAAGGAAAAGATGCTCTTTTGGCCTTACCGAATGGTTTTCTTTTTGCCTTCCCTATCAGACAGTGCTGGCATGTAGGAAGAGAGACATTAGCGAGATTTCCTAATAGGCCTTTTTGAGCTAATCTTGCCATCCGATCTTCCCCTATATGACCCAATCTGGCATGCCACACGTTAGAATCTGCATTATTCGAAATAGCATATAGAACAATAGATTCATCGATGATAGGGTAATTCAAATCCATTACTTCGAAACCATCACGAATAAAACCACGTCCGTACAAAGTGTTCCCAAGAAATATGGAAGCATTATTGTTTTCAAACACAAAGCAAAAACCAAGCTTTAACAACGTAACCAAAGAAAGTAAATTTCTTCGAATATCTGGGGCATACAAAACATCATGTAGTAAAAGAGTGCGTCCATTGCGCAGATCGAGCTTGTACGTGTCGATGCCCAGCACCGCAACGCTAGCTCCATTTCCTACTTTGATGTCTCGACTGCCAACAGGTACTCGACAGTACTCCACATATCCAATTATATCCCGAGCTATGTGCTCGGTTGCCCCAGAGTCTTATTCTGCTCAGTGCATTCACGAGCAAAATGACCTTCTTTATTACAGTTGAAGCATACCCCATTGGTAGCTTTTGCACCACCACGCTTATCCCTTTTACGGCACTGGTTGGTGTAAGAGGTCTTCTGAACTTGACCAGCACGCACTTCGACCTTTTTCGCATGCCTGTTGCATCTAGGCCTAAATGCCTCACGCGCTCTGGAAGACTCGGCCACATAAGCTGAACCGTTAGCATTAGCTGCCTCTAGGTGCTCTGCTTCCAGCTCTAAATGACGTGCCGCATCATCAAATGTTTTGATGTGCTCACTATGCGCCATAGTTTGGCTTATAGTCTCCCAGGAGTCAGGAAGTGAACGTATCAGTGCCTGAACCTGTTGTTCGTCAGTCAACTCGTTACCAGCAGACTTTAGTTCATGAATCATTGACGACATAGCTCTAAGATGTTGCCTCATGTTGTGGTTAAGCGCATCTTGTATGTGTCAAATCTCATCGCTAAACCACGAAGTCTGGTGGCCGACGTGCCTCCATATCTAGCTTTCACAGCGTTCCATAATTCTTTCGTCGTGCTGTAATTTTCAAATTCACCAATTAGATCATTATGCATGCTGTTTAACATAGTAAAGCGCACACATCGATCCTTTTTCACCCAATTGTCCTAGGCGACAAGGTCTCGTTGGTGCCTTTCAAAATTTTCAGCAGTGCGAGCAAATTCACTAGGAGCCTCAATTGTATGGGTAAGAGTCTCTAGGACCTCTTGCTCGTTCAGGACATACTGGATCTTACGATGCCAGATGTCATAGTTTTCCCCATCCAATTTGTCTCCCTTGTTCAAATCAGCAATGATTCCCTTCGACGCCATTTTCACTACATAAATGGACAATTCAGGATATGATACACACTAAATAATTTGCCGTGTTTATCTAAAATTAAATAAGAATAATTAATACACGTCGCAAGATCACAAAATTGCTAAGCTTCAGAATCATCTCTTGCGCCACATTGTCCAATTATAATTATTATTTAATTTAATATTCGCGCAAATTAACTTATAGGAGACTAAACCCGGACATCCCTTCGACGCGGAATAGTGCTCACTATAATCCCAAATTATATTTCTCAATATATAATTAGCAACATAATTAAATAAACAATTTTAACCTATTTATTTATTCTAACACCGGGTATCGAACAACGTAGGATCAAAATAACCATACGCTCTGATACCAATGTTGGACATTTTAGTTATTTAATAACAATGTCATTATTCGTTAAACTATTATACATGCGAGTTGGGGAGTTTCGTAGATCAGAATCGTGCAAAGTAAACCCCCGGAAAGAGATAACTCGTCTTACCAGACAGGATTTCAAGGTTCTCAGGTAATTGGTGGGGTCACAACGGTCCCGCTTAATAACCAATTACCTTTGACAGAACCACCTTTACCGTATTCTCACTAGTCACACCACAACTCCGCCGCCAACAATTTAATGAATAATAACGTCGATAAAACTACCGAAATAGATTTACGCAATGGAATTACGAGACATAAACAATAAATTATTTATACCTCAGTAAGTCGATAGTAGCGTCCCTTTTGTGTCGTTGATCCTCCGTGTCGAACCCGGCGGCGAAACCTTCACGTTCCTCGATCTCGCCGGTGGAATATATTACTAGAATAATATTCACCCGATCCACGAACGAAAAACCCCGACGATCGAAAATACACTAACTAATATATATAAACTATATATATTAGAGAGAGAGATATTGAAAGAGCTAGAAGAGATTTGTGTTTGTGAATTGGTGGTTTTTGCATTTGGCCACTAAGCCTATTTATAGGCCAAAATTTGGTTAAGAAATTATTAAAATAAGTTTAACTCTCAACCAATCCATTAAATTCCACTTCATGGGTGTGAATTTTTCTCCCCACATGGCATGGCTGGCAACAACAAGTGCAGTGGAACTCGCATTTAGATTTGTAGCGGTCACATGTGTAAAGTTATACCGATCATTGAGGTAACTCATTTTGGCTAGATTTAACAAGATTCAGAGAAGATTAACAGTATAACGCAGAGAGAAATCAACAAATAACAAAATGCACAAATATTGATCAAAATTTTAGGATTACAAATCGATCGCAGAAACGGAATCGAGTGAGAAGACAAGCGATTTTCCTCAATCAACAACGAGCAAGCAAAGATCAAACAATGATCGTAGTAGTAAGGAATGATACCATGAAAGCAAAATCAAAAGCTTGAAATTTATTCATCAATGGTGAAATTTTGTAACATAATTTTAGAGAGAGAGAATTCATCTAATTGTTGTGAAATTAGAATCAGAAAAGTTAGTAAAGTGTGTGCTTACAAGTGTGTTATATACTAACTACTAATCCTTCTGTTAATCTATCCAACGGTCATAATTGTCCACTAAGAGGGTGTTTGGTTTCATGTATTAAGTGATATTAGCAATCTAATATCACTTAATATCGCGTTTGGTTTGTGTGATAAAATTTTCGGGCTTTTTAGCTAATAACCAAAAGCCCTGTACGGACCCGGTACGGACTCAAATTAAAAGTGGTACTATAATCTCTACCCCCACCTGTTACTATTTTATATCAATTATAAGATGCTTTTTAAGACTCCTTTTAAAAATATGTGTATTACATAATATCAAAACCAAACACCCTCTAATATTACAAAGACTTTTCTTAAGTGAAAAGATTAGGCAGATAATTAACAATAATTTAAAATATTTCCATAAATGAAAATATTTGTTGAAACTTGAAAGTGTTGTAAAGTGGTCAAGAGTATCAAACTGATTATAATTATTAATTATTATTATTATACAGTAGGGGTTGGGGCATTGGGCAGAGAGAAGCTTCCACCTGTACCCTTACCTCCTAACTAAGTCATAAGATCTAGAAAATATCTCATAAGAAGAGATATTTTTATTTTTTCAGTAGGATAAAAAGAGATATTTGTGCATGATGCGGGTAAGCGGATTCGCTGAATACTGTGTACGTGTATTATTACTGTACATACTTTGTCTTCCTTCAACATATATTATACTATATATAGGTTGATATCAGTCCCACTCACACTCCCACTCTCGTCATTAAAAATGTTCCAAAAATAGAAAAATTCCTCCACGTCACTGATTACCAGACGTGGCCTCATCAATACACGCTGTGAAGACTTGTACTCTGCCAGTCTGCCCCCGTGCCAAATAAAGTACAATAAGTTAAAGCGTGTGAGATCCACCTCAACAGCTACCAATTATTACCCACGTCATACCGTGTGTCGAAATATGTTCTATTCCTTTATATATAGTTCTTCCATCTCACTCTCACTAAATACTAATCATACTACAAATTAAAATACAAGTTGATCGATAAATAACCTCTCAAAAAACCTCTCAAGCTCATTTAATGGAAATGGAAGCAGTAACTTTATTAGCTTCAAACAATCCTAAGAAGCGCGCGGGAAGAAAAAAGTTCCACGAGACGAGGCACCCCGTTTATCGCGGCGTGAGGCGGAGGAACTCCGGCAAGTGGGTTTGCGAGTTGAGGGAGCCCAACAAGAAAACAAGAATCTGGTTGGGCACATTTCCCACGGCGGAGATGGCGGCGCGTGCCCACGACGTGGCGGCGATAGCGCTCAGAGGCCGGTCGGCTTGTCTCAACTTTGCGGATTCCACGTGGCGTCTCCCAATCCCGGTAACGGGGGGTGTAAAGGACATTCAAAAGGCCGCCGCGGAGGCCGCCGAGCTTTTCAGAAAGCTGTCGTCGGTAGGCCCCACCGCGGTGCCGGAAAATGATCATGAGTTTTATAATTACGTGGAGGACGAGAATGATTTTTTTGGAATGTATGGGTTGTTGGCCAACATGGCGGAGGGGATGCTGCTGCCTCAACCACCTCGGTATAGTCATGACGTGGAAATTGATGCCGACGTGTCACTGTGGAATTTTTAGATATTATTATTATATGCTCAAGTAGCTAGATAAGGAATCTTTTAATTCCCAGTATATATCTGTCATGTAGGGAACAGAAGCTTATTTTTGTCTCCTTTGGTGAAGGTTATGTATAGAAAAACAAAATGGAAAATGAGTGGTTGTAGTTTTATGGTAAGATGAGTGGTAGTGGTTTTATGGTACTTTGTAAATTTTGAGAAAATTGATGCCGACGTGTCACTGTGGAATTTTTAGATATTATTATTATTATATGCTCAAGTAGCTAGATAAGGAATCTTTTAATTCCCAGTATATATCTGTCATGCAGGGAACAGAAGCTTATTTTTGTCTCCTTTGGTGAAGGTTATGTATAGAAAAACAAAATGGAAAATGAGTGGTTGTGGTTTTATGGTAAGATGAGTGGTAGTGGTTTTATGGTACTTTGTAAATTTTGAGAATGTTATAGAATATCTATAACTGTTGGGATTATAACAATTTTGGTTTGATGTATTAAGTGATATTAGCAATATAATATCACTTAATATCGCGTTTGGTTTGTGTGATAAATTTTCGGGCTTTTTAGCTAATAACCAAAAGCCCGGTACGGATGTGTACAAACTCAAATTAAAAGTGATATTATAATATCTACTCCCACCTGTTACTATTTTATATCAGTTATAAGATGCTTTTTAAGACTCCTTTTAAAAAACTTTGTATTACATAATATCAAAACCAAACACCCTCTTAGGAAAAAAAATTCAAATATTAAGTAATAGTACTTGTGAATTGGTATCATTTTACATGGAAGAGGGCTCTTTATATAGAGGTTTTTTCAACATAATACACTATTTCAATAGTGTTTATAATAATTATTATTACTATGCTAAATAGTAAGCCTAAGTATAGGTACAACAATTTCCACAAATGCCACATGTATGTATTATTTATAACACTCCTCATTGACCGTTTAAAATTGTAACGTATATGATCCGTCTTCTGCACACGTCTTCAGCTGCCTCGTTAAAAATCTTATAAGGAAAAATCCAACGGGATAAAAACCTTAATAAGGAAAAAGAGTGCAGCCGTGTAAACTCCCCCCCAAGTTGGCATCTCCAATTGTTCATAAGTCTCGTAGGTGACGCATCCCAATATTTTGAACATGTTTCTTAAAAGTTACACTAGAGAGTGCCTTTGTTAAAAGATATGTCATATTGTCACATGATTGAACATATTAGATATTAATTTCTTTGTTCTTCTCGAGTTCCTGAGTGTAGGCAAAATATCTTGGGGGTATGTGTTTGGTTCGATCACTCTTGATATAGCCTTCTTTCATCTGTGTAATACATGCAGAATTGTCTTCGTATAATGTTGTAGGACCCTCTCTAATAGGTAAATCAGATGTACTTCTTATATGATGTGTCATTGATCGTAGCCATACACATTCCATGCTTGCTTCATGGAGTGCAATAATCTCAGCATGATTCGATGATGTTGAAACAAGTGTCTGTTTTTGAAAACACCATGAAATAGCAGTGCCTCCATACGTGAATACATATCCAGTTTGAGATCTGGATTTATGTGGGTCTGATAGAAAATCTGCATCTGCATAACCAATCAATTCTTGTACCGCATTGTTAGGATAAAAAGACCAAGATCCACAGCTCCTTGAAGATAACGGAATAAATGTTTAATTCATTTCCAGTGCCTTTTGTGGGCGATGAGCTAAACCTGGCTAATAAATTCACAGTAAATGATATATCAGGTCTAGTACAATTAGCTAGATACATTAAAGCTCCAATGGCACTTAAATATGGAACTTCAGAACGAAGAATTTCTTCATTTTCTTCACAAGGACGAAATGGATCTTTATTTATAGTTAATGATCTTGTAATCATAGGATGGTTCAAATGTGTTGCTTTATCCATGTTAAAACGTTTCAATATCTTTTTGGTATAGTTAGATTGATGCACAAGTATTCCATTGTTAACATGCTCAATTTGCAAACCAAGACAATATTTAGTCTTTCCAAGATCTTTCATTTCAAATTCATCCTTTAAATAATTCATTGTTAAATGAATTTCTTTGTCAGTGCCAATGATATTTAAATCATCTACAGAAACCACAATAATTGCAAAACCAGATGATGTTTTCTTAATAAAAACGCATGGACACAAAGAATTATTTATATATCCTTCTTTTAATAAATATTCACTCAAACGGTTGTACCACATGCGACCTGATTGCTTTAACCCATATAATGATCTTTGCAATTTAATTGAGTACATTTCTCTAGGTTTGGAACTTGATGTTGCGGGTAATTTAAGTCCATTATGGACCTTCATGTAAATATCATTATCAAGTGATCCATAGAGATAAGCAGTGACAACATCCATGAGATGCATGTTTGGATTTTCATAGACCGCTAGACTGATCAAGAATCAAAATGTAATCGTATCCATTACAGGAGAATACGTTTCTTCATAATCGATTCCAGGTCTTTGAGAAAAACCTTGTGCGACAAGGCGAGCTTTGTACCTTACAATTTCATTTTCTCATTTCGTTTGCGAACGAAGACCAATTTGAACCCTACGGGTTTCACACTTTTCGGTGTGAGAACAATGGGTCCAAATACCTTTCGCTTATTAAGCGAATCTAATTCAGCTTGCATAACATCTTTTCAGTTATCCCAATCATTCCTATTTTGGCATTCAATTACTGATTTGGGTTTAGGATCATCATTTTCATTCACAATTTCATAAGCGACTAAATATGAAAATATTTCATCCATATTTTCCATCTCATTTCGATCCAATACCATTCCTGTATTGATATAATTTATAGAGATTTCAACGTTTTCTTTATTTATAGGATCTGATTGGATAACTTCTTGAGGTATCTCATATGTCACATTTTGCGACTCATCAGGCATAGATTCATCAATAATAGGATCATTAGGTTTTGATGCTCCTTTTCTTTTTGGAGGATTTTTGTCCTTTGAGCCAGCAGGACGCCCACGTTTCTTAGTTATATCAAAGATATCATCCTTTGATGTTTCTTTTGGAATTACAATATGAGCATGAGCATTTGCAGCTGGTATATGTGATTTTGTTACCCTGCTTATGTCAGTAAATGCATCGGGTAATTGATTTGCAATAGCTTGTAAATGCAAAATTTTCTTTACTTCCAAATCACATTGCTTTGTTAGCATATCAAAGCTTGTCAAATATGAATTATACCATGATATATCCTTTTCCAACTGCTTCTTTTCTCCCCCCTAAGGTTGGAAAATTTGCCTCATTAAAATGGCAATC
Organism: Linaria vulgaris; assembly: GCA_948329865.1. Taxonomy (NCBI): domain Eukaryota; kingdom Viridiplantae; phylum Streptophyta; class Magnoliopsida; order Lamiales; family Plantaginaceae; genus Linaria; species Linaria vulgaris. The sequence continues at coordinate 93,813,082 of OX415254.1, forward strand.
GACAAAACGTGTCGTAAAGACATCGCATGTTAGAGGCTCAAGATATCTGATTATTGATGGTGAGTCAAATCAAACATATATTCACAACCTTCTTTGTGGTCCCATTTTTGTTCGCTTTGGTGGTGCAATTGGAACATAAACCGCACAACCAAAAATCTTTATACGGAAAATATTAGGTTCATGACCAAAAACAAGTTGTAATGGGGAGTATTCATGATACGAGGTTGGTCTAATGCGAATTAGTGATGCAGCATGTAAAATCGCATGACCCCATAGAGAACTTGGCAGTTTAGCTTTCATCAACAGTGGTCTAGCAATTAATTGAAGACGCTTAATTAATGATTCAGATAAACCATTTTGAGTATGTACATGTGCAACACTATGTTCAACCGTAATTCCAGTTGACATACAATAATCATTGAAAGCTTGAGATGTGAATTCACCAAAGGAGTACATGGAACTAGTATAGTTAACACTTAACATTATTATTAAGTAAGGAGAACACCAGAATAATGGAGTTCAAATGAGTACCGAATATATATATATAATTCAGATAAAAGTAGCTATAGAAAGAATAAAGAAAATTGACGGTTTCATCACAAAGTATTGGTTGCAACTGACAAAGTGGAAAGTCTTCAACTAAATTTCAAAGAACTTTATACATGAGTATTGGTTCTACTATCGTCTAATAATATTATTGAAAGCAGCACACCAAGTAATGGGCTCGTAGAGCCATATCAATTTTGTATTGGACTAATAAAGAATCTACAAGATGTTTTTTTTTTTTTTCAGCAAATCAATATGATTAACAAACAATTCCCATAAGAAATTTCAAATAACTCATGTCGCATTACATGAAAAGTATAAAAAAAAAAAAAAAATCCTAGCATTCTGAAATTAACCGATGCGAATTTTCAGCATGTGTGAGGAGATTCACCGATTCCGGTCAATTTCTAGCATCTAAAATAAGGTCAAATTAATTTCAATTCTTATCAAACTCACTGTATGTATAAGTGTTGTAGAAAGGGCCTGGATCGACAGGTCTGACCGGTTCAACATGTAACTAAAATCTATGTCTGGTCTGGAAGACAATCGCAAATTGGTTTGTCATAAAATCGGCTCAAATTGCTCAAAATCGAAAAGAACTAGTTGAACCGGTAACTCAGTCGCAAATTGGATTGCATACTTACACCGCGAGCAATACACATTAAGGACTGTCAGGAGATCCATCCTACACGAGACAACAATAAAGAACGTTCATACCACCGGAACAAATTCAAACACTATACTTATATATTCTCAATAGCATTTCCACTCGTATCAAAAAAAAAAAATAGCATTTCCATACAATTTTCGCCATTTTATCTTTTTATATTCACGCCAAAAGACCCCTTGTTCAATAAGCCCAACCAAACATTATTATATATAAATACAAGAAATATCAAAATTCATTCACAGTTGGATGCTTTTTCATCCACTTCTTTCAACTCCCATTATCCTCCCATCAACTCTACTGCCTCAACTGTCATCAAAGGTACGATTTTTACACATCAATAAGCTAAATTCGATTTGTTTTAGCTGAACCCACCTCCCTTATTGAATAATTGAATTAGTTGATGCGAAAAGTTAGTTAATTTTTTCACTCAGAGGCCATTTGTAACCCTTAATGGCCTCTCTGAAACTCACCCTGTCTCTAGATAACAACCTTTTCGATTCCAAGAACCTATTTTTCAGTCTGAAATCGTTGAATTTCGCCTCAATTTCGTTGTTTTCGGGTTCTGTTAGCGCGAATGTGGCGTTTACGGAGAACCCCTTTTGTAAGGTGAAGCGCATTAGAGTTTCTAGAGTAGGGACTGAGTTTTTAGATACGTCCGAAGCCATTTTGGACGATCACACGTTTGAAAATACGGTGCCTGATGGCGGTAATTTGATTCTTGAGAGTCCAGATAGTTATGGGGATGTTCCTAAAAGAAGAGTCAATATCTGGAAAAGGTTCCGGGGTGAAAAGAACGGGGGAAAAACGACCCAGAGAAGGCGTTCGGGTGTCAGTAGGAATGGTAATACGTACAAACAGGAGGAGACTTCAGCGGTGTTGTGTGAAGAAGCTACTGCAGAGACTGTGTTGGGTACTGAGACAACGGTGTATCGTGATTTCGATGGTGCTGAGCCGGAGTTGAGCTCCGAGCGTTGCAATGTGATGTTGAGTGAGCTTGAGAAGAGTGACGATAACAAAGCTTTGAGTTTCTTTAAGTGGATGAGACATCATGGGAAGTTGAAGCAGAATGTGAATGCCTATAATTTGATTCTTAGGGTTGTGGGTCGGAAATTGGACTGGAATGGAGCAGAAGCGATGATTAAGGACATGGTTAGCAATTCCAGTTGTAAGCCTAACTATCAGACGTTTAACACCCTTATTTTTGCTTGTTGTAAGAGAGGGCTTTGGGATATGGGTGCGAGGTGGTTCCGTATGATGTTGGAGTACGAGATTCGACCAAATGTTGCCACATTCGGAATGCTGATGTCTCTTTATCAGAAGAATGGGGCTGTGGAAGAGGCAAAGCTTACGTTTTCCGAGATGAGGAAGCTAAAGATATTATGTGAATCGGCTTATTCAGCTATGATCACAATCTATACGCGCATGGGGTTATATGACAAAGCAGAAGATGTCATTGGCTTCTTGAGAGAAGATGGAGTTGTTTTGAACCTGGAGAACTGGTTGGTTCTTCTCAATGCTTATTGTCAGCAGGGCAAGTTAACTGATGCAGAGCGGGTTTTTCATGCAATGAATGGAGCTGGATTTTCTCCTAATATAGTTGCATACAACACGTTGATTACTGGGTATGGGAAAGTCTCAGAAATGGGTCTTGCAGAAAAGCTGTTAGGCAACCTTTTAAGAGTTGGCTTGGAGCCTGATGATACGACATATAGGTCGCTAGTCGAAGGTTGGGGTCGAGCAGGAAACTATGAGCGGGCAAAGATTTACTATATGGAACTCCAGCGGTTGGGGTTCAAGCCTAATTCCTCAAACTTGTACACCCTGATAAATTTACAGGCCAAGCATGAAGATGAAAAGGGCGCCATCAGAACTATTGACGACATGATTATGATTGGTTGTCAGAAGTCTTCAATCCTTGGTATTGTTTTACAAGCATATGAGAAAGCTAATAGATTGGATAAATTATCCTTGATTTTGGGAGGCTCGCTCTACGACCATATTCTTAAGAATCAGACCTCTTGCGCGATGCTTGTGACAGCTTATGTGAAAAGTTCTTTGATTGATAACGCACTGGAAATTCTGAAGAACAAGCAATGGGAGGATCCTTTGTTTGAGGACAACTTGTACCATCTTTTGATATGTTCCTGCAAAGACTTGAACTGTCTTGAGAATTCCGTCAAAATATTTACTAGCATGCCAAAATCTGACAAGCCTAACTTGAATATTTTCTGCACGATGATCGACATTTACGGTACAATGAATCTTTTCTCAGAAGCTGAAAAACTTTATCTGGAACTGAAGACATCAGGTGTTGAGTTAGACTTGATAGCCTTCAGTATTATAATAAGGATGTATGTCAAATCTGGTTCTCTAACAGATGCTTGTACGGTTCTTGATATAATGGAGAAACGGAAGAATATTGTACCTGATGTTTATCTTCTACGTGATATGCTCCGCATTTATCAGCGGTGTGGCATGCGTGAGAAATTGGCTAATTTGTACTACAAAGTGTTGAAAAAAGAAAATGAAATTTGGGATGAGCAAATGTACAATTGTATTATAAACTGCTGTGCCTGCGCGTTGCCAGTTGATGAACTATCCAGGCTGTTTGATGAGATGCTTGAACGAGGATTTGTGCCGAGTACCATTACCTTCAACGTGATGCTCAATGCTTATGGAAAATCCCGGTTATTCGAAAAGGCAAGAAAAGTATTTTGGATTGCTAAGAAACGAGGGTTGATCGATGTTATATCATACAACACTATAATTGCTGCTTATGGAAAAAATAAGTACTTAAAGAATATGTCTGCTGCTATCAAGAAAATGCAATTTGACGGTTTTTCTGTTTCTCTCGAAGCTTACAATTGCATGTTGGATGTCTATGGTAAAGAAGGTGAAATGGAAAAGTTTAGAAGTGTATTGCAAAGGATGAAAGATTCTAATTGTGTTTCCGATCACTACACTCACAATATCAAAATTAATATTTACGGAGAGCAAGGGTGGATTGACGAAGTTGCTGATGTGTTAATGGAATTAAAAGAATGTGGGATTGGACCTGATTTATGCAGTTATAACACGTTGATCAAAGCATATGGAATTGCGGGTAAGGTTGAAGATGCCGTAGCATTGGTTAAGGAAATGAGAAAAAATGGAATAGAACCCGACAGGATTACATATACTAATTTGATTACTGCGTTGAGAAAGAATGATATGTTTTTGGAGGCTGTGAAGTGGTCTTTGTGGATGAAGCAAATGGGGGTTTGAAGATTTATGCATTCATATGCTATTTTGTTCCTTTCCTCTATGCATAGAAATGAGTTTACTGGTAAGTGTGGCACTCGTAGAAGATTTATGCATTCATATGCTATTTTTCAATTTTGGTTGGTACTTTTGTGAACTGAACAGATTCATTTTCATAAGTCATAACGAAATAATGTGTTCATTTTTCAGGAGATGGCTCTATCCTAAATTGTATATGAAAGCCGCTTTAAGAGTTGCTGATGGAATTTGGGATTGATTTGATTTGATTTATCCAATTTTACCAGACATGGGAAATTTGGATGTTTTGCCACCTATTCATCAACGAGGTTAAGTAATGCTCCTTTTAACCGGTTATCTGGATCGGATCACCTTCTGCTTATCAGGTCATATAGTCCAAGGAGGATAAGAACATGTATTGATTGTTTGTAGATTCTATTACACATTTGTATAGTCACTATTATGTGTGTTTGTCATCCTTATGAGTTATGTCTATTGCAAGGCGACAGCACAAATCATCTGTATAATTAGTCGAATGACATCTAGAAAGGGCTTAGATGCACTTAGAAATAACCTGTATTTAGTCTTTTACTGTTTATGTAGTGCTACTAAATCATTTCCAATCAGAAGTTATGTGCAAGAACTTCCTCATTGATTCATTACACAAGCACAAACTCTCTTATTTTAGATTGTCTGTTCTGACTTCTGACCTCAGATCTGTTCAACCATTGTCACAAAAAGCTTGAGTTTTTGGAGTACGACGATCCAAATTTTTGAACTTCAGTGAACTCTCTCAGCCAACAAATTCATTTGGTGTCTTATTGTGCTCTGGTTTCATGTCAACTTTATAGAAGAAACTTTTTTTAAACAGTTCACATGTAATAATAAGGTGACTAACTGCTGGATCAAGTTTGCAAATTTGTCCTGCTTAAATCACTCCTCTTCTTTATTTATCCAAAAAAAAAAAAATCACTCCTCTTCAAATTCTGTCATGTTTAAGTAGAGTTCTTCCATTAAAGAAATTGAAACTTCAAAAACTGTTCGACAAATGAGGTTACAAACAGGTACAGAAAGATACAATAAACTGGTATGTGGGATTGTCTTTTGCAGAGTGCTGCTTAGGTAAACAAAATATGATGATAATGGCAGGAACAATTTTACTACCTAAAGAACAATGTGGCATGCAGGTTCGGATCACGGTTTGTTTAATGCAGAACTATTTCCTTAGGGCCACCAATGCCGCCGCCACCTCCAGATCCTCCACCACCACCAACACCACCCCTGCCTCCAAAACCTCCTCCACCACCATCGCCAGTTCCTTTTCCTATTCCCTCCCCGAATCCACCAGCAGCTCCACCTCCTATTCCACCAGCACTAAATCCAGCTCCACCCCCCATTCCACCACCAATGCCACCTCCTACTCCACCACCACCAAATCCAGCCCCACCCCCCATTCCGCCACCAACCCCTCCTCCTACGCCCCCACCTATGCCACCTCCAATTCCACCCCCAATTCCCCCACCAATTCCCCATCTCACACCGCCACCAATGTTGCCTCCTCCTCCACCTATTCCAGAACCACCACCAATTCCTCCACCACCGACTCCCCTACCAATCCCTCCTCTCGAACCACCGCTTGCACCACTACCTCCCCCTATACTACCACCTGATGAACCACCGACTCCGCTACCAATCCCTCCTCTTGAACCACCGCTACCTCCCCCTATACTACCACCTGATCCATGATCATGTCCACCTCTTCTTCCACCCCCTTTTCCAGCCCCTCCACCTCCTTTGTTAGCGCCACTGCCACCTTTACCACCATCATGATGATGCTTTTTCCCCTTCTTATGGGGCTTTACTCCGTGGCCACCGCCTGCACCTCCAACACCACCACTTACACCCCCATGATTGGTGCCACCACTGCCCCTACCACCAACGCTTCCACCTCCACCACCTCCAATACCCCCTCCAACACCACCTCCATTACCCCCTCCGGCCCCACCTCCACCAACTCCACCTATGCCACCTCCAACTCCACCGCCAAAACCACCTCCGCCGCTGCCTCCACCCCCGATGATCCCTCCACCGATGCCACCACCAACTGCACCCCCAATACCACCTCCGCCGCTGCCGCCACCCCTAATGATCCCTCCACCAATACCACCACCAACTACACCCCCAATACCACCACCACCGCCAACTCCGCCTCCACCAATACCACCACCAACTCCACCGCCAATTCCGCCTCCCCCAATACCACCACCTATGCAATCAGGCTTCAAATCACCGCCCTTGCCAACTCCTACCCCTCCATGCTTATCATCCAAAAGCCACTTTGGTCGTTCCACGTCATCACTTTGTCCCAACTTCCTGCACTCCACACTTCCAACCACCAAAACAGAGAGCACCACTGCCACAAAGCACTTCCAAACCATTTTGCTTTTGTTCACTTGCATGTGCAAACTCAAATCTTTTGCATGCAACTGAAACACAACTTCAACACCTTATATACAAGTACTCTCGCCCTCGTATTTATTACATTCTTAAATTCCTCTGCCAACCAGTTCTACCTTTTAATATGTTATATGCTTTTCTGTTAACGGCAACTTACAGAAAGTCCAGCTCGAACACCCACAAATATGCGTGATATATAATGTGCATGCATGTAAAGGTGTAAATTGTCTTGGAAAACATGAGGCTTGTAGTAAAAGAGTTGACTTTAGTTACTAATTTTTACAGCATACGTTGGTAGTTGGACTCTTTTTTCTATTAATGGTGGTTTAATCAGACTCATTAATTGTTGACTCATGCTTGTAATATACTTTGGCAAAAAACGAGAATTTACTGTGAAAAAGAATGAAACTGCAGTAATTACAATTGGCATGTGTGAGGAGAGGAGCCATTGACTGTTAACAGTTGACGGTCACGGGCAGCATTTACTGGATTAAAGATGGAAACTTTGCTTTAATTTTGGCATCTACAATCCAACCCCATCTACCAATAGAATGTGTGAGCCATAAATTGCTTTCTTTTGGAAGAAATAAAATTATTGTGCAATGAAAGAGAGACAATCAAATTTTCAACTTTGTGCAGAGACATTTTTTTGGCAATGATATAAGTCGATGTATTGTAAGTTGTAACATATGAAAACAAATATGAGATAATAGTTGACAAGTCTGGATCAGTTTTTTTTAACATTCCATTAATTTCACAATAATAGAGCAATATATTTCCTTCTGTTCGTATTTACATAAGATGAAAGACTATGTATACATACACCTTTCGCACATTTGATAAGAATTACAGAAGCATAACATTTAAGTTTCTGATAACTGTAAACTATCTACTGATATCTTCACAAAATCACGACGCTCTTTCTCGTTCAACTTTCCGATTTTCCTTCTTCATCAGAGTTTCGATGGTGGCGGAATCAAGAGCTCTTGTGAGACGTATCATTGGTCTTTTATCATACACCCCTGAATTGTTCTTATATTCCCGTCGATTGGTCACAGGAATAACGTCCGACAATATTCTGCTTTTTTCCTCACTCCACCACAAGTGAGTACGAAAAACAGAAGCTAAAAAACCTTCAACGTCTTCTAGTGGATTCGAGCGAAAGCACGAGGCTTATTCAAAAATTTGAGGAAGTCCAGCAATACTTAAAATTTGCAGGAGCACCACAAATCTGCTCAGATGAAGTGCCTTCTACTATACCTGGCAGTTCAGAGCACGTTGCAAGTATATAGCTGATTGTAGAACTGGACAGGGCATCGTTCCCTTACATGTAACTGGTATGCCGTCGGAATCAAAGTGAGTCAGTTGAAGAAGTATGGAGATTCAATAACTTTTTCAAGATCAAAGTCTCCCCTTTTAGGCAGAGGGGGAAAGGTCAGTGTTGGATACAATGCCTCAAAGCTTTCAAGCAACTGTTCAAGTGGTCAGAATGAAATGCAGAATATGAGTCAGCTAAACATTGACAGACAAGGCAAGTTTTATTATCAAGACTATACATCGAACTCCATCAGTTACTCAGAATCCCACATTTTGCAAAAAACACTTGAAAATAAGAGGTAGTGCTGACATTATATACAACACCATGTTACACATCCATCCATTATCTCATGTGTTCTAGCGCCAAACGAAAAGGCAATGACAATATGGACATTCATAGGGGTATACACAGTAGAGGCCAATTCTCGCGTTCACTGGGAAATTAAGGAATCATACAAATCGAAATCAGTAGTTGATGCTTAAAAAGCTACTGTGACATTCTGAGATACTTACATTTTCAAGTATCGGCATACTGTACAGATCCACGAACTTTTGCCTTAGTATCTGATTCATCCTGTCAACATCACACGCGTGCGTCCAGAACGAATCGTGGACACCTGAAGATAATCATGCCAAATATCAACTCAGCTCCATTAAGTTGGTAAACCTCCAGCAAATACTCTCTAGGCATTTTACGTGAGGAATCATTACATACATATACATCTTTCAAAAATGGTCTAATTACAGAAACGTCCAAGAGAGTTGAATAACTAGAGACACCCCCCCCCCCCCACCCCCAGCTTTAATACCAGGAACAAGAACAGGTATATCTCTAATATTTTTCAATCATGTTTCTGTAACAATTCAAACGACACAAGTCACAAGAGCCTAACTATGGTTCTCTAAAAATTTCAAATCAAAGGGTGTCTCCGTAATACTCAACCACTACCACTGAGGAAGTTCCCATAATTATACATCTCATTAGGTGTAAAGGTAATTATTCCTTGCATAAATGAGTGATCATAAAACAAGAACAGGCAAGCCTGAGAACTGATGGAAATCAGGACATACCAGCAAATCGCAATCCAGCATCTCTACAAGCTATGGCAGTCATCATCATATGTGAACCATCTAGCGAGTGCACAAAATTGGGAGGGAAAGCTGTTCTCTGTTTTCTCATTTCAACCTAGATCAATCATTGGTATACGATAATCAGGACTCGCAATACCAAATGGCTAGATACAAAAGGAAAGAGTCTTGCTAAGAATCATATAACTTACACAATCACCTTCCCGCTGTAAAGCTAACACCTGAAGAGAAGTTCTTATCTGCATTGGCATCAAGTACATTCAGTTACGAAATGCTATGAAAAATAGAGTATTCTCGGTTTACTCTTTGGAATGTGGAACCAAAGTTGACTATGGATTTGATATGATGGGATCAAAAACAACAACATTCACAGAATTTACAAACCCTCAGAAGTAAGATTATCTATTGAACTATGAAACACTTACAACATGACGCTGGGATTTAAAGTAGGGTTGTACAACAGGAAGACCGAGTGGTGTTGTCCAGCGCACTGGTTGATTTTCTGAAGCAATAATCTGTCAAATGTCAAGGTTACAATAATTCCACTGCGTGACATTAATTACATGATATGTAAAATAAAACAGTACTACTCCCTGTTCATTATTTGACAAACCTTAGCACAGTCCCCAAGCCAACCCATTATTCCACGTGCAGCTTGAAATAACTCTCCCAAGGCTGCCAAAGTCACCTGCAAAGAGGTTTCTACATTATGTTCATTCATATCATGCAGGTCCATGTTATTTAAATAATATTACAATTATATTTTATGATTTTGCAGATAGTAAAACCACTCTATGAGCTAGAAACTGATCTACGGGAACGAAATAAGTAACAACTTGATGAAAAAGATATTGTTCGGCAAATGCTAGGCTAATTGGCTGATCAGGGAAGCACCAAATACTCATCCTCAGAACGTGCTGAAGTACGTGGAATCACTCTAGAAAGAAAGGAAGAATCAAAACATATGAGAGTTAACTTTCTTTTGGCGCATCAAACTTACTTTGGCAGCATAACAAGCTGCACTAAAAAGCAGTCTGTCATCAGAGATGAGACCCTTCTCCTCCAATCTGCGCTTGATTTGCTCACGCGCCCCAACATAGGTGACACCGTACACGGAAGTCATAACTGTCTGTTTTACGAGTTTCCTATCCACCTAAATATATTTAAAATTTCAGAATCTTGCATTGCAGAAATTATTTCTGAACATACTCCAATAATTCGAAATTATTATTAGGAAGCAAGTCGGATAAGAACCCACCTGTCCAATTAAGAGTTTGGCTAACAAAGCAGGTGGATGAGTCTCAGGATCCTTTTTGCTATCTCTTTCCATGATATTGTGGACCCTGAGAAAAAATAGGTGACCTTTAAAGAAAAAGAAAAGCACCAACAGGAAAAATGGGGGAGCACGAGTACATAAAACTGCATTGATAGGCAAAATTACAAATAGCTAGTTACTAATATAGAAGGCAAAATGCCAAAGAGAGAAAGTATATGGTAATGGGCGAAAATATCCTCTCTCAACCCCTAGAAAATAACAAGCAAATGAACAAACCTCTCGGCAATCTCCGAGTAAACATCGGCAGGTTTGTCTCCAGCAACCAAGTTAACAGCAGCGGCCTCAAACTGTGAATCAGTAAAATCTTAGAGAAGGGTGGTATGATATATATTATCAAGTAACAAAGGAGTAAGCATACACATCAGACTCAAAAAGAATGCATAAGTAGGCAACTTCACCAAAAGTCAGATCCAATAGGAGTGCACCATATGTCATGTCAATGTTGAGGAAAAAAGTTTCTTATTACTAGAGAGGTCAAGAAAAATCAGTGGAGAGCATAAGAGAACTCCTCCCACTCATCACGTTATCAGGAAAATGAAATTCTCAAAAATCATTATAAGCATCCTTTAGCAGAAAGATAAACTATCTCCAAACAAAATAACATACACTGTCTCTTCCAAGAGCCGCATAGTGCTGCAATCCGTTGCATGATCCATCCTATAGTAGGATAATTTAATCGTCATTAGTTTAGCTAGAGCAAGAGCAAGATAAAGATTCCAAGTTTTGCAACGAAAGTAGTATATGGACTTCATTCCACCCCAGCAGAAAACAAGATCACATACTTGTTCACAAAAGAAGGATGACTAGATATGGGAACATACCTGATGAATTGGCAAGTGGGAGCTAACAGTTTGCGGTGATGCACTTCTTAAGGCTTCCGAAAGATTAATACATGCCGCCAAACATTGGAAAGGATCCTCGGCCATCAACCACCAACGATTTCCGTTCAAAGAGTTATCAGCAGAATCAAATATTTCAGCTATATTGTTCTCTACGAACGAGACACGAGCATCATAAGAAAGTTTGTCTACACCCCCTCCATAGAGATTTGCCAAATGTATTTTCAACCATCGCAAACCAGACTCTCCGAGTGGCCTTCCTTCAGCGAATTCAAGAACTCCTCTACACAAATCCGAACTTAGATGATTCAAATGTGGGTGCATGGGATATGCACGGCCTCGAAAATCAAGATTGTGAGGATAATAAAAACCCTCTTCTTCCTTCATCTTCCGAGCCACCTGATTTACACAGCCCCAGGTTAAGGTTGTTTATTTCCTATTTTTCTGTTCACTATTTCTTTGACTGTTGTGAAGTACTATTGAAACGGGTGAACGCTGTAAACTCTATGTTGATCTAGATTTTTGGCATGTTACCTAGTCAAACTATATTTATATCCTTTTAGTGCCATAATACATAATTTTGCCTATTCTGGAAATAAATAATGGCATACAAAAAGATATACAAGACACTTTTGGTGAAGAATATAAACTAAGTCTGCGTACATGTGTGAATCCTATAATAAGAGAGATTCTGGAAATGCATAATCAACATAGAATAAGCTAACAAATACATGCCGTTGCATGATACTACAAAATGAAAACCGAGCTGATTTTTCATTCCCACGCGATTTTACAACACACCATGGCATTAACATATAAATGAGCTAGAGAAAAATATAGAATTCGTTTAAATATGTTTCTACTACTGCCGTGTAAGTAGGAAAGGCAATCAAAAATTAAAGAGAGCTTACCGAGAGCTTGAGTTCGGTGTCACATCTTTGAGAGTGCCTCTCTCGATTAATTTTCTTAGTCTTCCTCACACTCCATTTCCATTTTTGCAATTCTACTGAACAATCTGAGAGCAAATCGGGTATTGGGACCTGTATCCAGAAAAATAACGTCATTTCAAGCGAACCATGTGAGATATATACTGGGGATACTTAAAGAAACAACATTTGGGGTGTCCTTACGTCTTCACGATTTACCAGACCAGCAATGTTGCCACCGCCGGCCCAAATGCTCTCCACCACACTAAGAATACGTTTATTCACCCTCCACTTAGTGTTACCTAAAGTATCAAGGGCCTGCAAGTTTAATTATAACAACACAGGATCATTCAACACGGTATCATTGACACAACGAAGAGCCTGACTAATACGCCAAAGAATCAAAATGATCTCTAAAGGGCATGTGTTTTGATCTCAACAAAATATGAGATAGTTGTTAATTCTGCATATCTGTACTTTAACTCATGTCACATATGTTAAGAAACATGGCTTTGTAGAAATATTAGCCTTGTTTATAATTATAAGATATGGTGCATTTGCTACAACCCAAGATACAGGACCCTCAACACTCAAAAATCAAATAAAAAAAACATTTATTACAGCTCCCACCTCGTACACTTTCTGCATCTGCTTTGAAGAAGCAGTTCTAACAGCATCTTGCTGCTGCCTTGACCCATGAGTACGCATCAAATATGATGGTAAAAACATGTAACCTCCTTTGTCATACCTGAGAGTATTGATTCGAAGATAACAGGAATATTAAAAGCAGCTATACTGAAAGTCCAATACTTATAGCCCCATCAATTTCTTAGATCATAAAATCTTTCTGAACTGGGACAACTAACTTAATCAAGTTATATTATTACAATCTTAAAGAGTATCCACATAAATATAACTTTAGTAGGTGCAATTATTTACCCTCTCCATTTTTTTGGTGGCACCAACATCGGCACATAAGGAATGATCATATGCCTAACCTACATAAGGCATGAGATGAGATTTTAAGACATTGTCAGAAGCCAACCTATGATGTTAGATATCCAAACAATTACAATAAGGAATTAGCAACAGAACTGACTCACAGTTTTGTCAATCCCAGCAAGTACCAGAGGATCACATTCTATAACACCATATCTCTTCACAACAGTCTGCCTGAAAGAATAAGAAGAAAACGGTCACACTTAGAGTTAATCTCACTTCTATTACTAAACCACATGATTTAAAATATGACAACTGAAATTTACATTTTAACGTCAACATCCAGTTATAAGATGTTGAATTACTTATCCCACATTGGTTGGGGACTACCCTGGGCTACTGTTTATTAATAATTTCCCCCTCTCCCTCTAATAAGGCCTTTTAGGGGGAAATATGAGGGGGCTCTAATTTCTACATGGTATCAGAGCCTACCCCAGCCAATGTTGGGCTTGCCCATCTATTTCTCTCACGTGTAGTTCCGTTCGGTATTGTCCCGGCCTACACGTGAGGGGGCGTGTTGAATTACTTATCCCACATTGGTTGGGGACTACCTTGGGCTACTGTTTATTAATAATTTCCCCCTCTCCCTCTAATAAGGCCTTTTAGGGGGAAATATGAGGGGACTCTAATTTCTACATAAGACTCCTAGTATGTGCATGTGCATCTATCCAAATGCCAGAGTTTTAAGAGCTAAAACGGGGGACATCTTTGTCACTCGACCAATTTGCAAGAAACGATATATCATGACATATACACTGTTTAAGTTTAGGAAACCACTCTCTTTTCAAGATTAACTCTATAATAAAATCACAATTTCCTTACCCCGTTTCTCTAGTTGCAATCTTGAAGAGGTGTCTAAATGCAGGGCGGACATCTGGAGGACTGTCAGCTGACTGGTTGACTGGAGGTTGCACATAAGCAGTTTGGGTTAACAACTCAATCAGACAACATCCTAACTGTGAAACAAACAAATAACTGTCCATTAGAATAGAAGATAAGACGCATATAATATTTTCAATGATCAATAGGTAAAAGTGTTGGAGGCACCAAACCTTAGCCTGTTTATCTCGACCCCATTGTTTAAATTCTTCATTTCTTACCAACTTTTGTACTTCCATTACCCTGTTCTTTTTAATTAAACTCTTCACACGTTTCCTTAATATCACAGCTTGTTTACTTGAATCTCCTTGGTTTTCACCATCATTTTCCTTCTTTTCGTATTTTTTCATTTTCTCCAAGAAGTTTTGAATCCTGACCTTTAAAACAAAATTCAAATACAAATATCCAAAAGAGTTATTAATTACCAAAAAATCTATCTTTTAACAAATAACAGGGAATAAAGATAAGAACAAACATGAAAGTGAAAACTTGGTTTGTGATTTTCAATAGGTGAAGAGCATTACGGGTTGAGGAATATACGACCTCGCATGGTTATGTTCTGCTAGTAAATCGGTGGCAAGACAAATTCAAACCCACAAATAAATAAGGAGCTTAATTCAACACAATTCAGATAGAGCGAATGCAAAGTCAAATCAGCAAAACTTTCATAAGATGCCCACTAAATGATCTCAAACAAATTAAGTAACGAAACAAAACAATAATGTAAATGTGGAGCTAGTCAAGCCAAAACTCAATATCATCATTAAAATCTTCAGATCATATCAAAGATTGATAAACATCACCATGTCGAACCACGCCAGTGCTTGGTCAAAATATAATCAATGCCATATGATTCGTGGTTTGTCTATATGAAAATTCGACAAGATCAATATTATTATCTCAATAACTAAAGCGAAAAGAAACGATCTTTACCAGTAGTAAAAATATTGCATCAACAAATGGAAAGTAATCGAAACACTAGTCAACATGGGCCTTGGAACAGTTATACATTATGTTGTATTACTTCCAAAAGTTATAAAAAAATACTCACTTCATGCTCAATCGCCACCCCAATCTGAACCGCAGCCTCCACCACTCTCACACACCGCTCCTCCTTCCCACCCATCATCAGCAGCCCCATCACCTTATGCATCACAATAACCGCCATCTTGTCAGCAGGTAGAGAGTTTATATACGGCGCAAACGCCGCCTTATGCTTCTTCGTCCTCAACGCGTTCTGCTCCTTCTCAATCGCTTCCCTAAACGGCTCAAACCACCCGAGCATCAGCTTCTTAACATAAGGCAAATTCGGCGCCAACTTCTTCTCACACATTTCCCTCTCCAACTCCCTATACTCCTCCACCATATTCTCCCACGCCTCCGTCTCCGCCTTAACCTGCCTCCGCCTCAGTAAATAGTATTTCCGCCTCTCCATTTCTTGAAATTCAATCTTCACCCCACTCCGATTCTTGCTCCTGAACAGCAAACTCTTCATGAATAGAGATGAAATCCATGGCGGCTCCTGGATGAAAACCTCGCCATTCGGGTTTTTTGTGGTGTTTGAGGAGAACCCATTTGGAGTTAGTTGTAAAGTCGAAAGCTTTACGGGGTTTTGTGGGTAATGGTCATCGCTGGAGTCGGATGGAGGGGGGGAGAGGAGAGGAGCGGGGTGGTGGATGGAGGGGAGTTTGAGGGTTTGTGGGAAAGAGGAGGAGGAAAGTTGGGGGCTTTGTGAGAAATTTGGAAGTTCAGGGGCTGACATGGCAATAAAATTGGGGGGCTTGTGGTGTCTGCCCCATGGCCATGATGAGGAGGAAGGGGGGAGGTGTAATTGAGCTCGGGGGCTCGGTGAAAATGGAGCTGTGGAAGCCAGAGCTGATATAGAATACACTTTAGTGTGTGTGTGTGTGTGTGTGTGTGAGAGAGAGAGAGAGAGAGAGAGAGAGAGAGAGAGAGAGAGGTTTGAGTGTGAGTGTGTGTGTGTTTTTGTTGAAGATAAGAAAATTGCAGAGAGAAGTGTGGAAGAAGAGAGAGAGCTCAAAAACCTTTTGTTAAACCCTATTGGTCATTTTTCAAGATATTTTTCAATAGGAAAATAATTATTCCTCATTTTGTTTGTTTTTGTATTTTAATATTTTATCAGCAATTAATTTTCTTTTTATATTTTGATTTGCGTCTTTTGGTTTTTTTTTTTAATGATGTCTACAGTCTTTGGTGCGTACTCGATAAACTCGCGGTTTGACGCAGTAACCTGCAAACAAACTTAGTCAATCAGACAAATTATACTAGGCTAATTATGTATGATAGATAAAAAAACCTGGAAGACACGTGAAGATTCTCATAATAGATATTTTATGTGTCAAATTTATGCATACATACCGATGGAAATCTAATTTGTCGGTGTGAGTATTACACAACATTCTGCTCTAGTCTTGATATATATTTTCTTACAAATTTTAAGATACTAATGTTATACTTCTATCACTCACCAGCAATTAGGTGTTTAATATATTCATCAACAAAAAAAATCAGGTGTTTAATTGAATTAACAGTTTAGCATCTTATTCTCATTCAATGAATGGCGCTAACAGTCAAAAATGTAAATTAATTTCAAATATAATAAAGAAAAAGTAGGTAGATATATTTATCTTTACTATATAATAAGAATGGATGTAACAAGCTGCAGACGCTTATAAATTTTTGTGTTTCGATTTTGTCCATGTAAGTTCAACTAATTAATGTATTGTGTTTTGTTTTATAGTAATTAATATCTAGAGGGTTCACACGTATTAATGGTTTGGACTCATGAATAATAAAATTCCTTAATACTTAATAGCGTTGTAGTCCTTTTATTTTTTTGCATTTTCCAATCTCGCCTCAAAAGTTTTACGTCTCGCACTTACCGGCCCCCTGTAAATTGCTAAATAGTCCAATTACTTTTTGTTTTTTCAATTTTGTCCCCAAAATTTGCTATTATTTACTTTTGGGCCCCACGATAAATTATGAAATAGTCCTTCAACTTTTAAACTTTCTTATGTTTGCCTCAAAAGCTTTTTAATTTAACTCATATAAATTGCAGAATAGTCCTTATAGTTTTTAACTCTTTAAATGTTGCCCCTAAAGTTTTATATTATTTACATTTGGTCCTCACAATAAATTGTAAAATAGTCCTACAAATTTATTTATTTTTCTTATTTTTGCCTCAAAATATTTCTTATTTAACTCATTCCATCGTTCATCTTGTTTTGCAATAGTAAATATCTTAGGGGGCGCGTGTATTAATCGATTGGGGTCCATCTATTATAATATGAGTACAAAAAAGTTTCGACGTTAATTTTTCTATTTCTATTTTGTCCTCATTTCATTTGCAAATTACTTCTCAACCACAGTGTATGTTTTTTTATTCTTGGTAAAAAAAAAAAAACAATAAAGACTCTAGCATGATGTTTTTGACTTTTCTTAACCTTGAATATCAAGAAAAATGGGTGACGGTCCCACAATAAGATTTTGCTTATATCTTTTATGTGCGCAACTAATGGACCCCAATTTTTTTTTATATCTAGAAAACGGGTGACGGTAACTTTTGAGTTATATTCGTATGTGCAATACACAAAGTTTTTTTGACATGATAAAAAATAATAGAATATCATAAAATGATAGTTAGTGATCATGAGATGACGTATCATTTTTGTTTTATGGTAATATATGGCAGTACCAATAAGTATTAATGTTGCAAAACCTACAACTGTCAATAAATATACTTATCTTATGGTCTGCCCATATTTTAACGATGTAGTTTAATTAATAATATTGAAAAGCAAAAATTCTCATGAATTGCTTATGTAATTTAGGAAATAAGACTTCACTGGTAAACAAATATATAATTTGTTTGTACTCTTTTTTGAGGATGTCGACAAATAGATATATACCTAATTCTAAACCTATCATTAAGTATGTTTCTTTGTAATCTCGTTTTCCAAAATTTGAAGGTTGCTTGCTAGAAAAGAAGATATGCTTTGACTACGGATGGAAAACTCCATTTAATGAAATACTGACACGCCCAATACATGCTAAATTTATAATGTTTAAAAATGTACTCTTTGTTTTTACATTGAAATGAAATGGAGTAAGTTATGTAATTAAAAGTCATAAAAAGAAAAAATAACCACACAAAAAAGTGCATTGTGATTTATTGTTGTTTTATATCAAAATACTATTAAATATAAATATTGTTTAATTTAATCTATACTAATTTAATAATGATAATTAAAAAATAATAAAAATTAGACTTGCCCGTGTGGAGCACGGGCCGGTCACCTAGTATATATATATATATGGACACGAAGGCATTTACTAAATAATAATATTCTCCATATTTACAATTTTGGGCCTAAATGAGTAGCTTTCAGTTAGATTGAACTGTATTTCACAAATATATAAATATATATAATATATGTAAGCACTTTGGTATGGGCCTTGTTATTGCCACTGGACTTGCAAATTAAACTGGCATCCAGATAAAGGGTAAATGAATGTGGTGTTGTTGGCTATTGCTTGTTAGTTATTGTTTGGATGATTAGCCAACCTAAACCTAATTCATTGGAGATAAATTAGGACTTGTTGAATTAAGTTTTTGCCGTGTTGGTAATGAACAGTCTGTTAGTTTGGCTACCAAGTATTGATAACAAAGATAAATGATAATTTTATTTGGTTAAACAAGTCATGTTATTACATCCATTCCACTAGTAAAAGACTCAACTGAACCCATAGCAGCTTCCTTAGCTTTAAGCCTTTAACAATAATGCAAACACAATGCATGTTAAAATGTTAGTTACAATTGCTAGTCCTATGTTGAACAAAAATATACCAGAAGTAGCAGAACAAAGAAGCAAAAAAAATCCTCTCAAATTTGGACATTATACACACAAAGGTAATTTACACATCAATAAGTGTCAAAATGTACAATTCTCTACAATCCCAATCAACAAAAATGGAGAGAAAAAAAAAAGTTTCTCTTTTGCAAATCAATGTGTGAGTATATTGCATATACAATATGTAATGGAGACCGCATAATTTCCTGAATATGAGGAAATACTGTACTGTGGTAGCTGATGATTGTTAGCTCTCAGGTCCCTAAAGTTTATTTTCCCCTCTCAAAGCCAAAAGTAAAGCATTGCCTGCATACAACATCAATGCACAATATATTAGAACACCATGGTACTCAATATTATTGCAAGTATGGGGTTGTATAGAAATCCTCTTGATTTAGTTCAGAACTTCTCTAGAAAAAGAAGGCATTAAAATCGGTAACGAACTAGTACCTCGGAGAGAGGATATAAGGGCGGAGCGTCTCTCGTGGAAGTTTCCTTCACTTTCCAATGCCTAATCTCGACATGTAACAAATTTATCTGATCTTTGATCTCATTCAACAACTTAATTTCTTCCTCTTTGTTACCACCTCCTGCTGTTCTCTCGGCTTCAACTGCTTCTGATGTCCTAATAAGCCGATTCAATCTGAGCTGGGATTCAGAAACACTTGCACTGCGCCGGATAGCAGTCAAACAGCAATCCATGGCAGCAACTTCACTTGGTTTAGACAGGTTTTTGTTCTGGTGACTGGATTGCACAAGTTTCTTCTCCATACCTTGAGATGATTTCTTCTTTTTGTCGCCAATTGGTAATCCATGAGGTCTCCAGCTCTGATCAACTTTTGGAGCTTCAAAAACATCGTGGACATCAGAAGAACGAGGATAATCGACAGCCTCCTCAGTTTTTTTTAACACTTCCACACCATGATTTGTCTGATCAGTTTCATTCAGTAAATCTTCTCTACTTGGATTGTACATGTTCCCAAAGCTCAGCTGAGATGACAGTGACCGTGCTAGTGCCTCGTTCTTTAACTTTGTATAGTTATCTCCGGATATTTGTTTCACTAGCTCGTCTAACTCACTGATCTGTTTTCTGTAAGAATCAGTCCTCCACAGAGTAGAGTTCTCAACTTTCATGTCCAAATCCGAGGCAGGCTCGTTTATTTCACGAACCATTGTTTCCTCCACAATCTTACCACTCACATCCATGTCCGGGATAGTAGAGCTCGCTCTTTCAATTAAACTCTTATATGAGCTCTGTCTTTCCACCACACTCTTCTTATATTTAAGAGGAATGGGTGCCGAATTCCTCCTTCCTAAGTTCCGTATGCCCGTGTCCAAAACTAGAGCTTCGTTTCTTTGCAAAAGGTCTTGGGGATATTTCATCTCGCTTCCACCAAGATCCTCACATCCCATGCTTATCAACTTGTATCTATAAGCTTGGACTTGATAATCCAAAGCAGCCACTTCCATTTCCTTCTGATAAATAAGCTCTTCGATTAGTTCCAAAGATTCCTCTGCGTGGCATATTTTCTGTTCGGATAGCTTCTTGTACTGCTCGGCCTCCATTTTAATCGCAGATTTCTCCCCTTGTAGGCGCAGTATCATGGATAAAGCCTCGCCCGCTGCAGTGGCGGAGGATTCCCTCTCCGCATCTAACTCGCCGTAGAGTTTCTGGAGAAGCAATTGTTGAGCACAAAGTGTGTCCTTTAAAGTAGAAATTTCGGTTTGAGCCGTCAACATGCCGTCATCTGCCATTTAATTTGGATATTATCTGGGAATCAAGAAAAAAATTTGAGCTTAAATTTCAGAATTTCAGCCATCAAATATTTGGCACTTTATACCTCACTGGATTATCCTAATATTTGGCTTTGGTTAACATTGTTGAAAGTGATTGAAACAGAAGAACGAACAACCACGAGGAGATATTATTCCACGAGTCAATGTGAGGATACACATCACGCCTTATCCTAAAACCTTGCGGAATTTCGACTCATATACAACTCGATTTGCCCGTTTCTTTTCACCGTTGAACAATTGCACCGATCGATATTCTAACAAAATGTAAGACTTAAACTTGATTCTATTATTTGGTAAAAATATCTCAAAGCAAAGTATGAACATGTATTAAGATCATGTAATCTTAACTAACCAAGTAATATCAAGAACAAGTCAAAACAAATTAAGTTAGGAGCAAGATGGATTTCATCAAATTGATTGCATCATTTTACTGATTCAGTGAAACCATAATGATTAATATTGTTTCATTATTCTTGATTTGATCAAACTTGAAAGTGTTCAAGAAAATCAAATAAAGTGCATTTCTCACAAGAAAAGAGAGTAGTTCATACATACCCGAATATATTATTATATGCAGAGAAGATCTGAAATCATTCACTTCAAATTACTGTAATGAGACGCAACAATCAACATCGCTCCAAATCCGTACACAAAATACAAAAGCCAAACAAGAAAAATGAAAAAAATGGAATAGGAGAATATATTATATGGAATAAAAAGAAGGAACCAGATTCTTAAAATTCTGAAAATAAGAGAAGTATCCCACAACTGGAAAATATATATTTACATATGTACAATATGTACTTTAAATGTTGAAGGGACTCGGTTCTCTTTCTAACAGTTTCTTAATTTGTCTGTTACGAAAAGAAACTGTATGTACTTAGATTCAGTTCTGTCCGAATTAAAGCAATTATTTAAGTGTTTAACTGGGGCCCAGCACAATTCAGCTGGATGGATTCGGGGTAATTACACAAATACCCCATGAAGTATGCACTAATTACAGATATACCCTCCAATGTTGGAGAAATTTCATAAATACCACTAGTTTTAGTATAAAAATCATTAAATATTGCTGAATGGGGATATTGTTTATTATTCTTATGAAACGAAGAATTAATCATAAATGCATTAAAATATAGAAAATAAGCCTAATTTATTTTTTCTACTTAAAAAAGAAACATAAAGACCAAAAGATTATTTTTGTGATTGTTACGAGTTACAACCCCTAGTGGACTTTTTTTTGGTGGACTTTACTACATGAGCTATGTTGACAACATGTGTATACCAATAATACATCATCATGACAAGTGGATTAACACGTGGATATAATCAACTAGCATAATGCTGGTTTAAGACGTGCCTAAATACCCGCTGACAAAAGCAAGTAATCAGCCAAATTCCCTGTATAACACCTCGTCGCTATTATTATGCTTCTTAATTATACATTATCGAAATATTATTCCTCTTTCACGATTGTGATTTCTGCCAATCAAAAATATTTTTGAATTGGTACCATTACACGTTGGTTCTGTGACTCTATCTCATTAAGGAAAAAAATATATTAATTTTTGATTATTAGATTACAGATATATTATCACTTCTCATCAAAGATTAATATGAAAAAGGTCGTGTTGAGATTTTTTTAGAAAAGGCCATTTCGGGCCACAACACAACATACGTGGGCCCAAACTTCAGCCGACCAAGCTGACCACGTCAATGTTCTCCATATTTACATTTGGGCCTAAGGGACTGAGAATTGAGATATAAAAATTTAATCGAAGTGTGTGTTTTTAGATTTAGCGTATTTTTTTAGTTGAAGTGTGTGTTTTCAGGTGTTTAGTCGATGTGCATATTTTTAAGTATAAAGTGTATTTTTTGTGATTTTTAAATGAAGTGTATGTTTTTTTTTTGGTAAGAATGAAGTGTATGGTTTTAGGTGTGTGTAATGTGTGCATTTTTATGATTTTTTTTGTGTGTGTGTGTTTAGGTGTAGTGTATATTTACATATATGCTAATATTAAACGGGATGTTAACGGGCTAAAAAATTTATCCAACCATTCATAATCCAACGCGTATAACGCGTATAACCGACATTATAAATGGGATGGTTTGTAAAGAACCAACCCATTTATATCATATAACCCAATAACAAACAAATCCACCCATTTGTCACCTAAATATGTATGATGTTACTTGTTAGTTGATTTCGGGTAATTAGCCCAAGACAAGCCTAAATATATGGTTTCGGGTAATTAGCCCAAGACAAGCCTAAATAAATGAAAATGAATTAGACTTAGTTTAATTTTTGTCTGTGTTGGTAATATAGGGGAACCATCTGTTGTACTCTCCGTGCACAACTCTCCCACTCATATAGAGGTGGGCCTATGTGAGACCCAATGAATGGAGAGAGTTATGCACGGGAGAGTATTTTAGACAAATCCGTAATATAGTTAGTTAGTTTGACACATAATATCATCCCAAAGATAAATGATATTTAATAAAAGTTTACAAAAGTCATATTATTAACTTCCTTAGCTTTGACTCTACTTTCAACCACCATGCTGGAGAAGAACTCTGAAATAACTTTAGCATCACTATCCCCATGTTTAACAATATTTACCGGAAACAAACAAAATCTTCAGTCAAGTAGCAGATTAGTGAAGCAAGAAACCTTAAATTTGAACATTATACACACAAAAATAATTTACACCTCAATAAGTGTCAAAAATTACAATCCTCTATAATCTCAATCAACACAAATGAGAAAAAAAAAATTATCTTATACAAATCAATTGTGAGTAATATACAATATGTAAGAGAAACTTCATAATTTCCATTATATGAAGAAATACTGTACTGCAGTAGCTGGTGATTATTAGATCTCAAGTTTATTTCCCTCTCAAAGCCAAAAGTAAAGCATTGCCTGCATACAACATCAATGCACAATATATTAGAACACCATAATCAATATTATTGCAAGTATGAGATTGAATAGATATCTTCTTGATTTTGTTCAAAACTTCTCTAGAAGAATAAGGTATTGAAATCGGATAACGAACGGGTACCTCCGAGAGAGGATAGAAGGACGGCTCGTCTCTTGGGGAAGCTTTCGTCACTTCGCGACGCCTGATCTCAACATGTAAGGAATTTATCTGTTCTTTGATCTCTTTCAACAATTTAATTTCTTCCTCTCTGTTACCACCTTCTGCCATTTTCTCTACTTCAATTGCTTCTGATGGCCTGATAAACTGATTCAATCTGAGCTGAGATTCAGAATCACTAGCACTGCATCGGATAGCGGGCAAACGGCAATCAGTAGCAGCAACATCACCTGGTTTAGACAGGTTTTTGCCGCGGTCACTCGATTGCAGAAGTTTCTTCTCCAAACCTTGAGATGGTTTCTTCTTTTTGTCTTTAATAGGTAATCCAGGAGGTCTCCGGCTCTGATCAAGTTTTGGAACTTCAAAAACATCATGGATGTTGGAAGAACGAGGATATTCGACAGCCTCGGTCGTTTTTAACAGATCCGTAGGATGTTTTGTCTGATCAACTTCATTCACAAAATCTTCTCTATGTGGATCGTACACGTTCCCATAAATCGTCTGAGGTGAGAATGACTGTGCTTTGTCGTGTAAGTCAGCCTGTGCCTCGTTCTTTAACCTTGTATAGCTATCTCCGGCCATTTCTGTCACTCGCTTGTCTAATTCTTTGATCTGTTTTCTGTAAGAACTGGTTCTCCATAGAGTAGAGTTGTCAACTATCTTGTCCAGATCCCAGGCAGGCTCGTCTATTTCACGAACCAACGTTTCCTCCACAATCTTACCACTCACATCTATATCTGGGCTAGTCGATCTCTCTCGTTCGATCAAGTTCTTAAGAGAAATGGGTGCCGAATTCCTTCTTCCTAAGTTTCGAATACCCGCACCCAAAACTAAAGCTTCGTTTCTTTGCAAAAGATCCTCGGGATATCTTATCTCGCCCTCACTGGGATCAATGCAACCCATGCTTATCAACTTGTATCTATAAGCTTGGACTTGGTAATTCAAAGCGGCCACTTCCATTTCCTTCTGATAAATAAGCTCTTCGATGATTTCCAAAGATTCCTCTGTGTGGCACATCTTCTGCTCCGATAGCCTCTTATACTGTTCAGCCTCCGTTTTTATCGCAGATTTTTCTCCTTGTAGGCGCATTATCATGGATAAAGCTTCACCGGTTGCAGTGACGGAGGATTCTCTCTCCGCATCTAACTCGCTGTAGAGTTTCTGAATAAGCAATTGTTGAGCACAAAGTGTTTCCTTTAAGGAAGATATGTCGGTTTGGGCGGTAAATGTGCTCTGATCTGCCATTACGTATTGGATTCAAATGTCTGGACTCTGAGATAATTGAGAAAGAAAAACTCAACAAATTAAATCAATCAAAAAGCATTTGTGCAAATAAAGGCAACATTCATGCTTTCTTTTTCAAGAAACGATGAGGCACCCAATAATTGTTTTTTGGTGTATGCTAAGTTGAAACCTAAAAATGTATCCATCCAGTCCTCAGTAGTAACTCCTAAACATTTCAAGGATGATCATACAAGCATGCTTATTGAGGAGTAGTTGACACGTTCGACCTCAAGAGTTAGTCACTTTTGGCGCAACATGGCCATAAGGCTAATTATTTACCTTCTCCACACACCCTCTTCACAGACTAAAGATCCACACTTACAGGACATATTGAAAGGTTTACATGTTCTTGAGTAATGTGATTCCAAGAAAAGGTTAATGATAATTTTCATTGACTTTAATAAAAATCCAAGTCCATTTTTAGAGACTTGTAAATCTGTAAATCAATACCCGAAATAAATACATACAATACAATACACACATGCATAAAGAAAAAGGCTCGTACCTGAAATGTAGTTTGCAGATTCACTTCAAATAACTCATACTCTCTAAAAAGAGAATCAAATAGAACCCAGCAGCTCCCATCTCTTCAAGATACAATTTTTATAAGAGCGGAAAATTATATGCTCGTGGAAACAAATTCTACAGACAAATTCTTATTCTTTATAACGGTTTCTTAATTTGGCTGGCTTACGAAACGAAACTGGTACTTTAAATTTAGTCTTGTTAAAAAAGAAAAGGCTAATACAATATAATTAAAGGGTTTAACAGGGGCCCAGCAGGTGAATAATGTATCCATGCCGACATATGCTAATGCTACCACCCTTTTTTGGACCTTTTTAACAAATGTGTTCGATTATAATATATATATTTATATAAATAAAAAGACTTTATTAATAAGAAAAAGTTGGCTAAATGCAAGGTCAGAAATCAGGAAGAGCTCAATTTTAGTGGAAAGGAACATTTGTTTCTGACAACTCCATTTAATGTAATCTACTGATCTACTAATAACGATGGGTTACTTTCGGGTTAAACATTTCTTTTTCAAAATATCGAAGTACTTCCAATTTCAACCTCGTAAAACAAAATATAAAAAACATTTTTCGTATACAGTATTCTTTTCACTAAATTTAAAACTAGAGACAATCAAACTAGCACAATGCTTTACGACGTGCCCATATAATAATATACCCGCTAACAGCATCAAGCTATTTACCCAAATTCCCTGCATAACACCTCATCACTATTATTATGCTTCGCAATTAAACAAATATTATACCGTGCTTATTGCCGAACAAAAAACTTACTGATTGAGTCATCGTCACACGTGGGTTCTCTATCATTTAGGTATATAAATAAATTATTAATTGATTAGGTGATTATTACAATACTAAACGTAGACTCTAATAAATTGATAATTTATGATTAGTTAATTACTATACTAAAAACGTCGGATCTAATCAGAGTAATAAGCGTGTTAGATGTTCTAAAAAGTCTTCATGGGGCCAAGTTCACACCAGAAGCGTGGGCCCAAACATCGGCCGACCTTGCGGTTCATTTCAATTGCACCCGCTCAATTTAAATGGTGACACTTATATTACAAAAAAAAGAATTTGTTTCACATGTAATGATTAAAATATACATCAAAGAACAAGACAAAGATGCACATGAAAATCATATTTATTTTTACATTAGTGTAGTGCTCAAAGAGTCACCATCAAAAGGTTAGCATTACTGGTGGGCTGGGTTGAAGCATAATGTAGCTTCATCTGCTCACCAAACAACCAAAGTAAACCAACTGTGACCACATACATCATTGAATCTCATGGTCGAGCCACGACTAGTTAGGTAACGGATGAAAAACATAAGCATACCAAGATTTTGCTTTATATTTATTTTCATTCCTTAGTCTACTGGAACTTCAACTTCCATCTTCAACCCCGAATTGCCAAGAATCTGTCAAGAAGATGCAAGCTCGTGATGACTAGCAGTGTAGGAAAAATGCCAGCAAAAAATTTAAGATTTTGAAGATAAAAAAGGTCGTAACATGTGAGCCCATCACGTGACAAGCAAAAAAGTATGGTAAGAAAACCTACAACTACAAACGACATTGCCAGGCAAGTAATATTAGGAAAGTCTACTAACCACATCGACTAAACTTCTGAAGTGTAACACAAGCAAAGAGGTAAACGCGTATCTTACAAAAAGTTATAAATAAATGAACAACTGTTACAATTTCACCACATTAGTAGCAAATAAGCAAACTTCAGGAGTTAGACAATTGTTCCATCATACACACTCTTTAAGTAAGTGATTGTTGACCATTAGCCTCAACCATTCAACAATCCAAAAATATAATTGGGTTTGCAGCTATTGGTATATCCTAACACAACGTTACCAATCAATAATCATGTTGTGACTTGTGATGGTAAAATCTGCCACCAAATATGATAACTTAGAGGAATTTCCACATTTCAAAATATTTAAAATGGTTCTACTTGACTATCGCAACTATCTACTCAAACAAGTTCCGATGATCATTACACACCAGGCTAAGGTTCCAGGAATTCCAGCCTGATGCATTTCAATCATCTTGTCAAACAGTGAAGATTCTTTAACCTAAACGGTTTGAACTCTGCCTGATCCTAAATGAAGGCTACTCGATAGTTTTGACAGTGCTAGATGAGAGTTTCTAATAACTGTTTACTGCAACAATATTTACCTGGAAAGTGGATGAGTAATATAGTTGCAGGCAGCGTTGCTGAGTGTCTGACGTGAGGGTTTAATATGATTCTGTTATTATCCATGGGGCATAGCTCAAAAGAACAATTCTGGAAAAGTTTACAGGATTTATCGCTTTTGAGTTTTTCTTTCGCTTCTTGTTTGCGAGGGATGAAATTGCTTTACGACAATGAGGAATCTAACAGGTCGGTCACAAACTCAGAGAATGGAGGAGGCGCACAGTCAGGGATGGGGAGAGAAGATTCAGCCTATGTTGGTCCTCCTTTTTCTATCGACTTTACAAGCTAAATTTCTGAAGAAGCTGGATCACTTTGTGGTATTTGATAGTTGCCTAGCTGGTAAGAATTCCATAACAATTTTAACTGTAGAACACTCAATCGGATCAGAATATATTCCCACAGAGGATTCTCCATGAACAAAGATCGGAAAACTATCAAGCTGAAAAAAAAGATGATTCGACAAGAAACTTATATTTTTTATGAGCTGGTGAGGTCTGCATGCATGTTTGTCTGTTCAGTGACTTAGTTTCAAGCAATCAAATTCATCAACTAACACTAATGTTCATTAGTGATATATGTTGCTTCAACTAGTTTCACACTTCAAGAAAAACGGCAGTTGCATAAATTCATAGCAAATTTGTAATTTCAACGGAAGCTCCATGCTGGTTAAAAAACTATTTTCATTGTCGGTGGATCTTCACTACTAATAAGTATTCATGGACTGCATTCCAGCATGCCCGCCCCGTACAACTGACACCAACTAGTAAATCACACAACTAAAGAAAAAATCGTACCACATTTCAAACTCCACCAGAGCACAAATGACATTCCTTTTACATTTAATAAACAGCAATTGGCGACACTAAAATGTTTATAAAGAGTTTAAAACAACAGGAAGCTGATAGTACCTTCATGAAGTCAGCTTGAACTAGAAGTGAATCCTTAGTATAGCCTGCTTCCTCAAGAACTTGTGTAAGAACTTTCTGTTGAAGTCACACCAGAAAATGCGATTAAGCACCACACAATCACAAAACAACCAGATAGACCACAAAACACAAACAATTAAACATAAAAACGACACTATCAAGAGTACCAAGTACCAACCTCTCTTTGATGTTCGGATATAAACTGACCCGTCAAATCTCGCAATATGTCCAGCATCTCATGGAAAGTAACTTTCCCATTACCATCGGAGTCGTAAACCTTAAATATAACTAGACAAAAGAAACACCCTAATTAGGAAAAATCAACCATTAAACGACAATCCTATCGGTCATGATGATCTTACTTACATTCAACTTTTTGCTGCAAGCTAGCACGAGAACTAAAAGCCGATAAGAACGCCACGAACTCCGTGAAATTCAGCCCCTCCAGCATCCTAAACAATCTCTGAAACATACAGATTTACATACATTCCTTACGAGATCATTCGCGACAAATCCGATAATGTCGACATTATACTACAAAATGGAAATAGGGTAAATGAATGTGATTACCTGGGAGAGAGGATTGACGGCGAATTCGGGTACGGTCATGAACTCTTCAGCGGAAATGAAACCGCAACCGTTACGATCCAGCTGGCAGAACCGCTGGTACAGTGACACTATCTCCTGCTGCGAGACTACGTGCACCAACAAAACGCTGAATTAAATTACGCCAACAAAAAAGAAAAATAAAAATTGAAAATAGAAAAGGGCAAATGCAGTACAGGTGTGGCCGCAGTGTTGTTGTACGTCTTCAATGTCGTACTGAGTGAGCATGGAGGAGCTGTTACCCATCTCGGAAAATGAAGGTTGATTGAGATTTTTGAAGTGCGTGCTCTGGTTTGGTGAGTTTGTTTGTAAAGGTGACGACTCTGATTTTTGGATGGATTGAGGGAGAAAGGTACAAGCGCTTTATTGCGTGAAATAATTGAAATTGAACTTTAGGGGATTTATGTACAAGCGCTAGAATTTGGGAGAAAGTTTGTGATAAATTAGCATTTCTTTTTATTGTTTTGATCATGTAAGTGTTAAATATTATAATGTAAAATAAAAAGTTGTTATTTCTCTCTTTTTTTTTTTTTATTTTAGATATACATTTAAGTCAAATAAAAAATCTGGATTTTAATAATTGAAAACGCTCGCACCGACTAAACGAACTTGTCCACGAATTAAGCATTCGCCGGAACACTTAAGAGACCTTTTATTAAATTATTTAAAAATAGTAGAATCTTTCTCTACCGAGAGGCATGCTAGGCATGATAATGCTGCTAAGTCGTGTGAAGAGATAGCTCGAGCGAAGGTCCCTAGGAGTTTAGTGCTGCTGCTTGACTCATTAAAGGCAAATGTGATTTTTTTTTTAGCACGTTGATATTTGTAGTTATGGATGCTGAAAACTTATGTCGAGATGTAAGAGCTCATAGTGGACAACAAATGGAGAGAAAATGAAAATGGCAAATGGGTAACTTTGCAAGTGGCTTTGACACTCCATATCGGGAAAACGCATGTTGGAAAATTGACTTCGTTTTATATAGGATAATTTTGATTTAGTAAGATCCTTTGATGACTATTTATACGACACGTTAAAGAAAATACTAATATGTACTTTTGCGACTAAAGAGGTGAGGGTATTTGTAGGGGGTAGTTGCGCCTAGGTCTACTTCCATGATCTTAGGTTAGTATCATTTGTTCTGTTTTATTACGATGCTTCTATCACTAGTTATCACTAGTTAATCCTATCAGTGATTTTCTCTTGTTGAGATTATCTCCACGATAAGCCCGACATCCTTTTGGATGTTTTTACCTAAATCTTTCAAATGATTGTTCTCTTTTTAGCTACTTGACCTTTGGTGGAGTTAGATCGCATAGATCAATCTCTTTTGACAAGTCAAGTTATTTTCGTCATATAGTTGAGCTACTTGCCAATAAGATCGCTTTAAAGCTTGATCTATGGATCTTTGCAACTTACTCAAATAGTTGTTGTATGCTAACATCTAGCTTAGTTGTCACTTGTCAAGCGTATAATAAATATGACACATAAATTTAGAAAGATAATCGTAGCGACATCGTGTAAGCATATGAATAAATTGCAAATGTAAAAAAACCCACAAGCAATACTACATTGTAATGATGAAATGAAGTAAGATTTTTTCGCTTGCACATGACCATCCATTAACCTAGGGTACGAGGATCACGATAAGACAACCCTCGTCAGAAAAGATATTTATGAGTAATTAAAAAATCGACACGATCCTTGACCATATATGATTCTCAATCCACTCGACTAGCTTATAAGCCACAATCAAAAAACCGACACATCCTCTTCTATTTTTTATCATACGAAAACAAAATCACGTTTGGTAGCTAAACGAAGCGACCACCTCATAATTTGAAGGAAAACCACATAATTCGAAAGGGTATTCAACGAGATATGGTCCTAAAGTGCATCTACGAATGCCCATGCAAGCAAAGATTTGCTTTTTTTTTGTTAGACTGCACCATAAGAGTCGAATTTCATTTCGACCACTTATTCAGGATCCCTTAATCTCTATCAAGTGGCGAACATTCCACTCTAGAAGTAAAAACGTTGTTACACATTGAAATAACAACTCAAAACGTAGTCACAACGAAGATATAACTCTACCAAATTAGACAAGGTTCATCAAAAAACACGATCGATGAATCGCAGATACTTCGGTCTTTAAAAGATTAAAACTTTTTCATTATAAACAAAAGTGGTAGCCCCTTGTTGATAAATTCTCTTTGAATGTACATGGACTGTCTTAAAACTTAGCACAAAATTTTGAATTAGTGCATCTACTACATAAGGAAGATATACAAAGACTGCACAAGTTTTAGGTTTGAGCAACAAGAAGCTTCATTTTTTTAGCCAATATAACAAACACCTTCACTTAATTGTTTTTCAATTTTTTGTTGGATAGTACACATTTTCACCAAATTCGACGTCATGGTGGATGCAACACACAAAAGAACAATTCATGCAGCGGTACTCCTTGCTTTAATTCCTGAATTTCAGCATAAATTTCATCACCGAGAAGAATCAAACTCACATTTCTCACCTCTTTTATTTATTTTCTGAAAATTAAACAACACTCACAAGAAAAAAAAAACCCATCAAAATTCTCCGGCGATAATGTCGCAGACACCCCTCCCCGAGGCCGAGAGTAGCACCATCGTTGATCAGTCGGTGCGCATTTTTCTTATTTATGCTTAAAGCTATGATTTTTTTTGGGGGGGTTGATCAACTTTATTTGGATTTTTTGTGGCTATTGTGTAAATTTATGGTTGAAAGTCTTCAGCTTTGAAATGGGTTTTTGGGAATTTCTTGTATTGAGCTTCAATTTTATAGTGGTTCGAATTTAGGTGTAATATTGCTATGTTGTGAAATCCAGTGATTGAGCTTCTTTTGTGGACTAGTGTGGAATTAAGAGGCTTACTAAATTGCATGTGTTGTATCTTTAGTTCTAAGTTAAAAGTTAAAGGTGTAATTTTTTTTAAAAAAAAGGAAGAGGGAAAATTAGGGATGGTGAAGAACAGGGGCCCATTGTTGATATGGATATTTTGTGTGAAAATTTTCTGATAGTTTTCAGGTGGTCAGTTTGTGTTGATGGAATTTGTACTTGAAGATTCCATGTATCGAAATTGACTTATTTCTTCATTGAAGTATGTATTTCTTTATTTAGAAAATTGAATGTGTTGACAACAATGTATAATACGCGGGAGGAGTGACGGTTGTTGTTTGGTCGTTAGTGGTTTCAAAAGTAATGGCGTTCAGTTCCATGCATTGTGTGTCGTACGGAAGCTAATTTGTTTCTGGAAGATCTAGAATTTTAGAATTGTCGGAATCATTGAAGTGCATTTCTCCACGTGGATTCAACTTTAGCTGTTTGCGAATAACTATGGAGTATCAGAATTAGAAACCGCACGTGTTTTTGTCGTCTTGTCAATGACGGCTTGGTGCATATGAAAACTGATTTGGACGTTTTCATGCCTTAAGTTGCTCTTAACTGGGCTTATATTCGCGACGGAATCATGTTTTGTAATTCATGCAGTTATCAGAATTTTGAGTGTTATTCTACCTGCTCATAAGCATTGCTATATAATGGTGTTGGAGTATGTGTATTTTTGTAGAATTGAAAATGAATTTCAGTTTGAATGATGAGGGGTGTGGGCGTGTAGTTTAATGCCAATGAATGATTTTTAAGTTATGTTTTTAGTCTGTGTTTAGTTTTAGCCTGTTTGGATATTTACCATTTTTTCATCTGAAACTGAATCTTCCTGTTATATTGATCTCATTAACATTACTTTAATAAGTTTGCTACTTCAAACTTATAGCGCATGGATAATTTGCTTAACAATGCAGGCATGGTATATTCGTGTCAAGCGCAACAAGACAACTTATTTTATCGTATGCTATCCAGAGGACACGATTCTACACATTAAGGAGAAGTTGCAAGAACTCATTGATACGCCAGTCCAAGATCAGCGTTTGATACTAATGCCAAATCAAGAAGTCCTGGATGATTCAAAATCCTTGGCTGATCAAAACGTATATTTCTACTATGGACGTGATTAACAAAAAAAAAGAAAAGATTGAAAGTCTGCAATGCATGATTAGTTTTTAGGACAAATAATTTACCAGATTTTGGGTGGTTGATTTACTCTTGATGTTGCAAACAATCTGATTTTTAGTACCTTGGATATTCTCTAATGCAGCTAGTCATTTTTTTTTTCAGGTTGAAAATGATGGTGTTGTCGCCCTGACCTTGAGAAAAGGTTATGTAACTTTCTTTGACTCCTGCCTATTATTTTACATCTGTCTGTTTTACTAAATACTGTAAATCTTTCATCGTCACTGTACGAGTTACGCTTCAGCGCTCGTTCGTGATAGTAATTAGAATTGTTTTAGTTAAACGTGTTTGTTGTGGAAATAGAGTAATGAAGTGCATGTCCCACTAATGATACTTGGTTTACTAGTGAGAAGATGCTTTTGAGTCTCTATCGCTTATCTGAAGATTTCAAATCTTT
The DNA here is from genome assembly GCA_948329865.1 of Linaria vulgaris. Taxonomy (NCBI): domain Eukaryota; kingdom Viridiplantae; phylum Streptophyta; class Magnoliopsida; order Lamiales; family Plantaginaceae; genus Linaria; species Linaria vulgaris. The sequence continues at coordinate 93,847,221 of OX415254.1, forward strand.
TGGTTGCTTTATATGCTGTCACATTAACATTAAGCATTTACCTTTGCTCTTGGACAATAGTTTCCCGTTTTGTAATTTGAATGCTTAACTTGTAGTTTGTCTGGCATCAACTTGATTTGGCTTAAATATTCTTTGTCCTGAATGATGATGAGAAAAGCTTTCCTGCCAGGTATAATGTGATCCAGTGGAGCAACTAGTTATAGTAGAAAAGACACCAGCGCGTTCAAATTCATTGCTCACAGTTTATTACTTGGTGATATGTTAATATCCATGGCCCGACTTAGCGAACTAATGATAGCAGTGAAATATGAAGAAAAAACACCTTTAGAACTCTAGCCACCTTCAGAACCAGAATAATGCGCTTGTGAGATTCTCCCTGAGCACGCTAACATTATTGCAATCTGATCATTTTTTCTCGTGGAACACTACATATATATTATGTCGAGAGTTCCAGGCATGAAGTTGTATACTATCCTTATTTTATCATCATTTGTGTTTCATGTTGGTATTTCAGTATAAACATATAACCACTGAAAGAGAATCTGTCTGTAACGTATCTCCTTTTCTTGTGTTCATGTTTCAGATGACAACGAATTTGAAGATGTGAATATCATGAAGCCATAGGATTTCTCTAATCATGCGCGATAAATAGTAGATCTTATTGGTGAAACCAGAACTGCACCATAAGCTGCTATGAGGAGGAAGGAACACAAATCTTAGATACACCGTCTGTCATCATTAGTATTTAAATCCTAAGTATGTAACTGTTATAACTAGAATCAAACTCAGTGGATGGTCTATCGTTACTGGATTCACAGTTTATTTAGCAGCTTTAAGAGAAAACTTATCGACTTCTTAATTATTTAACCAAACCTTCTTACAATTCCATAACCATGAAGCATTTAAATCTTCTGGAGTACTCCAGTATACCATCTTCATAACTAACACTGTGGTCGTTCTGTTTACACAATCTAACTTCTCTGCCATTTGGATCAGAGAATTTATGAAGGAAATCGGGTTCTAAATTCCCAGAAATCACACGATTATATAGCCAAAGGCAATAGGCCGCGCCTCAAGTCATCCCAAGCGCTGCTAATGTCACTACTAAGCTATTTCTTTGGAAAGCTCCAACTAAGATGAAAAATTCTCCTATAAAACTTGTAGTACCATATTGGCCATTAGGGAGATTCAGCATGTCTTCACTGAACCTCCGTAATATCTAACTAGTCGAGTCTTATGTCGGTCCTACAAAACACCAACACGAAACTTATCTTCATCCTTTTTATGCAAAAGAAATAGTCTACTCGGCGATCTCAGTTGGAGATATGCTCAATACTTACCTTTCTTCTGCATTTTGTTTCTGTCGCTCTTTAATTCTACAATTCCATGCTTCTGTAAAGGAACGAAATTGGAGCGTTACAATTTGATTTGAAAGGAATCTTATTGTACAAAGTACTTGAACAAGGGAGTTTGTTGTTTTCCTCCATGACAATAAGCCACCTATTTCATGCAACTCGGATATACCTAACTTTTTAATACCCAACAATCCATCCAAACAATCTTATCTAACATTCGTCCTTTCTTCTCTAACACAATCACCTAACACTCACTGCTACCATTCATATCGAATGCATTTCGACCTATTCACCTGACACTCACAACTAACATGCATTCATATCGAATGCATTTCCACCTAACATTCTAATATCTCTAACGCTAAACAAATATAATTCATATATTTGCTTTACGACACATTTTTAAGCTATTATTAGAATATTTTCTTGATTCCAGACTTCTGCAGCACTAACAGTTTTCATTAACTGGTAATTTAGATTTTTTCATCTGTTGCAAAATATTATTTGAATTAATAGGATGAAGTTGCACTAGATTTAGATATAAACAATTTGTTGTTCCCGAATTGGAGTCCTAAATGCTTGTCATGCTTCCCAGGTTTTTTCCCCAGAGAACTCTTCGGTTGTGACTGAAACTGATACTTGCACTCATGGGATGAACCAGCTTGATAGCCTCACTGCCTTTTCTGGTTTCTGTCGAAGTTAGGATTCAATGGTGGTTTTTCGATTGTAATATGTCTTTCGAGCAATTATGTATATGCTTTATGTAGGATGATACAATTGCATGGTTTTTCGTATTCGAGACTTGATAGAACTGAAGTGTTTTATATAGTCTTTCTTATATGATAAAATTTCCTTTACAGCATGAGACCATAAGTTTGATTTACTTGGGATGAATTTTGGGAATCCGTGAAAAAAAAAAACAGTTAATGTATTTTGAAAAGACAATGTTACATTGCTGAAACTTGACCGATGTTTGAGTTAAGAATATGGTGTGCAGTGACAGGGTTATACGGCTTATAGTAATAACCGTGTTTCCTATGTTTACGAAAGAAGATTGGGATATATATAGTTTATGTGTCAAATGCGTTTCCTAGAGAACCAGTAAGGTTTGAATTGCTTACTGGCTTTTGGAGGGATGTTGCCAAAAATGTAGTCAGATATATTTTGTCATTGCTAATTCAGTATTTATTTTGTTTTATTGTAGTTGATACTAGCCATGGACATGGCATGAATTCTATTTTCTGATTGTATGACTTTTGGCTTTTTGAATTTTGTTAAGAGCTGGGAGAGGTATACTGCAATTTTGATTCTCTGAGAGTGGAATGTTGTGTTATACAGGTATCCATGACACAAGTGTATTGCCCCATTTAAGTTACTTGTGCTTTAATATGTTATACATATATGGTTAGTTTGTAGTTGATTTCTGATAATTTTAAAACGTCAAAAACTCGATGTATCACTTGTCCTGATGGTAGCAGTCTGTAGTTTTACTTCCATCAGATAAGAACTTCATCAAATTGACTGATCACTGAACTTTTGTTCTGTTTATGACTTGTTAAATGCTAGTTTCAAGATGGCTGAAATGAAGGTATCAAGAGAGCCAACCATGTTGTTGCAAAGGAAGTTCTCTGGGCACGTGAGATGTAACAAATGTCATGCATTTATGGACTGGAAGTTATTGCTCTCGGATAATCTCATGCCCAATCTTTGCTTGCACGTTTTCTTGGTAATGGTCGAAAAGTCATGATAAACGGTTATTGCCAAAAATTGACAACAGGTGCACTTAGAGAATCATATTGGTCACTGGTGAATCACAGATATAAGTAAATTTTGATGATGTCAATCTTGAAAATTGGCAAAGAGAGAAGTACACATCAGCAAACTCAAATAAATGTCTTTGTAAAATCTTCTTACAAGTTCATCTGTAGTAGCTTTGTTCCGTGTGACAACACTGTGGCGTTGGTATGCTATATTTGAACTCGAGGCACTTCTGATGTTACAGCATAATGGAGGAACGTGGTTGCATATAAATTCCAGCAATGTATGTTTTCTGGTTAACTTGGGGACACTCTTTTCTTTTTGGCATATTTACAAAATTTGCAGGCATATGATGCCCTTTCATTGGCTGCATATATAGACCAAGCGCTTGTGTGGAAACTCCCGAAAGAGTTGAGACAGCCATTGTGCAAACTATGTTGTCAATATTCCATATAATTTCTACAAGTGTCGAACTAATTAGCAGAAGGGTGGTGGACCAACGGCTCTTGTCTCGTTGAATTTATCCTTTCCACCTTGGTGATTGGTATCCAATAAGGTAAGACAAATCAAATTTCTATAATATATAAAATATGAAATTTATAGATGGGGCATAGATCTGTTTAGCTCTATTTTCGCCTCGTTATTTCATGTATACGAACCGAGTTGTTACATGTCTGTATCTGAATCCTACAGTCAGTCTGGAAGAAGACCGAAGTTCAGTTCGATGATACCACCGAATCCAGGGAACAAACGAACTCACCTTGACTTTTTCTGTTGTACCTTCTCATGCTCGCTTGCGACGTGTCTATATTGTATTCGGCCACATTGGCTTGATTGTTCATTTACTAGACTACAACTACACATTGTTGTTACGTTTCCATCTGCTCTTGAATCCTACGGAAACTCGATTGTAAACTTTGTACATGTTAAAAATATCACTAGAAATTTGGAATTCGAGTAGCAGAATTTGTTATCACTAGTACAAAGAATTTAAAGTAAAAGTATCATCTAATAAATCACAAGTACTGTCATCACCCCTACTGCAAACTTTCTAGTTTGTAGCTAGTCCTGTTACAACAACATATAAATATTATATTAAATAGGGACAATTCCTTCAACCCCTGAATTATAGCGACTTTTGGACACCATCTCCTGAACTTTATAAATAAGCACTTTGCACCATAACCTTTGCCAACCCATTCGAGTTGCCTCCTGACAATTTTTCGACCAAAAACTAGCCGAAGTAAATTTTTTTTTTCAGAATCTTCTCATCGTCAACACGGTTCTGGTAGTGGTGACGGTATCGAAAAATTCAAAGCCATTACACGAAAATTTAGTTTTAATTCGTCGAATTTCTGAAAAATGTGATGAACAAACAAAATTTTTCGTGTAATGGCTTTGAATTTTGCGATACCGTCACCACTACCAGAACCGCCTTGACGAGTAGAAAAGTCGATTGGAATAAAAAAATGTTCGCCAAAAAATTTCTTGCAAACCGCGACGTCGTAGTGGCGGGTTGCTGAAAATTTTTGCCGAAATTTTTAAATTTGGACTCAATATTCTCCTCGTCGAAAAAGTTCCGTTAGTGGTGACGGTATCAGAAAATTCAAAGTCATTACACGGAAAACTTAGTTTTAATTCGTCGAATTTCCGAAAAATGTGATGAACACCTTCAAGTGTTCTTCATATTTTTCGAAAATTCAATGAATTAAAGCTAAATTTTCCTTGTAATGACTTTGAGTTTTGCGATACCGAAACCGTCTCGACAAGGAGAAAATTCTGAAAAAAGGAAAAAAAATCGATGATTTTTTGGTCGGAAAATTGCCATGGGACAACTCAAACAGGTTGGCAAATGTTAGGGGGTAAAATGCTTATTTATAAAGATTAGGGGTAGTGTTCAAAAGTCGCTATAATTCAGGGGTTTGAAGGAATTATTCCTATTAAATAAATGTAACTTAGTGCTTAAGTGGCACATGATGAGGATACCATTTTTGAACTCCAAAATATTTTCCATGAGAATTTAATAATTAACGGAAGATGGTAATGTCGTAGCTAATTATGACTTCGATTCCTAAATTCTTATGTCACATAACCTCAGTAACATTGGTCTCCAATACCAACTTTGCTGGGTTGCCAACCCCACTATAGTCTTCGATTTGACATCATTTTTTCTTCATTAAATTATTTAAAATGAGTTTTCTCACCAGCATTGGTCAAGAATGTACATATAAATCGTAAAGCCCAACCAACGCCTTCCACTAGCACATTTTTAATATCAACTTTGTAAAATTGCCTGTCCCAAAATAAAAACCATATGATCACCTTTAATAAAGCCACTTTTTATCTAATTCATAAAAAAATGCACTTTTATTTAGCTAGTAAATACTAGTACATAATTTCTCATCATCATTTGCCTTGAGTACTACTTTGGTGGATATATTATCCCATCATTATCGATCCGGCGGCATCATAAAATATTGCAAAAGCTCATGATTAAATGTATTATATATAGTACTGTCCAAAAATTCGATATTCTTGTGCTTGGAAATTTTAGGTGATCATGACACGGAATAAAAAATAATTCCATGAAACATTTTACCTCAATTTGCTTGGTGCTTATCTAACTTTTAATCACCAAACATGCACACTAATAATACGAAAAGATTAAGAATCTACGTACGACGAGCAAAAGATTAAGATTATATATTGGATTTACCTATGCAAGTTGGCGAGCAAATTTGGATTGTCAACTTGTTGAAATTTAATAATTCAAAAGAGATGAAAACACAAGTAATCAACTTCAACTACGTACCAACAAAATTTTCTTCACACCAACCCACTAAACTCTTTACCCTTGCTGGATCAATAGTTAGCCATCCACAAACTAATTCTCATCATCATCTATATATACCAACACAAAACACACTACTCTTCTCTCAACTAGCCCTTATTTTCTTACAACAACATAGTGTGTCTACTTCTTTACCAAAAAACAATGGTAGCCCTTATAAGAGCCACGCACATTGTCCGTCCGGCCGAGCCGACGCCCAACGAGACCATGTACTTAAACGCTTGTGATCAAATCAAAGACATAGCATACACTCCCACCATATACTTCTACCAACACTCAGAAAAACTCGAATCCGCCAACGTCGTTTCCATACTTAAAGACTCCCTTAGCAAAGCCCTAGTCTTGTTTTATCCGTTAGCAGGACGACTAAATTGGGCCGCTGAGGGAGGAAGTAGGGTAGTGCTCCATTGCAATGGCAAAGGCGTCCCGATTTTTGAATCCATGTCGGATATGAAAATCGAGGACTTCGACGATTTCACTCCAACTCCTTCAATCCAGGCCCTGATTCCTCCCGTGGACTACACCGCCCCGATTGATGAGATCCCTTTGGTGATAGTTCAACTTACTCGATTCAAATGCGGTGGTATTAGTATCGGATTAGGCATTTCGCATGTCATGGCGGACGGGCCCAGCGCGCTACTTTTCATCAACGCATGGGCGAAATTTGCACGTGGAGAAGAGAACCATGTCGCTCCTTTTCTTGATCGTAGCGTTTGCGAGACCAATCTCGACAACTTGGAACGTAAATTCGACCCTTCGGTCCTTCGTCGCCCGCCTACTTTAATCGGAGAAGAAGACAGCATGGAGCAGAAAAAGAAACCAATTGGAGTAGCGTTCCTCAACTTAACCAAAGTCCAAATTGAGAAGCTAAGGAACAAGGCCAACATGGATATTTCCGAAGGAGAGCGTGGGTATAGCAGATTCGAGGCTGTTGCGGCGCACATATGGCGGTGCACCAGCAAGGCACGATGCCACGTTGCCGAGCAGCAGACGAGCCTCCATTTCCCGGCTGATTATCGTAACAAACTGGAACCGGCATTGCCAAGTAACTACTTCGGCAACGCCCTGATTCGTGTCGAGGCAACTGATAAATCAGGAAGCTTGTTGTCCAACTCCATAGGTATTAAATTGTCGTCTCAATCTACAAGTTTAAGTTTAAACTTTATAAAGATTATATATTTTTTATAGGGATAAATGCATTAAACCCCTGAACTATGCACGTTTTTGAGCTTTCGTCCTTAAACTAATTTAATAAGCGTTTTCCCCCCTAAACTATGCACGTCTGTGCGATTTGCCCCCTGGCCGGGAAAATAAGCGTTTTTGGCCATTCTATGGTCGAAATTTTTCCCCTTACCCGACACATATGTGTTGTACTAGATGTATATTAGTAGTTGATGACAAAAAGAAGGCGAAAAAACACCTCGAACGGGGCATATTCCGGCCAAAATGTGATTTCGTCTTTAGTTTACTTTAGCCGGAATATGCCCCGTTCGAGGCATTCTTTCGCCTTCTTTTTGTCATCAACTACTAATATACATCTAGTACAACACATATGTGTTGGGTAATGGGAAAAATTCTGGCCAAGAATGGCAAAAAATAGCCGAAAATCCGGCCAGGGGGCAAATCGCACAGACGTGCATAGTTTAAGGACGAAAGCTCAAAAACGTGCATAGTTCAGGGGGTTTAATGCATTTATCCCTTTTTTATATATACTGTAAATCTTTTGTTATGCATGACAGTACTCTGAACATTATATTGTATTAACTGTCGTCTCATTAGGAAATAGATATTTATATTTTGTATATATTTTTCCAAATATAGGCGTGGCGGCTAAGAAAATCCGAGAAGCTGTTGGAAAGGTGACAGACGAGACGGTGCGCGGTTACTTGGATTTCCTAAAAGGGTTACCCGACGTGGGCAGGTTCCGATCTCTAGACAATAATGGGAGGCCTAAGGGAGATTTTTACGGGAACCCGAATTTAGCGATTATCAGCTGGACGGGTCTAGCGTTGTTTGGAACGGACTTCGGGTGGGGGAACGAGATCCATTTGGGCCCCGGACCGATGGGATTCGACGGGAAAACGTTCCTTATTCCGGCAAGAGATGGTGATGGTTTGAATGTTGTAATATGGTTACAAGAGGAAAATATGGGATCTTTCAAAAAATGTTTTTACAATGATATTTGACTGTATTCAATAATTCGTTGTATGATTATGGATAAAATCGTAAGATGCTTGTATTTATTATGATTGTGGTTTGTAATTTTATGAAAAATCTTATTAAGAGCGTGGAGTTATGTTTGTATATTTTCATATTTTGTGACTCATTTGTCGTATGAGTAAGCTTTGATTGTTTAAAGACGGTTACGAAGTATTTCAACACGTTTAATAATGTTTGGTTTTTTTCAAAGATGCTGAATATTTGGGATCTAAATTAACTCATGGTGGTGTTCAATCTTCTCCAATCAGTATATTTTTTCTTACTTCGTTGTCGATGTACACGTCATTTAATTTGCCAAAAAAGAAGAAGCGAAAAGTTAATGTGAAAAATAGGAAAAGAGGTAATTAAAAACTCGAGCTTTAATTTCTCCAAAAAAAAAATGTTTTCTTTTACAAGAATTTGTCAAATTGAGTATATGTGACTTTTAATTAGGTGCGAACTTTAATTAAAACTATAAGAAGTTATTTATGTGTTTATGATTGTAATAACTAATATGTACTTCTCCTATATATTTGATTTATTAAAAGTACTACCATGGACTTTGAAAGAATTACGTGCACTTGTCTTAGTTAGGTTTCCCTCTTCAATATTAAAGTACAGATCATCAAAAGGAAAGTATTAATCTAATTTACTTTTCTTCTTCTTCGGTCCTAGGTTTCTCTCCAATGCTATAAAATTATACATGAACCATGCGGAGTGACGTAATAAATATAAATGTTTTTGCTAAAAGTCTAATTACGACTAATAAGTTGGTTACTATACACCAACCCTTTCCAAAACCTCGTTCAAAATCTTCCACATCGTCATAATTTAGTTTTAATTTAAACTTTAATTTTGTTGTAAATTAGGAAGGCTGCCTGCTCGGTGGGAACGTCGGCCGGGTTCGAATATGACCCGTATATTAGTGATGACTCTTATACATGAGATGAAACTGACAAATCGCCCTATGTACGTCGTCAGTACCAGCAATTAATTTTATTTAAATTCTACATATATAACTAATTATTTTAATATTGCCAAACCATTTAGTGGATATCTACCCGCACCTCTTTTGTAACCCGGCCCTTATCTCTTGAAAAAGAGCTAGCAGCCTAGCACTCTACGTAAATTCACATATGAATTAACCATGTAATATTGTACAACAATTGACATAATAATATCCTTGTGTAATTGGAACTAATATTTGATAATAGCGTCAAATAGAAATTTAACGAACTCGTGCATTACCTGTTTGATTTAGGATTTTACTTGTTTTTCTGCATTGGAATACGTACATCCGTTTTAAATTAAAATGATTTGAGTAATATATATTGGCATGCATGATTTGGAGCTGACATTATATATAATGAACGTACGTACTTAAGAATCTAAACAATGACGTCACACGCACATATTATCCACGAGATGTGTCAAGATTTATCTCTTTTCACTACAACAAAAAGTGCTTGTAGAGACACTTAATTTTAAGCTATATTATACAAGTGCCTCCTCAACAACTTATTAGGGCACTTAAATATAGTATCCCAATATAATTAATATTTTATATTGAAGAATTATTAATTAAAAAAACATTTTACTCTCATTATTTAGAAATCAAATGACCACTCCTCTCTTCCACACACTAAAAACCCTAGCCCCCAAATCAATGGCGTCGCCGGAGCTCCGCCGTCGCTTCTCCGGAGCTCCGCCTTCGCTTCTTCATCCGTCTCTTCCTCCGACGCGAAGCTCCGCTATTGCTCCTTAATCGATCTCCTTCTCCGATTCGAAGCTCCGCCGTCGCGATCTCCTTCTCCGATTCGAAGCTCTGCCGTCGCGATCTCCTTCTCCGATTCGAAGCTCCGCCGTCGCGATCTCCTCTTCCGACTCGAAGCTCCGCCGTCGCGATCTCCTCTTCCGACTCGAAGCTCCGCCGTCACTCATTAATCGATCTCCTCCTACGACGCGAAGCTCTGCCAACGCTCCATAATCAGTCTCCTCCTCCAACGCGAAGCTCCGCCGTCGCTCATTAATCGGTCTCCTTCGACGCGAAGCTCCGCCACCGCTCCTTAACCGATCTCCTCGTCGAACGCCGCTGTTGATTTTACTATGTGTAGAGAAGTAAGTGAAGATCATCTGTACGAATTTGATCTTTGCGATGAGACGCCAGTTAATCTAACTATTTCTCATTGGTATCATTGATTTTGTTGCTTAGTTAATGTCTGATTTAGTTACCTATGGTTTCTCGTTTGAGTAGCTAATGAGCAGGTGCAAGTACTTATGAATGTTCATATTTTTCTGTACAGGTTCTGGTATGGAGGCTTCTTTAAAGTAATGAGTTATTCTTGTTACCTATCCAGCCTTTTTTTTGAAATATTTTTTTGGCAAAAACGATTATTTCATTGTACTATAGACCTAGTCTGTTTTGCTGTAATTAGCATAGTAGTTGCTTAGAGATACTTGAGATTAAAAAACTTCAACAATGAAAAGTTCACTGATATTGCATATGAAGAGTAGTCCCTTTCATGTCGTAATTTTACACTCTCTCGTGTCGTGCTGTTGGTGTTGTTGTTAAAACCTCTACTTTCTCTATCTTGATCTCAACATTCACTCTTCGATCGGATCTCTAGTTGCAGCACTGTATTGGAAAAATGGTGAGCTGATTCCGCATTTCACTTAGATCTTGTATTTCTAATGGAATTCGCCTTGATTTCGATTTGTTTCGACTAGTAATTCGATTGCATTGAGTTAGGGTCGTAAATTTATATTTGATGCGTATATATGTTTTGAGATCTGGAGCTGCTGTTATTGTTTTAACTAACTCTTGTTTTCTGGTTGTTTGTTTCAAATCTGCTCGTGATGTGGTGTAGCCGCTCAGACTTGAAATCAAGGTACCGAATCTTTTTTCGATGTGTGATTTATTGTTTGATGCTGAGTGTTTGATTTGTTACGTCAGAGGAAACTTGCACAAAGATCAGAAAGAGTGAAATCTGTGGATCTGCATCCAACAGAGCCATGGTATGTTTCTTTCTGCAGTCAGGAGTTCATGTTAGTAGTCGATTAATGACTCTAATTCCTGTGGTTTCGGCATTAATTGATTGTGGACAGAAGACAAAATATTTCGCCTTCACTTTATTTTCAACGTTTCATCATCTTCTAGTGGTTAAAAGCTGCAAACCCCATCAAGTTTTTGAGTCAAGATCTGTTTTCTTATTTTGTTTTGTCTGTGTTCCTTTCCTTTGTTTCACATGATCAATTTGCTTGCCTTGCTCATATGTTTGAGCTACCTTGGATTTTCTCTTCTTATTACACGGGCTTATTTCTGAAATTGTATTCACAATGTATCTTTCTTTACAGGATATTGGCAAGTTTATACTCAGGGATTGTGTGCATCTGGAATTATCAAACCCAGGTATGAGAAACCCCGTCAGCTTTTGCATTTATTCTTGTCAAGGAAAGTTAGTAAAATGAATGATATTCTTGGACATTTTAGTGCATTTTTTTAATTGCTGATCAATGTGGACATGTTGGAAGGACTAGCCAGTCATGGAAATCTAATGAGGTGCAGTGAAGATGACATGCTAATTTAGTGGAACTTGCAATACATGTCTATTAGAATTTAAGTTGACTGATATTGCATAAAAAGGATTGCTGCCACCTTTTTGTGTAGCTTGAGTTGAATGAAGGAAGATGGCTGCCATGATCGTGCAAAGTAATTCTATAATTCTCCGTCAGGTACCCTTATTTTCGCATCTCTTGTCATTCTCTATGTGTTGTTTTGAAGCTCCAACTGTAAATCTTCAATCTGATTTTTGATTGAATTGTTGCTTTTTAGCTTGGATCTACTGTTTGTGATTGAATACGTGCTGAGTTGATCGAGGTTGAGATTTTGTCAGTTACTGGATTGGAATGGATTGTATTTGATTGATTTACAGTTTTGTTCACTGATATTATGAGGAGTATTCGCTTTGTTATGAGTTGATTGTAACCGTTGATTGCTTATCCGACTGTTCGATAAATCTATTGAGCTAGCTAGATGAAAACGGAAAGTGAAATTTGAGTTTGGATTGCTGAATGTTGTCGAGTTTGGAATTGTAATCAGTAGGTAGCTGAAACCCACAGAATATGTAGGTTGTGGTGGGTTAATTGTAACTGTTCTGATTTGATTGGACTAGGGTTGGAGTCTTGTCCTGAAACACGATAAGTTGAACCTCAGTTAATTTAACTCACTACCAGACTACTTGTTTTGCATTGTGTATTGTTATTTCATACTTTTAGTTTTCTCATTGTATCATATCAATTTCTTTTATGTCTCAGGTTTGCAACTACTTGTTTTAAGAAAGGTATGATATTTGCTAAAATTTAAGTTGATTTTTAAATGGAGTTATGGTTGATGTATTATGTTGTGAACTTTATAAATTTCCTTTTCTTCGAAAGATTATGGATAGATTTACGATCACTCTTATCCTATTTTAGTATAAACTCCTATTTTAGTATAAACTAACTGTATAGATTACTGGTGGTCTTTAAGATGGTTTTGATCTTAACCGAGACATTTTATGTTGCACAGATGCGTTCGATGAGGATTGAGACTAGGATCAAGACAAGGATGATGTTGTAGTAGGAGATTATGTGCTAATATATTTGTAATAATAGCCTTGTGACTTGTTAATTGGTGGTTATATGTTATTTCTTTGATTTTAAAAATGTTGAGTTGGTCCGTTGACGTTATAGTTTGGTACATATTATTGTTATCTGTAATGATTGAATAAATTTTTAATAAAGTTGTTTTTATTTTATTTTAATATTGTTATTATCTTTAGGTATTATCTTTATCTTATACACTTGAAAGAGATGTGAGATGGAGGAAAAATATATTATTGTGTGTGGTACATTAAAAAATAAAATTCAAATGAGAGGAGATATGTTACTTAATAGAGGACCATCTTGGGACACATATAAGAGTTGTTGAGGCTCATATATATGTCTCTAATTTGCTGTCATTGGGCAAATATAAGCATTATTGAGGCATTTGTATTTGTCTCTAAAACAACTTTATGAGGCATATGTAAGGGCTGTTGGGGCATAATTAATTGTCTCTAAAAAGATCTGAAAGGGCACATAAAAAGTGTCCTTAGAGCTACTAACTCTATCGCGACATAGGTTTTATCCGACAAATAATTTAAGTGCCTCAAAGACCTTAAGTGCCTCAACAGATACTTATAAAGACACATTTTTGTGCCTCTAAACAGATTTTTTGTTGTAGTGTTTTCTTCTCATATTTTTACCAATATCTTATTATTTATTTTATTTCCACACTGTTTATCGTTTAGCGCTTAGCTTCTGTTATATTATTGAATATTGATGATTCTATATATAGCTAATATAGTGTTAATTCACAGTTCAATATGCTACAGTTGTTAGATAATATTATGGCTCAACTCAATAGTTTCAACCAACATTTGTAATTGTATGCTTATCCCGCAAGAATGTACACTGTTGTCGTTATTTAATTTTTTTTTTGAACATCAAGAAACCATATATTGCCTCAAAAAACGGAAAGCGCTTGGAGAAAACAAGCGCCCCCTAATGTCACTTACAAAGAGTCGCAAGAATACTAACAATGAAGCACAAATAAAACAAAACCACTAACTATCAAAACCATCGGCGTCCTCAATAGCGTTTCTAGCTAACTCGTGTGCTACCGCGTTAGAATCCCGACGTACCCAACGAATAAAGAACCCTGGCTTCATACGAAAGTAATGACGGATATCATCGAGTACGTTTGCTACATTGATGTCGCGGCAGGTACCATATAATATATCGTGAATAAGGCCAAGACAGTCGCCCTCAAAAATCACATTGTCCCATCCCCGCGAGACTGCCCAACGGACCGCCTCACGTGCAGCCAACGCCTCACACCCGATCGGCTCCATTAAGGCCGTCCATCGTCGCTGTCGCCATGCGGCCATTTCGCCCGCAGAGTCGTGCGCGACTACACCCATACCAACAGCTGCCTCGTTCCCAAAAGTTGCACCATCAAAATTAACTTTGATCGTATTGCCCACATGTGCTGCCCAACTGCCCAGATCCGCCGAGTTTTTCGTGCGGCCCTCTCGCCCATTCAGTCCCGACCAAGTACGCGCATAACTGAGCGCAAACAAAGCCAATTCCTCCGGATTTCGACCCTTTTCCCCCACAAATATGCTGTTCCTATTACCCCATAACGTTCAACACACCGTGCTTATTAAACCGACCGTTTCACGTGACGCAAGCCGCACCATACGCAACAGCCAATCTCCAATACCTTCATGCGCATAAAGCCCAAGCGAGTGCGGAACAAGCGTTAGCGCCCACACCTGTCGTGCAAAGTCGCACTCAAATAGGACATGGCGCGTTGTTTCCTCCACCAATCCACAAACCACACAGGTTCGCTCCTTACAGATGTGACGCCGCCCCAACTTTCATCGCGTGGGAAGAATATCACTGCAACATCGCCACATAAATAGCTTCACCTTATTCGCACATTCAAAACCCCATAATTTTGCCCAAACACCGTGTGTTTCCGACGACGATGTGTTCCTCCCATTCTTGAGTAGGCCTTGCGCCATAATGAGGTGATACGCACTCCTAACCGTGAACGTCCCCTTCTTTTCATAATGCCACACAAGTCTGTCCCTATTGTCCGAATTACCCAACGGAATCGATAGAACAACCTCAACATCAACGTCCCACAGAAAATCTCTCAAGACCTCAAGATTCCACCAGCCCGTATTTCTATCAATGAGGTCCGAGACCAAAATGAACGGCTCCTCGTCGCTCAATGGTGTGATTGGCCTGAAAGTATGTGGTCGAAGAAGCCACGCATCATGCCAAACTGTGAGGGAAGCTCCGTTCCCCACCTGCCACCGCGTACCCTTTTTTAGAACAGTAATCGACTCCCAAATTCCACGCCACGAGAACGACGGCGCTGCACCAATCCGAGCATCCCACAATTCACAGTTAGGAAAGTATTTTGCTTTAAACAGACGACTTACAAGGCTCGAGGGATCAGTTAGGATTCGCCAAGCTTGCTTTGAGAGTAGAGCAAGATTAAAAGCTCGTAAATCACGGAAACCCAACCCTCCATCCACCTTGCGACGACACATCCTATCCCACGCTATCCAATGAATTTTATTTTGGTCGCCGCTTCCCCACCAGTAATTACAGATAATGGACTCAATTTCTTTAATCAACGTGTCTGGTAGACGAAAACAGCTCATAATAAACGTGGGGATGGATTGCATCACAGCCTTAATAAGCACCTCTTTTCCCGCACCCGATAGAGTGTTTCCTTTATATCCCGTTGCTCGCTTCCACACACGTTCTCTGATATAATCAAACAACTCCCTTTTGGTCTTCCCCACCACCGAAGGCATACCCAAATATTTCTCATGTTTGTCAGCAATCGCCACGCCCAACAACGTTCCTACCTCCAGCCGCCTCAGAGCGTCCAAATTTTTACTAAACACCACCACTGACTTGTCACGATTAATTTTTTGCCCTGATGCACCCTCAAAGCGGTCAAGAACAGCCCTAATGCACCTCGCAGAATCCGACGTTGCCTCGCAAAAAATAATCGTGTCGTCAGCAAAAAGCAAGTGCGACACAACCGGTGCTTGGCGGCAAATCTGCACCCCTCGCAAATCTCCTCTTCTTTCCGCCGACGCAATAAGTGCTGAAAAAATCTCGGAAACAAATAAGAAGAGGTAAGGGGACAGCGGGTCCCCTTGCCTAATACCCCTTTCGGGGGAAAAAGTGCACGACTCCCGACCATTAATTAAAATAGAATACGAAACAGACCGAACTCCCATCATAATTAGAGACACAAAACGCGAATCAAAACCCAATTTAAGCATTACCTTTTCCAGGAAAATCCACTCGACGCAGTCGTAGGCCTTGCTCATGTCCAACTTTAACGTCATAAAACCCCGTTTTCCTGTTCTTTTATTTTTTAAAAAATGGTTAATCTCAAAAGCTGCCAATATATTGTCAGTGATC
Organism: Linaria vulgaris; assembly: GCA_948329865.1. NCBI lineage: Eukaryota > Viridiplantae > Streptophyta > Magnoliopsida > Lamiales > Plantaginaceae > Linaria > Linaria vulgaris. The sequence continues at coordinate 93,863,421 of OX415254.1, forward strand.
AATCTCCCGGGCACAAATGCTGATTGAGAAGAAGAAATAATAGAAGCAAGAAACGGTTTGAGACGGTTAGCAATGACTTTTGATGCAATTTTAAAGCTCACATTGCTAAGACTAATAGGCCTAAAACGAGTCATCAATTCTGGGTTAGCACACTTAGGAATAAGAACAATATGAGTAAAATTCGTGCTATGGTCAAAAATACGATCATTGAGGAACGACAAGACAAAACGGATCACGTCCTCACCCACAATATGCCAATATTTTTGATAAAAAACAGAAGAAAAACCATCCGGACCCGGAGACTTAAAAGGATACATATCTTTAAGTGCTTTACATACCTCCTCCGCTGTGTATGGCTGCAACAAGCGTTCGTTCACCTCAGGGCTGACCCGCACGCTCGCGTCTCGCAACACATCCTCAATAGCCGCCTCTGATGGAACACTGGACTGAAAAATAGAAGTAAAATACTCAACAACCACCCGATCTATCTCTGAAGAAGATGTCCAAAGAACCCCCGCCTCATCCCGGATACCCTGAATCTCATTTTTCTTTTTTCGTTCGCTTGCACGACGATGGAAATACGAAGTATTACGGTCCCCCTCTCGGAGCCAGTGAACCTTTGCTCGCTGTTTCCAATAAACCTCCTCGGATTCCAGAATTTCCTCAAGTTCCCGACTAATTCGCTGCTCCTCCAGTTTGGATTCGGCCGTGATATCACCCTCCCTAATGTCAATCAGTGCTTTCCTCAGTTTCTCAATTTTGCGCTTGACATCCGCCCCGTCAACTCTATCCCAGCACCTCAACTCGGTTCGACACAAATCCAGCTTACTGCTCAGCTCAGTGGTGTCAGTATTACCCCAAATCCGTGAGATTAATTCCTCACACTCTGGCTTCCGCACCCAAGTAGCCTCGAATCTAAACCGGGGTCTTCCCCGAACCGATCTCTACTTCCCGTTCAGCCGCACCAAAATAGCATGATGATCCGAGTGAATGGTAGATAGGTGCTCAACTACTGCTTCAGGAAACAAGGTACGCCAACCTAAATTAGCGCATGCGCGGTCTAACCGCTCCCAGACAGTATGCGGCATCAGCCTCCTACTACACCACGTAAACCTCGGCCCAAAAAAATCAAGCTCACTCAAACCCGTATCACCTAATGTATCCCGAAAATTCCTCAACAGCCAAAGAGGTCTTCGCACCGCCTTTCTTATCCTCTTGATTCGAAATTCCATTATAATCCCCCGCGCATACCCATGGCAACGACGAAACACCTCGAAGTTGGCGAAGAAGGTTCCATGTACGCATACGTTTGGCTCCATCTGGCTCGCCATAAAACCCTGTGAACCGCCAGTCATGCGCGCCGTCCTCCCCAATGACCACAACGTCAATATGATTGTCCGATAAACTCAATAGTTCAACAGTCCATTCCTTTGTCCATAATAAAGCTAGTCCCCCGATAAACCCTTCACGTCCACATTCACACCAAAATAATTAAAACAACTCTTCAAAACCTCTATTTTCCTAGCCTTACACTTCGTTTCCGACAAGAAAATTAGAGGGGGGCGGAATTTTGAAACTAACTGACGTAGTTCCCGAACTGTCCAAGGGTTCCCCAAGCCCTGACAGTTCCAACATAGGAGAGTCATTTGGAGGGGCGGGACTGCTCTGCAATCGCCGCCAAAAGCTCGTCGATTTCCATTGTTAACACCTCCATCCGTGCCCTCTTCTCGGTTCGCTGTTCATTGGGCTCGTCATGATTAAATAGCCGTTTGTGACCTGCCCGTGGTGCCTGAAAAAATCCGCGGCTGTTCGTGATGCTCTCGCGACGGAAACCCCGTCGTCCCCCATGCTCTCTCGAAACTCGATACTTTGTCGCAAATTCTGTAGTGACCTCTACTGACTCATGTTGAAACAATCCCTCTTCTCCTAAAACCGTGTCACCCAAATCCTTCGCGAGGCGACCAAAAATCTGCTGCATCCCCACAACACTTCCCTCTCGATCAGCTACCCGTGTTTTAACCATACCGTCGCAGCGATTGTCCTCTGCACCAACCTGAGTAGTTCGGTTCCGGAGATATGTGGCTGTGTTCGTTCCCTCAGAAGACTGGATGGACTCGGCCTGAGTGTGACGCCATGATGACTCGAAATCCCGTGATCTGTTTTGTCCAAAAAAATCATGACTCCCTCTGAAATCCCGTCCCCTCTGTGACTCAGCCGAACCCCCTCGCCAGCCCTTATCCGAAAAGCGTTGTCCAATAAACGGACCAGTTTTATTTGAAGTTTCACGTAACCAATCGCCACAAGTGAGCGAATCCATCTCAGCAATGCTTTCATATTTAAGCTTGCAATCCGCCATAATATGTCCCAAACGGCCGCACAAGTAACAAAAATTCGGTAAGCGTTCATATTTGAAAGAAATTACCATCTCCTGGCCCTCGGTTCCCCGGAGTTTCATGAACCGAAGTAATGGTCGAGTAACATTAATTTGAGCACGTATACGCATGCTAAGACCACGTGACTCTGCCAAATCAACATCCTCAATTCTTCCCAGTAAGTTTCCAATCGCATGTGCTGTAGCCTTGGTTTGTCGTGCAAGCGGAATGTCGTAAATCCTGACAAAGAAACTGCAAAAGTCTAAATTCGTATCAAGAGGGTTTTCATCCTTATCGACCGAGGCAAGCACAAGCACATTTTTGTCAAAGGACCACGGACAACCCTGAAGCGCTCTTGTCTTGTCCAACTTGTGGAAAAATTGAAACAAGAATCTGTCCTCGCTTATACGCGTAATTTCAATCCCCTTCCCAGCCTTAAAGAGAGCTTTCAACATCGTACAGAAAGATGTAAAATTTGCTGTTTTTCCGGATAAGAGTCTCCCTACTAAAGCGAGGTCTGAGTTCGCATTCTTCTGATTCCACGTGATATCCGGGATGAGGAAGCCATCCCCTTCACCCTCCTCCTCAGTAAGAACGAGATTGTTGCGCAGCTTACGACATTCGTCGTCCATTGTTCCCAGTACCAGACAGTTGAAGATGTGTTGCGGTGGGTTACGAACGGGGCAGCCAAGCGGTGAAGCGATACCTTAGAAGACACGCCACAAACACACCGGAAAAGAGACACAAAGAACCAAAGTTAGTATCTGCAAAGTCCCCGACGTCCAGAGATTGGACAGAGGAAAGAAAACGGGAGAAAAAGAGCGAGAAAAACGAAACGAAAAAAAGATGCGACAAAACCCCGAAACCCTAGCGTGAGACGGCCTGATAGATTACGAGGTCTGGACGTCGAGTTGGAGACGAGACAACGCCGCCGATCGATCGGTAGTCTTCCCTGGAAAAAGCCCTAAGTTTAGAGACGCCGCCAACTCTCATGCAAGAGACTGTTAATTAATTATTTAAGTCTCCTAAAATTCTTGTCGTTATTTAATTTAAAGAGCTTTTGGCATAACACCTAGGGGTCGTTTGGTTGGGCGTTGTAGGTCCTTATAGGAGTTTTTGAGTGACTTGAACAGTACAAATAGTTGCTTTGGTAGCTAAGATACAAAACCGGGTCCATGCTATTCAATATGGCCGACCCGGGTTTAAGTAGCGGAGATAGCAAGCTCAAATCTGAGCATTTTCGGAAACAAACTTAAACAGTAAAAAATTGTCAAAAATTGCGGCTGGTTAAATTACATTATTGTCCCTGATATTTGCTTGTCAATTCCAAGCTTGCCCTCCCCTGTTCTATTTCCCCGAATTAAAAATCACACACACAAAGTGAACTCAACTTACTTTATAATTTAATTTAATTTAATCCTTCTATCTTTAATACAATACGATACATTTCACCACCACCATTGATTCTCATTTCTCACTCCACCCTCGACCCTACCCCTACCCCCACCCCCCCACACCCTCTTTAACAACAACAGCTCCAAAATCCTGCTAGCTAGTTAGGTCCAGGTGAGCAGAAAATGAGCATGTACGACTGGGATCCATGGGGCGGTCTGCTCGAGATCGCCGCCGAGTCCGCCACCGACGACAACCGCAGTCGCAACTTGCAGGACTACGAAAGGGCGGAACTCTCCAGGCCTCTCGATGAGACGCAACATAGCTGGCTGTTAGGTCCAGGTGAGCAGAAGAAGAAGAAGAAGAAGTACGTCGATCTAGGTTGCATTATCGTCACCCTTAAGATCTTCGTGTGGACTTTGGGGACTATACTTGTCGCCGAATTGATTGCCGGATTTGTGACGCTGATTGTGAAGACGATGCCGCGACACCACCGCCGTCCCCCGCCGCCGAATAATTACACGTTCGCGCTTAATAAAGGACTCATGTTCTTCAATGCTCAGAAATGTAAGTCATTAGGCTTGCTCGCCAATTGAGTTTGAAAGCCCCTCCTGGTGTATCGAATTTCGCAGTTCACAAAGTGAACTTCGTTGCTTCTGTGGGTTGTTGAACTGGAGTAAATGAATCCAATTTTTTTGATAGTATTCAGGGGTGAATTAGGTAATTCACTAGTTTTTAAGTTAACAGCTTCCTTTATCATGCCAACCAAAGTAGAATTGTATATAACAGACTTTAGGAGTGACTCACATATAATAAACTACCAAAGCAAATATTCCCAAGGCTTAAACCGTATCTAGTAGCAACTAAACTTAAGTGACTTGAATAGTTAAATCTCAACCAAACGACCCCCTAATGTAATATGTGAAATATGCACATTACCCCTGGTAAAAAAAAAATATTAGCCCTATATAATATACGAAATAGCATATTATCCCCTTGTAAGAATAAAATAGGCAGATTACCCCATGCGTTATGTTTAATAGACACATTACCCCATTGTGTATTTTTATACGGTGCAAAATACCTCATTCTTATACACATGTATTAAGGGGATGGTGTGCAACTTTTTTAAAATTATAGGGGGGTAACATACCTATTTCATATATTACATGGGGTAATTTGCCTATTTACAGGGGGTAATGGGTTTTTTTCGTATATCACATGGGGGTAATATGTCTGTTCTTGTTTTACATGGGGTAATGCGCCTCTTTCCTATATTACATGAGTGGTGTACCCAAACCCTAATTTAAATAACAAGAATTACACAAAACTCCCTAAGGTGTGGGATAATTATAGAAACGCCTGTCATGTTATGAAAATTACACCAAAACCATTTGTGGCTAAATTTTTTCTAATATTACAAAACATTGTTGAACAAAATATAAGTTTATGTCTTTATGACCCTTAAACGGAAAACAAAACGGAATCTGCGCGCTTAGAAAATAGAAAAATGTCTCAATTATTTAAAAGAATCAATATTAAAGGATATTTTGTATAGGTTAAATAAATTATTAGTTTTAAACTTGTGTTCTGCTAGGTAATGTGAAATAATCATTTTGATGTTTTTTTTCTATACAATAAGTGTTTGTGTAATTTCTAAACATAAGATATATATATATATATATATATATATATATATATATATATATATATATATATAGTGTCTTTGTTTTTAGCATATAACCCGGGGGTCTTTGTATAATTCACGCATTCAAATAATCCATTTATCAGCAAATAAGAGGGCCATTAATAGAAAAGAAAAAGAAGACTCGATAGGGTGCGTATCTTTGAATTTGAAAGGCTAATCGTATACAGGTGATATGAATATATACATTTGTACGGATAACTGGAAAATGGAATTCAATGCATTTTTATTAACCGAGATGCATTAATTAAACGATCATTTTCTACGGATATCTGCATTTGATATCCACTCCACTAACTAGGTCGCGACAATGGAATTCAGAGATGAAAAGCAGCAGTGAGGAGACCACTACTTGTACAATTGCATGTGGAAAAATGTTGGAAACTATGGCTTTTGATCATAGCCATGTGCTTTCTTACAACACGTTTTTTTGGTGGAATCTAATGGAATGCCATCCTTCACCGAGAATAATCAATGCACACAGTCTTAGGTATGTGAGTTTTTTTTTTTCATAACGTAGCAGTGTTAATTACTTGCACGATGGATACAATTGCTAGTGCAATGAGCGAAGTCTGTTGGAAGTGTAGGTCACACGGGCCATGTAAAAGAAAATTGTCCAAGACGAGCTAGGAGTTGGCTCGGGGAGAGGCTCTTACTAACATTTGCCATCTTGAGTAACATGATATAAAAGGCGTTTACATTGTGATGGCATGAGACTGTAAAGTTTCCATGAGACAAGATATTGGTGTTAGTGGATGCTAGCTTGCACACATACATGATTTGACGTAAATGCAAGTTGTTTGGTGAATTCATATCGATGGCTATGACTTTCATGAGAGCCAAATTGAGAGTTGCACCATATTATTAAGAGCAAATTATTTTTTCTGCCCTTTAATTTCGACTATGTTTGCCTTTTGTCCTTTAACTTTTCGGGCTCCACTTTTGCCCTATAATTCTTATATTTTTTACCAAATATGCCCGTTGGGCTATTTTTCAGGCCTTTAAAGGTAAAATGTCCAAAATACCCCTGTTATCTTCTTCATCACATATATATATATATATTTATACACACATATATATATATACGTATATATACACAGATATATATATAAACTCCAAAAAAAAATGTCGAAACAGATTCAAAAATCATTCGAAAAATCAAAACAACTCCAAAAATCACTTGAAAATGCTTATCAAAAATAAAAATTCCCAACAAACCAATCCTCCTCCGGTTCCAATTCCCCAGCTGCAACCACACCAAAGCGTCGTCGTTATCTTCCGACAGTGAAGAAGAAGACGAGTTTCACGAAACCGTAAACGAACCGGAGTTCGAGCACAAGGACAACGCCGTCACGCTCTCCGACGTCGACCGCTTCCTCTTCGAGAACTTCCGGTCGCTCTTCGAGGAAGAGCTCACTGTCAAATACGGCAAAAAGCGTGAAAGCTTCCTCTACGAACCGGCGCGATTGATCGACATTCCTCCGCCGGCGGCGGCGAGATCCAGAATCTTCGTCCGCACAAATTCGTCGAACTCGTTCGTTATGAACCGACCGTCGTACGACTCGTCGAAATCCGACGGCGAAGAGGAGGAGAACGCCGCTGCCGTCGGCGGAGGAGGAGGAGGAGCGCCGTTGCCGGACAACTTTATAACGCTGCTAACGTATTCACCGAGTCCGTACGAGGATTTCCGGCGGTCGATGGGGGAGATGGTGAAGGTGCGGAGGGAGAATAACGGGAAAGTGGACTGGCAGTTCAAGGAGGAATTGCTATTCTGTTATTTGGAAGTGTATATATATATATATATATATGTATAAATATATATATATATATATATATATATATATATATATATATATATATTTCATATTTTTGTACTCTTTTTTTTTTTTTTTTTTTTTTGAGTGCATTTTGTAAACTGGAAATTACATGAGTGAAAATTACATAGTAAATTATTTATGTGAAATTGGGGAAAATATATTGTAGCAATCGTCTTCATTGTCGTCATCTAAATGAACCGATGTTGACGATCCTTCATCATCACTTGCATTTTGTAGTAGTCTTTTGACCTCTTCCAAAGAGGTGGCATCAGCTATTTGTGTTTGTAAACTTTGTTTCATAACTAGGAATTCCAAGAAACCTGGGCACTATGCAAATACTTGCAGAGTTAGGAATAAAGTTTTGTCCCTAGAGATTGAAAATGACTTAAAAGAAACTTTAATAAATCTCATCGGACAGATAAATCCTGAAGAAGAAAGTGACGAGAGTCAATTCTCAGATAGTGAGATTGGATTAAATCAGATAAGGACTGATTACGAAGCATCTTCTGATTCATCAGAAGATGAAGTCCAAAATTGCGCTTGTAAACCAGATATGATGGTTTGCAATTGTGATAAGAAAATAAATATTATAACTAAAGAAAATTTTGCTATCAAAATTGCCAAAAGTTTGTAAACTTTTCAATGATTCGAAAAGTTCAAACCACCAGTTAGCCAAAAGTTTCACAAAACCCATCACCATAGAAATCCTCACCATACATACAAACGACCAAATTTCAGAAATAAAAATTACTCGCTTAAAAAACCTTTTAAAAGAAATAGTAACTATCACAAAACCCCTATAGACAAAATTATTTGTCATAGGTGCAAGAAACCTGGGCACTATGCAAATACTTGCAGAGTTATGAATAAAGTTTTGTCCCTAGAGATTGAAAATGACTTAAAAGAAACTTTAATAAATCTCATCGGACAGATAAATCCTGAAGAAGAAAGTGACGAGAGTCAATTCTCAGATAGTGAGATTGGATTAAATCAGATAAGGACTGATTACGAAGCATCTTCTGATTCATCAGAAGATGAAGTCCAAAATTGCGCTTGTAAACCAGATATGATGGTTTGCAATTGTGATAAGAAAATAAATGTTATAACTAAAGAAAATGAATATGAACTAATATTTGAAATGCTTGAAAAAGTTAAAGATCCTAATTCTCAAAGCTTATACTTAAACAAGCTAAAAGATATGATGACAAACAAAGAAGAAACATCTCAGCCTACTAAAGCTCATAAGACGGAATTCAAAGACATTATAAAGTCTTTTAATTCTTCTAAAAATAATAAGCTTACTATTAATGACTTACAAAGTGAAATAAATGAGCTAAAAAGGGAAATAAAACAAATTAAGATAAATCATGATAAAATCCAACAAGATCTTTTAATCATAAGAATTAAAGATCACATAAATGAAGAAGCCAACCAAGATGATAACGAAGAAGAAAATTCATTTGTCAATGTTATTAGTCGAATATCATTCCAAAAATGGCTCGTCCAAGTCACGATTGTTATCGAAGACTTTAAGTTACAAACCATTGCTCTTATGGATTATGGAGCAGATATGAATTGCATTAAAGAAGGTCTTGTCCCAACAAAATATTTTGAAAAAACAAAAGAAAGATTGTCTGCTGCTAACCACACTCGGTTACAAATAAATTACAAACTATCTAATACTCATATTTGCAATGATGGCGTATGCTTCAAAACTTTTTTCGTCCTTGTTAAAGACCTTAATGCTGATGTCATCCTTGGTACCCCTTTCATCCAAATGCTTTACCCCATTACAGTAGATATTCCGGGTATCGAAACCACCGTCCTCGGCAAAAAAGTTATTTTTAAGTTTTTATTCCCCATCTCCCAAAGAGATGTTAATAGCCTACAAGCTGCAGGAATTTACGAGAGTAATCCAGCAAACAAACAAAAACAAATACTTTTCCTCAAAAAAGAGGTTGATAACATGCAAACTGCAGGGATTTATAGAAGTAACCTAGCAAACAAACAAAAACAAATACTTTTCCTCAAAGAAGAAATCAGTTATAAAAGAATACAAGAACAAATACATGATAGAGCTTTCCAACAGAAAGTTATTGATTTCCAGAATAACATGGAAAAACAAATATGTTCTGAATTGCCTAATGCCTTTTGGGAAAGGAGAAGACATACTGTAACACTTCCTTATGAAAAGGATTTTGATGAAAAAACTATTCCCACTAAGGCAAGACCTATTCAAATGAATCAGGAGACCCTAGAGCATTGCAAAAAAGAAATCAAAGATTTATTAGATAAAAAAATTGTTCGACCTAGTAAATCTCCATGGTCATGTTCTGCTTTCTATGTACAAAAAAATGCAGAGTTGGAACGTGGTACTCCCAGACTTGTCATAAATTACAAACCTCTAAACAAGGTTTTACAGTGGATAAGGTATCCTATTCCCAATAAATCCGACCTACTAAAAAGGCTTTACGATGCTAAAGTCTTTTCCAAATTTGATATGAAATCAGGATTTTGGCAAATACAAATTGCTGAAAAAGACAAATACAAAACAGCCTTCACGGTCCCGTTCGGACAATTTGAATGGAATGTAATGCCATTCGGATTAAAAAACGCTCCGTCCGAATTCCAAAAGATTATGAATGATATATTTACTCCTTATACAAGCTTTTCAATAGTCTATATTGATGATGTCCTTCTCTTTAGTCAAAGTATTGATCAACATTGGAAACACCTAAACATATTCCTAAAAATAATAAAGGAAAATGGTTTAGTTATTTCTGCAAAAAAGATTAAATTATTTCAAACAAATATTCGCTTTTTAGGGCACCAAATTAGCGAAGGAACTATAGTTCCTATCCAGAGATCTCTTGAATTTGGGGACAAATTTCCAGACGAAATTAGAGATAAAACCCAATTACAACGGTTCTTAGGAGCTTTGAACTATATTGGAGATTTTTACCCTAATTTAAGACAAATGTGTAAACCCTTATTCGATAGATTGAAAAAAGATCCACCATTTTGGAATAACAAACATACTCAAATTGTCAGAGAAATTAAATCCAAGGTAAAAATACTACCGTGTTTATCTATTTGTCACCCAAATACCCTTAAAATAGTACAGACAGATGCGTCTGAATCAGGATATGGTGGTATTCTTAAACAGGTAATTGATAACCAAGAAAAAATTATTAGATATCATTCTGGCGCCTGGACAGGTGCACAACAAAATTATTCTACTATAAAAAAGGAAATCCTTTCTATAGTGCTTTGTATTTCAAAATTTCAAGATGATTTACTAAATCAAAATTTTTTGCTAAAAGTAGATTGCAAAGCAGCAAAAGAAGTTTTGACAAAAGATGTCCAAAATCTAGCATCAAAACAAATTTTTGCTAGATGGCAAGCAATACTTTCTGTTTTTGATTTTGATATTGAATATATTAAAGGAACTGACAATTGTATCCCAGATTTTCTTACCAGGGAATTTTTGCAAGGATGTCCGAAAGAAAGCAAGTAGTTCCATTTTCCAAATCTAGTTCATCCTCAAAATCCAATTCACCAGGAAGCATTTCTGGAACAAAACAAATTACAAGCCCACAACAATTTCTCTCCCAAACTACTCATACTAAACCAATTTCCGCAAAACCCTTACAAACAATTCCACAAAAAACACCTACCACCACACTTTCCAAGCCACAAACAGCTTTTGATATATGCAACAGATTTACACCTTTGTCACCAAAAATTGCAGTAACCCCTTTTGCCTCACAAACAAAGGTCCCTTTACAAACTTACAAACAAACAGTCTTACAAACACAAACCCAATTGTCCTCCGAAGACTGCCCTTACGAACAAACAAATTGGGTCCATTTTGATTGCATCATCGAAGATGAATGGAAACCCCAAAATCTTCCACAGACACAAAGTGAAAGGGCAGAATTACTATCTGCTCTACTCTTCGACGATGAGTATTTCAGGATCTATGAAGATCCTACAAAAACCCAAAAATTTTACGAACATATTCTTGTTGTCACAAAATCCATTCATATAGAAAACAAATTGCCAAAAGGTCACCCTCCTACTTCAACTGCCATTGGATACAGAAAAATTTTCATTAACAAAATAATTGGTCCAGCTGAATGGGGTAACCCTTACAACACAAATACCTACAAAGGATCAGGAGTTTCTTTTACATATTTTGATTATATTGAAGCCTGGACAAAATTCCTATTTTTCCAAAACGAAGTTCATGCCATTTCAACATTCTTCCTTTTAGGAAAGAATTTAGCCGAAACTACAAAATTCCCAAACTGGTTCCTACATTGGTGGGAAAACTTTGGCCCAATGACAAAAATCTTCCCTCCTGAAGTTACTGAATCATTTGAATTTTTCCAGAAAAATTTCAACAATACTAGTCCAGATTACAAATGTTCCGTTTTACTCAGGTTCTATTTAGAATTCCATTTAACTTGGATTCTAAAAATAGAACAAAAATTACAAGTTTCTACATCTGGACTGTGTCGATTAGTTAAAATTGCTCAAGTCAAATGGTGGAACAAGATGAACACAGAAAAGTTCCAAATACTCGAGATAAAGAAGTGGTTTCTAGAAAACAAACGTTTCGACAAAACTGCAGGCCAGGTATCTCCCGCAGCAGTCGAAAAACATGAAGAATTCCTAGTTATGAAACAAAGTTTACAAACACAAATAGCTGCTGCCACCTCTTTGGAAGAGGTCAAAAGACTACTACAAAATGCAAGTGATGATGAAGGATCGTCAACATCGGTTCATTTAGATGACGACAATGAAGACGATTGCTACAATATATTTTCCCCAATTTCACATAAATAATTTACTATGTAATTTTCACTCATGTAATTTCCAGTTTACAAAATGCACTCAAAAAAAAAAAGAAAAAAAAAAAAGAAAAAAAGAGTACAAAAATATGAAAAAATTCAAAAAACAAAGTATTCAAAAAACAACAAAAATAGTCAGCCGACACAAAAGAAAAAATAGGCTGATTGAAAAAAAAAAAAAAAGAGCAAAAAGACAAATATTCTGAAAAGCTTCGAAGTCAGTCTCCACTGAAAAGCATCACTCTGAAAAGCAAAGCCAGAAGAAGAAGACAAAGTGGGTCCCACCTCCATCATGCTATATGGGAAAAAGGCAACTCGGAATTGAAATTTCTAATTTCAAATCCGGAATAGTTAACAAATTTCTGCCTATATATAGAGGCATTGAGGAAGAGGAGAGGGCATCAATCTTCAGAGCCAAAAACTACTTTTGATATTTCAGCTTTCAAGTGAGAACTTTTAAGTGAGAATTTCAAGGAGAGTTTTTAGAGTTAGAAAAAATAAGTGAGAGTTCGTATTACAATGTTTGTTCATGGAGTAATCAACGTTGTACAATAATCAGTGATATCAATAAATCCTTACAAATTTTATCAAGTAAGTTCTCTGTACTTTCTTTGTATCTACAAGTTCGATATGGTAAGTCTTAATTTCACAGATCTTTTAATTCCATACATTTTCATTCAACAAAATAACGTAACAAAATTTCATTATACTCTGATAGAATGGTATCAGAGCCAAAAGTTAGCCAAAAGTTCTTATGGAATTAAAAGATCATTAATGTAATTTCATAGATCATTAATGTAATTTCATTAAGTTACAAACCATTGCTCTTATGGATTCTGGAGCAGATATGAATTGCATTAAAGAAGGTCTTGTCCCAACAAAATATTTTGAAAAAACAAAAGAAAGATTGTCTGCTGCTAACCACACTCGGTTACAAATAAATTACAAACTATCTAATACTCATATTTGCAATGATGGCGTATGCTTCAAAACTTTTTTCGTCCTTGTTAAAGACCTTAATGCTGATGTCATCCTTGGTACCCCTTTCATCCAAATGCTTTACCCCATTACAGTAGATATTCCGGGTATCGAAACCACCGTCCTCGGCAAAAAAGTTCTTTTTAAGTTTTTTATGAAAAAATTCAAAAAACAAAGTATTCAAAAAACAACAAAAATAGTCAGCCGACACAAAAGAAAAAATAGGCTGATTGAAAAAAAAAAAAAAAAAAAGAGCAAAAAGACAAATATTCTGAAAAGCTTACTATTAATGACTTACAAAGTGAAATAAATGAGCTAAAAAGGGAAATAAAACAAATTAAGATAAATCATGATAAAATCCAACAAGATCTTTTAATCATAAGAATTAAAGATCACATAAATGAAGAAGCCAACCAAGATGATAACGAAGAAGAAAATTCATTTGTCAATGTTATTAGTCGAATATCATTCCAAAAATGGCTCGTCCAAGTCACGATTGTTATCGAAGACTTTAATGAATATATATATATATATATATATATGTGATGAAGAAGATAACATGGGTATTTTGGACATTTTACCTTTAAAGGCCTGAAAAATAGCCCAACGGGCATATTTGGTAAAAAATATAAGAATTATAGGGCAAAAGTGGAGCCCGAAAAGTTAAAGGGCAAAAGGCAAACATAGTCGAAATTAAAGGGCAGAAAAAATAATTTGCTCTATTATTAACATGGGTTTATTTTTCCGACATGGATAAGTAGTGCACTAGTGATTTTATGGTAGAACATGGTATTTCTGACATGAAGTATGACTACATTGCAGTGATAACATGAGCTATAGTTATATATTTTGAGACGGAGTTGGTGCGCAATTACCAAATGCCAATGTGAAGATGTTTTTGAAAATCTCATTAGTCACTAATCAAATTTTCAAGGGGAGAATATTAGGAATTATGACTTGTAATAGTCATATGCTTTCTTCCGATATGTTTCTTGGTAGAAATTGATGAAATGCCATCTTCTACAAAAAATGATCAATGAACACAACTTTGTGCATACAAGAATTTTGTCTTCTATGAATAGCAAAGGTTTTGCTATTTGAAAATCGTCCCAAAATGTAGTCTTGAAGTATATAAATCCTAAGATCTCTTGTAGGATTTTATATACTTGTGTGAGACGTGAGTTAAGAAATATTGCTACTAGATGGCTCTGAGGATCGTTAGGGTGAGTGAGAATTCAGTTATAATAAGTTTTTAACATAGTAAATTTTGCTTGGGTCCCCGTGATTCTTCTCTGATTTTGGAGTTTTCGCGTTAAATCCTTGAGTTGTTATTATCGTTATTGTTCTAATCGTGTCACTTTGTATTTCCACGAAGGACAAACTTAAGGATAATATTTGGCGATTCAAATTTCCTAATATGCAGTTAAGTAAAAGATAAAAGTGTAATACTAGTGCATTACGACATTTGCCGACCAAATTTGACATTAAACCTAATCCATCTATTGGGAACGTACTAATTCATAATAAAAAAATTAATTATACTATTAAGACAAAAAAGGATTCTTACCAGCGTAGGAATAATTAATCTGTGATCACAAATGTATTTACCACTTTACTAGTACAGTAGTTGTCACTCATGAGTCATGACTTAACAACTTGTAGAAAAGTTGCACTTATATTTAACACGTAATATGTGTTATTAGTCTGGGTTGGCTACTTTAACTACTATTAGCTAGAAAAGAAAGTTTTTGTTCAAACTCATTTATATCAGTCCTGCACACCATAAATCTTCGGTTACGCCAGACACAATATAATTCAGAACAATACATCATATTAAGTTATCGTCTTATCATAAGCTGGCAAATAGATTAATTAAAACTTTTGTATGTATTTTCCAAATACAGGCCACGAGAATCCGTGAAGTTGTTGGAAAGGTGATGACAGACGATACGGTGCGCGTATGGCATACAATGGAAGGCCTAAGGGAGATTTTTATGGCAATCCAAATATTTGGCGATTATTAGCTGGACGGGTATGCCGTTTTTTGCGACGGATTTCGGGTGGGGAACGACATTCATATGGGCCGCCGCTGGCCGATGGGATTCGACAGTAAGCTTTCCTTATTCCGGCAAGAGACGGTGATGGTTTTAATGTTGTAATATGGTTACAAGAGGAACATATGGGAGCTTTCAAAAAATGTTGTTACAATTATATTTGACTGCATCCATACTTCATTAGGGGCCTGCTTCTCCAGGCCGGTCGGGAATTTAATTAATGTATAATTTAATTATTTATTGGTGTAAAATCAAAAAAATGTTTGTATTTATTATAACTGTGGTTTGTAATTTTGAAAAATGTTATTATGAACATATAATTGTGTTTAATTTGTTGATGAGTAAGCTTCGATTCTTTTGTTGGAGGAGTACGTCAAGAAAATGTGTGATTGTGAACATTTATTCTCCGTGTGTGTTGGGTGAAAAGAGGTTGTTGTGGGCCTCTCTCATTCAAATAAAAAATCAACTAGGAGATAATTTTCTTTGGTGTTTGGCAGGGGATTTCAATGCGGTGTTATTTGATCATGAAAGAAGAGGAATTTCTGTTAATTCCCACTCAATCGATTCCGAAGAGTTTAGATCTTTTGTTTTTAATATGGGCCTTTTGGATATCCCACTTATTGGTCGCAAGTTCACGTGGTATCGAAACAATGGGTCAGCAAGAAGTCGATTGGATAGATTTCTCTTTTGTGAGGGGTGGCTTGATCTTTGGCCAAATGTTACACAATGGGGGTTGGACAGAGGCATACGGCAATATGTGGAAAGCTATGAGATGGTGATACAAGCTCAAAATTCTTCCACTCATGTATGAATTGGAGGAAAAAATGTAACAACATTTTTGGTTTGAAAGTAGGGGGACAGTGGTTGGAAGGACCACAAGATGTCAAGAGGGAAATCAAGGAACATTTTCAAAAGCAATTTGCTAAGCAAACTTGGGACCGGCCTATTCTTGGGGATGTCAACTTCAAGCAGATTGGGGAAGTTGAAAATAGAGAGTTATTAAGGAGATTCACGGAGGAAGAAATAAAGGCAGCGGTTTGGGATTGTGGAGGTACTAAAAGTCCGGGACCCGACGGGTTTAATTTCAAGTTCTTAAAGGAATTTTGGGATGTGATGAAAGGCGACGTCATCAAATTTATTTTTGAATTTCATGAGCAAGGGAAGTTGGTGAAGGGTTCTAATCCTTCTTTTATTGTGCTTATTCCTAAAGTTGACAATCCACAAGCAATCAAAGATTATCGGCCTATTTCCCTTTTGGGGTGTATGTACAAAGTCTTATCAAAGATCCTCTCTAAAAGGCTTCGATCAGTTATGAATTTGGTTATCTCTGAAGAACAATCCGCTTTCATTGGGGGGCGACAGATTCTTGATAGCATTCTTGTTGTGAACGAAACTATTGATGAGGCGAAACGATCTCGGAAGGAATGCTTGGGTTTCAAAATTGATTTTGAAAAGGCCTATGATTGCGTGAGTTGGGATTTCTTATTGGCAATGATGCAAAAACTTGGGTTTAATGAAAAATGTAGGGGGTGGATTCTGGAATGTCTTCAGTCAGCATCCACCTCGATTCTTGTCAATGGCTGTCCGACAGAAGAGTTTCCGATGCAAAGAGGATTGAGACAAGGCGACCCTTTATCTCCTTTTCTATTTTTGATAGTGGCAGAGGGACTAACTGGGTTAATAAAGAAAGCTAAGGAGGTCGGATTATTTGAAGGTTTTAAAGTGGGAAATAGAGAGTGTGAAGTGACTCATATATAATATGTAGACGATACTGTGGTGTTTAGTGAGTTCAAGGAGCAGAACATTTGGGCTATCAAATGTATTTTAAGAAATTTTGAGATTATCTCTGGTTTGAAGATAAACTTTCTAAAAAGCTCTCTCTTTGGGATTAATGTGGAAGAAGAGAGGGTTGTTGAGGCAGTGAACTTTTTGAATTGTAGGACCACATCTATTCCTTTCAAGTACCTTGGCATCATGGTAGGCATTAACAACAAAAAGTTTGAGTTTTGGCGACCTATTCTTGATATCTTGAGCAAAAGACTTGGGTCTTGGGCTAATAGGTGGATCTCCTTAAGCGGGAGAGTGGTCTTGGCAAAATCAGTTCTTTCAGGAGTTCCTATCTTCTACCTTTCTTTTTACAAAGCTCCTTTAAAGGTCATTAAAGCTATTACTAAGATTCTTAGAAATTTTCTATGGGCAGGGACAAGTGAGAGCAAAAAAATTTCATGGATTAATTGGAACTTGGTGTGCAATAAATTTGAGGATGGCGGACTCAATATTAAGAACATGGAGTTTTTCAACATCTCTCTTTTGGCTAAGTGGAAATGGCGCATTCTGACTGAAGAAAATGGGGTGTGGAAAAAAGTGCTTCAATCAAAATATGGAGGACAACACGACCTCATTGGCAGCTCTAGACTACCGGATACTCGGAGACATGCGTCTCTTTGGTGGAGGGATTTAGGTAAGATTAGCCCTTATAAAAATAATGTTGATTGGTTTGATAAAGGCATATGCAAAAATATTGGGAATGGTAATAATACAAAATTTTGGAGGGATAAATGGATTGGTACCTCATGTTTTGAGGTTTGTTTTAGGCGATTGTTCTCTATCGCTATAAATAAAGAGGCGACAATTAGTGAGATGGGAGAGATTATTGACGAGGTGTGGGTTTGGAAATGGAGTTAGAGAAGAAATTTGTTTATGTGGGAACTTGACTTGCTTGGGGAACTCATTGGGGTCATTCAAGGAGTGCACTTGACACAAGGGAAGGAAGATAAATGGTGGTGGTCTGCCGAAAAAGATGAAATTTTTTCAGTCAAGTCAGCATATAATATGATTTATCCTTCGGTCTTGGTGGAGGATGTCACTAGGTTCAGGCTCTTATGGAAGAATACGGCGCCGCCAAAAACAATGATTTTTGTGTGGAGGTTGTTTTGGGATAGATTACCGACAAAAGTGAACCTAGCTCGTCGAGGAATCTTGAATCCAAACGAACCCCTCTCTTGTTTCTTGTGTGGGAGTGATGAAGATTCGCTAAATCATCTATTTGGAGAGTGTCCTATAGGATACAGAGTTTGGATGGGATGTTACGAATGGATGGGGTTTCGTACCGTTATTCACAAAAAAAAATTGATTTGCATCTTCAACATTTTCAGGAGCTCTTCGTACACAAAAAGCACGCAAGGCTATGGACGTGCATTTGGTTTATTGCTGCGTGGGCAATTTGGTTGGAAAGAAACAATGTGGCATTTTAAAGAGGAGTTTTAGATGTTAACAAAATGATCGATCTTGTCAAAGTAAGATCTTGGGTTTTGGTTAAGGCTAAGGTTCCTCATTTTGTGTTTTCGTTTGTTGATTGGTCCTTTTTCCCCGGGCTTTGTATGTCATAAACTATGTAAGGGCGAGCACCCCTTGTGCTCTTTGAATTAAATTTGGCTTATAAAAAAAAGTAAAAACAAAAGGTGACGCCACGAGAAAAGTACATCGGACATCATTAGAGTTGGAAAGGATCGGACTACTTCCCGCTTCGTTATTCAAAGGCCAATTAGTATGACCTATTAGTACATTGGGCTCAACTACAATTTTTGTAAGTTGGACTCCACCTCCAATGGGGGTTATTAAAATCAACAAAGATGGCAACTTCACCTCCAATGGGAGTTATTAAAATCAACAAAGATGGCAGCGCCTTGGAAAATATTTCTTGTTGTGGACTTGTGGTATTGCTCGTGACTTCTCAAAGGCCAAGTTCCTGACCTGCCTTGATTTCATTGCAAAATTTGACTCGACGCTTGCGTCATTGCTCACGAGTTCAGAGAATCTAATTTTGTTCCCGACAAGCTCGCACACATTAGCCACTCCCTTTCTTTCGGCTTGCAAACATTTGATCAACCCTCGAACTCTATTGCATATCTTATTCTTTTTGATGTAGTGGGTGGCATTACTCTTTGCACCATCTCCGAGTAACCTTGTGCCCATGGCCTAATCCCTCCCACATTGATGTAAAAACAGAATCTCATGTAGAGAAAATTTGTTCGGTGACATTGATTTGTAAGTTGCAAAAAAATATATTATTTTTAGTAGGGGTGTTCATCGGTCGGTTCAGCCTGGTTCAGTTCGGTCACCGATCGAACCGCAAAACCAAACACCCCTATTTCGACCGACCGAAACCGAATCAAATTACATTCGGTTCAATTTCGATTTGGTTTCGGTCGATTTGGATTAAGCCGTTTTAGTGTAATTTCACAAATCGGTTTGGTTCTTTGATTTCCGAATCAATCGCAAAACCGAACAACAACTTTGGTGGGTCAAAATCGTACCAGATTACAACCAGTTCAATTTCGGTCAAACATACCGATTTTTAACACCCATAATTTTTTAGATTTACTAATTTATATGAAAATATTTTTTTAACACGTCTTCTTTGACAAGAGAGGTTTTTTTTTAGAAGGAACAAAAAGTCTAACATTGAGAATTTTAGAGTTTCCTAATCAGTAGCCACTTTTTCCATTTTGCTTCTTTAGCAGTTTGAGTTTGGACTTTCACATATCGTATTCATGTTTTGACAAATCTCAGAATTTAACGTTATATAAAAAAACAAATTAGAGTTTCAGAGTTGGATATTTGACATAACTGAATATTGTCTTTCGAAACACTTAATTCTCACAAAATCTTTCTATATAAGCACACTTACTTCTCTACCTCGTGCAACACAAATTAGTTACCACCACAATACCTCATCGTATGGGCGGAGCCACCTTGAGGGCTAGGGTGGGCTCCAGTCGGGGCTCGATTTTTGACCCCAATGTAATAGGTTTATAAACAAATAAAAAAAAAAAAAACACCACGATGATATCATGTGACACAGACTAGACTCTTGCCACTTGAGAAACTAAGACATGCGGCTTACTATGTGCCCTAATATCAGCCTAACTCTAAAACTAAGGGTATCTGAAAAATCGTGGGATATATATACAAGAGGTTGAGCTCAATGAACGACCCAGATCAATCTAATCTAACAGCTCTAAAGGTTAAAGAAATGTTTTACACTCTTCTTACAATAAAATAAATTGACCTCACTATAGAGAATTCTAACATTATTATATACAAGGAAGAATCTAGAGTAGCCTATTTACACGATAAAGTGTTGGAAAAATTCTAGAGCTGTCCTAGAACAGGCTGGATGATGCGAGCTCCTGCTCGCCGAATCGGGCGAAAGTGTGGTCACCCGTGAAGTTCCTTCCGCCGCCTAGGAACTTTGAAACGCTTGAACCTCCTCCCGAGATTGCCATAACTCGTTCTCGATCTCCCAGCTCGTCTCTGCGTTCGGTAAACAAATATTTTGATTGAAGGAGAAGCATATATATTCCTAACGGCTTGTTTCCAAGTATTATTGTTCGAAAAGTTTTTTAAAGAATTGCAGAGCTTACTTCGACTACATCTTTATTTAATATGTATTTTTTATCATTTTGTACCAAACGGTAAATATCTATTATATTGAATACATTTTAATATATATATATATATATATATATATATATATATATATATATATATATTATTGTAGCTTGGGGTCCAAAGAAATCCTTGCTCCGCCCCTACTTCATTGATATTTTTATTCTCCTCTCCCACTCACACACACACACATACACATACACATGCACTATTTAAAAATGGTAAAGTATGTCGTCGTTTCATTTGCGTTCCTCGCGGTTGCCGCCACGACAATCCACGTCGTCGCCCCCTTTCTCATCATTCACAAGGAGAAGAAAGTGCATCACTGTTTCCGCACCGTGAACCCTCCATGGTGGTCCATCGGAATGCTGTTGTCCACCATTTCCCTTCTCGTTTCGAGTCTTTATGGCCTCTTCTGTGTCTTGAAGAAGAATCATATTCATTGGATCCATATGATCCTCCACGTCACCTCAATAATCCTATTCGTCGTGTTCCTCACCGCCTACTTCGTCGTGATTTCCCGTGGTGAAGACGGGCATGGAGGAGGCAACATGAGCCACCCCTTGCCTCATGTGTAGCCTTGCCTACACCGCCATAACTTCTGCGGCAACGATATGAATGCCGCACACGGCTGTTGTGGCGGTGGTGACGGTGAACTAGGGGCGCCCAAGGCGCCCAAGTGTTACACATGCGCCTCCTGCAAGCAGGCGGTGTTCATGCAACAACAACAACAAAAGGTATATTTGAAAAGCTTCTATCCATCGATCGTAGGGGCGGCGTTAAAGGGGATTTTGAGGTTTGTCTTCGGGCTAGTGAATCTTTGCATTAGCCGGATGACGAAGAAGAAGGAGGAGGAGGCCGCCAACATTACAATCATAGATAGCACGATAACTAATTAAGTGTGTATTTATGTTAATATAGGTATGGTGTTAACTAATTAATTATATATAGTTATGTACATAGGGTTGATGTGCGATTTGTATATAATCATATAGGATCACCATTATTTATAGTTTTATGTATATATGGGTGATTCTTATTACTATCGTTGTCGCGGAACTGGTGGCTTCAAAGGCATTCTGTGGGTGGTAGTGGGCCATAAGATGATGTACTCCAATGGCGCAACGTTTAGCTGCAGTGATCCAGTTAATGACAGTGGTCCAACACAAGATTGACGAGTGCCGAATACTTCTCAGGAAACCGTGGTCTATTGAGTTCCGGTGGATACCAAGAGCTATGAATAAGCTTGCCGACGCCATGACGAAACATGCCCGCGCAACTAATGGAGATTTTTGCTTAATGTTAAATCCTCCACTTAGTGTTATGACTGTACTTAAGACTGATTTGGCCTAGTTTTGGCTTGCTTACCTTTTATTTACCAAAAAAAGTTAATGACAGTAAGTACCCGAAGAGGATGAGCACTGACCCGATAAAAAATGTATCGTTTATCAGGTCGTGGCCGACATGAGCTTCAATCTTTGCATACGAGAAAAGTGCACATAGTAAATATAATTTTTGTACCAAATGGTAAATATTTTTAATTATACTGTATACATTGTAATATATATATATATATATATATATATATATATTAAGTTATTGTAGCTCGAGGTCCAAAGAAATCCTACCTCCACCCCTACCTCGTCGATATTTTGCTTCTCCTCTCCTACACACACACACAGACATACACATACACTATTTAAGAATGGTAAAGTACGCCACCGTTTCATTTGCCTTCCTCACAGCCGCCACGACAATCCTCGACATCGCCCCCTTCTCATCCTTCACAATGAGAAGGAAGTGCATCATTGTTTCTGCATCGTGAACCCTCCGTAGTGGGTCGTCGAAATGCTGGTGTCCGCCATTCCCTTCTCGTTTCAAGCCTTTATGGCCTCTACTGCGTCTTAAAGGAGAATCTTATTCACTGGATCCATACGAGCCTCCATGCCACCTCAATAATCCTCTTCGCCGTGTTTCTCAACGCCTACTTCGTCGCAATTTCACGTTGCGAAGACAAGCGTGGCAGAGGCAACATGAGCCACCCCTGGTCTCATGTGTAGGCTAGCCTCCACCGCCACAACTTTTGCGGCAATGATATGAATATCGTACACGGCTGTTGTGGCGGCGGTGATGGTGGACTAGGGGCGGCCAAGGCGCTCAAGTGTTACACGTGCGCCACTTGTAAGCAGGCGGTGTTCATGCAACAACAACAAAAAACAAAAGGTAGGGGCGTCGTTAGGGGGGATTTTGGGGTTCGTCTCCGTGCTAGTTACTCTTTGCATTAGCTGGATGACGAAGAAGAATGAGGATTAGGCCGCCAACATTACAATCATCGATAGCACGATAACTAATTAAGTGTGTAATTATGTTAATATAGGTATAATGTTATACTAATTAATCATATATGGTTATGTACATAGGGTTGATGTGCGATTTGTATATAATCATATAGGATCACGATTATGTACAATTTTATGATATGGGTGGTTCTTATCATTGTCGTTGTCGCAGAATTGGCGGCTTCAAAGGCATTCTATGACAATGGGCAATAGGCTGATGTACTCTGACGGCGCCACGTATGGTTGCGGTGATCCAGTTAATGACAGTAAGTACCCACAGAAGATAAGCACGAACCCAATAAACAAACATATTTTTCATGGGTCGTGGCCGACATGAGCTTCAATCTTTGGATACGAGAAAAGTGAACATAGTAAATACAATATTTGTATACGAGAATAGTGCACTTAGTAAATAAAACATTTGTATATAAAAAAAGTGCATATAGAAAATATAATTTTTGTACCAAATGGTAAATAATTTTTATTATATTGTATTTTATTTTAATATATATATATATATATATATATATATATATATATATATATATATATATTAAGTTATTGTAGCCCGGGGTCCAAAGAAATCCTGGCTCCGCCCCTCATCGATATTTCGCTTCCCTTCGCCTACATACATACACACACAAAGACATACACATACACATACACTATTTAAAAATGGTAAAGTACACCGCTGTTTCATTTGTCTTCCTCGCGGCCACTGCCACTACAATCGTAGTCTCCGCCCCCTTCTCATCCTTCACAAGGAGAAGGAAGTGCATCATTGTTTCCGCACCGTGAACCCTCCATGGTGGGCCATCAGAATGGTGGTGTCCGCTATTTCCCTCCTCGTTCCGAGCCTATATGGCCTCTTATGCGTCTTGAAGGAGAATCCTATTCGCTGGATCCATATGAGCCTCCACACCACCTCAATAATCCTCTTCGCCCTGTTCCTCACCGCCTACTTCGTCGCGATTTCACGTGGCTGTTGTGGCGGCGGTGACGGTGGACTAGGGGCGGCCAAGGCCCTCGGGTGTTACACATGCGCCTGTGGTGTTCATGCAGCAACAACAATAACAAAAGATAGATTTGAAATGATTCTATCCATCGATCGTAGGGGCGGCGTTAGAGGAGCTTTTGGGGTTCGTCTCCAGGCTAGTGATTCTTTGCATTAGCCGGATGACGGAGAAGAAGGAGGAGAAGGCCGCCAACATTACAATCATCGATTGCACGATAACTAATTACGTGTGTATTTATGTTAATATAGGTATAGTGTTATACTAATTAATTATATATAGTTATGTTCATAGGGTTGATGTGTGATTTGTATATAATCATATGTGATCACGATTATATATAGTTTTATGTATATATGGGTGGTTCTTATTACAGTCGTTGTCACAGAACTGGCGGCTGCAAAGGCATTCCGTGACAGTGGACCATAGGCTGATGTACTCTCACGGTGCCACGTGTGGTTGCGGTGATCCAGTTAATGACAGTAAGTACCCGCAAAGGGTGAGCACGAACCCGATAAACAAACATATTTTTTATCAGGTCGTGGCCGACATGAGCTTCAATCTTTGTATACTAGAAAAATGCACATAGTAAATACAATATTTGTATACGAGAAAAATACGTATAGTAAATAAAATAATTGTATATAAGAAAAGTGCACATAATAAATATATTTTTTGTACTAAATGGTAAATATTTTTTATTATATTGTATACATTTTAATATATACATATATATATTAAGTTATTATAGCCCGGGGTCCAAAGAAATCCTGGCTCTGCCCCTGCATCGTGGATATTTTGCTTCTCCTCTCCTACACACACAAAGACAAATATACAATCGTGACTTTAATTGAGGTTAACTCGTTTTGGGTCATGAACTGTTCAAATCTGTTCGAAACCAACATATATGAACTCATGAATTTGAGAGCAAAACAAAGGGTAACGTAGAATATATGTGACTTTTTTATATATACATGAACCATGCGGAGTGACGTGATATTAATATTTTTACTATAATATAATGTTCCTTCACCAACCTTTTCCCAACCTTCGCTCAAAAGCTTGGTACAGAGTTAGAATATGACCCGTACAATTAGTGATGACTGTTGGAGAAATTATTATTTGACATAAGGCTAAATATAATTTTTAGAAATTGGAATTGAGTCCAATTGATATTATAGCAACTTGGGTTTAATGGTGTGAATTGTATTGGCTTAATGAGAAGCTAATTGGTGAGATTTTATTTATATAAATAAGATTTTTATCTAATAAAAATCAGATTTGAATTGAGAATTCAAACCACACCTAAATGCTATAATAATGTGAAATGAATTTGGCTTTATGGCTGAATTAAAATCACCCCTTAATGGCTTGGTTGTTACATGAAATATTTTTCTATTTAAAGAGCATTTGCGCAAAGGAGAAATGCATCAAGAAGAAAAGAAAAAAACATATCATTTCACATTTGCATACACAATTCAGAGTTTTGCAAAGTATTGTTGTGTTCGTAAGTGAAAAACAGTATAGCCATTCACTTGCTGTTTATTTGTGTGTGAACGTTATACCTTGGGAGATCTCTTCCTCACGAGGGCTTGAAGGATAGCTGGGGAATTCGATCTTAAGGGGAGAAGGCTTACTTTCAACTCGTCCAAAACCGTTCTTCAATCCGATCGTTCACTATTTCTTCGGTAAACTTTATTAATTTTCATATGTATCTTTTTTAGAAATCAATATACACGTTATTTCTCGTCGTTATTTATTTATTATTGTTATACGTTTGCGACGCATACCAAAAATCTTAAGATCGAATTTTATCTACGTATTATGTGTTGCACGTATAGGCGATTTTGCTTTAAAATTTCTAGAATCTGCATATTATATTTTCTGCTCATGATCATATGTTTCTGTTCTTAGTTTTATTATTCTATGCTAATAAACCTCTGTGTATCTCCAATAGCTTTGAGAGTTATATGTTGGGCATGTTCATAAGATTATGGTTCTAACATGTTGATAATATGCTTCTCTGTTGATAATATGTTTATGTTCTAGGTTATATCTTATTTGTTATTACTAATCTGTTTATTGTGTTTCAGAGGATAATTTGTCCAGAAAGAATTTAATCTTCAATACTAGGATTGGGTAATTTATTTGCTGAGTTCTATTGCAAGAGTCTGCTAAAGATTTCAGTAACTCTGTTCCTAATTGTTTTTGTCTGCTATTTTGGTTTCAAAAGTGTCGGTCTCTTTCATTCTCTGTTTAAGGTCAAAAGCAGTAAAAGGTTTCTTTGTTTCTGTTTCAAAATTGTTTGTATTGGTTTTCCAAAAATTAATCCAGCAGCAGGTTTTCTTTGCAAAATTTTAGCTCAATTTTGCATATGTTGAGAATCGAACCCGAGTTCCTCTGTTTGCCAGTTGTTATCGTTACCATTTGAGCGTTATTGATCTTGTGTGTTAAGTGGTTCGGTTAAGTATTCAATACATGCTATAAATTCGTTGTTAATTTAATTTCGCAGAGCATAATATTAAATTCAAAAACGTTTTCCACTGGAATTGAACCCGCGACATGCGCATGAGTTTTCTGTGCTCTTACCGTTAGACTAAGAGTTATTATTAGTAAAAGCACGCGTTACAGTTTTATTATAATTAATGCTGAGATGCTGTTAATTATTTTAAAATGCTTAATTCCAAAATGTTTTGACTGGATTCGAACCCGTGACCTATGCATGCGTCTCTTTGCTCCTTACCATTAGTCTGAGAAGTATTTCGTGTTAAAAGCATGCGTTATTCTGTACTAATAATAACTGATATGCTGCAGTGAATTATTTTGTTTAAGTCACTGTTCATGCGTTAAGATAATGATTTGGTAAAGCAAATATCTGTGATTAAATATGATGAACTTGCTTCTGTGCCTTGTGAAATAATTCTAAAGTGTGAGACTTTTTTGAATTATTTAGATATGGCCGGTGACAATACATCCACCAATGATGGCATCGAGACTTCCTTGAAAGCGGTCGGCACTGAGGCTGGCACGCAACACCAGGCGAGCGGCACTGAGGCCGCTGTTATGCCGGTCATGAGGAACACCTCCGATGACGACACATATCTAAGTGCTATGGTTTCAGAAATCAACCTTGTTGGAGGAAACTCCAAGGAATGGTGGGTTGATACGGGAGCCACGAGGCACATTTGTGCTAATAAGTGGATGTTTAAAACATACCAAACAATTGAGAACGAGCAATGCTACATGGGAAATTCCGCTATATCTAAAGTGGAAGGCAAGGGAATGGTGGTGCTTAAAATGACTCCGGGAAGATGGAGGGTTTAAGCGACGTTCTTCATGTCCCAGAAATTCGGAAGAACCTGATATCCGGTTCTATGATGAGCAAGAAGGGTTTGCGGCTCATTTTCGAGTCCAACCGGGTCGTCCTTTCAAAGGGAGGAACATACGCTGGCAAGGGATACTTGACCCAAAATTTGTTCAAAATGTCGGTGATGACTTTGGCAAATAAGAGTGAAGCTAGCAAGGAAGCTAGCAATTAAGTAGAAGATTTAAATTTTTGTAATAAAAGTCTCGTGAGAGGAGACTAATAATTTAAATAATTGTAATAAAATTAGTCTCGTGAGAGGAGACTAAGTATGATGAATATTTTTTTTCTTTGAGGATAAAATAATATATTTTTTTGTTGAAAAGAAAAATACAAGTATGAGACTTGTATATTTATATATATTTGCTGGAAAGAAAAATACAAGTATGAGACTTGTATATATTTATATACTTATATATATTTGTTAGAAACAAATAAAACAAGAAATATTTGGAATTGAGTTCAAATATATACTTGCATAAAAATGCTTAGTGAGAAGCAAGAGAAATTCAATATTATTTATTCAGATTTATTGGAATATAAAACGCGAAGTACGCAAACAAAATTAAATTCTGAAATAAGTAATTTCTTTAAGGCTAGAGACATTTTTTTTCTTGAGGAAAAGAAAGAAATGTGGGGGCTAAAAGAAGAAAGTGTTGGTTAAGATTATTCCAAACTTTTTAGTTGAATAATAATCATAATATTTTCCGAATACTTTAAGAGGTTAAAGAAAATATTGGAGGCGATTGACGAAAGGTCTAGCGAGAGACTAAGTAGCAAATTCATCGAGGGAAACGGGAATTGAGCCCATCTAAAGACATCACCCCATGATGAAAACCCTACCTGAATTGTAAACCCCAATTTGCAGGTTTAAATGGACAACCGAATTGTGGGGGCGAGTCGAACAAAGCACTCGGGAAATCGAGTTCCCAACCCATTTCTATTATGAAAGAGTGATGGACCTGTACAAGTTAAGGAGAACTTGAGGTTCTAATGATCCTTATGTCTTGTGAACACAAGCAAGGTATTACAGGATACCCTTAATGAGAGATCACCTATGTCGAATGTGAAGGGGTCGCTTCTATGAGATGATACAAAAGGGCTAAATCTCTAAAGCATTCGATGAAATTTTCCAAGGCAGTCCAGGGCCAAAACGGACAACAACGAGAACCAATACGGTATTGGAATGAGTTGTGTGAGTACCATTGTCTTGGTATACACATAACGCCGAACAGTTCAAGGCATCACGTCCACTGGTTGTCAAGTATATCCGATGGTATTTCACTAAGGAAGGTTCAAGGCCCAAAACCACCTATCCTAATGCAACAAGTTCCGACAGAACTCTGAAATTACATTTAGCATTGTTAGGCTCACGTGCATTTCATCCAATGACATTCATGTGGGGGATTGTTGGAGAAATTATTATTTGGCATAAGGCTAAATATAATTTTTAGAAATTAGAATTGAGTCCAATTGATATTATAGCAACTTGGGTTTAATGGTGTGAATTGTATTGGCTTAATGAGAAGCTAATTGGTGAGATTTTATTTATATAAATAAGATTTTTATCTAATAAAAATCAGATTTGAATTGAGAATTCAAACCACACCTAAATGCTATAATAATGTGAAATGAATTTGGCTTTATGGCTGAATTAAAATCACCCCTTAATGGCTTGGTTGTTACATGAAATATTTTTCTATTTAAAGAGCATTTGCGCAAAGGAGAAATGCATCAAGAAGAAAAGAAAAAAACATATCATTTCACATTTGCATACACAATTCAGAGTTTTGCAAAGTATTGTTGTGTTCGTAAGTGAAAAACAGTATAGCCATTCACTTGCTGTTTATTTGTGTGTGAACGTTATACCTTGGGAGATCTCTTCCTCACGAGGGCTTGAAGGATAGCTGGGGAATTCGATCTTAAGGGGAGAAGGCTTACTTTCAACTCGTCCAAAACCGTTCTTCAATCCGATCGTTCACTATTTCTTCGGTAAACTTTATTAATTTTCATATGTATCTTTTTTAGAAATCAATATACACGTTATTTCTCGTCGTTATTTATTTATTATTGTTATACGTTTGCGACGCATACCAAAAATCTTAAGATCGAATTTTATCTACGTATTATGTGTTGCACGTATAGGCGATTTTGCTTTAAAATTTCTAGAATCTGCATATTATATTTTCTGCTCATGATCATATGTTTCTGTTCTTAGTTTTATTATTCTATGCTAATAAACCTCTGTGTATCTCCAATAGCTTTGAGAGTTATATGTTGGGCATGTTCATAAGATTATGGTTCTAACATGTTGATAATATGCTTCTCTGTTGATAATATGTTTATGTTCTAGGTTATATCTTATTTGTTATTACTAATCTGTTTATTGTGTTTCAGAGGATAATTTGTCCAGAAAGAATTTAATCTTCAATACTAGGATTGGGTAATTTATTTGCTGAGTTCTATTGCAAGAGTCTGCTAAAGATTTCAGTAACTCTGTTCCTAATTGTTTTTGTCTGCTATTTTGGTTTCAAAAGTGTCGGTCTCTTTCATTCTCTGTTTAAGGTCAAAAGCAGTAAAAGGTTTCTTTGTTTCTGTTTCAAAATTGTTTGTATTGGTTTTCCAAAAATTAATCCAGCAGCAGGTTTTCTTTGCAAAATTTTAGCTCAATTTTGCATATGTTGAGAATCGAACCCGAGTTCCTCTGTTTGCCAGTTGTTATCGTTACCATTTGAGCGTTATTGATCTTGTGTGTTAAGTGGTTCGGTTAAGTATTCAATACATGCTATAAATTCGTTGTTAATTTAATTTCGCAGAGCATAATATTAAATTCAAAAACGTTTTCCACTGGAATTGAACCCGCGACATGCGCATGAGTTTTCTGTGCTCTTACCGTTAGACTAAGAGTTATTATTAGTAAAAGCACGCGTTACAGTTTTATTATAATTAATGCTGAGATGCTGTTAATTATTTTAAAATGCTTAATTCCAAAATGTTTTGACTGGATTCGAACCCGTGACCTATGCATGCGTCTCTTTGCTCCTTACCATTAGTCTGAGAAGTATTTCGTGTTAAAAGCATGCGTTATTCTGTACTAATAATAACTGATATGCTGCAGTGAATTATTTTGTTTAAGTCACTGTTCATGCGTTAAGATAATGATTTGGTAAAGCAAATATCCGTGATTAAATATGATGAACTTGCTTCTGTGCCTTGTGAAATAATTCTAAAGTGTGAGACTTTTTTGAATTATTTAGATATGGCCGGTGACAATACATCCACCAATGATGGCATCGAGACTTCCTTGAAAGCGGTCGGCACTGAGGCTGGCACGCAACACCAGGCGAGCGGCACTGAGGCCGCTGTTATGCCGGTCATGAGGAACACCTCCGATGACGACACATATCTAAGTGCTATGGTTTCAGAAATCAACCTTGTTGGAGGAAACTCCAAGGAATGGTGGGTTGATACGGGAGCCACGAGGCACATTTGTGCTAATAAGTGGATGTTTAAAACATACCAAACAATTGAGAACGAGCAATGCTACATGGGAAATTCCGCTATATCTAAAGTGGAAGGCAAGGGAATGGTGGTGCTTAAAATGACTCCGGGAAGATGGAGGGTTTAAGCGACGTTCTTCATGTCCCAGAAATTCGGAAGAACCTGATATCCGGTTCTATGATGAGCAAGAAGGGTTTGCGGCTCATTTTCGAGTCCAACCGGGTCGTCCTTTCAAAGGGAGGAACATACGCTGGCAAGGGATACTTGACCCAAAATTTGTTCAAAATGTCGGTGATGACTTTGGCAAATAAGAGTGAAGCTAGCAAGGAAGCTAGCAATTAAGTAGAAGATTTAAATTTTTGTAATAAAAGTCTCGTGAGAGGAGACTAATAATTTAAATAATTGTAATAAAATTAGTCTCGTGAGAGGAGACTAAGTATGATGAATATTTTTTTTCTTTGAGGATAAAATAATATATTTTTTTGTTGAAAAGAAAAATACAAGTATGAGACTTGTATATTTATATATATTTGCTGGAAAGAAAAATACAAGTATGAGACTTGTATATATTTATATACTTATATATATTTGTTAGAAACAAATAAAACAAGAAATATTTGGAATTGAGTTCAAATATATACTTGCATAAAAATGCTTAGTGAGAAGCAAGAGAAATTCAATATTATTTATTCAGATTTATTGGAATATAAAACGCGAAGTACGCAAACAAAATTAAATTCTGAAATAAGTAATTTCTTTAAGGCTAGAGACATTTTTTTTCTTGAGGAAAAGAAAGAAATGTGGGGGCTAAAAGAAGAAAGTGTTGGTTAAGATTATTCCAAACTTTTTAGTTGAATAATAATCATAATATTTTCCGAATACTTTAAGAGGTTAAAGAAAATATTGGAGGCGATTGACGAAAGGTCTAGCGAGAGACTAAGTAGCAAATTCATCGAGGGAAACGGGAATTGAGCCCATCTAAAGACATCACCCCATGATGAAAACCCTACCTGAATTGTAAACCCCAATTTGCAGGTTTAAATGGACAACCGAATTGTGGGGGCGAGTCGAACAAAGCACTCGGGAAATCGAGTTCCCAACCCATTTCTATTATGAAAGAGTGATGGACCTGTACAAGTTAAGGAGAACTTGAGGTTCTAATGATCCTTATGTCTTGTGAACACAAGCAAGGTATTACAGGATACCCTTAATGAGAGATCACCTATGTCGAATGTGAAGGGGTCGCTTCTATGAGATGATACAAAAGGGCTAAATCTCTAAAGCATTCGATGAAATTTTCCAAGGCAGTCCAGGGCCAAAACGGACAACAACGAGAACCAATACGGTATTGGAATGAGTTGTGTGAGTACCATTGTCTTGGTATACACATAACGCCGAACAGTTCAAGGCATCACGTCCACTGGTTGTCAAGTATATCCGATGGTATTTCACTAAGGAAGGTTCAAGGCCCAAAACCACCTATCCTAATGCAACAAGTTCCGACAGAACTCTGAAATTACATTTAGCATTGTTAGGCTCACGTGCATTTCATCCAATGACATTCATGTGGGGGATTGTTGGAGAAATTATTATTTGGCATAAGGCTAAATATAATTTTTAGAAATTGGAATTGAGTCCAATTGATATTATAGCAACTTGGGTTTAATGGTGTGAATTGTATTGGCTTAATGAGAAGCTAATTGGTGAGATTTTATTTATATAAATAAGATTTTTATCTAATAAAAATCAGATTTGAATTGAGAATTCAAACCACACCTAAATGCTATAATAATGTGAAATGAATTTGGCTTTATGGCTGAATTAAAATCACCCCTTAATGGCTTGGTTGTTACATGAAATATTTTTCTATTTAAATGGCCTTTGCGCAAAGGAGAAATGCATCAAGAAGAAAAGAAAAAAACATATCATTTCACATTTGCATACACAATTCAGAGTTTTGCAAAGTACTGTTGTGTTCGTAAGTGAAAAACAGTATAGCCATTCACTTGCTGTTTATTTGTGTGTGGACGTTGTACCTTGGGAGATCTCTTCCTCACGAGGGCTTGAAGGATAGCCGGGGAATTCGATCTTAAGGGGAGAAGGCTTACTTTCAACTCGTCCAAAACCGTTCTTCAATCCGATCGTTCACTGTTTTTTCGGTAAACTTTATTAATTTTCATATGTATCTTTTTTAGAAATCAATATACACGTTATTTCTCGTCGTTATTTATTTATTATTGTTATACGTTTGCGACGCATACCAACAATGACTTATATGAAACTGACAAAATTGACCTATGTCGTCATTAGTACTTGAACGAGTTCCGAGTCAATCTTTACAAATTGATTCTAGTCTTAGTTTATCTAACTAATTATGGATATTGGCAAAGCAAAAAAAATTATTTAATTTAGTGGATTCCAAGCTAGCTGCGTTGCACTCCTTTTGTAACGATCGTATTAGGTGGAGCCACCACGTTACACAAATTTCACATATGAACCATTGACATAATAGTCCATCTATTGGCAGCGATATTTGATAATAGTTGTCAAACAGAAATTTAACGAATTTAAGGCGTGCATTGTCTGTTTGATTTAGAATTTTACTTCTTTTTGCATTGGCATAGGTACATCAGTTTGAAATTAAAATGATTTCACTATATATTTGGTTTGGACATAATTTTTATCTATATTATTTATTTATTTATTTCCACACTGTTTATCATTTAGCTCCTAATTTTTTATATACACATATTGTAAAGATAATCATCAAATTGTACGAATTAGTATATATGTAGCCACGGCTTAGATTCTGTTATATGAATGATCATTCGACATAGCTAATATAGTGTTCAATATTTTAATATAAGATAATATTATATGGTCCAACTCATAAATAGTTAATATTTGTAATTGTATACTTATCTCGCAAGAGATGCGCTGTTGTCGTCTATGTGGTACAAACTAATTCATAACGAAAAAGTTAATACTATTAAGACATAATTGATTCTTACCAGAGTAGGATTAATCATGTGATCACAAATGTATTAATTTACAGTTTTACTAGTAGTTGTCACTCGTGATCTAGCTAATAACTTGTGGAAAAGTTGCTTATATTTAACAGGTAATAAGTCATTAGTCTGGGTTGGCAACTTCAACTACAAATCTACAAATAGCTAGATATGAAAAAGTCTTGGTTCAAACAGGGTCCCCTTATTATCCTTAAAGTTAACAATGCACCTGTTCAACGTGTTACCAACCAAAATAATCAACAGTTATTTACCAGTGAATTAAAATTTAAGGCAAAAAATCAACTTTTATTTATCAAGCTAATTAGATGCTCAAGCGAATAATACGTAAGTTCAAGTGTTCAACTCGTGATTAGTTATTTTTTCCAATATGTACACAAAGAGGTAAAGAACAAATAAAAATGTAACAAAAACAGTTGACAGGTCCAAATAGTTCTAATAATTGTTCATATGTCATCATAGAAGCATTTTTTTGAAAGCTCGCATATGTTCCTCTTGCGACCATATTGCAAGATTAAACGAACCATCTCCATCTATTATATTCCCGGAATGATGAACGTTTTCCCGTCGAAGCCCATATCGATCTACGACCCATATGGATCTCGTTCCCCCACCCCAAATCCGTCTTAAACGACGGCAGACCCATCCAGCTGACAATCATATCGCCAAATTCGAATTGCCTAAAAATCTCCCTTAGGTCTCCCATTGAATCAATCAATTTGATTTAATTAACCGTGATTAAATACTTCACAATTTGTTTGCTTTTGGCTTGATTAAGTACTTGATCATGCGATTCAAGTCATTCAACAACCGGAGGTTTCTCCATATTTTGATCATATGTGATATACCACCATGAGTAGACAACTAAACAAACATAACTACAGATGAAATAGGCATTTATGTTGGATCCAGATTCCAATGGACGTTATCCGGCGTAATTATAACCAGGCATATTATAGGCATCCTAAGGGGAGAGGATCCTCTATCCCACAATTTGTCCCATTTTTTGTCCCACTTTCTATTAATGATTAATTTAACATTTACCATATTTTAATTAATGATAAGAGAATTATTCTCTCTCCTCTCTCCTCATTTTCTCCCACTCACGTCCTCCTCTCATCCCTCTCCCTCTCTCTTACTTTTTTTTTTTTCTCTTATCTTCTCAACATTATCAAGAATTTTACTTTGATAATTTTCACAAAGAAATTGAAGAGCTTTTCACACAAATCCATCAACATAATCTATATACAAAACTATTTTATAAAATATCATCATTTTTAATTGAATAATTCAGACTTTCAAAAATTATATCTTTAGTTTGATTTTTTATGTATCATAACATAAGAGCTTTTCAAACTCCAAATCATATGTGTGATCATGGATTAAAGTTTCATTTTGAGAATATGATTCTGTCTGTCAAATATTAGAAACTTTTCACAATGTTTTGAGATCTTTTCGATAATTTTTGAAAAATTCGTGAAAAGTGTCATTGCAAATAACTTTAAAAATACTTGCGTGTTTTGTTTTGCTAGAGCCAAAATCGTTTATGTACCTTTCGTTAAAAAAAACTTCGATCTATGTGTGTGAGAACGAATAAGTAATTAATTGGTGTTCATCCAGAAACAATATAATGTAAATCATAATTAAATACCTCTAAATATATCTCGTTTTTATGTATTAAGATATAAAATCCAATTATATCTACTATGAATACTTGATGAATATTTTTTTTTTCATATGAATTTTAACTAGTGATATGTTCTTCTTTTGCATTCCCCACACCATTCAAATTAATTTTTTGTTATCAACCAAACCTATAAAATTGTTATTTTATGTATTGTAACTATTATTATGATCGTTATTAATAGTATTAATATCACCAAAAAATTATAATAAATAAGAGAAGTGAAAAGGATACGACGACTTTTCTTCTTTCTTGTATGCCTATTTTATTTGTTGATCTTTAGTTCATTACGTCATTGTACAATTATCATATATTGTTTACATATCTTATTTGTATCTATGTACATGTGGTGTATATATATATTCTTCAGTAGACACTTCATAGTTAATTTATACACTTCATAGTTAATTTATACACTCAGTAATTACAAAATTAAGGTTGATGATTGTAATTATTGTCTTATTCAATTTTAATAGTTATATTTAAATTTTAGTTTTATCGATTATATCATGTGATTTTCAACATAAGTTTGGTTTATAGTGATTTTAATATAAAGAAAAACACACACACATATATATATATTTGTGTGTATATATATATATATATATATATATATATATATATATATAAACCATGCATCCGGGTATTATTTTAAGAAAATACATAAAATCAACAACTTCACAGAAATACAAATAACTAGAACCTTAATTAGAAGGGGGTACAAGAGGAAATGTATTTTTTTTGTCATGTAATTCGGAGAATTGGTTTATCTATAATTTGTTTTTTAGTTTAATTACTTAAAATATTAAGTGATAATTAGACTTTAGTAAGAGTTAAATAAAAATAAAAAACCCCAAAGAGAGAGAAAGAGAGGAGAGAGGTGGCGTGGGAGGAGTGAAAGGAGAGAGGAGAGAGAATAATTTTTCCCATTAAAAGTGGAAAACATTAATTAAAATGCAATAAATGTTAAACTAACTATTAATAGAAGGTGGGACACAAAATTGAGACAATTTGTGGGATAGAGGATCCTCTCCCCATCCTAAGAGGATATTATCGCACATTCTGCGTGGTTCTACAGTTTAATTTTTGAGAGTTGTGTGGTTTGATATAGTATCATAATTTTATCCCAAGTTAATAACAGTTACCCCGAGGTCTTGTAACTTATAATGCAGGACCAATTGCTAGAGAAAATATTTAAAACTAGTGATGTTGCATATATATATATATATATATATATATATTTTAAATATAGTGTCTTTGATTAAAATTTATGATTTAATTTAGAATATTAAAAGGAAACAAATATATTTTGTACAGTACTAATAGAATAAAAATATTAAGTTAATTAAAACTAGGAATCTGAATTAAATATGTTATCACTACAAGAAAACATAGCAATTGG
This sequence comes from Linaria vulgaris, assembly GCA_948329865.1. Lineage (NCBI taxonomy): Eukaryota > Viridiplantae > Streptophyta > Magnoliopsida > Lamiales > Plantaginaceae > Linaria > Linaria vulgaris. The sequence continues at coordinate 93,900,375 of OX415254.1, forward strand.
ATCCATTTTTTATGCATGGAAAATTAAAATTCGATCCAAAATAAGATGGATCAAATATTTTGGACCTATCCAAGGCAATTTCGATCCATAATGGGCCTGCATAGAAAATATTCGATCCAAAAAACGCCCGCATTGAATTAATTCGACGCAGCCCACAAGTCTGGGTCGAAAATAAGTGATGCTGGCGTGGCATCACTTATTTTCGACGCAGCCTACATGGCTGCGTCGCAAATATGCCACGCAGATTTGTTGGGTCGAAATAATTCGACCCATAAGCCATGTGGTGTCGTATTATTTTGACCCAATACTAAAACGGGATTATTCCCTCCTCATTCTCCATTTCTCCATTAATAGACAAGAAATAACTGCCACAACATTTCTCCAATTTTTTTGGAGGGATTTTGTTCAATTAGGGTTAATTTGAGTACCCATTTCTTCTGAGGGTTAGGCGTGGGGATTTTTGGGTCCTGTAATTGTGCGAGTGGTTGCTGTATTATTGTGACCTAGTAAAAAAACACTGCCACAACACTTCCCGCGCCGCCGTGGACTGCCATCACGCCGTCGTGACCCGATTATTTCGACCCATTACTAAAAGGGGAATAATCCCTCTTCCTTCTCCATTTCTCCATGGACAGACGAGAGAAATAACTGCCAAAGCTTCCCGCGCCGCCGTGGACCGCCCTCACGCCGTCGTGGACCGCCGATTCTTCTATCTATAACCGGTAATCAAATCCTCTCCTCACAAGGAACACTTTGATATCCTTCAATTCGTTTTTCATCCCCTAATTTTCGTAGTCCTAATTTCGATTTTTTTTCGATTTTGTTTTGTTTAAGTTAGTGATTTACGCAATTGCAACTAACGCACGCCGCACCGTACGCCGCCGTGGACCGCCGCGTCTTTAAACAAAAACAGGTAATCCAAAAGAGCTCCTTCAATTCGGTTTTTTTTTTTGAATCCTAGACTTTTGGACGATCGGATTCTGTGCTTGCTTCTGGTTTGTGAGGAAGATTTATTCATCTGTGAAGATTGAGTGATTGAGTTACATAGGCTTCAGTTGGAATCAGAAGTATGTAAGCATGAGGCGCTGTTGTGAATTTTAATTATTTTGTAAGAGTATACTATTAACAGTAAAGATGCAAGTCAAGTATCTTTTATTGCTGTTGAAACATTTGAAGATATGTTTCACATATGTTTCAACTTCGTACTTTGAAATTTGGATTAACCTTTATTGTTTCAAATTAAAGGATTTCTGTTGGAAACTAAGTGTAATTAGGCAGTGAAGAAAAATTACTTTATGTCATGCTCATTGATTAATAAGCTAAACACTTTGCGCACAAATTCTTATTTAGTTGTTTACTACACAGTAAAAGTACAAGACTTGAGTCCGAATCTCCATGCAAAAATTGTAGATGAAAAGCATGCACTAGTTATTTGAAGTATGATTACAAATTATGCAATTTGCACCTATCGGTGATTACAAATTATGCAATTAGCTGCTATTAGTTCGTGATTAGCTGCTGTTAGCTGGGAGTTCATATTAAGCTTTAGCATATGAAGCTTTTAACTGTTTTTAGCATATGAAGCTTTTAACTGTTGCGCTTTGGTTGGAGTTTTGGTGTTTGATGCCATTTCTAGAACCAGAATGAGAAGGAATTTTTGTTTAACGAAGGTTTACTACATGTTTGTTGAATGTAATGAAGTTGTGACTTGTGATATACCAAATTGTTGAAACGACCATAAATGGAGCATTATAACTTAATCTAAATTGCTGCTTTGGTCATAAGAAAGTTGGGCATATCAAAATATGCTGATAAAAGTTGCAAGATTTCATTTATTTTTTCTATAATATTTGTGGCATTGAGATTGGCCTGCATGGTCAGTGGGCCGTGGGTGGGTTGAGTGCTATCTGACAATGAACACATACATTGTTGTTAATAATGATATTGTTTCTTTTTGTGATATTAATTTTTGTTTTTTGTTGTTTATCGATTACCTAGATTTAATTATGTTGTTTTATGTTGTATTTTAGTTATTAGTTGGCTATGTTCAGAAAAGATGTGCTCAAGATTATACTTTTCCTTTTAATTGATATCGTTTATTGAAATTTATTAGATGGCAAGTAGAGACGGTGGAGGATCTTCTAGGGGCAATAGGAGAAAGGACAAGGCACCAGCTACCACGAACGATGACGATGGTGGTGTTATGTTTGATATGCCGGATGATGATGAACCGCTTGATAGTTACGATGACGCTTGGGCGTTTGTGGGTGGGGATATACCAGAGGACTATCCTATTCCAGTCGAGTCACCCCATGGCTCGTCACATCCATCGAGTAGTTCCCATGCGGCGCCATCGTCGACTGGAGCGGGAGCAGCATCGACCTCTCATGGATCGACATCAACATCGACACCAGATGTGGCAGGGGCATCATCCCCCCCACCCCTCGATGATCCTTTGGCAGCATATGATTCTGATCGAGATGTAGCTAGAATATCGCGGGGTCAAAGTTTTGGGGCACGTGTTCCAGAGAATGAGGATAAACGATTGTGGATTAGATTTAATCCTGACACGGGATCGTTGATTGATGGGCCTAGCATTGTTGCATCATCGACCAAATTCCTCATTTGGTTATCAACTGGACCCGCATAACTATGTGTAGATGACTCGGCTTCGACATGTTGGTTAATATTACCCCTAACAGTGCGCTCAGACTCACCGTGTAAATCCCACACCATATAATGAGGTATGAACCCCATTTGTACAAGTGCAAATGAAGGGTATCTCATTTTGAAAATCTTACATTATTGCATTTTACACAGGGACAACGAACTCTACCGTGAAATAGATTACTACTTTGCGAGAATGCGAAATCGACAAAGTTTGACACACCAACCTCAAAGTGATGATTCAAGTTACCGCTTGCATCGAGCCTATCGTACATCCAACTACGATCACCATTGTCATCCACCGTCCATACAATTAACTACCATTACAACAAAATGAGAGATTAATATCCAACTATAATAAATTATCAATAATTAATTTGAAAAAGAAAAAAAAAATGACAAAGATTAATTCAAACTATATGAGTACCTTCGTAAGACTAACTTTGAGCTTCAAGTAGACCGTTAATTACACTAGTAGTTTTTTTGACTCTTTAATTAGGAAGAAGAAGTGATGAGTGATGAGAAGTAGTGAGTAATTTGATTGAGAAGAGGTTGCTTAAATAGAGGAAGAGTTGGAGGAATTTAGCAATTCTTATATTAGATGGATTGAATTTTTTCTATCCAAAGTAAAAATGCAATGGAATATTTCCATCCAAAATAATAATGAAAGGGATTTTTTCCATCCAAAGTAAAAATAAAAGGGAATATTTACATCCAAAATAATAATGAAAGGGATTTTTTCCATCCAAAGTAAAAATAAAAGGGAATATTTCCATCCAAAATAATAATGAAAGGGATTTTTTCCATCCAAAGTAAAAATAAAAGGGAATTTTTCCATGCAAAATAATAATGAAAGGGATTTTTTCCATCCAAAGTAAAAATAAAAGGGAATATTTCCATCCAAAATAATAATGAAAGGGATTTTTTTCATCCAAAGTAAAAATAAAAGGGAATTTTTCCATGCAAAATAAAAAGGAAAGGGATTTTTTCCATCCAAAAAAAAATGAAAGGGATTTTTTCCATTCAAAGTAAAAATGCAAGGGATTTTTTCCATCAAAAAAAAATGAAAGGGATTTTTTCCATTCAAAGTAAAAATGCAAGGAATTTTTTCCATCCAAAAAAAAATGAAAGGGATTTTTTCCATTCAAAGTAAAAATGTAAGGGATTTTTTCCATCCAAACAAAAATAAAAGGGATTTTTTTCCATTCAAAGTAAAAATGCAAGGGAATTTTTCCATCCAAAGTAAAGCATCGCATGGAAAATTTTCGATGCAAGAGTTTTGCAAGGCAATAATTATAATTATGTAAAAGTTACAAAACAACTCCTAATTCACATTTAATTTCACCACTAGTTTCAAGACACTTAATAGGTGTGTTCTTTCAAATCTCGTCGGAATTGGAGAAATGAAAGACGTTGGATAAATATTATAAACACACTTAAACAATAACACTTTACCCTAAACCCCAAACCCTAAACCCTAAACCCTAAACCCTAAACCCTAAACCCTAAAGAACTAACTCTTATAAACAAAATCGTTGTTTTCATGCGTACAAGTTGCGATACACCTACAACACTCGTTCTTTTTTTACCATACCGTATGTTATTACAAATAAGTGTGCTAGTCCAAATTTTCGTAAAAACGGAATATCGAAACATGCTTAAAAAAGTTTTGGAAACTTCATGTAATTATGTAAAATATGCAAAGATGCAAAAACAACCATAAAAAACATACAAATTCCTTTCTTTTTTTTCACACAATTATCATCACAACATTGAGTATGTGTGTTCTTTCAAATTTCGTGAAAAAATTAGTGACGAGCGACGTTAAAAAGATTTTGGGGTAAACTATGTAATTACAAAACATAGTGTCTAGGGGCAATTTTTTAAATACTTATATAAGATACATTGCAAATTTTCAATGCAAAATTATATACATTGGAATATTTCAATGCTATTGTCTAAATTCGGACCCACAACAGCTTTGGTTCAAAAATTTGGGACGCAGAAACTGTTTGGATCGAAAATTTGGAATCCAAAATCTGTTTGAATCGAAAATTTGGGACCCAATAGCTCTTTGAATCGAAAATTTGAGACCCAGTAGGCTTTTGGATCGAAATTTTGAGACTCATACAGTCAAGACTTCTCCTATAAATACTCTCATCTTCTCACCATTCATTCCACAATTCATTCTTCTCTCTCTTCACCATCAAAGTTTTATTGTAGAGAATTTCATTGTTAGTCTTGTAATTTTTGTAATTTTTGTAATTTTATTTTGTGTATTCGAATAAATACATATTCTGTTATTAACGAAATGTAATTAATTTTTTATATTTTGTATTTTTTGCAAGTGTTTCTAATTATCGTGCTTATCATAATAATATTTTAATTATATATGTATAATCACACAAAATTATTAATGCGTATAGTTTAAATCATATACTAAAACATAAATTTGTATAAATAATAATTCAAATATGGCGGATTCCCGCCTCTTTTTTTTTTTAAAAACATTCAAATAATGGTGGATCGAATTATTGCGATGCTAAACATGATATGAATTGAAATAATTCGATGTGAAATACTGTTGGATCGAAAATATGTGACCCAGAACAATCTGAATTGAAATATTTCGATCCAAAATTTGAGCCACTCACCAGCCGCCACACGTTCACTATCTGTTTTTTGTAAAAAGCAGTCTGGATCAAAATATTCGGACCCACGACAGTGATGAGTCGAAATTATGCTATCCATTCTCTTTATGGATCGAAATTTTCGGTCCCACTATATGAGTTGAATAATTTCGATTCAAGTTTTCTTGCATCACATTTTTTCAATCCAATTGCACTTGGATCGAAATTTTTCGATTCATAATGTTCTGCGTCGAGACTATTAGGATCGAAAATTATTATCCAAATATTTCGATCCAATTGACCAAAAGGATCGAAATTTGGACCTTTTGGGTTGAAATTTTCAGTTCTTTTGAGCTGTTTTCTTGCAGTGTATATGATATATATATAAGCACGTGTTACATTTTGCTTAATTGAATATTCTAGACTTTATTTTTTTCTTTTTACAAATTCATTTCAAAAAAGAAGGATGAGAAATTATTGCGTTGGGGGAGGGGGTGTCCTATGGGTTGCAAATTCCACTCACTTTCTTGAAGTGTTGTCTCTATCTGGGCATTGAACGTGACTCTTTAGCCTTTAGGCACGATTTTATATGACATCTCCTAAAGAAAGTCCTTTAATAAGACTTTCGGAGTCTTCCCCCTACTTATCATTTTCTCAATCCATTCCCCTTTGTTGAAATTGACTACAGTCAATAATTAATTATATTATAGGAATACTATTAGCGAGTTATTATTTTTTACTATGAAAAGGAATGATATACAAGATCCTATCTTCAGAATATTGTGGAATGCGAAAGCGCCTTTGAAGTTGAAATCACTTGGTTGGCGAATCATTCTCGATAAGGTACCTTCAAAGTGTAATCTTCTTCGTAGGGAAGTCAATCTTGATGAAAACAGACTCATATGCATTTTTTGTGGATTGGAGAATGAGGATACAAATCATTTATTTTTGTCTTGCCCGACTTCTTATCGACTATGGATGAATATTTATAATTGGTTAGGCTTCCAATAATTTGTCCTCCCAAGAACTCTGAAATCGCATTTTAGCATTTCTTTGGGAGTTTTGGAACTACTACAAAGAATTCAGACTTTCGAGTTATCTGGTTCTTTGTTGTTTGGTGCATTTGGTTGGAACGAGCCTTTGTTCAACGGGCGACAACAACTTCGTTCGGATTTGCTTGAGAATGTAAAAGTTAGAACCTGGAGTTGGTTCAAGTCCATGTTTCACAATTTTTCTTATTTTTTCTTTGAATGGTGGTGCTCTCCTATCTACTGTTTGATTTGAACTTTTTGTAATTAGTGGGATATTTCTTATACCTCTTTTCTTAATAAAATCTTATTTCATTGCTGCTAAAAAAAAAAAAGAAATTAACTGTCTATCAAAGGAATACAAATTAAACGACTTATTTTTTATGAGGGCTTAATTTTTTGAGAAATTTAATATTTATTATTTACATTCTCACAAATCTTTTTACTAAAAACTTGAATGCATGACACTAATTAGGAAAATTTAGACCAGAAATTTTCACAGTTCTTACATCTTTCGTTCACCAATACTAGCCCAAAAGAAAAAAAATCTTGTCACAAGCTTTCCTCACGATTACAAATTATGGTTTAACTAAAAATGTATGGTCATGAATGTTCGAAGACACAATTGGAGGAATATTGTCTGGGAGTTGCCACTGATCATTCCAATAGAAGTCTTTAACACTCTCTCGGAGATAAAGCCGGTCAGTTTCATTAATCCCAAGTTGATCTGCTATGCATGGATAGATCCAATTATCACTCCAGAAGTTACAATCGGAATTCTTACCAACCAACCATCGAATGGAGTCTGAAATGACATCTTTTCCCTGCCAGAGCAAGCACCATATAGAGGAATTCACGTATCTGGTCTTAAGAGTGCTAATTCCATCAAAGAGCCGAGATTTAAGCATGACTAGAGCGTAGGAATCCATCACAATGACCTTCCAGTGAAGTTTTGCAAGGAGTGCGGTATTCAACTCTTAAGATATTTCAAACCAAGTCCGCCTTCGGATATTGGTGTGCAACACTTTTTCCACGACACCATGATGGTTTTTCTTGCATTAATAGATCCCCCCCATCCAAATTTCGAATTGCTCTATTCATACGTGCAAGGAGACTTTGCGGCTAAACAGAGAAGGAGTGTATAAATGAGCCTTGGATGACCGAATTAACAAGAGTTACTCTACCTGACATCGAGAGTGTCGATCCTTTCCATTTAGCAAATCTACTTAGGATCTTATCCGCTATAAGCTGGAGCCACCGTTTTCTTTGGGCATCCTCTAAATAAAGGAACGCCTAAGTATTCAAAGGGGCAGCGAATTTGCTTGAGTTTCAGGGAATTAACAACGGTTAGACGCCTAGGAATTTTGATGTAGCTGCTGAGACAGACCCCCGACTTGGACCAGTTAACTCTTTGTCCAAATATATCAGCATATAAGTCAAAGATTTTATTGATGGCACCAACATTGCGCTTTGTTGCAGCAGCAAATAAAAGGACATCATCCGCATATAAAAGATGTGTTGTGAACTTACTTTTTGTTGTATATTTTATGGGTTGAAGCTTCCCATGATTCATGAACTTCGTGATCAACCTACTCAAGAAATCCTCGGCAATAACGAACAAAAGATGAGACAATGGGTCTCCTTGGCGAACACCACGTTTGCATCCAAAGTAGCCAATTGTTGATCCGTTGTGGAGAATAGATAGCCTAGCGGATGCAAATTAACAAAAAGGATACAGAGGAGTAATGAAGAAGAAGCAGTAAAACATTCTATCGTATTGATAAGCTGAAAAGCAAAGGCTTATTATTTTATCTATCACTACATTATGTCTTCTTATATAAGAAAAGCAGTAACGGGAATCTTACATAAAAGACAAGACTAAATAATATATTATTTAACCACTATGTTTACAAGTGTGGGCAAGTATGGGTTGTATTATAATAGACTTTTTGTTCCATACTGCATGTCAGCTTCCAAGTCATCATGTTCATTTCTTTTATACTCCCCCTCAAGATGAGAGTACATGTTATAGACTCTCATCTTGCACAGCAGCTTGTGAAACCTTTGCATTCCCAAAGCCTTAGTGAAAATATCTGCTAGCTGCATATCAGTGGAGACATGTAGAAGTTTGATCAACCCTTGTTGCAATCTCTCTCTAACCACATGGCAATCTATTTCAATGTGCTTCGTTCTTTCATGAAAAACAGGATTTGTAGCAATGTGTATGGCTGCTTGGTTGTCACAGAACATTAGTGCCGGTTCTTTGTGATCATAGCCAAGATCTTTCAACACATTCTTTATCCAAACCAATTCACAGACAGTTGAAGCCATTGATCTATATTCTGCTTCAGCTGATGACCTTGAAACAGTTACTTGTTTCTTTGATTTCCATGAAATAAGTGCTTCTCCAAGAAATACACAATATCCTGTTATGGACCTTCTTGTATCAGTACAAGCCCCCCAGTCAGCATCACAATAAGCTTTGATGTGCATCTCATTATCCTTAGGAAAAAGTAGTCCTTGTCCTGGTTCCTTCTTTAGATATCTAACAATTCTCATGGCTGCATGCATGTGTTCCTCCATGGGAGCATTCATGAACTGACTGAGAGTTTGTACAGCATAAGAAATATCTGGCCTTGTCACCCCGAGATATAATAATCTTCCAATTAATCTTCTGAATGATGTAGGATCAGTCATAGTTACTCCCTCTTGTTGTGATAGTTTTAAATTCTGTTCTTGTGGAAAATTGGCAGGCTTTGTTCCAAGAAGACCACAATCCTTAATAATCTCAAGTGCATATTGTCTTTGACACACTGAGATCCCCTTACTGTTCCTTGCAACCTCTAATCCAAGAAAGTATTTTAAAGGCCCAAGGTCCTTGAGTTTGAAAAGAGTTTTGAGGTACTCTTTCAGGGTCTTTACTTCTTGTTCATTGTTCCCTCCCACTATGATGTCATCAACATATATGAGAATGACAGTGGTGAGGCTTCCTGAGTGTTTAAAAAAGAGAGAGTGATCATGAGATGACTGAATGTATCCTTGCTTCAAGATGATGGAAGTCAATTTATGGTTCCATTGTCTTGAGGCTTGTTTGAGACCATATAGAGATTTGTGGAGTCTGCAAACTGTGTTCTCCCCCTCAGTAGCAAGTCCAGGAGGTGGAATCATGAAGACTTCCTCATCTAGATCACCATAGAGAAAGGCATTGTTGACATCAAGTTGAGACAATGACCAATCATTAACAGCAGCATAAGCAAGGAGACATCTAATGGTGGTGATCTTTGCTACTGGAGAAAAAGTCTCAAAATAGTCTAGCCCTTCCTGTTGATTGTAACCCTTAGCCACAAGTCTGGCTTTATATCTCTCTACCTCTCCTGTGGCAGTGAGTTTCACCTTGTATACCCATTTACACCCAATAGCAACTTTTCCAGGAGGAAGTGGTTCAAGAGACCATGTCTTATTTTCTTGCAAGGCTGTCAACTCATCATGCATAGCAGATTTCCACACAGGATTGGTAATAGCATGCTCAAAACAAGTCGGTTCAGGGTGAGATGCAGTAGCCAAGATAAATTTAAGATAAGAAGGAGAAAAACGACCAAAAGACAAATTAAGAGAGTGTGGATTACCATCATGTTGGACTTCCACATCAGTGGAGTGAGAGGGTGCTGTTGCTTGAGCTAGCTTGTACTGTTAGTCCTGGAGATGTGAAGGAGGTCTTCTATCACGAGTAGAACGCCTAAGAGGAGGCTGAGAGATAGGAGATATATCTTGCACTATAGGAGAGTGTGCAGATGTGTTTGATGGAGGCGAAGGACAATCTATAGGTGAGTCAGAAGCTGAAAAGGTAGAAGTATCATTATTATGCTCTTGTGGAGCGATAGGATCATTTTGAGGATAATGATAATCTAAGAAGGGGTCTGGAGTGGAAGTAGAAACAGGAAGAGTGGAAACAATAGGAAAAGGAAAAATATGCTCATAGAATATAACATCTCTTGAGATAAACACATGTTTAGTGTGGAGATCATACAATTTATATCCTTTAATGTGGGCTGGGTAACCTATAAAAATGCACTTGGTTGCTCTGGATGCTAGTTTGTTATGAGGTTTGGGTAGTTTAGTGGCATAACAGAGACAACCAAAAATTCTCATGTGGTTGTATTTTGGTGGTTTTTGATGTAAGAGATGAAAAGGTGTTTGGTTGTTTAGTAGTGGTGTTGGTGTTCTATTTATGAGATAGGCAGCAGTTAAAACACAATCCCCCCAAAATTCAAATGGCAAGTTTGCTTGTAATCTTAATGCTCTAGCAACATTCAAAAGGTGTCTATGTTTTCTTTCAACAACTGAATTTTGTTGAGGTGTATAAACACAAGATTGCTGGTGAATAATGCCTTTTGATGAGTAATAATCTGGCATATTAAATTCTTGTCCTTGGTCAGTTCTCAAGGTTTTAATGGTGGTCTTAAACTGGTTATATATAAGTTGTATGAAGTTCTTTAGTATTTGTCTTGCTTCACTCTTATGATGCATTAAGTAAATCCAAGTAAAGCGGCTGTGATCATCAACTAAAGTTAAGAAATAGGAACAACCATTCAAAGATTTCACACTGTATGGTCCCCATATGTCAACATGTAGTAAATCAAAAGAGATGTCAGTTCTATGAGGTTCAATGTGAAAAGGGAGTCTGTGTTGTTTGGCCAAATGGCAAGTGTCACATACAATATCATTGAAATTACTAGGAAAATGTTCAACATCAGAAGCTAATAAAGATAAACGAGGAGCTGAAGGGTGCCCCAAACGCATATGCCAAAGTAGAGAAGGCTTGATTGAAGAAGAAACAGCAATTTGAGGTTGAGAAGTACTGCTACCTTGAGGCTGAGAAGTACTGCTACTGGTAACATGATTATCATTGTTAAGTGACATGCAGTACAAGCCTTGCTCAACTTTAGCTATCCCAATCACTCCCCAGTTGTGAAGGTCCTGAATAACACAAAGATTAGACCAGAAAGTCATATAGCATGACAGAGATGTGGTGAGTTTGCTAACAGAAACAAGATTAAAACAAAAAGCAGGTACACATAGAACATTATCTAATCTCACTTTGTTATTGAGGTGGACAGAACCAATGGAGCTAGCTACTGCTCTATGACCATTAGGCAATTGGACATATGTATTGTGCAATGTGTGAGATGAAGTGAAAAGTCGACGATCACATACTACATGATCTGTGGCTCCAGAATCAAGAATCCAAATGGACTCAGAGTTGTGAAAACTGTTATTAATAGTAGAATTGAGGTAAATAACACTTGAGGCAAAATGATTACCTGAGTGATCACTCATGGTGGAATTAGGAGCTTTATTAACCTGATTAACCTGATTGAGCAAGCTATTTCCTCCCTGGAGTAGGCTACAAAACTGATGAAATTGCTCTTGTGTGATAGGAGCAGTAGTATTGTTAGGCTGTGTTTGCATCATTTGATTCACAGATCTTTGAGGGAACCTGTTGTTGAAACCTACTGGTTTGAACTTGGCATATTTATGCCCAGGGGGGTATCCAAATACCTCAAAACATGAGTCAACAGTGTGGTTGCTCTTTCCACATTTCACACAAGGTGGTCTGGTTTTGTTACCTCCTTGTTTGTTCCAAGGCTTGTATGGTTGTTTCTGGAACTGATTAGGCATAGCAGCAACATGAGAGGTGTTGTCATGCACAATGGGTGAAGCCTTGACATTCATGGCTGCCATATCAGAAACCACAGATTGGTTTGACAACTCCAGATTTGCTTCCTCATGAAGCACAACATTGAAAACATCATTCAGCATAGGTAAAGGATCTCTAAGGAGTGTTTGATTCCTGACTTGATTGAATGGTTCATCAAGTCCCATAAGAAATTGCATAACTCTCTTAGTTTCCATTTTTTTATTTAAGGCAAGCAAAACACCACAGTTTGTGTTACTACAAGTAAAGTGTTCTTCATATTGATTTATTTCATCCCAAATCAACTTGAGCTTAGAAAAATAAACACTAACTGGATTTCCTTCTTGCTTAGTGTTAATCAAACGTTGTTCTAGCATATATATACGATTGTTACTAGATCTAGAGAAATTTCTTTTAAGTTCGTTCCAAACCTTAAAAGCAGAATCTCCAAACAATGTAAAATCAGAGATTTCATCTGATAGACCAGCTGAAATCCAACCCAGAACTGCATAGTTACATCGAACCCATTTTCCGTACGTCGGGTCAGTGGATGCGGGTTCTGGTATGGACCCATCAATGAATCCCACTTTGTTTTTGGTGAGGAGAGCCACGTACATGGCACGACTCCATTTGTGGTAGTTTTGTGATGTCAATGGTTGACTCACAATCGAATGACTAGGATTTTCTCCATGATGGAGAAACAGAGGATCAGATGGGTCATCATAGTTTTTGGTTGTGTTGTTTGTTTGTGATGACTGTGAGGGTTGTGTGATCCCTGATGAATCTGATGCAGCAGGATTCGTCATGTGTGGTAAGTGAAAAGAAAAAGATCGATAACAATGGTGATGTTATCAGAGAAAATAAGCGGAGATGGTGGTAGTGTATGCTCTGTTACCATAACAAAAAGGATACAGAGGAGTAATGAAGAAGAAGCAGTAAAACATTCTGTCGTATTGATAAGCTGAAAAGCAAAGGCTTATTATTTTATCTATCACTACATTATGTCTTCTTATATAAGAAAAGCAGTAACGGGAATCTTACATAAAAGACAAGACTAAATAATATATTATTTAACCACTATGTTTACAAGTGTGGGCAAGTATGGGTTGTATTATAATAGACTTTTTGTTCCATACTGCATGTCAGCTTCCAAGTCATCATGTTCCTTTCTTTTATACAAATATCTCCATGATCCATCCTCTAAACTTTTCAGAGAATCCGAAAGCATTCAACACTTCATTGATGAATTTCCAGTCCATTGTGTCAAATGCTTTCCTGATGTCAATCTTCAGTGCCATGTTTCCCCCAAAGTTCTTTTTATCCAGAGTGTTGATTCCTTCTGATGCTGTAGCGATACAGTGAGTAATTTCTCTACGAATCCAAATTGATTTGGCGTGATGATTCTTGATGCAATCTCAGAGAGCCTATTTGCCAATATTTTTGTAATGATCTTGAAGCAAAAGTTGCTGAGAACAATAGGCCTAAATTTCTCAATCTGTACCGTATCTTTCACTTTTGGGATAAGAATCATTAGGCTGGAGTTCAATCCCGTAGTCACCTTACCATGCAAGAAGAAAAATTGAACACAACGGCATGTGTCGGCTCTCACAATATCTTAGAATGCTTGAAAGAATTTCCCGGTGAATCCATCAGGCCCTGAGGCGCTACTTCCATCTATTTCCATAATAGTTTCATGTATTTCCTTGGGTGAGGGAATGCAAGTTAAGGAATCATTGCCCGAGTTGTTCACCAGGGTAGGGATCATATCGTGAATTAACTCGGTGCTTGTAGAAGTTTCATTCGAATCTCCTAACATACTCGTAGTGTTGCAAGACAAATGTAGCTATCTCATCTTTGTCAATAGATATATCACCATTTATCATGAGGCCATGTATTCCTTCTCGAGAGTTCTTTATGGTTGTTGTACGGTGGAAGAAAGCTGAGTTTTGGTCGCCCGCTGCCAGCCACGTGTGTCGGGTTTTCTCTTTGAAGAAAATTTCTTGTTGCTTAAAGGCTAACTCTAGCTCTGCATGAGCACTCGTCTCTAACGCCAAGTTCTGATCCGTGGGAGTATTAGTTGAGATATCAATCTGAACATCCCCGAGTTCTTTCTCTGCCGTTAGAATTTTTATATGTAGCAAGCCGAACACATTTTTATTCCAATCGCGGAGAGCGGTGCAGAGAATCTTCAGCTTTAACTGAAGCGCATGCATGGGGTGCATGTCAACAAGCGTCGTCTAGTTATTTTTAACACAGTCCCGGGGAGATGGGTGTGTTAGCCACATACCTTGAAATCTGAATCTAGAAAATCCACGAGGGGACGCTATACAACAAGAAGTCACGAGCGGGGTATGATCAGATTGGTGTCTCGACAAAGCAACACATGTAATTTAGTTCCAATGGTTTAGACAGATTGTATTGATCATAGCTCGATCAAGCCAACATTCGACTCTTCTATTCGGTCCTCTTCCATTGCACCATGTGTATTTGGTGCCCAGTAATGGAACATCAATAAGATCATTGTTGTCGCAAAATGATCAGAAATCTCGACATGGAGTAATAGCCGGCGGCCTCCCTGTTTTCTCAGGGGCGCCCTTAATTGTTTTAAAGTCACCAACACACATCCAAGGAATTGTGTTCAATTGGTGCAGATTTTGAAGCTCAATATATAACTCACGTCGAGTGGCAGTGTCTGTACTCGTATAAATACAAGATAACGCATGATTTGCGTTAAAGTTTAAAGTGAGGCTAACATGCATCGTAGGAAATGATCTGAGGTGTATCCAAGCTACCTTTACGTAAAACCCAAAGGGAAGGGAGAACGGTAGTACTAGGGCTGACTAAAACTAACCCGAGTGACACCCAATATCTTGGAAGAACTGTGCTAAAAGGCGTCTTAGGTTCTGCTAAACAGACCAAATTCGGCGAGAAACACTTGCAATAATTAAACAACGTATTTTGCTTGCTTGGGTTCGAAAACCCCCGACAGTTCCAATATAACACAATCATTAATTAAATCTAGAAGGTTTCCGAGTTACCTTTTTCCTCGGGTAAATTGCTCCTTATTCCCATTCTTTTTCCTTGTGACGGGGGTCCAAGTTCCCTCTTCCTCCGCCATCTGATCTTCCCAAGAACTTCCATCTGGTATTATTGATGGAAACCCGGGTCACTGAATTATCCTGTGTTGCTTCATGTTCCACTGATTTATCTTAGAGGTGATTGCATAGTTTTTCCATTTTGTTGTTCTTCTGTGGTTATAATTTGCAAACCTCCTCTATTTTCGGTGGCCTTGACCACAAGTACCAGACCATCAGAGGTTTCAACCTCTTGGTTCCTAATATTTTCCTCAAGGGGCGTGTTCTCTGTTTGTAGTGATGTTTCGATTCCCGTACGAGATTTAATCCATCATGCACCCTGTCAAAAACTCGTGGAACAGGGATATCTTTGCTCGGTCCTACACTTTTGTGTCTCCATATTTTCCTAGTGAGTGGCCTCTTCCTTGTTTGAACATTTTCCTGAAATTTCTTGTTGTCATTATCCTCCCTACGAATATTGCGACGACAATTTGAGGAGGGGTGCCCAATTGCTTTACAAGTGGCGCATAAGTCCAGTAAACCTTCATAGACTATATGTACCCAGATTTTTGTGTCATCCGTGTCAACCCGAAGCGTTTCTTATATTGGATTTTGCATGTCGATATCAACAAGGATCCTAGAAAAGTGTCTGAATTCTCCTTCCAGTGTGTTCTTGTCAATTATCAGCTGAACCCCGATGCCCCGAGCAATATCCAAGAGGATCGCGTACGACAGGGGCGGAGCCAGGATTTTTTCGTACCCCGAGCTGCTATTAACATATATATATATATATATATATATATATATATATATATATAAATATATGTGTGTACAATATTTAGTGTTAAGTACAATACGATAAAAATTGTAAATAAAGATGTTATCAAAGTTAAACTTTATATGTATGTGAAGAGTAAAATTGATCAACAACCCTTGTAGACGAGCTCTAATTAGGATTATACATGATTCTCCTTTAATTAGAGGATTATACATGATTCTCCTTTAATTAGTATATTCGTTTATCTATACTAGAACAAAAAAAAAATACTTTAATGGATATATATTAAAAATTTAATAGTCTTACTTTAAAGCCCCCAACAAATAATAAATTTGATTTAAATGCACAAGACTATACTTGAAAATAAATTTAAACATCAAATTTAGTATACTCTTAATATATAATAATATACTTTAGTACACATTTACTAAAAGTCTCAAAATTTGGTATCGGTTCGAGACTAAGAAGGGTGGTTTTTTTTCCCAAGTGTTTTCTTTCTTATATTTATTGATTTTGTTAGTTTTTTGGGCTTTTTTTAAGAAAATATTTTAAAAGAAAAAGCAATTAGTGATGTATTGAGATTTTTCAAGAAAAAATTGTAACATAAACAACAACTAACTAATTAAGATTTTATTTTTGTGATATTGATTTTAAGGAAAATATACAAAAAATAAAAACTGCTTCGGTCGGGAATTGATCCCAAGACCTGCTCACCGCTGCAACATGCCAGAGTAAAGGAATCGCCACTAGGACAAGGCATTTTTATGTTAGCAACCTCACAGTTTGTTTATTATTCATTACAGGAGCTATTTTTTTTTATTTTTTTTTGTAAAGATACCTATTATAGTCGACCCCACAAATCTACCCCGGGCTGGAGCCCACCCAAGCCCTCTGGGTGGCTCCGCCCCTGGCGTACGAGTTGCAAATTGCACATTGATGGTAGAAAAGGACGTGGAGTTGTGATTCCGGTATATATATATATATATATATATATATATATATATATATATATATGCGAGTGTCGGTTACAAGTGAGTAGTCTAGCAATACAACGAGCCTATCTCAAATCAGACCTACACTACGTGTCTCGTGTACGCTTGATCCGCAACACCTCGGATCCACGCTTCGATGCTCGGATGGGAAGGGAATATCGGTAAATAGATCGAACGGACGTCGGTGATTGCCTTCGATGTGATGTCGGGGATGACCCTCGATGTGATATCGGGGATGGGGTGGTATGACGTGTCACAGGTGCACGTGGTAGTCCCGATATTGAATAAGATATCGAAAGTGATATCGGTGATGTATTTCGATATGACGTGTGGTAGCTGAGGGATAGTAATTGCTTGTTTTGGGATCCGGGCACCGCGTATTTATAGACCTCGGGATCCGGGGACCACAGTAACATATCGGTGATGATTACCGATATGACATTGAATATGATCTCCGATATAGTCCAATATGGGCCTGGTTTGGGTCTGGCCCAATATGCGGGAAATGCCCATATCATGTAGTCCCCCAATTTGGGGATTCTTATCTTAGAGATAAGGATTCGCAAATTTAATTTAAAATTTCTGGGTTACCTGTACCCTTCGTCCCGCCAGTTCAAATGACGGAGATCAAACTTGTGGGGAGTGCACTTGTGATGAATGCATAGTTTGAGGTCCTCGTTTGAATTCTAGTTCCCTTGGTATTTGGGTTCCTCGAAAATTATGATGGGGTTGCCGGGCAGTTGTTATATTCCCGCGGCTCTTCGCGTAGTTGAGTAGGATGTCGGGTTTCGTCTTCGATATTATGTCGAAATGCATATTCGATGTAATGTCGAAAGTATATTTCGATGTAGTTGAGGCCTCCGTCTATAAGTAGGGCTTGTAAGAGACTCTGAATTTCATAGTTTTCTGCGTTTTCTCTGTCGTTTAGCGTGACCACATCGGTAAGTATATCGGTTAGCGTGACCACATCGGTAAGTATATCGGTAATCATATTCGATATGTGCCCCCGACATGTGTTTCAACCTCGCCGTGATACTTGAATTATTTATTATTATTTCCTCATGCTGATAGTCTGATTATTCTGCAGATACATTACCTTTTTTCTGAGATACTTCGTTAGAGTGGGGTTTAGACAGTTGATGCTTAGACTTCAAGCCGATCGTGAGGCTCAGAAGGCTGCTGAAACGGCGGCAGTCGCGGTGGCGCTTGAGATAAGGTCTGCGTCTAGCTTTGACCTGAATAATGCAGCCGTTGAGTTTCTGGGTGAGGCGTCGGGAGTCGAGCGACCTCCCCCTAGCATTGTAGTGCCTGAATGTGTTAATGAATAAGGTTTTAACAATGTTCCTGCCATGGTTGGATCCCTTAGCCAAGACATCCTTGACGTGGTGGGAGGCCCGGATGGTGCGGCCAACCTCTTGGAGGTGTTGACCTCGAAATAAGGGGGTGTGGCTCATCAACCTGACGGGGTTGTGGCGAGAGAGAGACCATTTGCGAGGTCTTCTTCCGGAGAGTATGTCGCTCCACGTTCTGAATCGTTGGCCGATATTCATTTGACCCAGGACGTTGGAGGTTTGGAGTCGAATATCCCTATCAACTTGGGTGATTTTGTGGATGCGCCTTTTATAGTGGGGTCGGGTTCTTCACGCCCGAACCTTATTGGTGACAAGGGAAAGGCGATCGTTTTAGGTATGACCGACAAGGGTGAGGGGCCACTGCAGGAGCCCTCGATATTGGGGGGCCGCGCCCCTGTTTTGCCTGGGATCCCGATTGCAAAACCTGCCGGTGACCTGAGTAGGATATCAGGTAATAAAAGGTCTCGTGAGGGAGTTGTCCACAGTGGCCACTCATCTTCGAGTTCTGGCCCTCGGAAGGCGGGTGCAGTCAGACCCTCAAAGCGAGTAGAATTTCCTGAAGCAGATGTTGTACGGGGTATGATGCGGGCGTTTCCTCCTCCTGCGAATGTGCGGGTGCTCACAGAATTCGAGCGGGCCCAAAATATACGCCGCAGCGTTCACCTGTTCCAAAGTGTATGTATCTGAACACGACTTCTATCGTTTTCATTTGAATGTTTAGCATAATGTTATGTATTGTGCAGACGGCCAAGCTGGCGGTCTCGTGTCTGAAGACCGTTCGCGAGTCCAAGGGTGACCCTGACGCGGTTGCTGCCGAGCTCGAGGCTGACATCTTGAAGATGGGGGAATTCAATCCCATGGTGTTGGAGAGGTTGGAGGCTAAAAAAGAGGATGCACTGAAGACATGTCGTATGCTCCAGGAGGAGTACGATTTGTTGAAGGGCAACTTTAAAACATTAGTGACTGAGCTCGATCAAGGAAAGGCGCGTGAATCTGCGTTCAACAAAGAGCTGGAAACACTGAAGGCTGAGGTGTCGGCGGTGAAGGCTGCTAACGAACGTCTCTCGTTGGATCTCTCCACTACCAAATTAGCTCCCTTGGACTTGGTATATATCTTGTGTACGATATCTATTTTTGTTTGTTGTCCTCTTGTATTTAATAGAGTTCAATTTGTAGGAACGTCGTCCTGATCTCCTCCGGGTCGGGGCGGAGAAGTTTATGGAAAGCTCAAGCTTCCGAGACTTAGTTTTGAAGGTTCGGGAGGCGGCATTTCATTCTTGCGTAGGGCAGGTATTGAAAAATGACGGTTTCAGAGACTCCCTCGAGTTCGGTGGGTTGAACCCAAGGCACGATCATAACGACCTGCCGATTGGTGGATTAGACGAGGTGGAGGAGGGTACGACCGACCCTGATGTGTTTTCCGAGGTCGTTGTGAAGAAGACTGCAGGGTCCCTGTGGGAGTAGCTGTTTGCTGCCTTTATTGTAACTTGAATTTATCCATTTCTGGACTATTTCCGATTTGTGGTTCTGTAACCGAATATTTATTTCTCTGTTGTCTTCATAATATGTGACCCCTCGTGGCCTTGTTATCTGATAACTTGTTAATTTCCTTGTCATGACGGTAGTGTATGCCGTATTTCGATATCTGAGTCATATTTATTTCGTTCTTGTATTTGATGAGATTTCTTTTAATCTGTTTGTCGTCAATCAAGGAATGATTGGAATTTCCTCGGGGTTGGTAGAAACATGGGTAATCTGCCACTGCTTATGTGTTTAGGATCGACCCCATTATTACAGGGGATATTCTTCTTGTGGTTAGAGGCCAATAGGGCCTACCTCTTCGCCAAGTTTGTTTTTATGGAATTTTCACCCGAATAGGCCCTTCATCTAGCTTGATTTATGGTATTTTTCACTCAATAGGCTCTTCACCTAATGTAACTTTATGGGGTTTCCACCCAATAGGCTCTTCTCCTAGCTTGATTTATGGGATTCTCACCCAATAGGCTCTTCACCTAACGTAATTTTATGGGATTTCCACCCAATAAGCTCTTCACCTAGCTTGATTTATGGGATTTTCACCCAATAGGCTCTTCACCTAACGTAATTTTATGGGATTTCCACCCAATAGGCTCTTCACCTAGCTTGATTTATGGGATTTTCATCCAATAGGCTCTTCACCTAACGTAATTTTATGAGATTTCCACCCAATAGGCTCTTCACCTAGCTTGATTTATGGGATTTTCACCCAATAGGCTCTTCACCTAGCTTGGCAGTTCGACCCCGTTATCACAGGGGATATTTTTCTTTAATCGACCCCGTTATCACAGGGGATTTTTTCTTGGATTGGCCCCGTTATCACATGGAATTTGTTCTTTGATCGACCCCGTTATCATAGGGGATTTTTTTTAATCGACCCCGTTATCACAGGGGATTTGTTCTTGGATTGGCCCCGTTATCACAGGGAATTTTTTCTTTGATCGACCCCGTTATCACAGGGAATTTTTTCTTTAATCGACCCCGTTATCACAGGGGATTTTTTCTTGGATTGGCCCCGTTATCACAGGGAATTTTTTGTGTTGTAGGCGAGCCTTTTCGTTGTCTTTTTGACTATGTCTCTTGGTAACTCTGTCGTCGTTGAATATGTAGGTCATTGAGCCTGTAAAATAGTACAGACAGGAAAATTTTCGACATAAAAGCTAATACGAAAGCACGAAGTGACGTGCATGTGTTACTTGAGGGATGTTCCCTCAATCTGGGAATATCAGTTTTGCACAAGAAACAGTGTTTCCGTTGTGCTCTATCGTGCCAGTTGTACCTGTTTGTACCTGTTGTATCTTGTTTGTACCTGTAAGGGGGCGATTTGTTAAATATATATATAGGGGAACATTCCACAATTGTTTGTGCCATTCTCTACACTTCTATAATGTCCGCTTAGGACATATCCCTGCATCAAATATGAGATTGTGCCAAGAAACAAATAAAAAGGTAATAACGGATAACGGTCGAAGGCTAGGTAAACCCAACCCGTCTACGTATCCCGTTGCATAGGGAATCAGACCGGCGTAGTTCCCCATGTTTTAAGTTACAAACCGACCCACAAAGGGGCAAAATAAGAGATAGCGGTCGAGGTCTAGGTAAACCTAACCCGCCTACGTATCTCGTTGCATGGGGAATCAGACCGGCGTAGTTCCCCCTGTTTTAAGTTACAGACCAACCCACGATGGGGCAATGTTTTCATTGTTCAAACATAATTTAAAAACTGCTGAAATTAAAAACATTGTCATGTTTGCTCCTCATGGTGATCACTCCGTGCGCGGAATGTATTCTTGGTGTGGGACTTGTATTTCCTATCTTCTTCTGATTCTTGGGTACTTGAGCGAGTCCACATAGCACATCCATCCCTGCACCTGGTCACCAATGATCTCACCAACTCCTTGAGGCGTCGGGAATTTGATCTTCTGGTAATAAGTAGAGACCGCTGCCCTGATCTGGTTGAGCGTCGGTCGACCAAATTATTATTTGGCATGAGGCTAAATATAAATTTTAGAAATTAGAATTGAGTCCAATTGATGTTATAGCAACTTGGGTTTAATGGTGTGAATTGTATTGGCTTAATGAGAAGCTACTTTGGTGAGATTTTATTTATATACATATTTATACATATATATATAAATAAGATTTTGATTTAATAAAAATCATATTTGAATTGAGAATTCAAACTGTAGACACATTAATTTTTTGTCTAATTAAATTAAATGATGGTAACTCTTAAGATGCAAGAAATACAAAATATATTTTATTTAATCATAATATTTTGAGGAATTAAATCTTAAGACAATGAAATAATTGCCCATCAAATCTCAAGACATGGAAAGTCTTCTCCTCCAAGTCTCAATCTTCAAGAGATGGAAAGAATTCTCCAGCAAATCTCCACAAGGAAATAATTTCCCACCAAGTCTCAATCTTCAAGAGATGGAAAGAAGATTCTCTTGATAAAGCCTTCCATATCAAGGAATTGTAGACGCAATCACAACCGTTCATCTCATCAGGAGATTCGAATTGAGATTCACTCCACAACTATAAATAGAGGTGGTCTTGAAGAAGAAAAAACGCACACAAAATATTCACAAGTTGAAGAGGGAAAAGATCTAACTTTTTCGCTCCACCAAATTCATCCATCTTCAAGCGTTCTTCGTGGCATTCAAGGTATCCTTCAACCATCTTCAAGCATTCTTCGCGGCATTCAAGGTATCCTTCAACCATCCTCAAGGTGTTCTTCGTTAAGAACTCCTTTCAATCCGCTATCAA
This sequence comes from Linaria vulgaris, assembly GCA_948329865.1. Taxonomy (NCBI): domain Eukaryota; kingdom Viridiplantae; phylum Streptophyta; class Magnoliopsida; order Lamiales; family Plantaginaceae; genus Linaria; species Linaria vulgaris. The sequence continues at coordinate 93,922,899 of OX415254.1, forward strand.
GCCTCAAGTTCATCCGAAAATCGTTTTTTGAAGATCGTGTCTCTGCCAAGAAGATCAAATCTTCAACATATTCGGAAAAATCCAAATCAAATTCATACCGTTCTTCAACAACATTCAAGCCAAAAATTCGTTTGATCCGAGATCAAGTCACAAGACCCTCGGAAAACCATTTTTGAAGATCAAAATTCATACTAGGAAGATCAAAGCCCACATATTCAAAGAACTGGGGACGAAGATCATATCATCCTTCATCAAATCCTCAAGTCAAATCATTGTTCATCAAATCCCCAAGTCAAATCGGTGTTCATCTAATCCCCAAGTCAAATCGGTGTCCATCAAATCCCTAAATCAAATCAGTGTTCATCAAATCCTCAAATCAAATCATCGTTTAATCCGAGATCAAGTCCAGGCCCTCGAATTAACGTTTCTCCAAGTTCATTTCAGTGAAGATCAAATTAAAGATTTTCACCACAAATTTTAATATTGTTCTTGTAGAATTGAATTAGAGGATTAGATAGAGATTGAACCACGATTGTATTTTAAATGTACTCAAATTTATTTTGTAATCTTTTTCTTGTCTTTTAATTACAGAATTCAATAATTTGTCGTTACAAATTTGGCACGCCCGGTGGGACCATCTCTCCCTCTCATCTCTTTTCCAACAAGTCTCAAATTTGAAGTCACAAGAATTAAGTGTTGTTCAACAATGGACAAGTCAATGGGGGCAGCAAGCGGAGGCTCTTTGCAATCGATGTTGAAAGTTTCACTTGTACCGGGGGCAAGGCACGAAGCTAAAGAAGATGATCAAGCATCCTTACTAGAAGAGCAAGTTGCAGCACTGGCAAAAGCCATTGTGAATCTCACAACTCAAGCTCAAAAACGTGAAGACCACTTGAATCGCCTTCTCCAAAAGCTAGAGAGAAAAGAAGGAGTTGAAAATTCCAAATATGTCACCAGCAACATTGGATTTCAAGGATGCATCAAGACTACAATCAACAAAATTGAAGTCTCTCCTCATCTCCAAAAGCAAGAGCTCGTGGAAAGCGGCGATCAAAGCATGTCGTATGAAAATGCTACTCAAGGAGTCGAAGCTCAAGAGTTTGATGAAGTCCTAAGTGAAAGAATCCAAGCCACTTCTCTTTTCCACAAGTTAAATTTCTCAAGGAAGGAAGAGCAATGTGACATGATGCACACAAAGTTTGCCGAGAAAAACATTCAAGATGTTGAAGTTGGAAAAGATTCTAAGTCTTCAAGCAAACAAATCCAAGTTTCCCCGCAAGGCCTTGTCTCTGCCGATCAATTGAAGAAGCTCATTGAAGAAGTTGCAAATGATCATAGAGCTCAACATAAGACTTCCAAATCTTACACGAAGCCTTACACTCAAAGAATTGAGCAATTGCAAATGCCGAAAAGCTATCAACCTCCAAAGTTTAAAACATTCGATGGGACTGGAGACCTAAGACAACATGTTTCTCACTTCATTGAGACATGCAATAGTGCCAGCACTGATGGAGATCTTCTAGTCAAGCAGTTTGTTCGGACCTTAGAAGACTTTGCCTTTGATTGGTACATTAATCTTGAACCAAACTCCATTGACAGTTGGAACGATCTACAAATCTTATTCTTCAATCGCTTTTATAGCACTCGGCGTACTGTGAGCATGATTGAACTTGCAAATTCTCATCAACAAGAAGAGGAACCAGTGATTGATTACATCAATAGGTGGAGAAGTCTATCCTTAAGCTGCAAAGAAAAACTATATGAAACTTCAGCCATAGAGATTTGCATTCAAGGGATGAACTGGAGCCTTTCTTACATACCTCAAGGAATCAAGCCAATAATCTTTGAAGAGTTGGCAACGCGAGTGCATGTCATAGAGACAAGTGTAAAGAAGAAAACTCAGCTCATGGCCTTGATATTGAAAGTGATGATACAGACGACGATGATGACAATGAAGAGGGCGCGCCGTCAAGTTTTGATCCAACCAATGTGCTCCTTGATACGAGCCTAAACTATCTCAAATCTTCAAATTAAGTGCTAAAATGTGTACTCCTTGATAAGAGTATAAACTATCAACATTCTCCTTAACACGAGTATAAACTATTTGGATTTTGAAGTCAAAGCAAATTCTTGAAAACCAAGCTTTCAAAGCAAAAAGTCGAAGTCCTCAAGTCTCCTAGACACGAGCCAAAAGGTCTATAAATCCTTCAAGTCCCCAAAGCAAAAGTTCAAGTCTCCTAGACACGAGCCAAAAGGTCTACAAATCCTTCAAGTCTTCAAAACAAATGTGCAAGTCTCCTAGACACGAGCCAAAAGGTCTACAAATCCTTCAAGTCAAAGCCTCCTTAATATGAGATAAAACTGTCTAGAAATGTCCAAGTCAATTGCTACATGACGCACGAGCTTAAACTGCACGTTACTCCTGGCCTACATGAGTAGAAACTGTGTACGACACCCCCTTTAAATCAATCTTGATTTATTTTGAACTACGTCATGACTTGATTCCTTCATTGGATACGTAGACAGCTAGAAGTTCATTCTTTTCCCAGTCATATCCAAAAAAAAAATGCTCATGCAACATTCAAGTTGATGGATCCAATGATGAAGCTCACAAATGTTCTAAACTCCTGAAGTGGATTTATGGTGGTTGAATTGAAGTACGAGAACAAGAATAAGAAAGATGTCGAGACTTATCCACTCAGTGATGCGTTTCAACACAAATCATGAACAAGTCTCGAGGGGGCAATTTGTAGACACATTAATTTTGTGTCTAATTAAATTAAATGATGGTAACTCTTAAGATGCAAGAAATACAAAATATATTTTATTTAATCATAATATTTTGAGGAATTAAATCTTAAGACAATGAAATAATTGCCCATCAAATCTCAAGACATGGAAAGTCTTCTCCTCCAAGTCTCAATCTTCAAGAGATGGAAAGAATTCTCCACCAAATCTCCACAAGGAAAGAACTCCCCACCAAGTCTCAATCTTCAAGAGATGGAAAGAAGGTTCTCTTAGATAAAGTCTTCCATATCAAGGAATTGTAGACGCGATCACAACCATTCATCTCATCGGGAGATTCGAATTGAGATTCACTCCACAACTATAAATAGAGGAGGTCTTGAAGAAGAAAAAAACACACACAAAATATTCACAAGTTGAAGAGGGAAAAGCTCTAAGTTTTTCGCTCCACCAAATTCATCCATCTTCAAGCGTTCTTCGCGGCATTCAAGGTATCCTTCAACCATCCCCAATGTGTTCTTCGTTAAGAACTCCTTTCAATCAGCTATCAAGCCTCAAGTTCATCCAAAAATCATTTTTTTGAAGATCGTGTCTCTGCCAAGAAGATCAAATCTTAAACATATCCGGAAAAATCCAAATCAAATTCATACCGTTCTTCAACAACATTCAAGCCAAAAATCCGTTTGATTCGAGATCAAGTCACAAGACCCTCGGAAAACCATTTTTGAAGATCAAAACTCGTATTAGGAAGATCAAAGCCCGCATATTCAAAGAATTGGGGACGAAGATCATATCATCCTTCATCAAATTCTCAAGCCAAATCATTGTTCATCAAATCCCAAGTCAAATCGGTGTTCATCTAATCCCCAAGTCAAATCGGTGTCCATCAAATCTCCAAATCAAATCAGTGTTCATCAAATCCTCAAGTCAAATCTTCAAATCAAATCATCGTTTAATCTGAGATCAAGTCCAGGACCCTCGAATTAACGTTTCTCCAAGTTCATATTATTTCAGTGAAGATCAAATTAAATATTTTCACCACAAATCTTAATATTGTTCTTGTAGAATTGAATTAGAGGATTAGATAGTGAATGAACCACAATTGTATTTTAAATTTACTCAAATTTATTTTGTAATCTTTTTCTTGTCTTTTAATTACAGAATTCAAGAATTTGTCGTTACACAAACCACACCTAAATGCTATAATAATATGAAATGAATTTGACCTTATGGCTGAATTAAAATCACCCTTTGATGGCTTGGTTGTTACATGAAACATTTTCCTATTTAAAGGGCATTTGCGCAAAGGAGGAGAGCATCCAAAAACACAAAGTACTTTTTGCATACTCATAGCATAAACATTTTCTTTTTCTGAGTTCTGCAAATACTATTCGAGTCCGATTTGAGAAGGTAGTATTGTCCTTCACTTACTACCTTATTGTGTGAGGATGTTGTACCTTTGGAGGTCGTTTCTCAGTGAGGGCTTGAAAGGTAGACGGGAAAATTGATCTTAATGGGAGGAGTTTAAACTTCAAACTCGTCCGATGCTTCGACGGAATTTTTCTGACTCGTCTATTCCACTCCAAAAATTTTCCTACAGTTGCTGAGAGGTCGAATTTATTTTATTATCGTATTTTACTTTCAATTTAAATTACCTGTTGCATACTATTGTTTACGTGTTTTGGAAATATAATCACATGTTTATGTGCAACAAATTCCCAACAATTTTCTATGGATATAATTGCTCTCATGCCTGCTCCAGATTAATTCCTTATATATATGTGTGTGTTTTTACTTAGTAGCCAGTTTCTGTCTTTTGGATATTCAAGCCATACATATATATGAGCAACAAAATAGTACTGCGTAGCATGATGAATTTGTTTTGCTCGGACTCAATGGTTTTGGGCTTTAGGTGTCAATGTAATCACTACAAAAATTCGGGGTCATTCGTGACCGCCTGGCGGTCACGAGCATCCGTGATCATTCGGCGGTCACAAGCATCCGTGATCATTCGGCGGTCACGGATGCTACCGTGACCGCCGAGCGGTCACGGTAAACAACCCCGTGACCGATGCGCGGTCACGGGATACCATAGGCGGGAAACTTCCCGCCTATGGCTGCCCTAGTGGCATTCGTGACCGCCAGACGGTCACGAAAGAGGGGTCATTCGTGACCGCCCGGCTGTCACGAATAATATTCATAAAAAAAAAATGATTTTATGGATCCATCTTGATGTGTTTATGATTTTTAACAATAAGTCTCATTACTACATGTGAATTGAAGTAATAAATTAGTACAACATTAGTAATTAAAATATTAAAATAGCGAATTAGATGTGTTTAGGCGAGTTATGAACGAATAACTTATTTTATGTTCTACAACTAATCATCATATACACCAAGTTGTTTTAGATGTAATGTGTGATTTTACAATAAAATCCATTTTAATTTACTTAGTAGTAACTATTTTATCAATTTAACAAACATCGCACCTTAATTAAACAAACGAAAATCAAACCTTTCGAATGAGATTTATTCGTGACCGCTATGCGGTCACGAAGTATGTTCGTGATTGCTCGGCGGTCACGAAAAAGAGGGGTCATTCGTGACCGCCCGGCGGTCACGAATAATATTCATAAAAAAATTAATTTTATGGATCCATCTTGATGTGTTTATGATTTTTAACAATAAGTCTCATTATTACATGTGAATTGAAGTAATAAATTAGTACAACATTAGTAATTAACATATTAAAATAGCGAATTAGATGTGATTCGGCGAGTTATGAACGAATAACCTATTTTATGTTCTACAACTAATCATCATATACACCAAGTTGTTTTAGATGTAATGTGTGATTTTGCAATAAAATCCATTTTAATTTACTTAGTAGTAACTATTTTATCAATTTAACAAACATCGCACCTTAATTAAACAAACGAAAATCAAACCTTTCGAATGAGATTTATTCGTGACCGCTAGGCGGTCACGAAGTATGTTCGTGATCGCTCGGCGTTCACGAAGTAGGTTCGTGACCGCTCGGCGGTTACGAAAGACGGGTCATTCGTGACCGCCCGGCGGTCACGAATAATATTCATAAAAAAATTAATTTTATGGATCCATCTTGATGTGTTTATGATTTTTAACAATAAGTCTCATTACTACATGTGAATTGAAGTAATAAATTAGTACAACATTAGTAATTAAAATATTAAAATAGCGAATTAGATGTGATTAGGCGAGTTATGAACGAATAACTTATTTTATGTTCTACAACTAATCATCATATACACCAAGTTGTTTTAGATGTAATGTGTGATTTTACAATAAAATCCATTTTAATTTACTTAGTAGTAACTATTTTATCAATTTAACAAACATCGCACCTTAATTAAACAAACAAAAATCAAACCTTTCGAATGAGATTTATTCGTGACCGCTAGGCGGTCACGAAGTATGTTCGTGATTGCTCGGCGGTCACGAAGTAGGTTCGTGACCGCTCGGCGGTCACGAAAGAGGGGTCATTCGTGACCGCCCGGCGGTCACGAATAATATTCATAAAAAAATTAATTTTATGGATCCATCTTGATGTGTTTATGATTTTTAACAATAAGTCTCATTATTACATGTGAATTGAAGTAATAAATTAGTACAACATTAGTAATTAACATATTAAAATAGCGAATTAGATGTGATTCGGCGAGTTATGAACGAATAACCTATTTTATGTTCTACAACTAATCATCATATACACCAAGTTGTTTTAGATGTAATGTGTGATTTTGCAATAAAATCCATTTTAATTTACTTAGTAGTAACTATTTTATCAATTTAACAAACATCGCACCTTAATTAAACAAACGAAAATCAAACCTTTCGAATGAGATTTATTCGTGACCGCTAGGCGGTCACGAAGTATGTTCGTGATCGCTCGGCGTTCACGAAGTAGGTTCGTGACCGCTCGGCGGTTACGAAAGACGGGTCATTCGTGACCGCCCGGCGGTCACGAATAATATTCATAAAAAAATTAATTTTATGGATCCATCTTGATGTGTTTATGATTTTTAACAATAAGTCTCATTACTACATGTGAATTGAAGTAATAAATTAGTACAACATTAGTAATTAACATATTAAAATAGAAAATTAGATGTGATTAGGCGAGTTATGAACCAATAACCTATTTTATGTTCTACAACTAATCATCATATACACCAAGTTGATTTAGATGTAATGTGTGATTTTGTAATAAAATCCATTTTAATTTACTTAGTAGTAACTATTTTTTCAATTTAACAAACATCGAACTTTAATTAAACAAAGAAAAATCAAAACTTTCGAATGAGACTTATTCGTGACCGTTGGGCGGTCCCGAAGTATGTTCGTGACCGCTTGGCGGTTCCGAAGTAGGTTCGTGACCGCTCGGCGGTCACGAAAGAGGGGTCATTCGTGACCGCCCGGCGGTCACGAATAATATTCATAAAAAAATTAATTTTATGGATCCATCTTGATGTGTTTATGATTTTTAACAATAAGTCTCATTACTACATGTGAATTGAAGTAATAAATTAGTACAACATTAGTAATTAACATATTAAAATAGCGAATTAGATGTGATTAGGCGAGTTATGAACGAATAACATATTTTTTGTTCTACAACTAATCATCATATACACCAAGTTGTTTTAGATGTAATGTGTGATTTTGTGATAAAATCCTTTTTAATTTACTTAGTAGTAACTATTTTATCAATTTAACAAACATCGCATCTTAATTAAACAAACGAAAATCAAAACTTTCGAATGAGACTTATTTGTGACCGCTAGGCGGTCACGAATAAGGGTCTTTCGTGACCGCTGGGCGGTCGCGGAATCTTTCGTGACTGCTCGGCGGTCACGAAAGAGGGGTCATTCGTGACCGCCCGACGGTCACGAATAATATTCATAAAAAAATTGATTTTATGGATCCATCTTGATGTGTTTATGATGTTTAACAATAAGTCTCATTACTACATGTGAATTGAAGTAATAAATTAGTACAACATTAGTAATTAACATATTAAAATAGCGAATTAGATGTGATTAGGCGAGTTATGAACGAATAACCTATTTTATGTTCTACAACTAATCATCATATACACCAAGTTGTTTTAGATGTAATGTGTGATTTTGCAATAAAATCCATTTTAATTTACTTAGTAGTAACTATTTTATCAATTTGACAAACATCGCACCTTAATTAAACAAACGAAAATCAAACCTTTCGAATGAGATTTATTCGTGACCGCTAGGCGGTCACGAAGTATGTTCGTGATCGCTCGGCGTTCACGAAGTAGGTTCGTGACCGCTCGGCGGTCACGAAAGACGGGTCATTCGTGACCGCCCGGCGGTCACGAATAATATTCATAAAAAAATTAATTTTATGGATCCATCTTGATGTGTTTATGATTTTTAACAATAAGTCTCATTACTACATGTGAATTGAAGTAATAAATTAGTACAACATTAGTAATTAACATATTAAAATAGCAAATTAGATGTGATTAGGCGAGTTATGAACCAATAACCTATTTTATGTTCTACAACTAATCATCATATACACCAAGTTGATTTAGATGTAATGTGTGATTTTGTAATAAAATCCATTTTAATTTACTTAGTAGTAACTATTTTTTCAATTTAACAAACATCGCACTTTAATTAAACAAAGAAAAATCAAAACTTTCGAATGAGACTTATTCGTGACCGTTGGGCGGTCCCGAAGTATGTTCGTGACCGCTCGGCGGTCCCGAAGTAGGTTCGTGACCGCTCGGCGGTCACGAAAGAGGGGTCATTCGTGACCGCCCGGCGGTCACGAATAATATTCATAAAAAAATTAATTTTATGGATCCATCTTGATGTGTTTATGATTTTTAACAATAAGTCTCATTATTACATATGAATTGAAGTAATAAATTAGTACAACATTAGTAATTAACATATTAAAATAGCGAATTAGATGTGATTAGGCGAGTTATGAACGAATAACCTATTTTATGTTCTACAACTAATCATCATATACACCAAGTTGTTTTAGATGTAATGTGTGATTTTACAATAAAATCCATTTTAATTTACTTAGTAGTAACTATTTTATCAATTTAACAAACATCGCACCTTAATTAAACAAAAGAAAATCAAACCTTTCGAATGAGATTTATTCGTGACCGCTAGGTGGTCACGAAGTATGTTCGTGATTGCTCGGCGGTCACGAAGTAGGTTCGTGACCGCTCGGCGGTCACGAAAGAGGGGTCATTCGTGACCGCCCGGCGGTCACGAATAATATTCATAAAAAAATTAATTTTATGGATCCATCTTGATGTGTTTATGATTTTTAACAATAAGTCTCATTACTACATGTGAATTGAAGTAATAAATTAGTACAACATTAGTAATTAAAATATTAAAATAGCGAATTAGATGTGATTAGGCGAGTTATGAACGAATAACTTATTTTATGTTCTACAACTAATCATCATATACACCAAGTTGTTTTAGATGTAATGTGTGATTTTACAATAAAATCCATTTTAATTTACTTAGTAGTAACTATTTTATCAATTTAACAAACATCGCACCTTAATTAAACAAACAAAAATCAAACCTTTCGAATGAGATTTATTCGTGACCGCTAGGCGGTCACGAAGTATGTTCGTGATTGCTCGGCGGTCACGAAGTAGGTTCGTGACCGCTCGGCGGTCACGAAAGAGGGGTCATTCGTGACCGCCCGGCGGTCACGAATAATATTCATAAAAAAATTAATTTTATGGATCCATCTTGATGTGTTTATGATTTTTAACAATAAGTCTCATTATTACATGTGAATTGAAGTAATAAATTAGTACAACATTAGTAATTAACATATTAAAATAGCGAATTAGATGTGATTCGGCGAGTTATGAACGAATAACCTATTTTATGTTCTACCACTAATCATCATATACACCAAGTTGTTTTAGATGTAATGTGTGATTTTGCAATAAAATCCATTTTAATTTACTTAGTAGTAACTATTTTATCAATTTAACAAACATCGCACCTTAATTAAACAAACGAAAATCAAACCTTTCGAATGAGATTTATTCGTGACCGCTAGGCGGTCACGAAGTATGTTCGTGATCGCTCGGCGTTCACGAAGTAGGTTCGTGACCGCTCGGCGGTTACGAAAGACGGGTCATTCGTGACCGCCCGGCGGTCACGAATAATATTCATAAAAAAATTAATTTTATGGATCCATCTTGATGTGTTTATGATTTTTAACAATAAGTCTCATTACTACATGTGAATTGAAGTAATAAATTAGTACAACATTAGTAATTAACATATTAAAATAGAAAATTAGATGTGATTAGGCGAGTTATGAACCAATAACCTATTTTATGTTCTACAACTAATCATCATATACACCAAGTTGATTTAGATGTAATGTGTGATTTTGTAATAAAATCCATTTTAATTTACTTAGTAGTAACTATTTTTTCAATTTAACAAACATCGAACTTTAATTAAACAAAGAAAAATCAAAACTTTCGAATGAGACTTATTCGTGACCGTTGGGCGGTCCCGAAGTATGTTCGTGACCGCTTGGCGGTTCCGAAGTAGGTTCGTGACCGCTCGGCGGTCACGAAAGAGGGGTCATTCGTGACCGCCCGGCGGTCACGAATAATATTCATAAAAAAATTAATTTTATGGATCCATCTTGATGTGTTTATGATTTTTAACAATAAGTCTCATTACTACATGTGAATTGAAGTAATAAATTAGTACAACATTAGTAATTAACATATTAAAATAGCGAATTAGATGTGATTAGGCGAGTTATGAACGAATAACATATTTTTTGTTCTACAACTAATCATCATATACACCAAGTTGTTTTAGATGTAATGTGTGATTTTGTGATAAAATCCTTTTTAATTTACTTAGTAGTAACTATTTTATCAATTTAACAAACATCGCATCTTAATTAAACAAACGAAAATCAAAACTTTCGAATGAGACTTATTTGTGACCGCTAGGCGGTCACGAATAAGGGTCTTTCGTGACCGCTGGGCGGTCGCGGAATCTTTCGTGACTGCTCGGCGGTCACGAAAGAGGGGTCATTCGTGACCGCCCGACGGTCACGAATAATATTCATAAAAAAATTGATTTTATGGATCCATCTTGATGTGTTTATGATGTTTAACAATAAGTCTCATTACTACATGTGAATTGAAGTAATAAATTAGTACAACATTAGTAATTAACATATTAAAATAGCGAATTAGATGTGATTAGGCGAGTTATGAACGAATAACCTATTTTATGTTCTACAACTAATCATCATATACACCAAGTTGTTTTAGATGTAATGTGTGATTTTGCAATAAAATCCATTTTAATTTACTTAGTAGTAACTATTTTATCAATTTGACAAACATCGCACCTTAATTAAACAAACGAAAATCAAACCTTTCGAATGAGATTTATTCGTGACCGCTAGGCGGTCACGAAGTATGTTCGTGATCGCTCGGCGTTCACGAAGTAGGTTCGTGACCGCTCGGCGGTCACGAAAGACGGGTCATTCGTGACCGCCCGGCGGTCACGAATAATATTCATAAAAAAATTAATTTTATGGATCCATCTTGATGTGTTTATGATTTTTAACAATAAGTCTCATTACTACATGTGAATTGAAGTAATAAATTAGTACAACATTAGTAATTAACATATTAAAATAGCAAATTAGATGTGATTAGGCGAGTTATGAACCAATAACCTATTTTATGTTCTACAACTAATCATCATATACACCAAGTTGATTTAGATGTAATGTGTGATTTTGTAATAAAATCCATTTTAATTTACTTAGTAGTAACTATTTTTTCAATTTAACAAACATCGCACTTTAATTAAACAAAGAAAAATCAAAACTTTCGAATGAGACTTATTCGTGACCGTTGGGCGGTCCCGAAGTATGTTCGTGACCGCTCGGCGGTCCCGAAGTAGGTTCGTGACCGCTCGGCGGTTACGAAAGACGGGTCATTCGTGACCGCCCGGCGGTCACGAATAATATTCATAAAAAAATTAATTTTATGGATCCATCTTGATGTGTTTATGATTTTTAACAATAAGTCTCATTACTACATGTGAATTGAAGTAATAAATTAGTACAACATTAGTAATTAACATATTAAAATAGAAAATTAGATGTGATTAGGCGAGTTATGAACCAATAACCTATTTTATGTTCTACAACTAATCATCATATACACCAAGTTGATTTAGATGTAATGTGTGATTTTGCAATAAAATCCATTTTAATTTACTTAGTAGTAACTATTTTATCAATTTAACAAACATCGCACCTTAATTAAACAAACGAAAATCAAACCTTTCGAATGAGATTTATTCGTGACCGCTAGGCGGTCACGAAGTATGTTCGTGATCGCTCGGCGTTCACGAAGTAGGTTCGTGACCGCTCGGCGGTTACGAAAGAGGGGTCATTCGTGACCGCCCGGCGGTCACGAATAATATTCATAAAAAAATTAATTTTATGGATCCATCTTGATGTGTTTATGATTTTTAACAATAAGTCTCATTATTACATATGAATTGAAGTAATAAATTAGTACAACATTAGTAATTAACATATTAAAATAGCGAATTAGATGTGATTAGGCGAGTTATGAACGAATAACCTATTTTATGTTCTACAACTAATCATCATATACACCAAGTTGTTTTAGATGTAATGTGTGATTTTACAATAAAATCCATTTTAATTTACTTAGTAGTAACTATTTTATCAATTTAACAAACATCGCACCTTAATTAAACAAAAGAAAATCAAACCTTTCGAATGAGATTTATTCGTGACCGCTAGGTGGTCACGAAGTATGTTCGTGATTGCTCGGCGGTCACGAAGTAGGTTCGTGACCGCTCGGCGGTCACGAAAGAGGGGTCATTCGTGACCGCCCGGCGGTCACGAATAATATTCATAAAAAAATTAATTTTATGGATCCATCTTGATGTGTTTATGATTTTTAACAATAAGTCTCATTATTACATGTGAATTGAAGTAATAAATTAGTACAACATTAGTAATTAACATATTAAAATAGCGAATTAGATGTGATTCGGCGAGTTATGAACGAATAACCTATTTTATGTTCTACAACTAATCATCATATACACCAAGTTGTTTTAGATGTAATGTGTGATTTTGCAATAAAATCCATTTTAATTTACTTAGTAGTAACTATTTTATCAATTTAACAAACATCGCACCTTAATTAAACAAACGAAAATCAAACCTTTCGAATGAGATTTATTCGTGACCGCTAGGCGGTCACGAAGTATGTTCGTGATCGCTCGGCGTTCACGAAGTAGGTTCGTGACCGCTCGGCGGTTACGAAAGACGGGTCATTCGTGACCGCCCGGCGGTCACGAATAATATTCATAAAAAAATTAATTTTATGGATCCATCTTGATGTGTTTATGATTTTTAACAATAAGTCTCATTATTACATGTGAATTGAAGTAATAAATTAGTACAACATTAGTAATTAACATATTAAAATAGCGAATTAGATGTGATTCGGCGAGTTATGAACGAATAACCTATTTTATGTTCTACAACTAATCATCATATACACCAAGTTGTTTTAGATGTAATGTGTGATTTTGCAATAAAATCCATTTTAATTTACTTAGTAGTAACTATTTTATCAATTTAACAAACATCGCACCTTAATTAAACAAACGAAAATCAAACCTTTCGAATGAGATTTATTCGTGACCGCTAGGCGGTCACGAAGTATGTTCGTGATCGCTCGGCGTTCACGAAGTAGGTTCGTGACCGCTCGGCGGTTACGAAAGACGGGTCATTCGTGACCGCCCGGCGGTCACGAATAATATTCATAAAAAAATTAATTTTATGGATCCATCTTGATGTGTTTATGATTTTTAACAATAAGTCTCATTACTACATGTGAATTGAAGTAATAAATTAGTACAACATTAGTAATTAACATATTAAAATAGAAAATTAGATGTGATTAGGCGAGTTATGAACCAATAACCTATTTTATGTTCTACAACTAATCATCATATACACCAAGTTGATTTAGATGTAATGTGTGATTTTGTAATAAAATCCATTTTAATTTACTTAGTAGTAACTATTTTTTCAATTTAACAAACATCGAACTTTAATTAAACAAAGAAAAATCAAAACTTTCGAATGAGACTTATTCGTGACCGTTGGGCGGTCCCGAAGTATGTTCGTGACCGCTTGGCGGTTCCGAAGTAGGTTCGTGACCGCTCGGCGGTCACGAAAGAGGGGTCATTCGTGACCGCCCGGCGGTCACGAATAATATTCATAAAAAAATTAATTTTATGGATCCATCTTGATGTGTTTATGATTTTTAACAATAAGTCTCATTACTACATGTGAATTGAAGTAATAAATTAGTACAACATTAGTAATTAACATATTAAAATAGCAAATTAGATGTGATTAGGCGAGTTATGAACCAATAACCTATTTTATGTTCTACAACTAATCATCATATACACCAAGTTGATTTAGATGTAATGTGTGATTTTGTAATAAAATCCATTTTAATTTACTTAGTAGTAACTATTTTTTCAATTTAACAAACATCGCACTTTAATTAAACAAAGAAAAATCAAAACTTTCGAATGAGACTTATTCGTGACCGTTGGGCGGTCCCGAAGTATGTTCGTGACCGCTCGGCGGTCCCGAAGTAGGTTCGTGACCGCTCGGCGGTTACGAAAGACGGGTCATTCGTGACCGCCCGGCGGTCACGAATAATATTCATAAAAAAATTAATTTTATGGATCCATCTTGATGTGTTTATGATTTTTAACAATAAGTCTCATTACTACATGTGAATTGAAGTAATAAATTAGTACAACATTAGTAATTAACATATTAAAATAGAAAATTAGATGTGATTAGGCGAGTTATGAACCAATAACCTATTTTATGTTCTACAACTAATCATCATATACACCAAGTTGATTTAGATGTAATGTGTGATTTTGCAATAAAATCCATTTTAATTTACTTAGTAGTAACTATTTTATCAATTTAACAAACATCGCACCTTAATTAAACAAACGAAAATCAAACCTTTCGAATGAGATTTATTCGTGACCGCTAGGCGGTCACGAAGTATGTTCGTGATCGCTCGGCGTTCACGAAGTAGGTTCGTGACCGCTCGGCGGTTACGAAAGAGGGGTCATTCGTGACCGCCCGGCGGTCACGAATAATATTCATAAAAAAATTAATTTTATGGATCCATCTTGATGTGTTTATGATTTTTAACAATAAGTCTCATTATTACATATGAATTGAAGTAATAAATTAGTACAACATTAGTAATTAACATATTAAAATAGCGAATTAGATGTGATTAGGCGAGTTATGAACGAATAACCTATTTTATGTTCTACAACTAATCATCATATACACCAAGTTGTTTTAGATGTAATGTGTGATTTTACAATAAAATCCATTTTAATTTACTTAGTAGTAACTATTTTATCAATTTAACAAACATCGCACCTTAATTAAACAAAAGAAAATCAAACCTTTCGAATGAGATTTATTCGTGACCGCTAGGTGGTCACGAAGTATGTTCGTGATTGCTCGGCGGTCACGAAGTAGGTTCGTGACCGCTCGGCGGTCACGAAAGAGGGGTCATTCGTGACCGCCCGGCGGTCACGAATAATATTCATAAAAAAATTAATTTTATGGATCCATCTTGATGTGTTTATGATTTTTAACAATAAGTCTCATTATTACATGTGAATTGAAGTAATAAATTAGTACAACATTAGTAATTAACATATTAAAATAGCGAATTAGATGTGATTCGGCGAGTTATGAACGAATAACCTATTTTATGTTCTACAACTAATCATCATATACACCAAGTTGTTTTAGATGTAATGTGTGATTTTGCAATAAAATCCATTTTAATTTACTTAGTAGTAACTATTTTATCAATTTAACAAACATCGCACCTTAATTAAACAAACGAAAATCAAACCTTTCGAATGAGATTTATTCGTGACCGCTAGGCGGTCACGAAGTATGTTCGTGATCGCTCGGCGTTCACGAAGTAGGTTCGTGACCGCTCGGCGGTTACGAAAGACGGGTCATTCGTGACCGCCCGGCGGTCACGAATAATATTCATAAAAAAATTAATTTTATGGATCCATCTTGATGTGTTTATGATTTTTAACAATAAGTCTCATTATTACATGTGAATTGAAGTAATAAATTAGTACAACATTAGTAATTAACATATTAAAATAGCGAATTAGATGTGATTCGGCGAGTTATGAACGAATAACCTATTTTATGTTCTACAACTAATCATCATATACACCAAGTTGTTTTAGATGTAATGTGTGATTTTGCAATAAAATCCATTTTAATTTACTTAGTAGTAACTATTTTATCAATTTAACAAACATCGCACCTTAATTAAACAAACGAAAATCAAACCTTTCGAATGAGATTTATTCGTGACCGCTAGGCGGTCACGAAGTATGTTCGTGATCGCTCGGCGTTCACGAAGTAGGTTCGTGACCGCTCGGCGGTTACGAAAGACGGGTCATTCGTGACCGCCCGGCGGTCACGAATAATATTCATAAAAAAATTAATTTTATGGATCCATCTTGATGTGTTTATGATTTTTAACAATAAGTCTCATTACTACATGTGAATTGAAGTAATAAATTAGTACAACATTAGTAATTAACATATTAAAATAGAAAATTAGATGTGATTAGGCGAGTTATGAACCAATAACCTATTTTATGTTCTACAACTAATCATCATATACACCAAGTTGATTTAGATGTAATGTGTGATTTTGTAATAAAATCCATTTTAATTTACTTAGTAGTAACTATTTTTTCAATTTAACAAACATCGAACTTTAATTAAACAAAGAAAAATCAAAACTTTCGAATGAGACTTATTCGTGACCGTTGGGCGGTCCCGAAGTATGTTCGTGACCGCTTGGCGGTTCCGAAGTAGGTTCGTGACCGCTCGGCGGTCACGAAAGAGGGGTCATTCGTGACCGCCCGGCGGTCACGAATAATATTCATAAAAAAATTAATTTTATGGATCCATCTTGATGTGTTTATGATTTTTAACAATAAGTCTCATTACTACATGTGAATTGAAGTAATAAATTAGTACAACATTAGTAATTAACATATTAAAATAGCGAATTAGATGTGATTAGGCGAGTTATGAACGAATAACATATTTTTTGTTCTACAACTAATCATCATATACACCAAGTTGTTTTAGATGTAATGTGTGATTTTGTGATAAAATCCTTTTTAATTTACTTAGTAGTAACTATTTTATCAATTTAACAAACATCGCATCTTAATTAAACAAACGAAAATCAAAACTTTCGAATGAGACTTATTTGTGACCGCTAGGCGGTCACGAATAAGGGTCTTTCGTGACCGCTGGGCGGTCGCGGAATCTTTCGTGACTGCTCGGCGGTCACGAAAGAGGGGTCATTCGTGACCGCCCGACGGTCACGAATAATATTCATAAAAAAATTGATTTTATGGATCCATCTTGATGTGTTTATGATGTTTAACAATAAGTCTCATTACTACATGTGAATTGAAGTAATAAATTAGTACAACATTAGTAATTAACATATTAAAATAGCGAATTAGATGTGATTAGGCGAGTTATGAACGAATAACCTATTTTATGTTCTACAACTAATCATCATATACACCAAGTTGTTTTAGATGTAATGTGTGATTTTGCAATAAAATCCATTTTAATTTACTTAGTAGTAACTATTTTATCAATTTGACAAACATCGCACCTTAATTAAACAAACGAAAATCAAACCTTTCGAATGAGATTTATTCGTGACCGCTAGGCGGTCACGAAGTATGTTCGTGATCGCTCGGCGTTCACGAAGTAGGTTCGTGACCGCTCGGCGGTCACGAAAGACGGGTCATTCGTGACCGCCCGGCGGTCACGAATAATATTCATAAAAAAATTAATTTTATGGATCCATCTTGATGTGTTTATGATTTTTAACAATAAGTCTCATTACTACATGTGAATTGAAGTAATAAATTAGTACAACATTAGTAATTAACATATTAAAATAGCAAATTAGATGTGATTAGGCGAGTTATGAACCAATAACCTATTTTATGTTCTACAACTAATCATCATATACACCAAGTTGATTTAGATGTAATGTGTGATTTTGTAATAAAATCCATTTTAATTTACTTAGTAGTAACTATTTTTTCAATTTAACAAACATCGCACTTTAATTAAACAAAGAAAAATAAAAACTTTCGAATGAGACTTATTCGTGACCGTTGGGCGGTCCCGAAGTATGTTCGTGACCGCTCGGCGGTCCCGAAGTAGGTTCGTGACCGCTCGGCGGTCACGAAAGAGGGGTCATTCGTGACCGCCCGGCGGTCACGAATAATATTCATAAAAAAATTAATTTTATGGATCCATCTTGATGTGTTTATGATTTTTAACAATAAGTCTCATTACTACATGTGAATTGAAGTAATAAATTAGTACAACATTAGTAATTAACATATTAAAATAGAAAATTAGATGTGATTAGGCGAGTTATGAACGAATAACCTATTTTATGTTCTACAACTAATCATCATATACACCAAGTTGATTTAGATGTAATGTGTGATTTTGCAATAAAATCCATTTTAATTTACTTAGTAGTAACTATTTTATCAATTTAACAAACATCGCACCTTAATTAAACAAACGAAAATCAAACCTTTCGAATGAGATTTATTCGTGACCGCTAGGCGGTCACGAAGTATGTTCGTGATCGCTCGGCGTTCACGAAGTAGGTTCGTGACCGCTCGGCGGTTACGAAAGAGGGGTCATTCGTGACCGCCCGGCGGTCACGAATAATATTCATAAAAAAATTAATTTTATGGATCCATCTTGATGTGTTTATGATTTTTAACAATAAGTCTCATTATTACATATGAATTGAAGTAATAAATTAGTACAACATTAGTAATTAACATATTAAAATAGCGAATTAGATGTGATTAGGCGAGTTATGAACGAATAACCTATTTTATGTTCTACAACTAATCATCATATACACCAAGTTGTTTTAGATGTAATGTGTGATTTTACAATAAAATCCATTTTAATTTACTTAGTAGTAACTATTTTATCAATTTAACAAACATCGCACCTTAATTAAACAAAAGAAAATCAAACCTTTCGAATGAGATTTATTCGTGACCGCTAGGTGGTCACGAAGTATGTTCGTGATTGCTCGGCGGTCACGAAGTAGGTTCGTGACCGCTCGGCGGTCACGAAAGAGGGGTCATTCGTGACCGCCCGGCGGTCACGAATAATATTCATAAAAAAATTAATTTTATGGATCCATCTTGATGTGTTTATGATTTTTAACAATAAGTCTCATTATTACATGTGAATTGAAGTAATAAATTAGTACAACATTAGTAATTAACATATTAAAATAGCGAATTAGATGTGATTCGGCGAGTTATGAACGAATAACCTATTTTATGTTCTACAACTAATCATCATATACACCAAGTTGTTTTAGATGTAATGTGTGATTTTGCAATAAAATCCATTTTAATTTACTTAGTAGTAACTATTTTATCAATTTAACAAACATCGCACCTTAATTAAACAAACGAAAATCAAACCTTTCGAATGAGATTTATTCGTGACCGCTAGGCGGTCACGAAGTATGTTCGTGATCGCTCGGCGTTCACGAAGTAGGTTCGTGACCGCTCGGCGGTTACGAAAGACGGGTCATTCGTGACCGCCCGGCGGTCACGAATAATATTCATAAAAAAATTAATTTTATGGATCCATCTTGATGTGTTTATGATTTTTAACAATAAGTCTCATTATTACATGTGAATTGAAGTAATAAATTAGTACAACATTAGTAATTAACATATTAAAATAGCGAATTAGATGTGATTCGGCGAGTTATGAACGAATAACCTATTTTATGTTCTACAACTAATCATCATATACACCAAGTTGTTTTAGATGTAATGTGTGATTTTGCAATAAAATCCATTTTAATTTACTTAGTAGTAACTATTTTATCAATTTAACAAACATCGCACCTTAATTAAACAAACGAAAATCAAACCTTTCGAATGAGATTTATTCGTGACCGCTAGGCGGTCACGAAGTATGTTCGTGATCGCTCGGCGTTCACGAAGTAGGTTCGTGACCGCTCGGCGGTTACGAAAGACGGGTCATTCGTGACCGCCCGGCGGTCACGAATAATATTCATAAAAAAATTAATTTTATGGATCCATCTTGATGTGTTTATGATTTTTAACAATAAGTCTCATTACTACATGTGAATTGAAGTAATAAATTAGTACAACATTAGTAATTAACATATTAAAATAGAAAATTAGATGTGATTAGGCGAGTTATGAACCAATAACCTATTTTATGTTCTACAACTAATCATCATATACACCAAGTTGATTTAGATGTAATGTGTGATTTTGTAATAAAATCCATTTTAATTTACTTAGTAGTAACTATTTTTTCAATTTAACAAACATCGAACTTTAATTAAACAAAGAAAAATCAAAACTTTCGAATGAGACTTATTCGTGACCGTTGGGCGGTCCCGAAGTATGTTCGTGACCGCTTGGCGGTTCCGAAGTAGGTTCGTGACCGCTCGGCGGTCACGAAAGAGGGGTCATTCGTGACCGCCCGGCGGTCACGAATAATATTCATAAAAAAATTAATTTTATGGATCCATCTTGATGTGTTTATGATTTTTAACAATAAGTCTCATTACTACATGTGAATTGAAGTAATAAATTAGTACAACATTAGTAATTAACATATTAAAATAGCGAATTAGATGTGATTAGGCGAGTTATGAACGAATAACATATTTTTTGTTCTACAACTAATCATCATATACACCAAGTTGTTTTAGATGTAATGTGTGATTTTGTGATAAAATCCTTTTTAATTTACTTAGTAGTAACTATTTTATCAATTTAACAAACATCGCATCTTAATTAAACAAACGAAAATCAAAACTTTCGAATGAGACTTATTTGTGACCGCTAGGCGGTCACGAATAAGGGTCTTTCGTGACCGCTGGGCGGTCGCGGAATCTTTCGTGACTGCTCGGCGGTCACGAAAGAGGGGTCATTCGTGACCGCCCGACGGTCACGAATAATATTCATAAAAAAATTGATTTTATGGATCCATCTTGATGTGTTTATGATGTTTAACAATAAGTCTCATTACTACATGTGAATTGAAGTAATAAATTAGTACAACATTAGTAATTAACATATTAAAATAGCGAATTAGATGTGATTAGGCGAGTTATGAACGAATAACCTATTTTATGTTCTACAACTAATCATCATATACACCAAGTTGTTTTAGATGTAATGTGTGATTTTGCAATAAAATCCATTTTAATTTACTTAGTAGTAACTATTTTATCAATTTGACAAACATCGCACCTTAATTAAACAAACGAAAATCAAACCTTTCGAATGAGATTTATTCGTGACCGCTAGGCGGTCACGAAGTATGTTCGTGATCGCTCGGCGTTCACGAAGTAGGTTCGTGACCGCTCGGCGGTCACGAAAGACGGGTCATTCGTGACCGCCCGGCGGTCACGAATAATATTCATAAAAAAATTAATTTTATGGATCCATCTTGATGTGTTTATGATTTTTAACAATAAGTCTCATTACTACATGTGAATTGAAGTAATAAATTAGTACAACATTAGTAATTAACATATTAAAATAGCAAATTAGATGTGATTAGGCGAGTTATGAACCAATAACCTATTTTATGTTCTACAACTAATCATCATATACACCAAGTTGATTTAGATGTAATGTGTGATTTTGTAATAAAATCCATTTTAATTTACTTAGTAGTAACTATTTTTTCAATTTAACAAACATCGCACTTTAATTAAACAAAGAAAAATAAAAACTTTCGAATGAGACTTATTCGTGACCGTTGGGCGGTCCCGAAGTATGTTCGTGACCGCTCGGCGGTCCCGAAGTAGGTTCGTGACCGCTCGGCGGTCACGAAAGAGGGGTCATTCGTGACCGCCCGGCGGTCACGAATAATATTCATAAAAAAATTAATTTTATGGATCCATCTTGATGTGTTTATGATTTTTAACAATAAGTCTCATTATTACATATGAATTGAAGTAATAAATTAGTACAACATTAGTAATTAACATATTAAAATAGCGAATTAGATGTGATTAGGCGAGTTATGAACGAATAACCTATTTTATGTTCTACAACTAATCATCATATACACCAAGTTGTTTTAGATGTAATGTGTGATTTTACAATAAAATCCATTTTAATTTACTTAGTAGTAACTATTTTATCAATTTAACAAACATCGCACCTTAATTAAACAAAAGAAAATCAAACCTTTCGAATGAGATTTATTCGTGACCGCTAGGTGGTCACGAAGTATGTTCGTGATTGCTCGGCGGTCACGAAGTAGGTTCGTGACCGCTCGGCGGTCACGAAAGAGGGGTCATTCGTGACCGCCCGGCGGTCACGAATAATATTCATAAAAAAATTAATTTTATGGATCCATCTTCATGTGTTTATGATTTTTAACAATAAGTCTCATTATTACATGTGAATTGAAGTAATAAATTAGTACAACATTAGTAATTAACATATTAAAATAGCGAATTAGATGTGATTCGGCGAGTTATGAACGAATAACCTATTTTATGTTCTACAACTAATCATCATATACACCAAGTTGTTTTAGATGTAATGTGTGATTTTGCAATAAAATCCATTTTAATTTACTTAGTAGTAACTATTTTATCAATTTAACAAACATCGCACCTTAATTAAACAAACGAAAATCAAACCTTTCGAATGAGATTTATTCGTGATCGCTCGGCGTTCACGAAGTAGGTTCGTGACCGCTCGGCGGTTACGAAAGACGGGTCATTCGTGACCGCCCGGCGGTCACGAATAATATTCATAAAAAAATTAATTTTATGGATCCATCTTGATGTGTTTATGATTTTTAACAATAAGTCTCATTACTACATGTGAATTGAAGTAATAAATTAGTACAACATTAGTAATTAACATATTAAAATAGAAAATTAGATGTGATTAGGCGAGTTATGAACCAATAACCTATTTTATGTTCTACAACTAATCATCATATACACCAAGTTGATTTAGATGTAATGTGTGATTTTGTAATAAAATCCATTTTAATTTACTTAGTAGTAACTATTTTTTCAATTTAACAAACGTCGCACTTTAATTAAACAAAGAAAAATCAAAACTTTCGAATGAGACTTATTCGTGACCGTTGGGCGGTCCCGAAGTATGTTCGTGACCGCTCGGCGGTCCCGAAGTAGGTTTGTGACCGCTCGGCGGTCACGAAAGAGGGGTCATTCGTGACCGCCCGGCGGTCACGAATAATATTCATAAAAAAATTAATTTTATGGATCCATCTTGATGTGTTTATGATTTTTAACAATAAGTCTCATTATTACATGTGAATTGAAGTAATAAATTAGTACAACATTAGTAATTAACATATTAAAATAGCGAATTAGATGTGATTAGGCGAGTTATGAACGAATAACCTATTTTATGTTCTACAACTAATCATCATATACACCAAGTTATTTTAGATGTAATGTGTGATTTTGCAATAAAATCCATTTTAATTTACTTAGTAGTAACTATTTTATCAATTTGACAAACATCGCACCTTAATTAAACAAACGAAAATCAAACCTTTCGAATGAGATTTATTCGTGACCGCTAGGCGGTCACGAAGTATGTTCGTGATCGCTCGGCGTTCACGAAGTAGGTTCGTGACCGCTCGGCGGTCACGAAAGACGGGTCATTCGTGACCGCCCGGCGGTCACGAATAATATTCATAAAAAAATTAATTTTATAGATCCATCTTGATGTGTTTATGATTTTTAACAATAAGTCTCATTACTAAATGTGAATTGAAGTAATAAATTAGTACAACATTAGTAATTAACATATTAAAATAGCAAATTAGATGTGATTAGGCGAGTTATGAACCAATAACCTATTTTATGTTCTACAACTAATCATCATATACACCAAGGTGATTTAGATGTAATGTGTGATTTTGTAATAAAATCCATTTTAATTTACTTAGTAGTAACTATTTTTTCAATTTAACAAACATCGCACTTTAATTAAACAAAGAAAAATCAAAACTTTCGAATGAGACTTATTCGTGACCGTTGGGCGGTCCCGAAGTATGTTCGTGACCGCTCTGCGGTCTCGAATTAGGTTCGTGACCGCTCGGCGGTCACGAAAGAGGGGTCATTCGTGACCGCCCGGCGGTCACGAATAATATTCATAAAAAAATTAATTTTATGGATCCATCTTGATGTGTTTATGATTTTTAACAATAAGTCTCATTATTACATGTGAATTGAAGTAATAAATTAGTACAACATTAGTAATTAACATATTAAAATAGCGAATTAGATGTGATTAGGCGAGTTATGAACGAATAACCTATTTTATGTTCTACAACTAATCATCATATACACCAAGTTGTTTTAGATGTAATGTGTGATTTTGCAATAAAATCCTTTTTAATTTACTTAGTAGTAACTATTTTATCAATTTAACAAACATCGCACCTTAATTAAACAAACGAAAATCAAACCTTTCGAATGAGATTTATTCGTGACCGCTAGGCGGTCACGAAGTATGTTCGTGATCGCTCGGCGTTCACGAAGTAGGTTCGTGACTGCTCGGCGGTCACGAAAGACGGGTCATTCGTGACCGCCCGGCGGTCACGAATAATATTCATTAAAAAATTAATTTTATGAATCCATCTTGATGTGTTTATGATTTTTAACAATAAGTCTCATTACTACATGTGAATTAAAGTAATAAATTAGTACAACATTAGTAATTAACATATTAAAATAGCAAATTAGATGTGATTAGGCGAGTTATGAACCAATAACCTATGTTATGTTCTACAACTAATCATCATATACACCAAGTTGATTTAGATGTAATGTGTGATTTTGTAATAAAATCCATTTTAATTTACTTAGTAGTAACTATTTTTTCAATTTAACAAACATCGCACTTTAATTAAACAAAGAAAAATCAAAACTTTCGAATGAGACTTATTCGTGACCGTTGGGCGGTCCCGAAGTATGTTTGTGACCGCTCGGCGGTCCCGAAGTAGGTTCGTGACCGCTCGGCGGTCACGAAAGAGGGGTCATTCGTGACCGCCCGGCGGTCACGAATAATATTCATAAAAAAATTAATTTTATGTATACATCTTGATGTGTTTATGATTTTTAACAATAAGTCTCATTACTACATGTGAATTGAAGTAACAAATTAGTATAACATTAGTAATTTACATATTAAAATAGCGAATTTGATGTGATTAGGCGAGTTATGAACGAATAGCCTATTTTATGTTCTACAACTAATCATCATATACACCAAGTTGTTTTAGATGTAATGTGTGATTTTGTGATAAAATCCCTTTAAATTTACTTAGTAGTAACTATTTTATCAATTTAACAAACATCGCACCTTAATTAAACAAACGAAAATCAAAAATTTCGAATGAGACTTATTCGTGACCGCTAGGTGGTCACGAATAAGGGTCTTTCGTGACCATCGGGCGGTCGCGGAATCTTTCGTGACCGTTCAGCGGTTACGAAAGAGGGGTCATTCGTGACCGCCCAGCGGTCACGAATAATATTCATAAAAAAAAATTTGATTTTATGCATCCATCTTGATGTGTTTATGATTTTTAACAATAAGTCTCATTACTACATGTGAATTGAAGTAATAAATTAGTACAACATTAGTAATTAACATATTAAAATAGCGAATTAGATGTGATTAGGCGAGTTATAAACGAATAACCTATTTTATGTTCTACAACTAATCATCATATACACCAAGTTATTTTAGATGTAATGTGTGATTTTGAGATAAAAACCCTTTTAATTTACTTAGTAGTAACTATTTTATCAATTTAACAAACATCGCACCTTAATTAAACAAACGAAAATCAAAAATTTGGAATGAGACTTATTCGTTACCGCTAGACGGTCACGAATAAGGGCCCAGCGGTCACGAAGAATATGGGGCGACCGCCAGGCGGTCACGAAAGACCCCTCGTGACCGCCGAGCGGTCGCGAAAGACCTTGTAATTGGGGGGAAATTCAAAATTTTTGAAAACTCAAAATTTTCAACCAATTTCTATATATACCCACCATTCCACCCACTAATTTTCACTAAACTTAAATTATCTTCTCTAAAAAAACCAACACTTTCTCCTCCTTTCCTCATTTCCCAATCCTAAACAAAAATGTTGGAAAATTGATTAAATGAAATGTGTTTGTACAGCTGACTTCGGGTCAGATTTTGAGCGGGTTCCACTTGTCGTATTAACGTTTTCAAGATGGGAAAGTTTTCTCCTATGTGAGAGCTTCGAAACGATATATTGTACGCTCAAAATGGTACACGGGTGAATGAGAAATTGATGCTCAAAATAGCTACACAAAGCTGAAAATATTGAAGTAAAAGAGGAAAAACCATAAAGTAAAGAGAGTCATCCCATATGGGAAAAAGAGCACTTTCTTTTTGGGTTTATCAATACCAATGCATTCTTAGCATGATAAGAATGTGTTGGCTAGAGTCTCCTCCCTCTCCTACGTGCGCGCAGGGGCGGTGCAAATGCGAGCCAAAAATTAGTGTGACTAATGCGATTCGAGCTTGCGCACACGACGTATGCGCCAAATGTCGGTCCGTTTAGCCTGTCGGGCTCCCGCTCGTGTGGGCCTTGTTTTTGCACCTTCAATATATTTTTTTTTCTGTTTTAGGTAACAGAATTAATTCAGATTCGGATAATATTTTTATATTAAATCCGAAGCATCAAAACGCGTCCAGATTCATCCGAAGATATTGTCTTATCTTAATTACGATTCGGTATTATCTTAATTAGAGATTTGCATATATTTAAGAGATCTCGTTCCTTGTTAATCAAGTCAGCCGACTCTCTCCCTAATTAGTATAAATAGGGGTCGCTCCCCATAGGGTTCATATGAGCAAAAAATATACTTTTGCATACACGAAAAACAAAAAGGTTTTAATCATTGTGTGGTGGTGGTAGTCTATTACTGTTCGAGTTCGCCAGGATTGCTCTTCGAGTGCTAGCAGCCAACTCGAAAGATCGTTTTATCCTGGGAAGAGTTAGTCCAACGATCTCAGCACGTGGAGAGGACTAAACTACTTTAAGGAAACCAAGAAGGACTCGACCACTTACTACGGTTATTTTCAGTTTCTTTGTTACGAGTTATTTTGTTTATTTGCCTGTCAATTTAAATATTGTTCGTTATCTCCATTGTTTCTAACAAAAAACACCAACAATTTTTCTTCTCTTCTTTCCTTATATCTCCAAAAAACAAAACATCAACTCTCTTATTTTTTTCCTTTCTTTACTTATAACCCAAATCATTCTCTTAAATAATGTTTTATATAAAAAAATTGCCCAACCATACATTCTATTCGCAAAAAACAAATATATATTCTGGTATTTTGCCAGAAAATATTTTTTTATTTCATTTAATATCATCTGTGACCGTTGGGCGGTCACGGATGGTTTAAATAATATTCGTGACCGCCGAGCGATCACGGATGACCGCCGGGGTCATTCGTGACCGCTGAGCAGTCACGGTGTTGCCCATGACCGCTCGGCGGTCATGGTGTTTTCCGTGACCGTCGAGCGGTCACGGTTGACCCCGGGGTCATCCGTGACCGCTGAGCGATCACGGAATTTTCCGTGACCGTCGAGTAGAGTCTGTGACCGCCGAGCGGTCACGGATGACCCCGGTGTCATACGTGATCGCTCAGCGGTCGCGGATGGGTCATCCGTGAACGCTAAGCGGTCATGGAGGACCCACGACCGGGGTCTTCCGCGACCGATCATCCGCGACTGGCGGTCGGTCGCGGATTTTCATCCGCGACTGGCGGTCGGTCGCGGATTTTCATCCGCGACCGCCAGAGGGCGATCGCGAATGACCCCTTTTTCTTGTAGTGCATGGACTATATTTGAACTGAGACTAGCAAAACGGAGCTTATTTTTCTTACTGATTTTGTTCTCTGAGCCTAATTCTTTACCTATATACAAATACTAATATACATCTGCCTTTATCTACACACTTTGACTATTAAACAATGTAAATGGGTTCTTGGTTTAAAGGTGATTATAGATATAGCGTACAAAATTCTTACTTCTTAAGTTATGTATCGAGGTTATTAAAGCTTTCAATTGACTGGTTGACTCGATGAGAGCAAGAGTTGCCAGCTCATGCAACCCTTGAGCTTGCGTTGACGCAACATGAAATATATTTGAAAGAACGAAGCAGAAACAAATGATTGGCAGTGGGAGATAGAAACTCTTCTTTTTTCCATAGAGCAGCTAGCATAAAAAAATCACGAGCAGGATTGAATTGCTTAATGATTGACGGGGCACTTTCTTTCGATCAGCAAGAAATATCGAATTCTATCTCTCAATATTTTGAAGAAATGTTCAGTATTTCTAATGCCACATCTCCAAACGATCAGTTGATACAATCTGTGGTTCCACGAATGGTTGAAAACTCAAAAAATGAGGCTCTTATCCAAATCCCTTCATATGAAGAGATTCATGCAATGATGCTTTCCATGGATGGTAGTAGTGCTCCAGGGCCAGATGGTTTCACCGGGAAATTTTTTCAATCCTTTTGGGATATAGTTGGAGCAGATACATGCAGAGCTGTGCAGCAATTCTTCTTAACTGGAAATCTCACTACGGGATTGAATTCTAGTCTCATGACTCTTATTCCCAAGGTTAAAGATGCAGTGAACATCGAAAACTTTCGACCCATTGTGCTTAGTAATTTTTGTTTAAAAATTATTACCAAGATTTTGGCGAATCGTCTCGCAGGGGTGGCTTCGAGAATTATCTCCCCTCAACAGTTTGGGTTTGTTAAAGGCAGAGATATTACGCATTGCATCGCCATGGCTTCCGAGGGAATTAACGTTCTTGATAAAAAGAGTTTTGGGGGTAATATGGCACTCAAAATTGATATATGAAAAGCTTTTGACACTATGGATTGACATTTTATCTTGGATGTGCTAAAAGCCTTTGGTTTCCCAAACAAATTTCTAAGTTGGATCATGGAAATTTTTGCTACTGCACGTTTATCTATATTACATAACAGATCAGTTGTGGGCTATTTTGGGTGCAAGCGGGGGGTACGACAAGGAGACCCACGATCCCCTCTTCTTTTTGTTATCGTGGAGGATTTCCTCAGTTGACTCATTACAAAATCTGTAGAGGATAAGAAGCTACAACCAATGAGATACACAACTTCTCAAGGATTTACGTCACACCTCTTATATGCAGACGATGTGCTTCTTTTTGCGTCGGCGACCAAACGAAGTGTCCAGGCTATTCGTAATATCTTTGACACCGATGCAGCAGTTTCGGGCCAGCAGGTAAATTGGAGTAAATCGGGAGTCTATTTTTGCAACTATATTGCGTCTTATCGCCGTCGTAGCATTGTGAATTTGCTGAATCTTAAGCAAATCTCATGCCCGTTCATCTATCTTGGAGTTCCAATATTTAAAGGCAGTCCACGACGAAGGTGGCTTCAATCGATAGCAGACAAGATTTTGAGTAAGTTCGCTAATTGGAAGGGGTCTTCTTTATCAATTGCTGGTAAACTTACCTTGGTCAATTATGTGATACAGAGCTCATTTATTCATTCTTTTGCTATTTATTGTTGGCCAAAGAATCTCTTGTTGTGTACGGAGAAAGCGATACGTAATTTTATTTGGGCGGGGTCGATTGACACACGGAAGTTGGTCACTGTACCATGGAATAAATGTTGCCTTGCGATAGTGGAGGGGGGCGTAGGCCTCAAAAATCTTGTCAACTTGAATAAGGCGTTATTGGCGAAGCTATACTGGAAATTTATAACGGATGAGACATACCCTTTGAAGTTGCTGAAATCCTGTATCTTTGAGGATGTTGCACATCTTAAGAAAGGTTTTCTTTCTTCAACCATTTGGTGCTCATTGAAGCATAGCAAGGATCTCATTGAGGAGACGATAAGGCGGCTACCGTCTAGATCATCCTCTTGCATTTTTTGGAGGGATCTGGATATATCCTTGTGTTGCGGATCGTATTAACATGGACATTGGGACTCGAGATCTGATGCATGACTCAGTTGGTGACTTTTTTCACGATAATCAATGGCATGTTCCTGAGGTTATTCCACAGGACTTGAAAGATATGATTCGAGAGCATCATTTTATAGAAGACGAGAAAGACACATGTGTTTGGGCACTAAGTTCGGATGGGAATTTTCGATTTCGTGAAGCATATCGACATCTTTGCGCTGCTAACGCCAACTCAGACACCTGGCATCGATTCATTTGGAAAGAATTCCTCTCGCCATCAAGATCCCTTGTGTGTTGGCGTGCGACATTGGGATACTTGCCCACAGAAGACATCTTGATGTGTAAAGGCTTTAACTTTGCGTCGATCTGCAGATTATGTAATTCAAATGTGGAAACCATCGCTCATGTGTTTGTTCAATGTCCGTTTGCGGTGGCAGCCTGGAAGGCTATCTCGAATATCTTTCATCATAAAGTCGATTTGGCAGGATCCCCTAAAACCTTTCTTATGGAAGCAAGTGAAGCCCATTTTGGAACCCAGGTGCGTGCATTATGGAGTTCATCGATTGTCTCATGTTTTTGGTTGTTATGGAACACTCGAAATAAATGTGTCTTTGAGGACTATGTTCTGAATATTGGTCATTATCTTAGACGTATTTGGCAATGCATAAAGGAGGTGGAATTCTTTATAGTGGGCTCGACAACATCAATCGAGGATTTTAGAATTCTTAAATTATTTGATATGGAGGTGCAACCTCGAAAAGCACCCAAAATCATCTATGTGCGTTGGCACCCCCCATTGGAAGCTTGGATCAAATGCAACACGGATGGATGTGCTCTTGGGATGCCAGGAGTTGGAGGAACAGGCGGGATTTTTCGAAACAGCAGAAGTTTTTCGCATGGCTGTTTCTCATTTAGACTTGAGTCGGTTTTTGCTTTCGAGGCTGAGCTATGGGCTGCGACTTTTGCAATCCTCAAAGCAATGGAGCGTAACTGGAAATATCTTTGGCTTGAGAGTGACTCGACTTTTGTTGTTAATTTACTAGCTTCAAGATCAAATAAGGTTCCATGGAAATTAAGAGGCAGATGGTCTAATTGTTTGAAATACATCAACTCCATTCATTTTCGGGTTTCGCATATTTTTAGGGAAGGGAACAAGGCTGCGGACTCTCTTGCAGATTATGGGTCCACAAATGTCGGGGAGCATTGGTGGAAAACTTACCCATCGTTTATTATGGATTCAGTTAATAATGATTATTGTAATAGGGAGAATTTTTGATTTTGTTGACCTACGGGTACATGTCGATTTTGCTATACTTTGGTTTTTTAATAATATACGGGGCTGGATGTTCGTCTAATGTTACGGGGGTGCCAACCCAGTTGGGATCTTCGGAAGCTCGTCGACGCCATGTCTCCATCTTTTACTTAAAAAAACTTCTTAACTTATGTTTAGTGCACAATAGCTTTTTGTAACAGTGTTACAGTGACGACCATGACGAGAATTTTCGTCACTGTAGCATAAAGTGACAAAAGTATGTACTTTTATTAGGGAAAAAAACAGCCAAAAAAAATGATTTTTTATATAGCTAGTCATTATAAAAAAAGTTAATACTATTAAGACATTAAAAGCATCACAAACAGGGTCCTATTAGATCCAAGTATATACTTGCTCCTAGAAGACTAGAAGTTAACACTTTAATCTATTCAATATGTTTATATATATATATATATATATATATAGAATCTTTTCAATATATATGTTACAAACTAAAGAATCAAAAGACAAAACAGAAAAATTTTAAGCATTCAGTTAATCATTATTTATCAAAGCTTAGATGCTTAAGCGAGGATCCCAGAAATTCAATTCGTGATAGTACAATTATCAGCTCTTTTTCAATATGTACACAAAGAGGTAGCAAATGAAAATATGTAAAAGAAATAGTTGACAGGTCCAAATAGTTCTAATAATTGTTCATATGTCATCATAGAAGCACTTTTTGAAAGCTCCCATATGTTCCTCTTGCAACCATATTGCAACATTGAACGAACCATCTCCTTCTATTCCCGGAATGATGAACGTTTTCCCGTCGAATCCCATCGGTCCAGGACCCATATGGATCTCGTTCCCCCACCCGAAATCCGTCTTAAACAACGGTAAACCCGTCCAACTAATAATCGCCAAATTTGGATTGCCGTAAAAATCTCCCTTAGGCCTCCCATTGTTGTCTAAGGATCTAAACCGGCCTACATCGGGTAAACCTTTAAGGAAATCCAAGTAGCCGCGCACCGTATCGTCCGTCACCTTTCCCGATGCTTCTCGAATTTTCTTGGCTGCCGCACCTATAGATCAAAAACATGTAGAATGTGCTTAATCTCTTTGTGAGCCTGAGAATATTGTAAATCAAGCCTGCCGAATTTTTAAGGATATTATAGACATTCCATGTACGTAATAACGCTCTTAGGGCGAAGCCACTATAACATCATTTTAATTGTAACCCACGACTCAAAAAATAGTAATAAACCATTATTTGGTGGTGCACCGTGCACTTAGACGTAGTCGTAGACGAATTGGGTAAACAATTTTTCTGCATGTTGAAGTAGCGTTTAGATGAGACAACAATTTAATACCTATAGAGTTCGTACGCAAGCTCCCGGATTTATCCGTCGCCTCCACGCGAATCAGGGCGTTCCCAAAGTAGTTCCTCGGCAACGCCGGTTTCATCTTGTTGCGAAAATCCGCGGGAAAATGAAGACTCGTCTGCTGCTCCGTGACGTGTCCCCTCGCCTTGCTGGTGCACCGCCATATGTGAGCCGCAACAGCCTCGAATCGGCTGTACCCTCGCTCTCCCTCGGAAATATCCATGTTCGCCCTGTTCCTCAGCTTCTCGATTTGGACTTTGGTTAAGTTGAGGAACGCTACCCCGATCGGTTTCTTCTTCTGCTCAGCGCTGTCCTCTTCTCCGATCAAATTAGGCGGACGACGAAGGACTGAAGGATCGAACTTACGTTCCAAATCCTCGTGATCAGTCTCACAAACGCGTCGGTCGAGAAACGGAGGGACATGGGACTCTGCTCCACGTGCAAATTTCGCCCACTCGTCGACAAAATGTAGGGCGCTAGGCCCGTCCGCCATGACGTGGGAGACGCCTAACCCGATACTAATACCACCACACTTGAATCGTGTAAGTTGAATTATCACTAATGGGATTTCGTCGATAGGGGCCGTATAGTCCACTGACGGAATCAGGGCCTGGATTGATGGAGTAGGGGTGAAATCCTCGAGATTCTCGATTTTTGAGTCCGACTCGGACTCGAATATAGGGACGCCTTTGCCGTTGCAGTGGAGCTCGACGCGGCTTCCGCCCTCCTCGGACCAGTTTAGTCGCCCCGCTAACGGGTAAAACGGGACGAGGGCCTTGCCGAGGGATTCTTTTAGTATTGAGATGATGTTGGTGGATTCTAAGGTAGGAGTTTGTTTGTAGAAATATATTGTGGGAGTGTGAGTTATGTCTTTGATTTGGTCGCATGAGTTTAAGTACATGACCTCGTTTGGTGTCGGCTCGGCAGGGAGTACGAGGTGTGTGGCTTTCATAGATACCATATTTGGAAGAATATAATGATGAATGGTGAAAGAAAATGGTGTAGGCTGCTGGAGGAAAAAAGGGTTATAGTTAGTGTACATTATATAGGAAAAAACATTTGTTTCCTGTTATGATCTATGTGTTCAAGGTGGTAGGTGTGCGAAATTGGTCCAGCATGTGTTTACAAGTTACAACTACTAGTCTGTGGGGAAGTTGAAGTTTGAATATATTTGGCTTTTGCATTGCTTGTGATCGATTTGATTTGGAAATTTTGTTACATTTTGAGTCTTTGACTAGTATTGTAGAAAAGTTATCATGATTGGAAGTTATCATTTTGGATATTATAAAAGTTAAAACTATATATGATAAGTCTGAGTTTCGACATCTCAAGTATCTTATAATTTGCATTTGATTTTTTGATAACTGTATAAGTCTCACTCAATCTGACCTTATTTACATTAATATTTTGCATTATAGACTGAACCAAGTGCAATTTTAAGCTCTATTTGTGCTTAAAGAGGGCAACATTTTAGTCAGCTTCCTCGTTTTCTTAATTATTGTTTTCACAAAAAGAACAAATTATCATCGAGGTATATTCAATGTAATGAAAATATTATAATAAGAAAATTAATCAAGTCCTAAAATGTAGTAATGTCACTTTTAATTAGTTACTAATTATTCCGTGAAACCGTTTTATGATTGAAAATTCAAGCTTTTTTCGTTAACATGAATGAACATATACGATTAGCTGGCTTCCAGAAGGGAATATACTAACTTATCTCTATAGTCACGGTTAAATCCAAAATTGAATTTTTGTAACACAAAGGTCTTCCTTCACATAGTGTTACCGCTAGCTAGCTTGATGGGTTAGTCTAGAATAATACATATTATATTACGACATCATTGGCTAGGATACATACGACCTATTCGATTATCTTTACTATCGAATACGCATGCAATGATTCCTATACCTAGTTTATATCTGTAAAGAACAGTTCGAGTAGTACTCTTTTGGCTTAACATATAGATCTCCCCTGTTTTCTTAAACTTGACTTATGAGATAATTTTATGATAGCGTGAATTTCAACACCAACAAAATTTATGGTTTTCTTCTAACTTTTTTTCTAAGAGAGACACAAATTTAATCTAGGGATAAATGCATTAAACCCCCTGAACTATGCACGTTTTTTGCGTTTTCGTCCTTAAACTAATTTAATAAGCGTTTTCCCCCATAAACTATGCACGTCTGTGCGATTTGCCCCCTGGCCGGGTTTTCGGCCATTTCCGGCCATTCTTGGCCGGAATTTTTCCCCTTACCCGACACATATGTGTTGTACTAGATGTATATTAGTAGTTGATGACAAAAAGAAGGCGAAAAAACACCTCGAACGGGGCATATTCTGGCCAAAACGAAATCACATTTTGGCCGGAATATGCCCGGTTCGAGGTGTTTTTTCGCCTTTTTTTTGTCATCAATTATCATTATACATCTAGTACAACACATATGAGTCGGGTAGAGAGGAATATTCCGGCTAAAAATGGCCGGAAATGGCCGGAAACCCGGCCAGGGGGCAAATCGCACAGACGTGCATAGTTTAGGGGGGGAAACGCTTATTAAATTAGTTTAAGGACGAAAACGCAAAAACGTGCATAGTTCAGGGGGTTTAATGCATTTATCCCTTTAATCTATGTTACTTTGTGGGAAGTGCCCGTGCACTCACAAATTAATGAACCTCACACAGTCACACATATGAGACAGATACCTATTTGAGTGCACACGACACTACACAACTGGATAACATAGATAAAATTTGAAATACATGTGAGATTCGGAGAGCAATTGAAGATTTATTGACTTTTGAAAAGTATGTTATATAGTCTTGAGGTTGAATGAGTAGAGAATTGTTACATTTGTGCTCATAAAAATGTAACAGCCACGTACATTTTTGCAAATAATTAGTGACATTAAAAAGAATGATCGAGAAGTCTTTTTTAGAAATCTTAATATACAAAATTGATGATTAGATAAGCAAAACACTTATAGACGCATAGGTCAAATAAATCATTATCTTAGGCAAATTTTTTACTCGGTTCCCAACAGTTTCTTGATATATAAACTTTAGAATTTCAATGGCAATGGTCAATTTAGTATTTCAATGTAGATATGATGAGTCCTATAAAACAGCTTTGATGGAGGTAGGTGGGCAACTAACTGTTTATCAAATTCACGTGCGGATGTGACGGTGCATGCATGGCGGCTGCAGGCAACGTTTTTAGAATATTCCCGTTTTTAGTATTTTTAAATTGTATTTTGCTCTTGCCTCTTGTTAGATTTTTCTGTCTGATGCAGTAAAGATTCTTTTTTTTTTGTCATTGATATTGCGTTATATAATTATAAAATCGTCAAGTTATATCATGTTTGTGTCATTGTGAAAGAGGTCGAAATTACAGGTAACGTCTCATGTATGGCAGGTTGTTGTGCTTCTCCCTCTCACAGAGAAGCGGGCCCTACAAACATGGAGCCAAAGTGAGGTCCCGTCTCTCAGTGGGGCCCGCTCCTCTGTGAGAGGAGGAGGCACAACCGCCTGTCATATATTAGACAATTCTAAAATTATATTTGAATGTTCTGAACATCGATTGAACCTTGAACTGATATTTCTGAATAAATAACGTACAAGTAATATATTCTACTGTCCAATAATTATTGATAAGGTGTTACTTTTTTTTTTAATAATTATCGTGGAATATATGCTATAAATATGTATCTAAACATATTTCACAATATCGCTCAAGAGATTATGAGATATTTTATTTTTTGTTTGCATGCGGTATAAGATATATTTAGACTGAACAATTTGACAAAGCAATAACAATAATGTAAGCAATAAGATATATGTTACTGACCTTGGCGTTTCCATTTTCCCGAGTTTAAAATATATGGTATTATTATATCTATGTTCAACCCAAGGTTCTTACAAACTTTTAATACCTTGCAGCTATCATGTATCAACAACCCAATATCCTATGTTGCACGGGTTCGAGTACGGCGGTACGGGTACATTACGGTACAGATACGCGATACGATATTTTTTAAAAACAGCCGATACCGGTACGGCAAGGATATGTCTATATATAAATAATTATTAATATTTATTATATGTATTTTTTATTTTTAACAAGCAATAAAATTTAAAACTTAAACAAGAAAAATTAGAAATACACAAAAAATGTTTAACATTAAAAAAAGAATATGAAAGAAGACATTTAAACATGAATTATTTATGACTAATAAGTTAAACAACAACATAACAAGCTTGAAGATGGCGCATGGTGGTGGTGGTGGTGATTATGAATAGAAAAAAAAAAAGTATAATTGTGGTGGCGCATGGTGGTGGGGTGAAGATGGCGCATGGTGGTGGTGGTGATTATGAATAGAAAAAAAAAAGTATAATTGTAAATAACGAGACCTCAATCGTGCCCTTGATAAAGGAATTTTCATTTTTTATTTTATTTTATATTTGGTGGAATTTATATTTAAATATTTAACTTATCAAATATTAAAAGTTTATAAAAAAGACCCATAATAGTTCCGATACGCCTAAAAAACGTATCGGATACGTATCGAGATTTTTTTTAATTTCAAAATTAAAGGATACGCCATGTGGCAGATCAGATACGTCATAACTGGTATCGGTATCTGAATCGGTATCGATATGTATCGGGTACTGCATAGCCGTCTTAATATCGGTATCGGTGCATCATAGCCAAGATCTAATCTTAGGACTCGGACTCCAGAGCGTTTTCTTCAATAGTTCTCAGTTGTTTATAGTTTTAGATGATATTGTTCACATGTAGCTCTAATTTACTGATATGTCAAAAAAGTACATTTAGATGACTTTTAAATCCGTTCTACATACCTCTAAGGGAAGCATATCATTCGAAATACTTTGTGTAATCTCACACAAGTTGGAGTTGTAAACATTAGTTCAACGCCTCAAGTGTATTCATATCATTTCAAGGGCTGGTTAGAGTTAGTTGAAGGTGGATGTTAACAACGTGCATGTTAGTGGTTCATTTTGGAACTGATCCGGTTGAACAATCAACCGCATGTGTAGCTTGTTACTTAAGCTATGGTTTAGCTCTCTTAGGTCTTAGGTCATATCTCTCTTCTTGTAATCACTCCAGTTGATCAATAAAGTTACATCTCTCTCCCTTGGATGTAGGTTCACAACTCACATTGATTTATGAATTAGAACCAAGTATAACCGATTGTTCTTGTTGTTGCTTTGATCTGCATTGCATTGCATAATTTTTAGGTTCGTTTGTTGCATTTACAGTTGAGATCTTCAATTTTGAGTTGATTGTCAAATAGGATCAGATTTAACACCAGGCTTTGCCGCACGTTGATCCAGCAGGTAACCGAAAAAGAATCACACGAAACTGATAGTCATTCAATTTTTATACGGGGACTCAAATCCAGCATATGATAGAAAGGTTATTGACTTTTTGAAATGTTCAGTCTAGTACAAAATTGATTCTTCCTTTCGCACTAATAAACCAGACAATCTCTTCTCCCGAGTTCTGATACCCAGTCTTCAATCAAAATGTTATTCATGTGCAAAAAGATTTTTAAACAGTGAACAGAAGAAATATACTATTAACTTACAATACAATATGACAAATATCAAAGATTCAGATTCCAAATTCACATGTGGTACACTACAAATCTACAATGACCATTTATAAAAGAGACAAATATTATAGCCATATATAAATAAATATCAGTGTCTCAACAACAACAAAACTTGCTACTGGGGCAACGTATATAGGGTTCAACTAATCTCAGCTTTCAAACCTTTTTCCAACTTAAGGACAAAAGCAAGAAGAAAAAAACAAGACAGGTCACAAATCGATTAGCATTTAGCATTACCAAAACTCATATACGGAAGGGTAGAGCCAACACTCAGATCACAATTCACAGCTGCTCCTCAAAAATTAGCTTCTTTACGAATGGAATGACCACAACATTCCCAACTCTTCACTCATCATATCCTGAACGGTTGGTTTCCAGAGACGGATCTGTTATGCTTTGTTCCTTTTCTCTTGCCATTCTTTCTTGTAGCTATTTCTTGGAACAAATTCGGTCCACCAAAGTCGATAGTGGAGGTCCTTATCTTCTTCATCTTTCCTCTGTCATATTCCTCATCCCTGTCGCAGCAAATTTTAAAATACAGAAAGAACCTTTAAAAACTTTGTTCATTTAGTATG
This sequence comes from Linaria vulgaris, assembly GCA_948329865.1. Taxonomy (NCBI): domain Eukaryota; kingdom Viridiplantae; phylum Streptophyta; class Magnoliopsida; order Lamiales; family Plantaginaceae; genus Linaria; species Linaria vulgaris. The sequence goes on from OX415254.1 coordinate 93,961,866, forward strand.
GTTTTTCTCTCAGAAAATGAGCGAGAAAATATGGGTTTCATCTATGCTTAAAGCCCTATCAGATTCATGCAAGACATAATAAATCATAATAGACCAAACAATAAACTATACAATGTAGTGGCCCTCCTGGTTAAGTAATCACTTTCATATTCGAAAACAGCGAGAATCAACAACTGTCTTTTATCTGAATATAGCGTGTCAACCAATATTTACTTGAGAATGATAAAATTGCTTAATGTGAACTAAAATTATGCAAAGGATATCTCACCATTCATCCCCTACGTAACCAATTCGGACCTCCTCCGCTCGAGTGTTAGCTTTTGGTGGAAGAGAAACATCAATTCCATCCCAGCGGGCAACTATATTTGAGCAAACAAAATGTAAGGAAGAGAAAATCAACATACTTTTTATAGATACAGAACCATCGAGATACTAAAGGTTAAATGGAAGTACTTTTACCAGTGGTATCCTCCAAGCCTCTTGTAAGGATGCTCATCATACTAGTCTCACTTGTTTCCATCCTGTAACCATCAGAAGTTCCAAGTTTTTGTGCTATGGGCTGTGTTGCATGCGGCTTTTCATTTGAAAGGATGGTAGCATTCGGTAGAACTCTCTGCCTAAGTTCATTAACAGTAAAATCATTGGACTTAACTTCATTTCCATTATTATTTGGTACGCTCGAGTTTCTATCCTTATCATCGGGGCTGTATTTCGCTTTCCTTCTCTGAGACTGAGGACAACCGTCAGCAAGTATAGGTGACAATTTGCCGGATGTAGATGGCCCCAGATTTGATGTTAAGTCACTCCCATCCAACAAATGTTTCACATTAGAGGTCTTTTTTTGCTTAGCATGATAGTTTCTTCTCTTCTGCTTTGCTCGCATGCAGAAGGCTGCACCAAATATGATGTTAGAGCTTAGCACCATACTGCCAACTTGACACTTGAAGAGCTTCCTTTTCAGTTTTAGTTCGGGCCTCTTGCTCTTTACTATCTCATTTGGAAAGCCCTTTGGGGTTGCTGGCGAGTCTGATAACAATTGGAGATTCACTTCAACTCTTGGATCAACATTACATCCATCCTAGAAAAAGAGCACAATTATCAAACCAACAAGGAACTGTACATAGGTGCATAGTTATGCGTGGAGAGAGAGCCAGCTGGATTAAACAGGAAGACACGTACCTGAGATTCTTCAAGGCTGCTTTTTGAAGAGCTTGATGCAACCTCAATAACCTCTACAGGCATGGCCTTTTTATGAAGCTGAATGAAAGAAAACAAGTACGGATCAGTTCAGGACCAAGAATCTATGTTATATAGGAGGTCATCTGAACTTCGTGAAGTCAAGTGGTCAAAGCCAGTAAAGAGAACAGGCAAAACCATACCATTTCCGAAGCGGTGCTGTCAATGTTGCACGCTTCTCCAGATGGTGTGCGACAGATGGTCGCACTTGACAGCTGGTCTGTTGATCCAATTGCTGCTGTTTTGCTAACACTTGTTTCATTCTTAAGAGGCGCATTGCCATCAGGCAATGTAATGGCAGATGCATTTAGGTCTTGCATTTTGCAATCAACAATTTTGGCAGGTAGCAGAGTCTCGCCAGGGGCCACATCAGTTACACCAGACCCTGATTGATACTCAACAGAATTCTTGGTTGCATCTGAACAGTCCACTAACTTTGTTTTTTGTTGCAAGCCTGATGAAGGCTCTAACTGAGATACCTTCTTAAGAGCCAAGCAATCAGTAACCCTGGTGCCACTTTCATTTTGAGGACCCTTTTCTAAAGGAATCTTCTCTGGCATCGCGGTCTTTTGTGTGTTTTTCCCAGATAAAGAAGTAACGGTACCAGATAATCTGTTCTCAATACAACCAGTTTGAGAATTTTCCTTTAGTTCAAGGTTAAATTTTGAATATACTGAATTTCCAATTATATTTTCTTTTTTGCCAACATCAACAGGTTTCTTTGGGAAAATATTACTCCGATCTCGAACATAAAACAACATATAGGCCTTCTGCTCCAGAACTTTCTTCTCGCTAACTTGATAAACCTGTAAAATGTCAGTTTGAGCAAAATTAAAATAAGGAAAAGAAAAATAAATAATTGATATCAAATAAGCACTAGTAGTACATCAAGTTATCACTTTCAACTAACATGGCAAAAACACTACCATATTATCCAACCCATGTGCATAATAAGAACTTTAATGATCTTCAAAAAATGTTTCCAGTACCTGGTTATCATCCAGGGAATACCACATGCCGCTTGAGGTACGAACAAAGCAATAGTAGTGGCCAGAATGAGTACTCCAGCCAGCATGAACAAGCACACCATATAGAGTGTATTTCAGGTCGCCATCCTGAAAGTAATCATAAAACAGAATGACAAATGTCCAATAGATGGAAAATGTGAAGAAATGAGTAAGTCTTGCCGCCTGTTAAAGAAGAACCCCTCTACAACTGAGAATAAACCAGTAATATTGAAATAAAAGTTGTCAGTAAACTTACATAGGGACCAGTTACAAAAGGTTTCAAGTCCAACTTGGGGCCAAAAGTAATGTTCTTATTGATTTTTTGCCCCTGAAGATGCGAGTCAAAGCGCTTTAAGTGTATGGTAAGAACATGAGGTGCATCATAAACTGTTAGCTGCTTGAGAGCCCTAACTTTCTGTTTGCACTGCTGACACTGATATTGCTTAGCACCTCCATCTAACTGCTCTTTAGCCGTGAAATGTGAAAGTGCTTTATACAAAGAGTCTGCTTTCATTATCTCTAGACTCAAATCCAAAAATGGATCAAATTTGTCGGAGCAGTAGGAACACTGCATGCATTTCACCTAGAGAAGACAACAAATACATTACCACAGCAACAAAACAGAAAGTACAAAAACCAAAGACCCTTAACTTGATTATTCGTCAAAAATAATTTTTGTTCCCAAATTAAGTAGATCACCATAAATTACCTGGCTCCGTAAGCGCCCACCAAATATCTTGTGGACTAAACTTTTCTCATAAGCACTGGGTGATTCGCTAGGCACTCCTGAAGGCAAGCAGCATTTGTGCATACATTCAAGCAAGTTCACCATATACTCGTGGGCATCTTCCTGTCTGGCATTTCGAAAGCTCCGGGATATGCCTAATATCTTCATTAAGGATTCCAAACTAAAAGCAAAATCAAATGCTAAAGTATGGCTCATTTGTTTGCAACAATGAAGAGATTAGAGACTCGATTTGTTATAGAAAATTGTTGAAAAAAAATATTACTGGTGGTAGAGTTAAAAGTATGATTTTTTAAATCATCTTAATTTCAGAGCTGAAGCAAGGCGATGTGAATCCAAAAAAATAGGAGTATGGGACCCTGAAGCATTAATATCAAAGGGTCTCAACAGAGACAAAGCCAAAGGATCAACTCATGCAGGAAATGTGTCAGATAGATCATGGTTCAGAAGGAGAAATTACTGTAAACTAAATTCAACAAAGAAACCACCGAATCTGTTCGAAAGGATACAGCGCAAGTTTGACACAAGATCTTTAGGCTCTAAAATTCTCCCAGTTGATTGCAGAGCGCGGCTTACATGTTTCTGTATGGCACATAAAGCACAAAACCCAGCCATACGACCTTCATAAACCACAAAATAATCAGAAGACTTGCACAGAATAAAAATCACTAAAGATGAGGGAAATGATGGCACAGGCAGTGCATAAAGGAATAGCACACCACAAGCTGAATTAAAAGCGATAACAACAAGATTTTACAACTATACTAAACATACTATCCCTGTGGGTAAACCACACAAATCACCCCTCATTTTGAGAAATCACACAAAACGCCCCTTAACGAACTGCCGTTAAAGAAACTATAACTCTTTGGTGAAACTACGTCTACAATCTCAGTGATGTTGTGTACTTCTCAAACAACTGAGGGACAGTTGTGTCAAGTAACTCACACCAAGGAGGTACTTGTGTAATTTTTGCACTGTAATCACAGTTTGTTATTCTGATTAATTAACTTTGCAATTACAAGACATGCTTGCAGACGGATATATAAGCTATTCTCCACATGCAGTCGCATTAAGTTTTAAGATTAGTGCCTTCAGTGAGCTTTGCATGGTGAAGACAGAAGCTTGCTCCCTTGACCATTTTACTTTTTATCAAGTGAAAAAATAAAAAAAAATAAAAAACCAGGTCTACATAGATCTTTAGGCCGCAAAATCTTCATGAATTAAAACTCACTTGCACTATTGCATCATGAATTTAATATCAAAACAATTTAAAATTATTGACAAAAGGTTTTTAAAGACCTGCAGTATATCTCAAGACATTTATCAAGAATTTGTAGAGGAGTATCAACATTCTTGTGATGCAAGACACAGGCAAATAAACGGGAACAAACAACCAGCCCATACGGCCAACCATTTCTACCAAGCTTCACAATATTTTTTTTTTCAAATAGACCTAGGCTAATTCATCACATTGTTGATGTGGAAACTCACAAAATCTCACCAATGGGAACAGCAGTGGATTATATAATACCAATAGATATGTCAGTTCAAGAAAAGTACTTTTAGAGCTTCTTTATTGCCTTAATAGTAAAGTGGATTTATTCACGTCTATCATTATATTACAGGCGATGGTATTAGATATCATATCCTTCTTATTCTTTTATACATGATTATATGGACCTACCTTGAGGTTTGTATAAACACAAATAGAAATCTGGATTAGAAGATTCAACAATTTATGTGCTGTGTCCTCATTTCCCAACATTGATTATGAGAAAAAAAAATTGATACATTTAAGATATAGGTAAAAAGTAATAGAAATGAATTGACCTGTAAACCCCCAGCTTAAAAAACAAGGAAATCTCATGGAACACAAAGGATGAATAACAAAGGCAGGAATAGAATTACTTGAAAGAACTTTTAAGTAACGCAATACATTTTATGTCCAGATGTCACACTACATAACATCCAAAATAAGGAGAGACTAGCGATGTGATTACGAAGCATAGCACTCAATTTGATTTTTTTAAGTGCACTCGATTATATTTATAAGCAAGAGAAAGATAGTGAGTAACTCACAAGAAGTTTGATGCTTCCCACTCTGTAGATAAGCGGCTAACGGCTCGGTGTAAGTCAGACACTGCAATACTGAATTAAGGAAGCAAGTGTTTCCAAGATTGCGCAAGCCAGCACCCTGCAACGAAGAGAATGACATGTACATGCAATTAAGATTTTCAGATGCAAATACAACATCCAGAAGACAAACTTCAGTGCCCACGGCCAAAGCTTAATAAACTAGTTAGTCAAAAAAATGACAAGTTACAATAGACAAGTCAAGCTGTTGCTAGCCACTTCCCTTAATCAGCTTCACCAAAACAAAAACTATATTTGTCCTTTCAGAAATCATTGATAGGCAATCTTTTTGGTGGGGGGGAGAGCAAACTTAAGTCAACTGGTGTGACTTGGAGTAATAATAGTAGGGTGCCTTCAAACCCGAAAATATGAGAACCAATCACAGGGAATCATCAGGTGGTCGCCCGCTTTACATTACTATACAGAATTTCCGACACTAGAACCTCAAATTTCTGAAAGATTCAGAAAGCAGGCCACCATGCTTTACTAATTTCACATCCGTAGTGTTTTCACAAGCACCATATCCAAGACAAGAAAGATCCGATCAAAAAACCCTGATAGATTTCACTATCGCGACAGCAAAGCCCAACAACTCGAGAATTTCAGCTGAAGATGCACATGGTTTCGAAAAACGAAATGCAGTCAGGCTAACTAGAAATCAGAGGCAAGTTCGTATCGGACGAACTAGCTCTTTTATACACACCATCACTTCTTCAAAAGGTGAAAACTAATCTGCAACACATCTCCCACCAATCTTTGCAATCACAAGAGTACACTTTTCCATTAACACAACCCCACAATCTAGGCACAAACAAATACATGAAATCCAGGCGAAAACAACGCCCAATTCGAGGGATAATAATAATAATAATAAAACTAATTTCTTTATTCCTTCGTCCCGAAATTAAATGAAGGAAACGGAAAATTTAAAACACGAGGATACAACGAACAATTACACACTACACAATTCGAAGAATCATTCGTATAAAATTCGGAAACTCACGATCCTGCGGAAAGTAATCGTGAAGCTGATCTCCTGATCCAGCTTAGTCTCCGAAAGCTGTTGACTTTCAGATTTCTTCACCAAGCCGGAATCTTCTTTACCGGACTCCGGCGCGCTAGGGTTCAAAGTCACCAGCTTAAACCCCTTGTTACCGTTATTATTACTGTTGACAAATCCGTTGAACGATTTTCGCGCCAATTGGAATTCGATCTTGCGGTGAAACACGGCGGCCTCCTGCTCCAGCTCCGATCCCTCGGTACGGTCCATACTCATCAGCGCCGCCATGAGTAATGGACAGTAATCGCGTTAATTGCACAACAGGTCCCTGTAAAAAGGTGTTATATGAGTGAGATTGGGGATTGATTTCGATGCTACAAATGGTGTACGTGAATGTGAGGGAGAGAGGAGAAAGGGTTTGTGCGGCGTTTTACTTTTAAGGTTTAAACCCTACTCTGTGTCTGTGAGCGCGTGGTCGCGTGTCAGAAGACGAGCGCGTGTTCATATTTTGGGATGAGGTATTTTGTCATATTCATATAAAGATGTGGAGATTATAATTGTGGGGTTTAAAGTTTAATTAATTAAAAAAATAAGGTTTTTTTATATAAATATATATCATCATTCACTCTTTTATTTATTAATTATGGTTTTATTCTCCTTGGTAGAATGTTGTGGCATTTGCAATTTGATGCTCAATCCAAACTTCATATTATGATAAACAGATGAAGCAAGGTTTTTTGCCAAATTAATCTCTTGGATGAGCTCATAGACTTGAATTGTCACGTAGATATTTTGGAAGAATGCTTAATAGTTTAAACTAAGACCATTGATGATTACAATGTTGCTCGTCAGAGTTTAGACTAGCCTTGTAGTGAAAATAATCAGTCACATGACGTATAGTTATTGCAGTTCTCGTACAAAAAATACTAAATTAAATAAGGAAATCAATAAACTAATGGAGGTGGCGGATCTTGTGGGAGAAGTTGTTACATGAAATACTCTAAACTGACATTTTTTTGGTTCTTGATTACTTGTAATGGTTCTTCTGCCTTTGCTCTAATTAGCTTTATCTCTTCTCACCACACTAATAAAGAAAGAAAGAAAAAAAAGTTTCAAAGAAAACCTACTACTTGAGATCTTTTAGAAGAAAAGGAAAGAATAGGCCCAAGAAAGATGAAGGCCCATATCTTTAGCCCACTTAAACAATAGAACTTAGTCTAATTCAACAAAAATATTACACGGCGCAGAGCTAATTGAAAATACTCAAGAATCGCAAAAACGTTACAACTTACAACTTACAAATACTTATCACCGTCAAGTACCGATAGTTTTTTTCTGACAGCGTGTTAGGGTTTATATTTTACCCATTATTAGAAGAAGTGTTAATGATTAATCCTTAAAAAAGAGACACGGTAAAAAATCATAATTACCCTTGCAAATTAGTGTCCCAATTCAGCAAACTGGTTTTATATCATGACTAAAAATTTGACACACGCGGAAACCGCGTGTAAATTATATTAATATGTAAAATAATAAAATTTGAAAGATAGATGCACAAAAATACGAATTGCTATTTTATAGGGTGGGTGGTTGAGCAAAATATAAAAAATGATAATATTGTTCTGATATACTTTTATTTAAATAGATAAAAGAGGGGTATTTTAGAAAATACAAAAGTTAATATCCAAATTACATTTTATGAGTGTGAAGGCTATGCTTTTAATAAGTAATAGATAATAGATAATAGATTACACAAATAATATATTACTTTGGACTTCAAATCCAAATCCATTTAAATTCCAATCTCATACACATCATTTGTCAGGCCCATTTATTGTGAGTTACTGCCACTAATCGACGGCCCAGCCCAGCCCAAATTTAACATGTGATACAAATGAGATACGTATTCCTCGAATATTATTAGTTATTACCATATATTAGGCATCAAACGGTGGAAGACAAAGAGGCATTTGATTCCCCGCAGGCCACTCAGAACGAATATTGTGGTGATAAAGACATAAAGTACACGATGCAATAATTCAAAAAAAAAAAAAAAAAAGTAGACGATGCAAGTTTGACAAAAAAATAAAAACAAAAGTAGACGATGCAAAAAATATAATACAAATAACTTCTAATTTCGTAATATCCAGGACCTAATTATCAAAAACGAAAGTTATCCAAGCGTGCATCATAAGTTTCAAGACGTTATAGATAAATTTGCGCAAATTTTTCTTTGTTTTTGAGGACTACATAAATTTTACAAAATGTTAAGGTGGTGAAACAAAAAAATGAATAAAATTAAGGGGGTGTTTGCAAGAGCTTATGAAAGCTTCTTTTTCCAAGCTTTTACTTAAAGTCACTTGAAGCTCCTTTTGACTTAAAGCAATGGGTGTTTGCAAATCTTTTAAAAAAAACAGCTTAAAGCAGTTTAAATTGATTTTGTAGTGTTTGCAAAAATAAGTGAGAAACAGCTTTTATAATATAATAAGACTTAAATACCCTTATTGATCAAGCATATGAGTAATTAACATCCTCCTACTTTAGACAAGTATGCATTTTCTTAAATATATTTAAAAATGTAACAATAAACTGTTATAATACAATTTAATCAATATTTATAATTATTACATCAAAATGCATAATTATTAGTATAATTATACCAATCAAATATTCTAACTTCTAAAAGAAAACATTGTTTAGAGATGTTAATCAAACCAAAAGGCAATAGTTCTTGTAATCTAAAATTATTCAAGATCATTCGCCACCACATAATAAGTAAATATAACTTTAGTATGTAACGTCAAAAAAATTCCAGAACCAACAATTATATTTCCTTGCTGGTACATTTTAGTTTTTTATATATAAGTCAATTGGGATAGTGATGCATCTGTTCAAAGAATCATTTATTTATAAGACTTCTAAGTTCTAACTAATCTAATATGTCGTAAGACACACAAGTCCTCCCTCAATCTAAATTATAAATTTTATTTCTTGATTGGCAAGATTGCTACGATCTCTACTTATTGAACCGAAAGAAAGAATACATATAACTGAAGTATATACACAATACTCTTCATTCAAACATGTTTACATGCATGTTATGAACATGAATATCTCTTGTATATAATAACAAATGATTCAAAACTACAAGTAAAAAAGAGAGCAGATAACAATGTATACTTACTTGAATATCAATTCTTCTATGAGTTTCCAAGATGAAGACGTTGATGATGAATTGCATGAATAGGGATTAATAAGTTTTCTAGCTATAGATATATGGCAATCACGTTGAACATGGAAAAGAAAAGATTAGAGAATATTTGTTTTCCTAATTGTGGGGGTATACACGGGAAATTAGAGATAATTAGGAGAGAGAAATATTTAAAAATTAATAATAATTAAAAGGAGCTTTTAAAAGCACCTCCTACCCAGCTTGTGGGCTTGTGCTTTTTTTTTGCTTATTTTTAGAGAAGGAGAAGCAAAAGCCTACTTTCAAACACTAATTTATAGCTTCTCTATAGACAAAAGCCCATAAGCTCCTTTTAAAAGCATTTGCAAACACTCTCTAATTATCCTTTGGTAGTAAAATTAAAAGTGATGAAAAGTCTAAATTTTGGACTATATTTCGGGGTGTTTGCAAGAGCTTATAGAAGCTCATTTTTCCAAGCTTTTACTTAAAGTTATTTAAAGCAACTCTTGACTTAAAGCAATGAGTGTTTGCGAAACTTCTTTAAAAAGCTACTTAAAGCGGTTTAAATTTATTTTGTAGTGTTTGTAAATAAGTGAGAATCAATTTTTATAAAGCAATACGATTTAAATACCCTTATTATTCAAGCATACAAATAATTAGCATGCACCTAATTTAGATAATTATACGTTCTAATAAGTATATTTTAAAATAAAACAATAAACCGTTTGATATAATTTAATCAATATTTATGCTTATTACATCAAAATGCATAATTATTTTTATAATTACACTCAAGTATTCCATGTATTATTAAAAAAATCATGTTATTTAGAGATATTAATGTTTCAATATCTATATGTTGCGGTTATGTAAATTTGGGTCCAAGATAATTTTTTATTTTTAAATATATTTTTTCTCATTATATTTTAAAGATTAGAAAATATATTGTTTCCTATTTTTAGGGGTATAAATGTATATTTAAACGGGATTATGAGAGATAAACATTTAAAAAGTAATAATACATAAAAGCTCCTTATAGAAGCCTCATCTACCCAGCTTTTGGGCTTTTTTTTTCTTTTTGACTTATTTTAAGATAAGAAGAAGCAAAAGTTCAATTGTCAAAGACTATTTTATGGCTTCTCTATAGGAAAAATCCCATAAGTTCCTTTTAAAAGCATTTGCAAACACTCCCTTCATATTAGTCTCTTATGAAATTAAAAAGGCACAACTCAAATATACCATTGTTAACATTTTTTTTTATTTCACTCTCGTGATTGAGTAATTAATGTTTTTAATTCGATACCAAAGATGATTTGAAGAGGTAGAGAATATAGTAATAGTTGGTTTATTATTCAACTTTTCCCCACTGTATGGGATAATCCCTTTGTGGACATCCCATAAAGTTAGAACGATACAGAGAAGATTAGCATGTCCCTGTGCAAGAATGACACGCACAAATTGAGAAATGGTCCCTATTTATGTCCCATAGAGGCCTATAATGTATCTATGTATCTGTAAGGCATTAATGCGGCGTCGTTCAGTGTTGTATCGTGGAATCATTTAAGATTCACAGTACCTGCTATGGTATCGTAAAACTTATGATGATTTGTAGACCCTTAGCCCCCGTTTGGTTTTCATTTGAGAAATAATTTTCAGAAAACAATTCATTTTGAGAGAATTTGGGCTTCTCAGGAAAAATATTTTCGGCCCAGTAACAAGAATTTTGGTGGGGAAATGAAAATATCTGAATAAAATTAAAGGGAAATAGGGGGGAAATATAGCATTTCGCATAAATCGAGGTGGGGATATGACATAAAGCAAATGATAAAGCTGTTGGTTTATGTAGCTAATGATTACATAACTAACAATATTAAAATTTGAAAATAACGGTTGGTACCATTTGCTAAAGAGAGAACAGTTGGTTTGCCTCCATTTTTTGAATATCATTTCAAATGCCCCACTCCACTTTCTGCACGGTAATTTGAATTTTATGTGGTTGTGTTCATGGTTGACAATTTAATTAATTGTATAAGCAATAATCCCTGAATATTATTGTCTCCAAGGGGAAATAATTATAAAAAAGAAATTTCATATTATATTTGGTTAAACCAACCAAAGTTTAGTAGATGACCATACGTACCAAACCAATCATCATTTATATTATCCCATTACTAGTATATTGAGTTAACGTTGATCACAACAATAAATTCACAAATATGAAACTACGTTACATATTGTTCATCATAGTATAGGTTACTGGAAACAATGTTATGTCAATGTTTAGCCAACATCCATCTAACATTGAAATCCGAATGTTTTCTAACTATTATTTTAACTATATTTTTGACGTGTGCGTAGAGTAATTAAATCAGACCAGGACATGACCAGGTCTCATTAAAAATAGTGTTACATGTATTTTTTAAAATAGATAAGTTATTTTATTTGTCTGTTTGTGTACCTATTGCGGAAATTCAAACAAGGGGGGGTTGCAACAGGATTTTTCGTTCTCGTAGTTGTCCTCGTGCTTGTTCTTACCAAACATGGTTTCCAGTGGAGCTGTTATAGTAACATTGATGAAAATTGTGTTGTACGGAAATATATGCATGGAATGCCTCTCTTGAGTGCTCTATCTAAATTCCCCCCCGAAAAGTGAACTTTGATTGTAACACTTTTGTGTTGCCATTACTACGCACAACTGCCAATACATATAGGATACATATTAAATGTGGTAACCATTAATTAAGAAGTAGCCAACTCTTCCTGTGACTTATTCAATGCAATCTTGAAAATCTTTTGACGGGATTGGCATGGAAACTCCATAATTGTGAGTCGCCCAGCACATCAATGAAATTTGGTAATATTGTAATACCATAGCTGTGTTGGCCACATGGCTACCTAATTAAATACCCAAGTCAACTCATTTGATTGTTATTGTCAAATATTATTTAAAAACCACCATTTTTTGGTTGCCATGCACGCGATCTAAGCATTACGATATCCCTACTTTATTTCACCATTTAATGAATTTATTAGAAACATGTAAACGTACTCTTGTGTTGAGATATAATTATCCTTTTGAAAATATAATATGTACTTTAAGCCTGGGTGGTGAGATTGATTTTGCGTTGCATGTATTTTGATGCAAGGTTGTCCCCGTATTATTTTGTTTTTTTGTTTCCTAGAACGCAAATAGGTTGTTATTTGTAAAAGGGGCGGCAACTCACGGTAACAAAGTTAAGTTCAATCGCCGAGTGAAATATCATATTTTTCGGCCAAATGAGTGCACGCGCCAGTATGTTAATATTATAGCAAATTGTCTCAACCCATTTACGTGGACTTAATAAAAAAAATACATAAGGCAACCAACGCATATATTGAGAACTACAAATATAATTCGAGACAGGTACCATTCTAGCATGATAATAATATAAATCTACGACGAAGCCGCAAAATGTTGGTCGATTGCATGACCACAATGTTCCTATCTTAGTAACTTTTTGGATGACGCGCATCTCTTTCCCCGAAAATGAACTCCATATAGTTGTAGAGCGGCAAACCGTGTTTGCGAAAGAACTTCTTCCTAAGGTCATCCTGAGAATGCAGAAAACCATAGTTAAGTTATGAATGACTGGCGTCTACGATATTTAACTCAAGTTTAGTTATTTTCCAGGCTGTTACCGCATCGCCGTTCTTTAATCGCTCTAATTTATTGGATACGCTAACACAATTGTTCTTGGGGTCGAAGGTTACGCCCGGTGAGCGAATGTAGTCCTTGAATCCGACGATCTTGCGAAGACAGCGTAGTAGTATATTCTCATCTCGCTGACTAAATTCTTTGAAGCTAAGGAACACATTATGTATGCCATCCTATTCATGTGTCGAGACAAATGAACATGTCATCAGTGCACGCCATATGAATAATACAGTTGAAGTATAATTATTGATCATTTACCTTTGTCGAATCGTAGACTTCCTTCAAATTGCTTCTGGTGGATGCCATTGAGAGAGGATAAATGAAAATGGTCAACAAGAGCGAATAAATAAAAAAGAAATTATGAAACATGGGGTGTATAATGGATGACTATGTAATATAGTCATACCTCGGGATGTACATACCTGTCATTACTTCTCTTAATGGTGCTTTTCAAAATAAAATTCAATGTAATGTACGACGATCAGGATTAAGTGGCAGATTTAGTAAACAATCAGATTAAATATAAAATAATAAATAGCATGTACGTAATAGCTATGCGGAATTACACGATAATATGGTGGTGACCATACTGTAGTCAATATTGTTCTTCGTTCCACATAGTAAATTGAGGTCGATTTAATATGTGGTACGGGGTAGGGAAAAAAAAAAGCCCCAACTTGCAACATTTACAATATATTCACCTAATAATAATGAGATAAATGTAAAATAAAAGGAAACCCAGATCAGCCATGTAAAGTACCTATAGATTTTTTAGGAGATCAGGCTGCGTAGTAGCCATCAGCGGTAATATCAACTTATGGCCGCCGAAAGCAAGATACGTTGTGTACTTCACAACCCAACTTCATTGATTATTTGTTGGAGCGGGTTTACCAACTCGGTATGTGTATACATTTCAAACCTAGTTGCGTTCCTCCCAAAATGTTCACAAGTATTATTTTAGGGTTATCATAAACAGTTAAGAGGAGCGATAATGGTAGTATTAATTACTGGGATCAAATTGTGCGTCATTGAAAGGCACGAAATTTGAAGACGTTGTTTTTTGAAACGGGTAATTATTTGTTAATAACCTAAAATCAATAGAAATGTGACCATTTCCGATTACAAGATATTGTGTGAAGTACATTGCACCCCTTTTTTCAAACAAATACAAAATATTATTGTGACAAGTATTAATGACAGGTCCAAAGATGCCATACACCGGTTATTTGAATATATACACTCAATAGATTTGGAAATAGTAGATTAGTATTCATACACTATTATACACCTTATCTGCAGTAATATAAATAAATATATCTCTACCATTTTGTATTTATTATTTTATTTAGATTCAGATGTAAATGACTTTCTAATTTATATTTGGGCGTTCCAAATATATGAACAAAGGCGACCATGTTAAATGGATTTGTGGACACGCTAGTACCAGTCATGTCAAACATGACCGTTGTGAAATAAAATAATAGATTTATAATCTCCATCTATTTAAAAATTCAAAAGTACATTGCGCGGAAAATCTATATAACCATTTCACATAGGGACATAAACCATAATTAATCGAATAAGCGAGTGTTGTATATTATAACTTTGAAAATCACGATGGAATACGGAGAAAGCTCTGTTGTGAGGGGGCGGCAAATCCCAGGGTCGATACACGGCCTGGTTCTGTGCCACTGTGGGCGAGAGTCGGTGATGCAGACCGCATGGAAAAATCCTAATCCCGGTCGCCGTTACTGGAGATGCCCGGTGGGTATATTCATACTTCGTGCATTTTAAAAGTTTTGATTGGGTACTAGTACGTAATATGTTACACCAATTTTTATTACACTATTGCAGGCCTTTAGATGCAAGATGGTGTCCTGGATTGACCCCGAACCTTGCCCCAGGTGCAAGGCTGTGATTCCAGGGCTTGTCAATAACCTAGAGGGCCAACAGTCCTTAATAGAGCGTTACCAAAAGCGCCACAGAATTGGAGCATTGTTGGCAGTGGCGGCCTAGATCTTAGCTATGGCAGTGTTTGTTAAGATTAAATTGATGTAAAGTATGATTATCGTTTTATTTGTAATTTCCATTATCCGTGGGATAATGATAATATCGGAGTTAGGCACCCATCTCATTAGTAAAACATCCATTGGGTTGTCATGTGGTGTATCATCCTACTTCCCTTTTAACACCGTCTATATTACGACCATACTGTTTGATATGTGACGCAGTTGTTGGCATAACATCGATCCAACATTGTTACCCGATAAACCAAAATATATCTCAACCATCTATTTATACAACACAGGTCGATATTTTACACTTTTTTGAGATCCACAAATTCAACAAATTTAACGAAAAAGCAATCATTGAGCAGGAGGGCAAATATATTATAATACATGTATATATAGAGTAGTCGATTCGGATTGAAAACCGTATAAACTAATTTTTGTTTATGTTTGTAAATAATTGCCTTCATTATACGTTAGATATGTCAACCGAAAAAACATTTTAACTAAATAAAAATAAATTGAATATTGGTTTATACTTTGTATAGATTTTGAATCAAACACTTTCCAAAATAATGTTATTAAACTTTAAATTAATTTAGTTTTCCTATTTGCCTCAAGTAATACAGTGATGATAATGCCCTTACTTGCCATCTTATCGTGAAATAGTATTTGAATCGTCACGCAGCTGAGGTTCCACACGTTATATATTGATTTGAAAAATACAGATTCGGGATAATTAACTGCACATGGTCTTGTCAAATCAAACAGCTTTTTGAAGGATCTGCGAGATATCACATACTTGATTTTCGGCAAATCATTTCAGGTAGCCGAAAACACGCCAAACCTATTTCAATGTTGCCACATAGTTGCTATTATGTCTAAGGCTATGCGACAGTATTATATATTTTTGTATTCCAATAATTTTGCGCAATAGCTTATCCCGTGATGTCCAACACAAAAAACATACATGTCGTCATGGATAAATTATAACCTTAAACAAATGCTTAGATATATTAATTTGTTAAGATCTCATATAATTCTATTTTATTTTTTTCCGTTAAGATCAGATATAATTATATTTAAATATTTTATGATAACATGTGTTCAAATTATATCAAAAACCGTTTGGATAATACTTAAATAATACTCAAGTAATAACGTTTATTTCCATCTTTAATTGCACGAGGAGGAACAGTTAAAAACACTGCATAGGTAAAGCCCGCGCCATTTTGACATAGTCCTATAATGTAACTTATGACGCTTATTTTGCACGGTAAAGCGGTAATGTAATATGCCGGAATCACACACTTTATATGCAAAATAATACAACGCATTACATTTTGAAACCGTTATTATTGGTTGTAAGCCACAGCTTTATGGCTAATCAAAGTAGGGAATCTTCTATGAGCTGTGCTCTATAAATAATAGTATGAGTAGCCAAAAGCATTTGCACACATCTCAACCGGAGATCTTTTTCCACACCGAGTCACAGATAAAACATCCACCACCACACCGATAATATGGCACCATTTGTTCCTATGCCACAGGAAGATATGTTTTACAGCAAAGACTGGACAAAGGAAGTTGACACCAAATTCATCGAGGTCCTTGCTGACATTGCACGAACAACAAAAACGACCCTATCGCTGTGTGACTTTGATGCCATAGCAGCAACCCAAGTAGAGACAAACATTGAATTCGGAACAAGTTTTTCATACACGGATTGCGTGTGGCAATTCCATCTACTAAAGCAACGATTTGATACTTTCACGGATCTAATGGCAAGGGATGGTTTTTTCTGGGATGAACAAAATAACCAAATTGTTTATACCGAAGAAAACGCTTTTGACGAAGTATTAAAGGTAATCTTACATTGTATATTGTTTGTGATAACTTCGCCTTGAAAACGATGACTCATATAGACATTATGAGAATATTTGTTTGTAGCATAATCGATTTGCGGTGGTGTACATGGTAAACGGTGAGCCAGCATGGAGCGGATTGTGCGATATATTCCGCGAGCGCGCCCATTTTTAAAGTAAGAACTTTTATATGAGGTGTCGTTAAGTTTTAATTACATTTATTTGGCAAATTAACCGCTATCTATTGTCGATAGGTATCGCCGACATCAACCTCGTATTGCACGGGTTGGGGAAGCTTAGCTGTGAATTTGGATTCCAACGGCGAATACAAAGTGGGTCATACTAAGTTCATAATCACCAATTTTACTTCGGGTATTTAAGTTACGGATCTTGCTGTTGCCGTATGTACCCCGACCTATTCATCGTGTACTATTTTAAGAACGTTTTATTGACGATGGTTGGGTCCCACATGCATGTTAATTAAATATATTAGTAAGTCTAACAGTGACACAATAATATCACATGACGTTGTAACTAGTACCCCCAATTAAATTGCTACACCACGCATAACTAATTTACCTCTATAGCACATGAATCGCCTCATAGCAAATTATAGCCTAATGTATTCTGGAATGAATGTTGGGCTAATGTTGCGTCTTCGTCGTAACAACATGGAACACAGAAAACTATAGAATGCAGTTTCGCGGCTGGCTGGGCAGGTGTATATTATTTATGCACGGAAACCAATTTATCCAATATCTTTCTGTTGTGGTCTAACAAACAACAAAACACAACACTATACTCACCTCAAACTTATGAAAGGTTAGCAAAATCAGATACATCACACCCAACCATTCAACAAAAGGGGTTGGTCTATTTGTTGGATCGATGTTGCCTAAACATGCATAACATATTGATGCCAGAACGATCTACTTTCATTGACGTGCATCACCTAAAAAGTCTATTAATTGCTTCCCAAAGGATGACGCGCATGGAATTGACAGGCATGTTCAAGTTAGAGCAAATTAGACACAACACTGATACTACAAACCAACATCATCCAAATACCAAACATACATCATATTCAAAACAAAACATGCCAGTAGAAACAGAGAAGTAAAAGTTCAAACTATATCAAGCATGGGTCAATCCATAGTGTTGTTTGCAACCAGCTCTGCCATGTTGTTGATCAGGACACCAAGTTCCTGCATCCGAACTTGTTTAGCTGCAATCTCTCTCTGCAGATCGGCATATGAACTTTTGTACCAAGCTAGTTGGTTCTCCACAAAACGTTTGGTTGTCACCATGGTTTCTACCGCATCAGATTGAGGGACTGCTTGACCAGCAGACAGATGATACCTCATCTCCCTGTCTTCAGAAGCCTCAACTCCATCACCACCCACCCAAGGCAAGTCCTTCACCCTATCGTTCGTCAAGTACGTTGATGTGATTGTGAACTTATCATTATTCACCGCCATTTCTCCAAATTCTTCATTGCGCATACCTTGTTCGAGGAGAAGGCCAGTGATCAACGAAGGGAACGGAAGGATCCCTGATTTCCTCCCAGCAAACTCTGCCATAGACTTAAGGACTCGTTCACCAATATTAACGGGTTGACCGTTCTTCAGCTTATATATCAACACAACAGCATCCTTGGTCAAAACGGTATTATTTTGCGAAGGCAGCCAGTTATAACAGGCAAGTTTGTGCAAAACGGCACTTAGGGACGTGAGCATCGAGCCTGGAATTGAAGCTTGCCACTCCCTCTCCAAACCTCCGGATAAATCCTCAATCACCTCGTCCAGTCGAGGGTCATCCCCTTCCACTACGTCTTCCAGTCCCCAAAAACGGTTGATCGTTTTAGGGCTAATGTCGAACGTCTTCCCCCTGACCCATGCCGTGCCATATTTCGTCGACAATCCGCAGGTGATATGTTTAGATAGATTCATGTAGAATTCCTGAACGACCTCGGCCGAATACAGCCCATGCTCCCGCATACTACCCATGACCCCTCTCGATTCAAGGAATTCAAACATTCTGTATTGTGTCGCGCTAATCTTCTCCAACACCCGCTCCTTACGGATTGTCCTGTTCGTCTGAAACTCCACTGAATGAGATTCTATCTCCTTGGTTAGATAGAACCTAGATGAATCACTCGTACGATAGAACTGCGAAATTGTGTCACGGTACTCTTCTGCTTCTTCTTCTTCTACAACACCATCCTCCACTACACGTGGCCGTTTCCTACCTGCACCGGCCTTTCGCTTGCTACGCTTCTGTTTTTTGGTCTTTGTTGAGGCATAACCCGCTCCCATATCACCCAACATCCCGCATTCTTCGTCCAAATAAACCTCATCATCTCCAACCACAGCTTCCCCTTCATCCTCCACCACCACATCATCATCCTCCACCACAGCTTTACCCTTAGAGGCAACTTCAGCATTCTTTTTCACACGACCAACTCGTTTAGTTCTATTTGCCGCTTTTCGCTTCTTACCTCCTTTTGGCGATGTCCTGGTATCTGCCTCGCCCAACGGCTCCTCAACGACATCCGTTGCAGGCTCCCCTTCCACAACCTTATCATCTCGTCCCTCTTCCATCTCCTCAACTTCTTCCACAACAACTTTACCTTTACCAACAACTGCATCATTCTTTTTCTCACGTGTGACTCGTTTACCTCTTTTAGTCACGGACTTCTTCTTACCCACTTTCGACGGACCCACAATAACTACATCGCCCAACGCCTCCTCGGCGACCTCCGTTGCAGGTTCATCATCCCCAACCCTTTCCTCCCGTGCCACTACCAACTCCTCAACCGCAGCTTCCCCTTCATCAACACATGTACCTGCACCGACGACTTCATCCCTCTTATTGCCACGGCTAACACGTTTACTTCTATTAGACGCGCTTCGCTTCTTACCTCCTTTCGACGCTGGTGCCATAACTGCATCGCCCAAAGCCTCCTCAACGACATCCGTCCCAGCATCATCATCCACAACCCTTTCCGCCCGTTCCTCTGGCATCTCCTCAACGGCATCCATTGCAACTTTAACTTTACCCACACCTTCAGCATTCTTTTTCACCTTACTAACGCGTTGACTTCTTGTAGACGCGGTTCTCTTCTTACCTCCTTTCGCCCTTCTACCCAAAACTTGGTCACCCGCAACCTCCTCAACGACCTCAGTCGTAGCCTCACCAAACTTTTCCGCCGCTACCTCACCAACGCCTACTGCCGCAACCCCCTCCACGTTCTCCTCCTGAAACTCCCCCGCGTCTTCATTCGCAACGTCAGCCACGTTTGCACCCGAAGTATCATTCCCGTTTTCCACCGTTGCGGTGGCGTCCGGGGACTGTGCAACGTCATTTATAACAGAGTTCGTCACCTTTTCATACAGTCCTCTGGTAATTCGCCTCTGCATAGATTTTAGTCGGACAACATCTGCTAACGCCGCTGCCTCACTAACAACAGCTCCGCGAGCAGCAGAAACACCACCTAGTCTAGGGTTAGGTTTACCAGCAATTAATTTTGGGAAACCTCCAACCAAATCTACAGTAGATGTTGAAGGAATGTTGGAGCTTCCCTCAGAAGTTTTGCTTGCTTTCGACTGTACCTTTCCCGCGACTTGCGTGGATTCCTTTACTGAGTTGGGTCCTTGCCGAGCAAGCCTTCTTTGCGAGCGAAGACTCATGGGCTGATTCGGTGCATCCTTGGTCAAAGCAACATCAGCGAGTCTATCCAAGGGTGTTTGATCTGCCATTTCAAATATAGAGATGGAGGATAGATTTGAGGGGGATAGTTGGAATGGTATGAGTAAAGGAGTAGAAAGGGAGATTTTAATTTGCAGCAAAATTAGGGCAAAAATTATGGGTGCGGCGGGAGTGTGTGCGAGAATTCGATAAATTGAATGAGAGTTGGGGTGACAGTTTGTACAGTGTAGCCGTTCATAAATATTTCATAAGTGCACCCATTACAATTAATTGACCAATAAAAAATACTTTTTTTTATTAATATTCGATTGAATTTGGCAATCACATATAATGGAACACCCCACCGCCAATATGTTTTTTATTTACAACATGCAAACAACACAAACTTAGTTTTCATAACAATTATGGCTAAATTTATAGATATATTAAATTTATACGTTCCAAAAAAACTATTATTTGAAATAACACTGAAATGGGTTGTGTGTTGTTTCGGACTTCCATGTTATAATGATGTTGGTGTAACATCTGTTCAATATTTAAACCAGTTCTCTTCCAAATGGGCCGCCACCACATAGAAAACAGTTCTCTTGCAAGAAGACCTTGTACAGACGAGATAAATTACCAAAGTTCAATGTGTGGAATATCCTTAGAATTAATAGCCACCACACAGTGTAACCGTTCATAAATATTTCATAAGTGCCCCCATTACAATTAATTGACCAATAAAAAAATACTTTTTTTTATTAATATTCGATTGAATTTGGCAATCACATATAATGGAACACCCCACTGCCAATATGTTTTTTATTTACAACATGCAAACAACACAAACTTAGTTTTCATAACAATTATGGCTAAATTTATAGATACATTAAATTTATACGTTCCAAAAAAACTATTATTTGAAATAACACTGAAATGGGCTGTGTGTTGTTTCGGACTTCCATGTTATAATGATGTTGGTGTAACATCTGTTCAATATTTAAACCAGTTCTCTTCCAAATGGGCCGCCACCACATAGAAAACAGTTCTCTTGCAAGAAGACCTTGTACAGACGAGATAAATTACCAAAGTTCAATGTGTGGAATATCCTTAGAATTAATAGCCACCACATAATATGATAAAAAATTCATATGTAACGACACATTCTTATCAGCAAAATAGATTATGTCGCACAATTCAAAATGAAGGCCACGTCGAGGCGATAACTAAACCCTACCCAAAATAGACAACATGTCTAAAGTCATCCCGCAATTGTATGTGAATTGCTTCTAAACAGCTAAATTTGATGTGCGATGGTCGTCCCACATTGCCCTACCTATTCCGACCCTCCTTCGATCCATTGCTCTAGCTTCGCCAGCAACTGCATTAATTCGACTTCGCGATATAAGGCTACTGGCACGGTACACGTCGTCTGGGTGAAAATCAAACAAGAAATCACCATCAATTCCGTTCTTGCGTATGAAGTTGTGCAGTGTACAACAGGCCATGACAATCTTAGCCTGATGTTTTAAAGTGTAGTTGGGCATCATCTTCAGAACGGGGAAGCGCATCTTCAACACACAAAAAGTACGCTCAATCACATTTCGGAGACTCGAATGTCTGAAGTTAAACAGCTCCTCCATTCCCACCGGCTGATTGTTTTGGAACTCACGTAGGTGGTATCTCCCGGATGCAAACGGAGTTAGGTAACAAGTGTATAACGAGAATCCCGAGTCAACCAAATAATACTTGTTTCCCGGTGGATGTTTCCAGGTTGGGTCCCTCGCAATAGACATTTGCAGTGCACGGTAGTCGTTCATAGAACCTTCGTAACCGGCACCGACGTAAGTGAAGTTCATGTCAAAATCACAAACAGCAACAACGTTCTGGCTCAGCTGTCCCTTTCTGTTGATGTACGCCGTGTGTAGATGCATTGGTACGTGTGCTGAAATATGTGTACCATCCATAGCACCAACGCAGTCCTGCCATGCCTCAACGAAGGGTTTTGTTATAATAGTCTAACGAAATTAAAATGGCCCACAAAACAAAACTTCAATAATGTTGAAGAGGATCTGGATACAATGTTCGATCGATGTTCAGTCAACATCAGCTCACCAGTTAATCCTAAAATAATATCAACGTTCAACGCATACTCATTTAAAACACAGAACGTAGGCAGGAATGAATTAACTTATGATCGGTAAAAATATACCTTAAAGTAAGGATAAAATCGGCCATCCTTGGCTATGCGGTCATGCACAACGTCGAAGTCCGGTGGTACGATCATGTCAACAGCCATGTTTAAAATGGCCTTCGTCACCCTGCGCACGTGCCGGTGGATGGTCTCGGTTGAGTGTTGGAAGCGCTCGCACGAATCACGGAACCGGTGATTCAACCCAACAGTCCACATAAAGATGGCTAGTGCCTCCATGGACTGAACCTGTGAGTTCCTAGAATCGGTCAGGCCGTAATGGTTCTTGAGCGTGTCGTGTAGCGTGTAAAATGTATCCCGGTTCATCCGCAATGCATCAAAAAACCGATCGTCGTGACCAAGTAGTAGCTCCAGCAGCCACTTCGAACCCGTCAATTCAGAGTTATTCCTAGGGCGCCTCGGATAAAACCAATCAGGTGCCAAACACAAACCAATGAACATGAATTCGCTAAGGCCATCGTCGCTATCATCGTTGCTTCTGTCAGTCAACGTCGAAACAGTGTTATCGCTTTCTGATTCCATTGCTGCAGATTATAAAGTTCGATATATCAAAATAACCATTAGTACAGGAAAACGGAACGAGGATTGATAGTTAAGCCCCTCATAAGGTGACAAATTTAAAATATCGTAACAACCATAGAGTAGTCAAATAGTTAGGGCACAAGCAAACACCATTAACGGTCGTCAACAAAATACAAATAGTTAACAATATGAACTGCAAGAATCTACCACAAAACAAAACAACAAGGGCATTTTACAAGAGGGCTACAGGGGAGACCAAACATAGAATACAAGTCTTATACTAATGATTGGGCCGAGAAGGCACAAAATGAAAACGCAGCTCTAGGGGCAAGTCTCCATGTTGACAGGGGGCTGTTCAACCGGCAGACGCATCACCCATTCGCGACGATCATCTTCCTTCATCCGCATAAAAAACAGCCTTGTCTCTTTGTCCTTCAAGCACTTGATGGCTTCGAAAAACAATGACTTAGGCGCAATATCGAGCCTGTACAATGCATCCATGCATTCACCAATCTGGCTGGCAGTTGACTGCGTGATGTTGGCCGCTTTTGTCTCGTTCAACATAATCCAGCACTTAAGAGTAGTGTCCAGCATTGCGCTTCTAGAAGTAGGGTTATCGGATCGTTTCCTGGGGGCACGCCTGGTTGCAAGCCCCTGCTGAGAAGGAGTCAGATTAACCGCAGGGGGGGTGGCCACAGAGGCGTTCGGGGGATTAAGACTAGTTGACGCAAATTGTGAAACTTCTTGTGTGTATCCAGAAGATTCACAACCTTCAGGAATGGCGTCCTGATCAAACGCATCGCTTACCGGATCAACATGATCAGGATCACCCAGTTGCGTAATCTCGTCTTCGGAATCGGAGCCGCCCTGCCCGGAGTATCGGGCCTCCTCGCCGGTGGCAACTCGGTTGTGCCACATCTCCTCCAACAACTCCCAGTCCGGACAACCTTTCTTGCAGCTTATGACGGCAGCGGGATCTTCCTGCAATATGCCAACCAACCAACATATTAGACTGATTTGTAAATGATAAACTGTGGAAATTAAGTCTGCAGTAATAACGGATTACAATTTACCTTGTAGAACTGCGCCCAACGCTCGTCGTCAAACTCCAGCTTGCCAGTAGCTGGGTCCACACCAACGCCCGTCTTCGACCTGCCTAACCTAATGTGCCTCCATAGCACCTTCAGCCTATTATACTTGCCCTTAAGCTGGTCAACGGTGTAATCAAACCTCACCGGACAGTTTGCTCTCATTGCGTACATCAGTTCATTCCATGTTCCGGTGGTAAAGGTGCTCCCTAGTAACTTCCCGGCAAGAAATTCCTGGTAGATAAGCTTGATGAAAAAACGCTCATTTAAGTCACCCCAATATGCATCTTCTTTCTTAGACCGCTTCGGACGTACCGGCGCCTTATCGGCCCTGCCACCGCGGGGAGGTACCATCTAATACTAAATTAACTTGTCCAGTTAGTATCACTAACCAATCGAACATAACCGATTAACTCACACAGGGCAAATGGGAAAAGTCAAATAAATACATATCAAAGTGCAAAGTGTTCGGGTTGAAATGCTGGAAAGATGTTGGCCCAACATCAGACCAACATTGATATCAGAAACTATTATGCCACATAGTCATAGCATACAATGCATGTAGTTATGGATTAACTGACACATCATTTAACCAAATGTCTTTTGTTGGCTGACATTATGTGCGTCAACATCCTAATATACAAAGTAAGAGCAAACCAAGATTACATGGCATAAGCAGATATACGAACAGCACATGTTGTAAACAGGTTACTCTGCAATGAAACTTTTTTAGAAAAATTGGAAACTTATGCATGTAAGAATCATGGAACACGTGCTGTGCGTGTATTGAGTGAACGTTGAGATGTGAATGTGCACACAAGGGAGAGAATAAACACACTAGATGCATGTAGCACGGACATTAACATTTTGCTACATATACATATATATCACACGAACTCAAATCACCAATAGATGAGGTGAAAATGTAACCTTTTGTTGGAATTTGCAGAGGAAGAAGGGATTTGCTGCCACCTGACACACCAACAAAACATGAAATTAGTAAGCAATGCTTAACAAGAAGAACAATATGTAGGAGAATATGAAGTGTAACAACTGGAACAATTTCTCTCACCTTAACTAATAATGAACGTGCTTGGGAAATAAGGAGAGTGAGGGCTGTAATATATAGGAGTTCAGTAGGGGGAAACCAAAAAATTCGAAAATTATTTGGCTGCCACAACACAAAATTTTGATTTAAGGAACCATGGTATTATTACTCACTTACTGAAATTTGGAGGGAAGAGTTGCCGCAATTTTTTCTGTACAATGCATAGATTTGCCGCTAAATTTATGAACAGTGGACGTCGCGTCGGAGCAGCCAGCTTTTGGAAGCTGTCACGGCTGACAGTGGCAGAAAGGTAGAGCTATTTTCTAGCCTTAGTTTCTATTTATTTAATTCCTGAGTTTTGAGAGCAAGATTGGGCCGGTTACAATGCTTATTGGGCTATCTCAGGAGTCCTAAACCAAACAATTTTTTTTGTTTCTGAAACAACTTTTAAATCTCTCAAATGAAAACCAAACAAGGGCTTAGTTAAGGTGTTTCTTGTCCCCAGGGAACGTCATAATATAAAATCCTATTATAGACCGATGATCGTGATGAGGAGAAATTATTTGGTGCAACCGATGCATGTGCATCCATTACCAATATACGGTGGAGATGGGGTTTAGATGGTTATTCTTACAATTTAGTGATTTTCTTTTAATCTCAACAATTGATTGCACATACAACGGATGTATACAATAATTTATCCGTGATGAGAGGGGTTTTTTTTTGATGACGCGGGAACCCTCAGCCACTACCCTTCGGGTGCGCACCGGGTAAACCCACGGGTCGACGAAATAGCCTGCAAACCTCGCCAACCAGGTAAGCCACACTAGGCGAACCATGTGTGACAGGCTCAGACCCAGAAGGCAAGGAATCAATTCGCTCCCACTGGGATTCGAACTTGAGACATTGGAGAGGAAATACCTCCTCCTTAACCAACTTTTTTTTTTTTTTGATGAGACCTCCTTAACCAACTGAGCCACCCACAAGGGGTCTGATGAGAGGGGTTAACAACCATGATAAATATAAAACCTTTGAAAATTTGAAGCGATGTCACAAAAAGAAGGCAAATGCAAATAAAAATAAACAAGAAAATCCTTTAGATAAAACGGAAAACGATTGGATAAAGTTAGATTCTATCAAAAAAGAACCGAACAAATTAAATAATATAAAACCAGTCCACTGATAAACCGACCCATAAAAATTAAAAGATCAGATTTTCTCTTTTTTTCCTCATAAAAAAAACACACATACAACGTTGGAGAGAGAGAGAGAGAGAGAGAGAGAGAGAGAGATGTCGGACGAGGAGCATCACTTCGAATCAAAGGCGGACGCAGGTGCCTCAAAGACCTACCCACAGCAAGCTGGTACCATTCGCAAGAATGGTCACATAGTCATCAAAGGCAGGCCCTGCAAGGTCAATTCAATTCCACCCCCCCCCCCCCCCCCCTTTTGAAAATTAGGGTTTCGTTCCAAGATTCGATTTTTATGTGTTTTTCGATCTGGGTTTGTTTTATTTGCACCAGATCTTTTGGTTTTGTTTAATTTTTAATTTCCACCATCGGCTGTGTGTGAATCTTAACCATTTTTTCTTAATTGAGTGAGTGGATTTGTCGCTGTTTGTTCGGTTTGATTCGATTCCAGTTATTTTGTTTGTTGAGTTTATATCCGTGTTAGGTTGGGCTTTTAGATGGGGATATCTGTTCTATATCGTATAGGAAAGTGGTCTGGTGTTGGTGTATCAAATATCATGTGTTTTGTGCTACAAAATAGATCACAACTTACACGGTAAGGATTATGAATGGTAACGTGTAATCTCTTTGAATGCTCGAACGTTTCGATGAGATGGCGATTCGAGAGTCCTATTCTAAAAATGTGTATATCTCCTTTTGTTATGTTTATGATATGCCCTAACTGTTCCGTTGAGACTGTTATTCTGACTTTCAAGAGTTCTTTGGATGCTTGATTTGGTAATAGTTCTCTAGTTTATGCTGATCATTGATCACACGTGATGAAATCATCCATTCTAGGTTTCTGATTTAAAACGTGGCGTTTTTTTTTTTATCCAGAATATACGGGACATGTTTTTCTCATAATATCGTTGGTAATACTGTTTGGTCTATCCTGTCATGTGATTGGTCTGTAGTTTAACCATTGTCTTGCATTCTGATCGCATATCCTGCATCTCACTATTTGGGTAAGAAAATTGAGATTGATAGTTGAATCTTGACCTCCTTCATGATGCTATTGTGGTAGTTTTCATTATTATGCCTTTCCTAAGAGATTTAAGATTCCACGTTCTTACACTCACGATACATCTTTACCATGAAATGTGTCAGAGATTTTAAGCGGTTTTGATAAAATTGATTCTCACATATTATTTTGTAAATCGTTACTCAAATAGGTTGTTGAAGTCTCCACCTCAAAAACTGGCAAACACGGGCATGCAAAGTGTCACTTTGTCGCCATCGATATCTTCAATGGAAAGAAGCTCGAGGATATTGTTCCATCCTCCCACAACTGTGATGTAATCTGTTATCATCTTGTTATTGTTTTTTCTTTTTCTTCGGAGTTCATCTTGCGTGTAAAACCTTTATGACCAATTGTTAAACAAGTCTGCTGTGTTGTTTGGATTGTTTTGTCAGGTTCCACATGTTAACCGTACTGATTATCAGCTCATTGACATCTCTGAAGATGGTTTTGTAAGCTGTCTTTCACCGTACTATGCTTTGAACAACTTCTATATTGATATATTACCTTTGATAGAAATGTTTAGGAAGCATATCTAACATTCAAGTTTTGCTTTTGTAATTTTCTTATTGAAATATTTTAGGACTTAACCTTTATTCAAGCTTCTTGTAGAAATTATGATAGAATTTGAGCTTTGCTCTTGATCTGATTGATAAATTATCACCGTATAGCCTGCACCTCTCTTGGCTAATATTCCTTTTTGACGTGAAATATGTTATTTAAGATGGCATTTGGTTTTAGCTCTAGGTATGCTGATTTCTTGGGTTTGTTGCAGTATCCTCAGACATTATTGTTCTCAATTAGATCATCATTCTCATACAAAAACTTAAATACCGTTATCAAAGATTTGGAGAAGGAATCCTTAATTGCTCTGAAGAGTATTAACTATCGTTTCTTTATATTATTCTTTAATTTAAAGCTAGAAAAGAGATTGAACCAACTATAACAAACAGGCGAAAGAGGGGAATAAAAGAATAACTTAAGTCGGAAGCTGAAATTTGAGAAGTCCACATCAAGCAATTATTATGATTCATATCTCTAGATCTATTCTCCCGTGGGATCTTGATCAGGTTGATTTATGATTGTAGGTTTCTCTTCTGACTGAGAATGGTAACACCAAAGATGACCTGAAGCTCCCAACTGATGATGCTCTTCTTACCCAGGTGAGCATTCTGTACTTAAGATATTGTTTTGCTCTGTTGCTCTGAATATAACGAGTAATCAACTATCGGTGTTTTATGGTGTGCTGCAGATTAAAAGTGGGTTCGAGGAGGGAAAGGACCTTGTCGTCTCTGTCATGAATGCAATGGGAGAAGAGCAGATCTGTGGTCTCAAGGATATTGGTCCTAAGAATTAATTATGTTCCTTTTTTATCGAAATAAGTCCTGCAATTCGTATTAAAGATGCTGTAAGCTATAACTCTTTTGAAGTTTTTATCTGATGATGATGGGTGAAACTGGATATAGAACAGTTCTGCCGATGATGATCCCTCTAGGGAAATAACTTGATTCACGGCACAGTATGTCTATATACAGACTTATGGTATTTTGTGTTTATTTCTTATTATCAATTTTTGTTGACAATTCATTGTTACTTTAAATTATTGGCATTGTGTTCTCCTATTAGCCACAGCCTAATTTCAGGAAGAAATTTACATGAGCCCTGAAGATCTTTCGAAACTTGAATAGTGTGATTTATCAAGGATTATATACCAAATTGTATAGATTATGAAAACTTGAATGTGGTTCTAATGATGCAATGATCATTTAAAAGAGGAACTTGTGAATTGGGTGGAGTCTAAGATGTACTAGAGTGGAGTGGGCATATTGAATTTGTCGGATGATCAAAAGAAAAGCTTAAAATGGCAGGCGATCACGGAGATTGTTTATTGATATTCAGCGTGCCCTGCTGGATGTTTGCAATGGTATATGTAAGCTATTTGTTATCATAATAAATCTCGCACATTGTGACAAAACTGCGAGCAATCGGTGCGTGAAAATAGATGTATTGGTGGTGATTGTGTATGTTTATTTGTAGACTTTCAGGACCAAAAGAGTGCTCCTTGTTATGCACTCTGTTTCCGTTAATTTGTTTCTAAAAACGCGCTAAGCTCGGTGACTTTTTGTCGGATATGTGAAATCGATCTAAGGCACGCAAGAGCGAGAGAATACCATTGAACTCCTAAACCAAACTCCCAGTTTTCTACTTAAGCAACTTCAAAATAAAAGTAAGAAATAGACTACTCTTGTGAACTCTTGAAAGCACTAGTTCAACTTTTTGTAACAATAATTACTAGTGAAACTACTGTTCATTTTTCTGTATCTGGTAATAGATATATAACCAGTGCCTGTGTGCTTACAACATGCTGGTTCATGCCGTTATCGTTATATGTACTGAAATAATTAATTATATAGAAAAGAGTTGTACAAAGCAAATTAGGATTATCCATCTTTTGATGTAAGGAAGAGACAAGTACAAATTATATGCATGCATGTTTACTTATAATTCATGCTTCACGCCTGCATGAAAAATCCGTGTTCCTTTCTAAATTCGAATATAAAATATATATACATACATGATTGTCAACGGTGTGCTTAATTAGTTCTAAATAATTGAAGTACGTCATGTTCATTTTGATTCCCTTCTAAAGTAAAGTACAAACAAGATGAAGTAGATTGTTACATCATATTTAAATTTTCTTATCCATATGCGGTAATAGCAATCAATGGGCTTTTGGGCCCCACTAAGTGAATAAGTGACGTCATCGACCGGCCCTCCTCTGTTTCACACTTTCACTATAAATAGCAGGAGCTGGCACACGTTACAATGGCCGCCACTAGAGTAGCCTCTTCTTCTTCTTAATTAATTTCATTTCATTTAGCCCCTTGATTGTAAGAAATCTCATTTTGACACACACAAACACACACACTCTCTATTCTTCTAAAAGACATGGCTCACGCTATTGCTCGGGACACACTTGGCCTCACTCAGGAAAACAAGATCGACTCACCAAAGGTTGTTCATTTTTTAACATTGTTCTCAATTTTCTTGATTTTTATTGGACCATAGTGTTTTTAAGAAAGAAAGGAAAAACATGATAGTATAATGTGAATGATGCATGATGATGATGTGTCTGGTATTGAACTAGTTTGGTTGTTTTAAATCCATCAATTCATCTAAAATTATGAATTATGATGTGGGTTGTTTGGAATATTGAATCTTGATTTAGTTTGTTCGTTTATTTGATGTTTGGAGTATTGGGTTTCTGTTGAAGTGATAAAGATTGTATCTTTTTGAAGATTCTGCTCCCAAAATATGAGCTTTATTCTGTTTTTTTTAGTTTTCAAATTATGTATAATTTCAAATTCATTTAAAGTTAAAGCATTAGCGATCTCTCTGTTTTATGCGTTTTTTTTTTGCGTCTTTACCTGCTTGTAACTCTTGCTCAAGAACACTTTTTTTTTTTTTTTTTGTAAAAATGCAACTGGTAGAATTGTTGAGCATGGACTTGTTTGATGTTTTTCGTTTTTAAGCTCATCTAGTCATCTGAATTTATGAATTATGGTGTGAGTTTGCAGTTGTTGAATCTTGATTTGGTTTATTTGATGTTTGGAGTATTGGGTTCCTAATCGATAAAGATTGTATTCTTTTGAAGGTATCGGTTTTTATAATGTTAAACCAGGCTCTATTTTCAAATTACGTTTGTTTGCGAGCCTCATACTTTTTGTTCATCTTCCAGTGGAATCATTGCTAATCTCTCTGGTTTGTGCATTTTTCACGTCTTAACATGCTCAAGAACACATTTTTTAAATAATAATGCAACACTCATGGAGCTGTAATCGTCTGCTTTGGGGCTCTTTTCTCTTTTGGAGATGCTAATACTTGAGGCATAACTAATCTAATGCGTTTCCATAATGTTGTAAGATCTCCTTTGCCGCAAAAGAGATTGACGCGGCAGAATGGAAAGGAGACTTACTTGCTATAGGCGTCGCGGAGAAGGACATGGCTAAAGATGATAGTTCGAAGTTCAAGAATCCGTTTCTGCAAAAGCTAGATTCGAAGCTAGGTGGATTGTTGTCTGAGGCCACGTCCGAGGAGGATTTCACTGGAAAGGCTGGTCAGTCAATTGTTCTTAGGCTTCCCGGTATTGGTTCAAAAAGGGTTGGTCTGTTCGGACTTGGATCAGCAGCGTCAGCTACTGCGGCTTACCGTGGTTTTTGCGAGGCTATTGCTGCGGCTGCCAAGTCAGCTCAGGCAAGTAGTGTTGCCATAACAATTGCTTCGTCTGAAGGGATCTCTGCAGAGTTGAAGCTAAGCATTGCTTCGGCGATAGTTACTGGTAATTTCTTGCTTCACTTATGTTAAGTCTTAATCGCGTGTTTCTTACTAAGTGTGGATTTTCAAAACGTTACAGGAGTTCTGTTGGGGATTTTTAGCGATAACAGGTTCAGATCAGAGTCAAAGAAAGCAGCTCCGAAATCTGTGGATATTCTTGGTCTTGGTGCTGGACCTGAGATAGAGAAAAAACTCAAACATGCTGAAAATGTATGTTCGGGGATCATCCTTGGAAGAGAGCTTGTTAATGCTCCGGCTAATGTACTCACCCCTGGTTCGTATTAGACCAGTGTAGTTCAGTTTACTTCTGCTCTCACCTTTCTATTTAATTTTATAATAGCAAAATCATGTATGCGTAAATTCTTAATTACCAGAATTATTTTCTAGTGTCATGTTTAGTCTTTTGTTCGAAATTCTTATATATTGTATTTTGGATTTAAAAATTCCAGGAGTGCTCGCAGCAGAAGCTAAGAGGATTGCTTCAGAGCACAGTGATGTTTTTTCTGCGAAAATACTAGACGTGGAGCGGTGCAAAGAACTGAAAATGGGCTCATATCTAGCCGTTGCTGCAGCATCTGCAAATCCGCCACATTTCATCCATTTATGCTACAAACCTCCTAATGGACAAGTCAAAAAGAAGGTGGCCTTAGTCGGAAAAGGCTTGACTTTTGACAGGTGAATGAACTTCTCAATAGAGTGAAAAGGTTTCACTTTTGGGAAGTTTAAGGATCTTCAATAAATCTATCTTTTTCTGCTCCTTATCCCCTCATCAATCAATGTACTGAATAAAATTCCTTATGACTCAGTGGTGGCTACAATATCAAGACAAGCTCGCCAGTGGAACTTATGAAATATGATATGGGGGGTTCAGCAGCAGTTCTGGGAGCGGCAAAAGCCCTTGGTCTAATCAAGCCTGCTGGAGTAGAGGTGAACCATTATTCTTTATGGATACGTTTTCTTTATTCATGGATTTTCATTTGTTTGACCTGTTTCTTTTTCTAATTCGTAACTAAATGCTTAGTTCCATTATGCCACCATGTCCTGTGCACACATTTTATCTATATTTCCCTGAAGATTTTGTATTCATTTGACTGATAGCTGACGGTGGATGATTTGTATACAGGTTCACTTCATTGTTGCAGCTTGTGAGAATATGATTAGCGGAACAGGCATGAGACCTGGAGACATTGTCACTGCATCAAATGGAAAGACAATAGAGGTAATTTCTTCATTTTAAAGGTTACAAGCTAGCTCTTTTGTCATTTCTCTGTGTATTATGTCTACGGTTCCTTTCGGGCAATTATGCTTGCTTTCGTTTTGTTGATCATTTTCACGTTTGCTTTTCTTTTTTCGATATTTCTGAGAGGCTACCTTTTTCTGAATTCATAAATGTATTGGATATAAACTTAGTTCCCTTTTAGAATTCAAAGGAAAAATATTTTGTACTATCATATTCACTCCCGTCCATGTATGCCGTTTACCTTTTATGATGTTCTCGAGTTCCATGATGTAGGTAAACAATACTGATGCTGAAGGCAGACTTACACTTGCTGATGCTCTGGTATATGCTTGTAATCAAGGTGTAGAGAAGGTAATGAATCACACTTGCATTTAAAGCGTTTGAAAGTTCCATTTGTAGCAATATATCTGAACTTTCCAATTGCCATGTCTTTGGAGGAGCAAGCATACTCTTAATTCTAGAGAAAATGCCTAGAACATGTATCTTTCGTAGCCCAACGTATTTTCTTCTGAGAATAAGCAGTGCAGTGAAGCATTTTGGTCACTTCAGCATTTGGCAGAGGCGTTGTTGCGAACGTATGAGTAATGAAAAAGCTGAAAATATTGCTGATTTGATGATTCATATGCAACCAGATTAAAGACGGCGTTGATAATATTGCATACTGCTATGTTAAACTGTTACAATAGTTTGCAAACGGAACTTTTGAGTAAATCTTAACATAGTCGTCCTGAATGTGCAGATAGTGGATTTAGCTACACTAACTGGAGCAATTATAACTGCTCTTGGTCCCGCTATTGCTGGTTAGTAATTATACACCGTCTTTTTATGTACATTTCATAAGATTGTCCAACAAGAACACATTCAACATTTGGGAGTAATAGAAATTCGCATTGTAATTTATGGTTAAGATAGTCAAGCACCCTGAGCAACGTATTGGGAGGTAAAGGGTTAAATTCTTTGTCAAATATAGTTGGGGCAAAGGTCATGGCACTGCATAAAGTTCATTAACTAGTGCAAATAACTAGGTATTTTTACACCCAACGATGATCTTGCTAAAGAAGTACTGGGAGCCTCGGAAATTAGCGGAGAAAAGCTTTGGAGGATGCCGATGGAGGAAAGCTACTGGGAGTCTATGAAATCAGGGGTGGCTGATATGTTGAACTCTGGTAGTCGTCAGGGTGGTTCCATCATCGCATCTCTTTTCTTGAAGCAGGTAATCTGTTGTAGGTCTGATATACCATAGGTTTGATAGTTTTCATTATCTAGCATACTTCATTTAAGGATTTGATCATTAGATGGTAATTCATTGCAGGTATACATATTCATTGTATTTCGAGATTGCTTATATTTGCTAGCTTTAGGCAGTATTTCAAAAGAACAGGACCATCTCAAAGATGATAATGCCCTGACTTATTGATACATGAGACCAAAACTCTTTCTTTGCATGAAACTCGTTTCTCGTTTTCAATTGTCGTGAAAAACTGACAAGTTGTTTTTCTCTGGCAGTTTGTTGATGAGAAAGTCCAGTGGATGCACATCGACATGGCTGGCCCTGTATGGAATGACAAGAAGAAAAATGCAACAGGATTTGGTGTCTCGACGATGGTTGAATGGGTGCTAAAGAACTCCTCCTAGATTCTAGGTATCATTCTGCTGATATTAACTCAAATATCCCAATCAAATTGATGCCAGTTTTGGATTTAATTCCCTTTTGTTTGAGATGTCTATTTATAGGAATAAGTTGTTATTGGAATTGGTGAATAAGGCTATTGTGCTGTCAATGGCTCTGCCTTGTTTGTGTTTTGAGCCTTGTGTGGTGTCTTACAAAGATAAAAGGTTGATGCTGTTTCAGTTTGCCTCTTTCTCCTTAAAATAACCTTGTTGAATTCCAATTCTCATCGATACAATACTCGCAATATGGGTATGATAATATTATATATATGAAATGGTGGTATATTTTGATATTAATCTTATATTATGCTTTAAAAAAATTAGCTTACATTAAAACCAAGTGTAGAACACAAGATTTGTAGATTTCCAGTTCCAAGTATATGACTCAGAAATAAGTATAGTACAAGTTTACAATTATCGAATCATTTGGACCGATCGAGGCGCGGCAGAAGTGGCGAGTAGCTCCTCGTGTTTGTCGTCCAACAATGTAGAGCCAAAAATTCGACAGCCAAAGCTTCCTTTCGGTAGTGTCGGGGGCGGCATTGGGTTCGTTTTCAGCTTGGTGCATCTTTACATAGAACGGGCAACAAATCCGACTGATGGAGTGACTACTATGACGCCGCCGCCTTCGGTGAACAGCACAATCAATACCGGTGGTGCAGTTGTGCTTGCCCCTAATGGAAACACTTGTGTTGGAGAGAGTTGGTTTAGTAATTAAGTGTCATATGTGTGTTCTTTCTGTTTGTTAATTAATCTGTAGAAATAATAATATGATTGCTACTGATTTATATAAATAATATTGAAATGAAACAAGTAAAAGTAATCGGTAAATTCTCGATTTTTCTACATAATATCAAGTTGGCATATTATAATTTTTTTATATTTTTATATTATATGTTGTAAGAATAAATATCATAAAGTGCACGCGCTTAAGGTAATTGAAGCGCTTTTGTCGGTCTATTTTTGAATTCTTTTTATCTTATCAAGATGCTTATATATTATCCGTTTTTTAGAATTTTTATTATTATATGTTGAAGTATATAGAAAATAAATATTATGTCTGAATGCTAGAAGGATTTGGGAGAAGCTGCTAGTGGGATATGAATGGGAGGAATTTTGCAAAGTTCCTGATGAGAAATGGCTGAAAGAGTATGCCACGCACAAAACCATGAAGAGCGCATTTAATCCGAATTGTGACTGGCCGATTATCTTTACTGCCGCGGTGTGGACAATTTGGAAAGCTCGGAATGATAGGGTGTTCAATAATCATGTGGACAACACGACGCATTGCCTCTTCAAAATTAAGAAGTTAAGCTTGGAGCTCTTGAGTGCAAAAAAGAAGAAAAATATGAAGCATGGTCGAAGCCAACGGTGGTCAAAGCCCCCTAATGGATGGACAAAGCTTAATGTGGATGGTAGCTTCGAAGGGGCACGCAATGAAGGACGAGTGGTTGGAGTTCTTAGAACACACAATGGCGAATGGAAGTGGGGTTTTAGCACACGCGCAACAGGCACAAGGGTAGATGAAATAGAAGCGGAGGCACTGAGAAGAGGTCTACACAAAGCGTGGGAAAGGTGGATTGAAAAAATCATGGTCGAGACGGATTCCTTGTCGATCTACAAGATGATCATGGGTGAGACAGAGACTCCAATAATCCTTGAAAGGTCGATACGCGAATGCCAGGAGCTAGCTAGTAAACCATGAAACTGCATTATAAAGTGGATCCCGCGCACGGCTAATAGGGTAGCGGATTTGATGGCTAAGAAGACGACGAATGAAGCGGAGGGAGATTTCTTTTGGGATGATCCACCTCCCCATGTTATTGATTCCTTGAATTTGGATATGGTCTAAGGACTTTGTAATTCTTTTGTTCACCAAAAAAAAAAAATTAGGTATCAAAAAGTGCACAATATATGCCCTTTTGGTAATTGAAGGTTTTTTTTTTTAGTTTTGCTTCGGTTTTCACTAGGGTTGTGCAGAAAATATTGGATCAATCGAATCAGTTGAAAATCGATCGAATGACCGCATCCAAAAATTGAATCGAATATTTGATTCGACTTTTGGTTTTTGCCTTATGATCGAAACCTCCCCCCTCCCCCTCCCCCCGAGATTTGATCCTCAATTTCAAAGCTTAAAAATTAGATTGAATCGAATATTCATCTTATTCTTAAAACATAAATTAATAAATAAATATATATATATATATATATATATATAATAGTAAACTAAATTAAGTTATAAAATAACTATATATAATGCTAATGAAATACTACTAAGTAACTTAATATATTAACTAAAGTTTTAACACTTCACACATTTTCCTTTTCAAAAGTTGTAGTACTTTTGTATCTAGTATATATGTATAATCTTGAATTCTAACCTGCTAATTACTAAGTACTCACTTGTCTTTTTTTTTTTTTGTTTTTTTTTTTCTATTTTGAACATTGGATTAATATTTTGTAATGAGAAACCCACTGATACATGTGAGTTTGTTATATATTATCGTTGTATTCATGTTTATTCAAGTTTTCTTTAATTTTAGATGCAAATAAAAAAGTTATATAATGTTTGTTCTTTAATAATAAAATAAATAAGAAAAAATTTTGAAATCAAATCAAATCATATCGAAATCGAATGATTTTGAATCAAATCGACTCGTTTTAAATTGATCTAATTTCGATCTTCGTTTTGCAAGGATCAAAGTCGAATACTAGTGCCGATTCGATCTGATCGATCCAAATGCACAACTATCAAGAGGAAAGTGCACATTAGTAAAAGTTGTTTGGTCTATTTTACAGTAATCTATATATTATCAGGTTGGCTATATATTATATTCTCTTGTAACTTATTATTATATGTTGAAAGAGTATAAGAAACTAATAATAGTAATGTTAAAACAAAAACAAAAAATATATTGAAAAAGCACACACCATGCGCTTTTGGTGAAGCATACTTTCTTTTTGTGTTTTATCTTTTTTTTTTCTTCGATTTCGAGTAACTATAGTGGTGACCCCCTCGTTCTTGAGATACTTCGTTTGTCTCTGTATCTTAGGCATTGTATTTATGTGCATTGACGAGCTACCAAGTCTACCACTCCAACCTCCCCACCAACATCGATACCAAGAAACGTGACCATTTACAATTGCAACTGCGACGAAAGGATATGTTGGAGAAGTTACGACGACTTCCACAATTTTGGTTGATATTAAGTGTTTTATGTGTTTAGGTTAACTTAATGTTATAAGGTAACGTCCTGAAGTGTGTGGGATATATACATACATATATACATACATACATACATACATACATACATACATATATTATAATTGAAATATATATATATATATATATATATATATTATAATTGAAACAAGATACCCTAGCAAACAACCTTGCTGCATTTACTAGTGATTGCACGGAAACACGTTATGTGGAGTTGACTAGAGAGCAACCTACATTATATATTTTATTAAGGGTAAATCCCGTTAAGTCTCGTAGCGTATAGTGCGTTTCTCACTAATACTCCCATGGACTAAATCTGACGATCAAAATACATGTGTCCATAATGAACTATTGATCTACAATCATGGGGGTACAATGCTAATTTTAAAACGTTATGAGCCAAAGTGAGAAACAAACTATACGTTTGATGGGTATAATTTATGATTAGCCCAATACTTGTATTGGGCCGGTCCATAACCGCATTGAATTAGTATGATTCAATGCATTTTCCGCATCTTGCAGTGGGACCCACGGGACGACTGCTATATATAGCCCGTCCCCTTGTAATTCGTGCACGTTTTAATTGGAGAATCAATTCAGCAAAATCAACATCAAATCACTGTTCATTCGAGACGCATCAGATCGAACGGTTTCCATTCGACACGTTATTGGACCAAATTCACCTCATTCGATACGACGAAATACGCATCGAATTCGATACGGTTGTGACATCGAATTTATTGAATTCGATACCCTTGAGTTCTGCATCGAACCTTTGATATATATTTCATATCGAACAAGACATTCGACACGTCAGCATCGAACGCCTAGGATCGACACGCTACAGTAATCTTGTAATTAGTTTATTCAACCTAGTAAGCTTGTAATATGTGTTCCGGACCAAGCCAGTCCGATAATAAAGTTGGATAGCATTATTTTGGTTATTTATATCTCAATTGTATCATTTTACTGTGTTCTATTACCGTGACGAAATAAGACCAAAATATTAGCGACGTCTGTGGGAACACTAAGTTTTATTAGTTTATTAGACATCATGTCTAGAGTTACCCGATCCCGCTGTAGAGCTCTAGAGGGAACTATGGGAGAGGCTGAACGAATAACGCCTGAACAGATAACGCCAGATAATGCGGGACCGTCAGCAGTACCCGCGGCAGTACCAACACCTGCAAGAAGGGAAATTCAAGGACCTCAAGATGTGGAGGCGCTGGGCACTGAAGCAGGTGCGATTGGGGCAACGACGACGAGTGCTTCGATTCCAGACAATATGAAGAATGAACTCATGGCGATGGTAAAAGTCGCGTTGGCCGAAGTACTGACTTCAGCACAGCCCGTATTGATACCATCACCTATTGAACATCCATAGGTATTAAGGGAACAAGGTTCCGTTGCCCAAATACTGAGATGAAATGAGAAAGAAAAATCCCGACAGGATGATAGAAGAAGTAAACATGCATCGAAGGAAATGAAAAGTAGGGGAAAATCTGATGATCAGGGAAAGAAGTTAGTGTCGGTCGAGGTACAATCAAAAAGGCACCGTGAGAGAAGAGAAAAAGAAAAGGAGGAAGACCGCATTACTGAACAGAGAAGAAGAGAAGATATGAGACGTCCGAAAAGTCATGATTCCAGAAGGGAACATAATGAGGAAGAAAACCAAAGAGAAGAACTGAGAAGGAGAAAAGATAGAGATGACAGAAGACATCTGGATGGTCATGACTCACGGAGCAAGCGTGATAAAATGGCCAAAAAAATAAAAAGGCTGGAGAAAGAGAAAGCAACAGTCGAAGCTGAGATGGTACAAGAGGACAATACGTGTAACCGTAGTCCATTTTGTCAAGAAATAGAATCAGAGATCTTGGGACAAGGGGAAAAGATCCCGGACCTGAAAACTTACGATGGTAAGTATGATCCCCAAGATCATCTTTTTCAATGGGATAGGAAATTGTCCCTTTACGGCTTTAAAGACAATATCCAAGCCAGGATATTTGCAACAACTCTGTCAGGAGTAGCTGTGGATTAGTTTAATCGGATTTCTCCAGGGCTGATCAAAAGCTACAACCAATTGAGAAGGATGTTTGAAGATCAATTCTCCAGTCAAGCTAGATTGGTTTTGGGTCACTCCCATCTCTATACGATGAAACAAGAAACCAATGAAAGTCTGAAGGACTTTATGAAATGTTTCAATACGGAGCTGCTAAGGATTGATAGCCCATCTGGAGAGATGATCGTGAGCATACTATTCCGAGCAACCACTAACATAATGTTCAGTGGGGACTTACTCAGACGCAAGCCCACCAACATCGAAGAAATTAATAGAATAGCACATGAGGTGGTTCATTTTGAAGAAATGATGGCAACTAAAGTGCATGTTATTGCGCCCGTGAAAGAGAGAGAAAGAGACAGAGAAGATCACAACCGTTATAACTACAACAACAAGAGCAAGAATTACAAACACCGGGAGAGTTCGCCTAGACGATACACGCCACTAAATGCTCACATCATGACAGTCTTTGGGGCAGCAAAGAGAAAAGGTTGGTTAAAAGATCCTAGACCAATGAAGGAGCCCAAAGCTACAAGATATTCAAATCAATTTTGCAAGTATCACAATCAGAAGGGCCACGATACTGAAGAGTGCATAAACTTGAAGGATGAAATTGAACGATTAGTAAAGGATGGCAAACTTGTGGAGTTTGTTATGAAGGTTCAAGAACAAGAAAACAATTTCAATAGAAAGAGAACTCAATCCCCCAGGAAGGATAAACAAAGGATGGTCGACAAACCACATCTATTCGAGTATCCTCAGATTGAAGATGGAAGCGCAAGGAAATGGATGATCAATATGATATCAGGAGGACCGGGAGGAGCGGATTCCACCAACGGGCGAAGAAGGATCACAAGGCTGATAGAGTCGGATAACTTCGTCAATATGGCCAATATACTAAGAATTGAAGAGATACCTCACGAGGAAGTCACATTCTCTACAAGAGACCTACGAAAATTGAGCGCACAGGCTATACAAATGTCAAATCTAAATTGTCCTCTGGTAATAACTGTGGATATAGCTAATTATGGAGTCACCAAGATGTTA
This sequence comes from Linaria vulgaris, assembly GCA_948329865.1. Lineage (NCBI taxonomy): Eukaryota > Viridiplantae > Streptophyta > Magnoliopsida > Lamiales > Plantaginaceae > Linaria > Linaria vulgaris. The sequence goes on from OX415254.1 coordinate 94,003,130, forward strand.
GTGGACCACAGAAGCTCTGTAAATGTGCTGTTCAGTTCTACATTGGCTAAAATGAGATTGAATAACCAGATACTGGAACTAGTGAGAACATCTCTTCATGGATTTGGAGGCCTAGAGATAGTACCACTAGGAATTCCTAAGCTCCCAACATCATTGGGTACAACGCCACAGAGAAAGACAATTCTGGAGAATTATCTGATCGTTGACATGCATTTCGCATACAACGGTATCATAGGAAGACCGACGCTGAATGCATTCCGAGCGTTACCGTCAACCTATCATCAAATGGTAAAATTTCCAACCTCCGCCGGTACAGGCAAAGTCATAACAGACCGTATCGAAGACTGTAAGTGTTACTTAACTTCGCTCCGAACACGGCCACAACAGGAAGAAGACACAGCAAGGGCATTGGCTCCTGGGCAAATAGAGCACGTAGAATAAAAACTTCACTTCAGTTTATAAGAGTCCTTAGTATTTTGAATATTTTGAATAATATTTATTCGTCCCCTCTGCTATGACAAGAATGAGGGGCAAACATGTGCAAACTTAAAACAGGGACACCTAGGACGTGAGTCTGGAATGCGACATAGGAAATCAGGGTGAACGAGCTGTAACTCAAGCTCCGATCTGCTCACATAATCAGATTCCTCTTAATCAATCGATTTATGTAAAATTCATCTAATATGCATGATAAAACTGTGTGCAGGACATAACGCCCAAGAGGCAACGAGAGGAACGAAAACTCTGTCCATCGTGGCACGAGATACCGAGAAAAGTCAGAGGCAACGAAAGTGATGGAGACTTTGTCCATCGTGGCACGAGATACCAAAAATCCCTAGAGAAACAAAAGCAACGGAAACTATGTCCATCGTGGCACGAGATACCGAAAAAATTCAGAGGCAACGAAAGTGACGGAGACTCTGTCCATCGTGGCACGAGATACCGAAAATCCCTAGAGAAACGGAAGGAACGGAAACTCTGTCCATCGTGGCACGAGATACCGAAAAAAGCCAGAGGCAACGAAAGGGACGGAGACTCTGTCCATCGTGGCACGAGATATCGAAAATCCCTAGAGGAACGAGAAGAACGGAAACTATGTCCACCGTGGTACGAGATACAATAAAAAGTCGGAGGCAATGAAAGGGACGGAGACTCTGTTCATCGTGGCACGAGAAATCGCAATTCCCTGAGAGACAATCAAGAAAGACGGAGACTCTACCCAATGTGATACGAGATACCACATTTCCTAAAGGACACTAGGGAGGGATGAAGATTCTATGTATTGTACCACAAGACACTCAGAATCTCACACAAATGACGAGGAGGGAAGAACGGTTCTCTCCGGAGTGGCAACTATTACCACGACTGCTTGGAGAAACAAGCAAGGAACAAACACTACATATAAAACTGTAAGTGCTATTTAAAACTCACAGTTCGAAAGAACATGAACGAAGCTCTCAAAAGGCGGGTAACAACGACAGAACGAAAACATAAGGAAAGAAAGTACTATGTCTAAAATGACAAGCAAGACATTTTCCTAGATGGAATAATAACAGACAGGATGATTATAACCCTGTAGGAAAAAACTTTATTCAACTCTTCATAGCAGAATGAACAATAAAGAACCGACAGGTTGTCAAAATAAAGTAAAGAACCAATACAGGAAATTGAAATAAAAGGCAACAAATATGAGCTTAGATAATTAAGCAATTCAAGAAGAGAATTCAAAAACGTAAAACTGCCAGTCTTCAAATTGTTCAAACACATAAAAGCGACGCTGCGCCACAAATAAAACTAAATTAAAAATTGTTCATAAGCATAAAAAGAAAAAAGGCCCTAGGGCTGCAACTTCAATTTTCTTCCTCATCCTCAGAGGAGGGATACGGCTCAGGCATCAGAGGAGGAGATGAGAGTCCCTGGAGGACAAGATTGTCATTCTCCAGCAGAGAAGCGAACTCGTCAGGATCTGCAGGCTCAGAAGCTGTTCGAGGCGGCAGAGGTTCCCGATTGGGCCCCAGAGACAGGATCAACCAATCTGGCCTAAAACCGCCACGGACGTACTGCGTCGCATAAAAATGACGGACAGTCAAAACTTGTGCCTTGCGAGCTTCGAGATCGCCTCGGCGAGTGCAAATTTCTCGGAAGGTGTTGCTCCGAAGAAATTCTTCGGCGATCTCCACTTTCTGCTGAGCAGAAACCTATAGGGGCACGAAGGTTATTAATATGACAAAATATCAAAGGAACGCAAAACACTAGAGTTGGGAATATTTTACCTCGCCTAGTCCGCGCTAATATCCAGTGTTGTCAGCATTATAAGCCTCTTCTCTAGCAATCGCCACTTCCTGTTTGAGCTCGGTGATTTGTTTGGTCAGCTCTTCTTTAAGCTGATCAGCCTCCTCCCGCGCCTTTTTTGCTGCCTCCCTATCGGCATGCGCCCTCGCATCATAATCATTGACATTTTGCAATGCCTATTCTTTATCTTCAAGGGCAGCTTTAAAGGCATCAGTATCACCACCAGCAGCCGTTCCCCGGACTTCCATTAGCACCGAGAACATAGTGTCCACGAAACTGCTCGCCTAACAATTAATGAGCAATCAATTCAACATTTAAAATTCAGGTCAAATGAAAATTAGCTCAAAGAAAAGAAATAATTACCGTTGTCAACAAATGAAGCGTATTTCGCTCCACCATCCTCCTTTCTTCAGCAGATACCGGAAGAGGAACAACAAGACCAGGCAAGAGAGACTTCAGGTGGTCGATAGTTTCGGCCTCTGAAATTTCGTACCCACCGGCCCGAGCACGTGGGCCTTGGCTAGACCCAATCCCTGCACTTGGTCCAGTCACATGGGCCGGGGCGTTGGCAGCACTTGGCCTACCTGTTCGGGCGGCAGGTGGAGCAGCCCCTCCGGTTTGTGACCGAGTTTGAGGCATTTTTCTCTTTTTGGTCTGGACGGCGCCTTCGATATTGTCGCCTAGACCAGCTGCCAGGCTCTCTGAAGCTTCAGCACCACCTTGAACAGTGTCACGATTTCCCCCCAATATATCCTCGAAAGGATCGACTGCTGAATCCGCAACAACAACAGTAGAAGGACCGGCAAGGCTTTTCTTGCCCTTACTCTTTCTTTTTCGTGGGGGAGGAATATCAGTAGCGGTGTTGGTCTGTGAGCTAGCCTGATCAGCAACAACGACTCGGTTTATCCTCGCATGGCGGTCCATAATATAATTGACTGCAAGAAAATTATATCAATAGAATATTCAACAGACGTAAATCAAAAATATCAAAAGAGTTACGCAGTTATACCAATGGTCATCCTCCCGTTATATTTCACTGGGGACAAGCCAGCTAACGAGAGGACTCGATTTCAATTAATTTTTTGACATCAAGTTGATATTCTCGAACTAAATTTGGGATAAACCCGCAATCCCATAAAGTCGTAGAAATGCCAGTGGGTATCGTTACCCTTGCACCTTTATACCATTCATGGCGGTAATACCTAAACTCACCTTCATAACTCTTCTTGATATAAAAATACCGTCTCTTCCAATCTTTCCCATATCCGGTCGCCCCACCATTCAAGAACTTACGATGCGTTTGTGCCTTGATATAATAAAACCCCTCATCTCGCCTCGCAATCTCGAATAATGCGTAGAATTCGTTGGGACTTTGTGGTTGGCGCAATGCTTTCATGACAATGATGAAGCCAATCAAGTTCCCATAAGAATTTGGCTTGAGTTAGGGGGGGTACATGATTATTCTTCCTCAGAAGCCATCTTAATTCGAAGGAGATTGGAAAGCGAAGACCATTGAGGAGCTGACCGACAAACACAGTCATATGCCCGGGTGGTGGGGTATGCATCCGATCATTTGGCCCAGGGAGGACGATTTTATACTTATCAGGTATATCGAATTTTTTGCGGAGCCCTTTACGACTATGTTGGAGGCGGGAAACGTACTGGTCATAGGCCATTCTTGGGACCTCAACATGATCGTCAAACTCCCTATTGATATAATCTACATCTTCTTTGCCCTCTCTGGGAGCACGATTATCCCAGGAGGATGACACTGGCGAGTTATTAATTTCAAACTCAGGCGTTGTTTGTTCAGTATTTGCGTCGGGACTGTTACCCGCGGGTGAACCAATAGTTTCTATATCTATTAACTCAACTTCATCTACTGCGACTGTGCTCAAACCCGCGAGAGCCTTAGATGGGCTCACCATATTAATCAAACTGAAGTTGGAGCCACTATTCGACTCACTGCTCACCATCTTTGACGAGAACGAACTGTAATAAATTAAAAATAAACGGAGTCTGACTAAGGACGAACACGTCACTCTAGGCTCTCACATATCTCTCAAACATGCTTAAAATTAACTTATTGAAAAAATAAAATCTAATAAATAAGGGCATATTATTTTACCTTAAATGAATTTCCAGGAGAAAATCTTTTGCTTGATTAATTGATCTGATAAAACGGCGACAAAGTGCAAAATATTAAAAAACAGAGATAAACATCATAAATATCGCATGATAGGCCTTCATAAAAGATTAAGGCACCGCATCGAACAATCACGGTTCGATGCCAAAGGCATCGAATCTATGTTGTTTGATTCGGGCTGCATCGAATTGCATCTGTTCGATGCGCTTTACCTTGAAACAAAACGCGCAGCGAGCAGAATGAACCCTCCAACGCAGTCCATCCCTTATATAGGCAGCGGGCGACCCATTAGGCCCATATCATAAGCACATCAAATCTGCGCATCGAATGCGTGCTATTCGATGCGACAATACAAACGCATCGAATACCTTTTATTCGATGCGGCTATGCAAACGCATCGAATGTATCCCGATTCGATGTGTTTCGTTAATTATCGGATATCAATTGCGGGCATTCGAAATCTTTTTCGAAGTAACGAATGATTAGGAATATCCCTAATCAGTGAAAAATAATTGGTATCAGGTAAATAAGCAACTCCGCCAGTGTGCTTTCACTGCCAGTCCCAAGCCAGGATAAAGGAGGAGGGTTGTGGTAGGCTTGTGACAGCCAACGTAAAAACCCCGTCACATCCTATGATATGAACCATACTATGAATTTCGTTGGGGCGTTCCCTACTCAGCGACGCGCTACATCGGACTCCGGGTGTAGTGATAAATGGGCAAGGGTTGCTAGGTCGTCGCCCGGAAGCGACGCGCCACATCGACGTCCGGGTGTGGTGTCAAATGAGCAAGGGTTCCCTCACCTTCCAGGACGGGTGAGGGTAAAGAAGTTAGTCCAGGAACGACGAGTTCGCCTTGCATCGTGGAATGTGGGGTCACTCACAGGAAGATTGGCCGAGCTAGCTGAGGCAATGGCTAGGAGGAGGATCAACTTCTTGTGCGTGCAAGAGACCAACTGGGTTGGTGAAAAGGCCAAAGTAGTAGACCCTTGGGGTTGTAAGCTTTGGTATACCGGGACAGAGAAGAACCGAAATGGTGTTGGGATCATCATAGATAAGATTTGGCTCGAAGACGTGGTGGAAGTCAGAAGGAAGGGCGACAGGATCTTACTGGTCAAGTTGGTCATAGGCGAGGATATCTTGAATGTCATTAGTGCCTATGCACCACATATAGGACTAGACGAAGCAGTGAAACGTAAGTTTTGGGAAGATTTGGACGAGATGGTACAAAGGATCCCTAGTAGCGAGAAACTCTTCATTGGAGGTGACTTTAATGGTCATGTAGGATCTAGCCGTGATGGGTTCGAGGACATCCACGACGGGTATAGCTTTGGGGATCGCAATGAGCCGGGGAGCGCTATCTTAGACTTCGCCCTCTCCTATGATTTGCTTGTAGCAAATACTTGGTTTAAGAAGAGAGAGTCTCATTTGGTCACTTATAGGAGTGGGTTAAATAAGAGTCAGATAGATTTCTTCTTAGCTAGGAGAGCAGATAGAAGTCGTTGCATAGATTGCAAGGTCATCCCCGGGGAAAGTGTAGTTACGCAACATAGGGTCTTGGTGTTGGATATTAGACTGCGGCAAGGAGTGAAGAGGAGTAGGCGCCGGTTGGAACCTAGAATTAAGTGGTGGCGGCTTAAGGAGTCTACCCAAAAGGCGTTCGTGGAGCGAGTGGTTCAAAAGGTAGACTGGAAGACTGAGGACGATGCAGATGCAACTTGGACCAAAATGGCTTGTTGTATCAATGAGGTAGCTAAAGACCTCTTAGGTGAATCCCGAGGTAGTAGCCTGATAGGTAAAGACACGTCATGGTGGAATGAAGAAGTGAAGGCGGCTATCAAGGCCAAACGGGATTGCTACAGGGATTTGAAGAAGAACCATGATGGAGCAAGCTTTGAAAAGTATAAGCTAGCTAGGAAAGAGGCAAAGAAAGATGTTGGACTAGCGCGAGAGGCTGTGTACAAGGAAATTTATGAGAAGAGGGATAGCAAGGAGGTCGAGAAGGATATATACAAAATTGCTCGCATTAGAGAGAGGAAGACTAGAGACCTAGGTGCAGTGAAATGCATCAAAGATGAAGGTCAGTCTGTCTTAGTGCGTGAGGACCAGGTCAAAGCACGATGGAGGGAGTACTTCGAGGGCCTGTTCAATGGAGGCCACACCCAAGCAGTGGGTGACATCTCACAGTCCCCTCAAGATCTGAACCGCAATTTTATGCGCCGTATTAGAAGGTCGGAAGTCAAAGATGCTTTGAAGAGGATGAAGACTCGAAAAGCCGTTGGTCCAGATGGTATCCCTATCGAGGCTTGGAGAAGCATGGGAGAGATAGGGGTGACCTGGTTGACGGACCTCTTTAACAAAATATGGAGAACAAATAAAATACCAGAAGAGTGGAGGAAGAGCACGCTAATACCTCTTTATAAGAACAAGGGCGATGTCCAAAACTGTTCTAACTATCGTGGGATAAAGCTTATGTCTCATACCATGAAGCTATGGGAGAGGGTGATCGAACACCGATTGAGACAAATTGTTCCCATATCTGAGAACCAATTTGGATTTATGCCCGGAAGGTCGACCATAGAGGCCATCCATTTGATTCGTCAGCTCATTGAACGCTTTCGAGAGAAGAGTAGAGATTTGCATATGGTCTTTATCAACTTAGAGAAGGCATATAACAAAGTACCTCGAGATGTATTATGGTGGACCTTGGTGAAGAAGGGGGTACCCATTAAATATATCAACATCATTAAAGATATGTATGAGAATGTGGTGACAAGTGTCCGGACTTGTGGCGGTTTAACAGACGTCTTTCCAATTACAATTGGCTTACATCAGGGGTCAGCTTTGAGCCCATTTTTGTTTGCCATTGTAATTGATGAAATCACCAGAACCATCCAAGACCGAGTCCCATGGTGTATGTTGTTTGCAGACGATATTGTCCTCATCGATGAGACGAGAATGGGAGTTAACGCTAAATTAGAACGATGGAGACAAACATTAGAAGCACGAGGATTTCAACTAAGTCGAACAAAAACAGAGTACCTCGAATGCAAGTTTAGCAAACAACGAAGAAACAACGAGGGCACGGTTCAGTTGGATGGCCAAGAGATACCGAGAAGTGCGCATATTCGGTATTTAGGCTCCATACTGCAGATGGATGGAGAGTTAGACGGAGATGTCAACCACCGCATCCAAGCTGGATGGACAAAGTGGAAGAGTGCAACATGGATCCTGTGCGATCGTAACTTTCCTCTAAAGCTTAAAGGAAAGTTCTATCGTACGGCTATTAGACCTGCTTTGCTTTATGGCTCCGAGTGCTGGGCTATTAAGCAAAGTCATGCACATAAAATGAACGTTACGGAGATGCGCATGCTTCGGTGGATGTGCGGTAACACAAGGAGAGATAAAGTGCGCAATGAAGATATTCGGCATAAATTGGGTGTGGCGGCCATTGACGAGAAAATGCGAGAAAATCGCTTAAGATGGTTTGGGCATGTTAAACGCAGATCCAAAGATGCACCGGTACGACGAGTTGAGGATCTCGACTTAGGACAGACGGCTAGAGCTCGCGGGAGACCGAAAAAGACGTGGATGGAGGTCATACGGAACAACATGAAGCTAAAAGATTTAAATGAAGACATGATCGTCAACCGAAACCTCTGGAGGCAGAAGATTCATGTTCACGACTCGACGTGATTCATTTATGGTTCATATAGCCTACCCCAATTTAATTGGGATTACAGGCTTTGTTGTTGTTGTATCAGGTAAATAAGCCTCATCGAGGTGGTACAACGTCAACCATTTATCAATCCACAGTTTATTATTTAAGTTTGGAAATCGATCTCAAATTAACAACGTCTCCCAAACTGGGGGGACTAAGTGATGGGTATAATTTATGATTGGTCCAATACTTGTATATTGGGTCGGCCCATATCCGCATCGAATTGGTATGATTCGATGCGCGCATCGAATCCCGCATCGAATTGGTATGATTCGATGCATTTTCTGCATCTAGTAGTGGGACCCACGGGACGACTGCTATATATCGCCCGTCCCCTTGTAATTCGTGTACGTTTTAATTGGAGAATCACTTTAGCACAGTCAGCATCGAATCACTGTTCATTTGAGACGCATCGGATCGAACGGTTTCCATTCGACACGTTATTGGACCGAATTCACCGAATTCGATACGACGAAATACGCATCGAATTTGATACGGTTGTGACATCGAATCTATTGAATTTCATACCCTTGAGTTCAGCATCGAACATTTTTGATACATTTCATATGGAACAAGGCATTCGACACGTCAGCATCGAACGCCTAGGATTCGACACGCTACAGTAATCTTGTAATTAGTTTATTCAACCTAGTAAGCTTGTAATATGTGTTTCGGACCAAGCTAGTCCGATGATAAAGTTGGATAGCATTATTTTGATTATTTATATCTCAATTGTATCATTTTACTGTGTTCTATTACCGTGACGAAATAAGACCAAAATAACGTTAGGGGGCTTAACGAAATTTACCATTTTTTAGCAATAAATAGGTTAGCTTATAAGCTTATATTAACACCAAAGTTTTGTTGTGAATAATTATTAGACAACATTTCATTGGATAAAAAAAATTGAATTTCTAAAAATGCCTGATAAGTTTTGTCCACTTTAGTTTTTGCCCGAAAACTTTTTAAGCCTGAGTTTATGCCCGATAATTTTTGCCAAAAATGCCCGAAATACTGTTTGGCCTCCAAATCATGAAATCGCGTCTCAGGTGACATTGTCGCACTTCCACGTGGATAAAAAGTGGTACACCTGGACTAATTTTTCTTTAAAACCCGATTTACTTAATGTTTTTTTTAAATAACGTAATACAACTAACGTATTATACATATATACACTTAAATACACACACACACACACACATATATATATATATATATATATATATATATATATATATATATATATATCACCCTACCATAATTACCGACGCGAAAAAAAAAACCCAAACATATTCTCCTGTATTTTTGAAGAACCCTAATTCAATTTGGGCAAATTCAATTCGGCTGCTTTCTCTCCCTCTTCTTAATTCAACAATGTCTGAAACTAGTTGTCTAGCTGATATCAACGACTTTTGTGGGAAAACAACGGTGATGAGGACGTCTTTGACCGACACGGATCCTGGTCGTCGATTTATTGGATGTTATAAAGGTACAAATCATGGTTGTGGGTTGTTCTTCTGGGTCGATGATCCTTTATGTGAGCGAGCTAGAGTTGTGATACCTCAGTTGAGGAGGCAGATTGAAGGAATTAAAGAATTCAAGAAGTGAAACATAGATGCAGAAGAAGATAAAGGGGTATGGGAATATGATGTCGAGTCTAGCTAAGCAGAATGCAGAGCTAGAAAAAAATGTTAATTTGAAATGCAAGAACAAGAATTTGTTGCTGCTCTTAGTTTTTCTGATTTTGGTGGTGATTTACCGTAGTGTGTGATTCCAGAAGTTATCAGTTTTTAAGGTTTAGTGTGTGTCAGACATGTTTTAGTCAGTATTTAAGGGGGAGTCTTGTAACTGATTTAATGATTAAAGAGCGTCTAATGAAGATGGAAACGATGTGAATGTTGTTCAACCGTCTGTATAGGGTGAAGCTCGAAAGAAATTAGGGGTTGTGACCCTTGATGATGTGGTGTTTTATCGGCTCGTGCTATGTATGTTATTTGATTATCTTGGTTAGGTATTTAACTCCCTTTATATATACCTTGCAGCCTACTAGGATGGACAACTTGTTTATACTTAATGGGTTCCAAAACTATACGAGAATGATTTATTTGTTCCTAGTGAAAGAGCTCCCAATCCCGAAGATAAGGGTGTTGTCATACATGGATGTTCTGTATGGCAATATCTAAACTTTCTGTTGGTTTTTGAACAATTTTTTATTTCTTTTTTTGTTATACAATTTTATATTTTTGTTGAATGGTGACGTTGATTGTATGTGGCCCGCTTGAGGGGCTTTTTTTGGTATGCATTGGCATGATGTTGAACAATTTTTGGTGTTATGTTGATTTATGATGATGCTATGCTGTGTTGTTGTTGTTGTTGATTTCTGTTTGTTGCCTACTTTTGTTTACTATTTCTCATTATGATGATGCTAAGATTTGGTGCATATCTTGTTGAGTGAATGAAGAACATGCGTGCAATTTATGTTTTTAAAAAACAGAGAAATAAATATCATAAAAGTGCACGCCCGTAGGTAATTGAAGCGCTTTTGTCGGTCTATTTTTTATTTATTCTTTTATTACATAATTTTTTTAATAACTTTTATTATTATATGTGTAAGAATATAGAAAATAATAATAATAATGTGAAACATTACACAAAAATAAGTATAAAATAGTGCACAATATGCCCTTTTGGTAATTGAAGTTTTTTTTTTTTTCTTTTTGATTCAATTTTGCTTTGGGTTTGAGTATAGAAAAGTGCACAATAGAAAAAATAGTTGGTCTATTTTCCAGTAATCTATATATAATATTTTCTTGTAACTTATTATTATATGCTGAAAGAATATAAGAAACTAATAATAGTTATGTGAAAACAAAAACAAAAAACTTATTTGCAAAGCGCACATGCCATTTTGGTGAAGCATACTATCTTTTTGTGTTTTATCTTTTTTGCTTTGATTTTGAGTAACTTTAGTGGTGGACTTCTCATTCTTGAGATACTTCGTTCGTCTCTTTATCTTCGGCATTTTAGTTTTGTGCATTGACGAGCTACCAAGTCTACCACTCCAACTCCCCCACCAACACCGAGGCGAGGAAACGTGACCATTTAAAATCACATTGCAATTGCAAATGCAACAAAAGGACATGTTGGAGGAGTTACGACAACGTCCAAGATTTTGGTTAAGTGTTTTATGTGTCTAGGTTAATTTTATGTTATAAGTTAAATATTTTGAAGTGAAAACCCCATCAAAAAATCTTACTGCATTTACTAGAGATTTGCACGAAAACGTGGTATGTGGCAGGGGCGGACCCAGAAATTTTTTCCACCCCCGACTAAAAAAAATAGTCAAGTTTGGGGATGTTGGATGTTGTGTGGTTTGTGAGTTGCTAATTTTGTATTCTTTCAATTTATTCTTATATCTTACATGTTAATTATTTTGTTCAAGTCCAGTAAGAAATAAATAATAAATATATTAATTTTTTATATGAATTATAAATATACTAGTTTATGGGGAATATATAACATCAGTAGATCACATGTCTTAATTATAAAATATATAGTCTTGATTTTTGAATCTTTTATAATTGTAAAGTACATGATAAAATAATCAAATATATTTAAAAGACGTAACGAGTACTGCATGTTATAAAGTGTTATGCATTGATTAATATTATAATTTAGGAATTAAGAAATCAATCTAAATTGTTGTGCAGGCACGTTTTATGTGGATTGTGGACTTTTTTTTTTTTTTTAGATTTGGGTTTCTTTGTTATAATAGTGAGCAAAAAGAGAAGTGACTTGATTTTATCTTTAAGTAATAATTCTATGGACTCATAGGAAAATGAACTGACTTTTAACAGAGTATTGGACTGGAGCCCAAATCACTACTAAATACTAATACTAAAATAAATTCACCCTGGGCTGGAGCTCAGGTTAGCCCTCTACCTGGGCCCGCCCCTGGTATGTGGAGTTGACTAGAGAGCAATCTACATTATGTATTTTATTCAGGGTAAATCTCGTTAAGCACCTTAACGTATAATATGTTTCTCACTAATATTTCTCTGGACTAAACCCGAAGGACAAAAATACATGTGTTCAAAATGAATACTGATCCACAATCATAGGAGTATGATCAATACCTGGAGGGTACAACACTAATTTTGAAATGTTAGTGAACAAAATCAAAAATACACTATAAGTTAAGGAGCTTAACGTGATTTATCCTTTAATTAACAATAAATAAGTTAGTTTATACACTTATATTAACATTGAAGTTTTGTTGTGAATCATTCTTTATTAGAAAGCACTTCAAACACTTTCAGAACACTCGTAAGCAACACAGTGAATTTGTAAAGCATATCGCCACTTGATCTCAACAAAAAAAGAAAAAAAGAAGAGCAAAATGGTTTTATCATAATGTGTTACATTTTCCACCCAATTGGCCTCTTCGATAACAGTAATTCCTATTGAATGTAGGACGCGAGCAATGTTTTTTTTTCGCATTCTACTGTTGTGATTTTACGGTCTAGTGGCATTTGGGGCCTTAGTCGTGATTTTTGGTACTATTGCCATTTTGTTCGTGGGAAGTACGAGAGCTTCATTTCATCCGTGAATCAAAAAACATCGTCTTGGTTTTCGGCTTCATTGTGTTTCTGAAAATATATTTTTACCATTTCCTTCAGAATGAGCGAACAAAGATGGAACACAAGCTCTCATTTGTTACTACCAATGGCAAACATGGTTCATAAGGGGTGCAAAAGTTATTTGCGCAACCTCAATCTTTGTAGCTTGGATCAAAATTCTAGTGACAATTAATGTTGGAAATATGTTTGCCACGACTGATACTGTTATTTGTGCATTAAATACTAGAGGAAATTGAATCTATTAGGCATCAAAGCCAACTCGAAGGTGTTTGTACCACGATCGTGGTGGCATTGATAATTTTCATAGTCTAGTTAGTGTTATTATGTCCTATGAAGGTGATTATAACACCACCACCTCAACTGTCTGCACCTTTAGCTTTTGTGCAAGTAACTAACTTGATACACGCTACGATGGAGAAGATTTAGGTGAAACTTATGTCATTTATGGTTATTGGTTAATTAGTTAGGAAACTAATTAGAAGTAATCATATCCACATACAACATAAACACTAATCAAATACTACTGCGTCAACCATCTGAATTACTCCAAACAATTAACTACTAAATAATTAACTTAAACACATGCATAACAATAATATAACATAAACAGTAGGTTTGGACATCGTAGCTCCTCTTTAGTGTCAGTGCCTTACATTGGCAACCGCAATGCTAGTGTAAATGGTCACATTTCTTCGCGGCATTGGCTGAGGGAGTTGGTTTGGTGGTTCGAGGGATGCAGATTAGTCTAATCCCGAAGAGGAAGAGGAATTCTCACGAACGCTCAAAGGATGGGAGATAGAAATGTGCAGTTGTCTTCGTGTCCATCTACTTTTTCGTTTTCATGCAACCGCAGGGCCAAGAGGTGAAGAGTTGGGAGGGGTATTACGACGAAAAACACCACCAATGGCCTCCCATTGAGAGCTACCTTGATCGTCGCAATTTCAGCGGCAGCCTAGGCAATGTAGGACATGGCTGCTACAGGGTCCTAAGGCACTGTGGTGGTTTTGGTGGAGGTTATATAAAATAGAAATAGATAAGGTAATGAGAAATATCATAAGAATGCAATATTTTTCTTCGCCATAAGATTTTGTTGTTTATTTTCCAAAAGATTAAATAACTCAAATCACGGATTCTAAACTTCAATTGTATTTTTAACATATTGCGTTAGAGGCTTCTCTCGAGATCTCGGTTGACAAGCTCTACTTGTAGGACTCTTCATTTTGTTTTATACATAACAAGGCCTTCAAGAACACTCTATTTACTAGTTTCAGTTAGAACATCGATTCATATATTTAAAACATCAGTTATTGTCCTCATTATACAGGCTCAAGAACATTTGCTATGCACCTCATGTGACCCAATGAATAGTCGAAGCTTCTGGTTTGCAAAAGTATAGTTTGCACGGTTAAAAGATGTAATATTACACCAAAAACCACAGAAGCCCATCTTATTTCAGAAGTCTCCCTTCTACTACACACAAGGGAGAAACACTTATGATTATGGATCAAAATTTTCATAGATTTCCTCGAAAAATATCAAAATGTTGCATTTTTTACTCTACCAAAATGAACATAGATGTGTTTCGTGCTCATTACAAGTACAATTTTCAGAAATTCTTCGAAATATGCCGATAAGGTTTCGAGACATTGTGAAACATTTCATAGTTTTAGCTTGATCGAAACCTACTCGGAACCGCAAACTTTGATATCATGATCACCAAGTATATTGTGTTCACACTTATCATACTAAAAGTATACAACATCGGAAAAAATAAATTGATTTTCTTTTTCAGATTTCACTTTTGAATAATGCTATCATTAAATTTAAATGTGTTAAAATCTTGAAACATATTTGTAAAATTGAAATAAAACGAATTAATTATCAAGTAGAGTCGATGTACGATGAAGTGGCATAACAAGTCGGTATATGACATATATAGAATATCGGATAGTTATTTCCTATAATTTAAATACTTTATCCACAATCAATCCTCGATTGTGCCACGTGATTCTCAAAAATCATCTAATATTTATTTCGAACAACCGATTGGATCCGATGTAAATCACAACTTTGAATTTGGCTCTCTAAATTAGTAGAGCAATAACTACTTAAATCTTTTTATAATATAATCCACCATTGATAATTTTTCCCAATTCATAATAAGATGAACCCTAATTCCCAAATCTCAATTCCCCCATGTAATCCTTCAAAATCCAAAAATGGCGAGCTACCCATTTCACCTTACGCTAATCCCCACCATAACCCTAATTCTCCTCATCAATTCATCCATGGCGGACAACACAACCATGACCCTCGATTCCGATCCAAGAACATTCGTCCCATTTGGTACAACATTTCAAGGCCAAGGTTACATCTCCATTGTACTCTTCTCCGTTAATTTTACCGCAACCCCCAAAATCAACTTGACCCGCATTGGATTCTTCCTCGCCTCGTCGTTATTAACACCTAACAATCAATCTTGCCTAATTGACGACCAAGATTTATCGCCTATTGTGACATTCAACGATATCCCTTCGGTAACTGATCCGTCGTCCTCCGTTAGACGGACGGTTGAGATCAGGGACCGGAAATCATACTACATTTTGTATAGAAACTGTGTCGAGAACACGGTAGTGAGTTTGAGCGCTTTGATTGATACTTACGATCTTGAAACTAAACGTTACGGAGACTACGTTGCCAAATTCTTTGCCCTGTTGCCGAAAGTTATGTTAGCATCGATTTTGTTGAGTGGAGTTTTGATATTGATTTGGGGGCATTGTAGTTATAAAAACCCGAGATACGTTCATATGATTCAGCATTTGTTTGTGGTGTTTTTGGCGCTTAGGTTCTTTAAATGCGTGTGCGGTTTGGGTCCTCAACGTCCGCTTCCCGAGATTATGAACTCGAAGTTAGGGGAGCTTTCTGTGTTGATTAATTTTTTGTACTATGGTGTTGGCGTTGCGCTTTTGTTTATGCCGATGACCTCGTTGCTGAAGTCTTGTTTGAGAAAGAGGGAAGAAGAGGTGTTGATGATTTTGTTGGTACTTCAGATTTTAGCTGATTTGTTGCATACTTTTAAGGTTACTAGGTCGGTGAAGCTTTATCTCGAGCATCCGTATGATCGGTTTATAGATCGTTGGGACTACCTTTATGTTGTTGCCAGCGTGTTGATTTGTGTCGTGATGGTTCTCTTGTTTGTGGTTGTGACGTCAAGGCTGAAGAGAGAATCTATTAACGGACATAACGGGGCCAAGAATTTGGAGAAGTGGAAGATATTGATGGTGATGTATCTTGTGTTCTTGTTGCATCAGTTGATTTTGAGAATTAGTGTGTTAGTTTTCAGGATGGCGAGCGATTACAATGTGTGGTGGATGACTCTTGTGGTTGAGCATGTTGTTAGGTTTCTGTTTTTCGTGTTTCTTGTTTATGTGTTTCGGCCATGCTTGAGAAACGAACGCTCCCTGTGGGGCAATGAACATGTGCCGGCTCTCCCTTCTCACAACGGGAAAATTTATCCACTACAAGACCACGAGGGTGGTCAATGATACATGCGTTTGTCAACTGATCTGTTTTTGTATAGAATGAAGCTAACATTTTTTGTAAACTGCTATATTCTAGTTATGTTAGAGAGGTGTAAAATGTATCATGAGAGTGTGCTGATCTGTGTACTTTTTAGCATATTACACTGTTTTATAGAAAGCTAAAGCATATATGTGATGTGTTGTGCATGGAAATTAAACATTCATTTTGCTGGTGGAGTTTTTGTCTTGGTCATTTGTATATCAATTCATATTCAAATAAATACCAACCATTGATCAAACACAAATTTCACTGTTCCTTTGTCATAACCTTTATTTAATTTTATATATTAAATGACCAGAAAAGACCACACTATTTCGTTCTACTTATGGGATATGTCCGCATAGTATAGAGGAGAACATTGCCACATAAGAACTGCACATAAAAGGCACGGGACAAAAGAGAGAGACAAATATCCACACTTAACAATAGAAAGGAACATAAATTTGTTATTTTTTGGCTCCACTTTGAAAGAAGAATCAGAATAAGACCAATTGGTCTTTGGTGGGGTCAAAAGTCAAGAACTCCAATGTGACTTTTCCCACCCACAAAAAGTAGTATCATGTTAAACTAGGAAACCAATGACAT
Source organism: Linaria vulgaris (assembly GCA_948329865.1). NCBI lineage: Eukaryota > Viridiplantae > Streptophyta > Magnoliopsida > Lamiales > Plantaginaceae > Linaria > Linaria vulgaris. The sequence continues at coordinate 94,020,094 of OX415254.1, forward strand.
TGACTAATATTACAATCCTCAAGAAAATGACATAAAGACTGAAACCCTAATTCCCCCAAACACTCCTGGTCCAAAATATCTTTTGGTCAAGAAAATTGTACCCCTACTTACCCCACAGGTCCACAACACACACCCCTCCCCCTTTAGCTATGAAACAAAAACCCTCTTTTGTTGCAATCTTGGAGCCACATGAATAATTGATGATAACAAAAAAGACTTGTTCATATGTTTTACTTACCGAGGCCTAAAGTCCCACAAGTGAATAGTGGCATCAGATGAACATGCAGCCACATATCTTTCATCTGCAATAAAAGCATTGCATTCTCCAATTCTCTCCCTAAAACTGTACAAATATTGTCCAATTTCTATATCCCAAACCCTAATCACCCCACCTGCATATATAAGCCCATATCCACCATTCACACACCCCAAAATCCCCCTCATCTGGGAGGCAGCACCCCTAACACTGAACCTACAAATCTCCGCTAAATCGTCTGCCCTACGTACGCTGGCCGTACCCCGTCCATCCGTTATAAGAATCGATTGATTGTTTACATCAAACGTGCCAACAAGTATACGCCTTCGGATTTCCTCCTCACTCAATATTATGCCTTGATTTTGCAAATCGAATATCATAACACTAATACTAGTGCACGCCACGGCAGTTTCTTGGCTTGTCACTCGGATTCTGCCGATGAGGTCTGTTAGTTCGGTTAACATGTGCCAACCGTTTACTGCTTCTGGATCAGTTAGTGTGCCTCCAACAAAAACCAACTCCTCTGTTTCACTATTCCATATGTGAAATGCACGACCAGGAACACCTGCTTTGAACAACATAACTATTGTTAATAATATATAAATTCAAATAAAAAAGGTTCAAACACATCTGTATTAGAAATTTGGTTATGATTTTCGTGGCGTCGTGTCAGTGTGAATGCATCATAAACCCTAAAGTATCGTCGGAGATTTTATCAGTAGTTGTACATTTTGTTAGTAGTATATAAGTTACACGGACCTGCATATAGGCCAACCCACCAACGACCACTACCCGCGAAATCTACCAATGCACCGTCGTTCACCACGTCCCCCAAATGTGCACGTCTCATTGGAGCAACCCCCGCAACAACCGGAGCCACATGAATGTCACCATCTAGAGTGGCGAATACAAGACTAACGTCCGATAAAATGATGCCAGATACAGCACTTGAGAAGCGACCGAGTCGATCACGGTGTTGAGGGTAGAACGTAGAGAGGTGGAGCCTGGTCTCGAGATGGAAAAGGTGAACTGCGCCGTCTGAAAAGCCTGCGGCGAGATGGTGTTCTGAGAGAGCTAGGCGACGGCACGACTGACCATCGTTGTCGTTGTTGTTGTTGTCGGTTGGGACGAAGTTGAGGGTCGTGTAGACGTGCCTACGTAAACGGAAATTGTTGGCTGTCCGGTGCCAGAATATGTACTCTTCTCGCCATGTGTTGCGAGTAAGGTGTATGATGTTCCATACATGTCTTGTAAGGTTCTGCCATAGAAGCTCTGAATGTGATATGGCTCTCCATGTCGAACAAACCTACAGAATTCAAATTAACATTAGCTAAAGTTTGCAATTTAATAAAAACAATGCATGAAGTTTCACCATATACTCTAATAATCGATCAATTATGTCCTACATATTAAATTAACAATATTTTAAGGCAGTTGTGATATTTTGCATGAATGTCTATTAAATTATTAACTAATCCATGCATGATTAAAAAAGATTGGTATGATAATAATGATTTTACAGATATAATTATTATCAAAACAAAGAGATGTAAATTGCACTATAACAAAGCCGTAGCATTTCTGTTAAATTATAGTGCAACTAAAAGTGTATTGCAGTTGCAAACGTATTGTATTTATCAAATACGTACTATCCCGTGTGAGACAATAAAAAAGTAGTTCAACATATAAGCTTAGTGAGGACTCAGGAGACACGAATGTTAGAAAGTATATATATAGTTACCCTATTATGGTTTGTCATATATACCCTAGTATGGTTTGTCATGTTGACGAGGTTTGCGGACTATTGTATCAACTTGATGATTTACTCAAAAGATAATGGCTCAAGGTTTCGACCTTATTATTAATAATGATAAAAAATAAAAAAAAAGGAACCAGACATAGATTAGAAATTATACAGGTTCACAACTAATACATTTTCATATAAAGGTCCTTAAAAATGACATTAACCTAGTTGCTCTAAACAAGTTCAAAGTACAACTCCCCATTCCATTCTCCACCCCCACCCCCACCCCCTGAAAAAGTAAACGTGTAAAATACATAATGAAACGGATTGCAGTTGTCGATGTCAAGAAAGGACAACTGCAAATTACCAAACGTAACATAAAGTACGGAGATACTTAATCCTATGAATAACTGATTCAATTCCCTCTTCTTTTGATGCATGCTGACAAACAAACAAGAAATATAAAGCAGAAAACATTTTCTCTACTAAACTTTTTATTGGTGCCTAACCTTGGGAACAAAGCCCATCCATGCTTTGTTGTGCATCCCCATACAAAAAATGTTACACAAAAATATAAAATTGACCATAAATTCAAGAGTTCTTTTGCAGGCATGCTCTCCCTTAAGTAAAATGGCAGACAGCTAAGTCTACTCTGCGAGCAACTTAAACACTCACACACACACATATATTATACGAACATACATATATATATTTATAGAGATATCAGAAGTGTGGCAGGGCTACCAAATAAAGTAGGGCTCAGTTCGTAGTATTATTCGACCTCTGTCTTATATAGCCTGATAGGACTGACCTGTACTATTCGACGTAATATCCTATGCTACTACACACACTGACAAACACTTCCCTCTTTTAATAACTTTAGTTTTCATAGGCATCATCTGCTCCTGACAAATTGGAAAATTACTTCAATCAAGGGTTTTGCTTTCTTATTACCTAATAATCAATCACACACAAATTATGCAAAGGATAATGAATATCAATTCTCTAATTTATTAGGCTTAAGAAAGTCAAATGTAGTGGTTAATTGTTTTATTAGGGTTAGATGAGAGACGGAGAAATTAATACAATGCTAGCATATAATAATATGAGTTATTATTACTATTAAAAATACTTTTTTCTAGAACCGTATTATATATATATATATATGTTAGTGTACACAGAAAATAATGATTTAGGTATGATCACGTGAATGTGTTATTATATAATATAACAAACTTAATTTATTCCTATTCCGCTTAAATAAGAAAGTTGAAGAAATTCCAAGCTAAAAAGTATGTGTCTTCAACTGTCTCCATCAATATGAGATTTCTGTAATAATCGAAAGAGAAAAGGCATATATCCCAAATTCCAAACAAGGAAGAAAGGGCTTCAGTCCAAAAGGTGTCACACAAAGTAACCGCAAAGAAATTCAAAGAAACCAAAATTTACCTTTCTTCTATGTTAGAAAAACATAAGAATGGCCATAAATCCATAAAAGGGCTTATTCTATATAGAGAAATTATATATTTTTGCCATTGAAAACATCATTGAACTAACAAAATGAACAAATCATCAAATCATCGATACTTTGCTTAAAAAAAATGCAAGTAGTAAACACAAATTGAACGGAAATTTGTGTTTTAATTAATGTATCTACTAATAAATTTCAGCTATAATTTCTAAGATTTGATTTGGTCAAAGATACGAAGAAACCAAATTAGTACAAATAATACCTTTTTGTGTTCTTCCATCTAATGACATAATTTAAGAAGCTAACTTTAAATCCCACAATCATTTCAAAGATCTTAATCAAACAAAAAAAAAAGTTTTAAATTTCTATTAATAGGCATAAAGGATATATATAGTACCTGAAAAATGTTGAAAAGAGCTTGTGCGGCAGCAAGGCGGCCAATGGTACGAGAAGCATCGGTTGCTACTTGAAAAGCAAGTGCTTCAACAAATGGTTCGGGCCAAACTCCATTTTGACTAAACCTCATCCTAGTACTACGAGAAGTTGAAGGACCGGGTTCAAATTCAGCACCACCGTCACCACCGCCAACTTCTTGTTCTTCTTCTTCTTCTGATGTTGACATGTTTTTATAATTTGTATATAAGATTGAGATGTGGAGACAAAAGTGAAAAAGGACACATACAAAAAAAAACTAAAGGGACCCTTAAGATGGGGGGACTAATATAAATATAATCGAGTGTTTCAAGATTTTTATGTACTCGGCATGGGGGACTTCACTTGATTTAGTAATAAAACCCTTTAAATATAGCAACTTCTAATTCCCGCATGCACCAAAGCAAAGTGAGACTCCACCGCAGGTTGTGGAAAATTTTATAAAAAAAAAGTCCACATTCTTTTGGCGTGTATCCCCTTTTCTATCCATTACCTTAATATTTTCATTTTGCATTACAAATAAGGAATGATAAAATATGCTTTCATGAGACCAAAAACGGAATATTAATTGAATTTTACAAAGTATATTTGACCTATGGTGGCCTTTAGAAGGCTCCAAAGTGCATCCATGTCCCCAACAAAATCAAATCGTGTTGTAGTTACGTTGAAAAGTCGTGTATTGAAGTTCCCCTTTATTTTTTAAAAGTGTAGCATGACTCGTGTTTGTGATTTAGGGGTTGAAGACGAGCTCGTGACATGTGATCGTGTTATAGCTGCTGAAAAATCGTGGATTCAAGTTCACTTTTTTTATTTGTAGCTGGTTATTAATGCACCACGGCACGTGTTTGTAATGTGGAGACTGGAGATATAGGGTGGTATAACATGTGATTGTTTCGTAGTTCTGTTGAAAAGTCCCGGATTCAATTTTCCTTTCTTTTTGGTTTTTTGAGGGTTATTGGTGCATCATGGCACATGTTTGTGATGTAGGGCCGGAAGATATTGGGCGGTAACATGTGATTGTTTCGTAGTTCCGTTGAAAAGCCACTAATTCAATTTCTCTCTTTTTGTTTGTCTATTGGGGGTTAGTGATGCATCATGACACGTGTCTGTCATGTAGGGACAGAGATATAGGGTGGTAACATGTGATTGTTTCATAGTTGCGTTGAAATGCCGCAGATTCAAGTTCTATTTATTTTCTCTGTGAATAGTTATTAATGCAACGCGAGAATTAAAAGAGTATATTACTTTGGACTAGTTTGGTTTGATAGTTTAGGGTGGTTTATTATAAATAATGCATATACAATTTACTAAACTTAGGGCCTCTAAGTTATTAAGGCAAAATCCTAGGTCACACTTATCTCCCATTTTTATTAAAGCCACATCCCTACCCCTTTTATTTAACTTGTGGTTATTAACATTTTTGCATGTCATTTTTGTTCTTCATTTTGACCGAAATTTGACTAAGAAATCCCTCATTGTAGATATAATTACCATATACCATTACAAATAACACACTCTTGGACCACACATTTTCTTTTTCGCATTCAAATTCGCAGCAACTTTCTCAAAAAAAAAATCACAACTATTAGTAGCCTTGAGAAGGAAGTGGAGCATCGATTGACACTGGTAGGTTACTAAACACATTTCTTTGTTAAAATCACTAGATCCCTAATATCATTCTTAACGTTTTCATCCAATTTCAAGATTTGGACGACGTGGGCTGCGCATTACGGTTAGAAGAAGTAAAAGTGGCTATGTTGCCCTGTAACTACGGTGTCTAGGTTTTATTTTGTGAGTATGTGTGATATATTATGAGATTTAATGTGTAACATCCCTAAATTTTCCGTGTATATATATATATATATATATATATATATATATATATATAAGAATATAAGTATATATATAAGAATATAAGTATCATATAGATACTTCTTAAAGAATATATATATATATATATATATATATATATATTTTTGATTAATTACCTTTTAGCCCTTCATCTTTTAAAAATCATTATTTGGCCCAAATATTTTAAAATGTTGATTTAATCCTTTTAATTTAAATTTAGATAAAATAATAAAAACAAATAATTATTGAAATCAGATTTTTTCTTCACTAGGGCCCCAAGAAGTAGCGGTTGAGACATGAAGTACCATAATAGGCCCAAACATTAAAAGAATGGAGTAAAAAGTCTTCATAATATTAATTTCATATAATTTATAATAAAATATATTTGAATAAAATGTTGTTACGTCAAACTTGGCTGAAAATTCTTGAAAAAGCACATTAAATTACTTGAATATAATAATCTAAATAGTTGATGGGTTAATTATCTCAATCATGTAAGTTTGCCTATAAATACAAGCCATTTCTTTGTAAAAATTCCACACCAAAATCCCCTATGAGTTTGCATATGACTTATTCATCAAAGTTCTCATAATTTTCGTCCTCTACTCATATATTTTTTTTTCCAGAAGTTCCTAAACTCAAAAATTGTGAGAAAAAGCTCAAATTTCAATTCTTCCCAAAATTTCCAGTTTTACCCTTAAACTTGAAAGATATAAAAACAATGTCAAGGCTTAATATTTTGTTAAACTGCTCTATACACGTCTTCCTAAGTGTGTTTAGAACAAAATCCATAAAAAAAATTTGGAATCGCAATTGATTAGAAGGGTCGATTAAAGGTAATTTTAAGCTTGCTGCAATTCTGAGCTCTAAAAAGCATATCTCTTTTGATTCTTCAAACTAATCTATGCATAATGATACTAGTCTTAAAATTGATCATATGTAGTAGTGAATAAAGTCATGAGGATATGTTAAAACCCATTTATTATAAATTTTAGTTAAATATAGGTAGTAATTATGATTTTTCTTTTAATTACGTGTTGTAGGAAATATATTCTTACTTAATTTCTCCTTAATTCCAAATCAAGGCGTGAAATTGTGTTATGATCTAATTTATAACGTGATTATATAACCTGTTTCTATATTAATAATTAAGCTTCATCTTAAATTAGTTCTACAAAATTATATCTTTGTGATTTCTTATATATGTAACAATATGTATTGTTAAAAGGTAGTATGCCTAGGAAATTCTATAAATTATTAGATATGAGCCTCCTGTTAAAATTAAAGTTATTTGTGTTATAACTAATAGGTAGCCGTAAAATAAAATAAGTTTGCCTAAATGGTTCATACATTGATTTTAATAAGAAACTAATAATCTTCCAGTGAAATAAAGAGAACCAAGTTAAAATGTGATTTTTTTTCCTATTTCTATTTCTTGACTCGGTTGTAATCAAAGATAAGAAGAACATATGAGAAAAAATAACAAACTATAAAAGTTAATTATTTGGTTTAAACTTATAAACACATTTAAATTTATTTAGGAGACGGCGCAATATTTCCCGAACACGAAATTACTGTCACAAGTGTGATTATAATACTTTTAAGCCTTGTTTGGCACCCGGCCTGAGGAACTTGGACTGAGTACTTGTGTTTCTTGGTTCTAAATAGAGAACAACTTATTCTTTCAACAAAATCGTTTTCTTTTATGATCTCATTCGTAACATAATCATTTCGCTTACTGTTGAAATATTTTTGGACCATGAATTTTTAATCTTTTTTCATAATTGCAATAATTTCTCTAATATCATAATCAACATGTTGGTTCTTGAACTGTGCAACGAGCAACGAACTATGTTCGGGACATGTAGCTCAAAATCAACGGACATTGTCCGGGTTTCCAGCGTATTGTTTATGTGTTATACCCATTGGGACGCCTTTGGGAAGTTGGGCCCAGGGATTGAGACAGTTTATTGTTGGGCATCAAGGGTTGTTGGTTTAAGTAAATTCGTTCGATACCCATTTATCTAAGTGTCGCGTGTAGTCAGGAATTGGTTGTAACCGCGTGCTAGGTTGGCATGTACTCGAGCATGTCTTTAGATCTATTTGCGAGGTCGCTCCTCGTCGGGAGGTAAAATGTAGTATATTGGATGAAATAAGGTTGAATCAGTTATATGAAATGCACGAGTCCATTATCTTATTGTTCATTTGCTATTCTTTACCTCTCTATTCTAATGGTTTCTTTTCAAACCATATCAAATTTCATATATTTGTTACATCTATTATTTTTACTAAAAATCTCACTAAGTCACCAAAGACTTACATCTCCTGTAATTTTCTCTATCCATTCCTCTGAATAAGCCAGACTTAGTAAGGCGGCAGGATTAAACTATTGTGGACGTGTGGAATTTTAAATAAATCAAAAGTATGTGTCGATAAAAATAAATCCCCAATAATTGTGTCTTTTATTACTTATTCGGTAATTTGAGTTTTGTGTGGATTGTAATAATAAATTCTATAAATCTTGAAAGCTTCCGTTGTAATAAATAGGTTTGTATTTGTTTTATTATGGTTCCATTTTAGTGAGCCTCTCTGAGGTAACGTTAAGGTTCGATATGGAAATCTGCAAATCCTATTCGGGGATCTAAACGAGACTTTAGAGTTTGGGACCTCACAATAGTGGTATCAGAGCCGGTACATGTTTCTGGGGGGAAAATTAATGTGCTCTAAAAAAATAAAAAATAAAAAAATTGATGTGTTAAAAGTATTGATATATCATTGTGAATTAAATCTTAGGTATTTTGGCGAAGATGGACGCACATAATAACTTGTACGTAGATGGTCTACCATTGACAAATGGTCATCCTGAATGGTTATATGTTCGTAGAGATGACCCAGCGCACACACATCATTTTACTGGTGTAGGGCTCATTGGACATTATCCTGACCGGGTAGTTAAAGATCTAGAGGATGATCGAGATCGTATCTTACAGGAAAGGGACGAGGCAAGATTTTCGGCATCTGAACTAAATCATCACCTGATTGAGATGTCTGTTGAAAACTAGGCAGTACGTAGGGAGAATCACATTCTATACAGAGAATTAATGATGTATAGAGAATATCGTAACTCGTATATCACACACCTAGAAGTTGAAAACAATAGAATGATAATCCATCAACAAATGATGCACGAATATGGTATGAGTCATTTAGACCAACTTGGACAAAATCTAGCTGGCATATTTTGTGCTTTGAGCCCATTACCACTAGACCCAAATATTAAGGATTGGTTAATCCAAGAAATTAATATTATTTGATGATATAATCTCACATGGATATGGGGCGGTTATGGAAAGAGTAGAGCCATTCTTCATGAATGTTTTTCCTGATAATTCTGTAAATGGGTTACCTAGGGAGGCTATGGATGGTAGCAGTATACCGCACGTCGATGGCTCAACAGGGATACCCGTACATCCTAAAGAAGAACCAGAAGAGGAACCCAAGGAAGAGCCAGAAGAGGAACCAGAGGAGGAACCATCAGAGGAACCCGAGGAAGATTCCAGCACCTGTATCTTAGAGAATTTTGACAAAAATATGAACGCGTGAATGGCTCCATGGTCCTTAGATACCTGAGAAGTGTGCTAGTACACAGAGTACTTATAAGTTGTGGGCAATATTATATTTGTCTTACTGTATAATGCCTAATAACTTAAACTCCATTTGTAATATGTGGCTTATTTGCAAGTGTGAAAATATGTAAAATAAAGTGTGGTAATATTGTGAAATAACTATCTTATTATTTATCCAAGAATATTTTGTGATCATAACTATATAAAATAAATGAATCTCGTGTATAAATCTAATGTAGAATGACTAGCCCTGGTGAAAGGAACAACATGGGAGGAATAAGACACTTGACGTCACAAAATAGCCACGACGAGTCCTCTGACCCCGACAACACCACCAATGGTCAAAAAACTGAAACACAAATGCATCCACAACATGGCCACACTATTCTACCAATGCATGCAATGATGCCAAACCAACTTATGCAAATTGCTCAAGCAAATGCAGATAGGACAAATTCGAACTCAGAAGACCAACAGTATGAAAGGTTCCTTCGCCTTCAACCACCTAAGTTTTTAGGGGAGCATGATGACCGCATAGCTGAATGTTGGATCGAAGATATGGAAAAGATCTTTGGTGTTACCAATTACACTAAAGAGAAGAAAGTCAATTTTGCCACTTTTCACCTCGAGGATGTTGCACGTTACTGGTTGCGCATATTAGATCAACGATGGAAGAATGATGGAACTCCATGCACTTGGAATAACTTTGTCAAAGATTTCTACAACAATTATATTCCTCAAGTGGTGCGAACTAGTCGAGAGAAGGAATTCATAGATTTAATCCAAGGATCGGTGACTGTTTCTCAATATGAAGCTAAATTTACTCGGTTAATTCAATACGCACCACACTATCTGGGAGATGTTGAGCGAAAGGTAAGAAAGTTTATTCAAGGGCTGAAATTAGAAATCCGTTGGGCAGTGACTTCAGTCGATTTTTAACTACCTATGATGTGGCAGTAGAAAAAGCACTTCGTATGGAAGCCGAGATAAAAGAATTTGTGAGGATTGAAGAAAGGGTAAAAAGAAACCGATCAAATCAAAAGAACTTGTGATGAGGAAAATTTAGCCATGGTAATAAGCATTCCCGCAACAACCAAACCAAACCAATCAACTCAGTGCAACAAGCTCCATTGTCTTAGGCAAATGCATCTCCAAAAGGGCCTTGTGTGTTCTATCGAAATCTGAACCATAACGAGGCAACATGCTGGAAGAAGCATGGAAGATGCATTGCATGTGGTAGTGATCAACACCTTATTAAGGATTACCCTAAAAGAGCGAATTCGAATCCAATTGCTCCATTGTAATCTGGGAAGCCAAAAATTCAAGCCCGTGCATACGCTCTAGAAGCAACTGAAGAGGAGGTTGACCCAAACGCAGTAGTTGAAGGTAACATTCTAATACTTGACCAAGTTGAAAAAGTTTTATATGATCCCGAGCTACCCATTCTTTTATTGCGTTATCTTTTAATAAACATTTATCTCTTCAAATTGAGTGTTTACCATACCTAATTGAGATAAGCACACCAGTGGGTGCTAGTTTGGTAACTGATATCATGTATAAAGAATGTCTGGTCCTGATAAATGGGATTGAGTATTACGTTAATCAAATACAGTTTCCAATGTCCAAGTACGACATAATCTTAAGAATAGATTGGTTGTACAAATACCGAGCTGAGGTAAATTGTTATACTAAAGAAATAAACCTCGGTAAAACTATTGCCTTGGATCATTCTCCAAAGCCCACTTCAATTTCTAGTATCTCGTATGTTGAAGCTAAAAGATTCATTAGAGCTGGAGCTTTTGGATTTGTACCTTATGTAATAAATAAACCCAAAGATACAGATAAGCTAGAAAATGTACCGGTGGTTAAAGAATATCCAGAGGTATTTCTTGAAGAATATTCCATCCCTCTTGATCGAGAGATAGAGTTCGTTATTGAGTTACTTAAGAATACCACACCTATTTCAAAAACTCCATACTGTATGGCTCCGGCAAAATTAAAGTAGTTAAAAATCCACCTGCAAGATCTTCTGAAACAAGGATTCATACGGCCAAGTACATCACCCTGGGGTGCACCAGTCTTGTTTGTTAAAAAGAAAGATGGGAAACTATGATTGCGTATTGACTATCGCATTCTTAATAGTGTTACCCTGAAAAATAAGTATCCTCTACCTCATATCGACGAGTTATTCGATCTATTACAAGGATCATATAGATACTTCTTAAAGAAAAAAATTATATATTATTTGGTTAATTGCCTTTTAGCCCTTCATCTTTTAAAAATCATTATTTGACCCCAAATATTTTAAAATATCAATTTAATCCTTTTAATTTAAATTTAGATAAAATAATAAAAACAAATAATTATTGAAATCATATTTGTTCTTCAATAGGGCCCCAAGAAGTAGTGGTTGAGACATGAAGGACCATAGTAGACCCAAACATTAAAAGAAAGTAGGAAAAAGTCTTCATAATAATAATTTCATATAATTTATAATAGGATATATTTGAATAAAATGTTGTTACGTTAAACTTGGCTGAAAATTCTTGAAAAAGCATAGTAAATTACTTGAATATAACAATCTAAATAATATCTAAATAGTTGATGGGTTAATTATCTCAATCATGTAAGTTTGCCTATAAATACAAGTCATTTCTTTGTAAAAATTCCACACCAAAATTCCCTATGAGTTTGCATATGATTTCTTCACCAAAGTTCTCCTAATTTTTGTCCTCTACTCATAAATTTTTTTCCACAAGTTCCTAAACTAAAAAATTGTGAGAAAATCTCAAATTCTAATTCTTCCCAAAATTTCCAGTTTTTCTCCTGAATCTGAAAGATAAAAACAATATCAAGGCTTAATATTATGTTAAATTGCTCTATACACATCTTCCTAAGTGTATTTAGAAAAAAATCCCTAAAAATATTTGGAATTGCAATTGATTAGAAGGGTCTATTTAAGGTAATTTTAAGCTTGCTGCAATTCTGAGCTCTAAATAGCATCTCTCTTTTGATTCTTCAAATTAATCTATGCATAACTATACTAATCTTAAAATTGATCATATGTAGTAGTTAATAAAGTGATGAGGATATGTTAAAACCCATTTATTATAAGTTTTAGTTAAGTATAGGTAGTAATTATGTTTTTTCTCTTAATTACATGTTGTAGGAAATATATTCATACTTAATTTCTCCTTAATTCCAAATCAAGGCGTGAAATTGTGTTATGATCTAATTTATAACGTGATTATATAACATGTTTCTAAATTAATAATTATGCTTCATCTTAAATTAGTTCTACGAAATTATATCTTTGTGATTCCTTATATATGTAACAATATGTATCGTTAATAGGTAGTATGCCTAGGAAATTCTATAAATTATTAAATATGAGCCTCATGTTAAAATCAAAGTTATTTGTGTTATAACTAATAGGTAGCCGTAAAATAAAATAAGTTGCCTAAATAGTTCATACATGAATTTTAATAAGAAACTAATAATCTTCCGGTGAAATTAAGAGAACCAAGTTAAAATGTGATTTTTTTCCTATTTCTATTTCTTGACTCGGTTGTAATCAAATATAAGGACATACGAGAAAAAATAACAAACTATAAAAGTTAATTATTTGGTTTAAACTTATTGACACATTTAAATTTATTTAGGAGACGGCACAGCATTTACCGAACACGAAATTACTGTCGCAAGTGAGATTATAATACTTTTAAGCCCTGTTTGGCACCCGACCTGAGAAATTTGGACTGAGTATTTTTGATTCTTGGTTCTAAATGGAGAACAACTTATTCTTTCTACAAAATCGTTTTCTTTTATGATCTCATTTCGTAACATAATCCTTTCGCTTACTGTTGAAATATTTTTGGACCATGAATTCTTAATCCTTTTTCATAATTACAATAATTTATCCAATATGATAATCCACATGTTGGTTCTTAAACTATGCAACGAGCAACGAGCAACGAACTATGTTGGGGACATGTAGGTCAAAAACAACATACATTGTCCGGGTTACTAGATTATTGTTTATCTGTTATACCCATTGGGGCGCCTTTGGGAAGTTAAACCCAGGGATTGAGACGGTTTACTGTTGGGCAGCAAGGGTTGTCAGTTTAAGTAAATTCTCTCGATACCCATTTATCTAGGCCTTGCAGTCAGGAGTTGGCTGTAGCCGCGTGCTAGGTTGACATGTACTCGAGCATGTCTTTAGATCTATTTGCGAGGTCGCCCCTCGTTGGGAGGTAAAATGTAGTATATTGGATGAAATAAGGTTGAATCTGTTATATGAAATGCACGAGTTCATTATCTTATTGTTCGTTTGCTATTCTTTACCTCTCAGTTCTAATGTTTTGTTTTCATACCATATCAAATTTCATATATTTGTTACATCTATTATAGTTACTAAAAATCTCACTGAGTCACCAAAGACTTACATCTCGTGTAATTTTCTCTGTCTATTCATCAGAATAAGCTAGGCTTAGAAACACGGCGGGATTAAACTACTTTGGACGTGTGGGATTTTAAATAAATCAAAAGTGTGTGACGATAAAAATAAATTCCCAATAATTGTGTATTTTATTACGTATTCGGTGGTTTGAGTTTCGTGTGGATTGTAATAATAAACTCTATAAATCTTGAAAGCTTCCGCTATAATAAATAAGTTTGTAATTACCTTTATTATGGTTCCATTTTAGTGATCCTCTCTGAGGTAACGTTAAGGTTCGAATTGGAAATCTGCAAATCCTATTCGGGAACCTAAACGAGACTTTAGAGTTTGGGACCTCACAAAATGTATTATTTAAGGATATTATATTATGCATTTCTTATGGTGAGATGTGTTTGTATTATTTATTTTGAATATTGACGTACGAGTCTTTCCTTACATGTAGAATATCGTAAACCACGTATCGTTGTGAAAATGGTTGTACATTGTTCAAATGAATAAAGCGTGTGATTTGATTTGTGAATAAATCATGTGAATATTTAATCTTATTAATTTTTCTTTGTATGTAATTTTCTTTAAAGTGACTTGGTTTCCTGACATTCAAAAAAAAATCAAGAAAATAATGTGTTGTTTCTGAAATAATGCTTAATATTATGAATAAATATAATATAATTGGATGGAAATTAATTTAGGGTAGTTTTACCCTATAATAAGTCACTTGATCCTATTTCAGTTTAAAGGGTAGTTTATTCAATGTATCTAAATAGTTGAATGAAAATTAATTTAGGGGTTTGGAAGTATTCAAGCAAATACATGGTTGTATTTATAAATGGGCCTAATTTGATAAATATAAAGAACATAACAATATGTAATTTAAGCTCTTATATTGTATATTAAACTTTGTAGGTTAATACATGGTGGTTTATTAAATATGAAATCAAACGAGCCATTTAAGATTGAACAACTCGTATAAGGGAGTCTGAAGAAGATAGTAGAGTTACTTTATTTAGATCACGACTCAATATCATAATGATTTTCTAGAACTAGCTAGCGTAGGTTGTATATAATTAATGTGAAAGTTATATATTTTGTAAATGACGCATATAAAATAAAATTGTCCTATAAGAAGAATATGTGAAATAACACACCATTTGACAATGATTCTTCTCTTCAATTACTTGAATAAATTAGGGAAAATTATATCAAACCCCCAATGTTTGGGGCCATTTGTAGTAAACCCCCTTAAGTTTGTTTTGGAGCGGCCAACCCCTTATCGTTTGGAGAAATAGACATCTTGCCCCAAATCAACATTTTGCACTTTTGATCAGGGGTATTTTCGTCAAATCATCTTATCCCACCTTTTGATAGGTAAAATGTGCCCCCTAAGGTATTGCATTGTGTGTAGATTGCCCCCTAACCTATTGTTATAAAAATTTCAACATTTAAAAAAAAAATTAGACAAAAATAAAGATTTATTAAATTTGATCCATCGTTTTAGTTTCTTATTTTTTTAAGACCATGGAACTTAGGCTTTCTTTTTGACAAAAATCATTTTTTTAAGGAAGGCTAAATTCATTTTCGACATTTTTTAGACTTTAACCATCTATTTTGGAATAAAATTCTTTCGGAGGATTGTTTTACAATTAACCATTCTGAAAAAAAAAAGAATTTGTCAAAATATTTTAAAAAAAATTGTCTAAAGATTCAAAAAGGAAAAAAATTGTCTAAAGATTAAAATAAAAAAAATAAAGAATTTTGTCAAAAAAGAAGCCTAAATTCCTTGGTATTAAGAAAATAAGAAACTAAAAAGGTGAGTCAAATTTAATAAATCTTTAATTTTATTTTTAAAAAATGTTAAAAAAAATTGAGATTTTTATAACAATAGGTTGGGGGACAATCTGCACACAACTGAATATGTTATGTGGCACATTTAACCTATTAAAAAGAGTGATAAGATGTTTTGACAAAAATACCCCTGATCAAAAGTGCAAGTTGACTTGGGGCAAATTGTCTATTTCTCCAAACGATAGGAGGTTGACCGCTCAAAACAAACTTAATGGGGTTGACTGCAAACGTTGCGGAGTTTGATGTAATTTCCTCTAACAATTAAATTACGTGCGGCAAATTAGGTTTAGTTATAGTCGGCATTCGGCGGTACTATATAACAAAGTCTTGTTCGTTGAACCAAAACGTTTTTTGGTTATTCAGAAATTAAATGTAGCAATAAAGTTTGATGATATAATTGGCAAGATTAATAATGAGTATGGCAGAAATTAATGAGATTTGCGACCTACATAATTGTAAGTTAGACATATATATGTCATCACTCGTCACATGAGATATAACGGTTGGTAATCAGTCCAATCTCTTACTTGTATGTTTTAAGTGTTCTATAACAAACAAGGAGGAACGTAGTTGCATCATATGAGAGTTTGGTGATTGATCAGGATGAGTGATCAGGAGTGATCGGTAACATGGGATATAAAGGTTGGTGATTTGAAAATTTTAGGACTGATGCAAGGGGGAAAGATCATATATTAGCATTTTATTTTTTTGATAATAATTTATACATTAGCATTTTCTTACTTATAATTTGTTGTAGATATTATTACTTCACCACTTGTGTTCACCAAGAGCATATTTATATAATTTGACACTAGGGGTGTTAAATTTTAATCCATCTTGATTTCACCAGACTACTCTCCTTCTACTATTGCAAATATAATTGAAAAACTATGTCATTGGTTAAATGAGTTTAGCATAATCCATCCTACTTTGGAAGTCAGTTGAGCCTGATCTTACAAACGAGTGAAAAGAAGAGGAAGAGAGAATCGTTTCAAAATTAAACATGTACTAGGGGTGTTCACGGTTAAGGCCTAGGGGTGTTCACGGTTAAGGCCGACCGAAAAAATCACAAGCTAATCGCATTTTTAGGCTGAATTATACAAAATTTCGTCATTTGGTTTGGTTTTCGGTTATCGTTTTTGGAGTTTTAAAAATGTCAAGTTCTTCTACAACCGCACCCTGGTTAACTTGAGTTAGCTGAAAACCGCTCATTTTAAATGATGCATTCAAAATAATATAATAATGTTTGACTATTAGGTTCCATGAATTGGTGGATGTTTTGATTGATATGCATTATGTACAAGGATGAATGAATGTTTGAATATCATTTACTAACTATGATAAATGAATTGTCGAATAAGTATTTTTTTTTCTTTCTTGAAAGAGCATGTAATTGGTTAACTCATAAATATAATCAAATTTGAAAGATTTTACCGAATATCAAACTACTTTATTGGTTTGATTATTGATTATCGTTTCTAGGCTAAACAATTGAGGCAAGGAGATCCGTTATCTCCGTACCTTTTTGTCCTTTGTATTGAGAGGTTATCATATTTAATTCAAGAGGAGGTATCCGGGAAAAGGTGGGAGCCGATATCGACGTGTAGAGGGGGGCCAAAACTCTCACATCTCTTCTTCGCCGATGACTTGATCTTAATGGGGAAGGCAACGCTTAAGACGGCACGTATAATGAAAGCAACGCTGGATAAATTTTGTAGGGCGTCGGGTTTGAGACTTAGTGCGGCAAAGTCGAAAATCTTTTTTGCAAATCCGGGAGAGGCGCGTTTGAAGGGGAAAATTTGTGAATGCTTGGGATTCTCTCAAACGGCTCGTTTGGGTAAATATTTAGGGGCCCAACTGATCCATGGGCGTATGAGAAGGGAGGACTTCAATGATATTACGGATGCGTTACTCAAACGTTTCTCTGGATGGGCGAGCAAAACATTATCTCTAGCGGGGCGCGCAACCCTTATTCAATCGGTGTCGACGGCTATTCCGATTCACTTGATGCAATCTTGTTGGCTCCCCGGGAATGTTTGTGACCGTTTTGATAAGATGAATAGATCCTTTCTTTGGTCGAGTGATCCAAGCATTAATAAACTTCATCTCGTGGGATGGGGAAAAATCACGCGCGAGAAGAAGTTTGGGGGTTTGGGAATTCGGTCGGCGAGACATAATAACGAGGCGCTTCTTGCTAAAATATGTTGGAAAATTTTGGTGAACCAACCATGCATTTGGCTTGAGCTGGTTAAAGCTAAATATTTGAAAAATGGCAGCCTCGGGACTTATGTGTGCAAACCGGGGGATAGCGCCACTTGGAAGGGAGTCGCACGTTGCATGAACTTGATCAAACCTTTTTTTAGATGGAAGATTGGAGATGGTGCCAAGATTTCTTTTTGGACTGATAATTGGATGGGGGACTCAGCATTGAGCGAGAAAATTCACAACATTGAGGAGGAGGAGCGCGACTTGAAATTATCCGATGTCGTGGATGAAGCCGGGAATTGGTACGTGGATGATCTACGCACGGTAATACCACCAACTCTAATGCAGAGGATTAAAGGGAGAAGAATATATCTAGGGGAAGGGGAAGACCGTGTGGTATGGAGTGAAACTGCAAACGACATATTCTCATGCCAAAGCGCGTATCGTGCTATCACCCGTTTACCGCCTGAGGTTGCGCACAGCAGTGGGAAATTTTCATGGATATGGCAGATCCCATGTAGTAACAAAATCCGCTTCTTTGTTTGGCTTGCGGCCCAGAATCGCCTCGCGACAAATCAATTACGAAAAATAAGGAAGCTTACCGAGTCGGCCTTGTGTGCTATCTGTGGAAGAACGGAGGAATCCGTTAGTCATTTATTGAGACATTGTTCCCCGGCGGCGAAGATCTGGAGATACCTCCTTAAGGATCAAGCATGGATAAACTTTGAGAAGCTTGACGACGAGGTGTGGCTTAAGAAGAACCTGATGGATACCGAGTGTAAAAGCGCTATTCTGCCGAATATCCCATGGTGCGTTATTTTTGCGGCTGGAGTATGGATAATTTGGAAAGCTAGGAACTCGAAGATTTTCAAGAACAAAACCGAACCTACCTTCTCCTCGGTTTGCCGCATTAAGCAGTTGAGCTTCGACTTGGCTGCGATTAAGTCTAAGATGTACAAAACTCGCGTGAAGAAGTGGGTTAAACCGAGTAAGGGGTGGATGAAGTTGAACGTTGATGGGAGTGTTCGTTGTCATGAAAACTCTGGGGCTATCGGAGGTGTATTACGAGACGAGTTGGGAGCGTGGCAATGGGGATTTCACGAGACGGTGAGCAGCCCTACGGTTCTTGAGAGCGAATTGGAGGCCATAAGAAGGGTTCTCTCTTTAGCATGGGAGAAAAGGATTCCGAAGCTAGCAATTGAAACGGACTCTAAGGAAGCGTACGAGCTAATCAAAGGTGCAACCAACATGGATGAGAGTCTACAAGGAAAAATTGAGGAATGTCGTAGGTTGCTTCGCTTGCCATGGACAACGGAATTTCAATGGATCGGGAGATCCAGAAACACTTTGGCGGATGCACTTGCAAAACACAAAGGAAACATGGGTGGCGGTTTATGTTTTATGCACACACCTCCCCCCGAACTTGTATCGTTTATTTCGAGTGATGTAGCCTAAGGGCATTTCTTTCCGTCTTTCTACCAAAAAAAATAAAAAAAAATAATTCAAGTTATTTAAAAATCAAATCAATGGTTTAAAAAAAAACGTATCTATGAACACCCCTAGCTTTTACCTCATTAGAGAGGAAATAAAATCATTTAATTTAAGGAAGAAAAAGATGGACAAATAATAGAGATATATAGAATGTTCAGTTCAATTATCAAAAATAAAATAAAAATACAACGTTCAGTTCATCAACTTGTGATGGCAAATAATTTCCCACGTCTATTGGCAAATAAAATATTTCGAGATAAAATTGAATGGGCCGTACCTTTTTGACTGAAGGGAAGAAAAAGTAGGGCCAGAGAAGAGGCATGCTAACGTCAAATCAAGACTTGAATCTTCTGTCATTTCGAATATTGGAAAATAATATTTTGGGGTTGGAATTGAATCTTGTCATTTTTATTGCAATTGCTTGCAATGTATAATAATGTGGTTCAGATTCAGATAAAGTACATAAACTTTCTGACAGTGAAGCAGACATGCCCATAAAAAGAACAAGTTGTGAGAAAAAAAGAAGATAGGAGAGTGTGTCAGGTCAGGTGAGACCTTGACCTAATCTCTGCAGGCATGTATATAAGGAGAAATATACAAACATTCACTCAAGTATTGAGTAATTACCAATACACCCCTTATATCTGAGTATCATTTGTTTTTAATCTTTTTATTTATTTTTTCAAACAAAACTGTTGAGGCTCATTTTCTATTTATTACGGTATATATAGTTTTTAAATTCTTTATCTAATAGCTTCAGCAAAAAATAGTTTTAAAATAAAAGCCACATTCCAAGGATGTTTCATTAAACTCTCAAATATAAAGTGGTGTTTCTGTAATTACTTCATACCTGAGGGGATGGTTTGCATAATTCTCACATATTTATATATACAGCCAAAAGAAGAGGAATTTATTAGACACTGCGTGCATTATACATAAGTGCTGACGAGTAGTCTCTTATACCCCTATACTAAGACTGTCGGTAGTCGGTACCCCTAGAATAGAAACTTTTTGCTTCCTTTACTTTTTTTTTTTTCTAATAACATAATAATTCACTTTGTATTTAGATAATAATTTTATACTTAAAAAATCACTTTGTACTTGCTAAATGATACTTTCCCCGCATCACATGCTTTTTCAAAAAGCCCAACAGACTCATCTCCTATTGGAGGTGATAGCAATCCTTCCTCATGTATCCTATCCTCGGTGATAAGTACAAAACTTTCCTTAATTTTTGTATCTGAGAGGGTCTTTTGGGCCTCGGGGCCACCTAAATACACGTTATTCCCCCATGGCCATGACCTTCACGGGGCTTATCGTCATAGGAGATAAGGGCGTTGGCTCCAATTTTTTCTTCACTTTTTCTTTCATGCCTCGGTCTTTTTCGTCCCTTTTCTCTTTCCCCTTTCCCGTGGAGGTGGTCGGAGCCTTAGCGACATCTGTTGCATGTAAGACCTTTCGGGTTTCTTCCAGCTCCATGAAGGATTTTGCTTTTTGCATTAGGTCCTCGAGGTCACTTGTGCCCGATTCCTCATGAGATAGGTGGAAAAGTCTCCTGGTTGAAGTCCTCGTATAACGATGTCAGACAGCATGTGAGGGTCGATGTGACGATCGCGCCCCACGAGCTATGCTCTGATCCCAATTGGTTCAGTGGTAGCTAACCACTTTACCCAATCCAGACTAAATCGCAACTCATATGAATGGGTCTCACTTGTTCAAGATCAAAACCATACACGTTTTATAAAATATATTTTGATATATACAGCGGAAGTCTTGGTATTACAAACAATGTGACTATCTTAATGGTTATGCACTAGTGACAAAACACGAATATTCTAAAATGCACGCTTGAACAATTATACACTTGATCCATGCTGCCATGTTGATTTTATCATGAGGAATTGACAGAAGAAACGAGGAATAAGTCTTTAATGACTTAGTGAGATTCATACAAAAGAACTGGTAATGCAACAATTAACTGTGATTCACTGGATATATTTCGAGGAGTGATCTTATCGGTAGAAACAGTTTAACAAGGTAATTTGATGTAGCAATGGTACCGAAATATTCTAGAAATAATTTATGAACATGTGCGTTAACAGTAAACCAATCCAACCTTATACTTCCAAATACTACTTTATACCTTCCGACGAGGAGCGACCTCGCATACAAAACAGGCGACATGCTCGATTACATGTTGATCCAGCACGCCGGTTACAACCAACTCCTGACTGCAAGCGGCGCCTAGATAAATGGGTATCAAACGAAATTACTTAAACCGACAGTCCTTACTGCTCGACAGTAAATCGACTAAATCATTGGGCCCAACTTCCCAAATGCGTCCCAATTAGTATAACATATAAACAAATAAGCTAGTAAACCGGATAATATCCGTTGCTCTTTGAGCTACATGTCCAGAACATAGTCTGTTGCTATTTGCACAGTTCAAGAACTAGTAGATGAGATTATAATATCGGAGAATTACCAGGATTATGAATCGATGTGATAAATAATAAATGATTTAATATGATTTAACGATGAGTAAGAAAATTATTTTATGAGATGAGAAGCAAAACAAGATTGTGATGGAATATAGGTTATTCGAGGTTTGGTAACGGAGTAGTGGGCTTTCTGTCCAAGTTCCTCAGTGCCGCTAATGCCAAATGGGGCTAGAACAAATCAGAAATGGAACCTCACATTTACTCGTGCGGGGAACCTTGATGTCGTTGATTAGTTCGTCAAACCTTTAACAAATTTAAATAATATTAATCAACTAAATTTATAATTCATTACAACAAATATTAGTACTTTTTCTTCAGTTCTCTTGTTGGTGAGATTGAGAACGTTCTGGTTAAGAATGCTAGTAAATAACATATAAGCTTAATTTATGTTATTACACAAAACATGAAAATCCTAGATGATGGATTAAAGAAAAACATATGGTTCAATTTAATATTAAATATCTATTGTTTTAACCACCTTATTTATAACTCAAAATTATATTAAACAACAATACGTTCAAACTTATGACTATGAGTATTCGTGGTAAATGCATTCCGACGACAAGTCACGGTAACAAGTAAATTTGATTAACTATCCAATTTGATGCAGAATCAATCCTGAAAAACATATTACTTACCTAACTTTAGGAAAACTCGTCTTTTTAGTCTTTAATCAATTCCAAACTTTTAATAACCACACACCAAATAAGTATCATATGAAGTAACACCTTAAAAGGTATAACTTAGTCATTTATTACTTTATTTTACATAGTAAGTTGAAAATGCATATACTTGTTTTATAACTTAAATATAAAGATATAAACATGAGATATTTATCAAAACATGTGATAAGAAATATTTATTATGATAAACAATCTTATTTGATGGTTAGGTCATGAAGTGACAAGAATAATCTTGTAAGACTTATGAAAGTGGTATGTTAAACATGATAAATCTACCATTTAAATGCTATAAATAAAATCACAAAAATATCAATTCATGATCATATATTATAATAATCTAATTATAACTAACACTATATAATTTTAAATTCACATGTGAGATAAATACTTGAATTATGATGGTGATTTAATTTATAAACTAAGAAATAAAGGTTGTGCCAAATAAACTAATAAATCACCGCAATTTGGTTTTACCTTTGATTGGACATCCAAATGAACTTTGTTTTCAAATCATTTTATGGTTTCTGATTCATAATGTCATGATAAATGTGTGTGTCCAAGATTTTAAGAAAATACAAAGGTTTGTTTTGCTAAATAATTCTTGCAACATAAGAGTTGCTATCAGATTTATTGGTAGCAGTTTACGGTTTATGGATTACGGCCTCCTGGATCATATTATTTGGAAAGATATCTTCATACAAAAGATAGAAGACACCAATGAGAGTATATATCCGAAAATAGGTAGTAAAATAATATTTCTACTATTTTATATGATTTTTCTAAGGCGCAGGGGCAGAATCGGCATTTCCTGTGCAGTAAAAGTTTTGGCATCTGTTTGGGTAGAAAATAGCAAGATAAAAGAAAAACACAAAAAGGAACAACTTTTATTTTAGGAAACTTTTACAGAATCATATTATTTTGTGTTGTATAAAATGTTGAACAATTGTGAGTATTTATAGGCGAAAATAGTAGTTTAATCATTAAATTTCATGTCCCACCATGATTTTTTTATAATAAACTACAAAAAAACCTGAACTCAATCATGCTCTTAAGGATGTCATGGCTTACCTCATCAATTAGTTAATTGCATATCAAGTCCTTCAATTATTTATAATTAAAATTCAAATAGGTATAATTAGATCTTTTTACATACATATTTACTTATGTAATTTTTCTAGGTAATGCAATCATCTTGGTTAATATTTAAAATTGAAATATATGTTTGAGTATTAAGAGACCTATAAAAATAATAAAAGACTAACTTTTAAGTTTATGGACTAAAATGCAATTTTTTCTAAATATTTAGGGTCAAAATAGAAATTCTCAGAAGTTCAAGGACTAAAGTATAAATTTATATTCTTCCTAATTTTTGGGGCATTATAGTCGACATGTGAGACATAAATGTCTCCGTGGGAGAATCGCCTCATGTAGTCCCTAAGGGGTTCATCTAGCTTCTGCCGTATATTGAACAGGTGCCCACATGTCTTGGCAAAGACCCGGTCACACGCGAATTGCCTCACGAACATTTGGGTTAGTTGTTCGAAGGTGTGCACCGTTCCTGGGGAGAGCTTGGAGAACCAGGATTGCACCCGACCAGTGAGGGTCGTCTGGAATATGCGACAGAGAGCGTAGTCGAGCGGGGACACGAGATCCATGCATGCCAGATATTGGTTGATGTGGTCATGAGGATCCCGGTCATTCCCCTCCCTAGCGTAGGTCGGGAGTTCTGCTGGCTTCATTTCTGGAGAGCAAGGGGCGTTAGTTTTATGAGGTGCAAATGGTGATCCTCTGTGAGCCATCTCCTCTCCAGAGCTGAGATTGCGTCGGAGTTCCTGGACCCTTATGAGGTGCTAGGGACTCTCTCTGCATTTCTTCCATCATATGTCTCAAGGACCCTTATGGGTCGGCGAGCGCTAGCGTCTAGGTTTGGGAAAATAGCCCTCTTTCGGGACTTGATGAATCTAGGCTGCCTCCTTTCGTCGAGGAAGGTATTGCGGCGCCCAAGTCTCAGGGGGAGCGTCCACCGAGCTTGCTGAATGCAATGATGGTGGGCCTCTCCTTCGGCGAGGGGGAGGAACAACATGAGCTCCACTATGCAGTGAGCCATCGGATATGCCCGCGGTTGCGGGGCAGATCGGTGTCTGCGAGGATTTATGGGCTCTTTGGGGCGGTTTTGTTCACAACCACGACTTTCCTTTGAGGGGGCCATCTGTTTCCATTAAACCTAGAGAACATGTTACATTACATGTCTCAGGGTACTTGCACGTAGTCCATTCCGGGTCATGCCTCCTACCGGGCTTGAGCGCCTGCCATTTGAGGCAAAGTGGCATCTAAATTTGGAGTTGGACCGGTTCGAGTCGGAGCCTCCTCCTCGTGAGGTGGGAGACTATGCTGCATCTCAGTTTTGGTGTTATGATTCTCCATTGATTCACGATCGAGGACTAGTCAGGACGATGCGCCTGCGGGTGCTTTTTCTTTTCTCGTTTTCCTTCTTGCCATGCAATTTTCTCAAACTTTTCTCAGGGAATTTATGGCGTTCCTACAAACGGCGTCATTTGGTGATGCAAAATTGTCCGGGGCCCGTAAAGTCGGGAGAATTTGGGGACATTGTCACTGATTATTAATTGGAACGCGTATCCCGAGTTTGAGAAAAATAAAGCAATATTATTTTATTAAGGGTTTTGAGTGAATTACAAGGGAGGTCGTGTGGAGATAGTATTTCTTCTACAAAGAGTGTTATTTGTATTTTGCTAAGTACAGTGATGGGTGTAGTGAATTTGGCGAGAATGCACTTGTCCATTTGATGCTGAGTGAGGTGTTATTTATAGTACTGGTCTTGAGGTCTTTCGTCCAATGGGAGTTGGTCTTCCTTCTTAATTTCGGGTGGTGGCGATGGCCAATGTTGTAGAGGGCCTTCTGCGCCAATGGGGGTCGTCTGGTACTAGGCGCCCAATAGCGTGAGCTTGATTGAATTCTTCTGACCGGATAATGATTATATCTGCTCCAATTGTCTTGCGAGATCTTCTAAACCAATGAGGGTGAGTCAGCCCTGCTCCAATCGTCTTGTGGGATCTTCTGAACCAATGAAGGTGAGTTTGCCCTACTCCAATCGTCGTTTTGGGCAGGGTGAACCGGTAAGTTTCGTCGCCTTCTGCCCCAATGGCAGCTTGGACTAATGAGGTGTGGTCTTTCGCCGTAATGAGGGGTGGTTGGGAGCTGCCCTTAACATGGGCAGTTTCCATTTTTTTTTTAGTCAGGTCGTGCCATCGTTGCGCTTGTTTCCATTTTCGAGTGCGGTAAGACCCTGCGAGTTGTGTTTATCCCCGCATGTTCTGAGAGGGGTCTTTGACTTATGTTTTGTCCGAGTAGTTGTGAGATCTTCCCAACTACGTCTGTCTTTTGATATGTTATATTGAGACCGTGGACACAAGGTCTTCTTCCTTTGACCCTTCCTTGTATTCACTCGTTTCCTTATTATTTTGTATTGTCTTCCCTTCTCAAAGATATTTCGGCTAAGTATTGTACGCTACCACTCGTGAGTCCCTTATCGCGGGTCCCGTGAGATCCGTGTGGTGGATTTAGCTCGTTGATGGGTCGTCGTATTGACCCCCGGGGGTGGGGGGGGGGGGCTCTCGTGGCTTTTCTTGAGGTACACATGAGCGTGAGTGACTCTGGACTGTTAGGTGAAATATACCCGAATCTTTTAATCCGGACCGTGTACCTTTATTAGGGTGTTAGTTGATCATGACCCGGGGGTACATTTTCCTTAGTATCCAGACCGTGCACTCTTATTGGGGCGTTAGTTGGTCGTGACCCAAGGGTACCTTTTCCATAGCTGTTGGTCGTTTTTGTGGGGTACCATTTTTTGTCGTTTTTCGAGGACATGTCGGATTATGCATCATCAGTTGCGTTGCAATTGACAGATTACTTAAAATAGTCGGATATCCAATCTTCAAGCACACCTTAATATGTTATTACCAAAACAACAAAGATATGCAATACATTCCAAGATTAATACAGTATGTTATATAATAAAATGTAAGACAAATTAATATTTGTGCCCTGTAAGTTTGCTTTTTTGAAGAATATGCCCATTATCTATCGAGTTTTTACGAATATTGGTTTTTTGTTTTAATTTTTTTTAATTTTTAGTAATAAAAAATTGTATTTATGATTTTTCTTTTTCTTTTTTTAATATATTTAAATATATTTTAAATCATAAAGATATATTTTATATATATTTATATATAAAGGATATAAATATATTTTCGTTTTAAATATATTCCATGCGGCAACCATGACGTGTGCATTGACATCCACATCGACTAGGGGTGGGAGTGGGTATGGGAAATTGGGTACCTGTCCCATACCCAACGGGTATTTCCCAATTGGGAATTCCCAATTCAGTAAATTGGGAAAATTGGGAATTCCCGCCTCCCGTCCCGGCTAAGTGGGACGGGAGACGGGAATCGCTCTTGAAACCCGCGGGAGACGGGTACCCGATATAAAATAATAAAAAAAATAAAAAATTATATTTATAGGACTGAATTGTAATAATTCAATTAAATAGAGGGTTGAAATTGCAATTGTGATACACATTCTTTCTCTTTTTTTTTCTATTCTCTCAGACTCTCACCCGTCACTCTCTCTCTCTCTTTCACAAATCACAAACCCTACTCACTCTCTCTCACAGCCCGCCGCACCGCTTCGTCCACCGTGCTGCTTCGCCGCCGCGCGCAACTCACGGTCGCCCGCAATTCAAGGTTCATTGCTCTTTGCTCACGGTTCTTTTTTCTTTTTTTTTTTCAACTTTTTACAAACATATTTCGTTTCTTAGTTGTTTTCCTACTTATTGTGTTAATTTCTTTCTTAGTTGTGCACATGTGTTGATAAAATACAAAGCAATTGAATTAAGGTTTTAATTTGAGGAGTTTGAAATTAGGGTTTTAAAATTAGGGATTATTTTGGATTAGGCTTTAAATTAATCAAATGAACTGATGATGAATTCGTTTAATTCAGAATTGATGATGAAATGAACTGATGATGTTGGTGTCATGATGTGAACTGTGTAGACAATGTAATGACTACTGATGATGTTAGATTATATAATTAATGAGTACTTGTTGATGAAATGAACTGATGATGATGAAATGAACAGATGATGATGTTGGTGACCTGGTGTGAATGGTGTGTTTGTGTGTAGACAATGAACAGATGATGTACATATGATGTACAGTGAACAGATGAAATGAACAGATGTTTGTTAGAAGAATGCATATTGGACATGGAGATACTTGATGAAGGTAACTTCTATATCTGCTCCTTTAGAATCATTTATTTGTTTATGGAATGTTAGTGTTTAATGATTATGGTGATTTTCTAAAACTTGGTTTTGTCTTTGTTCTTTATTGTAGAGTTTGAAAATTTTGGACTTGGTAAGGACTAAGGACTAAGAAGTAAGGAGTAACACACATGAGGCTTGAGGAAATTGGAGGCTCATTAAGAAGACTTGTTTGATTATTTCTTGTATTCGTTTTAATTTGAGTTATTTTGTTTATGAACTATGTCTATTTAGTTATGACTATGGCTTAACGTTAAACTTTTGTTGTGTGATGTGTTGGTAAATTATGATGGACACAAATCATGGTGTATTGTTGATTTGATGATTTCATGTTATGTATTTTTATGAAAAAACTCACTGAACTTTCTGCCAGAATTAAATTTCCAGTAGGTATGATTATTTTCTTGGTACCCAGGCAGTATCATCAACTCATTACCTCACTATTAATTTCTGGGTACCCAGTACCCAGAAACTGGGTACCCAGAAGCGGGTTCCCAAATAAATGGGACGGGAACTGGGTAGCGTTTTCTGCTACCCGCGAAAATGGGTACCCGCGAAGTGGGTACCCGTTTTCTGGGTACCCGTCCCACTCCCACCCCTAACATCGACTGACTCGTTTGCATTTTTTCTGATGTGGCAGCGGGTGGGCATTTTTTTAAAGAAAAGTGCATAAGTGAGGGCATTTTTAAAAACTCGATAGATAATGTGCATATTCTTCAAAAAGACAAATTTAGAAGGCACAATTATTAATTTGTCCTAAAATGTATATGCAATAATATAAGAAAATTATACAAGATAACTTCCATATTTTAAAACATTGACTACTGAATTTTGATTTCAAAATAAGATCAATTTAAAATGTGTGGGATCCGATAAAATCGATCCTAATAACGCAAATTAATAAGAGTGGAATCTTGAAGGATCTTGTATAAATGTGACTTTGTGCAAATGTATAGAATTTTTCTCATCAACATTAGATGAAACTGATCTTTAATGTTTATCAAGAGGGTGGATTAGTACATAAACCAGGGTAACGTCTCGTTTATAAAACATCTCAGAATTCTGAGCACTTTATTACCATCCCTAAAGTAGTAAACATGATATTTCACAACTTGTCTTGCATTATTCACAAATAATAGCTGCATAATACCATAGTAATTATAGATAAAATAGCTTGAAATTACAAAATATTATTCTAATAATAATGTATTTGAAAATTTTGAATATGATTCTTGAGACAGATTGAGTTCAAATATCTACATATGCAATACATATGCAATCCAAATGTGAAATCATCAACCCTCGAGCCTAGTAAAAATAAAATGAAAATAAATTACCATGAGAAGGACAACAAGCAACAACTCAGGCTGTTATTCAAATGAGAAATACTAAACCTCCATGTCCCCGATAATTTTAATCTCTAGCCTACCTCGCAACATAAAGAATTATAGCCTAGTGATCATGTAGGAACCTATGTAAAGTATTTTTGATTTATATAGCGAATAGTATAATTTTTTATCCGTTACTCAATCTATGATATGAATTAAGGTTTCTTATATTAGTAACGCGTACGACTTGCCTCCTTTCTAAACATTCTTCCATCACCGTCGTTCTTTGCTTTCTTCATTCTTTTATCATCGACGCCAAGGTAGTTGAGCTTTTGTTCCTTTTGTTTAATTTGGTTTGTTCTTCGTATGTTCTAATCGCATTACGCTTATAATAATATGTGAATATATATATATATATATATATATAACTATCATGGCTAGTGCACATATTAAGTTCAATGAACTTGATTTCAAATTAAAATAGTTTAGCGTTTTTAGTGCTTTCTTAATTACCTTTAGTTTTGGGAACCGTAAGTTTGCATGTTTTAAGAATTAGGCAACGTGTAGTATTATCAATGTGTGTATTATATGCGCATATATGCCTGCATATTTTATTTTAGTAAAAATAGATTTTTTTTATGATCAATGAAGAGATATTTGATTCAAAGATATTTTAAATTACTTCAACAACAATGATGATCTTAAAATCTCTTCTGTTAAAGTATTCTAACTCCTTTACGCTATGACTATTTAAAAATTGGCTTGCCTTCTTTAAATCTGTATCCTTATACATATATTAATTATAATTTACTTTGAACATTGAATACTTTTATGTTACTTCGTTATATTTTGAAAATACCTTGGCTAACTTGAATGTGTTTACTTATTTGAATTATTCTGCACCACGAGTGTAATTAAGCAAGAAATACAATTCGTACTTCTTTATTAAATGTAATTAGCATTACCCTACTTTTTATTTCAAACAATTTCATATACATTGTGCAATTAATATTTTAAGAAGGGAAATCAGTAAA
Source organism: Linaria vulgaris (assembly GCA_948329865.1). Classification (NCBI taxonomy): domain Eukaryota; kingdom Viridiplantae; phylum Streptophyta; class Magnoliopsida; order Lamiales; family Plantaginaceae; genus Linaria; species Linaria vulgaris. The sequence continues at coordinate 94,050,358 of OX415254.1, forward strand.
TCCTAAGAAAACAGAGTTATTTTTCTTATATAACTTAAAAGAGTTAAAGAATTTTCCTTAAGATATATGAATTGAGATTTAACAAGCATGTATGCGTATTGTTAATATTTGATAACTTGGCATGGGTGTGTATTTTATGTGTTTTCAAATTAGTTGTACGTGAGTTGTGTATGTATAATGTGCATCCGGATCATGCGTGTGTTTTGATTTAAAAGGAAATGTTCTTGCATAACGCTTAGTAACTGAGGTGTCCTGCAAAATAATATTAGTAGTATTAAGAGATTTTTGTTTAGACAAATTAAATTCAGCGTTCGAGTTTGTTCTTAATGATTGTTTGCTGAGTAATAGGTAGTTTAGACTAGATTACTGGTATTTTGTGCCTCTTTGGGTAGTAACTCAAGTGAGTATTTCTAAACCCTACTATTTTTGAAAACTGAAAGAAATGTGTGTTAACACTGATTTTATACATTTTTGATATCGGAGAGTTTAACGTATATTTTGCTCGAAACACCGTACCCGAATTTCGGAAAAGTGTTTGTATTGTAAATTTTTCGATGGAATAAGAAGGATAAAAATGTAAAACATGGGAGATTCAAATATAAAGTTGCCTTTTTTTTTTAATTCAGCATGTCCCTTAGTTGTGGAGGAATCCTCCTTTTATTGGGGGTACATGGGGATGCAGGTGTCACAATGCATAAGAGCATATTAACGGGTAGTTCCAATTAGGGTGTTTAGTAGCTGACTAACCATCTTGGTATCGACAACTAGTTTCTTTGAGACTACGCGTCTTAACCGTTGAGTTCTGCTAAGTGGAGCACTTCTAAACCATGTCATGTTACGATGGTGTGTATAATTCCATTGTCATCGCGAGTGATATAGGAGTAAACATTTCGTCTTGTAGTGTCTTCGGATGGTAACTGCGAGAATATCGTTGGTCATTATGGGGGAATCGTAGGACCATCTAAGGTTCACAGTACCTCATGTGGACCTTTTATTCTAGGAGTTCCATCGTGACACGAAGATTTTTAATGGCGTATCTTCGATGACCTTTTGAGACATCTAAGCTTTGGGGTATCTAAGATTTTGCCCTGGCTGTGAAGTATGATACCCTCAGGTCACGATGCCCCAGTTAAGAAGGGGTTCACATTGTATATTTATATGTATGCATTTATATCTATAGATACAGACTCTTGCATTGCAAACTGTTTTTGTGTTCCATTTATATCTATAGATACAAACTCTTGCATTGCAAACTGTTTTTGTGTTCCATCTGTATTGCAAACTGTTTCCCATGTTTCAACCATTGTAATCTTTTCTGTATTTTCTGCAACCAAAACTCTCTGTTAAGGTAATTTGAGTAAAATTGTTTATTGATAAAAGATATTGATTTGGACATGATAAAGAGTATCCAGTTGAGTATTCTCTTCTAATTTGTTTTGTTCTGTTTTGTTGGATCCATTTGGGAGGTGTGTGCGGGTATCGTCGGGTAGCAACGGGTTTGCATGTAGGACCTTTTGCCCCCTTGGCACATTCCCTTGCAGCAGGCACAATGTCGGGCTTGCATGTAGGATCTTTTGCCCCATTGGCACATTCCCTCGCAGGCACAATGGGAGTTTCGTTGTGTTTTGTGTTGGGTATTCTATTATGTATGTACCATGACATACTATCTGATTGTGGGGTCGCTCCTCACACGGAGTGATAAGGAATCTCCGCGCGGGGTTATAAGGTTGATTGGCATCAGCAAACACGGGACCGATAATCATCATATCTGATTTATTCTTTAGTTAAAGTTTTATCTTGTCAAACTATTCATGTTTTATAATTGCATAAAATGTTTGCATATCATGTGTGTGCGCTTTCGTTAAAGTGTTTTTTTTAAAGCAAAGGTTTTTAAAAAATGTTATCACTTGCACACACACGCATGAGCATTCACTAAGATTTTTATCTCATAGAGTTTTTGTTTTTCTTTTTTATTCTTTCTAGATTAAGATGAGCTATGTTGCTACTGTGTTCGAACTTGAGAGCTTTGGTGTTGGGGAGTGTTCGAGTAAAGTAGGATATTTTATTAGGTATCGCTCTTTTCCTTGTTTTAGTATGTCTAGTTGACATTGTTTAAAGGATTTAATACTTAGACTCATGGGCGAAGCTAAGGGGGGTGCATGTGGGTGCACTTGCATCCCAGGCTCCCGTGATTTGTGTAAAAATTAATATATTTGTAGTATTTTTTTTGTATGATATTGAAGTTTGTCATGGTTTTTGCACCCTTGAATTGGTCTACAGCTACAACAAGTTCAGTACGAATGAATCATTTTATTAGTGCAAAAAGGTTTGTTGTGATCCCCTAATAATATACATGAAATAAAGATAATGTAATTAAATACATTGTAAAACATACTTCCATATATAATTTGAATGCTTGTTAAATTTTACACAACGTTTTTAGTTCTTTTTTCTTTCCCAACCCAATCTCAAATATTTCATTTGTCACTTAACATACTATGATTTTGTATTTCATTTGTCACTTAGCATACTATTATTTTCTTTGTAGTCTTATTTAACAAATAAATCAAAACATGACCATAAACAACATTTTTCTGTTCGTTAGTGCTATCATATTTATAAGAAAGAACTCCTACATTGTTCAAATGTTTATTTTATTCTTTTTGCCACGTTAGTGTACGAAATATTATAAGCTAATACCAAAGATGCTGATGACAAATTTACTGGGGAAAAAATGTTATAAATTAAACATGTTTTATTAGTGATACTAATTAAGAAATATAACTGCTCAAGAAAACATTAAACTCACATCGTCACACACAAGACATGTAGCATACTAAAAATACATATGTAAAAATGAGCAAATGCAAAATAAATCAGGCAAGAAATCTTCCATCTATGAAGAAAAATAAAGGAGATTTTTTGCTTCTTATTCTTTTTCTTTTTTAAAACAGTATGCTGGTTTTTTGCTTTTCCTTTATTACATTTTTTTGTTCAATTTAAATTTTTCAAGTTTGTAAATCATTCACATCTATCAGAGAAAAAGATTTCGCCCCCTTGGCTTATATTTCTGGAAAAAAATTCGCCCCCCATGGCTTATATTTCTGGCTTCTCACTTGCTTAGACTTGCTCTAATATTGTTCTCTTCGACCTTGAATTTTTCGGGTGTTGCAGACCCCAACCATTATTCTTGCCACCACAGGCGAACAACCACCACTGTAGTGGGGGATGTCGTTGCTGCCGTTAACGGCTTGTGCAGTCAGCACCCACAAATTTTTAACATTCTAACATTGGCCCAAAATTTTATCAGTTTCTATATCCAAGCCCCCCTACCTTATCTTATGCTATATTACTTTAATAAAAAAAACTAAACTAATACTTCTTAGTTTTAAGATTCTTCTTTTAACGCCCCACTTATAAGATTAAATTATTTTTTAGACAAACCTTAATTTATATTTGCTAAAGAATTAAGCTTTCGTCTTTTAAACAAATTAATATATCCCACTTCAGTATTTCTCTTGAATAGCCCCACTTATAAATTAGGTTACACTTAATTTGAAATTGAATAACTTTCTTATTTTAAAAAAATAAACTGGATATCATTTCTTAGGGAGAAATTAGCAAACTAACAAATTTTGTAATTACATACCCATATTTCATATAAAACATAGGTTATTGAACACAGTAATAAATTTCTGGAGATTAATTCGTTGATGTAATTTTTTAATCTTCTGATCCCTTTTTAAATAAACTTTATTGAATCATTATGACTTTATCATTAAATCCACAATTATCAATATTTCTCCAAAGATATATAAAATCATTTCATCTTAAAAGAAATATGAACAAAGTTAGAATATAAACGTGTCAACTGTCAAGTAATAATTCGCAGACTACTAATGTTTCAAAAAGACGAAAGATTCATTATAAGTTTAACCCCTATTTTTTTAAACCTAAGTTAAATTGTAAATGGTGTTAGATTGAAGAAGAATCTTAAACTTAAAAGTATTAAATTTATTTAATTTATCAAAGCACTAGCAAGGATAAGATAATTAGGGAGCTTTGATTATAGGAATTGATAAAATCATGGGGCCTTAATGTGGATTGTTAAAAAAAATTGGTTACTGACTGCAAGAGCCGTTAACGGCAGCCACGACATCCCCACTTAGTGTGCCCATATGATTATACTAATGACAACCACTGCTGCTGGCCTAGATGTATAGCAATGTAATTTTAAATAGTGGTTTTGGTAGATAAAGTGGTACATAAATATAGATTGTTAGGAATCTCAAATATATTCGTTAGATTGTTAGGAATCTCAAATATATTCGTAATTATTATTTACAATACAAATGTGCTACAGACAAATTGAATTTATGTAACTTTCTCAATTACTTGCTACTTACCTTCTAATTAAAAATATACTTTTGCCTTTGTAAATAATTATAGTAAATACTTTCAATTACATACTGAGCCCATTCACATAACGAGAAAGCCTCTAAAATCCGTGATTAAGTAACTTGAGCCATAATTGATGAGCCTATGTAGCACTTATAGATTTTTAAGTTGGATCGGCTGACCCACGAGTCACGTGAAGGTCCGACATGAGTTTTTGTTGGCTTTAGGTCTAACCCCATAATTTGTATCCATGCGCTTCATATTCGCCTGGAGTTCGAAAGAGAACCCCGAACTCCTACCCATTCTGGTCTGAATTTTATTCTTTTTCTGACCAAATTAAGACTCTAGTTCAGTTAGTGAACAATGGTTATGTCACCATGTGTTATTTTTTGAGGTTATACATTGAGCGCACAATTATAGTAAGTGTTGCGCACCTAACTATGTGGTGATTGTTAACTTAGATAAGTTATGAGATATCGATCATAATATCGAAGTATCGCCAATGTCATACAATTAATTGCAGTATGACACATTATATGTAGATATTTGTCTTTTCCATATCTTTACTATCTCTTGCAATAGCGTCTTATTGCCAAATAAACGTAGTTTCTATTTCATGTAAATATATGTGGTTCAATAAGAATATTTAGGTGGTGCTCGCAACTTTTCTTTTTCATACAGTAAAAATATGTTTATCTCATAACTTTGAGGATGTTAGGACCAATGTTATTTCCACGTAAATAAATTGGAGATTATGTTGACACCGTTTTGGAAATTATTTAAATCAATGTCAATTAATTTAATAAAAGAAATTGAGTGAGATATAGTTTCCATTAATTGAATGAAATCCTTGATTACCTTATTTAGGAATTCAATTTATAGAATATTATCTTTTTGCAGGTCAATTGTTTCCATGTTTATTATTGTGATAATCTTGAAAGAATGAAACTTTTCTTTTGATTGATTTGTCCTTTGGATTGTGATGTAATTGACATTCCTTGTTGTGTTGCATATCTTTCCTAAATCATGTTGATTGATTATATGTTGGAAATTATTCAATGTTTGTTTATGCAGGAAAGTCACGCTATTTTCGGATAGTGAATTTGTTAGTTGCAACGTCATCCAAACAGCTTAATTGCAACAACGCAAATCAGCGTTTTGGTGAAATGGAATATTTCCTTGATTCTGTATTCTGGAAATTATATTTAAAAGGAAAATATTTCGTTTTTCTTTAAAAAGATAATTTGATATCTGATCGTTAAGGGAAGAATCTTCGTCAAATATATTTTGTTGAGATATAGAAAGTCAAATGTTTTTATGGAATATATTTTAGATATTTTCCTTATTCTTTAAAGATAGACTTTCAATATCTTCCAATATTATCTTTGTTTGATCTATCTTTTATTCTTATCTTTTTAAGATAGACTTTCAAGATCTTTCAAGATTATCTTTATTTAATATATCTTCTTATTATGTATCTAGACTTATTTGGTAAGCATATTTGTTAGATATCTTTTATGATCATGCAGAATCTATTGGATAAGGCAAGAAGATATATTCGGGTTGCAACAGAATTATCGGCATGCTTATCATATAAGAAAAGAAGATATTTTGCAGATTGCAACTTAAGATCTGCTGAAGATTCTGCCGCGCATATATAAGGAGAAGACTTGACACAATAGAAGGATACTTTGAAAATGATAGTTTGTGATTTCAGTCTTGTATCGAGTCAAAGTCTTTAGAGAAGAGCATCAAGTCAGAGGAACTCTGTAGTAGTTTGATGTGTTCTTCGACTCAATCGAGTACACCAAAAAATAAGTTAAGGGATAGGTATTGCAACTGCAAATATTAAAGGGAGTATAAGATTTGGGTTGATGTAAAACCTACATTGTAATTCTTAAGTAGGGTATTGTTTGAGTCAACATTTGGGTGCAAACCCCGTGGACTAGGACCATTTAGAGCGAACCACGTTAAATCTTTTGTGTTGTTTACTGTTTTATGTTTAACTGTCTTTTAACAATTGCAACAGTAAAACAACTTTTAAACGTTAAAGAACTATCATCTGTCTTACTTACGAGTGCAGTTGCAACTACTGTCAAGTGCAACTGCATCCGATTATAAGTGACATAAATCTAAGATCTTACAGAGGATGTCTGAGAAAAATAACTCTGAAAGCTCACAAAATATTCTCTTATGACTTAAAGAGTATAATGTGTTTGAATGATGACTGGAAAAAGCTACATGACCTAAAAGGAATGAGAGTGAAAGCTATCAATTTATATTTCACGCGTTTACTAATTGAAAAGAGCTACCCCATACCAAAAATGAGTTAGAGTGAAAGCTACCAGTTCAAGTGGATAAGTACGAAGTTTTTTTTTTGGTGATGGTATTTTACTTAGTCAAGTTTTGTTCATTAATGCCCATGTGTCACATTTCCGGACTTGACCAGTTTAAACATTTTGTGTGACTTGAATCGAAAATGCGTACTTTAGCATCTAATATCATCCAAGTACATCATGCCATTGGAGCTTCCACATCTTTGGCATTCTTTGCCTGATTTTCTGAAATGTCTTTTCACTGGGTTGCTTGTTGCATCTTTGGTATTTATGGCATGTACTTGTTGTTTTCTCTGGTTCTCATGCACTTTTTGCTACTCAAGATTCTCTCTATCTTTCGTCACTGTATTCTTTATAAGAGAATTTGTTGAGATGACATGTCATGTTTTTGGGGAACTTTTACGGACTCAGATTTCTGATTGCATCATCATGGCAAAGTTGCATCAATCTTATCTCTTTTTGTGACTACACATCTAAGGAACATCTTCTATGTGAGATTGATACATCTGGGTCTCATGATATCATGACTGTTTCATGTGGCGATTCAAGTGATTGTCTTTTTGGTACTAAAGTTCATGTTGTAACTTTGTTTGCAACATATCCAGGGGTGAATTTCTGAAGCACTTAGTTAATTACTTTTATATAGTTAACTGACTTTTGGTGCACTGATTGAGTTTGGGGCATAGTGGTTGTTGAAGCTATACTTATTTTGAGGGGAAGCAAAATTCCTTTGCCATTGTTTGTTGAAACCTGTGGTTTACCAGTTACAATAAGTACATGCGGTGAGCTCCAGCTCATTGAGACTCCATCTCGTTGTCAGTGTATTTGATTTTCTATGACAAAAAGGGGGAGATCAAGTTACAAGGTGACATATGCCACATATGACATACATCATTCAGTTGCAACTTCTAGATATATTATTATATCTTGTGTTTGTTGTCTAATCACTTCATACATGGCATTGCTTTTATCAAGAAATCAAAGAAGGAGCTGAGTTAATTGGAAATATCATAGAGTCCTATCTCAAATCGTTTCGTTGTTGCATTGTTGCAACTGAAAGAGTCGTCTAATCATCACGAGGCGAAAGAGCATATGTCACTTGTTTGTTGCCATTCTGCAACTTGGGTTGTGGGCTTATAGCTGAGCATATGACCCTCGCTTGTTGCCATTCTGAAAATTGGGTTCTGGGATTATAGCTGCGACTACAACCTTGATGATTATTAATATTATCATGGTAATGCTTGTTTAGAGAATTTCTCTTTGCATTTTGCAGATTTACACCCGTTGACTCGTTATGTCAAAAGGGGGAGAAGTTAGCCAAGAAATGAAATATGCCAAGCTCAACCTAAATGGCAGAGCAAAGGTATGCTTGAACCGAGGAGGAGAGAAAGTTTGGCTTGTGCCCTCATGGCAGTTTTAGTTTTATGTTTGTTGCAACAATTGCATTGATTTACGTTTTCACTCATCTCTTTATTTAATCATTGGCAAAGTTTCTTTTGTTGATTGCAACAGTTCTACTTAATTTCTTTGGACATACATGGTTTTGCCAAAACGAGTCAAATGGGGAGATTGTCAGGACCAATGTTATTTTCACGTAAATAAATTGGAGATTATGTTGACACCGTTTTAGAAATTATTTAAATCAATGTCAATTGATTTAATAAAAAGAAATTAAGTGAGATATAGTTTCCATTAATTGAATGAAATCTCTGATTACCTTATTTAGGAATTAAATTTATGGAATATTATCTTTTTTGCAGATCAATTGTTTCCATGTTTATTATTGTGATAATCTTGAAAGAATGAAACTTTCCTTTTGATTGATTTGCCATTTGGATTGTGATGTAACTGACCTTCCTTGTTGTGCTGCATATCTTTCATAAATCATGTTGATTGATTATATGTTGGAAAGTATTCAATGTTTGTTTATGCAGGAAAGTCACGCTATTTTCGGACAGTGAATCTGTCAGTTGCAACGTCATCCAGACAGCTCAGTTGCAACAACGCAAATCGGCGTTTTGGCGAAATGGAATATTCCCTTGATTCTGTATTTTGGAAATTATATTTAAAAGGAAAATATTCCGTTTTTCTTTAAAAGGATAATTTGATATCTGATCGTTAAGGGAAGAATCTTCGTTAAATATATTTTGTTGAGATATAAAAAGTCAAATATTTTTATGGAATATATTTCAGATATTTTCCTTATCCTTTAAAGATAGACTTTCAATATCTTCCAAAATTATCTTTATTTGATCTGATCTTCTATTCTTATCTTTTTAAGATAGACTTTCAAGATCTTCCAAGATTATCTTTATTTAATATATCTCCTTATTATGTATCTAGACTTATTTGGTAGGCATATTTGTTAGATATATTTTATGATCACGCGGAATCTATTGGATAAGGCAAGAAGATATATTCGGGTTGCAACAGAATTATCGGCATGCTTATCATATAAGGAAAGAAGATATTACTGAAGATAAGCTGAAGATTCTGCCGCGCCTATATAAGGAGAAGACTTGACACAATAGAATGATACTTTGAAAATGATATTTTGTGATTTCAGTCTTGTATCGAGTCAAAGTCTTTTAGAGAAGAGCATTAAGTCATAGGAACTCTGGAGTAGCTTGATGTGTTCTTTGGCTCAATCGAGTACACCGAAAATAAGTTAAGGGATAGGTATTGCAACTGCAAATATTAGATGGAGTCTAAGATTTGGGTTGATGTAAAACCTACATTGTAATTCTTAAGTAGGGTATTGTTTGACTCAACATTTGGGTGCAAACCCCGTGGACTAGGACCATTTGGACCGAACCACGTTAAATCTTTTGTGTTGTTTACTGTTTTATGTTTAACTGTCTTTTAACAATTGCAACAGTAAAACAACTTTTAAACGTTAAAGAACTGTCATCTGTCTTACTTACGAGTGCAGTTGCAACTACTGTCAAGTGCAACTGCATCCGATTATAAATAATATAGACCTAAAATCTTTCAGAGGATGTCTGAGAGAAAAATAACTCTGGAAGCTCACAAAATATTGTAAAATCGTATGTTTATTTACTTGAAAAATAGCTACCAAACAAAAAGCACCAACATCACAAGTAGGGGTGTGCATTTGGATCGGATCGGATCGAATCGGATCGAATTCGATATCGAATCAATTTAAAACGATCCGATTCGATCCAAAATCATTCGATTTCGATCCGATTCGATTCGATTTCGGTCCTTTTTTTTCTTATTTAATTTACTATCAATGGGACCAACCACAACATTCAAACAAAGTTACTGAATTACAAAATTCACTTTCATATGGTGAGATAAAGGTGTTACAAATTTACAATTGTATATGTTTCTCAAAGACAGAAACGTGGCCTTCAAATGGACCAATAAAAATATGTTAGGTGTGTGTATCTATTACTACTATAAAGGAAGAGGTATTTGTCTCACAAAATGGAAGTTAGCAGACCAATGGACCAAAACTTCTGCCACTCTCTAATTTAAAAATCCAAAAAAGAAGAAAAACACTACAAATTTGAATATTGGATAGCCACCAATTTTGGAACCCACGTTTTATGTTAACTGGAAAAAATAAAAATTCAATCAAAAAAAAAAGGATAAGATAAATTTGAAATTTGATCATTGGATAACCACCAATTTTTGAACCCACGTAAGAAAGAAAAAGAAAAAAGGCCTAAAATAAAATCTAAATACTTGGATAACTAACGTATACCGATAAAAGGGGGCCAAAAAAAAAGAGATTGAGTAATGGGATAACTACTTCCATGAATCTCTCCATGGAGTTTCACACGTGCTACTTCCCTAAATTTCTCAATATATTTATTTAATTAACAGCAATAAAAGAAAAATAAAATCCCTATGTTGCCTCTTTCACATATTTTCCACAAAAATTAATTATTTAAACTTTAAATAAAGTTCAACTGTCACCAACTATCCACTACTCTTTTAATTCAGTTTTTGAATTGTAACCGTTCTCCCAAAAAAGTTGGATTATCATATACTTTCAACGTGAAACAACCAAATATTTTAATTTCCACTTCTTTTCTTCCTCTTTTCCAAAAATCAACTGGAAGAAAGAAATGTAACTTAACGTTCTTCTAATTGAATCTCATTTGCATAGTGAATTGTTTAATTGTCTTTTAATTCACATTAACTTTTTTGTTTTGTCTTATAAATTACCAGGAAATACGAAGTGGTCTAGGGACAAAGCAACATTGTCGTTGTTCACATTCATTTATCTTGATACCAATTTCTTTATTGGGGCATGATGTCAATGAAGCGAAGAAATGGTGCATGATAATAGTGTGGGAAAAAAAATATACCGAGGTAATTCATTTCTAGCGTTCTTATAATTAAGTGGTTTTTGATAATTCATGGAAAACTATTAATTGTGTTTTCTCTAACATTTGTATACTCGACACCATTTTTAGAGTTCATTATTCACGTTCTTTTATGTGTCTTTTCATAATAAATTAAATATTATTGTGCCTCTAATTTTGAATATCACATCTACTCAGGAAAAAGGGCTCGAAGATGGAAGTAATAATTATGGATGGCTTGAGTTCAGCACCTCTTATTCTTTTGTTTTCTTTTTTTAAACAGATGAAACATTTTAGAGGTTTTCTATTGTTTTAATTCATCATATTCCATATTCAAGTTATAATACATTGTAAGTTTGAGTTTTTTCTTTTTTATTAAATCTAAACGGTGTGTGATTACTGATTTGTGTGAATGTCGACGTGAATTACAATACAACTCTATTCTACGATCTTTTTATATTACAAAAATTGGAGGGTGGAGTGTATTGCATTATTTTAATGAAATTGCATTATTTTAATGAAATAAATTTATATATCTATAATCTTTTTAAAACTGTTAAGGTTTCACGTATGTGTTTTTTGTTTATTTACTCTAGCATGACAATTTCTCAGTTCTCACCCGAACTTTCAGTAGAAGCTCTTGAATATTTTGTTATGTGTGTCTCAATTACTTGGATTGTAATGAATAATATATTGGTAGATTCAATTATTCATGTAATCAAGTTTTTTTTTTCTTTTTGATGAAATTATTCATGTAATCAAGTTAATTAGAATTTATGTTTTAATAATCATGTATGCATTTTTAGTTTGAGGATACATAAGGGGAAATCAACATTTATACTGAAGATGAAGTTCTGGAGTTCTTTAATTAGTTAAAAGTTATTGCTATTTGGTATAAGATTTAAAATTTGTTTGGATTAGCAAAAAAGTAGTTGTTAATGAACTTTTTTTTATCGGTTGTTATTTGGTTTTTAGATGAAGTATTTATTGAGTTTAAACTTATATTTCATGGATGACTTGGGTCTTGCCAATAATGATTTTTTTTCTTGCTAATAATAATGTCCGATGCAAATTGCTGGAATTAGTTTATTTTACTTATGTCTTTAACATTAAAAAATGTACGATAAAACTATGGTATTAAAATCTATAATAAATATTGCAATGGAGTATATATACTTGCTCAAATTATGTACATGGTTGAGAAGGGATTATGTGTATACTTTCACTTTTGCATTCTTATGTTATTAATTATACAAATTAATAATGTACTTAAATAAAGAAATTAAGTTATATGGTTATTTATGTCAAAAATAACGTTGCACGCGGTCTCCGCGTGCACTCGGTTGCTAGTATATAAAAATATAATATTAACATTATATATAGAAATGTCTTAGTAGCATTAATAGGCTTAGCTTTATAGATAAAAATATAATATTATATATACTATTATATATTTATTTATTTTTAAAAAATAAGACGAGTATTCAATCCGATCTGATTCTCAGCCTCTAAAATCGAGGATCGAATCAAATGGGGGTTCGATCCTAAGGCAAAAATCAAAAGTCGGATCAAATATTCGATCCGATCCTCGGATCAGATCATTCGATCGATTTTCACCCGATTCGATCGATCTGATTCTTTTTGCACAACCCTAATCACAAGTCACAACTTATAGATAAAGGGCATTCTTTTAAAAGTGCTTCTATACTTTGGGCTGTTGAAAAAATACGCTGAAAGTAGTTAAAAGTTAAATTAGAGTTTGTTAAAAAAAAGTTAAATTACAGTTTAAATTATTTTTCTTAAGAGTTTATTATATACACCACCTGATGAAGCCCGCTTTTCATATTAATCATCTGAGTGCAAATACCACTTTAAACCCGCTTCTCATATTAATCTTCACGTAAAATATTGTAGTACAATTAATTTGGTTAGATTTGAAAATACAAAACAGGGATGTCTAAAGTACACAAAAGTCGACTACAATTTATATTTATATAAAAAAATCTTTGAAAATCGAAAGTTTAAGAGCTTTTTAGTTTTTTGATCGTTTGGCATAACAATTGGTACCAAGAAAAGCATTCAAAAACTCTTTGAGATTTCCATTTGCTGAGATTCTGGTTGGGCTTTTAGATCAAGTGTATTGAATTTGGGCCAGTTGGGTCATTTTATGTCAAAGAAATAATGCCTAGAACTTTCCTAATCCTATAACAGTAAACTAAATAAAATAGAGCAAACAAAGATATAATTTTGCATATACTCATATAAACTCCATCATTTAACTATACATGCAACACTTCCAAATTAAGTCTCCCTTCTTCATTTTTTTGGTAAAAAATGATAAAACAAAGGCTCTTGGGCCATCTCAAAGTATAAATCATAAATAACACAGAGGGGGATGCATTTCCAGAATACTTCTCTATCCCTACCACTCATGTCGATCTTCGTCAACAAATTCGCGACTTTATTTGTCATCCTTGAAATCCATTTGAATTTCATCTGCGATGGGTGTCTGAGTAGTTCCCTATAAGCATGGATAAGTCACTTCTTGGGTGCATCAGACTTCCATCCCTATTGATCATCTATCTTGTACAAAGTTATTAAATCAATCTCAACCTTTATTGTTGGCGACCGTTGTTCATACAATCTCTAACCCATTAAAGACACGAGTTCTGCTTCATTTACCGTAGTCACCCGTATCGTATCTAAGCACTCCCGCCGCCGATCCTTGGTTGTTATTTTGAGAAACTCTTCCGTCAATTTTCCTTTTGCACTACCAAACGGTTTTTTCTTTTGTGCAACATGTAGCTCCAAACCCTGATGTTTTATAAGGAAAATACATTTGCTCTTGCTTGCCACAATACCCCAAAACACTTTCTAATTCCGAGCTTCCAAATTATCCAAATCGCCGCAGCAAAAATCAAATGCTATGGAGCCTATGGGATAAGAGCGCACATAAAATTCTTTGTTTGAGCATTCATTTGCAGCCAACTCTCATTCGGAATTACATCAAACTCCATGAGGCTACATGCGATGATTAAAACCTTCCAGATTTCTCGCGCAGTGTTGCAATGCCGCAACATGTGTATTAATTAGTACTTTCTCTAATTTTCCCTCCCAAACAAATTCTAACTTTGCTAGAGAAACTACTAATAAATTTCATAACACAAGCTCTTAATCTCAAACTCCAAAGGAGAAAAAAGCTTAAAGGTTAAACTAACCAATGACTTAATATTACATCATTAATCAAAGATTTCGAGAAATTACCCCTGGTACGCTAGATTGGAAAAATTACCTCATCGTAAAAAATAAATCGGCATGATACCTCATTATAATTACGAAACATAAAGGGTTATGTTTTTTTTTTTTTTTGTGGAAAGAGATATTTACACCATTCTTTTCGAAAAAAATGCATATATTTGATAATTTACTTTAAACTATCAAATATATAGAAAAATAAAATTGAAATCATATTTAATTACAAATTTAAAGTAAATCTATTCGTTTCACGTTTCTACACTTTTATTTATAAAAAAAATAAAAAAAGATACTATAATTAAATTAGACAATTACACACACAAAAAAAAAAATTGCAACTACCAATGATAATTGGATTATAAAACATGAATAATAGAATACAAATTTTGTTAAGGATGTGTTGTGCAAACTAATGAAATTACAATATCTTGCCTTGTTATCTGTTACGAGTTAATTTACCAAAAAGAATAAAAAACATTTTTGTTATAGTATGAAACCGAGTCCCATAAAATAAATTATTAGTCATTTTTTTTTTGATAATTTAGAAATGCATTAGAATTTTAAAGAATTACAAATGTTGAAGATAGGGAAACCCCATCTCCAATGCTTGTCTCATCAAAATGACCAAAAAGGCTCTTAGAAAGAGACCAACGAGCGAGCGCATGCGCTGCAGTGTTAGAGTTGCGATTTACAAATCTAAAGCGCCATTTAGGTCAAAAAAGACCAAAACGATCTGATTTCTTCGACAAGAGGCTTGATCAGCCAAGGGATGTTGTCAGGATAATTTTGGATAGCAAGGATGAGCTGAAGGCAGTTAGATTCAAACACCACTTTTTGGGCTTTTGCTAGATTAATACAAATGCAGGCTCGCTTGAGGGAAAGTGCTTCGGCTACAATCGCCTCAAAACAAACATGTTTTTCAGAGGAGGTAAAAAGGATGGATCCATTTGAGTCGCGGATGATGAAAGCAGAAATTGCCACTCCGTTAGAAAACGAAGCATCCATGTTGATCTTGAGCCAATTCTTCTTTGGTTTGGTCCGCTTAGCAGGAGTTTCCTCGGCCTTTTTCTTGAGGGGTTTGGCTCTTTACACTTGCCAGTGAGCTTGAGTGGACCTTGCAGCTTTTAACAATGAGTTCCTGTAGAGAGAGAGGATTAATTCCATGTACAATATGATTTCCATTCTTCCAGATAATATCACATGACACAATAAAGAAAATAAGTCCTTCACTTTGAAGAGAGAGAGAGGTATCCTGAAAAAAGTTTCCATTATTACACACAAAGAGGGCAATCCAATTCCAATCCAAGAATGCAATGTTAGCAAATCATGTGAATCCAATTCTCTCATGCTATTCCACCATTTCATTCCCCCCCCCCCCCTCACTCGTGCTCTCCCTCTCCTTTCCTCCTCACTCGTGCTTTCCCTATCCACTCCTCCATATCCTCAATTTCTCCTCCCCATGGATACCATAATCAAACAAACCACAAACCTCCTCTACTCTGAATCCGCATCTTTCTCACTCCCTCCCATACCACCACCTCCAAGCCTCACTCTGGTAGGGAAAATCATCACCGAAAAAAAGAAATAAACCTCAGAGTCGTGAGGAATGTGCTAATTAAAGCCTGGAAAATACAGGGTACAGTAGATACAAATGTCCTAGGCCCAAATATGATTGCTTTCATATTTGATTATGCTTTCGATGTGGAAAATACCATGAATAATGCACCATGGTGTTTTGATGGGGATCTTGTCTGCCTAAAGTATTGGAGTGAAGAACTTGCTCTAAGAGATCTTGTGTTTGATACTTGTCCGTTTTGGGTACATGCCTACAATCTTCCAATCAAATACGTCACACAAGAATGGGCTGGAAAAATGGGCAACATGATTGGGAGCTTCATATCGGTTAATCTCGGAACCGAGAAGAAACGTTGGAAAAACTCAGTAAAGATGAGAGTGGAGATTAACCTCCTCACCCCGCTTTCCGAATCAATCTCATTTGAAGGGGAAAACGGAAAAAAGATCACAGCTGATATCCGATATGAGCGTCTCCCTAACTTCTGCCACTACTGTGGAATAATAGGTCACAAATATGAAAACTGCAAGCAGGCCATCAAATCCACAAGGTTTAATCCAAAAAACCTCCCATTTGGCGTCTGGATGAAAGAAGACAAATTTTTCATCCCAAACCCTAAAGAAAATCCACCAGAATCTTCTTCCAACACAGGCAACAAAATTCCATCTGTGTCCCCAGAAAATCCCCTATCCAAAACACCAGTAGGGGTAAATCCGAAATCTTGCCCTAACATCCTCCCAACCACTAATCCTATTCAAAATAGGTCCCTTATTCCCGACAACCTAAGCTCCAGTAACATAGTGCCACCTGTCACTGACCCCATGATCCTCTGCAGTGTTGGCAAATCCCACATACCACTAAAAAACTCAATTGACCCTTCTGCAAAAGTCAATTTCTGCCACAATCTGCCAAACAACCCTTTCTCAGCACTCACAACCCCCAATACAGAAAATCAGCAAGTCATGTTTACAATTCCACTCAAATGAATAAATGTGTCAATTCCTTTTCCTGGCCCAATAACTCAAGCCCCAAACTCCACAGGACCACAGAAGAGACCTCCCCCTCCCCACAAAGGCCCAACTGGCTCTCGCTATTTAAAAAAGCCCAAGCTCACTTTGCTCCCAAATACCAACTACATTTACCCATCTCAACTCCCAAATCTATTCACCAACACATATACTTCATCAGATTCCCCACCAAACACACCCCAACCACCCCGCCCCCACCTCATGATCACTAACTCTCCCCAGTCTCGCCGTCGTCTTTCTAATATGAAAAAAATAGCGAGGAAAAGTCGTCCCTCAGCTTCAAACATCTATATTACTACATCAACTCACTCTGACGCATCTGTGACTTCTCCGTCAGACTCTACCACCAAATCCACTCAATATCCACTTGGCCCTGGGGGGCTAAGAGAGTAATTGCGATGATTGTGCTCGCGTGGAATTGTCGCGGACTCGCCCAGTCCGAGACAAAGCAGGAACTCAGGGCAATTGTAAATAGCCACTCCCCAGATATTCTTTTTCTCTGCGAAGTTAAAACCCATCGCATTTCTGCCATCTCTTCTTCTCTCCCTCGTCTCTCTCTCCCTTCTCAATGCTTCATACCTCCCACAGGAATCGCGGGGGGTATCTTTCTTGCGTGGAAAGCTGACATCTCAATTACAGTAATTCAAAGTAATGCCTGGTTATTTCACTGCCTCGTTCAGGATACCACCCCCTGGTACCTCACAACCATACATGCCCCGTGTTACCACGAGGAAAAAGCAATTTTGTTGGGAACTTCTTCCCTCTCTTTCCCCTCCCTCGCATGAACCATGGGCCCTAATTGGGGATTTTAACGCCATCACCTCACATAAAGACAAATCAGGTGGAAATAACTTCTCCCAATCATCTAAGCAGGAACTGGTGGATTTCATGAATGATTACTCCATGGAAGATGTGAGTTTTAAAGGAAACGAATTCACCTGGTCCAATGGCCGACCGGATCGGGACAACATCAAGCAACGGATTGATAAAGCAATTTCAAATGTGGAATGGAATAATTTATTCCCTGACGCCCTGGTAAACCACCTCCCAACTATAAAATCCGATCATAGCCCCATCATTCTTCATACTCATCCAATATGCTTAAAAGGCCCGAAACTCTTTCGCTTTGAAGCTTCCTGGATTTCTGAGCCTAACTGCGATTCAACTGTTGAAAGCGCATGGAAGTTTCCATGCAGAGGATCTGATTCCTTCATCCTCCACTCTAAATCCAAAAACACCAGGAAAGCCCTACAACAATGGAATCACAATCGTAAAACCCCTACCATCTCTGCCATTAATTCCATCAGATCCCAAATCGAAACTCTCCAAGCTCAAAACCCTACCCAAACCTCCCTAGACAAGGAGCGCGATCTTCAGCTTCACTTAAGCTCAATACTCTCTTCAGAGGAAATTAAGTGGAGGCAAAGGGCGAAGCAGGAGTGGCTTAAAAATGGCGACGCTAATTCGAGGTATTTCCATATTTGCACTATTTTACGCCGTAGAATGAATCGAATTTGCTCTATTTTGGATCCTGTTACAAATTGCATGGTGAAAGATTGGCACTCCATTGGTTTTACATTTGATTCACACTTCAGAAATCTTTTCTCTACATGTAACCCTGCTTACCCCCAAAACTTTGATAACCTTTTTCACCCTATGGTCAGTGACACTGAAAATGAATCTCTGCTTGAAATTCCAACTCCTAAAGAAATTAAAGACACTCTTTTTAGTTTTGATTCCTTCAAAAGTCCAGGTGCTGATGGATTTTCACCTATTTTCTTTAAAAACTATTGGGAAATAGTGGGAGATGACATAATAAAAGCTGTTCTTTATTTCTTTAGAAATGGTAGTTTCAACAGGGCCATCAATCACACTCTTATAACTCTTATTCCCAAGATCCCTAATGCTGATAAAGTAGAACAATTTAGACTCATTAGTCTCTGCTCTACCATTTATAAAGTGATCTCAAAGATCTTGGCCAACAAACTGAAACCTCTTCTTTACAAGCTCATAAGCCCTGCTCAAACGGCATTTGTCCCTGGCCGTGATATTTCTGATAATACTATCATTACCCAGGAAGTGATGCACTACATAAATAATAAGAAAGGAAAGTATGGACTTATGGCTATAAAAGTTGATTTGGTTAAGGCTTTTGATAGGATAGAATTGAGAGTGATTGCTGATATTTTGTCATGTTTAGGGTGCATAAGAACTTCATTTCTCTGATCATGTGTTGTATCACCTCAACATCTTTCTCAACAATTATAAATGGCTCTGCATTTGGCTACTTCCATCCTTCCAGAGGGATTAGGCAGGGGGACCCCCTGTCCCCTGCTCTCTTTATACTAGTTGCTGATCTTCTCTCCAGAATTATCAATCATGCTGAGATTTCTGGAAATATCAAAGGAATCAAAATCAGCAGGAATGCAATTCCCATAACTCATCTCCTCTATGCTGATGGTGTAATAATATTTAGTAGAGCTGATCTGACAAATGCAAAAAATATATCTGATTGCTTGAACAAATTTTGTGAATGGTCAGGTCAGAGTATTAGCATAGCTAAATCTGTGATCCACTTCAGTAAGAACAGCCTCCCCTCTCTCAAAAACTTCATTAAAAACTTCATGGGCATGAGGGAATGTAGTCACAACATTAAGCACTTGGGAATAGCTTTCTGTAAAACTAACAAGAGGATAGAAAACTTCAGTGATATTTTGTCCAAGTTTGATAGCTCTTTGAGTGGATGGAAGGGTTGCAATTTATCACAAGCTGGTAGAACAGTCCTTGTCAAGTTAGTGGCTCTAAGCATGCCAGTTTATCTTATGTCTGCATCCTTACTACCTAAAACAGTTTGCTCTATCATGGATAAAATAATTCGCAGGTTTTGGTGGAATGCTGATAAGAAATCAAGATTTTTGGCTTTTAAAAATTGGAAGGATATATGCCAACCTAAACAGATGGGAGGATTGGGGTTTAAAAGAATGGTTGACTTTAATAAAGTCGTCTTTTCTAAAAACTCATGGAAAATCCTACAAGGTACAGACAGCTTCTTGGACAAAGATTCTGCATGAAAAATATCTCAGAGAAGATGATTTCTGGTCTGCTAAGGCAAAACAAACTGATTCATGGGTATGGAGAAACTTACTGGAATGCAGGGAGATTATTTCAAAATGAGCTTGTTACAAAGTCACCTATAATTCATCTCTCAATATATGGAAGGACCCCTGGATCCCATCAATTGCTGGTTTCAAACCCCCTCTACCAGTTAACAACCATCACTCTCTCACCTATGTTAAAGATTTATTCACAGTGACAGGAGCCTGGAATAGTGAGCTCCTCCAAGCAACCTTCCCCCCTGATGTGTGTCATAATATTCTAAAAATCAAGATTTCCAGCCATGGGAACCCTCGATGCGTGATCTGGATGCCCGAAAGAAGTGGGTTATTCACCTCAAAGAGTGCCTACTTGGCAGATCAGTCGCACCGCTTTCACTCCCCCTCAAACACACTGAAGGAACTGCTTAAAAGGATATGGAAAGCTCCTATTCATGACATGTTCAAATTTTTTGCATGGAAGATGATTAGCAATTGTTTCCCTACCAGAATAAATCTCAACCGCTTCTTTGAAATCCAAAACAAATCTTGTCTATTCTGTGACACTGGAGAAGAAACAGTATTTCACATTTTTATGGAATGCCCATACACAAAGAAAATATTCTTTGCTTCCAAATGGAATATCAAGCTTGATTCTCTTCATTATGGGAATATTCTCAGCTGGATGAATGCAATCTTTAACCCTCAAGCTGGTGTAATTCCCTCAAGTGCTCAACCTGAATTTGTTAATTTCTGCATCTACACTTACTCAGCAATTTGGAAAATCAGGAATGATCTGCTACATTCCAACTCTAAGGCTCCCACAGAAATCATGGTTGCTAGGAATGCGGAAATGAAAGGAAATGAAATGTTCCAAGCTCAAATTCATAAGAAAATTGACCTCTCAAGTGCAGCTATGTCTTATACCTGGAATCCCCCTGCTAAAGGATGGTTCAAAATCTCATGTGATGCTGCATTCAATGAAGGTCAGGCTACTATTGCTTTTGTTGCCCGCAACCACTGTGGTGGTGTTGCTAGAACTCAAGCAGATCAACTGCTGACATTCGATCCCACAGCTGCAGAAATTGCTGCTATTCTACTTGCATCAGAAGTTGCACAACAATACAGTCTGCAAAATGTTGAATTTGAAACTGACTCTCTAGATGCTGCTCACCTCATTGGAGAAAGCACTTCTCACTCCTTCTGGTCGTCTCAGGAAGACTTGATGAAATTCAGAGCAATCTGGAAATGTTTCCCTCACTAGCGAATCAAGAAGATCCCTCGACTGGGCAACAAGGATGCTCATAACCTTGCGAAATGGGCCAAAGACAACTTTTGGAAGGGTGTTATCTCATTCTCTTCCCTCCCCCCTGATTTCTTTGATGTATCCCATGTAATGTATGTTTCATTTTGTGACTCTTGTAAGAACCTGAATATTTGTCCCAATTAATTCTAAGTAACCTTTCATCAAAAAAAATAAAAAATCATGTGTATTTTTCAAAAATCCTATTTTTATAAGAAGTATGCGGTTCCCATAATAAATTACATTATTATTAGTCCATGCATATATATATATGCTCTATTTGTTCTTTAATATCATCAGAGGCCTCTATTAATTTAATTAATCAGGTGCCTCATTCAATTAAACCACCATTAAATTACCCAAACAAACACCAACCATTCGATCACACACTATCAATCCAAATCAACGGCTGATAACACAAACCATCACTATACAGATATCTCCCTCCAATTACCTTCCGTACTTTGCTTGCAGTTCGATCCTCTCTTCTCTTTCAATCCATACACAAATGAAAAAAACCACAACAAATTCATCGAAATACCGATACTGATACTGTTAATCAGTCCATTTATTTATGAATTAATCGATTATTGGTTGAGTGTACGGATCCAGATCTGGAAGAGTAATACTGTAAATTTGTGTGTGCTGTGTTGGTGAGATATTATTAATCGATACTGAAGATGAAGGTTGCTGGTGGTGTAGTGTTGATCCTCCTTCTGTTCATCACCACAGCTCACTCGTTTTACCTGCCCGGTGTTGCTCCAAAGGATTTCGCCAAGGTACTATTTTCGTAACTGTACTTTTTTTTTTTGCAGTATTTAGTTACAGATCTTATGTGGTTTTTAGTGTATTTGTACGTAATTTATTATGAGTGAGTGGCGCTTGTGAATTTGTGTTTGTAAAGAGTTGGATTTAGTACGTGATTTGGAGTGAGATTTTGTTGATTTAGGATTTATTTTCGTACACGCTATTATACGGCTTGCTATACGTTCTGTAAAGGCGACTTCGAGTTCAGAAGTTGAGATTATTTTGGGAGGTTTGGTTTCTGATTCCTGTGAATATAGAGATTTTTGGGAAGCTTCACACGATAAGTATAAGCCTTGTGAGAAAAGTAGAGAATTACTTGTCTGAGTTTGGCTACCCGGCCATTTCTCGCTTAGTTAGTAACTTTGCAGCCTTTCACATCGATAAAATTTGGGCAACCGTCAGTGTTATCTGCTTGTTCTTGCTTAATTAGTTTGTTCGTAAGGATAAAGAAGGTATTGCAAATCAAAAAGTTTGAATCTAGGAAACATGGAATTTAGTCGTGCAAAGTGTGAAATCAAGTTGCGATTGGTTATCAATCAGCATATTTGACCCATATAACTAATATGTGTATGTGTTCCATGTCTGCTGCCATGCACTGATCTGTTGATAGCTGGTTGCTGTGTGTGAATGGTTTTTGTTGCATTTTCATTTATGCAGGGTGATCTTCTCAAGGTGAAGGTCAACAAACTGACTTCTGTGAAAACGCAACTTCCATACTCCTATTATACTCTTCCTTATTGTAAGCCAGAGAAAATTGTCGACAGCGCGGAAAATCTAGGGGAAGTTCTTCGTGGTGATCGAATTGAGAACTCTCCCTATGTCGTAAGTATTCTTTCCCGCCTATCCTTAATCTCGTTATTTCTTTACCTTGTTTCTAGTTAAGAATGTGATGCTTTCATAATTTTGAGTTTGGCTGGAACCACTACTTTCATCGGTATGAAGCACACTCACGATAAAAAAAACAAGCCTCATTAGAGTTCATATATGCAGTTCCAAATGCGCGAACCGCAAATGTGCAATGTTGTTTGCCGTACTATGCTTAGTGCCAAAGATGCAAAGGAATATAAAGAGAAGATTGATGATGAGTATCGAGTCAACATGTAAGCCTCTTTGTTTAGGAATCTTATGGCATTCTAAATTCTTATCATTTGTGCTTGACCTTGGCATATTGTTTTTTTGCCAGGATCTTGGATAATCTCCCTTTAGTTATGCCTTACAAGAGGCCTGATATGGACTCCATGTTTTATCAGCATGGTTATGGTGTTGGTTTGAAAGGACAATATGCAGGAGTAAGTACTGGTTTATTTTGCTCTTAATGGTTCTTTATGTAGTGCAGAAGTAAAATCTGAAAACCTGTCTTTCTCTTGATTTTCTTGTTCATAGAGCACGGAGGAGAAGTATTTTATCAACAATCATTTGACATTTGTTGTTAAGTATCATAAGGATGAGGAATCTGATGCTGCTAGAATTGTTGGATTTGAAGTGAAGCCATTCAGGTAATGTGATAGTGCTTTTCCCTTTCATTTGACCCGTTTCTGTCGTTGCTCAGTATTTATTCGTGGCCATGTCTTTGTAATGCAGCGTTAAGCATGAATATGAGGGTAAATGGGATGATAAGAAAAGGTTAATAACATGTGATCCTCATGCTAAACGCACTGTCACTAGCTCTGCATCTCCTCAGGAGGTTGATGATAAGAAGGAAATCATCTTCACTTATGATGTCGAATTTGAGGTAATTCTGTTGTTTGTGATTGTGGCTGGAATAATTAGCTTAGAAATAGAAATGGATTGTTATTGATGTTTGTCCTGCCTTGCTCCGTCCATTCCCTTGTAGGAGAGTGAAGTCAAGTGGGCTTCTAGATGGGATACATATCTTTACATGGCTGATGATCAGATTCATTGGTTTTCCATTGTCAATTCATTGATGATTGTTCTTTTTCTCTCGGGAATGGTGGCTATGATTATGCTTCGGACTCTCTACCGTGACATTTCCAAGTACAACCAGCTCGAGACACAGGAAGAAGCTCAAGAAGAAACTGGTTGGAAATTAGTTCATGGGGATGTTTTCAGACCTCCAACAAACTCAGATATGCTCTGTGTTCATGTTGGAACTGGTATTCAGTTCTTTGGAATGATACTTGTTACAATGATCTTTGCTGCACTAGGGTTCCTGTCTCCTTCTAACCGAGGAGGACTGATGACAGCAATGCTTATGCTCTGGGTGTTCATGGGCCTATTAGCTGGATATGCCTCAGCTCGTCTCTACAAGATGTTCAAAGGAACAGAATGGAAGAAAATCACTCTTCAAACCGCGCTTATGTTTCCTGGAATTGTCTTTGTTATTTTCTTCATTTTGAATGCGCTAATTTGGGGCGAGGAGTCCTCTGGAGCAGTGCCATTTGGGACCATGTTTGCATTAGTTCTCTTGTGGTTCGGAATTTCGGTTCCACTTGTATTTGTTGGTAGCTACGTAGGAATGAAGAAGCCGGCTATCGAGGATCCGGTGAGAACCAATAAAATTCCTAGGCAAATACCTGAGCAGGCCTGGTACATGAACCCTGTTTTCTCAATCTTAATCGGAGGCATACTCCCATTTGGTGCAGTGTTCATCGAGCTATTTTTCATCCTGACGTCTATCTGGTTGCAGCAGTTCTATTACATTTTTGGTTTTCTCTTCCTTGTGTTTGTCATCCTGATTGTGACCTGCGCGGAGATCACAATTGTGCTGTGCTATTTCCAGCTTTGTAGTGAGGACTACTTGTGGTGGTGGAGATCATACCTAACCTCTGGGTCGTCAGCACTGTACCTTTTCCTTTATGCAGCATTTTACTTCTTTACCAAGCTCAACATCACAAAACCTGTGTCAGGTGTTCTGTATTTTGGGTACATGCTAATTGGTTCATATGGCTTTTTTGTGCTGACTGGGACAATTGGTTTCTATGCCTGTTTCTGGTTCACAAGGCTCATTTACTCGTCCGTGAAGGTCGACTGAAAAAGTAACGCTATTTGAATAGTGATTACAAAGAGGTATCTGAATGAAGCATATGTAAACCTTGCCAATTCGATCATGGATTTTTTCTGTATTACTTCAGTCGAGTAGTCGGGTTAAGCCGCCAACTTCTTGATGATGGACGCAATGTATTCTTATTAGCCTCACGATTTTTGTAATTTTTTTTATTCTTACGATTGCTGGAGGGTTGTGGTGTAATTCATGCCCTCTATTAGGAACTTGATTCTGTTAGAATTTCTGTTAGAGAATTTTACTGGGCAATTCTGTGTAATGTAATTGCTATTGGTTCTACTCGTTTGTCTTTTACTTGGGAAAACTGTTGATAATTGATATTGCATTGTAGTTGACCTTTATGAATTACAACGTTGTTATTCCCAACGAAAGCTCCTCCGTTCTTACAATTTACCGAAAACGCTTCATTGTGCTACATAATTCCCATATTATAACGACACAAGCATTTTGGAATCTGTTTGCCGGTTGTCTTTGAGAACTAGGTAGTACCAATAAAAAACCACTTTCTCTAGTGGTTAAGTTGTTTGGTTGAAAGAGTGTACTCTGTTCACTGTTGGTGTCTTTCGGAATTTTGTTACAACTTACTGTTCATTGACTGGTTGAATAAGTTTGTTTGTCTCTTGTTATACTCATAATAACTAATTGTTAGTTCAGTGACCGACACTACAGAATTTTCTCTGTGTTACGTTTTTAAAGACAATAATGTGACATAATTTAATGTCTATTCAAGATCAAGAGTTATTTCACTTACTGCTGAAATTTTTTTAAAATTTGCGCAACGTTAAGGACTTAAAATAAAGAGTACTTTAAAAGAACGCAAAGCGATAACTTCTTTTTTCTCTTTCGAACACAACAATTGATGTATTATCATATTCAGACTCTTATTCTGCATCAGTACTGAAATCAGGCTCATCAGGTTTTTGTACTTTGACCAACTCCATACCACTCATAAGATTCCGGTTTCTATGAACTCCACGCAAAGCATTTGCAGCAAACCTAGAAGCTAACAAAGTAGCACCAACACTATATGAACCTCCACCACCACCGTTGCTATCCATGGACACCTCTACCGCCTCTTCTTCCTTCCTCTTCTCCTCCATGACCTTCCTTCTGCAATGCCGACGCCATGCAGCTTGAATAAAGCAAGCGGCCCAAGTCCGCCACTGCTGCGAGTAGAAACGGAATGTGTGTTGCACCTGTCGGCTATGCAGTCTCCTGAACTGGCTTGCAACAAATTTTAACTCGTCGGCTGTCAATGCAAAAGCCTCTACCTCAGTCAGAGCCTTCACAGTTCGAGTAGAAGATGGCAAGTTGGAAGCGGATTTTGGATCTAATGCCCATGTTAGGAGCTCCTCCCCACAAAAGTCGCCTTCTTTCAATAAGCTGCGGTTGAAGAAACCACTTCTTCCACCGTCGGTTGTCACACTCTCAAGGCGACCGCGTATGAGAAATATCATCTCGTCAACTGGATCTCCTTCTCGAAGAATGTAAGAATGTTCTGTACACAAACATGGCTTCAACCTCTCACAAATGGCATCGAGCAACCTCTCATCCATATTCTCAAACAGGGGAACCTTCAAACATTGGTGATCGTGTGAATCAGCTCAATAATATTGAATATCAGACAGTTTTCCTTGATAAGACATTAATGAGAATGCCTGCTTTTATGAGTTATGACACATGAAAGCAATGACTTGTAGTAAATAATTTACCCTTTTGACCAAAGCCAGACAAAGATGCCGTTTTATGTCTCGTCTGAGATCTTTGGGCAGAGACTGCACAAGACTCTCTTCATCTACTCCACGTGTTTCCAACCATTTGTACTGATCATAGCGCCTAACCCGTTCTCTCAGATCTGGAGGGAGCAACCGATGATGCATCCATTGCTCCGAGTCACGCCTTTTAACCCTCATCTCTTCAAGTCGGATAGTAAGAGACTGAAGATATGTCTGCAGCAACAGTAGAACAGGAAAAAAGATTTAAGAATGTCACTATTGTAGCATCCTGAACTACTCAGATACCTACAAATACATTTTATATATCAGTAGTTTACCACTTGAAATGCCAAAGAAGATACACACATTTCAAGTGGGAGTAAAGATTTTCTACAAACTTTGATTTATTACGATATCAGAAGTTTTGAAACTATCTACATCAACGTGTGAGCTAAGTGCATCGTATTACCTGCATGTTTCCAATCAATAATGCAAAGAGAATAAGTCCAAAGATGGCAAGTCCAATGCTGAATATAGACTCTCCAGGGTAAGTGCTGGTTTGAAGTCCCTGTCCCAGTGTACTGCAGAAGGAAAGATGAACAATCTGTAATTGCTGGTGGTTACAACTTACAAGTACTATACGAAGCTATGCTTGAAAATACAACTTTTACAAAAGAATATTGGTGTTCTTCACAACATGATTACCAAATAAAAAAGATTAAGGCGTGGGTTTCACTAGCCTATAGCATTGGAGAAAGGGCAAGCAAAGAGAAGGTGAGATTTTCGTTGAGATCAAGATGTTACTCCCAAAAATTTGCAAAGATATGAAATTCCAAAATACCATAAATCCGCAGAAAAAGTGATGACATCACAAGTTCGAAACAAGTAAACAACAAAATGTTTTTAGAAAGTACCCGCTAAAACCTAATTCTGTTCTGGAGTCAATAATCGTGATTCGGGTTCTACCTAGTGCCAACGACTCCATGTTGATCATATATTAACATATGCATTACTTGAAGTACATGGATACAACAACTAAACATGAAAGTATCCATGACTTTTCACATGGAGCGGAGGAATACTACGAAGAGCTTACTTGTTTTTCACACCTTAATTGCGTAAAAGCCATTCAAGTGCACACCTGATTTTTAGATATATGAGCATGCAATCTCACGTCATACAGGTCAACATATACTCTCTCATCTACAAAATAACTCTGGAGAAGGAAATCTGACGAGACCAAGTCGCATTTCACCCTTAAATTATCAAACAAAGTTTGTCATTAACATGACGAAGCGTGAGTGAATTGCAAAAACACGAGACACAGATTTCAGGAAGTGTTAAACATGGTGTAGTGACTCATAACACAAGATTTAATTAACTGGAATTCTAGATTTATCACAAGACCAAGCTAAGATTACTGTAATCCTAAAACTTGATACCGGTAAAGATGTGGTCTGCTGTCTTAGAATAATTGATTACCTTAAATTCTGCAGCCCCCACCACAGACAATAAAGATACTTAGACACGAAGTTTCTTGATGAAACTATGTCTGATGACAAGGCTTGACTGAAGATTCCAAAATCAAATGGTGAATTAATGTCAGCATTAGCAGGGCAGGCAGAGCTTAAGACTGAATCGCTAATGTTCCTCCAGATATCAAAATCCTTCATTTCCTGATTGCCGCAATATAAGAAATCAGTAGTACATTTTCCACTGTCTTCACAAGCTTGTGCCCAGCATGTATCATTACGTTCCACGGATAACACGTACCAGAAAGCGCCAACTATCTGCAGAAAATGCAAGCAGAAAATTAGTGCCATTTAAATATGAATATAATATATATATATATATATATATATATATATATATTCATGAAACACTGCACTTCTTACATTAGGCATAGTATAGTAAGTAAAACATTAATTTGCAACATGGCAGAAAATCTGAATTATTCGTATTAATCCACCTCAAATATGTTGGAAAGAAATTGTAGAGCTAAAATGTGGAAAAATGTTGTAACTCCATCGCAGAAGTTACAAAAGACTGAAGATGTATCACGTTGAACAAAATATAAAGGTTGCATAGCTTACATGACTAGCAAGCATGTACAGCAACAAATAGGACGCTGCACCAGCCCAGGCAGTTTCAGCAAAGACACCAGAAGTCCTTTTCAGTTCCGAAGACAAAGGCAAAATGCAAGCAAATCTAGGAATATATTGAAGTAATATGATGTATAGTATTGCTTGCTTTGTGGCGAGTACATCTGAGCCTTTTGATCTCAGTAGAAATCTCCAAACAACAATCTGCATAAAAATGGAACACATCTAGAGTTGATGAAACAAGGAACAACACAAGGTGTTGTTCAGATATGATATAATACTACTGATGAATAATGAAGTCCAACATATGTATTAATTTATTTTGTGCTTTTTCCAGCACTTTCAAGAATGCACAAACCCAGGAATATTCTGTCATTACATAGAAATTACAAAGATTAACACAACCTCAACAGATATAATACGTGTCAAAGAAACCTGAAACAAAACGGAAACAGAGACCAGGAGGAAAAGTCTCATACTGAGATGTTTCAAGTGTTTGTGCAGGTAATCAGGACCAAGAAGACATCCGTTTCTCATAGTTACATATCTCATTAAAATTGATGAGAACTAAATGACAAAGAGACGGTCTAAAGCAAGGGAGACAAACATATATCCAGCATCACAATCCTGTTCCAAAAGAGAATCACAGTTGTATTGTAAAAGTATCTACTGCATGAAATAACTGTAATGATCCTGAAATCCAACACAAAGGGAGGTGTCTGATCAACAAGTTTGAAAATTCCACCAAAACAAATTTGCCTCAAACTTGAAAATCTAAACTTCAACTTCAGACATACTCCACCAAAAAAGAAAAATAAATAATATACATATATATTTTACATAGACTTGAAGTGGGGAAAGACTAAAGGTGCACAAATATTAGGAAAACGGCCCATGGACGTGCCAGCAAAAGCTAACTAAAAACATTTACTACATTTTTGAGGGAAAGGGACAGTCATCAAATGAAGCAAAAAGTAATTCATGACATGTTGAAATATAAGGAAAAAAAAAAACTATCTCCAGACCTGGGGTATGGGAAGCATTGCGAGTAAATCAATGATAAAATAGCACTTCAAGTAGCGTTTAGCGATTTGTACAGGATCTATGACAAGTTCACCTCGTCCAAACACCCTAGATGACGGAGCAACATAAGCTGTTCGGAATTGGAGAGCCATGTGTATAAGATAGAAGGCATCAACTATCGTACGCAAAGTTGTTACTGTAACAGCCAACTTTCGATCTATGTCTAGGCAATTTGATGTTTTGTTGAGAACAGGAAGATAATAAAAAAGTGGATCCACAGATACACCCAGAATACAAGACATGACAAAGAACTTGTTCCAAAGTGTAAGAAATCTGTCTTGTGGGTCAAATATCTTCTTCTCAGACACTTTCAGGTCTTCAGCAAACACCGGATGAGAGACACCAAGTCCAAGGGACCGTCCAACAGATTTTAGCCCTTCAGAACCTTTTCTCATTCCTCTCTTGAAGGACTTGGCTGGAGTAGTGGTTTTATGACTACCACCCCCTAAGCCATCAATATTGAAACCACATTTGGTTGCCGCCGCTGAAGCTGAAGGGGTTGACACTCTAGAATCGAGGTCATCCAACCTTAACATAAGACAAAACAATATGTTTGTACATCAAACAAAAAAATATAATGAAATCTAATAGTAGGCATACAACGCTGAGATAAGAATAATAATGCTATTCCACATTACCGTTCCAGCATAACTACATAGTTGATCATTCACACTACATTCACGAAATCATATAATCCAGTACCTTATTTATTCTTCAGACACCCAATCCAGTGACCAAATTAAATTACACATTACACTGGCAAGCCTAAAAGACTTTAAAAGAATAGAACATCGAATGTTGCCTTTACACTCTAGGCGATAATTTTCTCAACTCAACAGGCGCTTAATCAAGCATACACGATAACTTACTTGCATTCATTACATTTACATACAATCCATATAAGCAAGAGAAAGGATACCTCACAAATCTGTCCCCCTGCACACTCTTTGAACCAAAACCAAACATTCTGTATGATCAAAACAAACTCACCTGCACGTAAAACCAAACGATAAGCTACAAATAACACGTCGAACGATCAGATTCACAAAATACAACAGGAAACAGTATCCGATTCCTCGATCAACACATCACGAAACACTACAGAATAAAAACCGCAATCTCGATCAATTTTACGCAGTATATTCAGTTCTCGAACGCCATTGCACATCAACAACACTTCGCCTTCAACAATTTACCATAATTCTACAATAAAAATCCAGTCGCATTTTTCACAGCCAAAGCTAAAAATTGATGCTGACGAACAGAAAAGAGTAGATCAATGGCAGATACTTACAGTAGTTTTTTTCGTGAGATTCAGTGATACACCATTGTTGACTAACAGTTACAGCTAATTTCGCGCATTCGCCATTTTTGAGATTCGGGGATTCTTTTTATTTATTTATTTATTTATTTTTGTTAGAAATTATTTGTTATGAAGTTGCTGATGACTGAGTAGAAGAAAAACTAATTAAACGAAAGTTTGTCAATTCTTACCCGCAGCTTAACTTCAAATACTAATTAAGTCCCCAACTACGTTTTATTTGTATAACTAGACCCAACTTAACGTGTGTGATTAATTTTTGCCAATTTTGGTGGTCACTTGCCACACAAGCCGTTTTCGACAAAAAATATTCACCAAAAGGCTAGAATTGCAAAAGTATCCACAATACCAAACTGTTACTGTAGATGAACACAATAACGAATTAAAGACGCAATGTGACCACATTAACAAACTAGTTTTACATTTTTCTTGGTTAAATTAGGTTCTTATAGTGAAGGATATATTAGAAAACAATATCGACAATTTATGTCCGTGAAACTGCTCATAATCTCTCTTGTACTACGTCATCATGTTGCAACTGTATACACTTTTTTTTCTTTGTGTAATTATGCGATTCTTTAAGTAAGTTATTATTAACTTTTATTTTCGAACCTAAGAAGTATGAACAAAGTTCACTTCACACTATCATTTTGACCCTTAATGTTGTACATGAGCTGGTGTCTTGGTTGCAAGGCATTGACAAAGATTAAATGAAATTAAATTACAGTTATGTGTCACAGAACTAAAAATTGAACGCCAACTAGAAAATGACTAGATTATATAACAAAACAAGAGCAATTTCTAATACTAATTGTGGGAGCTTGTGTTCTCATCAGGGGCAACATTAGTGATTACAACTTTGGCAACATCCGTGGCTGCATCCTCCTGTTTTTTCTTTGTGTACAATGTGACGAATCCAAGCGCCACCGCGACAGCAAAACCGCCAATGGCCATTCTCGCGGGGCAGTAAGAGAACTTGCCCCGGTGGTGGAGCATCTCTGTGTTGTGATGTGTTGATGAAACAACCGTACGCGGTGTCGACCTATCCAATCCCTGATGTCCAAATGCCGGTGCCGCTACTCCTGCCGCCTTGATTTCGTGCTTCCCCTGCCCTGGCGGCAAAGGTGCCCGAATCCCGTTTGGATTTACATTTTCAGGTGCCACCATTATTGTTGTTTTTCTTATATTTTTGAACGTTGATGCATGTTGTCTTCATAAGACAGAAGTGGAAAATTGTAAATGTTATTGGATAATAGTTATATTAGATAGTTATTATGTGTTTGACAAATGTAATGAAGGCAGTAAATGGTGCATGTTGTGACAATTGTTGTGTTGTGTAGTCCTTCTAGATTTGTTCTATTTTTGGATTTGTATGTTAAAAGAATGAAACTCATAATCAAGAAAGTGATAACCTTTGTGTAATATACTGAATGTGTGTACTGATTTTCAGACCTTAGGAGTAATATATATATTTTTTTGTTACATACTGTCATTTGTTTGATTTTGTAGCTAATTAAAGTACAGTGACTGTATTGAGAAAAAAATGCTTAATTTAGTTAACGCCTAGTAATAAGATTAAGTAGTAAAGGTGAAGTCCTGTTTTTCAATTATTTTGTACAAGCATGTTAACAAGTAACACGACATGTATAAAACAGATGGATAATACACCTACCTGTTTGAACCTTTGAAAGAAGTTGAACAAACTAATACTCTTTCTTTTTTTTTGAGCAACAACTACTACTCTTTCTTACCAACCAAAGGCAATAACTTGTGTCTTTTCTCCACATCCAGTGTCTATATAAACCTTTACACATACACAAATCTTCATTCATCACCCATTCAAAAGATAATAACCATTACATCAAAGAAAAATCCTGAATTTTAGTAACAATCATCTGCTGAAAAAATGGCATACCATAGCCATGGCTCAGTTTTCTTGCTACTGTTGATAGCTTTATCTTCGATAACCGGCAACACAATTCAAGCATCGGCACGCAATCTGTTGGCAACTACATTGCCTGAGCTTCCTAAGCCCGAAATTCCTACTTTACCGAAGCCTGAATTACCAACACTGCCAAAGCCAGAGCTCCCTGAATTGCCAAAACTCGAGATTCCAACATTGCCCAAGCCTGAGATTCCTCAACTGCCGAAACCCGAGATTCCGGAACTGCCCAAACCCGAGCTTCCAGCATTGCCAAAACCAGAGGTGCCAACTTTGTCGAAGGTTGAGGAACCACAAATGCCAAAGCCTAAGGTCCCCGAATTGCCAAAACTTGAAATTCCAGCATTGCCAAAGCCGGAGTTGCCAACTCTGCCAAAGCCTGAATTGCCTACGCTCCCAGAACTCCCGAAGTTGCCCGAATTTCCCAAACCCGAGCTTCCAGCATTGCCAAAACCAGAGGTGCCAACTTTGTCGAAGGTTGAGGAACCACAAGTGCCAAAGCCCAAGGTCCCCGAATTGCCAAAACTTGAAATTCCAACATTGCCAAAGCCTGAGTTGCCAACTCTGCCGAAGCCTGAATTGCCAAAGTTGCCTGAATTTCCCAAACCCGAGCTTCCAACATTGCCAAAATCAGAGCTGACAACTTCTTCAAAGGCCGCTGAGCTGCCACAACTGCCAAAGATCGAGATCCCCGAATTGCCAAAACTACCGAGACCTGAATTGCCAACAATACCCAAGCCCGAATTGCCTAAGCTTCCTGAACTCCCCAAGTTGCCTGAATTGCCAAAACTCACCGTGCCAGAAGTACCAAAATCTCCTTGATTTGTACACCAGGGAACAATTAGTTACACAGTTGGGTTAAGCGGGATGCCTTTTACGTCATTCCAGCGTGCGTGCTCAAGTAGTCGTCCTCGTTTGATAGTTTGATTCGCTCTTGCTTTCGTGTGTGTGTGTGTGCAGCTTGTATTTTGAGTGTTTTCAGCTTCTTATTCATACTTCTTGCATGTATTGAATATATATGTTGTGTTCAGTTCGACCTGCTGTCTATAATTTGCTTGTTTTGTTATTTACCATAAGCATCAGTGTCTTTTTGCCGCCTTGGCATCTAAAATCAACATGTTTAAACTTTAAAAGTTTGAGGACCATATATACTCTAATATTAGCTCTAACGTACGGACGAAGTATCAGCTCTAAATTTAAAAAGGACTATTATCTTTTTACAGCAAACAGATGGAATGAGGTTTACTTTGCTAAATTTCACCACTACTAAAAAACCACCACTTAGACTTTTAAATAAGAAGCAATATAATACTCATCTTTTATTTTCCGGACAGGAAGGTCTCTTTTCTGTCATACCATTAACATTCTTTTGCCCTACATATATTAATACAATGAGTTCGTGACTTCGTGGTCTCCATTTTTCAGCAATGGATAAATTTTTTCCTATTACATTTGTCGAATGAGATTTATCTTACAAATATATATATATTTTTAATTTTTTTACTTAAACTTTTTTGATCGCGAAGCACACTTTATTTTCGCGGATATGGAATGAAGATCAATTTTTCTGTGTAATAATGATTACTCAATGTGTATCACTATAGTGTGTGTAACATGTAACAAATAATCTTTGTAGTTGGTTCTTAGTATCTTGTACACCATGTTATCCTGCGGTTATATTTTCATAACGATCAAATTAATTTGTTAAGGCAATATATATAATTTCGATAATCAATCTGAGATGCAAGATAAATAAATTCTTTTGATAACTTTATATTTAACTTAATTAAAGAGCTCGTGTTAGGATTTAGAAATTCGAAAATAAAAGTTTATTGCAGGCACGCTTGCAAATCGATCCGGTTTGCATACACAATAAATATTATAAAATGAAATTTTCTATATATAATTAGTGTTTGAGCAACGACGGCATTTCACCCTAATCATCCCCACCGGGCCCATCGGCCTCAGTCGGCGGCGGTGGAGGAAGATGTGGTTGTGGATGTGGATGTCGCTCTACCGGAGTTAGTCCACTGTGGCCGCCACACTTCCCTGAGCAAAATCATTTTCCAGCATGGCATTGGCCTATCGTGAATTCCTCTCGCTTACAAATTGACATACACTTACGTGTTTGATAATGGAAAAAGCATCGCCCCATATAATGCTTGCTTATTGCGTGACACATCACTAGTCCATCTACAATATGGATATATTTATTAGTTAGATTATCTGTCAAATGATTTAGTGAATGAAGTAAAACAAGATTAGTGATTCTATGTTGGAGATAATATATATAAATATTAAATGTCTACCCTCTCTAATAGCTTAAGCTTTTAGATGAGATGACAATTCAATATGGTATTAGAGCTCAGGTCAAGGAGGAGGTCATGAGTTCGAATCCTACCGCCACCCGATAATCAAAAAGTGACACGTGACAAGCGTAACAAAAGATTTACAGCCTGCACGTGAGGGGGCGTGTTGGAGATAATATATATAAATATTAAATGTCTACCATCTCTAATAGCTAAAGCTTTTAGATGAGATGACAATTCAATATTTTAAAAGAAGAGCTTACGAGTTTTTGAATGGTATATTCAGCTCCATTGTTGAGCTGAGCTAAGAACAGAACAAAAGAATAGAACATAAAAGAAAGGAAATAAGAACATAAAGTGAGAGAGAAGCAGAATCAAAAGAGAGAATATTTTCAGTTAAAAGTGAAACGATTCACTTGTTACATCTTTGCACTACACTGATCCCTATATTTATACACAAATGGGACAATAAAGATTTCCTCAGCTAGTAACCCCATCTAGTAACATAAATGCATTGTACTAGGAATATTCTTTCTTACAAAGCAAACTAAAAGTAAACTTTATCCATTATGAACTAATGGTGACTCTTGTGCTTTGTTGGCATCCACATCAACATCCCATTTCTTATACCCCCTCAAGATTGGAATATATGTCATGCATTCCCATCTTGTTAATCAATATTTCAAATCTTTTGCTACTCAATGCTTTTGTAAGAACATCTGCTAGTTGCTTGTCAGTAGGCACATGAAAAAGTTTGATTATCTCTTGTTGCAGCTTTTCTCTAGTAACATGGCAATCAATCTCTATGTGTTTAGTTCTTTCATGGAATACTGCATTTGTTGCAATGTGAATTGCAATTTGATTATCACAGTATATTAATCTTGGTTGCTCATGCTTATATCCCAAATCACTCATCAATTGCGTTAATCATATTATCTCACAAACAGTTGATGCTAAAGCTCTATATTCAACTTCAGCTAAAGATCTGGAGGCTGTTTGTTGCTTCTTAGACTTCCGAGACACTAAGGCATCACCTAAAAATACACAATATCATGTGATTGATTTTCTGGTGTCAACACATGATCCCTAATTAGCATCACAACATGATTTAATATGTATCTTGTTTGCACTTGGAAAGAATAAACCTTGTCCTGGTGCTTTCTTCAAATATTTCACCATTCCGAGTGCTCATTCCATGTGCTGATACTTGGGCTCTCCCATGTTGAATGAGATTTAGCAACAATGTCCTTTTGCCTTCTTTGCATTTCATAATCAACATGCACGTTTAAACGTTTGGGACCATAAACTCTAATCATTAAAGGAAACAGAAGGAAAAACCAAATTGATGAATAGAGCTTTGAAAATTTACCTTTATAATTTTATTTCTAAAGAGAAATAGATATAGACAAACACCACTACCAATAAGAACTCTTACACGGACTAATCGATAACAGGAAAATGAAGCATAATAAACTAATGATATTATCTTCAGCTGTTTATTCTTGATTTTATAATGACCATATTAAAAAAAATTAACATATTACGTGTATATATATATATATATATATATATATATATATATATATATATATATATATATATGAGTGTGTGTTGCACTGACAATTTTAAAGTTTAAATAATGCAGTGTGTTGACACGAACGACAATATTCCTTGAACATGTCGAATACGTGTCGAATGTGCTCTTCCTTGAACATGTCGAATATCGAATGTGCTACGTTGTGTTGTGCTCCTACAATTTCAAATAAATAAATATAAATTATGGATATCATTTCGAAGTACACGTATCGAGAATGTGCGTGTGTCATCCTATATACATATTTTAAACCTCTAACATATATGTTGTGAATTGTAACAGCTATCAATATAAAATAATATTTTTAAAAGAAACAAATTGTAAAAGTCTATATTTGTATTTCTCCAGACTTCTTTTCATACCAGATATAAACAACATTTCACACTTTCAACAAAATTATTATATCTTTTTTTTATTGTTCTTGTACATTACTTAAAAAAATATAATGCATTGTTGAAATTGGCATACATAACATAATCATCGTGCACAACATGTACTGAACTCGAATCTCCTCTTGTTTCTCAACCCTGAGGACCCTAGAGTAAGCTTTCTCCACCATAGTAAGTGGATCCTGACCAAGGATCTAACTCCTAATTCCTTCGTAACTGCATTGAGGCCTATGTGGAACCGCATGACTCCTAATTCCTTCATAATTGTCATTGAGGCCCATGTAAAACTACATGAGTTTGGTGATAGATGCAACCTCTCTTTGAAGTTGATAGAGTAATGGACCATTACTTTGGCCATGTAACAAAACTTTTAAAAGAGAAAAAAAGTTATGTACTTCTTAGTAGGGAAAAAATCACTTTACCCCCCTGCATTATAGCCCGTTTTTCACTTATCCCCCTAAATATCAAATTTTATCACTTATCTCCCCCAAATAACTTAATCAAATTACTTTGTCCCCTTCGACGTAATTAAGCTCCTTAATGGTCATTAAATAGTCTGAGAGGAGATAAGTGATAATCGTGCCATAATTTAGGGGGCGAAGTGATACTTTTTCAAAAAAGCAAAAAATAAATAAATTTAATTCTTAATATATTTATATCTATATAATAAAATATATTCTTTCAAAATGATACATATCCCTAAACCACATCAATCATTTCTTAAATGTTAATAATTATATCCCTAAATTATAAGATATTACAAAATAATAGTAAAGTCATGAATTTCAATTTGTAATTCTTTTAAAATGCTCCTCCACAAACATTTACAATCAAACTTTTAGAAGTAATAATATTGATGCAATTAGAAATTTACAAACCCAGCTTACTGTACGAACCTTGACCTCGCACTTGGTCAAAATATGTTGACTTAAATATAACATATAATGGATAGACAAAATAAGAAATAGAAGCTAAATTGAAAAAGCATAAGTTTGTCATTATATTTTTCAATTTCCATCTATGTACTGGTGAAAGCTTGCATTAACTGGGTTTAGCGTTCATGTACACCTCAAACTAGTTAATCTTTTGAATCGAAGCATTTCACAATTTTCACCAACTTGGTTTATAAGTCTATGGGCTACCGCTTATTTCATCATTATTTTTGCGGAAGGAGCTTTTTAAAAGAATTAAAATGAAATTCATGATTTTATTATAATTTTGTAATATATTATAATTTAGAGACACTGTTATCAACATTTAAGAATTGATTGATGTAGTTTTAGGGATATGTGTCATTTTGAAAGAATAAATTCTATTATATAGATATAAATGGTTTAAGAATTTTTTCTTTTTTGCCTTTTTTTTAAAAAGTATCACTTTGCCTCCCAAACTATGACAAGATTATCACTATCCCCTTTCTCAGACTATTTAACGACCATTAAGGGGCTTAATTACGTCGGAGGGGACAAAGTGATTTGATTAAAATAGTTGGTTGAGTTAATTTATAAAATTAGAAGTTTAGGGAGCTAAGTAAAAAATGGGCTAAAGTTCTCGAAATACACCTATCGAGAATTTGTGTGTGTCATCCTATATACATATTTTAAACCTCTAACATATATGTTGTGAATTATAACAGCTATCAATATAAAATAATATTTTAAAAAGAAACAAATTGTAAAAGTCTATATTTATATTTCTCCGGACTTTTTTTTCATATCTGATATAAACAACATTTCACACTTTCAACAAAATTATTATAACTTTTTTTGTTGATTGTTCTTGTACATGACTTAAAAAAATATAATGCATTGTTGAAATTGGCATACATAACATAATCATCATGCACAACATGTATTGAACTTGAATCTCTTGTATGAGTACCCTGGAGTAGGCTTTCTCCACCATAGGAAGTGGATCATGACCAAGGATCTAACTCCTAATTCTTTTGTAACTGCATTGAGGCTTATGTGGAACCGCATGACTCCTAATTTCTCCATAACTGTCATTGAGGCCCATGTGGAACTGCATGAGTTTGGTAATAGAATTGGCTTTAAGGGATTGCTGAGCAAGCTGGCAAATGCATGTATTAGCAACAACACAGTGACATGTAATCAATGGCATTAGACAACTCAGTTCATTCCACAGTTTCTTCAACTTAGTATAGTACACATACACAGTAAAATCACATTGTGACATAGATGCATCCTCTTTTTGAAGTTGATAGAGTAATGGACCATTACTTTGGCCAAGTAACAAAAATTTTAAAAGAGAAGAAAAGTTATGTACTTCTTAATATATGAAACAGAGTTACACTTCGACTTATATAGAAAAGTGAGAAACTTAATTCCGTTCTAATCCTACGAGATACAACGAATTCAAAATAAATATAGATAAGTTTACATGACATAAACTATCTGATGTACTATTAATCAAAATCAGTGCATCCATTATTTGCGAAACTCTGTTTAGCAGGATTGGAATATGTTGTAACTGATTCCTCAATAGGCTAAAATGAGTCTCAAGTTGAGACCACAAAGCATGAGCAAACTTAGCAAATAAAAAGGCATAAGACAGTTCATCAGAAATAGATCTCAACAACCATGAGGTTATCATACAATCAATACGCTCCCATTCCTCATAATCAGGATTAGTAGGATCAGGTTGGTATAGTACCATGAATAAAACCTAATTTTCATTTAGCATATAGTGCAATTAGAACAAATTTGGCCCAAGGAAGGTAATTCTAAATACCTAGAAGATGAACAAAGGTAAGGGTTAGGCCTGGTTGATCAAAAATTTTACAGCTGAAAAGAATTGGAGTGAGATCGCTGCGGTGCAGCGGGGAAATAGATTGCAGCACGGCGTAAGACGACAAATCTTTAGCTGTAGCAACACCAGATATGATCAGAGACGATTGACGACAAATCACAACGGCAAAAAGGCGAAAAAAACTAGAGCAAATTACAAAATTTGCAGTAGAGTGCGCTGATTGGAGACGATTGAAGGCAAAAAAACAAAATCCAGAGCGAATTACAAAATTCGGAGTAGAGAATGGTGACCAGAGCAACAAATCGATCACATCTGCAGGTAAAAATGACCAAAAATGGCGAATGGTACCATGTTCAGATTTAGCTAGAGAGTGAAAGTAAAGCTGATTGTATATTCAGAATAGTGAAATGAATTACAATATAGTGATGATATTAAATAGAGCATGAAAGTATAAAGTGTTTGTTCAATGTTATCATAACATTGAAGCCGCAATATTATCTTAACATTGAGATGATGAAATGTTAAGATAACATCGAACAATGTAACACTTAAACAATCTTTGTTTTAACTTCGAATATTATTTGTGTTTTACCTTTATTCACCTATTAATCTAGTTCCACGTTTTTAGTTATTTTTGAATGTTCCAGGTTTATTCTTAATATAAGTTGAGTTATAAGTTTCTATATTTGGATCTTTCCTTAAATAAGCCGAAAGTGTTTTCAAATAAAGGAAAGAGTTTGAATTCTGATGCTACAAAGAAACTTTCCAAGGATGAACATCACATTGAAGAAGGTAAGTTCCTTAATCAGGACTCGATCCAGATAAAAAAACATTATTCAAGAAGGAGACCGAGACCAAAAGGAAGAAGAGTTAAACAAGGAAAGATTGAATATACTCAAACCGTATACAACCTGCCTTGGAGTTCAAGATATACATCTATATAAGGCGTGAAATACATCAAGACAAATAACAAGACAAGAGAGCTAAAGAATCCGAGAGATTGGATCTATTGTTGTGTAGGAGTTTGTCATGCTTCTCCAAGGTTTTAGTTTAGCAAGTTAATTCGTTTAGAGTTAAGGAGTTTTACTCTGTTGCTTGGTTGTGTTTGAACAACTTGAGAGTGAAGAGCTTGAGAGTTGAGAGAACAATCTTTTGTAAGAATATTATTTTTAATAGTGATTATTTCGCTTAAGGCTTGAAATATTACATTTATATAATTTTCTTAAAAATCATATGTGCATTCATTGTTTATTCCGTTGCTTATTATTCTGTTATTCTGTTAAGGTAATATTTTTTAACCAGTGTTATCATAATATCGTATCAAGTTCTGATCCAACTATTTCAGAACAACACTAATTAGAAAGAAACGGGAAAGGATAACTAAGAGAAAATAACAAACTAATGCTATTTATAAAATTAGCCCTATATAAGCTGGAAATATCAACATAGACAAACACCACTACCGATAAAAACTCTTATTCAGACTAATCAATAACAGGAAACTGGAGCATAATCATGGTGTTATTAAGGAGACTAGTTAGAAAAGAGTCAAAATGAACAACGGAAGTCAAATGTCACATTAAAACTACTGATTTTTTTTGTACTAAGGTTTGTTTGGATTGTTGATTTATACTTGCTTTTGATCTTCATGTTTGTACAAACTTTGCTGTGAGTATGTCTCATACTCTGAAGTTTCATCAATAAAGCATCTTGCATTACGCAAAAAAAAAAGGAAACCAGAGCATAATAGTCCAATCAGTATTTTAAAACCCGGTCAGACCGATCGGTTCGACCAAGAACCGGTGGCCTGTTCGGGCCAATTCTCCTTTACAAACGGTTCGCAAGCGCCTGTGGGAGAACCGACGATTTTGGCCGGTTCGCCCGGCGACCCGGTCACCCGATTTCGCTTGCGAACCGGCCAGCCCCTCCATTTTTTAATGGAATTTTTTGATTGATGAACGAGAAGAAGAGGAAACATAGAAAACATACATTTTGTTCTTTATTTAATATGTATCCCATATAAAGGACATTAAATAAAATTAAACATTTAGATATAAGACAAGATGTGAAGAAGATAACGTGAGGAGAAGAAATGAGGAAAAAAAAAGAAGAAAAGAGAAGAACAAAAAATGGCGTTGGAGTATTGGAGAAGAAATGAAAAAAGAAGGAGAAGAAAAATGAAGAGGGCTGCTGAAAATTGTAAGACCAAGTAATGTTTGTCAAAGTTTTTGTTGCCTATTTTATTATTATGTAATTATCAGCTATTTGACCTATATTTGGTTGAGCTTCTTTTGCATGAATAGTATTAAAACTCCAATTTAAAATTTCAAGTAGATGGGCCAATTTTGGGAGAAAAAAAACTAAGTAGGCCCCTAAATCACATATATATCAATATATATATATATATACAAATTATATATATATATATATATATATATGCCAATTAGATTATTTTGTTTGCTTATTTAGTGATTAGTAGCGATAATATAATAGCATGATATATTTATTTAAAGATTTTATAGTTGAGAAATTAAGTATTTTGTTATGACTATTGTTATACAATTGAAGTTTGAAACTTTGAATTATATACTTTATTGAACGTTGACTAAAGTCAACAAACCGGTCCAACTAGTGGTTCGACCGATTCGACTTGTTAACCCACTACCCGATAGTCTTATCGGGCCTGTCACCGGACCGAATTTCAAAACACTGAGTCCAATGGTATTAAC
Organism: Linaria vulgaris; assembly: GCA_948329865.1. NCBI lineage: Eukaryota > Viridiplantae > Streptophyta > Magnoliopsida > Lamiales > Plantaginaceae > Linaria > Linaria vulgaris. The sequence goes on from OX415254.1 coordinate 94,093,462, forward strand.
TTTAGTTGTTTACTATTGTTGATTTTTATAATGATTCATATATACATAAATTTTTTTATTATTGTTGATTTTTATAATGATTCATATATACATAAAAAAAAAGATATTACATTGAACCCATACTTTTAGTGTTCAAATAATGCAATGTGTTGACACGGACGACCATATTCCTTGAACATGTCGGATACGTATGCCACATTATGCTCCTACAATTTCAAATAAATTAAAGGAAGAATTACACAAACTACCCCTGAAGTATGGGATAATTACACAAATTACTTTTCCTGTTAGAAAATTACACAAACTACCCTTATGACCGATTTTCCATATAAAAATTATTAAATTTTATTGAATGTAAATTAATGCTCCTCATTTATTTTGCTCTAGAAATAAAAAATAAATCAAAATTGCTGCATTAAGCCTCCTTTATCTCGTTTAAAAAGAAAAAGAAAAGTAAAACAAATAATATCTTGAATGTAAAAATAAATTATCTACGCATTTTAATCTATGCTATGATTTGAAGTTGTAAGGTGATCTTAATTATTTTTTTTCACATAAGAATGGTTTGTATAATTTCCCAAACAAGACGAGTAGTTTGTGTAATTACCCCATATAGTTCATGGGTAGATTGTTTAATTACCCTATGGATGATGGTTATCATTTCGAAGTACACCTATCGAGAATATATGTGTCGTCAATCTCTACTATGTTGTGAATTATAACGGGTCAAAGTAAAATAATATTTTAAAAGACACTAATTTTAAAAGTCTATATTGACTTTTGTTTGTTCTCATTAAGATCTAAACAACATTTCACACTTTTAAACAAAATTATTATTATTTTTTTATTTTTTTGTTAAGTGTTCTTTTAGATTAGTTAAAAAAATATATTGCATTGTTGAAATTGTTACTTTGTCCCTTATAGTTAATTATATGTATACTCAACTGAATTTTGGCTAATTCTTTTCTTCGATCCGTTAACATGTTTCATTAAACCATGCAGGACTTAATAATAGTATTGATCTGAACCGATTCTGAGGAATAATGATAACATGCACTACAAGATTTGGGGGGCATCCGCAACCGCCCCCCCCAACCGCTCGGGCGGTCGCCATTAACGGCGACCGCAGAGCGACCGCCAGGCGGTCGCCACTGAGACGTGGCGACCGTTGGGCGGTTGCTAAGGTTTCTCGCAACCGCTGGGCGGTTGCGAGGGCTTCTTGCAACCGCTCGGCGGTTGCGAGGTCACATAGCAACCGCCTGGCGGTTGCTGATACTGGATATCTGCAACCGCCTGGCGGTTGCAGATAATAGTCATACATGAATTTTTATTATTTTGGATGATACGTTGTGGTACGTTGTTTCATCAGTTGATAATTATCCTAATGATAGTTAAAACAAGCGAAATTATAAGTTTTATTGGAAAATCAAGCTTAAGGACAACATTAAAAACTAAGTGTGATGATTAGTTGTTGAACATAATATATAGATGTATCGTTGATAACTCGCCTAATCACATAATCTATTATTTTACTAACTTAATTACTAGTTTTGTAGTTATTTACTACTACTATTCATATGTAATAATGATATTTGAGTTCAATAAACACAAACACATCAAGATACTTCCGAAAAATCACTAATTTCGAATATTCAGTTCTTGCAACCGCCAGGCGGTTGCAAGAGCTTCTCGCAACCGCTGGGCGGTTGCAAGGGCTTCTCGCAACCGCTGGGCGGTTGCGAGATCACATAGCAACCGCCTAGCGGTTGCTGATACTACCATTGGCAACCGCCTGGCGGTTGCAGATAATAGTCATACATGAATTTTTATTATTTTGGATGATACGTTGTGGTACGTTGTTTCATCAGTTGATAATTATCCTAATGATAGTTAAAACAAGCGAAATTATAAGTTTTATTGGAAAATCAAGCTTAAGGACAACATTAAAAACTAAGTGTGATGATTAGTTGTTGAACATAATATATAGATGTATCGTTGATAACTCGCCTAATCACATAATCTATTATTTTACTAACTTAATTACTAGTTTTGTAGTTATTTACTACTACTATTCATATGTAATAATGATATTTGAGTTCAATAAACACAAACACATCAAGATACTTCCGAAAAATCACTAATTTCGAATATTCAGTTCTTGCAACCGCCAGGCGGTTGCAAGAGCTTCTCGCAACCGCTGGGCGGTTGCAAGGGCTTCTCGCAACCGCTGGGCGGTTGCGAGATCACATAGCAACCGCCTAGCGGTTGCTGATACTACCATTGGCAACCGCCTGGCGGTTGCAGATAATAGTCATACATGAATCTTTATTATTTTGGATGATACGTTGTGGTATGTTGTTTCATCAGTTGATAATTACCTTAATGATAGTTAAAACAAGCGAAATTATAAGGTTTTATTGGAAAATCAAGCTTAGGGACAACATTAAAAACTAAGTGTGATGATTATTTGTTGAACATAATATATAGATGTATCGTTGATAACTCGCCTAATCACATAATCTATTATTTTACTAACTTAATTACTAGTTTTGTAGTTATTTACTACTACTATTCATATGTAATAATGATATTTGAGTTCAATAAACACAACCACATCAAGATACTTCCGAAAAATCACTAATTTCGAATATTCATTTCTTGCAACCGCCAGGCGGTTGCAAGAGCTTCTCGCAACCGCTGGGCGGTTGCGAGATCACATAGCAACCGCCTGGCGGTTGCTGATACTACCATTGGCAACCGCCTGGCGGTTGCAGATAATAGTATTGGCAACCGCCTGGCGGTTGCAGATAATAGTCATACATGAATTTTATTATTTTGGATGATACGTTGTGGTACGTTGTTTCATCAGTTGATAATTACCTTAATGATAGTTAAAACAAGCCAAATTATAAAGTTTAATTGGAAAATTAAGCTTAGGGACAACATTAAGAACTAAGTGTGATGATTAGTTGTTGAACATAATATATAGGTATATCGTTAATAACTCGCCTAATCACATAATCTACTATTTTACTAACTTAATTACAAGTTTTGTAGTTATTTACTACTACTATTCACATTTAATAATGATATTTGAGTTCAATAAACACAAACACATCAAGATACTTCTCAAAAATCACTAATTTCAAAATGGATTTTTTGGCAACCGCCAGGCGGTTGCGAGATAACATGGCAACCGCCTGGCGGTTGCAAGATTACATGGCAACCGCCTGGCGGTTGCCAATACTCGATATCTGCAACCGCCAGGCGGTTGCAAGGGCTTCTCGCAACCGCTCGGCGGTTGCAAATTTTGCTGAAATTGGGCGGGATTGGGGGGGGGGGGGGAATTCAAATTTTCACGAAAATTCAAAATTTTCAATACATTGCAACCGCCGAGCGGTTGCAAATTCTGCTGAAATTGGGGGGGAATTCAAATTTTCACGAAAATTCAAAATTTTCACCCAAATCTTATATATACCCACCATTCTTCCCCTAATTTTTCATTCACAACTCTTACACTCTCAAAGAAAAACCCAAGACTTCATTTTATCTTCAAATCAAAACACAAACACTCTTCTATTCCAATCCAAAAAAAAAACCCAAAAACTTCTTTTTACCTACAAAACAAATAATCAAACACTCTTTTTTCATTTATATCTTCAACAAAACACTCAACACATTCTTTTCTTTTATATGTCCAACAAATACCAAACACTTTCTTTTATCTTCATAACAAAATACCTAACACTCTTCTTTTTCAATTCACAAAAACTCAAAAACTTTTTATCTCCAAAACATAACACTTTTTTCTAATCTTTTCTTTTTGTTTCACAACTTTTCTTTTTTGTTTCTCTTATTTTCGTTTTGTTTCTCTTATTTTCGTTTTGTTTCTCTTCTTTTCTTTTTATTTCTCTTATTTTCGTTTTGTTTCTCTTCTTTTCTTTTTATTTCTCTTATTTTCTTTTTTGTTTCTCATCTTTTATTTTTGGTTTCTCTTCTTTTCTTTTTGTTTCTCTTCTTTTCGTTTTGTTTCCCTTCATTTCGTTTTTGTTTCACATATTTTCTTTTTGTTTCACCATATTAATTTCAACAAAAAAACAATAATTTTATGGAAAATTTCCAGAATATTATTGTTTTTTTTAGTTTTGATGAATATTATCTGCAACCGCCGGGCGGTTGCGAGTTTTCGAAATTTTTGAATTTTCGAAGATTGGCAACCGCTAGGCGGTCGCCCCTGTAGTTTGCAACCGCTAGGCGGTCGCCCTATAATTGGCAACCGCCTTGCGGTCGCCCCTTAGGTATGGCAACCGCCTGGCGGTCGCCCTATAATTGGCAACCGCTTGGCGGTCGCCCCTTAGGGGTGGCGACCGCTAGCCGGTTGCCCACTATAGGGCGACCGCCTAGCGGTTGCCACCCCTAAGGGGCGACCGCCAAGCGGTTGCCAATTATAGGGCGACCGCCAGGCGGTTGCCAATGGTAGGGGCGACCGCTCGGCGGTCGCAATCCATGGAAGGGCGACCGCTCGGCGGTCGCAAGCCACCCACGACGAGGGGTATCCGCGACCGACGCGGCGACCGCCCCGACGGTCGCGGATACCCTTCGGGCGACCGCCAATGGGCCTTCTGCAACCGCTAGGGCGGTTGCAGATGGCCCAATAGTCTTGTAGTGATGGCTAATCAAAATAAAATAATCATGGCTTATCAGAAACAAAATAAGCTACTCTTGTTTCCTAATTCCCAGGAAATGATCTTAGTATTTAGATTTAATTTTAAGGCAATGTCGATAATAAAATGAGATGCAATTAAGGTTAATATTTCTTGAATGATGCAAACCCTTGATACTTTTATTTATGTAGTTTAATTAAGGAGCTCACATAACAATTTTAAATCCACATGAACTCAAAACTAAAATATTAGGCACTTGAGCAACCACGGCTTTTCACCAGATTAATCACCACCACCCATTTCGCCCGAATCATCGCCACCAGGTCCTTCCTCACCCGGTGGTGGTGGAGGAAAATGTCGTTGTGGATGTACCGGAGTGTGGCCACCACATTTCCCCGAGCAAAAACATTTTCCAGCATGGCATTGTCCTATGTTGAATGAGTCTCGCTTGCAAATTGACATACACTTACGTGCTTGGTAACGAAGATAACATCGCCCGAGAAAATGTTTGCTTTTTGTGTGGCATGTCCTTGCTTCAATGCGTATCACCACTAATTCATCTGCATTGAATCAATTAACATATTAATTAATTTATCACACAAAACAAGTTAATTAAATGGGTTGTTATTGATTAGACCAATGAAATGAAACAAGATTTGATTACTTAAGATAAGAGCTTACGAGTTATGAGTAATATGAGTAGTAGAACAATTCCAGAGAACTTTTTGTCCATGATTGAAACAATTTTTAAGAAGATGCTTTTGATAGTAATGATTTTACAACAATCAACACACATTCTTTTATAGGCTTTCACATAGGCTAAGACGGGCTTTTCCATAGCTACACATGGCAAAAAGTGGGCTCAAATCCACTATACACCCTTAAAAGTTGCATTTTTCACAGTTTGCACCCCCAAAAATATTTTAAACAAGTTTACACCCTTAAAAGTTAGTCAATAAACACTTTGCACCCCTTTATCAATTTCAACCATTGACCAATGCTTTTTTAGGGGTAAAATAGTCACGACACTATTCATCTGTCTGCTGAATTAATTTCCCCCAATTTCTTATCATTCTCAGTCGTGTCGTGCCCTAGCTTTCTTCCCTAAATCCGATTTCCCCCAATTTCGCGTGCCCTAGCTCGTTCTTCACTAATTCGTCATCTTCAATCCAATATCATTTCTCCCAAATCAAAATCGAGGGTTTTGTCTTTCACTCGAATTTCTTCTCAATGAACCATATTCAACACCCATAATCGACAATGGTGTGGCAGATCCGAGCGGATAATGAAATCGGCCCGATATATGGTAAGTTTTACCTTCACTTTGCAATATTGGTCACAACAAAAAGAGCTGCAAGAATCAGCCTTTACAAAGACCCCCAAAGCTATTTGTAACAAGCAAACTATTCTAATACTAATCAAGCCAATTGTATTGTCTTATTTATTAACTTTTTCTGGAATATAGGCAAAGAAGAAGACAGGGAAAACTCCAGCCTCAAGGTCAAATCAAGATGCAACTGGAGATTCCAATGCACCATCACATCAAGCATCAAGCTCAACTCAAACTCCAAATCCAGCTACTGCACCAAAGCCACCTGTAAGCATCATTAAATAATCTAGTTGTCTAAGTAATTATTTTCTGATATTGTTGTCAAAGAAGCATCTTGATTTACTGAATTGTAGTGAATGGCAGTAGGTATATGTTGATTTAAAATAGTGAATGACTGATTTTAATGTTTTACTGAATTGTATCTTTTTGATTAACTCCAGCCTTGCTGCATCATTAACTAATCTTGCTGTCTTCTCCAGGCTAAGGAGAGGTCAAAGAAAGCTCCAGCCTCATGCTCAACCACACCTCCAACTCAATCCAATGTACCTACCCCTCATGTTAATGCACCACCACCTCCAATTGCAACTAGATATTTCAGGATGGATGCTAATACCATTGTCACACAGTTGAGTGATGATGTTTCAACTATTACAAGGGTTTATAAATGATGGAAATGTACTGTGCGATGACCACAATTTGTTGTGGTGTTTTGGTATATGTTGTTGCAAATATTTTACCTCATGTGGTATTTTGGATATTTGTGGTGCCTTTATTTTGGATATTTGTGGTTCCTTGAGGTTATTGCAACAATACTTTGGAAGTTATGCCTCTTTGAATTGTAATTGACAACCAGTTACTAAAGAATTGTCATTTGATCAAGAATTTGGTATTTTTGAACACTGGTACAAATATTGCAAATGTTTTTTTTCATGTTCTGTACATTATCTGCTGTTGGTATTTTTGGCTTGGTATGCTTAGTAGAATGAACCAACAATACTTGTGGAAAGAAATTGAACTTACACCATTTGCATTGTCATTACAGTGAAAATAAAACTACAACACCAACTTGAGGCAAGAAAACAACGCCAAATTCACCACCTATAATTTGTACGAACCTTATAATTTGTACATTGATGGAATCTCCGGCCCGGATTATCGTTCTTCCAACATGTTTTTAGCTCTAAAATCGTGCCACAATCACACTTAACAATCAGAATTCTTTGCCCGAAATGCCAAACGGACTCGAACGAGCTAGATGCACTCGACATTAAGTGAATTGAAGATGAATTTTTCGAATTAGTGAAGAACGAGCTAGGGCACGCAAAATTGGGGAAACTCGGATTTAGGGAAGAAAGCTAGGGCACGACACGACTGAGAATGATAAGAAATTGGGGGAAATTAATTCAGCAGACTGATGAATAGTGTCGTGCCTATTTTACCCCTAAAAAAGCATTGGTCAATGGCTGAAATTGATAAAGGGGTGCAAAGTGTTTATTGACTAACTTTTAAGGGTGTAAACTTGTTTAAAATATTTTTGGGGGTGCAAACTGTGAAAAATGCAACTTTTAAGGGTGTATAGTGGATTTGAGCCCAAAAAGTGTTTAATTAATTGTTCAACTTTCACATTAATAGTTTGAAAATGTGATATTCAGTACTACTCTGTTGGGAAACAATGTGGGATATAAATTTTGATTTCTTTCTCTTTTTTCCCTTCAATTTCATTATGTAAATCTTACTGATTTCAAACTAGGTTTCAATGTCCTCTTTTCTTTTACCAGCTGCTTAAATTAATGTGACACGTCGTAGCAAGATAATTAGTTTTTATTGTAAATTAGACAAGTTAAACTAAAAGTTTCATTACTGCCATTGTAAATTATTTTTTCCTCTATTCTTGATACATCGCTCGTGGTATGTTCTGGCTGTGCATACATGAAAAAGGGATATCTTTCGAAGAAATGAACTTCACTTGAACTAAACCTCGAGAACTTGGTCTCGCACAAAATGGAAGTCAATTTCAATGTGTTTGATACGTGCATGGAAAATGTGCTTAGCCAAAAGGTACGTAGCAACAATGTTATCACACCACGAGGTAGGTTTAGGCAGATGGGGATAGCCAAGATCAGCAAGAAGAGCATGTAGCCATTGTAATTCAACAACAGTACTGGCAAGGGACTTGTACTCGGCTTCAGTGCTGCTGCGAGCTACAATATTATGCTGTTTACAGCTCCAAGAGATAAGGTTATTTCCCCTAAAAATATAGTAATCACCCACAATGTGACGATCATCGCTATCACCAACCCAATCAGCATCAGTGAAGGCTTGCATTTCAAGGCTAGATGATCAGGAAATTAACAACGAAAAGGATAATGTGTGCTTGAGATAACGCATTATGTGCTTAACCGCTTGCTAGTTGGATCCCTTGGGCTCATGCATGAACTTACTTACTTTGTGCACAACAAAAGCAATATCTCGACGGGTGAGAGATAAGTAATGTAGGCTGCCAACCACACTTCTATACAGACTTGGATCATCAACGAGAGTTGGATCATCATGACTTAAGTGTGGTTTAGCTTGATCCATGCCAGATTTACGTAAGAGATCAACAATGTATCGCTTTGAGATAGGAACATGCCATCAACTGAAAACAACGCTTCAACTTCGAGGAAATAATGAAGTGAACCTCAATCCTTAACTAGAAAAGAACTCTCCAAATCGTCTATCATGCACTGAATACCTGTCGAATGTGACCCCCTTATTATAATATCATCTACATAAATGAGGCAATAGATAATCAACTTGCCATGATGATAAATGTACAAGGACGAATCTGTTGGAAAATTGGTAAATGAAATGGGTTTGTACAGCTGACTTCGGGTCAGATTCTGAGCAGATCCCACTTGTCGTTTTGACGAGTTCAAGATGGGGACGTGCTCTCTTATGAGAGAGCTTCGAAACAGTATATTACATGCTCAAAATGGTACACGGGTGAATGAGAAATTAATGCTCAAAGTTAGCCACACAAAGCTGAAAACATTGGGAAAAATGAGGAAAAACTTAAAAGGAAAGAGGGCCATCCTACATGGGAAAAATATCACTTTCTTTTGGGGTTTATCAATGAGAATGCATTTCTAGCATTGTAAGAATGTGTTGGCTAGTGTCTCCTCCCTCTCCTACGCGCGCGCAGTGGGGGTGCAAATCTTGGGCTAAAATCCATCGGATTAGTGCGACTCAGGCTCGTGCACACGACGATGTACGCGTCGAATGTCGATCCGTTTGGCCTGTTGGGCTCCTGCTCGCGTGAGCCTTGTTTTGCAATTCCAATTTTTCTTTTTCTGTTTTGTTTTGTTTAACAAAATTATTTATTTTCTGATATATACTTTATATATAGAAAATCCGTAGCATCATTTTGGTAATTAAAATTACCTTACGAAATAAAATATTTCGTGATTCAGTTTTAACTGAAAACGTGTCCAAGTTCATCCGAGATCTTTGCGAGATCTGTACTTATCTTAATTACACAATTCGTAATTACCTTAACTACAGATTCGTAATTATTTTTTAACTTGTTTACTTGATGACCAAGTCGTCCAACCCTCTCCCAAACTAGTATATAAAGGGGTCGCTCCCCATAGGTTTTAATCATCCCAAAAAATTCTTTGCATACACGAAAAAAGGCTTTTGCGCAGCCAAATAATTTTTTGTCATTGTGTGGTGGTGAGGAAAGTTATTGTGCGAGTTCGCCAGAACTGTTTTACGAGTGCTAGTAATCCAGTTCGTAGATCGTTTTATCTTTGGAGGTGGTAGTCCAACGTTCTCAGCACGATAGAGAAGGACTAATCTGCTTTAAGAAAATTGAAAGAGACTCGACCATCTTCACGTTCGATTCACTACGGTTGAGGTTAAAATTTCTAACTTCCTCTTATTATAATATTTCCGATTGCTTATTTATTCGTCAATATATATTATATTTGTTCGTTTCCGTGCTACTTGTCTAACAATCTTAAAGCAAATTATCTTTTGAGACGAATAGGTTACAATATTGGCGATTTTTTTTTCTGGAAAATAATTTCTTATACAAAACTCGATTTATCAAACCCTAGTATTTTCCTTTACGAAAAATTATTTATATTATTTTCTGGAAAAGTTTTTAAAAGCTTTCTTAAATATAAAAATTATAGTTTTTATTCGTGAAGGATTCTTTGTATCCTCACCTACTACAACGAGAATTTCTTTTTGTATTTTTCTATTTTCTGATATCAAATTTTCTCTTTTGAAACGTTTCAGATATGTTTGAAAATAACAAAAATGTAGATATGGTCATTACTGATGCCAATCTGATGACGCCTCAAACGTCGAAATCACATGCCTCTGGTTCTGTTCTAAAAACCCAGTCTCTGAGTATGGCGAGTTTGGAGACTCTGGCTGTTCCCACAGTTCCTATGAGCCATAATGAGAAACCGACGAAATTCGATGGAGCGAATTTCAAAACATGGCAACAAAAGATGTTGTTTTATCTCACCATGTTGAATCTTGCGAGTTTCTTGAAAGAGGATCCTCCTTATGTTAGAGAGGATGGAATTGATGCACAATTAGACTGCAATTGATGTGTGGAATCACTATGAGTTTCTTTGCCGAAATCTGATTCTGAACGGTTTGACAGACACGTTGTATCAAGTATATAGCGTGAAGAAAACGGCAAAAGAATTGTGGGAATCCTTGGACCATAAGACTGAAGATGCTGGTGCCAAGAAATTCCTAGTGGGTCATTTCTTGGACTACAAGATGAAAGACTCGAAGACTGTTATTAGTCAAGTGCAAGAGCTTCAATTCATTCTCCATGGAATTCATGCTGAGGAAATGGTCTTGAGTGAATCTTTCCAGGTAGCTTGTATCATCGAAAAGTTACCACCTGGTTGGAAGGATTTCAAGAACTATCTAAAGCTAAACAAAAGGAGATGAGTATTGAAGATTTGATTGTCAGACTTCGTATAGAAGAGGACAACAAGGGTGGAGATAAAAGGTCTTCCAATGTTGTTGTTAACACCGACACTGCTAGGGCAAACATGGTGGAGCATGACAAAGGCTCGAAGAACAAGAAGCTAAACTTGGGTCGAAGACTGGAATCTCTAAGGCGAAGAAATTCGTGGGGAAGTGCTATAATTGCAACAAAGCGGGGCACAAGTCGTCTGACTGTAGAATGCCGAAGAAGAAAGGCAAAGAGACTAACGAGGCCAATCTGATGGACACTGGTGCTCGGGATGTGTCTGATATGGACCTATGTGCTGTGATCTCTGAAATGAACTTGATGGATGCTAATCCAAAGGAATGGTGGCTTGATATTGGAGCAACACGGCACGTCTGTGTTGAGAAATCGAGCTTCTCCGAGCATACTCTTGCTGAAACTGGGGAGATGATCTACATGGGCCACTCTGCTACCTCTAAGGTCAAGGGAAAAGGAACAGTGCGCCTCAAGATGACTTATGGAAAGAAGGTTACGCTGCAGAATGGGCTCTATGTGCCAGACATTCGTAGGAATCTGATTTCTGGATAATTGCTAGACACTCATGGCTTCAAGATGGTGTTTGAATCCCAGAAAGTTGTGATTTCCAAATATGGTGTTCATATTGGAAAGGGTTATGTGAAAGAAGGGATGTGGAAAATGAATGTAATGTCTGTTAAGCCCACTTCTTTTAATTCTAGCAATAAAATTTCTACTTCCGTTTATTTGCTTGAGTCCTCTATTCTATGGCATGGTAGATTAGGACATGTCAATTATGATTCTTTACGTAGATTAATTAACATGAATCACATACCAACGTTTAAAATTGATTCCAAACATAAGTGTGAAACTTGTGTAGAGGCAAAACTAACGAGAACATCGTTCCCAACTGGTGAAAGAAATACAGAACCCCTTGATTTAATTCACAGTGACGTATGTGATTTAAGATTTGCACAAACAAGAGGTGGATATAAGTACTTTATAACTTTCATTGATGATAGTACAAAATAATTTTATGTATATTTACTGAAAAGTAAAGATGAAGCTATGGACAAATTCGTTCTATACAAGCAAGAGGTCGAAAACCAACTTAGTAAGAAAATTTAGATGGTTAGAAGTGATCGTGGTGGTGAATATGTGGAACCATTTGGTGAATTTTGTTCACAACATGGAATTATTCACGAGGTCACTGCGTCATATTCTCCTCAATCCAATGGGATGGCTGAAAGGAAAAATCGAACCTTAAAAGACATGATGAATGCCATGTTATTAAGTTCTAGATTGCTGCAGAACATGTGGGGTGAAGCCATTTTGTCGGCTAACTATCTTTTAAATAAGATACCCAAAAGGAAAGAAGAAAAGACTCCATATGAGTTGTGGAAAGGTCGAGAACCTTACTACAAATACTTAAAAGTGTGGGGGTATCTTGCTAATGTGCCATCACCTTTGCCTTAGGTCCAAAGACGGTGGATTGTATTTTCATTGGCTATGCTCACAATAGCACTACTTATCGATTTCTTGTGCATGAATCTAAAAACCCCGAGATTCATAAAAACACGATAATGGAATCAAGGAATGCGACATTCTTTGAACATATATTTCCTTGTAAATCCACTGTGGTTGGACCAAGCTCTTCAAAACGAACTTTCGAGGATATTGACAATAGTCAAGATCAAGAAGACATTGAAGAAACTAGCGAGGTCCAAGAAGAGCCGAGAAGAAGCAAAAGGTAAGGACATAAAATTCTTTTGGACCAAATTTTCTAACTTATATGATAGAGGCTGAGCCTCAAACTTATAAGGAAGCTGTAAGGTCAACTGGAGGACCTTTATGGAAAGAAGCCATCCAAAGTGAGATTGTTTCAATCTTACACAATCACACGTGGGAACTGGTAGACCTTACTCCGGGATGAAAACCATTAGGTTCCAAGTGGGTTTTCAAACGGAAAATGAAAACTGATGGAACAATTGAAAAGTATAAGGCTAGACTTGTGTCGAAAGGATACAAGCAACAAGAAGGCCATGATTACTTTGATACTTATTCTCCTGTAATGAGAATAAATTCAAAAAGGATGATTTTGGCGATTGCTTCTCTCCGAAATCTTGTAGTACATCAAATGGATGTAAAGACTGCTTTTCTAAATGGAGATCTCGATGAAGAAATCTACATGGAACAACCCAAGGGATATGTAGCTCTTAGAAAAGAAAATAAAGTATGTAAATTGGTGAAGTCTCTGTACGGACTTAAACAAGCACCAAAGAAATGGCACGAGAAATTTGACAACGTCATGTTGACAAATGGCTTTAGAATAAATGAGTGCGACAAGTGTGTCTATGTCAAAACTACAGAAGAAAGATATTTGATTCTCCGTCTGTATGTTGACGCTATACTCATTGTGGGAAGCAACGACCGAATGGTAAAGTCCATTAAAAGTTTGATGAATCCAAGGTTTGATATGAAGGACATGGGACTGGCCGATGTAATCTTAGACATTAATATTAAAAGATCGCCAAATGGTCTTATATTAACTCAGTCACACTACGTGGACAAGATTATTGAAAAATTCAGCAAGGGTGATTCTGGTGTAGCCAGAACTCCAATTGACACGAGCCAAAACTTGTCTAAGAATAAGGGAGAAAGTGTTGAACAAGTGGAATATACTAGAGTGATAGGAAGTCTGATGTACTTAATGAGCTGTACACGACCAGCCATTGCCTATACAATTAACATGTTGAGTAGATTCACGAGTAACCCATGGCATGAGCACTGTAAAGCAATTGTGAGAGTACTTAGGTACTTACATTATACTCGTGGCTACGAGTTGCATTATACGATGGATCCTGCTGTGCTTGAAGGTTATACCGACGCAAGCTGGATATCTGATATACAAGACTCCAAGGCAACGATTGGATACGTATTCACTGTAGGAGGTGCAGCCGTGTTATGGAAATCTTCAAGACAAACGGTTATAACCAGATCCACGATGGAATCTGAGTTTGTGGCATTAGACAAATGCAGTGAAGAAGCTAAATGGCTTCGTAACTTCTTGGAAGATATTCCTGAGTGGCCCAAACCTGTGCCAGCAATATGCACAAATTGCGATAACCAATCTACAATTGGAAGGGCACAAAATGTTCTATACAACGAGAAGTCTAGACATATACGTTGGCGACATAGCACCGTTAGACAACTAATCTCGACAGGGGTTATCACCATTGACTACGTGAAGTCAAAAGATAACATTGCGAATCCGCTAACCAAAGGGTTAAACAAAGATCAAGTTGAAAAGACATCGAGAGGAATGGAACTTAAGCCTATTGAATAATAAGGTTCTTATGAAGGAAAACCCTACCATGCTGACTGGAGATCCCAAGATCTTGGTTCAATGGGACAACCTAATTGTAAGAACTTTGCACGATCACTGTGGGAGTTAACCCTTGTCCATTCCTAGAAAACTGTGGGAGTCAACCCTATGAGGAATATTGTGGGGGCTTAATTTTTTGGAAAACTCTTGCAGAACCAGGCGTATGTCCAGGGCAAAAATGGACATAAACCATGAGAACTGCAACGGTAACAGAAATATACATGTGTTGAGATTTATGGAGTGTTTGCACAAACGACAGATAGTTCAAAGACATCAAGATCATACTATCGGCTAGTAAAGAAAGTATTTCTCACAAGGGAAGGTTCGTGCGTGTCCTACCTATCATATGAAGGCATAGACTGTAGAACTCTACCACCACATCATGTATGCATGATCATTCAATTTCATTCATGTGGGGGATTGTTGGAAAATTGGTAAGTGAAATGGGTTTGTACAGCTGACTTCGGGTCAGATTTTGAGCGGGTCCCACTTGTTGTTTTGATGAGTTCAAGATGGGGACGTGCACTCCTATGTGAGAGCTTCGAAACGGTATATTACACGCTCAAATGGTACACGTGTGAATGAGAAATTGATGCTCAAAGTTAGCTACACAAAGCTGAAAATATTGAGAAAAAGGAGGAAAAACTTAAAAGGAAAGAGGGCATCTCACATGGAAAAAAGAGCACTTTCTTTTGGGATTTATCAATGGGAATACATTCTTAGCATTGTAAGAATGTGTTGACTAGTGTCTCCTCCCTCTCCTACGCGTGCGCATGAGGGTGAAAATCTTGGGCCAAAATCCATCGAATTAATGCGACTCGGGCTCGTGCACACAACGACGTACGCGTCGAATGTCGATCCGTTTGGCCTATTGGGCTCTTGCTCGCGTGGGCCTTGTTTTGTAATTCCAATATTTCTTTTTATGTATTGTTTAACAAAATTATTTATTTTCTGATATATACGTTATATATAGAAAATTTGTAGCATCATTTTGGTAATTAAAATTACCTTACGAAAGAAAATATTTCGTGATTCAGTTTTAACTGAAAACGTGTCCAAGTTCATGCGAGATCTATGCGAGACTTGTACTTATCTTAATTACACGATTCGTAATTACCTTAACTACAGATTTGTAATTATCTTTTAACTCGTTTATTTGATGACCAAGTCATTCAACTCTCTCCCAAACTAGTATATAAAGGGGTCGCTCCCCATAGGTTTTAATCATCCAAAAAAATACTTTGCATACACGAGAAAAGGTTTTTGCGCAGCCAAATATTTTTTTGTCATTGTGTGGTGGTGAGGAAAGTTATTGTGCGAGTTCGTCGGAACTATTTTACGAGTGCTAGTAATCCAGTTCGTAGGTCGTTTTATCCTGGGAGGTGGTAGTCCAACGTTCTCAGCATGGTAGAGAAGGACTAATCTGCTTTAAGGAAATTGAAAGAGACTCGACCATCTTCACGTTCGATTCACTACGGTTGAGGTTACAATTTCTAACTTTCTCTTATTATAATATTTCTGATTGCTTATTTATTCGTCAATATATATTATATTTGTTCGTTTTCGTGCTACTTGTCTAATATAATCAGAACCACAACACCAAAAATTGAGCTTGTGCAAGTGACCTGTTAGCTGGGAAAACCAAAAACCAGGCTCTAGGGTCTTGGTGAAGCCCATACAATGGCTTGTTTAATTTGCACACATAATGAGGATATTGATTATGCTTAAAACATGTTGGTTGACTCATATAAACATCCTCATTTAAAAGACCATGAAGGAAGGAATTTTGGATATCAATTTGTTGAATAATCCAATTTTTGGATACATTAAAAGATAAGACAAGACGAATTGTTGCCAATTTAATAACCGGACTGAATGTGTCTGTGTATGCAAGACCATATTCCTGGTGATACCATTTTGCAACCAATCGTGCTTTGTATCGATCAACCGAGCCATCACCTTCCTCTTGATCTTATAAATCCACTTGATTCCAATGACATTGAAATGTGGTTGAGGAGGAATAAGAGACCATGCTTGATTTCTTAGTAACGCATCAAATTCCAAGTTCATTTGCTTGAAACCAATTTTGTGGCTTTGGTGCCTCTATATAATAAGTCGGTTCTACATCGTGGCTGCAAATGACAAGTAAAGCGTGAGGTAAAGGATACCAAATAGATCCATCAGAGCGTGCCTTGGGTTTAAAGATTTTATTCTTTGAACGAGTAACCATGGCCTGAGTCGTATTTGCGGTAGAAAGATCATCAATACTTGCAACAATGGTGTTATTCGTGGCAGCCAGTGGTACTTCAACAACATACGGTTGTGATAAAGAATCCCCGACTAGAGCATCACTATCAACCTGTAAGGAAGTTAAATTATGATGCACCTGATTATGCTCCAAGTTAGAAGTGAAAACATGTTATGCTTGAGGTTCTGGAGAAGTATGGGAATTATTCAGAGCATGAAGCGTGATGTTGGTAGGAAGAGAAATTGTTGAAGGTTCTAAGAAAGTGGGGACAACTTGCGAACAAGGAGTTAAGGGAAGAGAGACTCATTGAAGACGACGTGACGAGCGACATATAATTTTGTCGTGGATAAACCGAGGCACTTGTATCCATGGTTGTTCAAGATATAGCCAAGGAAAATACATGTTTTGGACCTGAATCTATCTTATGTTTGTTGTAAGGTCGAATATAGGGCCAACATGCACAACCAAAACTGCAAACAAATTGGTAGTCAGGTTTGCGACTATAGACAACTTCATACAAGGATTTATTTTGTGAGATATGAGGGGGAAGCCGATTAATGATGTATGCACCAGTTAAGAAGGCATCTTCCCAATATGTTTGTGGTAAATTTGAGTGAGACAAAAGGCTCAATCCTATTTCGACAACGTGTTTTATGGCACCCATTTGTTCGTGTGTATGAGGACACAAAACTCTATTTTTATACCAAGTGAATGATAATGATTAGTTAGACGTCGGTATTCACCTTTTAGTAGCAAATTAACGTTCAACATAGGCTTGGAATTGCATGAAAATTTGTTCGACGTCAGATTTGAGCTTTATAGGAAAGAGCCATAAAAACTTAGTACAATCATCAAGAAAAGAGACATAGTATCGAGCACCAGTAGTGGAGATGACCGAAGCTGAACCCCAAACATCAGTATATATCAAATCTAAAGGTTATTAGAAGAACAATGAACAAACTCGAAAGGTAAACAACAACTTTTGGCTTGTTGACAGTGTGGACATACGAAATATCTTTTATTTGCACTAGTAGGGATAGAAGATTCTAGCGAAGCATGTTGCACGACTGGATAAGCTACATGACCTAAGCATTTATGCCACTCGGAAAGAAAGATACGAGAGGCTGAATAAGCTTGAGGTTGGCACGAAGGAAGTGGTGTAGAGACCGTCTTTAAGATTGCCTTGATGATGGATGTTCCCCGAGTAATCTTTCACAAGAAAAAAGGAATCATGAAATTCAAAGTACACTGAATTATCATGGCATAATTGTTGAACTGGTCTTTTTTTTGTTTTTTTTTGTATTTCTAGTTCACGAAGAATATTATGAAAAACAAAGGAATGAGAAAGTGTATTTAGAGTAGAAGAACCAGTATGAGTGATACACAAACCTGCTCCGTTCACTACAGAAAAAAGGGGTCATTAGGGACCGCAAATTAGCGACCGCCAAGCGGTCGCTAGTCTTCAGCGACCGCATTGGTCAATAGCGACCGCTTAGCGGTCGCTATTGAGGTCATTAGGGACCGCAAAATAGCGACCGTTAAGCGGTCCCTAATGACCTCAATAGGGACCGCAATATAGCGACCGTTTGACGGTCGCCATACTTTTTGATAATAGGGACCGTCTGGGCGGTCCCTAATTTGGAATAATAGGGACCGCCCAGACGGTCCCTAATTTCTACAATAGGGACCGCTTGGCAGTCCCTATTGTTAATTTAGGGATCGCTTGGCAGTCCCTACTAATATTTATACATCAAAATTATAAATTTTTCGATGGTTCGAGGTGACTCGTTGTTCGAGGTGCCGCATAAAAATAAGTACAACGACACATTGTATATCCAAACATTATACAAGGAGAACGAGCCGCTTTGAAGATTCTCCTACTATTTTGTACGACGAAAGACATAATGACAAATTAATTCGATCTACCTATATACGTATAATTAATGAATACTTGATCTAATGATTATGCCTCATAATCGTATATATGCTAACGTTTGTGAAGTAAATCATAAACACGGATAACAATTACAACTAACTAATGATAATTAATTAGTTGTACTTTTGTGAAATATATCTTGAACGTTTATAACTCGATCAATCGCAATTAATCTATTACTTCACAACTAATCTACTATAAGGTTGGTTTTGCAATCATTTATTACTTCAATTTATATATTACAATGAGTTTGGTTGCTCACAATCACAAACACAACAACATCAATAAAAAAAAAATCGATTTTTTAGTATGAATATTAGTAGGGACCGTTAAGCGGTCCCTAATTTGACAATAGGGACCGTTAAGCGGTCACTAATTTGACATTAGGGACCGCTTAACAGTCCCTAAAATCGAAAATTTTAAATTTTTGGCGAAATTTTTTGGCGGAAGTGAGGGGGAAATTTGAATTTTCACCAAATCAAATCTCAACCGTCGATGAAATCCTAATCTACGGTCATCAGTACCCATCATGTCTTTAACACGGATCGCCAAAAATCGATTTTTAAGTATGAATATTAGTAGGGACCGTTAAGCGGTCCCTAATTTGACATTAGGGACCGTTAAACGGTCCCTAATTTGAATTAGGGACCGCTTGGCAGTCCCTACTAATATTCATACATCAAAATTATGAATTTTTCGATGGTTCGAGGTGCCGCGTTGTATGTTTAGTTCATAATAACCATTGGAATAGTTAAAATAACAATAAGTACAACGATACATTGTATATCCAAACATTATACAAAGAGAACGGGCCGCTTTGAAGATTCTCCTACTATTTTGTACGACGAATGACATAATGACAAATTAATTCGATCTACATATATACGTATAATTAATGAATACTTGATCTAATGATTATGCCTTATAATCGTATATATGCTAACGTTTGTGAAGTAAATCATAAACACGGATAACAATTACAACTAACTAATGATAATTAATTAGTTGTACATTTGTGAAATATATCTTTAACGTTTATAACTCGATCAATCGCAATTAATCTATTACTTCACAACTAATCTACTATAAGGTTGGTTTTGCAATCATTTATTACTTCAATTTATATATTACAATGAGTTTGGTTGCTCACAATCACAAACACAACAACATCAATAAAAAAAACCGATTTTTTAGTATGAATATTAGTAGGGACCGTTAAGCGGTCCCTAATTTGACAATAGGGACCGTTAAGCGGTCCCTAATGACCTCAATAGGGACCGTCTGGGCGGTCCCTTATGTAGAACATTAGGGACCGCCCAGACGGTCCCTAATTTTTTACAATAGGGACCGCTTGGGCGGTCCCTAATGTAGCACATTAGGGACCGCCCAGACGGTCCCTACTTTTTACAATAGGGACCACTCAGGCGGTCCCTAATTTCTACAATAGGGACCGTCTGGGCGGTCCCTAATGTGCTTCAGAACTTAGCGACCGTTCAACAGTCGCTATTTTCTGAAAAAAAAAAATTAGGGACCGTTAGATGGTCCCTAATTTTACAATAGGGACCGTTTAACGGTCCCTACTAATATTCGTAGATTTTCTATCCGTTTGACATTAGGGACCGCTTAACGGTCCCTAAAATCGAAAATTTTAAATTTTTGGCGAAATTTTTTGGCGGAAGTGAGGGGAAATTTGAATTTTCACCAAATCAAATATCAACCGTCGATGAAATCCTAATCTACGGTCATAAGTACCCATCATGTTTTTAACACGGATCGCCAAAAATCGATTTTTAAGTATGAATATTAGTAGGGACCGTTAAGCGGTCCCTAATTTGAATTAGGGACCGCTTGGCAGTCCATATTGTAAAATTAGGGACCGCTTGGCAGTCCCTACTAATATTCATACATCAAAATTATGAATTTTTCGATGATTCGAGGTGACGCGTTGTATGCTTAGTTCATAATAACCATTGGAATAGTTAAAATAACAATAAGTACAACGACACATTGTATATCCAAACATTATACAAGGAGAACGGGCCGCTTTGAAGATTCTCCTACTATTTTGTACGACGAATGAAATAATGACAAATTAATTCGATCTACATATATACGTATAATTAATGAATATTTGATCTAATGATTATGCCTCATAATCGTATCTATGCTAACGTTTGTAAAGTAAATCATAAAAACGGATAACAATTACAACTAACTAATGATAATTAATTAGTTCTACATTCGTGAAATATATCTTGAACGTTAATAACTCGATCAATCGCAATTAATCTATTTTTTCACAACTAATCTACTATAAGGTTGGTTTTGCAATCATTTATTACTTAAATTTACATGGTACAATGAGTTTGGTTGCTTACAATCACAAACACAACAACATCAATAAAAAAAAATCGATTTTTAAGTACGAATAGTAGTAGGGACCGTTAAGCGGTCCCTATTGTCAAATTAGCGACCGCTTAACGGTCCCTATGTCATATTAGGGACCGCTTGGCAGTCCCTATTGTTAATTTAGGGACCGCTTAGCAGTCCCTACTAATATTCATAATCAAAATTATGAATTTTTCGATGGTTCGAGGTGCCGCGTTGTATGCTTAGTTCATAATAACCATTGGAATAGTTAAAATAACAATAAGTACAACGACACATTGTATATCCAAACATTATACAAGAAGAACGGGCCGCTTTGAAGATTCTCCTACTATTTTGTACGACGAATGAAATAATGACAAATTAATTCGATCTACATATATACGTATAATTAATGAATATTTGATATAATGATTATGCCTCATAATCGTATATATGCTAACGTTTGTGAAGTAAATCATAAACACGGATAACAATTACAACTAACTAATGATAATTAATTAGTTGTACTTTTGTGAAATATTTCTTGAACGTTTATAACTCGATCAATCGCAATTAATCTATTACTTCACAACTAATCTACTATAAGGTTGGTTTTGCAATCATTTATTACTTCAATTTATATGGTACAATGAGTTTGGTTGCTTACAATCACAAACACAACAACATCAATAAAAAAAAAATCGATTTTTAAGTACGAATAGTAGTAGGGACCGTTAAGCGGTCCCTATTGTCAAATTAGCTACCGCTTAACGGTCCCTATTGTCATATTAGGGACCGCTTGGCAGTCCCTATTGTTAATTTAGGGACCGCTTAGCAGTCCCTACTAATATTCATACATCAAAATTATGAATTTTTCGATGGTTCGAGGTGCCGCGTTGTATGTTTAGTTCATAATAACCATTGGAATAGTTAAAATAACAATAAGTACAACGAGACATTGTGCATCCAAACATTTTACAAGGAGAACGGGCCGCTTTGAAGATTCTCCTACTATTTTGTACGACGAATGACATAATGACAAATTAATTCGATCTACATATATACGTATAATTAATGAATACTTAACATCATGTCTTTAACACGGATCGCCATCTCAAACCGTCGATCATCTAACATCATCCAACGGCCAAAAACTAATTGAATCATATATATAACCTCACCACTCTTTACACCCATTTCATTATCTCCAAAAAATATTATCTTTTTTTCTTCTTTCACCAACACAAAAACACTATCTTTTTTTCTTCTTTTCACAAACACAAAAACACTATCTTTTTTTTCTTCTTTTCACCAACACAAAAACTTTTCTTCTTTTCACCAACACAATCTTTTCTTCATTTTCTTTTCTTTCACTTTCTTTATTTTGGATTTTTATTTTCTTTTTTTGACCAATACAATCTTTTTTTCTTATACATTTTTTTTTTATTTTGGATCTCATTTACTATTCTTCACTTTTGATTTCATTCATGTTTTTTATTTCATTCATTTTATATTATTACTTATTTTATTCATATTTTCACATTCTTTTATTCTTTCATATCAATTGTCATTATATTAACTTTTTATTCATCATTTTATTGTTTTGATCTTGTTAAAATTACAATTCTACAAAAAAAAAAAACAATTATATTCCGGATTTAATCCGGAATATAATTGTATATTTTTTTTTCTGGAGGTCATTAGGGACCGTTAAGCGGTCCCTATTTTTGATATTAGGGACCGTCAAACGGTCCCTGTTGTTGGTATTAGGGACCGTTCGACGGTCCCTACTAATATTCATAGAAAATCTACGAATATTAGTAGGGACCGTTAAACGGTCCATAATTTTTTTTTCAGAATATAGCGACCGTTAAGCGGTCGCTATGTTCTGAAGCACATTAGGGACCGCCCAGACGGTCCCTATTGTAGAAATTAGGGACCGCCTGAGCGGTCCCTATTGTAAAAATTAGGGACCGTCTGGGCGGTCCCTAATGTGCTACATTAGGGACCGCTTGGGCGAACCTATTGTGAAAAATTAGGGACCGTCTGGGCGGTCCCTAATGTAACATTAGGGACCGCCCAGACGGTCCCTAATTTTTCACAATAGGGACCGCCCAGACGGTCCCTAATTTTTCACAATAGGGACCGCCCAAGCGGTCCCTAATGTAGCACATTAGGGACCGCCCAGACGGTCCCTAATTATTTACAATAAGCCAATAGCGACCGTTAAGCGGTCCCTATTGAGGTCATTAGGGACCGCTTAACGGTCGCTAAATTGCGGTCCCTAATGACCTCAATAGGGACCGCTTAACGGTCGCTATTGGCAAGCGACCGATGTCAATAGCGACCGCCATGTAGCGACCGTTAGACGGTCGCTATTGATCAATAGGAACCGCCTGGGGGGTCATTAGTGACCGCCCAGGCAGTCCCTAATGACCCCTTTTTCTTGTAGTGGTTCTCAACGTGTTTCATCATAATTTTCACTACGAAGGTTAAGGATGCTCATCTCGCTAGTGAGATGGTGTGTGGCTTCAGTGTCCTTATGCCAATCATTAGCACCAAGTTGTTGGTTTGTGGCAACAAGGCCTTGAGGTTGGCGTTGAGAATGATATTTATAAAAGTCTATATTGATATTTATCTCGGACTTTTGTTTTTTCTCATACCAGATATAAACAACATTTCACACTTTTAAACAAAATTATTATTATTTTTTTATTTTTTTGTTGAGTGTTCATTTATATTAGTTAAACAAATTTAATTAATGCATTGTTGAAATTATTACTTTGTTCCTTATAGTTATATGTATACTCAACTGAATTTTGGCTAATTCTTGTCTTCGATCCGTTAACATGTTTAATAAACCATGCAGGCCTTAATAATAATATTGATCTGAACCGATTCTAAGGAATAATCAAAATAACATAGTCATGGCTTATCCGAAACAAAATAAGCTACTCTTGCTTCCAATTCCCAGGAAATTTTAGTTTTAATTTTAAGGCAATGTCGATAGTAAAATGATATGCAATTAAGATTAATAATTTCTTTAATGATGCAAATCCTTGATGCTTTTATATATGTAGTTTAATTAAGGAGCTCACATAATATTAAATCCACATGAACTCAAAAATAAAATATTATTATAAACACTTGAGCAATGACGGCTTTTCACCAGATTAATCACCACCACCCATTTCACCCGAATCATCACCACCCATTTCACCCGAATCATCGCCACCAGATCCTTCCTCACTCGGTGTTGGTGGAGGAAAATGTGGTGGTGGATGTACCGGAGTGTGGCCACCACACTTCCCCGAGCAAAAACATTTTCCAGTATGGCATTGGCCTATCATGAATCTCTCTCGCTTACAGATTGACATACACTTACGTGTTTGGTAATGGAAAAAGCATCGCCCCATATAATGCTTGCTTATTGCGTGACATGTCCTTGCTTCAATACGTACCACCACTAATTCATCTGCATTGCATTAATTAATATGTTAATTAGTTAAGTCATAACGCAAAAAGTCAAGCGAATGAAGTGAAACAATATTAATGATTTTAAAGAAGAGCTTACGAGTCAAGAGTATTATGAGCAGTACGTAGAACAATTCCAAAAAACTTTTTCTCCATGATTTAAACAATTTTTAAAGAAGATGCTTTTGAAAACGATGATTTTACAATAACTCAACAGACGTTCTTTTATAGGCTTCCGCATAGGCTAAACACAAGCTTTTCCATGGTTACAAATGGCAAAAAGCGTTTATTTAATTGTTCAACTTTTTCACGAATCAATAGCCTGAACATGCTGATATTTATTACCACTCTCTTGTGATTATTGTAATATGTGTAGATATAGTTAATTGTAGCAAACTCGTTTTATTATAGACACATTGCTCGTGGTATGATCTATAATTTACAAAATATTATAAATCACTATAATTTATGTTAAGCTTAAGGAAAAGTTTTACTGGTCTACTACGAGACATGCATTGCTATATGGCTCGGAATGTTGAGATATTACGCAGAATCATAAATATAAGATGCACTTAACTAAAATGCATATGTTATAGTGGATGTGTGGTAATAGAGACAAAGTACGTAACGGCATAAATATAAACCGGCATTCCAACGTGCGAATTTGCACGTGAGAATTTAAAAAAATATATATTTTGGCTGGCGCATGCTCCCATTTGACATTTTTGGCTTAGATTTCTCCAGAAGGACTAAAATCGTAACGAAATACACAATAACAATAACAACAACAACCAAGCCTGTAATCCCAATTAAATTGGGGTAGGCTATATGAACCATGAATGAATCACGTCGAGTCGTGAACATGAATCTTCTGCCTCCATATATTTCGGTTGACAATCATGTCTTTATTTAGATCTTTTAGCTTCATGTCATTTCGTATGACCTCCATCCACGTCTTTTTCAGTCTTCCACGAGCTCTAGCCGTCTGTCCTAAGTCGAGATCTTCAACTCGTCGTATCGGCGCATCTATGGGTCTGCGTTTAACATGTTCAAACCATCTTAAACGGTTTTCTCGCATTTTTTTGTCGATGGTCGCCACACCCAATTTATGCTGAATATCTTCATTGCGCACCTTATCTCCCCTGGTGTTATCGCTCATCCACCGAAGCATGCATATCTCTATAACGTTCATTTTATGTGCATGACTTTGCTTAATAGCCCAACACTCGGAGCCATAAAGCAAAGCAGATCTAATAGACGTACGATAGAACTTTCCTCTAAGCCTTAAAGGAAAGTTACGATCGCACATGATCCCTGTTGCACTCTTCCACTTTGTCCATCCAACTTGGATACGGTGGTTGACATCTCCGTCTAACTCTCCATCCATCTGTAGTATGGAGCCTAAATACCAAAAATGCGTACTTCTCAGTATCTCTTGGCCATCCAAGTGAACCCTGCCATCGTTGTTTCTTCATTGTTTGCTAAACTTGCATTCGAGGTACTCTGTTTTTGTTCGACTTAGTCGAAATCCTCGTGCTTCTAATGTTTGTCTCCATCGTTTTAATTTAGAGTTAACTCTCATTCTTGTCTCATCGATGAGGACAATATCGTCTGCAAACAACATACACCATGGGACCCGGTCTTGGATGGTTCTGGTGATTTCATCAATTACAATGACAAACAAAAATGGGCTCAAAGCTGACCCCTAATGTAAGCCAATTGTAATTGGGAAGACGTCTGTTAAACCGCCACAAGTTCGGACACTTGTCACCACATTCTCATACATATCTTTTATGATGTTGATATATTTAATGGGTAACCCCTTATTCACCAAGATCCACCATAATACCACTCGAGGTACTTTATCATATGCCTTTTCTAAGTCGATAAAGACCATATGCAAATCTTTACTCTTTTCTCGAAAGCGTTCAATGAGCTGACGAATCAAATGGATGGCCTCTATGGTCGACCTTCCGGGCATAAATCTAAATTGGTTCTCAGATATGAGAACAATTTTTCTTAATCGGTGTTCGATCACCCTCTCCTATAGCTTCATGGTATGAGACATAAGCTTTATCCCACGATAGTTAGAACAGTTTTGGACATCGCTCTTATTCTGGTATTTTATTTGTTTGCCATATTTTGTTAAAGAGGTCCGTCAACCAGGTCACCCCTATCTCTCCCATGCTTCTCCAACCCACGATATGGATACCATCTGAGCCAACAACTTTTTGAGTCTTCATCATATTCAAAGCATCTTTGACTTCCGACCTTCTATACAGCGCATAAAATTGCGGTTCAGATCCTGAAGGGACTGCGAGATGTCACCCACTACTTGGGTGGGCCCTTCATCGAACAGACCCTCGAAGTACTCCCTCCACCGTGCTTTGACCTGATCCTCACGCACCAAGACAGACTGACCTTCATCTTTGATGCATTTCACTGCACCTAGGTCTCTAGTCTTCTTCTCTCTAATGCGAGCAATTTTGTATATATCATTCTCGGCCTCCTTGCTATCCCTCTTCTCATAAATTTCCTTGTACACAGCCTCTCGCGCTAGTCGAACATCTTTCTTTGCTTCTTTCCTGGCTAGCTTATACTTTTCAAAGCTTGCTCCATCATAGTTCTCCTTCAAATCCCTGTAGCAATCCCGTTTGGCCTTGATTGCCGCCACTTCTTCATTCCACCATGACGTGTCTTTACCTGTCAGGCTACTACCTCGGGATTCACCTAAGAGGTCTTTAGCTACATTCTTGATACAACAAGTCATTTTGGTCCAAGTTGCATCTGCATCGTCGTTAATCTTCCAATTTACCTCTTGTACCACTCGCTCCACGAAGTCCTTTTGGGTAGAATCCTTAAGCCGCCACCACTTAATTCTAGGTTCAACCATGCACCTACTCCTCTTCAATCCTTGTCGTAGTCTAATATCCAACACCAAAAGTCTATGTTGCATAACCACACTTTCTTCGGGGATGACCTTGCAATCTAAGCAACGACTTCTATCCGCCCTCATAGCTAAGAAGAAATATATATGGCTCTTATTTGACCCACTCCTATAAGTGACCAAATGAGATTCTCTCTTCTTAAACCAAGTATTTGCTACAAGCAAATCATAGGAGATGGCGAAGTCTAAGATAGCGTTGCCCGACTCATTGCGATCACCAAAGCTATACCCTCCGTGGATGTCCTCGAACCCATCACGGCTAGATCCTACATGACCATTAAAGTCACCTCCAATGAGGAGTTTCTCGCTACTAGGGATCCTTTGTACATCTCGTCCAAATCTTCCCAAAACTTACGTTTCACAGCTTCGTCTAGTCCTATCTGTGGTGCATAGGCACTAATGACATTCAAGATATCCTCGCCTATGACCAACTTGACTAGTAAGATTCTGTCGCCCTTCCTTCTAACCTTCACCACGTCCTTGAGCCAAAGCTTATCTATGATGATCCCAACACCATTTCGGTTCTTCTCTGTCCCGGTATACCAAAGCTTACAACCCCAAGGGTCTACTACTTTGGCCTTCTCACCAACCCACTTGGTCTCTTGCACGCATAAGATGTTGATCCTCCTCCCGGACATTGCCTCGGCTAACTCGAACAATCTTCTTGTGAGTGACCTCACATTCCACGATGCAAGGCAAAATCGTTGTTCCTTGACTAAATTCTTTACCCTCACCCGTCCTGGAAGGTCAGGGAACCCTTGCTCATTTGACACTACCCGGGCGTCGATGTGGCACGTCGCTTCCGGGCGACGACCTAGCAACCCTTGCCCATTTATCACTACACCCGGGGTCTGATGTAGCGCGTCGCTGAGTAGGTAATGCCTCAACGAAATTCATAGTATGGTTCATATCATAGGATGTGACGGGGTTTTTACGTTGGCTGTCACAAGCCTATCACAACCCTTCTCATTTATCCTGGCTTGGGACAGGCAGTGAAAACTCACTGGCGGAGTTAACGAAATACACAATAGATGACCAATAAAAAACACGGACACAATAAATGAATACAACTGTAACTAAGACGCAATAAATGACTAATTTCAATGTTTTCCCTAAATGCTGCTCTAATCTAGCTTGGTTGTTGTTGTTATTGTTCAAATTCATGTTAAGTATTACGAACGATAATGGAATTGGGTATATACTGATTTTATGAACTAATGATTATTAGGCGAATTTGTCACCTCTCACTATGTTGAATTCTGTAACAAAGTACATCTTACATGCTCAATATAAGTAGCATAAGTTGTTCCCAACTACATGTCCTCATCATCATCCTACTGATAATTTGTCATAATCAAGCACAAACACCTCATGGCTAAACCAGATAAACAACGACACCTAACCGACAATGATGCATGTTTTGACAATTGTTATATTGTATATGACATTACCAGTCCTTTTAGATTTGTTCGATTTATGGAACTGTGTAAAAGAAGCCACAAAAGTCATGATATAACCTTTGTATAATGTAGTCATAGTGGGGTAGAAACTGTCTAATATGCAGCAGGCGGTACAACTGCCTGCACTCACAGCGACGTGAGCCCCGTGCGGGCCCCATGCGTGTGGGGCCCACGCTACTATGAGTGCAGGCGGCACATGGCAGATGCTCCCGGTGAGGGGGGGGGGGGGGTGTACAGATTCCATGGCTTAGAAGTATAATTACTTTTTTTTTGTTTTAACTATATATGGTCATTTGTTGGATTTTGTAAGTAATACAGTTTGAGAAAAATGCTTAATTTAGTTACTGCTTTAGTAATAAAATTAAGTAGTAAAGAAATTCGATTACTTTGTACAAGCCTACCTCTTTGAACCATTGAAAGAAGTTGAACAAACTAATAATCTTTCTTACCAACCAAAGGCAACTTGTGTCTTTTCTCCACGTCCAATGTCTATATAAAGTATAAACCTTAAATAACACACAAAATCTCATTCATCAATCATTCAAAAGATAAAAACCATTACATCAAGGAAAATTCTGATCTTTAGTACCATAGATCTGTTGAAAAAATGACATACCATGTTAGAGAGGATTGGCATTTCAATATGGTATCAGAGCTCATGCCACAAGAGGTCATGAGTTTGAATCCCACCGCCACCCAATTATTAATAAAATGCCACGTGTCAGGAGTAACAAAAATAGATTTACATCCTACACGTGAGGGGTGTGTTGAAAATAATATATATAAATATGAAATGCCTACCCTCTCTAACATCTTAAGCTTTTAAACGAGATGACAATTCAATATACCATAACTAGCCATGACTCAGTTTTCTTGCTATTGTTGATAGCTTTATCTTCGATAACCGGCAACACAATTCAAGCATCGGCACTCAATCTGTTGGCAGCTACACTGCCTGAGTTTCCTAAGCCCGAAATTCCTATTTTATCGAAATCTAAAATACCAAACACTGCCAAAGCGTGAGTTGCCAACTCTGCCAAAGCCTGAATTGCCTACTCACCCTAAACTTCCCACATTCCCTGAATTGCCCAAATTCGAGCTTCCAACATTGCCAAAATCAGAGCTGACAACTTTCTCAAAGGCCACTGAGTTGCAACAACTGCCAAAGATTGAGATCCCCGAATTGCCAAAACTACCAAAAACCGAATTACCAACACTACCAAAGCCCGAATTGCCTAAGTTCCATGAACTCCCCAAGTTGCCTGAATTGGCAAAATTCACTGTGCCAGAAGTACTAAAATCACCTTGATTTCTAAACCAGTGAGCAGAAATTACTGTTGGATTAAGCAAGATGCCTTTTACATCCTTCTAACGTGCGTGATCGAGTAGCAACGTAACATTGTCCTTTTGACTTCCTTGCATCTCATAATCAACGTTGTTCAAACATGGGGACCATACAAATACGAACTCTAATGGAAAAACCAAACTAATGAATAGAGCTTAGAAAACTTGCCTTTATAATTTTATTTAATGTTGCAATGACACCTTTAAAGTTCAGATAATGCAGTGTGTTGACATGGACGACCATATTCCTTGAACATGTCGGATACCTATTGAATCTGTCATGTTGTGTTGTGCTTTTTGAATAAATTAAATTTATGGATATCAACCGTTTCGAAGTACACCTATCGAGAATGTGGGTATCTCTTCCTATATACATATCTTAAACCACTACTATACATGTTGGGAATTATAACGGTCACTACAGGATTCAGGAGTCTTTAGGGACCGCCCTAAAGACTCATGGGTTGTCGCTAAAAAGCGGTCGTGGATACCCTTGGTCTCCTACCTTTTGGCGACCGCCTAGCAGTCGCTGGTACCCTTTTCCGCGACCGCGAATTTAGGGACCGCCGGGCGGTCCCTAAATCCACATGGGGACCGCTGGGCGGTCCCCAAAAACAAAGAAGCATTGGGGGCCACCGGGCGGTCCCCAAAATCTTGGGACGTTTTAGGGACCGCCTAGGGGTCCCCAACATCTTCGGAAGCTCTAGTGACCACTGAGCGGTCGCCACCTTTACATGGACCTTTAGAGACCGCGGAGCGGTCCCCAATAATATTCAAAGAGTCAGGGACCGCTCGGTGGTCCCCAAAAATATTCATGCTTTTAGGGACCGCCGAACGGTCCCTAAAAGTCTGCGGCGGATTAAAAAAAACCCAATAATATTTTGAAAATTTACCGGAATATTATTTGGTTTTTTGTATTAATTGCTTGTAAATATGTGCAACAAACATTTACAAGAACAAAAACAGAGAAAATAATGACAAAAAAGTAAAATGAAATGAAATTAACTAAATAAAACAAAGAAAATAATGAAATAAAAGTAAAAATAAATGAAAGTTATTAAAATAAACCAAAAACAATGAAGAAAAGATAAATAATATAATGTTGGGTGTTTTCTTGGTATTTATTAAAAAACAAAGTGAAAAGGGTTGTGTTTTGGATTTGAAGAAATAAAAGAAAGAGATGAAAGAAGAAGAAAGGTTGTGTTTTAGATTTGAAGAAATAAAAAAAATAAGAGAAGAGTGTTTCTTTAAAAGAAAGAAGAAATGAAATTTTTTGTTGGATGATTTTTATTTTTGTGATTTAGAAAGAGAAAAATGATATAAGAAAATTTTGGAGTTGGGTGTTTTTGAAGAGTGTTGAAAAATTGGATAGGAGAGTGGTGGTATATATAGTATGAGGGTGAAATTTTTGAATTTTCGAAAATTTCAAATTTCCCCTCCAATCCCGCCTATTTCAGTGAATTTAGGGACCGTCGTGCGTCCCTAAATGTATTTGGTGACCGCCCAGCAGTCCCTAACTATATATGGTGACCGCCAGGCGGTCCCCTAATAATATTCATACCTATTTTTTTTGATTTTACGGAACGATCTCCAAGTGTTTTTGATGCTTATCAACTAACCTCATTATAACATGTCAATTGAAGTAACAAATGATTATATAACTACTAATTTAGTTCTTTAATAGTAGATTGAATGAGTTTTTAACGTTGAACCTATTATACGTTATACGTACAATTAATCATCACATGTTGTTTCAATTTGCATGAAACTTTGTAATTTTGTTCTCTTAACTATTATTAGGATATCTATCAACTTAACAAACAACGCGGGTACCATAAATATTACATAAAATCAAAAGAAGAGGTATGCATATTATGGCGGTCCCTAATAATATTCATACATTTTTTTTTGATTTTACGGAACGATCTCCATGTGTTTTTAATTTTTAGCAACTAACCTCATTATAACTTGTCAATTGAAGTAACAAATGATTATATAACTACTAATTTAGTTCTTTAATAGTAGATTGAATGAGATTGAGAAAGTTTTTAACGTTGAACCTATTATACGTTATACGTACAATTAATCATCACATGTTGTTTTAATTTGCATGAAACTTTGTAATTTTGTTCTCTTAACTATTATCAACTTAACAAGCAATGCGGCACCATAAATGTTCCATAAAATCAAAAAAAAGAGGTATGAATGTTATTAGGGACCGTTTGGCGGTCCCTAAAAGTGGCTTTAGGGACCGCCCGGCGGTCCCTAATAATATTCATACATCGTTTTTGAATGTTATTGGACTGCCCGGTGGTCCCTAAAAACAACGGCTAGTGGTTTTAGGGACCGCCAAGCGGTCCCTAAAAACAATGAGGATCCAACATTTAAGACCTCTCCCTTTGTTCCCGAGATTGCCCTAGCATCGATTCCTTCGAGGATGCGGCCCATCAACGTCCCCTTGTACACTAGGAATACCGATGGAAGAGATCCACAAGATCACATCAACCAATACTTGGCCGGGATGGACCTGTCCTCTGCTCTCGACCACGCCCTATGCCATGTGTTCCCTATTACTCACGGAGGACGAGCTCAAGCCTGGTTTACCCACCTCCCACCTAACTCTATAGTTAGCTTTGACATATTAGCCCACCTATTCGTGTGATAGTTTGCCTGTAATCGACGATACCCTAAGTCCACTACACACCTCTTCATGGTTAAGAAGCAAAGAGACGAACCTTTGTGAGGATACATAAAACGCTTCTCCAATGAAGCATTAGATGTCCCGAATGTTAGCCCAACTATTTTAGCCGACATACTGACTCAAGGACTCCGAAAAAGAGACTTCTTCCGATATCTTATGGGAAACCGTGTCACAGACATGAATGAGCTTATGCAGAAGGTGGAAACTTACATCCTTATGGAAGAGGCAGACGACACGAAGAGGCGTATGGAGAACGATGACAACAAAAACCGCGAACACGCCGAACTGGAAGCAAAAACCAAAGAGAAGGGTAAAGAAGGGAAACCTTCCTAACGTAAGGACGACGGTGGCATGGTCAAGAAGTTCCTTAGGCCTGTACCTCTGCCCCCGATGACTATCGCTCCCGAAGAAGTGCTCAATGTGATAAGAGGTAATAACAAACTATATTGGCCCTTACCATCCAAGTTTCCTTACAGGGATAAAAACTCGGGGAAATATTGCAAGTACCACAAAACCTATGGACATACCACCGAAGAGTGCACCACTTTGAAGAGGGAAATGCTCCGCCTCTTAGAGGCAGGATACTTGAAGAATTACCTGAAGGAAAACAACCCCGAATAACCTAGACCGAACGTGTGGAAAAGGCTCCGAGAGGAGCAGAGAGAAGAAGAAGGGATCCCTAGTAGGCGGTCAGAAAAGAAGACCGCGGGGCATCAGAGTTTACCTCCCCCCCAGAATCTAACAAAGACAACGCCCCATCAGGGCGAACGATCAACATGATCGAGGGGGGAGACATCTCGATGATACCCCAAGGTAAGAAGAAGAAGTATCTAAAGGAAGCGAATCAAGTGGAACAAGGACTCCCCGTGTGCTCCATTCAAGGAGCAAGGCTGCCTAATATCACCTTCGGACCCAAGGACTTGAAAGGTATAATCTATCCCTACGAGGACCCCTTGGTAATCGAAGCTACCATCCATGGATTTGGGATCCAACGAATCCTCATAGATACATGCAATTCTATGGACGTCCTGTTCCTACCTACTTACCTGGTCATGAGATTGGAAAAGGAAC
This sequence comes from Linaria vulgaris, assembly GCA_948329865.1. Taxonomy (NCBI): domain Eukaryota; kingdom Viridiplantae; phylum Streptophyta; class Magnoliopsida; order Lamiales; family Plantaginaceae; genus Linaria; species Linaria vulgaris. Next base: position 94,127,370 of record OX415254.1, read on the forward strand.
AACTAGAGACGGCTGAAGTCCCCCTTGTAGGCTTTTCAGGAGAAGCCTGTAATACCCTCAGAACAATAATTCTTCCCATGTCGTGGGAAGAGGGGGCCCTTCGAAGAACGGAACCCGCCAAATTCTGGGTGATGGAGGCCTCATTAAGGACGTACAACGCCATATGCAGACGACCCTCCATTTGGACCTTCGAAGCAATTCCCTCCACTCTTCACCTTAAGGTAAAACTCCCCAGATGCTCAGGTATCGGAGAAGTCCGAGGGAGTCAAGCCAAAGCCAGGGAGTGCCGCATGAATGCCATCCCCCCAGAAGAGGACGAACCAGCCCTTGGAAATAGTAAAAAGTATAAGACCGAAGAAGTACGGGTTCAACCCGTGGAAGAGCTAAAGATGGTAGAACTCGTAGAAGTAGAACCTGAGAAGGTGATTAAGATGGGCACGAATATGGAGCCTGAATTGGAAGCTCGGTTAGTTTCCATTCTAAAGCAATTTCACCATCTCTTCGCATGGGAAAGAGGACCGCCTGGGCGAATCAGCAACAAGGTATGCCAACATTTTCTTAACGTGATACCTGGGTCTAAACCAATCCAGCAAAAGAAGAGAAAGATGGGACCTGAGCGCAATAAGATTATTCGGTCGGAGATACAATGCCTCCTTAGCATAAAGCAAATTAAGGAAGTCATATACCCCGAATGACTGGTTAATGTAGTCCTGGTCCCCAAACATGGAGGAAGATGGCGGATGTGTGTGAACTTTACAAATCTCAATGATGGTTGTCCGAAGGATTGCTATCCTCTGCCCAGCATAGACCAACTAAGTTATTAGGAATATGATGGAACGAAAGACTCTACAGCCGGCTGCGCGCTCTTTTCGACCGTAGATGGAGATCAGGAATACAACCAAATCCCGATGGCAACGGTCGACCAGAACAAAACTAGCTTTATCACCGACGTAGGTACCTTTTGCTATTTAGTAATGCCATTTGGACTCAAGAATGCCAGGGCTACTTACCAAAGATTGGTGAGCCTCATGTTTGTCGGACTCATCGAAAAATCGGCAAAAGTCTATGTGAACGACACGATCGTCAAAAGCCACGCAACGGAAGATCACCCCGAAGATCTGCGAAAGGCGCTAGTCATCATGAACAACTTCGGGATGAAGGTTAACCCAAGGAAGTGTTCTTTTGGGCTTTTAACAGGCAGGCCGGCCAATTTATTTCTGGGCCACCTAAAATACCCCCACCACTTTTCATTATGTAAATCTTAGCGACTCCAAAATAGGTTTTAATTTCCTCTTTTCTTTTACCAGCTGATTCAATTAACGTGACACTTCGTAGCAAGATAATTAGTTTTTACGTAAATTAGACAAGTTAAACTAAAAGTTTCATTACTGCCAATTTGTAAATTAGTTTTTTCTCTATTATTGATACATCGCTCGTGGTATGTTCTGGCTGTGTATACATGAAAAGGGAATATGCAAAAATGTTAATTTTCTAATCACTGAAATTCATTTTAAGTATAGCCAATGAGAATGTGGTTGTGTATTGATTTTCCGAACTTGTGATCAGGCAAAAAATGTCAACTGTCACTATATGAAATTTTGCAACTAAAGAAAGTACATCCTGCACAATATAAGTAGCAGAAGTTGTTACCAACTACAAGTCCTCCTCATCATCCTAATTATAATTTGTCATAATCATGCACAAACACCTCATCATTTAACCAGATTAGTAACGACACCTAACCGCAATAGTGAATATTTCGACAAATTATTTTATTGTAAAGTGATATAGTCATTCTAGATATGTTCTATGTTTGGATGTCTGTTAAAAAAGCCATGAAATTCATGATCAAGAAAGTGATAACCTTTGTATAATATATTGATGCGTGTCCAATTTTCAGAGCTTAGGAGTAGATTTTTTTTTTTTAACCTAGTGTCATTTGTTTGATTTTGTAACTATTAATAGTACAATGACGGTATTGATAGATGCTTAATTTAGTTACTGCTTACTTAGTACTGAGATAATGTAGTAAAAGGTGAAGTTCTGTTTTTCGATTATTTTGTACAAACATGCTAACACCTCATGTTGAAACAGATGGATAAACCCGCCTACCTTTGAAAGAAGTTGAACAAACTAATACTCTTTCTTACCAACCAGAGGCATTAACTTGTGTCTTTTCTCCACTTCCAGTGTCTATATAAACCTTTACACACAAAATTTCATTCATCACTCACTTAAAACATAATATCCATTACATCAAAGAAAATTCTGATCTTTAGCAACAATCATCTGTTGAAAAAATGGCATATCACAGCCATGGCTCACTTTTCTTGCTATTGTTGATAGCTTTATCTTCGATAACCGCCACCACAATTCAAGCATCGGCACGCAATCTGTTGGCGACTACATTGCCTGAGCTTCCTAAGCCTGAAATTCCTACTTTACCGAAGCCTGAAATACCAACACTGCCCAAACTCGAGATTCCTACATTGCCTAAGCCTGAGATCCCTGAATTGCCGAAACTCGAGATTTCAGAACTGCCCAAACCCAAGCTTCCAGCATTGGCAAAAGCAGAAGTGCCAACTTTGTCGAAGGTCGAGGAACCACTAGTGCCAAAGCCTGAGGTCCCCCAATTGCCAAAACTTGAAATTCCAGCATTGCCAAAGCCCGAGTTGCCAACTCTGCCGAAGCCTGAATTGCCAATGCTCCCAGAACTCCCCAAGTTGCCTGAATTGCCCAAACCCGAGCTTCCAACATTGCCGAAAACAGAGCTGACAACGTCTTCAAAGGCCGCTGAGCTGCCACAACCGCCAAAGATCGAGATCCCTGAGTTGCCAAAACTACCAAGACCTGAATTGCCAACAATACCCAAACCCGAATTGCCTAAGCTCCCTGAACTCCCCAAGTTGCCTGAATTGCCAAAGTTGACTGTGCCGGAAGTACCAAAATCACCTTGATTTGTACACCGGGGAACAAATTCTGCAGTTGGATTAAGCATGATGCCTTTTACCTCATTCTAGCGTGCGTGCGTGCTTGAGTAGTTGTCCTCGTTTGATTGTATTTTCAGCTTCTTATTTGTACTTCCTGTATTGAATATATATATATATATATATATATATATATATATATATATATGTTGTGTTCGACCTTCTGTCTATAATCCGCCTTTTTTGTTATTTAAAATTCGCAACAATGTCCTTTTGCCTTCTTTGCATCTCATATTTAAACGTTGGGGACCATAATGAACTCTAATCATTAAAGGAAGCATAAGGAAAACCAAACTAATGTGTGAAATAATCAGATAAAATTCAGCAAATATTAAGCCGAACAAAGTTGTTATTGCATTCATCATCATAATTGATGGAGGTATTTTAGGAATGACCTAATATTAATATTGGGCCGGCCCAAGAAAAAGTCCAACTGAAATAGTACATCGAACATGTGAAATTCGATACTGAACGAGCATCGAACGGACTTGGTTCGATCTAACGACTCGATCGAACCATCCCAGTTCGATACACTTTCTCCAACCACCACTAGGGCCCGGGGGACGGGGGCTATAAATACCCCGTCCCCTGACATTCTCACGACGCATTTCCAACTATCATCAGCTCACTCAGCATCGAACCATCAACATTCGATCGAAGTCACGGCATCCGATATACTACGTTCGATCGAAGCAGACCGATTCGATACTCAGCAGTCCAGCTTAGTCTTGGATCGAAGGACCCGAGTTCGATACACTTATAGATCGAAGGGCCCGAGTTCGATATTGGACCATCAAGTTTACTCTTTATTTGACGTCCCCGATTCGATACAACTTAGATCGAATTTCTCCCATTCGATACACTGTTTATACTTTGTAATTCTATTTATTTAGCCTAATCAACTTGTAATACGTGTTCAAGACTAAGCTAGTTCGATTTCTATTTGATTAGCATTATTTTGGCAATTGATTAGCCCATTGTAACATTTTACGGTGTTTTGTTACCCGGACGAAATAAGACCAAAATATTGGTGCCGTCTGTGGGAACACTACATTTTCGAGTTTATTAAGCATGACGCCTAAAATTATCAGATCGCGTAGTAGAGCAGTGGAAAGCACAAACGCAGAAGTTGAACGAGCAACAACAAGTCAGACTATCCTAGAGGCTGGGGGGCCATCAACATTACCCGCAAGGAGACCAAAGCCCGCAAGGCGATAAATGCAAGAACCACAAGCAGAGGGCGTACCTACGCTGATTGCAAGCGCGACTGGGCGACAACAACCATAGCTTCGCTCCCGAACAATCTGAGAGATGAAATTATGGCCATGGTCAAATCCGCACTGGCTGAGTATCTGGCCCCCGCACCACCGATGCAAGCACCACCGCCGGTGGGACGTGCTGAGGCAATAAGGGAACAAGCTTCCGCGGCCGTAGGTCCGAAAAAAGCAAACAAGGAAAGTCACATCGGGATGGCAAAAAGGAGAGACCTGACTCGGTGGAGGTGCAAAATAAGGAAAAATCGCATAGGAAAGACCGCGGAGGCAAACCAAAGTCGGTGGAGGTACAATCTAGGAGGCACAATGACGTGAGAAGAAAAGAGAGAGAGAGGAAAATCAGAACGATGAACCAAGAAGATAAGAAGAGAATAATAAGAGGAGACGCGGGGAAAGCCGCGACTCCAGGAAGGAGCACGAGGAGGTAGTAAGAAAGCTAGAAAGACTTGAAAGGGAAAGAGTAATGGTCGAAGCATTTCATGAGGTGTTTCAAAGCAGAGCTGCGCAAGTTGAGCCCCCAGGCCATTCAAACAACAAATCTGGATTCTCCGTTGGTGATAACGGTAGACATAGCCAACTTCGGTGTGACTAAAATGTTGGTGGACCATGGCAGCTCGGTTAATGTGCTATTCAGCTCCACTTTGGAGAAAATGGGGCTGAATGGTGGACATTGGAACCGGTAAAAACCTCGCTTCATGGATTCGGAGGCATGGAGATAGTTCCTCGTGGAATAATTTTGCTCCCTACCTCATTGGGAACCGCGCCTTAGAGGAGAACACTACTGGAAAATTATGTGGTTGTCGATATGCCTTTCTCTTACAACGGTATTATATGAAGGCCAGCACTGAACGCGTTCCAAGCATTGCCGTCAACTTACCACCAAATGGTAAAATTCCCCACTCCTACCGGTACTGATGAAGTGATCGCAGACCACATTGAGGGCTGAAAATGCTATGTGGAATCGCTTCGAGCGCACCCACAGGTGGAGCAAGAAGTAGCGGAAGCACTGGCTCCCATGGAGATAGAGCACATTGATTGAAGTGCCCCTATTTAATTTTTGCAAGTCTTCAATTTCCCGAATATTTTGAACAACTTTAATTCGTCCCCTCTACCCTAACGAGCATGAGGAGGACACATGTAATAACTTAAAACAGGGACACCGAAGACTTGAGCTACGAAGGCTGCCTCACAGAACATAGGAGAGCGGGTTTAGGATTCAATATCCTCCCTTATTCTCTTACTATGAATTCGTTTCCAAAAGAAACGCTTTTGACTTATAAATCATATTATCATCTTTGTGAATACAAAATATGAAATATCTAACTATGTAGAGGCATGAATAATCTCAATTTTGTGCAGGACCTAAAAAGGTTCACTCCAAATGTGGAAAAGACAAACATTCTGTCCCAAGTGGCATTGCAGAATACAATAAGGTTCATTTCCACGAAAGAAGGAACGAACACTCTGTCCCAAGCAACAAGTGTCATCCGTAAATCCATAAGAGATGAAAAAAGGGACGAACATTCTGTCCAAAGTGGCAAGTGAACTACACAATTCTCGAAATACAAAAAGGGATGGACACTCTGTCCAAAGTGGCAAGTGAACTCCGCAATTCCCAAAATACAAAAAGGGACGAACACTCTGTCCAAAGTGGCAAGCGAACTTCGCAATTCCCAAAATATAAAAAAGGGACGGACACTCTGTCCATAGTGGCAAGTTTACTCCGCAAATCCCAAATACAAAAAAGTAAAGGACACTCTGTCCAAAGTGGCAAGAAATAATCGTGAATCCCAACAAATATAAAAATGAAATGATCGCAAAAATGAAAGGACGCTCTAGCTGTCAAAATAAGGTAAAACGCAACAATAACGATTGAAAGAAAAGGCAATGAATATGAGCCAACAAATAAGCATACCAATGAGAAATAACACGAATATCGTGCGACGACAATGCAATTATTCTAATTGTTCAGAACATTAAAGGGCGACGCAGCGCCGAAAAATAGAATAGAAATTGTTCATTACAAAACAAACGCCGAAGCCCTTAGGCGTCGGCGTCACCCTCATCCTCGAAGGAAGGATAAACGAGAGGCATCGGTGGCAGATGAGAGATTTCCCGATAAACAAGGTTCTCTCGAGAAACACAACGAACTCATCTGGAGAAGCTGGCTGGTCGTTGACGGCAGGCGGCAAAATCTCTCTATTTGGCCCCAATGAAAGATCAAGCCAAGCGTGGTCGAAGTGCCCACGAACATATTTGGTGCTATAGAATTGTTGCACCGTGAGCACCTGTGCCTTCTGGGCTTCCCGGGCATCCCTCCGAGCACTTATCTTTTGAAAGGTATTCCTCCGGAGGAACTCCTCGGCAATGTCAACCCCTTGCTGCGCAGAACGAACCTGGACAATGTTAAAGAGATTAACAAGGAAGAATAAAAGAATAAAAACTTATAGTCGTGTAAAATAGAATTGCTTTACCTCACTGAGACCGGGAGCATATCCAATCTCCTCGGCCCGCTCAGACCTTTCTTTCTCGGCCTCCAGTTCTTTCTCGAGTTCAACAACTTATTTCGCCATCTCACTTTTGTTGAATGAAAGATTGCTGACTTGCGATTGAAAATGATCGACAACCTCCTTTGCAAGCCTCACTGCTTCTCTGTCATCGAAAGCTCGAGCTGCATAATCCTTCACCTTTTGCAACGTCTTCTCCTTATCCTCAAGGGCGGCCTTCAAAGCATCAGGGTCACTGCCACGGAAATCAGACCCGACCTGCTGCTGTCCATGAGCCTGGACTAACCCAACAAACATGGTATCCACTATCCCACCGCCCTAAAGAGAAAAACAGTTGCATTCATATAAATAGAATACCACCTCTAGTCATTCATAACAATACTACTCTCTATAAAAAGTTTTTGGATGTCTTTGTTATGCTTCTACTATTTCAAACAATAGAACAAAGTTTGATTCAAGGTCTAACAAATGCATGTTCCTTGGTTATCTAAGAGGAACCAAATGCTACCTCTTACTTAATCTTGACACATTCACCACATATGTTTCCAGAAATGTAATGTTCTATGAAGACCACTTTTCAATGATAACAAGTCCTGAGAAACTACATGACAACAACTCTAACAGTTCTCTTCTAGTGTGTACATATACTTTCAATAAATTGCAGGTTGTTGAAGCAACTCTCCTGCTCCACTTGAAAACAACTCATGTACTCCACATCTGAATACCACAAGAGACTCCAACAATAATCCTTCGTTGGATGTAGTACAAGATGCTTCACCAGCATTCCACTCACGAAGCTCCAGTGAAAACTCAATGTCAAGTAACTCTAACTTATCTTATGTGCATTCTGTTCCCTTTAGAAGATCACACATGACTCATAATCCCCCTGCATATCTACAAATCTATGATTACAACTTTCCTCAATCCATTCATAGAGCAAATTTTAGTAATACAATAACTAAAATATTTCATTGCTCATCATGTTACTATTAGTAATTTGAGCTCTAATCATGTTGCTTTCACTGCTGCTATCACTCAAGCTATTAAACCTAGATCATACACTCAAGCTAGCAAATCCATTAAATGGCAAACGGCCATGAAAATTGAGCTAGATCCAAGACACCTAGCTCAAACACTCATCTGGATGACAAATTCACAATAAAAGATTTTGGACCACTCAAATATATTATGGGCATAGAGATTGCTAGATCCAAGAAAGGGATAAGCTTGTGTCAAATATGCACTAGATGTTTTATCACAAGCTAGATACCTAGCTTGCAAACTTATAAACACACCTATGGATTCCTCTACAAGACTCAAAGCACAAGATGCAAAACTACTGGATGATTCTTCAACTTACAGAATATTGGTTGGAAGACTACTTTATCTCACAATCACAAGACATGATCTCAGCTTCAACATTCAGTCTCTCACTTATTACATGTATCAACCAATTGTTACTCACCTAGCAGCTGCTCACTGGGTACTCAGATACATTAAAAACAACCCAGGAAAGGGCTTATTCTATCCTGCTTCAGCTAAAATCCACCTTGAAGCATTATGTGATAGTGACGAGGCTGCTTACCTTGATTCATGAAGAAGTGTTACTGGTAATATTGTTTACTTGGGCCAATCTTTAATCTCCTCGAAAGCTAATAAGCAACCAACAGTGAGCCGCTCCTCCATTGAAGCAGTAGCCACTACAACTTGGGAAGTTTTGTGGCTTAAACAACTGTTACTTGATCTTGCTGCAACTGAAACAAGAACTCCACTAATCTTCACTGACAACAAAAGTTCTATGTCTACTAATCCTGGTCAACATGAGATGACCAAGCACATTCTTCAAATTAAATGTTTCTTTGTTACAGAAAAAGTGTAACAACGGCTGATGAAAGTGGTTCACATAAAAAATGACTCTCAGGTGGCTGACATCCTTACTAAGCCACTATCTCTCAAGCCTTTCAACATCATGATCTCCAAGATGGGATTGCTTGACATCCACTCCCCTCTTGAGGGGGGGGGGGGGGGGGGTCTTGGCACATTCACACTAAAGTTTCCATTTTAGGAAACATATTTGAAAGACCGTTATAGTCTTTGTAAAGACTTTCCATAAATGAAAAGTTAGATTAATTAAGTCTTTAATCTGCAATTAATAAGTTAAGTTAAGTTAATTTAGTTTGTTAAATGAAGTATAAATAGTGTAGTGACTCTCACTTTTCAAATTCCAGTTTTTAGATCTCACAATGTTAGAGAGAAGAATCATTTGTTCTTCTTAGATTCAATCGTTTCAATTTCATCAATAAAGTTGATTTGGTTTCATACAGTATGCTCTAATTTATTAAAATTACAAGCTTGGTTGTTGTTGTTATTATTCAAATTCATGTTAAGTATTATGAACGAGAATGAAATTGTGTATATATTGATTTTTCGAACTTATGATTTGGCGAAATTTTCAACACTCACTATATTGAATTTTGTAACCAAAGAAAGTACATCTTACCTGCACAATATAAGTAGCATAAGTTGTTACCAACTACAAGTCCTCATCCTCATCCTAATACAATAACTTTTGTCGTTTCTCCACTTCCAAAGTCTATATAAACCTTCATTAACACACAAAGTCTCATTCATCACTCAATCAAAATATAATAAACATTACAGACTTACAAGAAAACTGTGATCTTAAGTAACAATTATCTGCTCAAAAAATGATATACCATAAACATGGCTCAGTTTTCTTGCTATTGTTGAAAGCTTTTTCTTCGATAACCGGCAACACAATTCAAGCATCGACACGCAATCTATTGGCAACTGCATTGGCTAGGCTTCCTAAGCCCGCGACTTTTACTTTACCAAAGTCGGCAATACCAACATTGCCTAAACCCAAGCTATCCAAATTTCCTAAGCCTGAGATCCCTGAATTGCCGAAACCTGAGATTTTAGAACTGCCCAAACCCGAGATTCCAGCATTACCAAAAGCAGAAGTGCCAACTTTGTTGAAGGTCAAGAAACCACAAGTGCCAAAGTCTGAGGTCCCACAATTGCCAAAACTTGAAACTCGGAAGACTAAAAATCCTACGTGTTCAATGTTTATTATGCTGCTTATTATTCTATTATCATTGTTATGGTAACATTTGTTAACCAGTGTTATCATAATATCGTATCAAGTCATGATCCAACTATTTCAAAGCAGCACTAACTAACACCTCTAACTAACTCTAATTGAAAGAAGCGGGAAAGGAAAACTAAGAGAAAATAACAAACTAATGTTATTTAAAAAATTAGCCCTATATAAGCTGAAAATATCAACATAGACAAACACCACTACCGACAAAAAAACTCTTATATAGACTAATCAATAACAAGAAACTAGAGCTGAATCATGGTGTTATCAAGGCGACTAGCTAGAAAAGAGTTCAAGAAGCAAATGAACAACGAAAATCAAATGTCACGCTAAAACTACTTTTTTTTTGAATTGTTCCTTTTTTTATCCTAAGGTTTGTTTGGATTGTTGATTTATACTTGCTTTCGATCTTCGTGTTTGTACAAACTTTGTTGTGAGTATGTCTCATACTCTCAAGTTCCATCAATAAAGCATCTTACATTACACAAAAAAGGGGAAATCGGAGCATAATAGTCCAATGATATTAACTTCAGTTGTTTATTATTGTTGTTTTTTATAATGATCCATATTAAAAAAACAAGATATTACATTGAACTGACACTTTTAGAGTTCAAATAATGCAATGTGTTGACATGACGGCTATATTCCTTGAACATGTCGAACACGTATCAAACGTGCCATAATGAGTTATGCTCCTACAATTCAAATAAATTAATGGAAAGATTACACAAATAACCCCTGAACTATGGGGTAATTACACAAACTATCATTCCTGTTGGGAAATCTACACAAACTACCCTTATGACTGATTTTTTGTATAAAGATTATTAAATTTTATTGTATGTAAATTCATGCTCCTCATTTATTTTGCACTAGAAATTAAAAATAAATCAAAAGTGTTGCATTAAGCCTCCTTTATCTCGTTTAAAAAGAAAAAAAAAACAAATAATATCTTAAGTAAAAATAAACTATCTACGAATTTTAGTCTATGTTATGAGTTGAAGTTGTAAGGTTGTTTTAATCATTTTAATTTTTTTCACATAAGGATGGTTTGTTTAATTTCTGTAACAGGAGGAGTAGTTTATGTAATTACATTATAGTTTAGGGGTAGTTTGTGTAATTATCCATGAATATCGTTTCAAAGTACACCCACTACAAGAATACAGGGCCATCTGCAACCGCCCGGGCGGTTGCAGATGGCCCATGGGCGGTCGCCCGAGGGGTATCTGCGACCGCCCGGGTGGTCGCCGAGGCGGTCGTACATACCCCTCGTCATGGGTACTCCGCGATCGCCAGGTGGTCGCAGATACCACCTGGCGGTCGCCACGTCCAAAGAGACGTGTCGACTGCTTGGTCGTTGCCATGTCCTTATAAACATGACAACCGCCCACCGGTTGCAAAGTCCACAAGGACCTGGCAACCGCCTAGCGGTTACGAATTCATGATTTTTAAAAGCTCGCAACCGCCCAGTGGTTGCGAAGTCTCTAAGAACATGGCAACCGCCTAGCGGATACGAAAACAAAATTTTCGAAAGCTCACAACCGCCCGACGGTTGCAGATAATATTCATCAAAACAAAAAGAAAACAATAATATTCCAGAAATCTTCCAAAATATTATTGTTTTTTTGTTGAAATTAATATGGTGAAACAAAAAGAAAAGAAGAGAAACAAAAAGAAAAGAAGATAAACAAAAAAGAAAAGAAGTGAAACAAAAAGAAATATTCGAAAAAAGGTGTTTGGGTTTTTTACTGGAGATATAAATGAAAAGAAAGTGTTTGGGTGGTTTGTTTTGGAGATAAAAGAAAGTATTTGGTGTTTTATTTTTGAGATAAAAGAAAGTGTTTGAGAAAAAAGAAAGTGTTTAGGTTTTGTGGATTGGAAAAAAAGAGTGTTCGGTATGTTTGGAGGGTGTAATATTAGTGACTGAAAAAGTAGAGAGAAGAATGGCGGGTATATATAAGATTTGGGGTGAAATTTTTGAATTTTTGTGAAAATTTGAATCTCCCCCCGAATTCCGCCCATTTCAGCGGAATTAGCAACCGCTCGGTACCATGGAGACCACCCGGGCGGTTGCGATAATAGGTAATGCAACCGCTGGGCGGTTGCAACAGTGGGATGTTCGCAACCGTCCAGCCATTGTGAATAATATTCAAGTTTAAAATTAGCGATTTTTGACAAGTATCTTGATGTATTTGTGTTTATAGACAACATAAATCATTCAAAATAATAAAAATTCAAGTATGAATATTATCTACAACCGCCCAACGGTTGCAAAAAGCATTGACGACCGCCCGACGGTTGTTTATACTGATTATCTGCAACCGCCTGGCGGTTGCAGATAACGTCCATATTCGAAATTAGTGATTTTTGAGAAGTATCTTGATGTATTTGTGTTTATTGAACTCAAATATCATTATTACATGTGAATAGTAGTAGTAAACGTTTACAAGGCTAGTAATTAAGTTAGTAAAATAGTAGATTATGTGATTAGGCGAGTTATCAACGATACACCCATATATTATGTTCAACAACTAATCATCATACTTAGTCCTTAATGTTGTCCCTAAGCTTGATTTTGCAATGAAACCTTATAATTTGGTTTGTTTTAACTATCATTAGGGTAATTATGAATTGATCAAACAATGCGCTACAACGAATCATCCGTAATAGTAAAATTCAAGTATGAATGTTATCTGCAACCGCCAGGCGTTTGTAGATAACCAGTATCAGCAACCGCCCAAGCGGTTGCCATGTGACCTAGCAACCGCCCAAATAACCGCCCTTATTTGGGAAGTATCTTGATGTGTTTGTGTTTATTGAACTCAAATATAATTATTACATATGAATAGTAGTAGTAAATAACTACAAAACTAGTAATTGAGCTAGTAAAATAGTAGATTAGATGTGATTAGACGAGTTATCAATGATACACCTATACATTTGAATGTTACCTGCAACCGCCGAGCGGTTGCAGATATCTAGTATCAGCAACCGCCCAGGCGGTTGCCATGTGACTTAGCGACCGCCAAGCGGTTGCGAGAAGCCCTGGCGACTGTCGGGCAGTTGCGAGAAGCCCTTATCTGCAACCGTCCGGCGGTTGCAGATAACATCCATATTCGAAATTAGTGATTTTTGGAAAGTATCTTGATGTGTTTATGTTTATTGAACGCAAATATCATTATTACATGTGAATAGTAGTAGTAAATAACTACAAAACTAATAATTGAGCTAGTAAAATAGTATATTAGATGTGATTAGGCGAGTTATCAACGATACCATATATATTATGCAACGACTAATCATCATACTTAGTCCTTAATGTTGCTCCAAGCTTGATTTTGCAATGAAACTTTATAATTTGGCTTATTTTAACTATCATTAGGGTAATTTTCAATTGATCAAACAACACGCCACAGTGAATCATCCGAAATATAAAAAGAAATCAATTTTGAATGTTATCTGCAACCGCCGGGCGGTTGCAGATAGCCAGTTTCAGCAACCGTCCAGGAGATCGCCATGGTACCAAGCGACGGCCTGGCGGTTGCGAGGCCTTGTAAAAGCCTCGCGACCGCCCGTGCGATCGCCACTTCTCCATGGCAACCGCCTGGCGATCGCGGTTAATGGCGACCGTCCGGGCGGTTGGGGGGCGGTTGCAGATGCCCCCCAAATCTTGTAGTGACCTATCGGGAATATGTGGGTGTCGTCCTATATACATATCTTAATATGTTGTGGATTATATATAACTGTCTCAATGTAAAATAATATTTTAAATGACACAAATTTTAAAAGTCTATATTGACATTTATCTCTGACTTTTTTTTTCTCTACCAGATATAAACAACATTTTACACTTTTAAAAAAAATTATTATTCTTTTTATTCTTTTTTTTTTGTTGAGTGTTCTTTTAGATTAGTTAAAAAAATATATTGCATTGTTGAAATTGTTACTTTGTCCCTTATAGTTATATGTATACTCAACTGAATTTTGGCTAATTCTTTTCTTCGATCCGTTAACATGTTTAATCAAACCATTCAGGCCTTAATAATAGTATTGATCTGAACCGATTCCAAGAAATAATGATAGCAAAATAAATTCATCATGGCTTATCAGAAACAAAATAAGCTACTCTTGCTTCCTATTTCCCAAGAAATAATCTTATTATTTAGTTTTTATATATTTAGTTTTATTAAGGAGCTCACATAACAATTTTAAATCGACATGAACTCAAAACTAAAATATTACATGTAGACACTTGATCAACGACGGCTTTTCATCACCAGATTAATCACCACCACCCATTTCGCCTGAGTCATCGCCACCAGGTCCTTCCTCACTCGGTGGTGGTTGAGGAAAATGTGGTTGTGGATGTACCGGAGTGTGGCCACCACATTTCCCCGAGCAAAAACATTTTCCAGCATGGCATTGTCCTATGTTGAATGAGTCTCGCTTGCAAATTGACATACACTTACGTGCTTGGTAACGAAGATAGCACCGCCCGAGAAAATGCTTGCTTTTTGTGTGGCATGTTCTTGCTTCAATGCGTATCACCACTAATTCATCTGCATTTAATCAATTAACATATTAATCAATTAATTTATCACACTCAAAACAAGTTAATTAAATGGGTTGTTATTAGACCAATGAAATGAAACAAGATTTGATTACATAATTAAGATAAGAGCTTACGAGTTATGAGTAATATGAGTAGTAGAACAATTCCAGAGAACTTTTTGTCCATGATTGAAACAATTTATAAGAAGATGCTTTTGATAGTAATGATTTTACAACAATCAACACACGTTCTTTTATAGGCTTTCACATAGGCTAAGACGGGCTTTTCCGTAGTTACACATGGCAAAAAGTGTTTAGTTAATTGTTCAATTTTCACATTAATTAATAGTTTAAACATGTGATATTCAGTGCTACTCTGTTGGGAAACAACATGGGATATAATTTTGTTTCCTTCTTTTTTATTATGTAAATCTTACTGATTTCAAACTAGGTTTGAATTTCGTTTTTTTCTTTTACCAGCTGCTTCAATTAGTGTGACACGTCGTATGCTCCAAATTAGAAGTGGAAACATGTTACGCTTGAGGTTCTAGAGAAGTATGGGAATTATTTAGGGCATGAAGGTTCTAAAGAAGGAAGAGAGGTTTTTGTAGTTTCTAAAGAAGTAGGGGCAACTTGCCAACAAGAAGTATAAGGGAAGAGAGACTCATTGAATACGACGTGACGAGAGACATATAATTTTCCCGTGGATAGATCGAGGCACTTGTACCCATGGTTGATCAAGCTATAACCAAGGAGAATACATGTTTTGGACCTGAAATCTATAGATCGAAGATAGGGCCAACATGCACAACAAAAAATGCGAAAAAAGTGGTAGTCAAGGTTTGCGACTATAGACAACTTCATACGGGGATTAATTTTGTAAGATAGGAGTGGGAAGCCGATTAATGATGTATGCAACAGTTAAGAAGGCATCTTTCCAATATGTTTGTGGTAAATTTGAGTGAGACAGAAGGCTCAATCCCATTTCGACAACGTGACAATGACGTCTTTCTATGGCAGCCATTTGTTTGTGTGTATGAGGACACCGAGTGAATGAAAATGTTTTATACCATCCAACCACAATTGCATAGGGTGCAAATAGGTGTATAAGATAAAGTATAAAGTTGATGGTTCCATTGAAAGATACAAAGCCAGGCTAGTGACAAAGGGGTATACAAAGAAAGAGGGTCTGAATTACTTTGACACATTCTCTTCTGTGGAAAAAATTACTTCAGTTCGAACTATTTTGGCTTTAGTAGCTACTCACAATTGGCATTTATAGCTGGATGTAAATAATGCCTTCCTTCATTGTGATCTTAATGAAGTAATATACATGAAGCCCCCACCAGGATATTGTGATCCTAAGGACAAGATAGTGTGTCTCTAAATGAAGAGTTTATATTAGCTTAAAACAAGCCTCAAGGCAGTGGTTCCACAAGCTGACATCCTCTCTTCTTGAATTTTGATTTAAACAAACTATCTCTGATTGCTCATGGTTTGTTAAAACTAGAAACAACAAACTAACAATTTTGTGTGTGTATGTAGATGACATCATACTCACTGAAAATAACTTAGAAGAGATCAAAAAAAATCAAACAGCATTTGGAGGCCAATTTCACAATTAAAAACCCAGGGGATCTGAAGTACATCCTAGGAATTGAGATTGCTAGGAGCAAGGAAGGGATCAACTTATGTCACAGAAAATATTGTCTTGACATACTCACTGAATCAAGATACATTGGTTGCAAGCCTTGCAACACTCCAATGGATTCTACAACTAAACTCATGTCCTTAGATGCTACACCACTTGATGATCCTTCCTCCTACAAAATATTGGTAGGTAGATTGCTCTATCTCACTATCACCAAACCAGATCTCGACTTCATTATCTAGTGCCTTACTCAGTTCATGGCAAAGCCTACTATCGCTCATCTTGCAGCAGCACACAAGGTGTTGAGATATCTTAAATCATGCCCAAGAAAGGCTTGTTCTATCCTGCTAAGTCAGTGGTTCAGCTCAAATTATTATGTGATAGTGATTGGGCTTGCTGTCCTGAGACCAGAAGAAGTATAACTGGTTTTGCAATCTACATTGGAAATTCATTGGTTTCTTGGAGATCCAAGAAGCAACCCACAGTAGGTAGGTCTTCTACAGAGGCACAATACAAAGCTCTTGCCTCGACTTCATGTGAAATCATCTAGTTATCACAACTTCTCACTGATCTGCAACAAACTCAAATCCAAATTCCAGTCCTATTCACTGATAACAACAGTGCTATGTGCATAGCCTACAACCCTGTACACCATTAGCGCACAAAGCACATCCAGATAGACTGTCATTTTGTGAGAGAAAAAGTATAAGCAGGCCAACTCAAGATTCAACATGTCTCAAACTCTCATCAAATTGCTGATATTTTGACCAAGCCTTTGGCCCTTCAACCCTATCAACTGATGATGTCCAAGATGGGTGTGACTAATATCCACTCACATCTTGAGGGAGGTCTTAAACTATACATAAAATCATATTTTTCCAAATTAAGGAAAGTTCCCAAAGTAACCGTTGGCAGCCGTCTTTCCTAAAGAATACACTTTCTTTATATGACCTTATCCACCTCGGTCCTGTGGATTTTAGCTACAATTCTATGCAATTAGACTATAATTAGATGTTGTATAAATAGCAAACTTATCATAACTTATCTCTTAAGTATTTCAATTCACAAGCTTCTGCAGAATATGTTAGATTTAGTTTCCAAATAATAAATCTTGTGAGAGATATCCCACGTTGGTTATGTGTTGATGGGATGTGAATGCATGGTAAAATAAAAGGCTTTTGAGTTTTGTCTCACATTGATAAAGTATGTTGGGCTCTAATTCATGTTACATATGAAGACTTTTATAGGCTTGAAGAGCTTTAGCTCTTATAGGCCAGTTTTACTAAAGTAGCTTAAGTGTCACACATAGGAAAAATAAAACATATTAGTTGAGTATATCTATGTTTGCACTTTATTAAGTGTGTAAGACATGGGTGGTGCACATGCACACACGCGCGCCGAGCCGAGCCCAAGCCCGTGCGCGCGTGTGCTCGTGGCGCTTGTGGTGCTTTTGTTTGGCGCACTTAGAAAGCACTTAGCACTTTGCACGCTTGCATCATTCATCGATCTAGGCCGTAGATTTTATTTAGTTAATTAAATAAAATAGACGGTTGTGATTTAATCTGAATATTAAATTAATATAGATTAAATTGGATGGTGTAGATTTAATCTTACTTAAGATTTAAATCTAACGGCTATGATGAATTCGAAATTATTTGGAGGGAATATTTAAAACTCAGGTTTTAAATATTAACTGTCACTTAATTTGAACCATCATATCATATTTTTAGATGATCTAACGGTTGGGATTTAAACTGGAGAGTTGTGTCTTTTTCTGAAAAATACTAGGAAAAAGTTGTGACTTTTCCATACAGCTTTTCAAAGTCTATAAATTCGAAGGATTATCAGAGTCGGAATTATCCATTTTTGTACTCTCTCATATTCAATACAAAATAATTGTTGCAGAAATTATAGAAATTATTTCTGTATTTCTGTTTAGTAGATTTCGTAAGTCCAAAAACGCAATCTACTGTTCTTATTTATTGGGCTTAAATTGTATCATAGAAAACTATTCTTTGTAACTATTTTTGGCACATACGAGGTAGGGGAGAATTACGCTTTAAGGAAAGCGTCGCTATTTCGCGACTTTCAAGTTTCAGATTGCGGCATTTTCGAATAAACTTACCAACATAATAGACTTCTACTCTCATGTTCATCACATTCATGAATAATCATGATCAGACATTGTAATCGTCGATTTCTCATTGTTGATTCAATAAAATGTTGGTTAAATTTCTCATTCGCGTTATGAAATTCGATACATATTTGTTTTGCCAATAATGTATAACACAAAAACGTGAATGAGTTCGTGGTCTCCTTTTTTGAGCAATGGATAGTTACTTTTCTGTTATTACAATTGTCGAATGAAGTTTATTTTGCCAACATTGTTAGATTTGAATTTGATCGTGTAGTTGTGGCTTGTGAGGATATATGGAACTAATATCAAATCTTTGTCGTAATAATTATAACTTAATGTGTATCACTAATGCAAGCAACATGTAACGAATGATCTTTGTATTCAGTTTCTAGTATTTTGTACTCCGCAATTCTCCAACAACATAGCAATAATTTGTTAAGGCAATGTCGATAATTAATCCCAGATGCAAGATTAATAAGTTATTGAATAATGTGAACCCTTATTGATAGTTTTATATGTAGTTTCATTAAAGAGCTCACATTACAATTTAGAAATTCTAAATAAGAAAAATTTACTGTAGGTGCGCACTGTAAGTGTTCTATGTTCGGTTGGTTTTCTTCAATCAAAGTCCGACACCTCTCTTTTCATCTACTCTCGCGGTGATGTTGTGCTTTATATGCTTGTCTATGTGGACGATATTATTGTGACGGGCAATAATGGTTCTCTTATATCACTCGTGATTGGTCATCTTGGCCGCCAATTTGTGGTTAAGGACTTGGTTCACTTGTCTTATTTTCTGGGTGTTGAGGTTTTCTCGTGTCGTGAAGGTCTTTTCTTGTCTCAACACAAGTACATATGTGACATTCTTGCTCGCCACAAAATGGATGGAGCGAAGCCGTTAGCCACCCCAATGGCATCTACCTCTTCGGCCTCCACCTCTTCTTCTTTAGCGGATGCTACGGAGTTTCGTCGCATTATTGGTGCTTTGCAATACTTATCATTGACTCGCTCCGACATTGCGTTTGTTGTCAATAGACTTGCTCAGCGCATGGCTGCTCCTTCAAAAATTGATTGGTCAGCCCTCAAACGTGTTTTGCGTTACTTGAAGGGCACGTTATTTCACGGGCTTCTCCTTCGTTGGACGCAATCTACCTGTCTCATGGCCTATTTGGATGCGAACTGGGCTGGTGATCCGCACACCGCTGCCTCCACCTCGGCTTACATTGTGTTTCTCGGTGATAATCCAATCTCTTGGTCGTCTCGTCGTCAACGCGTTATTTCACGCTCTTCCACTGAGTTCGAGTATAGGGCGTTGGCGAATGTTGTTGCTGAAGTTCGTTGGCTGCAACACTTATTTGGTGAACTTGGTGTGTCTTTACCTTCTTCTCCTCGCATTCTATGCGACAATTCGGGTGCTATTCATTTGTCTCTTCATCCCGTCTTGCATTCTCGGATGAAACACATCTCTATTGATCTTCACTTTGTTCGTGACCTTGTCACCAAAGGATTTCTTCGTGTTTCTTATGTCAATACCACATATCAACTTGTTGATCTACTCACAAAGCCGTTGTCGCGGTCGCGCTTTCTTCTTCTTCTGTCCAAAATCTCCATCGCCGATGGGAAGTCGATTTTGCGGGAGCGTATTAGACAAGAGTCCTAGTTCTTGTATTTTAGAAAAATATTAGTTCCTGTATTTTAGGAAAATATTGTTTGTATTTATTTCCTTCTTATATTTATTTCTTTCCTTATCTCATTATAAGTTGTAACTATATATACCACCATTGAGTGAAGAATAAATATCATCACTTCATAAATTTTATATCACACATTAAGAAATTAATTAAACGATTTATTATTAGACGAATTAAATGAAACAAGAAAAAAGACTTTAAAGAAGAGCGTACGAGTTGCGAGTAATATGAGTAGTAGAACAATTCCAGACAACTTTTCTCCATGATGAAATGATTTTTGAAGAAGATGATTTTGAAAATGATGATTTCCAACAACTGAAGACGAGTTTTTTTATAGACTTTCATAGCCTAACGACCGGATTTTCCATGGTTACAAATTGCAAGAAGAATTTATTTAATTATTAGTTGTTCAACTTTCACAACATGTTGATATTCATTACCAATTTGCTGTGATGGTGACATATATTTTGATCTTAATACATAAAAGATAAATAATTAAGTGTACACGGAATGGGGCACGGAGGAGAGCAAATCTTGCCCTTTTCATTATGTGAATCTTCATTGTCTCAAACTATAAGGTTTTCCTCTTTTCTATATCGGCTACCCCAATTAATGTGACACGTAGTGGCGAGATATTTAGTTTAGCGTAAAAATCCATTAATGCCGGTGTAAACTTTGTTAGAAATATAGCACGGAAACGAACAAGGAACAATATATTATTGACGAAAATTGAAGAACGAAAATTACAATAATCAAGATTACCGTTACCGAATAAACCTCAATTGAATATGAACTGAAGAGCGTGGAAACGGGAAGTCGAGGACCTTTCGATTTCCTTAAAACAGATTCGCCCTCTTTATGTGCTTGAAAAAACGTGAGCGACTGTCTCCCAACGACTAACGAGCAGGATTGCGTGCACAAGCAAGGACTGCCCCGACTAACTCGAACTGTAATTTTCCTCTACCACTACACAATGAGAAAAATACTTTGGCTGCGCAGAAAAGCCTTTTGTATGTATGTATGCTTTTTTGTTTTCGATGATAAAAACCATATGGGGAGCGACCCCTTTTATAGACTAGAGCCAACAAGAAACGTGGTAAAGATAATTACGAATCAGGTAATTAAGATAATTACAGATCTCGCAAAGATCTCGGATGAACGTAGACACGTTTCAGTTATAACAACTGATAAGTAAATCTTATGGAAAGATTTCCTAAGATAATTAATTATCTCTCTGATGCTTATTATTTTCCGTATATAAAATATAGCAGAAAATTACATAATTCTATTTACGCAAAATAGAAATATTAAATATTGATATACAATATTTCCGACGTTAATTAGTCAACGTTGAGCATCAATTTCTCATTCA
Organism: Linaria vulgaris; assembly: GCA_948329865.1. Taxonomy (NCBI): domain Eukaryota; kingdom Viridiplantae; phylum Streptophyta; class Magnoliopsida; order Lamiales; family Plantaginaceae; genus Linaria; species Linaria vulgaris. Next base: position 94,148,664 of record OX415254.1, read on the forward strand.
CCAATGTACCAAACTCGACCTAAAGTTAATTGTACAAAAACCCGGTTCCTTGAACCAATTTTTCCAACAATCCCCCACATGAATGAAATTGAATGATCATGCATACATATGTGGTGGTAGAGTTCTACGGAATATGCCTGCATAGGATAGGTAGGACACGCCCTTGGACCTTCCCTCGTGAGAAATACTTTCTTTGCTAGCCGATAGTCTGACTTGACGTCATTGAACTATCAGCCGTTTGTGCAAATGTTCCATAAATCTCACACAGGTATAATTCTTTTTACTGTTGCGGTTCTCATGGTTTATATCTATTTTGGCCCTGAACATACGCCTGGTTCTGCAAGAGTTTTCCAGAAAATTAAACCCCCACAATTTTCCTCAGAGACGGCCCCTCATCTCTCTCACATAGGTGATTTCTTATCTAAGAGTAACCCGTATTACTCCGCTCGGATTTCTGACGCGTAAGAATCATTAAAAGCATAATACTTAACCTTTCCATTACGGGTGTCACTGTTTCTTCTAGGAATGGACAAGGGTTGACCCCCACAGTGACAGTGCAAAGTTCTTACAATTAGGTTGTCCCATTGAACCAAGATCTTGGGGTCTCCAGTCAAATATGGTTGGGTTTTCCTTCATAAGACTTTAATTTCCAATAGGCTTAAGTCCCGTTCCCTTCGATGTCTTTTCAACTTGATCTCTATTTAACCCTTTGGTTAGCGGATCCGCAATATTATCTTTTGACATCACGTAGTCAAGGGTGATAACCCCTGTCGAGATCAGTTGTCTAACGGTGTTATGTCGTCGACGTATATGTCTAGACTTACCATTGTACATAACATTAGTGATCTTTCAATCATAGATTGATTGTCACAATATATGTATATTGTTGGCACAGGTTTGGGCCACTCAGGAATGTCTTCCAAGATGTTAAAGAGCCTTTTGGCTTCTTCACTGCATTTGTCTAATGCTACAAACTCAGATTCCATCATGAATCTGGTTATAACCGTTTATCTTGAAGATTTCCATGCACATTTGCACCTCCTAAAGTGAATACATGTTCACTTGTTGCGTTGGAGTCTTATATAACATATATCCAACTTGTTTTGGTAAAACCTTCAAGCAACATTTGGATCTCTGGTATAATGCAACTCATAGTCACGAGTATAACGTAAGTACCCCAATACTTTCACAATTGCTTTCCAGTGCTCATGCCATGGATTACTCGTGAATCTACTCAACGTGCCAATTGTATAGGTAATGTCTGATCGTGTACAACTCATTATGTACATCAGCCTTCGTATCACTCTAGCATATTCCACTTGATCAACACTTTCTACCTTATTTTAAGATAAGTGTTGACTCGTGTTAATTGGAGTTCTGGCTACACCAGAATCACCCTTGCTGAATTTTTCAAGAATCTTGTCCACGTAATATGACGGAGTTAATATAAGATCATCTGGCGATCTTTTAATCTTAATTTCTAAGATTACATCGACCAGTCCCATGTCTTCCATATTGAATCTTGAATCCAACAAACATTTAATGGACTTCACAATTTGGTCGTTGCTTCCCACAATGAGTATGTCATTAACATACAGGCAGAGAACCAAATATCCTTCTTCTGTAGTTTTGATGTAGACAAATTTGTCGCACTCATTGATTTTGGGACCTTTTGACATCATGACGTTGTCAATTTTTTCATACATCGTTCTCGGTGTTTATTTAAGTCCACACAAGGACTTCACCAATTTATAGACTTTATTTTCTTTTCTAGGAGCTACATAACCCTCGGGTTATTCCATGTATCAAGACCTCCATTTAAGAAAATAGTCTTTACATCCATTTGATGTACTTACAGTTTTTGGAGAATGACAATCGCCAAAATTATTCTTATTGAATTTATTCTTGTCACATGAGAATAAGCATCAAAGTAATAATGGCTTTCTTGTTACTTGTATATTTCGATCACAAGTCTAGCCTTATACTTTTCAATTATTCCATCTATTTTGATTTTTCGTTTGAAAATCCTCTTGGAACTCAATGGTTTACACCCCGAAGAAAGGTGGTCAACCAATTCTCAAGTGTGGTCGTGTCAAATGGAATCAATCTCATCTTTTATGGCTTCTTTCCATAAATGATCTTTAATAGAGCTTATAGCTTATAATACGTTTGAGGCTCGACCTCTATCATGTAAGTTAGAAAATAAATTTTCTGTTCTTACCCTTATGCTTCGTGTTGGCTTTTCGTGGACCTCACCAGTTTCTTCAATTTCTTTTTGATCTTGACTATGTCAATATCATCGAAGACTCGTTTGAAGAACTTTGTCCAGCCACAATGAATTTCCAAGAAAAACATTGTTCAAAGAAGAACGCATTTCTTCATTACATTATCGTGTTTTTATGAACCTTAGGATTTTAGATTCATACATAAGAAACCGATAACCAATGTTATTGTGTGCATAGTCATGAAAATATAGTCCAACGCTTTGGATCTATTACCATTTTCTTTGGCACGAGTTTATGCCACCTTAGCACGACACGTCCCCACATTTCAGAGTATTTATAAGAAAGTTGTACTTTTCTATAACTCATAGGGAGTGTTTACCTTTTTGGGGCATCTTATTTAAAAGATAGTAAGCCGACATAATAGCTTTACCCCACTTGTCTTGCAATAACACATAATTTATTGCATCAATGTCATTCTTTCTAAAAATAAGAGAATCTCATTCCAAGAATCTCGCAAGATTCAAGCATGGTGAGAGAAGTAGCATTATCTACTACACGTTTTGAAATTCACACGAGTGAACTTCTTCGTTTTTTCACTATAGTTCATGAGAATCATAGATCCTACTAGACCAACATGATCAATCAAACCCGTCATGCTCAAAGGCTAGGTTCTCAAGATTGAACCAATGTCTATGTAGTCGACGATAGAGTCATCGACAGATTGATATCAGTAATAACCATATCCTTATCATTCGATATCTCCAAACGTATCAAATATGTATTCCATATCTCTCGAGATTTTAAGAAAATCTCACCATACAATAAAGTAAGATAAATACACTTAAGTAATTATATCATGTATATCAAATATCATGATACCTTAAGGAAATAAGTTATACTTATTTTTTATTCCAAGAAGGAAACACCTTATTACATAAAATATTATATACAAACAAAGAGAAGGATAAACCTTCTATCCTGCCGGTGCACATCACGGTTAGCAAATAAGTCCATTAACCGAGAATAATTAATAATAACAATTAGTCTCAGTTCTCTTGATGCTTCCGAAAGGAAACCTGCACTATCTGAATATTATAAGATGGTGATTGTTAAGGAAATTAAAACTTTCCTAATTTTATATGAATTGCATACAGTACTCAACCACCATACTAAATTTTATGAATATTCCTTCAAAAACGACAATAGTATAGTCGTGATTAACGAATATAAATGGAGTGGACATAATCCCAAAAATCATGTGCACAAAATACGTTAAATGCCATTAATTTCTTTAATCTAACATAGATCAAAGCTCAAAAAATAATTATTTATAAATAAGAGATAAAAACCACTTATTTCAAATTTACCATAACTCTGAAATTTGAGCTACGTGTAACAAGATTCAAGAAATTCGATGCTCTGCATGCATGTTGAAGTGCTCTGATGATTTGTTCGTATCCAACACGAAACGGAGACATCTGTGTGATCAGCAACCCAACCAGTATATCAATAAACAAAAACACATGAAGAATAATAAAATTCTTCAATATTAATCCCGTTGTGAAAATAAAAATTAGTGAAGCAAAAAAATTCTTCAAAGTTCCTTTTTCTGAAAATGCACCGAGATTAATTGCACCAAAGTGGAAACATATATGTCATTGCAATTGGCAAATAATAACACGTTATTTAATTACATAAACATGGATTTAGTTCCCTGGGTGACTTCCCCAACAAAGCATGATTGAAATTAACTCCTAATCTTCATTAGCAAATATTCGAACATGTCTGCATACAATTTACATATGCATTCAAATTCAAAGTCAAACATATACCATGCATGAATTATTCCTTATGATTGACACAAATCAACCAATCCATAGACCATATGCACATACCAATAATAATTTACGATTTCCCTTTTTTTTTTTAATTTCTATATATTTACCTTGCCATGAATAAAAAAGAACGAATCTGCAAGGCCCAAGATCTCCTCCTCCACTCTCTTCTCCACTTTTTCTATTGGGCCATGTGTAAAGTAAAGTGAGGGTATATGGTAACATTACCAGTGCACCCACTTTATCCTTTTGCATTAATACAACTTACCTTTGAACTTTTAAGACCTCTAAAAATTGAGATGTTTTATTTTATACCCCATAAATTGGAGAGTTTTATTTGAGTACATAAAATGGTATCAGGGCCAGTATTTATTTATTTAATGGAAACTTTTATTACAAAATCATAACTTACTATAAGATAAGAGTATTTTACAAACATGAATAATCCAGAAATGGATGACATCTGGTACCCCCCTATTCAGTTCTTTTTTAAAGGACCGAAAATCACAAGTATAAAGTATTTTATCTATACTTTAACTGAACGCCTTGGTTTTCTTGAAAATTATATTGAACACCACGAGGTTCTATGTTGCGACCTAGAACAACAAACATGTCCCATGAATAAAGCTAGACTTGAAGGAGTCGAGCGAATAAAAATTAGCCTTAAAAAGGCCAACAAGCAAAGTGCGATACTAAGCTTATAATGACTGGTATCACTCTTGAACACGAGCTTGATCTCTTGATGAAAAAACTTGAGATCCTTGCGGGCCAAAGACCGATTAACATCCACGGCGTAAGAGCCAAATACGTGGCGGTTAATGGTCTTACAGCAGAGATCGGAAGGATTAAAAGATTGATCATCGAAAGAGACAATAGATGAGTAATTTGGCGTTACCAAGTTTCAACGAGCTCGAGACTGATAGCACCAAGCTATCCCAATACCTCAGGGAAATCCAGAAGACAGTCCAAACATATGGTAACCATCTATACCATATACCCAAGCAACTTCAAGAGCTCCAAGACAGGGTTGAAACCATGTCTAGGCGTCAAAGGGAGGTCTTGGAAAATTTGCTGGATGTCCAACAGAGAATGAAGAATTTGGAATCACAACCCAATTCTTCAGGAAGAAAGCGAGGAGGATGGTTACCACCATCTTATGGAACAGAGCCACTTCTACACCAGAAAGGCAAGACTGTAGAAGTAAAATGAGAGTTGACAGAAGGAGAAAAGATGACAGCCTTATTAAGAGGAGAATCAGTTCCTCAAAAAAAGCCATGACTGATCGTATCCATCTCGACGAGGTCAATTTCGGAAATTTGCAGGATCTAAACGACCTTGCAGAATCATTCGCCGGACTAAATCTGGCGAATCTCAAAACTCAGCAAGTGACTCAATATGCAGAGTCGTCCAGCCATGCACCACCAGCAATACCAGAAAATAAAGGAGTGAGCAATCCCCCTCAGCAAGATGAGCACTTGTCGCACCAAGGAGACTTTGTTCCTAGAGGGAATCTACATCCAGATTTCATAAAACCAGGCATAACCAGATCTCGAAAGAGACCAGACATAAGGGAAACACCATATGTCAAGTCCCAGCTCGACCCGATACATCTGTATGGGTTAATGCTCAACCTTGACACCCTTGATTTCAAAAATAGGGAGCTTCTGATTGACGATTGGGCCTCAGCAATGAGGATTGCAGCAGGAACCCTTGATCTCAACAAAGAAGCATTCATATTGCTGCTTAATATGAGCTTGGAAGGGTCAGTCAAGATCGCCTGGGAACAAACAGACCAGGGAACCAAAGAAGAAGTTGTGGTCGAAGAATCTATGAAAAATATCGTAGATAAAATGGCAAAAGTATTCAAGATACTTTTCATTGGAATTGGTTACTTCGAGGATTCAGAAGGAAACTTTGGAGGAGGCCGAGAGCAAGTCAGGAGATACGAAAGAGCATTGTATAGTCTTGAGTTACACGACATATGTAACATAGACTTATACATAAAACTCTTCACCGAGTACAAATGGAAGTCGAAGGTGAGTGATGATACCGCCATCCCACTGTTCTTCTCCAAAATCCCAAGTCCATGGAGGGAAATGCTAATAAAGGAATACAAAATGCCTCAAGGTATCGATACCGTGGCAAGACGTATGTCTTTCCTCAAAAGCAAACTTGTTGAATGGTGCCAAAAGGCAGCTGAGCTAAAGAATTACAAGAGGTTGCGAAGAGTCAACAAAAATGTCACTATTTGTTGTGAAAATAACGACATCCCAACAATTGTCAAAGGAACCAGAGAGCATAAGAAAAGAAAGAAATACCCTTATGCCAGAGAAGAAAGACGTGGCAAAGAAAGATCTTCATGGAAACCCAGAAGATTCTGGTCCAAACAAAAAGCCCGAAGTTACAAATCAGGACATCGTTCAGGGCCAAGCAGAGGACGACCAACCACAAGCCGAGATAGATCCAGCATGATATCTACCAAGAGAACTTTCAGAAGGGAACACACCAGAGCCAATGAAGGTTTTAAAGATTGCAATTGTTGGACATGTGGTGCTCCAAGCCATATCTCTACCGATTTCCCGCAAAACCAAAAACAAGGAGTCAAATGGTGCGAAGCCACACCAGAAATCGAGGAAGCCGTTTACTATCAAGATCTTATTCAGGTATATCGGTTCGAGGACATCCCCTCAAACAAAAGCATATACGAATAAGAAGAATACAACGATGAGTCTTCTGAATCAGAATCAGACTGAAGAAGAGGAAATCTTCCATCAGAAAACGCAAGAGGATATCTCGGGGTTTTTCTCACAGACGAGTATATCACATAAAGCTCTGATGAGAATTATGAAAGAAGATCCAAAACTTCGCATTTATGATGGCTTCACAGTCGGCAAAATGGAGAGAGCCTTGACACAATATCATATCATTTACAAAGTCACGGCAGGAGAGCTTGCAATCCCAATGGAGCTAACCAGTAATGTGATGGAGATGCAGTTAGTTCCCATGAGGGAAATCAAGGAGGAACTAAACAAACTCAACAGGGAAGTTGCCCAGAAGATGTCATGGATCCGTATCGGAGCCATAAGAATCTTGTTTAAAGCAACGTTCAAAGAAGAGTCAATTCCCCAATCGACATTGCAATCTTCGATAGAAGAATTCAAAATTTGAAAGATGCATGTCTAGGTGGAATCTCCGGCAACCTATTCGCAGGAAAGGTGGCAATGTTTATCTATCCAAAGATTGCCTATAACCTGGCGGATCGAGACTTTAATAGAGCATTAACCCTTCATCAGGATTTCAAAAATAAAGATCTGATGAAAGAAGGGAATAGACCATACTCTATTACATATAGCATCTCATACGCACTCTCTAATACCTATCATTCTGAGGTATTTCAGAGAAAAGAGTTCGTTGAGATCCCAGAAATATTTGAGAAGGTTGCCCAAGCGGTCAAATCGGAAATCTCTGATCTGCCCCACATCCAAGAGATTGACATGATTATCAGAGATCAGCCAGTGCTAAATCAGACAGCTAGTCACAGGTTTGAGCAAAGACGAGCTTCGTTCAGTGAAAACCGGATGATAAGTCAAAGGACAAGTCAAAGAATGGGAAAGAGACATATTCTTGAAGCTATCACTGGACCAGGCCAGTTCATTACCGAAGGAGAGCTTCAATGTCCAGCAGGATGGAGTATAATCGAAGTAATTTTCGATATTACTCAGAAAGATAATACATTTCCAAGCAATGCTTTGTATTATCTCCAACAGCCTTTACCAGGAAGATATCAAGGACGTCTAAAATTGGGAAGTATGGATTTTACAATACAGGGAATTGCAGGAAGAGTAACCGAGAATCTTATACTCGGACTAGAATTCCTCGAGGCACATAAACCTTGGGAAAGGATACAAGATGGGATGGAATTTACAGTGGAAGGAAAAAGATACCGAATCCGATGACCACCAGTCCATTCTCCATATACATCTCAGTAGGGATGTTATATGAAAAGTACAGGGCAGAATACTTTGCAGCATACATCGATTCAGGTGCTAGAATATGTACGGCAAAAAATAGCGTGTTTCCTCCCAACCTTGAAGAGGAATTACCAGCGGTTGCAGGTAGAGACTTCTCTAAAAGGATTATCACCTTTAAGAGAGGAATTAAGCAAACGGAAATACTCATCGGAGGTGCAGGAGGTAGCCCTTGGTAAAGGTCAAGACGCCACCTATCTATTTCTATGATACAGGAGCATATATTCTCCTAGGCAACAATTTCCTGCAGGCCTTTAAAAGGGTTACATAGGACAATGAGACAAGAAGACTTATTCTCACAACGCCTTGTGACCATAAGATTCTCATTCAACGACTAAGGGAAGCGTTTTACCGCAAAATGCCTTTCAATTTTCGCAGCAAGCGTGGTGATGAAGGATAGCTTCGACACCCAAAAATGAGAGATCAACGCAAGTATGGTGAAGCAATACTCCAGTTGAGAGCAGACCTAATAGGAGAAGATGATCCAGATACAGAAAGAATCAAAGAAACAACAATCAGGGTTCTCAAGGTCAGTATGGAAGGAGTATCGCAAACAGATATCACAAGTGAAGAGCAAATATCACTTGAAGATATCAAAAACAAGATTCGAAGGAATTTCAGCGAAGATCCTTTGGCATGGTGGAACAAAAATGAACTCCAAGCTTCCTTGAAACTTCAGAAAGGAAAATAGCATGAGTTCGTGCGATACAAGCCAATCCTGATGAATCAAAGTGATCGTGAGGATATGCAAATGATTCTTAAGGAACACCTTGACCTTAAGTTGATATCACCAGGAGTCTCACCTTACAGCAGCCCAGGCTTTTTGGTAAGAAACCATGGCGAGATGAAAAGAGGAAAACCAAGACTTTTCATCAACTATCAAGGAATCAATAAGATCCTAGAATTTGATGGCTACTACATTCCAAGTCGAGAACACCTAATCAATTGTATCCAAAACGCAAAGGTATTCTCTAAATTTGATTGTAAATCTGGTTTCTATCAAATTAAGATGCAGGAGGAAAGCAGGAAGTTTACTGCCTTCTCCACGCCACAAGGACATTACATTTGGAATGTGTTGCCAATGGGACTAGCCAACGCACCCCAAATATACCAAAGAAAAATGGATAATCTTTTTAAAGATTACTTCAGTTTCATGTTTGTTTATGTGGATGATATCCTCATAGCATCAAAAACGGTCAAAGAACATCTCAAACATCTAGAGATTTTCTCAGACATATGTTTCAAGAATGGATTAGTGTTATCTCAAAAGAAAGCAGTAATCCTTACAAGGAAGATTGAATTCCTTGGGATTGCATTTGGTCGAAAAGTTACGTGATTTCTCAGATAATCTCAAAACAGTTAAACAACTCCAAAGCTTTTTGGGTTTAGTTAATTTTGCAGGAATGTTTATCAACAATCTTGCAAGTTACAGGAAAATATTCAGTCCCTTACTTAAAAAGGATGCTGAGTTCAAATGGACTGATGAACATGCAGGAGCAGTTCAACAACTAAAGAAGTTGTGTCAAAACCTTCCCAAACTTGCTATACCTAACGATGGAGATGATCTGGTATTATATACAGATGCTAGTGATCATTGGTGGGCAGCAGTTCTAACGAAGGCAGAACCAACAAGAGAAGTCCCATGCAGATATTGCAGCGGACTATTTGCAGACAATAATGCGGCCAGATGGCACATTAACGAGAAGGAGTTCTTTGCGGTTCGCAGTGCATTCAAAAAATGGCCTCTGTTTTTACTTGCAAAGAAATTTACCTTAAAAATTGATAATACAAGTGTTAAGGCTTTCTTAAAAAACAAAATAGAAAGTAAACCCGAGAAAGCCAGACTCTTAAGATGGCAAGCGAAGTGTCAATATTAGGATTTTGACGTTGCGATTATTAAATCTCATGAAAATTTTCTTGCAGATTTCTTAACACGAGATGGAGCCCAGTGAAGCCAACAACATCCTTACAAGGTGGAGGCATCACAGTGACAGCCTCGAGGAACTAAACAAGGCAATAGACAGCCTAGCAGTCAATGCAAAGGCTTCTCGACATGTACAAGAGAAAGACCTTAACAAGGTCCAGACTGAAATGAAACCCGCAAGGCTTCATAGCACCATGTTATGGGACAGCCTTTATGGCCCCATTATGCGATAGGCATCAGAGTCAAAATTGATTTCTGAAATACGAGTACAGGACGAGAAAGTGTGGGAAAGTAGTTCAAGCACTATCATCCCAAACATAGGAAAGGACCCTTACGGTGACGAAGGGGATCCTGAAAACAAGAAAGATTCTAAGATGGAAACATCTGAAGAATTCAATCAGTCTAAAAAATTGGAGACTGAAATCAACGAGCTTAATCTTAGACCAAGGATTGGAAAATCTAAAGTCCAAGATGATAACTTAAAACCCTCCCCATTGATGGAATACCAAAGGACATGGGAAAGGTTATACACAAGAATGGTACTTGTCCCAGGTAAATCCTTGGCCGATTGTTCGGGAAAATACCCACGAGTCTGGACTCTACCAGATGCAAAACCGGAGAATATACGAGAGTGGTTCGACTTTGGTTGTTTAGCCTCAGTCTTCACTACATCACCAGGGTTCCTGGAAATTTCGAAATTACCAGGATGGATATACGAGGGAGTGTATGGATCATGGAAAAATAATAATACACTCGGAAGAGGTGAAACTCTGGAACTGAAATTCATTTCAGCCGCACCAGAGATCAATGGAAAAGGTTTCTTTCCCATATTTCATTTCATTAAGCTACAGAGACCATACATGAAGGCTTTAGATTTCATAAAGCCACCACCAGAAGAACAACTTCTAATTGCTCCAATATCAGAGGATGATATCACTACAAGAAGAGCCTGGGGACTTTGGGTTTGTTTAACAGAAATTGACAAAGTCAAATATTCGTTTAAGACATTCCAAAATGCTGAAAACGGATCTCTCATGCTCAACTCCATGACAGGCACCACTACTCAGTTTGCCGAAACAGTATTCGAAAATAAAAGGCAAAAATTATGGAGAAACAAGATTCCATCGACGACAGAGACTAGCCGGAAAATGTGTAACATGATGCATGTCGAAAAATGGAAAGATCGCATTTGTCTAAAATGCCCCGAGCAAAAGGAGTCGCTTTTCGGCAAAAGATTCCCAATAAAAAAGGACAAGTGGGAATATGACAGGGAAAGCTCCACCAGGCCTAGAAAGATGCCTCGTGCCGGGAAAAAGACAAACTTCTCTGGCAAAGGAAAGGAGGCCATGTGATTGACTAGGACAGGTTAACAACCAGGACCACCCCTACTTTCGAAAAGTCATAATAAAAAGGGCAACGACAAGGAAATTTGAACAACCGCACCATTATCTGTTGAATAATGGAGGGACCGCAAGCTAGGTGGAACGAGATGTAAGCCATGACGATTCCACTATCAAGGAGGGATGAAGTCCGCAATTGAAATTCGCGACCTCATCTATATAAAGAAGAGCTGAAGGAAGCAAAGGACATCGAACAACCTCATCTCTTTTCTTACTCAAAAAATAATTTGTAATCAGAAAATATTCTGAGCTTAGTTGGTATTAAGTTTTCAATACTGTTGTTTAAATACGAGTGTATGTGTGTAGGAAGCATAGCTACTATGAGTAGCTAAATAAGTAACTCTTCTCTATAAGGATTATGATGTTGTAATAAATAAGTTTCCATTCTATAAATAAAATTTTGGCAATTGCTTGAGCATATTTCCCATTCAAATATTCAGCATGTACCACAAATAGTATCTTATACGCCCGGAGTAGGAAACGAACCAGGGTTGTGCTAGTTGTCGTTGAAGGAGCCATTGCAGAAACCATCGGTTGCGATCGTGTGGTTAGTCGAGGAGACTGTAAAATCTGGTGGAAAACCCGACGACAATTTGGTCAAAAAAAAGGTATTATTTTAATTCAGACTGTTTATTTATTTGGTCGGAAGCATGATGGGCCTGATATGGTCGTAATGGACTGTATCCATTTGAATGAATACTGAAAATAGAACTATCAAAATTATCGGGGTAAAACTTAAATTTTCCAAAAGACGATTTCTTAAATTGCATATAAGAAAAAGGGGTAATTCTGCAAATAAGAAAGTGCAAGGCACATCAATATATATATATGTTACATAACACCCCTACCTTACACTACACGTGGCCCAATGATAAGTATGGAGGAGAGAAGGTGGAGGAGAGAGTGGAGGAGAGGATCTGGTCTCAATCGGCAATTAGTAACAAACACTAATCAATTGGATCCCATAAGTACCAAAAATAACCGGCAATCAGAAATCTGCCTACGCAACATATATATTTTGAAATTTCTTTTCTTCCCGATTTTCTAATATCGGGAAAATAAAATTCGTCAAGAAAAAGTTGTTCGTCTCAAATAAAGCTCATATGTTTTAAAATTGTTAGAAATATAGCATGTAAACGAACAAGGAACAATATATTATTGACGAAAATTGAAGAACGGAAATTACAATAATCAAGATTACCGTTACCGAATAAACCTCAATTGAATATGAACTGAAGAGCGTGGAAACGGGAAGTTGAGGACCTTTCGATTTCTTTAAAACATATTCGCCCTCTTTACGTGCTTGAGAAAACGTGAGCGACTGTCTCCCAAGATACAACGACTAACGAACAGGATTGCGTGCACAAGCAAGGACTACCCCGGCGAACTCGAACTGTAACTTCCCTCTACCACCACACAATGAGAAAAATATTTTGGCTGCGCAGAAAAGCCTTTTGTATGTATGTATGCTTTTTTGTTTTCGATGATAAAAACCATATGGGGAGCGACCCTTTTATAGACTATGTTAGGGAGAAAGTTGGAAGACTTAGCCACCAAGAAACGTGGTAAAGATAATTACGAATCAGGTAATTAAGATAATTACAGATCTCGCAAAGATCTCGGATGAACGTAGACACGTTTCAGTTATAGCAACTGATAAGTAAATCTTATGGAAAGATTTCTTAAGATAATTAATTATCTCTTTGATGCTTATTACTTTTCGTATATAAAATATAGCAGAAATTACATAATTCATTTACGCAAAATAGAAATATTAAATATTGATATACAATATTTTCGACGTTAATTAGTCAACGTTGAGCATCAATTTCTCATTCACCCATGTACCAAACTCGACCTAAAGTCAATTGTACAAAAATCGGGTTCCTTGAACCAATTTTCCCAACAAACTTGTCGTAGAAACCATGTTCTTTTTAAAGAAACAGTACAAACAAAAGAATAAGGTTTAGCTTCAATTTTGGAGTTTTGTCGCTCGCTTGCTCGTTTATTAGAATGCACAACTTTCTCAAAATTAAAACTGTCGTATTAGCTCCCGGAATCGCCAAAGCACGAGTTGCCACATGAATTGGCAAAGCCCAAGATCTGTAATGAACCGGCTTCTCGTTGGAAGAATATACAAACTCATTTTCGGATTAAGGTGAAGCTTGTGATGTTTTTTGGTATTTTATATTTTTAATATTGAAAATAAGGATAAATGAACATGAAGAAAATAATAGAGGAGGGGGGAGAATTAGAGAGAAACTGAAAGTGAAGAGATTTGTTGAACTTTTCTGATAATTTACTAATGATCGAAAATGTTATATATATAGAAAATTTCCACTACATGACAAAATAAGATAACTGACTACAATGGACTGGTGCAAAAGACGTTAACAGAGAACACGACTTAATAACTAATTCTTCCAATGCGCGGCCTTCTGGATCATGACGCGTGTGTGTTGCAACTTCCTCGTGACTTTTGCGAACGACACCGTACTCAGGGTCATGACAAGATCTTGGAATTGTCTAAGTTTCCTGATGATGTACGTAATTGTCCTTTGATTGCGTGCTTGCTTTTCTCTTGTTATATATATCTAGTGCGTGCAATCTTTTCCGATGTGTTTATGCATGGCTTTTAACATTTAATTTGTATAATGAAACAAAATTATTTTTTTAGTGATTTTCAATATCTACTCCCCTGTGTTTAATATATGTTGTGATTCTTCTCGAGCTGTACATAGTAAATATTTTTGAATTATAAATACTTTTTCTTATCGTGATATACAACACTTTGATTATCCTTATTATTCCTTCCTACAATCCCATTGGCATGTTTAATCAAACTATACAGGCCTTAATAATAACATAGACCTGAACCGAATGTATCTTCAACGATTCTAATAATGAATAACACGGATACAGGACTAATCAAAATAAAATGATTATGCTGATCAGAAACAATATAGGAACTATTCATATATCCATTATCTTATTCCATGGAAACAATTTACCAAAACGTATTCTTTTCTCGGATATGTTTTTCTACTTCTGCGCTTTATGATTGTTTATAATACTCTGAAATATTTTCGTTTATACGATTGTCTTAAGATATGTAAATATTGGGCTTCAGCCCTTTTTATTTTTGGGCCTGTATTAAACTTTATAATTAAACTTTAGTTACTTGGACCGATATAATTCGCCAATTAGGTCCGGGTATAAATACTCTATTATGTATTATTTTATTTTTAATTAATTCATTCATAATATTTCTTAATTCCATAATGTTCTCTCTTCTCTCTTCTCTCTTCTCGCTAACACAAACCCTAATCGCCGCACTCTTTTAATCTCTTAATATGGTATCATTTGCTCACAAATCCCGAATTTCGCTGCCATCTTCTTCTTCCCCGTCCCCACGCGATTCGTTTAACACCCGAATCGCCTATTTTCCCTTTGATTTTTCCCTTTTCTCTCAAAACCCTAATTTTCTAGTTTCCTCTTTTTCGTCGATCTAATGAAGACGCCCTCTACTGAGTTTTCTCTTTCTGGATCTACATCATCCACTAAAAATCCTTGCGAGGATTCGATGTCGGTCTACTTCCTTGGTAACCACGATTTCACTGGCTCTTCGATCGTCGGTGACAAGTTCTCAGGCAATAATTATGTGTCATGGAGTCAGGCGGTCGAAATGTCCCTCACAGTCAAAAACAAGACCCGATTCATTGATGGATCGCTTCCGATTCCGCCGGAGTCTAACGCCACTGACCGCCTCTGCTGGACTCGTGCCAATAATCTGATCCTTACGCCACGTGTTCCTTTGCTACAAGAATTCGAGGGTCTGGCCGCCGCGCATTGAGGCTGCGGAGTTCGATCGCTTGCCGAGGCTCCTCGCGGCGGCTCTGGCTGCGAGGAAGAGTTGTGCGGCCCACATTCCAGCTGGGCCTCCTCCTAACCCCAAGCCCTACCCAGCGTTCGAGAATTTCGTGAAACATATAGCTCACATATGGTCTCCGTCGACTAGTTATTATTATTATAAAGTAATAATTTGTTAACCATGTGTAAGAAATCTTGAACTCTGTCACTGGTGAGATCCGCAATACTTTGTTATACATCAAGTCTGCGTTTGAGTTGTGGCAAGAACTTAAGATTCGGTATGGGCGTACGGATGGTTCTCGTGTTTTTCAACTGCGTAAATCCCTGTTTACACTCAATTAGGGTAGTTTGTATGTCACTGTGCTTTATAACACTTTTCGCTCCATTTGGGATGAGTACGTGAGTCAACGTCCGGTGGTGGCATGTTCTTAAGGGTTGTGCACCTGTAATGTCAACAAGACAATGGTGACTTTGCAGCAAACTAACTGTGTGTTCACCTTTCTCATTGGGCTGAATGATTCATTCTCTGCGGTTCGCAGTCAGATTCTGCTTTTGTCGCCTCTTCCTTCATTGTCGTGGGTGTATGCCATGTTGTTGCAAGAAGAGGGCCAGAGGTCACTCCACACCTCTGCTCAGACTTACGAGCCACTTGCCATGTTCACTCGTTCGAAAGCAACTCCTGATGGCCCTCAGTTCACTGGCAACCCTAAGGCCTTAAAGCCTTCTGCTCGTGATAAAAAGAAGTTAAAATGCATTTTTTTTTGGGTTCACTGGCCATAATGTGGACCATTGTTATCAAATCATTGGTTATCCCCCTGGTTGGGATGGACCAACTGGCAAAAGGCAGGCCCCTAATCTATATAGCCCCTCTGCTAACTCTACTTCTCAGTCTGAGGAGGTGGTTCTCCATGACTCATTCACCAGAAGTGCCCCTGCTGATGTGTCTAACAATGCCATGTTTGAGCAGTTCGTGGCATTCACTAAGGCTCAGGAGATGGATGCCTATGTCCCTGCTTCTTCCACTCATCATTATGTTGCCACAGTCACATCCATGGCAGGTATAAACTCTTACCTTTCTGCATGTATGGCTTCTGATGGTAGTAAGCATGATAGGAGTAAGGCTATATGATTCTGGATACTGGGGCGTGGGGCCACATATCATATGCTATGTGATTCTCACTTTTTTAAGCATGTTTTTCCTAGTACTACTCAATTTTTTTTGCCTAACAAATAGTCTAGCTTTGCTACTACCGTTTATGATGTGAAAATCTTTGGTAATCTATTCTTGAAAGATGCTTTTCTTATTTCTGATTTCAGTCTCCAAATTTTCAAAATTTTCAAACTGTTCCCTCCATTTCTTCCCCTCTCTCTGTGTCATGCAGGACATGGCCACGAAGAGGATGACTGGTTTTGCTAGAATCTGCAAAGGACTTTATGTTTTGGACTTCAACAAAAGTTTTCAAAATACTTCTCTTTGTAATGCAAGTTTTTTCTAAAATAAAGCCTGATGTTGCTTTGTGGCACCAAAGACTTGGTCATCCCTCTGCCCCAAAGCTTTCTTGTTTACCAAACTTGTCCTATTCTGATTGTAATTCACATACCTCATGTGATACTTGTCATTTGGCTAAACAAAGAAAACTGCATTTCCCTGTTAAAACATCTACTACTCTTACTGCTTTTGAGCTTATACACTGTGATGTATGGGGGTCATTCTCAGTGCCCTCTGTTCATGGTCAAAGATATTTCCTAACTATAGTTGATGATTTTACTAGATGCACTTGAGTTTTCTTTATGTCCAACAAATCTGAGGATCAAACTCATCTGATGGATTTTTATAAAATGGTTGAAAACCAGTTTTCTGTTAAAATCAAAATCCTCAGGTCTGATAATGGGACTGAGTTTATTTTGAATAAGTTTTACAATGATTTGGGAATTGTACACCAGAGGAGTTGTGTAGAAACCCTCGAGCAAAATGGTTTAGTAGAGAGAAAACACCAACACTTACTTCAAGTAGCAAGATCCCTTAAATTTCAGTCAGATTTGCCTATTGCATATTGGCCATATTGTGTTTCCACTGTTGCCTTTATAATAAACAGACTACCTTCCTCTGTTTTGGGTGACAAAACCCCTTTTGAAAAATTGTTTAACAAACCCCCAGATTACTCTTTATTAAAGGTTTTTGGTTCCTTATGTTTTTCATCTACTCTCACTGCACATAGGCAGAAATTTGATGCTAGAGCTCATAAGTGTGTTTTCTTAGGGTACCCTCAAGGCACCAAAGGTTATCTGTTATTGAATTTACATTCCAAGAAAATTATCACATCTAGAAATGTTGTCTTTTATGAGCATGAGTTTCCTTTTAAAACTCCTAACCAACTGACATCAAGTGATTCTCCAAAAGAAAATACACCTATTTGCACATATCCCTTTACTGTTTTGCAGGAATCCATAGTACATGTTGCAGTTCCCTTAAATCAGTCAGCTCACTCCAACGAGTAGGATCCTAGCGATGGTTATTCTCAAGTCCCAACCCCACACTTGGAGGCTGCTATGGACTTGGATCACTCATTCTCCTCTAGTGATAATAAGCAAACCTCTGTTTGTAATCCTCATATCTCTTCTCCTTTATCTTCTCAAAATTATGATGATTTGCATAATTTACCGGCCCCTAGTTCCTCTCCTATGCCTATGGATATGCATGACACTCCATCTGATGATAATGTAGTTCCTGCTTTCCATGCTCCTGTTAGGAAGTCTAGTAGACAAATTACTACACTTGTCTATCTGCAAATCTATGATTGTGATTTACCTGAGTCTTTGCATAAGTCCAACTCTGTTACATGTGACTTTCCTGTTAAGTATCCTATTGCCTCCTGTCTTTCTGTATCCCAACTTGGTAACAAACGCAGAGCTTTTAATGCTGCAATTTCTCAAGTAAGTGAACATGGGACTTTCGCTCAGGCAAACAAATCTGATGAATGGAAGCATGCTATGAAACTAGAATTAGATGCCTTAGAGAAAACTAATACTTGGGTTTTGACTGAACTCCCTACTTTTCAACACTGTATAGGGAGTAAATGGGTTTATAAAATAAAATATAGGCCTGATGGTTCTGTTGAGAGGTATAAAGCCCGTTTAGTTGCTAAGGGTTATACCCAAGAAGAGGGACTTGACTATTTTGATACTTTTTCCCCAGTTGCAAAATTGACTATTGTGCATGTCTTACTTGCCTTAGCTGCTACAAATAATTGGTTTTTACATCAATTGGATGTTAATAACGCATTTTTACATGGTGATTTAGATGAAACTATCTATATGAAACCCCCACCCGGTCACTGTTCTCCATCGGATAACCGGGTGTGCCTTTTGAAAAAGAGTTTATATGGTTTAAAACATGCGTCTAGGCAGTGGTATAATAAATTGACCACTTGCCTTAAAGCTTTCGGTTTTGTGCAAACTGTGTCAGATTGTTCTTTATTTGTTAAACAACGAGATGCTTCTTTTACTGCTCTTTGTGTGTATGTGGACGATATTATATTATCTGGAAATGATTTACAAGAAATCAATCTTTTAAAGAAGCACCTTGATGAAAAATTTACCATAAAGATTTGGGAAATTTAAAATTTATCTTGGGTATTGAAGTAGCTAGGAGTCAAAAAGGCATTACAATATGCCTAAGAAAATATGCCTTGGACATCTGAACTGGGTTAGGGTACATAGGGTGCAAACTCGCTTCCACTCCGATGGACTGTTCTACTCGTCTTCATAAAAATGACCATCCTTTGTTAACTGATCCGACTGAATATCGACGTCTTGTTGGCCGCTTGCTTTATTTAACCATTACTCGTCCGGATTTGTGCTTTAGCATACAATGTTTAACTCAGCATATGTCTGAGCCTACTACATTTCATTTAGTTGTTGCACATCGTGTTTTAAGATATATTAAGTAAGCCCCTGGCAAAGGCTTGTTTTATCCCTCGTCAACCGAAACTCATATAAAATCATTTTGTGACAGCGATTGGGTTGCCTGTCCGGATACCCGTCGCAGCGTCACTGGCTATGCGATATACGTTGGAGATGCTTTTATCTCCTAGAAGGCCAAGAAGCAGTCGATTGTCAGTCGATCGTCCACTGAAGCGGAGTACCGCACCATGGCCACAACAACTTGTGAGCTGCTTTGGCTATCCCAATTGGTCAAAGACTTGCACGTCCCTACAAGACGCACACCGATATTATTCACGGAAAGCAAAAGTGCGTATTGCATTGCTATAAATATGGTCCAACGTGAAAGGACGAAATATATTCAAATAAACTACCATTTCATCTGCGAGAAGGTTCACGAAGGCTTACTCAAAGTAGCACGCGTCTCTAACCAATATCAAATCGCGGACATCCTGACTAAGCCTTTGGCTCCTCAACTATTTTACAATATGATGTCCAAGATGAGCATCATTAATATTCACGCCCCTCTTCGGGGTGGGGGGGGGGGGGGTTAAGATATGTAAATATTGGGCTTCAGCCCTTTTTATATTTGGGCACGTATTAAACTTCATAATTAAACTTTAGTTACTTGGGCCGATATAATTCGCCAATTAAACTTCAATAGATTGTGATCCCTTTTCATTGACTTGATAATTTACATAATTTATTTTTAACTCATATTTCAATGTAAAAAGATATCGAGAAATGAGAGCAAAAACAACAATTCTTCCTAAAGAAAAAGCAAAACTAGCTTATTTTTTATTTTCCAGACACTAAAGGTCTTTTTTTATTTTTTTCACATAAATTATTTTTGCCTATATATTACTCTCTACACATAAAACAGTGAGCTCATGGCCTCATTGATTCCTCTTTTCAGCAACAGTCATTAATGTTTTCTTCCTATTATATTTATCAAATGAGTTTTTTTTTTGGAATTAAATTCTTTCATTTTAGTTTTCACTTTCATTTAAGGTCGCCAACTTCATTGGCGAGGATATGAAATGAATATCAAGTTTTTTTGGCGTAATTATTGCGGATTATTCATCCTAATGCGCGCAACATATAACAAATGATATTTGTATTTAAATTATACTAAACAAACTTGTCAAGTTCTTTCATGACGATAACAATATTCTTGTATTGCTAAATTAATTAATATAGGGCTCACATTACAATATAGAGAATTTCATGATTTCAGAACAAAAAAATTATGGCAGAATTGTCAAAAAAGCCCGTTATATTTTGCTCACTTTATGTTTTGCCCTCTAACTTTTTAAGCATGAGTTTATGTCCGGTAACTTTATCAAAAATGCCTGAAACAATGTTCACTGCCATATGGCTGCCACTTCATCAAGTTTTGCATATGTGGAAAAAAAAGTGACTACCATGTCATCCAATTTATAATTTTTATATTTCTTTATAATTAGCTTTATTATATAAATTATAAAAACTCATTTTATAATTCTAATAAGTAATAATTTAAAAAAAGGAAACAAAAGGTTAAATCTTATTAATTAACTTTATTATTTAAATTTGAAAAAGTTATTCTATAATTCTAATGTAAAAAACTTAATTTTTAATAACACACAAAAAAAACATGAATTTAAGGGAAAATAGATATTAAAATAATTAACTTTTTTATTTAAATTATAAAAACTTTGTATATAAATCTAGTTTCAATGACTTAAATTCTTGTGATTTAAAAAAAAATGACTTCACTCCCCCCCCCCCCCCACCCCCCCAACCAAAACCCAGCAACCCCCCCTCCCCGGTCCATAGCCAACCACCTCTACCTGCACCGCCGCCGCATCACCTATCACAATCTGACCACTACCACCAACAACAACAATGCAATAATTTCATGAATTTCAAATTATTACTTTATCACAATTCGTAAATCATCCTTGAAAGTGAATTGAAAATTGAAGCTCTTTATCCATGGCAAATTGAGAAAATCAAATTGAATCGAATACCGTCGCTGAAAATTTCATCCATGGCCGATTTAGAAAATCTTGATTTAGAGAAATTTGGGGATTTTGAGTATAGTGGTCGAGTGGTGGCGGTGGTGGTGGTGGTGATGAGATGGACATAACTCACGGAAGTGGTGGTGGTGGTGATGGTGGTGGTGTCGTGGTGGGGTGGGGTGGGAGGCCGAGGGGGGGCAGGAAGTGACGACATGTTATTATGTTTTTTTCGGTTTTTTAATAAATTTTATTAGTTATTAAAAGTTAATGTTTTACAATTAGAATTATAATATAAGTTTTTTTATAATATAGTTAATTATAAAAATATATAAAAAAAAATATAAATTTGATGACATGGTAACCACATTATTGCCACATATGTCGCGATTTGATGATTTGGTAGCCATATTGCAGTGAACAGTAAACTTTTGGTGCCTGGTAGTATTTCTTCTGAGGAGCTCTTTTCTTCTTAGGTTGGGATACACTAGTTCCAGCATTGGACGCAATGTGTGAACTTGATGTTATTGTTGAGGCTTGAGATGCTTGAACTGAGCTTACACTTGGTCCCTGACAAGGGTTTACTGTGCTATTCTGTGTCTGCACAACCTGCTCATTCTAAGAAATATTTGAACCACCAACAGTCAATATAAGTGTAAATTACTGACTCAATATACCACAAAGTTGGATGAAAATATTGGCATCATGAAATGTCCATACATATTCATATAAGTAGATCTGTGATAGCATGGATGAAATTTTTGCTCAATATCTTTATACTTCATCAACTTCATTGCATTATGGCATGAACACAAGGGATTCCAGTCAGTTGCCATCTATTGCAGCTGCATATTTTGCCATTAAGGTCAACTACTCTGATCTGACCAAATGGACCATGACATTCAAATTGGTGACTTCCATTCCAATGAGGTATCCACTGCACAGAAGCCACCTCATTTTTTGCAAGAATTTCTGCAATCTTGGGACATAGAAAAGAGTCCTCCTTCTCCATGTCCCTCCTTCTCACACCAATCCTCTTCACCAACAACATCCTAATGTGTTCCCACGTCTCTATGATTGGCATTTCCCTTGCTTTAGCTAACAAAGTATTCCAACTCTCTGACATGTTATTGAGGATCAAATAACTCTTACAATGGTTTTTGAAGTATGCTCTACACCAATGTTCTGGAGGTCTTTCCACTAACCAAGCATGTGCTCCAGCATCCTGCTCCCTCAGCTCACCCATGTACCTTTCATAATCTGCCACCCTTTTTGAAGTAACAGCATTCTATAGTATGTGCTTCAATGTTAAACCCTTATGAACAAGCCTCGTATTTGCCCATAAATGTAATACACAGAATCTATGCTCACAATTAGGTAATAATTGTTCAACAGCATCAATAAGACCCTTCTGCTTATCACTCATTATGGTCCAATGGGAGCTATTCTGAATATTTAGATCTTCCATCAGAATCTGAATAAACCATCTCCATGTCTTTGTCTTTTCTTTCTCAACAATTGCATAAGCAAATGGATAAGTGCAATTGTTTACATCAACCCCAACTGCAGTGAGAATAATTCCACCATTTTTGGTCTTTAGATGAGTGCCATCCAAGCATATAATAGGCATGCAACCATCCAGAAACCCATGTTTCAAAGCCCCCTAGCAGATGTACATCCTCTTGAATTTACAGATATCACCCAACAGCTTGCATTTGATTTTTACTGTTGTTCCAGGATTGGACTTCATCATCTCCTCAGCATACCTCCAAAGGTGGGAATATTAATCTATATCATCTCCCTGGCCCAACTTAAAAACCTTAGTTGTGTCACTATTTTGATGTCTATTCAGTTGTGTCTTATTCATATGAAAGGTGTACAGAACATGTGGAGAAGATGGGGTACATGATGTTGACAGCTTACATGTTTATGTTTGTTTGGCCAAGGAACACATGGGGGTGATCCTTTCTACTAGGGTGTTTGTGGTTTAGGTTTCTTACACTTGGTAGCACTGATCACTTGGTGAATTCTCTTGAATGCAGGTTGGTAAATAAGTATGCATAAAGAATTGAGGTGTTGGGGTGCATGATAAATGAATTGCCAACATTCAAGACCTTTGTACTTGCCTAACTTGCTAATGTTAATGTTGTTACTAGGGTGTGTGGAGTTCAGGCTGCCCTCATTCAATAGTGACATTATCTTTGTGTTTGGCAACCTTCAGTTTTTGGTTCAGATAACTTATGAATAATAAAGATTATAAAGAGATGTGAAATGTGCTGGTTTGAGGAGTTCTTCATAAGTGTTTACCATCTGCCTATTTGATATTACATTGTTGCATTCATGTAGAACTGCATTGTTTTCTTTCTTGTTGTTGAGTTGTGTCGGTTTGGACTTAGGGGGAGTATAATTCATGTGTTGAGGCATACACTTTGGGTGACATACTGCAGGTGACACACTTTTCTGTGACTTTCTATTCAGTGGAAATGAATTTTTCCTTAAATTCATAACTGCTTGTCTATGTGTGTTTCTTGTTATCTATGTTGCTTACTCATGATTTTGATCTAAACATTATATCTGAGGTACTTACTTGCTATATTGGTTAAGTTTCAAATATAATTTTGGATGTATCTCAAGCTCTCACATGAATTTGCCTTGGTGAAGCCTGTACCTCCACCTTCTGATTTGAATGTGATTGCATGTTATCCCAACATTGTGCACTGTCGTAGGCCAACACTGAAAACAGGAACTTATAAGTTTCCAAGCTGTTGAAAATTGCTCTGGTTACTTATTACTTAAACATTGACACGTGTGTGCGGGAAAACATAGTGGGATGATTTAATTGTTTAACGGTCATTAACTACCCACTAACATTCTCTCTCTCTCTCTCTCTCCCTCTCTCTCTCTCTCTCTCTCTCTCTCTCTCTCTCTCTCTCCCTCCCTCACTCTCTCTCTTTCTCTCCACTACTCACGATTATATTAGGAATCACAACTCTAATTTCCTTACTTGTGCATACGTTTTCTAAAATTTTACTCTCTATTCTCAAAATTCTCTCAATTTTCTCTGCAAATATCTCTTACTAACAATGGTGATCAAGTCTCCTATGGATACTCTTGCAGATGTTGCTTTGAACAGTGAACCCACTGCCTCACACACTCAGTCTCACACTAGAGGACATGCTACAAAATCAGATGATGGTGCAAAAAGAAAGACGATTCCCTATGTGCGATGAGGAAAGAAATCAAAGCAGGGAGAATCGACTTCAAATGTTGAGCCAACATCTGAGGCAACCACTCCAATCATCAATGAACCTAAAATCGAGGTAAATATGGCTGAAGCTAACCCTGAGAATAATGTTGATATATCTGTTGAGGAGGAGGTTGCAGAATCTGTGGATGATTTGGTGAAGGAGTGGATTAGGGCTCACAAGAAAAAGAGCAAGGGTTCTGTTGAGAAGTTTGTTGGTGGTAGAAAAATGTCTGAGACTGCCAAGAAACGTGTTGAGGCCAGGAAAAGGAAAGTTGAGAGATATGCTCAGAAAAGAGCTGCTGAAGCTGAGAAAAATGCTGAAATAGAAAAGAAAGATGCTGCTAAGAGAAAGAGGAATGGGAAACAGGTTTTGGAAGAGGAAATTGAGGTTGTAAATATTGAGGAAGAAGTAGAAGAGGAGGAGAAAGAAGAGGAGAAGTTTGATGAAGAAGAGCAAGATGTTGCTGCTGATGTTAAGGAAACATCAGAGACAGAAGAATACTCAGATGGGCTATATGTGATTTACCCTGAAGATGAGGAGGACTACTATTCTCTCTATTACCTTACCAAATGTTTGGAGAAGAAGTGGAATTCTTTCAAGAGAAGGAAAATTCACCTTGAAAAAGATGTAGAGATGGTCAGTTTCAAAGAACACAAAGTGATGGACTTGCTTGAAGCAAGAGGGATTCATCAATCTGTGATGGAGTTGAATGATTATACTCCTGAGACTGTCATGTAATTCTACATGAATCTCTCCAAGTGGATTAGAGATTACAGGTCTCCAAAGTATGGAAAAGCTTGGGTGAGGGGGAGAGTATTCAATATTAAACCACACGCTACCAACAAGATTTGGGGATTTCCACTTGTTGAAGAATCTGAGGACCCTTACCACAATGATGTGTGAAGATTTGACAGGAGGGTTGGTCAAAGTCTGGAAAGATGCTCTGTTAACTACAAAACTCACTTCCCTTAGTGTTGTCTTGCATAAGATTGCATGCTTCAACGGGCTGCCAAGTAAGAATGTTACTGTACTAACTAAGGAATCAACAATCTTAGTGTACAAAATCAAGAATGGGCTAGCTGTGAATATGGGGGAGAGGATTTGGAAGTCAATTTCTGAAGTCAATAAAAGGAAGAATGGTATGCTGCATTTTTCATCACTCATCTGCAAAATCCTTATCAAACAAGTATTTAAGACAAGTGCTAAAGTGGTCTGGTTGGAGAATGAAGCTGAACTTACAATTCTCCCAAGTTACTTGTCTGGATTAAGAGTGAGAGACCTTCCATGGAATCCAAAAGGTGAGGTAAGACCAAGCAAAGAGAAGAAGAAGGCTCAGGAGTTTGCTGGAACTTCAATGCATATGTCCAAAGATGAAGAATGTATGGTCATAACCTCAACTTTTGTGGATCATCTGCTGAACTGGTTTAGGGGGCATATTGCCGATACTCAGAGAGAGATTGAGGATAAGAAGGAGCATCTCAAAGAGCTGGAGAATTTGGTAAAAATTTTGGAGAAACTCCCTTCTTCACAAAAAGGGGGAGAGTAGTTCCAATTTTGAATTTTGATTTTCTAGTTAACTGTTTTGTTTCTTTAACTGCTGTAAATTTTGTGCTGGCTGGTACATTATCTATATGTGTTTTTATTTGATCAAGAAACATAAACTTTGTTAATTAGCTATGGTCTGTAACTCTAAGTATGGCTACTGTTTGAACTACTTTGACTGCTATTGCTTATGAAAGCAGATTTAGAACTGTTTTCTTGTTTAACTCTTTCTGCAGGAAACTCACTGGTTTCAATGTTGAGATAACATTGATGAATGTTGAAGTTTGAAGATTTTTGATGTGATGATGACTTTAATGAATGTATTTGTTTTTTTTTTACTTTAAATATGCTAGTCTGCATTGAGGGGGAGCAGTTTAGTAGTTTTAATTCGTTTCTTGTGATTATTAATTTCTGGATATAAGACTTGATTGGAACATGTATTGGTTTTGTGAAAAAAGGCAAAAAGGAGGAGATTAAAAGTGCAGGGTATTCTGGAATCAATGTTATGCGATGTTGGGACAACATTGAGGATAACATTGGTCATTGAAACCAAAGAACCTGCGCAAAAACTGTTCTTTAACTGCTTTATTTGAGTTTTGCCTTTATTCACTTATTAATCAAGTTCCACCGTTTTAGTTGTTTATGTTTATGTCCAGGAAGAGATCTTCATCATAAGGAAGAGCTTTGAAAGATTCCTTACTTGCAGTTTCCATAATTCAAGTTGAGAAGAATAGTCAACTCAACACGGTTTGCAAAGAAGGAAACAATTGGAGTTCCACTGCAACTAGGATTCTTTCCAGGATTACTCTGAATTGAAGAAGATGTTCTTACCTTGATAGAACTCTAATAAAGGGAACAATTATTCAAGAAAGAGGCCGAGTTAAAAAAGAAGTCAAATTCAACAAGAAAACAACAAGAGTTACCAAAACTGTGAACAACACACCTTGGAGTGCAAGTTTCAAGAAACCTATATATAGGTGTGAAGTTCATCAAGAAGATAACAAGACAACTGTGCTAAATAATCCAAGAGATTAATCATACGTTGTATCTTCGTCTTGCTTTGCAAAGTTTTGTATCAACTACTTTAAGTCTAATTCTTAGAAGTTAAGTAGTTCGTGCTTGTTTGCTTCGTTTAGTCCGATCAACAAAGAGCGTGAGTGAATTATTGTGAAAAACGTTTTGTTAAAACCTTTATTGGTTATTTCGCCAAAGGCTAGGAAGATTTTAATAATATTGAAAACTTCTGAAAATTATATCTTTTTGTGTTCTTCATTTCCGATGCATATTACTCTTATCAAGAAGATCATTAAAGAGTTAAGGCAACGCCAGCTTAACTCTCAAAGTTGTTGTGTTAATCCACGATCTGACAATTTCAACCTTCATCATCACCAACATAGTCAAGTGGTTCACTGATAGGAGGGAGAGGATCTAGTTCTTCAACAGAGACATCATCACCAACCTCAACTACCTCATCATCTGACTCAACTGCAGCAGTGGGTGAATTTGGTTTAAGTAGGTAAACCTCAACAATCCTCTTTTGAGTACCAATTTCAGCCATGAAACAAGCATCATTGTCATTAGTGATGCATGCCAAATGTAGTGATGGATGATCATGATCATCTTTGTAAACAATCATCCAATTATCACCCAAACCTAACTCAACAACCATATTGATCAACTCAATTCTGGACACCGTATCCGCAGTGCAGTAGTCAGCAAAACTTATTTGTCCCTCTAGGTAGGTAGGTTCTCCCAAAAACATCATATTACCCGAATGATGTATCATTATAGTAAGAGACTTATTGTCACTACCTGCATATACACAACAATACCATTAAAATCCTAATCTTAAAATAAACCCTAACATTAGTTTAATGAACAATGTTGACCAAAATCCTAATCCATGCAATATATGATTTGAAAAGTACACACCATTTTGGTGAGTGTGAACAAATTGGCCCAAAAACCAAGCAAAAACAGTAAAATAATTGACAAAAAAAACATATAATAGCACAACCTACAAAACATCAACTACACTTCTCAATAAACTGCCAGAAAACTAAGCCTAGTGCATAATAAACAACTACATTGTCATTAGGGAAGGATAACACGCCGGTCATAAGAAAACCCACTCATCATAGTCGGGAATCAACGATGACGGGGGAATTATTGTGCGTCGTCATGTATTTTTCACAACATCGACTTCTCGTCTTCGAAGATGACTCAGTTTAACATGAATCGTTACGAAATTTGAGTTCAATTGAGAGAATTTGGGGTTTAAGTCAAATTGCGATTTTAGGGTTTTGAGAAATCCCCAATTTAGAGCGGGAGAAATGAGTGTGATCAGACCAATTCCCACTTAAATACCTATCTAAGGCGAAATGACTATATTTCTCTCAATGGAATCGGAGTAATGACGTAATAACTTCGACATATGACGTTTTTGGGCCGAAAGTATAGGTTGGGGATAGTTTTTTTCGAAATGCAAAGGTCACGTATAGTTTTGCCAATTTTAAAACGTTGGGTGTAGTTTCGGTAAAGCGACGAAACGTTGGGATTAGTTTGTCATTTTTCTCTAACTTTAATTGGACTTCATTTTAGTCTAAGTTTTGGTACTTTGTAAATTATAGGTAAATTAACCATTTTCTGTCGATTGAACCCAAAAACATTTTTTGAGTTCTTTCGTAAGAGTAGAATGCGGACTACCAACGAGTGGAATGCCATGAGAATTGGAAAAATGCAAGTAACAAAATGATGATAATTAAGAAATATAAATAAAACACAAATAAGTAAACCAACACAAAAGATGACGACATTGAAACTATACGTTTGAAGACATTACACATCGATGAATGTTGAAGAAACATTAAAAGTAATGTTATCTATTAAAAAATGGATAATATATTTCGTACTTTGTTGTGATTATCCTTCATGTAGTGATTATCCGACATAAGTACTTGAATATGAATAGTATTCAATCACTGGCTGAAGACAATATAAGCTGAAGACTTTGTCCGTGAGGAGCACGCGAGGGCGTAAGCCTTGGGGCGCGGGGCGTAAGCCCCACGAATTTTAAAATTTAATACTTAAAATTATATAAATCATGATAGTAACTAATAAAACAATATTATGTCACCCGACTCTTTCACATTCACATCAAATAATCCATTAATCCATTGATATATGAATTTTTATGCTTGAGTAAAGAGCATCCAACAAGAAGAAACAAGTGCATGTTTTCATTTGCTAAAAAACTATTGCTTATTCAAGCTAGCCTCTCAAAAATCACGACTAGCCGAAGAGTTTCCAAAACTTACTTAATATGAGAAATTAAGTTCAATATCAATTTTTAATCATTTTTAAAAGTCTCTTCGTTTAAATCATCAAGCTCATTATCATTGACGATATCTAATCCATCTACGTGATCGTCTACATCATCTCCAACTAAAACATCATGAAGGGTATCATTTCAATATCATCTTCATTGAAGTGATGTTTTGGTGTTAACAAGATTCTCCTTTTTCTCTTCGAGTTCTCAAGGTGTACGTTTTTTTTTCGGGCCGTAAAAAGCGCGCCTTTAGTGCCCTGAGTGTAAGCCCTGATCTTTGGGGCGTAAGCCCCGCTAAGTTTATGCCCCAAAGCTAAGTCTTGGGACATTTTTAGTGTATTTGGCCCCGAGACGCACCCAGGGCGAGCCCCGGGGCGCATTATTTAAAACACTGGGAGCACGGGTAATTTTCCTAGTATTAATATAAGTAACATTATTGTACTCGACCTTTAATTCATTTATATTTTGATTTTACTTGGTATTTTTTTTTTTGTTTGAGACTTCGAATTTGTGAAATCTAAAATATTTTCTAACACTGCCCGAATGTGATTAAGTTAATTGCCATTAACTATAATTTTCTCTCAATATCAAATTTGTGTTCTATTTGCGTGTCTTAAATCGGCTCTTCTCAATATCAAAAAATGTAAATAACACGAATGAGAATCCTAGTCAAATTAGGACACCCGGCCACACGTTATGACGTTAATACGCTACACACCCATATATACACTTTTTCTGTTCATTTGTTTATTGAGTAGGATTTTCACATTCATTCCTCGAGGGAAAGAAAAAGACGAAACAGAAAAAAATTATTCAGGTAAGTGAGTTATTCTTTTATTGCGATTTTGGTTTTTTGATTCCGTTAATTTTTTGGTAGTTTTGGTGCCACGAAGGGCGTAGACCGAGCGATCGGTTGAATCAAAGTCCAAATCATGGAGCGAGGGTGAAGCCCATTCCAGTTCACCACCGAAATCCCCTGGCGCCCCTTTTTGAAAAGACTCAATTTCAATCTCATCTCGTGCCAGATGCAACAAAGGATGAATCCTTTTTCCTTCTCGCGAACCGCGGGAGTGCCTAGCTATCTGCTCACAACTAAAGAAATTGGACAGTTCGTGTTTCCACTCTCTTTTCATTATGAAGATGTATCACGTCAGGATCCGTTGCCTCCTCTATTCAGTAATTGTTGTAGATCTTTGTTCTTGTATTTAGGGATTTGAATTTTTTATAATTTCTCAAAAATCTGTTAGATAAACTAATCAAATCGAATTGTTTTGGAAAGAAATGTATGACGATCGACATTTTTTCCTTTTTTTTCTTGGAATTTTTTCTTTCAAAGTTCTTATTCACCCATGTTCTAATGACATTTAATTTATTACTCTGCGCAAGAATTATTATTATTATTATATTATTTTTTTGAGATTTAGAGATGTTAGAGTAATTACTGATATTTACAAGAGGGTGTATGATTCTCTTGATGTGCAAAGAGCTCGAAATGCTCTTCTAGAATCGGCAATCGATACTTAATAGTCCTACTTTGAATATGAAATGATAGAATTGTTGTATCTCGAAGGCAACAGTTTATATATACAACCTACTGCCTCAAACTCAATTTAGTAGGTGTACGAGAACGTCTTTAAGAAAACTTTAGCGTTGTTCGCGCCTCATCCTAACAAATTTTATTCGATTGAAGTAATATGTTTTCTGTTTTATGGCTATATTTGTATAGAGGAACAACATTTTATACTGGAATTTACTTACGACTTTATTAGACTAATCCTGATACATCATTACATTGCATGTTTATTATATATCTCATTAAAAATCAAGTGTATAGATTCCTGTAATTATAATTTTACCATATCTCACTAAAAAGCAACTTTCTTACTTTGATAATTATTACAAAAAGGGCAATAATATTATTGTATAATTATAATTAAATCTCCAATTTTCACTCGAGCTATATTTAGTATATTAATAATAACCCAATCAATATTCTTATTCTGAATTACCGAATAATAATAATAGTTGAGTTAAGTATAGGCGGCCTACCGTAAGTATCCTAGTCAAACCCGGTCTCACACCTCACGCGCATATACTTACACACGCCTCTATATCTATATTTATATCTATATATATATGCCCTAAAATTCATTTTCTCATTCAACTCTTATCAGGGAAAGGGTAAAAACAAAATATTATTCTTTCAGGTAATTCATCAATTCATAATTCTCTCACTGATTCCATCTCATGTTTTGTGTCGATCTGATTTAGGGATTTGAATTTCGCTTTATATGTATTCTGAGAAATTAACGATGATTTTCGATCCCCAATCGCTTTATATGCTTTTGATTTCGTGTTTCTGTTATATTATATGACGTGTCAAGCCTTTGTTGATTTAGATCGGAACTGAATTTTGTGATTTAGTTACATTTGTGAATCTGTTTATTCCGTTAGATCGGTTATGTGTCGTATTTGTAATGGTTTTGGGTGTTCCTGTTGTTGTAATATTTAATTTATGTATTTGTGCAGGGTAAAATTTTATTTTTCGAGTTTACGCGATGTTAGAGCAATTGCTGATATTCACACGAGGAGGTTTAATCCTCTGGACGTGCAAAGAGCTCGGAAGTGCTCTTAGAGGATCGCCGATCGATACGTTGATCAGGTCCTGCCTCTTGGAGGAGAGATCTGGTGCTTCTTCGTACAATTACGATGGTTCCGGCGCCTCGTACACTCTCAAATGGACCTTCCACAATGACCTTGGGCTTGTTTTTGTCGCTGTGTATCAGAGGATTCTGCATCTCTTGTACGTGGATGATTTGCTCGCTATGGTTAAGCAGCAATTCTCGGAGGTTTATGATCCCACGCGAACTGCATACGATGACTTTGATGCCATTTTCCAGCAGCTTAAGAAGGAAGCTGAAGCTCGTGCGGATGAGATGAAGAGATCGAAACAGGTGGCCAAGCCTGTGAATGGTAGCCTTGATAGGAAACAGGGGCAGATTCAAAACGGCCGTGCGGATGGAGGCAATCAAAAAAAGAGTGGAGATGAATCTGGAAAAGATGGTGATAAGTTCAAAGGTCAGCCACTAGAAAATGGAAATATTAGCAATAACCAGTCGGGAAGAGTGGAAGTACCGAGTATGGTAAATGCTGGAAAAGAAAATGGGACTAATAAGTCTGGAGCGTTTGATGTAAATAAACTACAGAAGCTCAGGACTAAAGGTGCTAAGAAAACTGAAACTGTAGTTGACAAGGTCCCCAAAGTGGAACCAAAGAAAAAGATTACTAAAAAGAATAGAGTCTGGGATGATGCACCTAAAGAAGCAAAGTTGGATTTTACTGATCCAGTGAGTGAGAATGGGGAACATATTGTACCGGTTGTAGCAGCAGTTCAAGGTGAGAGTATGATGGACAAAGAGGAGGTTATCAGCAGTGATAGTGAATCCGAGGATGAGGACACAGGAAGCGATAATAAGGCTGATGCAAAGAAGAAAGGCTGGTTCTCATCCATGTTCCAGAGGTTTGTCTATATACAGCTCTTGCAGTTGGCATCAAATCCATTTTCTCCTATACTTACTCATCATAAAATATATATCTGTGTATGTGTGAAATTTATATTAATTTTTTGAAGCTATACTGGAACTTGCTTTGCGAGGAACTATATATGAAGTGGAATGTAGAAAGTGAAAAAGGCTGCCAATTGACTCATCTGTTTGTTTTTCCTCTGTTACTTATATCCTGCCTGAATCAAGCATGCTGTTTTTTGTTTTTATTGTCAATATGATCTCTTTCACGTGGATCTCCTTATTTGTGTGGCGTTTGTCCATCTGAGTAATAAGTATGTCAATGAGGATATTGGAACATTTTATGTTTGGGCCTAAGGGCTGTATGCCTATATATATCTTATTGATTTTGTTTTGAAATTTAAGGCAATTACTGTGTTAGATAAGACACTCTTCTCTTTCTTTTCTATGTTGTCTCTAGAGTCATAGAAGTCAGCTAGGGGTTTTTTCAAACATAGCAATTATGTTTTCCGTGAGATTGTTTAAGTTCATCTGTTTGATGTTCTCTGTATTCTCGCGTATCATCACATTGCTTTACCAATAAAAATGATATTAACTATTTTGACTCATATGTCCATGACCTTTTCACTGGAATTGTGTACATCTTTTATAGCTTAATGTTGTTTTGCATGTGTTCAGCATTGCTGGAAAAGCAAACTTGGAGAAGTCTGACCTCGGACCAGCTCTTAAAGCTCTAAAGGACAGGCTTATGACCAAGAACGTGGTATGTTGAATTTTAGTCTTGTTCAAGATAAGATCTTTATATCTGTAGCTAAATGCTTCTACATCTATTTATAATTGTCCTCTATAACTTTTGATGATTATAAAACAGGCAGAGGAAATTGCTGAAAAGCTTTGTGAATCAGTTGCTGCAAGTCTTGAGGGCAAAAAGCTAGCCTCTTTTACAAGAATCTCCTCAACTGTTCAGGTACATGTGATGCATGACTCTTTAGAAAAACATCCCCTTTCTCAACGAGTGCACTCTTTTGGCGTCTTGTTTCTCATATTCGGGTATATGGTAACTCTGTAGTGATTTTAGTTTTCAATTTGATGATTTCAGGCAGCAATGGAAGATGCCCTTGTTCGTATCTTAACTCCTAGGCGCTCCATTGACATTTTGAGGGATGTTCACGCTGCCAAGGAGCAAGGGAAGCCATACGTGGTGGTTTTTGTTGGAGTTAATGGTGTTGGAAAGTCTACCAATCTTGCTAAGGTTAGAATTGGTTAAAATACATCAGTTGACATGGATACTTGGTCGACTGCACATTTATCTTAATACCTCTCTGCCTTTGTTACTGTGCAGGTCGCATACTGGCTTCAGCAGCATAATGTCAATGTCATGATGGCAGCCTGTGATACTTTCAGATCAGGTGCAGTTGAGCAGCTACGCACCCATGCACGTAGGCTCGAGGTAAATTATAGGGACATAGGCTTTATTTTGATTGAGATATTAATGTTTGCTAAAGTAGCCTAACATGATTAACATTGGTATCATTGACCAGATCCCGATATTTGAGAAGGGTTACGAGAAGGACCCTGCAGTTGTAGCAAAAGAAGCAATTCAGGAAGCCAGTAGAAATGGTTCCGATGTTGTTCTAGTTGATACAGCTGGAAGAATGCAGGTGCTTGGCTTGTTTTTTGTGTTTCCATTATGCATATATTCATGTCACACTTCTGTTTTGTCGGTTATAATTTTGAGTGACGGAGTTTAAGTTCAAGCATATTATCTGCCAACCTTTAAAGCAGGCATTTACAGCTCTAGATTGTCTTGAAATGTTTGGAATCTTGGGTGAATTTTTCTCCCCGTCAACTGCTTGTTGAACAGTTTTGGTTTATATTTTGCAGGACAATGAACCACTAATGCGAGCTCTGTCAAAGCTTATCTATGTTAACAGCCCTGACCTTGTTTTGTTTGTCGGTGAGGCACTTGTGGGGAACGATGCTGTGGATCAGTTGTCAAAGTTTAATCAGGTTTCGTGGATTTATTCCTTTTTTGTCTTTACGCTTTTATGTGCACTTGTTTCATCTTCTGATGGTCAATTTCACATGCTTTGCAGAAATTAGGTGACCTCTCACCCTCATCCAACCCCAGGTTGATTGATGGAATCCTGCTGACTAAGTTTGACACGATCGATGATAAGGTAAATACTTAATAATCTAGTCATATATGGTTCTTTACGTTTCTCTTTTTGTCAGTAGATTTATTGTTGTTGATGTGGCAAATGGTGTAGGTGGGAGCTGCATTGTCTATGGTTTACATATCAGGGGCACCTGTGATGTTTGTTGGGTGCGGGCAGTCGTATACCGACCTGAAGAAGCTCAATGTGAAGTCCATCGTCAAGACTCTCCTTAAATGAGATAGCCTGTTGTCTTAGACCTTTATGTTAAGCCTTGGATGAACTTGTTGCACTATGTTTGTCATGTTTGCTACAGTCTATTTTCCCTGTCTGTGATCTCACTGCTTTGCGCATGAAGGTGAATTGTTTCAATAAATTAAATGTTTGTGTTTCCAGATGTGCATGATTGTGTTATAAATGATTGCGATGAAATTTCGAATATTTACAATTTTAACCCACATATTTTAACAAATTACGCCTCTCACAAGTGGATATATTGTTGGTAACAATAAACGTTATCATAGTGGGACTTGGACCGTACGGTATACTGACAAATCGAAAATTCGTGGGTGCTTTTCGCTATTTTTGTTATTTCTGATACTTGATTGAGGTTTCTGAACCGTTGATTAAGCAACAAGGTCAGTTTTAACTTCTGCAAATTTTGCAATAAATTCATTACAGTTACTATCCCAAGTAATTATTTACATCATGAAAAAGTGCTTGTGTGATATTAGGAAATTAACGAAGCACTATATAAATGGTCCTAACTATTCTTGTTTAGTGCTTAAAAGAAATTGCAGGCATCACTTTATCTTCGTCTAGTAATGAACATTTCGTCTGTTTCCAATTCGCTTATTGAAGCTCAACAAGATCAAAAAAAGAAATAATGCCACTACAAGCACACCTGTTTAAGTTAATATCCATAATTATATTATTTAGATTTCAGGAAAACTACAGTACTCAAACCATGTAGTAGTTTCTTTGACTACAAATGCTCTCTTTTTAAAATTATACAGATATTCTTACAATTGACTGTAGTCAAAAAACCGTCAAGTACGATGTATGTGTGATATGATCGTGAATATTTCTGAAAATGGCTAAGCAAGTGGTTGGTTATTTAATTTAGGTTAATTACTTCCTCAAATAATTTCTGCTGAAAATACGGGTATTTCTTGAATGCACTTTATAACAAACCAAAAAAAAAAAGTCGGCCTTGTGACAATTTTTTTTTTTTAAAAAAAATAGGCCCCTTATATACCCAATGCAACTTTCCACGGTTCCATCTTACGTCAGAATCTTGAAGGATTTATGCATACTAGGTCATATATGTAACTTGCGAAACAGTAGCAATTTTCTTATTGCTAGGACATATATTATTTTCTCTGATAAGCATCATTTCCTCTTATTTCGATCAAATTGGTTTACTCGCAAGTCAGTACTCAGTACACAAAATTTAAATCCCCATTTCTATTATATATGTATATTATGTGCATGCATGCGTTCGACAGGGTTATAATTTAAGCATTTCTTGAAATATTTGTGAAATATTAACACTTCATAAAGCACAATAAAAATGACCAATTATATATGACCATACATATAATTAACTCTCAACGTCTCTCCGGGTCAACATAATATAGAAACGGCATTTATTTGATTTCCCATGTTTTTCTATTTCGGTAATGATAAACAGCGACATGAAACGGCCCAAATTTGCTAATTATGAATAATAATTGACCATACTTTCAAAAATATAATGATAATTATATTGACCATGAGTAATTAACAATGAATTAATTCAGGCTCCACGTTCCAGATAGACATCCATGGGTCATATGTAAATCAGCTACATTTCATATCCCACGTTCTTTTCTCAACAGCCTCGGTAACTCCGAACCAAATTCCAAACCCGAACCTAAGTCCTCATATCACTATATAAATAGCAACTTGGCATCACCTCAAAACCCTACACAAAAAAAAATCCTTCATCACTTTCTCTATTCTTATTCTTCTTCGCATTTTAATTAAAAATCTTCATCTCATTTTTTGCATCAAATGGCTTTAACAAAATCCTTCTGTTTGGCAATTGTGCTTTTGTTATCCATAAGCATTAGTTTGTGTGAAGCAAGAGAGTTTGTTGTGGGTGGTAAGGATAATCCATGGGACGTGCCTTCTTCCATTGATGATTTCAACAAATGGGCTGAAAAAAATCGCTTCGAAATCGGTGATACCATTGGTAATCACTTTTTGTTTTTCATTTACAGCTTAGCATTAATGTTTTTTTTGTTTTCATATTGTTTGTTTTTTATGATTTCTCTCTTTGCTTTATTGCATTAGAATTCATGCATGACCATATTTTATAAGTTGTAACGTTCGTGAATCGTGACATCAGTTGTTTGATGTTTTCTGCACGCATGTTTGTTATGTGTTCTATTGTTGGATTAAGTTCCACTGTTTTAGCATGATCTATATGATTCTATTGTCTTCATTGATACGTGTTTTAAATCTTAATACATAAGATCTTTTGACGTTTTTGCTATTTCATTCACTAATATACATATAGTCATATATACATATATATAGATAGAAAATGTTAATCATTTTTTGAAAGATATCAAACATCCAAACATGCCACACTTTTTTAACATTCTTCACGATCTTGTTTCAAAAACTATAATGTGATGATACATTATTTACCTAATTAAATTTGTTTCTGTTTTTATTATTTACTTTTATTTGCAGTCATGAAGTATGATCCCAAGGAAGATTCAGTACTTCAAGTGAACGAACAGGACTACAAAAAGTGTGACACATCAAATCCCATCAAGTCATACAAAAACGGGCACACAAAGATTAAACTAAAGAAATCAGGCCCCTATTTCTTTATCAGTGGTGCTGAAGGCCATTGCGAGAAGGGTCAAAAGTTGGAGATCAAAGTTCTCTCAGCCAAACACGCTCTTCGTCCATCATCACCCGTCAAGGACAACCTTGCGCCAGCCCCAGCACCACATAATGGCGGTTCAATGGCAAGCCTTTCGCCCTTCTTCGCTGTGGTGGTTGGACTAGTTTTGGCTTTGTTTTAATTAAGTGTTATGGTTTGTGAATTTTTATTGTTAGGAAAAATGGGCTAGCATGGAGAGTTGAAATAAGAGTATTCATTGTGCTATCGTGTCTAGTAATCATTTAGGTTATTTTTTACGTTTTCTTCGTAGTGTTCTTTTGTGTTATGTAAACAATGTTTCTTTTTTAATATTTAATATTAATGCAGTTTTCCCAACTCTGTGGCTTGTTTTTACTATTTAGTTACCAATATATTATCCAAGGTATATTTGGTGTACATTGTGGATCTTTGATGTGTTGTAAAATTCTCATCTCAACACTAGTTAGAAAAACTTATCGAGCTCATATTCATGGGAGAGGATAAGACCAAATCTAGATTGCGAAAGTCGATATAATTTTACAAGTCGTTTATTTATTTGTTGGATATATTTTCCATCAATGTCCTGTAATCATTGAGATGTTATTTTTTTTGGGCACGTGGTACACATGGTTGCAAGTCGGATTTGATTTCAAGAACGTATTGCAAACATTATGATGATTAATTAGCTTCCTTTGTTTCGAAATTTAAATTACTTATATGTTTCCGAGTATTATGCATGAGGGTTGTGACTGTCGACCCGAAAAAATAGCTTCCTATACGGTTATAATTAGATAATTTTTAATTTTATGAGTTTTAGATAATTTCTTTCTTTCATTCACAGATTAACAAGTTTTGCCTCTTTTTTGAACATTTTTAAATTAATTTAAATCTTCTTAGTTACAAATAGTGTAATTTTATCGATTTTTTTGGACAAATTAATATTTCTGCCCTGTAATTTTACACCGTTAAAAAAAGTGCCCAGTAACTATTAAATCGATAAAACTAACCTACGAATTGACTTTTTTTGATTTTTTCTGCCCACCCCGCTGCCACATCAGAAAAAAAGCCTACGTGTCAACCTAGGTGGCTTTTTTGGCACACGCCACATCAATATATTTAAAACAAAAATATATTTTTTGTGCTAGGTGGCTGCCACATGGAATATATTTAAAATAAAAATATATTTATATCCAGAATATATATAAATATATAAATATATATATTTATGTATTAAAATATATCTAATATATATAAATATATATGAAAAAAGGGAAAATCATAAATATTATTTATTATTACTTAAATTTAAAATAAATATAAATATATATAATAAATAATATTTATTATTACTGAAATTAAAAATATATATATAAAAGGCAAAAATCATAAATATTATTTATTATTACTGAAATTAAAAAACAAATATCAAATATATATAAAAAATAGAGAAATCATATATATTATTTATTATTACCAAAATAAAAAAATGACCACCCCCACCACCCCCGACAACCTCCCCCCCCCACCCCCGCTGCAACTCGCGGTTGCAGTGGTGGTGGCGTCGATTAACGCCACCACCGCTGCAACCGCGAGTTGCAGTGGTGGCGGCGTCGATTGACGCCGCCACCACTGCAATTGCAGCGGCGGGGTTTTAGGGGGGGTTGAGGGGGGGGGGGGGGGGGTCAATTTTCTTTTTAGTTTTTTTTTTTTTATTTCAGTAATAAAATTTATTTTTCCTTTTTTATATATATTTATATGTATTTGATATATATATTTTTTTAATTTCAGTAATAAAAATAATATTTATAATTTTTCTATTTTTATATATATATTTATATATATTTGATATATTTTAATACACAAAGATATTTTTTTATATTTTTATATATATTCTGAATATAAATATATTTTTGTCATAAATATATTCTATGTGGCAGCCATGGCGTGTGCCAAAAAAGTCACCTCGGCTGACACGTAGGCTTTTTTTCTGATGTGGCAGCGGGGTGGGCAGAAAAAATCAAAAAAAGCCAATTCGTAGGTTAGTTTTATCGATTTAATAGTTACTGGGCACTATTTTTAACGGTGTAAAGTTACAGGGCAGAAATATTAATTTGTCCGATTTTTTTCTATATATATAATTCTGATTAATTATAAGATTCGACACCATATAAAAGAAAAAAAAACTAATATGTAAACTACATGGACTTGATACTTAAGTATCTTTAAACATTATATTATATATATAAGACTAAGGGTTTCTTTTTTTATATAGTATCTCGAATCATGAGTTTCTTCTCAAAACCAGGCAACAGGTCTACAGGTATATATATTCCTGTTCATCCTTTTTTCCCGCGTGATTTTTTCAAAGCACCAATCCTTTGTCAGAGGAATATATAAATTAATGGTCTAACATCTTAGGAAATCATGATTATTATAACCTTATCTTCATAGTAAAATTTCATGTTGTAGCTAGAACCACTTCTGTCAATTATATATAGTTCATGTTATATTAATTTTTAGATCAATGGGTAAGAGTTGTTCTATATTGACTTCAGATGAACGGCTTCGAAACTTGGTTTTAGGAATTGTTCTATTTATTAGTTATTGATCAATTGATAGCAAAGTAGATCTTGTTATTTTGATTTTTGAACTTATTTGTATTTTGAGTTTATAAATATTGAGTGCTTTAATTCCATGATTTATTACGTTATTTTCTTGATGAGTAGTTGTTAGAGTGAACAATAGATAGTTC
The DNA here is from genome assembly GCA_948329865.1 of Linaria vulgaris. NCBI lineage: Eukaryota > Viridiplantae > Streptophyta > Magnoliopsida > Lamiales > Plantaginaceae > Linaria > Linaria vulgaris. The sequence goes on from OX415254.1 coordinate 94,189,358, forward strand.
AAACATCGCAAAATCCAAGTGAAGGTGGGGAGGTAGGCACCCATCGACACCAAACCTTGAAGCAATTGCGTTTCTAGCCGCCACGTTTTCCCGTTCAACCAAATCATCAGAAAGCAGAGTTGAGGTTGAGGGAACCGAAAACAATCTTAGGGCACTGGATTATTACGATGGACATAAAATGAGACCCACAACATTCTTGTTGGATGGGACAGCTTGACACTTGTGGAAATAAGATGGGTATAACAGGACACCGCAAGAACTTGGGAGAACTATTCTATGGAGTTTAATGACAAGTACCTTTTGGAGACTATTCGCGAACGTCGAAAGAATGAATTTAGGCAACTGCAATAGGTGAACCTCTCAGTTGCACAATGATGCGAAGTTCGCTAGACTTGTCAAGTACGTTGGACATGTGAAAGTAGATGAGGCCTAGTGGGTTCGAAAGTTTGTGAGGAGGCTTTGACCGACAATATTTGGAACTTGCCTAGCCTCATCTATTTGCATATGCGGCACGCACTTGACAAGTCTAGCAAACTCCACAATTGTATTGTGCAACATGTTGCCGCAACTAAATTTATCCGTCCGACATTCTGAATAGTTCCAAGAATATACTTGTCTTTAAACTCCTTAGAAAGATTCTCCCTAGTGTCTTGTTATACTTATCTTATTTCTACTTAGTTTATATGTGGCGGGTTGCTCAATCCAGTAGGAAAGCAGCTTAAGGTTTTAGATGAGATGACAAATAATAATTATAATTCAATACCCTAGAAATATTTGCAATTTCCTCCAACCACATCTCTGCTTTTTGATCATTTGGTTCACCAGGAAAATATCTTGGCTAGAAACGCAAGAATCTCTCCAAGGTTTGGTCTGCGGCGTGGGTGCCTCCCCACCTCAACTTGAGTCCTGCATTATTCAAACCAACTGTTGCATTGCTCCCATGAATTAGTTCACTGTTTTGATTCGCGACATGTGTGACTTAACTGTGCCGGCGCGGCGGCGTTATGTGTTATCCACTCTCAATGTAATTCCTTTTTTTCTTTTTCTTTTTAACCTTCAAAGTTTAATTTGTCATGTTTTGTTTTTGATAGTGTTAAATCTTAGTACAACGTATAAGAGTTAAGATATTTATATAAATTTAATATTAAGTTTCTTTTAGAGTGCACTTATGCTTTATTTATTTATTTATTTGTAACACTTCAACATATTACCTTATCTTGTAATCGTCTCTTTATTGACAATATTAATAAAAATCTGAAGATTCTTGGTTTTATTTATAACAAGGGACCCAAGTTGGGCCAGAAAACTAAACAAACTCGCTGACTACCCAAATATATTAAAGGCCACTTTGCTTGCCTGGAATACAGCCAGGCACGGCTCACTTATATACGAGCCGGGCTAAGAAAATTAAGGCCTATCGAAAAGATCTAAAAGGTATAATTTATAAATAGTCTTCTTTGAAATATATACTTTACCCAACATGATATGAGAGTTCGTGGCATATGTATGGAAAAATAATAAGTCATTTTGGTATTGTTTTTTAGAGAGAGTCATTTAAGTATTGTTCAAAGTGTAATATTAATTATTTGAAAACATAATTGAGTTATTAATTCCAAGAAAATAAAGAGAAGAGAACATTTGGTTTCAAAGAAATATAAATTATATAATTTAATTTGTTTATTAAGATATAAAGTGTGTACGAACGTACCTCATTTCAATTTTTTTTGCTTTGAGTATGGACTAAAGTTTCGATTTCGAAATAGCTTTCGGTCAGCTAAAAATTAGAAACGTTTTGTAATATATTGAGAACTTTTCGGCATATTTTGAAGAATTCGTAAAAATTATGGTTATAGCTAACATTGAAATTACATGTATTTTTTGTTTCGATAGCGTCGAAAACAAAAACATACTTTTCGAAGAGATAGCACGAAAATTTTGATCCAAGGCTTTGACTTAAACTACTTTTAAAAGTATTAATCTTACTCACTAATGCTCAAAATAACTCAAACTTGTTTTATGCGCAATTTAATAGTGTTGGCAAATGTATATAAGTACAAGGGAAATCCATACGAATACATGAATTTTGCCATCAATTTGGTATGACAACGTAAGCTAAATTATATTACCCAATAATCATATTATATACAACTCTAATTAACTGAAATTTGTATTTCTTTTCCTTTCTCCTCTATATAAGTGAGTACAAGAAGTGCTCCTAATATCTAAAGCTTGTAATTAAGAGACAAAAGAGAAAAGTTCAAAAGTTTGTATGCATGGACGGACGATACTTAGGCCTCACCGTTGTACTACTCATTTTCATTGTCACTCGTTAGTGCCCCCCCCCCCCCCCCCCCCCCCCTCTCTCTATATATATATATATATATTGTTTAATTTTTTCTATATATATACACATATAATATGCATGTTAATTAGAGAATTGAGCTAGAATGTCATGGAAAATTTTAGATGCAATACTCATGCACTCAACGTATAGCTACAAATAATATAGTCACAAGAATCTAATTTTAGGGATGTATATCAAATAATCAATGTCATTGTATATTATTGTTACTTTTGGTATTAAGCAGTGTTCTTAATTTGGAATGACAGAAGCACTTGGGCTGGTTCACCACTCCGAGCCAAGAATGTGCAAGTCAAGGAGCCGAGAGTACAAAGGGTTTACGTGTGCGAATCGAACTTGCAACATAATGTGCATGCACGAAGGTTTTCGATATGGAAAATGTGAACGCATGAAATGTTACTGCATCAAACCCTGTCAAGATTTTCATCATGGTGGAGGAGAAACCCCTCATGACCCCCAACAACACCATCAAATGATGAATATTACTAATTAAGTTACAGATTTTGATCACGTTAAACAAAATCATTGGACTGTTACTTGATCTTAATATATATATCAATAAAATTAATGTTCATTTCCATTCTCGATGTCATTTCTGTTTGTCCTTGCGAGTATATTTGCTAGTTAATCAAATTAAACCCAATTTGCCTCGCAAATGTGATGATTATATATATGTAATACTTCCATCTGGTTTGCTTTCGTGAACGTAGAAAATTTTATATCATGCAATCTACCATGATAATAAATAGAGAGTTTCGAGTGGGAAATCGCGGAATATATATATATATATATATATATATATATATATATATATATATATATATATATATATTCTTTTATCTTTATCTTTATCTTTATCTTTACTATATAATAAGAATGAATGTAAACAGCTGCAGACGTTGATTTTTCGTACTTTAGCTAGCAAGTTGCAGATGTTGATTTTTTGTGTTCCGATTTTGCACCTATAAGTTTAACTAATTAATGTATTTTTGTTTTACATCATTGAATATCTAGAGGGCCCGCACGTATTAATCGGTTGGGACTCGCAAATAATAAAATTTCTTAATACCTAATATCTTTGTGATCCTTCGTAAATTGCAGAATAGTTCTTTTATTTTTTTAAAATCTTTCGATCTCGCCTCAAAAGTTTTACACCTCACACGTACAGGTTAACTACAAATTGCCAAATAGTCATTTTACTTTTTATTTTTTCCAGATTCGCCCAAAAAGTTTCATGTTATTTATTTTGGGGCCCTACTGTCAATTGTTAAATAGTTTGTTGAATTTTGTCATTTGTTTTACTTATTTCGTTTAAACCTTGTAACGTAAATTAATGACTATACCAAATAAAGGTTTGTTTTTTGTTTTTTTTGATAGGCCAAAAGAAAATTATATTAATGAGGGAAAAGAGTACAACTCATACTCCAGGAAAGTCTTGGTGAGTTCGACCAATCTCTAAAAGAATACTGGAAATCTTTATTCTTCGCCTTCAGCCAGCTCCAGGACCTGAGTTTAATGAGCTCAAGAATTTCTGAAAGATTCACATGTTTACCATTGAAGACGATATCATTTCTGTATTTCCAGATTGTCCAAATCACAAAAAACCAAATGCATCTCCACTTATCGCATCCCTTTTTACGTCCGTAGTGACTCTTGATATCATTAGGCAGCGCTGTCATAATTCCGAACCATTCATAGCACTTCATTCATATCGAATAAACCATGTGACACTCAAAGAATAAATGGCTACAGGATTCAACATCCGAACCACATAATGCGCATGAGAGGTCGTCATTCAAACCCACACCCCGTCTAGATAAGTTACACTTAGTTGGAAACCTATTAAGAAAGACTTTCCACCAAATAAAGGTTTGTTAATCAAACGATATAGAATATATATGCATTTTCACCCATTGTGGATTTTTTAGCCTAAATCTACTCCTTTAAAATATAAAAACATTTGCTAACAATGATAAAAGTTATTAGAAAATCAGGTATTAAAATTTAACTAGGTGCACGGGCACGTTCCTAGTATGTATGTATATATATATATATATATATATATATATATATATATATATATATATATATATATATATATATATATAAAAAAAACTATTATATAAAGAAGTCATGTTGACACCAATCTCTTGATTTCTTTTTTAATCTTGACACACGATTAATTTTCCTATTTAGTGTAATATAACTGTAATTTACTTTACCTTAATTATTTAAACATTTTCATTAAAAGAACAATTTTTAATTATCTCTTACATAAAATGAAGGTTAGGATGCGTAGATTTTCTATCCATATTTAAATTAAAATAATGACCATATTCATACTGAATAACTAAAATAAATAGTTAAATGTGCGAGAATCGCGTGCCAATGTTTCTAATATAAAGTAAAATCGGGGAATATAATGACCGGCCATTTACATTCTTATACGAACTACGGTCATGGATGATGGATAAATGCCTTTTGACGTTTTAATCGTTTATTCATTCTCACACATATGTTTGGAATTTCAAAAACTCAACATAAAAATAGTGAAAATAGAATTTTGGAATTTTGAATAATTATTTCGTGAGAGAGAGAACCAGGGGCGGAGCCACCAAGAGGTCTTGGGTAGTCTCCAGCCCGGGGTCGATATTTGTCGTCGCCTATAATAGGTATCTTTAAAAATTTTTAAAAAAAGGTAGCTCTTGTATCTAATAAATTTGTAACGATAAATTAACTTTAAAATGGGTTTATCGCAGCGGTGATGCCTTACTCTTGCAGGTTGTAGGTCGTGCGCTCGACTCCCACCAGAAGCAGTTCATTTTATGCTATATTTTCCTTAAAATGAATATCACCAAAATGAAATCTCAATTCATTAGCTGTTGTTTATGTTATATTTTTTTCTTGAGAATCCAAATGACTATTAGAATCAATATTCCCTATCTGAAATCTTAATGTACCACTAATTGCTTTTTCTTTTAAAATGTTTTCCTTTAAAAAAGCCAAAAAAACTAACAAAATTAATAAATATAAGAAAGAAAGTCCAGTTTTAAATCTCTTTACACTTAAAAAAAATCACCCTTCTTAGCCTCAAACCGATACCGAATCTTGAGATTATTAGTAAAGGTGTTCTAAGTTATATTATTATATACAAAGAGTATACTAAATTTCATGTTTAATTTATTTTGAAGTATAGTCTTGTGCATTCAAACCAAATTTATTATTTGTTGGGGCTTTAAAGTAAGACTATTAAATTCTAGTCAAAAAAAAAGTAAGACTATTAAATTTTTAATATATGTTCATTAAAGTATTCTTTTGTTCTAGTGTAGATAACCGGATATACTGATTAAAGGAGAACCATGTATAATCTTAAGAGCTCGTGTACAAACGTTGTTAAACAATTTTACTCTTCACAAAAATATAGAGCTTAACTTCGATAACATATTTATTTACGTGTATTTTTTATCGTATTGTACTTAATTAGATATTTTTCATTCTATTTTACACAATATATATATATATATAAGTTAATACTAGCCCGGGGTCCGAAAAAATCCTGGCTTCACCCCTGGAGAGAGCGTTTGAAAGATAATGATTCCTAGCTACAAATCATGCAACAATTTCCTTAAAATAAAGGAGAGGTTGTTTAGAAACCAAATAAATCTTTGGATTCGCTTTTGATATGAAATTAAATCAGTAATTTTATTAAGATTTGCTCTCTGTTTCAGGATTTTGTTCTGGATATGTCATCAGTCGTATATTAGTCCTTGGCGATTTGTTTTTGGTAATTGTAGATTAAGAGATTTCCTATATTAGTCCTTGGCGATTTGTTTTTGATAATGGTAGATTAAGAGATTTCCTATTCTAACGTGTCAGTCTTTTATGCTATCAAAACGAAGGTCTTGTATCTATAAATGATTTTATTAGCTTAATTATAGGAATTGATGAGGGTAATTAGGTGCAGCCGGTTGTAAAGCATCTAATCGGTTACCGATACGAGTGGATGGGGTGTTAGGTGGTTATTTCCAATAATTTAGAAAATTCATTTTAATTTCAACCTTCAATTGTACCACGTCATTCATACGTCGGCGGTAAATAATAATTTTCGGCAAATCGATAGTAGTTTTTTTATTATTGATCATTTTACCTCTTCCGAGTTATTTGTTCTATTCACTTCCCTTCGTCTATCATGCCTGGCATGGGTAGACATAATGATTCACAAGTATATTTAAACATATCTAGGCCGATAAACATCACTTTTCTATGTATTGGCTTAACAATGCATATTCAGTTTGCAATTATTAATTAATTAAACTACAAGGTTAAAAAAAAATCATTATTTATGAGTGCACCTATTTAAATGCATCTTGATTAATTACAATTATGAGATCGGAATATCAAAAATAATATTATCGATACTTAATTTATGTTTTATTTGTTGCAAGAAATATCTTATTTGAAAATATAATATAAACATATATACAGCGCAACGGCTTACGTAAGTCAATTAACTTTAACTCGTAGTCATCAGACTTCTTAATCCTATCTTTGTATTTCACATTATACCGTAATATTGATTGATTGATTATTTTCATATCATTATCTATAAACACTCTAAAAAAACGACATTGTTTTCTGAAGCATGTTCTCTTGGCATGTCAACAACTTAGAATCTATATATTGAGTCGAGAAGTCTGTCGGAGATAAGAAGGTTAATCACTATCATCTACTCTTTGTGGCAAGTATCCCCGCCTTACGATTCATAATTATGCCATTGTTCAGGCGAGTTGCTAATAATGGGGTTGGTGTTCTTCCTCAAAATCAATGGTTTATTGTTGTTCATTTTTGTTAGTTTGTACAATCATTGGTCTGGTTAAATTAGTGAATTTGGGTATGGCATTTGGTTATAGGGATGATGGGTTGGACAAGTCATGGGTACCCATCCCGACCCGAGTGGGTATTACATGGATGAAGGAGAAAACTTGAGCTTCATTACTATTTATTAAAAAGAAAAATGAAAATTAAAGTTGGTAGCGTTGTAATGGTTGTAGAAACTCACTATTTGCTTGGTTTGTACAAAACATACACAAGGTCCATATTTATAGGCCTTGTATCTCACCAATGGACATTGGAGGTTAACTCGATTTAACGGCTACACAATGGTTTTTGTAATGTTCCTGAAATATTTCACTAGTATATATATATATATATATATATATATATATTGTGTGTGTAATTTTATCGGCAACTCCATTGAGATGCGTGTGATGTACCATATTTTGGAATCTATACTTGGCATTCTCCTATTTGATCACGTGTCACACAAGCTTGTCGTCTTGTCCCGTTATCGTCTACTAAGGTACAACACAAACGCATTAATGTTGGGGCAAGCCCAGTGTACGAACCCATTAAAGTTGGGCCAATCTGAAAATACAAATTAAATAGATTTTGGTCAAGTCCATCATCACTCAAGCATATCTAATAAATTTGGGGCAAGCCCGTCAACAATTAAGCCTGTCTAATGGAGCTAGGCCAAGTCCATCAACACTCAAGTCCATCCAATGGCCCATAAGATATCTATAAATACCATCTCCCCTAAAGGCAAAAACACACACAATTAAGACTATCTAGTGGAGCTAGGCCAAGTCCATCAACACTCAAACCCATCCAATGGCATATGAGATATCTATAAATACCCCCTCCCCTGAAGGCAAAAACACACATAATTGAGATTCTACTTTCTCTTTATATACATGATGCACAATCCAGCACGGATTGGCCTCCTATCCGACCAGCATGGTCTGACGACATCTCATCCGACAATCCGGCACGGATTGACATCCTATCCGACCAGCACGGTCAGACGAGATCTCATCTGACATGATCCATTGACCCATCAAGCTCTTGTGCGATACACAATCTATAACGGATTGGTGTCTTGTCGGACCAGCATGGTCCGACGACATCTCATCCGACATGGTCCATTATATTAACCCATCAATCTCTTATGGGCTGCATCATCCTGCACAGATCGACATCCAGAGAAATAATGAACTACGTTCGGCTTGATTCCCTATACGGCATACTTAGGCAGCTTGGCTAAGCTCAAGTTCAGTCTGAAATCAACAAACTCCTAATTCACGTACGGTGTTTCACGGTGCAGGTTTTCCGAACTCGTCTGACCAGCACGGTCAGACGAGATCTCATCTGACATGATCCATTGACCCATCAAGCTCTTGTGCGATACACAATCTATAACGGATTGGTGTCTTGTCGGACCAGCATGGTCCGACGACATCTCATCCGACATGGTCCATTATATTAACCCATCAATCTCTTATGGGCTGCATCATCCTGCACAGATCGACATCCAGAGAAATAATGAACTACGTTCGGCTTGATTCCCTATACGGCATACTTAGGCAGCTTGGCTAAGCTCAAGTTCAGTCTGAAATCAACAAACTCCTAATTCACGTACGGTGTTTCACGGTGCAGGTTTTCCGAACTCAAAGCTAATTCAGCACCAGTACAGAGCTTGGGTTAGTCTGATGTGGAGTGTTTAGTCAGTAGACGAAATCACCCCGCATCAGCGTGTATTTGTGTTAAATATGAAATCCGAAAAATAAGTTAATTACTTGTGTTTATTTTTATAATTTGTGCGAGTTATTTTTTGTCGAAGAATTCACTAAAACAATGATTCAATAAAAATTTCCGGTTGAGGAATTTGATGGAGTTGGAGAATTAATCTCGAAAGTATTAAATCACACAATTACACAATTGGATTCGTGCTTCAACTACTCTTATTTTTTCCCCAATATGTAATTGTTTAGTAGAGGTGATCAGGGGTTGAGATCATACATTCATTCCACTTGTGGAGCTTTATTTTTATTTTATAATTTCTTTGTGCCTGGCTATCTGGTCCTGGCATATAATTGCTGTCAAGGTAAAGAAATAATACTACTTCATTATTATCATGAAAAGTATTTGTCAATTGAAATATGAGAATATATTATAAGTTAAAGCGATTTTATGAAAGTAAACTCCAGAAGCAGAAAATAATACAAAAAATCACACAATTAGGACCCAATCTGTCATGGGTTTCAAGACCTATTCAAGATGCTACAAAACCTCGTTGTTTAAATAAACGTTTTAAACCAAGTCAAACTTAACGAATCATGACCTGTCTTTCACAACAGCTAAATTGATGAAGAAGAAAGATCACGTGGACTACATGCTCACCAAATGTATCTAAGCTTGACGATAATCACGCTGTTAAATAATTTTGTACAACTTTTACTAGTTTATTATTCTGTTCAAATAACAAACTATTAAAAAGGACATCTGTTTCTTGAGGTTATTTGAATTAGGGATCACAAAATTCTAAAATTACATTTTTGTCTTTCACTTATGCTAATCGCTACAGTAGTAAAAAAAAAAAAAACTATTGGGTTTTTCAGAGAGATCGCTCCTTTAAAGAACTAAATCCAACAGCTAGCACCAAATTGACATAAGTTGTATCGTTTTAGACGAGGTCTGGTGAGCAAATTATAATGTTGTATTTGTATATATTATTGACAAAACGAAAATATATACAGCGGCTAAATAATATCAAAAACAAGATTAATAATAAACAGATAAGTTTGCACGTGACTGTGAGGAGTAATTTTCCGTGGTATATACATAACATAATTTAAGCCGCAAGTGAATGATGGAAACAGTATCTCGGAAATCTTGGAAAGATTTTTCGTTTTCAATTCATAACAAAGAACGGAATTGAATATGGCGATTTGATTTATTTTTTTAATTCTATTTTTGTTTAAATTTAACTACGATTTTCCATTTATCAAATATAACTTGGTTATTTTTCATTTGATACGATTCATTAATGTCTGAGATATATATTACGAATCTTTTGATTTTAATTACTACCAAAAAAAAACTCCGGATTTTACTTTAGTTGAGTAAAGCTGTCGTTATTTATAAATTATAATTTAACTACATTGCTTTGATGAACTTATAGGGTATTTTTCATCTACATCCGGTGAGGTTTGGTTCTTTGGCAAACAGCCCCCTGAGGTTTGGCAATTTGTCAAATACCCCCTTATGTTAGTTGAACATCTAGTCAACAGTTAAATGTAAGGGTAATAAAATAATTTAGTATTATATTTTTCTTGTATTATATTTTTGTTATTTTTAAAGTGCTTATAATTTCTTATATCAATGAACATTAAATAAAATCGTAAATCAATTGTTAATTTTTTTAAATAAAGATGCATCAATTTCATGTATATTGTATAATTTAAATTCAAACTACACAAGAAATCGTCACAATTACAAATGCTCATTAATATAAGTAATATCAAATACTTTAAAAATTACAAAAATATAATATAAAAAATGTAATAATATTCAATTACTTTATTACCCTTACTTTTAACTGTTGACTAGATGGTCAACTAATAAATCGGGGTATTTAACAAAGTGTCAAACTTCATGGGATATTTGCCAAATGACCAAACATCGTGGAGGTGGATGAAAACTTATATAGTTATATTTGTGTGATTAATTTTAAATTAAATCAAAATAGTTTGAGACTGGACCATCAAAATAGTTTGAGACTAGTCAAATGATCTCGACTGCGTGAAATCTTATTTTTGTGCGTATGCCCCTTCGTCATCATGTTGAAAATAAAGGGTTATCAACTGTTAACAATTGAATTACACATAAATATTAATATAATATATCGTGATTGTGTTGCAAAATCGTAGCAAACAATTAATTTGTGCACATGTTTATGCGTACAGACACACTTATCCATCTGTATTTCCTACTTGGTATGGTATATGCCAGCAGTATTACTATTTAGTATATTATATATACTGCCACAAAAAATTCTTTGCTCCAAGCATATAAAATTCATTTCCATGCACTCGCTTGCCGAAGGTATTAATTTGGACTTGCGACTTTTACGTACAGATCACAGGACCAAATAAAATATTAACAAAAGTTCCAATAACAACCGAAGCTATACTTATTTCTGTAAAAACACATATTTAACTAGTTATAACCCAAAAAAGGTGTTTGTTTTCACCAAAATCGTTTTGTTTGTTATGGGAATAGAAACTGTGTTTGTTCTCCGAGATGGAATGGCTAGATGTCTCGGATGTGGTTGCAATCTTACTGTGTATTCTCTGTAACTTGGTGAAGTAAGACGTTAGTCATCATTTTTGAAATGTCCGACTACTTACCAATTGAGAAGGAACACTTTTGGAAAGTTTGGTGTCGCATTTGCATGTCATAGCAATATAGTTGAGCAATATCTACAAATTTGAAAGTTTTGAGGAGTTGGTGTGTAGAGACGCCGAGTTCTAGTTCTTATGCGGAATCTAAGAAACAAAAAAAAAACTCAAAGGAGTATAGGCCTTGGCGTATCTACGTGTGGGCTAGTCAATTTGATCCTACTGGTACTACCACCTAAAAACTCGACAAGTGTCCACTCAGGAGTATAGGCCTTGGCGTATCTACGTGTTAAGTGTTAAAAATGCACTTTTTGGAGTTCAATTGAGGGGATCGAGTCAATTGAAAGGTTCTTTGTTTATTTATTCTCAGAAGAAGGAAACATGGTCGTTTTAGTTAGCACGGCGTCGTTTCACGAGTCGCACTTTATTATTCTAATTTTACTTTTAGTACTTTACTTTTCTGCAATTTACTTTATTATTGCTGATGTCACTACCTCTTTATGTACTCGCACACTTGTAGCGTGAGGAATCATTCACATATTTTACAATTTTTTCCTTAGCGGAATCTTCTTCTCTCTCTAGAGCTGCTTTTTTTCTTTAGCAAGTTCTTCTCTACTATCAAAATTAATTACAAATTTGCCCTAGTAGTAACATTGGTATCAGAGCCATCCACTACTACCTCCAAGTTGCAATTGTGCGGCGCAGATGGTGACGTCGGTATTGTAGTGTTAGCTCGGGGCTAGGTGAAACTAGCGTAAAGCTAGCCCACGTGGGCGTTGGGGCTGCGGAGCGTGGTGGAATGTTATGATTCTAATTGCAAGGTATGGGACTTGGATCCCACGTTGATATTGTAAGATATTAGTGTGGGGTTTCTATGGACTTGAGCTCTTCCACCTTAACAGCTAGTTTTTTAGGTTGGGTTCTCCTAAGCCCATATCAATTGGTATCAGAGCATTTTTGTTCCTGTTCGCCCTCTGATCGACGATGGCCAAACCTGGGAGTCACACAACACGAATCGAGGTGTTAGAAACATCGAATGATGGGTTAATTAATGGGAAAAATGAACTAAAACTTGAGGTACAAGAAATGAAAACTGAGATGCAAGAAATGAAAGCTATGTTAGCTGAAATTTTACGCAACCAAAATTCTGGGAATATGAACACAGCACCACCAGTGAAAAAAGGGAGTCCAGGTCCTGGTCTTTTGTTTACTAGCAGGGTGAAGGATCTAAGGGTCCTCGGTTTGATTTTCCTCATTTTGAAGGAACAAACCCGAGAGGATGGGCAAGGAAGAACCAGAAGTATTTTCTTATAAATCAGATGTCTGATTATGAGAAAATCATGTATGCTGGTATGCACATGGATGGCATGGCTAAGAATTGGTATCTTGATACCATTGAAGGGCGTGAGGGCATGGGTTAGCCCACGTTCATTGAGATGGTGATTGAGAGGTTCACACCAGCCAGATCTGAGAATCTGATTGGTGAATTCAACTAACTAAGGCAAAGTACCACAGTGGATGATTATATACAAAAATATTAAGAGTTGAGGTCTTATATGTTGCAAAGAAACAAACACTTAGATGAGGATTATTTTGTTAAGAGCTTTGTGAGTGGATTGAAATAGGAGATTAAGCTAATAGTGGAGATGCTCAATCCACTAACATTGAATCTAGCCACCCACACTGCAAGGAAACACGAGGTTATGATTGAAATTGTGAACATAAATCATAGGGGTTCAAACAGGAGCAACACTACTGGGTTTAGACCCATGCCTATACAGCAACCACCCCACCCAGGGGAGAGACCTACTTACCCACCCATTAAGAGGTTAAATGAGGAAGAGATGGAAAATAGGAGGAGGCAGGGCTTATGCTTTAATTGTGATGAGACATATCACATAGGGCATAAGTGTAAGAGGTTATTTGTATTGTGGGGTGAGGAGCAGGAGGATGAGAAATATGTGAAGGAGGGAGAACAATCAGGAAGTGATGGGGAAGTATTCAAAATATCACTACATGCTCTAGATGGCACTGAAGTGCCTGAAACTATCAAAATATGGGGAACTATCAAGGGTCATAATTTTTCTATACTCTTAGACACGGGGAGTACTCACACTTTTATAGACAAATGGGCAGCTGAAAGGCTTAAGTGCAGAATGGATCTCATGCTAATCACTGTAGTAAATGGAGGGAAAATGGGAAACGGATGGGCACCAATTTAGTACTGAAGCAAGAATCATTGATATTAAGGGTTACAACATGGTCTTGGGAGTGGATTGGATGAAGAAACTGGGGCTGGTGGCATTTGACTTTGACAAACAGAGGTTCATGTTTGTTAGAGGGGGCAATTGTGTACCCTCCAAGGAGCAAGGTTAGATAGTTCACTAAAGGTCATGACAAGTGACTTTCAGCAGAATGTATCTACAACTGAGGAACATTTATTCTTGGGATATTTGTACATGGTACAATCTGAAGAGGAGCATAAGTTGGGAGAATATCCCAAGAAACTTGAACCAATGTTAGAAGAGTTTAAGGAAGTTTTTAAGGACCCTACTGAGTTACCACCAATCAGGGGCAGTGAGCACTCAATTCCACTAATACCTGAAGCTCAACCTTTCAAACAACATCCTTATAGATACCCTCATGTGCAGAGAGAGGAAATTGAGCATTTAGTCCAAGAAATGCTAGCTAATGGGATTATACAGAACAATGACATCCCATATTCATCTCATGTCATGTTGGTCAAAAAGAAAGACAACACATGGAGATTATGTGTTGATTACAGGAAACTCAACACACTAATAGTGAGGAATAGCTATCCAATTTCTTTGATTGAGGAGCTTTTGGATGAGCTAGGGGAGGCTAGAGTATATTCTAAGATAGATTTGAGGGAAGGCTACCATCAAATCAGAATGGAAAGGGAAGACATTCCAAAGACTGTTTTTGTCACTATGTCTGGACATTATGAATTCAAGGTGATGCCATTTGGATTGACAAATGCACCAGCCACCTTTCAAAGCCTAATGAACTCTGTGTTTAAGGGGTTGCTGAGGAAGACTGTGTTAGTCTTCTTTGATGACAAATTGGTGTTCAGTAGAGATATGAAAGAACACCAAGTGCATCTAAGATAGGTGTTCCAACTACTAGCTCGGAACTCACTATTTGCCAACGCTTCCAAATGTTCATTTGGAAGAGACATTGAAGAGTATCAGGGCCACATCATTGGTAGAGGAAAAGTAAGGGCTAATCCAGAAAAGATTGATTGCATGGTGAAATGGCCTAAACCCCAGAATGTCAAGGCCTTTAGGGGATTCCTTGGGCTCACTTGGTACTATATGAAATTTATCAAGAACTATGGGATTATTGCAAAACCCCTAACTGATATGACTAAGAAAGGGAGTTTTGGGTGGAGTGTGGAATATGAGAAAGCTTTCGAAGAGTTGAAAAAGGCTATGGTTTCAGCTTCTGTACTCTAGTTGCCTAATTTTAAGAAGACATTTATAGTGGAGACTTATGCTTGTTACTTTGGCTTAGGAGCTATACTAAGTTAGGAGAGCTTCCCTATTGCTTATGTGAGTAAAGCATTAGGGCCTAAGAACTTGGGACTCTCAGTCTATGAGAAGGAGTTCTTGGCCATTTTATTAGCAGTGGAGAAGTGGAGACCTTACTTAGTGCAAGGTTAATTCATTATCAGGACGGACCAGAATAGTTTAAAGTATTTGTTGTGTCAAAATATATCAACCCCTTTACAACAAAGATATATGTCCAGGATATTGGGTTACAATTATAAAATTGAATACAGGAAAGGGGTTGATAACACAGCTGTTGATGCACTCTCCAGGAGAGGTTTTGAGACAGCAGATTGTAGGGTTACTAGTGCTGTCTATCCAGGATAGCTGGAGGAGTTACAAGTAAGTTATGAAGGGGATAGTTTAGCTATAAGAGCTATCCAGGAGTCTACTTTGGAACCCTATGTTATGTCACTATTCAGTTATAAAGATTTTCTCTTAAGGTTCAAAGGGAAGCTTTATGTGGGGAGTAATACTTCGTTAAGAAGAAAAGTGGTGGAGTTTCTGCATACCGGGAGTTCAGGTGGACACTCAGGAGTCATGGGCACTTATCAGGGGATGATTTTGGTCTTTTTATGGCATGTGATGAAGGAAGATGTGAAGAAATGATAGCTGAGTGTGGAGTTTGCCAATGGTGCAAACATGAGTTGGTAAAGCCTCTTAGTTTACGTCAACCCCTTACTTTACCCACCCAAGCATGTCAACATGTTACTATGGGTTTCATAGAACAGTTGCCTAAATCCAATGGTAAAGATACAATATGGGTCATTGTAGACAGATTCACAAAATACTCTCATTTTGTGACCTTATCTCACCCTTATACAGCTTCTACATTAGCTGTGATCTTCTTAGACACTATCTACAAACTCCATGGTTTACCACAGAGCATTACTACTGACAGAGATAAAGTCTTCATCAGTGGATTTTGGAGGGAGTTGTTGGTTGCATTAGGGGTGGAACAGCACTTAAGCACAACATATCACCCTCAAACTGATGGACAGTCTGAGAGGGTGAACCAGTGCTTAGAGGGATATCTTAGATGTATGGTGGGCAACCAGCCTAAGCATTGGGCCAAATGGATACCCCTAGCTGAGTGGTGGTACAATACTAATTACCACTCAGCAATTGGGATGACTCTTTTTGCAGCTACCTATGGTTACAAACCTCCTCAGGCGGGAGTAGGACAGTTACAAGAATCTAAGGTGCTTGTGGGTAGAGGAGCTTATTAAGGAGAGGCACAGTATTGCAACTCAATTAAAACACAATCTTCAGGTGGCACAATACAGAATGAGACTAAATGCAGACAACGGGCGCATTGACAGAAGTTTTGAGGTGGGAGACATGGTATACCTTAAACTGAAACCATACCGCCATTTGTCAATGCGAAGTAGCCATGTGTGGAAGTTTTGTCCTCGCTTCGATGGGCCTTTTGAGATACTCGCCAAGGTCGAGTCAGCGGCGTACCGCCTGAATCTACCGCATACGGCCAAGCTGCACCCTGTTTTTCACGTTTCTGTGTTGAAACGGCGTGTGGGGACAGGGGACATCACCACCAGTAAGCTCCATGTGATGGATGAAGAGGGAAAGATGATTTTTTTGCCGAAGAAGGTCCTCGCAAAACGAATCATGAAGAGGGATAACGCCGCTTGTGCTCAGTGGTTTATCAAATGGAGTCATTTTTCAGAATTCGAGGCGTCGTGGGAGGATTGGACTTGGTTGCAGCAACAATTTCCAGATCTACAAGCTTGAGAAAAAAGGGAGGAGTAATGTTAAAAATACAAACTTTTTGGAGTTCAATTGAGGGGATTGGGTCAATTAAAAGGTTCTTTGTTGATTTATTCTCAGAAGAAGTAAACGAGGTCGTTTTACTTTTAGTACTTTACGTCTCTGCACTTTACTTTATGTTTTAATTAATTAATGCATCATTGCTGATGTCACTACCTCTTTATGTACTGGCACACTTGTGGCGTGAGGAATCATGCAGATATTTTACAATTTGTTCCTTAGTGGAATCTTCTTCTCTCTCTTGAGCTGTTTTTCTTCTTTAGCAAGTTCTTCTCTCTCTTGAGCTGCTTTTCTTCTTTAGCAAGTTCTTCTTTACTATCAAAATTAATTACAATTTACCCTAATCGTAACATTAAGGCAATTGAAAGCCTTTTGGCTACTTTTTTTTCTTTTAGAGTAGAAAAAGTATGTTTGATTATGTTCTCCTTCATTGTAAATTAATGGTGTTTGATGAAATGTCTTAGAGAGATGAATGTCTTAGTTATATGGTGGCCTACTATGGTGAGATTGGTTTTTTGTTTGTTTAGGTCTATAACAGAGCATGCAATTGGAGATGGACTAAAGAGGTGTAGATGTTAGTATGATTGAGGATAATTATTGAAAGTGTTTTTATTCATCTCTTCCAGCTATGTATTTTTGTATTCATAAGAGGTCACTATTGAGAACAATGCTTATTTGGAGCAGCAACGTATTCATTTTTTTTGCTTAGATCAGTGAAAAGTTAAGCTAAATTGACATCCCAAAATAAGTATTATCCTTATGCAATGACAGTAAAATCAATTGAAATCAAGAAGGATAGATGTCATTAGAGGTGTGGATAAAATTTCTTCAATCAGGACATTGAATAATGTTACATAGATTAAGCAAGTCTAAAATGTTTCAAAAGCAACCATCCATTCACGATACAGAGAAACGAATAAGAAGGAAAAAGTAATCAATCTGAAAATCTGAGAATTGAAAATTGAGCTCATGTTTAATGTAAAAATACAAGTAATCAATCTACTTCAAAATACAATCACAATTCTCCCACAAAATTGAGCTCTTAATCTTCTCCTCCACAAAAGATAATTTCAATGCCCAAACCTTGAAATATCACGGAAAATTCCATTCTTGGTTTGAGTATTCCTACACGAGTAATGAAGTATACCATATTAGTTTGCTCATGATTAAATGATACGAAACTCATAAAAAGTTAAATATCAACAGATCAAGTACATGTGACAAACCATATCCAAATATATTTGGATTTTCATTCATTTGAGAAGTTACGGAGCCCATGGTTCCGAAGGGCATTTGATATTGACTTCTTTGAAATTGTTGGGCAAAAATAATCCATTGAGAGGTACAGTTATTTGCCACACTTTGGGCATTCTGACTTTTTTGTTTGGTGACTTTTTCCGCCCTCTCTATATAAATTAAGAATGTGAAAATTATATATTACTTAATGATAATACAAATATGATTAAATTAAGTAAGTATATTAACTTACCCTCGGCCTTTCCTTTTCCCTTTTTTTCTTTTATAGGCCCAATGCCGCTTGTGAACATTAGTAACTCCTCTAGATTTTGCAATAATAAGTTCACGCACAAGCACTTCAACAAGTCACATAATCATTCAACTTCATGTTCTTAAACAATACATCAATTCTTCCTTTAACACTTTCGATGCCTTCTAATATAATGTCTCTTGCCTCCACATTACCTTTGTATAGCATAGCAATATCATGGACATCGTTACATTATTGACAAATGTCATCTCATTTATATAGCTAAGGCCACCACCGTCCTTACTTTTTCCACTCCTTATTCTACTATGTCCGTCACAAACTCCTCCTTTCGCAACTTTAGTTCAACGCTTCTTAATGTACTTGTCCGGTATAAAATGTATTTTCAAGACATCAAGAACCTTCAAAGCGTGACTGCATAAAATACCACATGTCTCAAACTTGTGACAACTACACTTTATTTCTATTTTTTTCACAATAATACTCCACAAATTTAAACCTTGAACCTTCACTATAAGACTTCACTTTAAAAAATAACAAAGACGAGCCTTCACATCTAAACTGTTGAGGATGCTCAAAACCCATAGTATCCTAAAGTTCCTTTTCAAATAATTTGAAGATGTTAAATGTGTAAACCTTGGCAGCCTGCTTTAAGAGTGGGTTATTGGAAACAACCGGCGTAGGCATGTTATGATGACAAAGTGTATCATTCTCCCTTTCAGCAACACGTCAATTATCTTGAAGCTTTTCATACCCAAGAACATTATCAAGCAAATAAGACATCTTATTTCCAAACATATTTTTCAACGCAAAATTTGTACCCTCACTTCTAGACGTATCATGTAATCTAGCACAAAACAATTGATTGCTAAAAACAAGTAGTCTACTCACGCCGCAATCCATACATGAGATCAAACCACTCTTTGTCCACCTTGTAAGTACTCACCATTTCCATCATTTCTTTCCATGTTGATTCAAATTATTCTTCACACTCGCAATGATTCATGTACTTTTCCTATAATCCTTTAAACTTCAGATTACTCTTCCAATTGCCAAAATTTATGGCATTCATCATTGCCCGACACTGATCTGTAAAAATTGTTTCAGGTTGCTTGCCACCCATGGATTCAAGAATCACCCTGATCAATCATTCAAACGAGCTCTCTGTTTCATTAGACATGAAAGCAATGCCAAACAATATATTCTCATTGTGATGATTGATACCGACAGACGGAGCACATATTAAGCTATACCTATTTGTCCGGTAAGTAGTGTCAAAAGAAAACACGTCACCAAAATGTTGATAATCCCCTAGACACCTAGAATCTCGTAAAAAAATGTTTACGAGTCTATCATCATTGTCTACTTCCATATTCCAATAAAAATTTGACTCATTGTTCGACTTATCTTTCACATGTTTGAAAACATTAAAAATGTCTCCATTCTCAATTTTCTTTTTTTGACTTTTACGAAGGTAATCGTAAGCATCTGCTGGAAGGAAACCAACACTTTCTCTTCCTTGAGCAATATTTTCCAAAAGTGAGAAAGCACTAGAGACCGGTATTTTACATTTCGCCATTGTGGTTAATAGCAATTCTTGCTCATCCGTTAACTTCTTAGATGATCGCAACAAATGTGTTTAATCTGTAGCGTATAACTCATTTATGTTCCTTGTGAAATTTGGTTACCTTACATGGTTGTCCCCTCCTCCTAGCAATTTTTAGTCTTGCTTGACAACCACATTTAAAAGTTGTTTTCTGATATTCTAGAATCTTATTCTCCGAACACTTCCCATCTTTCTTACCTTCACATGAACATAAAAAGAATTTTTCTGAAAGTCCACTCCCGTCTTTAAAATACACCGGCCACCCTTTTCTCACACTAAACCCCTTTAACCTTGCATATTTTCAATATAATGAATATGAAATATATTCGTTTTCAACAATTTCTCCAATAGCTAATATATGCTCGAGTTCTTCCACATTCATATTAAAAGTTCCTACCTCATTTGTAGTATGTACTTCTTCATTACTAGATAAAGTTGGCTCACCAAGTAATGATTCATCACAACCATATGCTTCACCAATGCCATCGCCATAATTCAAATCTAAGGATAACAAAGAAAAAAAGTTATTTAAGTATTCATTTTATTGGCAATATTATCTTATGAAAATCAAGTTATAAGAATCGAACCTAGAAATTCTTTTGAGTTCTGATCCAAAAATGTCATATTCAGTTGGTCCTCCATTCCAATAAAATACCCTGATTAAGAAAACAAAAAAAATCTTGAAGTCATACTATTGCATATGCAAAAATAAAAAATAATCCAAAAAGTCTTTGACTCTTCCTAACACAAAATGCAACTGTCTTTCTATCTTTCACATTAATAGATAGATGTGTATATACTCAACATAAAAAATCATATATGATATAGTCAACATAAAAGAATTATATATGATGTGTTAAGATGCTGCTGGTTTGCATGGAGAATATAAGTTATTGAGAATTATTAACAAAAACAAATTTATTATATTTTGTCATACAATAATATAAATTGAAAGCTTTTTGGCTACTTTAGGTATTTGATGATTTATGTACAAGAACTTTACAACTACAAACATATAATAATATTTATGTGGCAATTGTTTTCAAAGGAGTGTAATAAACACTCAATACCCTGTTTCAAAGGAACCTATATAAGCTCAATATACATTTGTTTTTTTTGTTTTTAACATAGAATATTTAGCAGCTAACATTCTGTTTCTTTTTTTTCTTTCTTTTTTTACTCTTTCTATCATATTAGAGATTGTTGTGTATCACAAAGGCAACATATTTTCAGAATCCCTATTATTTCTTCAAAATAGAAAGAGAAGCTTAAGAAGACTCGCAATGTAGCAGTGTAGAACACTATACCAGCATTTGAAGGTCACCCGTCAGCTTCGGTGGTTGATTGGCGACAGCACAAGTGAACGGCGGCTGCTTGAGGAAATAGGGCAAAAGCTCGAAAATAAAAATAGAGGGAAGAATTGATGGGCTTCTACTTTACATTTTGTTTAGGGTTAAATTACTTATGCCCACGTGTCAATTTGTGGCTAGAGGATAGGTAAAGTAAAAAAAGGGGAAAAAATGAAAAGAGATCTGGGTGAAAGAGTGAACCAACCCCGGTTAAGAGAAACTGAAGGATACTTTTTACAATTCTTTTTCACCATTTTTTTGTAATTGGACACTTGTCAAGTTTTTAGGTGGTAGTACCATTAGTGGTACTACTAGGATCGAATTGACTGTGTGGGCTTGGGGTCTGTAACCCACCCCATTTTTTTGAAATAATTTTTATCTATATATTCATAGCAAAAGAAATAAAAACTAATTGCATGTAAATCTAAGAATTCTACCAACTAACATAAAGATAACGACAAATCTAATCTTTTTATAGCCATAATAATATTATAATAATAGACCGTGTATATCTTATATATATTTGAACTCTTAAGCTTTACCCATATACTAAATTGCAAAATTTTCCTTTTATTATATCTAATAAGAAAATCACCCTATTTTTATTTTAAAAGTCTGGTGTGGTGCTAAAAAATTGTAAACAACCTTAATCGGCACTAAATTAATAGGCATGCATTTGAATTCGATCACAAATATAACTAGATCTTTATTGTATTTGTTTATTTTATAAAGAAATAACATTATTGAAATTAAATATTTTCATACTATTTAGCATATTTGTGAACAAAATAATAATTTTTATATGAATTTAGTTGTTTTTTCTTGTTCTTTTTTATTTGCTTTTATCTAGTTTAAGTAAATCTAATAAAATTTTGCTATAACCTATAATGTTTACTTTCATAAAAAAATGCAATGCACTTCTTTGATACTATCATCATAAAATATATATTGGTGGCTTTTACTTTAAGAATTATATTGGTGGTCTTTACTCACTCGTTTTTTTAAACTCCTGAAAAATCAATTCAAAATATAAATAAATAAAATATCTTCACTTGATTCTTTGATTTTTTTACTTCCCCGTGTTTTTTTTAAAAAAATTTTAGCCTCCCTGTTATTGATTCCTTGATTCCTAGATACGCCCCTGAGTACAGGTTATAGTTCACAATAGAGATTTTGCTCTCTGGAATCGCATGTTACTCTCTAAATACACGGATAATGTTGATCTAATGCAAGCAAAGAAACCATCTTTTTGTTACCCACTTTGGCGCCAAATTTATGCATGCATTGAGCCACTTAGTCATTGCTTAAAATGGACGTACGCCACGATTTTGGAATGATTGGTGAGTTGGTTTCGGGCCCCTCATTAACTATGTTTCAAGTTCGAAAAATATTGCTTTGGACGACTCTAAAGTTGCGTACTATATTTATGAGGATAACCAATGGTTGTGGGCATCGTTTCAACACTTACTCTCATCCCGCCTACTGTTAGAAGTTGCGAGTATCTTTCTTACCAAGCACAACTCTCTCCCAGAACACATTGGGGCTTCACTAGTGATGTTAAGTTCATTGTTAAATCCGCTTGTGAGATGTTGTCGACCGATACCTTTCCTCGCTCTTCATCTTGGAGTCTTGCATGGAAGCTCCACACCCAGCGTAAGATATGTATGTTTATGTGGTTAGCACTACATGATAAACTCCTCACAAATGAACGAAGATTGCGAAGACATCTCACGGATAATCCCCCATGTTCGTGTTGTCTGGCTGTTAATGAGTCACTTTTGCATCTCTTGAGACATTGCCATATTAGCCGCACAATTTGGCATGGCTTGTTAGAGAAAAATTCATTATCTTGATTTTCTCAACTTAGACTGCATGATTGGCTTTGCGAGAACCATAACCAGCGCATTTCCACGAATGGTCGCGATCCTCTATGGACTACTATTTTTGCAATGGCATGCTGGAAGATTTGGTCTTGGCACTGCAAGAAAAGTTTCGAGAGCTTTATTATTGCCCCAACTCGTGCCATCAGTTGGATCCTGCAACTTGCACACGATGATTCTCAAGTGTGGATAAAAATTAGTTAGAAGCAAGACTCGAGGGGCACTAAAGTTACTCGATGCTTAAGCTGGACCCCCAATGGATAGAACAAAAATTAATATTGATGGCAGTGCAAGGTTACTCTGGCAACATCGCATGTGGAAGAGTAGCAAGGTATAGTGAAGGACAATGGATTTTTGGATTCTCTACAAATGTGGGTTATGGGAGCATAATAGCAGCAGAGTTATGGGGTGTACTATGGCCTTCATAAAGCTGTTAAGCGCAAATGCGCAATCTTCAAGCACATCACAACGTCTTGTGACTCTAAGATCATCATTCAACTCCTCAACCCACCACCGACCAACACTCATCCCTTTCGAGTAGTTATTGATTCTTATAATCTAATGAGATTGAGATTTATGTCGTGTGAAATTCACCATGATTATAGTGAGATAAATGTGGTTGCAGATAGGCTCGCCAACATGGGACATTTGGTTGCGTATGGAATCCAATGTTATGATCTTCCACCCCCTCCCCTCTCTCCCTACTTGTTATTCGATGTTGTAGGTGACACTAACTTTTGAGGTGTCTCGGAGTAGTGTTGTTTTTCTTTTAGGTTTTTCCCTTCCTTTGTAACAAAATAAAATAAGAGCTCGTGATGGTTTTAAAGTTCGATCTTGGAGCTAGATTAGGACTAATTAGAAGAATACTTGAATTCTCTTGGTGGGTCAGATGTCTCATCCCTCGCGTTCCTTGTAATATTTTGATGATTTTGGAGTATTCCTTATACTCACACCTTCTTTTATAAAATTTATGTTGCCTGATAAAAAAAAACCCAAAGAGATCGAAATTCTTTTATTCTTTCGGTAATAAAACGCAAATAAAAGGTACTTAAACCATGTTTCTAGCTAGTAAGCTACTAATACAAGACGGAGATTATCCCAGAATAACTCCATATCTTCAATCCTTGTTCTCTCCTTTGTTAAATCATCCGCAACTTGGTTTGCCGACCTCGGTATCCAGGATAATTTACAATTTCATGGCCTATGAATAAGCGCCTTGCATTCCTCAATAAGGGCGACATTTTTTGGTTGAGGAGCGATCACCTCTCTACAAGCTTGTAGGCCACAAGCGAATCGATTTCTACTTTTGTTTTCGGTATTCTTTTTTCTCTCGCGAACTCCAGACCTTTCTTTAAACCCGCTAATTCTGCTTCAACGACTGTAAGTGCAATCAGACAGTTCTTAAATCCCCAAATCCACGTCCCATCCTCCGTGCGTAGCACGCCTGCGACTGCTCTCACATTATTATTACAATCGACACTTCCGTCAACGTTCAACTTCACTCAACCCCTTTGTGGTTTGCTCCAGCCCACACCCTTTTTTTTGTTCTTATTTTTTCTTCTCCCGTCATGGAGATAGCGGCTCTGACTCTTGATTTGAAAGACTCGCCCCGAAATATTAATTTCTTTACCATGGAACACTCGCGTGTTTCTATGCTTTCAAATTGTTCAAATAGTCGCCACAAAAATCCATCTCCAATTAAAATGCGGCCAAATCCGATTTTTAAACCCGAGAGACGAAATTCTACTAATGGTATAATTGCCGAAAATAACATACTGTTGACTCGTTTAGTGTAAATATTTTTGTTACCTAGTCAATTTTCTGGTACAGTTTCATAATAACTAGCCTTCTAAATAGCAATGCAAATAGCATGACGCGCTCAATTATTTAATTACAGTCCTAACCGGTACACCCCTCATGAATTACATTAAATTTTAGGCAATTTTTTCATGCACCTATCACTTTCTAATTTACGAAAAATAATTCATAATCTCATGAGGTCTTACATATGTTCAATCATCCCACATGACCTTCATTCTCTATACATACATATAATATATATTTCGAATCTAGTCTAGAAATATTAAATAAATAAGGAGAAAAAAATAATACTCAACTTCGAATATTTTACTATAAATATAAACCCTCCACCTTCCCATTCTATCATGCACTGGACCACATCCATATATACACAGTTAATTTCACTCCATAATAAAGAGCTTATGAATGCATTCATAAGCTCTTAATCTAGTTATCATCGAGGTTCATACACACGTACCATTTTGTCATATAGTGTCATCTCTCTCTTTCTCTCACACACACACTAAGAGGGGAGTTTAAGAATTGAGGTCCACAATTCTGACCATACTGCAACAAGAGATTTAATGTTATAACAAAAGTATAGAGAGTACTAATAGCACACACCCTATAAATCATTTGTACAAGTGTGTCCCTCACTTCTCACATGCCACATTATTATTGAGTGTACATATATAAAGAGCTAGCATAGTGCAAATTCGTGTGGTAAATTATACAAGAATGGCGCTATTACCACGAGTTGTTTATTTGGGCTTCATTTTTTGTTTTATCACCAAGATTCTAGCACGAACAAATTATGAACAGGAGTTGGATCGAATCACGGCGCTGCCAGGTCAGCCGCCGGTGAGATTCTCGCAATTTTCCGGCTATGTAACGGTCAACGAAGAACAAGGGCGTGCGCTGTTTTATTGGTTGACTGAGGCCACAACCGACGCTGATACAAAACCGCTTGTACTTTGGCTCAATGGAGGTAATTAGTTAATTAGTTTAATTTTTATTTTCATTTTTCTGTTCTATTATTTACTTTCTTTTATTCTTGAGTCAATTACACTGTACACAGGCAAAATTTAATTGTTCAAATTTTTGCATGTCTTTATCTTCTAGAATATTTTTATAATTTATCTATAATGGGCTGCAGGTAGCCGGTTTACCAAACAATATAGTAATTATCTTGAGTAATTGTTGTATTAAATATTAATGACACGTCGAATTATGACTTAGTTACGTTATAATTTTAATTATTGTAAGAAACTATTTTTCATTCTCGTTGATTTTTAAGCATATGTACGTCAATAACGATTGTCTGTACTCTGTACCCACTAGGTTTGTAATGTACTGCATCATAATGCAACGGTGCTATAATTAATAGTGGGGTTTCGTAGTTGTGCAAACACTTGATTCCTATTGTGCATAAATTATAATTAAGATTGGATCTAGTCAAAATATTTTATAATATACTTGGAGGGGTCTTCTTCCTATAATTCATTAATTAGCCGATTTAAATAAGTAGATTGTTTGGACTTTCATGTCTCATTTTCATGCAAAATGTAATTAAAAAAAAGCATTACAAATCAAAAATTAAAGACTCACGATCTTAAGCAACTGTTACATTGAACTTGCACGTCGTTTTCTCCGTGTGTGACCTACAATTTGTGCCCATTAAACCAAACCCCATCTACCAACTGTGCACGTTATCAAAACCCCAGCAAAATTTCATAACAAACGCACCACTGTCAATTTCTGAGGAAAAAGTGTTAATGTCTTTTAGTTCAAAAAAGAAATGAAACCTTTTCTGATGCTCGTGAATACTGTATGTCTTTTTGTGTACATTCTGGTTCTAAATCTTAAATTCTTTGAAAAAGCTGAGAAAAGGGTCCTGCACATACTGTAGTAATATAACTTTTCGTTCTATAGTAGTATTTGTTCAAACAAACAATGCTACGGAATGGAATGTGTTTCTGTTTTTATCTGAGTTAGAAAAAAAAGTGTGGTAACTTTCTAATGTTTGTCCTTTCTTTTTCCATTTTATGGCTACAATATTATCTCTTATTAGAATATTACTCATCATCATAGCCCCACAACACCACCTCGCTCCTAAAATAGATAAAATTGCTTTGGTATTGTACTTGGACCTATGCAAATTTGTTCTTTCTTGATAAGTTTTGTACAATGTTAAAATTTCAAATCCCGTGAGGGATATCTTATTTCTCTAAGTGACACTTATCTTTTTAAAAAAGAGAAATTTGTACCCCCATACTTTAAACGTTGTAAGTACAAATTTAATCCATCCAATTTATAACTTTTTTTTTCTTGTGTGTGTTCTCTTATAATGTAATAAAATGAAGTTGAGTATGTGTAGAAGCACCATATACCTAACATACGTACCAATAGTACCATCTAAGAGGGACCATGATGACTATAATTCTGGTATGCTCTTAATCTGTGATGTGTCTTTTTCTTTATAAATAATCTGTTAGAACTTAGAAGTGTCTCGAACGTCACAATAACAATAGGGAACATGGGTACAATTAATGGAGCATTAAAACCCCATCACGCTTCTGAAAGTGAAAGACCATATATACTATATAGTTGAATGTGGAGCATGTATGTTTGAACTTACAAGTTGGTACATATAATTATTTGAAGCACGCGTGATCTCAAACAAATTGGGGATGGGGATGATCGGTGCGACATGGCTGAGCCTCTACTGAAGACAATTATTACGTTAGTAAGAAACTTGAATTAACAATTTTGGGGCTGTGTTCTTTGGTTATTAATGATTGAAGATGACTACTCAATAGAGTTGTAAATTTGTTAAAATATAAGAAAAAATCACGTGTACCTAGGTATAATAAATGGGTAGGTGAGAGGCTGAGAGCCATACGCAGAATCTTAAAGTAAGAGAACTTCTTGAATGTGCCTTCTCAAAAAAATGTTTATACAATTACAACTAATTATATATATTATCCACCTCACATCCTGCTAGAAATCAACTAGCTGGACTTATTTTTGTAGTGAGGTGAAACAGTATTAAGGGGGCATACACAAACATTTCATCAAGCCCAAGTTAATAGATTAAGTATAAACACAAAATTAATTACTGAGACAAGACATTAGTAGTGATAAGTAAATGTATCATTGGTGTCAACTTTCTTGTTAAATCTTATGTTATTAACAATAAGCTGGATCAAAATGTGCAGGACCTGGATGTTCATCAGTTGCATATGGGGCATCTGAAGAAGTTGGGCCATTTCGAATTAACAAAACTGGCTCATCTCTTTATTTGAACAAATATTCATGGAATAAAGGTACCAGTCCACCACAAATGTCCACAATGAAACAATAAACTTTAAAATGTATTACACGTCTCACATGTTAGTTCTGGACTATATGGTGCTCAAAAAAATGTGCTTATCTCCAGATATTCTTGTTTACATGTTAATGTTGATATTACAGTGGCAAATGTTCTTTTTCTCGAATCACCTGCTGGCGTTGGTTACTCGTATACAAATACGAGCTCCAATCTCAAAGATTCTGGGGACAAAAGAACAGGTATAGATACTTGTCGAAAAGACACCCTATTATAAACTTGTTTTTATGTTTATTTATTTACAACATGCACGGGAAGAGCGTGTTGGAGAATATATAAAGCACTACACGTCGGTTCCTTCTATGAGCTTGGGCTTTCAGATCAGACGTCAATTGAGTAGCATATACGAAATGATTTAGCCATGAATCAGCAGGAACTCATTGAAGTTTTGTTTCCAATGACACAGCTCAGGATGCACTGATTTTCCTCATTAGATGGATGTCGAGATTTCCGCAATACAAATACAGAGACTTCTACTTATCTGGAGAGAGCTATGCAGGTAGTCACATACTTCACGTACTCGCAACAATATCAAAACCGATGTTTCATTTTTGTATGCGATTTTGTCTAAGTCTATAACTAAAAAGATAAAGAAGCAGAGAGATCACACATCTATTTCTTATATATGTTCCTACATAAAGTGGTCGGAAGATCATTTGCATAAACCATATTTAATAATGGTTTGTCGTAATTCTTGACTTACACAAACTATCCTTCTTCCACAGGGCATTATGTTCCACAATTAGCACAGAAAATATATGATTATAACAAGCGACACTCGCATCCGATCATCAATCTAAAAGGATTCATTGTAAGCTTACCTATATTTACGCATTCCTTGTTTGTCTAGTTGCATAACTATACACGCTCGTTGAATCAAATACGCCTGAAACAAATACGCAGGTTGGAAACGCCGTTACAGACAACTACTACGACAGCATTGGAACTGTCGCATATTGGTGGAGCCACTCCATGATCTCAGACAAAACATATAAATCAATCCTGAAATTATGCGATTTCAAATCAGAGAATAGCTCAACAAAATGCGATGATATTTTGAATTACGCGATGAACCATGAATTTGGCGACATTGATCAGTATAGTATTTACACACCAATGTGCAAGTCGTCAGGAACAAAAAGAAAGCCTACCCTGAGGCTTAAGAACAGTCTGTTGCGCCCAAGGTCCGGGTACGACCCATGTACCGAGAGCTATGCCGAGAAATATTACAATAGGCCAGATGTACAGAAAGCAATGCACGCGAATACTACCGGTATTCCATACAAATGGACAGCATGCAGGTAACTTTAGTTGGCATTTACATTTCAAGAACCTCTTTTTTTCTTACTGTGACATAATTTTCAATGTATTAATGTTGTTTCTCCATTTGCAGCGATATACTTATACGAACCTGGAACGATTCTGATGCTTCAATACTACCGATATACAAGAAGCTGATCGCTGCTGGATTACGCATATGGGTTTTCAGGTATATATCTAATCCATGAACACTGACCAAAAAATTCTCAGAACTTCAACAAGACAATACTTAAGACTCATATGAAGAATGAATCCTGTTGAGATTTTGAAATTCGATTGTGTTTAATTTGATTCAGCGGTGACACGGATTCAATCGTGCCAGTGACTGCGACTAGATTCTCGTTGAGCCATCTTAATCTCAAGATCAAAACTCAATGGTATCCATGGTACACTGGTGGCCAGGTAACAACTTATATCTTTCTTATGAGTGACATCAAACATTTTATTTTACATAACTTATGATGTTTTTAATAATGAACTATACAAATGCTAATTATAATATAACTGAACTTTTGTAACATTTTAATAGGTTGGTGGATGGACTGAGGTGTATAATGGACTAACATTTGCGACAGTTAGAGGATCCGGACACGAGGTTCCTCTGTTTCAGCCCAGGAGAGCTTTCACTCTTTTTCAGACATTCTTGTCGGGAAAAGACTTGCCAAAATCATGATTTTTTCTTTTTCTTTTTTTTTTTTTGTCACAAATATCAAAAACTAAAAAATATTATTGGTGTAATGGTCAGTTTATAATCTTAATTAATATAAAGCAAATAGTGGAGGGAATTATTAGAATAGGTTCATTCAATTCCAACTGTATTTACGTTCTTGATTGCTCCTTTTTTATAAGCCTTTTGTTGTTTTTAGGAGAAATTATGATGACATAAAATGTTGTTAACTATGAAATTCTTAGCGAACTTCCTATTTTGGGCTGTGTATTTGTCCTTTCTCTGCTTTTCTTCTTGTCCATTCCATGTTCAACTTTTACATGTGTACAAAAGATAAGAAGATAATTACCAAAAAAGTATGAAGTTAAAGTTGTTAATGAAATAAAAGCAAAAGGGCAACTGAGTGCAGGCTAATTTTCTTATCTCACGCCAGCCAACATCTAATTGATAACCCCCTACCCTCTACTTCTCTATGTGCACGTGCTTCCAATATCTAGAGCACTATAAAAATGTCTGCTCGATGATAAAAAGGTGGTTGAGTTGGGTTACCAAAAATTTTCACAAAAGAAGATGTCTCTCACTTCTACATTTCCTTCCTTGTGTCACGACCTATTCGACCTATTTGTCTAGCATTACAAAAATGACTTATTCTACTTGTCTCACGGAAGCAACCTATCTATTGGGACTAGATTTTTTAAAACGTCCTATTCGACTTATTCAACTACTCTTGTAACGACTTACTCAACCTAGCTTATCAAAAACGGCCTACTTGACCCTCGACTATCATCGTAGAAACAGTATAATGTGTTATTCAACCTATTTGACCAAGTATGGAGAACCAAGTTATATTAGGTCAGTCCCAAATTCGATGAAAAATCTATTAAAATCGTCTTCTCTCTATCTGTATAAGTAATGCCTTTTCAACCTTTTCAACTATTCTAACTGACTAAACGGTTGTGATGATCCATAATTAGCACTAAACACTAATTACCAATGTTGTGAAAATTCACAATACTCTTTCGTAGTCTTAGAGAAATGTCCTCCTTATGGGAGGTGCCGAAGGCTATAAATTGGATCAATTATCTCAAGGGAGTTTTGAATATTGCTCTCGTATAAGTGTAGAGTTGAGTGAAGATGATTACAAATGATCTTTGGATCTTTATTTATAGGCCTAGGCTACGCCCGTATACATGCAACTTGTCTGGTTTAAATGGACGTGTGATCCATACTTATAGCATGTCCATGGTAGGTAAATCTGCTGACAGGCGACATTTGTATGTTCTCTTCTTGCTCGTAATAGTGCATAGGTGGATACAAGTGGTAGCTCTTATTGCACTATATATGGCTAGCCCCTTTAATGTTGTACTTGTTCTTTCCGAGTTGCCTTGTTATTTCCTTGCTCCTTTGAATGATGATGTTAATGAATTTCACGAGGGGTTTAACTTCGACTTCTGACGATTATCTCTCCTCCAAGCCACATGCCTCGGAGATTTTTCTAGTGTTGCCCTTTATCTTTGACAAAAACGGGTTCTTTTGGTCCCTTTCTTCCAAATGCCTTCTTTATCTACGAGGGCTTCATTTCATAACCTTATGTTTTCATTGGGTGACACGCATTTGTAGGACTTACAAACCTTCTAATTGTTCTTGTCATGTGTTATCATTATGTATACACCTTTTAAACGTGCTTGTTGAGAGAGGGGGGGTTTGTTTGCGGGTTCCCAACAAACCTGGCGAGGTATACTTTGAGAGTAAGCAATTCTTGTACAAATTGAACTTAGTTTGAGAAGCAACACTATGGACAAAGTCTCATATGAGGTCAAGTATCCTAATTGAGCGTGAAAGTATGCCACAAATTCAAATTGAAAGCTATATGGGTGAAACTTGTTAGGTCGTGGAGCCTAAATGTTGACCACGGCCCATAGTGTAAATCCAGGCTAATTTCTGTGATCCAACTCACAAGAGAGTTGGCGGGGTTTAAGGGGTGGGCCCCATTTGGGTCGAACTTTTAGTCCATGTAAAATTCGTTGTAGGAGTCTACCTAGTATAAATAGCATATCTTGTAATTAAAACCTTACGACAAAAATATATAGTGAAATTCTAGATTGGTATCGCCCTTAGAGGTAAGCATAGACGAATTGAGTAAAAAACTTTGTGTTCTTGATTTTTTCATTTGTAAATAATTTTCTATATCTCGTATTGCTGTGTGATGATGCAATACCATCCGACCCCCGAGGAGGGTAAATCCAGGGTATCGATCTAGAGAGTTTTGTTCAAAACGCTGATCCCGAGCCTTAGAAGAACGAGCGATGCTTTTACTGATATTCACAAAAGCGAGTGAGTTACAAGTAATGGGACACGGTTTGGGGATGGAAGAGTTACTACAAGGGTAATTTTGAGATTACAAATGTACTTATTCTTCCAGCAGCTGAGTGCCAAGGGCCGTAGTGAAAGCTAGATGTGGAATTGAGTGAGGATGATAAGATTAAAGCTTTAAAATGAGCGACTGAGCGAGTGAAAGTGTTGTCCTCAACTTAGTTCTATCTCTCTAGGAGTGCTAACAAGCCCATATTTATAGGACTTCCATGGGGTTGATAATCGTCTAATTAGCGTGATTTAAGTATTTGGTTACTTATACTTTTGAATACTTATAATGATATATTTACTTGTTTAGTTATTGTTTAATGTTTTTCTATGAATTTATAATGTCAAGACGAAATTATGCTATATAAGGCCAAAGATTGATGTTTTGGGCGATAATCAGTCAAGACACTATTTTGTAATGTCCAGGCGCTACGGGAGTGCTACAGCACTACAGTAAGGCAAAATACCAAAAATAGCGCGATTGAAAATGAAGACACAAAGAGACTGCAGAGAGGAAATCAGAATGTCGTGTGACTAGTATCGCATCGTGTGGGTGGCACGCGATTAGATGGCGCATCGCGCGGGTGGCGTGCAATGAAAACGTAATTTGGGCCAAAAGTCAGAAACCCTAAAACGCAGCCGAGATCAGAGGAAAACTATAAATAGGAGCTACGTTCAGCAGTTAGTGCACAAGCTCACAATCACTTACAACTACTTTTCGATAGAGAAACCCTGAGAGTTTGTCACCAAAGATAAAACACCATCAAAAGTCTTGTTCTAGTTTAGTTGAGTCATTGTTTAAGAGAAAATAGTTTGTGAAGAAGAAGATAGCCAAAGGGAGTAAGAAGAGGGTCAAGCAACAACGTTCCCCCGAATCCAAGAAGCTTTTATTTATCTCTACTTCTTTATTGATTGTTGAACTTATGACTGCGAGGAGCTAACCTACTCGTTGTTTTGAGTAGGGGAGTAACTCTAATTTATGAATATGTTAATTTGCTTTAGTTGATGTGTGTTTGATGATCTTGATTGTCTAGATTAAATAGTTACTTATGTTGTGTGACTGGCCTTACTCTTGTTGGGATAACACGGAAGCACCCGTGCGGGGCCGCCCAAAGTGTAGAATTCTAAGGATAGTTATATATATATATATATATATATATATATATATATATATATAAAGTGATTTATGACTTTGGATTTGCAAAAGCAACTAATGCACAACCTTTAGATCACACTGGATCAATCTTGACTAAGTACATTTTGTTAACATGATTCAGATGAGTTAACTGGATTGCAAATTTGATATCTCTTCTAAACAACTAACAACTGGGTTGATCCGTTAACACGACATGTTATTAGAGACTCATAGGTATATGGTTGGGATAACTCATGCCATATGTCACAGATCCATTAGACATGCAAACATCAAATAACTATCAAGTACTGTAAGTAGATAAGTAGATATACGTTTGTCTATGAACTATTATGGTTAAATCATTGTGAAACCCGGCCTGTAAACAATCTTTCCCATTATTGTCACAATCAATCAATCAATCATTAAATTCTATTATTTAGTTTAGTTTAGTTTAGTTTAGTTAAGTTAGTTAATCAATCTTTCTTCGATCATTCTTAGTTTAATTGCTTACTTGCTTTCATTTGTTTAATAATTGAATTAGTTTAATTGCTCTAATTGTTTTCTTGCATTCAAAACCAAAACCCCAAAAAGATATTTAATTATTGTTTCTGCATTCTTAGAATAATTTCCATTGCATTATCGATTACGCATTCTTAGCGTAAAAAGCATCCAAAGCATCTTTAGTATAGAAAACATCCACATCATTCATAAGCATTTATTACATCATGCAAACACGAAAGAAAATATCGTGACAATTGTTAGTATTTTGCATTTAAGTATTTCATACATTCATCCACCACTCGCTTGGGATACAATACGTGGTTCGTAACTATATTTATCATTTTATTATTACTTGATTCGTGCACTTGCGACAGAGTGGGATTTAGGTGTAACATTCTCGTGTTGACTTATATTCTATTTTGTTACACCCTACACGCCCATCAGGGGTCTTTGACCAATGGATGTGAGTCTTCTACTTGGAGTAATGGCCTCGATTAGGTCGACCAATTGGGTGAAGGGGAGAGGGAATGGATGCTTCTAATTGGGGTAGCCTATGTCGAGGCTTCTTCTGCTCCATTATGAGTCATTGATTGGAGGAACCAATCGGGCAAACTCCTCTACCTTCAGTAGGTGTTTTAAGTGCTCGGAACCAATGGGCGTGTCGTCCTTGGGCCCAATATCTTGTATTCTGCAGGGGGTGACCAATTGGGTTCGGTCTTCTCCTCATTTATGGCAAGTGGTTGGGAATTTGGGGAATCAATTCGTATGGAGTCCCTCTTTGTAACCTCTCGTTGTTTCTCTCTATTTCTCGTTGATTGACACCGCCTCTCCCTCGTTCCTTTCAAGAGGTGAGAATAGAATGTTAGTGGAATATTTTCTAAGTGTTGGTTCAATCGTAATAAGTACTATATCAGAAGTTTGTGTTGCTGATAAAAAGACACAACTAAGCCTGGCGGGTGTTATGGCCATGGAAGGCTCGTATGGTGTTATGGCCATGGAAGGCTCGTAGGGTGTTATGGCGAGAAGACTTCATTAGGGTGAAGCGGTGTTTGCTTTAGTGCGACTTGGAGGCCAAGTGCGTCGGGAGAGTACCGCCAGGGTAGCGTAGGCGTGAATGACTCTAGATTCATAATTCCACGGAGGGGAGGGGCGACGAGGGATATATGCGGAGAGCGGGTAAGTCTCGATTTCTCGAGTCTTAATGGCGCACTCGGATATACCCTTTGTACGGGTGGAGTCATAGAGTGTTACCATGAGAAGGATTTTGACGATGCTACCGGTTAGGAGGAGATCGGAAGGAGCTCGAGGGGCGTGACCCGATACTTTTCTTCTAGTGTAATCGTCAGTTTAATTTTTGAACGCCTTATTCGCTATCTCGGGATATCTCTCGTTACTCCGAGATGTCCTCTCATGGGAGAAATAATAATATTCTATGATATGCATCATCACTGCGCAACAAAACTTGACAAAGAGCCTTCTCATAACGACCATGATTAAAAGATTTAACTACCCGTAGACCTTTAGAAATGGCAATGTCCCACATGCATAATGACTCAAAAGAACTCGTAAAATTAATGATAGGGCAAACTTTCAACGACTTGTTTAAAACAACACTTTGTAGGAGCAAATGACGAATTGTAAATGTTCCCTTTCGCATGAGAAGCTGAGGAAAGGGTGAATGTTATTGTAATTGTTCCCCTCGTGAAAGCACGTAGAGCAAAGGGCAAACCTTAAATATCCCTTTCCACGAGAGACGTCGAGCAAAGGACAATTTATATTAAGACAACATTACCATATGGAGTTATTAGGTGGTATTGTAGATGTACTTAGACAAGTTCTTTGAATTTTGATGACTCTTGAAATCAAGTTCTATGTATTTTGATAACTCTTGAAATCACAAGTATACCCTCAAATGTGAAGAACAGAAAGGGAAAAGATATCTAAAGTGCTATAAAAAGGTTGGATCTTTAAAATGAATTTCTTGTTGCAGGCTAAATGTCAATTTCTTGGATCTTGACTTTTTCAGGAAAGATATTTTTGCAGTAAGAAGTAAAGAGGCAAAGAAGGGCAAAAATGTAATTATCTTTGCAACCTCAGAGGTGACTAATACAGAGAAAGACAGGCACATCACCACAAAAGCAGCCATCAAAGACCACACCCTAAAAACAAGCTACTACCAACAATTGCAGAACACATCATTAAACAGCACTCCTCATTTCTCTCTCTCTCTCTCCTCTTTCTTTAATATTAATTTTTTGTTCCTCCACCAAGTTTTACTTTTTTCAGCACCTTCTCATCATCAATTTCATGGAAAATATTCCAAACTTCCTCTCTCTCTCTATAAAGTAACAACTGAATCAAGACTCTGTGCCTTTCTCTCTCCTCTACCTATATTCTATACTACTTCCCACAAATCAAAAAAACAAAGAAAGAGTCCACACCCACACCACAACACAACACCCAACCATATCCCTCTCTAATGGCCCAGCTGTACACAGTAGAAGGAAAAACAAACAAACAAAAAAAAGAATGGAAAAGCAAAGGGAGAGAGAGTGAGAGAAAGAAATAAGGTGTGATGTATTCAAATGGGGTGTCCTCCAAATTTAACCATACCCACCTCACACACTAACACCACCATTCCACCAATAAAGCAGTCATTTTTCTTCTTTTCCACAAATACCCTTCTGCAACCCCCCAAAAAAAATACCCATCTTCATCATCTTTCTCACTGTCTTTCCAAACAAACAACAACCATTATGTTTATTTATTACGTTGTGTGGGCTTTTTCGCCCTTTGCCTCAATTCTTTTTTTTTTTCCCCTTCACAAAGAACCTTCCCCTATTTTCTCTCTTTTCTCTTCTTGTCCTCTCTCTACATTCAAACCGCTTTTTTATTGCTTCCCCACTTCCCTTTTTTTCACATTCAATTCTGTCACGCATTTATTCATACATATCTCGTACTATTGCGCTCCTCTCTTTTTTTTTCCTTATATCAGACCTAATCGGCAAAAACCCATCTCCAAGATCGAAACTTTATTGTGAAAAGAGGGTTGTAATCTGATGACTAAGAAGAATAAAGGATTGATTTTGGAATCGACGCCTTCTGTTGTGTACGAGGATGATAAGGCTCGGATGAGGCACCAGACACTTATGCAAGAGTTTCAGGAGTTGTTGAAGGTTTTATTTTTGTCCCTTTTCGATTTGGTTTGTGATGATTTAAGAGATCTGACGTGTTATTTTGATGATTTGGTTAGTGGGTTTTGTTAGAATTTCGGATTCTGATAAGATTTGAGTTGGGTTTGTGACTTGTGTCTCTTTTTTGTTGACATGTTTTGCTGATTTGCTCGTTGTGTTTGTTACTGGATGATGAGTTTAGGAAGTTATTGAATGGGTTTGAAGTAATTGAGGTTTTTCTCTTAGATCTGCTCTTTCTCGGGAAGGTTTTGTGGCTTTTACTAGGTAGTTTGAAAATAATAAGGTTTTGGTACTTGTAATCTGTTACTTGCTTTTCTTGATCTTATGGTTCAGTTGATTAGTTAGTTTTCTTTCAGTTTTATGACTGTTGTTCTCGGGGTTCTCAGGATTTATCTTGTTGGATCTATGTATGAGTATGTCGTTGCCTGTAAAACGCTTAATTTTATTTGGTATTACTGTCTAGTAGATTAGGTTCTTATACTCACTTTGTCCTAGGTGCTTGGAAGCTTTTATAGTCATGTTTTGATTGTTAGGCTAGATCTAGTTTCTGGTTTAATGTTACGGCAATGATCAGCAATTAGCTTGAAAATTATTGACGGTTGTAGCGTGTTACAGGAAACTGATGATACGAGAAGCAAACTAGAGGTGGCAAAACAGAGGAAGATGAAGCTTGCTGCTGAAGTCCGGTATGCTGCTCTCTGCATTTCTTTGAAAATTATCATATCTGATTTGGAAGATCTTAGACCAATATGTAGGTAGCAGAATTAATGTCATCAATTGCTAAATATGAATAAAATAATGGTCAATTTGCACCCCAACAAGTTCAGCATCTTGTGCTTCCAAGACAAATTTACTTCTTTTGTTTTCTTTCTGTTATCGTATTTTTTTAACTAAGTCACTGAAGTTTATCATGTATATTTTGTGTGATTTCAAATGAAGAGTCACTTTTGATAGTAACGTTGGATTTTGGTCGGATGCATACTGTAATCTTTGCTTGCAATTGCAGTCATCATTTGTAGATTGCAGTCTTGTATAAATGCTAGGTGGCTAATAGAAATCTACATAATAAGAATGGAAGACTTGGTTAAACTTTGCATCCAGCTGGTTATTTCTTGTGGTCTACTGGTCTTGCTGATTCTCGTGACACTTACAGCAATTTCAATGTGATATTCAGGTTTTTGCGTAAAAGATACCAGTATCTTGTAAAAGTAAAGACAATGAATTTATCATCAGAACAGCAAGTTATGAAGCCACCATCTTCTCGTAAGCCAACAACTAAGAACACCTCCGGGAAGCTTTTGGACCATAAAGAAGCCAGTTACCATCCAGCTCCGGAGCCAAAATCTAAAAAGAGACGTTATGCTGGAAAAGCAGTTCCCCAGCCTATGGCACCCCCAGTACTCAATCAACATCACATGAAAATATTCAATGGTAGAAAAGAAAATACCTCACACAGGTTGACTCCCGTTTCTGTTTTGAAACAAAAAGGAAGGATAAGTATCAGCAAAGACAATTTAGCCTGGAGTACTCCACCTTTTGACATGAACCAGAAGGAAAGAATGCATTTCGCAAATGATGCATCTTTGGGGAGATCAGTTGCGGCTTTTGACTTAAATCTGGATAGTAGTCCTAGTGGGAGAGAAGCTGCCTTGCCAGCCCGAATTCCTATCTTTGACCTAAATGAAATTTCGGTATGTTATCGAAGTCAACATTAAGATTCGACTTATAGAATACCTTTTATTTGAGATCTCTGAAGCTCCAATCTTTTCTAATTTTAGTAGACAGGGGATGAAGATTTCCAAAGTAATGTTGAAGCAGTTACGTTTGAAGAAGCCAAGAAAAGCTTGATTAGAGGTCTTAGTGATGAGCAGCAAAACGACATGTCGCCCATATGTCGAAATGCTGGAGAGGGCTCATCGCATGTGGGGAAACGGAAGATTTCGTGGCAGGACCAGGTGGCATTGCGTGTTTGAAGCACTGATTCGCAAAGTCTGAGATTTATCGGTAGTGAAGGGAATTGAAGAATTCATAAAAGGCTGTATTTCATAGATAATGAGTTGTAATTAGATTTCTGAAGAATTTTCTATTTTTCTAAATGAAAGATGAGATATGATGCAGATATGTAGTTTACTGGACCCAGTTGTTTAATAGAGCTAACTTCAGGATTGATCTTACTATTGAACATGTTGATGCGGTGCTAAGAGTCTATTTATTGATCTGCAATTGCGCATGTACTCTTATTTGGTTGCTAAAATCATGAAAATGCAACTTCTGTATTAATTGCTTCTGATGATATCATGGTTAAGAAGAAACAACTAATCTTTTAATGGAAAGAAGAGAAGGTTAGGAAAAGGGAATTAAGTGTTAATTGTCTGCAAATTGCAAGATGTCACTGCATTGCGATAATAACTTTCTATCCTAGATAAAATTTCATTCTTTGTATCACTATTAGATTTATGTTGCATAAAATAATTGTTTGGCAAAAACGTAAATACTTGAATTATTAGTTATCACAACATGCACATGTCTTAAATCTAATGTGGCATGAAAGTTGACAGCTGTGTGGTAGTTCTATCGGGATTTGTGGGATTTGTCTAATGTGCTCTTGGAGCACAACTCTCTCCACTCACACAGAGGGGGATCCCATGTATAGTGAGACTCATCTCTATGTGAGTGGAGAGAGTTGTGCTCCGAAGAGCACACCATAAACTCCCGTTCTAACGTGTCTTAAATTTAATGTGGCATGAGAGTTGACGTATAGTAATTCTAACTCGTCTTAAATCTATTATGGCATGAGAGTTGATGCGTGTATCGTAGTTTAACACGGCATGAGAATTAACCACCATTTGACACATAATTGAATTTTATTTGCATTTGCACCTATCAAACTAGATTAAGAAAAATGGTATAATATCTGTGAGATGGTAATGCAACAACACTATTATTGTATTGCATTGCAATTTATCAGGTTTATTACCTTTTAATTTATGAAGTCCGACAAATTAAACCATATAGTCAAAATGATCCTATTATACATATACTCAGATTAGTTTACTACACTTCGCCTGAAGACTAGCCAAGCAATGGCCAGAAACCGCACACTAATAAATAACACTTTAAAGCTTGATTTATCTAAAAAACTGTGTTAGTCTAGTGTAATTAATTGTTGTCTAAATTAAACCAAAAAATGTCCTGCGGACAGGTCTGTGAAATTCTTCTTGCAATACTTCTTCCACCTTTGGGAGTCTGTTTAAGACATGGATGCTGCACCGTATGTTCTTTTCTTGATTTTCATTACTTTATAAAAAAAAAATGCTATTTCTCAATTAATCTCCTTGATAACTCGTTTTTTTTTTTTTTTTTTTTTTTGTTGCAGTGTGAAGTGTTGATTTGTATTTTACTGACGCTGTTAGGTTATATTCCTGGAATAATCTATGCAATCTATGCCATCCTGGTGCGTGTTGAACCTGATCATGAACGTTGGGAAGCTATTAATCCTTAGTACTATTGGATTTTTCATTCTCTTTTGTTATTCTACTCCTTTCATTGAAAAATAAGCTTAGTTTAGTATCTCAAGTTTGATTTCATATATGTTTTGACTTGTAATAATATCTCATTGTGATGAGATTTGCCACAAATTGTTATGAGAATACATAAACTTTGGTTCATCTCGTTCTTACTTATTCTATGAAATCTTGATTCTAATAAAAAAAAAGACAATCTTAAAATAGTACAAAATGTCATCAATGAGTACTACATACTAGTAATAACTCTTTAATCACTGATCACCTCGTACATTTGAATCTTATTATGATTTACATATACGTGTTGTAAATTTAAATATAACATACCGAATGACAATAGAGATG
Organism: Linaria vulgaris; assembly: GCA_948329865.1. Lineage (NCBI taxonomy): Eukaryota > Viridiplantae > Streptophyta > Magnoliopsida > Lamiales > Plantaginaceae > Linaria > Linaria vulgaris. The sequence continues at coordinate 94,230,887 of OX415254.1, forward strand.
CAATATTATTAGATTGGTCTATTCTTTGCCATGTAATTTTTATGAAGATAAGGCATGTTAGGCTACGTTTTATTATTGTCACAACTCAAAAATATAATAAATTGAGATAGAATAAAAAAAACAAATTTAGTATTACTTACCTAGTCAGTAAGTTTTTAAATAAATAAATAAAAATAATAATTCAGATTCCGTTTTCGGGGTGGGCGCAATAAAATTGCAAAAATCGTGCCGTGCCGTGTATAAACTCCTTTTTTTTCTGTGTTGTTTCTTTCTCTCTCTAGAAAAAGAGGAAGGCAGCTGAGGAGTAAGAGATAGAGAGAGAAAGAAGAATGGCGTCAGGGTGCGAGATTCTGTGCGAGATTCTGTGCGCGATATTGATTCCTCCTGTGGGCGTGTGCTTCCGCCATGGATGCTGCTCCGTGGAGTTCTTCATTTGCCTGTTGTTGACTATTTTAGGGTATATTCCTGGAATCATTTACGCTCTCTACGCTATTCTCTGCGTTGATCGCGATCGGTACCATCGCGAATACTATCAGCTAGCTTAGTGCGCCAATTCTCTGTTTATTTGGTTTTTGCTCTCTCTCTCTCGATCTGTGATTAATTTGTAATTTTATACAATGATACCTCAGATTTATCCTTATTGTGTATACTGTGACTTGTTGCCTATAAAATTCATTTAATGTTGGAGACTCTTTTGAAATTTTTGAATTTTTTGTTGGAGATTCAATGTTTTCTGGATTGCTTGCTGTAATTATTATTTGTTCGGAATATATGTTGATTTTTCGGATTGGTGGAAACAATCATATATTGTTGGTGGAATGATTGAATAGATAGGGTGTCGTGTCGATAATTGATGGTGTTGAGAGGAATACAATTGCTGTAATTGTGTTGGTGATGAGGAAAGCTTCTGACCTTTTATTGCACCTACCTAATTATTCGTCTCACTGGTGTGCGTAAACTCTTGAGGTGTATTAAGCCTGGTGATTTGGCCTTTGCTTGGCTTAAACTCAGATCACCTCTCGAACGTCTCTCATTCATCGGTTAAAACCTTAAACGCCTATTCGGGCGAGACATTCATTCTCTTTAACCTATGATGTTTAGAACTTCTACGTACAATTTCAGGGTGTAACGGGATATTTGAAGCTAAAATGATGCCTATACTTCTCATATGTGTGCCTTTCCTCTTCTGTGAGGGTATTTATTGTGAAGGATATGTTATATATTTCCTCGAGCTGGAAAACTTCTAAATTAAGTTGAATGTTTCTTGAGAGACAGTGCATAGAGCAAAGAAAAAAATCTTTCCTGTTGAGCATCTTTTCTCTCTACGTGATATGCTGCGTCTACAAAACCTGTCGATTATTGGTTCTGTACTCTTGCATCATAAGAGTTGTGTCTATCTATGTACGTGCTAGGCAATCATAACTTCTCTTCCATTACTTTGCACGTGTTCATGGTAACTTATCCAGTTTAGATGTAGAGGCTGATCGGTAGGCTTTATCTGATGTTAAATCTAATCAGTAGTCTCGAACTAGTCGGACTGGTAGATAATTTGGTAAGCTAGGTTATTTAATTGTGTATTACCACAACTAGATATGAAAGGCAGTTCTAGAGGTTCACTAGAGTCTGGTAATTTGGAACGATTATGCTATAACACTAGTTACTCTTCATTCCTGAGAACTAACACCGAGAAACACTCTATTTGTACTTATTTTGCCTATACTTTCTTACGTTATTTTTCAGTTTTTGCAAACCGTCAATGTTAGCACTTTGGTGCCGAGGAAACGGGTGTGTCATCTATTCTGTTTGGTGAAGTAGTATTCATGGCTTGTTCTGCAGCATTACATACTAGCCATGGCTACACCTTTAGCTTTTGGGCCAGGTCTCGCCTCAGTCGTGGCATTTGAGGCAAGAGCTGTTTGTCTAGGTCATAATGTTCGAATTTCATCTTGACTCAGCAACTCATGCCAAATCTGGCTCCCTTGTTGGTTTTTTGGTTTGGCTTGTTAATATGAAAGGCTGGATGGAAAGTGGGGTAGTCGGGTTGTTATTGGTGCTAATTTCGTGTTGTCTAGTGGAATCATGTTCCCAACGTGGTGGCTGGTAGACGAGGGCAGTGGCATGGTGATTGTGATTAATCATGGGATAGTGTATGTGTTCATTTGTTGCTATGTTTTGCATCTAAAGTTTAGCCCGTGATGTTTTATATAGGCGGAATTGGTTGCGACTGCAGAGTGCAGAATACAGTCACAGCGACATTCCACAGGCTCTTTGATCACTGTGTTCACGGGCCAATCCTTAGTCAACCTTAGTAGCTTTCCCCATCCCTCACTATGTTCTGTTGGAACAAGATGAAATGGCAACGGGAAATAACTAAACAAAGTATGAATAAAGGCAAAAACGTCCTAATGAAATGGTTTTTAACCTATCCAAATACACTCAATTCATGACGAAACCATTTCATCCACATTGCTAGCCTATTAGTAATTTTTTTTCTCTTGGTTTGATTCCATTTTATGACCATATTTTTAACACACCACAATACCATTTTGACCTCTAAGATCCATTTATTCACTTACTTTATACAAACACGTTCCCATACGTACCAAACGCGATTTTCGAAACATAGCCGAGTAGAACAAATGGTTTGAAAGGTGGTTAATGCCAGCACCAATCATTGAGCGACATTCAAATGTATTTAAATAAATATATTATAATAAAAAACAGAACTTTTTTTTACTTTTTATTAATATAATTATTATTAATTCCGTAACACGTTGAAATTTGATAGACTAAAAAATAGTGTAGTGAGCTGTGGAAAAGCAGTGAACTTTTTAATAACAGCAATATAATGGAGTTCAAATACCCAGTCGCCATTGAAGAACATGACGTCACACCAACTCAGTCTTCGTCATTGAACTACAATTACTTCACCCATCAAGCCCTACAAGGTCAGTCACATACATTTATTGTTTCACAATCAATTTTACGGATCCGCTGAATTTGTACGGTATTATTTTACAGAGGGGTATCTGAAACATGAAGAACTCGATCCTGAAACAAAAAGAGACCTTCGAGAAGCGATATTGAAGGAGATCGAGAAAGAGAGAGTTCGGGAGGCGGTTATCGCCACCGAGATCGCGGAGCTCAGGAGAGGATCCGACGGAGAGGAAAAAAGAATCGGAGAAATGTCGGTGGAGGAGAGGCTGGGGAGGATGGTGGCATTAAAGCACGGGCTTCCGCTGTACGAAACGCCGTCGTTTCGTTGACCTCCTTTTTGAAATTGATCCATTTAAAAAAAAAATATTTAAAAAATATGCGTGTCACTGTCCCGTGTGTGATTGAGTGAGCTGCCGTGCCACTCACTCGCCCAGGTTTGATCAATTTCTCAATTGCGTAATGAATCATCATTGGTTTCTTTGCAATTGGCAAAAGTAATCGTGCTTTTAATTATTAGTAGAAAGATCTTTGTACTATTTTATATAACTTGGTGTGGTGTATTCAGTGTGGCAAAATATGTGTATGTTTGTTTGTCTCTTCAATTTAGTTAGGCTATAAAAGTGGAGTTGTGAAAAATCAAATGCGATTGCAACTAATACGCAAACTCCATTTCAGACAACTGTTTTACATTGCAAATCATTGGGGAGAATCAAACAATACATTATACAACAAACTATGTAAATAATGATCCAACTTCTTTTTACACTTCTCCAAAGAATATATATCGTACGTGCGTGCAATCAACACAAGAACAAATACAATTAATCAAAAGAAACAACACCAGACATAGTGTTAGAGGTTTCGCTGAAGATCGTCCATGCCGACCACCTCTGCAAGTCTAGAGCTACAACAGAGCAAAGAAAACCGAAAAGCCGACTAAAGAATAAATTGGAAGTAGAGAGGTTCTCTTCTGCGGAGCAGCCGACGACCACCGAGTAGAATTAGTATTACGAACTGGCCTTACACGGACCGCCCTCTTCATTTGGACCACAACTGATGGTTCCTCCGAGTTTAAGAAATTATTGCTTGAGTCTGAGTTCGCATGTTGTTGCAATGAGGTGGTGGTGGTTTGTATTTCAGTTGTAGATGTCGTGACAACTTGTTGAAAAGATTGTGTGAACAACAAGATTACTACAAATGCAAGAGATAACACTAGCTTCATCAATTCTGCCATTTTTTGATATATGGTCGTAATTTAGAATTGCTGAATTGGAATGAATGAGTTAGAAGTAGATATCGAATTATTGTTGGAATGGATGATTTAGAATGAGATATGTCCAAATATATATATAGAGAGCAAACGACCAAGTGGGATTGGTTGATAAACTAAGAGCACTAATACGGTTTTATGAATTAAATTATTTATAAAACATCGTCAACTTATCTTTCCTATTTGGGTCAACAAAGGTTAACACGGGCTGTATTAAAGTTCTGAATAAGTAAGTGCGGTCTGCGCGCGGAAGAGTTCTTATGGTCAAATTGAATGTATAATGGAGTTTTTTAATTAAATAAACAAATGATGCAGCCAAATTTGAGCAACGTTAATACTAAAATAAAATTAAACAGGAGTAACGTGGATAAAAGAAGAAGGTATTAGTTATATTAATATCAACTTGCATGCAGTTGAGCATTGAATAAGACAACACGCGCGCCTGTGCGCTGATACTGATTGCAAACTGACTAATTAATCAAGTCTTAGTAACGTTAATAAACACAAGGACAACACGGAGTAGAAGAGTGCGGATTTCTAAATCCTGGGGTTACCACTCGGCCAATTACAAATATCAGAAATATGGTTGTCTCTTGATTGAAAATAATTAAGTCTAAGTGATGGAGATCAGAAATATGAGTATCTCTTGATCGAAAATAATCAACCGGATGTTCAAGCGAGAGATCAGAAATATGAGTATCTCTTGATCGAAAATAATCAACCGGATGTTCAAGCGAGTCGAGTTTGGACCAGAAAGTCAACAAAGTATGTTTTTGACAAAAGATATCACTTTTCCAAGTGGAAACGGCCTCCTGAGCAAAACGTAAAGACAAAAGTCTTTACGCCCACATGATTTTAGGCAAATTCGAAGGTTTAGAGGGTCAAAACTACACCTTATTATTTCCAACGGGATTTTTAAGTTTTATTTAGTTATTTTAAGAGTCTTTTGTAATTTTGGCATTTTTCTTAATTATGGTTTTCACTTTATAAGTTAGTCGTCTTTGAGTCATTGTAGTCGGTTGATTATTGAATAAAATTTTGAGAGTTTTCTCTTTTTACATCAATTTCTCGGTATTCTTCGTGAATCAACAAGCTTTTGATTGTTGTGTTTTTTCATCTTCCCTTATGTCTTCACCTCGCTACATCAGTTGGCATCAGAGACAGGTTCGTTCCTTCACCATGGCGGCAAGGAGAAACCCTGAAGTCCATGATGTTCCGGTAGAAGAAGATAGATGTGATGAATACACAAAGTTACGTCAACAAATTCACTTGTTGACGCAACAAATGGCGGTGATGGTTGCTCGACAACCTGAACCCACACCAACACCTGGAGCTCCATTGTTTGCAGATTTCATGGAGAATATGTTTGTACCGCTAGAATAACCATTGATTCCGCCTATTCACCAGAGACAAGATGATCTAGAGGAATAACATTGGAAATCAGAGTTCCAAGGTGATATTCTAAATTTACATGGTGATTATGAAGAGGATTGTGAATCTTCACATGATGTTATTTATGATAGCGATGGTGGCGGTATTGTTGATGAGTTTGAGATGTCTCGGTTAAAAGCTTTCATGGAGGGTTTGGATGAGGAGATCCCGATGGCGCACCCAGTGAAAGAGATGGAGATGGCGGGAAGGTACGAGGTTGATAAAAAAGCCGATATGCTTGAAGATGTTGAAGAGGAAAATAAGAATTTAGGTGTGATAGTGGTCGACGAAGAGAATAAACATATTGTTGTTACCACAATTAAAGATGTTCACTCTCGGGGTTTTGAGTTTTTTCAAGTTCCAAATTTTATTTTGTATTGTGGTGATAAAGTTACTAAACACGATTCAGATTCGAGGACGAATCTTTTTCAACGAGGGGAGAATGATGGAGATCAGAAATATGGGTATCTCTTGATCGAAAATAATCAACCGGAGGTTCAAGCGAGTCGAGTTTTGACCAGAAAGTCAACAAAGTCTGTTTTTGACAAAAGATATCACTTTTCCAAGTGGAAACGGCCTCCTGAGCAAAATGTAAAGACTAAAGTCTTTATGCCCACGTGATTTTAGGCAAATTCGAAGGTTTAGGCGGTCAAAACTACACCTTATTATTTCCAGCGAGATTTTTAAGTTTTATTTAGTTATTTTAAGAGTCTTTTGTAATTTTGGCATTTTTCTTAATTAGGGTTTTCACTTTATAAGTTAGTCGTCTTTGAGTCATTGTTGTCGGTTGATTATTGAATAAAGTTTTGAGAGTTTCTCTCTTTTTACATCAATTTCTTGGTATTCTTCGTGAATCAACAAGCTTTTGATTTTTGTGTGTCGTTCCTATCTTTCCTATAAGCTTCCGCTACGTCACTAAGCAAGTTGAGGTTTGACTAAAAAGTTAATAGAGTCTTTTTTTACAAAAGATACCACTTGTCCAAGTGGAAACAACCTCCTGAGCAAATGTTAAACTTTAGTCTTTATGCTCACGTGATTTTAGGCAAATTCAAATGTTTACAGAGTCAAATATGCAGTTTATTATTTCTAACGAAATTTTATGTTTTATTTACTTATTTTAAGAGTGTTTTGTAATTATAGCATTTCTCTTAGTTACGGTTTTCACTTTATAAGTTAGTCGTCTTTGAGTCATTGTAGTTAGTTGTTGATTGAATAAAAAAATTAAACTTGAGAGGTTTCTCAGTTTTTCTTCAATTTTTCGGTATTCTGCGGAATCAACGAGTCTTTCATTTTTGTGTTTTTCATCTTTCCCTAATGGCTTTCACTTGCTATATCAGTTGGCATTAGAGACAAGTTCATTCCTTCACCAATGACGGCAAAGAGAAGCCCTGGAGTCCATCATGTTCCGGTAGAAGAAGATAGATGTGATAAATACACAATGTTACGTCAACAAATTAAGTTGTTAACGCAACAAATGGCGGTGATGGTTGCTCGGCAGCCTGAACCCGCACCAACACCTAGAGCCCCATCGTTCGCAAGTTTCCGGGAGAATCCGTTTGTACTACTAGAACATCCATTGGATTCGCCAATTCACCGGAGACAAGATGATCTAGAATAAAAACATTGGTGTAACGCCCCAAAAATTAGGGAAAAAATAAATTTATACTTTAGTCCTTGAACTTTTAAAAATTTCCATTTTGACCCTAAGTATTTAGAAAAAAAAATGTATTTTAGTCTCTAAACTTAAAAGTTAGTCTTTTATTATTTTTATAGGTCTCTAATCCTGAAACATATATTTCAATTTCAAGTATTAACCAAGATGATCGAATTACCTAAAAACAATTACATAAGTAAATATGTATGTAAAAAGATCTAACTATACCTATTTGAATTTTAATTATAAATAGTTGAGGGACTTGATATGCAATTAGCTAATTAATTAGGTAAGCCATGACATCCTTAGAGCATGATTAAATTCAAATTTTTGTGGTTTATTATTAAAAAAAATATCATGGTGGGACATAAAATTTAATGATTAAACTTTAATTCACGCCTGTAAATACTCACAATTGTTAAACATTTTATACAACCCAAAATAATCCGATTATGCAAACATTCTCTGAAATAAGAGTTGTTCCTTTTTGTGTTTACGTTTGAAAAGCAATTTTTCTAAATTTTTATCTTGTTAATTTTTACCCAAAAAGACGCCAAAATTTTTATTGCGCATAAAATATTGATTCTGCCCCTGCACCTTAGAAAAATCATATCAAATAGTAGAAACATTATTTTACTACAAATTCTCGAATATATACCCACCTTGGTGTTTTATATATTTTGTATGAAGACATCTTACTCAAATAATATGATCTAGGAGGCCGTAATACATAAACCATAAACTGCTGCCAAAAAATTCAATAGTAGCTCTTATGTTGCAAGAATTATTTAGCATATATAGCAAATCTTTGTGTTTTCACAAAATCTTGGATTCTCACATCTCTCATGATGCTAGAAACCATAAACCATAAAAATATTTGAAAACCAAGTTCATTTGGACATCCAGTCAAAGGTAAAACAAAAATTGCGATGATTTCAAGTTTATTTGGCATAACCCTTATATTCTTAGTTTATAAGTTAAATAACAATTCAAATTCAAGTATTTATCACGCACATGAATTTAACATGATATCGTATTATTTATAATTAGATTATTATGATTTAAGTCATGCATTAACATTTTTGTGATTTTATTTATAGCATTTTAATAGTATATTTATCGTGTTTAACATACTACTTTTATAAGTCTTACTAGATTATTCTTGCCACTTCATGGCCTAACCAACAAATAAGATTATTTATCATAATAAACATTTCTTGTAACATGTTTTGATAAATTTTCCATGTTTATATCTTTATATTTAAGTTATAACATAATTATATGCATTTTAAACTATGTAAAATAAAGTAATAATTGACTAAGTTATATCTTGCAAGGTGTTACTTCATATGATAATTATTTTATGTGTAGTTATTAAAAGTTTTCAATTGATTAAAGGCTTAAAAGACGAGTTTTCTTAGAGTTAGATAGGTAATATGTTTTAAGGATTGATTATGCTTCAAATTGGATAGTTCATCATATTTTATTTGTTACCGCGACTTGTCATCGAAATGACTTTAACATAAATACTCATAGTCATAAGTTTGAACATATGGTTGTTTAAGATAATTTTGAGGTATAAATAAGGTGGTTAAAACTATAGATATTCAATATTCAATTGAAGCATATATTTCTCTTTAAATTCATAATCTAAGATTTTCATGTTTTGTGTAATGACATAAATTAAGTTTATGTGTTATTTACTAAGATTTATATTGTAACTAGCATTCTTAACCAGAACGTTCTCAATTTCACCAACATCAGAACTGAAGGAAAACTACCAATATTGGTTGTGGTGAATTATAAATTCAGTTGATTAATATTATTTAAATTTATTAAAGGTTTGACGAACTAATCAACGGTATCAACGTTATCTGTACGAGTAAAGGTGAGATTCCATTTTTGATTTGTTCTGCCCCGTTTGGCATTCGGCCTTGAGAAACTTGGACAGAAAAACCACTATTCCGTTACCAAACCTTGAACGACCTACATTTCATCATTTTCTTGTTGTTGCATCTCATCTTAGAACCTGATTTTCTTACTCATCGTTAAATCATATTCAATCATTTATTGTCTATCATATTGATTCATAATCATGGTAATTTCCAGATATTATAATCTCATATGTTGGTTCTTGAACTGTGTAAAGAGCAACGAACTATGTTCGGGATACGTAACTCAAGTAGCAACGGATATTATCCAGTTTACTAGCTTATTTGTTTATCTATTATACCCATTGGGACGCCTTTGGAAAGTTAGGCCCCGAGATTGAGTCGAGTTACTGCCGGGCAGTAAGGACTATCGGGTTAAGTAATTTTGCTTGATACACATCTATCTAGGCACCGCTTGCATTTAGGAGTTGGTTGTAACCCGCGTGCTGGATCGACATGTACTCGAGCATGTCTCTTGATTGTTTACGAGGTCGCTCCTCGTCGGGAGGTATAAGGTAGAATATTAGAAGTCATAAGGTTGAATTTGTTTATTGTTAAGTACAAATTCATTAACTGTTCTATGAAAATTCCAATACAATTCCTGCATCAAATTATCTAGTTGAACTGTTTCTACCGGTAAGATCACTCCTCGAAATGCATCTAGTAAATCACAGTTAATTCTTGCATTAGCAGTTCTTTTATATGAATCTCACTAAGTCATTAAAGACTCTCTTTTTTATTATTATTTCTCGTTTCTTCTATCCATTCCTAATGATAAGATCAACATGGCAGCATGGATCAAGTGATAATCGTTCAAGCGTGCATTTTTGAATATTCATGTTTTGTCGCTAGTGCATAACCATTAAAATAGTTACATTGTTTGTAATACCAAGACTTCCGCTGTATATATCAAAATATATTTTATAAAACGTGTATAGTTTTGATCATGAACAAGTGAGACCCCTTCCTATGAGTTGCGCTTTAGTCTAGATTGGATAAAGTGGCTGGCCACCACCGAACCAACTCAGATCGAAGCATGGCTCGTGGGGCGCGGTCGTCACAATTGAGAATTAGAGTTTCAAGGTGGTATTCAAAATTTACATGATGATTATGAAGAAGATTGTGAATCTTCATATGATGTTATTTATGATTGCGAAGGTGATCTTCTTTTTCCACCAACTCTCTCGTCATTCTCCTTGATGTCATTTTACTTTTCTGTTTAACTGCATACCTACAAAATAGAAACTTGCACATGGGTTAGTCGATCCTAAGGATCGGTGAAAGCCCGACAAGCAGCGCGTTTGGTGCGTGCTTCGAAAGGGAATTGGCTTCAAATTCATTTATCTTTCAGTTTTTTTATTCTTTATAAAATGAAATAATTTGCGCGGTCTCCGCTTGTATCAAAATTACTAATTTGGTGAAATATTAATCCAACTTTATGTATAAGTGTGTTTTTTTAACTCAACAGTGGTACTATTATTGCCTCAAGGAAACAGAACACACTTCCAAAAAAGAGGAAGCGCTTCCAATGGTCCAAATACAAAAACCGCAAAGCAAAAATCGCAAAGAATAGACAAACTAATAAAAATTCAAAGAATCCTAGGCATCCTCAAAACCATTCGCATCTTCCATGGCACGTCTTGCTAGCTCGTGTGCAACCACGTTTGAGTCACGACGCACCCACCGAATAAAGAAACTCGGATATGTGGTGAAAAAATTTCGGACGTCTCCAATAATGTTTGTAATACGTTCGTCACTCGTGGTTCTGTGCATGATATCAAAAATGACCCCTAAGCAATTCCCCTCGAAGATAACATTCTCCCACCCTCGTTCAATCGCCCATCGAACCGCGCTTAAAGTCGCAAGTGCCTCAAACCCGTTCGGATCCATTAACGACATCAAACGTCGATGTCTCTACACCACCATCTCCCCATTGCGATCATGAGCAACCATCCCCAAACCAATCGCCTCTTCATCGCAAAATTGTGCCCTGTCGAAATTAATTTTAATCGCGTCACCCACCGGTGCTTTCTAGCCCTCCGAATTGTGACTAGCAATCCCTTTCCCTTGTTTACCATTAAATCGCATCCAAGTCCACACATAATTATGCACAAACGCTGCCATCTCATCCAGTCTTTGCCCCGTTTCCTAATAGCACACTATTACGATTACTCCATAATGTCCAACAAATCGTACCCATCAAGCTAGCCATAAAAGCCGACGTAATCTTCACAATTCAGAGCAGCCAATTGTTGAAGCTCTCATTGGCAGAATCCATAGCGACTGAGGGACGAATGCGAGCGCCACGCATGTCGAGCAACATCACACTCAAATAAGCAATGACGCGTCGTTTCAACCCATGTATGACAGATCACACATTCACGCTCCTCAAAAATTTGTCGATGAGTCAAATTCTATCTTGTCGGGAGGATATCCACACAACTGCGCCACATTTTTTTTTTATCTTATTAACACACTCTATCTTCCATAACCTCGGCCAAACTTCATGGGGAGCTGAGATCGCAAGCTACTCCCTCGTAGTTTTGAGCAACCCTTGTGACAAGATGAGGTGGTACGCGTTTCTCACCGTGAACGCTCATTTTCTTTCATAATACCAAACTTGCCAGTCTTTGTTACTTGGATCACCCAACGAAATAGTATGGATTTGTTCGACATCAACTTCCCATAGAAGACTCCTCATGATTCCAACATCCCATCACCCTGTATTATTATCAATAAGGTCACTAACCATAAGAAACGGTTCATCAATACTTACGGGGGTGATAGGCCAAAACGTAGTTGGGCGCGAAATCCATGCGTCGTGCCAAAATGTAAGAGACGTTATGTTCCCCACTTGCCACCGAATCCCCTTTCTCAACACCACAAGCGACTCCCAAATCCCGCGCCACGAAAACGAGGGGGCTACACCAAGGTGGGCGTCGCAAAAATCCTTATTCATGAAGTATTTTGCTTTAAATAATCGACTAATCAAGCTAGACGGCTCCATGAAAATCTGCCACGCTTGCTTCGTGAGTAAAGCTAAATTAATAGCACGTAAATTTCGAAAACCAAAAGCCCCTTCATTCTTGCAACGACACAATTTATCCCAGGCGATCCAGTGAATTTTATTGTGAGTTACGTTACTCCACCAGTAATTGCAAATAATGGATTCAATTCCCCTAATCAAATTATCTGGTAAACAAAAACAACTCATGATAAAAGTCAGAATAGACTGCATCACGGCCTTCACAAGTACTTCTTTTCTCGTCCCCGATAAAGTCTCCCCCTTATAACCTTGCGCCTTCTTCCACACCCGCTCTCTAATATATTCAAATAGCTCATTCTTTGACTTTCCCACCACGGAAGGCATCCCAAGATATATATCATGTTTCTCCGCTATTGCCACTCCCAAAATATTTCCCACATCCAAACGACATTGAGCCCCCCGTATTTTTGCTAAAATAAACCACAGATTTATCACAATTAATTTTTTGACCCGAGGCGCTCTTGAACTGATCCAAAATTCCCTTTAGGCACCTCGCCGAATCCGCGTGAGCGTCACAAAAAACAATTGTGTTGTCGACAAACAACAAGTGCGACACGGTAGGAGCTTGACGACAAATCTTAACACCAAGTAATTCGCCCTTTTCCTCTGCTTTGGCAATGAGTGCTGAAAAAACCTCGGAAATAAATAAGAAAAGGTAGGGGACATAGGGTCCCCCTGCCTAATGCCCCTATCGAGGAAAAAAGCACGCGACTCACGGCCATTAATTAAAATAGAATAAGACACCGATTGAACCCCCATCATAATAAGTGACACAAAGCTCAGATCAAAGCCTAATTTAAGCATTACCTTCTCCGAAAAAGGCCACTCAACGCGGTCGTAGGCCTTGCTCATGTCTAGTTTCAGCGTCATATAGCCCAATTTTCCCGTCCGCTTATTCTTCAAAAAGTGATTGACTTCAAATGCCGCCAATATATTATTTGTGATCAGTCTACCTGGTACAAAAGCGGATTAGGAAGGAGAAATAATAGAAGAAAGAAAAGGCTTTAAATGGTTAGCAACGACTTCATATGCGATTTTAAAACTCATGTTACTAAGACTAATAGGCCTAAATTGAGACATAAGCTCGGGGTTAGGACATTTAGGAATAAGCAAAATATGTGTAAAATTAATATTATAGTCCAAGATACGATCATTCAGGAAAGCAAGGACAAAACGGATCACATCATCCCCGCACAATATGCCAAAATTTATGGTAAAAAACAACAGAAAAACTATCAGGACCAGGAGATTTAAAAGGACACATATCTTTCAGTGCCTTGTGAACCTCCTCCTGCCACAAGCTTTTGTTCACCTCAGGGCTGACTCGCACACCGGCGTCTCGCAACACATCTTCAATAGCTGCCTCTGAAGGAACGTTGGACTGAAAGATAGATGTAAAATACTCGATAGCGACCGGATCAACCTCAGCAGGAGACGAATAGAAGACACCACCCTCATCCCGGTTGCCCTTAATTTCATTATTTCTCTTTCTTTCAGTAGCTCGTCGATGAAAATAAGCATTGTTTTGATCCCCTTCCTTAAGCCACTGAACCTTAGCCCGTTGTTTCCAATAAATCTCTTCCGACTCCAATAGTTCCTCCAATTTTCCACTAATCCACCTCTCATCAAGCTTAGATTCGGCCAAAATACGGCCCGTATAAAGATGGATCAGTTCTTTCCTCAACCTCTCAATTCGCCGTCTCATATCCGTTCCATCCACTTTGCTCCACTTTACCAACTCCAAGCGATAGTCCTCCAATTTATCCCGCAACTCCCCGTTTCACGAGGTACCCCAGAAACTCGACACCCCCCTCCTCACAATCTGTTTTCATCAACCAGTTAGATTCAAACCGAAAAAGAGAGGGAGGCTGAGACTTACCATGGCTACCCCGTGAGTGAACCAGAATTGCCTGATGGTCCGATCGAATAGTGGGATAAAAACCTTAATAAGGGAAAAAGAGTGCAACCGTGTGAACTCCCCCTCAAGTTGGCATCTTCAATTCTTCATAAATCTCGTAGGTGACGCATCCCAATACTTTGAACATGTTTCATAAAAGTTACAGTAGGGAGTGCATTTTGTAAAAAGATCTGCCATATTGTCACATGATTGAATATATTGGATATTAATTTCTTTGTCTTCTCGAGTTCCTTAGTGTAGGCAAAATATCTTGGGAGTATGTGTTTAGTTCGGTCACTCTTGACATAGCCTTCTTTCATCTGTGTAATACATGCAAAATTGTCTTCGTATAATATTGTAGGACCCTCTCTAATAAGTAACCTATATGTACTTCTTATATAATGTGTCATTGATCGTAACCATACACATTACATGCTTGCTTCATGGAGTGCAATAATCTCAACATGATTCGATGATGTTGCAACCATTGTCTGTTTCTGATAACGCCATGAAATAGTAGTGCATCCATACATGAATACATATCCAGTTTGAGATCTGGATTTATGTGGGTCTGATAGAACGCATGCATCTGCATAACCAATCAAATCTTGTTCTGCATTATTAGGATAAAATATACCAAGATCCACAGTTCCTTGCAAATAACGGAATAAATGTTTAATTCATTTCCAGTGCCTTTTGTGGGTGATGAGCTAAACCTAGCTAATAAATTCACAGTAAATGATATATCAGGCTCTGCTTTCAGACTCGGACTGGACTAGCCGGTCCGACCGGTATGGCCAGGAACCGGTGGCTTCACCAGTCCGGGTCAGCCCTAAAAACGGACTGCTAAGGAGCTGCGGCCGAACCAGTGACTTGGACCGGTTCGGCCAGAGAACCGGTCGCCTGGTTCAGTCTTGCGAACCGGTGTGGCCGGGTGTAAAAAAAATGTTGCTGCAATACTGCCGGTTCTAAAAAAATGAAGAAAGAGAAGAAAGAGAAAAAGAAAAAAAAAAGAAAAAATGAATTGAAGAGAAAGGACGGCTGCAATTGGTATGAGAAGAAAGAATGAGAAGAAGGAGAAAAAGAAAAAGAGAAGAAAGAGAAGAGAGAATAAAGAAAGGCTGCAATTGGCATGATAAGAAAGAAAGCGAAGAAAGAGAAAAAGAAAAAGAGAAGAAAGAGAAGAGAGAAGAAAGAAAGGGACGGCTGCACCTTTGTTTTTAAATGATAAATTAGGTTATTAGGTTACAAACTTAATATTTATTAAGAAAGTTGGGCCCTGAAGCTGGCCCAAATAACTACTAAACCCATTATCGACTAAATAAGCTATTATTTATTTAAGAAAAATGTACTATATAATAATTAAACCTCGTATATAATATATATATATATAACATTTTTTTTCGTATTAAACTTACATATTATGTTCAATAGTATCATGCCTATAAATATGAAATATTTGTTTTGTGTGCAACTTTGCATGTAACATGTAGTTTTGAAGTTGAGCAACTGCGCGTTGACTAAAATCAACAAACCGGTCCAACCAGTGGTCAGACCGGTTCGACCTGCTGACCCGCTACCCAGTAGCTTCACCGGTTCTGTGACCGAACCGGGTCTGAAAACACTGATCAGGTCTAGTATAATTAGCTAGATACATTAAAGCTCCATTGGCACTTAAATACGGAACTTCAGAACTATGAGTTTCTTCATTTTCTTCAGTTGGACGAAATGGATCTTTATCTTTAGTTAATGATCTAGCAATGACATGATGATTTAAAGGAGTTGATTTATCCATGTTAAAACGTTTTAAAATCTTATGGTATAATTAAATTGATGCACTAATATATCATTTTTAGTATGTTCAATCTGTAAACCAAGACAATATTTGGTTTTACCAAGATCTTTCATTTCAAATTCATTCTTTAAATAATTTATAGTTGAATAAATTTCTTTGCCAGTGCCAATGATATTTCAATCATCTACATAAACCGCAATAATTGCAAAGCCAGATGATGTTCTCTTGATAAAAACACATGGACACAAATAATTTTTATATATCCTTCTTTTAATAAATATTCACTCAAACGATTGTACCACATGCGACCTATTGTTTTAAACCATATAACATTTTTTGCAATTTAATTGAGTATATTTCTCTATGTTTAGAACTAGATGATTCAAGCATTTTAAGTCCTTCAGGGACTTTCATATAAATATAATTATCAAATCCATAAAGATAAGTTGTGACAACATCCATGAGATGCATATTTAAGTTTTCATAAACAGCTAAACTGATTAAGAATCGTAAAGTAATTGTATCCATTACTGGGGAATAAGTTTCTCCATAATCAATCACAGGTCTTTGAGAAAAACCTTGTGCAACAAGTCGAGCTTTGTATCTTACAATTTCATTTTTCTCATTTATTTTTCGAACGAAGACCTATTTGTGGCCTACAGGTCTCACGTCTTTAGGTGTAATGACAATAACTCCAAAAACCTTTCGTTTGTTGAGGGAAGTTAGTTCAACTTGCATAGCTTCTTTCCATTTAACCCAATCGTCCCGATTTTGACATTCATCCACATATTGTGGTTCGAGATTATCATTTTCATTCATAAGATCATAAGCAATATTATATGGAAATATTTCACTTATATTTTTCATCTCATTTCGATTCCAAATAACTTCTGAATTAACATAATTTACAGAGATCTCAGTATTGGGATTTGGTTCGATGATCTCTTGAGTTATCTCATTTGTCACATTTTCTGTTTTATCATGAATAGTTTTCTCGATAATGGAGTTAATAATATTTTCTTTTTTTCTTTTTCGAGGATTCTTCTTTTTGAACCAACAGGACGACCACGTTTCATACGTGCATTTATTTTATTATTGTTAGATATGTCCTTCGAAATTTCAACCCGAGCAGAAACATTCGCAGCTGGTATATGTTTATTTGGTTACCCGTTTTATGTTAGTAAATGCATCGGGTAATTGATTTGCAATATCTTGAAAATGTAAAATTTTCTTAACTTCCAAATCACATTGTTTTGTTAAAAGATCATAGTGTGATAAAGATGAATTATACCATGATATATCCTTTTTCAACTGCTTCTTTTCTCCCCCTAAGGTTGGGAAATTTGCCTCATTGAAATGGCAATCGGCGAAACGTGTCGTAAAGACATCACTTGTTAATGGTTTAAGATACCTGATTATAGATGGTGAGTCATATCCAACATATATCTCTAACCTTCTTTGAGGTCCCATTTTTGTTCGTTGTGGTGGTGCAATCGGAACATAAACTGCACATCCAAAAATCTTTATATGGAAAATATTAGGTTTATGACCAAAAGCAAGTTATAATTGTGAGTATTCATGATACGAGATCGGTCTAATGTGAATTAGTGATGCAGCATATAAAATTGCATGACCCTATATTGAAGTTCGTAATTTAGCTTTCATTAACAACGGTCTAGCAATTAATTGAAAACGTTTAATTAATGATTTGGCTAAACCATTTTGAGTATGTACATGTGCAACACTATGTTCAACAGTAATTCTCGTTGACATACAGTAATTATTGAAAGCTTGAGATGTAAATTCATCAGTATTGTCAAGTCTGACTTTCTTGATCGTATAGTCAGGAAATTAAGCTCTTATTTTAATTATTTGAGCCAAAAATCTCGCAAATGCCATATTACGAGTAAATAATAGACAGTCATGTGACCATCGACTTGAAGCATCAATTAATACCATAAAATATTAAAACGGTCCACATGAAGGATGGATAGGTCCACAAATATCACCTTGAATTCTTTCAAAAATGTTAGTAATTCAGTATTAATTTTAACTGGTGAATGCTTAATAATTGTTTTCCAAGAGAACATGGTTCACATGGACTAGTATTATTCAAATTGAGTTTGGATCATTTTAATCAATGTCCATGTGTAGTTTCAATTATCTTTCGCATCATTATTGAACCAGGATGACCTAGACGATCATGCCATAAAGTTAATAATTCAGGATTTTTATTGGCTACCATATTTGACTCAATATCATTAATATATGTATAATGCAATCCTGATGAGAGTTTTGCTAGTTTTTCAAATATATGTTATTTTCCTAATATATACTTAATAATAAAAAGATATTTAGTTTTGTTTTCAGTTTTTCAGTTGGTATCATATCCATGACGATATATATCATTAAAACTCAACAAATTTCTTCTAGATTTTGGGGCAAATAAGGCATCGTTGATGATAAATAGCATTACATTTGGTAAAATAAAACTAGCTTTACCAAATCCTACAATCAGGTCAGTAGAACCTGATAGCGTATTGATTTTTGCCTTTGTTGGTTTTAGATATGTAAAATATTTCTTACTTGTGAGAATTGTGTGAGTTGTACCGCTATCAGGGATGCAAAAATCACCGGTATGCTCCATACTGGCTTCATCTCAAACAAGTAGAGTTAAACATGATATAACAGTAAATGAAGAATATATTTGAAAAAAATCAAATAGTTTCATTAAGATACATAAGAAAACACAATTAATGAAAACATGGTACATTACAAGCAGAAATCGCAAATACATATCAATTCAAAAATTACACAACAAGGAATCACGTAATGCAAATCAAACCAGGAATCACGCAGACATGAATCACATAGCTCATATCAAGTCATAGTAACATCATGATCATCTGTGAAATTAGATGTTGCTAAATATGTGGGATTATTAGGCATTTGTTCAACAAGGTTCACTTCATTTTCTTTGCCTTTACTCTCTTGGTATAATTTACAAAAATGTTTAGGTGTACGACACGTATTGGCCCAGTGTCCTTTCATTCCACAGTTAAAACAGTAACCTTCAGATTTATTATGAGCATTTTTCTTTTATTATGATGGTTATTGTTATGGACCGTATCACTGGTCGAAAGGTTGTGATAACGACCTCGACCACGTCCACGACCACGACCACGACCACGACCACCTCTATGGCCACGACCACCTCTAGAAACATATCCTCCTCTATAACCACCTCGACCTTGATACTGGCCTCTGACTCGACCACCATTGTTGTAATTTCCTCGTCCACAGAAGTTTGAGAAATTTATGGCATGTGCTTCTGGCAATGCTTGTGCTCCAGTTGGGCGTAACTCAGAATTCTTAATCAATATATTATTACTATTTTATGTCGTTAACAACACCCTCTCTAGTTCGTGATACTTAGTGTATCCGACTAATCTGTGTTGCATGTAGATGAGTATATGACTGACATGAAAAGTAGAAAGAGTGTTTTCAATCATTTCCTCATCAGTAATTTCTGTCCCGCAAAATTTTAGCGTCTATCGGATATTATGAATGGCAGAGGAGCTGATGTAAAGTCTTGGAACCTTAATGTGTTTCACTGATGTATGGCTTTTGGAAGCATTGTTTCCCTTTGGTGGTCATGTCTTTCATTTAGATTAATCCATAGCTCAGAAGAATTTGTAATATCGAGATATTCCGTTTGCATGAAATTATCTAAATGTCTACGCAGGAATTGCCTCGCATCATTGCTGGTCAGTACATTCATTTTCCTCATCAATTGTTTTCGCGAGGAATTTCGCAGTAAGATGCGTTTTCACATTTGATTCCCATTGCATATAATTTTTCCCATCGACAGTGAGTTCGGTAAAATTTACTTTCGAGAGATTAGACATATTGCACCTAAATGAACATTAAAACAAACATAATTAGGATCAAGACATTTTATTTTAAGACGCAACCACACAAACACAATTATTACAATAGTATGATGCAATTATCTCATCTCTAGCCAAAGTATGCACTCGAGCATTGCTACGACAAAAGCAAGGAATATAATAGGTAGAAACATAGGACTTTCCTCAGCCGCTAGCATAAAAATGAAAAATAAAAGGTAAACGGGCATCAAGATCATTGTTGATGTGCGGAGCATTTTGCAAGATGAGAGAAAAAAAAATGAAGATTTGTGTGGAGTTTGAGTTATGAAATCTGCATATTTATAGAAGAAAGATATCTATAAGTAGTCGTTTTATAGTCGTTAGAAAACAATCATCTTTCTTTGTTTTGTTTAATTTGGCATAATTGATAATGATAATATCTTTAACAATCGAGCAACAAGGATTAATTGTATAACAAGTAAATAATTTAAACCGCGTTAATAAATTTCAACGGGCATAAGAAATAATATTACGATAAGTAAATACATATAAATATTTCCGCCATCTTACTATGTAAAAACTTTCATGGATTTGTAGAATAAAATAAGCAATATAATAGGGAGTAAAACCTTCCATAATAATTAAGTGTTAGTAGTAACAGCAGGTAAAAACCTTCCATAATAATAAATTGTCAACAGTGATAGGAGGTAAAACATTCCATAATTATAAATTGTCAGTAGTCGTTTTTAGCTTGGGGTTAACTCAAGCATCAACGAAAGTTAAAATTAGCGTTAGTGTTAGAGTTAGATGACAGTAAAATATAAAGAGAAATTTTATTAATCATAAAATTATAGATAGACGGTAATCTTCATTGTCTATAATAATGGAGATAGATGAACAAGTAAATATAAACTTTCGTACATTTTAACGTTTAACGTTTTCTTTAACGAAGGAACTGAATTCTTCCGGATCGAGCATTATCGTGCTGATAACGTGTTATATAAAAGTTATAGAAAAGCTAAAACTATTGAAGTTTATAACAATATATTTAAAAGGACATAGGAAAAGAAGAGCAAATAATGAGTATATTACTTGTGAATTAGCATTTTTCTCTTCGTCTTGATGGCTCCTTTTATAGAGAAGAATTTTCAATATCTTACACTATTTACAACAACTACTACTATTATAACACTTATACCACTCTGTTCTATCAACCTTTCAAAATTCCTCTAAGGCAGAGGATATATTGAACTAGTAAAGTCTATAGCCAGATCATCGCAAAGAAAACGGAAAAACCGACGAACAAATAAAGCTGAAACAGAGAGACCCTCTTCTCACAAGCTGCTGACCCCTGAGTGCTATTAGTGGATCTTGGGCGAATCCGTCTCTTCATTTGGACGACTAGTTCACCTGAATTCGATAAACTCGGTTGCTTCGCGTCTGAGATCTGTCGCAACGAGGTGGTCTGAAAATCATGAGTTGGAGATGTGGAGATAACTTCATGACTAGAAGAAGTTGGAAAAGATGGAGACAGTAATAAGAGTGCTACGAGTGTCATAATAAGCATACGGATCGTTTGTGCCATTTTCGATCAACGAAATTAAACAGGACTAATATTAGCAAGTGAATGCAAAGTTGTGTGGCAGATATGAAACTGGAGTTCTCCAATATATAGTAGACGAGAAATCACGAGCTAGTGGAGGACAGGTGTTAAGAGGGTGAAACAGAACGTCAAGTACTTGGTCCACAGCCGCTATAATAATAGTCCAAGGTGAACTGATTTATAGAACGAGTCCAAAGTTAGAAACAGTCGTCAATTTTTCTTTATTTTGGGTCAACAAGATACATCTATTCATATAATTAAAGGGATAACCCAAAAACTATGATAGAATTAGTAGCGTCAATTGAATATATAATCGAATTATTTAGACATTAAGCTAGCAAACTGGGAAAGGAAAATGACGGCAACCCAAAAATAGAAGTCACCAACATGATACGTCCACTTGGATCTATCGTCTATTGAATCCGCACTCACTTGTGCAAGTTTGATCTCATCTTCTAACCTTTGAAACCCCTGTAGATGTAAAATCTCCAAAAACTCCACTTGCATAGCGTTCATTATCTTTGTTCTTATAAAACTGATAACATGACTATTTTTGCTTAAGCTAATTTTGCAGGTGAACAGACTATCTAAAATTTGGATTAAAATGTTTGATAGAATTTATGATGAATTCTACATGAATATGCTAGAATTATTCTGTGAGCCCTTTCTCCTAAGTCCTAAGTTGAGTTATGTTTAATGATGATAAGTTCTTTTTCTTACAAAAGAGAAAATACTAACTACAGAAAAGATTTACGAATGTACATAGTTGATTATAAAATATTAGCATCCCAACCCTGCCTCTTAATGTAATGCAGAAGAACCCAGTACCATACGCCACGCATAGCATAAGAGATGTATATCTTCATCCAAAATGTGTGTTTTTAACTTTGCAAGTTACTATTGGGCAAAGGAACGGAATCTTATTTGGAAACTATGATGCATGTGATAAAAACGAAGCAATTAACTCTCGTTAAAAAACATAGTGGCATTCTATGTCTTTCTAGGTCAGTGGGCATAGAGGATACGTACTATTTCACAACGGTACATTTCCTGATATAGAGAGAAGAGAATAGACATATAACATTTAATCAAGACATGAATTGCAAACGCACCATGAGAAACGACTTGTGAGATAGGAAATGAAGCTGTTATCAGCCAAACAATTTAGTGAGAGTCTCTGGATGTAACTTTTGACGGAAAGAAACTTGACCCATTTGTCTAGTCAAATCCCCGACCACGCGATCCATGTATAGCATGTAGAGTGCATTCCTGCTCTCCAAGAGCTCCAAAGCTTTACGTGCATGGAAAAGAGATGCCACCCATTCTTCCAAAAGATCTACAATAAGAGTCGCACAAAGTTATTTTGCGTATAAAGAGTCGTGCAACCTGAGCATATTTATTACATTTCTTTAGTTTGGACCAGAAGAAAAGAAGAAACACGTACTGGTATCAAAATCTTGAGTATGCGACCAAGAAAGTAAGCAGTCAGAAACCAGAAACTCAATAAGCTGGATCCTGCCATCAACGTCAATAGAGCCACATTTAGCACAAGAAATTATAAGTTCTGTGAAAGGAATCCCATCGCATAATTGCTTTGTGCTTGTAAATATCAATTATTAGGGTGTGGAAGCCCGTATCTACTTATGATCACATGCTTGAGTCGAACGTCTTGGTGAGTATGTAATAGAACTTCATGTTTGATAGGAATCCCTTGGCAAGTTTGCGACTGAATTTAAGTAATACTTCTGATAAGAAGCTCATTCGGAAAGGATTTCAATAAGATCAAGTTATGAGGGAACCAACTGTGCATACTAGACTGAATAGCTTGGTTGTAATGAAATGGAATTACATGCTTCTTGTGAATATCATGCTGCCTCATCTAGTTTTTTGTGGTCACCCCAATAATGTGACAGAAAACTCATACAAAAATTGTGAAAAAAGAAAGACAGATCTCAAGAAGGCCATTCTAGAGTGGTGAACTTAAATAAGACTTGAAAAAGTCCCCTGGAAAGGTGATTTGATTTAATGATATCCATCGACATATAAGCACCTCATTTCAGGAATAGAAGCAAGTAAAGACTAAAGACATGACAAGATGTAATTTCAATTTTCACCAGCAGAGTGGTGTCTCTTTCAGACTTTCACAAAAACACAGACCGACCAATGAGTTCGAACAGAAGGCGTGCAAGAAATTTTTCTAACGAAAATGTTTTCCTGAAACACAGCAGACAACAATACATTAATAGAAGGTGAAATATTCATGATGACATAAACTACACTGACCGAAGCAGTCTTTTGGTTTTTCTTGATTTTACTATTTTTTGGTAAAGTTTAGTTAGCAGTCTGGAGTTTAAGAAAAAATTGGTTCCTCATAAGCTGCTAAACATTATATAACTTCGATTCAATCATTTGCAATCTTGATGGAATTTGACCCATGAAAAATGTTGACAAATAATCTTAAAGCAGGGCTAGCATACTTACATTGTGTACATAAAATTATGCAACTGTGGGAAAGCACCATCGAAAGGATCCATATAGAGTAAACTTTCTGCAACTGCAGAGATTCTCTGGGACACTGAAAGGATGACACGCTGGCCAATATATGGTTCACTCCCAAGCTTACGGAGCAAGTGCTGAATATAGATCTTGAAATCTTGGTGCAGAGGCTGTGATTCTGGAAATAAAAAGAGCATAATTAAAAATAAATGGCCAATTGGATAAAGATGCAGCCAAGGTAAATGAAAGAGTAGTATGAACAGAAATAAAACTATGTTCCCAGACCAAAAAAGTATATGTTCATGTTCAATGACATTATACTGACCACATTGAACGAAAAATGGAAAAAATAAACTAAACAAAAAACATAAAAACTTGAAATAATTTGCATCATGAGATATGTTTTAATACTATTAAAGTTAACTTTGGTCTTCCACTGGTTAGAGATCTCATAAGCTGGCATGTAGCTTTTTAGCCGGAAAATGTTCTGAAATACATCCATTCACATCTTATTTTGCAGGAAGAATATGGAGGTTCTCATCAACAAGCTGGCAGACATGTACTCTCAAGTTTCATGTTTCTCATAGCTGAATTCTTCTTCGTAATAAGATATTACATTAACTTAACATCCAAAGCATGGAAAAGTACTTGAAAGATGAAACAGTCACCAAGAAAAATGAAAAATTAACTTTGACAGTTCTAGCCCAGGTTATAACTACCCAAATCTCTAGAACTCTTCTTTCATTTATTCAAACAGCATATATTTAGTAACCGACTTGTAGTTAGGACATAGAAATGTTTCAACACCAGTTAGCTAAGACCACATTGTTTCCTGGGCAAAAATTAATGAAGGCATAGTTACAACAGCAATATAGCAACGACGGAGTTTCAAGAAAAATTATAACCTAACCACTTACCATGTCCTTGTGAGACAACACACATCCTTCGTATCAAGCGTAGAATCAAGCTACTCACAATGCTTTCTACAGTTTCATCAACATTTCCCGCTGATGATAGTGCCTTGAATGTAGCTTCACGAAACAGGGCATAGGAATGATGTTTTCATAAAAAGACAGAAGATAGAAATGCAAGAACGACAATATTTTAAGACCCCGATGTGGTGACATAAGTAAGATAAGTCTTCAATGCTCAAGCTTTTCTGTTTTTTTTTTTTTTTTCCTAAACTTCTTCTGAAGAATATAGCAAAGGTAGCATGAGAAATGATTAGCTACAAAGAAATATTCATACATTATCATCTCATTCTATCGTTTTCTTTCATACTTATCCAGGACATCAGAGAAAGTTGTGATCAATAGGGTGTTACTCCTCGACTTTAAACAAACGTTGAGAATCCGAGCACCAATTTATTAGTTTGTATAGATTCTCCAAATAAATTCATAACCGTGACAATGCAAAACTTATGTACTATGCAATAAACTTCAGAGTCAGCAGGTTAAACTACCTATGCTGCCACTATACATCTAGAAATACCTAAGTCCGCGAACTGAGAACGATTCAGCAGTCAGCATATGCATGTATCTAGTCTATCTCAAAACAGATTTAAGCAACATATCAGAGATACGAACACTTCAGTACACTTAAAGTCGTGCATCAAGTGGCGACAAAGAGCAAACAAAAGATGCAAATGTTTTACCAAGAATGAAATCAACAGCTTGGTGGGACCAACTCTTGAAATTACTGCCTTCCACCTGAAAGAAGTACACAAGCACAAGTATAATTATTATTGCACCACATAAGTTCTGCCAGAGAATTTATTCTCATCGATGCAACATGGTGGGAGGAAATAACCACGAAACATACTCTTAGAAGAGAGTGTTTCTCACAAAGCTCCACAAGAAAATCTACCGAATCTCTCAGTTCCTCTAATATGTTTTCACTTGCGTAGTCTACACTGCAAAAGACAAGAATATCACCGGCAATAGCAGCAAAAACAACAAAAGGAAAATGGTTTTGACATATGGTGGTTTTCTCAAAGTAAACTTAGAATCCACAGTTTAACTTTCATTAGTTTGCCTAACGAATAAACAGAGAATTCCAGTTAGGGTCCTAGTTCTATTTAACTCTCTTGTTGCCGCATCATTATCTATGAAAGTTGTGACATTATACCACAATGTAAGCCACAGACGTCCATTTCTTAAATTTCCAATTAATGAAGTCTGTAAAGTCAAATCCCAAAGGTTCTATTTCTTTTTTTGCTCGAGACATTCACGTTACTGCTTCATAAAACTGAAAAATCATAAAATATCTCTAAGTTAATAAAAAAAAAAAAAAAAAAAAAAGGGCGAGGGGGAAATACATATACTTAGTGCTTTTTCTTGACTGTTTCCATTAAATTCAACAATTTCTCCTACCATGTATAATAGACATAAATAATTGTTCCAATGAACTTTTACCAGAAATACATGGCCGATCTAACATGCCATCAGATCTTCTCCTCTTTCTCTCACATATTCTCACTGAGAATCAAAACCAATTAACACACATCAGCAATTTTGAAAAAAAGGACAAAAACTAAAAAACACAAATACCAATAGAAGAAAACAAGATTAAGAAATATAAAGAATTATCTACGCAGATTGTTAACTCCAATTTCCCAACAAATCCAATATACGTCAAATACAAAAGATGAGAGGAGACCTTGTCTAAGAAACCTGCGGCGAAGCACATCACAAAAGTTATTCTGATCGGGTCCAGAGCCATCAATGCAATGACTGGGGCCTATTTCCCCTAAATTATCAAAGAAATAGCACTTGCAAGCCACATTTTGCGGATACACATCCTGGTGCATCCCGTCTGGCATAAGAAATCAAAAAGTAATCATACATCAGCATACACCATTAGCTCAAATCACATCGTCATGCAAATCTGAGTTCCACAACATCACAATCCTTCAAGTTTTAAAAAGTTTCACTCACACACACTCACACATGCATACAGAGACGACGCAGATTATAATATACTGTCAATCCACATCGCTATCACACTGTCCGGTCCGTCGACTAACTTACTCAATTCAACTCTTTCCATTTTGTACCATATGTAGTGTAATAGCACTATGCTAATGCTTAGTAGTACATGTACAGTAGCTAAATGACTTGCGAGCAACAACGAAGCGCACTCCAATCCGAACGGAAAAGACAACAAAAAGCCTAGTGCTCCAAATTTGAACAAATCTAGAGAGAGAGAGAGAGGTCTAGCCTTCAGCAAGTTTGAGATCCTCCTTCAGTCTGAGAATCTGTTCCTTCCGCTGCTTCGCCTATAAAATTCAAAAAACCTAGATTCAAAAGTTCGTTCACTTTACTTCCACCAACAAACGGACAAACACGATCGCGAAAATATAAGAAGAAAAGGAAGTATAAGATCGTAAACCTTGCGCTTCCATTTGATAGCGTCCTCTGATTCAGAGGCATTAGTGCGAACACCTTGAGTACCGTCGCCATTAGAAACAGTAGCGGCGGTTGTGGTGGCGGAAGAAGAGTGAAGCTTCTGACGGCGTTTGGATTCGATAACCGCCATTGCGAGCGCCAATTTCAGATTCGGATCTAGATCATCGTTTGCGTTCATCGCCTGATTCTCCATTTTTTTGGGGGGGGGGGGGGTTTGTTTTTAGCTAACTGAACGAGCGCGGGAATAAAATTCGAATTTGCTGTTGGTGTTCGACTTATTTATATATAAGGAAGAGAAAAAGCGGGACCATGGGCTTCTATCACATTGGGCCGATTCGCCCGAATTACACTATGCATAGCCGTTATATTGATGACGTAGTACAACAAAGCGTTAAATTTAAAATTATTTTTTAATTATTGCAAATAACAATTTTTATAAGTTAGTATAAGAAAACAGTATTTTTGGGGGTGTTTTGAAAGTTTGAGAGTTGAGTTACGTATTTTGGTTTTACGATTGCATTACAAACGTTTGCGCTTCTTGTTTTCTGAATCTTTTTAAGACAAAAATATAAATCGGGATGGAACACTTGAGTTATGCATGCAAGTTCTTAAATGAAAGTTTAATTCAATTTGTTTAACTAAATAAGAAATTTAACTTTTCAAAACAAACAATAGGATAAACAGAGTGCAAACTCTTCACAAATAAGCATTTTCCATGGACCAAATATAAGTTGCGGTGTTTCTGGAATTGTGAAATCATCTTTTGCTTTTAGAAATACTTAGTTTTAACTTTTAGAGTTTTAGTGTCTTTTGAAACTTAAATGCTCACTAGGGTTATGTTCTATTTTCCAAAAGAAGGCACACTGTTAGAAATGTTTATATAAGAAACAAGGAGACCCATATTCATTACCTCGTACCTTAAAAATGTGCATAACACAACTTCACCAAATTATAGATTTGTTATTGCAACTTGTACGAAAATATCTTATTGTAGAAAGACGGGAACTCCAAAAATTTCCCGACTACAAAATGGCACAACAAAAATTTTGGTTGATTAACCAACAACAATAAATAAGCAAAAACCGGTCATTACACATAAATATAGTTTCTCTTTTAGAATTTTGCAAAGTCGCATTATGACTCACATGTTTGAGTTTGACAAAACTTAATAAGTCTAAGAAAATAAATGTATTTAAAACTAATCAAGTACAAAAACAAATGGGCCCTTGTAGAGGAAGCCCTTCATCTCGAGCAAACCATGGCTTCAGAAAAGTCTAACCCGAGAACCAAAAATCTTTATATTCTAACATAACTCTTTTCTCTCTAATGAACACACACTGTGACCTCAAGAAAAATATACAGCCCACTATAGGCACCTGTTCTTCATAACTCCCACCTCCATCTTTCCACTATTGTTGGCATAATTAGAAGCACAAGGAGAAAGGGAGTATATGAAGTTACAGGTGACTTCCGCGAGCCCTAAAAAAGGCTCTGGCATGCTGCAATATCAGACGCTTGTGATTCCAAAATTGCCTTCCCGTTGGGGGCAGCGCTAACAATCTTCTTTGCAGCAGCAAATATAGCCTTCTGATAATAGTCATCATCCACGACTCCGAGAATCTCTTTTACAACCTTGAAGTCCAACCCTCCAGCCAAAACCAGCTTCCCGATAATCTCACCAAAATGTTCCGGTGCCTTTGGTAAATCAATGGCAAGATCAATCAGTAGTTCACCATATCCAATGCATCCAGCACTGATATCCTTTGCATTAATAACCTTCTTCGCAAACAAGTACTGCAGAAGTTTTCCAACCGGTTCCACACGAGAAGGATTTTTCTCCAAACCAAGAGAAATTGCCTCTTTCACAACTTCACAATGATAAGCAGGGGACTTCAATTCTTCAACACATTGTAAAGCTTCATCCAAAAGAAGAACGCTGAAGTACTCCTCCAGGAGTGACTTTGTCTTTCTCTTGAGCTCCTCTGTGTTCAATTTTGTAGTAGGTACCCTTGGTTTTTCAGTAACTGGTGTTACAGACACTGTTGGAGCCTGTCTAACTGGAGGAACTTCAGGTGCAGGAGCCACTGTGTTTCCTCCATAGTTAATTGAGCGAACGGGGGGTCCACCGCTACCTTGCAAGAGGGCACTGGTTCTCCCGCCCATACCAGTAGCCTGAGATGGATATCGCTGGTTGGCAGACGGCGATTTCCCCATCAGGGGAGGCTGGCGCCCTGGAGTTGCGTTGGTCGAATTATCACCTCTTGGCATAGAACGAGATCTCGGCACTTCCCAGTTGTCATTATCCATTCCAGGCATTCCAGGCATCTTTCTTGTTCCTGGCATCCCAGGCATCATACCTCCTGAGCCAGGCCGGTTCCCTGGGAATCCACCAGGGCTTATGTTCCCTGGAGAACCAGAAGTGACTCGGCTATTTCTCATATTAGCAGTAGCACCTGGACGTAATCCAAGATTCTTTTCAGCTTCAGAGTGAATCTCAGTGATTGTTTTAGCTTTCACCTGGTAATTGAGAATATTATGCAGTTAATAAAAATACAACAAAACTTGTCAAGAATAGAAATGGTTAAAGCTAAAACAATTACTTCTTCCCGTCTTGGAACCCAATTATTCGCCCGCATATCAATGACATCACGAACCATAAATCTTAGCCGTGCAACCAGCTGAGAGTTTGAAGATAAATCCTTCAAGCGGCTAAAATAAATATCATTAATATGCTTTGACTTTTGGTTCTCGTCAAGCTGCTTGCCTATGGTGTTAAAGAACTGGCATATGGCCTCAACATTTTCCTCTGCTGGACAAATCTTGTCATCCTGTCCCAAGAGTTCCTGCACTCACAAAAAACCATCCTATCAGAACATGTCTTTTAACTAATAATGGAATTATTGGAAATACACTGCAAACATCAACTGAAGGACGAAAGATGTGAAAGAGAACCTTAACAATGTGATGAACAATCTTTTCAGGAACCATCTTCTGCTTCAGAAGTTCTCCAATCAGCCTGATGTTCCCAAGTGTGCGAAGTTTGAGTAGCCTTTCTTTATCTCTCCGTTCTTGTTCCTGCTCAGGAGCGGACATTTGCCTAACCTCTTGCCTTAGTTTATCAGCACCTTCAAATTCCTCCTGGCAGTTATTCAAGAGGACTCGTTTAAAGGTAATTTCTTTACCGCCCGGCTCATCAGATGGGAATGGAGGGAGCTTTTCATTTAGATCTGAGCACAGCAAGGCATACATGGGGCAAAATGTTGGCTCCAACACGGCCTTGTCAAATATCAAGGAGATGACTCCCTATAGAGAACAGAAAGCCAGTATAAGATATACGAAAAGGCAAAAACAACAGAAAATTGTAGTACAGAAATGAGAACAAACAAATTAACGCAGGAAAGAAAGAAGACATGTCTAGTTAATGATCTCAAATAGTCATCTGTACCTTCAAAATGTCGGCTGTTGTGATTCCAGAGTCAATCAATTGACCTTTAAGAAGATCAAATTTCTCGGGAGTCAGCTTGTTCAGAATACTGCAAGAACCGTAAGGAAATTTATCATCTATTCTTGGCCATAAGGAAATGTTACACAGAAACAGACAATAATGTCCACATAAAGAGTCATTAATAAAACCAGACATACTAAATATGCTGCAATCTTGAGGATGTAAGATAACTTACCCTTTCACCGATTTCAAAACACGCTCCTTCTCGGAAAGATTCCCTCTTCGAACAGACCATGGTACATCAGCCTTGATCAGAGCAGGTGCTGCCTGTTCCAAAACCATCAGATGAATTCTCATAATTAGAATCAAAAATCATTAAAAGGCGGGTCATGGCATTAACTCAACGCACCATTAAGATTCTTAATTCAGGAGCACAACTAACATGAAACACGTGCATTTTTTGTACCATCAGCGTATACATAGATAGATTGAATCTGTTGGGAGTATGATCTTCTCTATTAAGCAGTGCTATCTAACATGCTCACACAAATAGCAAACAGCATCTCTACTTGAATTTATCAACCGAACAATAAACCAAATAAATAAAATAGCGAACAAAAAATCCAACAGAGGAGCACAAACAAACAGACACGGCCAACATGTTGCCCAACCTCAAAACATTGGGATTGGTTCAAGTATGTTGCTCAACTTTTAGCATGGGTACCAAAAATTATCTTTATTCATTATTAATTGTTATTATGCTGCTTTCTCTGAACAGGCTAACAAAATAGCTTAGGAGACTCTCACTACAGACACTTAAAATAGTAAACACCAAGAAAAACAACAGCACAGTGGTATTCAATAGTAATTTTACCCCTTGATTAGAAGAAACTTGTCCTCTGCCAAACTGCGAGCTCAACTGCTCCTGTCTAGAGTCAAACCGGCCACCAAATTCTCTGTCTCGTATTCCCTCCCATGATCTCTCCTCTGCTTGCGCAGGAAGTTGCGCAGAGCGATTGCGCCAGTCCCGGTTGTCTGGCTCAGTATAGCGATTCTGTGTTGGAGTCGGAGGCTAAAAGACGGAGAAAAGTCATCAATCACATCAAAACAAGAAATACACATAAGATGGAACGTTAGAATGAAACAAATTCACTTCAGCCTTTACACGCTCCAGATAGATATCAGATGGTATTCTGAGTCTGATTTAGAAGCTGATAGTGAAAACTTGCCCAACAAATTATCATCCAATGTATCAACAAGATGAATAGATAAAGATAAAAGCAAAAGGGTATATATAAACCAAAGTTCTCATCAACTCTTACAACCTCAAAAAGACATCAATAGGCAAACTCAGGGGAGCAAAATGATGTATCAAAACAAAATGCCAATCAATCATAATAAGAACATGGAGACATTACTACTGTAAATGGGAAGATAAGAACTTACATTGTTGTCGGCACGACTCCAGCTTGGATCTACACCAAAAAATTCAGCTTCAACTTCTTGTTTAACTTTGAGAATATCCTCTGTGATTTCAACTACCTGAAAAGATATAATGAAACCCATTAAAGCTAGTAACAGTGGCAACCCATCGAGAAGCCAGGAACGACAACCATTGAACGCATCATGATAAAAATTCTTCGCACATAAAAAGAAAATATCACAATAAGAAGTAACTTGTCTAAGCATAGGTGAAGTTCGAAATGTCAAATAAAACAAGGAACGACATTAAAGCGCAGCTTTCATTAAATAAATTAATTACACAATAAACATGTGAGACAGATAATATAACGAGTAAAAATAAATTACAACAGAAGGAACTGGAAATAAACTTAACTTAATTACGAAATATAATAGAAACAACATACACGTGTAGGAACATTGCTTGATAAATATGCCTTACCTCCCTTAGCTGCAGCAGTTGGTCTCTGGTATAGCGGATCCGCTCATGGCTGTCAAATAGAGACTCCCCAGTCTGTTAATAACAAGAATCAATTTTAAAATAAACCAACAAAGATGCATTTGTAACAGATCACTCCCCATAGAAAATTAAGTAAATCTATTAAATAGAGTGCAAAAATCTCAATCCAAGATATACAAACATTACATACAGACTTCACTAAACGACAAATACCAACGACTTACAACACATAGTATTAAATTACTCCCGGACATTATACCTAAGGCGGTTGCATGAACCATTAAAACACCCAGGCTATACGACAAACCTACCATACATTCTTCTACCAAAACGATCTACAAGGACATAACGGACCCATGCACGTATGGACATTTTCATAGACATTAATCAATTAAGCAATTCAATAACCATAGCAAACAATTTAATTTAAATATACTTCAAATTCAGTTTTCACAGATAGCAACCAATTAAGATCGTCAAGCAGTAATACGTGATTTAGACCTTTGAAAACTCAGCATTGCAAATACAAAAGTTTCAGTGACCGCAGGTTCTTTATGGACATGCTGGCACTCAATGCATGCCCACCTAAAAGCCTACACATTGCTTTACGTCCACATTTACAGCAACTACACGTCTTAAGCGCAGTGCCAAGAATTAGGACGATATTACCGACCGAAAAAAGTACACCACCAAATACAATTTCACAAACACTGATATTACCAGTCGACCGCAAAGTTAACAACTTTAATACAATGGGGAAAAAAACTTAATCTTTACTCACATCTTCAACACAAAACCATAGTAAAAATCGAGAAAACACGACTCGAACCCATCAATTTCCAATCTTTCTCAATTACACCGAAACAAGTTAAAATCTTTGACCAAAAGAGCGATAAGTACTTAAAAAAAACCCTATCAAAATCGAAAAACACAACAAATTCAAGTAATAAAACACACAAACTAACAAAAACCCTAGATCTAACCACTAAACCACCAATTGCTTAAAAAAAATCAACCTTGAATGGAGCACCGGCACCACCGTGAGGACGCAGCAGGGGAATATCAGAATTCGCGGCGGAGGTTTCAAAGCGCGGCCCGAAAACCCTGCTACCGCCGCGAGTTCCGCCACCTGGTCTTAAACTCAACACCGTCTGATCAGCCTGCATAACTCGATTAATCGTGCGCCGTCAAATTCAACAACAACAACAATAAAAACCTCGTACTGAATGGTGAACTTAGGGTAGAATTTTCCTTTTCTATTTTTTTTGTTTTCTGTTTGTTATATATATATATATATAAATAAATATATATAGAGATAGATTGGTAGAAGGAAACTGGTAAAGATAAGGGTACCAGTGAAACAGGGATTTTATTATTTATTTCCTCTCTCTATTGGGAGAAGGAGAGGAGGTCGAAGGAGGAGGAGGTCAGAGGCGTTATGCAGTGTTATTAATATAACGGGTAACCCTAATTGGGTGGGCTAAAGTTTTGGGGTCTTTTTTGGAAATACTGAGATTTTGTGGATACGAGTTATTGGGTGTGGTTTGTAATATAGGGAAACGTTTAGAATCTGTAGATATTTATTTTGATACTTTACTAGGAATCTTTTACTATTTGGGGTTGTTATTTAACTATTTGAGTCTAAAATTTGATTATCGATTATTTAGAAGAATTACATAATTATGAAATATATCTAGCTTAAATTATTATGATAACATATTATTTGTTAAATAAAATTACAAATCTAAATAGTAATTTATTCATTATGTAAATTTTCTGATACTTAAGATATGATGTTTAAATTTTCAAGGATGTTTTTGTCATTTTATTCTAAATTGATGAATTTTATATTTAGCATCCATGATGATGCATAACAGCATATGTACTCCAACAAAATAAACTATATTGGGTCGGACGTATATGATACCGATATGTCTCTCATACTTGCACCAAACGTGTCTCATACGTTATGTGGCGTACTCATTAATTTTAAAAAATAAAAATTCTGATACGTTTTTTGATTGCGGACAAACATGTTATGTGTGTTTTTTTTTTTACTTTTAATTCTTCTATATGTTATGAATTGTAAATTTGTCACTTGATAAACGCTAACTTGAAACTATTTTGTTTGTTGAAGAAATTAGTAAAAAACCAATTATTGATCTTCATGTTCATTTGAATGTCAAAGTAAATTACTTGAAAACGTTATTGTTAATTATATTCTATTTTTTGTTAGGATGACTTTATGTAGTAAAGTCTTTTGACTAGTGTTTTATTTAAATTGATTTACTTATTATTATAAAAAGGGCATCGAAATTTGTGATCACTTAGAATCCTCTATGCCAAATCTTGTGCCATTCTCTATGGCAGTAACCATAAGGCGACACGTGTCCACACGGTCCCCTCTACTTTGCTTTCTGCATTATAATCCCTACCTTTAAACTTCTAAGACCTCTAAAAGTTTGAAATGTTCCATTTTATTCCCATAAATTGGAGAGTTTTATTTTGGTATATAAAATGGTATCAGAGCCAGTATTTATTTATTCAATGGAAACTTATATTACAAAATTATAATTTACTTTAAGAGAAAAGTATTTTACAAACATGAATAATCCAGTAATGGATGACATTTGGTTTCCCCCAATTTCGTTCTTTTTAAAGGACCGAAAACCACAAGTATTAAGTATTTTATCAATATTTTAACTAAATGCCTTGCGGTTCAACAAACTTTTATTGAACATCACGAGGTTCTATGTTGCGACTTAGAACAACAAACATGTCCCATGAACAAGGCCAGACTCGAAGGGGTCAAGCGAATAAAAGATAGCCTTAAAAGGGCCAACAAGCAGAGTTCGATACTAAGCTTATAATGCCTGGTGTCACTCTTGAACACGAGCTTGAGCTTTTGATGAAGAAGCTTGAAGACCTGGCCAGACAAAGACCGATTAACATCCACAGCACTAGAGCCAAGTACATGGCGGTTAATGGTCTTACGGCGGAGATCGGAAGGATTAAGAGATTGATCATCGAAAGAGACAATAGATGAGCAATCTGGCGTTGCCAAATTTCAACGAGCTCGAAACCGATAGCACCAAGCTATCCCAAGATCTCAGAGAAATCCAGAAAACAGTCCAGACATATGGTAACCATATATACCATATACCCGAGCAACTTCAAGAACTCCAAGACAAGCTTGAAACCATGTCTAGGCGTCAAAAGGAGGTCTTGGAAAGTTTGCTGGATGTCCAGAAGAGAATGAAGAGTTTGGAATCACAACCCAATTCTTCAGGAAGAAAGAGAGAAGGATTGTTACCTCCATCTTATGGAACAGAGCCACTTCTACACCAGAAAGGCAAGACCGTAGAAGTAAAACGGGAGTTGACAGGAGGAGAAAAGATGAGAGCTTTATTAAGAGGAGAATCAGTTCCTCAGAAAAAGCCATGACTGATCGTATCCATCTTGACGAAGTCAACTTCGGAAATTTGCAAGATCTACACGACCTTGCAGAGTCATTCAACGGATTAAATCTGGTGGATCTCAAGACTCATCAGATAACTCAACATGCAGAGTCTTCCAGTCATGCTCCACCGTCAGTACCAGAGAACAGCGGAGTTAGCAATCCCCCACAACAAGATGAGCACATGCCACACCAAGGAGACTTTGTTCCCAGAGGAAATTCACATCCAGATTTCATAAGGCCCGGCATAACCAGATCTCGAAGAAGGCGAGATATAAGGGAAACACCATATGTCAAGTCCCAGCTTGACCCTATACATCCGTATGGGTTAATGCTCAATCTTGATACCCTTGATTTCAAAAACAGGGAGCTGCTAATTGACGATTGGGCCTCAGCAATGAGGATTGCAGCATGAACCCTTGATCTCAACAAAGAAGCATTCATATTGTTGCTGAATATGAGCTTGGAAGGGTCAGTCAAGATCGCCTAGGAACAAACAGACCAGGGAACCAAAGAAGAAGTTGCGGCAGGAGAATCTATGAAGAATATCGTAGATAAAATGGCAAAAGTATTCAAGATACTTTTTATTGGAATTGGTTACTTCGAGGACTCAGAAGGAAACTTTGGAGGAGGCCGAGAGCAAGCCAAAAGATATGAAAGAGCATTGTATAGTCTAGAGTTACACGACATATGTAATATAGACTTATACATAAAACTCTTCACCGAGTACAAATAGAAGTCGAAGGTAGGCGATGACACGACCATCCCACGGTTCTTCTCCAAAATCCCAAGTCCATGGAGGGAAAATGCTGATAAAAGAATACGAATTGCCTCAAGGTATCGATACCGTGGCAAGAAGAATGTCTTTTCTCAAGAGTAAACTCGCCGAATGGTGCCAAAAGGCAGCCAAGCTAAAGAATTACAAGAGGCTGCGAAGAGTCAACAAAAATGTTACTCTTTGTTGCGAAAGCAACGACGTCCCAACAATTGTCGGAGGAGCCAGAGAGCATAAGAAAAGAAAGAAATATCCTTATGCCAGAGAAGAAAGGCGGGGCAAAGAGAGATCATCATGGAAACCTAGAAGATTCTGGTCCAAACAAAAAGCCAGAAGTTACAAATCAGGACATCGTCCAGGACCAAGCCGTGGACGTCCAGCTACAAGCCGAGATAGATCCAACATGATATCTACCAAGAGAACTTTCAGAAGGGCACACACCAGAGCCAATGAAAGTTTTAAAGATTGTAATTGTTGGACATGTGGTGCTCCAGGCCACATCTCTACCGATTGTCCGCAAAACCAGGGCCGAAGAGTCAAACGGTTCGAGGCAACGCCGGAAATTGAGGAGGCCGTTTACTACAAAGATCTTATTCAAGTATATCGGTTCGAGGACATCCCCTCAGACGAAAGTATATACGAAGAAGAAGAATACAACGATGAGTCTTCTGAATCAGAATCAGACTGAGGAAGAGGAAATCTTCCATCAGGAGATGCAAGAGGATATCTCGGGGTTTTTCTCACAGACAAGTATATCACATAAAGCTCTGATGAGAATTATGAAAGAGGATCCAAAACTTCGCATTTATGACGGCTTCACAGTCGGCAAGATGGAGAGAGCCTTGACACAATTAAGTCTAAGGCAAAGGAAGCATCATATCATTTACAAGGTCACTGCGGGAGAGCTCGCAATCCCAATGGAGATGACCAATAATGTGATGGAGATGCAGTTAGTTCCCATGATGGAAATCAAGGAGGAACTAAACAGACTCAACAGGGAAGTTGCCCAGAAGATGTCATGGATCCATATCGGAGCCATAAGGATCTTGCTTAAGGCAACGTTCAAAGAACGAGTCAATTCCCCAATCGACATTGCTGTCTTCGATAGAAGAATTCAAAATTTGAAAGATGCATGTCTAGGTGGAATCTCCGGCAACTTATTCGCAGAAAAAGTGGCAATGTTTATCTATCCAAAGATTGCCTATAACCTGGCGGATCGAGACTTTAATAGAGCGTTAACCCTTCATCAGGATTTCAAAAATAAAGATCTGATGAAAGAAGGGAATAGACCATACTCTATTACATACATCATCTCATACGCCCTCTCTAATACCCATCATTCTGAGGTATTTCAGAGAAAAGAGTTCGTTGAGATCCCAGAAATTTTCGAGAAGGTTGCCCAAGCGGTCAAACCAGAAATTTCTGATCTGCCCCATATCCAAGAAATGGACATGATTATCAGAGATCAGCCAGTGCTAAATCAGACAGCTAGCCACAGGTTTGAGCAAAGACGAGCTTCGTTTAGTGAGAACCGAATGACAAGCCAAAGGACAAGCCAAAGGATGGGAAAGAGACCCATTCTTGAAGCTATCACTAGACCAGGCCAGTTCATCACCGAAGGAGAGCTTCAATGTCCGACAGGATGGAGTATAATCGAAGTAATTTTCGATATTACTCAGAAAGATAATACCTTTCCAAGCAACGCTTTGTATTATCTCCAACAGCCCTTACCAGGAAGATATCAAGGACGTAAAAAACTGGGAAGTATGGATTTCACAATACAGGGAATCGCAGGAAGATTAACCGAGAATTTAATACTCGGACTTGAATTTCTCGAGGCACATAAACCTTGGGAAAAGATTCAAGATGGAATGGAATTTACAGTGGAAGGAAAAAGATACAGAATTCGATGACCACTAGTCCATTCTCCATATACATCTCAGTTGGGATGTTATATGAAAAATACAGGGCAAAATACTTTGCTGCATACATTGATTCAGGGGCGGGAATATGTACGACAAAAAAGAACGTGTTTCCTTCCAACCTCGAAGAAGAATTACCAGCGGTTGCAGGAAGAGACTTCTCTAAAAGGATTATCACCTTCAAGAGAGGAATCAAGCAAGCAGAAATACTCATAGGAGGTGCATGAGGCAGCCCTTGGTACAAGGTCAAGACGCCACCTATTTATTTCTATGATACAGGAGCAGATATACTCCTAGGCAACAATTTCCTGCAGGCCTTTAAAAGGGTTACACAGGACAATGAGACAAGAAGACTTATTCTCACAACGCCTTGTGACCATAAGATTCTCATTCAACGGGTAAGAGAAGCATTTTACCGTAAAATGCCTTTCAATTTTCGCAGCAAGCGTGGTGATGAAGG
Source organism: Linaria vulgaris (assembly GCA_948329865.1). Classification (NCBI taxonomy): domain Eukaryota; kingdom Viridiplantae; phylum Streptophyta; class Magnoliopsida; order Lamiales; family Plantaginaceae; genus Linaria; species Linaria vulgaris. The sequence goes on from OX415254.1 coordinate 94,270,224, forward strand.
ACAGCTTCGACACCCAAAAATGAGAGATCAACGCAAGTATGGAGAAGCAATACTCCAGCTGAGAGCAGACCTGGTAGGAGAAGATGATCCAGATACAGAAAGGATCAAAGAAACAACGATTAAGCTTCTCAAGGTCAGTATGGAAGGAGTATCGCAAACAGATATCACTAGTGAAGAGCAAATATCACTTGAAGATATCAAAAACAAGATTCAAAGGAATTTCAGCGAAGATCCTTTGGCATGGTGGAACAAAAATGAACTCCAAGCTTCCTTGAAACTCCGGAAGGGAAAAGAGCATGAGTTCGTACGATACAAGCCTATTCTGATGAATCAAAGTGATCGTGAGGATATGCAAATGATTCTTAAGGAACACATTGACCTTAGGTTGATATCTCCAGGAGTCTCACCGTACAGTAGCCCAGGCTTTCTGGTAAGAAACCATAGCGAGATGAAGAGAGGAAAACCAAGGCTTGTCATCAACTATCAAGGCATCAATAAGATCCTAGAATTTGATGGCTATACATACCAAGCAGGGAACACCTAATTAATTGCGTCAAAAATGCAAAGGTATTCTCTAAATTCAATTGTAAATCTGGTTTCTATCAGATTAAAATGCAGGAAGAAAGCAAGAAGTTTACTGCCTTCTCCACGCCACAAAGACACTACATTTGGAATGTGTTGCCTATGGGTTTGGCCAACGCACCCCAAATATACCAAAGAAAAATGGATATTTTTTTTAAAGATTACTTCAGTTTCATGTTCGTCTATGTGGACGATATCCTCATAGCATCCAAAACAGTTAAAGAACATCTCAAACATCTTGAGATCTTTTCAGACATCTGTTTCAAGAATGGATTAGTGTTATCCCAAAAGAAAGCAGTAATTCTAACAAGGAAAATTGAATTCCTTGGCATCAAGATTGACGAATCATGTATCATCCTCCAAACTCATTTGGTTGAAAAGGTACGTGATTGCCCGGATAATCTCAAAACAGTTAAACAGCTCCAATGCTTTTTGGGGTTAGTTAATTTTGCAGGAATGTTTATTAACAATCTTGCAAGCTACAGGAAGATATTCAGCCCCTTACTTAAAAAGGATGATGAGTTCAAATGGACAGATGAACATACAGGGGCGGTACAGCAACTAAAGAAGTTGTGTCAAAACCTTCCAAAACTTGCTATACCTAACGATGAAGACGGTCTGGTACTATATACAGATGCTAGTGATCATTGGTGGGCGACAGTTCTAACAAAGGTTGAACCAACAAGAGAAGTCCCATGCAGATATTGCAGTGGTGTATTCGCAGACAATAATGCGGCCAGATGGCACATTAACGAGAAGGAGTTCTTTGCTGTTCGCAGTGCATTCAAAAAATGGCCTATGTTTTTACTTGCAAAGAAATTTACCTTAAAAATTGATAATACAAGTGTTAAGGCTTTCTTAAAAAACAAAATAGAAAGTAAACCCGAAAAAGCCAGACTCTTAAGATGGCAAGCAGAGTGTCAATATTACGATTTTGACGTTGTGATTATTAAATCTCATGAAAATGTTCTTGCAGATTTCTTAACACGAGATGGAGCCCAGTGAAGCCAACAACATTCTTACAAGGTGGAGGCATCTTGGGGACAACCTTGAAGAACTAAACAAGGCTATAGACAACCTAGCTATCAATGCAAAGGCTTCTGGACATGTGCAAGAGAATGACCTTAACAAGGTCCATACTGAAATGAAAGCCGCAAGGCTTCATGGTACCATGTTATGGGACAACCTTTATGGCCCCCTTATGCGAGACGCTTCAGAATCAAGATTTATCTCTGAAGTGCGAGTGCAAGACGAAAAAATTTGTGAGTCAAGCACTATTTTCCCAAACACAGGAAAAGATCCTTACGATGACGAAGAGGATTCTGAAGGCAAGAAAGATTCTAAGATGGAAACATTTGAAGAATCCGATCAGTCTAAAAAATTAGAGACTAAAATCAACAAGAGAGATTCTAAGATGGAAACATCTGAAGAATCCGATCAGTCTAAAAAATTGGAGACTGAAATCAACGAGCTTAATCTTAGACCAAGGATTGGAAAATCTAAGATCCAAAGTGATAACATAAAACCATCCCCATTGATAGAATACCAGAGAACATGGGAAAGGTTGTACACGAGAATGGGACTTGTCCCAGGTAAATCCTTGACCGATTGGTCGGGAAAATACCCACGAGTTTGGACTCTACCGGGTGCAAAACCGGAGAGTGTACGAGAGTGGTTTAACTTTGGCTGTTTAGCCTTAGTCTTCACTACATCACCAGGGTTCCTGAAAAATTCAAAATTGCCAGGATGGATATACGAGGGAGTATATGGATCATGGAAAAATAACCACACACTCGGACGAGGTGAAACTATGGAACTAAAATTCATTTCAGCAGCACCAGAGATCAATGGAAAAGGTTTCTTTCCCAGCTTTCATTTCATTAAGCTACAGAGACCATACATGAAAGCTTTAGACTTCATAAAGCCACCACCAGAGGAACAACTTCTAGTTGCTCCGATATCAGAAGATGATATCACGACAAGAAGGGCTTGGGGACTTTGGGTTTGTCTAACAGAAATGGACAAAGTCAAATATTCGTTCAAAACGTTCCAGAACGCGGAAAACGGATCACTCATGCTCAACTCTATGACAAGCACCACTACTCAGTTTGCCGAAACAACATTTGAAAATAAAAGGCAAAAATTATTGAGAAACGATATTCCGTCGACGGCAGAGACTAGACGAAAAGCGTGCAACATGATGCACGTCAGAAAGTGGAAATGTCGCATTTGTCTAAAACGCCTCGAGCAAAATGAGCCTCTTTTCGGCAAAAGATTCCCAATAAAAAAGGACAAATGAGAATATGACAGGGAAAACTCAACCAGGCCCGGAAAGATGCCTCGTGCCGAGAAAAGGACAAACTTCTCTGACAAAGGAAATGAGGCCATGTGATTGAGCAGAACAGGATAACCCCTACTTTCAAAAAAGTCATGATAAAAGGGGCCACGACAAGGAATCTTGAACAACCATTCCATCATCTGTTAAATAATGGAGGGACCGCAAGCTAAGTGGAACAAGATGTAAGCCATGACGATTCCACTATCAAGAAAGGATGAAGTCCGCAATTGAAATCTGCGATCTCATCTATATATAGAAGAGCTGAAGGAAGCAAAGGATATCGAAGAACCTCCTTTGCTTTCTTACCGAAAAATAAATTGTATCAGAAAATATTTTGAGTTTAGATTGTATTAAGTTTTCAATTCTGTTTTTCATTTCTGTTTTTAAATACGAGTGTATGTGTGTAAGGAGCATAGCTACTATGAGTAGCTAAACAAGTAACTCTTCTCTAAAAGAGTTATGATATTGTAATAAATAAGTTTCCATTCTATAAATAAAATTATGGCAATTGCTTAAGCATATTTTCCGTTTAAATATTCAGCCTGTACCACAAATAGTATCTTATACGCCCGGAGTAGGAAACGAACCAAAACTGTGCTAGTTGCCGTTGAAGGAGCCATTGCAGAAACCATCGGTTGCGGTCGCGTGGTTAGTCGAGGAGACTGTAAAATCTGGTGGAAAACCCGACGACAATTTGGTCAAAAGAGGTACTGTTTTAATTCAGAGTGTTTATTTATTTGATCGGAAGCATGCTGGGCCTGATATGGTCGTAATGGACTATATCCATTTGAATGAATACTGAAAATAAAACTATCAAAATTTATCGGGGTAAAATTTAAAATTCATAAAAGATGGCTTCTTAAAATTGCAAAAAGAAGAAAGGGTAATTCTGCAAATAAGTAAAGTGGGTGCAGTAAAGTCATTTGGGGACCACTGAAACAAGTGTTGTCTTGTAGCTATTACCACAGAGAATGACACACCATTTGCTATAGAGGATTCCTGTTGATTTGTGATATTATGGAGTTTGTTGTAGGAAAGTCTTTTGTATCGTATTTATTTAAATTGATTTACTTGTTATTATGAAAAAGGCATCTAGATTCGTGATATTACAAAGTTTGTTGTAGTAAAGTATTTTGTATCATATTTATTTAAATTTGTTATTATGAAAAGGGCATCTAGATTCGTGATATTACAGAATTTGTTATAGTAATATTACTCTTGTATGCTTTTCTTTTCCGCATGTTAAGTTCTATAAAAGGGTTTTTTGCCCTCACGTATTTATTTTTATTTATTTATTACATGTGTGAATGCATGATATAAATATTATATAGGTTAATGTAAACGTATCTTTGTTGTTTTTATCATCATATTTGTTCTGTACTGTATTTGTATAGCCGTATTTTTATCCTTACAACATTGGGTAATATATTTCAACTAAGCACAATTTTACCCCTTTTGGAATCTTCTTCTTTTTTTTTTTCTTTCTATTTGATTCTTTTTCATTTGCCAAACACAATAATTTGTGTGTGACTTTCAACTTACATGTTTTGTTAACTATGGACACTTTATTGTTGGTTTTCTTTTCTTTCTTTCTTTCTTCCTTCCTTATTTTCTTTTTGAGAATTATAAAACACAATCGACGTCTCTGCCATCTAAGAATTCAACTCTTCTATCACTTTTCTTTTTCAATGTCCTTTACATAAATAAAAAATGGTCGGTTAACCCTATAAAATTACTATTACAAACTCTCATCTTTAACTCGTTTCTTCTCATCGAACGACATGCTTCTTTTCAAGTCTCCAAAAGTAGTTGTTGAAGGATGACGTTAACAATCTTTGATTTTCATTAAGAAATGCACAAGTGTGAAACAAAACTAGAAGTTGATGGCTGGAAGAAAAAAGTACGAGGAGCAAGATAACATGTAAGGAAAACATTACGTCTTTCATTATCTTCACATCCCTGCACTCATTTGAACACATTTGATAAGTAATACTGTAAATAGCGAGAATGTGAACTAATACTTGCGACGCATTTTCCATAACCTATCGGGCACTCATTTTTTTGTATACTATGATATTTATACAATATCTAAAAAGATATGCACGTAAATCACAATAAATGTGCTTTTCTTTTAGTGATTAACTATCATAATTATACAAATCGCAGCATATATATTTTTTGCTTAATAATTAACCCACATCGGCTCATATTCAAGTATGTTTATTTTACCACCGACAAGGTAGAATACCCGACCCTATTGGGTATTCAGATGCGGGTACTAATAGGGGAATGTAAGCAGTTTCTTTTTTTTCATTCTCGAATACACATGTACACTCCTTCGATCCCCTCACGCATGATTCTCGAATACACATGTACCATTCGATCCCCTCACGCTTGCACACACTGTCCATGAATGATTTTCCATTTGGTGTGTATCTTACTGCATCAAATATTTGGAAAATAGAAGCAACAAGAACTAATAGCCGTCCTAATTAACATATTCTTGTAGCCTAAGAAACCCATTCTTGTAGACTAAGATACTCATTCTTGTAGCCTAAGAAACTCATTTTTGTAGCCTAAGAAACTCTTGTATATATATTATTGAGGAGATTAATGAGAAGTCATTGAGGAAAATATCTTTCATGGTATCGAGCCTATAATTTTTCTTCTCTCTTCTCTCATCTCTACATGACAAACCCTAGTAAAGAGTCGCTGTCGTCTGACTCCTTCCAATCGAAGACGCCGCCGCCCCCCCACCATCTCTCCTAAATTTGTCCACGCCTTAGCCGTTACAAACGTCCGAAACTCCATCCCCTTTACATTAGATAACGAATCCGGCCAATACACCACATGGTCGGAGCTCTTCAAAATAAACGCTTGCGCGTATCAAGTCTTGGACCACATCCTTCCCAACATCAAATTCGCCTTCTCATCGGACGACTCCGACCTGGATCTATGGGATCGTCTCGATGTCATTGTGCTTCAATGGATATACGACACTATCTCTAATGACCTCGTGCATTCGATCATCAAGCCCGACTCGTCTGCCATGAAAGCTTGGGATCGCCTTGCGGAGCACTTCCAAGACAACAAAAGCACTCGGGCAGTGCATCTTGAGAATCAATTCTCCAACACAACTCTGGACGAGTTTCCCAACGTTGGTGCCTATTGCCAAAAGTTGAAGATGCTGGCTGATCAACTTGCCAGCGTTGGTGCTCCCATCTCTAACCAACGTTTGGTACTTCAACTCGTCGCTGGACTCACAGAAACCTACGGTGGTGTTGCCACCCTCATCCAACAAAGCGACCCGCTTCCCCAATTCTCGAAGGTTTGCTCTATGTTGTCGCTTGAGGAGACCAGCCTCACCAAATGCACAGCTCGCCTTGCTGAATCTGCCCTCATCAGTGCTGCACCGACCCCTCCTTCGACTGATCATGGACCGCATGCACTGCCACCACAGTCGCCGTCCTACGCTCCTCGCCCGTTCAACTCACGCGGTCGTGGAACCCAAGGGCGCGGTCGTGGTGGACGCGGATATGGTCGGGGTCCGCCTCACCCTCAATGGAATCCGTACTCGGAGCAGTGGTCCTATCCTCCATGGTCTCAGCCTCCCCCTCAACCTTGGGCCACACCTCCTTCACCATACCCCACCACGGCTTAGCAGCACCGTTCTCCACCACCATCCCGTCAACCCGGATTGCTTGGTCCTCGTCCTCAGCAGGCGTATAACGTTGATACTGGTCCGTCAAACCATACATATACTGATATTGAGTCCGCAATGCACACGCTCCATACTGGTCCGTCGAACCATACATATACTGATATTGAGCATTAAAAATCATATAACTGTTGGCAATGGCTCATCTATTCCAATTCACGGGTCGGGTCATGCAACTATTTCCCCTCCCTATCCCCCTTTATCTCTAAACCACAACCTACATGCTCCTCACATCATTAAAAATCTCGTTTATGTGCGTAAATTCACTCGTGATAACTCTGTTACTATAGAATTTGATTCCTTTGGGTTTTCTGTGAAGGATTTTATGACGGGCAATCATCTCATCCGGTGTAACAGTACGGGTGATCTCTATCCTCTTTTTCCGCCGTCAAACGTTGTCAAACGCCCTCTCCGCCCGTCCACCCGCCACCTTCACCGCCCTCTCATCTTCCCTCTGGCATGCGCGTTTAGGACACCCCGACGCTCCTGTGTTCGACTCCCTTCGTCGATCTAAGTTTATATCTTGTCCTAGTAGTAGTCGTACTTCTTTATGTTCTTCTTGTACTTTGGGGAAACACATTAGACTACCGTTTTTGGCCTCTACTACTGTTACTCAATTTCCGTTTGATATTATTCATAGCGATATTTGGACTTCTCCGGTGCCAAGTTCTTTGGGGCATAGATATGATGTTGTGTTTGTTGATGTTTATTCTGATTTCTTATGGACCTATCCTATCTCTCACAAATCACAAGTCTTCTCGGTTTTTTTGTCGTTTCACAAGCTTATTAAAACAAAATTTGAACGCGACATTAAAAACTTTCAATGTGACAATGGTCTGGAATATGATAATGCATCGTTTCACAATTTTTACAAACAACATGGCATGCAATTTCGTTTTTCTTGTCCTCACACATCATCTCAAAACGGCAAATCAGAACGTCAACTACGCACCATTAATAATATTATTCGTACCCTACTCGCGCATTCCTCTGTGCCGCCTTCTTTTTGGCACCATGCTCTACAATTAGCTACCTATCTTCTAAATATTCTTCCTCATAAACGCCTCAAATTCCTCTCCCCTCTCCAAGTCCTATCTAAAAAATGCCCCCATCTCTCTCATTTCCGGGTCTTTGGGTGCCTTTGCTTTCCACTTTTCCCGTCTACTACTATCAATAAGCTCCAACCACACTCTACTCCTTGCGTGTTCTTGGGTTTTTCTTCCAACCATCGGGGCTACAAATGCTATGATATCTCATCTCAAAAAATTATTATATCTCGTCATGTCCTATTTGACGAAACTATCTTTCCTTTCTCCACCATACACAAACCATCTCCCCACTCTTACTCCTTTCTTGACCCCGACCGTCATCCTCACCTCACAAATGCAATACTAGCCGACTCCTCTACTCCATCACGACCTTCTTCAGCACATATCGTGCCTCTGCCCTCACGGCTCAACACACCACCATCGCCTACTCTACCGTCTCCGCCATCAAGGCCTGCCCAACACCCGCCCAAGGTCACTACTCCTCGTCCCAATCCACACGCCTCTCATCCCATGACCACTCGCAGCAAACATGGAATCGTCAAACCTAAACAATTCTTTAATCTCTCTTCTATCTCTTCCCCTTCCCCACTTCCTCGCAATCCCGGGGTTGCCTTATCCGATCCTAATTGGAATATGGCCATGCATGGTGAGTTTAATGCTCTTATTAAGAATACCTCGGCCCCCTAATGTGAATGTCATACGCTCCATGTGGATTTTTCGGCATAAATTTAAATTCGATGGTTCTTTTGAGCGGTATAAAGCCCGTCTTGTTGGTGATGGAAGGTCTCAGCAAGTTGGCGTGGATTGCACTGAAACTTTTAGCCCGGTTGTTAAACCTTCCACTATTTGCACAGTGCTCAACATTGTTGTCTCTCGTTCTTGGTCCATTCATCAGTTGGACGTCAAGAATGCCTTCTTGCATGAGAACTTAGAGGAAACAGTTTATATGCATCAGCAATTGGGTTTTCGTGACCCTAATCGCCCGGATTCAGTTTGTTTGTTGAAAAAATCACTATGTGGCCTTAAACAAGCGCCCCGGGCGTGGTACCAACGGTTCGCGGACTTTGTGGCTACCATCGGGTTTATTCACTGTAGGTCGGATCATTCACTATTCATATTTCGACGAGGTACTGATATTGCCTATCTTCTGTTGTACGTCGATGATATTATTCTATGCGCCTCATCTATTGCTCTTCGTACCTCTATTATGGACCGCCTTAATGCTGAGTTTGCTATGAAAGACTTGGGGCCGTTAAGTTTTTTTTGGTGTATTGGAGTGACACATCATCAGCGTGGCTTGTTCTTGAGCCAACGCAAATATGCCGAGGATGTTATTGTGCGTGCAGGGATGTCCTCCTGCAAACCCTGCGCGACGCCTGTTGACACGAAACCGAAGGTTGGGGCTGCCGCGGACAGCCCCTTGTTCAGTGATGCAACCCTTTTTCGCAGTCTTGCTGGGGATTTGCAATATCTCACGATTACCCGTCCCGTCCCGATATCTCTTATGCCGTTCAGCAAATCTGCCTTTATATGCACGGGCCTCGTGACATTCACATGCAAGCTTTGAAGCGCATCATCCGTTATCTTCAGGTTACTCTTCATCTCGGTTTATACTTGTCGCCCTCGTCTCTGTCTGGCCTTACCTCTTATACTGATGTTGATTGGGCTGGATGCCCCGTTACACGCCGGTCCACATCCGGGTTACTGCATTTTTCTGGGTGATAATCTCTTATCCTGGTCTGCGAAGCGCCAACCGACGTTATCTCGCTCTAGTGCTGAAGCTGAATACAACGCCGTGGCTAACGTGGTCTCTGAATCTTGCTGGCTTCGAAATCTTCTTCTTGAGCTTCATTGTCCCGTCTCAAAGGCCACTATTGTCTACTGTGACAATGCTAGCGCGGTATATCTCTCTGGGAATCCTGTCTAGCATCAACGCACGAAGCATATTGAGCTTGACATTCACTTTGTGCGTGAAAAGGTAGCTCGTGGGCAAGTTTGAGTTCTTCACTTGCCGCCTCGGTTTCAAATTGCCGATATTTTCACTAAAAGGCTGCCACGTGTTTTGTTCGATGACTTCCGTTCCAGTCTCAACGTTCGCCCTCCTCCCGTTTCGACTGCGAGGGTATAATAGCCGTCCTAATTAACATATTCTTGTAGACTAAGAAACTCATTCTTGTAGCCTAAAAAACTCTTGTATATATATTATTGAGGAGATTAATGAGAAGTCATTGAAGAAAATATCTTTCAAGAACAATAACTTTTACTAGACTGTATAAAAATTAGATTCATGAGAAGGGGTTGTGGGTTTGGGTGAAAATTGAAATTTTAGGTTGGATTGATGTAATTTTGATAGATCCACTCACATAAAAGAGAAAATCTGATGTATCGATGACTGAAATGGGAGATATGAATTATTCAAAAGAAATGTTCAATTCGAACTTCCTACAAATTCAGCCCCTAACCAAACGCAAGAAAATTCGACTTAATGTAAGCCAACTGAAAAATCCAAGAAACTATAAAGAAACTTAATTTTAAAGTACTAATGAATAGTGAAACAGAAACTATGTAACATAAACATTGAACAGACAATATTACAGCCTTTATTAAACTACTACTATGATACAACCACTAAACACTAGCTACATAACACCTGCAAGCACCATTTACAGATATGCAAGCTACTCCAAAAACAAGAAATTAAAGCACACCAAAACAACGCATAACACACCATGCATGAAAGCAAACAAGTAAAAGTACTGCAAACAAGTAAAACTACACCAACACTCTCACCACTCCACATCTAATCAACCTCCTCAATCTTCGGCCCAGAGCCGCCAGCGCCACCACTGGCCCCTCCAGCACCAGCACCCGGCATATCGCTGTCCATAGGTGCACCGCCACCGGCTTGGTACATCTTCGAAATGATGGGATTACAAGTTGCTTCCAAGTCCTTCAACTTGTCCTCAAGCTCATCAACCTCAGCCAGCTGATTTTTGTCCAACCACTCAATCGCATCCTCTACCGCCTTCTCGATCTTCTGCTTATCAGCAGGATCCAACTTAGTTGCGAACTTCTCGTCCCTCACTGTGTTCCTCATGTTGTACGCGTAATTCTCCAACGAGTTCTTTGCATCCACTTTCTTCTTCACTTCCTCGTCTTCAGCCTTGTACCTCTCCGCGTCTTTCACCATCTTCTCAATATCTTCTTTGCTCAACCTACCCTTGTCGTTTGTGATGGTAATCTTGTTCTTAACTCCTGCGGTTTTGTCCTCAGCCTCCACGTTTAGTATACCATTCGCGTCGATGTCAAATGTTACGTTGACCTGTGGGACACCACGAGGAGCCGGAGGAATCCCCGTGAGCTCGAATTTGCCTAGCAGATTGTTGTCTCTAGTCCTTGCCCTTTCGCCTTCGTAGACTTGGATTAGCACACCAGGCTGGTTGTCGGAGTAAGTTGAGAAAATCTGCTCTTTCTTGGTCGGAATCGTGGTGTTTCTTGGAATCAAAGTCGTCATAACACCACCAGCAGTTTCAAGACCAAGACTTAGAGGAGTAACATCAAGCAGCAACAACTCTTGTACCTTCTCGTCACCTTCGCCTGTTAAGATTGCCGCCTGTACTGCAGCACCGTAAGCCACCGCCTCATCAGGGTTAATACTCTTGCAAAGCTCCTTTCCGTTAAAGAAATCTTGCAACAAGTTCTGAACTTTCGGAATCCTAGTCGATCCACCAACGAGAACTACCTCGTGAACATGAGCTTTATCAATCTTCGCATCCCTCAAGCACTTCTCAACAGGCTCCATACACTTCATGAACAAATCCATACACAACTCCTCCAACCTCGCCCTCGTGATAGTTGCATAGAAATCAATCCCTTCAAACAGAGAATCAACCTCAATTGTCGTCTGAGTAGTCGAAGATAGAGTCCTCTTCGCCCGTTCACAAGCAGTCCTCAGTCTCCTCAACGCCCTCGCATTCCCACTAATATCCTTCTTATGCTTCCTCTTAAACTCAGCAACAAAATGATTCACTAGCCTGTTGTCGAAATCCTCACCTCCCAAATGAGTGTCCCCTGCAGTAGCTTTGACCTCGAAAATCCCTTCTTCGATAGTCAACAAAGAGACATCAAAAGTACCACCACCCAAGTCAAACACGAGCACATTCTGCTCTCCTTTCCTCGAGGCTTTCTTGTCCAGGCCATAAGCTATTGCGGCTGCCGTCGGCTCGTTGATGATCCTGAGCACATTTAGCCCTGCTATCGCCCCTGCATCCTTCGTCGCTTGCCTCTGAGAATCGTTGAAGTATGCTGGGACGGTTACGACAGCGTTTTTGATCTGGTAACCCAAGAAAGACTCAGCTGTTTCCCGCATCTTTGTCAGCACCATGGATGATATCTCCTCGGCAGCAAACTGCTTCTGCTCGCCTGTTACAAATAAGTATATACAAAATTTAAGCTCCTCCGATTTTCATGTTACATATCTCAATGAATCAAACGCAAAAGAAATTGAGTCTAAAAGAAACAACCTTTTAACATCACATAAAATAGAATAAATTGCTCACTGAGGACAAGACAAGCAAACACAATATTTAAAATTGCTTATTATTACTAACAAGTGTTAAAACTTACTTAAAAGAGCACGTAAAAATGATGATATCTAATAATACGTGTAAACGAAACTAAGTAATTAATTACATAACAACATAAAATCAGAATACCACATGATCAGTTACTCAAACAATCACAAAATAGTTATCTTACTAAGATCAACTAATAATTATTCAAACTTAATATATTTTTCTAGTTTAAGATTCGTTATAAAGAGTTTTAGATGAGACGACAATTCAATCAATACCTTTATAATTGACGACGATCATTGGCTTTTCAGCTGGTCCAGGAATAACCTTAAAAGGCCAAAGCTTCATGTCGCTCTGCACCGACGGGTCGGAGAAGCGACGTCCAATGAGTCGCTTGGCGTCAAAAACAGTGTTGTGAGGATTCATCGCCACCTGATTCTTGGCAGCGTCCCCGATGAGCCGCTCGGTGTCGGTAAACGCCACATAGGAAGGGGTGGTCCTGTTGCCCTGATCGTTGGGAATAATCTCGACACGGTCGTTCATCCATACTCCAACACAACTGTATGTCGTCCCGAGGTCTATACCGATTGCCTTGTTATCTTTCGCAGTAGCCATATATATATTGAAATTAAAAGGAACTTAACTTTTTTTAGAGCAAAATTTTATGAGTGACTTGATCAATGTTAGTAAGAGTTTTGTTGTTGAATGTGGTGGGTTTTGTAAGCAAGCAGGTGTTATATAGTTGATGGAGATTTTAAGGAATAGTTGGGAAGAGTCTAGTGGCTGTTTTTGTGACGTGTCGGAACTATAGATGATTATGGAAATATACGTGGGAATGGAAACTTGAATTGCCTGGAGAATTCGGGTGATGATCGAGAAAAGAGTTTTATGTGACAAATCTGTATTTAATATTCACTATCAAGAAATGTGATTGAGAAGTAGAATAAATATGTTAAATATGAACGTACATATACTAATAATTAAAGAGTTATATGTACGTTCATATTTAACATATGTTCTGTTCATATATGTACGTAAATATGTTAAATATGAACGTACATATACTAATAATTAAAATTTCTGTTCTATTCATTTAAAATTTGTCTTATTCAATTGTTAAATAGTTTCTCGTAGTTCATTACTTTGATTTTAATTTAATCTCTTAAGCCATTTGAGACATGCAGTTGTAGATATTTTATCAATTTTGATAATGAAAGATAATAAACAATGTGTTTATTTATTTTTCATGACGTACATTGTCTTTTCTATATCTATATTTAGATAGGGTTGCTTAATTCTTCTACAAACTTTCATGATAAGATGTTATTTTAAAAATAAATTATAAATAAATAAAAATACACATATGATAAAAAAATAAATTTTAAGGTAATTTGGCTCCCAAAGTTATATTTCTTGAGCTGCCCCTGCCTTGGAGGGAATTCTTAGTGCATTTTAGAATGGACCAGCGGTGACCGAGGTGAATTGCGCGACCAAAAACAAGCAATGGCAATTTCGCATCCAAAGTTTGGGGCTTATGGCATCACAAGGGTCGGGGACATCGCTTATTCCAATGGGGGAGGATATCACGTGCGACAACACTTCTGCTGAATCCATCACATATGGACAATCCGGCCAACAACGAACAAAATGAGCGCCAACAAACTAGATTGTGCCCATCGCCCTCAAGATCCACGTGGCAACGCACTGCGGTGTGCAATGCCTTCACACGGGAGTAGAACGATCCAACACTTGGATTTTGGCGTTGCTAAGCATTTTTTCGTCTTTAGGAACGCTATCATGTAAATAGACATAGTCTAGAGCTTTACTTGTATATTTATTGTAAGCAGAGTGTAGAAATATGATGAGGATCGTTAGATCAAAAAGATAGAGGACGAGCATTGAGCTTTTGCACTTGCATATATATCTCTCTCGGCACGTTTGGATGCCAATGGTGCCAATTGATGTCACTGTAAATTGGAGCATTAATATGTAATTTAGTCAATTAATCTAATGTTTGGATTAGTAATTAACCCCCCACTTGTTGCAAATTATCATGAGCAAGCTTGAGTTTGGTTAGCATATTTTTTTACCACTTCACCTGGAAATACCGATATTGTCCTCAACTTAACCCACAAAAAAATTGGCCACTTCACACTTATAATTTGCAACGATTTTAAAAAAAACAAGCAATTAGAAGCAATCCATGTTTGTAAGAAAAAGATGTGATAGAATGCAAGGCCATTTTTCTTCGAAGCTATCCTTTTTGATTGGTCACCGCACATGAACGAAAAAATGAACCTAAGGTGATTTTGTTGTTAATTTCAAAAGAACATTTTCACATATTAAAATGTTGCAACATATGACACCTAAATGTTGCAAGGATAGGTTGTGGAATTTTGACAAATTTGCAGAGGGTAATTAAGGAATAAAATATAATCTCAGGGCTGGTAATTGCTAATCGCAGGGGGCAGCTGTGATTAACAATGACCAGTTTTGAGCTAAGCTGGCCCACAATTCGCGGGCTCCCGCTATATTGGGTTATGAAATCCAAATGTGAGATAACTACTCATTATTTTATTTATGGGATGTTTTTGTGGCATCCAAACCCGCCCTCTATGTTTGTAGCTAAGATTTTTATCTCACTTTCTAACCTTTAGTGCTTTCTTGTCTCTTTCTCGCTCTAGTTTCTCTCACTGTATCTCTTTTTCCACTTAGAGTCATACTCATCAAATAGAAGCACGAGACACTTAGTTGGGTCACACACTTAGCTTTTGGTGATAAAAATCTAAGTATGTGTCACGTGATAATTGCCTACATGTACATGTTTACACTTGCAAATAAATATATTTAAGTTAACATAATCGCTTGTAAGACATTATAAGTTTTATTTATCAAAAAAATATGTCACAAGTTACAAAATATAGTAACAAAATAATTTTGATCATAGGTTCATGCCATATCATTTATATCCAATGTAGTTTCTATTGGATATATCTCATTGAGTTACGACAAATAAAAAAAATCGTCTAACTCAAACATTTCTACGCAAAGTTATGGCTTTCAAAGTTTTGCATCGACAAAAAACTTCTCTCTTTCTTGACCTTAGCTTAGAGGTGCAAACTGGCTCGGCTCAACGCCGTTCCGGCCCAGCCCATAAGTAACCCGAGGCCGACCTATATTTTTAACCAGACAGAACTGGGCCTCAAATGTGGTCGTGGCCAAGATGGACTTGTCTTGGGCCTGGGTTTATAAATAAAAAATAAAACATTGGCCCATATTTCTGTTTGGGCCATACTGTTTTTCTTGGGCCTACTTAACTTGGCCTAAAGCCAGGCCAAATTAATGTCCATAATTAAATAATAATGTTGCAACTCAACGTTCATTTTTTTTTCTTATCTATAAACAATTTCCCCTTTCTCTTATACTCTTCATAATTATTTCTCTACCTTCTCATTATCAATCTCACTCTTGTTAAAATATAATATCATCATAATATATATATATATATATATATATATATATATTCTTACTAATCACTCTATACGTATTTAAAATAATTATCTTGACCTTGTTATTGTAATATTTATCTTACTCCTTCGCAATATTATGATGCATTCATTTTTTCCATATACCGGTCACAATCAATCATCCACTCCCACGCCCCAATCTCGACGTCCATCCAACCATGAAGATATTACTAATCGTGTTCGTGCCGCCATTAATCAACCCGCACATTCCGATGATGAGAAAAATTACGACATGTCGGTGATCCGATTAACACGACTCAGTTTGAGTCCAATTGGAATAGGGGTCTCAGTTTTTTTGGACTTGCAACCTAACGACCCCTATTATGCAATGGGCAGGAACTCTCCGACTTATATCCTCGAAAATTTGAAGAGGCACATGATGACATGGAAGATGATGAACACTCGATACCCAAAACCGCCACACTAACGGATCCTAACATTCACCCGTCGACTTTTATCGCACGAGCTAAAAAAGCTACGTCCAAAGTATGGATTTATTTTGAAAGGGACAAAGCGGCTCAAACGGCTACGTGCAAGCTTTGTAATCATTGTTATGTATATAGAACTAATGGTGGAACGAGAACATTGGCACATCACTTAACGTCGGCCCACAAGAATCACAATGTTGTCGATCAAGGTACGCAATCTAGTTCATCGGCTTTTAAGTATGATAAAAAAATGCATGTGTACTTACCTCTAAATTTATTGTTCAAGGTGGCTTGCCATTTAATTTTTCTGACAATGAATTTGTTGAGGAGTGGATAACTAATGCATTTTGTCATGAAATGAAATATGTAAGTAGACATACATGTTATTCAGATGGTTACGAACAATATGTTGATAGCATGATTGAATTGAAGGCAACATTTGAAAATCATGATGGTAGGGTGTGTTTTACAACTAATTTATGGCAAGGAAATGATGATAATCACTATATGTGTGTGACCGCGCATTGGGTAGGATCTGATTGGGTTATGCATAGGAGATTAATATAATTTACTCCCTTAGATCCTCCACATAAAGGAGAAAATATGAGTCGTGCTTTAATGAACACTCTAGAAGAATGAAATTTAGTTGATAAAGTTCTCTATATTTCTCTTGATAATGCAAGTAACAGTCTAAAGGCTATAGGTCTTTTTCGTGATATGCTTCCAGTAATACTTGAAAATTTATTACATATTCCATGTGTTAATCATATTTTATACTTATGTGTCAAAGATGGATTACGGGTGGTACAAGAACCCACTCAGCGCATTCAAACTTGTTTAAGTCATATTACGTTTCTAATTCAAGAATGCATTTTTATTCCCAAATTTGTAGGCATATGGGTGTGCCTTATAGAATTTCTAGTCTTGATACACCTCATAGGTGGAATTCCAGTTATATGATATTAATAGAGGCAACTCTAAATGCCGAGTGTGTTATGAACTATTGTGCTTCTCGTCAACGTGATGGGGCACCACTATGTTTTGAAGATGGTTGAGTTATGTCGGGTATCTTAGTCCCGTTTTTATCACTTTTTGATGTTGTTGCAAAGGAAATGTCATCACAATATAAACCAACTGTTAATCTTTTGTTGCGCTATCTCGTTCAAATTGTACAACTCTTTAAGGTGTAAGACTACCTGATCAGGAAGAGTTTGATGATGATAGCGAGGTTGAAGAAACTGATCTTCAAAGAGTAGTTCAAAAAAGGGTTGGAATATTTTTCCAAAGTACCAAACATAACTATTTTATCTACATGTTTAGATCTTCACAGTAGATTAACTTATTGTTTACAACTATTGGGTGAGTACTATAACTGTCTCAACATAGAGTTTGACGTGGATACTGAATAAACTATTGTATATGTTTCATGAGTTATAAGCTATATATTCTTGCGGGCGTGGTGAACCCGATACAGACCCGATACAGAAGATGCATCAACAAGTTCAGGTTTGTACTGTATCTTCAAGAAAACTTTAGGTGGCAAGAGAGCAAAGGCGACTGCCATTGAAGGCCTTGATGAGTTCAACCATTTCTTAAATAAGAGCCCAACATATTTTGATGAATCTGCAAAATTCGATATATTACAATGGTGGCGCCAAAACAAGCAGAATCCTCCAGTTGTTGCTCGTATTGCTCGTGATCTACTTTAGCCTCAGATGTCCTCGACCGCTTCAGAGTCTACTTTTAGTTCAAGCAAAAATTTACTCTTAGACCACAAGCAACGATTAACACCGAAGTTTGTCAAGTTTTGTATGCTTTGGAAGGATCAACTGGATCAAGAATTGCATGAAAAAAAAATTCCCAAGAGGCGCCAATTATGTATACTGTAAACGAAGGAGAAGAACAAATCAACTTTAATGGTCTCCATATTTGCATTTTTTTTAATCGTTACATTTTCATGTTTATTGTTTTTTAGAATATAAGTTTACTGTTTATGTTTCCATAACAACGTTGATCCTTTTTTTAAAAGTTTACTTTTATGTATTTTTTTAGAATTGAAGGTTTTTTAAAGTTTACCTGTGACGACCGCGCCCCATGAGCCCTGCTCAGATCCAAGTTGGTTCAGTGGTGGCCAACCACTTTACCCAATCCAGACTAAAGCGCAACTCATAGGAAGGGGTCTCACTTGTTCAGAATCAAAACCATATACGTTTTATAATTATATTTTGATATATACAACAGAAGTCTTGGTATTACAAACAATGTGACTATTTTAATGGTTATGCACTAATGACAAAACACAAATATTCCAAAATGCATGCTTGAACAATTATTCACTTGATCCACACTGCCATGTTGTTTTTATCATGGGGAATGGACAGAAAAAACGAGGAATACTTCTTTAATGACTTAGTGAGATTCATATAAAAGAACTGGTAATGCAAAAATTAACTATGATCTACTGGACACATTTCGAGGAGTGATCTTACCGGTAAAAACAGGTCAACTAGACAATTTGATGTTGCAATGGTACTGAAATTTTCATAGAATAGTTAATGAACTTGTGCTTAATAATAAACAAATCCAGCCTTATGACTTATAATATTCTACCTTATACCTCCCAACAAGGAGCGACCTCGCAAACAATCAAAAGACATGCTCGAGTACATGTTGATCCAACACGCGAGTTACAGCCAACTCCTGACTGTAAGCGGCGCCTATATAGATGAGTATCAAGCGAAATTACTTAAACCGACAGTCCTTACTGCCCGACAGTAACTCGACTCAATCCTAGGGCCCAACTTCCCAAAGGCGTCCCAATGGGTATAACAGATGAACAAATAAGCTAGTAACCGGATAATATCCGTTGCTCCTTGAGCTACATATCCCGAACATAATTCGTTGCTCTTTGCATAATTCAAGAACCAACAGATGATATTAAAATATCGGGGAATTACCATGATTATGAATCGATATGATAAATAATAAATGATTTAATACGATTTAACGATGAGTAAGAAAATCATGTTAAGAGATGAGATGCAAAACACGATTATGATGGAATATAGGTTGTTTGAGGTTTGGTACCGGAGTAGTGGGCTTTCTGTCCAAGTTCCTCAGAAATGGAACCTCACCTTTACTCGTGCGGGGAACCTTGAGGTCGTTGATTAGTTCGTCAAACCTTTAACAAATTTAAATAAACTGAATTTATAATTCACCATAACAAATATTAATACTTTTTCTTCAGTTCTCATATTGGTGAGATTGAGAACGTTCTGGTTAAGAATGCTAGTAAACAACACATAAGTTTAATTTATGTTATTACACAAAATATGAAAATCCTAGATGATGAATTAAAGAAAAACACATGCTTCAATTGAATATTGAATATCTATTGTTTTAACCACCTTATTTATAACTCAAAATTATATTAAACAACCATACGTTCAAACGTATGACTATGAGTATTCGTGGTAAAGTCATTATGACGATTGACGACAAGTCACGGTAACAAGTAAGATTTGATTAACTATCAAATTTGATGCATAATTAATCCTTACAAACATATTACTTAATTAACTCTAGGAAAACTCGTATTTTTAGTCTTTAATCAATTCAAAGCTTTTAATACCCACACATCAAATAATTATCATATGAAGCAACACCTTGAAGGTATAACTTAGTCAATTATTACTTTATTTTACATAGTTAGTTTAAAATGCATAAAATTATGTTATAACTTAAATATAAAGATATAAACGTGGGAAATTTATCAAGACATGTGATAAGGAAGTATTTATTTTAATAAATAATCTTATTTGATGGTTAAGTCATGAAGTGGCAAGAATAATCATGTAAGACTTATGAAAATAGTATGTTAAACATGATAAATATACTATTTAAATGCTATAAATAAAATCACAAAAATGTCAATTCATGATTATAAATCATAATAATCTAATTACAACTAATACCATATCATGTTAAATTTGTGTGTGTGATAAATACTTGAATTATGATGGTGATTAAACTTATAAATTAAGAAAACAAAGGTTGTGCCAAATAAACTAAAAAATCACCACAATTTTGGTTTTACCTTTGATCGGACATTCAAATGAACTTGGTTTTCAAATCTTTTTATGGTTTATGGTTTCTAGCATCATGAGAGATGTGGGAATCCAAGATTTTGTGAAAACACAAAAGTTTGTTATGCTAAATAATTCTTGCACATAAGAGTTGCTATCGAATTTCTTGGCAGCAGTTCACGGTTTATGTATTACGGCCTTATAGATCATATTATTTGGGAAAGATGTCTTCAAACAAAGATAGAAGACACCAAGAAGGATATGTAAACGAAAATAGGTAGTAAAATATTTTTTATACTATTTGATATGATTTTTCTAAGGTGTAAGGGCATAATCGCCATTTCCACCGCAGTAAAAGTTTTGGTGTCTTTTTGGGTAGAAAATAATAAGATAAAAATCTAAAAAAGTTGTTTACCGAATGAAAACACAAAAATGAACAACTCTTATTTCAGGGAAAATTTTCAGAATCGGATGATTTTGGGCTATATAAAATGTTGAACAATGATGAGTATTTATAGGCAAAAATTATAGTTTAATAATTAATATTCATGTCCCACCATGGTTATGTTATAATAAATCACAAAAAATCTAACTTCAATCATGCTCTTAAAGATGTCATGGCTTACCTCATAAAAAATATGTCATTGCTTACTTCATCAATTGGTTAATTGCATATCAAGTCCCTCAATTATTTATAATTAAAATTCAAATAGGTATAATTAGATTTCTTCGTTACATACATATTTACTTATGTAATTTTTCCAGATAATTCGATCATCTTGGTTAGTATTTGAAATTGAAATATATGTTTTAGGATTAGAGACCTATAAAAATAATAAAATACTAACTTTTAAATTCAGGGACTAAAAGGCAAATTTTTATAAACTCTTATAGTCAAAAATAAAAATTTTAAAAAATTCAAGGATTAAAGTATAAGTTTATTTTCTTTCTAATTTTTGGGGCGTTACATTACCTTTTATGTATTTTTTCATCAACAAGTTTTTCTTTTAAGTTAACCTTTTATATTTTTTTAATACAAATACTTGTTTTAACTTTTCACTTTTTTATTAGTTTGCATTTGTAACATGTATATTCCAAAAAAAAAAACACATAATTCGGCCCCGGGCCAGCCCATATTATAAATGAGTCGGGCCTAAACTCACTTTAATGGCGGGTAAGCCCAAATCAGACCACATTATGTCCAAGCCTAGGTGGGCCTGCCCAGGTCGACCCAACCTGACCCACTTTCCAACTCTACCTTAGCACTAACTCATAGTTAAAAGTGATGCATCTATAACTCTTCTTTGATTCCCACAAAAATTCATATGAAGCTCCAAGCTTCGGAATTTCTCGGTTGTGTCCTCTGTTCATTTCTCTACAACCAGTCTAGCTCCTTGATGCGAGGAAATTTCGTCTGCTGACTAGTCACTCCACGTTAGACTAACTCGAGCTCCTGATTGGTCCAAGCTAGCTTTGAGTTCGGGAAACCTGCACTGAAAACACGACACGTAAACTAGGCGGGGGCTGACCCCGCGAAGGCACTCTGATGCCTAAGTCAGTAATGGGCCTTTGTAGGAATGGGCCTATAATGCCAATTATAGGCCTCATAGTGCTTAAATACGCAAAAATATTCTGAAAACGGACTAAGCTGCTCAAAACATGCCAAATAACTCGAATTCAGCCTTCAACTCGAATTCAATGTAGAATAACTCGAATTCAGCTTCAACTCGAATTCAGAGCAGAATAACTCGAATTCAGTTTCAACTCGAATTCGATGCAGAATAATTCGAATTCCTCAACTCAAATCCAGTCTTCAACTCGAATTCAGGGCAAAATAGCTCGAATTCAGTTTCAACTCGAATTCGATGCAGAATAACTCGAATTTCTCAACTCCAATCCAGCCTTCAACTCAAATTCAGAGCAAAATAACTCGAATTCAGCTTCAACGCGAATTCAGAGCAAATAACTCAAATTTAGTTTCAACTCTAATTCGATGCAGCATAACTCGAATGCCTCAAGTCGGATCCAGAGTCCAACTCGAATTTAGGGCAAAATAACTCCAATTCAGCTTCAACTCGAATTCAGAGCAAATAACTCGAATTATGTTTCAACTCGAATTCGATGCAGAATAACTCGAACTCCTCAAGTCGAATTTCTCAACTCGAATTCTTCAACTCTAACAGAATAACTCTAACTCGAATTAGGTTACAGCTCCTTAAAAAACATACCTTAATAATGAAATTAGCCGAATATTAATAGGCATAAACCTTGCGTAATTATCGGCGTGGGCCGCGCTAATAGGCCTCGGCCTTTTAGGCCTGATTTGTTGGCTTCAATTCGAATTAGGCCTTCAACTCGAACAAAAGCTTTCAACTCGAACAAAGGATTTAAACTCTAACACAACATTTCAACTCGAATAAAGGATTTCAACTCGAGTAAAGGATTTCAACTCTAACAAAGGATTTCAACTCTAACAAAGGATTTCAACTCTAACACAACATTTCAACTCTAACAAAGGATTTCAGCTCTAACTAAAGATTTACAACTCTAACAAAGGATTTCAACTCTAACAAATGATTTCAACTCTAACAGCCCATTTAACTCTAATTGGGCTTATAAGTTAAATTGAGCTCAAATGTTGATTTAGGGCCCAAATTTGACTAATTGATCCAATTTCAATTTTTTTTTGGTTCACCAGTCATCGATTTGCCACGTGTCACGAGCTTATAGGTCGCATATTATTTGGCATAACACTTCTGTTCACTGGACGGTAGACCAAAAGTTGCATTGTGGTCAATGTATGCAACTCAAAAAATTCATAAACGTCAAGGATAGTTTAACAAAATCCATAATGTCAATCACGGGTTAAACATTATTTAACAAATTTTACCACTTTTACTCAAACCAGAATGGCATGTCAAACCACATAATTGATATATCTTTGTCATGAATTTTTTCTTAAAACAAATAAAAGTTGCACTGATTATCACTTATAAAGATTGATAAAATAGTTAATTCGAATATAATTTATATACAAAGCGTACAAAAAATTGACACTCAAAAATTAAAGTTAAATTCAGGATTTTTTTGGGGTGTCACTTTATTGGTATTTTACCATAAGAATAGTTATTTAAAAGTCATGATAAATGTTCAAAATTTTTATGCTATAAAATGTTTTAACACAATTTAAAAGAAACATATTTCGTTCTTGCCATGCACAACATCGACACAGTAACTAAATTTATACTATACTTTTAAACTTTAATGCTCGGATGATTTTTTTTTTATGCTATAAAATGTTATAACACGATTTAAAAGAAACATATTTCGTTCTTGCCATGCACAACATCGACAAAGTAATTAAAATTTATACTATACTTTTAAACTTTAAGCACGAAAAATGCCTATAAACTACATGAAGTATTACTTTAACTCACGCATTAAAAATGCCTATAAGCTGCATAAAACGTCCGACTTTGAGAGGCGGTGGTGACCAATGACATGCGAGAGCTAAGTTGTCGACTTGTAAACCTTTGGACACGTGGCTCAGACTGCTCTCCTTAAATTCAAAATTGTAAACTGAAATCGACCCAAATTCAAACGACTTTTTAAACAGATTAATACGAAAAGGCCCACTATAAGACTAGTGAGTTTTGTTAAGTTTAAATGTGAAATAATTCTATAGATATTTCTTTAGTTTTATAGTTAAACTACCAAAACATTAAAATCCGAATTTAAGCTGTATGTCTATAGTTATAACTATGACTTTTGAAAGTTAAAAATTACATCCCAACAAAAAAAATAAAAAAATATAGGTATTTTAATTAACATGGAGGTAATGGTACACAATAGAAATTAACATGAAATGTTATGAAATCTAAAGAGACAATATGCGAATTGATTGAGCTTTATGTTTGGTAGGCCAACATGTTTAGTTTGATTGAACTATTTTATCAATCTCTATATAGTTTAGCTAACATGTTTGATATGACAAAAATAAACATAGTCACATGTAATGTAGGAAGTGGCTGGATCAAAAATAAACATAGTCACATGTAATGTAGGGAGTGGCTGGATCAATGTCAAGATTGGCAAGGATCAAATGCCCTTCACCTTCATCTAACATGCAAGATTTTGGTATTTGATCAATTTCAAAAATTCAGTAACATTGAGGCCTTAAAACAGGGCCAAGACAAAAAAACTTTCGACTATGCCCTCAAGGTTAGAATCCGATCATGGGTCTATTTCGAGCCTCCGATTGCAAATGCGTGATTTATAGGTTTTGCGACTCTTAATTTGGGGAGCCAGGAGTCCTATAAATACCTTTGAATTTAAAGGGTAAAGATATGTCATACCTTCAGAGTCGTTCGATCCTCGTCAACTTCGATATATAGCTATTTGACTCTCGCTCGAAATTTGACCTTCAATCTCGTTTCAAGCTTGCAATGATTTGATCTTTGGAATAGTTGCCTACTGTCCAACCTTGGTGGAACTTTATTAGAATTCGATCCTTAGGGGTTTCGAACTTTGACCATCACAATTTCATAACTTAAGCAATAAAGCGGCTTAGCTGAGACTAGTTCATGTCTAGTTTACTTGTGCTGCTTGTTAAGCAGGCGTGCCAAGTAACAATACACAAAGATAAAAAAGAAAAAGAAAAAAAGAACGATCAAGAAGGTATTGATTGGAGGTTGTAATGAGTCAAGAGTGAGATATTTTTCACAGATCTAGTCATTGTACGAGTGTACGCCAAATTAATGTTAAATCAATTAATAAACTCAACACTTGTAATCCTTTTCGAATATAGTTATTTTGAGTTGACTTGTAAAATATTTATTTCATTTGAATTGAAACCAAATTAGGCCAAAATCCTTTTTTTTTTTTTTTTTTTTTTCATTTGCCAATATAAAATATCCTTGTAAACTGCGGGAAAGAAAAGAATAGACACCAAAATTCTGTAATAAAGCCTTTTATTATTATTATTTGTCCGGATAAGATCCCCTGTCACTCCACCCATGTGTTGGATTTGAAACTAGCACCCTCCTCCACCTTCAACCCCCCTTCAGCCATGGCTGGTCTAACCAGCACCTTCCATCAGTACCCTTTCAAACCCCTAAAGCTCAAACCCTTTTCATTACACCCCCAAACCTTTTCATTTCGCCTAAAAAACACTACTACTCGTTGGCCCTCGATTTCCACCTCTATCTCCGCCCGCTACGGCGGAAGCGGTGGCGGTGGCGGCGGAGGTGGGTCCCGGAGGCCCAAGCCCAAGACCGAGGAAGACGAGGCACTCGACATCTCATCTATTAGGTGGTTTTTTTTTTTAATATTTTGGTGTAATATGTGGATAAAGATTTGATTTTTAGTGATTAATTGTTGTGATGTGTTGGTTGAATTTTGAATAGGTCAGATACTGTTAGGCTTATTGATGAGCAGCAAAAGATGGTGAGTGTTTTTAAATTTGTGCTATGAGAACGTGACTTGGATGGGGATTTTTTTTTATTGGGTTTTCTTGTTTTCACAGGTTGGAGTAATGACAAAGAGTCAGGCTATTCAAATGGCGGAGGCGGCCGAGCTTGACTTGGTATGCGGCGGTTTTAATCGGTGTTCTTGATATGTAATTTGGTTATGAAATTTTACAGAGTTTTTTGTTTCTTGCATGTGTTTGTCAATGGTTTCTGGAGACTACGTTTGTTAGCTGATCAAACATGTGATTAAGTCAAACATGGTCAGGCTAGTATTCCACGGCTTAATGATCAGTAATATAGTTTTACATAATCGTAGCATAGTTTGTATCCTCATTTTGAACAAGAATTCTGTTGACTTTTCAGTAAAGGTTTCCCTATGAAGCATTCTATTGCTATGTGTACGTAGTGATATTTTGTGCTCGGCTTCACTTTGCTCTACTATCATTTTACTATGTTGTTAGTCGATTTACGGAATTAATCGGCTTGGTGCTTTCATATTCTTGTTATCATGTTTAGATTGAACATTTTACATGGACTCTTCATCTCCTATAGAGTTAATCGTTGTATATTTGTTGTGATTTCATTATAGAGTTAATATTTTACAATACATATCAAATGCTTTTTTTTCATGCTAAAATAATTGGTTAACATGGAAGCACACATCACTTGGTTTTAGTTATTTCCGCCACTACCAGAAGAAGACAAGATAATTGCCTCACTCTTTGATGTTTCTCACTCCTTTATACTCTTTTAGGTAATATTATCTCCAGAAGCAGAACCTCCCGTTGTCAGAATTATGGATTACAAGTAAGAAATCCTATGGCTATTTATTCTACTCTCTTGCTTTACTTATAACCTCATGAGTGTTGCATGCTATTCAGATGATGCGAAAGCATTTGTTGAGGACAACATAATAATTATGCGGGCCATATAATCTGCATCAATGCGTTTCTTTATTGTCCATATTTCCTCTTGTTATTATTTATTTCTTGTTCATACCTGGTTAATGTTGAAGTGCTTTTTATGTCATGAATCATGCAGTAAATATAGATATGAGCAGCAGAAAAAGAAAAGAGATCAGCAGAAGAAAAGTGCTGGTAAACATTGTTCATGTTGCTTATCGACATCTCTTGAGATCAATAAATGATGCAACTAAAATGCTAATTTAATTTGTAGCCACTCGCATGGATCTGAAGGAATTGAAGATGGGGTAAGTGGTCTTATCGTCTGTAGTTTTCCAAATTCTATTTAACGGTGTGATGATAGTTCCGACTTCTTATGGCAGTTATAATATCGATGTCCATGATTATTCAGTGCGTTTGAGAGCAGCTCAGAAGTTTTTGAAAGATGGTGATAAGGTTTGTTGAAATTTTTGTGCTGTATGATCCAGCCTTTGACCCATCCTCTAACTAATGCTTAAGCAGTTAGTTATTTCAGTACTAAAATATGAGTGGATGTGATCCTGCAGGTCAAGATTATAGTCAACTTGAAGGGGCGTGAAAATGATTTCAGAAACAACGCTATTGAGCTTCTCAGACGGTTTCAGAATGATGTTGGCGAGGTATATTACAAATTCACCACAACATGTTAACCTGTACCAATGGCTTCATCAAAAGTGTAGGACTAAACGGGTCCATTTTATTCATTAAAACTTTATCTTTGGTCAGTTGCACGAATACTCACAATCCCACTGTAAGAAAATGTTGCAACGAATGTGGGGGATAAATGTACTTTTCTCATTCACAAATGTGATGGTTATTGGTCCAATGTACAAGTGCTACTTCCGTCAAGCTTTCTCCCTGTTCTCATACTTATGAAGCTTCTATAAATCTTTTTTTCTTTCTTTCTTGGTTTCTCATGTTCATTTGGTTGGCAGCTTGCAGTAGAGGAGAACAAGAATTTTCGTGACAGAAACATGTTCATAGTATTGGTTCCGAACAAGGTTATTGCACAGAAAGCTCAAGAACCGCCCAAGAAAAAGGACAGTCCTGCTGCAACCGAAGTCTCAGCTGGTGTCTGAATGCATTTCCTGAACAATTTTGTTGTCTTTACTATCTCTATAGTGAGTAGGTAGCGTTTAACTTCTACGTAAATTTGCAAATCGTTGTTCATACAAGATCATATTTTCTTGTATAGATTTAGTCTAAAAAGCGCGCAAGAAGTTGCGTCGTGTTATCCATGTATGAGAATCTGTCGTTATGGTTACTTGGAACTGTCCAACTTGAAGGGGATTTTGTGCACTAAAACCATCTGATGAAAGATAAATTAGATTATATGAGTGGAGCCTTCGAGTGAATTTAATGTTATTATGCACGTCCACTTGGTAATATAGAAGAGTTAAAAATCAACCGAGTTTCATCCTTTGCCTCTAGTCTAACTTACTTTAAGGTAGCAACTCTTTTTCAAGATAAACATATCTCATCTTAATAATTTATGATGTGCATGGTGTCACATCTGGTCTTTTTATGTATGCTATAAGTTGTGATTGGATTTTTATTTATTTATTTTGAACAAGAAAATTTTGTTATATCAATTAAAAGGACTGAAATACAAGTTTGTATAAGTGTTTCTATTGCTGCCAACTACTGCTATTGAAATTTGTATGGATTCAAAGCTGTTGAAAAAATGAGTTCTTTTGGTTGTGGGCGGTCCGGAATAGTGTAAAGAAAGTCTTTTCTTGCTTCAAGCTTACAAATTACAATGCTAGGGGATTTTTTTTTGTTGAATAATCAAAAAAATAATATGAAAACAATTT
Source organism: Linaria vulgaris (assembly GCA_948329865.1). Lineage (NCBI taxonomy): Eukaryota > Viridiplantae > Streptophyta > Magnoliopsida > Lamiales > Plantaginaceae > Linaria > Linaria vulgaris. The sequence continues at coordinate 94,298,748 of OX415254.1, forward strand.
AGAAGAAAAAATTTGCAAAACAGAAAGCAAACCAATTTTACACTATTCTAAGAAACCAACAAATGGGTAAAACTCTTGTTATCATGTTTTATAAAAGTAGTTAATGATCTTAAGTAGATCATTGGTAAATTATTAGTATCTGGGAAAGGCAGTCAAGGAATTAAATCAATTATTATGACAGCAATTAGTAATTACTAGCAATGGTGAGTAATATTATTCTCAACAGAAGAAAAAAGAAAAAAATAAATTAGTTTAAGGTGGTTGAAACAGAAGAAGCTTAACTTGGAGGCAATGGAGACTCTGCAACCAACAGCAAGTTATCTATCTCCATGTGTACTGCCCACCACATTAGGTGGCTAAAATAGTCCATGAAAGTGATACAAATTCTACCCTTGCAAGCTAAAAGGATTCATTAAAAGGAACCTCTCACCACAATACTCCTTACTTCACCTCCACCACTACACCTCCCTCCGTAAATCGCAAATGGAAGCCAACGCGGGGCTTGTAGCTGGTTCGCACAACAGGAACGAACTTGTCGTGATCCATGGCCACGAGGAGGTGAGTTCTTATGCTTGCGTCCATGCATGCACAAATGAATCTTTTATTACCTCATAGGACAATCAACTAATAAGTTTGATGTGTTTCTGTTCGTATTATTGCAGCATAAGCCTTTGAAAAATCTAAGTGGTCAAGTTTGCGAGATATGTGGCGATGAGGTTGGCCTCACGGTTGATGGCGAGCTTTTTGTGGCCTGCAACGAATGTGGTTTTCCGGTGTGCAGGCCTTGCTATGAGTACGAGAGAAGAGAAGGAAGCCAACTGTGCCCACAGTGCAAAACCAGATACAAGCGCCTTAAAGGTTTCCAAATGATCTTATTTACTTCATAATTAATCTTCCTGTAACAAAGAGTTCTTTCTTCACTTTCTTTTCTTGTGATAATTATCTGATACAAAATTCATGAACTGAAGGGAGTGCAAGGGTTGAGGGGGACGATGACGAGGAAGATATTGATGACATTGAGCATGAATTCAGAATTGAGGAGCCAAAGAATAACGCGACTATTGTTGAAGCCATTCTTCATGGCAAGATGAGTTATGGACGAGGACAAGAAGATGAGGAAAACGTCCAATACCCACACGTTATTGCTGGTGGTCGCTCGCGTCCTGTAAGACAAATCAAGACGAGCTACCTACTATCTCATGAGCATCACTTAGTTTCTACATGGTTTTTTAATTTTTTCCTTTTGATCCACAAATACAGGTGAGTGGAGAAATCCCAATTTCAAATCATGCTTACGGAGATCAAATGACGGGATCCTCTTTGCATAAGCGCGTGCATCCATATTCAATCTCTGATGAACCTGGTAAAAGGAACTCTAACATAGCTTTTGTCTTAATGCATCCCTTTAAGTAAAATTCTGAATAAATATGTAACAATATATTGCAGGAAGTGCAAAATGGGATGGTAAGAAAGAGTTGGGGTGGAAAGACAGGATGGATGATTGGAAAATGCATCAAGGGAGTCTGGGTGGTGCAGAATTTGATGACTCGGCCGACCCAGACATGGGCATGTAAGTTGTTCAACTTCACTTAACTTGGATTCAAATGAATGTTTTCTTGTGTTGTATCAATCGTGCTCTTGTGATCTGATAATGCAGTGTAGACGAAGCAAGGCAGCCACTATCAAGGAAAGTACCTATTGCATCAAGCAAAATAAATCCTTACCGGATGGTGATCGTGACTCGACTAGTTGTGCTAGCCTTGTTCCTCCATTATCGAATCTTGAACCCCGTGCACGACGCAATTGGCCTCTGGCTCACTTCTATTGTTTGTGAAATCTGGTTTGCCTGTTCCTGGATCCTCGATCAGTTCCCTAAATGGTATCCGATTGACCGTGAAACTTATCTTGATCGCCTTTCCCTCAGGTACAAAAACTAAATTGAGATAAGAAAGAATAATTCTTCTTGATTTCCTTTAGAAGAAAAATCAATGCAAAGGATATTCTGATGCAGGTATGAGAGGGAAGGGGAACCAAATATGCTAGCTCCAGTCGATGTATTTGTCAGTACAGTCGACCCGCTGAAGGAACCGCCGCTTGTTACGGCAAACACCATTCTTTCAATTCTGGCAATGGACTACCCTGTTGATAAAATATCGTGCTACATATCAGATGATGGTGCTTCAATGTGTACCTTCGAAGCGCTGTCAGAAACAGCAGAATTCGCTAGAAAATGGGTCCCGTTCTGTAAGAAATTTCAAATAGAACCCCGAGCACCGGAGATGTACTTCTTTGAAAAGGTAGACTATCTAAAGGACAAAGTGCAGCCAACTTTTGTCAAGGAACGGCGAGCTATGAAGGTAACAATCTCAACTCTTATAGTCTGAAAGAAAGTGCATATCAGAACCTGTAAATATACTTTGATACATATGACAGAGAGAATACGAGGAGTTCAAGGTCAGAGTAAACGCAATGGTAGCAAAAGCCGCAAAGGTTCCTCCTGGAGGATGGATCATGCAAGATGGGACACCTTGGCCTGGAAACAACACTAAAGATCATCCCGGTATGATTCAAGTGTTTTTAGGACACAGCGGTGGCCTTGATATTGAAGGACATGAACTTCCTCGTCTTGTATATGTTTCCCGTGAGAAAAGGCCGGGGTTTCAGCATCATAAAAAAGCTGGTGCAATGAATGCTCTGGTAAAGATCATCATCACAATCCCATAGTGCCTATGTCTTGCAAAACTATGCCAAAGGTTCAGAGGCTTATTAAAACAATTCATTTTCTTTTGCAGGTTCGTGTTTCCGGTGTTCTTACAAATGCTCCATTCATGCTGAACTTGGACTGTGATCATTATCTCAACAACAGCAAAGCCGCAAGAGAAGCAATGTGTTTCTTGATGGATCCACAAGTTGGAAAGAAAGTTTGCTATGTTCAGTTCCCTCAGAGATTTGATGGGATTGACACAAACGATCGATATGCCAATAGAAACACTGTGTTCTTCGATGTAAGTCCATTAAGTGGTAATAATATTTATTCAAGCAAATACACGAGAACTGGAAAATTGATTGAATATCTTCTTATCTTCTCTATCACAGATCAACATGAAAGGTCTAGATGGGATTCAAGGTCCAGTGTATGTTGGAACAGGATGCGTTTTCAGAAGACAGGCTTTATATGGATATGACCCTCCTAAGGGTCCTAAGCGTCCAAAAATGGTTAGCTGCGATTGCTGCCCATGTTTCGGACGCCGTAAAAAGATGGACAAATACTCTAAACACGGTGGAAATGGCGGGCTGGATAATCAAGGTCAAGTTTTAAGCAGTCTTTGCTTGACCTAGTCATCAAATTCATTTCTTGCTTATGTTTCCAAGTTCCTAAAATTACATCTTTACACCACAGGGTTTGAAGATGATAAGGAGCTACTAAAGTCTCAGATGAACTTTGAGAAGAAATTTGGACAGTCACATATCTTCGTTACCTCAACCTTGATGATTGAAGGCGGTGTTCCACCTTCCTCGAGCCCCGCAGCACTGCTCAAGGAAGCCATTCATGTCATAAGCTGCGGATATGAAGACAAGACAGAATGGGGTTCAGAGGTATAAATCTAGGACATCTATCACAATGTACACCTATCTTACACTATTAATATAACTGCTTATATCCATGCAGTTGGGCTGGATTTACGGCTCTATCACAGAAGATATTCTAACGGGTTTCAAGATGCATTGCCGTGGTTGGAGGTCTATCTACTGCATGCCCAAAAGGCCTGCATTTAAGGGGTCTGCTCCCATTAATCTGTCTGATCGTTTAAATCAGGTGCTACGTTGGGCTCTTGGTTCAGTCGAAATCTTTTTCAGTCACCATAGCCCTGTCTGGTATGGTCATAAAGAAGGAAAACTCAAGTGGCTTGAACGACTCGCTTATATCAATACCACTGTCTATCCCTTCACCTCCTTACCCCTTCTCGCATACTGTACACTCCCGGCCATATGCTTGCTCACTGGAAAGTTCATAATGCCAGAGGTAAGGGAATCCTCCCATCTCACCTAATTAATATCACGCCATGCTAAGATTCTTTTAATGTTATTATGTAAAACAATAGATATCAATATCCTTAACCTTTTAGATGAAATGACACTTCAATTTGCTATCATAGTCAGGCCAAACAACACACTACACTTAGAAAAGATATAAGCACGTGAGGGAGTATGTTGAGAATGAAATGACAAATTCAATAAGATGCCTTCTAGTATATCATTGTAAATTAACTAAAAGGACCATTTTTTCTATTTGTTCCAGATTAGCACCTTTGCGAGTCTCTTCTTCATTGCTCTCTTCCTCTCGATTTTCATCACGGGTATTCTAGAGCTACGGTGGAGTGGAGTAAGCATCGAGGAATGGTGGAGGAATGAACAATTTTGGGTAATTGGTGGCGTGTCTGCTCACCTCTTTGCTGTCATTCAAGGTCTTTTGAAAATCTTGGCTGGAATAGACACAAACTTCACTGTAACATCTAAGGCAACAGACGACGATGATTTTGGAGAGCTATATGCCTTCAAATGGACAACCTTGCTGATTCCTCCAACAACCATTTTGGTCATAAACTTGGTTGGAGTTGTGGCTGGAATCTCTGATGCAATAAACAACGGGTACCAATCATGGGGACCTCTGTTCGGGAAGCTATTCTTTGCGTTTTGGGTGATCGTTCATCTCTACCCGTTCCTTAAAGGTCTTATGGGAAGGCAAAACAGAACACCTACTATTGTTATCATATGGTCAGTGCTTTTGGCTTCCATCTTCTCATTGCTTTGGGTTAGGATCGATCCGTTTATACTTAAAACTAAGGGGCCAGACACCAAGCATTGCGGGATTAACTGCTGATATTGCATGTCACTCCTTACAGAGCAAACAGAAAATATAACTTTTTTTGATCTTTGAGGATTTTGTGTGTTATCCAATAAGGTGGAGTTGCAAAACATCAGCAAGAGAATACTTTTTGCAATCATTAAGATATATACGTCCATTTTGTATGAGATTAGAATAGAACAGATAGAAATACACCTTTTGTGCTGATTGTTTGATGCAACACAATGGTGTCAAAATCTTGTTATGTAATGCAAAGTTGTTCCAATGATGCTGCTTCATTAAAAAACTATTTCTGATCTAGCTCATAGCATGAGTTAAAACTATATATTAAATGCATTCAGCAGAGGTAAGAAGGTTCCGCATGGATGGAAAAAAACTTTTTTTTTCTCTTTTCTAAAAGTAAACATTCTAAATATCTTTTAAAGTTCTACATGTATGTGATGTCCCATATAAGGTGCAGATTCCTTAAAATTAAATGAATTCAGCCGTTTCTTAACTTCAAATCCAACCTTTGAACTTCTCTTGAGTCTTGACTAGGTAGACACATGTCCTAACCTTTTTATTAGGTTCACTTACCAAGTTCCATGTGAAATTTGTATAGCTGTAAAGCTCAAAAACTATATTCGTAAAAAAGAGGCAGAATAACTACTATATGCAGCAGATATGGTTTCTAGCAAGATAAATATAATAACTTTTGAGTAACAGGGAATGTGTATAAAATAAGATGCAAAAACAAAACAGACACAGACACAGGAAAACTTATATCATAATTTCATTGACTGCAGTCTCTAATGAAAAAAGAGTTGAAGGAAGTTTACTTTTTAACCACTCCAGGAAGACCAGCATTTGATCTCATTTGACCATTTTTTTAGTTTGATTTTCAATAAAAATGGAATTGGCAATTATGTGATTCTTAAAAAGCAATCATTAAAGCCTTCACTTTAGATAAATGCTGGACAGCATAATTCATTAACACTGAGTGAGGGAACCGTACAGTGAAAAATAAAGACAAGATCATGAGACTCATGATTGAACCATATTCCTGGAACTTCATCTTTCAAACTTTCATTTTCATTTTCCTTCAACTACTGATATAAAATGAATACACGTAGGAAAAAAAAAAAGAAAAGAGCTCCAGCCCAAGCACTAAGGAAGAAAAAATAAAATACTCTAACTAAATCTAAAAAGCCTAGAGAAATAACAAGAAGGCAGAGACTGAAAACAACTAATGTCTCACTAAGCACGGTTGTGTCATGGTAATCGCCCGGGGCTGAAGTAGTTCGCCGCACGAACAAGGGAGCTGTTCAAATGTCTTACTGCCCAAACACTAGAATTTGAAATATTTTACTGTAAAGGTTGTTTCATCTGCAATAGATGGGTCCTAAGGCTGTGTTCTTCCACCTGTTCAAGCATATCCAACCCAATTAGCTTTTTACCTTACCGAAGCACTTTATATTGCGTTATGACATGGAAATGTGAAATCTTACTATAAGTTTAAACAGAAACAAAAAAGAAAATGAGACGTTTAATGGTAAGTTTACAAAAAGTGGTCAACAAACACCAAGGAGAGAAATTTTAATCTACTCCCACTGAACCTTTGTAATGAAAAGAGTGTTAATAGTCAATCTAATCTAATTATCACCAAATACTGCTGAATTTCATTATCTTATGCATATATAAGCGACAGAGAGGAAGGGTCAAAGAGAATGAATACTAGATCATAGCAACCACATGTTCTGTTCCTCACCTGCAATGCAGCTGTAGAACCCAGAAGCGATTCACATTCATCTAGCAAGGCTCTCTCACTTGCGGCTAAATGAGCAAGTTCCGACACCAAGGAGTTCGTTCCCTCGACCTGCATGATATACCACAATCTTAAGCACCATTTATTTAAGGAAACATAGATCAGAAAATAAATAAACGTTAAACCGTTTCAGTTAATTACAATCGAGGTGATGTAGCCACAGGGAATGCATTCGTGAAGAATCAACACCTTTAATGTGCAGTTCAATCACAACCCTCTTTTAAGGATAAAATCGGATACCAGACCTCTATGATAAATGCAAAAGCAGAAGTTATCTCACCCGTGAAAGCGTGGAACACAAGGATGGCCCCATTGCCTCAATGACATCAACCGCAGAGCATATAGCTCGTTTAACAGTTTCAATGTCTCCCTGAAAAGTTACACAAGTTTAGGATATTTCTCTTTACAAGACTGAACGCCCACAAATAATGAACTGGTATATACCCTTGCTCCATCAACAAATGGAATGCGGACAGTGCTAGCCTGAAGATCTTGGACAGCCCGGGTTAGTGAGTTAGTATGAGCTCTTTCAATTGAAGCCCACTTGTCAAGGCTGGTCATCTGAGCAGGATGAGTTTCAACTTCAGTGAGAAAACTTATAAGTGGTCTGTGAACCACAAATGTACCACATAGTAGAGAAACAGCTATGTACAAGCAAACCCAGAGATCAGTAAAACGAGAATGTCATGCAGACTTAAGATGCATAGGGACATGCTCAGATATAAACATAAAATGCAGAACAGCCAGCTGGAATGTGACATTACCATGACGCTACTCCAAAATTACAGATGCCTTCTTTTACTTCAAAGTAGATAAATAGAAACATTTGGTGTGAATGAAGGAAAAGTAAAATTTATATATGATAACTTGGCCCTGAATAGAAAAATTTAGAATGATCATCATATTGGTGCATATATATATATATATATATATATATATATATATATTTAACTTTTCCTTCATTCACACCAAATGTTTCTATTTTACCCTACATCTACATTTTTTTTCCAGATCAAGGTTTGCACATATAGGATGGTCATAACTAAATTAATCTCGTAATGTCTTTACAAGGTAATTTATGTTTTCAATTCCTTTTTCCTTGCCCTCTCAATACTTGAGTAACATGTTTATATTACTTTCCAAAGACATGAGACTGAAAAATGTATTCTTGGATAGAAAATGAGTATAGATGGCAGATGCTAATCCACAGCTAGAAAATGAATATAGATGCTAATCTACAGATGTCTCCTCAGTTTTTTGGTGCTCCCAAGCATCAAACCATATCTTAAGAAGTTCATCATGCACTTTAAATGGGAAAAAGTGTATTAACAAATCAGCAACATCCTGGAATAATAGTGAGTGTCATCTTAAGCATACTAAGAAGATGAGCGGCAAACCTGGTTGTCCAGAACTGAATAAAGCATCAACTTGAGCTTTAGCTGCTGAAGAACAATCCTCTTCTCAATCACTGAGCCCCACAAATCACCAATTGTCCTCCATGCGCTGTACAATATTTTCTGCACCACAAAATTCAACTTAGGGACTTACAAACATCAAAGGAAGAATCAATTTCACACACACCTTTTTTTATGTGTGTGTATATATATAAACAGAAACCAACAAATATAATCCGGATCATCATAAACCCGTTTAGCTAACAAATCTGGATGGATTAACTTGGGGAGGGAAAACAAAACTTAGAACAACAAAACGCATAAACTTGATTCCATCAAACATTACGGTGCATGGATGAGCCAGCCTACTGCACTTAACTCCAATCAAGCTAATAATGAACTTATTTAGACAGAAATTGTACCAAAAGAACGCCACAATATGCAGCAACAAAGCAAATTGTTACTCAAATGAAATTTTTTGAGCTTACTTTTGCAAAAAAAATCCATCCACAAAAGAGAATATATATATATATATATATATATATATAGAGAGAGAGAGAGAGAGAGAGGATAAGATGGCAAGATATGCAGCAGCAGCAGAAGCAGCAAGTAGTGAATTTAAGAAGGAAAAGGAGCTCACTTTGCAATACAAGGTCTAAAGATTGAAGCAAACAACAAGAAGAAACGGAACAACAACAGCCATACATGGAAACAATTAGAGCTTGCAAAAATTCCAGAAAACTGATTCAAACCTCTGCTTTTATTTTCTGAGAATGCAAAGCAGCATCACTTTGAGCATTTGCATACCGCCATTGCAAATGTCTATTGTACAGCAGCCGCAACTGATGGACATCTTCGATATGATTTGCAGCTTTATTTCCTTTCTTAATATCGGCGATAAAACTAAGAACAGAAGTTGAACTCTGCGTTTGTCTAGATGGGCTGGATGTTCTTACACGAGCAGGACTCGATCCCCTAGAAGAAGGGTTGGCAGCCTTTGCCCGAGATGGACTAACCCCTCTAGACACAGAGGGTGATTGGGAGCGTGATCCTGGAGTCGGCAAAAACATAGCTCTAGCTGCAGCATGCAGCAGCTGTGTTCTGTCTGATGAATTTGCGGAGCCCGCACGTCTCAACCGAGCTGAACTATCATCAGTAGTAATCTCCATCAACAACTCACTGGCAGATTTTTGCACAGGTTTACTTGTCCCATCCAAAGATAATCTCCTAAGAGAAGGCATGGTAGTACCTGAATTGCATGAAGATGAACTCCTGCTTTCGGTATCATTTAGATCGATACTTTTATTAAGCATAGAAGAGGACATTTTCCCAGCCGTTCTACTTGGCCACCGATGGTGATCCAACATACGAGCATGTGAGACATCAACGGGTCTAGAATTCTCAGTCTGAGCAGAATTCATTCCTTTAAGTGGACTCCTCTTCCTCTCTGGAGTGGGCTTCCTTGGCACAGGTGTTACGCCCTGTTTTTTAACTGCATTTGATGATGGCCTAAGAGTGCGATCAGAAGCGGTATGAAGAACTGGTTTTTCTCTCTTACTAACGGGGATCGAAATTGTATCAGACTGAAAAGAAACACTGAGACTCCTCATTGTAGTAGGCCATAAAGCTTCTGGCAGCTTATTACCCGGTGCCTTTCTTGTTGCCAACAGCATTTCTGCAGCTGTTTCCTGAACCGGTGTCGATGGAGAAGGACTAGGCGGTGACGACGGTCTAGAAGGCCGTTTCCTTTCCGCTGAGATAGCCCTCTTAGGCGCAAATAGACTTGGGGTTGATGACGTTCGACTGGAAATTGGTGATGGGCTGCGTCTTGGACCAGCGGCTGCTGATGGCGTAACGGACCTATACCTGGAACCAACCTCTCTGGTTCGTGATCGAACAGTTCCATTCTTGTTGTCAGCCGGAACCAACGGTGGCCTTGCGGTCTCTTCCGTAGATTGCTTCTTTGACTCACAGACATCCATCCAAACTATGCGAATTAGCCCACATTGATGATGTCCCCTTTCATGCACTAATAACAACTGAAAGCAAACTTTTTTCGACAGGCTTTCAGTAAACCCAATTAATCTATTCGTTAATCACACCTCTCTCTCTCTCTCTCTCTCTCATAAAAGAAGACCCCTTTTCCAACCTGCCAGTCAAATTTAGAGGCAAAAGTGAGATACCACAGATAGGATAGGAAAAGAAAGAAAAGCATACAACAAGGCATTATGCAAAAAAGGAAAAGATGCTAGACAGAACAGAACACATCTTTACAGACAGACATCCAGATCTCACCCAAACTCAATTTCAGCCCACCACTCCAAAATTCAGAAAGATCACAATGCTAGCAAATGTAGAAGAGGTGGAGAGCAGGGGCAATGAAGAAGTACTTGAAGAAAACTAAAGGGGTAGTAGTAGTAGTAGACTAGTAGTAGCAGACTAGTAGTAGCTACATAGGATAAAATGGCCTTCACTTCACTTTGCTTTTAACTTTTTTGTTTTCAGTTATATATATATATATATATATATATATATAATTATATTTTCCTTTTTTTTTCTTGTTTGGGTTTTTAATGGTCCCCTACTTTTGTCCCCATCACGAGAATGCCATGGTTGGCTGTGCTGAACTCCCTTCACACACACACACATACACACACACAATTACACAAACAGAGGAGTAAGCAAAGCAATACTCACATTCATAGGCCACACACACAGCCCACCTGGCCCTGTTCCTTCTTTTTCCCCACACCCACCACCACTCCCAACTCCTTTTCAAGAAAGGGAATTCACTGAAAATGAAATCTTCTTCAACAAACACACACACACACACACACACACTCTCTCTCTCAATAAAATCAGGACTTTTATGTATTGGGATCGAGCACAAATCACATTTATCAACAACACAATTAAATCTCGTGTTAGTTTACCAATACACAGTTAATTTTCGGTACTCTCACTCAGTATCAACTTAACTTAAACATACATGAATTGTTTTCTATAAAAAAAAACCTAAATTAAAAAGGGGGAACATTAAATAATAATAAAATAATAATACAAACATGGAGACCACGTGCAGGTAGAGATCAGTGTCCACTACTTCTAATTAAAACACAAAAAACGACGAAATTAAAACACAAAAAACGACGAAATTAAACAATATCTAAACCATGATTAGCATTAATTAGGCATCGTTAATTATGCTTTTCAAACGAGTTGAGATTTATAATAATTCTTGTTTGACCTTTGGAACATAAATCGAAGCGAATCATATTTTAATATTTATATAGAGTATAGAGTAATAATAATAATAATAATAATAATAATAATAACAACAAAGGGAAAGAAAAAAAAAAAAACAGTGTACTGTGTACTGTGCTTTTGTCAGGTTTTGTATATAATTTTGGCAACATGCATATGAAAGAAAGAAGAAGCTTCAATAACTAACTGAATTTGTCAGAGTGAATTCACTTTCTTCACAATTCGAATATGATAATTATTTCACGAATAACATAATCGAATTTAATTACCTCTAGAAAAATATTTACGGCGACCAAGTAGTGTATGTGTAAGTGTAGCTGTTGTAATTTTGTGGGAACCGTCACCCAGTGTATATATTTTTATTTATTATTATATGAAATATGAATGGACAAAAGGAAATTCAATTTTAAAATATATATTTTTTTTTCATAAAAATATGGAAGGAAATGATATAAATTGGGGAAAGGGTTTGAGTTAAGAAATATAGAGCGAAGGAGAAGAGGAAACAGTTGTTTTTCGCGCCACCTAATAATTTAATGCCTTTACTGTTTATCCTTTTTTGTGATTTTGTTTCTTTTCTGAATTCTCTTTCCTTTTTTTACAAGCAATGTACATAAGATGAGGAGGATTTGAGTGTTGTTCATTATTTTTTATTTGTAAAATTAGTTTGAAATTAATTACTCACGTAGCCTAAGGTGGTTTGGCATTTGACAATTCGGACATGCTTATCAATTACTCATCATATTGTGGCGATAGAATTGGTTTTTGTTGATTTTGATTGTTTTGTGATGGATCCAAACCAATTTCATTCTTAATTTGGTAAATGAATCACTTAGCATATAAGATATCTTAATATATTCCCTTTTCAAGTGGTGTAGTAATTAAAGTCTAGACAACTAGTGACAACTCTACTATTATTTTCACTTTAATTAGTAGAATTGGCGAAACTATATAGTATAAAAAAAAAAAAAAAAAACTATCAAAATTCACAATAAAAGAGAGGAGAATAACTGAATAAGCATATAATTATAATAACAGTCTTTGCCACGTTATAATAATTGTTACACTCACACACGCAATGTTAGATTTACAATAATAATCTCCTAAACGAAAGTTCAGAAAACGGAAGCTCAAACACTACACCTTCTCGTAAAAGGCCAACAAAATATAATTAGTAGACAACAAATTGGTGATAATCAAATCCTACAATGTCATAGCACATCAATTGACAACACATCAATATATAAAATGCCATATCTTTCAACAAGTGTGACATTACGTGCTTATAAAACTTTTTTCCATTGTAAAATCTTAATCCGTTGTGTCAATGTCGCAATTTGTTTGTGTTGTACATTGCTAACTCTTCTCAAAATAAAAGTGAGTCCCACATGCCATGATACAAAAGCCAAATCCATGTAACTGTAGTGGGCTTTTGGCTGCCTAAATTCAGCCAAGCAGATAAATATTAATTGAACTAGTCATAGTAATAGCTTTGTTTTATTCAAATATAAGACATACATAGGAAACAAATAAATAAAAATCTCATTCATTAATGCTTGTCCGAACTCAAAATATAAGGACAACGTATAATGATGCATGGCACTATAGAGCTCTATAGAGCTTACGCTTTTGCCTTTTGCTCTGAAGCCATTGAATATGCATTGCAATAATAGTCCAACTATACTATGAGTTGTATCTTTCTCACCTATAATTTGTTTCTAGAAATATGACACCACCAATATTAGGGAGAAACTATTTTTTTTCTTCATCTTTCTATTAGGATCAAGAGATTGCATATTAGTGAACTTGACACCACAACTTAAGAAAAAAAACTCAAAATTAATGGAGCCCACCATAGCACAAATCAACATGCTTGCAAATCAAAACATTCATAACTGATATTATTTCTTTCACGTGTGAATCCTTACGGCTAATGAGTTTTTCGTAGTTACAGTGCACTCAAAGACTGCGGCACTATTCAGAAGTTTCACTGTTCCATCGAGTATGCACCTTACATTGACAATAACTCGTATATATATAAATAGGCCAGTTACAAGGGTATTACAACAAGTACACTGTTAACTAGGTCTATTCTAGCTATACTAGTCTCGAATAGGCTTGGTCCAGAACACCTCGTACTAACGTCGAATACAAGGTAAGATGTCGGGGATATGTCAGATATGACGTTGGGGATTATATGTCGGGTCCTCCATGTCGAGAATGATCCACTAGATATATCGAAAGGGCGCAAGTGGTGTATATATTGAAGGTATATATCGGGTATTATGTCGAATGCTATATCGGGTGTGGCTCGATATAGATCTACATGAATTGCGGATAATTAAAGATTACCTTGATCTCCGGGAAGCGGGTATTTATAGGTCTCGGGATGCGGGAACCACTCACGTGATAAACACGTGAGTTGTACTATATTGAAGGCGATATTCGATATGTACGTCGGAGATGATCCCCAATATAGCCCATGGCAGACCCAATAAGGAAAATACCCATATCATGTAGTCCCCCAATTTGGAAATTATTATCTGAGGATAATAATTTGCAAATTAAATCTGAATTTTTGGATTACCAGTACCTCTCGTCCCGCCAGTATAAATGGTAAAAATCTGATGCGGGAGTTGCATTTTGATGTTTTGAATTGATATTGGTGGACCCCCAAATGCAATTGACGCATATTCTAAGGTTCTCATTTGAATTCCTGTCTTTTTAGGAACGTTCATATTATATCGAATTTCTTTCGATATGGATGTCGAATCTATATTAGACATGCATTTGTCATAAATGCGTGCCTGGTGCCTGACGTCTATAAATAGCGGCTTGGGAGGAGAGAGAAGTTCATTTTGTCTCCTAGTGAAATTCGTTATCCTTAAGTTGCGGTATGTCGGGGATCTTCGATATGGTTTTTGATATATTTTCGACATGTTTCTCGATATATTTTTGACATGTCTTTAGATATTCACGTCTCTCTTTGAATTTTTTGAACTCAAAGGTTGCTATCTTCGAGTTGTTGCGCCTTATCTCTTTCAGAGCTTCTTACATTTCTCAGTATTCGACATCCACATGGAGAACAAGAATGATTTCGACTTTTTGGATTTAAATTCTCAAAATGCGGAGGTTGGAGGCTCCGGAACTGCTTTCATTGATAATGATCTTTTCAGAATGGATGAGTTGTTTTAGGATGATGTTGGTGATTCCAGTGTGCCTTCAGGGGCTCAAAATGTGGAGGTTGACTAGTGGGGTTTACCCATAGCTCCAGAGGTGAAAAAATTGAAAACTGCTGAGAGTTATGAGGACATGGTATCTTACGTTCCTCATCATCCTAATTTTTATGCTTCGACATATCACATTGATGCGCGGGATACAAGATCATATTTCCTGAAAAGCATGAGAGGATGCATACGCCGCCCAAAGGTTGTATCAAAACATCTTTCCAATGGCCTGCGATTCCCTATTGACCCTACCATTAGCGCTATTTTGGCGAGTATTTGGTGTCTGCCTTGGGCAACTGTCAACCAACTCTATTGGGTATGTCGTGGGCTTTATTTGCGATATGAAGGCCCTCGGGGTGCCGTATGGCATGAATGAGTTCTGGAATCATTTTACTGTCATCCTCAACAAGAAGGGTGGTGATAAAGGTTTCTATTTCGTCCGTTCACAAAACGGGATGAAATTCTTGTTCGGTGGCCAGTCTAGTTATGGCTTTGGGAACAAGAATGAATATTTCTATATAAAGGAGAAAGTGGCTGGAGAATTCGACGGGCTCCCGCAAAAGTGGTCTACGTCGGATAAATATGTGAGGCCTACTGGCCTTGGCCAGCCTTAATTTATGTCTGAATTCTTATTGAAGTTGCTGGATCGTCCCTACGATCTTACCACGATTTATCATGAGGACGTGGTTGGTGCGAGCGGTATTTCTCTGGGGCCTTAGAGAGGCCCTCATGACCTTGGTAAAGTTCTTCCCTCTCGTTGTTCTGGTAGCTTATTCCAAGTACTTGTGTTAATTTGTCGTTTCTTTTGTTTTTCTGTAGCCACTCTCGTGGAACATCGAAGGCTGGACGTGATTGCACAATGCAACGCCCTCCCTAGGATGACATCTGAAGGTCATGATACGCTTCCTGTCATTATTAAGAAGCGTAGATGCGAAGATCTTCACCTCAAAGAAAAGCTGAATTAATCCTCACAGGGTGGGGAGGCCGCGTTAGGCGCAATCCCGAGTAATAATCTACCCTCGCAGAGCGGGACTGGAGCAGGTCGTAGCGGGAGTCATGCTCCGGGGACTTTTGCTGCCGGTACCTCCGCCCATAAGAAGAGAAGGGCTGAGGGAGGAAGTTCTACGGTCGGTCAGGGGTCCTTGTTTCAATCTGTAAGTTTGTGGCCTCTCACTTTTGAGTGCTTTTGCAGATCCATTCATTACTAGATCCCCTTTGGTGTTCTTACAGTGTTGATATATGCTCGTTTTCTAGGTTGAGAAATTTCTTGCCAGCTTTTTAAAGACGACGAGTCAAAATAACGTTAGCCAGATGGAATCTATTTTGGAGGCTATTGTCCTTCTTGAAAGCCTAGTCGACTATGACCCGGCTGCTACCGCCAGGTTGGTGTAGGTGTGAGACGATGCTTTGAGCATTCTTAGCGCCACTTAAGTGAACGTGAATGACCTCCTTGCCGAGAACAAGCAACTACTAGCCTCTCTCAATGAAACCAACGTGTTTGTTGCTATTAAGAGGGAAAAATGTGAGAATGCGGAAGCAAAACTTGCTTTGGTGCGAGAGCAATTGGCCCTTCCCGAGAGGCCTAACTGATGTAGGACGAACACTCGAGAGCAGCAGATTCGTACGACGAAGGCCTTTCCTTTTGAGTAAGACTTATAAAGTAATCTGTGCCGAACGCGGGGTGCAAGAGAGGGAGAAAGCTAAGGATTCCATCATTGGTTAAATCCGCCTTCTTGATGGATTCAGAGATGATTTTGATTCTAGTCCTTCGGATATTTTGTTGGGCCCAGATGGGAAACTTATCGAGGATTCCGATGTGGAAGTTGACGACGATTCTGTGGAAGATGTCTATTAGGAGATTGTCGACCACAAGAGTCTGGTTTTGATTCATACCAAGGGTGCCCCAAGATATCCCGGCTAAGGGTTTATGTTGTTTTTGTAATATCGTCTTTATCTTAAAGTATTGTGTATAGTTCCCCTTTTGGCATCTGTAATATGCATCCTCGTTCTTGTAATCGAATGATTCTTCTTTGAGATTAAGTTCCCTTGATCTTATCGTTGTCGCCTTTGGCTGGTTCACTTTTGTTATTTTCCATATGTCGGGTTGTCTCCTTCCTATCTTAGTGGATTGCAGAGTTATCCCAAGGCATTTGTAGACTTCTTATGCCGGCTAGTCTCCTGCCTATCTCTGTGGATAGCGGAGTTATACTAGGACGTTTTCTTTTTATTTTTCTTATGCCAGCTTGTCTCCTGCCTATCTCAGTGGATAGCGGAGTTATACCCTGGCATTTGTAGTTTTTTTTATGCCAACTTGTCTCCAGCCTATCTCGGTGGATAGCGGAGTTATGCCAGGGCATTTATAGATTTTTTTATGCCGACTTGTCTCCAGCCTATCTCGGTGGATATCAGAGTTATGCCAGGGCATTTGTAGATTTTTATGCTTCCTTGGTAGCGGATTCTTCCTGTTATTAGTCAGAGAAACAACTATTTCATATTAGAGAAAATGAGTGGGTGAGATCCACTTTCTTTGTGTTGTTCCACTAAATGGGGAGTATCATCCTTGTTATTGGCAAGGATTTGTTTGTACCTATGATGTATAAGAGATACATATATATCTGCAAAAGAGATAATGGTATGTTAAAATATTTTTGAATGTAGGTGTGCGTGTCTGCACATCTTAGTCATTCCCTCGTAAGGATATGTACCTGCAGTAGAGCATGTATATATATCTTGATCGAGTATATCGATCGGAACGAAAATGAGGTTATAAAGGACAACGGTCGAAGGATAGGTAAATCTTAACCCGCCTACGTATCCCGTTGTTTGGGAATCAGACTAGCGTAGTTCCCCCTGTTTTAATTACAGTCCAGCCCAACGACGGGACAATTTAGGGAAATTAAAAAATGTTCAACATTACTGAAAGTAAAGAGTGTTCCAAATGGTTCTCCTATGTTGATTACTCCGCAACTTGGTGGTTGTCATTTAAGTTCGCGGCTCCTCCAGCGGCGTCCCTGATCCTTGGGAGAGTGAGAGAAGTTATGTAGCACAACCATCCCTACTCATGGTTGGCGATGACTTCCCATATGCCTCATGCTGCTGGGAACTTTGTCTTTTGGTGGTATGTGGATACCACTTCTCGGATGGCGTTAAGAGTCGGCCTGCCTATAATGATGTTGTAGGCAAAAGGGTGATCCACGATTGTATACTGAATGTTGATGGTCCTTCTGTGTGGCTCTTCACCGAATGATGTTGGTAGATTCACATATCCCATCGGTATCACCTCGGCTCCTCCGAAGCCAACTAGAGGGGTATGGACTTGTTTCACCACGTGGTTGCCTAGTGCCATCTTCTCCAAAGCATATGCGAATATGACGTTCGTGGAGCTTCCGTTGTCTATTAGCACCTTGCAAACACCATAATTGGAAACGTCAAGTTTAACAACCAAGGGAAAATCAAGTTTACCTGCATGTATTGCCTCGAGAGTCAGATCTATAAGTAGGCTCACCCTTATTAAGAGCATTCTTTGCTCGATCTCGATATATCTTTGTCAAATATTGGAACCACCTCTTTGTGTGTTGGAGGATCTTGAAAGAATCTTTGCTCGGTTTTTATGGGGTTCGAATGATGTGAAGCACCGGATGCATTGGAGAAGTTGGGAGCGCATTTGTGCGCCTTATGATTTGGCCGGCCTCAATGTGAAATCTTTGAGGAGTATGGTGGGGGCATTTGGGATCAAATTATGGTGGAGATTTCGGGCGCAAAATTCCCTTTGGGCTCGGTACATGATGGCTAGATACACTAAACGACAAGATTTTCTTAGCATTCGAGGTTGGGAATCAAGTGGTTGGAAGAGACTTACTAGAGAAGTAGTGGTTGCCCAACCTCATCTTTTTTGGCTTGTTAAAAGTGGTGAAGCATTTTTTTTGGCAAGATCATTGGATTGGGGATGGCCTTTTACAACCGAAGGAAGGGGCCGATATTGATAACAACCATAAGATTTGTGAATTTTGGGAAAATGATGAATGGGATCTTGTTAAGCTTGATGAGGCACTTTGTGAAGAATCTTTCATTAAAGTGGTGGCTAAACCAACTCTCCAAGTTGGTAGAGATACCCCTATTTGGAAGCATGAATCTAGCGGTCAATTTTCTACTAAATCGGCGTGGAAAGCCCTTCAAGGACCGCATGAATCTCAAGGTGTGTTTAAATTCCTTTGGCACAAATTTATTATGCCTAATATCTCCTTCTTTATTTGGAGATATATGTAAAATCTTTTGCCTACGGATGGTAATCTTAAGCGGTTTGAAATGGTCTCCATGTGCAATTGTTGTAGCAAGAATGCTGAAACTAATGATCATCTTTTTTGGTCAAGTGAGCTTGCTCAAGAAGTGTGGAAAATATTTTTTGATACCTTCTTGATTAAGAGGCCGAGAGTTGTCTCGTGGCGGAACATTATTGCTTATTGGATTTACTCAAAAAGGACGATCATTTCGGGCCATATTCAAATTTTAATTCCAATTCTTGTGCTTTGGTTCATATGAGCGGCTCGTAATGATGCAAGGCATAGAAGAATTCCTATGGATGTTAAGAAAATTGTTGCCAAGGTTATTAGTCACATTCGGGACCTTTTTGCCATTACTCCGTGCCCCGAATTTTTTTGGCTTGGAGATAAAAATGTCGCCAATGATTGGGGAGTTCGGCTTAGTAGTGTGGACTTAAAGCCACCTATTGTTGTTATTTGGGAGAAGCCGAAAGTTGGCCACTTCAAACTCAACACCGATGGTAGTTCTAAAGGCAACCCGGGGTTGGCCGGATCCGGGGGCATTCTTCGTGATCACATTGGCAATGGTATGTGGTGTTTTCACTTGGCATTAGATCATTCTACTAATATTGAAGCGGAAATTATGGCTATCTATCAAGGCCTTGTGTATTGCTATGAACTTGGCATTTTTAATGTTGAGGTTGAGACGGATGCTAGTATCACTATTCTTATTATCTATGCCGAGTCCGGTGGTCCTTGGAAAATCATTGAATATATTGATAAGATTATATTTTTTCTTCGGGAATTACATGGTACCATCAAACATGTATTCCGCGAAGGAAACTTTGTGGCGGATCAACTTGCTAATGAGGCTTGCACGCTTCAGTTGAATGGGAGAATACCTATAAATGAGGCTAGTTTGAAAGTTAAATCTCTTGTTATGAAAGATAAGGAGGAATGGGCCTATCTTCGAGTTCCAAAAGTATTAAATTGTAGGCTTCCCTCATCGTCCTCTCTACCACATCCGTCCTCCACGTTGGGATGAGGTATTCTTTGCCACTTGTTAATTCTTTTGGCTCACGTCTTGTCTTATTTTGCATTCGGCTTTACACGAGTGAAGGTAATTTATTTTCTTTGGCCAATTTACACACACTTGAGCACTTTTTTGATATTGGCTTCACTCAAATATTTGCACACTACTTGGTTACTTTACATTGGTTGCATGGTACATATCGGTGGCTCTTCTCCCCTCCCGAGATACACTACTCGAACCCTCGGGAGTACCACAATTTATTTGCCCATTGCATTCTAACCGATCCATTCCATACACATAGCCTATATAAAATCACATTTTTTCATGTGATTGCACAACATTGTTTCGTTAGCTTTCACTCAAGTACAATTGACCACGACTTCACATTTTCTCTAATCTCTTTTCGGTCTATGGTACTTGAAAATCCTTACACACGACGATTCTTGGCTTGTTGGTCTTAGTACTTCGGTTTGGTGCTTTTTGGACTTCAATTTGGTTGTATTTGATGACTGTATTATTGTGGACAGTCTTGTGGTTTGGCTATTGGAACCGCGTTCCATTTGCAGTTTTGGGATTGGTCATTCGGTTTACTTGTTGAGATCGATTGTGATTCATGATATGTATAGTTACTTGTTGAGTTCCTTAGGTGTTGGAGTTGGGGATGAGTGGTATTTAGATTTTGTTTTGGTGTTGTTGGCATGGATTTTACAGTCACTCTCACGCGATTTTTCTAGAGAAATCTGGCCGAATCGTAGTCTCCCGGGCTCCACGACCCCTAGTCGCATGCGTTGGTTCGTTGGTTGGTCACTTGTGGAATCTCCTGATTTTTCGCCGATCTTTGCCATCCAAAAATCGGCGAGATTGATGCGCGACCACTCATCTTGTGCAGCGGTTATGAGCACTCCCGCCACTGCGTGGTCGAAGGTCCGTTGGATTGGAGACCTCCACCTTTTGTGCGATCACTTAGCTATCGATTTCTGGTTGTTTACTGGTATTTGCCATGCTTTTGATTGTAATAACTATAAAGATTTTAGGTGTCATTTATGCTCCTTTATTTCCATGTACCTTTTTATTATTTTGAGGTGCCACGTTTTTTGGCATGCTCTTATTTGTATGTTCCTATTCGGTAGCCTCCATATGGAAAGTAAACAAGTACCATATCAAAAGCTCAAATCTGAGTTGCACACTCCACCTTTGGGTGTGATCCTCGACCGCGAAACTTTTGGGGAATTTTTTTACGATCCTAAGTAGGCTTACCATTTTGTTGGCCCCCATGCGAGAAGAAGCAAACAAGTTCCATTACAAAAGCTCAAAGTCGATTTGCACACTCCATATTTGGGTGTGAGCTTCGGATGCGAAACTTTCGGGATACATGTTTGCAACTTCATTTTGGCCATGCTTCGTCTTGAGAGGCACAATTATAAGCCTTCCTAGTTTTCTCTTATTTTTCTCGTTCTCGCTCTTGCTTGGTGGGGACTCCAAGCTTGATGCGCTATGTATAGTCCTCTTTTTATTTATATCACCATAATTTCCTCTTGTTCGAGAAGGTGATGCTCTCTTCCGATAGCTCATCCATTAGCGACATGAATCCGATATAACGGTCCTCTTCCAGTCCTCTCGTAATCTTTTTCCTCTGATTGGTGGAGTCTGCTCCAGCTGGCCTGCCACTATCATGTTGATCACACATTTGGAAGGCACATTGATAATTGTGTTACCACGCACATTGGGGCCCTCTATGGCCTTCGTATTGTTCCTTCTGGGGGAGCGGGATTGATCCTCCTGATCATCAGAGTTTATGTTGTTCTGTACATACTCAATCAGCTTGCCTTCCTTAATGAGGCACTCGATCTCATCCTTGAGATCTATACAAACTTTAGTCTCGTGTCCTTTCTGGCGGTGGTACTTACAGTACTTCTTTGATCGTTTGGTGCCCTCAGTTACTCTCACATTCCTTGGTTGATTCAACCACCCGTTCCTTTGATCCACCGCAAATACTGTCAAAATATTCTGATTCAGGGGAGTGTATCTTCTTGGTGACCTGTCCCGTCCGCCTTTGTCTATGTTTCAACCTTCTCTGCGTCGGTTGTGATCGGCTTGGTGTGGAGCTTGCTTTGTCACCATTATATTGTTCTGGTATATGATATTGTGAGCAAGCTCATTCATTTGGTTCATAGTCGGAGACTTGAGCTTGATTAACTCCTGTGCAAATCTCTTGTGTGCCATGGCGTTGAATAAAATGAGTACCACTTGGTCACCATGTGGTTCATCCACCTTCAGCAGTTCATCGTTGAATCTCTTCATAAACTCTTCTAGGCTCTTTTTCTCCTCCTACTTCATTGCGTTCAGATGGTGCATGCTAGTCTTCATCATTTTTTGACTGGAAAATTGACTTTCCAACTTTTCCCGTATCTATTCACAACTCGTGATAGATCCTATATCGATCATGTTGAACCAATCCAGAGCTGCTCCGGTTAGGGTTTGTGGCCAAGATTTTTGCCTTGATACCATGCAAGAACCTATGCAAGTTCAACAAACTATCAACACTGTGGAAATGATCGCTCTTCTCCTCGTAAGCCTTGATGGTTGGGACCTTATCACCCTTGTCCAATATTTCTGCCTCGATCTCCGCACAAAATGGGGTCAAAGTCTTGTGTCCCTCTGCCAATGCCAGTTTCCGACTAACTTCCATCCTCTCACGGTCTAGCTGCTCCATTCTTCTAGCGATGTTTCTTCTTTCTCTTACCGGGTCGAGCCTTTCCTATTCTTGAACTCTTGACCTAGAATGGTCCCTCGTGTCGTCACTCGCGTCTCCATGCTCTTCACCCCTGATTTCAGTTGCATGTCCTTCTCTAACCCTAGATTCCTGGGGTCGCGGTGGCGGGTCGCCTGGTCCCCGAGCATTCATGCGTGGTATCAAAGTTTCTAAGGCCGTCTTCGGTGTGGCCTGAACCATGGCGTTGATCTGTGCCACTACCTCCGGTGTTAACGAGGCAGGTACCGCATGCTCAGGTCCTACTCCTCTCGGTGCTTGAGGCGGAACGGGTTCATTATGTCCTCTCCTCGATTATGTGGCCAGAATGGGCGGCGAGGGTACACTCTCTGCCATTGAGTTGTCAACCACTGGTCTATTGGACTGCGAGCGGATCATCCTTCTTTGCATCTCGACTTTCTCGTCTGGAAACTTGGTGTTTCTACAGACGGCGCCACTAGTTTAACCATAACTCGTATATATATATATATATATATATATATATGGGTCGGTTACAAGGGTATTACAACGAGTACATTGTTAACTAGGTCTATTCTAGCTATACTAGTCTCGAATAGGCTTGATCTGGAACACCTCGAACTAACGTCGGATACAAGGTAAGATGTCGGGAATATGTCGAATATGACGTCGGGGATTATGTTAGGTCCTCCATGTCGACAATGATCCACTAGATATGTCGAAAAGGGCGCAAGTGGTGTATATAGGTATATATCGGGTATTATGTCGAATGTTATATCGGGTGTGGCTCGATATAGATCTACAGTAATTGCAGATAATTAAAGCTTACATTGATCTTCGAGAAACGAGTATTTATAGGTTTCGGAATGCGGGGACTACTCACGTGATAAACACGTGAGATGTAACTATATCGAATGCGATATTCGATATGTACGTCGGGGATGATCCCCGGTATAGTCAAAATCTGGGTCTAACCCATAGCAGACCCAATACGAAAAATACCAATATCACACCTCCATCAACGTTTCATGTCGAAACATCGTCTGTTAGGATGTAGTTATGATCGAAAGAACATATGACAAGAAAGATATTAGCTCATGGGTCAAAGTGGTAATAATGTAATACACATGAACTTGATGATACCAAATATTCACCCAAATTAGCAATACAATAGAGTCACTTAATTAGTTCTCTAATATACAAACACTTTGCTCATTTATTTTTAGTATGAGGCCATTGCACAGTTGATGTTTTAATACTTTTAACAATGAAAAAAAAACTTTTTGTACCTAACATCATTTTTGAATAAAAATACAACTTTATAAAATTGGCAAAAGAATCTAGCTTGCAGGCCATGTTATGATGAAGACACGTCGCGTGTCATGTTGTTGGGCCATTTGCACCTACTCGCCGATTAACTTTAATCATGTTTTGTTTTGGCTCGTTAATTTAAATATTTTTACTGTTACAGTGTTATGCCTTTGCAGATGGTTTTTAAATTAAGGGTTATGATTAGTCACATTATTTTAGGAAAGGCGCAGCTTACTGCAATTGATCAGTACTATTTTTACAGCTAGTTCACTATAAGATATGATTGATTATCTAAGTCATACAAAAAAAAGATTCATATTATGTATTTATTACTATGTTTTTAAATGTTTTACGCTCAACTCTGTAGGGTTATCATAATGCTAACAATAATACATGCTTAGTTGTAAAGAGAACTCGCATTCATGGTAGCTAGTTAGAGTTACACTAATTCGATAGGTTCTCAACAAATGAGTACTCTTTTGGTCCACTTTATAATTTCAATTAATGTTGTTAACCAAACAATTTGGTTGATTTTTAAATAGGTTACTAAAACAGGTGTTAACAGTCATAAATAATGTTGTCAGTACAACTATGTGTAGATTATATAATGTGCAAAATTTCTACAAGAAATAAATTCGTAGACATGAAATTTAAACACTGAAAGTGAAGAGGTGAAGATTTAATTTTAAAAAGTACTAAGATATAAAGGTGCATTATTTTATTAAGAATATAAATATTATTGAGTGGAGGACCAAAAGCCCAATGATGAACAGTCATGTGCCACAAAATATAAGTTGAAAAAAAAAATTAGTACGCGACATGCCACGGCATGTTCGTTATCCTAAGTTTTATTGTTTGTTTTAGTATCAAAAAATCCCTTTTTTGTCACATTTGACCGCTTGAGGTCAATTTTGCAACAGAAATATAATACAATTAGGCAGTGTCAATTCTATCATGTGGGGTTTGGATTAAATGGAAGCAAAATCATTTAGAATGATGTTTGTCCTTGTCTTTAACATGTAGTGTTAATCATTCATGATTCATTCCCCCCTCCATTTGAACTTCTTTGGCTCCTAAATTAAAAATTATTGATCGTAATACTTTGAATCTTTATTCATATTTGGATCATCAAGACATTGACAGTGTACTTTTGTTAAACTTTGAAGTTAAGTTCCCACTTACACGCGTGGATTTAGAATGAAATCATAAATATTATTTTTTGGGCATTATATGCCTACAATTTTGCTTTGATGTAGTTTTCTAGAATGGATTAAGATTTGCAAAAGCAAATTCCCCTCGAGATTTGCTAAACAGATTGTTACATAACTAAAAACTTACAGTATTGTATTGGGTCCGAAAAATTATTATGTACAACCGTTATAATGATGACGTGGTGCAGCTAAGAGTTGAGATCATAAGTATCTCATAAATCATAGAAAATAATCACTGATAACACTCATACACACGTGTATTGATAGCAATAGCTAACTGGATGTGCTATTTTATTGTGCAACGGTTGCACCTAATAATTTTTCATTGGCTTCGTGGCAAGTGGTTGCAAGAAAATTACTAAATAGACGTGTATTAAATGATCGACATAGGCGTGATAAACATTCAAACGTGTACATATAATCAATACTGACATTTAGCATTTAACTTTCTTTTACCCCTAAGATCCTTTCGATCAATTACCTAGGAAGAGAAGAGACCTCAAATTGCCCATTTCCTTTTGGCGATGAGATACCATCTAGCCCCATTTTATGAAATGTGTAGCTCGTACCCGGTCAACTTCTTATAAAGAAAATCTTTTGATTGGAATATGAAAACGTTGTAATGTGATTTTTATCGAAATTCAACTCTAATCCAATAAAAGTAGTTTCAACTATATGTTCTTTACTTTATTTCAAAAGAAATTCCAACACTAATGTTGGGATCAAGATGAAATTATATAAACAATTGCTCTTTGATGAACTAGAGCCAAACCGAGATGAATTCCATGTTTACGTCTCATTCCAACAAAAACAATTTTTTTCGACGAAAATAATACTCCAGTAAAAGGTTTGCCATGAAGGTGGCTTACGACGAATAGCAAAGGTGAGGGATATAGTGTACTTTGCGACACGAAGAATATCAAAGGGATTTGGTGTTTCTATCTTTCTCTCAATTAGATAACCAAACCATCTACTCGAAACGTAGATTACATTAAATTCTAATTTCAATAATTGAAACCCGTTTATACAACAAAACCATTTTATTCAACAACAAGAATCACGTACAACTTACCAATTTCATGCAGGCACTCAGTTATACAAAGAATATGTAACCTAAAGACAACTTTGTAAGCAGCCCTCCACCATATGCCCATATTGTACTTGTACTGTACCGCTTCTCTCTATTACCATTCTACTTCTTGACTCAAACTGTAAAGGGGCATGGGAAGATAAATGAGTTTAATACTTGATGAATCCAGAATTTTGAGCTGCCTTGCCCGTAATGGACTCAATGCTGCCATCATAGAGACCAAGATTCTGAGCTATGGCGAACCCCGCATGCATGCCATCAACTGCGGCACTCACTATTCCACCAGCGTATCCGGCTCCTTCTCCAACGGGATACAGCCCGCTCAGCGACGTGCTCTCCCATGTATCACTTCTCCGAGTGATCTGGATGGGAGAACTAGTCCGTGTCTACAAAAAAATGAGAGAGCTCGAGATAAGAGGTTTTATTGCTTAAAGTGATTTTTCACGTGAAATCATCATTGCGTGATCCATTTGAAGGATCATCAGCTTTAAGAAGAAAATGTGAAAAAAAAAAAACATTCTTGAGTAGTTCATAGCACCTCAACTCCGTGAAGAAGCGCACTTTCTGAGACAAAGCCCGGTAACTGTAACATCCCAGAAAACGACAAACTCTTTCAGTTTCAGGTGTTGCCTTTGGCCGTCAACACATGTTAAAAGACTATGCCAAGATGACAATAAAAACATGAAAGAGAAGGGAATTTAAACCTCTCTGTCGAACATTGAAATCGCATGCTGCAAAGCTTCTGTAATGCGAACAGGAAATAATTCATGAAGCTTCGATGCCTTTACACCCAAACGATAGCTCGATGATGGTACAGATGTTACTACAAAGTGAAGTCAATGTAACGTAAGTTTCTAAGCAAAGAGCACTACAGAAGAGAACAGTGAAATAGTAGATAGAGTGGGAGCAGTGATTTCAGTACCAGATAATCTGTTATTTAGAAAATCAGTTACTGTTTGCACTGGCACAACAAAGTTTCCTCCGCCCATCAAAGCTGCTTTTCTCTCAAGCGTTCTCTAAGAAAAGAAAATAGAAGGTCAAAGCCAAGGCAACGACATGGAGCGCGAAATATAGTAATACAATCAAAATATAAACATCAACCAGTAAAACAAGAAATAATACTTTTTTTTGTCTTAAACCAAGAAACGAATAATGATGTCTAGCTAATAACTTAAAATGTAAAATAAGAGTGAAATCAAAAAAATAGACAAAGAAGAATAAGTGCACTCAAACAATCAAGCGTAAAAGTACTTGAAATTGTATCCCTGCTAAAGGCCCATGGAAATCTAAAGCTTCAAAATCTTTTGACGATACTGTAACTACAAGTGCTGCATTTGCCCACTTCGACGAACGTTTAGAAAATGACATGCCATTGATACAAAGTTCCGACGGATCAGTGCTGGTTAGAACCACCTGAAAAAATTGCATGAATTTGAACCCATTCACTTGGTGGTTAATCAGGACATCATATATGCGGAGCAAAAAAAAAAATCACATATTTTCAATTTTAGCATGATTGTTGAATAAGCTTAAGATGACCTGAATATACAATTTGAGGCAGATGGGTCACCGATTTTTTAAATCAAAATTAAAGTAATTAAAGGTGGCTTCGTGTGAGTCTGTTTCTCAATAAATATGACGCAAGCCGTAATTCATTCACATATGTGGAGCAAGCAAGCACAAAAATTCATTCATATTTCCTATGTAGCATGGTTTGAATAGCTTAAGGTGATCTGAATACAGAATTTGAGGTAATTGGGAACTGAACTTTAAATAAAAAATAGCGATTTAACCAGGTGAATTTAGGTGGCTTGGTGTGAGCCTGTTTTGCAATATATATGAAGCAATTGATGAGCCATAATATAGCACATGGTTGACATATAGTGTGCATGCAGAGAGTTACCTGGCCTCCAGGACACATGCAAAATGAGTAACAACTATGACTGGTTGGCTCCAAATTTGATGAATTATCCCTATCTTTTGAGGTGACATACTCAGCAACCTGGTAATCTGCTACAGGTACTTTCCCACGTCCACTCTGAACCTCACTGGCCAACTCCGAATACTGCACAATTCACATGCGTCAAGGTATACTTCTTGTGTAACCGAAGAATTAAAACAAGATATTTTATTTTGTTAATTTAAAGCGTAACTACTTGGTAAGAACAAGCTCATCCTTTTAGAGATGCTGAGGGAAAAAAATAAATAAACAAAGAACAGTCCAACTACCAGAAGTTGAAGTCCAACACAAGTTCTTAATGGATGTGCTAGATTGACATAATATTACTTTTACTACAAAATTCAGCACTTATAATCTCAGGTTATCATGGCATACAACCATTGCCTATAAATGAAAAGACTTACAGAGTAGTAGAAAACTTCCATAATTAACTTAAAATGCCTCCGCTTACTACGTATTAGATTAAAAGAAGATTCTCAGAACCTGTATATTGTTTATCAATTCTTGAGGATGTTCTACCCGCAGGCCAACCTGTAAAGTTAAAAGAAAAAAGTAAATAAAATAAACGAATCACATATTTTTTACAAGAAAGTTATATATTAAACCCTGAGCATAAAAGCAATTGAATGATAATTATGCCAAGAAAAATGTTCAACGCAGAAGAATATATGTCCATAGAGACCCCTCTAACAGCCTAGTTTAATATAACTGATATGTTACATGTTTGTATTACTTCCTTCTTCAAGTTCATCATAAACCTTCTATTACTAAGAATTACTGAAGCCTTCTTGAATCCAATAGAATAAGTAGCTGGTCTGAGTTGGGAAGAAAAGAACTACGGATGTCTTTATATATTCACTTCCAGATATTTGTTGTCAAATTAGGGCACAAACTATGGTAATTCTTAGGCATTGTTTACAGAACTTTTTTGGTAGTCATATTAATTTGGGTGACAAATCTGATAGGCATAGATGCACAAAGGCAAAAGCCAACTATCCAGAAAGGAACTCACAGCAAAATCCTTTCGAACCACGTCCACATTATGTGAAAGAAGCATTTGATAAGTGTCACGTGCCGAGTGCCCAACCGCAAGAACTACAGCATCACATCCCAACTCCTGGCAATTAGACTCGGAGCTGTTCCTTGAATCTGAGATTTTAACACCTACAACATTCTCACCCTTTACGAGCAAATCATCAACCCTTGTTCCAAATCTGATGGTTACCTAAGCATATTGACAAAAAGAAAATGAACAGATGAGAGAGGAAGATTGCATTGCCAGATAATGTAAACATAAGAACAGATTCATGGACCGATTGCAGAAATTCTACGGGGACTCACACCCAAGTCTTGCAGGTGATGACGAAAGTTTCTGAGTAATGGAATCAATCTGTCAGTTCCCAGATGAGGTTTCCCATCAACCAGTATACTATAAGGAGCGCCAAAATGAACCAATGTCTTTAGAACCTAAAGATGCGAAGGCAAATCGTAAACACATATTTTTAGAGCAAAATATGCAGGAGACCTGCCCAACATGATGGCGAAAAACTACAGGTAGGAATAAGTTAAAATAGGTGAATACAATATGCAGAAGAGAATCAGAAGCCACATTGAGAGAAGAACACTGACCGTTAAAACACTGCCGTTATTTCTTCCAATTCTTGTTACTAGCTTCCCATCACTCCAAGTACCTGCACCACCCTGTCACATATAAGTCTTAATAACAGAAGCAACTAAAGTAAGGACCATAACAAGAACACAAAGCTGTTATTTTGTTGTTATTACGTTCCCTTTTTTGTGAATGTGGAATGATGAATATATGGGATGCACTTGCTTGATATAAGTCAGCTATTCTGACAGCAAGCAACGTAAAAGAGAAAATTTATTTGATGACATTTAGTCCAGCACTCTGCATTCAACATGCATGATAGATGATGACAGTCCTTGCCTCAACATATTCTTGGAACGATGTCCATTTCAAAAGCTTGAGTACTGATAAACTAACTTTTTGTATGTCAACTTTCAGATAAGACATAGAGAACATAATAATACTAATAGGAGTTGCTGCAGATATAAAACATATTATATGGAAAAAAACTTGAATTACTAAGTGGATCGAGAATAACCTCCCCAAAGCAAAAATTGCTTTCAACTTGTAACAGTTTTCGGACTACCAAAGCACCAATGTCACGTCCCCTTTGCTCAACTGCTTGCCCTCTTTCAATTAGTGTGACATCTGCACCAACTTCTGCAAGCACAAGAGCAGCAAATAATCCAGATGGGCCACTACCAACAACTACAACTTTCGGCTTTTTGGTCAAAGAGAATTTATGAGCTCCATTGACATTATTGCTGTGGACCGCTTCTGTCGAAGATGCACTTTCTTCAATCTTTTTACAATCCCGTATAACACTCATCAAATCACCCAAAACTCTGACTTCAGGCAATAGCTCCACATGCCCAACTCTTGGTTCCAATTCGGAAATGAACTCAAACGTACGAGGTTCGAGGCTTATGAGTTTCTGAACGTCCATTTCCACAGTATACACAAACTTTGGCCCCTTATGCAACTGAGATATGAAAACAAATTAGACTACTGCTGTATACACAAGCTCAAGTAAATAATGATTATTTTTCGCGTCAAGTTGTAAGTCGTTACACACCTTCCTCGCATCGAACGACTTTCTAAGCACAGTGAATGCCTCTGGTGGCAACATAGAAGCAACCTGAAATGAAATAGGAACCAATTCATGCAATCAGAAAAGCTGCCCCAAATGCAAGTCACATAAAATCTCCAGAAATAAGAGGAAATCAACGCAATCTACCGTTACGATTTACAAAATTGGGCATAACCAGATACAGGTAACACATTCATCACCAAACAAGATTATCCATAAACACAAAACGGCTAAAAGAAGTACCAAAATAATCGAAAACCCGCTATTCGTTTCTTCGAATAATGATAACGATGAGTTAAAGGTTCAATCTTTATACCGGGAATTCAAGAACTTTGGCAATTTGTGTAAGCAGGGCATCAGAAACACCCCAAAAATCCTTTCCAGGATCTTCATGCACCAAAACTCCGAGCTTTGAGAGCCTCCAAACACCTTCTAACTTACTTGCCACGTCAGTTTCACTCTTTTCTTGAGGTTTCAACTTCTTTTTCTCAGATGGGTACCTATATTTTCCTGTTCTTTTGGCCCTTTTTGCGCATTTTACATAAAAATGCTTTGTAAAGTAGAGGGGTTGTTTGGCAGTTGGGAATAGTGAATTTGTGGTGGAATTTGAGAAGGAGAGATTGTTGTAGGGGAAGGTGAGGTTGTGGGAGATTATGTGCATTGTGGGAGCTTTGCCTGAAAAATCTGAGAAAGGGTGTAAGAAGAGAGGTTTTAGGATGGGGTTTGAATTTTTTATTTTCTTTTTTAATAGTTCTCATAAAGGTTCTTAAACATTCTTTCTCTCTCAAAAACTCATGAAGTTTTATTTAAAATTAAATAATTTAATAATTAAATTAATATTTTTACTATTTGTCTTGCTTCTTGTGGAGTCCAAAATCCATGAAACTCTTATTGAAAGAAGTTTTGTTGTGCCAATTTTAATAATTGGTTTATGATTTTCAAATACTTTCCTTTACTACACAATTCATAACGTCTATAAATTTCTTGGCGACGCGGGCCCATCTCCTAAACGGGACGGCTCAGGAAGACTCAATCCCGTCGGAGGAAGTCTATGCCCAATATGTGGAGTCGGGTAGTCGGGTGGTTACTATAGGTTTGTGAGTATGAGTACAACCAAATCTAAGGTATCAGCTGCGAGGTGGCCTCTAGTGAAACCGAGGTGAGGGCTCTCATAAGATTTTTCCAATGGGTGATGGGATGACTTTAAAGGTGAGGGCCTCGAGGTGATCTTCGAGGGGATGTTGAGCCTCTGCTTTGGTCCTTCGGTTGTTGACGGGGATAATCCGCTGGCGATTCTCGCTCTCTAATGATAGACTCTACTGAAATGGAACGACTTCTACCCCCCGAGTGTGCCTAGCTTGTTGTATGTTCCCCTCCGATCTTCCCTTCCCATAGTGAGTCCAAAATAGATGAAACTCTTACTAAAGAAGTTTTTGCAATGTCAATTTAAATGATTGGTTGAGAATTCCAGAATACTTTTGTTTAGAACACGATTCATATCGTTTATAAGTTCTTTGACAACGTGGGCCCATCTATTAAGCTAGAAGGCTCATGTCACCACAAGAATTTATAATTCGGACGCCCAACCCCAATGTAGGGGAGGAGTTGGGGTGGTTGCAATAGGATTGCTGGTACACTCAGATCGAAGACCTCAACTGCGAGGTGGCTTTTGGTAGAGCCGAGGCGAGGACTTCTCGAAATATTTCCAAGGGGATGTTGAGATGGCCACAGAGGTGAGGGCTTTGGAGTGATCTTCAAGGGATGTTAAGCCAGCTCCAATCTTTCCCCTGCCGGTATGAGGGATTCGGTGGCGGTTTTTGCTATCTACATTGATAGACTTGGTTGGAATGGAATGAGTTCTACCCCTTGAATGAGTTTAGCCTGTTGTATTTTCTCTTCCGATATGCCGTTTTCAGATTGTGGGAATGAGTATTTATAAACTGGACCTCCCACTTCCAGCATGTCTTGTTGGAGGCATGCCAAGTGTTAAAATGAGGTCAACACGTGCATGTTTGTCTTGAGAAGTGCACTCTCTTTGATTGGTTGAACTCTTCAAGGGAGTTGCATTCGTGGTCCATGTGGCGAGACCCGATTGAACGTGAGTGCTTATGAGTGAGTAGTGTTTGCGACAAATTTACTCCCTTATTAGAGTGGACCATGCTAATGGGCCATATACCCCGTCTTCCTAATTTATCGACTACTAACAAAATTATATATTCATGATTAACTTTTTGTTTTGATACCTTCATGCATGATTAACTTGGTATAACACAAATGGTTAAAATCGATGGCACTTTTTGAATATAAGCACTAATCATCCCATAATCTTCTCATTACTTTTTATTAGTAGTAACAATCGAATTATTTGATTTATTTCAGCACATCATCGTGTAGTGAATGCATGAAATAACTTGAATAGAAAAATAAAAACTTGGATCCATATGTCTCACACACAAAATCCAGCAACTCTCTGACCCTAACCCAACTCGGTTAAGGTAGGCTTTATCCGTTTTACCGTTGGATGGGCTACGCGGCCCAACTTTAATTAAAAAGGTAGTAATGCACTGAAATTTACTTTTCATTACCATCTCATAAATTATTATTTTTAATTTTTTTTTGGATAATTAGTGTTTGTTGAAATATTCACCTTACTGCTTTTGATCTT
Organism: Linaria vulgaris; assembly: GCA_948329865.1. Lineage (NCBI taxonomy): Eukaryota > Viridiplantae > Streptophyta > Magnoliopsida > Lamiales > Plantaginaceae > Linaria > Linaria vulgaris. The sequence goes on from OX415254.1 coordinate 94,332,239, forward strand.
GTTAGGAACTATGATGCTTTAGAAATTGCTCGTTGATTAACACACCTTGATATCTGGCAGTTTATGCCATACGAATAGTAACTTGATGAACCAACAACTGAGATTTGTAATAACTTTATGTCATAAATACCATTTAATTTGTTTACAATCTTATCGCAAAATTATCTACTCCACCTAATAGCCAATTTAACATGCAACATGTCATCGTACCGGTTGTATGCAATAATTTCTCTAGAAGTTATATGGACCAATGCTACGAACAAAAAATTTGCAGTATGTAACGTTATTTGTTAGATTTGAGATAAAGATTCCTCATGGATTTTCTTTTGTTCTACTCAACTAAGGATGGGGTTAGTTTTCACTTTTTACCCTCTTACCTTTTGTTTAACTAAAAAATTAGTGACATGGAGTGATAGCCAACAACTTGTTAACTCGTACTCTAATGTTTCTACATGTAGCATAACATCTTGTTTGTGGCTAATTGTTAATAAAAAGGTCAGATTGGCAAAGGGTGGTGAAATGTTACTTTCTTCGTTTCATGATGATTTAACAACTAAGTCATTATGTCATCTATTTTAGTATCCCCTTGCAAACTCTTTTTGGAGCGGAAGAAGTGAACTAGACGAAAAACAGATTATAAGTGGATTAATATGAGCTCGTTTACTTGCCCCCAAAAAAATTGTGGTTATGTTATGAGGCTTATATTAATCTGTTAACATATTGTTAATATAGTGTTTGGTTTTTAAAAAAACACCCCAACATTTGTGCATATTCCTAATTAGTCTAAGGTTTGGTTTGACAAAGAAAGACTCTCATTATCCTTATTACCCATATTGTCCATGTATATCAAATCAGTTCTTTACCTTATTACACACAAACCCTAGGCCCCAATTTTGCTATTCTCCTCCATACCCTACTCCGAAAATTAAGCTCCGATGACGAGATTTGGTTTACGGTCGTCGAGTAAGAGCAAGAATGAAGGAGAAACAAGTGGTAAACAAACCGGAGCACGACGAGAATACCAGTTAATTGCAGATGTTGGAACCAAAATCGATGTGAATCCAACTGCGGTTTCCTTGCTTGAGCCGCCAGATCAAGAGCCTAGGTTACCAGAGCACGATTTCATCTTATATAAGGAACCAGGGGTAAGGCAGTTTCACTTTGTCCAAAATCCTTGTTGATTTCTTTCTGAAAATTAGCACTTTTGAATTTGTAACAACTAATTCACCTCTCCGTGTAATTATTATCACGTCTATACATTGTTATGGTTGGATGGTTGCGTAATTCAACAATGCAGCAGGTTATATTACTAGAATCATGAACTTTAATAGGGTTCCAGAGACTAGGGTCGTTTCAACCCTTAGTGCAATTGATTTTGTCGTGTTAACATTAACTTATGGAATATGATTATTGTTGTAACTTTGCATGTATAAATATATCAGAAGTTGTTGGCCTTGTAGGATTTTGCGGAGTTTGATAGAAAATATTTCAATGATTTTGCGGAGTTTCTGAAGTATAGATATATCTGAAATTGTAGTGATTCTGTCGTTTCTGTTCATGTATGATGGTGTGGTCGATTACCACTATAATGGATGAATGTTGAAATCCTTGTATTCACTGTCGTAAATAACTTAATCCCCAATACCATGTATCTTATTAACTTCGTGCGAAAGTTAAGAAAAGACAGTAGGAGTTCAACTACCATGTCCAAATAGTTGTCTTCGCTCCCCTTTTACATTAACAATGTTGCTTAAACAGGTAGTAGATAGGGTCCATACTAGTTCGATGTATTATTGTGTAATTTTTGTTTGCAACTGAATTATGTTAACATTGTGTTACCATGTATTTGATTAGGGTGCCAATTTGTCGAAAAATGTCATTTGTAATGAAGTCTTTGATGATTGAATAGTATTCATTTGCATTAAGTTTTTGCACGACACTAATTATTGTGGAATTCCAGACAGGGAACACTGTGTACCTAGAGCATGATGATTGTCATGCCCTATATTGGCCGAAACAAGTCGAAGGTGCATTTTATGCTAAGCTTGCAAATGAATGCACTGTGGTGAATGTCAAAACATTAGATGGTGTGCTTAAGGCCCTGAAAAATGTTAGTGCGTGGCTTAGGTGCAGTGGTAAATGGGATTTCCCGTCGAAATATGAGGCTAGACAGAAGTTTATCCAGATGCGGGCGGGATTTCTTGAATTCTGCCACTTTGTGCAAAAAAATAACATACCCTTTAACTCCGATACAGGGAAGGTGAAAACAACTAAGAGATTCAGATCTCAGTTTGTGTCAGAAGAGGTATATAATCTCTCTGTTACTTAAATTTAAATTAACTACTATTCTACATATGGTTGTTAATCAATTACTGGTTTTGGGATCTTAAATGATATTTGTTTTTCCCTGATGCCAAAAGGATTATTTGGCAATCCATTTCATCGACGAAGGATTCCGAGGCTTCTATGCGCATCACGTGATCTTCATGCAGCATGATGCGACTCATCTCTCAGAGGAACAACGATACTACTTCCTCCGAGACGCTCGATTGTGTGCTCCAATTGATGTTATTGCTTTCACCAATGATAGAGAGGAGAAGTTGTTCAGAATTCTGGCAGAGTACGCTAAAATCAATGGAGGGCATACTGAAGAGGGCCTCCTGATAACAATGGAGTATGCTAGCAAGCAAACAGGATTGACCATAGATGCCATTCGCCGCGTCATCAGAAGAAAGCGCAGCAAGTTTACTGCCTTCTTTGTCTATTTGGCATCAAACAATCTTGAGGACGAATGGGAAGCGGGATACCTGGACCTGATTTCTTCTACACAGTACCTGGAAATGAATGTAAGTCTAAGATATTTGCATAATAATAACTTAATTTGTAAGTATTACAACATATCTGTCTTACAATAAATTATTCATCTCCTCAGTTGATTTTTGTAAATGCAACATGAAGAAGCAAGACACTACTACTGGAAGCACTTGTCGAGTACTTACCTTGGACACCACGCATTCTATGTAGAGGCATTGGCGCCCATGCTAAGCGAGGAGAAGGATCATTACTTCAAAGGGGTCAAGGAAGAGCACCTTAACTTTGAAATTTATTAGAACTCAGTTTAAATCCGAAGAATGTATATGCTGTAGTAACTAAGTTATATTAATTTTGATGTTGCCTAACATTGACTTATGGCTTCGTAGCTTTTGTAATGGGAATGTACTCCCATGCTAAACATCATCTTTTGAAAATCTATACCATACATTTTCAATCTTTATGGTATTGGTTTTGTTCGATTAATTCGTATACTTTTTGGTTCATTTTCCGTTTGCACTTCTGTGACATACATTGTGAGTTGTACACCGCCTCAGGTACATTAAATGAAAGGGTATGTTTGTATGCCGTGGTCTTTGTTTGATGTTGGATTGCATTAGATATGAAGCTTTTGATTTTAGGAAGTAATTTTTTGGCCATTAGGAAACAATGGTGCACTACAGAAGTAGAATATGTTTGTCTTTTATTGCAAAATAGTGCACTATAGTTTTGTAATGTACTATCTACTGTCACTACAAAAGCATTAAAGCAAATCTCATCCGTAACATACCAACTACTTTCTTGAATGCCAATATAGGTTGTTTTATTCCAAGCCATTTGTTTAATGAAATATAATGTAGTGTTAACTGGTTGGTGTACATTAGTGTTAACTGGTTGGTGTAGCTATTCCTCCGAAGAGATTCACAACTGCAGCAATCATCACAGTTCAACTTCTTCATTCTCGACAACTCGCAGACGAACATTCCCCAATGATGAATACCATGACTTTTGTGATTGTGGCCTCAAATCGAAGTTGCTTACCAGTTGGTCTAACCATAACCCGGGGCGACGATTTTGGCGATGCCCTAAACCTATTGTAAGCACGTTCAACCAAAAATTGCACCCACAACATACTCCAGTTACCTTGTCTTCATGTTTTAGAAATGGTATATAGATTTTGTTTCATTTTTCAGGGTCGACAATGCCGCTTGTACGTGTGGGTGGACCCTAAAATGTGTCCTCGCTCTAAGGTGATAATACTCGGCCTAATCAAGCGGATCAATGTTTACGAGGACAAACTTAAGAATTTGGTGCGGAAGGAAAAGGCTCTGAGGATCTTACTTGTCTTCTCGTGGTCATTCATATTGCTCGCTGCAATCTTCTTATATCGTCGTTAATTGTACAATGGGTCACAAACTTTTTACCAGTTGGTTTTATGAATGCATATGTACTCTATTTTAAACTTATGCTAAGTATTGTAATGTTTGTTTTTCAAGTAAGGGTGTTATTGAATTCTAGTTGTATTTGCCTTAAGTTCTGTACATTTGGATGCATGCAGTACAGTCAATCTATGAACAACAAAACAAAAGGCAATGAACAACAAAACAAAAGGCAGTTGTTCCAAATGTTAATAATATAAGAAATTCCCTTTGAATTCCTCAGTATTAATCGCAATGTATAACAAAAGCATTGATTAAATTTTGGAGTTGCAACATCATATTGAATTGTGTTTTGTTAGTATATTATGGGAAGGGGTGAGGTATGGATCAGTCAATCCAGCAACTAGTTTTGATGAAACATTTTACTTACACCAAGATTATACCTAGGCGCCAAAATCTTACTGATTGAGAATGATTTTCCATTATTAGCAGTGTTAATCAAGAAAGATCGTTTTCAAATTAATCTTTTTGTTTAATATAAACCAAAAGCTAGATTCAAATATATAGACCACAACTCATATCAGTACAGTTGCCTCTGACATAGTAGAATAGCCAATAACATATGTTCAATCCTGAAAAATGAACGTTGGACTCTCTGTTGATTAAAGTAGCCATCACACCATTAGAGAATATTTTACTTTTTGCATTATTATACATAAGAATAACATTCAACTCACTGTTAATCAAGAGCAATACCAACAACCAATTCGTATACTATAATATGTATTTTCATTTGGAACATGTTAACAACCAAGTTGTGAGAGAATGTTTTGGGAAGATGTCAGGTATGTGTAGTCATTCCAGACAGATTGCTTTTGATAAGAAATCTTACTTACACCAGTGTTAGGATGTACTTACCAGAATCTTAGTGATTGTAGGTTAATAATCCAAATGGATATTATTGGGACTGAACTTTTGCATTTAACCTTTTTTTGTTAACAAACGGTTTGCTGATATGAGTTAAAATCAGTTGTTGTTCATGAAGGATGGCTAGCCTCTGACATAAAAATCTTGAAAATAACAACTCTTCAATCTATCCAATTCTAACACTTGACACACTGCTCTATGGAATATAACATCACACCATCAGATAATATGTTTCTTTTTGCATAATTACACATAAGAATAGCATGTATCTCACTGTTAATGAAGAGCACTACCAACAACCCTTCTGTTACTATATAATGTATTTGTTTTGCACATGTTAACAACCAAGTTCTTCAAATTAACCAAACATAAGATACACAATGGCTCCTATAAACCCGAGGCCACAATCGCACATCTTCTATACTAGCATGTGGACTTATGGCGTCGACTGTACGTTCATTGATTACCTCATTGAGGAGAAAGAGCGTGCTGCTGCTCTCCATGAGTTGCTAAGCATCCGCAAAATGATAAGAGTTGCAACTAATAAGGTGAACGCAGTTCACAACATGCGCTTCACATTTCGTCAATGTTTGCATCAATATCGTAAGCTCGAGCAACGTTTCACTGTGTTCCAATTCATCATTGGTCTAAGCCCAGTGTATTTTGATGAGACGAACAACGTTGTTCATGCATTTGAGGATTTTGTTTGGGATTATGTTGTTCTGGTAACAGTCCTTCTTCATACTTTAGATTGTTACAATTTATTTGTATGTAGTACACATAGATGGCTACCAATTTTTTCATAACTCTACTGTTATCCAGAAATACAAGCTTGGGGAGGCTTACATGATTGAGGGGGAGCCCGCGTGGTACAATCTATGCAAGTTGTTCGGCGCCCCTACACCAACAACTCCCTCTGCTGGACTTTCAAATCCCCCGCCTCCACTACCTCCTTTCGTGGACTTGACAACCCCTGAAAATAGCGAATCGAATGGAAGCGATTGCTTCTGGCCTTCTACCCCGCCACTACCTAATGGGCGTGAAGTGTTACCAGTTCCAAGCCGGACGTTCTCTCCACCTCCTTTTGGTGTCCAGGTATTCTCTAGGGAAACTTTCGACGTGCTCCATTCCGACACGGATAGCGACTTCTGGACATATGTGTTTGACGAGGCAGGTGCATTACGCCTGACTCCAACATTGCTTGTCGAAGAAACTCCCAGACTCCCTACTGTTGATTCAGACGACCTTCGTGAGCGTGGTAGACAAAGATCTCTATTCCGTATACCCGAGAATAGAGCTACCAATGACGATCGTGCTGTTAATGAACGAACTCTTCCCGTATTCTCAAATGACCGCTCCAGCTTGCAAGGCTCATTAAATTCAGTCACAAGTCCATGGCGTAACAAAAGTGTTGGAGGTTCTTCAAGGGTAAGGACAAGGTTTAATTTACAGTGGCGCAATAAACACCATGGTGGTTCCAACAAAGGAAATGAGATATATGGTACTGTGAATGGTTATTGAAGATGAAACCCATTGGATTTGGAATTTTGGATGCATGGTTTTGAAAACTTTTCGGCTTATATAATCTAGGATTTTAATTTTATTGGTGTGTAATATGCCTACTACGATGTTTACAGAACACTACTAGATGTCTGTTATGTATTGCTTGTTGTTTTTTCACTTTTGCATGTATGGTACTGTGACCCCGACTGTGGTTTCTTAGATAGGCTTGTAATATTCAATATTGCACAAAATGTTAGGGTGTACACACTATCATTGTTCTACCATAGCAAATATTGTACTTGTTGCTCTTATTCAAGTCAAGTTTTCTTAATAATCGTGTTGTTAGTGGAATTGCCAGGATGCCTGTTATAATGTAGCTAATGTGTTTCATATTAAATCTACGCAATTTACTATGTTACACTGCATAGAATACAGAGGGGTCAAAAGGTTATATGCATGTAAACCTGGACTTGCGGTTACTACTAAAAGCAACAACCAAAAAACGTTAAATACTCTGTTAATAATCAACAATTCTCCATCACTAAGGAAAATCATATTTCAGACCATCCAAACCACACAACTCCAGATTTGATAATTACTAATATAGTACTCCATCATCATGTGGAAGTAAACATTCCATAGGTTCACATTTAAAACAAATAATAAGGTACTAATAGTAATTAGACTTTTTATAATCCAAAATGATTACAGACATTGTCAATGATTTGTAACACAAGTCCTATGAATACAGATCGCACAAGTCCTATGAATACAGATCACAGGCAAACATGTACTAATAAAAGCCAACCAACTTTAACCTCTGAATTAAGGACGAAGCTAAGATAAAACCATATTACACTCCTTCAACAAAACAAATTGACAAACATTAACAAATATATGAGCTATGAGCAAGTATTGTTTTGAGTCGACACTAGCCCCACAAAATATTAAGCCACTTAAGGCGCAATAATTACTGGCCATTACTCATAAACACAGTCCCAGAGGATGGATCAAGTTGCCCGGTAATTACCATGTCAACGTAAGCCGAACAACACTGATTGTCCATGCCGAGGAAGAAGTCCGTTGACTGGGCGTTGATAGCAATCTTATGTGCGACCATGATGTGCAATTGCACTCCAAGGTCCGCGACGGCATTGAACACTTGTTTACTCTTATTAGGTGGTGAAGACGGTGCCGCGAGGGCAGGGGGATTAGCCGCTTGAGTTGAGGTGCTTGAGCAAATCACATTTTCTGCCATGTCACCAAGCCTAACATCGCTTTTCTCAAAAATACTACCAATGGGAATTACTAGTTGTTCGGGCAGAGTAATAGGTTCGCGAGCCTTACGCTTCTTCTCGTTTGACTTCCCCGAGGTGGCTTTATTTTGGCTGGTGTCTCCTTTTTCTTTAGCAGTTGAACTGAATTCTTGGAATTCAACCTGGTCTTCCAAATCGGCATCTCTCTCCCGGGCTTTAAATTCATATGTGCCTCCATTTTTCCTCTTACCCTTTGCACCGTTTACAACATGAACATCGAAAACCTCGTCATACACCTCGTGTGGACTCTCTAAGTCAAGCACTACATCATTGAAAGTTTGTGCCACTTTTCCATCGGCACGGTCATTCCCGAATATCTCGCACCACGCCTCGTAGTAAGGAAAACTTCCATAACGGAAATTTGAAACCTCGGGGTGTGCCTGTTGCATCAAAAGTTCTCATATAAATTGTGTAGTCAAAGCTAAATGCTTTTCTCATTTAGCATTACAAAGTAATACGCATAAACATTACATCAAAAAATTTACAGAAAAAAAAATTGTGCATCAAGAATTCGCAGATGTGTTCAAAACCCCAACATTGTTAGAATATTAACCCAATACAACCATACTTGCACAAGTCTGTTTAGTGGCATATATCTGTTACACACATCATGTAGTTTTCTTTAGCAATTCCAGACACTGTTTCCATTATGTAATAGTTGCCTTTAATATTATTCAATCTTCCTCATGTCTGTATCAACAATACGTTATAAGGGAAAAGTTATTACTCCATTTTCCATTACAGTTGCATAACACAAATTTTGATAGGCACCAGGATATTGCCTTTTGAACCTTTGAATAAATTCATGTAATTAGTGTATTTATACCAAAAAAACCAAGCATCCTCTCCCATTGTATACAAGTCAAAATCCCATTGTATACAAGTTAAAAACAGCTTCTACATATGGACCATTATACAAATTTACAGCATTATAATAACTAAGGGGGGATTTATAATAACATAGAAACACAGATCTAGTTTTGTGCGCAATATAGAGCTAACCTTAGCATATGCATTCCATACGTCATCCGATGGTTGGTCAACCATCATTGTAGAGGCATGGAAACCAAACCCTGAAGCATTGAACATGGCGTGTAATGGACCAAACGTCTTTTTCCACACCGTTAGTTTTGAGTTGATGTGTTTTTCTGTCATCGGACGACCATGAGGAAATTTTTGCGCCATTATCAGCTCTATTGCGCTAAGTAGCCAGGCCTGAACCCATTCTCAGCACGCCAACCATTGGCGCATATGTCCTTCAACCCATCAATTAGACCAAACTCCTCGGGTTGGGTCCACACTCTCCTGGTCCCTCCGGGTTTTTTGTAAGGAGCACGGGCTGGCGGACAACTGCTCTGTGAGTATGTCATTGCTATAAGTCTGCAATTTGTCAACTAATAAGTATTACATACTTTGGTAGCCATTGTATAAATGAAGAGACAATGTTCCAGGAAAAAGATAATCACTCCTTTATAAAATGGAATAGAGCAAGTACCAGAAAACAGAGACAGTGATTTTAAAACCATTGGTTATAAAATTTGAGAATAGAATCCATTTATATAAATCAACAATTCAAGAGAAGTGTAGGACAATGAATCAATTTATACTACCTTACTATAATGCAGGAAATACAATATGCCATAATAACAAACCAAGTAATCACAAAATGATACCAATTATATGTTAATTCTTCCTGATGCAAATACACTACTACAAAATATTTACAAAGGGATTTTAATAAAGCCCAAACTGTAAATCTAAGAGCAGAATCAACTCCATTCAACTTTCATATTCACCACATCAATGATGTCCTCAATAAAATGAAAGGGAATAAACCAACTTCAAAGACAAGCAACATATTTAAATTCAAGGTTTTAGCAAAGTAAACAACGTTACAACAAGCAACTACAATGAAGTACCAAACAACCACTTCTCTAACCATCAAACAACTTAAAGACAAATTACTAACGCCTACTCCTAGCAGCCTGCCACTCGTTATACATTTGGATGGCCATTGTTTCCCGAAAATTATGCCAAGCTTCAGAGGGCTCTACAACGTCGATATACCCAGGTTCGGGTTCCATATTAGATGGTGACCTTGTGTAATCCTCTTCTAAGATTGCATTTGGCATGTTCGTCCGAATGAAATTGTGGAGTAGACAACAAGCCATTATGATGTGGTTGTGTCTCTTAATTGGGAACCACGAATGTTTTCTTAATATTCCCCATCTCCCCTTCAACGCACCAAAGGCACACTCAATCACGTTCCTCGCTCTAGCGTGCATAAGGTTGAAGTACTCTTTGTAGTTTTTGTGGGGCACGTTAACTGGCGAACTCCACGATAAGGCACAAGAAACCTCTCGCCATTTGTGTAACCACCGTCGTCTAAGTAGTAACAACCTACCACGGTTTACAACAGGTGGAGTGAGACTGATTATTTAGGTAAATTACTTATTTCCATTAGGTAATGAACATAAAATTTAATCTTCAAACGTTATCAAAATTTACTCGAATTATACCGGTTGGAATTTTTAGTGAATCTGCCCGAGTGATTGCGTCGTGTAACACACGACTATCAACTGCGCTACCTTCTCACCTAGCGAGAACGTAAACAAGCAATCCATTCCGGTATTGGTGGCCACTACTTTCTTCCTTGTTCGGTATTTACCCTTGTCCACTACCGGAACTCTTACTTGAAAAAATGAACCATCAAGCGCTCATAGGCACCCCTAATGATTTATTTCAATGAACAAGATCACTATCAGGTTACACTTTCTTTTAAGAAAATATAAAATATGTATGTATTTAATCTTATTTTAGATATTTAAACAATTACCTCGAAACATTTCCATGTGGGGTCTATGTCGTCGGGGCCAATTGGTTTCGGACGCGACAACAATATAGTGTGACATTTTAACAAAGCCAAGAGAACTTTACCAAACAAACGACTAACTGTTTCACCCGATCGAATGTTATGACCTCCAATAATACAGTTCTTGGTGTGATGTGATAAGGTATCAAGAAACATAGATACTTGGGCAGAAATACCTACATATTTAGTTTCTTCTAAACCACCGTAGCTATGGAGTAAGTAACACAATTTCATGAAACATACTCTATTCATTCTTAGATAATTCTTCACCTTACCATCTTCGCAATTCAAGAGCTTGTCTAGATATTTAATTTGATGTGAGATTCGGCGGAGAATACTATAACGAATGTTATTTCTCCTCTATCTACATCCTAGACGACCCGATTCATATAAATAGATTACTACTATCACAACAACAAATAATGACACCCTAAAGACGTCTTGGTGCATCAAGAACAAAAGAAACAACTTCTCTCGTGGACCCATTCAAACCTGTTAAAGATAAACATAACTATCCAGTCATGTTTTATACATTTCAATAAACACATATCCAACGAAATCTGTAACGACATTAGAGCAGATTAAGTAGCAAATGAATTGGATATAACTCCCCGAGTTTGTGCTACATTATATTCTGAAATTGACAAGATAAATTATTTTCTGTCACAAGAATCCATATCAAACAACTATTATTATCAAATACACATACTTCCAGAGGGGGTAAAAATAGAACGCAACAAGGCACCTCTTACAAGATTGTGCAATGTATACCAATCACTCTAACCTCAACACACAACTTTTCATGCGCAGGTGTAAGGAAAATTGGCAAATGCGCAAATAATCAATCGATTGTGGCATATGAACAACATTGTGCACAAAGAATTTGCATTTTGATCTTCATATCAAAGACCCACAAACATACCTATCAAAATAGAACGCACCAATTCTGTTAATTCGTATCCAACGTTGATGCTTTGTCACATGTTCATAAGAAGAAGATTTCAGTGACTAGTACAACAAATTGAAGCACAAGAACTCCAATAAGTAAAAAAAAAAAGTGAAAAGAGGGCTTACTGTTCACGTCGATTCGCAGCTGCGCGAGGAAACCCTAATGTGAGTGAGGAAGAATGGGTATGTCATAATTGTGGTCAATTTTGGGCGGGACAATTGGGGCTGATTTAAGGGTCGTGTCGACATTTCGTGTGCCATTCAAAACCACGATTGACAATCGAAGGGGGTGGGGTGGCGATTCCAAGACGTGGGATAAGCCCTTCATGGCCCACTTATCGGCGGCGGCGGATGTTGTTGTAGCTGCATCCAAACTCAAGATAAGTGGCAGTTTATTAATTTATCGGGGGAAGTTAGTGTATCCAAACGTTCACTATGTATATTGTTTTGTTAAAGTATGTATAGACATTTGTCCTATAAAAACAATAAACTTTCACAAGTTGTTTTAAAAAAAAAAAAATCACAAAGTGTTGGGCCAATGGGCCCAATCTGTGGTCTTGCTTTACGGCTGAAGCAAAGTTGCTATGCTATACACTTATTATGACTTATTGCTGCTGGTGTTCAAAAAGTTGAAAGCAAAAAGGAAAAAGTGAAAAACAAACAGATTGTCAGTTTAAGTAATTGCAAGAAGCTTCAAGTTAAAGGGAAGCATGTCTATCAACGCAAAATAAGCAGATCCTTCTCTTATACACAAACAAATAAGTAACGAATCTGTCTTTAAATACTTTGTAATTCATCTCCCAATTCAAAAATTCATGAGACTACACATAAGACAAATATAACCAATAATTTATGATAATATTGGACAAATTTAAGTTTCTCACGACATTTCCAAGCTCAACTTAAGCATCAAAACTTAAAGAGCAGACAAATGCAATTACATAAAAGAAAAATATGAGTTATGTTAATGTTGTACATACAACTGAATCTTTTCTAATCAAGCTGCCAATTATTGCACTTGATTTGAAGTAACACCAATAACTAATTATAGCATTTCGTAAATGATGCCCTGTTCTTGAAATCTTACCTAAAATTAATCATGATTTGTTTCTAATAAATCATGATCTTCACGAAGTTCTTAATCTTAATCATATTTTCTGCACATTAACGCTAAAGGGACGTTCGTTTGAGTTTTTTTTTTTTTTTGATAGAAACGTTCGTTTGAGTTCATTTCCCAAATAAGTGATGTTCTAATATTATATAACATCCAATTAGCCAAAAATAAAGTTGGTAAAATACTAAAATCCCACTAAAGTCCATTTAATCCTTCCTTCATCTACTAATTACTATTTTATTTAAGTCCCACATATTATAAGAACACACGCAACCAAATAATCTGTTAATCCTACCGACGAAGCACGTAACAACTACTAATGAACTAATGCACTTCGATAATCGAGAATGGGAATCAAATTCCACCTAAATCTCACCTAAAATATACCAAAAATAAATAAAATATTTATATATATACAAATAAATAAAATAAAATAAAAAGAACTTGACGTAAATGGAACAGTACACCCATCCCACAAGGCACGCACTCTTTAATTATGGTAAGGGGTTGACTCCAAGTAGACTGAACCACCATTGCTAAATTCTATATTTTATTTTATTTTTTAAGTTGAACAAATCCAATTATTCAAAAACCATCATACATATCCTTTCAAATAATCATCAACACCATCCAACGGCCACAATTAAAAGATAAATTAGTGCCTGCAATAAGTGGGACCCATTTCAGACCAACTGTTTTTTTTTATAAAAAGGATTAGTTACGTTCAGACCAGACTACCAAATTCAAAGAGAGAAAGAGCCAATATCTAAAACCAGAGTCAATTTTTTTCCTTTTTTTTGAAACCCAACCGCTCTTCACCAAATTACACAAAATTAAAAGCAAAAATTCTAAATTGTTGATATATTCATTATATATATATATATATATATATATCTAAAAGGGTATCTTTTGCACTTGTATGATTGTTTGTATCGCTGTTCATTTTCCCCTGTTCTGGTGATGCAATTTTATTGAAATTTCATAGCAAAGATTGGGGCTTTTTTAGGTTTTATTGAAATTTGATTGAAAATCTTATCTGGGTTATTCCAGAATTTCTGATTTATGTTCCATAAGTAATCATCTTGAAGTTTTGAATTTTTTTTTTTGAACTCTAGTTGTGATTCCTCTGTTTTCACTGGCTTCCCACTTTGAAAGCCTTTGGTGGGTTTTTTCTTTCAGTTTGAGTAATGGGAATTCAGAAAGATAGGGTGAGGTTTAATGTTGGTGGTCGAATCTTTGAAACGACGGCCACCACGCTTGCAAACGCGGGCCGGAGTTCGCTCTTCGGAGCCATGTTTGATGAGAATTGGGATCTCCAACCCGATATCAACACCACCGAGCATTTCATTGATCGGAACCCGGATTGTTTCGGTGTGCTTCTTGACCTGCTGAGGACAGGGGAGCTTTACCTTCCACCGAATATCCCTGAGAAATTGTTATACAGAGAAGCATTGTTTTATGGTCTCTTGGACCATGTGAGGACAGCCAAATGGGGTCCATTTGATGGAAACAGGCTCCATTTGACCCGGTCTATTAATGGCCGGGCTCCAGGGGACGGGACTGCTATTCGGGCTGGCCCGGATGGTGGCTGCTGTGTGGCTCATGGTAGCATGGTTCATGTGTATGATTGGATGTTGGAGGAGCATTGTCCTATAAATCTTGATTATCAGAGGGTCAATGATGCGGTTTGGGTCGACCCGGATAGCATTGTGATCAGTGCTTGTGAGAGATTAGGCAGAGATGATGGAGGCATGGGGTTGTTCAATGCATCGACGGGGGAGTTGAGGTATAAGTTTCATGTCTCACATGAAAATCAAGTAAAGAGTTTCACAGGTGGAGCACTGAGCTTTAGTTCAGATTACAAGCTGTTTTCGAGTTGTAAAGGAAGGAGCAATGAGTATGGCATTGGTGTATGGGACCAAGTAACTGGAAAGCAAATAGATTTTTTCTACGAGCCGCCTGGTTGGTCGCTTGGTGATGCAGACAAACTCCAATGGTTACATGGTACCAACTGTTTGTTGGTGGCAACTTTGTTTCCAAGAAAGGATAACTGTTACATCAGTTTGTTGGATTTTAGGGACAAAAGCATGGCTTGGTCGTGGTCTGATATTGGGGCTCGTGTAACTGACGAAAGAAGGGTAAGAGATGCGATAGCTATGGAGGACACAAATTCCATATGCGTCGTGAACGAGTTCGAGGACTTGGGGTTCATGGATTTGAGAAATTCTGCTGGAAGTGTGAGGTGGAGTTCGAGAAGCCGCCTGATGAAAGGCAAAATGCCCGATGAGCCGTGCTATCCAAAACTAGCATTGCACGAAGGGCAGCTATTTTCGTCTATGAATGATAGCATATCGGTGTTCTGTGGTCCTGACTGGGTACTGACATCCAGATTAAGAAACAGCCATGGTGGCTCCATTTGTGATTTCACGATAGGGGGCGACAGGCTTTTCGCATTACACAGCGAGGAAAATGTTTTTGACATATGGGAAACTCTTCCCTCACCAATTATATGATTATGTAGAAGGTTTAGTTAGAGTTTTATTGACATACTATTAGCTTTTTGTTTTTTCTCAGATTTTAGATGGAGTGAAAGTTTGAGTGCTTGTAGTGTATTATGAGTGTTGTATACAGTTTCAAGTTTTTGTATAAATGGCATAGTGACAGAGAGAAATGATTGCATGATAACCATTGTCACAACTTGTCTTTATTTTTCCAAGATACATATGAAGAATAATCTAGGTTTCTGGTAGATGAATGTACTTGATATGATATCTAAGCACACATCATGGAAACTCTATCTACAATCATTTTGTTGGTTTCTTGGGACCACAAAAATAAAGTCATTCCCATGTTTCTTTTGGACAAAAGCCTCATCAACAATGATCTTTTTGACCTTTTACTTTGCTAAAAGATGATTCTTATCCTTGCAGTAACCTGTATACTGCAATATAATTTACCAAATTTTATTGTGAGATTCCAAGTTCATCAGGTGACAAGCTAGTCAGAATGATGCCTAGTGCATGTGAGCGGTTGAACTGTTAAAAGAGTTTAGGTGAGGTTTACTTTATTCTGTTGTTTAATCTCTGAGGTGTGTTTGGCGT
Source organism: Linaria vulgaris (assembly GCA_948329865.1). Lineage (NCBI taxonomy): Eukaryota > Viridiplantae > Streptophyta > Magnoliopsida > Lamiales > Plantaginaceae > Linaria > Linaria vulgaris. The sequence goes on from OX415254.1 coordinate 94,348,210, forward strand.
GGTGGAAAAAGAAGAAAGTAGAAAAAAGAGAACTAACATAAGAACTTTTTTCCAGCATCTGATACAAATGGAAACATTTAACCAGCCAAACACAATTTCCACCATATATGATCTTTTCTTAACTCCAAAAAACTCAAAAAAAATACCCTTTGTTTTATTTTTCAAAGAAGCATCTACTACAACAAAAATAAATGGAGACAGAGGAATCATATTTTCTGCAGCAAGTGTTTAAAGTAAACAAAGTTAGGATCTCGTTTTCTAGCAGCAGCATTCAGTAGGAAGCCGGCACCTTTTACGTTAAAGTTTCCTCAATTTCATCTTAAATTTAACAAATTATAATCTTCAGTTAAATAATGCTTCAAAAAAAAATCTTCAGTTAAATAACAGATTAACTTAAATAATCATGGTGGGAGCAAACTTCTATATAACCAGCCCCACAACCTAAAGATATACAATTTGTACAATTTTGACTTTGGCCGGCGATTTGCACAGCATTCTAGAAACAAATAGCTAAAAAATCTAAGATGAATTAATACATCATTAGTTTATAGACATCAAAATAATAGTGGCAGGCACCAAGTTCACACCCTGGATTGAATGATAAAGATGTAACAAATATATAATGAGTTTGTTAATATGATAATATTCTATGTTTGAGGTATCATAATTCATAGTCAAACCATCTGGAAAACTCTTGTTCCCAAAAATTATTATTATTTCAACTTTGTCTCATGGCTATAATTAAACAGTGCATTAAGATACACGCAGTTAGCATGCATTTAACAAAACATAGTATTCCACATGATATGCTAAATCACTCGAGTTTCTATTTAAAATCAAGTGGACCAAAAGAAAATATTTATAAAACTTGGCTGCAAGGATTCATGGCAACTTATAGAACACATAAAAAGTACTTTTATAGAAAAAATGATTAGCATAATTGATTAGGTATGAAATGTATTCTCTTCAATGAACTTCAATATACGACATGTAACTAAGATATTTTGGCACATAAGAAGCAGATATTACTTAACTTAATATCACCTAACCTAACAGCGAAAGAAGTAAGACTTAAACAAAACTGGAACTGACCCTTAAAGGCACACTAACATATCACGCATAATTTGGCATGACTTTTTTAAGAAACTTGATGGCTTGAGATTCCTCAGGGACAAGTTCGTCGAAGCCAATGTAGTTTTGCTCTTTGCTGTAAACATGACACACTGTCAATATTGTCTTCATCAAGCGCCAATTCCATGTAGCCTCGTTCATGTACTGTTGGAAGAGCATCAAAAGGAAATTAAAGTTAACAAGATAGGTGCTAGTATCCGAGGACCAAACATTTGGACATATTATTTACTTAGTTTTTTCGGCATCAGCTCATCATGGACTGATATCTTATACAAAGAAACACAAACTTAATCTACCTGTCCCCAGTTCCGTTGGAGAGATTGATGAGCCGCACGCAAGTTATAGCTCGGAATTCTTGGGGAGATGTGGTGCGGAATGTGAACATTGATATCATGACAAAGAATTTCTATCCTGTTACAGAGAAAAAGTAGGGATCTGTTAGTAGTTCATCGGATAAATTGAAAGGATAGATTTATCAGAGCTCAGATACGTCCCTTTAGCAATTTTGTTCTATGTCTTGAACCGTCTCATTAAAACCTAGTGAAACTTATCTTTTCTGTGCTTATACATGCATACTGGAAAAATGGTGAGCTTGTGATCTCAAAATCTTTAGGGAAGTACAGTCAGCAACGTATATGTTAAAACTCGAATTATGTAACATTATTTGGATAAGAGATATACGAGAAAGTTAAGAGATTCGGTTTTATATGAAGTCCTCAGTCAAAGCTTAATTATAAAGGTAAAATAAAACTACTGTTGTTCTAGTTGCTCCTATAATATTATTTCTCACTTGATACGTAGTTTATAAAATAAAAATAAATAAAGAGTGAAGTTAAAGAACATTACCAGCTTGGATAATCGCAATGAACAGTGCCATTGAGCTGGGCCTGAGCAGCATTCCACTCCTCTGAAGGTTTAAATGGTATATGAGGTGCCGTGTGATGGACCATCGTGAAAGTACTCATCTGTTTATTCCAACAGCAAAAGGTAGTTTCATGTCAAGAAATCATAATCTTTTGCACTAGTAGGTACCAAAGAAAGGGAGTGGCATCTCTCCAGTAGAAATGATAACTCTAGATAGATTTCTTTACTAATTTTTAACACAATTTGAGACGACTTGCACAAAAAAGAAAAACCGCTGTTTTGTAAGAAATTTATTAAAAAAAATCTTAATAGTGAAATAGCGTGATAAATTCTGCAGCACATGTGATTTCTGATTTTAATACAATTTGAGATGACTTGAACAAAAAACCGGCTTTGCATAAAAAAAAAATTGCACTTGTTATGTATCAACATGATAAACTGCTAAATTATATTTTAGGGATAATTACATTTCCACCCCTACATCCTAAGCTTTTGTCGGATTATAGAAACCTCCATAATGTTTGAATAACTAATAACAACCCAGGAATAAAAAAGAAAATTACAGAGGCACCATGAGGACTGAATGATTACAAAAATCTCTTTGAAGTTTGATGAACAATAGATAGAGAGGTTTTCATGTTTTTAAAGCTGTCACAGTAATTATGTCAAACTTTAGGTTACCATATTCATTCCAATAACGCAGTAAATGTAATTATCCATATCTCTGATCTTAAACTGGATCCTTAAAACGTAAGACTGGAAGCCTGGAAAGCATCAATGAAAAGGTTGTTATGAAGCATTACCCAGAAGTGATAACCTAACCAAGGCATCAACCAGAACTTGACCCATCCTAGGATTCCAGTATTGTATATTATCAACGGCCATCCAATGCCCATGAAAGCAAACACGCAAGCCAAGCTTATCTTCACTCTGTTAACTTCATTAGGTCTAAATGTCTTTAAATTAAAGTGGCATTTTACCCTAAAAGATATTAAATAACATCAGTCACTTGAAAGCAACCTTCTACGTTAGTTAAGTCCAGCGAGAAGGAGAAATTACTCTAATTAACTCCCAACTCTTACCAGTGTGCTATAGACATCCATGGCCTTAATGGGCCATATCCAAATATCATTGCCTTTCGAAGAACTGGATTGGAATCAAATTCTTCTCTATCGACAGGGAGCCAGGCTGTATCTTCTACCAACCTGCACGAAATGTGAATGATAAAGTCTTAAGTTTCGCAAAGTAAAAAATCGGTATTAATAGACATAAGAATTACATTTTTAAGTCTAAAAAAAGAGAAAAGAACAAAAAAATGCAAATTCGACCTTTTGTACTTTAATTGGGTAAATTTGCGAGGAAAGGCAGAGGAAATAAAAAGTGAAGACAATACTGATTAATGGCAACATAGAGCGGCACGAGAGATATTATGCATCAGCCTCAACAGGTGGTAAAAAAGAAACAAAACAGCACCCTCCCCCAATGTTAGAATCACGAATCACAGAACCAGTGAGTGTGATACCACTATAACAATATATTAATAGATTAAAGGTGGATGCCCAGAATTGAGTTTCCTTATGCTATGTGTATCAGGGGATACGACGAATTATGACCAAAATAATATAGTTATATTCAACACAGTCAGCTGATAATCGGAAGGAATTTGACAAATAAAGAACTTTATATATAATGACTCAGTTTCAAAGTGTGAAGCAATTATGTGACAGCAATTCCTACAAACATGCCCAAAAAAAAAAAAAAAAAAAAAACTAAAGGCTCTTCTGATATATAGGCAAAGACTGTAGACATCTTGAAATGTGTCACAGCTACTTAAATAAAAGAAAAAGTGTAAGGAAACATGATACTTACATATTCGTTTTTGCATGATGCCTGTCATGCTTAAAACGCCATGGTTCATAGGGATATATCAGGGGCAGAAAGGCCAGAGTTCCAACAATGTCTTCCACCATTTTGTTCCGTGAGAATGATTTGTGTGCACAATCATGTCCTATAACAAAGAACTACACAATAGAAGGAAATATTGGAACCATATATGTTGTGATACTTTACATTATACAGTAAAACTCCAATGAAATTGAGTTATTTGACAATTTGAATCTAGGAGGATAAGAAAATGAGTTTATACCTAAACCAATATATTAAGAAATTTGAGTCAAGGGAAAGGCGGGGGGGGGGGGGGGGGGGTAGTGGGTCAAATATTTTCTATTGATGCTAATATTTTCATTTATCCTTCTTTTCCTTTCTGTTCCTCGGCATTAACTAGTTGGAAATAATTACGTATAGAGGAGAAGATGGAAATCTAACCCCTGTAACTGCAGTTCCTGTCCAAGCCCAGGCTAGAGGAAGTAGATACCAGGGTGCTTTGGCAATCATGAAGATCCCCAAGGCATACGAAGTTGCAGAAATCAATACAGACTTCAATGCTTTTGTATCGTCTATCTCGAACACCTTTCAGGTTAGCACCAATGTAAAAGGTTAAAGTTATTGTTTCTTCTAATATTATTAAAGAAACTACACGGACTTCTCCATGTTGGCACTCAACTAAGTTAAACAGAAATAGGATTATTTTAAACAGAAATAGGATTCTTTATACAGTCCAGTAAAGGTGATGGATTCCCAAGAGACCATCCCTTAGTTACATATTGTAACAAATATTGTAAGAGATTGAGTTAAAACAATAGACTCTTTATACTAACCGAGTATCAAAGAAAGAATAAAGCCTGTTAAGAAGTGAATCAAGTTGTAATACATGGTAAACTGATAACCACATCTACTCATATATATTATAGGCTTGAAGTATATCTTCACAAAGTGAACCTCAATGTTCTTCGTGTTGGCCCGTTAAGTGAGACTACTTCAACGACAATTCTAGATAGCTGTATAAGAAAATAGCACTAAAGATTGTAATAAGTATCCCTTCAGACATGACAAATAAAGTTAACTATCTGACATGACTAAGAGTGTAAAGCCAACCTGATAGCACAAAGATTTTTCTAAATACTTCAGTATCAATTCAAATAGTTCAACCAAACCAGGAGCATAAACGGTGAGAATGCAGTCACCAAGTATCAGTCATGGATGCATAAGTATCCAATATGAGAAGTACCTCTCTCGGGAGCGTTTCAGTTATATCTCTTAATGTAACATCATCTGGAAGTGGTTCTCCAATTTTCCGAAAACCATACTCTTGACATAATTGTTGTCTATGTTCAGCACTATCTGATGAAGATGGAGTTACTGAGACAGCCACAGCTTTTACGATTTTGCACTTTCTCAGAGATAAAAGACATTGTTTCTGTCCGGTTCTTATTTGAGGTAGGCGTACCCGCTTCAAAAGATACGTACCTATCATCCAAAAGGGTTTGCCATTCATCACAAGTCCAAAGAACTTAAAAGTTCAACATAACTAAAATTGATTGTTCGAACATAACGTTAACCACAAATCAACATGAAATGAGAATAAACAGAAATAATTTTAGTTTCACACCCAAGATTTAAAATAAATCTTCCATGCCACTTAATACTTATAACGAGAACATAACTTATACCTACAAAGTCAAAGTCCATATCTCTAATATCAAGCGGAAGAGGAACAATGTAACTCCTTTTCCGAAGCCCATCCAAGAAAACTTAACTTTCAACGAATCCTCGAATCAAAGTTCATCTCTTTCGCATATAGTCGTATCTATAAAACATAAGCCTGGTGTTTCTTATTATTCAGCTAAATTATTGAGTAATATAGTATTTGAAACTCCATCTACTTATGATGCATTCAACAATGTAACAATTCAAAAAGAATGGGCCAACTTTATTGCATCAATTCCCAACAAGCTACAGCAAAAAACCTCAAGCCACAATGTACAACAGAACTAAACAAACATATAAAAATACTTACTTGGTGAAGCAGAATTTTGGGGTGAAATTATGTTGCCACCAATTGGCCTCTTTGAAGGTCCCTAAAATCCCAAAACAAGAAAATTGCAAAAACCCATATCAAATTATTAACATCACACAGACAATTATACAAACAATTAACCTGCATGTCTGAAAACAGGAGCATACCAAGAGAAGGGAGGTGGGGGTACTGTTGGAGTCTGTAGGTCATTTTTGTTAATACACACACACACACACACTCCCACCTCCTCTGTCTTTTTAATGAAGAAGATAGAGTTTGCGAAAGAGATGGACCGTGAATTTTAAGGATTTTTATATTTTTTTGGTTGATAATAATTATTTTCTTTTCTTTTTTAATGACTAGCAAATGTAACACGCGTTTCCCGCGAGCATAATTCTTTTTTCAATGTCATTCTATGTGGGTTAAAGAAGAAGATTTATCTAGATAACATGTCCCATTAATTCTGAGTAGAACAATGGAAGAAAAGTAAGTCATTAATTATAATTAGTAATATAATTAATTAGTCTAACTTAATTTGTAAAGCTATTTTGGGGATTTAATAAGAAATTTTCACAATATAGCTAAAACACAAAGGTTAAAGTTGAAAATCAAAAATTGGTGTCACAATGAGTTTCTTTATATAATAGTATATAGATGTTATAACTTATATATAATGGGACTCTATATTTCAGTATTTAAGTAGATAATAATAGATTTAGTTGAGACTTCCAGACTTATTTCTGTTGCCTAATTTTTTATTTTTTGTCTTTTTTCGTTTTTGTATAAATTATTAAATTATAATATATGGTGTTTAGATGGAAAAGTAGACAAACTTAGGGTTGATGAAAATTTGTAAATTAATGTCATAAAGTTAAGCAATTGTGGAGCGTCAACATTCACACTTTAGATAGTATGGTCTACGACCTAGGTTGCACGGATACGGATACGAGCATCGGTATTTGTCGACGTGGATAATATTTTTTTTAAAAAATTTACAAGATACGATACATATGCGATACGTCAAGTATTTAATATTAATAATTATATATAAGGATATAATTCAAATAAAAATATCAAATAATATTATATCGAATCACTTGCACATTCATTAGTCACATATTATTATGAAGCATATCAAAGCTTTGTGTGTTGTTCTTATTTTGGTTTGAAATAGAGGGTTTTCACGATTTTATATTTAATTTTCTCCAAAGATATTGTAATTTGGTTCTTGTTGGGCTTTTCTAGTTAAAAAAAAAACTACCACACTATTATAAATTGCTGATACGTATCGGATACTCCTCGAATATGCTTCACATCGTATTCGATACGTGTATCCCTCTTTTTTAATTAATTATAATGCATGATACGCCACATGTCGTATTTGATACATATCCGAAGAGTATCCGAAGAGTATCGATATCCGATATGTATCCGACACTGACCGACCATATTTTTTAGAGTATACGTGCATCATAGTCTATGACTCTATGGGACGGTGGTAGCATAAAAATGTGGCTAAATTCGACCACTTCTTTCTATTGCAAAAAAATGATAATGGGATTTTTTTACTCTTTTTGTTTTTTGGTAAAACAAGAAAACAAAGGGTGCTTAAACCATGTATGTACTCAAAATGCTAATAGTTTCGGGAGACCTATCCCAAAATACTTCTTTCTCCCTCGTATGCAACTTCACTTTATTTAAAGCATCGACAACTTTATTCGCAGTCCTTGAGATCCATCTGAGGTTTGACGGTATGGCAAGTGTAGCTTTTGACATTATCGTACCAAATCTATTGAGTATTTCGTTGTGAACAATGTCGTAGTATTCCACATGGTAGAAAATAAACTCTTGGACACCTTATTTAGAATTGGACTCTCAAAAAATTAGTTCATGAATTGGTGCTTGTGTTGGGTTAAGGTCTATTTGTGCTTTGTTAAATTCAAGAGCTAGTTAATATTTTTGGATTTATATTTTTTATTAGTTGGAATTAAATGAGTGAATAGTTGCAACCGGTAGTATTTTATCTTGAAATTATGTTATATTTAAAATCTAATTAATTAGTGAAAGGGTGCAAATCTATTCTACGGGACATAACCATTGTGAATAAAAATGTCTGTTCATATAAAACTTTTAGTGTTTTATGAATATGAATGTGACAGATTTGTTTTTAATTCACTTAACATTTTCTGCATCTAATAAGTATTCACAAGTTATTTGTTGTATAATAGGAAGCAGATTTTCTTAATATATAGTGAAAATATTACTTTTAGAAAAGTGTTTTTCAGTTCACGCTCTCAAGGGAACTCACAAATATTATGTTTACTATTATTTTTTGTATTCCCATTTCCTAACAAAATCCGCATTTCATTATTGTTGTTCTAATTCCTCTCGTACTAACTTGAACATGATCAATGAATCTATTTCAATTTCAATTTGTGGCCTTCGTTGTTCCCACGCGATTTCCATGCCTCTTTTGAGACCTTCTATTCCGCTTCTTCAACTGTAGGTTACGTTAAACTTTTCTTGAATCCACCATAACCAGTCCCTATTTTCTGTATGCATCACACGTGCTACCGTACTTGAATTAAAAGACGTAACAAGGCTTCCATCGATGTTAAGCTTAATTCATCCAATTGGCGGCTTCTTCCATCCAGTTCCTTGTTCCCTTTCTTCCTTTTTCTTTGTCCCTCTTTAAGGTCACGACTTAGGAACTTCACTTGAAATAGACATCCATTGACGTTATCTATTCTTGCGTGATAAACCCGTGAATTCCTATGCTTTCATATTGTCCACAAACTCTCCATATAAATCCACTTTCACTCGAGATTCGCCCATGTATTATTTTAAAGCTAAACTCCTTAATATTATTTCGAATTCACTCATTATCTTCCATTTGTCAAACCTTCCCAACTGGCTCTTATCTAAAATTCTAGCCCATAAATCTCGTGCAGCCTTACAATGACGTAACATGTGAATTTTTGTCTCATCGTGGAAGTCACACAATGTACATGCTGCTGTTTGGGATAGTTTTCGGACATAAAAAATGTGATTTGTTGCTAGCCGTTGTTGTGTAACAAGCCAAAGGAAGTGTTGAAGCTTATTACTAATATCCACCTTCCAAAACCAAGTATTATCCATTGATTGTAAGCTTCAAGCTTGATCCTTCACGTTTTAAGAGTTTTTCTTGACTTCTGAGGATTAAGTTTGAGCATAATTTCTCGAGGACATCCTAAATAGCAGGCGTTGTCGCGGTCGATGCCTTGCCCATAAGTATGAGGTCGTTGTCAAAAGATAAATGTGATAATCAAGGTCCAATGCGGCATAGCGTGATTGGCATCCACTTAAATTTATCGGCCGCTTCATTAATCAGACATGAGAACCTTTTCATGCAAATAACAAAAAGATACGGTGATATGATCACCTTGTCTGACACTGCAATTATGCTTGAACGGCTTTAGGGGCACCCGTTCCATAAAATCCTAGTTGCGGTATTGCATACACGAAACATAATTAATTCCACCAACCTGTCGGGAAAAAATAAAGGCACGTAATGTATCCTCTAAAAAAGACCAATTAACCTTGTCATACGCTTTCTCGAGATGATCATACTCCCATCATTGTTCTTCTTTTTTGATCTCAGAGAATGGGGGATCTCGTGTAACACAAATATGTTATCTTGTGTACTCCTTCCTTTGATAAAGCTCGACTGGGTGGGGGTATTTATCTTTGGCATCATCTCTCTAAGACGTGTTGTTATGCATTTGGTGATAATTTTGTACAACACGTTGCACAGATAAACGGGCTAGGACTGTGCAATAGTCTCGGGGTTTAATGTCTTTGGTATGAGGGATATCAACGCCTCACAAATGCGCTCCTCCGCAAACCTAACCAAATAACTATTCATCATATCTCAGTCCCTCTGATACACCCCGACTCGAATTCCATCCGGGCATGGTGTTTTCAATGAGTGCATAGCATACACTGTATCCTTAAGTTCCTCAGCTCGACTCTTTTTGCCAAAGTTTAGCTGATCTTCAAAACACCACGGCTTGAAATACAGATTTTCCAAGTATTCGGTCTCTACTGTCCGGATTTACCGAGCTCGAATCAGAGAACTGTCGCATGTAATACGAAATAACATGTTCATGTAGCAATAATTCTCAATTTTCATCATGCAGATTTTGTTCATACGCCTACTCGCAAGTGTTGATTGATGGGAAAAAATGTGTCCTCTCGCCGTCACTTATCCATTTGATGCACGGTTTTTGAAACCAAAACAACACCTCTTTTTTCAACACATTGTTGTATTCTGTAAATGTATGGATCGGGATTAGTAATTTTCTTGATTCAGAATCGGGGACGCCCCCGACGACGCCCACATCCACCACTACATTCGACCCCTCCGATTGCCCATATCATCACCACCACATCACACTCCTCCGACGAGGCCCACCATCACATTATACGCCACAAAGTCTATAATTGCGGGCACCCATTTTCTTGGTGTTTGAGCTTCAGTATATTGAAACATAATTACATGAAATAACACGGGCAAAATATGGGCATACCAAATTACAGAACTAAAATCGTAGCAATTTATAGATATAGTACACATATGTAGACATAATATAACATAACATAGTAATTAGTTGAACTTGTAAAGGCAAAATTGAAACAAAGAAAGATGGACGACGAAATGAGCCAAATAACAAAAACCTTTGGTGCAAAAATCAAAAAAAAAAAATTGAACGACAATGTTACAATTTACTATGGGGCCAAATAGCAAATAACAGGAAACTTTAGGGACAAAAGTAAAAGAGGTAAAAATCATAATGATTGTTTTGTAATTTACTGTGGAGCCCAAAAGTAAATAACAAGGAACTTTAGGGCAAAAGTGAAAGAGTTCAAATGCGTAAGTTTTTTTTTTGAAATTTATAAGTCAAATAACAAAAACCTTTGGAGGGCAAAAATAAGAAAATCTAAAATTTCAAGGGTTGTATTACAATTTACCATGGATCCAAAAGTATAAATAACCAAGTGAGAACAATCTTCCCCTTTATAATAGTAGATAGATAGATTATTGAAGACATGGAAAGGCAAGATTCCAGGGATGTACTGCTCAAAGAAAATGGGTCAGATTTATGCAATTAAGACCAGCTCAATCTCATTCAAATTCACAAGAATAATTTATGATATTTATATTCCATAAATTTATAGTATATCACTGGCAGAACGAGCAAAGTGCAAAGAAGTCTACCAACATAAGATACAATTGATTAGAATGAAGATATAACTATGCATGCAAGGATACATTGCATTGATTCCGTCGAGAGCTATTATAGAATGCTCAACCTTATTCATTATTTATCATCCAATGAAAAGAAAAGAAAAACATAAAATATTATTTGTAGAAGTTATTGATTAGACTTGTTGATCACCGTTCAGCAATACAAATTTACGGATATTCAAACCCAAAGTTTATATTTTCTTCTTGGTATCCAGACTCCAGAGCCATTGGTGATTAATTTAGTCAAATAAATACCAACCAATATATTTTCATCGCTAATCTCAATGTCCGTAACTTCATCACACAAAGCTTGGAACAAGTTAATTATCCAATCTTGAGAGATCAAGTAAGGCCCTTATTGAATCCCAAGATCAATCCGAACAAATTTCAAGAAAATCCCCACCACCTTTCATTAAAAATTCTAGAGCAACAAAAAGTGATATCTAAAGAGTTGAAGCAACTAGCAGCGTATGGGATGCTCTTGCAAACTCCTATGCTTGAATAAAGAACGTGCTTATGCACTCCGCCAACAACTCATGGTGCTTAGTAAAGATCCATCCACTTCCATATCAGAGCATGTTTGAATATGTAAAGGAATCTCAGACTCCTTGGCGTCAGTTGGACATTCTATTATTGACGGGGACAAAGTTATCTTGTTGTGCACAAGTAACAATAAGATTTTCAAGTATATGTCCAATAGTAAATTACAATATAATATGATATTTACTAGTTTCATTTTGGGCTACCGGCTCACCTTTTTCATTTATGCCGTCTGGTATCTCAAATTGGCAACATTACATTTTAGCGCTTCAAGTGGATGGCAATTTATTTTAATGCCTCAAGTTGGCTTTTACATCTGATTTGGTGTCTTAGTTGGATTTTGGTTTAGTTTACGCCATAAACATTGTAACTCAATAGAATAATTCATTAAATTCAAAGTATTCATTTTGAAAAAAATCATTTTATAAGTTTTCTTTTAGAATTTTAAAAAGGCATTTAGAAAGCATTTCTTTTATTTATCTCCTACTTTTTTTATATAAAAACGATTCTCTCAACTAATCTTAACAAAAATAAATCTGAAAATTTCGATCAACATCTACGTAACCTCTTTACTAATAAGTTCAGATTTCAAAAGGTAAAGAGATATTAACCGCAAATTTCTTTTAGATGAAAAACAATTTTTTGTTCTATATCGAGTTACATCATTGTTTTTGGTGTAAACTAAGCAAAATCAAACTACGACACCAAAATCGAAAAAGCCAACTTGCTGCACCAAAATTGATATGTGCGAACTTGTTGTACTTGTACTTGTACCATAATTATAATGGTACAAACTTATTGAGTCACAAAAAGTGAAAACTTACCTTTTGGTGATTTGAGTGAAACTGCTTGTATTTGAATTGATTTTCAGATGACCCCGTATAGATCTATGAAATTAAATATAGGTAAAGTTTATATGAACACTGAAATAAATATTGAGAAAAAACTAAATCCTACTCAGTTGTCTCCGTTTTGAGGGTGAGTATAGTACCTATCGTCTCTGTGTCACTAGACTGCACAAAAAGACGAGCTGAAAATAGAACTTTACTTTTTGTTACTTTTTGTTATTACAACTCGGAGATTGTCGTGCACTTTCAATATTGTTGTTACGATTTATTTTATATTTATGTTGTGTTTTTATAATTTGAATACCCGTTTTTACTACATCATGATGATATCATAGATTATTACGAAGAACACGTACAAGGCGTGAGAGATACATTCAGAATATTATGAAATTGTAAAAACTCTCTGTTTTTGGGCTCTTCGCATTCTTTCTATTATTGTAGCCGAATTTATTCCTTAACCAGCTTTCTTTACTTCTTCTCATTATCAATTGATTAATTTTACAAAAATGGTGCCTGTAATGTCATGAAAGTCCAATGCCGTTCATAACACTTACCAAAATCAAAGTTAAAAAATTAAAATGTTCATTCCAATTAAGATTACTCACATGATTAGTTAAAAAAAAAAGAAATATAAATCATAAAGAAATAGAACATGAAAAGAAAAGTCATGCCTCTTCAACTTTTTGGATCATCCAATATCAACCAAAATATGGCCTCAACATTCATGACTGATACTGATAGTCGCAGATCATTGAAAACGAAACCCTAAGACACGGTTGATGGCTAAAAAACAACCCAGTAACAATCTATACGAATTGAGATACCAAAAATAAACAAATAATACCCACAAAGTCTCCTACAACAACCCGCAAAAATATAAAAACACAGGATAATAAAAGACATTTTTTTTTTTAGAAAAATGACTTGGCAAAAAAATTTGGACCATTTCTCGATTTGTGCGTGTCATCCTTGCGCAGGGACCATGCTAATCTTCTCTGTATCGTTCCAATTTTATCGGATGTCCCCGAAGGCACAAACTATCGAATCCAGGCGACTATTGATAAATAGAAAAGAAATTACTACGGTTTATCTCGTTCTTAAATAAGAAGGCACCGTGTTCATTGTTGATTGTTCAATCTTGTCTTACCCTTTGTCAATATTATGAGACATTATGCGCATGTTCATCAACAAACATGTTTCAACAAAAATCCCTTCATTCATCATACCATTTTCTTAAAGCAATTTTAGTCTGTCAATTGTTATTAGTCTGTGATAAGTTAATATGTACTATCTAAGCTAGGTTGCACGGATACGGAGACGGATACGAGTATCGGTATCCTCCGGATACAGATACGTGTATACATTTTTTTTTTTAAATTTACAAGATACGATATGTATGCGATACGCCAAATATTTAATATTAATAATTATATATAAGGATATAATTTAAATAAAAATATCAAACAACATTATATCTAATCACTTGCACAATCATTAGTCACATACTCTTATGAAGGATATCAAAACTTTATGTGTTGCTTTTTATTTTGGTTTGAAATAAAGGGTTTTCACGATTTTATATTTAATTTTCTGTAAAGATATTGCAAGTTGATTCTTGTTGGGCCTTTTCTAGTTTAAAAAACTACCACACTACTCTTATAAATTGCTGATACGTATCGGATACTTCTCGGATATGCTTCACAGGGTATTCGATACGTGTATCCGTCTTTTTTAATTATTTTTAATACAAAATATGCCACGTGACGTATCCGATACATATCCGAAGAGTATCCAGAGAGTATCGGTATCCGATATGTATCCGACACTGACCGACCATTTTTTTGGAGTATCCGTGCACCATAGTATCTAAGTATCCACTATCCATTACAATACAAGGCATCACCAACTTTTTCAACTTTTTTGTTTTTTTGTAATTAGGACCACAAGATATGAGTATTTGTATTTAATTTACACTTATGGCTGTTTCAATTCAAACAAAAGCCTCACATAAACAACCCAAAAGCTGTAATATACAGGAATGCTTTAACGCCCCAAAAATTAGGAAGAAAATAAATTTATACTTTAGTCTTTAAACTTTTAAATTTTTCTATTTTTGACCCTAAATGTTTAGAAAAAATTGTATTTTAGCCCCTGAACTTAAAAGTTAGTCTTTTATTATATTTACATGTCTTAAGTCCTAAAACATATATTTCAATTTCAAATATTAACCAAGTTGATCGAATTACCTATAAAAATTACATAAGTAAATATGTATGTAACAAAGAAATCTAATTATACCTATTTGAATTCTAATTATAAATAATTGAGGGACTTGATATGCAATTAACCAATTGATGAATTAAGCCACGACATCTTTTTGATGAGGTAAGCCATGACATCCTTAAGAGCATGATTAAATTCAGATTTGTTTGTAATTTATTATAAAATAATCAAGGTGGATCATAAATAGTTATAATTAAACTACTATTTTCGCGTATAAATACTCACCATTGTCCAACATTTTATACAACCCAAAATAATTCGATTCTGCAAAAGTACCCAGAAATAAAAGTTGTTCATTTTTGTGTTTTCATTCGGAAAATAATTTTTCTAAATTTTTATCTTGTTATTTTCTACCCAAAAAGACGCCAAAACTTTTACTGCACAGGAAAGATTGAATCTCCATTGCACCTTAGAAAAATCATATCAAACAGTAGAAACATTATTTTACTACCAATTTTCGGCTGCATACTCTCCTTGGTTTCTTCTATCTTTTGTATAAAGACATCTTTCTCAAATAATATGTTCTAGGAGGCCATAATTCATAAATCGTAAACTGTTGCCAAGAAATTCGTTAGCAACTCTTATGTTGCAAGAATTATTTAGCATAGCAAACCTTTGTGTTTTTCTCAAAATATTGGATTCCCACATCTCTCATGATGCTAGAAACGATAAACCATAAAAAGATTTGAAAATCAAGTTCATTTGGATGTCCGATCAAAGGTAAAACCAAAATTGCGGTGATTTTTCAGTTTATTTGGCACAACCTTTGTTTTCTTAAATTATAAGTTTAATCACCATCATAATTCAAGTATTTATCACACACATAAATTTAACAGGATATAGTATTAGTTATAATTAGATTATTATGATTTATAATCATGAATTGACATTTTTGTGATTTTATTTACAGCATTTAAATGGTATATTTATCATGTTTAACATACTATTTTTATAAGTCTTACAAGATTATTCTTGCCACTTCATGACTTAACCATCAAATAAGATTATTTATCATAGTAAACATTCCTTAACACATGTTTTGATAAATCTCCCATGTTTATATCTTTATATTTAAGTTATAAAACAACTTACTATGTAAAATAAAGTAATAAATGACTAAGTTATACCTTTTAAGGTGTTACTTCATATGATAATTATTTGATGTGTGGGTATTAAAAGCTTTGAATTGATTAAAGACTAAAAAGACGAGCTTTCCTAGAGTTAGTTAAGTAATATATTTTTAAGGATTGATTATGCATCAAATTGGATAGTTAATCAAATCTTACTTGTTACCGTTACTTGTCGTCGAAATTACTTTAACATGAATACTCACAGTCATAAGTTTAAAAATATGGTTGTTTAAGATAATTTTGAGAGAGAAATAAGGTGGTTAAAACAATAGATATTTGATATTCAATTTAAGCATATGTTTTTTTTTTTTTTAAATTCATCATCTAAGATTTTCATGTTTTGTGTAATGACATAAATTAAGCTTATGTGTTATTTACTAAGCTTTACATTATAACTAGCATTCTTAACCAGAACGTTATCAATTTCACCAACATCGGAACTGAAGAAAAAGTACTAATATTTGTTGTGGTAAATTATAAATTTAGTTGATTAATATTATTTAAATTTGTTAAAGGTTAGACGAACTAATCCACATCAAGGTTCCCCGTACGAGTAAATGTGAGGTTTCATTTTTAATTTGTTCTAGCCCCGTTTGGCATCCGACCCTGAGTAACTTGGACAGAAAAACCACTACTCTGTTACCAAACCTCGAACAACCTATATTTCATTATAATCCTGTTTGACATCTCATCTCATAACATGATTTTTTACTCATCATTAAATCGTATTAAATTATTTATTGTTTATCATATCGAATCATAATCATGGTAATTGCCTGATATTTTAATCCCATTTGTTGGTTCTTGAACTGTGCAAAGAGCAACAGACTATGTTCAGGACATGTAGCTCAATGGGCAACATATATTATCCGGTTACTAGCTTATTTGTTTATCTGTTATACTCATTGGGACCCCTTTGGGAAGTTGGGCCCATGGATTGAGTCGAGTTACTGCTGGACAGTAAGGATTGTCGGTTTAAGTAATTTCGCTTGATACCCATCTATCTAAGCGCCGTTTGCAGTCAGGAGTTGGCTGTAATCCGCGTGGATCGACATGTACTCGAGCATGTCTCTTGATTGTTTGCGAGGTCGCTCCTCGTCGGGAGGTATAAGGTAGAATATTAGAAGTCATAAGGCTGGATTTGTCTATTGTTGAGCACAAGTTCATTAACTATTTTATGAAAATTCCAGTACCATTGTTACATCAAATTGTCTAGTTGAACTGTTTCTACCGGTAAGATCACTCATGGAAATGTATCTAGTAGGTCACAGTTAATTCTTTCATTAAAAGTTCTTTTATATGAATCTCACTAAGTCATTAAAGACCTATTCCTCGTTTTTCTGCCCATTCCTCAGGACAAAATCAACATGGCAACATGGACCAAGTGAATAATTGTTCAAGCGTGCATTTTGGAATATTCGTGTTTTGTCACTAGTGCATAATCCATTAAAATAGTCACATTGTTTGTAATACCAAGACTTCCGCTGTATATATCAACATATATTTTATAAAACATGTATGGTTTTGATCCTGAACAAGTGAAACCTCTTCCTATGAGTTGCGCTTTAGTCTGGATTGGGTAAAGTGGCTGACCACCACTGATCCAACTCGGATCGGAGCATTGTTCATGGGGCGCAGTCATCACAAATGCAAAGATCATGGACATACATAATATGCACACACTTACCATCGGTAAAAACAAGTATCAAACTTTTTAAAGGTCCTCAAGACAAATAACTTGCAGCTGCAGATGTGATTTGGCCTACTAATCTTCAAGATAGAAGTCAAATTATGTAGGTAGATTTGCACACGCGCACACGGATGCATAAGTGTGTCTGAGCCAGGCAAATCAGTATCAATAAACTTGTTAAAGTTCCTCTCATCATTTGCAGCTGCATGTTTTGGCCTACTACTCTTTAAGCTATTAGTCAAATTATGTAGGTCGATAACAGAATCTATGACAAGAAGGCTACGAGCAAATCAAAGAAAGGGAGTAAAAGGTGAAGAATTTCAACCCTAAAGTAAAACACGTAAAAAACAGCAGAAGCCACCAGCCATTAAACTATGCAAAGAGGGTGGTGCTGCGAACATACTCCAACCCAATGTCGATAACCAAGATGTTTGTGGATTCAAATGCTTCAGGGGCACTTTACTTTTAGTTGAAAACCACTTCACTTAATATTTCTCGTACAATTTGTTTCTTCGGGTTTCCAGGCTCAAAATAACATGTGAAATCCTGGAAAGATTTAAGAAACAACTTGTTCCCAAATACGAAAAATGAGCAGGTAACCCCAGTTGATTACGAAGACAATCCCAAGTAATTAAATGTAATATGCTCACTTGATCTCTCGTTCATGCGCATTGAACAGTTCTACATCAACTGTAATAGATTTTTAATTCAACTTGATTAATATTTGAATGCCTTGATTAATTAATTTGAAGTGAAGGTCAAGGATATTTTCCAACTCGCAACTTAAATTAAGTTTTTTTGTGACAAATATCGAGTTAAATACTAAAACAATCCCGCTTTATTAATATTTTGTTTACTTACGTTTTGATCGCTTAAAGAGTTATAATTATGCGATTTGATAATATATATGCACCAAATTTCCTTACTCATGCAATTATTTTCCTAGAATCATGCCAATGCCCGGATGCTAGTTTAGGAATAAATATTTGTGATTTTTTAGCGAAGGGTGAAAAAGTAATTTATTAAGGATTTACTCTGTGATTAGGTAATTTTATATATATCGAACACTTTAATAATGCCCTACCCAGTAGCCAATATATATATCACCAACCCTTTTTTCTTAGGAGTCGTGCTTTTATATATATACATATATATATATATATATATATATATATATATATATATATATATCAACCCTTAGTATAGTACTACTCAAGCTCTTCCATGAAAAAGATGTCAGATATCATGGACGATTGCTTCTGGGAAATACTCAGTCGGGTGCCTGTGGTGCCTTTGCTGCAATTTAGGTGTGTCTGCAAGGCGTGGCGCCAAATCATCGACAACCCAAAGTTCATCAAATTGCAGCTCCAGAATCAAACAGAAGGGCATGATCAGCTCTTAATCAAAACGTATCATGGTAAAGAGTTTTACACCATGCCCTTGGAGTCCCTTACAGATCTTGATAAGCATAGAAAAATGCCCGTTAATACTTTGATGACCCGTTGTGGTTTTCTGCCGTTTCCTTCATGCAACGGCCTGATTCTTATTCCCAACTACCACGGAGAGACTTGGGTGCTTCGGAATCCTTTCACGGCCGAGTTTCATGAGTTGCCGTTGTTCCATTATGAAAAAGACACCCTGAGTTGCGGGCTCGGGTTTGATTCTGCTGATGATGACTACAAGGTTGTTAGAATTGCGGGGTCGCCACAACATGAGACACTGAAGACCTTAGTTTATAGCTTGAAATCAAATTCATGGAGAAAAATTATGGATTTTCCGATAAAGGTTGACCGGAGAGATGTTCTCTGGGGCGATGTTTGCTGGAGCGATGATGGCTTGTACTTGGACGGCGCACTGCACTGGATGAGCTGTAATATGCAAGGTGAGAGACAAATAATTGTGCTGGATCTCGAGACTGAAAATTACCGCATACTATCACTGCCCTCAGAACTGAACCGGGCTCGCGCATATTTGGATGTGAAGGAGGGGTGCTTATTTATAAAATCCTACCCGACGGGGGCTTGCTTTGAAGGATGGATAATGAAAGATTACGGGGTAAGTAACTCGTGGAAAAAGCTGTTTTCATTTCCGAAGCAATTTGAGTATCCACGTTCTTCATCTAATTCTACCATTGTGGCTTATTTGAAAAGCAAAGGTTTGGTTCTTATCCGAGATGACCAGAAAAAGTACTTCTGGGTTGATGTTGAGACAGGAACTTTAACAGAAGTTTCAATTAATGGCCCTGAACCCTACACCTTTACAACTCAAGTTTTTTCGGCAAGCCTTGTTCGGCTTTATAGCAATGGTGGTGGCGTAGTCGACTGCAGCGGCAAAAACAAATTGGAAGCTGGTTAATAAATAATATGTACAAATATTATACATGTATGAATATCTATTTATAATTTAATTATTTTGGTTGCAGATTGAGGCTTCGTGTAACTCTACATCTAATGCTTGAGAAGCTAATGAATATTTGTTACCTGATGATCACTGTTTTGGTTCATATAGTTTATAGCCGGCAAACTAATGGATGATGATTACAGACTGACTGTTCTGTAATCAGGACCCCAGAATATGAGCTTTTTCATTGATTTACATCTGCCAATATCTTCATGGTTGAGGAAGCCATGATTGCATCACATTCAAAAATGTTTTTATAGTCGTTCAATTCAAACAAAAGCTTCAACAAATCCACAGCCCCAAAGCTGCAATTTTGTCGCACAGGAATGTGAATATCATGGACATACATAATAACATGCAAACTCTTAAAATTAGTTAAAAAAACAGTGATGTATATATGATGCACACACACGTACACACACGCACACATAAATATGTGTTGAGTCAGGCTAATTTACCAACCATCATTATCAATAAGTTTGATAAAGTTCCTCAAACCAGACAAATAATTTGCAGCTGCAGATGATTTGGCCTACTACTACTACTACTCTTTAAGATATAAGTCAATCTATGACAAGAAGTGTACGGACAAATCAAAGAACTGCAATAAAAGGTATGAAGAATTTCAACCCTGAAGTAAAACACATACAACGCAGCAGAAAGTCACCCAACCATTAAACTATGCAAAGAGGGTGGTGCTGCGACTGCGACTGCGACTGCGAGCGCGAGCATACTCCAACCCAATGTTAATAAATAACCAAGTTGTTCGTGCGTCTAAGTGGATTCAAATGCCTCAGGGGTACTTTTCTTTTAGTTGACATCCACGTCACTTAATATAATCTATCATTAGCTCTATTTCCCATACCCACTTGTTTCTTATGATTTTTAGCCTCAAAATAACAGCAGGCCTTTTAAAAAAGATTAAAGAAACAACTTGTAAGACATGATGATTCAGATGACCCTGAGCCTATTTTTTTCTGGATTTTTAGCGCTTGATCGATCTTAATATCCTCACTTGATCACTCATTTGTGATCTTTCCACAATTACGTCAACTGTAATAGTTATTCAATTGATTCCCTCCCCCGTTTCATTCTAATTATACCGTGACGATTGTCCTTAATGTCAACCCAAGCACCACAAATTGATTAATGAATAATAATAATAATATGCTACAAAAACAAAATGAAAGTTGGCAAACTACTTTAGAAGCTCCAAAAGAGGTTCATTTACAAGTTAGTACAAGGTTCAAATCAATCGTTGCTCGAGTTTACTGCAACCGTATCTAGCATTTATCAATAAACACATTGCACAGTAAGTACTAAATATAATTCAGCTTTTGAAAGAGTACCTGAAATTATCGACAAGAATGTAGGTCCAATCTCTGCATTAGGGCACCTGTAACAGCTCCAATTCCTTCTCTAAATTTGTCCAGTCTGAATGAGGGCACTAAAAATGTATCTATAAATTTGCACCAGAAATTGAATAATCAGGATTAAGAATTCGGGATACAAAAGAGGGATGACTGAACAACAAAATCACAAAGTAACACGCAAACATAATTAAAACGAAAAAAGGAAAGCAAAAAAAAAAATTTGGACCATTTCTCGATTTGTGCGTGTCATCCTTGCGCAGGGGCCATGCTAATCTTCTCTGTATCGTTCCAATTTTATCGGATGTCCCCGAAGGGACAAACTTAACGTTGTGACCGAACACTGATAAAGAGAAGAAGAAGCTACTATCTACCTGATGTGGGATTAAAGTGTAATTAAGAACACTAATTAAATAGATTAAGCCGCTAAAGTTTAGTGGGTTAAGATGTATCTGGGCTCACACTCATTGGGCCAAACAACTCGTGAACCCGGCCCAGTCCAACTTTTAACCCAATTGCTCCAGGTACCACAATGCCCGCCATTTTTCTTCTGTTGTCAACAGAAACAGTAAACGAACGGATCATCTCTCTCACCTTCACAACCCGCACGACGTCGTTTTCTTTTCTTTTCTTTTCTGAGCTCACAAATCCGCTTACGTGGCAGCATGACTTTTCTGAATTCACACTCCCATTTACTATTATTATTAATCTTTGTTGTTCGCTTTCCCGTTGACAATAATAATAATAAGAAGAAGAAGAAGAAAACGAAAATGAAAGCTCCACCAATAGCAATTAAAATCAAACCCTCAGCTCTAAGGAACAACAAATTTGACTTAATTACAATTTTCCGTTGCTATTTCAGTATATTCATATTCGTTTGTATTTTGCACAGAGAAATTAATAATAATTAGCTAAAAGTGATTGAGATTTGAGAGAATTGAGTCAGCGGTAATCGAATGACGTTGCTTCGGAACTTGTTTTTCCGGAAGCCGCCTGATGGACTGCTCGAGATCAGCGACCGAGTTTACGGTGAGTTATCTTTATAGCGTTAAGCTTTTTACAAAGTTGTAATGATCAAATGTGTATCTCACATTGTAACATAGTATCAAATAATGACAAGTTATGCTAATTCGTCGTAAGTTTGTGAATCGAAGTGATAAGTTTTGTTGCATTTGATGGTAAGAGTACGAATTGGAACTTAATTGTGGAGCACTATTTGTTATCAATATGTTGTTAGAATGTGAGTGTTAATGACTTAATCCGAGGTTGTGGAAGAAAATTGTATATTATGGGGTTGACCGTGTCGGAGTATAGCAAGAAACAATGGCTATTGCAGTTACATGATAATAGTTTTCGGAGCCTAATTAATGACTTTGCGTGTCCTTTGTATGTGTCTAAAATTTTGTTTCACGCTGATGATGTGGAAGAACAAAACTACAAGCTCATTGGATCTCATTGATCGAGTTTTTTCGAAAGCTCTATCTCATTAATGATCTTATTGATTGATTTGTGGATTTCATAATCAAATGTGGTATCGCTGTACCTCACCTTGTAACATGTGATCACAGCAAGTAACGTTTGTACATAGTAGAAAACAATGGAGAGTTGCGGTAGTTTGTTGAATTTATGTTAATGGGAGTGATGAGGTTGTTACATTTGATGGTAGAATACAAATTTGATCTTTATATGGAGCACTGTCACTATCAGTATGTTGTTAGTAAGTGACTTAATCTTAAGTTATTTAGTGGAGCCTAACTAATGCCTTAATACCTTCTTGTATGTTTGGCAGTATTTGATTGCTGTTTCACCACTGATGCTTGGGAAGAACAAAACTACAAGGAGTATGTAGGAGGCATGATGCCTCAACTTAGGGAACACTATCCTGATGCTTCCGTCTTGGTTTTTAACTTCCGCGAGGGGGAAACCCCGAGCTTGATTGCAAATGTTTTGTCGGAATATGAAATGACCATAATGGAGTACCCTCGACAGTACGAAGGTTGCCCGTTGCTGCCAATGGAGGTAATCCACCATTTCTTAAGATCTACTGAGAGCTGGCTTTCACTTGGGCTGCAAAACTTGCTTCTCGTGCACTGTGACCATGGTGGTTGGCCAGTTTTGGCGTTCATGATGGCTGCTTTGTTGATCTACAGGAAGCAGTACAGCGGGGAGCATAAGACTTTGGAGATGGTATACAAGCAAGCTCCTCGTGAGCTTTTGCAGTTGGTGTCCCCTGTGAATCCTAGGCCGTCTCAGTTGAGGTACTTGCAGTATGTTTCAAGAAGGAATGTTGCTGTAGAATGGCCTCCTTTAGACAGGGTGCTTAACATGGACTGTGTCATTATTAGAATGATACCTAATTTTGATGGGAAGGGTGGTTGCCAACCGATATTTCATGTTTATGGAAAAGATCCATCAAGCATTTCCGAACATGCAACGAAGGTCCTATTTTCAACCCCGAAGAAGAGCAGAACCGTTCGGCATTACAAGCAGGTGAGGTTTGATTTAGAGTAGCATCAAAAAGCTGTTCTTTTCGTAAAAGCTTTCGCATGTTACAAATATGATGTGGAAAGACAACTAAGAACTTGTTCGGTGAGAAGCAAATTCGTAAAGCGAGGACTTGCATGAAAATATAACTTAAAACTTTTTCTTTGTTGATATGAAGTTCTGATGCATCTGAAATGCTGAGTTAGCACAATTTAAAATGATAGAAGCAATTGAGACCGTTTAATGCAGTTGAGTTTTGATCATAAGTATCAACTTAATATGTAAATTATATATAGTTTAGACTGTTTAATAATATATTGCAAGAGCGTGCTTGAGTTTTTATGGGTCACAGGGATCAAGTTATTATGCTATCTCCGTTATTTGAAAACTTGAAACTAATTTCATGTTGTCACTACCCGTGAGAAAGAGAGTCCATGAGACTTGGAAAGCATCACGAATTCGAAGATGCAACTGTCCCAAAATTGATTAATAAAGTGTCAATTGTTGTATATTTCTCCATGATAAATCATACAAGGACAAGGACTCTCCTATATAGATACACACACACACACATATACATGCTCAAATCTAGCCACTATTAGGTAATTACAAAGGAAAGAAATCTGTCTAACTAAATAAGGTTATTATATGCTTAGACAAAGAAGGAAACAACATAATTAAGATCTGTGAATACTCCTGATTGTCTTAAAGTTCAATTGCATAAATAGTATTTTTGATTTAAACAATCTGCATAAACATATCATACATGCAAACAGCTGTTTCTTGTGCACAAAAGAAGATAAAAGTAGTGCTCTCTTACTCAAACAAACTGGAAGTTTTCCCGCTCCCTCTCTCTCCACCTGTTTCTTGTTGTATGACAATTAATCGTGTATTAGGCTGGATGTATTTCCTCCACCCATTCCGTCTTTATACAGATAATACAAGTACAAATCAGCTCCAATTCTAGCAATGCCACTCTGTCTAAGGTCAAAAGATATCTACAGTATTATACAGATTTTATTGAATTTTATTGAACTGATTAATAGTACACATTATATATGCATTTGCTTATACTAGAACTACGCATGACATTAAACATACTCCTGAAAAATTAATATGATTTTTTCATACATTGCACCTTTCTGTCTTTTAGCAATGACTACTGGATTTTCAGCTACCCTCTTGCTATTTATTTCAGGCAGATTGTGAATTAGTTAAATTCGACATCAATTGTTGCATTCGTGGTGATGTTGTACTAGAGTGTATCAGTTTGCATGATGACATGGAGGGGGAAGAGATGATGTTTTGCGTTATGTTTAGCACAGCTTTTATTAGGTCAAATATTTTGATGCTCAACCGAGAGGAAATTGATGTTTTGTGGGATACAAAGCATCAGTTTCCAAAGGACTTCAGGGCAGAGGTTTGCTTTTCTAAATGCTCAAAGTCTTAGTCCATGGTTAACAAGCATAAAACGTAATAATTAATGTTGTTAACTGATGAAGGTTATTTTCTCGGAGATGGATGCTGCTGCTTCTGCAGTTCCTGTAGATATTTCCGACTCTGAAGAGAAGGATGGCCTTCCAGCCGAGGCATTTGCCGAAGTTCAGGAATTCTTCAGTGGTGTGGATTTCTTAGTCCCAAAAACTGATGCTTTTGTTGATGCCCTTCAACACAGAATCGTGTCAGACACTGTAATGGCATTTCATTCTCATGCTGAATCGCCTCAAGAGATTCAAAGTGCTGTTGTTGAATATGGTACTAAGAGCTCAACGGACTTCTTTGTAGAGAACCAGTCTAATTTCTCTTCACTGGTGTCCCAAAATGAAGTAGAAAGTGTAGACAAACCTGAGCTCCATTCACGTGTACCAACCATACCCTTAGATCCTATGTCGGTTCATTCTGGAGAACATGCGCCAAATTTTTCATCTTCAAAACAACATGAACTTTCACTCACAGAAGCTCTATATTGTGCACCCTTGGGAGAGTCTGATTCAGTAGGCCAAGAAAATATTGTTGCTGAAGAGGTTTTTAATCCACTAGAAACTGATACATCTCCAGGAACTTTTTCTTCAACTTCTCAAAATAAAATAACGCAAGATGCCGATGTCAACCTTGGTCGACCTCTATTTGATGCAGAAAGATCAACGCCTCTTACTACTCATTTGGAGGATAAGATAGACGTTCCAAATGGAGTTCCTATCCCACTTCTGCCCCAAGAAATTCATCAGAGCAATGGTACTTCTGTCGAATGTAGTCTTCCTACTCCAGCACCTCATCCTTTAACTGCTTCCTCTACTGAAGATGCGACTAAAGCCATCAGATTCTCAACTCCTCCACCTTCACCATTTTTGTCTTCTGCAACACATTCTTCGTCAACAGTGGATGTTGGCACCAGAGTCGAGATTCCTCTCCCCGTAATAGCTCTATCATCAAATATAAATGATACTGAAGCTTCTGAAGGTTTAACTAGCAGTCCTTCAACTTGTTCACCTCTACGGTTTGTGGCACCCATTAATGAGAGCTCATCAATTAGAGGAGAGCCTTCTCTTCCTAAATCTCCAATTCCAACACCTTCTCCGCGGGTTTCCCCTGTTAAGGAGCATCCAGTTTCCAAATTTACGCCTTCACCTCCCTTAACGCCACCTTTCACGGAAAATACTGTTGGAAGACCTCCAACTCCTCCACTACCTTGTAATGAGAGTGAACCTACCAAAGCTTTCCCTCTGTCTCCTCCTCCTTCACTGCATTCTGGGAGACATGCAGGTTCAATAAGTTCATCATCCATGTCAAAGCCGTCTCCCCCTCCTGCCCCATCCGACTTCCTAAGACCCATTCCTGGTCCTCCTCCAGTTCCCTTGGCCCCTCAAGTCCCCAACAAACAGGTCGCCAGTTCGCCTGGAGCTCCATCTCCTCCACCACCTTCCATCCCTCCACCTGGCATCAAAGGAAAAACTCCATTGCTTCGTACTGCAAATTCAAGGAATGACCAGAAGAAGAAACTGAAGTTGTTGCACTGGTCAAAATTATTGAGGACAGCTTCAGGAAGCTTGTGGGCAGAGGCACAAAAATCTGGCGAAGCTTCCAAGTAAATGCTTATTAATATTTGTTCTTATCATTCTCTTTTATCAGTAAGTATGTTATTTTGTGGACACTCTACTGTATGTTCTTCAATCTCTGATATTTTTCAATTTCATGTCAGGGCACTAGATATTAATATTTCAGAACTGGAGTTCCATTTTGCATTGGAAGTATCAAATACAGATCGAGGAGGTAGACTTGCTGGTTCACGAAATAAACCTGAAAGAGTGCAGCTGGTGATTGTTTTCTTTATGCCTTTGTTTATATATTCTCAAAATGACAAGTGAATGTGCAAATCCTTTTGTTTAATTCAACGCCGGTTAAGTTTCATCGTTGTGAATCAGAGGTAGTGAAGGCCCCATTTTATGAAAGTGCCCTTGAAGTTCCTGATAAGAGAAATTTTGGTTTTAGTAATCATTTTTTGGTACTTTTAGAAACATCCCGTGTACGATCGTCTATTTAACGGATCTCCTATAATCGTTTTGTTTTTATGCTCATTTTTTGTTATATACAGAAGGATGTTTTTCTTCTTCTATTTTGCTGCTCTATATGTTTTTACTTTAGCCAATTCTGTTTTTTTATCCACCGGATTCAGTGAAACCAATGGCAATATCAATTTCTGACTTGGAATCATGTCTAATTGGTCCAAATCCAATGCCTGATTCTGCAGGCTTTTTGGATGCTGTTTGCCAGCCATTGTTCATTGAAAAGCATATGTGAGAGATAGAGAGAGAGAAAATTAGGTTGTGTTGTGACTGATGACTGCTGACTAAAGCTAAAATATTCTTTGATCAACCTGTGCAGATAGATCACAGAAGGGCATACAATTGCGAGATCATGCTTTCAAATGTGAAAATACCTTTGCACGACTTACTGGTGAGTCAAATGATATCACATCTCTTTGGTAATCATTTCTATAATACAAAAAAACAATAGACCTATATGTAATCATATGAGTTCCATACTTCCATCCGGTGCAACTTACTGTGATTTATCTCATTCATATACAAGCAGACACCTTACTCAATAGTCAATCTTGCTCTTACCACCTCTCAGTTTTATATGACATTTTGCGCATGTTTTAGTTTGTCCTCTGTCCATTTTCCAGTTTTGATTCTTTCAAATTTTTGTCACATTATTTTCCTTCAACACAACAGTTATCCAACTACTTTTGTTTTTCTCGACAGCGGAGTGGATTACCTTCAAATTTTTATCAGAATCTAATATTGCATCTAGCGTTTAATGTTCATGTCCATGCATGCTTTCTATATAATATTTTGTCTCCCGAACCTCACTGGACTGATATTTACTTACAATTTCTTTAATTCCTCCATCATAAACTTCTTGGCCCAGGGTTATTCTTATGTTTCTGATGCAATCTTCTGGAACTTTGCAGAGTACGGTTCTTGCCTTGGATGAGAGTGCACTAGATGTTGATCAAGTTGGTAACTTCATTAAATTTTGTCCGACAAAAGAAGAGATGGAGTTGCTTAAGGTGGGTTGTGGAGAGAATGTTATTGGGCTACTTTATACATCTGTCAACTCTTTAATTGCATCATGTTTGTTAAACTTTGAGTGGTGATTTTATAACAAGGATCACACAACATGGATATTTTGAGTTACTATATTGTGGTATTTAATCTGGCATTTCACTTTCTCAGGGTTATAAAGGTGACAAAGACAAATTAGGAAAATGTGAACAGGTCTGCAACACCTGATGGTTTAGCTTCTGTTCTCTTGGTGCTTGCTTTATCTGGTTTGCATTTTTCCGGTGATTGCTAACTTGACTAATATTATGAATTTTTTTGGTCTTATTCTTAAACTAAGTTCTTTTTGCACCTGATGCAAGTGCCACGGATAGAATCTAAGCTGAGAGTTTATTCGTTTAAGATTCAGTTTTGCTCTCAGGTCTGGAGCTGGCGTATCGTTTCTAATTTTCCATATTATCCTGCGTCTTGTTTGTAATGTAATTTGATCCTCCTTTGGGTTTTCTCAGGTTTCTGACCTCAGAAATAATTTGAACATTGTCAATTCTGCGGCAGATCAGGTAAAGTGCTATTGTTTATTTACTGAAGACCTTATTTTATGTCTCTAAGCCCACAAAAAACTGATGCCTCATTCATCTTCACAATTATGTCTATCAGATCAGGGGTTCTGCTAAGTTGAAAAGAATCATGCTAACAATTCTCTCTTTGGGTAATGCACTGAACCAAGGAACTGCCAAAGGTCAGTTAAATTGTTCAGAATCCTGATTTGGTGATTTTCTCCATCCATTGTTCGTTATATTTAGTTGTATGCCAGTAACGTTGGGCCTAAGTATAGTAGAATGCAATGGCATCATACAACGTTTTTAACTACTCGTGTTAAGAACTTAATCTTCAGTCTAGTGCCGCCAATCGATGTCTGAGTTGATACGTACACATCCAGCTTTTGATTTTAGTATGATATTAATGTCTGAACCGGATAGGAATATTTTCTATAGACTTGAAAATACAATTTTAGCCAAGCATAATATATTAGTTTTAAGTAATCCATAATTTTTTCGAGATCATAATGTATTCTTAGGTCGTACGGGTTCTGAATATTGAAGTTGCCATTCGTTTATCTGCTGACAACACTGCATTATTTCCAGAGTTATGAGTTTCCCATGATGCTATTTGTAACAGGATCTGCAGTTGGTTTTAGGTTGGATAGCCTCCTCAAACTTTCTGAAACACGTGCCATGAATGGCAAAACGACACTAATGCATTATCTTTGCAAGGTAAGGATTAACACAGTTTTACCTGTTTTGGTAGCAAATTGAGTATCATGGTGAATCAAATGAACATATAATTATATATAAGAGTGAATGATAGAAAATTGAGTGTCATGGTGAATCAAATGAAAATATAATTCTATATGAGTCAATATTCCATTTCACTGGCCAGCCAGCCTGTAATTACATGAAATCAGTGGTTACACTTTTAAATGAAATGAGCATCCGAGAACAACATTCTATGAGTAGGATTATTGTTATCCCTTTGTTGGACAATAATGAATATAAATGTCGGATATTATGTGAAACTATAGGTTTAAAGCTCCCAATGCTGTTCTTACTCAAGTTTTTATTTACACGTCTTCTTTAAAATATGAAGTTCCATTTTTGTTCCAAAAAATTGCTTATAAAATTTCTTACGATTTTCTAATAAATGTCATAATGCTGGGTAAGTGTAATCAAGAAAATACAAGGTTTCTCATTAGGCTATTCGTTGATGGTACTCAGCATGCTGTTATAACAAAGCTGAAATTTCACCCCTTTAATGCCATCCGTAAAATCATTAACATTTAAACTCCTTTTCTTTGTGGTTTTCATTAGATGCTTGCTGATAAATTACCGGAGCTTCTTGATTTTTGGCAAGATCTTTCTAGCTTGGAACCTGCATCAAAGGTATATTCATTAGACATTTTTGTCGTGATTTATAGTAAATTTTCTGGAGGGTGGAGTATTCATGAGATGATACTTAAGTAGAATTTTCTAACTGGGGCAAGCAATTTTTGTTTAGATACAACTGAAATATTTGGCTGAGGAAATGCAAGCCATCAACAAAGGACTTGAGAAAGTTGTGCAAGAGTTGTCCGTTTCTGAAAATGATGGACCTGTATCGGACCAATTTCACAAGGTAATTTATGGATGATATGTCGATGTATTGATGCTTCTCCTTACTTCTCAAGAAAATATTTTTTCTTCTTCTGTGGGTATACTTTGAAATATCCCCATTTATATGTCACTTTCTCTGTGAGATTAGTCGGCCTCGAGGATCATTAGCATGCTTTCTCACTAGTAAAATATGCTGTCTGTAGCTGCCAAGGGGTGGGGTTGCTCTGTTGCGTTCACTCAGTTCTTTTGGTGTTTCATCAAGTTGGCCGAACTTCTACTTTTGGCTTATTGCCTTAGAAAATTGAGAGGAACATTTAATCAAACATGAAAACTGATATGTATTTTATTAATTGAACCCACTCAAGATGTCAGCATTGGTTTTCCCCCTTTTTTTTGGATGATTCAGTGCCGTGGGAATCCGCATTGTCTCATAAAAAACTCATCACCATGCTACAACACCTCGGAGCATATGCGTCAAGTCCATCAGTACCTAAGTTGCATTGACGTCTTCAATAAACTAGTTAACTGCATTAATAGCCAAGTCATGTCTCGATGAAGCTCGTTAAGCTATCATCATCTAACCCTGCGGCATTCTCTGAAATATCTCTTTGGAAAAATACAGTAGCTGCTAATGCTAATTGCTTGTTATGTTGGCTGTGTAGGTGAATATATAGCTTCTGGTAAAAGTGACTTTGGTATTACTTCTTAATGAGTAATAGGTTTTACAGCCTTTATAAAGGGGCAGCAACCGCAATGTGATAAAATGCAGTAATTTCATATTAGTATGTAAGTTGCGTGTATAGATTTCGTATATGTAACAATTTTTTTTTATTTTTATTAGGCATTGAAGGAGTTCCTTTCTTTCTCTGAAAGTGAAGTAAGATCATTGGCTTCACTTTACTCTGGAGTGGTATGCGTCACTTGTCTTATTTGGGTATTGATTCTACTCCGTAATTCCTGGACGAGTGTTGATTTATGCTGATTGTGCAGGGACGAAATGTTGACGCGTTGATCCTTTATTTTGGGGAAGACCCATCGCGTTGCCCATTTGAACAAGGTAGTTATATTGATGAACATCTCAAGATTTTTTTATATTGGGTTTCTTGATTGTGTTATAGACACTCCTCCTTTTAAGGAAAAATTATTAATCTCTCAGGGTCGTATTTGAACTTTTTTTTTGTTTTAGTGATTTCGACTCTGCTGAACTTTGTGAGAATGTACAAGAAAGCACACGAGGAAAATTGCAAACAGCTGGAGTTTGAAAGAAAGAAGGCAGAAAAGGAAGCTTCATTAAAAGGTTCAGATACCAAACACTTGTTGCAGTCTCCTATCAGAAGTGTCAAGCAACTGAATGTGAAAATTCAGCCCAACTAACTGTCCCTGTTATGGACTAACTAAATCTAGATTAGTTTTGTGAATATGCATTCAGAAATGACAGAAAATATTCTTTCGTTGAATAAGCAAATCCCAGTGAACGTAGTATGCATGATCTAGTGCATTGGGAGATGTCGAATCTCGCAAAGCGAACAAACTGCATTCAGAACATTCTTCGCCTTATCAGGTGAGGCAAGTTTGGCAGCCTGTATAATTATTTTTTCAATTTTAAAAGCCGAGGCTATCTTGAGAAATTTAATTGATATAACACGTACATGTTTCTGGGCCTTTAATTTTCACACTGGTTGCATTGCGTGCAATTCACCATTTAGATACAAGTACAAGTTTAAACGCGATCAGAAATATTGACTCTTGAGGCGATAGTAATTTTACTTATTGTAGAATTTAAAATAATAAATGAGGGGCTGGTTTCCTGAATTGTAAATATTTTGTGAATTATAATGAGCTTAATAGTTAAAAAAATGCTATAAATGAAAAAGATTACATTAATCAGGCAAAATTAAAATTTATAATAAGATTAAAGAAAAGTTTATTTTTTTCCAATAAGGCATGATTTAGTTGATTCAAAGCCTAATGTTTTCCAAAAGACCAAAACCTAGCTGATTACAGCAAGCCAACTCTAAGTACTAGATTACTATTTTCCTGCAAATTGTCATAATTACCCCTAATTTATGAGAGATTATTTGGTGCAGCCGATGTATGTGCATTCACTACCAATACACGGTGGAGATGGGGTGTTGGATAGTTATTCCTACAATTTAGGGATATTCTTTTAATCTCATCCATCGATTGTATATACAATGGATGTATATAATAATTTCTCCTAATTTAAGGTTTTTGGTTTTTCCATTTTTTCTCAATTTCCCCAAATTGCATGTATAATATAGGGATTTAGGGTTTAGGGTTTTGAATTCTCCAAATCTCCAATTTACCAATGTGTTGGACGAAACTTGAGCTGCTACTTAAGAATCATGGTGAAAATAGATACTAAAGTTTCGGAATAAGGATATTGGTTTGCTACTCGGTTCGATTTTAAAAACACCGACTCCTTGCTCACAAATTAAAAGTTAAGTGCATGAATTTTGCTAGCATTTTCATTGATTTATCTTACATTTTGCTGCTAATTATAGCACAAGAGCCATATTTTCTCATATATTTGTCAAGTTCAAAATTACATAGCTGATATGTTTCACAAATCATGGGAAACACTTTATGCATATTGCTTTTTGAGAAAATGGCTCAACTTAATTTAGGAAATGGAATAAGCAACTGTTTATACTTTTGTGATTTTAGATGGAAATGTATTCTTTCTAAAAATTCTTCAGAGATTGTATATAAAGTTTTTAGAACTCTTAACTTATGCAGAAGGCTTCGACCTATGACCGGCCAAACCTTGACACGCATTTTTACAAATTGTCTTTAAAAACAAAACAAAAATATTTAGACCATTTATCAATTTGCACATATATATCATCCTTGTTTGTGCACATACCCATACTTTCTGCCTTCTTATTTTATCGAAATCCCAAAAGAGTCAGCTTTCAGTTACAAGCAAGTATACATATAAAGACAATAAGCTATTGTTTAATTGATGTGGGAGGTGAAACTCACGAAACGAAACTAATAAACAAAAAGACTCGAAAGCTAAAGTTTAATAGTGGACGTGGACCTAATGAAGTGAGGATTACTTCGGCAACTGGGCCGATAGAATTTGTGGCTTACACCTAACCTAACAGGCTCTTACTTGTTTAACTGTTTTAACATAACGAAGTTAATTAGAGGCTTGATCCTATCAATCTGTACTTCTTTTTCTCTATTGCTAGTTGGATATTATATTAATGGGTTATGGGCCACAGAGGCAAAGGAGCAAAAGATCATGAATGTGTAATTTCTATATAAATAATGTTTTTGATAAGCTATTGGTAATATTTTTTATTGTCTCTGATAATTAGATGGGAAAACCAATTTTAAACAGTCACCACTTTACAAACTGAAATATTAAGTTAACAGGTTTGTAAACTGAATTATTAAGTTAATTATAATAACAAAACTAAATTATTAAGTTTGTAAACTATTTCAGAATTATTAAACCATTAAGCTAAATGAGGAATATAATTATATGATTTAAGAGGACTAAAAGGGCAACATAAAAAATACAATGAAGTATACGTGTCTCAATTGGGTGAAAGGAACAGGGAGCAGAACACAAAAAAGGAACAGAAAAATTGCGCTCCTTTATTTGGAAATCAGGACCCAAAGATTATCAATGGTTAATTATGTTAAATGAAAGTCTAGCGAGTAACTACTATAATTAACTCACACCACACATCACATATGCATATTTCTTGCATCGTACTTACATTTTCTTTATTTTAGTTTGCTCATTTTTTTATTTTTTTTGGTGAAAAGAGGAGTAAACGAGCCCTTAGGCTACATCGTTCGATACAAAGGATCTAATACTAGAGGGAGGGGTTTGCAAAAAACAAATATCTTCATCTCCATTGGCTCCATGTTTAGCAATTGCGTCGGCAAGTTGGTTTCCCGTTCTCGCAATCCAACAAAATTCGATGTTCCACGGTTTGTGTATGAGTTCGCGGCCCTCTAGAATTTTATCTCTAAGGTTCTGATCAATGTCACGTTCCCCTGCTATGATTTTGTGCGCCTCAGTCGAATCCGTTTCGACAATAATATTGTTGATACGGTGTTCCCATGTAATTTTTAGCCCGTGTCTTATTGCTTCGACCTCCGCCTCCAAAATCGTTGGACTTGTGAGCCTGGCACAGTAACCCCATATCCATTCCCCATTATCATTTCGTAATACTCCTCCAATAGATCCCGAGTTTTGGTTCGCAGTCACGCTTTCGTCCACGTTCAGTTTGTGCCATCCAACCTTCGACTTTGTCTATTCGGTAACTCTCTCTCCTCTTCTTCTACTCATCGCGCACATGGAGTCGATGCTCAGTTG
Source organism: Linaria vulgaris (assembly GCA_948329865.1). Taxonomy (NCBI): domain Eukaryota; kingdom Viridiplantae; phylum Streptophyta; class Magnoliopsida; order Lamiales; family Plantaginaceae; genus Linaria; species Linaria vulgaris. The sequence goes on from OX415254.1 coordinate 94,383,228, forward strand.
TTTTATTTGGCATATCACCCCGTAATTCTTCTCGACTTTGCCTCTAAATATTCACGCATTCCTCGTCTTCCATATGGTCCATATAACTGCAGCGAATATGATGTTCCATGGAACTTGTGGTAGTAGTGCACATTTCCTCTCCGCGTCTAAGATGTTATGCTTCAGCCAATGCGCATCATCTGTTTTATTGAATTCATGCCACTCCGTAGCTGAGAGCAGAGTGCGCCACAATTTCCATGCCGATTGACAATGTCTCAAGATATGGATTGTCGACTCATCCGTTCTCTTGCAAACCTCGCACATTGCCGAATCCGTCATCTTTCGAACGTATCTCAGTTGATTCGTTGCGAGACCATTTTGCTGAGCTAACCACAGGAAGTGTCGGACTTTGTGGCTGCAGGGCGCCCTCCAGATCCATGCAAAATTACTCGGAATTTCCCGCCCCGAATAGTTGTTGCGGTATAAGGATTTGTAGGCGCTTTGACAGGAGAAGGACCCATTTGCCGATTCACTCCAGATTATTCGATCGTCTTCGTCACTAAGCCTCGGTTTACGGCCTAGAATATGGGTCAGTATATACGCATGGATGCAGGTCTTCAAATTGTCAAGGCACCAGTTCCCCTCCTCATCTATCACCTCACTTAAAGTGACCTCTAAGTCCTCCTCATCTATATTGGGTATAACCTCGCAAAGGCGCATGTCACCAAGCCAGTTGTCGAACCAAAGAGAAATATTTGTTCCCTTCCCTATCTTCCAGTGGATAAACGACTTAATTTGCATCATACATCGGGTTATACTCTTCCATGTAACGCTATCACTGGTTTTCGCTTGGTAGTTCATAAGCGACCTTCCTTTGAGATATTTAGCGTTAATAATGTCACACCATAGACTCGGATTTCCCATGAGAATTTTCCAACACGCCTTAGAAAGCATAGTTTGATTGTTCAACCGCGCAGATCTAATTCCCAACCCACCCTTACTCTTTTCGTGCGTGACTTTAGACCACCCTACAAGGTGGATTTTCTTTATGCTCGGATCGCTGGACCATAGGAAATCGCGATTAATTTGATCCAACCTCTTGCAAACATTTTTTGGGATCCAACACGCTTGCATAGGATGTATAGGGACCGCAGTCGACACCGATTGAATAAGCGTTGCTCTCCCCCCGCGAGTGATAAAGTTTGGCTCTTCCATCCCGTAAGACGCTTTAGGAGGTTGTCGAAGGTGCTATTAAAGTCTTCCCGGGTAACTCGACCATGAAATAATTGGACTCCTAGTTTGCTCATTTGGTTATTCATAATTCATTCGTTACATAAATAAAACGGATAATTACAGCGACACCCCCTGAGGTTTGGTTAATTACAAAAACCTCTCTCAAGTTTGAGTAATTACAATGACCTCCCCTCAATTGTAAAGGATAATTACAACTACACCTCCTGAGGTTTGGTGTAATTACAAAGACCTCTCCTCAGGTTTGAATAATTACAATGACCTCCCCTCTAACTGGGAATTGTATATGCATTTTCAACTTTACTCTTGATCAATTATATTGTTTAGATGAATTTAAATGCCATTTGAAAATACATGATATTTGTTTAATTTCAAGAGTTTGCATGTAATCTTAAATAAATTAATTACATAATTTTTAAAAAGTATTAAAGAATATACTAAATTAATTTAATTATTCTCACATATATTTAATTTCATTGTTGTTATCAATTTTATTTTATTACTCAATATTTCTTGACGAAAAAAATCTATTGGTGAGAGAATAAAAGAGAAACACTGATGTCATAGTGGTAGAAAAATATTGATTGTAATTTTATACTACAACATATTTCTTTGATAATTAATGTAGTTATCTCCACTTTTAAACAATTATTATGAATATTTTTAAACTACATTAAAAAACATTTATTATAAAAGAAATTATTTTGTAATATAAAATTAGAATTAATATTTTCTACCTCTATGACATAAGGATTTGTCTTTTATTCTCGCACCCATGGAATTTTTTTTGGTCAAGAAATAATGAGTAACAAAATTAAATATATGTGAGAATGAATAAAATTAATTTTGTATTCTTTAATACTTTTTATCCAGTTATTAATTTATCTAATACTACATTCAAGCTCTTGAAATTAAAAAGAGATTTAAATTCATTTAAAGTTTAAACAATAGAATTTATCAAGAGCAAAGTTGAAAATGCATTTACAATGATTAGTTAGACGGGAGGTCTTTGTAATTACACTAAATCTCAGGGAGTGTAATTCTAATCATCCTTACAATTACTTGTGAAAGCGGAGGTCATTGTAATTACTCAAACCTCAGGGGAGGTCTTTGTAATTATACTAAACCTCAGGGGTGTAACTGTAATTATCCCTAAATAAAATTGCTTATTGTACTGCAGATTAGTTATAACCAAGCAAGTGTATTGGCCCTTAGACCTCATGTCCAAACCGAATGGGCCCAATCGGCTGTGGAGCCACAAGTTTTTTTCAACTACCACACATCAAAATGAAATGAATGTAACTTTTATTATAATTTGGTATTAGTTAGCTCAAGTTTCTACACGTTAAAGGGATTATACATTTAAGCATCATAATATTTAACTTATTATAATATTCCGGTATAACTTGCCAGATGACAGAAAAAATGATTAAGGTGGAGGAAACGTTACATGCAAATCCATATTTATCAAAATGTACATGATTGAAATTAAGAATGATCCGCGTGTTTTCCTCAAGCCTGTAATAAAGAGAAAAAGATCATACTGAAATGTGACATTTAAGAAACTGATTAGGTAAAATTTATTTGGATAACATTTCCCACTCTTATCCATTATATTAGTTGGCAATAGCATGGCAAAACGATATGTAACAAGAGTACATGACCATAACAGCCATTATACATCTGCCTATATATTCACTTTTAGTTTGGCAATTTGCAACAGATAAAATCTTTACACAACTGGACGGTGGATGAACTGAATCTTATAAGTTATTTTTTTTTTTTTTTTTTTTTGATACTTACGTACTTATCTTGTTTTCCATTTTCCAAGTAAATTTGACAACAACGTAACATTCATACAAAGCTTTGAACAAGTTATGGGTAGCAAGGATAAGCAGATCGATACTGTTGGATTGCATTTTGCAGCAGTACTACACCATACTGTTTAACTTTACGTCGTTAAAAATTAAAATATGCAGTTCCAACTTCCTGGGATTATCGATATAATAAATAAATATTTGGGTATTTCTAATTGGAGCATGCTGTAATAATTCTGAATATGACCACACATTCTAGAAGAAGTGCGATTGAGATATTTTGTCGGGATGCTATATAGTAATTTCTAAGCATTATTAATAGGACTGTAATGTAATCTATGTGTTGCCACAAGAGTGATCCGCATCCATTGGATGTCCATTTCTTATCTTGTTTTTATCTTCCACATGGCACTAAATTTAAAACTCCATTTTACCAAACACAACCTTAAGTATTAATTACCTAGAAAAAAAGAAAAAAGAAAAAACGCCCTTACATAAGTTTTACTATAATTAAGATGTGTATTGCAAATGGAACTTAAAGTTGCTTGTAAGGTATTAGGAAGGAAGATACTACCGAATCTTCTTCCCCTGATTAAGGGATTCTTACCTATCGTTACCATACTTAGATAGTCAACTTTACCATACTTAGATAGAAGATTCTTTCCTTATTGTATACTCTTGTAGTTGTATAAATATTCTTGTAATTCACTTTACAAAACAACTTAATGAAAATACCATTACAAACTATTATCTACATGGTATCAAGAGCACCAAAAAGGTCATAAGATCAAAACGATCCACCCTACTCTTCTCTCAAATTTTCGGCCGCCACCTCCCTCCCTCACAATTATTTTTTTTTTCTCTCTCAAACTTTGTGGCCGCCACCTTCCCAATGTCGACCGAATCGACTGCTTCTTCCGGCGCCGCCATTGACCGCAACCCCACCGCGGACCTCCCCACCGCACCACCTGCCCCCACCACGCTCATTCACGTCACACAATCCCATCACTTCCCTCTCAAACTCACCACCACAAACTACTTATCATGGCGGCTCCAAGTTGTATCACAACTAAACGGCCTAAACCTCCTAGGCTATCTTCAGGGACGGTTTCCATGCCCTCCCCCATCTGACATCGCGGGTTACACTTTATGGTTCCAACAAGACTTGCTGTTCCTTGGTGCACTCGTCGGATCCATCTTGGATGACCTTCTTCCTCTCATCCACAATGCCACCACTTCATCCGAAGCATGGGTCTGTCTTATGCACAACTTTGCACGGCCTGACCGCACGCGTGTAATGGCACTCAAAGATGCCCTCAACTCAGCCACCATTGGATCACGCTCCGTCACAACCTTTCTCACCGACATTAAGGCCAAGGTTGACGAGATAACAATGCTTGATCGCCCACTCCACCCGGATGACGTTACTCTCTATGTCCTTAATGGACTTGGTGCGGCGTATAGGGACATAGCCACATCCATCCGTCTTCGTGAGAAATCCCTCACTTTTGCCGAGTTACACAGTGCACTCGTCTCTCACGAGGCGTATCTTCGGCGATTGGATCAGACCACAACCACCCTTGTGGCCACGGCCAACACGGCCGCTCCTCACCATGCACCATGCAACTCCGCCCCTCATCAGTCCAACCGTGCCCCCCAAACCCGCGACCGTGGCTTTAACAACTCCCGTGGCCGCCACTCTCGCGGCCGCAATCGAGGTAACAATAACTCCATGTCAAATACCTCCCATACTCATGATTCTAACGTGCAATGTCAGATCTGCGGCCGCCATGGTCACACCGCACCGCGATGCTACCAACTCGGATCCATCACGACCAATGGCTTTTAATTATAATATCAGAAACAATTACAAGTTTCAAAATCTAGCTAGCCAAATTAAAGCATTAAAAACGTTATATGATGGATATTGTGCATAGTGATAAGTGACAACCACCCTACCTTATGTAGAGAATAGTTTGTAATGGTATTTTCATTAAGTTGTTTTGTAAAGTGAATTACAAGAATATTTATACAACTACAAGAGTATACAATAAGGAAAGAATCTTCTATCTAAGTATGGTAAAGTTGACTATCTAAGTATGGTAAGTTGACTATCTAAGTGTGCCAAAAAAGCCACATCGGATGCCACGGAGGCATTTTTTGTGAGGGTGGCAAGCTCAGGGCAGAAAAATTCAAAAAAACCCAAAACGTAGGTTAGTTTTATCGATTTCATAGTTACATGGCACTTTTTTTAACGGTGTAAAGAAGGGTTTAGAGTTTAGGCTGCTATTTTTTTCTTTCTAAAAGTGCATCGTACACATTATTAAGGGTGCAAAATGCCGATAAATAATATATATCAGGGCGTAAAGTACCAACGAACCTAATTTTAGGGTGTACAAAATGTCAATCTCTCTTTAATTTATCAACGTTGCCAAATGTGGTGTTGTAGAAATAAATGTGCCATATGTGTCTATTTATTAATTATATTCCTCCATATAACTAAGGAACCAATAAAATCAACCAGCCATGCCACCTACGTAACGATTAAAATTAAGTAGCCTTTTGTAACTTTAACAACAGGGTTACTTTAATTCGCGGAGATTCTTAGAATTTTACCGACAAACACGAAGTTATTAGAAAATTTTAATTGGTGTGCAACAAAACATGAATCTTTCACCCCATTTTGTTATATAACAAGCTTTAATGGTTCACTTTGGTTTGCATATTAGTTGCCAATTCTTGATTTCAGACACACACACAAAAAAAAGGGGACACAAGTTTTACTATGTGTTTTTTCGTGTGAGTGTCACAAAATATTACAATCTTATAGTAAAAACTTTATATCCCATTAAAAAAAGGAGTAAGCTTTCCTCGTGGACAAAGCAATCCAAGAAAAAACGTGGGAAACTTTTATATTTTTTATTTTTTGGCAAATAAAAATCGAGTGGTCATCCTTGTAAATCTGTTGAAAAATGCTGTCACATAATGTTGGAACCACAACTAAATGCATCCTCAACAACAAATGTGGTTCACCTTGCTCCAACAAAACAAGTAGTATTTATACAACCAAAACACTACCAACAACATATACTAGTACTAAAGCAAGAACAGCAAGGATATCACTCATTACTTCAGTTCTTAATCAACACAAAGTTCAACAACACTCTTCTACACTTGATCTGTCCAAGAGTATAGCAGAGGGGCTGAGAGTGGACAAAAGGGTGTCTTTTGAAGGTGCAACAATGGCTGGTACTGGTATTTTTGCAGAGATTATTGATGGTGAGGTGTATAAGTACTACTCTGATGGAGAGTGGAAGGTTTCGTCGTCGAAGAAATCGGTTGCTATTGTGAATCCCACTACAAGAAAGACTCAGTATAAGGTTCAAGGTATAATATATTGTTTAATTATGTGATTGCTGTTGTATGTAATTTACTATGTTTTTGCATGTTTGTATATTGAGGGACGAGTGTTTTTGCATGAGTTTGTATGGAGTGAACTGACATATGCTTTTTATGTTGTAGTATTTGGTTTTCTTTTGATCTGTTTCTTGAATTTTGATGATGGATATATAGTTTTGGATAAGAACAAGATGTGTTCTTTCTTTATAGGTACATTTAGATTATGAAAAAAGTTGGATCTTGATGAATTCTTGTGTACTTAGAGATATTAATGTGCCTTTGAGACAAAAATTTCCATGCATCTGTTCAAATAATAAACAGTATTTACGTGACAAGTTCATTAATTTGGACTTTATGAGAGAGCATTGATGTAAGACTTAATTAATGAGTATAATTGTCCAAACACATGATCAGCTTGTACACAAGAAGAGGTGAATAAGACCATGGAAATAGCAAAAGCTGCGCAGAAGTCGTGGGCAAAAACCCCGCTCTGGAAGCGTGCGGAGCTCCTTCACAAAGCTGCTGCTATTCTTAAAGAGCACAAGGCTCCTATTGCAGATGCTTTAGTGAAGGAAATTGCTAAGCCAGCAAAAGATTCTGTCACTGAGGTAGTTACTGGATTCTTTTTCCTTTGAGAGGTTGTACTAAATTTGTTAGAATAGTACTATATATAATTTGGAAAATTTTGTCTGAATTGGTGGTGTTGATGCAGGTCGTGAGGTCCGGAGATCTGATCTCTTACACCGCGGAAGAAGGAGTTCGACTTTTGGGACAGGGAGCGTTCCTGGTATCTGATAGTTTTCCAGGGAACGAAAGAACTAAATACTGTCTCGCTTCAAAGGTAGATGCTAATGTTATAGTATGCCATGCTTAGATGTTCCTATTTTTGTCCGGTAATCTTGTTAATTGTTTGAAACCATGATGTTTATGAACCTTGTCGTGCTTACTTCAGATTCCACTTGGGGTTGTTTTGGCTATCCCGCCTTTTAACTACCCTGTCAACCTTGCTGTCTCCAAAATTGGCCCTGCTCTCATTGCTGGAAACTCCCTTGTCCTGAAGCCCCCAACTCAGGTAATATTGCCTAAGTTACGACTTCTATATCATTCATTATTTCCTGATTCGTACTCAATGTGTTCATTAAATCTGTTTCCTAACAGGGCGCAGTGGCTTGCCTTCACATGGTACACTGCTTTCACTTGGCTGGCTTCCCAAAAGGACTAATCAGCTGCATCACAGGGAAAGGTTCTGAAATTGGTGATTTTCTTACAATGCATCCTGGCGTCAACTGCATCAGGTAAACACTGATCTGAGATTTTTGTTGCAACTTATTGATCCCTTTTTCTTGCTCTAACGAGACGAGCTCACTTTGTTTTGATTAGCTTCACTGGTGGTGACACTGGAATTGCGATTTCAAAGAAAGCAGGCATGATTCCTCTTCAGATGGAACTTGGAGGCAAAGACGCTTGCATTGTGCTCGAGGACGCTGACTTAGATTTGGTGGCAGCAAATGTTATAAAGGGAGGCTTTTCTTACAGGTATTCATATTACATGGATATGCATTTCACTTGCAAAACTGCTTGAAACTTATAAAATTGTTTTGACAGTGGTCAGAGGTGCACAGCCGTGAAGGTTATCTTGGTGATGGAATCTATTGCAGACACTCTCGTTGAAAAAATCAAGTCGAAGGTGGCAAAACTGACAGTTGGTCCACCGGAGGATGATTGTGACATCACTCCAGTCGTCTCTGAGTCGTCTTCAAACTACATTGAAGGACTGGTTTTGGACGCCAAACAGAAGGGAGCTACTTTTTGCCAAGAGTACAAGAGGGAAGGCAACCTCATCTGGCCGTTGTTGTTGGATCACGTTCGACCGGATATGAGAATTGCGTGGGAAGAACCTTTTGGTCCGGTTGTCCCAGTCATTAGGATTGGATCAGTTGAAGAAGGGATTCATCACTGCAATGCAAGCAACTTTGGCCTCCAGGTAAACTTATTAACTTGATGGAAATATTTAGGCAAGGATCTGATTTTAGTATCATGGTTTAAATTAACGAAATAATTTATGATCAAGAGTGTGAGTTTGGTCCAATCCTCATTTGAGTGTAATAAACTGCAGGGCTGTATCTTCACCAAAGACATCAACAAAGCAATGCTGATCAGTGATGCTATGGAGACGGGCACGGTTCAGATCAACTCAGCTCCGGCTCGTGGTCCCGACCATTTCCCTTTCCAGGTAAACAACACAGTAAAACGAAAATCTCAAGTTTGTTAGTCAAGTATATATACCATGATCATTACGTCAATTATTATTCTTAATCGGACATACTTTTCTGCAGGGTCTTAAGGACAGCGGAATCGGGTCACAAGGCATCACAAACAGCATTAACATGATGACAAAAGTGAAGAGCACTGTGATTAACTTGCCAACTCCTTCATACACCATGGGCTGATAATAACATATCAGAATTTGATGTGATCTTATTGTATTAGCCTGTATTGTGTTGTTTTCTTGTTTAAGCAAAATAATGTGTTGGATTGGTGGTAAACTTGTAATGATCTTAGATCTTATTGAAGCTTTAAGTTTACATCCTTGTTTTTGATAAAGCAAGAGTTTACAGTCTCTATTATAAAGTGCTTTTAATACATTCTGTAAATTAGATGAAATGTAAGCTTTGTTAGATTCTAGTTGCTGTTTGCAACGCTTACGAAATGGACTTAATGACTTTTGGATCAACATATAATCATTTTAAAGTTTGTAACAATGGCTTCCTTTTTCTTGTCTTGAAAGGTCTAAAGAAATCACTTCTCACTTTTTATTATATGGGCTTTTAATAAAGAAGCGTCTCTAAGTTGCTTTGTGCAAAATACTAAAAATTAATTTTATAAGTTCTTCCAAACACCTCCTATGTAAATTTGTGTATATGAATGGATTAACTTTGTTACATTTAGTAATGGCTCTCCTTAACTAAGTTAGTCCATGGATATCAATCTTCAATAATTACAATAATTTGTAATTCTGAAAAAAGACAATTATCTACTATTATATAAAGAAAGCTAAGTGAACAACAAACTTTTGATTTTTAATTTTAACTTTATAATTTAAGTTAAAATATAATATTTAAAAGTTAATTTACAAGTTTAACCTTATAAAGTTAAATTCTACTGTAATAACTACAATATTTACTCAATTTAAAATTTTCTTATTATGTCTTTCCATAATCCCTTTCATATCTGATGCGGGGTATTTTCGTCTGCTGACATGTCACTCCGCGTCAGACTAACCCGAGCTTCTGATTGGTCCCAAGCTAGCTTTGAGTTCGAAAAACCTGCACTGAAAACACGGCACGTGAACTAGGCAGAGGATGTGTGACAACCGCGCCCCACGAGCTTTGATCCAATCCGAGTTGGTTCGGTGGTGATTAATCACTTTACCCAACGCAGACTAAAGCGCAATTCATAGGAAGGGTCTCACTATCAAGATCAAAACTATACACGTTTTATAAAATACATTTTGATATATACAGCGAAAGTCTTGGTATTACAAACAATGTGACTATTTTTAATGGTTATGTACTAGTGACAAAACACGAATATTCAAAAATGCACGCTTGAACAATTGTTCACTTGATCCATGCTGCCATATTAATTTTATTCCGAGGAATGGATAGAGGAAACGAGGAATAAGTGTTTAATGACTTAGTGAGATTCATATATATATAAAAGAAATGTTAATGCAAGAATTAACTGTGATTTACTGGATATATTTCGAGGAGTAATCTTATCGCTAGAAACATTTCAACTAGATAATTTGATGTAGCAATGGTACTGAAATTTTCATAGAATAGGTAATGAACTTGTGCTTAACAAAAAATAAATTCAACCTGATGACTTATAATATTCTACTTTATACATCCCGACGAAGAGCAGCCTTACAAACAAACTAAGAGACATGCTCGAGTACATGTCAATCCAGCACGCGCGTTACAGCCAACTCCTGAGTGCAAGCGGCGCCTAGATAGATGGGTATCAAGTGAAATTACTTAAATCGACAGTCCTTAATACCCGACAGTAACTCGACTCAATCCCGTGGCCCAACTTTCCAAAGGCGTCCCAATGGGTATACCATATAAACAAATAAGCTAGTAAACTAGATAATATTTGTTGCTCCTTGAGCTACATGTCCGTAACATAGTTCGTTGCTCTTTGCACAATTCAAGAACAATCAGATGAGATTATAACATCGGGGAATTACCATGATTATGAATCGATATGATAAATAATAAATGATTTAATATGGTTTAACGATGAGTAAAAAAATCATGTTATGAGATGAGATGCAAAACAAGATTATGATGGAATATAGGTTGTTCGAGGTTTGGTAACGAAGTAGTGGGCTTTCTGTCCAAGTTCCTTAGGGCCGGATGCCAAACGGGGCTAAAACAAATTAGAAATAGAATCTCACATTTACTCGTACTAGGAACTTTGATGGCGTTGATTAGTTCATCAAACCTTTAACAATTGAAATAATATTAGTCAACTGAATTTATAATTCACCACAACAAATATTAGTACTTTTTCTTCTATTCTGATGTTAGTGAAATTGAGAAGCGTTCTTGTTAAGAATGCTAATTACAGTGTAAATCTTAGTAATTAACGCATAAGCTTAATTTATGTCATTACACAAAATATGAAAATCTTAGATGATGAATTTAAAGAAAAACATATGCTTCAATTGAATATTGAATATCTATTGTTTTAACCACCTTAGTTATAGCTCAAAATTATCTTAAACAATCATATGTTCAAACTTACGACTGTGAGTATTCATGTTAAAGTCATTTCGACGACAAGTCACGGTAACAAGTAAAATTTGATTAACTATCCAATTTGATGTGTAATCAATCCTTAAAATATATTACTTAACTAACTCTAATAAAACTCATCTTTTTAGACTTTAATCAATTCAACATTTTAATAACTACACATCAAATAAGTATCATATGAAGTAACACCTTAAAAGGTATTACTTAGTCAATCATTACTTTATTTTACATATTAGTGTAAAATGCATATAATTGTGTTATAACTTAAATATAAAGATATAAGCATGTAAATTTTATCAAAACATGTGATAAGGAATGTTTATTATGATAAATAATCTTATTTGATGGTTAGGTCATGAAGTGGCAAGAATAATCTTGTAAAACTTATAAAAGTAGTATGTTAAACATGATAAATCTACTATTTAAATGCTATAAACAAAATCACAAAAATGTCAATTCATGAATTATAATATTATAATTATAACTAATACTATATCATGTTAAATTCACGTGTGTGATAAATACTTGGATTATGATGGTGATTTTACTTATAAACTAAGAAAATGAAGGTTGTGCCAAATAAATTGAAAAATCACCGCAGTTTCGGTTTTATCTTTGATCGGACATCCACATGAACTTGATTTTCAAATACTTTATGGTTTTTGATTTATAATGTCATGTTGAATGTGTGTACCCAAGATTTTGTGAAAAAAGAAATGTTTGCTATGCTAAATAATTCCTGCAACATAAGAGTTGTATCGAATTTCTTGACATCAGTTTACAGTTTATGGATTACGGCCTCCTAGATCATATTATTTGGGAAAGATGTCTCCATACAAAAGATAGAAGACACCAAGGAGAGTATGCAGCCGAAAACATTATGATTTTCTACTATTTATTATGATTTTTCTAAGGTGTAGGACATATTCGACCTTTCCTGCGCATGCAAAGTTTGGGCGTCTTTTTGGGTAGAAAATAACAAGATAAAAATCCAAAATAAATTTTTTCTGAACAAAAACACAAAAAAGAACAACTTTTATTTCAAGAAAATTTGGCAGAATCGGATTATTGTGGGTTGTATAAAATGTTGAAGATGGGTGATTATATAATAGTTTACTCATTAATATTTATGTCCCACCATGATTTTTTTTTATATAATCAATCACAAAAATCTGATTTCAATCGTGCTCTTAAAGATGTCATGGTTTACCTCATCAATTAGTTGATTGCATATTTAGCCTATCAGATTTCTTTATTATATACATCTTTTTTAATGTAATTTTTTCTGGTAATTCGATCGTTTTGGTTTATTTGAAATTTTAATATATGTTTGAGGATTAGAGACCTATAAAAATAATAAAGGACTAACTTCTAAGTTTATGGACTAAAAGGCAAATTTTTCTAAACATTTAAGGTTAAAAATAGAAATTTTTAAAAGCTCAAAGACTAAAGTATAAATTTATTTTCTTCCTAAATTTTGGGGCGTTACAGGCTGACCCCGCGAAGGCACTCCGATGCTTAAGACAATAATGTGCCGCTGATGAGATGGGCCCATAACGCCAATTATAAGCCTAGAAACGTCAAAATATGCTCATATATAGCAAAAACAGGCTGAATTGCTATAAATGGGCTGAATAACTCGAATTCAGCTTCAACTCGAATCACATCAGATAACTCAAATCACAGCAGATGACTCGAATCACTTGTGATAGCTCGAGTCACTTCAACTCGAATCACATCTACTCGAATCACTTAATATAACTCGAATGGCTTAAGCTCTCTTAGGGAAACATCCCTCGACAATGATGATTAGTCGAGTATTTATAAGCTTAATTTGTTCTAAATTATCAAAGTGGGCCACGCTAGGCCCCAACCTTTGCGGGCTGATTAGTTGGCCCAACTCAAATGAGGTGTTCAACTCGAATGGCCTTCAACGTGAATGGCTTCTCAACTCGAATGGCCTTTAACTCGAATGGCTTGTCAACTCGATGGGCCTTCATCTCGAATGGCCTTCTCAGCTCGATTGACTTCTCAGCTCGAATGGCCTTCAACTCGAATGACATTCTCAACTCGAATGGCCTTCAACTCGAATGACATGTTTCAACTCGAATGGCTCTTCAACTCGAATAGCTTTTCAACTCTAATAGCCATTCAACTCGAATGGCCTTTCAACTTTAATAGTCTTTCAACTCTAATACCCCTTCACTTTCAATTGGGCTAATAAGTCGAATTGGGGTCATAGGTGGAATTAGGACCTAATTCGGCTCTGTGACGACCGCACCCCATGAGCCATGCTCTGATCCGAGTTGGTTCGCTGGTGATCGGTCACTTTACCCAACTCAGACTAAAGCGTAACTCATAGGAAGGGGTCTCACTTTCAGGATAAAAAACATACACGTTTTATAAAATATATTTTGATATATACAACGGAAGTCTTGTATTACAAACAATGTGACTATTTTAATGGTTATGCACTAGTGACAAAATAAAAATATTCTAAAATGCACGCTTGAACAATTATTCACTTGATCCATGCTGCCATGTTGATTTTTATCCTGAGAAATAGACAAAAAAAACGAGGAATAAGTCTTTAATGACTTAGTGAGATTCATATAAAGGAACTGTTAATGCAAGCATTAACTGTGATTTACTGGATACATTTTGAGGAGTGGTCTTACGGGTAGAAACGGTTCTTCTAGATAATTTGATGTAGCAATGGTACTGGAACTTTCATAGAATAGGAAATGAACTTGTGCTTAACAAAAAATAAATTCAACCTTATGACTTCTAATATTCTACTTTATACCTCCTGACAAAGAATAGCCTCGCAAACAAATCAAGAGACATGTCGATCCAGCACACGGGTTACAGCCAACTCCTGACTACAAGCGGCGTAGAAAGGTATCAAGCGGAATTACTTGAACCGACAATCCTTAATACCCAGCAGTAACTCGACTCAATCATGGGACCCAACTTTCCAAAGGCGTCCCAATGGGTATAACAGATGAACAAATAAGCTAGTAAACTGAATAATATTCGTTGCTCCTTGAGCTACATGTCCCGAACATAGTTCGTTGCTCTTTGCACAATTCAAGAACCAGTAGATGAGATTATAATATCGGAGAAATTACCATGGTTATGAATCGATATGATAAATGATAAATAATTTAATATAATTTAACGATGAGTAAGAAAATCATGTTATGAGATGAGATGCAAAACATGATTATGATGGAATATAGGTTGTTCGAGATTTGGTAACAGAGTAGTGGGCTTTCTGTCCAAGTTCCTCAGGGTCGGATGCCAAACGAGGCTAGAACAAATCAGAAATAGAACCTCATCTTTACTCGTACGGGGAACCTTGATGTCGTTGATTAGTTCGTCAAACCTTTAACAAATTTAAATAATACTAATCAACTGAATTTATAATTTCCCACAACAAATATTAGTACTTTTTCTTGAGTTATGATGTTGGTGAAATTGAGAACGTTCTGGTTAAGAATGCTAGTTACAATGTAAATCTTAGTAAATAACATATAAGCTTAATTTATGTCATTAAACAAAACATGAAAATCTTAGATGATCTTAAATATCAATTAGATTAACCACCTTATTGATATCTTAAAAATTATCTTAAACAAACATATTCTCAAACTTATGACTGTGAGTATCCATGTTAAAGTTATTTCTATGACAAGTAACGGTAACAAGCAAAGTTTGATTAACTATTCAATTCCATGCATAATCAATCGTTAAAACATATTACTTAACTAACTCCAAGAAAACTCGTATGTGACAGTAACTTCGTGTTCGAGAAATTATGCGTTGTCTTCTAAATAAATTTAAACGTGTTAATAAGTCTAAACCAAATAATTAATTTTTTGTAGCTTGTTGTAATTTCACGCATCTCCTTTTTATCTTTAATATTTGATTACAACCCAATCAAGAAATAGAAATAGAAAAAAATAATTACATATTAACTCGGTGCTTGTGATTTCACCGTAAAGTTATTAGTTTCTTAATAACATCGGATGAACCATTTAGGAGTAGTTATTTTATTTTAAGGTTGCTTATTAGCTATAAGTCTATAACATAAATAAACTTTTATATTTTAACATGAAACTTGTACCTAATAATTTTTTGAACTTTCCTGGGATTACTACCTATTAACAATACCACATTGTTACACTTAAAAGGAATCGCAAATATATAAATTTGTAGGATTAATTTAGGATGAAACTTAATTATCAACTTGAAAACAAGCTTATAACCTAGATCATAACACAATTTCAAGACCCTAAGAGGATTTAGAAAAATTAAGCATGAATATGTTTCCTACAATATGTAATTAAAAGAAAAATCATAATTAATACCCATACTTGATTAAGAATTATAACAAACGAGTTTTAAACTATTTTCATGACTTACTTAAGTGCTACACATGGTCAATTTAAGATTGGTATCATTATGCATAAGTTAATTTGAAGAATGAAAAGAGATATGCTATTTAGGGCTAAAAATGGTAGCAGGCTTGAAATTACCTTAAATCAACCCTTTTAATCAATGTGATTCCAAATGTTTTTGAGGCTTTTGTTATAAATACATGTATGAAGGTGTGTATAAAACAATATTCAAATATATTCAGATTTGATATATTTTCTCTATTTTTCGAGTTTAGGGGCACAACTGAAAATTTCTGGCAGTACGAGTTTTGGTGTCTTTTCGAGTTTCTTCACGTCAAAAATTATTTAATCCTTCTTAAGTCCCCCAATTTGCATAGGCTCGTAGCAAACGTGCGTTTGCAAATTTAGTGCATTGGTCGATTTTGTCACGTTAAATTTTATTAAGTCCTCCATAAGTCCCCCAATTTGCATGGGCTCGTAGCAAACAAGCGTTTCCAAATTTACTGCCTTCGTCAATTTTGTCATGTCAAATTTTATTTGATCCTCCATAAGTCCCTCAATTTGTACGGGCTCGTGGCAATTGAGTGTTTGCAAATTTGAACGTGGAAGTCCTCCGTATGCAATTCCTGGTTGAACCCGTAAATTTTTACTTTCATTCCATTTTTTTTGAAGTCTTCCGAATGTGATGCGTTGGTTGAATCCGTCAGCTTCTATCCCCCCCCCCCACAATTTGCGAGGATCGTAGTATATAGGCGCTTTCCGAGCTTATACAGTCGAAAAGTCATAACTTGCACTTTACACATTGTTCTTAGGTTAAAACTACAATTGGTCAAAATTCCACCCTCCGTATCTGAGCCGAGCATGCTCTTCTTGTCGAAAATGCAAAGTGTTATGCATAACAGGCACTTGAGTAGCAAAAAGAGTTACGCTTAGAGCCTTAGTAAGAGGCGAAGAGGGTAGCAGAGAATGTCACATAGGAAATTTTGCAAAGAAGCACAAGCTACTAATGAGAAGCAGAAGAAATTATGTAAGGATGCTCATGTTGTGGCCGAGGAGCAAAGGAATGAGGTCGTTGATAAGGCAACTAAGGCCTAATAAGAGTTTGAGACCGATCGGGCCGAGCTTGCTAAGCCTCAAATTGATCATAAGTCTTTTGTTCTTCAATTTGTATTATTTGGTGGGGGCTTAGCAGCTCGTCTATTTTACCCAATAGACTCTTCACCTAGCTTAATTTGGTAGGGTTATTTATAGCTCACCTACTTTATGGGATTTTCACCAAATATGCTCTTCACTTAACTTAATATGATAGGGTTGTTTATAGCTCACCTACTTTATTGGATTTTCACCCAATAAGATTTTCACCTAGCTTAATTCTGTAGGGTTGTTATAGCTCGTTTACTTTATGGGATTTTCACCCAATAGGCTCTCCTAGCTTAATTTGGTAAGGCTATTTATAGCTCGCTTACTTTATGGGATTTTCACCCAATAGGCTCTTCACCTTGCTTAATTTAGTAGGGTTGTTTATACACCACCTACCTAATGGGATTTTCACCCAATAGGCTCTTCACCTAGCTTAATCTTAATTCGGTAGGGCTATTATAGCTCGCATACTTTATAGGATTTTCACCCAATATGCTCTTCACCTAGCTTAATTTGGTAGGGCTATTTATAACTCGCCTACTTTATGGGATTTTAACCCAATAGGCTCTTCATCTAGCTTAATTCGGTAGTCTTTTGGCTATTGCTAGTGCAATTTCCTGTGTGGCAGTTGTATACTGCCATTTGGCAGTGATGCCTTGGCGTAGTTGAACCACTGACAAAAGTTCTATAGAAGTGTTTAAAGCAAAGTCTTTTAGCTAGGAAAAAGATTTATTTGTTTTTGGACTGCACTTGCAGCCACGACAAGCTGCCTAAGTATCCTTTATAAGTGGGAATCAAGCCAAACGTAGTTCATTAAGTACTTACATCACACTGAGTTCCACAGGTCGGAACCTCGCATTGACTCCCACAAGTCGGGATCTCAAATTATTCGCATAAATTTAAATCTAACAACGGCTGTGGCCTTTGCATCACGACGCTTTATTTGCATCCTTAAGTGTTTCGGTGATGTTAACCATCTTAGTATCTTGAAAAATGTTGTGCACCATATTCACTTCTTCTTTTCGGCTTGGTCTTAAAGAGGGCACATACGACTCCCGTGCTTCTTTATGATCACCACGCACTTCGCCTATTCCCCTAGGCGTTGGGAACTTCAATTTTTTGTGGTAAGTAGATACCACTGCCCTAAATTCATTCAATCCAGACCTTCTAATTATAACATTATCCGTGATCAGAGTATCCACCACCAGAAACTGCAGATTTCTAGTTCTTCTGATTGGGTAGTTTCTAAAGAAAGTTTGGACTGTTACCATCCCGATCGGCACCACAGTAGCTCCTCTGAATCCGTGTAGGGGTGTAGTCACTTTCTTAATTAAGTGTTGTCCTAGTTCCATTCTTTCCAAAGTATCATAGAAAAATGATGTTTTCTGAACTTCCATTGTCGATTAAGACCTTCTTCATTGTGTAGTTTACTATGTCAATGGTCACAACTCACAACCATAGGGCAGTTCAACTCATATGACTTAGTCACTTGAGGGTCTAATTGTTTGCGATCAGTCTCATCAAAAGTGATAGATTCCTTCAACTTTTCTACTACCCCTACTAGAGACGCATCTCTAGTGAAAACGTCTTGGCCTAATTTCCTCGTGATATTCTCCCTTGCGTGGTTTGACTCAGCTCCCGTCGATCCACCGTCGATCATATTAATTATTCCTCTTAGAGGCTCATTCTCTATATGTCGGGGTTGTGCAACCATTTCAATTCTTCTTGGCTCATCTCCTTGTATGATATCATCAGCTCTACTTCTCTTAGCCGAATGGTTGTCTCTCTTGTGGTCCCATACATATTGTGACATGCGTCCCTGCTTAATTAGACGTTCAATCCCCACAAAAGGGAGCGGGGGTGTCATGCCCATATTGCTCATGACAGCGACAATACTGCTTGGACTTACGAGTCTCTTCCATTTTCTTGATTTTTTTAGGCTTTTTGATCAAGCTTTGACTGTGTGTAGTGTCATAAACCTCCATCATGCTAGTGTTTAATGAAGTTACGGGCAATCTGCCTCTTCTTCTATCGATCATGTCTCTGTATTCACCCCTATTATATTGGTTCAATTCCTCCACTTCCATCTCATGGTGCAACCTCTCCATGATCAATTCAATGGTTGGAAGTGGGGTTCCCACTAAATCGTTAGCCAAATCTCTGTTTCTCAAGGTCTTAAAAAGGATTCCTTGGATTTCCCTTGGGGTAGGCGTTTTAACTTTCAGCATCTCTACGTTAAATTTCTTCCATGTATTCACACAGTGATTCCCTCTCTCCTTGCTTGAGGTGGTACAGATATACTGAAAGAATAGAAAATTTTGATCTAAACATGTCACGCAGTCGGTCATAGCTATAAATAGAGCCTAATGGAATACTTTCGAACCATTCCTGCGCTACTCCCACAAAAGATATCAAAAACAGTCGTGCGTGGACCGTTATGTCGAAACCTCCTTAACTCAGTATACCATCCAGCACGTGTAGATGTGATGATGGGTCAGTTGTTCCGTCATAGGTAGGCATCTTAGGGATGTCTTGACCTCTTCCTAAGACCACGCTACGCAATTCCTCACAAAAAGGTGAGGGCTCAAAGATCATGTCTTTATTCCAGGGTATTTTCGTCTGGTGACTTGTCACTTTGCGTCAGACTAACCCGAGCTCCTGATTGATCCCAAGCTAGCTTTGAGTTCGGAAAACCTGCACTAGAAATACGACACGTGAACTAGGCGGGGGACTGACCCCATGAAGGTACTCTGATGCCTAAGTCAATGGACCTCTAATGAAATGGGCCTATAGTGCCAATTATAGTCCTCGAAACGTCGAAATATGCTGAAATATAGCAAAAACGGGATAGATTGCTATAATTGGGCTGATTAACTTGAGTTCAGCTTCAACTCGAATCACTTCAGATAACTCGAATCACAACAGTTAACTTGAATCGCTCGAATCACTACGAGATAACTCGAATCACTTCAACTCAAATCATAACTACTCGAATCACGTAATATAACTCGAATAACTTAAGATCTCTTAGAAAAATGTCCCTCGATAATGATGATTAGCCGGGTATTTATAGGCGTATTTCATTAATTATCAGAGTGGGCCCCGCAAGACCCCGACATTTGCCGTTTGCTTAGTTGGCCCAACTCGAATGAGGTGTTCAACTCGAATATGTGCTCAACTCGAATTGCCTTTAACTCCAATGCCCTTCTCAACTCGAATGACGTTCAACTCGAATGGCTTCGCAACTCGAATGACATGTTTCAAATTGAGTGGCCTTTCAGCTCGAATGGCCTTTCAAATCTAATATCGCCAAATGGCTTCTCAGCTCTAATACCCCTTCACTTTCAGTTGGGCTAATAAATCGAAAAACAATTGTAGTTACCGAGATGCCCTGTGTCGTGCATGTATTGACCTTGTATAATTTGGTATAACAATATCTATGTTTAATTAGATCTAATACACAAAATCCTATATATATATATATATATATATATTACTAATATAAGCAAACCCATCCCTCTCACAAACTGGTGGTTTGTGACACCAAGACCAAAACTTCCCACTTCCTAAAAGTTCTCTAGTTTCTCGGTAGAAAAAAACAATTAAAGAATAAAGATAAGCTTAAAGATCAAATTAAATAATGGGATAACCACCCTATATTATCTTTATATAATCAACTTAAGAGAACTGTTTTTTGAAAGCAAGTGTGATAATTATTACAATTATTACAAAAAGAAAAATATACATGTTAACTTACTAAGCAGTGATCACTTTCAGAATTCAAATTTTATTAACTACCCATTAACCCACTATTCCATAGTTATCGGTTTACAAGGAAAAAATCAAATGAGCAAATATAGTTTTTCCCCCTCATTATTGGACAATCAAGAGCAAAATGTGTTTCTCTGTCTCTGTTATCTTTTCAAGCTTATTTTGATTTTTCTACAAATCAATTAATGATTTTTCATGTTCAATTAGAATAAATCAGGTTATGATCATTATTGATTTACTATTTTTTTTCTTATGCAGTAGCTATCAGTATTAATACTTTTTTTTATATAGAGAAATCAGTACTAATACTTTCGAGAGCATCATTACACAATACTTCATTTTTCCATGTATTGGGTATATTGTTTTTTTCTTGGGTCAGAAGGAGGATTGGATATATATATATATGCTAAAAAAAGTTAAAATTGCATTGTAGAATTTTTGTTAAACGTAGTTTTTGGTTAGTAAAAAAATGGTATATAAAGTAAAATATTTTATATGCAGCAAAATCACTTAGCTTTGCGTAGACATTTGTCTACTTTTTGTTTCAGTGTGGAGATTAATCATTTTATTTTTGGTGTATATTGCCCTGAGATGATTTAATACTATTCATGCATTTGAATGTACTTTTACTTTATCTAAGTATCCATAGTTATAGATATTTGCTTCATATGAATTAAGGAATATATATATATATACTAATAATAATCTTCATTTTCCACCGATCAACTTGATCATGTTTATGAGTGTAGACACATTAATTTTGTGTTTAAATTAAATTAAATGGTGGTAACTCTTAAGATGCAAGATATATAAAATATATTTTATTTAATCTTAATATTTTGAGGGATTAAAATAAATATATTAATTAAATCTTAAGACAAGGAAATAATTGCTCATCAAATCTCAAGACATGGAAAGTCTTCTCTTCCAAGTCTCAATCTTCAAGAGATGGAAAGAATTCTCCACCAAATCTCCACAAGGAAATAATTCCCCACCAAGTCTCAATCCTCAAGAGATGGAAAGAAAATTCTCCTAGATAAAGTCTTCCATATCAAGAAATTGTAGACGCGATCACAACCGTTCATCTCATCAGGAGATTCTGATTGAGATTCACTCCACAACTATAAATAGAGGTGGTCTTGAAGAAGAAAAAGGACACACAAAATATTCACAAGTTGAAGAGGGAAAAGCTCCAAGTTTTTCGCTCCACCAAGTTCATCAATCTTCAAGGCGTTCTTCGCGGGATTCAAGGCGTTCTTCGCGAAAACCTCCATTTGATCCGGCGTCAAGCTCCAAGTCCATCAAATAACCGTTTTTGAAGATCGCACTTCTGCCGAGGAAGATTGAGCTTCAACAAATTCAACAAATTCAAGTCAAGTTCATACCGTTCTCCGACAATCTTCAAGCAAGAAAGTCCGTTTGATTCGAGAACAAGCTGCAAGGCCCTCGACAAACTGTTATTGAAGATCAAGTCCCTTTAAAGAAGATCAAAGTCCATATATCCGAAGAACTGAAGACGAAGATCATATCGTTCTTCAACAATCTTCAACCAAATTTGAAGTCAAAAGTCCGTTCGATCCGAGATCAAGCTGCCAAGCCATCGGATCAACGTTTGTCAAGCATCCAAGTATTTTGAAGATTAAGATTCTTCTAAAGAAGATTGACGTTCAACAAGTTCAACAAGTCAAAACGAAGATCAAATTATTCGTCGCGAAGATCAAGTCAAATTGTTAATTCAAGATCAAGCTCAAAGCCCTTGGATTAACGTTCAACTTAAATCACGTGGAAGCGATCAAAGTCAATTCCGCCTTCAAGTCAACCAAGTTTCAAAATTAGAAAAGAATCAGAGGATTACTAGAGATTGTAACCCCATATTCATTTGAATAAATAAAAATTATTTGTACTTAAATTTTCTTGTCTTTATTTTAAAGATTTAGAATTTTTAACGCTACAAATTTTGGCACGCCCAGTGGGACCATCTCTACCTCTCATCTCTTTTCTAGCAAGTCTACAAGTTTGAAGTCACAAGAAGTCAACGTTGCTCAACAATGGATAAGTCAATGGGGGCAACAAGCGGAGGCTCTTTGCAACCGATGATGAAAGCTACACTCGCACCGGGGGCAAGACACGAAGCTAAGGAAAAGAATCAAGCATCTTCAATGGAGGAGCGAGTTGCTGCGCTGGCGAGAGCTATTGAGAGCTTCACAACACAAGTGCATAGACGTGAAGAGCGCTTGAATTGTCTTCTCCAAAAGCTAGAGATCCAAGAAGGAAATCACAACATTGAATAAGTCGTTGATAAAGTCGAAGTTCAAGGATGCGTCAAACCTTCAAGCGACGCAACTGAAGTCGCAACTCATCCTAGCGAACAAGAAGATGTAAAAAGTGGCGGTCAAGGCATGATGCGTGCAAAGGCTGATAAAGCCATTGAAGCTCAAGAATTTGATGAAGTACTAAGTGAAAGAATCCAAGCCACTTATCTTTTCCACAAGTCAAGTCTTGCGAGGAAGGAAGAGCAAGGCATCAGGGCGAACACAAAGTCTTTTGAAGAAATCATTCAAGATGCAGATTTCGGAGAATATTCTAAGTCCTCAAGCCAACAAATTCAAATTTCCTCACAAGGCCTTGTCTCCGCCAATCAATTGAAGAAGTTCATCAAGGAAGTTGCAAAGGAACATGTAGCCCAACACAAGACTTTCAAACCTTACATGAAGCCTTATACTCAAAGGATAGAGAAATTGCAAATGCCTCAAAGTTATCAACCTCCAAAGTTTCAAAGATTCGATGGAAAAGGAGACCCAAGACAACATGTTGCTCACTTTGTCGAAACATGCAGTCGCGCCGGAACTGATGGAGATCTTCTAGTCAAGCAATTTGTTCGATCCTTAGAAGACGTCGCTTTTGATTGGTATATTAATCTTGAGCCAAACTCCATTGACAACTGGAAAGATCTACAAAGTGCATTCTTCAATCGCTTTTATAGCACTCGATGCACCGTGAGCATGATAGAGCTTGCGAATTCACGTCAACAAGAAGATGAGTCAGTGATTGAGTACGTCAATAGGTGGAGAAGTCTATCCTTAAGTTGCAAAGAGAAACTGTCTGAAACTTCAGCGATGGAGATTTGCATTCAAGGGATGAATTGGAGTCTCTCTTACATACTTCAAGGAATGAAGCCAAGAAACTTTGAAGAATTGGCAACGCGAGCGCATGACATAGAGACAAGTGTAAACTCTATAAAAGAAGAAAACTCAGCTCATGGCCTTGATATTGAAAGTGATGATACAGACGACGACGATGACAATGAAGAGGGTGTGCCGTCAAATTAAGTGTCAAAATATATGCTCCTCGATACGAGCTTAAACTATCTGAAATATTCAATCTAATTATCAAGCGTGCTCCTTGATACGAGCTTAAACTATCTGAAACCTTCAAATTAATTATCATACATGCTCCTTGATACGAGCTTAAACTATCTCAAATCCTCAAATTAAGTGTCAAAATATATGCTCCTTGATACGAGCTTAAACTATCTCAAATCCTCAAATTAAGTGCCAAAATATATGCTCCTTGATACGAGTCTAAACTATCTCAAATCTTCAAATTAAGTGCCGAAGTTCACTCATTGATCAGAGTTTAAACTATCAACATCCTCTTTAATACGATTATAAACTGTTTGCATATCAAAACTCAAAGAAAATCTTTCAAGTCTTCAAAGCAAATGTTCAAGTCTCCTAGACACGAGCCAAAAGGTCTACAAATCCTTCAAGTCCTCAAAGCAAATGTTCAAGTCTCCTAGACACGAGCCAAAAGGTCTACAAATCCTTCAAGTCCTCAAAGCAAATGTTCAAGTCTCCTAGACACGAGCCAAAAGGTCTACAAATCCTTCAAGTCCTCAAAGCAAATGTTCAAGTCTCCTAGACACGAGCCAAAAGGTCTACAAATCCTTCAAGTCCTCAAAGCAAATGTTCAAGTCTCCTAGACACGAGCCAAAAGGTCTACAAATCCTTCAAGTCCTCAAAGCAAATGTTCAAGTCTCCTAGACACGAGCCAAAAGGTCTACAAATCCTCCAAGTCTTCAAATCAAATGTGCAAGCCTCCTAGATATGAGATAAAGCTGTCTACAAATGTCCAAACCAAATGCTCCATGACGCACGAGCCTAAACTGCATGTTACTCCTGGCCCGCATGAGTATAAACTGTGGATGGCAACCACCAATGGTAAATTATGTGGTTAAAATGATAACTTACCCCACTAAAGGTGTTTTATGTGGTTAAATTTTAAATACCCCACTTTGTTCAAAGTGGTTAAAGAATGAAAACTCCTGGCCCGCATGAGTATAAACTGTGTACGGCACCCCCTTCAAATCAATCTTAATTTCTTTTGAACTACGTCATTACTTGATTCCTTCATTGGATACGTAGGCAGCTAGAAGTTCATTCTTAGCCCAGTCATATCCACACAAAAAAAATTATCATGCAACATTCAAGTTAATGGATCCAATGATGAAGCTCACAAATGTTCTAAACTCATGAAGTGGATGTATCGTGGTTGAATTGAAGCACGAGAACAAGAAGAAGAAAGATGTCGAGACTTATCCACTCATTAGTGCTTTTCAACACAAATTGTGAACAAGTCTCGAGGGGGCAATTTGTAGACACATTAATTTTGTGTCTAAATTAAATTAAATGGCGGTAACTCTTAAGATGCAAGATATATAAAATATATTTTATTTAATCTTAATATTTTGAGGGATTAAAATAAATATATTAATTAAATCTTAAGACAAGGAAATAATTGCTCATCAAATCTCAAGACATGGAAAGTCTTCTCTTCCAAGTCTCAATCTTCAAGAGATGGAAAGAATTCTCCACCAAATCTCCACAAGGAAAGAATTCCCCACCAAGTCTCAATCTTCAAGAGATGGAAAGAAAATTCTCCTAGATAAAGTCTTCCATATCAAGGAATTGTAGACGCGATCACAACCGTTCATCTCATCAGGAGATTCTGATTGAGATTCACTCCACAACTATAAATAGAGGTGGTCTTGAAGAAGAAAAAGGACACACAAAATATTCACAAGTTGAAGAGGGAAAAGCTCCAAGTTTTTCGCTCCACCAAGTTCATCAATCTTCAAGGCGTTCTTCGCGGGATTCAAGGCGTTCTTCGCGAAAACCTCCATTTGATCCGGCGTCAAGCTCCAAGTCCATCAAATAACCGTTTTTGAAGATCGCACTTCTGCCGAGGAAGATTGAGCTTCAACAAATTCAACAAATTCAAGTCAAGTTCATACCGTTCTCCGACAATCTTCAAGCAAGAAAGTCCGTTTGATTCGAGAACAAGCTGCAAGGCCCTCGACAAACTGTTATTGAAGATCAAGTCCCTTTAAAGAAGATCAAAGTCCATATATCCGAAGAACTGAAGACGAAGATCATATCGTTCTTCAACAATCTTCAACCAAATTTGAAGTCAAAAGTCCGTTCGATCCGAGATCAAGCTGCCAAGCCCTCGGATCAACGTTTGTCAAGCATCCAAGTATTTTGAAGATTAAGATTCTTCTAAAGAAGATTGACGTTCAACAAGTTCAACAAGTCAAAACGAAGATCAAATTGTTCGTCGCGAAGATCAAGTCAAATTGTTAATTCAAGATCAAGCTCAAAGCCCTTGGATTAACGTTCAACTTAAATCACGTGGAAGCGATCAAAGTCAATTCCGCCTTCAAGTCAACCAAGTTTCAAAATTAGAAAAGAATCAGAGGATTACTAGAGATTGTAACCCCATATTCATTTGAATAAATAAAAATTATTTGTACTTAAATTTTCTTGTCTTTATTTTAAAGATTTAGAATTTTTAACGCTACAAATTTTGGCACGCCCAGTGGGACCATCTCTACCTCTCATCTCTTTTCTAGCAAGTCTACAAGTTTGAAGTCACAAGAAGTCAACGTTGCTCAATAATGGATAAGTCAATGGGGGCAACAAGCGGAGGCTCTTTGCAACCGATGATGAAAGCTACACTCGCACCGGGGGCAAGACACGAAGCTAAGGAAAAGAATCAAGCATCTTCAATGGAGGAGCGAGTTGCTGCGCTGGCGAGAGCTATTGAGAGCTTCACAACACAAGTGCATAGACGTGAAGAGCGCTTGAATTGTCTTCTCCAAAAGCTAGAGATCCAAGAAGGAAATCACAACATTGAATAAGTCGTTGATAAAGTCGAAGTTCAAGGATGCGTCAAACCTTCAAGCGACGCAACTGAAGTCGCAACTCATCCCAGCGAACAAGAAGATGTAAAAAGTGGCGGTCAAGGCATGATGCGTGCAAAGGCTGATAAAGCCATTGAAGCTCAAGAATTTGATGAAGTACTAAGTGAAAGAATCCAAGCCACTTATCTTTTCCACAAGTCAAGTCTTGCGAGGAAGGAAGAGCAAGGCATCAGGGCGAACACAAAGTCTTTTGAAGAAATCATTCAAGATGCAGATTTCGGAGAATATTCTAAGTCCTCAAGCCAACAAATTCAAATTTCCTCACAAGGCCTTGTCTCCGCCAATCAATTGAAGAAGTTCATCAAGGAAGTTGCAAAGGAACATGTAGCCCAACACAAGACTTTCAAACCTTACATGAAGCCTTATACTCAAAGGATAGAGAAATTGCAAATGCCTCAAAGTTATCAACCTCCAAAGTTTCAAAGATTCGATGGAAAAGGAGACCCAAGACAACATGTTGCTCACTTTGTCGAAACATGCAGTAGCGCCGGAACTGATGGAGATCTTCTAGTCAAGCAATTTGTTCGATCCTTAGAAGACGTCGCTTTTGATTGGTATATTAATCTTGAGCCAAACTCCATTGACAACTGGAAAGATCTACAAAGTGCATTCTTCAATCGCTTTTATAGCACTCGATGCACCGTGAGCATGATAGAGCTTGCGAATTCACGTCAACAAGAAGATGAGTCAGTGATTGAGTACGTCAATAGGTGGAGAAGTCTATCCTTAAGTTGCAAAGAGAAACTGTCTGAAACTTCAGCGATGGAGATTTGCATTCAAGGGATGAATTGGAGTCTCTCTTACATACTTCAAGGAATGAAGCCAAGAAACTTTGAAGAATTGGCAACGCGAGCGCATGACATAGAGACAAGTGTAAACTCTATAAAAGAAGAAAACTCAGCTCATGGCCTTGATATTGAAAGTGATGATACAGACGACGACGATGACAATGAAGAGGGTGTGCCGTCAAATTAAGTGTCAAAATATATGCTCCTCGATACGAGCTTAAACTATCTGAAATATTCAATCTAATTATCAAGCGTGCTCCTTGATACGAGCTTAAACTATCTGAAACCTTCAAATTAATTATCAAGCATGCTCCTTGATACGAGCTTAAACTATCTCAAATCCTCAAATTAAGTGTCAAAATATATGCTCCTTGATACGAGCTTAAACTATCTCAAATCCTCAAATTAAGTGCCAAAATATATGCTCCTTGATACGAGTCTAAACTATCTCAAATCTTCAAATTAAGTGCCGAAGTTCACTCATTGATCAGAGTTTAAACTATCAACATCCTCTTTAATACGATTATAAACTGTTTGCATATCAAAACTCAAAGAAAATCTTTCAAGTCTTCAAAGCAAATGTTCAAGTCTCCTAGACACGAGCCAAAAGGTCTACAAATCCTTCAAGTCCTCAAAGCAAATGTTCAAGTCTCCTAGACACGAGCCAAAAGGTCTACAAATCCTTCAAGTCCTCAAAGCAAATGTTCAAGTCTCCTAGACACGAGCCAAAAGGTCTACAAATCCTTCAAGTCCTCAAAGCAAATGTTCAAGTCTCCTAGACACGAGCCAAAAGGTCTACAAATCCTTCAAGTCCTCAAAGCAAATGTTCAAGTCTCCTAGACACGAGCCAAAAGGTCTACAAATCCTTCAAGTCCTCAAAGCAAATGTTCAAGTCTCCTAGACACGAGCCAAAAGGTCTACAAATCCTCCAAGTCTTCAAATCAAATGTGCAAGCCTCCTAGATATGAGATAAAGCTGTCTACAAATGTCCAAACCAAATGCTCCATGACGCACGAGCCTAAACTGCATGTTACTCCTGGCCCGCATGAGTATAAACTGTGGATGGCAACCACCAATGGTAAATTATGTGGTTAAAATGATAACTTACCCCACTAAAGGTGTTTTATGTGGTTAAATTTTAAATACCCCACTTTGTTCAAAGTGGTTAAAGAATGAAAACTCCTGGCCCGCATGAGTATAAACTGTGTACGGCACCCCCTTCAAATCAATCTTAATTTCTTTTGAACTACGTCATTACTTGATTCCTTCATTGGATACGTAGGCAGCTAGAAGTTCATTCTTAGCCCAGTCATATCCACACAAAAAAAATTATCATGCAACATTCAAGTTAATGGATCCAATGATGAAGCTCACAAATGTTCTAAACTCATGAAGTGGATGTATCGTGGTTGAATTGAAGCACGAGAACAAGAAGAAGAAAGATGTCGAGACTTATCCACTCATTAGTGCTTTTCAACACAAATTGTGAACAAGTCTCGAGGGGGCAATTTGTAGACACATTAATTTTGTGTCTAAATTAAATTAAATGGTGGTAACTCTTAAGATGCAAGATATATAAAATATATTTTATTTAATCTTAATATTTTGAGGGATTAAAATAAATATATTAATTAAATCTTAAGACAAGGAAATAATTGCTCATCAAATCTCAAGACATGGAAAGTCTTCTCTTCCAAGTCTCAATCTTCAAGAGATGGAAAGAATTCTCCACCAAATCTCCACAAGGAAAGAATTCCCCACCAAGTCTCAATCTTCAAGAGATGGAAAGAAAATTCTCCTAGATAAAGTCTTCCATATCAAGAAATTGTAGACGCGATCACAACCGTTCATCTCATCAGGAGATTCTGATTGAGATTCACTCCACAACTATAAATAGAGGTGGTCTTGAAGAAGAAAAAGGACACACAAAATATTCACAAGTTGAAGAGGGAAAAGCTCCAAGTTTTTCGCTCCACCAAGTTCATCAATCTTCAAGGCGTTCTTCGCGGGATTCAAGGCGTTCTTCGCGAAAACCTCCATTTGATCCGGCGTCAAGCTCCAAGTCCATCAAATAACCGTTTTTGAAGATCGCACTTCTGCCGAGGAAGATTGAGCTTCAACAAATTCAACAAATTCAAGTCAAGTTCATACCGTTCTCCGACAATCTTCAAGCAAGAAAGTCCGTTTGATTCGAGAACAAGCTGCAAGGCCCTCGACAAACTGTTATTGAAGATCAAGTCCCTTTAAAGAAGATCAAAGTCCATATATCCGAAGAACTGAAGACGAAGATCATATCGTTCTTCAACAATCTTCAACCAAATTTAAAGTCAAAAGTCCGTTCGATCCGAGATCAAGCTGCCAAGCCCTCGCATCAACGTTTGTCAAGCATCCAAGTATTTTGAAGATCAAGATTCTTCTAAAGAAGATTGACGTTCAACAAGTTCAACAAGTGAAAACGAAGATCAAATTGTTCGTCGCGAAGATCAAGTCAAATTGTTAATTCAAGATCAAGCTCAAAGCCCTTGGATTAACGTTCAACTTAAATCATGTGGAATCGATCAAAGTCAATTCCGCCTTCAAGTCAACCAAGTTTCAAAATTAGAAAAGAATCAGAGGATTACTAGAGATTGTAACCCCATATTCATTTGAATAAATAAAAATTATTTGTACTTAAATTTTCTTGTCTTTATTTTAAAGATTTAGAATTTTTAACGCTACAATGAGTTTAATTATTTTTCAAGTGATTGAAAGTTTTCAAAAAGTTTATGAGCTAAATTTTTTTGTGATGATTGAAACTTTGAGAATTTTCTTTTAGTTTTTCTTTAGTGAGGATATAGATTGCAAAGGTTAGTAGTTCGGTTAGGATGATACACTTCAAGGACTCTGCGATTTAAATAGGTAACAAAATTATACACATCTATTATATACAAATTATTTGTTGTCATGCAGATTATAATAAAATATGCGTTAAACGGAAAAAATTCTATACTCTAAATAAAATTTTAAACGCGGTCTCCCTTAGTATGTATATATATATATATATATATATATATATATATATATTAACGATCTCTTTATACATTTTAGCATAAAAAGAAAAATACGCAAGTATCGTTTGCCAAGAAAAGAAGACAATAAATATGGGTTTCGGCCTGTTTTATAAATGGGCTTGAGAAACCCAACAGTAGGGCTGTTTGGGCCGGGTCGGGAGTTTGGACTCCCGCCCGACCCGCCGGGTTTTTCCCGAGCCGGGAAAAACCCGGCTATTTCCCTCCCGGCCAGACCGGGAAATTACTCCCGGTCTGGCTCCCGCCGGGAGGGAACGGGATCCGAACCGGATCCCGTTCCCTCCCGCGGGATCCCGGGGACCAGTGTCTCTTTTTTTTTTTTCTTCATGTTATGCTCTGCTGCTGCCTCTTATTTTTTTGTTAGCTTAGTTTTTAAGTTTTGTTTTTTAAACACACACACAGCACACACACACACAGCGGAACACACACACCCACACACACACAGCGAAACACACACACACACACACACACAGCGAAACACACACACACACACAGCGAAACACACACACACACAACTCACACCACACACACGGCGTAGAGCCAATCACCACCCCGCGCCTCACCAGTCACCACCACCACGCCGCCGCTGCGCCTCAGCATTCACCACCACGCCGCCGCCGCTTAAAGGTAATTTTATAAAAAAAAAGGGGCTGGAAAATTTCCAGCCCCACTCCAGCCCACTGCCGGCCGGGACACGGGATAAATCCCGTCCCGGCCGGGAATCCCGGTCGCCGGGAGTATCATTCCCGGCGGGAGGGAGCGGGAGCTGCCAGCAGCTCCCGTCCCGGCAAATTCCCGTGGGCCGGCCGGGACCCCGGCCCAAAACACCCCTACCCAACAGTATGATCTCGACATGGGCTTCATATGAATGATTTCTAGCATAATAGTCCGGGATTATATTAAATCGTGAAACACCATTCTTAAAATAATGTAGATTTTTTTGTGGAATCACATCATAACATGAATGGACATAGATTCAAAGAAACAATAATTTTTATCTGTTGTCTTTTTCTAAAAACATAATAATTAAATAACCTCTCGCTTTAAATTATGACTTGGGACCACTACCAAAAGAAATGCACGTCGAGATCGGATTATTAATCTGTAAAAATAAAATCTTTAAATTATTACTTAGGACCACAACCTAAATAGACAACCTATGGTACGTGGAAAGTTTTTTATGTTATGTAATAGGATAAGTTACCAAAGATAATCATGAAGATATAGTATATAGATTAAAGTATGAATACACATATATATATATATATATACACACACAAGATCACCTACCATATAATACTACATTATTATAAGATAATAATTTGTCAGGATCATCTTTGAAGTTTAAAGGTAATTATAACTTATAAGAACACCAACCGACCTTAAGAACAAGAACGTATAACCATCATATATATAC
The DNA here is from genome assembly GCA_948329865.1 of Linaria vulgaris. Taxonomy (NCBI): domain Eukaryota; kingdom Viridiplantae; phylum Streptophyta; class Magnoliopsida; order Lamiales; family Plantaginaceae; genus Linaria; species Linaria vulgaris. Next base: position 94,415,346 of record OX415254.1, read on the forward strand.
TCAAAATCTCAAAGTGAAGCACAAACACTTGCCCGTGCGCACGCATGCACATATATTTATATTTATATATATATATATATACCTATATATATAATTTTGTTTGTTCATGTTTCCATCAAGGTGTAATTTTAGGAACCCTTTTGGTTTGTAGATTTACAGAAATTATCTCATTTTAATTGTTTGCCTCTTTGGCTCTCCAGAAATTTTCTCAACTCTTTTCCAACTGTGATAAATTATTATTGCATGTATATCTTGAAGTTTCGACTCTTTCTCTTCGGTTTTAGAAAAATAGCAGAATAATATAGCAAATCATAAAGTCATAAAGCTCGACAATATAGAATAATACTTTGGTTTTAATAAGAAACCCACGAATTATGGGCTGGCAATTGCTGTATTTCATCCAAATTAATTGGACCTTTCATTAAAACTTAGGCGGCATCAAAAGGTATATTACCATCCTTTGGAATAATTAATGGTTCTGGCACAAATACTTTATAGGATTTTTCAGTGAACAACTATTATGGACCGTGATTAACTGATTATTATGTAAATTAATCAATGAGGGTCAACAAATGCACTAAATCAGCCTAATGTTAATTATTCTTTTTGATGTGAACAATAATTTGGATAAAATATACGAACTTAGATCTTCAGCGATCGACGTCAATGTCACCCTTAGGGGTACAAATGGGAATAATGCTTCATTTTGGCAGGCATTTCATAGATAGTTATTTAACTTTGATTGTAAGAAAGTTTTTCGTAATATTTTGATTTTATTAGTTTAATAAAATAAATAATAGTAGCCATTCATTTTCTTTTATGAAATGCGTGAAAAAAGATTTTATTAAGTTTATTTTACTCTATATTTCCACCCTATTTAACAAATTAGAGATATTTTTTCTTTCAGATGATAGCTCCAGTCACCTAAAATAGTGATATTTAGTTTAATGTTGTGCAATTGGGTGTCAGGTGAACTACTAGATCAAGACAATAACACTAATCAATAATTAATTAAAATTCTGACAGGATTGCACTCATTAGAAGTATGATTGGCTAGTTATCAACTTATAATCATTTCAATAAATTACTCTAGGCACAATCTTTTTCCTTTTACAAGTTGTTTTTATTTGTTTTAATATAAATATGTCATCGCCTACTCGGTGCTTAATCTAAACTTTCTTAGATTCAATGATTATAATAGCATTAAGTCATGCTAAAATAATTAATTTATCACACTTAGCAACATGGAATAAGGATACAAAAATGATTAGGTCCCTGTTGAAGAAGTTGTACAGTACTTCAGAGAATATGCTGCACTTTTTTCTGCAGATGCCCTTTCAGCTTATCGTATTACTCATGTAATATTTTAGAATTTCGCTATATCCTTAATAAATGTTGGTGAGGGAGTTGACTCACACACACACACACATATATATATATATATATATATATATATATATACACTAGACACTAGTACATATATAAGAAAATATAAGAGCATATAATATATTTATGTTTATCAGAAACTTAAGTTGGTTCAAGTTTTGGATTGCAAAACTATAAAATTATTAGGTATGTAATGTTGTGTCAGATTTAGTTCCCGTAAAATGCATCATTTTTAGCCTCGTTTTTTCCTATAGTACATTTACGTGGAAATCTAATATAACAAAGACTATAAGAGAAACCAGACCTAATTCATAACAAAATATAAAACCCCATTGGTTGTTATCTTTCGATCCGATACAACATCAATATGGAGTTATGGACATTGTATATAGCATATACTGAATTACTGATCATTTACTTTCTCAAACTCAAGTAGTATGTAATTATTGAGAATCAAATATCATCAGTTAGGACATAATCATAAAAGATAATTAGGATGTATATATATATAGTTAATCATAATTGCTTAAAACGTAACATGAGATTAATCATACGTATACATGTCTACATAGAAATCGATAATCAGTAATTTGGCCATTGATCAAATGTCTCTTCGGCTTCTAGCAGCATATATTGTTTGCTACATTTCTGCGGTTGCACCCGCCAATTATATTCACCACAACCCTTGTCATGCACGATTGACATAATAAAATCCCTAAGCCACCAAAAAGGACGCGGCGATTTTCTCAATAGCAACAAGCCGGATTAAATTCGATAGTGTGAACCCAGCCCGACGTAGCAATTTCTCGAAATTATACAGGTTATATATATTTAGGTATTAATTAATGTAATATACCTAATAGACATAAGATAAATTAAACTTGTTTTCGATTAGCTCAATTTATAATGTTATTATACTCATCTTGACCTTATAATATAGATCCACACTATGTTAGGGGCGTGTATGTATCCCGCTTAAGACGAAGATTTATGGAGTATATTACCGCATAACAAGCTAAGCTTGGACATTTAGAAGTAAAAGGCTATAAAATGATATTACACGTCGTCAATTAAGAGTGGCAAATGTGATTCAAGGCTTGAAAGTTGATTGTGGATGAATTGATGTATTAGGTAGCATTATAATTATTAGAATATATTATTTTCTTTATTTGTAATTATCCTTTCCTTAATTCCTAGATATCATATATTCTTTTCCGTATTTGTAATTATTCTTTCCTTAGTTCTTTTTGTATATATGTTGTACTCTTGATGAATAAGTATTATTCATTTCCATACACACTATAATCTGTATATGGTATCAAGACGCCACAATCTCTAACGAGAGCTTGATCCATGACTAATCCGATGAATTTCGCCACCTCCCCATCCGACTCCAACCCCGACAGCCCCACCATGAATGGCTCCTCGTTCGCGATTTAGTCGCGCCTGCATCCCATTGCGACAGGCCCCTCCGTGAGTACTCAGGCGTTGATTCCGATCAACGCTCACCAACAACTCCCGCTTCAACTTACCGGGAGTAACTACGCCTCATGGCATTCACAAGTCCGCTATCTCCTCTTTGGCTACGGACTATTTGGTTTTTTGGATGGCACGACTCCATGTCCTCCTCTAGGTTCCACACCGGAGAGCTTGGCGGCTCATTCTTATTGGTTGCGACAAGACTCGCTTCTCATCTCCGCCCTATTTGGTTCGGTTTCGTTGGAAATCGTTCAACTCATCTCCAACGCCAAATCCTCGGCTGATGCGTGGGGTATTCTTCAACGTACCTATGCTAATTGCTCTCGCTCGAGAGTCGTGCAATTGAAGGATGACTTGAACTCCCTCAAATTGGGTTCAAAATCAGTCTCGGAGTTCCTCCACTTGGTGAAATCAAAAATGGACGAACTCGCCATCATCGATGGTCCATTGAAAGGCGACGATATCACTCTCTACATTCTTAACGGCCTCGGATCTACCTATAGGGATATTGTTGGCTCTATTCGCGCACGGAAAACCTCTATTCAATTTTTGAAACTTCACGACTTGTTGGTGGGTCATGAAACCTATTTGCGTCGACTGAAATCCGACGCGGCGACCCTTGTCGCCACCGCTAATATGGCGTCCGCGCAGCAGCACTCGGGTCGAAATTGTGGCCAACAACACAGCCACGGTCGTGGCTTCTCTCAGCATTCCCGTGGACCGTCCCGCGGACAGCCTCGACCCTTCGGTTCCAACAACAATAGGCCCCTGATCACCTGCCAACTTTGTGGCATTTATGGGCACGGTGCGCGCACGTGCATAAAATTCTCGAATTCGAGTGCCAACTTTGTCGTTTCGCCCTCGGCCCCGACCGCATCCAACAACGAGTGGCTCGTTGATTCCGGTGCATCTCACTCGCTGACATTCAATCTCAACAATCTTTCGGTTCATTCCAAATATGAGAGGCCCGATGAGGTTAACATTGTCGATGGCACAGGTTTGTGTATATCCCACAAAAGCACTTCTCGTTTTGTTTATGCCGATAGAACGTTCAAACTTGGTAATATATTGTGTGTGCCTCGCTCGCGGCTAAATCTCTTATATGTTCATCAATTTACTAAGGCGATGATGTTTTTATTAAACTTTACTCGTCACATTTTTTTGTTAAGGATCACAGTTCGGGGGCTAAACTGATGCATGGTGATTGTGTGGATGGAGTGTATTGTGTTCGTATCTCGTGCAACTTGCACCCGCGTATGACAGCCTTAGTTGGAGAACGGGTTCGTAAAAAGTGTTGGCACGAGCTCTTTGGTCATCCCTCCTTGAAGATTAGTTCTTTGATTTTGCACAAGTACAATTTACCTTTTTTGCCGTCGAATAATATGGACTTTGAGCATTGTAGTTCATGTTTTTTGAACAAGAGTCAACAATTGGTTTTTAATAGCTCATCACTTATTTCGGATCATGTGTTGCATTATATTTATTGTGATGTTTGGGGTCCGTCTCCTATGGTATCAATTTTTGGTGCTCGCTATTATCTGATACTTGTTGACCACTTTACGAAATACTATTGGATTTATATGCTATATGCGAAATCTGATATGTGCAGGATTTTTATACAATTTCGTGCTCTTGTTGAAAAGCAATTTGGCATGCCAATTAAAAAAATTTATTCTGATAATGGTGGAGAATTTTTGGCACTTCGTACATATTTATCAATAAATGGCATAAGTTGGTTAACTACGGCACCACATACACCTCAACAAAACGGTACAAGTGAGCGTCGCCATCGCCACATTGCCACTATAAGACGCATCATTCTCACGCGTGCAAACTTATCTTCTATGAATTGGGATCATGCGTTTCTTATGGTCGCTTACTTATACAACATGCTTCATACTCTTGTATTGCATAATAAGTCACCTTTTGAGGTGCTTCAGGGTCGTGCGCCTAATTATCTTCGGCTTCGGGTGTTTGGTTGTCTCTGTTATCCTTATTTATGTTTGTATTATTCGAGCAAATTAATTCCACCATCTCGGGCCTGCACCTTCATCGGTTATTCCACATCACATGCGGCGTATAAGTGTCTTGATCCAAGTTCTAGTCGAATTTTTATTTCTCGACATGTTCGCTTCGTGGAAACTATTTTTTCGGGAACTCTGCCCCTAGCCTCTCCCACTATCAGTCCTACCACTACCGTGTTATCACTTTCGCTGCCCTCACCGCGGCTTGTCACTATTCCCACGACGCCTGCCCTCATTCGGTTGCTCCGCCACCTGCCTCATCGGTGCATTCGGCCCCTGCTAAGCCCAAAACTCAGTCGGAGCCACCTTCCCCGGCTCTTGATGTACCATCCCATATTCCAGATGCCCCTCCTCCACTGGCCCGCACTCTTCTATGGTCACTCGGTCTCGCAATAATATATTCAAGCCTAAGGTCCTTCACCTCGTCACCAAACATCCGATGGTTGGTCCCATTGAACCAACTTGTGTGACTCAGGCTATGACTGATCCGAAGTGGCGAGCGGCCATGGCAGAGGAAATCACTGCACTCACAAAGCATGGTACCTGGTCCTTAGTTGCGCCACCTACTGATCGTGGAATTATTGGCTCCAAATGTGTGTTTCGCATCAAACGGCATCCTGATAGGACTATTGACAAATACAAAGCACGCCTAGTGGCAAAAGGCTTTCATCAACGTCCTGGTGTTAGTCGTCAAACCGGTAACTATTCTCACCATACTTTCCTTATCTACTATGAATCAGTGGTCTCTTCATCAGTTGGGTGTTAGTAATGTATTTTTACATGGTGATTTATCTTAGACTGTTTACATGCGCCAACCATTCAGATTTGTTGATAAGGCCTTTCCCGATCATGTTTGTCTTCTTCATAAGACTATATGTGGCCTTAAGTAGGCCCCACGGGCCTGGTATCTCGCCCTCAGTGCTACATTCATCTCATTTGGTTTTGTTCAAACCAAATCTGATACATCATTGTTCGTGTTCTCTCGTGCCTATGTTCGCCTCTTTGTGCTTGTATATGTGGACGACATTATTGTGACTGGCTCTTGTGATTCTACGATAGTTTCTCTTGTGTCACAACTTGCCACCAAGTTTGTGGTTAAGGATATGGGTGCTCTTTCCTATTTCTTGGGCTTTGAGGTTATATGATGTCGCGAAGGGCTGTTTCTATCTCACCAAAAGTACATTCACGACTTGCTCTCCCGCCACAAGATGGATGGTGCTAAGCCACTCGGCACACCTATGGCGACCAATCCTCCTATCTCGTCGTCCTCATCCTCAGTTGATGCCACCGAAATTTGGCAAGTTATCGGGGGTCTACAGTATCTTGCTATTAGACGCCCCGACATTGCATTTTTCGTTAACCGCTTGGCTCAACCTATGACTTCTCCGTCTGACGCGGATTGGATTGCTCACAAACGTGTCATTCGCTATCTTAGGGGTACTCTTACTTTCAGTGTTCTTTTTCGAAAAGAAAAGTCTCTTGCCCTCACGGCCTTCTCGAATTTGGATTGAGTCGGCGACACTCGAACCGACACCTCTACTTTAGCCTATATTATTTTCCTCGGTCCCAATCTGATTCCTTGGTCTTCTCGAAAGCAAAAGGTTGTTGCTCGTTCATTCACTAAAGCAGAGTATCGTGCACTCGCTATTGTCTCGGCCGAAGTACTTTGGCTACAACATCTCTTTGGAGAAATTGGTCTCTCGCTTCCTTCGTCGCCACTTATTCGTTGTGACAACATGGGTGCCCTTCGTCTGTCTCTCCATCCGGTCCAACACTCTTGAATGAAGCACATCTCTGTTGATATCCACTTTATTCGGGACCTTGTTAACAAAGGACTTATTCGAGTATCTTATGTTAACGCTCTCGGTCAACTTGCGGACTTTCTCACCAAGCCCCTTGCTTGCTCTCGGTTTTGCCTTCTTCGTTCCAAAATCTCCGTTGCTGATGGAACGTCCATTTTGTAAGGGCGTATTAGATAGCATTATTATTAAAATATATTCTTTTCCTTATTTGTAATTATCATTTCCTTAGTTCTTAGATAGCATATATTCTTTTCCTTATTTGTAATTATTCTTTTCTTAGTTCTTTTTGTATATATGTTGTACTCTTGATGAATAAATATTATTCACTTCCATACACACTATAATCTGTATATGATGAGCCCATGGAGTTAAGATGTGTTGTTGAAAATTATTTTAAGTCTATTTTCTCCAATTCACGTTCTCTTTTGTTGAAGATACATAATACCAGTTTTGGATAGATCTCGAATGAAGAAGAGATCAAAGCAACGATTTGGTCTTGTGATGGAGCAAAAAGCCCAAGCTCGGATGGGTACAATTTAAATTTCTTTAAGAAATTTTGGAGTACCATGAAAAGTGATATTTGTAGATTCATTTAAGAATTCACTTGAATGGGGAAATTAGCTTATGGGGTCAACTCATCTTTCTTCACATTGATCGAGAAGATCTGATCCGCAACGCCCTAATGATTATAGCCCAGTTTCTCTTATCAATTCTTGTTATAAAATCCTATCTAAAATCCTTGCTAATAGGTTAACCATAGTCATTCATTCAGTGATTTTCCCGAAACAATCTTTTTTTTTGAAAGGATGACAGATTATTGATTATATTTTCGAGGATAACAAAGGCATTGATGGAGCAGTTAGATGAAAAGAAAAATGATCGCTTTCAAAGTTGACTTTGAAAAAACTTTTGACTCGGTGAATTGGTTATAACTTGATCATATGATGGAGTCAATGGGCTTTTGTAGCAAATAGAGGATTTGGATTTGAGAGTGTCATAGATCAGCGACCATTTCGGTTTTTGTCAATGGATGTCCAACTGATGAATTTCGTATGTCACATGGATTGAGACAAGGTGATTCTTGGTCTCCTCTTATTGCAGCTGAGGGCCTCGGTGGACTACTCAGGAAACCTAAAGAGGTGTAGCTTTTAAAGGAGTTAATGTTGGTAGGGGTAATCTCGAGATCACTTATGTTCAATATGCAGACGACGCCATGATCTTTTGTGACAATAGTCACCAGAATGTTCGGGCAACCAAAGTTTTCTTACAGATTTTTGAATTAGCATTTGAGCTAAAGGTAACTTTCCAAAAGTGCAGTCTGATTTGTGTGAATCTCGAAATTTTTTTATGCATCGTTTTACAAATTGTTTGAATTGCAAATTGGGTTATGTTCCATTTAAACATCTTGGAATTCTTGTTGGCAGCAACCCAAGGCGCATCTCTTCATCATAGCACTCTCTTGTTGAATATTTTGGCTCGAAGCTTCGTGTGATGAACAAGAACAATTTCTCTTTTGGTGGTCGACAAACTTTCTTGAGTCATGTCCTCACTGGTGCGGTCTATTATTTTTCCTCTTATAAAGCTCCAAAGAAAGTGTTGAATATTCTTATGAGGATGCAAATATCCCTTATTGGGGAAGGAAAGGCGGCTAAGAGAAACATTTGCGGAGTAAATGGGACCAAGTGTGCAAACCAAAAGAATTTGGGGGTTTAGGTGTAAAGAATCTTGAATTGTTTAATCATGCTTTACTTTTGAAACTTGGTTGTTTCAAAGTATGAGAATTTTTGGAATTTGCGTGACTTTGTTTTTCACAGAGGTCGGAGCAGGAAATGCTCAAGTTGGTGGTCAAGTATTATTTCCATCAACACTATGTCTAATGGAAGTGATTGGTTCTTTGATGGTTTATTTAGGAAGATCAGAGACGGAAAGAGCTCTAAGTTTTGGGCATATGATGGATTGGTGATGAAGCTTTGTTTATTCGTTTTCCTCACATATTCAATGTGGTGCTTGATAAAGATATATCAATGATAAATGGGATTCCAATGTTGGTGGTTAGTTGTGGTCTTGGAGACGAGCGCTTTTATTTGGGAGCAAAAGCTTCTCTCAAATCTTACTAACTCTATTATTGATATTTACCCTAGTGATTCTCAAGTGATTGTTGGGTCTGGAAATGGGATGATAATGATACTTTTACGGTCAAATTGGCATACCAACGTTTTACCTTTTCACGTAAAGACTTCGAAGGATCATATCCTAGTCAAGATTTGGAAGGTTGACTCACCTTTGAAGATTAGAGGTTTTGTTTGGAGAGTGTATTTTGACAGATTTCAAACCTTGTTAATTTGGCACGTAGATGTTCAAATATTCTTGGCACTACAACGTGTGTGTTTTGCAATATCCCTGTCAAAGATTCTGCACATCTCTGTTGTAAGTGTTCATTTGTTTATGATGTTTGGAAGGGCGTTTTACAATGGATAGGATCTAGTTCAATTTTAGCATGTGATATTTGAAGTCACCTCATTCAATTTTCAAACCTTTTGGCATATTATAAAGAATGGGACAACATCTAGTTCGTTGCGATCTGGAGTATTTGGCCAGCTCGAAACAAATGTGTGTTCAAGGATGAAGTTAAAAAATAGTGTGATATTCTAGACATCATCAAAATTGGAACGTGGCCTTGGTGCAAATCTAGGAGCTAGAAAATGTTTTATGTATTCATTTTTTGATTGGATAAATTTGAACTTTGTTTTTAATATATACAACTTGTTACTCGCTCTTTTCTTAATATAATTTCTTCCAACAAAAAAAAAAATCTTAGTTAAATAAATCTGTCTGACACAAGCTAATTATGTGCACTTAAGTACAGAATCGCGATCAAGATAAATTTATCGACTTGTGTAATTAAGAAACTAAGGCACAACTTTGCTCGATGCGATGCAAATGATTCTGGCCATATGTTATCATAATATTTTTTATAGAGCTCAGCAGATTTTGTTGATTTTATGTCATACCATATTCCTCATGTACATTTTATTAATTTTGGTACAATGAACATAAACTTCAACATCAAGTTCTTACTTGCCAAGATATGAGGACAACAAATAAACATGTATATATATTATCTAAATGACATAATCACTGGTCGGATACCAAGGTGGTTATATTCGTAGAACATAGTATAAAATGGGAGCCTTAACAAGTATTTAAAAGTATTATTCTTGCGCAAGAATTTTATACACGTGATCCGGTTGCCACTATTGATGTCAAATATCTTTATATTCTTGATCTTTCTAGGTACATTCCAGTTCAAAAATTAGCACCAAAAAACCATTCTTCTCACTGAGTATATCTTCTATTGCGTGTTTTATTGCTTAATTTTAGTGATTGCTGATATGATTAACAATAAAATCTCACATCAACAGCATTTATATATATCGACGTATATATCCTCTCCCAAATTTCATCTGCAATTAGGTTAGAGCCTAACATATTTATAACAAAACAAATTTATATCTTAATCGCGAACATAATACAACTAGCATATATAGGTACTAGCTAGGGGACTGATGTTAGGTTAGACACTTTATAATACTTTTATTTTCTCTAACCAAAAGAGGAATGAAAGTCAATTGTTCACCCGAAAAGAGTTGGCCATTTTCTTTATTTTGATCTATGCAATAATATAAAATGGTTATGTATCATTATTGGGATTGGAAAGCAGGTTATTTTAATGGCAACTGTGTAAGGGGCAAAAAGACATAATAATAACAAGGTTTTTGGTGATTCCAAGATGGTATATGCGTTTTAGATCAAAATATTTATATCGACTAAGATAGTATGATGTCGTGTGATTTATTATTGGCAGTTTAATTTCTGGCCACATGATTCGTAATTAGGATAAAAGAAACAAAAAAAAGCGTTACAGACAGAAAACAATCAGACTGACAAGTCTATTAATGAATTATATGAAGATCCAAACGTTCTGCTGAGAACAGATTAGCTTTACAAAATTGACAAAAGACTCAAATTCAAGAACTGACGAAGATAGAGATGCAACCGAAGTAGAATTTTAGCTAATTAAAATGATCAGTGTATCAGTGTATGTCATCCGATGTTCAAAGCATTGTTCAACTGTTAAGGTTGTTCCAATTTCTTGTGCCTTAAAATCAAATAATTACAACATTTTAACACATTAACATGAAAATAAGAATACTTCAAACATATAACGTAAATAATAATAAAAATAATATGGCTAAATCTTCTGCTAAGAACAAAAGAAAAACTCGAATCAAATTTAAAACAATATTTTTACACACGAAAGATTATTTCTAACATTTACGGTGTGACTGATGTGGTGCAACAAACTAAGAAGATAGGATTTTATTTCTAATAACCACCACAATTTGCATTCATATATATCTTGTACTGATTAGTAGTAGTATTAACCTAATTGTGGCATAAGTCATTGTGTGACAAGTGACAACTATGTATAAAATATACATATATATATATATATTTGTAATTTTGCCTATAAAAAATAATACTTGGAATTCCTCAAAACAGGCCTATCAACCCAACTATGTTTTGTTTGCACTTATACACCTAATGTCCTAATCCCATCCAACTGCCCGCAAATGAATCTCCCTCAATTCATTCATAAGGTTCTTACGTTTAATTTAGCATTATAAAAAACCCCCAATATAAAAAATATCTTATACATCTGGCCAACACACTTATTGATTTAAAAATAAATATATTACAATATGATGAATACATAATCTTTCACAATCTCATCATACACCAAAAATCTCAAAATTTAGTACATCATTATCATCTTGTGCACCAACCTCAGTGAATCCCAACTCCAATCGTAGAACCCCACGTCTATAAATTTATAAATCAAAATCAAAAAGGATAAAGGAATAGAGAAAAAAGGCAAGTGCACAATTGCTATATAATGCTCAATTCTCCATAAACATTCGGAAAAAAAGAAAAAACAATTCCCAAACCCCAAACACTATTCTCCTGCTCTCAACTCTAATCCCAATTAACCAACACCATTACTGTGAAAAAGAACTAATTAACACCATTAAACCCCCACACACACTAATTACGATGGGCAGAGAGCTGAACAGTACCATGAACAACATAAACTCACTTTTAAGTAACCACCAAATCTCGTCGCTACAAGACATCCACCACCACCACCACCCGCCACACTTCGATCCGACGTCGTCGCACGACGAATTCCTCGAACAAATGCTCTCCTCTGTTCCTTCCTCCACCTCGTCTTTCCCTTGGTCCGACGACAATAATTTGGATGAGAATACCCTTTTAGCTTCCAAAATGAGGCAGCATCAGGTGAGTAAAGCGGCGTTGATGCTCCAGCACCAGCAGATGATGCTCTCCAGAAACCTATCGGCCACTAATCTTCAAAACGACGCTGTTGATGGCGGTGCATCGTTCAACTCCAATAACATGGTTAGCTCACTCACAATCATGGATCAATATTTCTTTTCATTTCCACGAAAAGTACTGAACCTTTTCTATTGTTGGCTCCATGGATCAAAGTTTCAATTTGGGAGTAGGTTTCGATCTCTTAAAAATTAGAAACGTTTCGTAATTTTTCGGGTACTTTTCGGCTTGTTTCAAAAAATTCGAGAAAATTTTGGTTATAAGTAACATGAAAACGAAAATTGCATGTATGTTTCGTTTCTATAGAGTTATGTTTCGTTTCTATAGAGTCAAAAATGGAAACGTTTCGGTACTTTCCGAAGAAATGGAAATTTTGATTCATGGTTGGCTCTACCCAAACGAAGCACACGTAACAAATTTGTTAACTTGCGGAAACAAATTTTTACGAATAAACATTTTGAAAATATCTCAAAAACGTTAGAGAAAAGTTTCTAATATTTAAATGTTCTCAAAACCAAACTTTGATCAATGCCCACAATTTTGATTATTTTTGAATAATTAATTAGTGGTTGATTTACAGGTAAGTGATAAAGCTCTGTTCAATGGATTCACGGGATCCCTAGGTCAAACTTCGAGTCAACCTCAGCATTTCGGTCAACCTCAGGGAGGACAGTTGCCAGCGATGAATCAGAATCAACCGGCGCCGAGTGGTTCGAGCGCCGGAGGTGCCGCGGCTGCGCAGCCGCGGCAGAGGGTGAGGGCCAGAAGAGGACAGGCCACTGACCCTCACAGTATAGCTGAACGAGTAAGTACAACATTAAAATTGACTGACTTTTCTTCGAAAAATATCGATACGTTTTCATTTTTAATTATACGAAGCATATATGTATTTTTTTTTCGCAACTACGTTTTGATGAGTTCTTCAAAACATGTTTAAAAATAGTACGTAATTATTCTATTTTTTTAACAATACAGAAACCTATTCCGAAACTAAAATGTAACACAAAATCAGTTTCATATTATACAAATAAAATCAGTTTTTTTTTTTATGTTTTTTAATTAGAAAAAATGTTGATTGGGTGAAACTGAATTGTTGGCAGTTACGGAGAGAGAGGATTGCGGAGAGAATGAAGGCACTGCAGGAGCTCGTACCTAACGCAAATAAGGTCAGTAACAGTTCACTTTTTTCATCTTTATTTACATAATTATTACTTGCAATTATTTCTATTTATTTCGTTATTAACGTTAATAACTATTATAATTGCTAGTAAAAATGTACGCTTGACGTGTCTCTCACGTGTGGTTTAGTGAATAATGAGATGTGGCACGTGTCCACTAGAATGTATTTGGTGAGGATGGTGAAGCTGTTAAGATGATAATAGAAGAATCATAATCAGCTTATGACAATAAATCATGGAGAGTAGTTCATTAGTGTGTGTTTTATTAATGTTTTTATATCATATGATTGACAAATTTTTAACATTGGATTATACTTTATTATTGTGTGACAGACTGACAAAGCATCGATGCTGGATGAGATCATAGACTATGTCAAATTCCTCCAGCTACAAGTCAAAGTACAGCTCTTTCTCTCTTTCTGAAATTAATAAAATGTTTTGTGGGATTTCTGAAAAAGTAGGAAAAGATTTTTGTTGGGGAAACTGGTATGGTACAGACAATATTAAATTACTTGGTGAATATGGGTTGTTTAAGAAATTAAAATTATCTAAAAAGCAAATTTCACCTAATTTTATTACAATATCTGATTTTCATTTTAATTCTTTATATGGACAGGTGCTAAGCATGAGCAGATTGGGCGGTGCGGGAGGTGTACCACCCTTAGTTGGTGATAGGTCCGCTGAGGTAATTAATGTCTAAACTTGGTATTTTAACTAATAGTGTAACGTTTGACTAATAATGTTTGTGCTTTATTTAAGATAATTTTACCTATTTAAAGTTGTAAAGTATCAAACTTTTGGCTTATTCTCAAGTAAAATGTGACAATTATCCTTGAACTTTGTCATAAAGCGAAATAGTGAAGCCATCAAATTAAATTAAATTCTTGAAGAGACCAAACATGAGCAACCCCATGACTAAGCCTGTCCCTCTCTGTGTATATATATTCTTTATCAAACCACAAAACAACAAAAACATAAAGTATCACGCGTGCATACCTTTTCTCATATATTCTATTTTTCTACCTGAGTAAAAAGCAGCCCTTTATCAGTTTCTTTACTTGTCCAATACGAATTCAGTCTAATTTATCAAAAAAAAAAAAAAAAACGATGAGGACGAAACTAGGTCTTAGTATAATATCGACGGTTCTATGATTTATAACTTTTTGCCAATATTGAGCTCACATAGTGCTTTCTCATCTCAAAAAATATGATATATTTGTTGCAAAGATAAGTGTATGACGTTTAATCAACCTCTTTTGTCTTTGGTTAATTTACAGCTGTTACAATTTAACTATTTAAGTTTATCAATCAGTTAACTAAGGAAACATTTGATATAGTCGAAAATTAAAGTTCAATTATCGTAGTTTGACACTATGATGTCATATGGTTATTAGAGGCCCTTAATAGTTTCTACGTTACGTTCTACTATAATTAAACCTAAACCGATTGTGATTCTTCAAAAATGGACAAATTATATAGACTAGAATTACATATGTCATTCTTCCTATTTGAATCTACCAATGTGGTCGTGCCAAAAGATCAATCCTTATAATCGTGGCATGGTAGACTTGGCGGAACAATCGATTATGAGTTAATGATAGCAATTTTCTAAGTTATATCGACTAACCACGCCGTAGTGCCTTTCCGTTTTTATTAAGTTGATCACTACGTCTTTGAAAGCATGCAATCCCATAAAAGGTAAATAGTAAATATCTCCTATAATTTTCTTAAACCTCTTTTGCTATCTTTTTAATAGGGTTTTTTATTCATATAATTTGTTCTATATAAAGTCTTTTGATTAATTATAAATAAACATACAAAAACACATTATCTAAATTAATTTGTAAAAATCTGATGACCATGCAGGCAAGAAACGGTAACGCAACCCTAGTAGCATCATCGTCAAACAACGACGACGGCGGCATGACGGTTGCGGAAAATCAGGTGGCGAAGCTAATGGAAGAAGACATGGGCTCCGCCATGCAATACCTCCAAGGTAAGGGACTTTGCCTCATGCCAATCTCCCTAGCCACCGCCATCTCCTCCGCCACGTGTCACTCAAGCAGGAACCCGCTACTGAACGCCGAGGCGGGTGGGCCCACCTCCCCGAACCTATCAGCTTTGACCGTTCAATCCGCCACCGTGGGAATTAACTGTAGCATGGAGCCCTCCGTTAAAGAAGGGCCGTTGTAACGAAGTTGACTACCACCCCATCAGTCACTAAACCCGACAAAAAAGGAATAGTTGGGAGGGAAAAGAAAAAAGACAAAAGAGACGTGGGCCTAATTACTGATATTATTATATAACCTACTACTATTTATTTTACTTTTGTTAAAACTTTTCAACGGCCGTTATCGAGTCCACCGAAATAAGAGACTTTCTTTTTCAATTTTAGGTGATACTGATAGTATATTATTGCTTTTAATGGTGTGTGACGCGGCGCCGAATTTGGGTAGACTTGGCTTTTTTAACCGTTATTTTAGCTTGAGCTAACGACAGTGGAATTCCCAATTGTTTTCGTGCTTTATTCTTATTGACTCAAAATTACTTAATTTTTATTTGAAGATTAGCTAAAACATATATATAATATAAATACATGTAAACAGTACCTATATCTATAGATATATCGCAGTGGTTGGGACCGCTTTCATTTGTGGCTATATAAAATCAATATAACTAAAACAATTATAGAGCTGTTATAAGGGCAAATTTTTTTTGCCCTTTATTTTATTACAATTTTAGGTTTTTCCCTAAAATTTTACGGGCTTAGAAAATACCCGCTAACATTTTTTTTATAAAATATGCCTGATGGGCTCAAAAGAAGGGCTGGGTTGTTTTTGGCTAATGTGGCGTCTGACTGGGACTGTTGATGAAGATGACGATATAATTGAGTTTTATTTTTTCTGGTTTTTCTAATAAATTATTAGTTATTATTGAATTTTTAAAATTAAATTATATATTAGGTTTTTATAATAATATAATTAATTATAAAGATTTAATATTAACATTATAAAATAAAGGATTGAACCAAATGCAATAATGGGCATTTTTGGATTTTTTTTTTTGCTAACGTGCGTCTGTGTGGCGTCCTAGTCAACGGCCACATAGGCAAAATTTGGCCCAACCCTATTTTTGAGCCCGTCGGGTATTTAAAAAAAAAAAAGAGTTAACGTGCATTTACTAAGCCTGTAAAATTAAACGTCAAAACCTGAAGTTCGCATAAAATGAAGAGCAAAAAAAATATTTTGCCCCTGTTATAAATATTGTTAATGGGATATGGTTAGTGGCCATTGTTGAAAATTATGTACAATTACTATTTTATAATAATAGTAATTGTTGTAAATAGTGTAAGATATTGTAAATTCTTCTCTATATAAGGAACAATCAAGGAAGAGAAAAACATTCATTCATATGTAATATACTCCTTATTTGCTCTTCTTTCCCTATGTCCTCTTAAATATATTGTTATAAACCCCAATAGTTTTAGCTCTTCTATAACACGTTATCAGCACGATAGTGCTAGATCTGGAAAAATTCAGTTCCTTTGTTAAATAAAACGTTCAACGTTAAAAGGTACAAAAGTGTATATTTACTTGTTGATCTAGCTCCATTATTATAGACAAGACGAATTACCGTCTATCTACAATTTTATGATTAGATGAAAATCTTTTTTTATATTTTACTGTCATCTAACTCTAACACTAACGCTAATTTTAACTTTAGTTGATGCTTGAGTTAACCCCAAGATAGAAACGACTACTGACAACTCATAATTAGGGAAGGTTTTACTTTCTATTACTGGTGACAATTTATTATTATGGAAGGTTTTACCTCCTATTGCTACTAACACTGAATTATTATGGAAGATTTTACCTTCTATTACTACTAACACTGAATTATTATGGAATGTTTTACCTCATATTATATTGCTTAGTTAATTCCACAAGCACATGAAAGTTTTTACATAGTAATGTGGCGGAAATATCTATATGTATTTACTTATTGTAATATTTTTTCTCATGTCCGTTGAAATTTATTAACGCGGTTGAAATTATTTACTTGTTATACAATTAGTCCTTGTTGCTCAATTATTACAGATATTATTATTCATCAATTATACCAAATTAAACAAAACAAAAAAATGATTCTTTTCTAGCGGCTATAAAACGGCTACTTATAGATATCTTTCTCCTATAAATATGCAGATTTCATAACTCAAACTCCACACAAATCTTCATCTTTTTTTCTCTCATCATGCAAAATACTCCGCACGTCAACAATGATCTTGATGCTCGTTTACCTTTTATTTTTCATTTTTATGCTAGCAACTGAGGAAAATCTTATGTTTCTACCTATTATATTCTTCGCTTTTGTCGTAGCAATGTTAGAGTGCATAATTTGGCTAGAGATGAGATAATTGCATCATACTATTGTAATAATTGTGCTTGTGTGGTTGCGTATTAAAATAAAATATCTTGATCCTAATTATGTTTGTTTTAATGTTCATTTAGCTGCAATATGTCTAATCTCGAAAGTAGATTTTACCGAACTCACTATCGATGGGAAAAATTATATGCAACGAGAATCAAATGTGAAAACACATCTTACTGCGAAATTCTTCGCGTAAACAATTGATGAGAGAAATGAATGTACTTACCAACAACGATGCGAGGCAATTATATTCCTGCGTAGACATTTAGATGATTTCCTGCAAACGAAATATCTCAATATTACGGATCCTTCTAAGCTATGGATTAATCTGAATGAAATATATGGCCACCAAAGGAAAACAATGCTTCCAAAAGTCATACATCACTGTAACACATTAAGGTTCCAAGATTTTACATCAGCAAATGATTACTCCTCTGCCATTCATAATATCCGACAGACGCTAAAATTTTGCGGGACAAAAATTACTGATGAGGAAATGATTGAAAAAACTCTTTCTACTTTTCATGTCAAACATATACTCATCCGAATGCAACACAGACTAGTCGGATCCGCTAAGTATCACGAACTAGAGAGGGTGTTGTTAACGACAGAAAATACTAAAAATATATTAATTACGAATTCTGAGTTACACCACTCGAGCACATGCATTGCCAGAAGCACATGCCATAAATTTCTCAAACTTTCGTGGGCGAGGAAATTACAATAATGGTGGTCGAGGCAAATGCTAATATCAAGGTCGGGGTGATTATTGAGGAGGATATGTTTCTATAGGTGGTGTTGACCATAGAGGTGGTCGTGGTCGTGGTCGTGGACGTGGTCGATGTAGTTATCACAATCCTTCGACCAGTGATACGGTCTATAACAATAACCATCATAATAAAAGAAAAAATGCTCATAATAAATCTGAAGGTTATTGTTTTAACTGCGGAATGAAAGGACATTGGGCCAATACGTGTCGTACACCTGAACATTTTTGTAAGTTGTACCAAGAGAGTAAAGACAAAGAAAAGAAAGTGAACATTGTTGAACAAATGCCTAATAATCCCACATATTTAGCAGCATCTGATTTCAAGGATGATCATGATGTTACTATGGCTTGATATGAGCAATGTGATTCATGTCTACGTGATTCTTGGTTTGATTTGCATTATGTGATTCTTTGTTGTGTAATTTTTGAATTGATATGTATTTGCGATTTCTGCTTGTAATGTAACATGTTTTCATTAATTGTGTTTCCTTATGTATCTTAATGAAACTATTTCTTTCTTTCTTTTTTTCAAATATATGCTTCATTTATTGTTATATTATGTTTAACTCTACTTGTTTGACATGAAGCCAGTATGGAGCATACCGGTGATTTTTGCATCCCTGATAGCGGTACAACTCACACAATTCTCACAAGTAAAAAATATTTTACATATCTAAAACCAACAAATGCAAAAATCAATACGATATCAGGTCCTACTGACCTGATTGTAGGATCTGGTAAAGCTAGTTTTATTTTACCAAATGGAATGTTATTTATCATCAACGATGACTTATTTACCCCAAAATCCAGAAGAAAATTGTTGATTTTTAATGATATATATCGTTATGGATATGATACCAACTCTAAAACTCAAACAAAACTAAATATCTTTTTATTATTAAGTATATATGAGGAAAGCAACATATATTTGACAAACTACCAAAACTCTCATCAAGATTGCACTGTACATATATTAATGATATCGAGTCAAATATGGTAGTCAATGAAAATCCTGAATTATTAACTTTATGACATGATCGTCTAGGTCATCCTGATTCAACAATGATGCGAAGGATAATTAAAACTACACATGGACATTCATTAAAAGGATTCAAACTCAATTTGAACAATACTAGTCCATGTGAAGCATGTTCTCTTGGAAAGCTAATTATTAAGCATTCACCAGTTAAAATATAGACAGAATTCCCAACATTTCTTGAAAGAATTCAAGGTGATATCCGTGGACCTATTCATCCTTCATGTGGACCGTTTCAATATTTTATGGTATTAATTGATGCTTCAAGTCGATGATCACATATATGTCTATTATCTACTCGTAATATGGCATTTGCGAGATTTTTGGCTCAAATAATTAAAATAAGAGCTCAATTTCCTGACTATACGATCAAGAAAGTCAGACTTGACAATGCTGGTGAATTTACATCTCAAGCTTTCAATGATTATTGTATGTCAACTGGAATTACTGTTGAACATAGTGTCGCACATGTACATACTTAAAATGGTTTAGCTGAATCATTAATTAAACGTCTTTAATTGATTGCTAGACCATTGTTAATGAAAGCTAAATTACCAACTTCTGTATGGGGTCATGCAATTTTACATGCTACATCACTAATTCGCATTAGACCGAGCCTGCATCATGAATACTCCAATTACAACATGCTTTTGGTCATGAACCTAATATTTTCCATATAAAGATTTTTAGCTGTGTAGTTTATGTTCCGATTGCACCACCATAACGAACAAAAAATGGGACCTCAAAGAAGGTTAGGGATATATGTTGGATATGACTCACCATCTATAATCAGGTATCTTGAACCATTAATAGGTGATGTCTTTACGACACGTTTCGCCAATTGCCATTTTAATTAGGCAAATTTCCCAACCTTATGGGGAGAAAAGAAGCAGTTGAAAAAGGATATATCATGGTATAATTCGTCTTTATCAAACTATGATATTTTAACAAAACAATGTGATTTGGAAGTTAAGAAAATTTTACATTTTCAAGATATTGCAAATCAATTATCCGATCCATTTACTGACATAAAATGGGTAACCAAATCACATATACTAGCTGCGAATGTTCCTGGTCGGGTTGAAATTCTGAAGGACATATCCAACAAAAATAAAATTAATGCACGTAAGAAATGTGGTCGTCCTGTTGGTTCAAAAAACAAGAATCCTCGAAAAAGAAAATGAAAAAATATTATTAACTCCATTATCGAGGAAACTATTCATGATAAAATAGAAAATGTGACAAATGAGATAACTCAAGAGATCACCGAACCAAATCCCAATACCGAGATCTCTGTAAATTATGTTAATTCGGGAGTTATTTGAAATCGAAATGAGATGAGAAATATAAGTGAAATATTTTCATATAATATTGCTTAAGATCTTATGAATGAAAATGATGATCCCGAACCACAATTTGTGGATGAATGCCAAAATTGGGACGATTGGGTTAAATGGAAAGAAGCTATGCAAGTTGAATTGAATTTCCTCAACAAACGAAAGGTTTTTGGACCTATTGTTCTCACACCTAATGACGTGAGACCTTAGGCCACAAATGGGTCTTCGTTCGAAAAAGAAATGAGAAAAATGAAATTGTAAGATACAAAGCTCGACTTGTTGCACAAGGTTTTTCTCAAAGATCTGGGATTGATTATGGAGAAACTTAATCCCCAGTAATAGATACAATTACTTTTCGATTCTTAATGAGTTTAGCTGTTTATGAAAACTTAAATATGCATCTCATGGATGTTGTCGCATCTTATCTTTATGGATCACTTGATAATGATATTTATATGAAAGTCCCTGAATGACTTAAAATGTCTGAATCATCTAGTTCTAAACCTAGAGAAATGTGCTCATTTAAATTGCGAAAATCGTTATATGGTTTAAAATAATCAGGTCGCATGTGGTACAATCGTTTGAGTGAATATTTATTAAAAGAAGGATATATAAATAATGATTGGACGAATTATTATTTGTGCCCTATATGTTTCATTTTTTTATGAAAATGCCCGTTATCTTTCGAATTATTGAGAATGCCCTGTAACTATGCCTTTTTTTTTTGTTGTAAAAACTGCCATTTGCGTGCCACATATGAATTTTGGACGACGTGGCATCCACCGTGGCTGCCACATGTAATATATTTTGTCTATGTGGCTGCCACATGTAATATACCAGCGGTGGCAGTGTCGATCAATGTCGCCACCCCTGCAACCGCGAGTTCAGTGGCAGCGTCGATCGACGCCGCCACCGCTGCAACTCGCCACCAACAGTTGACGCCGCCACCGCTGCAACCGGCAAGTTGCAGCGGGGGGGGGGGGGGGGAGGGGTTGACGGTGTGGGGGTTAGGGGGAGGGGGGGGGGGTGACGGGGTGTGGTTTTTTTATTTTTACCTTTTTTTATATACTTATATATATTTGATATATTTTAATACATGAAGATATATATTTATATATATTATGGATATAAATGATATTTATGATTTTTTTTTCCTTTTTTATATATTTATATATATTTGATATATTTTAATACATAAAGTTTTATATATTTATATATATTATGGATATAAATATATTTATATTTTAAGTATATTACATGTGGCAGCCACATAGACAAAATATATTACATGTGGTAGCCACAGTGGATGGCACGTCGTCCGAAATTCACATGTGACATGCAAATGACAGTTTCTACAAAAAAAAAATGGCATAGTTACAGAGCATTTTCAATAATTCGAAAGATAACGGGCATTTTCATAAAAAAATTGAAACATACAGGGCACAAATAATAATCTGTCCATAATTATTTGTGTCCATGTGTTTTATCAAGAGAATATCATATGGTTTTGTAATTATTGCGGTTTATGTAGATGATTTAAATATCATTGGCGCTGACAAAGAAATTCATTCAACTATAAATTATTTAAAGAATGAATTTGAAATGAAAGATCTTGGTTAAATCAAATATTGTCTTGAGCATACTAAAAATGGTATATTTGTGCACCAATCTAATTATACCAAAAGGATTTTAAAAAGTTTTAACATAGATAAATCAACTTCTTTAAATCATCTTTTCATTGCTAGATCATTAACTAAAGACAAATATCCATTTCGTCCAAGTGAGAAAAATGAATAAATTCTTAGTTCTGCAGTTCCGTATTTAAGTGTCATTGGAGATTTAATGTATCTAGCTAATTGTACTAGACCTGATATATCATTTACTGTGAATTTATTAGTCAGGTTTAGCTCATCACCCACAACAAGGCACTGGAAAGGAATTAAATATTTATTCCGTTATTTGCAAGGAACTGTGGATCTTGGTCCATTTTATCCTAACAATGCAGAACAATATTTGATTGGTTATGTAGATGCAGATTTTCTATCAGACCCACATAAATCCAGATCTCAAACTGGATATGTATTCATGTATGGAGGCACTGCTATTTCATTGCGTTCTCAGAACAGACACTTGTTGCAACATCATCGAATCATGCTGAGAATATTGCACTCCATGAAGCAAGCAGGGAATGTGTATGGTTACGATCAATGACACATCATATAAGAAGTACATCTGGCTTACCTTTTAGATGCTAAGATAATTTTGCATGTTAATTCTGCATGTCCTACAACATTATACGAAGATAATTCTGCATGTATTACACAGATGAAAGAAGACTATGTCAAGAGTGACCGGACCAAACACATACCCCTAAGATATTTTGCCTACATTCAGGAACTCAAGAAGAACAAAGAAATTAATATCCAATATGTTCAATCATGTGACAATATGGCAGATATTTTTACAAAGACACTCCCTACTGTAACTTTTAAGAAACATGTTCAAAGTATTTGGATGCGTCACATACGAGACTTATGAAGAATTGGAGATGCCAACTTGAGGGAGAGTTCACACGGCTGCACTCTTTTTCCCTTATTAAGATCCCATTAAATTTTTCCTTATAAGGTTTTTAACGAGGCAGCATAAGACGTGTGCAGAAAACGGATCATGTACATAATAAAATCTTCAAATGACCAAGCGAGAGTGTTTTAAATATAGTTAGTGGGATATTCCTAGTGGCCATTGTTGAAAATTATGTACAATTACTATTTTATAATAATAATAATAGTTGTTGTGAATAGTGTAAGATATTGGACATTCTTCCCTATATAAGGAGACATCAAGATGAAGAGAAAAACACTCATTCACAAGTAATATACTCCTTATTTTCTCTTCTTTTCCTATGTCCTTTTAAATATATTGTTATAAACCCCAATAGGTTTAGCTTTTCTATAACAAGAGCTACAATTTTCGTTTAATTAAACCCACACCAACTTGTCCACTGTTAGGTTGTGATGGTTGTGGCAGGCCGAATGTTCCTTGGAGTTTGGATAGCCTTATCGGACATCTCTTTTTATATAAAAGAACACCCTATGATAATTGTTAACAGTAGTTTATTTTTCTTATTTTTGTGGGTTGATTATAACAACTTGCCTGAATTTGAAGAATAACCTACACTTTTTTTATGACTCAAAAATTGTTCCCCATTTATTCTCTATATTCTCCCATTTACATAGGAGCAAGATTGAATACAAGTGATTAATATGCATGTTTTTCTTTTGACAAGTGTTATGTGCATGTTTATGGAAGCTGAGTAGCTTTACTCGGCTTGTGACAACTGTCTTCGGGAATGCTGATATGTCATAAAAAGTTGCCACCATTGGATCACGATGCCAGGTGCCTCGTGTATTTCATAGGAGCTGAGTTGTTTTCTTCAAGATCCAATCATTCGTCTTTAGGGGAAGGCGCGATATAGGCTGGGAGATTACCGCCATCCTATTCCGACACCATTTTTCCGAGGGAAAGGGGACTTCGTCTGTACATAGGGAGCCTTATCGTGATTAAGAGAGATTGATATGCCTCATTACAGGGCATCGTATCTTGATGAGGTGAGTGCTAGGGTATTGTATCCCTATGGGGTATTCGTGAAGCTATTTAATACTTCTGATACCTAGCGTGGGACCTGTACCCAATGAATTACCTATCGCGATTTGAGAAAATAGAGGGGTACCGTTTTATCGGTATCAGGAGCAACATCCAAGGCTATCGATACTCGGGTAGGTCTTCGTGATGCTTGGAAGCATCGTGAAGGAAAAATAGGGTTAACAGTACCCCCCCCCCCCCCCTCCATTCATGTTGCCTTCGCTTAGAGGCAAGAGGAATTTTCCTTTTTAGGGGGTATCGGGGCGGTATGTTACCGTTACTTATTTATATATATATATATATGCATGTATATATATCTATATTTTTGTATGGTGATGTGGCGTATTTAAGAGTCGTTTATTTTTCTTATTTTTGTTGGTGGATAATAACGCCTTGCCTGAATTTGAAGAATAACCTACACTCTTTTTTTATGATGAGAAAGTGTTCCCTCTTTATATAGGAGAAAGAATGAATACAAGTGCTTATTATGCATGTTTCTCTTTTGACAAGTGTTATGTGCATGTTTATGGAAGTTGAGTAGCTTTACTCGGCTTGTGACAACTGTCTTCTGGGATGCTGATATTCTTAAAAAGTTGCTGCCATTGGATCACGATGCCAGGTGCCTCGTGTATTTCATAGGAGTTGAGTTGTTTTCTTCCAGATCCCATCAGTCGTCTTTAGGGGAAGGCACAATATAGGCTAGGAGATTATCGCCATCGTATTTCGATACCATTTTCTCGAGGGAGGGGGGACTCCGTCTGTAGATAAGGAGCCATATCGTGATTAAGAGAGGCTGATATGCCTCGTTACAGGGCATCGTATCTTGATGAGGTGAGTGCTAGGGTACCGTGTCCCTATGGGGTATTCGTGAAGCTATTTAAAACTTTTGATACCTCGTGCGGGACCTGTACCTTGTGAATTACCTATCGCGATTTGAGAAGATAGCGGGGTACTATTTTACCGGTATCGGGAGCAACATCCAAGGCTACCGATATTGGGGTAGGTCTTCGTGATGCTTGAAAACATCGTGAAGGAAAAATAGGGTTAACAATATCAATAATTATTTAATTATATGAGCATATAAAATTACACGAGCCTCCAATACTTTAGAACAAAAAAATCCCAAAAAATTCTTTGGTACAAATACTATATAACCAGACACAGCATATACGGTCAACCCAAGTTTCCCTTCTTCTTCCATAACTACAAGAAAATAAAAGAACAAAAATATTATTTTTGATTTTTATCGTAAATTCATTAAAAGGATTACTTATTTGCTTTGAAACTTCTTCAACGTTTCTTAAAAACTTTAAACAATCTTACGTATTGTATCCGATGTCTAATACACGAGAGATTATTAGGTGTAGCAGATGTATGTGCATCCACTACCAATATACGTTGGGGGATGGGGTGTTGGGTGGTTATTCCTACAATTTAGGGATATACTTTAATCTCAAAGGTTGTACATAGAGCATATGTATATAATAATTTCTCTTAATACATGGTACTTATATTTTTCTCATGTTGACACATGTACTTTTTTTGTTAATGACTAGATAATTTGTATGTTTCGACTTTCCTAATGCATTAAATATTAATTTTCGTCACATTGTGATATGGCAATTCCTGATCTGGGTCAGCCCACTCAGCAATACGAGCCCAGCCCAGCAGACTGCGAGTCCCGTACGCCTATATCTGGGATGAGATCCGATATACCACACTATATCAAATATCATATTCGATATGGTATATGACGAAAATCTATAAATACCCTCGCCCTACATATTGAGACAGATTTACATTGATTCCCCTCATCAACCTGCTGATATTGAATATTCATCCCCGATCTGCTGCATTACCCGATATTGATATTCAACATTACATTCGACGTCACCTTCGACATCATCTTCGGCATTACCTTTGACGTTACCCTCGACGTCACCTTCGGCATCACCTTCGACGTCACCTTCGACATTGTCTTCGATATTCAGTCACGCTTCTCATCCCAAGCATCTGTTGTTCCGAACTAAAATGGACCTAAAGCTAGCATTAGTGATAGGGAACATAATTTGTAATAGATTCGTAGCACTATAATTGTAATCTCGCACTTCGCATATAATATACGATCTATTGTCAAATTACATTGTCCATTATATAGTAATTATATCATGTCATACTATGTCTATTATTTTGGAAGAATTCGTGTGACCGCACTTATAGTGTATTGTATCCGTATTGCAGTAGTATTCCTCTAACAATAAAGGACCTATAGGTTATGATTTATCATATTACGAAATGCATAAGTAGTTTTCTACATTTCTTATTTAATTTTTTAAACTTGTGATACTGACATTTTAATGCTGGAAGATTCTTAGAAACTAATCCTAAATAGTGGAGACATGAAAAGTCGGCAAGAAAATTTTCCTCACTCTTTCCAATTTAAAATTATGGTACGGTTGGATCAGCCAAAATGAACATGCGTCCACTTTGAGCTATTAATTTATAAACATTATTTCGTGTTTTAATCCCCGGTACATGTGAAAATTAATTTGATATTGTCGAAAAAGCGTTTTACTAATTTGTTACAATGAAATAAATGTTTATGGTTTGCCCACGTGAAATGGATCTCGTTTGCAAAAGTAGGTTAAATTAATGGAATTCAAAATTTAAACGGCCCAGCTCTTTGAGGTCTTTTACGTTGACAGGGATTCTTATTATGGGCCATAATGAGCCCAATCATTTATAGAACAAAACAACAAAGCGAAAGACAAAAGTCACGAGTATTTACAGCTTGTGATTAGATAAGAAATAAGAATTCCTAGCTACAAAAATAACTTTATTACCGCTCTTGAAATTTTGAATTATGATCAGATTGAGAGTTGATGAATCTAACACTAAGTAAACTTATTGAAAGACGACACACCACTAGTTTGGTATAGAGAAAAAAGAAATGGAGATACTTGTTCACAATATCTTGGTTAGCAATATTCTCATATACAAATCAGTAATTTACTTTCTATTCTTGGTGAAGAATGATATAGGAAGATGTGTGAGGCGTTGTTCGTCATGTTCAACAATTAATTCGATCTTTGAAGTATAAGTCACCAAACACAGTGATGATTCTACCTCTATTAATTACGAAGGACGATGCTCGTGTTCTACATCGAATTGACATTTTGACCTACCTTATTGGATAAGTAATCTTCTTAGGATTTTAAGGCAAGATCTCATAAATGACTACTGGGCTAATTATTTTATAAGGAGTTAATTGCTTATAAATATTTCATAAATTTAACAACATATAACAAACACGTATGTTTCTTTAAATGCTAAATTCGACATTGTTATTCAAGTATCATATTCGATCTAACAAATCAAATTTCGACTATCTAAATCGAGACTCGATCAATTAGTTCGAATTACTTAGTGTTGGACCTCCATAATTGACTCCTTCGTTTCATTTGCACATTGATGGGGTTGCATTATTTGAAAACTTTACTAACTTATGATTAGACGGGCCCACACCAAATCAACCCACGACTTCTGTGTTAGTTTATGTGTTCCTGAACAAAACTATGGCTCTAATAAAATTCTTAATTAGTCTGCGAAGAGATTGTATTAGCTAAGAGATTAATATGCTATACATGAAGACTATGTTGGAAGAGATTATATTGGTGGGGCATAGGTAAACCGTTAAATCACTAGTCCAATATATATAATCCAGTTATCCAAAAAAATTTATTTGAAAATAGTCCAACATATAATTCGGTGTTATCCATTACTTGCGAAACATACGTCATGGCTCGTACTATTGACCCTTTTTTTTTCGTTTTTGATAGATTACTATTGACCCTTCATTTACTACAAGCTAGAAGTATTAATGTGAACACGTGAAAAGATGGTGTGAACCATGAAAAATGCTCCCAAGTCCCATCCCACGTTAAACCATTTTTTGGGATTTTCTTATAATACTTGCAACTATGCTTTCCCAGAATTCCTGGGTATACTAGAAGGTACCTTTGTGTTTTCGCTTTCCAATTGGCTATGGTTTAGCAATTAGCATCCACACAAAACGTGAATACGATTTTTGTTAATAATCTGAATAATAAAAAGAAAGTGAAGATTCTGGTTATTATGTTTTGATCGAGACATGAGAAAAGAATAAAGAAAGAAATAGTTAGAGTAATCTCTAAAGTTGATGGTCCTTTAATTCCTTTGTCTCCCCCGAGGTGACGCATCATTTCAGGACAACTTTCTTCCAAAATTGACACACTTATCAAAGAGCTAAGATCCCACGCGCCAGAATTATTTGAAGCCAGTTACATATTATAATCTCGTTATTGATGAACTATGTTACAAGGATAAGATATGGAGACCGCAATATAGATTTTTAAAAAATAGACGATATTGATACGCCATAAATACGCCTATATAAAATTATAAATTAATATTAATATGAAAAAATAGATGTGCATTTGGGTTTATGGCTTTATGGTCGATTTGATTGTTTTGAAACAGAAAAATCTTTGAAGGAATCGATATTGATGTCGATCGGGTGGTTGAGATAG
This sequence comes from Linaria vulgaris, assembly GCA_948329865.1. NCBI lineage: Eukaryota > Viridiplantae > Streptophyta > Magnoliopsida > Lamiales > Plantaginaceae > Linaria > Linaria vulgaris. The sequence goes on from OX415254.1 coordinate 94,444,413, forward strand.
TCAAATTTAGATCATGGAAATAGTTTAGAGTTAGGGAGAAGAACTTTTTGTTTTCAGTTGTCGATTGGTTGAATAACCCCTTGCATTGTATTATGTAACGCTTTCTCGGAGTATTTCTTGTACTCCTTTAATAAATTTTGCTTATCAAAAAAAAATTAATATTACAAAATTAAGATGTCACATTCATTGTAAATAAATTAATTCGTAAATAAAAGATTAAGAAATGTCTGAATTATAATCAAGAGCTCCTAATTTGATTACAAGATTATATATATATATATATATATTTTTAAGTTTTAGGTGTTAATTATTTTAGTAACCCATGAATTTAAAAGTTTACAAACAAGACCCAAAATATATCCGATACGACCCAAAATGTGTATCGGATACGTATCAATTTTTTTTATTTCCTTTAAATTAACCAATACGTCACGTGGCGTGTCCGATACGTATTGGTAGTGTATCGGGAGCGTATCGTATCAGATACACATCCGCTATATCATAATTTATTTTTTAAGAGTATCGGTGCATTATAGTTGATGAAGCAATTTGTTACGTAAAAGTGAGAAAAATACTATATATAGAAAAAAGTAGCATAATTGGTGAGATTCTTGGGGTAGAGGTGGCGGAGAGACGTGATAAATATTTGGGGTTGTCGTCGGTGGTGGAAAAATCGAAAAAGGAGTTATTTGATTACGTGAGAGAGAGAGAGAGAGAGAATTTGGAAAAGGGCAAAAGGGTATAAGGGTATAAGGGGGAAACATTATCGCGGACATGAAAAGAAATTTTGATCAAATCCGTTTAACAAGCAATTTTGTCATAGATGAGTTGTTTCTGTATCTCACTCACTAGTTAATGAGAATGAATCAATTTTGAATATTTTTTTGTGGGCCAGCGGTGATCAAAATAAACTTCATTGGGTGGTGTGGAACAAGTTGGTTGGTGGAACGTGGGTTTACTTTGGAATGTTTTATGGGAAGAGGATTTTTCGGCTTATTTGGCACTATAAGAGGAGCGGACGTTTCACGGTTCGACTGCTTATTTGGCAAGTTCAAGGCGCAAGTAAAATAAAAAATTTATTTGGAGAGCGTGCATGAATATTTTGCCAACGAGATGGAAATTAGTTCGGAAAAGGATTTGTGATACGATAAGTGTGGTTTCTTGCGATGGAGAGAAGGTGATTGGTCATTGTTTATTTTGGTGTCTCGTGGCGTGGCAGGTTTGGGCGATGGCGAATTGCTCGATTTATATTATGATGCGTGAGGTGGAGCCGTTCACGGATTGGATTACGAGGATTTGTCTGACTGAATCAAAGGAGTTTATGAGTGTTGTGGTTACCATCTGCTGGCTTTATGGGAAAATCGTAAGCGTACTTTGGCGGGGGAGAAATCACGAAGTCCGAATAATATTGTGTGTTTTGCGTCGGGCTATGCAACTTTATGGGGGAGGGGTTATAGAGAGATGTCATTGAAGGAGATCAGTTGAACTGTTGAGTTGTTCTGCTACATGGAGTGATGAAAATAAATTTTGATGGGCGTGGTTTGAAGATGACGGTGCAGGGTATCGGTGTGATTGCGCGGGATTCTTCTGGAGTTGTGATTCTTTGGGTTCAACACTGAATGGAGGCACATTTGAGTCCATTCGAGATTGAAGCTCTTGCAGGGTTATGGGCGGTCAAACTTGCGGTTGGTATGGTGTGGCAAGACATTATGTTCGAGTGAGGCTCATATTGCGGTCATTTTAGCGGATATTGAACGTTTTTTTGAAGTCAATAGTAGGTTTACAATTCGTTGGGTTAGGCGTGATGCAAAAAATGATGCTCATCTTTTGGCAAGGAATGCATTGGATAATGCAGAGGGGCCGCAACCTCTTACGTTTAGTTTTTAGCTGCTGGGTTCTCTTTATTTCCTTTAGTTTATTGTATTAACATTTTGTTTGTCGCTTTTGCCAAGTTCTGGAATGCAAATGTGATGTTCGGTAAAAAAAAAAAAGCATCACATTATTACCTCAGTATAAAAGCGTATATCAGCATGTTGGAGAGAGAGTTGTTTTTTGTATGAGAAAAAAGTTCATAATTTGTTGCGTATCTAGGATTTGTGTGTTGGGAGGCTAATTTTTCTTTAAGAACAACATGCAAGAAATGAAAACTGAACTGCGAATAAAAAAACTGAAAGGCTATTCTTTTTGCTAGTTTTTAAACATCAAACGGGTTTTAGCAAGAGGTTCAATTTGCTATTTTGTTACATTTAAAATGGATTTGTTTGATAATTATTTTATCATGAAAATAGGGGTTAACACTTAAAGACTTTTTATGCTAATTTCTTACCATGGAAATAGGCTTTTGGCTAATTTCTTAAAATCAAAAGAGAATTTTTTGCTAATATTCTAAAATTAAAAGTTTTTTTACTAGATTTTTTAACATAAAAATAGATTTGATTTAATTTAAACATAACATATAGATACTTTTTACAATATCTCAATATTTAAATACATATAACTAATAAAAGGTGCGACGGCCGCGCTCCATGAGTCGCGTTTCAATCCGAGTTGGTTCAGCGTTGGCCAGACACTTTACACAGCTAAGACTAAAATACGTCTCGTAAGAAGGGGTGTCACTGTTCAGGATCAACCATACACATAATGATAAAAATTGACTTTAATATACACAACGGAAGTTTAGAAAATACAAATAATTTGACACTATAATAATTACATACTGATGATTAATCATTTTCAATTACATGAATATTTCAAAAGGCAAGATTGACAAAATTATTCATGTGATCCATGCTGCCACGTCGATCTTATCCTGAGAAATGAACAAACAGGAAAAAAAACGAGGAATAAGTCTTTGATGACTTAGTGGGATTCATACAAAACAAGTGGCAATGCAAGAATTAACAGTGATTCAATTGATATATTTCTAGAAGTGATCTTACCGATAGAAACAATTTAACAAGATAATTTGATGTAACAATGGTACCGGAATATTCTGAAAATAGTTTATGAACATGTGCATTAACAATAAACCAATCCAACCTTATATATCCAAATACTACCTTATACCTCCCAACGAGGAGCGACCTCGCAAACAAAACATGTGTCACGCTCGAGTACATGTCGATCCAACACGCGGGTTACAACCAACTCCTGACTGCAAGCGGTGCCTAGATAAATGGGCATCAAGCCAAATTACTTAAACCGACAATCCTTACTGTCCGGCAGCAAATCGACTCAATTCATGGGCCCAACTTTCCAAAGGCGTCCCAATGGGTGATAACCAAATAAGCTAGTAACTGAATAATATACGTTGCTTCTTGAGCTATATGTCTTGAACATAGTTCGTTGCTCTTTGCACAGTTCAAGAACCAGCAGATGAGATAATGACGAATTACCATAATTATGAATGAATATGTGATAAATAACTAATGGTTGAGTATGATTTAGCGATGAATAAGGAAATCATGTTATGAGACGAGATAAGATGCAAAAATAGGAATACAGTGAATAATAGGTTGTTCGTGATTTGGTAACGGGGTAATGCCTTTTTTGTCCAAGTTCCTCAGGCCGGATGCCAAACTGGAATTTAAGATACTAATTTAAGTAAATAACACATATCATTGATGAAAATCTTACTTGATAAACTTTGATGTCGTACGGTTAAGTTAAATATCCAATATACTTTGTATACGTAATTTACATCTCAAGATTTATCTTAAGTAACCATATATTTATAATTATAATTGTAGTTATAATTTTTCTAATGTTAGAAAATCATTTCAAATGGTAAGTATACAATAATATCAAGTATAGTTTGATAAACTATTTAATTTGATGCATAATAAATCTTCAAAATATATTACTTAACTGATTTATGGAACATCGTTCTTTAAGTCTCTAGTACATCCATAATTCCAGGAATCACGACATCACACAATTACCTTATGAAGCAATCAAATAATTTGTATAACTTAGTTAATATTATTTTGTTTCAAGATTATCTTAAATTACACAACATTGTATTTATAACTTATAAAAATATTAATACGTAAACCTAATCAAGGTAAATTATCAAAGAATATTTAAGTTACGATACATGATCATATAAGAGGATTAGACCTCAAAAGTACATATGATAATCTTATTAAACTTATGTAAGGATATGTTAAACATAATAAATATACTATTTGTATACGATTGAAAAATATCAAAAATATTAATTTGTGAATAAAAATTATATTAAAGTGATTCGAATGATTGCTATATCTTATAAGACTCATGTGTGAGTGATCAATCATTGAATTATGATGATTATTTTCAATCATAAACCAAGAACTTAAAATATGTAAAATAAGCTAAAAATCGTCGCAGTTTTGAGTTTATCTTTGATCGGATATCCAAATAAACTTTGTTTCCAAATACTTTTGTGGCAACTGATCCCTAACATCACTAGGAACATGTGTACCCAAATGGGAAGGAATATCCAAAGGTTTGCTATGCTAAATAGTTCTTGAAAATATAGAACCTATATTTTCAGATTTTCAGACAGCAGTTTGCGGTTTCGGAATTTTGATTTTCTAAATCACATTATTTGAAAAAAAATCTTATAAAAGTTAGAGGACATCATTTGGAGTATTCAGCCGTTGGCCTTGATCAAAAAGTATTTTTTTACAATTAGTTATGATTTTTCTAAGGTGCAGGGCCGAATGGATAATTTTTGCGCAATAAAAGTTTTGGGGTATTTCCGGGTAGAAAATGATGAAATAGGAACTTGGAATAAATTTTCCCTGAAAGTTGATGTACTAACTTAGATATTAATTAGGAAGAAAGAAGGAAAACCAAAATGATTTTGGGTGTGAAAGTTGTTGGAAGAAAGCCTACTATTTGTAGACAAAAAATTAAATTAAAATAATTTTGATTAAGATCCCACTTTAATTTCTTTATCCTTGGCCAACTAATGAAGACTCTAACCTGATATAAAGGAGATGTGGATGATTTGTCTTCCATAACTTAAAATATGATATCTCTAATTCAAACAAAATACATACAAATACACATTTATTTATTATTAAATATTAAAACAATTTAACTAAGGTCCCACCTTACTTTCTTTAACAACTAATCACCAAAATCTGATTTCAATTGTCATAAAGGTGATGTAGCTGATTTTAAAACCATTCACCTATGATGTGATTTTATTCTTGTTGTTTATAATAAAAAGAAATATGAATAAATATATATTTTTACACATATTTACTCATGTAAGTTTTCTAGGTAAAAGAACTCCAAGATCAATATGTACATGTAATTTCTTAAAGATATTTGAAGCATATTAAATAATTAAAAATGGTTAATTTTTGTTCAAGGACTAAAATACAATGTTTCTCAAACATTTTGGGTCAAAAATGATATTTCCAAAAGTTTGAGGACTAAAATATAAATTTATATTTTTGCTCAAATTTAAGTGGCGTTACAATCTCCCCTTTTTAAAAGAATCTGGTCCCCATATTCTTACTTCAATTATTTCGAAAATAAAGTATTATTGTTCCATCTTTTATTTTTCAAAATCAGTGTAATTTTCTCCCACTAGCGATTCATGCTAGTATATTCTATAATATTAAAATTTGATTCTCGAACTTTTGAAACATTCAATCGATTAAATAAATTCTTCAATCTTTTCAAACTTAAAAATCAAATTTCTCCTTAGACTATCGTTACAAGAAATCCTCACATCTTTGGTTGAATTAATACTTTCTCAATAAAGATATTCATAATTTAAGTTGAAAGTTCTCAAATAAATAGTTTTATAACTAGGAAAATGTAAGTTATAAATCTGAATAATATGAAAAGTAAGAAAATCAAATTGGTTGATACAAATGACAAGGTCAATGTTTATAATTTCAAAAATAATTTACGTAGAAGATCTTTTTTTATGCTTGTCTTTGAAAAATACGAGGGTGAGATTTTTTTTGATTTTATTTGCTAAAAATAAGAATGTGTAGATCAAACTTTGGCAGTTTTAACATTATAAGGGCTATAACTATAAAGGAGAGAAAACACATACTCAAAAGATGTGTTATTAATCAAGATGCAATACTTTAATCTAACTTACACAATTATAAACTCATTTCAAAAGAAAAAATGTAGAAGAAGACGTTGTGAGCTTTAAAAATACAAAGGCAAATCATGCGGCAGTATTTTTCCACGGTTAGAAGAAAATCAAATAAATATTTATAAAATTTACTACAAGAAATATGTAACTCCATTAAATTAATCCATTTTTAGTAGGGAGAAATATGATGAAGATGAGTGTGTATTTTGTAATATAAACTAATTTGTATATGAAATTTTTTATGGCTAATGTAGCCGTTTATAGGTGTTCAGAGAGAAACGTATCTTTTTTAATTCAAATAAGTTATTTTTAATAATTTGAAATATGATGATTGGAAATAATTAAGAGTGGACGGGTATATCTTTTGTTTGTGTAAGAAAGATGAATTTATGTTTTGAAATTACAAAGTGAGAACATGTTTGAAAATAGTCAAGAAACTATTTCAGTTAGTACTTTTAAAATACTAGAATAAAAATATTTCTTTTTGGTCGATGTATTTCCTTTTGAATGATTATTGTTAAGAAAACTTACAACTACTACTGAGAACATAAGGAAATATATTTGTAAAATAATTAGAATCCGTTGGAGTTTTGAGTTTACTTATTAATGAATAATTTGCAATCTCACCAAGGAAAAACTCAAGAAAAAAAATAAGGTAGTAAACAAATTCAAATTTTCTCTGAAGCATCTATATTAAAATTTATGTAAACATTTCTTCTTTAATAAAAAAAAACTTAAGGATCTTATATATTTTGTTTTCGATAGAAGGAAAATATGATGAAGTAAAATGGTGTGAATGCGGTTACCTAGATTGGTCAATTTAAACTATAAAATGTGGATTATATAAGAAGCTTTTGAAATAAGACACAATCCTTCTGAAACTTCCTCGACAATCTCAAAAATTATTTTGGATTTTGACATAAGATGTTGGAGCAGATTATTTTGTGAAATGGATTTTAAAATATAATCTATGTACTTGAGTACATAAGTGATGAAAAACATAAACTAATGTTGAAAGTTTGAGTGTGATTGAAAATATTTACGTTTCTTTTGAATTTTTCAAAAATAACTCATGTAGAAAAATTATGTAACTGAAGAGTTTTGATTGACAAAACTATTTCATCTATTTTGCAAAACTTTCAAGCGAAGAACTAAAGTCATAATAATATTTATTATCTAAGGTACTAGTGTCATATGAAGATTAATTAAGAAGACACGTTTCAAGTTACAAGAGATAGATTGCACAACACGCTATTCAGTTATTTATTATTTTTATTTGAAGATATTATATTAATTTATTTATTTTTCTTTCAAAGCTTTCCTCATACGCTTACTATATGTTTTCTTATAAATTCAGCTTTGTATACTGATGAGAACCTCACACAAACATATACCACATTATACAGGAAAAAATAATTTCAGACGGAAAAATCTTCAATTCGAGTGATAAATACTATTTGTGTCTTTTGTGGATCTAGTTTCGGGAAAGATTTTGAGTTTCTAGAGGTAACAAGCAGCTTGGAAAACATATTGGCAGAGAGAAATATAAAGCTAGTCTACGGAGGAGGAGATTTAGGGCTAATGGAGTGTGTAGCAAAAAGCGCATTTTCTATAGGTGGTAAAGTGTTAGGAATCATACCAAAAGCCTTAGCGGACATGAATCCCGGTGGTCCAATCATAGGTGAAGAGCTTATTGTACCTAGCATGCATAAAAGAATAGCAACTATGTTGTATAATTCCGATGCTTTTATAGCATTACCTCGGGGATTAGAAACACTAGAAGAGATTTCTTGCATAGCTTCATGGGATCAATTAAATATGCATCGAGAACCTATAGGATTGTACAACGTTAATAGTTTCTATAACGGATTGTTGTCGCTTCTAGATCATTGTGTGGAGCAGGAGTTTATGAAGCCGTCAGCTCGTGAGATTCTAATCTCTGCATATACTGCCAATGAATTGATTGACAAACTTAAAGCATATGTACCGAATGTAGATCCCATATTGTCACAAATCAACTGCCAGAAGACTATGAGCAGTAGTAGTAGTACATGTAGTAATAATAGGAACGTAAAATAGATTTAAATACGATACCCCAGTTGTGACTCTCTTAATGTAAAAATTTACGATGGCTAGTGCTTAATGCAAAAAAATCTTTGTTTATCTTTAAGAATAGTTTGTTAAAGATATTTGAAAATTATTGTATATCATATTTTTTAGTACATGGCTCTGATGCCATACTGTGACGGTTGCGCCCCATGAATCGCGTTCTAATCCGAGTTGGTTCAGCGTTGGCCAGACACTTTACCCAGCTCAGACTAAAACACGTCTCGTAGGAAGGGGTGTCACTGTCCAGGATCAACCATACACATACTGATAAAACTTGACTTCAATATACACAACGGAAGTCTGGAAAATACAAATAATTTGACATTTTAATAAGTACATACTGATGATTAATCATTTTCAATTACATGAATATTCCAAAAGGCAAGATTGGCAAAATTATTCATGTGATCCATGCTGCCACGTCGATCTTATCCTGAGGAATGGACAGACAGGAAAAAAAACGAGGAATAAGTCTTTGATGACTTAGTGAGATTCATACAAAACAAGTGGCACTGTAAGAATTAACAATGATTCAATTGATATATTTCTAGGAGTGATCTTACCAATAAAAATAATTTAACAAGATAATTTGATGTAACAATGGTACCGGAATATTCTGAAAATATTTTACGAACCTGTGCATTAACAATAAACCAATCCAACCTTATACTTCCAAATACTACCTTATACCTCCCAACGAGGAGCGACCTCGCAAACAAAACATGCGACATGCGAGTACATGCCGATCCAGCACGCGGGTTACAACCAACTCCTCACTGCAAGCAGCGTCTAGATAAATGGGTATCAAGCCAAATTACTTAAACCGACAGTCCTTACTGTCCGACAGTAAATCGACTCAATCTCTGGGCCAAACTTTCCAAACGCTTCCCAATGGGTGATAACCAAATATGATAGTAAATCGGAAAATATTCGTTGCTTGTTGAGCTACATGTACTGAACATAGTTCATTGCTCTTTGCACAGTTTAAGAACCAGCAGACGAGATAATGACGAATTACCATAAATATGAATTAATATGTGATAAATAATTAATGGTTGAGTATGATTTAACAAAGAGTAAGGAAGTCATGTTATGAGACGAGATAAGACGCAAAAATAGGAATACGGTGAATAATAGGTTGTTCGTGATTTGGTAACGGGCTAATGTCTTTTTTGTCCAAGTTCCTCAGGCCGGATGCCAAACTGGGCCAGAACAAAATCAGAAATCGAACCTCACCTTTATTTGTATAGAGAATCTTGCGCGTCGTTGATTAATTTGTCAAACCTTTAATATCATTAAGAATATCAATTACCTGAATAATCATAACTAACCACTATAAACATATGTATTATTCAACTTTCGTGTTGATGAAATTTGAGGATACTAATTTAAGTAAATAACACATATCATTGATGAAAATCTTACGCGATAAACTTTGATGTCGTACGGTTAAATTAAATATCAAATATACTTTGTATACGTAATATACATCTCAAGATTTATCTTAAGCAACCATATATTTATAATTATAATTGTAGTTATAATTTTTCTAATGTTAGAAAATCATTTCAAATGGTAAGTATACAATAATATCAAGTATAGTTTGATAAACTATTTAATTTGATGCATAATAAATCTTCAAAATATATTACTTAACTGATTTATGGAACATCGTTCTTTAAGTCTCTAGTACATCCATAATTCCAGGAATCATGACATCACACAATTACCTTATGAAGCAATCAAATAATTTGTATAACTTAGTTAATATTATTTTGTTTCAAGATTATCTTAAATTACACAACATTGTATTTATAACTTATAAAAATATTAATACGTAAACCTAATCAAGGTAAATTATCAAAGAATATTTAAGTTACGATACATGATCATATAAGAGGATTAGACCTCAAAAGTACATATGATAATCTTATTAAACTTATGTAAGGATATGTTAAACATAATAAATATACTATTTATATACGATTGAAAAATATCAAAAATATTAATTTGTGAATAAAAACTATATTAAAGTGATTCGAATGATTGCTATATCTTATAAGACTCATGTGTGAGTGATCAATCATGGAATTATGATGATTATTTTCAATCATAAACAAAGAACTTAAAATATGTAAAATAAGCTGAAATCGTCGTAGTTTTGAGTTTACCTTTGATCGGATATCCAAATAAACTTTGTTTTCAAATATTTTTATGGCAATTGATCCCTAACATCACTAAGAACATGTGTACCCAAGTGGGAAGGAATACCCAAAGGTTTGTTATGCTAAATAATTCTTGAAAATATAGAACCTATATTTTCAGATTTTTAGACAGCAGTTTACGGTTTCAGAATTTCGACCTTATAAATCACATTATTTGAAAAATATTTCTGCATATAAAAGTTATAGGACATCATGAGGAGTATTCAACCGTTGGCGTTGATCAAAAATTATTTTTCTACAATTAGTTATGATTTTTCTAAGGTGTAGGACCGAATAGATAATTTCTGCGCATTAAAAGTTTTGAGGTATTTCTTGGTAGAAAGTGATGAAATAAGAACTTGGGATGAATTTTTCCTGTAAGTAGACTTACTAACTTAGAGATTCATAGGAAGAAAGTAGGAAAAACAGAAATGATTTTGGGTGTGAAAATTGTTGGAAGAAAGCCTATTATTTATAGCCAAAAAATAAAATTAAAATACTTTTCGATTAAGGTCCCACTTTAATTTCTTTATTCTTGGCCAACTAACGAAGACTCTAATCTGATAGTAGGGAGATGTTGCTGATTTTTCTTCCATAACTTAAAATATGATATGTCTAATTCAAACAAAATACATATAAATACATGTTTATTTATTTATACATGTTAAAACAATTTAACTAAGGTCCCACCTTACTTTCTTTAACAACTAATCACCAAAACTTGATTTCAATTGTCATAAGGGTGATATGGCTGATTTCAAAACCATTCACCTATGATGTGATATTATTCTTATCGTTTATAATAAAAAAATATGAATAAATAGATATTTTTACACATATTTACTTATGTAAGTTTTTCTAAGTAAAAAAACTCCAAGATCAATATGTACATGTAAAATATATTTATTAAAGATATTTGAAGCATATAAGATAATAAAAAATGGTTAATTTTTGTTCAAGGACTAAAATACAACTTTTCTCAAACTTTTGGGGCCAAAATGCTATTTCTAAAAGTTTGAAAACTAAACTGTAAATTTATATTTTTGTTCAAATTTAGGGGTGTTACAAAGGGCGTATCAAGAATTTGTTCGTTGGGGTGGCTAATATTTTTTAAGAACAACATGCAAGAAATAAAAAAATGATATGAGAGATAAAAAAATGAAAGGCTTTTCTTTTTGCTAGTTTTTTAACATAAATTGTTTTTTTTTTGCTATTTTTTAACATTAAAGAGGATTTGTTTTGCTACTTTTAAGCATTTAATGGGGTTTTGCTAATTTCTTAACATGAAAGACAATTTTTTATTAATTTCTAACGATGAAAGTAGGCGTTTTGCTAATCTTTTTAACATCAAAGAGGTTTGTGCTAGATTTCTTAAATTCAAAAGAGTTTTTGTTGCTAATATTGTAAAACTAAAATAACTTTTTTGCTAATTTTATTAATTAACATCAAAAGAATTTTTGCTATTTTCTTTCAATGTCAAAGGGGGTCTTCTTACTAATTTATTAACATTTCAAGGATTTTAGATTTTTGCTTATCAAAATATCACTTGCGGTTATTTTTTGTTTAAGCAAAAGATATAGATACCAAAATATCAATATTTATATATATATATATAACTAATAAAAAACACTCAAAAATTAATGAGTTGTTTTATAATACGCCCCCTTAGATACGCTCATGTTTATAATATCTTTAACAAATATGCATGTTGGATTGTTTTATACTTTAAAGTAAAACTACAGAAAAAAGATAACTGATGATAATTTATTTTTTAATAGATAAAAGATTCATTCCATCAGAGAAAAGCTAGTACAGCAATAACAAAACACCAGACCAACAAAAAAACATAACAACAAAGCAAAAACGAAAAAACACAAAGACCAAACTAAAACTAGCCCAGTCACGAGGAAGAGAGTCCAACGAGATCGGTCCTTCCAGGTTGTTACGTTTCCCCCACTTTGCTATGTTACGAGCAGTTGAGTTGGCTTCGCGAGGGATAAAAGAGATCGACCAAAAAGGCCAAATGGCAAGCAACTTGCGAACCGAACGGATTTCTTTCTCGCAGCTCCACAGAAGAGGTTCGTCAAACTGAAATATCTGGTCCACAATGGATTTCGCATCAGTTTCAAACATCACCTTTACGTATTCCAAATCATTAAGTTTCTCCATAGCACCCAACACGGCTTTTGCTTCCGCTGCAAGGACATCAATCACAAAGCCATGGAACGATTGGGCCCAACAAAGTAAACTGCTGGCATTACGAATCACAAAACCACCAAAAGACTCTCCAGATGAAACATCAAACGTGGCATCAGAGTTAACTTTAACCCAACCAAAAGGAGGTTTGATCCAAAGAGTCGGGGGCGTTGGAAAACCTGGAGTAACAAACAGAACCTTAAATTCCTTCGCATGTCTGGAAATTTGATCCGCAATAACGTGAGATTTTTTACAAGGTTTTTGATGCGTGATCTGATTACGTGATCTCCAAATGGCCTCCATAGCAAGCACGGAAAAAAGAGAGAACTCCTTAGCTGAATCACGCGGCACAAAGTTTGCATCATTCGAACACAGAATCTTGATCCACTCCATTACAGAAAGATTAATGAAAGGTTCCAATCTGAAGTTCCAATGAGACGAGAACCAGATTTGGGTCGCAAACGGGCATTCAAGAAAAAGGTGATGGAGAGATTCAAGAGCTGAATTGCAAAATGAACACAAAGAATTCTCAATCAGCATGACATGACTCAAACGCTCCTTAGTAGGGAGGGAGTTAGTGACCGCTCTCCAAAGAAACAACTTAGAGCGATTATGAAATTTGGACTTCCAAATTGCTGCGCATAGACGGTTATCTTCGCTGGTCGGATCTCTGAAACGGTGAGAAAAAATCACAGAATATGCACTTTTTGTTGTAAGGGTTCCTTTCCTCGAGGGAGCCCAAAACAAGTGCGCTGATTCCGCACCCGGAATGATAGGAATTTTTCGAATTTTCGCCACAATGGCCTGCTCAAACAGAGAAGAAAGAATGACAATATCCCATCGGTGCGCTTGCTCGTCAAAGAGCAATGACACTGATGCAAATTGAACAATAGAAGACTCGCTTAAATGCCGAAAACACGGAATACAAACTTTTAAGCCCGGGATCCACGGATCCAGCCATGTAAACAATTCAGACTTTTCAAAGACTTTAAAGCACGCCCCTTTGCGAATCACCTCTCTACCTTTAGAGACCCCCCACCAAAAAGAAGAGCAACCGGAGAAACTCTTGACAGATTCAAGAAATCGTTCACTCCCCAAATATTTAGACGCAAGTAAGCGGGATCACAAGGATTCCTCCGGATTAAGACAAAGATTCCAGGAGAACTTAGCAATCAAAGCACGGTTAGTAGCTTCAACTCGACGTAGTCCCAGACCACCATTGGACTTAGGTTGACAAATAGATTCCCACGAGAGTAAGTGGATAGTCTTCTAATCTTTTTTGTTCGACCACCAGAAACGTTTCATCTTTTTATCCAAAGAACGGCACAACCAAAGCGGGAGCAAAGAGGAGCTCATACGGTAAATCGGTTTAGCTTGAACAACCGATTGAAGGAAGGTCAGTTTACCGGCTTGGGAAAGGTTGCAAGCTTTCCAATTCGACAACGCAACATCAAAGTTGTTGAGGATCTCCTTATTAGCACTGGATTGTCCCTTGAAGTTACAAAATGAGAGGCCAAGATGTTTTTGCTTATGATCACATTCCTTATATTTGAGCACCGAAAGGACTTGTTGCTTGGTTTGAGGCATTGTGTTCTTGCTGAAATGAATAACTGATTTGTCAATGTTAGCCTTCAAGCCCATCCAATGGAACAAGAAGTCCAAAATAGCCGCAAGACAATCAACCTCTTCATAAGAAGTCCTACAAAATATGAGTAAATCATCAGCAAACATAACATGGTTATTCCAGGGGGCGTTACGAGCAATCTTAACCCCTTTGAGAGCTCCTTTATTTTGTGCCTGAAGGAGCAACCGACGCAGAATTTCAAAGTAGATAATAAACAAAAAAGGCGACAAAGGGTCTCCTTGACGGATTCCCCTTGACGCCGAAAAGAAACCAAACGGGCTGCCATTAATGAGGACCGAAAATGAGGCTGAGGCCACACAAGTTTTAATCCAGCCAATGAACAAATCATCAAAACCAAGGACATTCAAAATCGAAAAAGAACAGACCATTTGACATGGTCGTAAGCTTTAGCCATGTCGATTTTCACTGCCATGAAACTTTTCCTCCCTTTCTTATGATTAAGATAGTGAATAATCTCTTGAGAAATTATCGCGTTTTCCGTGATAACTCTACCTGGGACAAAGGAAAGCTGATTGGGGGAGATGATGCGTTTGAGGAAGGGTTTAAGGCGAGAAAAGATGATTTTGGTAATGACTTTATAAGAGACATTGCACAAACTTATAGGACATAATTGATCAACATACACCGCTGAGGGTTTCTTTGGGATAAGAGCAAGGAACGTGTGGTTGAGAGCAGCGGGGAGATGGTTGTCAGTGAAAAATGAGTGTATACCATCCACAAAGTCAGTCTGGATGGAGTCCCAAAAGTGCTTATAGAAGAGTGGAGACAGACCGTCCGGACCAGGGGCTGCGTGAGACTCTAAGTCAAATAACGCCTTCTTAATTTAAGTGTCCAATGGAATAGCACACAAGAAACTGTTATCGGCCGGAGACAAAACAGTTTGAAAGAGGAGTTCAAGAAGGGAACTCACTGGAGGAGACCTTTGATTGATAGAAGAGTAGAAGAGGTCCCTGTAAAAGTTGCAAAACCGTTTCCCAATCTCCTTCCATGTGTGCACAACAAAATCGTCAAACATTTTAATGGAGTGGATAGTGTTCGACTTACGACGAAAAAGTGTGGAATGGTGGAAAAATTGAGAATTAGCATCACCTTTTTGAATCCACGTAATTCTGGATTTCTGCCGCCAAAGTTCAACATCCAGTTTCAATGTCTCATCAAGATCAGATTGCAATGAAATCTCCCACTCACGCGTATTCGTAGTCTGAACAACCTCTTGACATTTAGCAATTTGGTTAACTAAAGAGGCAATACGATCTTGAACACGCCTGAACACCTTACGATTCCAAAGAGTGAGGTCCTTTTTAACTTGGTGGTATTTGGAGAACAACTGATTCAACAATGGTCCATATGACTGTTTAGACCAAGCCTTTATCACCACACGTGGACAATCCGGATGTTCAAGCCAAATGGAGAGGAACCGAAAAGGTTTTGGACCCGATGCATTCTGGGGAAGCAACTCAATGAGGATAGGCTTGTGGTCAGATTTAAGAGCCGTTAAATGAAACACTGTAACTTTGGGAAACAGGGAAAACCACTCTGGATTCGAAAGGGCACGATCTAACCTTTCTTGAATGTTCTCACCATCTGTTCGGTGATTGTTCCAAGTGAACTCAAAACCATGGAAGCCAAGGTCCATCAACTTAGCATAATCGAGGCGAACTTGAAAGTCATTTGACGAAGAAGAAGCGAAACCACGACCTCCCAATTTATCCGACAGAGACAAAATAAAGTTGAAATCACCAAAGGCAAGCCACAGCATCAAAATAGCGTCAGCCAAACGCTCAAAATCATTCCAAAAACAAGTTTTATCAGCTGCCCTAGTAGGACTGTAGATAGCCGTTAAAGCCCATATAGTCGAAGATTGAGGGAGATACACACTTCCCCCAATAATCCAACTGGATTGCACAAAGCAAGAGAAAATAATAACATCAGACCAGGTAAGACAAAGGCCTCCCGATAGACCAACAGCTGGAACAATGATGCTATTTACAAGATTATGAGACTGGAGAATAGAGAGAAGAGGAGAAGAGTACGAAATTTTGAGTTCACAGAGAAAGAGAATTTGACGTTTATGTTTTTTTAGTAATGCTGTGAGGGCGCGTTTTGCCGCCGGACTAGCCATCCTGCGACAATTCGAGGAAAGTATAGACATCGGATTACTCCTCCAGCCCCTCGGGACTGGAAACTTCACTATCGTCGGAGATGAGAGTGATAACAACTTCTTGTTTGTTATGGAAAATAAACACCAAGGTGTTCTCTTCCACTTCATTAATTTCCACGGGATACTGTAGCTTCCAAGCTTTAAGAAGAGTGAATTTTACAACAGAGAGATTATGTCTTTTTCTAGACAAGACTTTGCCAACAATGGATATGGATAGATTGTTCTCATGGGAGCTGTTGGGTTCTGTGAGGTTTGGATTTGGTTGAGGGTTTGGAACAGTAGCCATGAGAGGGGGAGGACAAGGGGGAAGGGAGCAGAAATGACGATAATGGGAAACCACGAAGCTCCTACCAACATATGGAAACGTAGTTTTGCGCTAAAATATCTCCTACTATCCAAACAAACTTGCATCTCTTTGAGAAAACAATTACACATATTTTCACAAGTTAATAAAGCCTAAAAAACATCACTTTTTAGGTCTTATAGTTAAAAGCCATTACAAATACCCAAAATAGAGAAGAAAGATGTTAAAAAAAGATGGAAATTCAAAACTCCACAACTACTAGCTGCATTTTCATTTTGATCATCTCTCTTCAAATCAATTTTGTTTTTCTTCAAATTCTTGTTACACTGTTCATCCGATCATCGAAGTTAGTGAACGAAACACAACTTCGTCAAAAGGAATGGTGAGTACTATTTCATATTCGACTTCAAATACCTCTTTGGCGTTTCTGAGTGAGCACGGGAACTCGGAGTAAGCCAAGAACGAGATTGAAACGATGTATCTGCTTCGATTCTCACCCACATACCCCGCGAAGTGGCCTTTCAGGACATATATTGGAAGATAACTGTTTCCATAATCATCATCGTATTCATGTTGTTGTTTCTTGCCTAAACACAAACACCTTTTTGGGACATCTATTTGTGTATTAGAAAAGTGCACATAGCATTTTCAGAGATTGAATATCTCACTTTTCAGCCATCTTTTCCTTTTCAATCATTTTACTTAGATTATACTTGAATGTCAAACAAAGCCTTTATTCTCTCTGCACCAAAAAAACGTGGTGTAATATTGTAAGTGCCATAGAGAATGTCATAATATGCTGTTGAAGATTTGGTCTCGGGTACATGTGGGTTGTATGAGCAAAGGACACATAACCATAAATGGAGAAATCCCTTCATACATATGGTAAGTAGATACATACACGGTAGTACTCGATAGTAACTCATGCAACCATTTAACGAAATTGAATGTGAAATGATCACAAATTAAGAACGAGACACTTAATTAAAGCGAACTCCTTTTCATTAATTTATGTGAAAACACTTAATTTAAATTTTTGTTCATGTTTGATTGATGTTGAAACATTGAATCTGCTTCTCAATGTTGAGTTTTTGAACCGTGGGTTGAGTTTAATTTTGATAATTTGTTAAGAAACATAGTAGAAATATTCAGGGCTTGATGAGCTTGACAAAATAGAAAAAAGGAATATTGACTCGATAAGTATTTAATTTTGCTTTCATTGATTTTATCTTATTATTTATTCAGAAAGTACAATATTTTACATAGTTTTCATCTTTAAGCTATGTCTTTTTGCATATTAAAAAAGTGAACATAATAAATAATATAATATTTGTATACTAAAAAAGTGCACTTGATAATTATAATATTTATCTTTTAAAAAAGTGCATTTAGTAGTTGTAATATTTGTGATTAGAAAAATGTACATAGTAATTATAATATCCGTAATTACTAGAATTGTTTTCAACAACAAGCACTACAAGAAAAAAGGGGTCATTAGGGACCGCAAATTAGCGACCGCCAAGCGGTCGCTAGTCTTCAGCGACCGCTGAAGACAACAACGACCGTTAAGCAGTCCCTATTGAGGTCATTAGGGACCGCAAAATAGCGATTGTTAAGCGGTCTCTAATGACCTCAATAGGGACCGCAATATAGCGACCGTTAAGCGGTCGCCATACTTTTGAATAATAGGGACCGTCTGGGCGGTCCCTAATGTAGAATAATAGGGACCGCCCAGACGGTCCCTAATTTTTACAATAGGGACCGACCAGACGGTCCCTAATTTCTACAATAGGGACCGTTAAACGGTCCCTAATGACCTCCAGAAAAAATAAAAAAAATACATTTATATTCCGGATTAAATCCGGAATATAATTGTTTTTTTATGTAAAATTGTAATTTTAACAAGATCAAAACAATAAAATGATGAATAAAAAGTTAATAGAATGACAATTGACATGAAAGAATAAAAGAATGTGAAAAGATGAATAAAATGAGTAATAATATAAAATGAATGAAATCAAAAAACAATTGACAATAGGGACCGTTAAGCGGTCCCTAATTTGACATTAGGGACCGCTTGGCGGTCCCTATTGTTAATTTAGGGACCGCTTGGCAGTCCCTACTGATATTCATACATCAAAATTATGAATTTTTCGATGGTTCGAGGTGCCGCGTTGTATATTTAAAGTCATAATAACCATTGGAATAGTTAAAATAACAATAAGTACAACGACACATTGTATATCTAAACATTATACAAGGAGAACGGGCCGCTTTGAAGATTCTCCTACTGTTTTGTACGACGAATGACATAATGACAAATTAATTCGATCTACATATATACGTATAATTAATGAATACTTGATCTAATGATTATGCCTCATAATCGTATCTATGCTAACGTTTATGAAGTAAATCATAAACACGGATAATAATTACAACTAACTAATGATAATTAATTAGTTGTACATTTGTGAAATATATCTTGAACGTTAATAACTCGATCAATCGCAATTAATCTATTATTTCACAACTAATCTACTATAAGGTTGATTTTGCAATCATTTATTACTTCAATTTATATATTACAATGAGTTTGGTTGCTTACAATCACAAACACAACAACATCAATTAAAAAAATCGATTTTTAAGTATGAATATTAGTAGGGACCGTTAAGCGGTCCCTAATTTGACAATAGGGACCGTTAAGCGGTCCCTAATTTGACATTAGGGACCGCTTAACGGTCCCTAAAATCGAAAATTTTGAATTTTTGGCGAAATGTTTTGGCGGAAGTGAGGGGGAAATTTGAATTTTCACCAAATCAAATCTCAACCGTCGATGAAATCCTAATCTACGGTCATAAGTATCCATCATGTCTTTAACACGGATCGCCATCTTAAACCGTCGATCATCTAAAATCATCCAACGGACAAAAATCAATTGAATATATATATATATATCTCACCACTCTTACACCCATTTCACTATCTCCAAAAAACACTATCTTCTTTTCTTCTTTTCACCAACACAAAAACACTTAATTTTTTTTTTCTTATTTTCACCAACACAAAAACTTTTCTTCTTTTCACCAACACAAGATTTTCTTCATTTTCTTTTCTTTCACTTTCTTTATTTTGGATCTTCATTTTCTTTTTTTCACCAATACAATCTTTTTTTCTTATACTTTCTTTATTTTGGATCTACATTTACTATTCTTCACTTTTGATTTCATGTTTTTGATTTCATTCATTTTATATTATTACTCATTTTATTCATCTTTTCACATTCTTTTATTCTTTCATATCAATTGTCATTATATTAACTTTTTATTCAATATTTTATTGTTTTCAATTTGTTAAAATTACAATTTTACAAAAAAAAAACAATTATATTCCGGATTAAATCCGGAATATAATTGTAGTTTTTTTTTTTTTTTTCTGGAGGTCATTAGGGACCGCTTAACGGTCCCTACTAATATTCATCGTGTGAATATTAGTAGGGACCGTTTGACGGTCCCTAATATCAAAATCAGGGACCGTTTAACGGTCCCTATTGTAAAAATTAGGGATTGTTTGGGCGGTCCCTATTATTCCACATTAGGGACCGCCCAGACGGTCCCTATTGTTAAATTTAGGGACCGTCTAGGCGGTCCCTATTGTTCCACATTAGGGACCGCCCAGACGGTCCCTATTATCAAAAAGTATGGCGACCGCTTCACGGTCGCTATACTGCGGTCCCTATTGATGTCATTAGGGACCGCTTAACGGTCGCTATTTTGCGGTCCCTAATGACCACAATAGGGACTGCTTAACGGTCGCTATTGGCAAGCGACCATGGTCAATAGCGACCGCTAGACGGTCGCTACCCCCTCAATAGCGACCGCAAGAGGGTCATTAGGGACCGCCCAGGCAGTCCCTAATGACCCTTTTTTCTTGTAGTGAAGAACACTCATGGGAACAAATATTTCTCTATGTGACAACTAAACATAATATAATCTAGTAAATTTTGAGTAGAGTTTACCTGCAGGGCTAGCACAACTTGAAAAGTTTCTTCATATTCATTTTCAAGACTTTATTTCTATTTTTGTGGACTTTACTGTCACTTCGTTAGAAAATTTAATTTTTGGTTTATGGTTGATTGATGATGAGACATTGAATCTAGTTCTTAGTGTTCAGTTCTTGAACTCATAGTCCAATTTCATTTTGATAATTTGTTAGGAAACAAGTAGAAATTAATGTGGGCTTGAGCTTGGCAAAAAAAAAAAAAAATATGACTTGATGAGTATTTAATTTTGTTTCATGGATTTTATGTTCTCATTCACTAGAAATTGCATAGAATTATGATTATTTGTCCCCGGGAGTACAATATTTTACAAGTCTTCATCATCCTGCCATGTATTTTGTATATCAGATAAGTGCACATAGTAAATATAATATTTGTATATGAGAAAAGTGCATATAGTAAATATACTATTTGTATATGAGAAAAGTAGACATGGTATATATAATATTTGTATATTAGAAAAGTGCTTCTAGTAATTAAAATATTTGTATTTTTGAAAAATTGCACATAGTAATTGTAACTTTTATGTATTAGAAAAATGCACATAGCCTTTTCACAGAGTGAATATCTAACTTTTCAGTCGTCCTTATCTTTCAGTCATTATACTTAGATTATTTTAAATGACAAACAAAGTCTTATTCTCTCTAGACTTAAAAAATAGCATAATATTTTAAGTGACATAAAGAATGCCACACGGATAAGTCATATAATATAAGATTTGGCCTCATTTTTTTGTGTTTAACTTGGAGTGACCGAGTGAGAACCATTTCATTGTGAAACTTCAACTTGATAACCCTTTTAATTTTATATTCTACGTATTCAGCTATTATTATAAGTCAACATTAAGTTATATTTTGAGTTAATGTGTTTATATGTTGCTTAATATTTTTACTTATTAATCATTAAAACAAAGATTTTTATCTATTGAAAAAGAAAGAGTATTTTTATTATTAAATACAACATACGCAGTAAAATGTGTAAATCTCGTCAAACTCCCTCACGTAATTGTGTTTGACACTTTGTATCCTAAGATTTGAGATGGAAAAAAGTGCCCCTTAAGATATTTTATTTTGTGCTAACGCCCGCACTTAACTTTTTTCAGCCAAAAAAAAGAAGAAAAAGGGAATATTTCGACATAGATTCCACCGGGGCAAAAATTCGTTTAGTCCTTTAACTTGGCCTCATCGCCAATTTCGTGTACTAACTTGGCGACCCGTCAATTTAGTCCCTAAATCCCAAAATTTTCACCAATTTAGTCCTTTTTTGGCGGAATTTTAAAAATTGATCGAAAAAAGCTGATGTGGCAGACATTTCACCGATTTCCTCCAATTCTGACCAAAATTATTAATTTTTTATTCTATGACATGCCGCCTCAACCAAAATTAAAGAAAAATATAAAAAAATTTGTTGTTAAACATGTAGTAAAACAGAAAACCTTTATTGTTAACTTTATTATATAAATTATAAAAATTTATTTTAAAAAACTCTAAGTTTTAAAGAAACCCAAAAAATAAAAAGTGAAATCTTTATAATTTACTTTATTATATAAATTATAAAACTTTATAATATAATTCTAATTTAAATAACTTATTTTTTAATAACTAATAAATTTATAATAAAAAATAGGAAATAAGTAAGTTAGATTTATATAATTAAATTTACTATATAGATTAACTTTAAATAACTTATTTTTTATAACTAATAAGTTTAAAAAGCCAAAAAAAAAAAAAAAACAGAAAAATAACCTCCCCCCCCCCCAACCACCCCACCCAACACCCATCCCCCACGCCAAGCCGACCACCACCACCACCACCACCAATTCAAAAGAGGATCAGAATTTCGATTCCATGCTTGTTGCCAGTAGTTTCGAAGTGGTGGTGGAGGGTGGGGTGGTGGTGGTTTTGGGCGTACGGGGGGTCGGGGTACTTTTTTCTGTTTTTTTTATATTAGCTATTAAGAAAATATATTTTTTAATTATTAAGAAATTAAGTTATTTAAATTAGAATTATATTTTTTTTTATAATTTAAACAAATAAAGTTAACTCATTAAAAAAGGTATTATTAATAATTTATTTTCTTAAAATTTATTAGTTATTGAAAAGTTAAGTTTTTGAAAATTTGAATTTTTGGAATTCTTATTTTTTTTTGTTGAATTTCTCTTTTTTTTTTAAGTTATTTCGTTGACTAGGCAGTTATGTGGCAAAAACAAAAAAAAATGGTCAAAATTGATGATCGATGGTCAAACCATCGCCATGTCAGCAATTTCCGGCGGCAATTGTAAGTCCGCCGTAAAGTGGACCAAATTGAAGAGGAATTTAGAATTTTGGATTTCCACCCCGGGAAGGATTTAGACTTGAATAAGTATACTGAAGGAAGAAGAGTCCTTCCAAGTTACTTTCATAGTAAGAAGGCCGACACCTAGAGAGACTAAGAAACACCAATCACACCATAATAATAATAATAATAATAATAATAATCCTTTCACCACTTTGATTCTTAAGGAACCCGTTGAGCGCGAGAAGGAGACCTCAATTCTTGATATGGCAAGTATTAGAAGTACTCCGCATAAGGAAATATTGGAAGAAACTAACATCGTAGACCTGTTGGGACAACAACAACAAGTCAAAGTGCGAGCGGTAGCAAGAGAAAAATTGACCATCATGAGGTACGAGGAAATTCGTTTCGAACTGGGGGTTAATTGCGAGATGGGTGGAAATTGAAATTCTGGTGCACTTATTTCAAAGCCTCTCCAAGAGATTATGAATAAACCCGGAAGTAAATCGAGTTCACGTAATGAAAATTTCGCCGATGGTGTGGGAGATCGAGACCAAAATTCACAGTGTGCAGCGAGCAGAAAAAACCAAGGATGGTGGCAACAGACGACGTTGAGTGTTTGGGAATTAAGGAGACATGTGTCAATGATGCTAGAAACATTGAAATAACTAGTTGCATATGGACGAAATCTCATATTGAGAACCCGATGATGTTGCATCACGTCTATAATTGTCGTATGAAGATCATCTCATGAAATTGTAGAGGTGTGGGGGATGGAGAGTTTCAGAGAAACTTTTGGGAATTAACTCGGTTGCATAAACTGACTATGATATTCGTTCTTGAAACTAGGGTTAGTGAGGATCATGCCAAGAAAATTGTTCCCAGACTTGGGTTCTCTGATTTTATCATGGCACCAAACACGGAGATGGAATGAGGCATATGAGGGAT
This sequence comes from Linaria vulgaris, assembly GCA_948329865.1. Taxonomy (NCBI): domain Eukaryota; kingdom Viridiplantae; phylum Streptophyta; class Magnoliopsida; order Lamiales; family Plantaginaceae; genus Linaria; species Linaria vulgaris. The sequence goes on from OX415254.1 coordinate 94,468,429, forward strand.
GTGGAATGAAAACAAATTTGAGGTGAAGATTAAACGGGTGGAAGATCAGGCCATACATGCCCTTATTAGGCCTAACGCATCAGATAGGTGGAAATTATCCGGAGTGTATGCTCGACCTAGCAGAGCCTATAAAATTCGAGTCTTTGATAATCTAGTGAAAGTTGCGGAGGAGGATGAGATACCGTGGCTCATGCTGGAAGACTTCAAGGAAATAGGGCTTGCGCACGAAAAGGAAGGTGGGCGCACGACTTTGGTAAGTCGTTTACGTTTCTTTAATAATTACATGAATAGATGCGGTCTTACTGATCTTGGATTCTATGGTCCATCGTTTACATGGACGAACAAATAAGATAACGATGTTATTATTAAAGAGAGAATTGACTCAGCGATGGCTAATCAAAGATGGTTAAATTTATTTCCGAAGAATATGGTTGTTCATCTCCCCAACACAAAATCGGATCATCATCCAACAATCACTTATTGTCGCGGTTTGAGAACTTTGGTTAGTGAACGTTTATTTCGATTTAAAGCAGCATGGCTGTCCTCTCTCCTCACCCCCCAAGATTGTGACGGGATGTTGAGAAAGATATGGGATTCAAAACGGACATCCTCGAAGCTATTAAAAAAGTACCAAATGTATTAGGGCCATGGAATAAAACTTGTTTGGGAACATTTTCAAGAGGAAAATGAGAGTTGTAGCTCGGATTGGGGGAATATAGAAGGACAATATTTGTGGTAAAAATAATATTCTCACCTCGGTGGAAAATAGCTTGATCATGGAATATAATGAAATACTCGAACAAGAGGAGAGAATTAAATGGATCAAAGAAGGCAAGAGGAACACAAAATTCTTCCATCAAGAAACAGCAACGAGGAGAAGAAAAAATAAAATTGTCATGCTCAAAGTGAATGGTATATGGGAAAATGATGGTGTCGCATTAGAGGAGCATGCACGCACATACTTTGAGAGCCTATTTGCATTAAATGATGTGATTCGGCAGCAAAGCTCCTCGCGTCCTACTTATCAGATGCGACTAACAAATGAGGAAAAATTAAATATAGGTCGCATGGTTGATCTCGATGAATTGAAAGCAGTCGTTTGAGCGACACATCCACTCAAATCTCCAAATTAGGATGGTCTTCAAGTCTTATTTTACCAAGAGAGCTGGTCATGGATTAATAAATCTTTATTAGATTTTATGACCAAGGAGTATGAGAATAGAGAGCTCAACAAGAAAATATGTGAAGCTCGTCTATGCCTTATCCCCAAGATTCATAATCCTGAGCTAATACCCCAATTTTGTCCAATCTCGTTATGTATAATGATGAGACTCAACGAAATTATGCCGCGCATCATTTCGTCCACTCGGTCGAGTTTTATTAAAGGGAAGAGCACACATGATAATATCTCCGTCTTATAGGAAGTCTTTCATTCATTACGATCTAAGAAGAAATATAAAACTGGAGATATGATAACGAAATTGAATCTTGAAAAGGCCTATGACAAGGTCAACTGGAATTTTCTTGAAGATACCCTGCGAGCTTTCGAGTTTTTAGAGAATATGGTTGAACTCATAATGTTTTGTTTTCGTAGCGCCACAATGAAGATCCTTTGGAATGGGACACCTCTTGAGGCGTTCAATCATACGTGCGAGCTGCGCCAAGGAGATCCGTTGTCCCCATACTTATTTGTCCTCTGTGTAGAAAGACTGTCTTATATGATTCAAGATGAGTGGGAGAAGAATAAGTGGAAATCAATTATGCCGTGTCAAGGGGGACCCAAAATCTAGCACATTTTCTCTGCCGACGATCTTGTCGTGATGGGAAAAGCGAACCAAAACATGGATCGTGTCATCAAAAAAGTCCTTAAGGAATTTTGTGAGAAGTCGAGACTTAAAATCAGCCCCCAGAAATCAAAAGTTTTCTTCTGCAGGAGCACGGGTGCAAACTTAAAAAAAAGGATCAACGAGAAGCCAGTGTTCGCACAAACGTGCAACTTGGAAAAGTATTTGGGGGTCAATTAATTCATGGAAGGGTGACTAGGGCAGATATTTCCAAGCTTATGAATCGGGTGATGAAACAGTTCAGTGGTTGGATGAGTAACCTCTTATCTTTGGCGGGGCAGTCCACATTAATTAAATTCGTATCCTCCGCGATGCCTATATACCACATGCAAGCTTCATGGATTCCAAAAAATGTATGCGAACAACTTGATAAGTTGAACAGGGACTTTTTGTGTTCAATGGATATTAGGCAAAAGAAGATGTGTCTTATAGGTTGGGAGCAATTCACGCAACCGAAAGCGGATGTGAGATTAGGTATTCGCAAGAGCCGACTAAGCAATGAATGTCTGCTCTCGAAGTTGGCGTGGAAAGTGTTAAGGAAGATACGGTGTGGAGCAAATTAATACAAGTCAAGTATCTTTAAAAAACTCATTTCTTGAACGCATACTCAAGACTGTGGTGAGCGCGACTTGGAAAGGTTTAGCGATGTGCTTAGGGCTTATGAAACCGTTTTTAGGATGGAAGATTGGAGACGGGAAAACCATTTCTTTTTAGGTGGATGGGTGATATACGAGTGAGAGATGTGACTCCTTATATCGAACCGGATGAGACGGGGTTGAAGTTATGCGAAGTGGTTACGGTCACTGGAGAGCGGAAATTACAAAACCTGAGAATGGTGATTCCTGCCCAAGTAACGGAAGAGATTCGAAAGCGACTTGTCGTGATTAAAGAGGAGAATGATGTAGTCATCTGGAATGAAACATGAAACGGTATCGTCACTTGCTAATCAGCGTATTGTGCATTTCAAAAGGCTTATGGGGCTGATCGGAGGAGAGGAAATAAATGTAACTGGGTTTGGAAAGTGAAGATGCGCAACAAACTTCAATGTTTTATTTGGCTTGCGGCACGAGATCGATTGGCGACTAATTATCTTCGAGAAAAGCGCAAGATGACACACACAACTATGTGTCCTAGGTGTGATGCACCAGAATAAATAGTCCCACATATCCTTAAGGAGTGTGAATTGGCCAAGGAAACCAGGAGTAAGTAATTGTCCGAGAAATAACTCGAGGAGTTCGAGCGGATTGCAGATGCGGATTGGTTTTATATCAATTTAAAGCGAAAGAACTTCGGTTGTAGCATGATTACAAATGTGGCATGGTGCATGTTTTCGCGGTTGCGACTTGGTGCATTTGGAAGCCTCGAAATACTGTAGTGTTTAGGGGGAAGCATGAAGGAACCGATAGTATTATCCACCAAATTAAGCTTCTAAGCAATGAATTACAGTTCGATTACCACGCTAAAGGAATGTCGGCCGAAAAGGGAGGAAAATGGTCGAGACCCGAGTTAGGATGTTGGAAACTTAATGTTGACGAAAGTTTGTGTAGAGAAACGAACCAAGCTGCCGCTGGCGGTGTCTTGCGGTCGGACACGAGAAGTTGGTGTTGGGGTTTTAAAGTAAAGTTGACGTCACCTACGGTGCAAGAGGAAAAATTAGAGGCGATGAAGAAAGGGCTCCTGATTGCATGGTATAGAAGGCTCTCGAATATCAACATAGAGACAGATTCACAATAATGCCACACTTTTTTGACGTGTATAAGCACGAATGTCCCAAATAACACGTTGGCGCAATGCTGAGAGTTGTTGCGCAAGTCATGGAAGATCGAAGTGAAATGAATATCAAGTAAAGCAAATAGATTAGCGGATCATAAAATTGTTGTCGGTGATAGAGAGCAAAAAGTATTTTTGGATACTCTACTACCAAGCGCGATTTACTTGTTAAACAGAAAAAAATGTATATATTCAATGAAATCGATTCAACTTGATTATGGTAAAAAACATATAAACAAAAGACATGACAATAGGCAATTTTTTGACATCACACGTAGTTTGCCTATTTTACTTATTTATCTATTAATATAAGTCAAAACATTTTGTGATACCATCGGACCAAAAAAATTATTTTATAAACTTTTTTTGAACTTTTTAAATAAATGAAAATTGTGAGCAACTACCCCACTACTCATCCCAAAACTTCCCCACTTCCTCAATTTTTTTAACTTCCCGTAGGGGAAAAAAAGAGAGAAAAAAAAAGATAAGCTTCAAATAGAATAATCACCCCATATATATCTCTCTAATTTCAGACGATTTTGAAAAACAAATTTCACAATTAATATATACACCAAGTTTCTCTCTCTTCACAAAAAAAAAATCCCCAATTTGGTTCTTATATTTAAGCATACGGTAGTTATTTAAGTGATTTGTTAATTTCCCCCTATAAAATTTGAAAAACAAAATCTCTCAACTTCTCCATAATCTCCATTAATCATGGCAAAAAGAAATAAAATCCTATTACTAAACTACTCCACTACAAATTCACACGTTAATGTTGGATAAGAGTAAATCTGATATTTGAATTTGAAATTTAACCACCTCTTCTCTCCATTATTTAAGCAAACTTCCACATCTTTTACTTTTACATTTAGCCGTATTTTCCTCTTCTTTAATGTGAAGTATTGTTTACTTCTCATTTCTTTGACTTTATTGTCTATAAATTTACAGGAATGATGAAGCCACTGTGGGAATGCAACGCATCATGGTTTGTTTTTTCTAAACCTTTTTTTTAAAGAAGAAACCTTTATTTTTTTATACGATTTATTATTTACTATTTTTAGTATATTTCACACACTAAATTTTGGTGATCAGATGCAAGTTTTTTGGCTTCTTCTACAAGAAATCGGGTATGATGGCAATGGTCACACACTTTTCTACTCCTCTATTCGTTTATTTTTTTCTTTCTTTCTTTTTTGTAACTATTTGTAGCTACATGTGCAGATGATCATATATGAGTTTCGGATACCCATCAAAATTCTAGAAAAAGAAAGTTTGATACTCAAGTTCCCAATCCAATGTCAAAATGGGCGTGTATGCTTTAATCAACTTTTGGATATGTCTCTTGAAAGAGATAAAATATGCTTTTGAGACTGTTTGAAATTTGGAATAATCACCCGGAGCATCAACTCATATTTTCTATCTTTTCCAAAATAAAAGATCACAGCATGACCGCTCAAGCGCTCACTTTCCTCCTTAAAAGAACATTCGCCCAATTTATCTGCAACTTTTTGTGTTTATTTTCAGAATTTCAGGTAATTTAATGGTTGTTATTTTACTGGTTTCTCATTATTTTATATTTAAGAATTATTTCGTTAATTTTTATTGTTATTTTTTGATGAGTTTATCTCTTCGAAATTGCATTTAACTTTCTTTTTTTATTATTTTGAAGTGTGCAGGTCACATGATTTTATTTGTCATTTACTAGAGAACTTCAATTTGTCACTGTAAGTTTATTATCCAAATCCTTTTTTAATTATAAATTCTCGACCAAGTATTGAAAATGAGTTGATAAAAAAAATGAAAGAAGTTCATAGTTTGAAATTGATTTCAATTCCTTTGTTGATATGTGTTAGATGGTTGTTATTTATTTTTAATATTGCATTTTACATATTCTACTTTTCAGATTCATGGGTTTTTTTTTTTTGCATTTGCAGATTATCAGTTTCTTGCAATTACAAAGAGAGTTTAAACAAGAAAGTTCATTTTCTGTATAATCTTCAATTTTTTAAATTCTTTTAACAAGTTTGGAAGAAAGGAAACAACATGCCAATGTTTGATGCAAGATTAATTCCAGTGGATTTAGAGTTCAATATTTTAAGTGGATTTTAATTTCTTTTATTTACTAATCGTTCTCACTTTTTTATACACCCCATCCATCTATTATATGAAACTGAAAATGCTATTGTGAAAACCTGCCACTTTTTTATTTTTCCAAAAATTAAAAGAAAGAATCTAAGGTTTGTAACAAACAATATGATTGGATTTCTCTAATTTAAGCGATGAGAAAAATTAATTAATGAAAAATTTAGTGCAACAAAAACAAACTTAATATATTAAGATTAAGGAAAAAACTCTCATATATCAAAAATAACCAAAAAGGGAAAATTAAATATTTTGTGCGAGTATAAGTGAGTCAAGCATTATGGTTTTTAAAAGAACCCACATTAGGTTAAGGAAAGATTCTGCAATAAAAACAAAGTTATATCGATAATTATTATTATTACTATTATCATCTTTTTATGTTTACTATTGTTATTATTGCAATGATATGTGTCATGGCATATAGTATGGTAACCATAAAGTGAAAAGATAAGATTAAGAAAAATATTATGAATCAGTAAACAAAAATAAGATAGATATTTAGATGAAAAAGTTGTAGTTATTTCCTAAATATGATAAAGGTTTAATTTATATCTCCTTTTCTGCTAATAAATGCATTGGGTTTTTTAGTCTTGGTGTTTTTGCAGATGTATTGTCAATTTAGCAACATGAAGCACCTGATCCAGCTTTTGTATTAATATATATATATAGCTTTTGTATATATATATATATATATTGCGAATTGTCAATAGTTTAAAAGTTGTTAAAATATGTCATTAATTTTATTTTGATTTTTAATATTTTGACTTCGGATCAGTTTCAACATACAATTTCTTATTAAAGAGTAATTGAGAGTTCATACAACAAAACTAAATTACATGAGCGCACAACTATATTAAACACAATATAAACTCTATATAAAAAGACGCTTTATATAAATAATTTTTTATATCAAGAAAAAATTTGCAGGCGGTCTCGCGTACAGTTGGTTGCTAGTGTCTAAAAAGTAAAAACCAATAGGAGGGGAGAGAGAGGCGTAAACCAATCTAACAGTGAGTGCTTGGCCACGTATGTCTGAGCACTTCCCACCATCCAATGGCTCAATGACAGCAGATCCACCCTCTCTCTCTCTCGGTCGTAGTCACTTGGGTCAACTGCCGTCCTTTCTGGTACCCTCTTATTAATTAGTACTGGAATTAATGTATAACAAAAAAACCAAACAAGTGGTGCTTAGAGAACATCACAAAACTAGAACTAGACCGACAGTTGTCTTATCCCAATCCCATGTTATCTATCTATAAAACAAAACAATATATTTCTTGAAGTAGCATACATAAAATTCTTCAGGTAGAGTAAAAGATGAGAGGAGTATTTTAGGAAAACTAGTACTAGTATTTTATAGTTGCCACACTGGCCAGCCATGAAATGCATGAAAAAATATACTTGCTAGAAATAGAGAGGGTCAAAAACCCTAATTTTATGTTGAGATCTTAGCTTTACATTTTGTTATCTGCAATTTCAGAAATTTTATTTCCAAAAAGGGGTTTCTACATAGATCTGTGCAGAGATTTGGACTGACAGAAGAGAGTGAGCACACGCAGGCAATTGTATATTATAAATTTGTTATATAATACGTGTTTGTGCTCATTTCTCTTCTGTCAGCTTCTCTCTCTTCACTTTACCCTCTTCCTTCCTACCACGCTGCGGGCGCCATTTATAATTTGCTGGTAATTGCTTTTTTTGTTTTTTTTTGGTATCCTCTGTTATCCAATAACGTCATGATTATTATTGTTTTTTATTAATATCTATTACTGATCATATGGTGCTTTGAGCGTGACTTTTGATTTGGCATGGGAACTGGGCTCAAGGAATACTTTGTTTATATTTAATTAACGGAATTTACTTGTGGTTTTTCAGTTAGGGCAATAAAATAGTACACTATTTTTCTTCGTTTTCATTGCCGTACATTATATTTGATTTTATTAAATCTAGCTAGGTCCTTGATTTCTGCTTATCATTGTGCCTGTTTCAATTGCGAAATCTTAGGATTTTACATGATTTGATTTGATTTGGTACTTTAATTAGAAGTAACTGATTCTTGTATCTCGTATCTATCAAGAATTTTTGTTCTTATTACCTTATTTATATTTTATGTGACCTTTTAATTTACCTACGGATACTGTTTTGGTTTATTATTATTGATTTATTTGATGGGTTATTTGATTCGAGTGCAAGAAATTTTTGTTCCTGGGAAACAAGCTAAGGCGCATGTGGATGCAACTCAAATATGGAACTTTATTTTTCGTTCACTCGGAAAAAAAGTTTCTAATTTTCTATGTATTACAGGTCAGTGAAATCCCCCATTTGATTTGTTTATGAAGAAGTTTTTCCTTTGTCAATTTCTTCAATTATACATGACCTTGATATATTAATTTAAGTTAATATTTTTATTATATATCAGGTAATGCTACAAATTGGTGCTGGAGGCAGTACTTGGCTATGTTTAGTGAAACTTATCACCCAGGTAAATCTCTTTATTATGACTTCAATTCACAGCTATACTACTTATTTTGTGTTGGTAAATTGTGTGTGTGTTTGTGTATGCGTGTTTAGATTTTGTATGGATAGTTTCAATCATACGTTCTCTACACTATTTAGTATTCCGGTGCTGGTAATTTTATGAATCTAGTGGGGAGATTGAGAAATCTAACTTCCTATATAATCAACTCAATTTTTTTAATTTGAAGTTATTTGTCATACAGCAAGGCTACAATATAATCTTCGAAAACAAGGATGCATTGGTAGTCGAGGCGGGCATGGGACTCATTAACGTGTTGCTCTAATTACTCTTGTGTTTTCCAAAGATGTATTAACTTAAAATTAAGATTGATAGAATTTTATTATGTTGTGCATGGAGATGTGATAATATGTATATATACGGTGTATAGCTTAGGAATCAATTTATCTATGATGTCAACTACTCCAGGACAAATTTGGAATCTAAGTGAAATAATAGTTGAGAGATGACTTACGAAGTATTTGATTTTTGCTATAATTAATTTCTTTTGTGTTACATGTGGGAGACACTATTTTGAACCACTATATCTATAAAATGATGGGAGGTGTGTTTGAAACCGCAACAATATAATTAAATGGAAAAGCAACAATCCAGATTGGTGGGAAAGAGGCGGGGAGACTGAAAAATGTCAAGGTTATAAGAATAGCAAGTGTATGATGATGTCGGGATGGATTGATGCCTAATTTAGTGTTATGTTTTTTTTCTTGATGATGCCATATCTAATCAAGTTTTTGAAAGGGTTTGTTTCTGATGATCAGAAACTGTAAATTTGGTTATTACGATTTTTGTTTATGTGTCAAGAAAATGGATCCAAGTAAGATTGATCTGAGGTTTCTGAGATAAGCGTCGTTTTTCTGTTAAAAAATTGGAATGTCATCTAATGTACTTGAGAAATGTGATTGTAGACTTATATGCTTTAGTTTCATACCGTGTAGTTTTGATCAAGGCTTCTTTATCTTAATTAAATAGTGATTTGTAGTCATTTGGTGCCAAATTCAACATGTAATACATTGTTTGATATGTCATGATATGACTTGATTTTTAATTTACATTATTCAAGGTATCCCGACTGAACTACATTGTTTGATATGTCATGATATGACTTGAAAACTAATTTTACATAAACACTCTTGATAAGTTTCACATGATTTTGTGTAGGCAGTGGCTACACTAATTTGATGGATCCATATAGGTGCCAAATTTAAAAATAATCAATACTGTATGTGAAGAATCGTTGGGTAGGCGATATGGATTTTGTTGAATCTTATGAAACACGGAAAAAATCCTTTTTAATTGTTAAATCGAATCTTTTGTTAGTACTTCTTACTTCTGTTGGAAAATTAATCTGTGGACCGAATTTCTTCATATGATAAATTCTCTCATATGTAAGGTAAAATAATGTCCAGTGTTAGATAGAGCATAACATAAGTTATATGTATACCTAATGTTGATGTTTCTTAATGTTGATGTTTCTTATAGGTGGAGTTATTTGATTGTAATGATGAAGACTTTTAAGTTTGCTTTTCACAATGTAGTGTACCAAGTAGTTCCACTGTTAATTATGAGTCATGATGTTATGTGTACCTAATTGTTATGACAAAGTACCCAACTATCCAATTGCTCTATGGATATGACAGTGCTTGCTTATTTGTTATAAATGGAATGATGGTAGCCATCGATCTGTTTATTTTGACAATATAAATTAAATGTGCTTTACAAATTTGGCTTCTTAATTCTCTTTGACTAAATTCATTAAGAAAAAATGTTTACGCATATATAATCATTTCAAATATGTACCAAGCTCCGGCCCATCTTTTAGTATTGGTTTTTGAATTGCATTTGTTTGTTGGTATGCATATTCCCCATACGGTAATCCACCTTGTATTCCGACTTCGTGATGGAGTATATATTTTTGCGTCTTTTAACTACATTGTCGTTCTATTGGTCATATGTTACTCTGGTGCGTATGGTATGAATAATTGTTGTGGCAAATTGGTAGTTCAATATTCTCACACTGATCTTTGGTTTATGTAGCCTCTTGAAGCTGAAGACATCTTTAATTTTTCCATTTCCAAATTCATCGTTGCATCAGGATGGTCAATATTGATAAATGATACAGCATAATTCTGTCTTTAGGTCTGATTTTCAAAAGTTATTATCACAAGTTAGCCACAAAAGAATCAAAATAGTAAATTGGACGGAAGGCCTTTATCTCTCCTTAAACTTTTCCAAACGCGGTTTCTTGTCATTCCCATGATATTCATTTGGCTTGCTAGATGTTATTTGCTTTACAACCTAGTTATCCTGGCAAGTTACTTGTGTTCTTTTCGTAATTGTTTTGTGTTGTTCTGTAGATGACGATGATGATACTGACGGTGGACTACTAGTCGTTGCTGAATTTTGGGTTCAAATTAAAGTATATATTGCAAGATATTTGTTACAAGAAATTATGAAAAGCATTAGTTTAAATTGTAATATCATTAGTTTTCTAAATCATATCCCTCACTTCACACATTCGTCATAGAAGCCTCAAGCATTTCATCAACAAATCTCTCGTGGGAGCTCTCAGGTCCCAGTACTACTAGCAATCACCATAACCTTCCCTATACACATGGCTCCGTGAGTCAACGAAATGGCCATGAGGCGCACAGATGTACGCCAAGCATCAGCGTATTTGGCTGTGTCGTGATGATGGCTGTGCTGTCATACGCCAATGAAGATTCCATCTCGGAAGTAGAACACGCAAACCGAACTTCCAGAGTCAGCTCCTGTACAGGTATTAAGCTGACGCAGTTATTCCAAGGGGAGTTTACGCCTAGCAAATTGGTTAGGCTCAACTGCCTTGTGATCCCCAAACGATGCTTTTAAGTATTTCCCTCCACTTTCTAATACCAACCATCAGAATAGTAGTTTCATAGATGTGATGTTGAGCTTGCCTTTTTTCTTTTATCTGTTGATGTTGAGCTTGCCTTTTTTCTTTTATCTGTTGATGTTGTAGGTACTGCTATTGGAAAAGCAGCCAAAGTCGTGTGTTCACCAGGGGATGGGATAAGTTTGCCTAAGAAAAGGGTTTGTCTGGCGATGAGGTTGTCTTTTTCTGCTGCCTATGAAAAGCGAGAACGCTCGACTGGGGGAGCACTGAGACTATGCATCATATGCGCTGTTCTGTGACCTAAGTTTAGAGAGACTATTTACATTAAGCAGGAAAATTGTCAATGAGTGGTAAGAAGAATTGGGTCATGTAATCGTTTTTGTTTTGCAGATAATTTGAGCAAACTTTTCAGGGTCCTCTAGGGTTGCTGTTTCATCACTTATGCATCTCATTTTTACTATGGCTATGTATTTGCAAACAATGTTTTTGGAGTTCGATTGAAGTTAGTAGCCACATTTCTTGTTTAGTTCTTGTCACTATCGCCAACCTAATTTCGAGGCTGTTGTCGAGTTGAATATGTACAGCCGATGCGTAATCATGTCAATTGTGTCTCTTAATTTATGTCACTTAGATTGTACCACCAAATCAGATAGCAAAAACACTAAGCTAGTTTACTATCTATAACAGCACCAGTACTCAGAAACTGTGGACTTCAAGCATAACGATTTGTTTACAAGTGTTCACAAAGTTGGAGAGCACTTATTTTTGACTTTTAGTGCAACTATGAGATTTCGATAGAACTTAACATGCCATGAACGTGACGTTTTAAATCTCTTATGATATAAATCCTCAAACCTCTTATGATATAAATCTTGTTTTGCAGTGTGTCTACTTTTAAAAGAAACTAGAAAAGAAACTAGAATTGTGGCACACGATCCCACGTAATTAGCAATTTATTTTAAGTATAATATAGTTATTTTATATAGTAAATATTACAACTTAATTATGAATACATAATCTATATATTTTAATCTTTTTTTTATGTAAAATAATCAAGTAATGATTTTTTTCTTAATAAAAAACTTTTAATAATAAAAAAGGCTAAGATAAATTACAGTTATTCCCAACATAACTAACAACAAAATTTAATAGTACCTAACTAGAAGGATAAATAAAGAAATTAAAAGACTGATCTCAACATGGCTTTCTTTATATAATAATATAAATGCTGAATAACCTAGCAGTTTCTTTGACGAAATGTTGCGTCAATGCGACATTTTTTGTTAATTTTCACAACATTTTTGCGTCGAATATCATGGTTGTGAGGAAATTTATTATAAGAAACTTTGCGGATGAAACATATCATAGAAATTTCATACTTTTCTTTTACCTAAAGGAAAAGATCAAATCAATGGATTTGATACATACAAGATAGGGCAGCAGGAGATGCCTTGGCTGCTTACACGGTGTGCAGTCAAGACACTTTTTCCTTACAATAAAGACACTTAATTTTCTTTTCCAACAATCTAGCCCCCCATATTTTAAACTATGTTTGTACTTGTGTAAAACTAATTAATTATTAATTTTGTAACACCCCAACTATAAGTTTATCTATACACTACATGTTGGACCACCTATTACTTACAAGCGGATATATTACATCATGGACCACAGAGATTTTTATGTTGGAATATATATGTTGCCCCTAAATGAGTACCAAAGGGCGAGTATAGTACAGCACTGTGGGCCTATCTATTTATGTTGTTACTTGATACATGCATATAGAAAAGAAAACACCACACCAGCATAATATTCCTGATTCCACAATCCACAGTGTTAGCATGTCACATACAAGAACTGAAGAATATACGCAATTCCCACACAACATGAAGAACCATGAGCTCTCTTAACACATCCATTTGCAGTTGACTCAATCAACTTTTCACTTCCACAAACACAACTTTAGCACAAACCTCAGGTCCTTCAACATGGCTAGGATGTTCAGCTATACGGTCTTTTAAGGAGGATTAGGCTCCAACATATGCATCATTAAATTCATAATGCGACCACATTAGCTCAATGATCAACAGGATTTGATATTTGTTCAACAAGGGCGCTCAGTATGTCGACAGTGTCAACTTTTGTGGATTTACAGCATCATGCGTTCCGACTCAACATGGATTCAACAATATCTAGCGTACTCTGTTGCTTAGAAAAATCTTAAAGCCAAGTGCCATAAACACTAAAATAAACATAGGCAACCGAATGTAATTTCTTAATCTTTACAGGCCAAGAGTTTATTGATATACAGCTGATAGCAGTTATGCCAAAGGTACAGCATTGCAAACATATAATACATAAATAATTAATTAAACCAAGCCATGCCCTTTTTTTAGATTCCTGTAAACACGTTTTGTGATGGGGGTTATCCGTCAGTAGCCATATGATTGATCGTAAACTCAGATTTATCACAACGAACTAGAAACAAAATTGACGGATTTAACAGTACGAAGATGATGACTTCGACAACCACCAAAACCTATATAAACAGATCTACATATATATAACTGTTGTTCACATATTTACAAACATAATGGACAAAAAACGCTACTAATACATTGAACATGATAGACCTGAAAGATCAAACTTACATTTCATTAATCCTCAAATACCAATGTTGATTCCACTATCATAGCTTTGCACAGCTCTCATCTATAAGAAAAATGCAGTTTATAGAGATAAGCTAAGCTTCATACATACTGACAAGGGTAGTGATGTATAACTTCAAAATGCATAATTTAGATACTTAAAGTTTATTGTGTCCCATGTTCCCTTCTTCAAACAAGGTATATATCAACCAGTTTCTAGCTAAAAGCTTATAAAGTTAGTACAGGCCATAAGAGTAACAAGGAGTGGGATCGATCTTTCTCTAAGTTAAGACCTCATTAGTCAGGTCCAAAAGGCAGGAATGACGCTAGATGTTGGTTCTTAATCCAGATTGAAGCAAATCTAGAACTTAGTTCGTCAACAACATCGAATTGTGTGCATTCATCATCTCATGGTTAAAGGAAATTGCACCCGTATTACACTTTTTAACATATTCTCCATATGAATACTGTGATCATTTGCACGATTATATATATATATATATATAATATATATATATAGATACACATACGTATATATAGTCAATGTCAAGCTCAAAAACCATAGAACTTCTTTTGTTGCAAATAACGCCTGAAAAGGAAGTAACAAGCGCTAATACATAATGCTTAATGAAAAATGAAGATAACTAACTCACTCTAAAAAAACTAAAATGTACGAAATTACCGTGAGTTGCTCATGGGAGAATGGAAATACATAATCAAATTCCATGAGCATAAAGTTGTCAAATATTGTGTGGTTACTTAAAAGCCAATCTTAAATCAAAGTCATAACGTATTATAATATGAATAATCATACGCTATGCTCAAATATTACTTAGCTAAGTTTTTCAACATGTATTTCCAGTTATAGGAAGAAATTCATTGGGAATGAAATTAATTTGTTCCAACAACTCATAAATTACGTCTTTTTGATTCACCATATACTCAATGTCATACGAAATATGCTAAAAGAGCATGAAAGTAAACAAGACTTTGTCTCTTACTATGTGATTGAACATGGTTTTTCTAATTCTTCCCTTCCTAAAGTCTACTTCTCAAGCTAAGTCTGAACGCCATGGCAACCAATACAAAGCTTGTTACAGAATCATGCCCCAACTTGACTTGATTTTGAGCACAAATATGTCGTTTTTATCACAAATGAGTTCAGCCACTAAAATGTGGAGGTACTAAAGTGAACTATCCATTTTCACGAAGTTCTAAATTATTGACCACAACAATATAATGATCACTAATATTAACGGAACTGTGAGAAACTTGAAATGTCATCCACGAAGGAAACTATATTAACATCAAAATTACCCCCTCCTCCTCCCCCCAAACGAAAAAGGGATTTGATTGGTGGGATTTGTAATAAGATCGAAGATATTTATATTCAAATATTTCTTCGAAAAACGTATTGATCTGACCCCTTAAGCAGGCTAAGCACGTCGCTGCTTAGAGCCTGGAAAATCTCCTAATTGATCAAGAGCAGCTAGGAAGACAAGAAAGAGTCCGGTTTCAAATGTAGGATAACTTTCCCAAAGTAACTATTGTAACATCAAGCACAAGACATGACAACAATTCCCCCATACTCAAATTAAACTAGACATCAGATCCATGAAGGAAAATGTAATCGATGTGACACTCTATACTTTTACTCCAAATCTTCGCAAGTGTCACAATTAAAGGTGGAAAGACAAAATGGAAAGTTATTTTATTTGCTAATCTATGGCAATAACCAATGTTGTATTTCAAATTAATCGGAATTAAATATATGAACCACACAAGAATCTTGTTGAGTCAATGACCAAGTTCATGAATTTTACTTTAATTTCCACTCCTCTCAATTGAGTGGAACACCTTCATTTAGACGTCTGAACTTTTGGTTTTTTCGAATGACCTATATCTTAGTATGATCGTCCTCGTGCAAATATCCGTTTACTAGATCAAGAGTTTCAACGTAGTGTCTCACTGGTGCGTCTTGTATCTTCTCCTTGATGGGTATCCACCTTTTACTTCTTGTACTACTGCATATCAAATTTAACATGCGCATTTCACTTATCCCATCTTATGTGCATGTTGTTGCTTAACAAGTCGTGGCTTAACAGGCCAACATTAAGAACCATATATGATATAGCAATGCATACCTAATAATAACAAACTCATAAAATTTTCTTTTCAGTTTTAGAGGAAGCATGTAGCAAAATGATATAACTAATGTGGCGCAATATTTTAAGTATAGTCAAGTTCAAAGTTAAAATGAGCATTTACAACATAGGTTAACAATACAACGAATCTCACGATTCAGTTATCACACAATAATGTAGCTGAAAAGTATTGACTATACCACATTCTTTAGGCTTCAACTAGTTGCAAAGGTAGTTATATTTGGGCAACACAAACTTACTAAGACTTTCAACGCAAACTTTGCTTCAAAAGTTCCCAGTTACAAGGTAATCACCCAACTCAACAGCCTTGTTCAATAATAAAACACAACAAAACCCAACTGTCTATTAGGTAACACTCAGTAAAAAGATATAGAACAAAATTTTCATGCCAACTAAGCCAAAAATATAACTGAAATGGATATTGGATACATAATGTATGTGATATGGCAACTGATTCGAGAAATCGAGTAGGGAATAATGAACCAGTACCAAGCAACATTGGTGAAATCAGAATTAAGTGCCCAAATAATGCATAAAATGTATTGAGAACAATAGAAAATAAGATTTGTTTGGGAAGAGTGCCCTATACATCACACGATGTGCACAATTATTTAAAATGTATAACATAAGTTCAAGAAAAAAGTAAAAAACAACAATTACAAAAACAAAAGCTAGCATCGTTCATAGATATTGATAGAACAAGTCACATAAAATATAACTGATCTGGTCAAATCTTTACCCGTGGATCCAATTGAGCAAAAGTAAATTACTAGCTAGAGCTTAATTAGTAAAAGAAACCCGATGAGGAATAATAATATTAAAAAAAACCTGGTCGGCGTACCTTGAACACCCGCTTCGTCCTCTCCAAGAGCAACATCAAGTAAGAGACCTGCTTGCATACTATCGGAGGTATAAGGCGAATTTCATAGATACAATTACAAACCTAGTAAAGAAAATAAAAGAAAAATAATTATAGGGAAATTAAAATGAAACTAAAATAGTCAGGATAATATTTGATGTGTGATGACTGATGACTGATGGTGTGGTTGTGTGGTACGTGGCAGTCGATGCAGTCCCATCATAACTCTATGGATTACTTATCAAAGCAAGGATTTATTGATATACTAATCAAACGTTAGGTAAAATATAATGGAAGGTATATATATGGTATAATGGAAGGTATTAATTATCAAAGCAAGGATTTATTGATATACTAATCAAACGTTAGTGTAAAATATAATGGAAGGTATATATGGTATAAGTTAATAGCAATCACCAAAAAAAAAAGAGCTGAGAGAACGGAATTAGCTGACAGAAGGAAGTGAGCACGCGCGTCCACAATTGTGCTGTATTACCAATTTGCATCTGCCTGTGCTCACTCTCTTCTGTCAATTCATCATCATCACAATTCTCTCTATTAGACTGACTTTTAACCACAGATCTGAAAACCGAAGACAAAACCCATTTATAGAAGAAAAATAAGTATGGGATTCTATTTAGGGTTTAGTGTACATTGGTCGAACGGTGTGGAAACAAACTATACATGTCACGGATTATCTCATTTATTCATCATCATGCAGATATAATAATGAACGTGGGTGTTACTTTTTGGACATAACAATTCCTGCAGTACAGTGGTAAAAGGACAGAAACAACACACCAGCGTACAAAAACAAATATCTTAAGTCTTAACTCTCTCCCCACCACTTGTTTTCTTGGCCCTACTTTGTCGTCTCTCATTAATTTTATCGTGGCTAGCCAGTATAAAGTGATTTTTATTGATTCAGTAATTATAGAAAGGAAAGAAAAAAGAGTGATTTAATTAAGTCAACAAAAACACAACCTAAATTGGACTTATTCGGGGATCCAAAAGGAAAAAAAATTAATCATCATGAATGATCTTTAAATATTAATTATTTAAGTAATTTAAAAAAGTATTTGCAAACAATTTTTTTATGCATAAGAACTTCGATTAAGCGAAGCTGGCGGAGGCCACTAGAGGAACAAACAGTTACAAAAAAAAAATAGAAAAACCGGAAAGAGGAATAACTTCCGTCAAAAGATCTCGCTCACGCTGCAAGATTTTGAGTGATTGCAAACACTTTCAACTTTTTGAGTAAACTAGTTTTAAGTAACGTTAATTAAAAATAATAAAAAGCTGCTTTAATTAGCTCTCGCAAATAATTTCTAATCATTTTTTAAAAAGTAAAAAAAAAAAATAACTTCCACGGATAAATGTTGCATCATGTTTATCAAACAAGTTTTTATGACTTCAACTGTTTTGTCTGCGTAATTTATGATAGTGTGCTAATATTTCTTAAAAAAATGAACAATATTTCGTTAAATTTTTAACACTTGGTTATTCATTATTTTATTATATTTATCCCGTTAATCAAATTGTATGTATCTCATCACGTATGATATTGTACAATTTAGATACTAAAAATTACGTAACTTTTGTTGCGGCAATAGTGTCATTTGTACTGTTCCAATAACTCATACAAATGCTACATGAGCTAGTAATTATTGATGCAGGGATTTGATTTTGAGGCAACTGTGAGACGGGGGATTATGATTGGCTAATCAACTCTTAAGAGCCAATTAACCACGCTCGTAACGTGAAAAGGTGTGATTACTGATGCCATAGGTAAACGAGGCTGACCGTTCGATCAGAATTTTATCATTGTTAATGAGTAGAAAGCTTTGGAAGTTGTACGACTGATATTAAAGCACGATAAATCTTTGGGATTAGCCTTGCTATTCATCTTCACGCGCTACTAGAGACCAAAAACCAATAACACCCAACAACAAATTAATTAAGTTATCGTATAATTTAGCCCTCACCTTTATTTTCTTGTTAGAGTGGTCCTTGAATTTCCTCGTGCTGGATTCCCGGTGGTAGGATTAAGATAATTATTTTGCCACAGATCTGGATCACGCTTAAGGGCATGCAATAAGTCATACATCTTTATGATAAATCTTTTTACTTTAATGTAAAACTAGACTTAAATGGGTGTCACAATGTAAACCATATGTTCTCAGACAATAATATATATAATATGATCTAAATTTGTTGACAGCGCTAAAAATATCCCGTAAATTAAGAAACCTGTTGGGTTGCTGGGGACGTAACTGTCGGAGAACATAAATAAAATTTCGGGAGTAATTCCTTTCTTTTTGATATATAAACTCCAATACGATTAAAGCTCTGAACAGGCATTCCTTATTATATATACCTCGAAACAATAGACATCTCTATATTTTATTAATATCATGTTATTGATGTTTTTCTACCAAAATAAAAAATAAATAATCGGAGATACTTTAAGTACCAGGTCCTACAAATATTCTCTTTTCTCTTTTTAGTTTGCAAAACCCAAATTGGTTTTATACTTCCATAGGCTTCTCTCGAACTTATTTTACTCTTTATTCCTACAAATTTAACGTTTGAAACAGCTAGATGCTCATGCGAATAAAGTAAATAAAGTAGTGCACATTAATTCTGAACCTAACTAATTACTCTGAGAAGAAGTCTAGGTTCAGGGAGGTACCCTAGCTAATGCGAAGAACAAATCCAATCTTTATATAATATTAATATAATATAATATTTTTGTTAGCTATATCCCCATGCTATGCCTAGGGTTTTCCAGAAAAGAAGGTTGCACACTAAATAAGTTAAATATTACGCGTACTATACCCCAAAAAAGTGTTGGAAGGATCGAGTCCTAATAAATATTTAATTGTAAGATTAATTACAGTTACAGTCCATGATGTTTAGCGTAATCATATTAACCTCCCATGTATGTAGTATAAGGAAACTACAATTATAGTCATATTTTGTTTCTTGTTTATTATTGATGAATGGGCATTGGTTGTTCCCCTAGATCTTAGAGATATCCATATCCTTGAACACAATTATAGCACTAAAGAGAACTCCTAAATACCAAAAATTCATGTTCCTGTCCCAACTCTTAATAATAATAAAAAAAAATCTCCTCCTACTAATTCATATTTTTTTTCAATCCATGTTTATGCTTCCACGCGAAACTTTTTACAAGGGCTTATCGAAGTTCTATTGTTATACATTAGCTTGAAAAGTAATTATATATATAATATATTTGAGAAGAAGATATTATTTATTTTGTGCTTTTACCAATTTTAAAAATTATATTGTTTGAAAATGACTGATTAAAATACCGAAAGAAAAATAGAATTGAGTTCAAGAAATATTAAAGCATGTTAAAATTTTGATTCCAAAATTATATACACTAAGGGCGTGTTTGGTTTCATGTATTACTTAATACACGTATTGACAAAAAGTGGTACTAAAATGCGGATAATTTAATCCGAGTTACTTTAATATACAGTTTGGTTCTCATGACTCATATACGAATTAATTAATACAATTTTCATAAAAAGTGTTTGGTTTGCACTATTAACTATAGATTGACTCTTATGCCCCTCACTTACACTTGATCAAAATATACCATGACCCTCAGTTCAAAAATTTTCTCTGACAGTTCCAACCAACAAACAAGGAACTAAGCAGCTGACAAGGAACTAAGCAGCTGACAGATTCAACCAACAAACAAACAACTCCATGCAGTAAATTGAATTTCCAGTAGTTCTATCAATTAGAATCCATAATTTCACAACTCTGGACATCAACTCTAGCAGGAAGAGGAGAGAACCTCATTCTGACATGTGATCGCTTTCAAAGCTCACATCAATTAACATTAATTACAGTCCTTAACACAACTCTGGACATCACTTAACACAACACTTAACACAGCACTTTCAAAGCTCACAGCACTTAACACAACTCTGGACATCAATTCAGCTCACTTCCAAAGCTTACAGCACTCAACATTAATTACAGCACTTAACAAACTAATAATAATCCCTGCAATTCACCAACATTTCTCAATCCGGCAGCACTTAACAAACTAATAATCCCAATCCTCATCCCTGCAATTCACCAACATTTCTCAAAATAATAATAATAATAATAATAATAATAACAATAATAAATCAAAAACACAAATTGAGCAGGAATTCAGCTTACCTTGCCCAGTGGTCACCGGCGGCGAACCGTTGCTTGCATCAAAAGCGCGGGAAAATGTGGCGTCCATCGAACGCGAAGTGAGGTGAGCGGGGAAGAGTTGTACCTTGCGCTGCTGGAGTTGTACGGCGAGAGGTGATATCGGGGTAAAACGGAGTGGGTAACAGCACCGTGAGGTATTGTAAGCTCCATACAAATGAGAAGCGGCGCGGCGGAGTGTGGTGGTGCGCGGTGGCGATTGATGTCAAATTAGTGTTGAACAAAGTCGCAGTTTGTTGTTGTGATGAATTCGAAGCCTTTGGTGCCGTTGAACACTTTCTGCCATTGTTGAAGCTTAAACCCTAAGAGAGAGAAACCGATGCGAGAGAAAAAATGAAGAAAGTGAAGAAGAATTGATGAATTACGAGAGAAAAGAAGGGGAAAAGTGAAGAAGAATTGATGAATTGATAAACAAATCCTTTTTTTAGAGGGGTATAATAGATTTTTCAAGTGTGGTCAATCCTTGTATTAGTTAATAACAGGGGGGGAGGTGAGACTATAATACTTGAATAAAGGGCTAAAGTGCCGGGCTATCCAAGATTTAGTAAAAAGCCCGGAAATTTTATCCATCAAACCAAACTACATATTAACAAATTTTCAGTTTGGATTAACAGCTAATCCAACGAACCAAACACGCTCTAATGAACTTGTAATATATTATATTCATCACATAAATGCACGTGTAATATGCTTTTGAAACTTCATATCATCAGTCGATATTTTACATTCCAGAATTTTTTTTCCCATATGCATATGCCTATATCATTAGTTACTTGAGTAGCTTAAATAATGCATGTGTAATTGTGTATAATGTCTTTAATATACTAGTTAGAAAGTATATATTATATATATATACCATTTATTTGGATACGTAATTATTTATTTAAATGGGTATCAAGCGAAATTACTTAAACTAACAATCCTCACTGCCCAGCAGTAAATCGACTCAATCACTGGGCCCAACTTCCCAAAGGCGTACCAATGGGTGATAAACAAATAAGCTAGTAAATCGGATAATACTCGTTGCTCCTTGAGCTGCATGTCCCGATCGTTGCTCTTTGCACAGTTCAAGAACCAACAGATGAGATTATAATATCGAAGAATTACCACGATTATGATTTAATATGTGATAAATAATTAATGATTGAATACGATTTAACGATGAGTAAGAAAATCATTGTTATGAGGTGAGGTGCAAAAATAGGAATACGATGAATATATACTGTTCGTGGTTTGGTAATGGAATAATGTCTTTTCTGTCCAAGTTCCTCAGGCCGGATGCAAACGGGACAAGAACAAATTCAGAAATCGAACCTCACCTTTATTTGTACGGAGAATCTTGCGCGTTGTTGATTAATTTGTCAAACCTTTAATAACATTAAGATCATATCAGTTGACTGAATAATCATAACTCACCACAATAAACATATGTACTATTCAACTTCCGTATTGATGAAATTTGGGGAAGTTCTTGTTAAAAAAAGGTAGCTAATACTAATTTAAGTAAATAGCACATATCATTGATGAAAATCTTATGCGATAAACTTTAATGTCGTAAGGTTAAGTTAAATATCAAATATACTTTCTATAAGTAATTTATATCTCAAGATTTATCTTAAGCAACCATATATTTATAATTATAATTGTAGTTATAATTTTTTTAATGTTAGAAAAAATCATTTCAAATGGTAAGTATACAATAATATTAAGTATAGTATGATCAACTATTTAATTTGATGTATAATAAATCTTCAAAATATATTACTTAACTGATTTATGGAAAATCGTTCTTTAATTCTCTAGTACATTCAAAAATTTCAGGAATCTTTATATCAAACAGATATACTATGATGCCTTAAATTGTGTAACTTAGTTAATATTATTTTGTTTCAAGATTACCTTAAATTAGATAATATTGTATTTATAACTTATAAACATATTAATATGTAAACCTAATCAAGATAAATGCTCATGGAATATTTAAGTTATGATACATAATCATATTAGAGGATTAGACCACAAAAGTAGCCATACTTGAACAATATACTATTTATATGATATAGAAAAATCTCAAAATATTAATTCGTGAATACAAATCATATTAAAGTGATTATAATGATTGTTATATCATAAGAGTCATGTGTGAGTGATCCATATGATGATTATTTTCAATATAAACAAAGAACTTAAAGTATGTAAAGTAAGCTGAAAATCGTCGTAGTTTCGAGTTTACCGTTGATCGGATATCCAAATGAACTTCGTATCCAAATATTTTTGTGGCAACTAATCCCTAACATCACTAGGAACATATGTACCAAAATTAGAAGGAAAATAATGAAGGTTTGCTATGTTAAATAATTCTTGAAAACATAGAACCTATTTTTGGATTTTCATACAGCAGCCTACGGTTTAGGCATTTCGACCCGCTAAATCATATTATTTGAAAAATATTTCTTCATATGAAATTTAAAGGACATCATAAGGGGTATTCGACCATTAACCTTGATCAAAAAATATTTTTCTACAATTAGTTATGATTTTTCGAAGGTGCAGGGCCTAATGGACAATTTATGGGCAATAAAAGTCTTGGGGTATTTTTAGGTAGAAGTAGTAGAACAAGATGAAATAAAGACTTGGGATGAATTTTTCCTGAAAGTAGACTCAAAAATGAAGAGATTGGTAGGAAAAAAGCTGATAAAACCGAAATGGTTTGTGTGTGAAAATTGTTGGAAGAAAGCTTACTATTTATAGCCAAAAAATCATGTTAAAATACTTTTAATTAAGGTCCCACTTTAATTTCTTTATCCTTGGCCACCTAATGAAGATTATAATCGGATAATACGGAGATGTGGCTGATTTTTCTTCCATAACTTAAAATATGATATGTCTAATTCAAACAAAATACATATAGATTAATATATACATATTTTTTTTATACATGTTAAAACAATTTAGGTTAATGTCCCACTTTATTTTTTTAACAAGTAATCACTAAAATCTGATTTCAATTGTCAAAAGAGTGATGTGGCTGAGTTCAAAATCATTCACTTATGATGTGATATTATTCTTGATGTTTATAATAAAATCAAATAGGAATAAATAGATTTTTTTTACACATATTTACTTATGTAAGTTTTTTTAGGTAAAAAAAACTCCAAGATCAATATGTACATGTAAAATATATTTCATAAATATGTTTGAAGCATATAAGATGATAAGAAAATGGTTAATTTTTGATCAAGGACTAAAATGCAATTTTTTCAAAATTTGGGGTTAAAATGATATTTTCAAAAGTTTGGGGACTAAATTATAAATTTATATTTTTCTTCCAAATTTCAGGAGCGTTTCAACAAATGTGCAAGCATTCTAGACACGTCGAAAGCCTACAAATCCTTCAAATCGCCAAGTCTCCTAGACACGAGCAAAAAGGTTTACAAATCCTTCAAATCGCCAAGTCTCCTAGACACGAGCCAAAAGGTTTATAACTTCTTCAATTCAAAGCCTCCTCGATATCAGATAAAACTGTCTACAAATGTCCAAATCAAATGCTCTATGACGCACGAGCTTAAAATGCAAGTTACTCCTAGCCCACATGAGTATAAATTGTGAGTTGCAAAATAAGAAATTGTGAACTATGTTTTGACTTGACTCTTTCATTGAATACGTAGGTAGCTAGAAGTTCATTCTTAGCCTAATCATATCTTTAAAAAAATATCCACTCAATATTCTACTTCAAATGCATCCAATGTTGAAGCTCCCAAATGTTCCAAAATTATGAACTGGATTACGGTGGTTGAATTGAAGCACGACAACCACAAGAAGAAAGAGGTCGAGACTTACCCACTCACTAATTTGTTTCAACACAAGTCGTGAACAAGTCTCGAGGGGGCAATTTCTAGACACATTAATTTCGTGTCCAATTAAATCAAATTATGGCAAGTCTTAAATCCAAGAAACACAAAAAATATGTTATTTAATAATAATATTTTAAAGGATTAAAATAAATATATTCATCAAATCTTGAGACAAGGAAATAATTGTTCATCAAATCTCAAGACATGGAAAGTCTTCTCCTCCAAGTCTCAATCTTCAAGAGATGGAAAGGAGATTCTATTAGATCAAGTCTTTCAAATCAAGAAACTGTAGACGCGATCACAACCATTTATCTCATCAAGAGATTCTGATTGAGGTTCACTCCATAACTATAAATAGAGGTGCTCTTGAAGAACAAAAATTACAATTCAACATTCAAGCATTCAGAGCAAGGAAGTGCAACAAATCCTCTCCAACAGGCCCAACAATCTTCAAAGGTGTTCTTCAAAAATCTTCAAAGCGTTTTTTGTAAAGAACTTCTTTCGATCCGCCATCACACAACCATTCATCTCATCAGGAGATTCTGATTGAGATTCACTCTACAACTATAAATAGAGGTACTCTTGAAGAACAAAAATCACAATTCAACATTCAAGCATTCAGAGCAAGAAATTTTAACAAATCCTTTCCAACAAGCCCAACAATCTTCAAAGATATTCTTCAACAATCTTTAAGGCATTTTTCGTAAATAACTTATTTCGATCCGCCATCACACTACCATTCATCTCATCAAGAGATTCTAATTGAGATTCACTCCACAACTATAAATAGAGGTGCCCATGAAGAACAAAAATCACAATTCAACATTCAAGCATTCAAAGCAAGGAAATTCAATAAATCATCTCCAACAACCCCCAATAATCCTCTCCAACAAGCTTGTGAAGATTCCGAAAAGAGTTCAAAGCTTGGATGTACCATTGCTAGAGAATTGCTACACAATATTGTTATATAAAACCAGAGTGATAAGTTGATCTTTAACATGCTTTCCCATATTAAAACCAAAAAACAATAAATATGTTGTCAAAGGGAATCCAAAAAATGAAAATAAAAGAGCAAACAATGATATATTTTGTAGGGTGGAATAACATCCCGGGCATGACAGCTGTTGTCGACACAAACAAAGAGCTTCAAGCAAAGCATGACAATTTGAGCACATTAGTGAAAATGTGATATGCCGATTGTGAACATGAGTATGTGATTTTACAAATCTTTTTTGCTTAAACATGATTTTGAGTCATCTTAAAAATACACATAAAAGAGACAACAATATCCTCTCATTGAATCTTCAACTACATAAGAGTAATCCATAAGCATATTAAAGTGACTCATGTGGCACTTAAACTTTTATTTCAAAAAATATTAACATAGAAGCCACACTAGACTTAATTGTTATCTGGGCAAACAAAACACTAACGTTTTGACCAACATTGACTTTGTTTTCATAAGATACAAAATAAAATGACAGAGTTCTTGTCCCATCAGCAAAATAAGCAGTTATATCTTGTGCATATAAACTCGCAAAAACATTGCATAAAAACAAAAAGAAAGTTCCAAGTAAGACTCCCATCAGCCAAAAACATTAGTGCGCATACTATCATTATCGTTCCAAGAACTAAATTAATTGATCTTTCCTTCCAACAACATGTGTATGAACGAGGGTTTATGGTTTCAACTTTAGATAGATCTCTCCTCCCATTAGATTGTGAATTAGCTTATACACTAATACGATATTTTCACCCTTAGTCAAACTAGTCATCCCTTCCACATCTCCATGCATAACATCACATTGCTCCTTCGATGGTTCTTCATTGCTCGTGCAACAGTTGCAGTTGCAATCACATTCTTATCAACCGAGTCAATGGTGTTCTTAACAAACATGGCTAGTAGTTGTACACATCGCGTTGGTATCTTCACCATCATATTTTAGTGAAGTCATGTAAAATTTGTAGTAGGAGTCTGCCCTAACATAAATAGCATTATCTTGTAATTGTAACCTTACGACAAAAATATATACTAAAAAATCTTGTCATGATAACGCCCCTAGAGATAGTCATTTTTTTTTTACAAAATCAAAATATATTTGCATGTCGGCAATATGAGTTACGTGTTATGTAAATAAAAGTATATGTTATAATTTGTATTATTAAGATAGTTAACTGTTAGGATTATTAAGATAGTTAACTGTTGAGAAAAGAACATATAGTGATTTAGGTGTATATTTTTCAGATTTAGGCCTATAGGGTATGTGAAAGCACCGCATATACCCATTCTCCCCGTACCGAATTTAGAACATGTCAGACAGTACATTTTATGGCACCCATATATCCGAAACCCGATCCTTCCAAGAATTTCTCGTATGGGTGAGTTAATGGTACCCACTCGGCCACTCCCGTTGTTCATCCCTGATCAATGCAATAGGTCATGAATTGGTGTCTCGATGTGTTTCGGCCCAAATCAAATAAACCAATAAGAATTGGGCTACAACCATGCATAATAAAGGTCGGACTAGAACTTAAATAAGAATGTAAGCCCACTCATTGCATTGTGTAACAAGCCCAATTGCAGATCCTGAGAATTTGCTATACTATTACTGTGAGACCAATTTTTGTTTGCAGACAGAAAATAGATTGTGGAAGAAGAAATGTCGTTGGAAGCTTATGCATCACAGGTCCCAAATACAGTTCGCACTGATGTTCTCTCACAAGCTAGGCTAGCTTGTTACAAGGTAATAATCCATTAATCCACACCCTATTAATTTTCATTAATTATTGTTTCTTGTAAAATAATTTGAAGAAGAATTAGTAAAAAGGTTGAATCTTTGAAATCCCTATAGGCTCGTGATGCATTTTACGCCTGCCTGGAAAAGGAATCAAACAAGAAATCCACTGAAATTGCGTCGGTTGGTCTGCTTTATCCGGTCGAATGCAAGAAAAACAGGGCAGCTTATGAGAAGCAGTGCAGACCCACATGGGTAAAGTTTTGAAATTTATGAAATTGGATTGTGGGATTTTGGTTTTTGGTAAGGTATTGAAATGGGGTGTTTTTGTTTTTTTGATTATTGATCTGCAGGTGAAGCATTTTGATCGGCAGTACTGCGCGAAGAAGAGGGTTCAGAGGCTGTTGGATGATAACGAGGAGAGGAGAGGTCCGTTATCGCTTCCGCAGAGTTATACGTTTAAGCGCCCTTCTTCATGAATTGCTGTTGTTAGGGTGAAATGTTTACTAGGATAAGTATTTGTTAGGTTGATCATGGTATTATAGGGTGAAAGTTCCACGTTTAGACGTCTTTTGTGAACTGCTATTGCTTGTGTGAAATGCCATTAAGGTACGTTATTGTTAGGCGGGATCATACTGTTTTCATGATACGGAGTGGTACGTAACGGTGTAAGTATCCTGTGGTGGTTTATGAGCTTATTTCAAATAATATCCTGCTATTTACTCTATTTTGAAACGTGTTACTGTTAGTTTTGGATAAAGGAAAGACGACAAATTGTCCAAGACAAATGACAACATTGGCCTGATTGGCTTGGGTTTAATTTTGGCAGGGTAAAAAAGTTTGGTTCCTTTGAGGAAAAGGCAAGAGAGTACTTGTTGATGTCCTGCCAACGCAATGAGTACCTTTTACTTACTTTGAATTTATATTGAAGTTTTGGACGAAGATGGCAGTTGTTGACATGCTGTTTTCTTCGTTGTGGGACTTGAGCCAAGGCTATGGGCTTGCTGTTTATGTAGATATTCAGCTGAATGTCTTGTTGAAATGACTTCAGCATTAATCTCAAGTGGTTTTCGTAGAGATTTGTTATTTTATGCTATTGGAGTATGTATAAAGATCATTATATATTCAATCTTCCCTCAAGTTGTCCTCTCCCTTTTAGTTCATATGCATGGCAGAGAGGAAACTATTTTGTTGTTGATTTGTGTTCTTAATTTGTTTTGGTAATAATTTTAATGGTGAGATTCATTAAACGCAGCAGTGATTCTTGTTGTAAGTTAAGTGACTTGACACATGTAACCAGATAGTTCTGTATGTCGTATTTTGGAAGTGATGATGCATTACCTTTCCCTTGTTCCTCAGCCACACGGTTGAACCTGCATTTTGTTTAGAATTTATTTTTATCAAGAACAAGCGTTCACCCATGCATTGGTGCTCATGAAATTTATCTTCATAGCAACTTTACTTCTCAGTAGTGGAGCTCTAGTACATGATGAATTGTTGTTTGCTTTTGTTCGATCACCGGTGTGGTACCTTTGTCTCAAACCTGTGGTGTTTACAAACTCCCATTACGTTTATGTGTCTTATATGCTTGTCGCTAGACTAAATACTGTGAATTGTCCAAGTTCCTTTTCATCACTTAGAAAGTAACAAATTCAGCTAGAGACTGGTAACGTACAAGTTGCATGTGAGAAGAGCTTGATAAGAAGAGTAACCACTTGTACAAAAGCTTACTCGCATGCTCTTTTCCTTAAAAAATACCTAGTCTTCCGATGGATAGATTAGGCAATGTTGTTTACTCATGAAGTTAATTCATTCTTGGCCTACGTGTCTTATGAGTTCTAAAGCTCTCTTTTGTGGCTCATAATATTTTCTTTCCTACTGCAACACTGTGTAATCATTGACCAAGCATGCTAATGATACACTGTTTGGGTTTGCATTTTACTTTAGTTATGTGGTTGTACAACTCCTATTTCTGTTGAAAACTTCCGTCACTGCACACTTTCTATATCTGAATTTATCAGGACGTCCATAGCAGCTCCGCTTTTTTTTTTGAGTGGGCACATGAATGCTTATTGACTATTACTACACAAAGACCTTTTATATACGTTTGTTGTTACCCATCGATATTTGAATAATGAGATACTTACCGCCTTGGCATCTACGTTAGCATTTTGACCTTGAAAACTTGTTGGTCGGAATTTTCCTTTCACAGAGCACAGAACCATTTTTACGGTCCAAATAGACATTTAAGGCTACGGTTTCAGTCACAGGTAAGTAATTGTTATAGTTGAGGAAGAAGAATGTCAACTTAAATTTTGTTAACCCAAGTCTAGGGATATCTCGTCTTGTAATATCCAAGGCTAAGCCCTTACACCATAGCATTATTCAATATGATTTTTGGAAAATCTAGTGTGGCCATTCCTTAATTATCAAGGCACATAGATGTCTTGCCTAGGGTACTGTTTGGTAAAGAACACGGAAGTATCGGTTCGGTATTTGGGTGAGCCCGACTGAAATCAGATTTGGTTAGTTGGTTACGGAAAGGAACTAACATTTTTTTTCCCATTATTGTTGGGGCAAACAAGAGTCCCACATCGGAAATATAAGGGAGTTGAACTGGGTTTATAGGATTGGAGAAATCTCAATTGGTATGAGGCCTTTTGGGGAGTTGGACTCCAAAAGTAAAACCATGAGGGTTTGGGCCCAAAGTGGACAATATCATACCAATGTGGAGATTTCAATGCCTAACAACTGGTATCAGAGCCAATGCTCCCGATCCGTGTGGGTGTCCCAGGAGTGAACGAAAAAAGAGGCGAGCTTCGACTTAAGGAGATGATCACAGGTGGTGAGGCGTCGGGTTAAGGGGAGGCTCGGAGATCCTTTGTTCAAGGGAAGAAAAAAGTTTGTTGGGCCAAAAACAATATTCCGGGAGAAAAACTGAAGAAGGAGACGAAGACCCAGTCACGTAAGGCGCACGTAGGGACAGTTCGGTGGTCCTTTGTTTGAGGGTAGGATTGTTGGGGCAAACAAGAGTCCCACATCGGAAATATAAGGAAGTTGAATTGGGTTTATAGGATTGGAGAAATCTCAATTGGTATGAGGTCTTTTGGGGAGTTGGACCCCAAAAGTAAAACCATGAGGGCTTGGGCCCAAAGTGAACAATATCATACCAATGTGGAGATTACAATGCCTAACAATTATCGCAGTGTTTCCATGCTTGTAGAAGATGTTTTGCTTGCTTGCTTGAATTTGAAAATAATATATATAATATATATATATATATATATATATATATATATATTTACATTTGTTCGCTATATCTGTTCTAACATGTAAGTTGTGATTGATTTCTTGGTGATTGATCGATTGCATCCGTTCATGGTATCGTGTTAATGATCATGTAGTGTTCGACTGATGGCTCCTGTTTAAAATATTGTTTCGTTGCTTTAAGCTTTTCGTGACGTGTGTTCGGTTAAATAGATGTTGTAACGAGTAAGTTTTAATATTTGTTTAGTTTTCTACCAATTGATGCGGTTTAAGATGCTTTTATTATGTAGTGTTTGACATAGTGCTTTGGTTTAAGACGTTTAGTTTGTGATCTGCGACTTGTGATTGATTGTTTAGTTACTTGGCACCTCTATTGCCCATGCATGTTTTGAGTCTTAATAAATAGAGTTAGATATCAAATATAGTTTGTTTATTGGCCGAATCATGATTTACGTATTTTGTGGTGACTGTTGTAAGTTGTATTTGTGGTGACTGTTGTAAGTTGTAACCAGTTTGTGGAGCAAATGTTAGATTTAGAACTATTGGAGCAATAAACTGGTAATCAGTTTGTGGAATAGTGTTCTTTACTCTTAGGCTGGCTTAATTTGAAAGAAAGATAAAATATTGTCTTAATCGAAAAATTCAATTCTTTGAGACCAAAACTAATGTTGAACGTCTATAATAAAATCAGTAATAGATTACTATATTGTACACTTCATTGATGGATAAAAATGACTTATGCTTCAAAGAATGCCTTTCTCCTGAAGTCGTGAGCATATCATAGATACGGAAACGCCTCGATAACATTAAGGTAGGGCCTGTATTGCGTGGACTGTGAAGTGGATTACCCGAATGATGATAGATGCAGCTTGACCCCAAAAACCTTGCAGGGACCGATAGAAGTCCGGTATTCTTCATAGAAACCAGCTCATCGATGAAGTTACGATCAGCGTCGTTCTCGTACGGTACACTATAATGAAACACTTCAATACTGAAGACTGTTAAGACTCATGAATCCAATAACGCCTAAAAACTCTAGAATTACAAAGGAAACACAAAACCATTAACTCTAAATAGTAACAGTCAAACAACGTTTTCGAACACATTTATGGATTGAAATATAAAATCTAGGACAATAGAAGTTATGAATGCACAAAATTGTTTCGTCGTAGCCTGCGATAGTAGAGTTCTATTTAGATCTGCTAAATGTTACAATTTTCTCCCCGTATTTTAAAATTTTCTCGACATTGTTTCGAAAAAGTAACATAGTGATTAGTTGTCGAGTTCTCGTATGGTTTCCTATGAATCAAAAATAGGAATCTATGGGTTGAAACCGGACGCCCCCACGAATTAGCAAACATATCACAATTCACAAGGAGGACATCAACGCACTTGTTGAATACATTTCTTTCTTTGGGTTTATGAGTCTTTTCCCGGTTGTGGAATTTTGAAACAGCCAAAATGGGCCCAACTTTGCACTCAGACTTAAACTGAACAACCTCGGCCCAATATCCTTACCTTTTATTCTCTTTGTCGAAATCTCAACTTTCTACATGTTAATTATTATTACTTACTGGTGCATTTTGTATTTTATTGAAATTAGCAATAATTTCCAATTAAAATATTGATTTGATATATCATATTACAAAATGATCCCACATCTTTCCTAGCACATATATTTAAAATTATATTAATCCAAATATACGTTATTCATTTGCGCGGAAAAATTTAATGGAACCTTTCGGACATTTTTGCCACATCATTTTCCATTTATGTTCTCTATTTTAGAAGATATTTTTAGTCTTTACTCCTATTTCACACGTTTGATTCACTTGGAATATTTGTTTAAAACAAAAAATAAAACCTTTTGACCGTTTTATGTTTACAGCCTGATAATTATTATTTTAAGAAAATGTGTATGACAATTAAAGATAACACCGTTACATCACTTACATGCTTAATTAATTTCAATACTCAATACATTACCACCAGTTTTCTTCTCCATATCTTCATTGCATCCATAACGCATGGTGTTAAATTATGATTTAATAACTGATATTAATTTGCTTTCAAACTGTATCTTGATGTATACGAACCTTAAATAAGGGTTGTTTCTTCATATTCCTATATATATATATATATATGGGTGTGGCGGGGGATTTAATTGGAGAGGTGGAACAAAAAAAAAAAAAACAAGAGCAAGTGTCAGGCTAGAACTTTGTTTCCTTTCTACGATGCAGTTAGAATGTGGTTGGGGTTGAGTTATTGTATTTTAGAGGCGTACGTGGTAGTGTGACCCTACTGCCTATTCATCGTGAATTAGGGACGCAAATTGTCTTAAAAAATGTCGTAACATAATTCGCGCGCCTCATCCAAATGATTTTAACTTTTTGTTGATAAAGTGAACCTCTCATTAGCTGCAGTTGGCTGCTGTCTCGTACGCACAAAGGATCTAAAACTATGCACAGAGACAATCAGCTGCAATTAATGAGAAATTTACTTTGTTATGAAATTTTTCATTCTCGCGCTTAGATCTTCAAATATACAGTTTTCAATTTCTGCAATTTCCCGCTACGTAATTGCAGGGATTTTGCAATTCCTCGTCGAGGGGAGTCTTTATCAGTTCTTGTTACACGCAGTCTTTCACTTATAGTAAGACATGGAATGGGTACCTCCGCACGTCGGAGAAGAAGGTAAAATTTCCATTATTTATTACATACATATATAGTTGCTCTTAAAAATATAGAAGAACAATTCAACAAAATCCCAAACATCTTGATGATAATTGTATATTGGTATGACTATAGACACATACTAAATCAAATTTGGATATAGACATAATTCGTAGTTTCATATGCGGACTCTTGCGGAGCTATTGCGACTGATGCTTTGACAGAGCTCTAGTGAAAGAGATTGATTCGAATTCTAACAACAACATAATTGTTCACTTCCGAGTGTGTGATCTATTAGTAACACTAGTTATATAGAAACAATATGAAAGTTTCATTAGCGGGATTTACTATGTCAGCTTCATATTATATATAAACTTTAATTAGCACTTACTTCGAAAGTGCAGTTGTATGATCGGTCTGTACTTTCACTACAACAGAAATTGCCTTTATCGACGGCTCAAAAACCGTCGGTAAAGGCCCCTTTTCCGACGGAAATGGTTATTTCCGTCGGTAAAAGCTGACGGAAAAAAGCTCGTAAGTAAAGAACTTTTCCGTCGGACTTTTACCGACGGAATAGGGCTTTTCCGTCGGCTTTAAGCCGACGGAAAAGCCTTTTTCCTATACCGTCGGCTTTAAGCCGACGGTATAGTTCCCTTTTCCGTCGGCTTAAAGCCGACGGAAATGTCCTATTCCGTCGGCTTAAATCCGACGGAAAAGGGTTTTAAAATATTAAAAAAATAATAAAAAAAATAAAAAAAATTAAAAAAAATAATTTAAAAAAACAATTTAAAATGATTTAAAGCCGACGGTATAGGGCTTTTCCGTCGGCTTTAAGCCGACGGAAAAGGGTTTAAAAATATTAAAAAAATAAAAAAAAATCAATTTAAAAAATGATTTAAAAAAACGATTTAAAATAATTGACTTAAAAGAAATCGTTTTAATAATTGATTAATGATTTTTTCCGATTTATTTAAAAGAAATCGATTTTAAATAATTATTTTATAATTTTTTGGCAATTTTTTGTAAAGAAACGATTTTAAATAAATTTTTTATGTTTATTTGGCGATTTAATTTAAAAGAAATCGATTTAAATAATAACATTCACATTTTCGAGCAATTTTTTTAAATTATTAATTATAATAAATAAAATTTCGTATTTAAAATAAAATCTTGATAATATAAGTTTTTTATAATTATTATTAGTTAGATAATGAATAAAACATAAGTAGAAATAAAATAATAAAACAAATAATAAACTCTAATTATAAGTTAGTGAATATATATGGATAATTTTTTGTTAGTTATTTAGAATTTTTGGGAGAGAAAGTAGATAGTTTTTGGAGAATGGGAAGAATGAATGAATTAAGTGGGTAGAATAAGGGGTATTTATAGATATTTAAGAGGAGTAGGGTTAAATTAAAAAAACCAAAAAAATGGGGGGGGGGGGGGGGGTGCCACGTCAGCGATCCGTGTGATAATATCCGTGTGAATTATCACACGGATCGCTGACGTGGCGAGATCTGATCCGTGTGATCAAATCACACGGATCAGATCTATACCGTCGCCTCTAAGCCGACGGTATAGATCTTTCCCGACGGCTTTAAGCCGTCGGTAATTCACACGGATCGCTGACGTGGCACAACCCCCCTTCCCGAAGGCCTATATATAATTCGTACGAGTTAGTCTCACAATTCATTCGGTTTCAAAATAAGGTTCGTAAACGTACTCATTTTAATTTTTACGTAATAATTTTTTTTTATAAGCGTACGTTAATTATGTTTATCTAATTTATCTTTCTTTTTATTTGCGACTTAAGGAAAATGTACGAGTCATCTTGGAGACCGGTGCCATAGATCGAAGGAGCAGTTTCAGAAATTTTTTACGTGCTACAAGAGGTACGTGTATAGTTTCGAGCTCTTATTTTTTGTTCTAGTCGTACGATTATAAATATTGTTCGTAACCCCTAAATGTAGAGACGTCGTTGTGCTAATCGTTATAATTTAAAAAATTTATAGACAATATATAATGAATCCAAACGGAGATAGAGATTGGATGTATGATCGTTTGAGTGAGACATGCCGAGTGAATGAAACGTTCGGGGAAGGTGTATACCAGTTTTTGGCATTTGCGTTAGATCAAGAGCGTTATCTAGACGGTGATCGAAATCCTAGATGTCCATGTAGAAAATGCAGCAATAGGAAATACTTGGACCCTGGCAAAGTGGCAGCTCACCTTTATCGATGGGGTTTTGTAGAAGGGTACCGTGTATGGATATTCCATGGGGAAAATTTTGTCGTGCATAATAGCCAAGGGGCGTCATCGTCGAGGCACGAAGTTAGAAACGACCCCGAAGTTGTTCAGGACGAGATTTTGTTTGAAAATCTAGTTGACAACACTTTTCGGGCACAATTCGACGTTAACGGTGAGGAGCCTAACGCCGATGCAAAAGATTTTTTAAATTTGCTACAAATGTCGGAACTCAAGCTTAAGGGACCAAGCAAGAAATCTGTTTTGCAGTGGGTGTCCGAGTTTTTTACAGCCAAGATTGAGAATAACTACAATCAATCCGGGTGCAATCAGATGTACAACTTGCACCGCGAACTTTTGTACCCAGAGGATCAACTCTTACTGCCAGAGGATATGCACGCTGCCGAGAATATGATGAGGTGTTTGGGGTTGGGATACGAAACAATCGACGTGTGTTTTAATAATTGTTTCTTGTTCTACGGAGAATTCGCATCTTCCGATTACTCGGTTTGTCCTGAATGCGGGGAGTATAGGTATGAAACTATAGGTAGAAAGAATCCAGTGCCAAGGAAAAAGTTATGGTACTTCCCTTTGGCCCCACGTCTTAAACGACTCTTCATGACTAAATCAACTGCTGAACATATGACGTGGCACTTAAATTGTAAGTCGTCGGACGATGTAATGATCCACCCTGCAGCAGGCGAAGCGTGGCAAGATTTCGACAAGAAACATCCGCAATTCGCAGCAGAGCCACGGAACATCCGCCTTGGTCTATGCACAGACGGTTTCACTCCGTTTGGAAACTTCGGGAAACAATATTCTTGTTGGCCTGTGTTCATGACTCCATATAACCTTCCTCCAGATCTTTGCATGCGAGAGGAGTTTATTTTCTTGAGTCTTATCATATCAGGGCCGAGTAGTCCAGGACAAAACATTAACGTTTTGCTACGCCCTCTGATTGACGAGTTGAAGGTTTTGTGGCATGATGGCGTTCGTACTTACGATAGATTCAGGGAGCAGAATTTTCAGTTGAGGGCTGCATTGATGTGGACTATTAGTGATTTCCCCGCCTACGGGATGTTGTCTCAGTGGAGCACACATGGAAAGTTATCGTGCCCGTATTGCATGGAGAACACGAAGGCGTTCCCTTTGCAGTATGGTAGGAAAGCAACGTGGTGGGGATGTCATCGTTGTTTCTTACCAGTGGGACATGAATTTCGGCACGACATGATGGGATTCAATGGACATACAGAATTTGATGGGCCTCCACCGCGTAGGACAGGCGCAGAAATGGCAGCAATTGTTGCACAACTACCAGGAAGGTCTACAGCGCCAGATGCACCGATAATGCCAGGAAAAGGAACAGAGCACAATTGGACCCACAAAAGTATCTTTTGGGAATTACCCTATTGGAGTACGAACCTGATACGTCACAATCTTGATGTGATGCATTGCGAGAAGAACTTTTTCGACAACATAAAGAACACGGTGATGGACGACCCAGTTAAGAGTAAAGACAACTTAAAAGCTAGGAGAGACTTAGAATTGTTGACCACTCGTGTCGAGCTTTTTGTTGTCGATACCGATGATAATAAAACCTACAAGCCGAAAGCCAAGTATTGCCTTGATCGACCGCAAAAGAAACTACTATGTCAGTGGTTGTCATGTTTGCGATTTCCGGATGGCTATGCTTCAAATATTCAGCGTTGTGTGCAACAACAACAATTAAAGTTGATTGGGATGAAGAGTCACGATTGTCACGTGTTTATGCAAAGGTTAATACCTATTGCCTTCCGTGATTTTATCCCTGATCCGATATGGGGTACCCTAGTAGAGATAAGTATCTTCTTCAGAGCATTGTGCGCCATAGAGATTAGGAGATCGGACATGGCGTTGTTAGAGGAATCTATCGTGGTCACAATATGCAAATTAGAGAAGATATTTCCACCAGGCTTTTTCGATTCTATGGAGCACTTGACGATACATCTTCCATATGAGGCCAAAGTTGGTGGACCGGTTCAGTATCGTTGGATGTACCCTTTCGAGAGGTATTGGCATTATTTATTTCATTCCTTATATATTTTAATACGTATTGGCATTATTTGTATCGATTCTGAAGTTATATACTTGGATTTCCTTGTAGGCAAATGAACGGGTTGAAGAAATCAGTTTTGAACAAAGCTCGTGTTGAAGGTTCAATTGCTAATGCTTATCTAATGGCAGAAGTCACATATTTTACCTCGCGCTATTTCGGCAATACTGTTGAAACAAGGTACAACAGGCTTAGCAGAAATGAAGCTGAATTACGTGGTGCTTTCTCTGGTGCTCTGCCAATTTTCCATAGAAGAGGCAGATGACTCAATCCAGATAAGAACCAGCGGTATATTTCTCCAGAGGAGTTGAACCAAATTGAGCTTTACACGTTGATGAATTGTTCGGAAGTCGACGGATGGGTCACGTAACTTTCAAACTATATTATTGTTAAATATGGCTTAATTATATTTAATATTTTGACTCATGGATTGAAACACGGTTCCAAATGATTACAGGTTGTTCGAGGGCCTACATTGTGGAGATCTTACTCCACGACAGACACAAAGAAAGAAAACTACAATGTTCGTGTCGTGGTTTAAAGAAACTGTTAAATCAGGAGAGTACTTGGTCGATGAACGTATCTACCCCCTTGCCTCTGGAGCAAGTGCACTTACAACATCATACGGGGGCTACATAGTGAACGGATTTAGATTTCGTACTGATTCGTTTAACCAAGGAAAGGTCGGAAACTGTAGTGGCGTGTACGTGAAGGGCAGTGGTGATGGGATTGAAGGAACAAATTTTTACGGGATGATCAAGGAAATCGTTGAGGTTTTATGGTGCGGTGGCGGAGATAGGGCCCAATCAATTGTATTTTTTAAATGTGATTGGTATGATATTAGCAGCCGCGGTACAACTGTACACCCGAAGTATGGAATGCTTGATATCGAACCTACGCGGCTTCTCGCGACAAATGAACCGTTCATTTTTGCTAACCAGGCTCTACAAGTGTTCTACACGCCATATCCAGCGCAACATGTGTCGCGAAGGAAAGGATGGTGGGCAGTTTGCCCTATTCGTGCAAGAAACGTCATCGACGTATCCGGGCTATATGAGCCTGAAATCGACGTCGAGTTTAATCAGCCCGAAGACTTATTTCAAGATGATGTATCGCCGGGACTTAATTTGGGCGCCGATTTGATCGATTTTGACATTGAAGGACAGTTGGCAGATGATGAGTACGAGCTTGTTGAGGAAGTTGACGATTAGTTTTATTTATGTTTAAACCAATGTTATTTTAAATTAATGTTAGTTTTCGAGTTTAAATCAATGTTATTTTAAATTTAATGTGTAATTTTCGAGTAGTGTTTAAATTTCGAGTAGTACTTTAATGTGTAATTTTCGAGTAGTGTTTAAATTTCGAGTATGTGTGTTTAATTTTTGAGTATGAGTGTTTAAAAATATCCGTCAACATCATTTTTAAATTTTATTATTTTATTTATTTATTTATTTTAAAAGGAATAGGCTGCCCAAATTTTTTTTTTTTTTTTAATAAAATGGGCCATTACCGTCGGCCCAAATCCGACGGTAATGGGCTTTACCGTCGGATTTGGGCCGACGGTAAAGCAAGCCTATATTTTTTTTATTAAATGGGCCATTCCCGTCGGCCCAAACCCGACGGGAATGGGCTTTACCGTCGGATTTGGGCCGACGGTAAAGCCTGCCCATTTGTACCGTCGGCCCAAAGCCGACGGGCATGCCTATTACCGTCGGGATTGGGCCCGACGGTAATAATTGGGCCTTTTCCATCGGGCCAAAACGTCGGGCCCGACGGAAAAGGCCAAATCTGTTGTAGTGTTTTGAAAATGAACTTGGAAAAATAGAGATATGTTTGCAGTTATGTAGCATAAAAATCGTGCACAATAGTAAGGTAGCACTCTGGAAATATAAACTACTGTTTTTTTTTTTTTTTTACATTGGAATTTCACTTGAATTGTTTGTGGTAATTTTCACACAATATTATTAGTAACCAACACATTGAGAAAAATAAGAATCATGTATCTTAGTATCTACATCATATTTCATGATTTCATTGATGAATCGATCAATCCAAATAGAAGTCGACTCATTCAATCTGTTGTATGCTCCCAATTTCGTTC
The DNA here is from genome assembly GCA_948329865.1 of Linaria vulgaris. Classification (NCBI taxonomy): domain Eukaryota; kingdom Viridiplantae; phylum Streptophyta; class Magnoliopsida; order Lamiales; family Plantaginaceae; genus Linaria; species Linaria vulgaris. The sequence continues at coordinate 94,508,478 of OX415254.1, forward strand.
CATGTCAATCAATATGTATAATTCAGACTTGAGGTTCCAAATAAGTATTTGGTTGAAGCATTTCTTGTTGGATCTTTTATCCAATAATGTTGGATCGTTAATCCAACGCTGGGCTTATATGTTAATAATTATGTAATACGAAATGTCATTAATAATAAGCCCGATAAAAGTGATCTAAAGTTCGGTTAAATCATGTGCTTAATGTATCTAATAGGGTGTGGGCCTTTAATGGGTAGAGACTGTTGTAACTTGTGCTTACGATGATGGGCCGAAACCCAAGTTACGGAATTAGGGCACTAGGGTTTTGGTGACCTAATATTTAAAGGTGGTCATGGTCCCCAAATCACACGAGTTACTTTCTATACTACATCCCATCGTTAGTTAGATCCAGAGAGAACTAAAGGAACTCTCTCAAGGGGTTCGTGCTGATTTGGAAGACCAACCACACGACGTTTCACAAGCAAATAAGCATACGGTGTAAGGTACGTTTCCGCAATCCAGTTATTTGACTTATGTGTTTAATTCTCGATGATTTGACATGAACGCTCTTGGGTTTCGATTTCGGTCACAACAAGTGGTATCAGAGCCACTTCATGTTGAATCATTGAGATTAAGGTGTGAATTATACGTCAATCATTAATTTTTTAATGTTCTCGAAATTCAAGATTTTGGTTTTTTGTTGAAATTGAAATCTGAGAATATTATTTTCGGTGAAATATGGGTTACGCATGTTCTGAAATTTAATCCGTACGCTCTATGTGTGATTGAATTGAAGAATATGTTTGATGTGGTTGAACTATGATTTTAGGTTTCTCGAATTTGATTAGTATGGTTTTAAGGAAACTAATTTTGAGAATTGTTTTATGTGCCTTAAAGTATGGATTTTGGCTTCCTTATTATATTTCAGCTGTCACGTAGACTTTCTTGAGTTCCCTTTTATTGCTATGGTTTTTTTTATTATTAATTTGGATTGAGTAGGTAACAGCTGATTCTGGGATTTCTCCTAATTAAGAACAAATTAATTAACAAAAGAAAAAGGATGAAAATTCGAAAAGGTGTTGTTAAAAGAAATTAAGGAAAACAAATATGGTAAAGAAGGATTAGAATAAAGAGCAGTACGCCTGTGATTTGAACGCGGCGAGACCTATCTCGGCGGCGGCGTTGCTCGATTCTAGTTAAATTAAAAACAGATCAAAACAAAAAAATTCACAAGAAAATAGAATCAGCAATGAGACTCTGGTGGACGACTTCCACCGGATCTAAGAAACTTAGGTTTTTCGTTGATAAGGCCGCCCGACCACGGCGGCTAAAGGGGGGTGGCGACGAACTCGATGTTACATCGGTCGCTGCGCCTATTTTATAAACTCACTGTCTTTCAACCGTGGCGTAAGGCGCCACTCAGTTCAATAAAAAAAAGGAGGATTTGCAGCGCCGAATCGAAGAGTTCTTGCGAAAGAGGTACGCCGTTAGTCTTCTGGCATCGAAGCTGCGAAAGGACATGCCGTAGAAGGAGAGGCGCTGCAGATTTCTTGAAGAGGAGGCGGCGACGTGTTGTTGTTGTTTGATAAAGAAGATGATAAGTTGCATATCAATCCTTAATAAATAATTAAGCTGCAATTCCAGTCCATAAATTCCTTTTAAATTACAAAACAGTCCATGTCAATTGCAATTTCAGCCTATATATTTTCTAGAATTGGAATCAAGTCAAGATATATTGCAATTTCATTCTTTTCCTCCTACAAATTGCAAACTAGCCCTAATATGTTGTAGATAAATCTCCTATTACTACAAAATAGCCCTAGAAAATTCCATTTCCAAAATTAAGTGGCCCAACTATAATTAAAGTTAAAGAATTAAGGTTTTAAGCTTTAATAAAATTAAAGCAAAAGATTAAAAATTTGGGCATGGGTCAAGAAACTGGAGCAGGATACAAGTCTAGCTTGACTTGTCCAGTCCCGACTCAGTCAAAGGTCAAAATCTTGACCATTGACTTGTGATTAAAAAGGATAACCTTTTATAGAAGCCCAAATTGTTCGGTGCAATCTTGAATTCTAGTATTGGAAAAGTTATATATATATATATATATATATATATATATATATATATTTAGACATGTTAATTGAAGCAACATCTCACAAAAGTGAGCTATTTTGTGAAAATCAATTTATTTAAAAATATAACTTGCAATGTGCATGTAACTTATGTGAATGTCCATCGGCCAAAAGGAAGATCGATATTTATCAGAATTGCATGCATGCTTGCAGAATTAAACTTGTGATAATTACACGGTTTTGCATGTGAGCATAACATCGACCAAAGGTAGAATTATGTTCGACATTTATTATCAAAGTTTAATTACTGCTTCAAGATAACACTTACAAGTTAACATTTGGTCAAAGATAAAATGTTAATGGAGTTCCGGTATCTTGAGATGAGAATTACCAATATTTGAATTTGATTTTGCTTCAAGGTTAATGTGAGCATGTATAAGATTTATTTCGTTGTAGCACATGCTACTTATAATTACCAACATAACTACCAACTTAAATTGCATTTTGGTGTTAAAGAACTTCTATGTTTATCATGAATCTCCATATTGCGTTAAGGATTACTTCTCTACCACATTTAAAGGATACAATTTACCTTTGCAATAAAGGTAATATAAAGTTGTGGGAGAAAATATTAAACGCATGTGTAAGATGGTCATGAACAAGACAATCTTAGTAACCTTTATGGGCATTATTTAAAATATATATTAAAGTTAAGTTCCATAAGGATATAAAAATAAAGTTGTCCATAATGATAAGTGTAAAATATATACATTCTTGACAATTTTAATTTTTAAATATGTATGAGGAAAGGATAATATTAGGGAGTACATCTCGAAATATCTCGTATTACCTTAATACCTAAGGACAAAGCAAAATGCAATCTTACAAAAGCTGCAAATATAGCAATTAAGAAGAAACAACAAAAGCCACCAATTAAATTAGAAAAGAAAATGGTGTTTCTCATTTGAGTCTTAATCTTAAGGAGAAGCAATGCACTAATTGTCATGTTAGGCGTGCCAAATGGTGTACTTCTTAATTTGATAATTTCACAGATTAAATTAATTTTGGCTACATAGATCCATGTGATGAATAGATTAAGTCGCAGTATTTTACATCACTATGTCTATGAAACGTTCTCTAAAATGTATAAAGTCAAATGATGCTCAAAGATGCATCTATTTGCGTAATGACAATAAGTTCAAGTTGAGGCAAGAAATGTTTTTCAAGATTTATTTTCGTAAAGTCTTTCTATTTCCATCTTTGGGGATCATTATTTTTTAAATAAATTAAGACATTTCTTGATTTATCAAGTTATTAAAGAAAATTCAGCTCTTGTTAAAGTTTCAGTTTTGAAGTTCTCGAGTTCTTTCTACAATTGTGAAAAAAAAATCATTTTTTAAGAATATAATTGCCTCATAAATCTTTTACTATAGTACTTAAGGTACAAAAGTTATATTAATCTGTGAAAATTCAGTCAAGTTATGGTATATGAGATCATGTCATACCTCCTAAAGGAGAATAAGAACTCATGTTACTATAATTCTCAAACATAGGGTGTGTTGTTATAGTTGAGAGTTCACTCAACTTAAAGATCAAAACATTATGTTCATCCAAAATATTAATTTATTCGGTATACTTAATGTTTCAAGTTCACCAAATATAGTTTGTTAAATTCCTATAAAAAATGTAATATCATCTGTAGGTACATCATAAAGGGTTTATTCTGCTATAATGGTGTCACTTAAAATATGAACTATGACAAATTAGAATTTCTCTAAATTGGAACACTTCAGATTGCAGCTTTCATTATATAGAATATTAACTAAAGTACTTACATGATTTGATTTGAGAATATCCAATTAAAAGTAAAGTCTTAGTGGCTTTAAGAATATAATTCGAATTCAATAGCGGTAAGTTACTTTAAGTATTCTTAAGAAGTCTAAGTTAAAAGTTTTAGATCCCACATTAAAGTCAACTCTTTAGATGAAATAAATGTTTGGTTCTTTAAGGATGCCGAGTTTGGAGGGGGGGGGGGGAGATAGTTAAAGACATTGTCTTTCAAGATGAATATATTTGTATTCTTATGGATGTATTGAATAGGTCTTGACTTCTTTGCCATTCTATTCAATACATAACAAGTTAAGACAAAGTCAAGGAAACTCACGTTTAGAGAGTAGTTTGAAAAGAACAAACTTCAGCATCTCAAGAACTTATAACATGAAATATATACTATGAACTATTACTGATGGATATAAATAGTGTTTCTCGATGGGAACATTGATGAGACGATCTATATAGAGCAACCAAATGCTTTATATCTAAAGATAGAAAGATTATGGTTTGCAAGATTAGAAAATCCATCTGAGTATTTCAGTAAAGTTATAAATAATATTTCAAGTTTATCAAGTAATTATCTCAATTAATTTTGAGATGAATTTAGTAAATACCATAAGGTATGTGGGAGTAAAACCATAATGTAAATTATTACATTGCTTTTGATGCCCTTCTTTCAAGAGACTAGTGCAAATTAATTAATGCCCTAAAAGTTGTTCTTGAGCAAAAGGTGATAAAGAAATTCCCATATGCCTTAGCAATGGAGTGTCTTAAGTATGCTCGCATTATAATAAAGGACAAATTAATATTTCTGCCCTGTAACTATGCGGTTTTGAAGGAAATGCCCAGCAAGTTTGAGCTATTATAAACTGCCCCGATTTTGACACTGTTTGAAAAATAAATGCCCAGGCCCCGACACATCAGCAAAATCGCGCATGTGGTAGTTGACTCGGACCACTCGACACACGCCCTCTCAGAAACGCCCTGCCAGCTCGATAAATCTCTAAATGAAATGCGATTTCGTAGCATATAAAAGACAACACTTAGGCTTATTCTCCTCATTTTTTCTCTCCCTCCATAAACCCGTTCAAACCTTCTCTGTCAACCTTTCATAAACCCTAATTTCGAAATTCAAAAATTGTGCACTATTTTGCTGAATCGCGTCAATCGAAGTGTACTGGTACGTTTGTCGACTCATGCGATTCCAACTCCCGTTCGAAAAAATCAAAGTAAACCCTAAAATTGAAACCCAAAATTCTGATTGACCCCGCCAAATCTTTCATAAACAGCCTTTCTTTCTTCGATAGTGTAGTAGTTCGCGATTATGCCGAAATTGCGGTCCCCCTTCCTGCATGATAACCCCTCCCCAAGTTATGGTAAGTTTGTTGTAATTTTCGTACGAGATATTTGCATGGCCATCACGTAATATGAGTTTTGTGAGATGAAGTGTCCAAAAGTATCTTTTTGTTCTCCCAATTTTGTCACTTTGGTGTTTTTGTGGTCGGGTAACATTTTTAGATGAACTAGGGTTTTGATTTTTGGGGTTTTAGATGTATGAGTGTGTCTTTTGTGTCTTAATATGACTAAGTATTGTTGGGTTATCTCGTTACCTTTTGTAATGATCTACTTGTGCAAATTTTGTTTTTGGTGTCTCTACTGTGATGCCCTTAACGTTTGACATTCATGCTTATCCAGAACCTACAAGTACTCTTATTACACTCAATGTACATTATGGAGGGAGGTTGAAGGCCCATCCAGTAGAGGCCTATGTTGGTGGTGGAGTTTTCAAATTTGACTACTCAGACACTGAAGACATAAACATGGCACTTCTCTCCATTTATGCAGATAATATGAACTCTGTGGGTTTAAAAAAATTCTACTTTGTTAAGCAAGGTTTGTATACACTTATAGAGGATGATGGAACTCTAAAAATGGCCCTCAAAGAAGCTCTAACCTCCAGGGAGTTTGATATCTACTGTGATTTTGAGATAGATCCACCATTTCCAGAACTTCCTCATTTACCTGATGTGGATACTGATGCTTCTCGTTTAGAGAACCAAACAGATGTTAATCATACAGAAGTTGTGAATGCTGATGCTGCCACACCTACTGGTAACCTGAGAGCAGTATTCATAAATAGTGATGATCAGAGTTCTGACAGTGATGATTCTACCTACAATGAAGAAAGCGAGTCCTCCGACAATTATGATTGTGATGTTTACATTGATGATGATGTAGAAGAGGTTTACCATGAAGGTGTAATCGAAGATGTGTTTGTATGGCCTGATTCTGAGGGAGATTGTGATTATGAAGAAGAGAGTGAATACACTGATGAATCTGAGTTTTATGACAATGTGGATGCTGAGGTTGATGAGGAATATGTTGAGGGTGTTATTGAAGATGTGGTTGTAGATGAGGTGGAAAAGGAACATCAGGAGGGTGAAGAAGTAGTTGTAGAGGAGGTTCAAGAGGAGGTTGCACAGGAACATGATGGGGATGTTAATGAAGATGTGGTTAATTTGAGTGGTAGTGGAACCCCTAGAGTTGTACCAGATAAACGGAAATAAATTTTAGTGGAAGATTCTGAAAGTGATAGTGCAGACTCTGAATACACAGAAGAGAGTGAGTACACAGACGAAACTGATTTTGATGACCTTGTTGAAGATGAGGTTGAAGAAGAAGAAATCATTTCTGAGGATGCAACTGTGAACCCACCTCCTCAGACAGCAACTAGTCCACAAGTTAGTACAGAAAAAAGAGGGAGTTTAAATGGATTGGACAATGTGACTGAAGAAGTTGAAGTTGATCCTGATGTGCTTACTTACATCAAAAGAGTGCCAATCAATCCACTTCCTTATCAGGAAAAGGATTCTGAATGTGATGAAGCTGAAGTGTTTGATGATGGAGACAGATGGAACCCAACCTTCCAATTGCTTATGATTTTCAACACAAAACAACAACTTAAGGCTGCAGTAAGATCAGATGCAATAAACAATAGAAGGAGTGTGAAGGTTGATAAGAGTGATAAGGGTGGGATTTATTTCACATGTATTCATCCTAATTGTGACTGGAGTCTACATGGTAAGAAAGTTGATGGACAGGCAACATGGCAGATAAGGCAGTATGATCCAGAACATTCTTGTGGTAAAAGGTTTGGGGTAAAGAATGTGAAGGCGCCCTGGCTAGCTGAGAGATTTCTTGAGTTGTTTAAAACTTATATCAACAGAGATTGTGAGGCCTTCAGGAGGGATTCCATTAGACACCTTAAGGTTGATATAACAGTTAACCAGGCCTATTGTGCTAAAAGACTTGCTGCTGAGAAATTGGAAGGTACAAGTGCTTACCAATTCTCCAGGCTTTGGGATTATCAAGCAGAACTTAAGAGAACCAATCCTGGTACATCTGTGGCTATTCTTACAGAGGATGTTGGTGGTGAGAATAGATTCCAGGCAATGTATGTTTGCTATCAAGCTATGAAGGATGGTTACAAAGCTGGTTGCAGGCCTTTTATAGGAGTTGATGGTGCTTTTCTAACAGGTCCCACAAGAGGTATCTTACTGTCTGATGTTGGTGTTGATCCAGCCAATGCTATTTTTCCTCTTGCCTTTGCTGTCGTTGCTATAGAGAATCAAGCAACCTGGGTTTGGTTCTTGTCATTGTTGGGCCAGGATCTGGAGCTAAATGATGGGGAAAATATCACTTTCATGTCAGATAAGCAAAAGGGGTTGGTGGCTGCATTTCATGAAGTGTTCCCAAATGCGACACACATATATTGTGTGAAGCATTTGATTAAGAATGCTTACAGAGCTGGTTTCACTGGTGATGAATATGAAAAAGCCATATGGGAAGCAGCCTTCAAGGCAACAACCCCTGAATTTGAGGCATCCATGAAGATGACTGAAGAAAAACTGGGTGGCAATTTTGCAAGATGGTTCAATGCCAAACCTAAGGAACACTGGTCAAGGGCTGGTTTCAGTGAAGACTCTAAGGTTGATACGATTTTGAATAATCTATGTGAATCCTGGAATGGTGTGCTTAAACCATGCAGAAGAAGGCCTATCTTGTCATTGTGTGAGTGGATTAGGGAATATTTGATGGTCAAAATGACAAAGGGTAGGGAACTGGCTAGGACCAAGTGGAGTAAGGTCATTCCAGGCAAGGAGGGTACCAAGCAGTTGACACCTAACATTCAGGCCATATTAGATCAAGCTGAAGTTGATCAATCAGACTTATTCCCAATCAAATCAAATGACAATGACTATCAGATCAATGGTCTAGATAGCAGCCAGCACACTGTGCACTTAAGAGATGGTAAATGCAGTTGTAGGGTATGGGATTTGACTGGTATTCCTTGCAAGCATGCTGCCAATGCTATTTTGTACAATGGAGAGCAACTAGCTGATTATGTTAATGATTTCTATTCATTGGCAACCTACCAAAGAGTGTATAATTTTTCAATTTATCCCATCGCTGGGGATAAGATCTGGATTGGTGAAGATTATGTCCCTCCTCTTCCTCCTAACATTGGTAGACAAGCTGGGAGACCTAAAAAAGCCAGAAAGAGGGGTGAGGATGAATCTATGAAAGGCAAGAAGAAGGATGGCAAGGGAGAAAAGTATATCAGGACAAAGGCAGCTAGAATACAAGGTGCCAGCAAATGTGGAAAGTGTAATCAGTTGGGTCATAATGCTAGGACTTGTAAGAAAAGATTTGAAGCTGCAGTAGAGGCCGAAAGTGAAGAGAGGAACCCTGAGGTTGTGGGTGAATCTTCAAGACAGGGACATAGAAGGAACAAGGATTCAAAGAAGAGTACAGCAAAAAGTGCTTTAGATCAGAATGATGTTGTTATTGAGCCTACATCTAATTTGAGAAAGAGCACAAGGCAAAAGAATAGAGAGGTTGTACAACCTGGTGTGGAGCATACTGATGAAGCCATATTAGGGAGTGGCTCAGATGGTGCTGTTACTGAAACAACTGATGTTGTTGATGTGCCTCCTACAAGCTTGAGAAGGAGCAAAAGGCAAAAGAATAGAGAGGTTGTACAACCAACTGTGGAGCATACTGAAACAGCTGATGTTGTTATGGAGCCTACAGCTAATTTGAGAAAGAGCACAAGGCAAAAGAATAGAGAGGTTGTACTGGCAAGTGTGGAGCATACTGAAGAAGCCATATCAGGGAGTGGCTCAGTTGGTGTTGTTAATGAAACAACTGATGTTGTTGATGTGCCTCCCACAAGCTTGAGAAGGAGCACAAGGAAAAGAAATATGGTTACAACCCCTGGTGATGATACAGTTGGTGTGTCGACAGATGCAAAACGGAGAAGAAGGCTGACATTTCTAGAGGTTTAATTTTTTTAAAAAAAATTTACTTTCTTATTTTGAATTTACTTCATGGTTCTTACTTTATCATCACTTGTACTGTGTAGCCGATACAAGAGAAAAATGGAGAAACTGTAATGGTTGATGAAGAGAACAATGCAGAAACTATAAATGTGGCTGATCAGACTGCACCAGAGTTCAATGAAGAAACTGTAATGGCTGACCAAAGTGAACCTGAGCCAAAAGAAATATGCCTAAATGATGGGGTTGAACATGCATTAGAGAATGATGACCAAGAAGTAGATCTGGAGATAGAAGAACTGCAAGAAGTCTCACAAGTTGAACATGGTGAACATGATGAAACTTTACCAGCTTTTGTTGAATCATCAAGAACTGCAAGAAGAAAGAAAAGGCAGAGGATTCAGGAAAAGGAATGTGCTGAGAATGATGCAGCAACAAATGGAGTTCCTGAAGATGAAGCCCAGAAAGAAAATATTGCTGAAGATGACAATGGTGAAAGGATGTTTGAGACCTCTAGGTCAGCAAGAAGGAATATGAGGCACAGAAGAATACAGCCAAAAAGCAAAAATTGAGATAGAGTGGAAACTGATCCTCAATCTCAACCTGAAGTAACCAAAGCATACAGAGGAAGGACGATGGAAAAATCAAAAAAGGTATAACATTAATGCCTTAATACATTGACCTCTCTTTACTTATATTTGAACTGTGTAACAATTAACGACCTTAAACTGGGTTAGGTTGTCCAGGAGAAAAATGTTATCGTTCAGCCACAACCTGTTCAATCTAATGGTACAGATTCTGTGGGGGTAGTACCTGATGAGGGTTGGGTGACTGAGCTGCTTAGTAAGAAGCCTAATAAACCAGCACCAAAAATTACTAAACAACTTAGTGCATGCTTCAATGCACTTGACGCACAGAAAGGCAAGAGTAATCCATATGAAGGAGCCAGCAGGAACTATGTTAAGATTGCCAATCTGCCTGAAGCAATTGAGAGTATGAATTTGAGGAAAAAACATGTACTCAAAAAATTGATGACCAGAGGCTGTGTGTCCGGAAAGGGAAAAGAAAAGAAGTAGAGGCAACAACTGCATTTTGGGGACTGGTGAAGTGCTGTTCCATATTTTGTGATACCAGAAGTGTAATGAAAATGTACCTGAATATTTATATTTTGGGTAAAATATTACCAATGTAATGTGAGGGTTTTGTACTCTGTAAGCATTTATATTTTGGCTTCAAAATGTAAAACACTATTTTGAAATGTATCTGTGATTGTAGGATTAAAAATGGGAGTTCACATGTATTTATGCAAGATGGATCATTTTGTTCAGGTTATGGGAAGTTTACATGCACTTACAGAAATTCATTGGATAGTTAAACATGTTGGGCAAATATACCCTGTAGATTTAAACATATTAGGCAGAAATCCCAAGTACTGTAAAACATATTGGGCAGAAATCTCAAGTAGATTTAAACATATTCGGCAGAAATCTAAAGTACTATAAACATAATGGGCAAAAATCCCAAATACTGTAAAATATATTGGGCAGAAATCCGAACTACAAATAGAGGGAATAAACTTTTAGCACTTCATTACATACTGACTCAGTCCGAAAAGATAATTGTTCATACATAAAAAAAGACATAATTACACACAATCATAAAAAACCCTCACAAACTCTCATTCCAACTCCATGTAGTAAATGTCCTTGGCACACAGGACCTTCACCTTTGGAATTGGCAGGAGCTTCACCTGGAAGAGATAGCTCATCCTTGAATAGTTTAAGAAACCATTCCTGATGAAACTTTTGTCCATCTTAGTGGGCTGCATGTCATATATATGAAAAAATTCACCATCACGTAATATATGTATTCATAGATATTCACATATATCTAACTAAAAACTAGTGTAAGACTTACGTTTTTCCATAGGGTCTCGAACCGATGAGATGATGTGTCTACTAGGCCGGTGACCTTGTCAAAACGGACGCCGAGAACCCTGTAGAGGCTGTTGAACAGGGTAAACCGGGTTTCCATTATGATCAACCGATCTTTCACCATCAACGGTGTGACTGGAGCCCGTCGTTTCCTCTCAAGCTCTGCTGCCAACTCCACATAGATACCTTCCATCTGTCCAAGCGAAATCCATATATCGCACTGCACAAGTCATTTCAAAACCACAAGCAAGTAAGTCTCCTCTTCCTGAGTGAAATTATTGTCGAACCTGTGGAAGGTCGCAACTATGTCATCGGTCCTAAAGTCGTAAAGCGCTTTAATTTGAGAGTTTGGGTAAGCCATTTCTGGAGCCAGTTGAGGAAATGAGGGTTTTGACAAACGTTCAAATGGGTAGATGAATGGAATTAATATTGAACTGTGGAAGATGGAACGACGGGACGGGCAGTTAATGAATCTAGCATCCCTAGCCTAGTCCAATAGTTGTAACCTCCCTGTTCTCCACTATAGAAATTTGTTTTGTTGGGCATTTTTTATAAAATTTTAAAAACTTAGTGGGCAGTTAATTTTCCAATTCACAAACATATTGGGCATTTTTTATTATATTATTTGAAAAATAATGGGCATATTTATAGTCTTTCAGAAACATATTGGGCAGTTACATTAAGTTAGATAATGTGCCTTAACGTGCATTAACATCACTAACCAAATTCATAAGTCAGCTACACAGACTTTGTCAACTAATTAGAACTAATAAACCACGAACGAACACAACGTTAACCAAAAACATAACTACATAAACATTTTCAGAATCCAATAAACACAACATAACGTTACAATCCAAAATAGACAGTGAACAATACAACAACATAAGTGGTTCATCAACCAACTTTTAATACTAAGCGAAATAAAATGTGACAACAAAACGCCTTAATCAGGCTTCATCGATCTTAACTCACATTAATAACAAAATCACACTTATGGCTTCATATCAACCTAACAACAAATAAAATCAATATGATAATTAGCATATAACAAAATCTAACCCACACAACCATTTTTTGGTTATGATTAAGCAAAACCTTAATTTTCTCTTCTTGTTCCTTAGTGATACTTTCGTACAATGAGGACTCTGTGTCGTTCTTGGAGCCACTCGTCGACGCAATCTCTTCAAGACCTTTAATTTTTCCTTGCAACCTCTCGATTCTTCTTCGCAAAATTGGAATCACATCCCTTGCGTATGAGCAAACAGGCGGATCTTCCCAAATGCACATTCGACACCCCAGGGGCCATCCCGAACAACCGTGGAACCTTCGCCCAGGGTTCCCATTCGTCATTGACACTCTGACGACGGCGGGTCTTCCACAATTGCAAAGCATGTGTGACCCCATGGTGGATTCAGACATTTCCAATTTGGGAATTTAGGGTTTGGTGGGAAATTGGAGGGAGAAGTCTAATTTTGGTGGGAAATAATAAGCCTAAGTGTTGTCTTTTATATGCTATGAAATCGCATTTCATTTAGAGATTTATCGAGCTGGCAGGGCGTTTCTGAGAGGGCGTGTGTCGAGTGGTCCGAGTCAGCTGCCACATGCGCGATTTTGCTGATGTGTCGGGGCCTGGGCATTTATTTTTCAAACAGTGTCAAAATCGGGGCAGTTTATAATAGCTCAAACTTGCTGGGCATTTCCTTCAAAACCGCATAGTTACTGGGCAGAAATATTAATTTGTCTTATAATAAATGTTCGTCAGATATTTGAGTAACTCAGAAAAGACCATTAGTAAGCAGCCAAAAATGAGTCTTATAGTATTGAAACTATTTTAAAGGATACATGCTTACATGTCAGAGGCCAGGTCAGTTTGAGATCGTAAAGTATATTGACTCTGATTTTGGTGGATGCCTAAAAGTATGATTTTACATCAAGCTATGTTCATCTTCTTGTCATGAGAGTCATTTTAGAAAGAGTACTTAACCGTCTCGTATGGTAAATGCTTTCATGACAACAGTGTCTGTGGTGTGTTGTAAGGCTTCCAATTATAAAAGTATGACTGTATACTTTTGTCACGGGGCTGTGTGAAGTGGATAGCGTTGAAACGTACCACTAAAGTTATTTTGTGACAATAATCAGCAGTTATACATTCTAACAATAGGATATTGATAATGTCAAATTACACAAGACATCACATTCCTAGCTGTTGAATAAAGAGTTCAGAGTAAACAGTTGTCTATAAAGCGCATCAACACAAACTCCATATCGTGGATCCACTAATTAAAGAAGTATCATCCAAAAGGTTTTATGAGCTTGGTCGCTAATATGGATGACACACCAGTTAAGGAAATTCAGCTTATATGGGAGTTTGTAGATGGTTTACCATATAGACGCTTTCGGTTAGTCCAGTTTAAAAACTTTAAGGTTGTTTCTGCAAAAATAAAGTTTCAATTAAAGTTATATTCTGATTGAAGTTTGAGTTTTGATCTCACTAAGGTTTAAGAGAGGACTAGTTGGAAATAGGCATGTTATGGTCACATTACATGAAGTTTCCATGCTACGCATCCACATCATGATCTATGTCATTCAGTTATATTGACATACGTGACCGTTGATGGGCCGAGTCACAATAAATGTGACAAAGACCCCTTCGATCCTATGTTGGTATGATTGATGGACGAGATTGGTTGTAGATACATTCCGTAATGACAGTAAATGAGCTCAATTCGGTTTAACATAATTATGAAGTTCACATATTAGCCCAAGTGGGAGATTGTTGGATCTTTTATCCAATAATGTCGGATCGGTAATCCAATGTTGGGCTTATATGTTAATAATTATGTAATACGAAATGTCATTAAGAATAAGCTCGACAAAAGTGATCTAAAGTTCGGTTAAATTATGGGATTAATGTATCTAATAGGGTGTGGGCCTTTAATGGGTAGAGACTGTTGTAACTTGTGCTTACGATGATGGGTCGAAGCCCAAGTTACGAAATTAGGGCACCAGGGTTTTAGTGACCTAATATTTAAAGGTGTCCATGGTCCCCAAATCACACGAGTCGCTTTCTATACTACATCTCATCGTTAGTTAGATCCAGAGAGAACTAAAGGAACTCTCAAAGGGCTCGTGCTGATTTGGAAGACCAACCACACGACGTTTCACAAGCAATTAATCATACGGTGTAAAGTACGCTTCCGCAATCTAGTTATTTGACTTATATGTTTAATTCTCGATGATTTGACATGAACGCTCTTGGATTTCGATTTCGGTCACAACATTTCTTTGTTTCATGATTCTGAGCAAGGCATATATTGCTCAACAAACTTTGTTAATCATCTATCATTCTTATGGTCAAACCTTTGGTTGAAGCGATAAATTTTAGTGTCGATTAACTAGTTTAAGTTGAAAATTGGTGAATAAACATCAGTCGAGCTAATCAACCTTGTTTTGCCTTCCATTAATTATTTTAGGATTACTAGTTTGGGACTTATTACCGCTACTACAAAACCCTCTAATACTTAATTTAACTCAATTCAGCTCTATAATACTGTAATTAATTAGTTAGCTGCAATTTATACTGAGTCCAAAGTTATGGGGCTTTGGCATTGCCAATCATGCGTAATATGTATTTTGGTCTTATTTCGTCTAGGTTACAATACACCAAGAAATCGATACAATGGGGCCTGACTTAACCAAAATAATGCTATCCCATTACAATGAACAGACTAGCTTGGTCCATAACACCTATTACACCAAATAGATATAAGATGATGGGAAAAATCCCTAAATGACCAAGTTGAGGGAACAGTCGAACGTAACAGATTCGATGCTCTTTGGTTGTCGAATTGAGGGTGTTAGATACTTATGATTTCAAACTGAATTTGGGATCGTGCCAAGCTGCCTACGTATCCCATTGAGGGAATCAAGCTGAGCGTAGTTCATTTATCTCTTTTGAGTTACCTCTATTGGGTCGACCCCTGGTAGGGCTACTTGGTTCACTTGGTTCTGCATTGTGCGACCTCACAGTTTTGATCATGTCTCTTTAATAGTTGGTCAAAATCTCGATCAACTTCTTGATTATGGACCCTGACTCATGTAACTTTCAGGACATATATAGGTTGGATCTATGTGAGTACCGAATCACTTGGATTCGATCTATCAATATCGAATCAATGAAGTTCGAGACTGCATAGCGCGACTTCACGGTTTCGATCATATCTCTTTGTTAGATGATCAAAACCTCGATCTGATTCTTGATTCCAGACCCTGACTAGAGTAGATCTCACGGAATATATGGGTTCGATCTATATGAGTATCAAACTGACTTGATTCGATCGATGATAGATAGAATCGGCTCTGTTCGAGGTACTATCGAACTGCAGTGCGCGGCTTCACGGTTTCGATCATATCTCTTCAATGGATGATCAAAACCTCGATCCGCTTTTTGATTCGGGACCCCGACTCGTGTAGCTCTTAGAGAATATATGGTTTCGATCTAGTTGAGCATAGAATTTTACTTGGTTCGATCGATGATAGATCAAACTGGTTGTGCCTCGAACTGGTTGTGCATGAACCAGTTGTGCATCGAACCAGCTTGGATTCAATCTTAACACTTCTCCGTCTGTCGTCCTCACTTATGAGGAGTGAGGGGGTGTATATAGTATTGATTAGAGGGGCTTAAATGTAATCTTAGGCTTAGATCGAACTGAGGCGGTTCGATCTACTTTTCAGTATCAAATTGTGAAAATTCGATACTCACCTGTGCATCTTTACTATTTTGAGCATAACTTTCTCTCTGAACCTTCAAATTGCATTCTGCTTGTTGCGTTGCAACCTAGACTCATATGGCTTTCCAATGAAATATTACTTAATGTATAATTATCTATATAGATATAATGGTGACCCAAAATACAGCTAAGGTAGCTTTACCTCTAAGCCTTCTCGACACTCATCGGTCAGTTTCACGCCATCGTGGTTTTTTCTCGACATGACACATTATTTCACGCAATAGTCCCCCAGGTTGGAGTGTGATTGGACCATAAGAATACCTAAAACTATAATGAAGTGCTAGAGTCGTTTCGCCTCAGTTTTGGGGTGATGAATATCATTATGCACGGGTGTAGCTTACCGAATAAGCCCACATCATATAGTCCCCCCATTTGGGAGTTGGTCTTGATTCAAGAGCGGGTGCCAAATTATAAGAATCTTGCGTGGCTTCAAAATACGCCCCTTATCTGAGAGCCGTGATCCGGAGGATTGGTTACCAAATAACTTTTATCTAGCTTGATGCGATGCACACACTTGTGTGCTATTGATCTACTTTATGAACGTCGCACCATGGGTAAGCGATCTAGTTTGCACTTACCTTAAGGTGTTGTTTTGACTAAATGTCCACGATAGGTCAAATCTGTGCTGTTCTATCCATGATTGGTCGAATCTGACGACGATAGAATCGGGTGGATTTGATACAGGGTATCTCAAATTGGCCTATATCGAATCTGGAGTGCATCGAATTGAGGGAATTCGATCTAGGCTGTATCGAATCAGGTATGTTCGATACATCGAGCACTGAGTGGTCTAGTATTAAATCTGGGTCCTTCGATCTATAAGTGTATCGAATTGGTGTCCTTCGATATAGGACTGAGTAGAGTTGCTGAGTATCGAATCGGTTCGCTCTGATCGAATTGCGAGTATCGAATGTAGAGACCTCAATCGAATGATGAGTACCGAATGCTAAGGATTCGATCTTGAGTAGGTTCGAGCTAGTCTTGAATGTGCCTTCAGAATGTCAGAGAACGAAGTATTTATAACCCCCGTCCCGTAGGCCCAAGTGGTAGTTGGGGAAAGTGCATCGAATTGGGATGATTTCATCGATCCCTTAGATCGAATCTAAGCCGTTTGATACATGTTCAACTTTGAATTTATCATGTTCGATGTACAATTTCAATGGGCCTTGAAGATCTGATTTCTTTATGTTAAAAATCATGCCCCTGATTGGAATGCAGGGTCTGAAAGGCGCGGATCTCAAGCATATTGCCTCAGATCTATCGAGTCGGGCTTTAAATCATGTTTGAAACCTCTCTTTTTATCTGCGTTTGTTATGACAAATAATTAATGCGTATCCTTTTTTAATGTTGTTGTTGCGATCGAATGAGTTTTTTTCGATCTTCTGATGGTTTGCCTGCTTGTTTAGCTCATTTTTGTTGCCTTTTCTTTCAATTGTTTTTATCGCATTTTACTTTATTTTGACAATTCGAACGCCATTCCACACTTGTGGAGGGTTGTATGTTTTCTCTTTAGTCAATCGCTGTGCGTGGTTACTATGTCTTCCCACTCCTTCATTGGATATTTTATATGATCATGTTCGTCGTGACATCCTTGCTTCTCTGTGGTCGTATAATTATCATCTGTCTTTTTAGATTAGATGTTTATCCACTATATTTTCTTTTTGGGACATATGATTAGTGCATGTCGTCTCAGACTTGGTGTGCGTCCCGTTGTCTATTTTCCGAGATTTGCGGTTATCACTTGTCGCTTCAGATAGAGTGTTTGTCCCGTTTTCATTTTTCAGGATTTACGATTGGCACTTGTCACTTGGGACATAGTGTTCGTCCTGTTTTCTTCATCTCATGGGGTTTTCGATTAGCACTTGCCGTTTTAGGCGAAGTGTCCATTTCTTTGGAGCTCTATGACTTTTGCGTTGAGCTGAATTTTCGTATACCAGTATTTGTTTTATCATCCTTACTTGCGCAACACGAACTTGTGTACTGCGTTGGTAGCCCTTAGTTTGTCTCTTGAGCGATATGTGAAAATCTCAATTTTGTGCAACTTCGTACATGTCAAGTATTTTTGTTTCTCGACTATGGAGTAAATGTATATTAGCCTTTTTGCGGCGACTTGGTCGCTCAGAAGTTTATCCGCTTTGGTTCATAGTCTGCTTGATTCTTTTTATCGGTCTAGTGCATACCCTTTTTGGCTTCTTAGGAGCCAATGGAATGATTAGTCACAAGCCACAAGTCTGAGAAGACTACTAGGTGCTCTACTCTTAAGGAGCTCTCCATTGAGTAAAGTTATTCGCATAATACGATTTTGAAGGTACTTCTGGAGTCAAACGTTGTTGACTTTGAAAGGTTGATGGTTTAGATAACACATGGTCATACCGTTAAGTGCCTCGACTGAGCGAGAGGTCATCTTGACGATGGCCTTCGATTTTCCTTTATCCAGGTCGGATACGGTCAAAGAAGGCGAAGCTCTGCCAAGATGTGAATCACGAGGCTCTAGCATAAATATCTATTATGCAATTTCAATTTTTGACTATCTGGAATTGTGTCGCTACTGTTTGGATATTTTGTTGCATTCTTGTTCAATGATTGCTCGCGTTTTGTTTATGGAACTTGTGATGTTACATGTTATTGCTCTTCGACGTTGATGGCTAATTCGACGAATGGATATATACACCTCTTGAGGTGATAATCCTTTTATAGTAGTCTAAATATGCACTCATTTGAGCAGATTTTCATCGTACCAAGCTGGGTAGTTGCCCGTGGTGCTGCTTTGGACACGTTCTCATTGTATTGTGATAATTAGATGTGTATCGTGTTGTTTTGGGTAGATTTGCATCGTACCATGATGGGTAAATGTAACTAATTTTCCATGTGAAGTCTATTGCTATATCCAGCCTTTCACGCATACATATATGTTGATTGCATCATGCTTTTGCCAACAAATGTCTATCCTTTGTGGTTTTTGGTTTGTTTTTTACCACGATGGGTCGATGGCCATTTTCGATATATTTCATATTTTCATCTGACCGCTTCAGGCCAATATTTTATTTTTCATTTGGCCGCGCCGGGTCAATATTTCATTTGAATTTATCTGACCATTTCGGGCCAATATTTTATTTTTGAGATTTTAGGTTTACATTTTATCTTGTCGGGTTGATGCTTTTGGTGCCGCTTTGGACAAGTTTACTTCGTACCGCTTCAGGTAGGTTTGCATCGTGCCGCTTCGTGTGGACATTCTTGGTACCATTTTGGACATGTTTTCTTTGAACCGCTTCGAGTAGGTTCGCATCGTACCACTTAGGGTTGCTTCGCATCGTACCACTTTGGGTAGACGTTTTGGTGCCACTTTGGACACGTTTGTCCTACCGTTTTGAGTAGACATTTTGATGCCTCTTTAGAAACATTTATCGTACCGCTTCGGATAGACGTTTTGAACACATTTGTTTTGTATTGTAGGGAAACGGAATTGCATTGCCCGAAGGTTGGGCGCAAGCGGATGAACTTGTACTTACATGGGATCAGATTCAGGGTAATTGTGCCAATTTTGCTCGTTCAGTGTCCTTCGTTTCGAGTCCCCCCAGTCGTCCGCCGAGTAGCGATACTTGGATATACCATTTTGATGATATTAGGCCCTTTTTGTTTATTGACATTCTTGCTTGTCACTTCTGTAATGGTTCTCTTATGAAATCGATTTTGTGGCTTGACATTATAGTCTTTTAATTGATATTTTACTGTATAGTTTAACGTATCAATGACTGGTTTTAATCCTTTGTTCAATCGCATTTTGTCTGTTCTTAAGTGTATGTTTATTTAATGCATCGAATTATTTTATTGAACCTTTTGAACTGAGTATGCTCTAGAGGTATTGCCTTCCTCGTGTGGCTACTTAAGGTTTATTATGGTTCCGACGCGATGCTTTGCGGCTCTAGGGGTGAGCTTTGCGTTCAACCGCTTAGGGCAATCATACCTTCGTCATGACGCTTGGCGGTGCATAAGGAGTGATTTTTTTGCATTTGTCCGCTTTGGGCCAACGTACCTCCGTCATAACGCTTGACGATGCATGAGGGGAACCATTTTGGATAGCGTATATGTTCCTTTTTTTTTTTTTTTTTTTTTTTTTTTTTTCAGATTTTGGGATTTACGGGGTTCACTTGCCACTTTGGACAGAGTGTCCGTCCCTTTTCATTTTCGGGATTTGCGATATCTCATGCCACTTTGGACAAAGTCTCCTTCCCTCTTCATTTTTGAAATTTGTGGTATCTCGTGCCACATTGGATAGAGTCTCCGTCCCTCTTCATTTTTGGAATTTGTGGTATCTCGCGCCACTTTGGACAGAGTCTTTGTCCCTCTTCATTTTTGGGATTTGCGGTATCTCGTGCCACTTTGGACAAAGTCTCCGTCCCTCTTCATTTTTGGGATTTGCGGTATCTCGTGCCACTTTGGACAGAGTCTCCGTCCCTCTTCATTTTCGGGATTTGCAGTATCTCGTGCCACTTTGGACAAAGTCTTCGTCCCTCGGGCCAATGTACCTCCACCATGACGCTCGTGTCGTGCATGAGGGGTTCGATCACTTTGGGCCATTTATACCACCATCATGACACTCGTGTCATGATGGGTTCGACCACTTTGGGCCATTTATACCGCCGTCATGACGCTCGTGTCGTGCATGAGGGATTCGATCACTTTGGGCTATTTATACCGCCGTCATGATGCTCGTGTCGTGCATGAGGGGTTCGACCACTTTGGGCCAATTATTCTTGTAGTGAAATCGCTCAATGGAATGCAAAATTTACCGAATTCAAATCACAATTGAATCGTAGAAATTGAACAAACAAAATATGAATCACAATCATTTGTTCCAACTCCAGGTTATACTTTGCCACAAGAGAAAGCAATATTCTGATAGACATGTGTTTTACCACATGAGAGTAAACTTCATTATAATCAATGCCCTCCCTTAGGGTAAACCCTCTTGCAACTAACCTTGGTTTGAACCTTCCCTTCTCAACATCAGGGATTCCTTCCTTTTGCTTAAAGATACATCTACATCCAACCAACCTAGAGCCCTTAGGTCTTTCAACAAGATCCCAAGTATTGTTATCCTTCAAAAACTTTGTTTCTTCAGACATAGCATCAAGATATTTATATCTATCCTTGCTTTTCACTGCAGCCTTGTAGTCACTTCGTTCATCTTCCAATAAACTACTTACTGCTACCAGGGAATAAGCAAGCAAGTCTGCATAACCATACCTCCCTGGTGCCTTGGTTTCCCTTCTAGCTTTATCTCTTGTCAGCATATAGTTGGATTCCACAGCCTGATCAACCACTTGATCAACAAGTTCATTGCCTGTAGCAATTGGCTCTTCTTCAAGTAACCAATTTTCAGGATGATCTGTTTCACTATCAGCCATAAGCTCTACCTCAAGTTGATAACCACTATCTTCCTCATTTCTTGAGTTAACACCTTTGTCAATCTCAACAGCCTGCACAGGTAAATCCCTAGTTTCTTTAAGAGCTATAGTGTCCTCATTGAACACCACATCCCTGCTTATAAAGAACCTCTTGTGACATGGTTCAAAACACCACAATCTGTAGCCCTTCACTCCTTCTGGATATTCAAGAAACATACACCTCAACGCTCTTGGCTCTAGCTTATCCTGTTTGATATGTGCATAAGCAGAACATCCAAACACTCTCAGATGACTCAAATTTGGTTTGTGACCAGACCATACTTCCTCTGGTGTCTTCATATTTAATGTTGTAGAAGGACATCTATTAATAAGATATCCAGCTGTTGCAAATGCCTCTGCCCAGAAAACCTTTGGAAGGTTAGCACTTAGAAACATACATCTCACCCTTTCATGTATGGTTCTATTGAATCTTTCTGCTAATCCTTTTTGTTGTGGAGTTCCAACAACAGTCTTGTGCCTTACAATTCAATTTACCTTGCAATACTCATTGGATTCAGCTGAACAAAACTCCAGACCATTGTCTGTTCTCGGTCTTTTCAGTTGCAATCCAGTTTGCTTCTCTATCATGGTCCTCCAGTTTTTGAATTTTTCAAATGTCTGGTCCTTAGTCTTCAACACAAATAGCCGCAACTTTCTGAAATAATCATCCACAAGTGACAAGAAGTATCTTGCTCCAGAATGTGAAGCAGTCCTTGAAGATCATATAGATCAACATGAACATAATCCAAAGCTCTCTTAGTTCTCTGTTGACCAACATTGAACTTGACCTTGTAAGCCTTTCCCAAAACACAATGTTCACAAAAACTAATCTTCTCCAGCTTTTCAGCTCCCAACATACCTTGCTTCCCCCAATTCTAACAAACCTCTTTAACTCACATGTGCTAATCTCTTGTGCCATAATTCAGACTTAGAACCATCCCCCTGAACAGCTGCAGTTGCAACTATACCAATGACAGACTTTCCTTCTAGTATGTAAAGGGTATTTTCCCTTGCTCCTCTCATCACCACTTGTGATCCTTTGAGAACCTTTACCATACCATTCTCTCCCAAAAACGTGTACCCTGTTTTCACTAATACACCAAGAGATATCAGGTTTCTTTTGAGATCAGGGACATATCTCACCAATCTCAATAGTATCTCAGATCCATTGTGGAGACTAAACCTAACATATCCTATACCTTTCACCTTACAAGGTTTGTTATCTCCCAAGTACACTGCTCCACCATCAATCTCCTCATGTTCTTCAAATATAGATCGATGTGAATTCATGTGAAAGGAACAACCAGAATCTAACACCCACACATTATTTGGATCCCTAACAAAAGCCGTTAGAGCATCAACAGACTCATACCCTCTTGTACACTTGCAACAATGCCAGATTCCTTAGTCTTGTCACCACCATTATTCTGTCTTTCAGGACAAAACTTCCTGGTGTGACCCTCTTTCTCACTGTGGTAACAAATGAATGGTTTCTTCCCATTCTTTCCCTGTGACTTGGACTTCTTCTCCTTCTTCCTACCTTCCCTTTTCTGACTCTGCCCCCTTACTGTTAGTCCCTCACCATTCTGTAATTTCTTTGCAGACCCTCTCTCATTCAATTCCTTAGAATTTAGAGCAGATTGCACCTCATCAAGTGTCAAAGAATCCCTTTCATATACGAGAGTTTCTTTAAAGTTAGCATGAAATTTCGGCAAAGCACTTAACAATAGTAACGCCTGATCTTCATCATCAATTGCAACATCAATGTTCTCAAGATCCAGAATCAATTTGTTAAACATATCAATCTGTTCCTCTATCGATTTGTCATCTTGCATCTTGAAAGAATACAGAGCTTATTTAAGATACATAGCAGTTTTCTTCTTCGAGACCTGTCGTAACACCTTATCACCCAAACTTAGGATCACAACACTATGAGCCTTATTCATCATAACCTTCTTCGATTTTTCATCGAGATCCTTATCGATGTTCGTCTTATCCAGTGCATAAACGAATCCTTGTTGAACTAATAGTGCTCTCATATTCAACCGCCACAAACCAAAATAGTTTTGCCCCGTAAACTTTTCTACGTCAAATCTTGCCATCGCCATGATCGACTCCACGTTCACCGCACTAATTTGTAGTGAAATCGCTTAATAGAACGCAAAATTTACCGAATTCAAATCACAATTGAATCGCACAAATCGAACAAACAAAATATGAATAACAATCACAGTAAAGAAAGTAAATAATCACGAACAACACACACAATATACTTAGTTCGACGTTCTAGCATCAATGTGATGAAGAACCCTAATCCAAGGGAGAAATTAAGGTCCAATTTTACTTTTTTTTGAAGAGTACAAAGTTGTATCAAATCATTATGAAATCAGCTGCGTAACAAAGTATATATACTGAGGCTGTTATAACTAACTCTCATGAAGCCCACATCCTACTTGAATTATCTGCATGCCCTAATCTGACTCTCGCCGCCCAGTTGCAATAGTCGCTCTCTCAGTTGCAACAGCTGTACAAGCTTTCACTACTACTCAAGCTACCCCAATTGCAACTACGTTCAAGATGGTAGAATTATGGAAATACCACTGAGCCAAAGTCACTAGTTCCCACAATTCTGATAAGAGTCCACCTGCGTAATTTGACGGATATAAAATATAATTAGTTATTTGAAATGGGCTGAGCTCGATTCTTACCGAGGTGCCTACGTTTCCCAGTTTGCATGGGACTCAAACCTTCGTAGTTCATACAATTATTTGACTACCGGGTGGTATTGTTTCAATTCCTATGCATAGTATAGTCTAAGATGTTGCACATTCCATGGACGCTTCTGTTGAACACCCTGTATAGTCTCCAAGTAATAGTATCCTCGTAGCTTTTAGCCATTGCTGCTTTGAAAGCTACAATGCGTTGGTACGCATCTTCCCTTATTATGCCTCTCATGTCCAGATCCATCTGACGTAAGCGGGATGACTGCTCGGGATCATAGTCGTGAATCCTTCGTGTCGGCATTCCTGTTTCGGCAGGCAGGACAGCCTCAATGCCGTAAACAAGAACTAAAGGTGCCCGTCGATGTTCTCAGGGTTGTCCTATACACCCATAATATCCATTGGAGCTCATCTGGCCAGTTTTTTCCAGTGTCTTTCATCCTCCTCTCGAGGTAATTTTTCAATGTCTTGTTGGTGGATTCCATTTGTCCATTCGACAGTGAATTGTGTGCCATTGTACAAATGTTCAACATTGAGCCCCAACGCCAATTTAATTCCTGCTATAACCGCTTCATACTCGGCCTCATTGTTGGTCACCATGTAGTTCAGACTAATGGCGAATTCAAATTCTCTGCAATCTCGAGATAAGAGGTGAATCCCAACCCCTCCTCCATGACTGGTGGCAGATCCATATGTATGCAGTATCCATGTGGTGGCGGCCCTGGTGGTTCCTGCTTGGTCTGATAATCAATGCAATCCAACCTTCGATACCACATAAGGGTGAGATTCTTCGATATCACATAAGAGTAAGATAAATCATGACACTTTTCGGAGTGTAGTTGTTTGTCCCCACAGAGGAAGCTCCTCTCAGTCGTTGCCTGTAATAAGATAAGGCACACACTTTCTTAGAAATCTGTCAGTATTTAAATAGAAATGTAAATGATTAACGTATAGGATTGGGATTGAAAAATCCCTAATCTTTCTTTCGATGATGTTAGTTTCCTTGGTTGAATAGCGGATTTGATTATTGCTCTTAGCACAACTCCTTATTTGCTTGGGATCGAATTCCACATTGTCAACTACGTAGTTGTTTCCCCATCTCGATATAGCTACTGTGCCTCTTCGTTGTTCTTTTCCCGTTGGTCCATTCCATTTCTTTGTCATTTTACGTAAACAGACTCTTAAGTGTAAACGAAATGGTGTTCCCACATACATCCCCAATATTTTGGTCTTATTTCGTCTAGGTTACAATACACCGAGAAATTGATACAATGAGGCCTGACTTTACCAAAATAATGATATCCCATTACAATGAACGGACTAGCTTGGTCCAGAACACCTATTACACATAAGTAGATATAAGATGACGGGAAAAATTCCTAAATGGCCAAGTTGAGGGAACAGTCGAACGGGACAGATTCGATGCTCTTTGGTTGTCGAATTGAGGGCATTAGATACTTATGATTTCAGACTGAACTTAGGATCGTGTCAAGCTGCCTACGTATCCCATTTAGATAATCAAGAAGAGCGTAGTTCATTTATCTCTTTTGAGTTGCCTCTATTGGGTCGACCCCTGGTAGGGCTGCTTGGTTCACTTGGTTTTGCATTGCGCGACCTCACGTTTTAATTTTATATCTTTAATGATTGGTCAGAATCTCGATCCGCTTTTTGATGATGGACCCTGACTCATGTAGCTTTCAGGGCATATATGGGTTGGATCTATGTGAGTATTGAATCACTTGGATTCGATCTATCAATATCGAATCAGTGAAGTTCGAGACTGCATAGCGCGACTTCACGATTTCGATCATATCTCTTTGTTAGATGATCGTAACCTCAATCCGCTTCTTGATTCGGGACCCTGACTCGAGTAGCTTTCAGGAAATATATGAGTTTGATCTATATAAGTATTGAACTGACTTGGTTCGAGATGATAGATCGAATTGGCTCTGTTCGAGGTACAATCAAACTGCAGTGCGCGACTTCACGGTTTTGATCATATCTCTTCAATGGATGATCAAAACCTCGATCCGTCTTTTGATTCAGGACCCTGGCTCGTGTAGATTTCAGGGAATATATGGGTTCGATCTAGTTGAGCATTCGATCAATGATAGATCGAACTGGCTGTGCATCGAACTGGCTTGGATTCGATCTTAAAACTTCTCCGCCCGTCGTCCTCACTTGTGAGGAGTGAGGGGATATATATAGGCTTGATTAGAGGGGTTTAAAGGTAATCTTAGGCTTAGATGAACTGAGGCGGTTCGATCTACTTTTCAGTATCGAATTGTGCAAATTCGATACTGACCTGCGCATCTTTACTATTTTGAGCATAACTTTCTCTCTGGACCTCCGAATTGCATTCCGCTTACATATAATGGTGACCCAAATACGGCTAAGGTAGCTTTACCTCTAAGCCTTCTCGACATTTATCGGTCAGTTTCGCGCCATTGTGGCTTATTCGTGACATGACACATTATGTAACACCAATATGTATTCATGTACCAAAATCGACAACATAACAATATTTTGTATGGAACAAGACAAACAACTCAGACTAAATTAGTCTTCATTATTGTTCCAAAAAGTAGTCTTTATTAACGATGAATATTGTTTGAAACTTTAAATTGACACTTAATCATCGCTAATCGGAGTAGATTCCGTAATACGATGACACTTGATCTGCATCCAGGTTCTTTCGTTTGATGTTGCATCCCCCGACAACATTATCATTACAAATATTAATTAAGCATTATCTTTAGATATTATTATTATGGTCGTTGGCATATATCATCAGAATTACTTTATATTCAATCATAACAAATAAAAAACTTACATCTACATACATAACCAATACCTGGAATGAGTTTGAACCGTCCATGTAGTTTCACCGGTGCTAATTATTGTACTAGTAATAAATCAAATAATGTGTGTACCATTATTAAAATTATGATAAACGATACATAGTATCTATTTTCTTAACTTGAAGCGGTGGTCATTATTCATGGGAACTATTGACTTTCCCAGGCGTGTAAATACAATAGTACTTTTAATAATTGACATGAATGAAGACAAACTTTTATAATATTAACAAGTAGGAGATTTGTCGTCTGTATTTGTACGTACACATTTTGAAGATAATATGCCGTTTTAAAACGTTTTGAAGCTCAAAACTTAAAAGTCACGACTATAATTATATTTATTAATCCATCGTTAACATCATCATTAAGGTTTCTTGATTGTCCGAAAATTTTAAGTCCATGGGACTCAGAACATGAATTGCTTTGCATGTGAAGCCGTGTTCTCTTCACATGCTACTAAACACCGGTTTACCAATGGGACGAAGAATATAATTGTGGATATACTTTGGGAACCGAAAATGCAGATTCTTGAGATTAATAAAGTTGGTGCTTGAAAGATCTTAGATCTATACTTATAATCAGATGCAGTTGCACTTGACAATAGTTGCAACTGCACTCGTAAGTAAGACAGATGACAGTTTTGATGGGTGTGATTTAGGATTGGCCCAATATAACGTTATTGGGCCGGCCCATAAGCGCATCGAATACAAAGCATTCGATGCGCGCATCGAATCAACAGTATAACCTTTCTTTATTGGGCCAACCCATTCGCGCATCAAATACACTTGATTCGAAATGATGATTCGATGCGCCTTTCTATATTGGAATGTGGGCTCCACGGGACGTGTTCAATAAATAGCCCGTCCCCTTGTATTCTGAAGAGAATTTCGAGAACTGAACCAGCTCAGTACAGTCAGTATTGAACATACCTCCATTCGACACGAGTCGTATCGAATCGACTCCAATTCGACACGCACAAAATACCTTATCTCTATTCGATACATAGGTACGCATCGAATTCGACATCTACAACACGTATCGAATTCGATATCTTCCAGATTAATTTTCACCCAGTGATAACTATACCGCATCGAACAGACCCTCGTTCGACACGTCAGCATCGAATACTTGAAATTCAATACGTTTTATAAACATTGTAATTTAGTTATTCTATCTAGAAAGCTTGTATTAAGTGTTCCGGACCAAGCTAGTCCGTTATTAATATTGGATAGCATTGTTTGATCTCATTTTGTATTATTTATTGTGTTCTATTACCGTAACGAAATAAGACCAAAACATTCGATGCTGTAAACCCCTAAGTGGCACGAGACTCTACCCCAAAGTGGCACGAGATACCGATAAAAGCTCAAGACAAGAAGGATGGGAACTCTGCCCCAAAGTGGCATGAGGTACCGTAAACCCCTAAAACAAAAAGAAGGGAGGGACACTCTATACTGCAAGACACTCAGAAGGTCACGAACAACGAATTGAAACAAACAATTTGGCCCAGAATGGCTAAGATCATCGAGGTAGGAGATAGATACTACGAATAACATTGATAAACAATTTTCATTGAACAACAATGAACCGGCAGGTTGCCAAAATAAAGTAAAGAATATGAGTGAGAAATTGAAATAAAAGGCAACGTAATGCGTATAATAAATAATTAAACAAGTTAAGACAAACACTCATAAATATGATTGTACTGGGCACAAAAGGTTTGAGCTGATAGAGCGACGCAGCGCCATGCACAAATTGAATTAAGAATAAAAATTGTTCATAAACAGGAAAATAGAAAACAGCCTTAGCAACATTCAGTCTTCTTCCTCATCCTCAGATGAGGGATATGGTTCAGGCATGTCTCGCGGTGGTGATAATCCTCCGAGAATGAGATCCTCCTTCTTCAGCAGTGAGGCAAACTCATCAGGTTCTGTAGGTTCAGAAGGTTGACGAGGTGGCCGTTTTTCCAGATTTGGTCCTAGGGACAAGTCTAACCATTCTGGTTTGAAATTGCCACGAACATACGTTGTAGCATAGAACTGATGCACCGTCAGAGCTTGAGCATTTCGAGCCACGTGATCATCTCGACGAGTGCGCATTTCTTGAAACGTGTTGCCTTGGAGAAATTTTTCAGCAATTTCCAATGTTTGCTGAGGAGAAACCTTCAAAAAGGGAAAAGATGTTAATAAAAATAATAATAAGAGAATGGGTGCAAGGTTATAAAAATACTATATTTTACCTCTTTAAGGCCTCGAATGTAACCATTCAAGTCAGCATTGTGGGCTGCACCAACCTCTAATCTCAGCTTACTGATTTGCTGATTCAAATCTTCTTTAAGTTTCTCAGCCTCCTCTCGCGCCTCCTTGGCTGCTTGCAAAGCTTTTTCCTTGGCATCGAGAGCAGCTTGAAGAGCAGGATTTTCAGCACCACTAGCAGTTTCCTTAAAATCCATTAAGGATGAGACCATAACATCCACGAAACCTCCCGTCTGACGATAAACGAGCGGTGAGAACAAAATTTGTAAAGTCAATTCAAAGGAAATATAAGTCAAGTAAGGAGATCATTACCGCTGACAGCAGATGCATCGTATTTCGTTCCATCCTTTTCCTTTCTTCAGCAGAGATTGGAAGAGGGACGGACAGACCAGGCAACAATGCCCTTAAATGCTCGATGGCTTCGGCCTCCGTGAGCTGATATCCAGCGGCTCGAGCTCGAGGGCCTTGGCTAGGTCCGGCCATGTTATTTGGCCCAGTTGCTCCGGCAGGAGGATTGGAGGCACTCGGCCTGCTTGTCTGGACAATCGAAGGAGCAACCCCTTCGGTTTGCGACTGATTCTGAGGCATCCTTCGTCTCTTACGTTGGACGAGATTTCCGACATCCTCGCCGGTTCCAGTAGCCCTATCTTCAGACATTTCAGCATCGCCTGAAACTCCCTTAGATTTATCCCCAGTAATTCCTGGGAAGGATCAATTGGTGGATCAGCGGCAGTGGCAGTAGACGAACCAGCAACTTTCTTTTTGCCCTTGTTCTTTCTCTTTCTATGGGGAGGAATTATAGGCACGGTGTCAGTCTGGGAGCTAGCTAAATCAGCAGCAACTACCCGATTCATTCTGGCGTGGCGACTCATGAAATACTTGGCTGCAAGAAGAATAAACAATTAAAATCCATAATAAGCATAACTCAAAACAATTAAAGAGTTGTTCGGTTATACCAAGGGTCATTTTCCCTTTATATTTCACCGGAGATAATCCAGCTAGTGAAAGAACTCGACTTTCAACAAGTTTTTTGACATCAAATTGATGTTCTCTAACTAAATTGGGGACAAATTCGCAATCCCATAGGGCTATGTTAACTCCGCTGGGAATCATTACCCTTGCCCTGGTGTACCATTCCTGGCGAAATTGATCGAACTCACCGTCGTAGCTCTCCTTTATGTAGAAGTATCTTCTTTTCCAATCCTTTCCATACCCGGTCGCTCCACCGTTCAAGAACTTCCGATTCGTTTGAGCTTTGATACGGTAAAATCCTTCTTCGCGCCTCGCAATCTCGAATAACGCGTAAAACTCATTGGGACTTTGTGGTTGGCGCAAAGCCTTCATAACTATGATAAAACCAATAATATTCGCGTAAGAGTTTGGCGTAAGTTGTGCAGGTACGACGCTTATTTTCCGTAAAATCCATCTTAGCTCATAAGGCATCGGGAAACGTAAACCGTTTAAGAGCTGTCCAACAAACACAGTCATATGACCAGGTGGCGAGGTATGCATCCGATCATTTGGGCCCGGGAGGACGATTTTGTACTTATCAGGTATATCAAACTTCTTACGAAGTCCCTTACGACTATGTTGAAGACGAGAGATATATTGATCATAGGTCATTCTTGGGACCTCGACATGATCATCAAATTCTCTATTGATATAATCTACGTCTTCTTCACCCTCGCTTGGAGCGCGGTTATCTTTATAAGATGACGTATCCGAGTCATCACTATCTTCTTCGGCCATTGTTGGTTCAGTGTTTGCCGCAGGGGCGTCACCCGTGGGTAACTCAACTGTTGTTATATCTATTAAATCGAATAAATCTACGTCGCCTGAATTCGGGGATGTGGGTGCAACCGGAGGGTTCTCTTTATTAATGGAACTGGAGCTAGAACCAGTACTTGACTCACTCCCGCGAGTGGATCCACCGCTCACCATCTTTGATGATAATAAACTGAAATAAATTAAAAATGGAGACTAACTAAGGACGCATACGTCACTCCACACTCTCGTATATCACTCAAATATACGTAACATTGAACATGTTAAAAAGTAGATAACACAGCAAAATAAAAACCAAAAAAATTTACCTTAATTAAATTTTCGGTAAGGAAAGTTCTTTCTTGGTTGTTTATATCCTACAAAAAATAACAGCAAATTAGAAATACGCAACGGAACGCTTGAAACGAGGAGAAACAAAAATCTTGACGCATCGAATTCAGAAAATTCGATGTCGATCGTATCGAATCACTAAACGTTCGATGCGATTCGCATCGAATGACGCAAATTCGATGCGCCTCACCTGAAGCGAAAAATCTGTTGGCAGAAGAATGAGCTCTTCGTCGCAGTGCTCCCCTTATATAGGGGACGCGAGGCCCATTAGGCCCATCTACGGTGCCGCATCGAATAACTGCATCGAACATCTACAATTCGATGCGTACTATTTCACGCATCGAATGGTGCACAATTCGATGCGTTAAAAATTATCTTTCTAATGCACGTACTATGAACCACTCCGATTTTAATATGAATAGGAATATCCCAAATCAGTACAAATATATTTTAAAGTTTGGAATACAATCTCTAAATCGATATCGTCACCCAAACTTGGGGGACTATATGATGGGTGTGATTTAGGATTGGCCCAATATAACGTTATTGGGCCGGCCCATAAGCGCATCGAATACAGAGCATTCGATGCGCGCATCGAATCAACAATATAACCTTTCTTTATTGGGCCAGCCCATTAGCGCATCGAATACACCTGATTCGATGCGCGCATCGAACAATGATGATTCGATGCGCCTTTCTATATTGGAATGTGGGCTCCACGGGACGGGTTCTATAAATAGCCCGTCCCCTTGTATTCTGAAGAGAATTTCGAGAACTGAACCAGCTCAGTACAGTCAGCATCGAACATACCTCCATTCGACACGAGTCGTATCGAATCGACTCCAATTCGACACGCACAAAATACCTTATCTCTATTCGATACATAGGTACGCATCGAATTCGACATCTACAGCACGTATCGAATTCGATATCTTCCAGATTGATTTTCACCTAGTGATAACTATACCACATCGAACAGACCCTCGTTCGACACGTCAACATCGAATACTTGAAATTCGATACGTTTTATAAACATTGTAATTTAATTATTCTATCTAGAAAGCTTGTATTAAGTGTTCCGGACCAAGCTAGTCCGTTAATAATATTGGATAGCATTGTTTGATCTCATTTTGTATTATTTATTGTGTTCTATTACCGTGACGAAATAAGACTAAAACAAGTTTTTTAACGTTTAAAAGTTGTTTTGCTGGACCACTCCCATCTATACTCTGTCAAGCAAGACCCAGAAGAAACTTTAAAGAATTTCATGAGCCGCTTCAACGCAGAATCTCTACGAAGTGAACTTTATCTTTTTTTTCTTTTCTTTTACAAATACGACCACCTTACTACTTTCATTTATTTTCAACATTTTGACTTCAAATATGTACGTCTACAAATTCAACTTTTGCTTTCACAATAATAAGAGGTGGCAACTGGCAAGTTGCGGATTTCATGAATAGATAATAACGCGCAGAACTATATCAAAAACTAGACTGGGAGTCCTTCAATTTCACCCAATATATCTATTTATCCTGAGTCAGTAGTTAGTAATTACTAATTATTATTATTATTATGGGAAGTTGGAAACTAATATTCCTACTGATAAGAAATTGATTAGCATTATTCTTTAGTAAAGTTAAAATGGAGAGAGCTTTCCAACAAAGCTTGTGGACCAAATAATTCCTTAAAGCATGTTGACTGCTGGGCACCTAAAATCATTATTTTGAATCTCCGATTAGGTAAAACAGCCACAAATTCATTCTCTTTTACAAAAGCAATAGTTCCAAGTTCCAACCAATCAAAGTATATACTTACATATCAACATGGTCAGTAAAATAATATAGTTCAAATGATTGAACCGGTGAATCCAACTTGCAGCCTGCAGGAATGCTATGCCATCAACTTGCAGAAAACTTACAAATATTTACAATGAGATAATGAATGAACACCAGATAGTGAAACACACAACATTGAATCACAGCCACAAAGGAGAAACGAGAATTGAAATGGTACAACAATATATCAAATTCATAAACTTCTCTTACACCAATTCTTAACTTCAAACAAACAATTTAACAATAATAACACCAACAAACAATAACAAATCAAGCAGGTACTGAGTTCCCAGTTGCTGATGAAGTCCAACAAATATCTTTAAGCGCTGGTCTAAGCTCCTTACTGCAGAACTGATTGTACTCAAAGGTATCACCACTTGTTTTCTTCACCTCTACCACCCAAAAAGACGGCGTCACCGCGGATATTTCCGCATCGATTCCAAGCTTCCCTTTTCTCCCATTTTCCAGCCCCTGTAAACTAACATAAGAATCACTCTTCTTCATTCGAAAATTCTTGGTCTTCGCTACCTCCTCGAGAGTTGAAATCACGCTACTCGCAGGCCTCATCGTCGCGAACCTCAACCCCTCTTTCTCCTCTCTTTTCTTCTCCTCAAACAATGGCGACAAATCGAATCCCTCGGATAAGGAAATTATGTGAAAAGCGTTCAAACTCTCCGCTTCCTTACACTTCCCTGTATTCACCTCATCGAATTCCTGAACCTCTTTCGTAATCCTCGTAGCCTTAATCGATTTCTTGAACCACGACGAGTCCATGATCTTCGCAATGCTAATTCTAGAGCTGGGGTTCGGGTCCAACATTTTGGTTATCAATTTGCGCGACTCGGGCGAAAACCAAGGCGGACACTTGAAATCGCCTCTGTAGATCTTTCTATACATGGACACAATGTTGTCGTTTTGAAATGGCAAGTAACCTGCAAGCAGCACGAATAGTATAACACCACACGACCAAATATCCGCCTTCGCCCCATCGTAACCTTTCTTCCCGATCACCTCAGGGGCAACGTAAGCCGGAGTTCCACACGTGGTGTGCAACAAGCCATCCTGTTTTAAATGATCGGATAACGCGCTTAATCCAAAATCCGTTACCTTAAGATTCCCTTCCTCGTCGAGCAACAGATTCTCCGGTTTCAAATCGCGGTGGTAAACGCCTCGACTATGGCAGAAGTCAATCGCGGAAATCAGCTGCTGGAAGTAATGCCGAGCCGCCTCCTCGCGCAACCGCCCCTTGGCGATCTTCGCGAACAATTCGCCTCCGCGGACGAATTCCATCGCGAAGTAGATCTTCGACTTGCTCGCCATGACCTCGTGCAGCTCGACGATGTTCGGGTGGTGCACCATTTTCATGACGGAGATCTCGCGCTTCACCTGGTCCATCATACCGACGCGAATCACCTTCTCTTTCGCGACGACCTTCATCGCCACGCTTTTTCCCGTTTGCAAGTTCCTGGCGTGGTACACCTTCGCGAAGGTTCCGTGCCCTAAAATTCTCCCCAATTCGTATTTGCCGTTCAGTGCGGCGCATTTCTCGTCTGCTGAAGTCATTGCTAGTGATCTCCACCTACTAATTCAGTGCGAAATAATTAAACTAAAAAGTTAAAGAGTTTGCGGGAAAGATTTGGTCGAATAGATCACCCGTCCTCCACGTGTTTCCGGTGGCAGTTACGGCCTCCGATGAGCGGAATCTTTGCCCTAAGGGAGCTCAATTCGGGGTTAGAAACCGGTGATAATCTCATCATTCTGCATTCCCTAATGCAGATTTCTCTTCCTTTTTTTAAAAATTTAGTGAAAGAAGACACAAATTAGAATAGATGAAATGGATTCCACTAGGGTTTTTTTTATTTTTTTGCAACAAAAAGTTTTGTTGGGTGAGATTTCTATTTTTTTTTTTCGGAGTTACGGTTTATGAGGGTGGGATTTATAGGTGTTTTGAGGGGTATAATAGTCAATACAGGTGTCTCTAGTGCTTTCGTGTGTCGAGTATTTTGGTGGGGATGGGGAAGTAAGTGCTTATTTTTTGGAGCTACGTTGATGATTGGTGGTGGGCATGTGAGGGGCACGTGGGTGTTGCTATTATTGACTTTGGAATAGAGGTGGAAATATTTTGTTTACGATAAAAACATGTTTCTTTCATAATAGCAGTAAATCTTACCGCTGGAATAATATGTGGAGAGAGATTAAATTAAAGGACCCAAAGGGATCCAGTAAGAGGGGGAAACGTGGCATATTATTGAATTTTCTGAATTGGGTGAAACATTGTGATAACCCTATCCTGTTTCGTTTTCTTTTTCCATTATTGTTGTTCTGAGAAAGTGCCAATCATGTTCTCATTTCTCAACTAGTTACGTTCTGAAAACGTATCATAGCAAGTGAACTGATTACTGACATCATAAAGATTCCAACCTTTTCACCACTTGTTTTGGGTGACAATATACTAGGCTCTCGGCTCTCCTTTGTATCCGTGACTTTTTTTTTGTTATTATTCCACTAAACCCCAAACTACATGTACTTTATGTAAATAATGTCAAATCTTAGTTTTTAGACCCAGTGAGTCTAAACTTTGATAGTCTCGACAAATTGCCTCATTTTTCACTTTTTAGTGAATTTTCGACCAAAAATCATTGAAAAAATTATTTAAAGTTTGATTAGAATCTTCTCCTTGATGAGACAGCTCTGATGGTGGTAACGGTGTTGCAAAATTCAAATTTATAACACGAGAATTTTAATTTAAGTTTAATACACTTAAATTAAATTTTCCGTGTATTGACTTTGAATTTTGCGACATCGTCACCACCATCGGAACCATCTCAACGAGATGAAGGTTTTAGTCAAACTTTAAATAATTTTTTCGAAGATTTTTGGTCAAAAAATTGCCAAAAACTAGAAAATGGGGCAATTCGCACAAACTACCAAAATTTAGACCTCACTAGGTCTAAAAATAAAGATTTGACCCTGAACCAATAAAGTGGCCATAGTTCAGAAGTTTGATGGAATAATCCCTTTTTTATTATTATATTAGATTTTTTTTAATGATGAATCAATTTGTATGCTATCATTAACTTGATAACAAGTATGATTGCTTAACGTAACTAAAACACACAGTTCTCACTGTGATCATCTTATTATTTTCTCCACAAAAGTTAATCATGTATATAGATTGGACAAAATCTTCAATTGTAAAGTGATACAATGAATCATGCCTAATCATTTCAACCTCGCGCGGAATCGATATCTTCATATGAAACCGATAATACAACTCAAACCAAATCTTGATTTACATAGATATATAGCACTTTTTTATAGTTCTTTTAGATCTAAACTAAATAAATAGCTCGTTAGAATTATTTTGGGGAAATCAGACAGGAACTCTTTTTATCAACTAAGACTCTTTGGTGTTTAAGTCGCTAAACATAGGATATGTCGAGTGATAGTCAATAATATAAGCATGCTTGGTCGTGAGTGATTGACAGGTGAAAATATGCACAAATAGTTTGTCAATTTTCAAATGGAAGAACTATACAAACTACCCCTGAAGTATGGGGTAATTACACAAACCACCCCTCATAAAAATTACACAAACTACCTTTATGGACGATTTCTCGTATAAAAGTTATTACCTTTTGTTGAATGTAAATTAACCCTCCTCATTTATTTTGCACCAGAAATAAGAAATAAATTAGAATAACTCAGAAAATAGGCATTTATTTCTTTTAAAAAGACAAAGAAAAATATCACAAAAAATATCTTTAAATTAAAAATAAAATTTCTAGATTTTAGCCCCTACTATGATTTCAAGTTGTATAGTTGTGTTTTATCGTATAAAAGTTAATAACTTTTGTTGAATGTAAATTCATCCTCCTCATTTATTTTGCACCAGAAATAAGAAATAAATTAAAATAACTCAGAAAATAGGCATTTATTTCTTTTTAAAAGATAGAAAAAATCAAAAATAAATAATATCTTTAAAATAAAAATACAATTTTTGCGGATTTTAGTCTCTACTATGATTTCAAGTTGTACGGTTGTGTTAGTTATTTTTATTTTTTTTGACATAAGGGTAGTTTGTGTAATTTTCTAAATATGAGGGGTAGTTTATGTAAATACTCCATACTTCAGGAGTAGTTTGTGTAATTCTCCCTTTTCAAAAATATAATATCCTTTATTTTATGGTAAATATAATCCAAATGTGACACGACCGTCAATGTAACCTACGTGTTAGTCTATCTATTTAATAGATTCTACTAAGGCATGTCGTCGGCATAGTCTACTAATGATTGAGTATGTATGGTATGAGGGCAACAACCTATCAACTAGCTTGTGGTATCATCATAAGTTCATTCTTTTGATAGAATTGATATTTCCAATCTGATTCATTGGTTAGTTCATTTGATATTGATCTATTGTTGTGAGGTTGAAGTGTTAAGTACGACTCAACGTATTTTATAACTCAACATAAAGTGGTAAGTGCAAACTAGCAGCTAGTTTTGTACATGGTTCCCATTAACTACGTGGCACGTGTATTAGGTCATCACGATGACTTATTCCAAATATGAATTGAGCTTTTCTATTAATTGGGAAAGACCATAGTTCATTCTTATTATAGGTGATCAAAAGTAGTTGACCAAGCTCTCATGGTAAAGAAAATGATCTTAACCTCAAGTTGAGAGTAACAGACTATACCAAACACATCGAATAAATGACTAAACAAACTTTTCTACTCTATAATCGAGTTGTTTCAACAATAATGCTTATTCTTTAACAATAATGTTGCATGTGATGTAATACTGAATTTTCTGCGAAGCTCTCTGAATCCCGCTTATGCAGATTAAAAGGTGGGCGGCTTTTTGATCTGTGGGATTGGAGGTGAAGAGATATGATGAAATCAGTCGAAGAAAGTCCACTGTAACGTATTATTTGGCGGTCACAAAATGACAAATACTGCAATCAAATTTTACTAATTAAACGTGCGCTAATTGTGGGCTTTATTTCTTAAACAACTAAATATGTCACCAGACACTTATTTTGCTAATAAATAATGGGAAATGATATATACCGAGCAAATTCCCGTACATAGCAATTTTTATGAAATTTTATTTTTACCCTTTCTAATTTATATTGTCATAAAAGTAATAACAGTAATCTACATTGTTAGTGGAAGTTTATTCCATAATTAGCTAGATTCTATAACGGTACTTCACAACCAAATCAAAAGAAATCTCCAAGTAACATTGGATTCATAAGAATTAGAAAGTAGAAACCCAATATATAACTAGACTGATTCTTTTCGATTTTTTTTTCCATATCAACGAACATAAATACCAATCTACTCACTTATTTTTCGTTAGTTAATTGTTCAAATCTAAATGAAAATGCAACTGAAATTTTCTAAAAAAAATTGTAGTAAAAAAGAAGATACTTTTTATTTTACACTACAAGAGAAAAGCCCTTTTCCGACGGCACGAAAACCGTCGGAAAAGGCCTCTTTCCCGTCGGAAAAGGTCTTTTCCGACGGCATTACCCGTCGGAAAAGACCGACGGAAAAAGTCTTGTCAGAAAAGAGCTTTTCCGACGGCCAAATGCCGTCGAAAAAGCTCTTTTCCGACGGCCAAGTGCCGTCGGAAAAGGAGTCTTTTTTGTATTGTAAATTTTTTTTATTTTTAATTATACCATATTTTAAAAAAAATACGTATTTCTTTTTATAATACGTATTCAATTATTTAAAAAAAATTATTAAAATATCATTTTCGACGGCGATATGCCGTCGGAAATATTATTTAAATATTATTTTCGACGGCATATTGCCATTGGAAATAATATTTAAATGTATTTATATTTTATTTCCGACGGCAATATGCCGTCGGAAATATTATTCATAAAAATAAAAAATAAAAAACTTTTTTGCTTTTTACGAAAAAAAACTATTTTTTTTGTTAAATTTTCTCTCAATTTCGTCCGAATATTTGGAAAAAGCAATAAAAATAGTTTTTATTTGTTGCATATATATAGTTAATAAAATAAAAACAAATAAATTATTTATTACGAAAAAACAAAAATATAAATCAATTTGTAATATATATAGATAAATAAAAATGGGTTATTATGAATGTAATAATATATATGTGAAATTAAGAATAATAATATTGTAAGAAAACAAAATATATATGATAAAATAAAAAATATAAAGAAAATATAAGTAAGAAAAAAATTTGAAGAAAGAATTGGGAGAAGAAATGTAGTTATAGGGAGATATAATTTAACGTTTGTGTATGAATGAATGAATTTTAGGTGTTAAATTTGAGGGTATTTATAGATGGGGGAGAGAGAATGGTCCCACGTCACCGATCCGAGTGAAAAATCACCCGAAAATGGTCTTTTCCGATGGCTTGGTGCCGTCGGAAAAGACCATTTCCGGGTGATTTTTCACCCGGATTGGCTATAAATAGTCGATATCGATTTATAATTTCAAGCCATCACAATCTTTTCGTTTCAAAAATTAAGGTTCGTATTCATATTTAATTATTATTTTACGTTATATTTTTATACATTTTATGTTATATATATGTTAATAATCTAATTAACTTAAGTTATTTTTGTTTTTCAAATTGAAGAATAGCAACGAGGCGGGTGTTAGAGATTCTTTCGAGCGTTGTTTGCGGAGTTATTTTCTACAAGAGGTACGTACGCGTTTATATATATACTTACAATCTCTTTTAATTGTAGACACGAAATGTAATTTTGTCGTATTGATAATGGTAAAAACTATTAATTTTATAGATAATAATGTATCAAAATGAAGATAGAAATTGGATGTACGATCGTTTGGCCGAGAAGGGTTGAGTGAAAGAAAGATTTGCCGAAGGTGTATTCAATTTTTTGCAGTTTGCGTTAGCTCAGGAACGTTATCTAGACGATAGTCGAAATCTAAAATGTCCGTGTAGAAAGTGCACCAATAGAAAATATTTGAAACCTGACGAAGTAGCTGCTCACCTGCATCGATGGGGTTTTGTAGAGGGGTATCGTGTATGGGTGTTTCACGGGGAAAATTATAACAAGCATAATAGCCTCTTAGGGACGTCGTCGTCAAGTCACGCAGTTAGAAACGATCCGATAGCTGTTCAAGATGACAATTCTTTTGGAGCTTTAGTTGATGATTACCGATGCCAATTTCAAAATGTCGATTGCGATGAGGAGCCTAACACCAAAGCAAAACAATTTTTGGAATTGGTGAAATGGTCTGAGATTAAGTTGTGCGACCCGGAAAACATGTCTGTTTTGGAGTGGGTGTCTGAGTTTTTTACTACCAAGCTAGAGTATAACTCTAGCAGAGCTGAGTGTGCAAAGTTTTACAAATTATCACGCGAGTGTTTGGGTCCAGAAGATAACCATTGTTTGCCCGCAGATCTGAATGCTGCCGAGAAGTTAATGAAGGGTTTGGGGTTAGGATACGAAACAATCGATGTTTGTGATAACAGTTGTTTCTTGTTCTACGGGGAATTTGCATATGTCGATTACATAGTGTGTCCAGAATGTGGGGAAAATAGGTATGAAATTGTAGGAAGAAAGAAGCATGTGGCAAAGAAAAAATTATGGTACTTCCCGTTGGCCCCACGACTTAAACGACTCTTCATGACTCCAACAACTGCTGATCACATGTCGTAGTAGATCAATTGTTTAAAGAAACTGTTTGCTCTGGAAAGTACGAAGTAGACTAACGTTTGTACGCCCTCGCCTAAGGGGCGAGCACGTTAATAAAAGGGTACGCAGGTTACAAAGTGAACGGGTTTAGATTCCGTACGGACTCGTTCAATGAGGGCAAAGAAACAAATTGTAGTGGGGTTTATGTGAAGGGCAACGGCGATGGGGTCGAGGGCACAAATTTTTACGGGGCGCTAGAGGACATCATTGAGGTTATCTGGTGTGGCGGCAATGATATGGTCCAATCAATTGTATTTTTTAGATGTGTGTGGTACGATATTACTCGTCGTGGTACGGCAATACACCCGATGTACGGAATGGTTGATATCAATCCTATGCGTTCTCTCACTACCAATGAACCATTCATATTTGCAAATCAGGCTCTCCAAGTGTACTACACTCCATATCCAGCACAATATGTGTCGCGGAGGAAAGGATGGTGGGCAGTTTGCCCTATTCGTGCAAGGAACATAGTCGACATGTCGTCAATGCAAGAGGAAGAAGAAGCCGAAGAACTCTTTCAAGATGATGAGTCACCCGAACTTAACTTGTGCGCAGATTTGAACAACTTTAACGTTGAAGGACAATTGGCAGATGACGTGTACGAGTTGGTTGAAGACGACATGAACGATAACAATTGATACCAATGTACTCGAGTTCAATATTGTATTTGTTGCAACTTTTTAATTTTTTAAACACATATTAAGTATTCATGTCTTAATATTGGTTAAGTATAGTAAGAGATAAACCGCATCTATTACGGTAACAAAATTACAATTAAAATTATGATAAATTGCAATCGATATTTATATCGGCAAATTACAGAACATTACTTAAAATACGTAAATTTATTACAAACTCGTAAATTAAACATACAACACTTAAGGATCAAATCATCCAACACTTAAGGATCAAACCATCCACATGTTGTGTAGTCAGTATCAGGGAGAGGCAGACTCGTTAAATCGGCTAAAGTAGAGTCGTCTTGTGTAACATGAGGTGCTACAGTATATAATGAAGACCTTATGGAGGAACTTGGACGATCCCCACTAACGCTAGCACGTCGAGCATCATTCGGACATGAGAATGGGGTATCATTATTAGACCGCAGCAAGTAGTCCAAATCACTTTGAACACTATTGGTGGGCATTGTGGCTTGGTGCCATGAATTGTTAGTGTTGGCGTTATGTTGGTTCCACGTACGTGGCTGACTCATGGCATTATTGTGCCACGAATTGGGTTGCCACGACGTATTAGTACCCTGATTTCCTTGCTGCCACGACGTGTTAGTACCCTGATTTCCTTGCTGCCACGACGTATTAGTACCCTGGTTTCCATGCTGCCACGATGAGCTTATTCCGTGGTTGCCTTGCTGCCACGACGAAGCTTGACCATGTTGTGTCTGGTTTTGTTGCCAATAATCATACGACTGGCTTTGCGTTCCATGAGACTAATTTGGAGGAAAGGGGTTTGAATTATAGTTGTTTGGGTGGTTGTTCCATTGATAACGACGCTCCCACTCTTCTCGGTCACGAATTCGCTCACGCTCCCTCTCCTCTCGCTCACGAATTTGCTCCTGCCTCTACTTCTCCAGGCCCCTCGCCACTTCCGATCGCACATCATCAATTTCTTTTTCTAACCCCGAAACGGTTTCATGCAACCCAGCAGTAGCCACCTTGACCGCTTTAGCAGTTCTTATCGCCTCATCAAGGTTCAAATTTGCGCCCTGCGACTTACCATAATCTGCGAGAGTATTATGCCTATTTTTGCCTCGAATCCTCCCATGTGTGCCATTATTATCTGCAATGGCCCCGATATCTACGTCAAAATGAAGCGGCCATTCCTCTTGGGGACCATAATTATCCTTGAGCGCTGCAAAATAACGTTCCTACAATGTTCAAAGTAAATAAATGAAAAAGATATAGGCACAAAACAATCATATACATGTTTAAGATAACTTACATAATACCCTTCTGACTATGGGGGGTCCCAACAGATTATTCGTCCATCCGGATCCGCTACTGCATGGTCCACCACGTATTGTTGGTCGAAGCGTAGCACATGCGGAGTACCATACTATAACAACATTTTTTTAAAAAAATATTAATGGTGAAGAGTAACTCAATATCATAAAATATATTTTGCAAATAAGGAAATCGTAACGCATCGTACCGTTTCATAGCTCCTCTCGTGTGTACTCACAGATCCACCATGGTACGTAGCTAAGGAACCCCTACCATCGACGCTCTTTGTCTTATTGGATTCTCGATTCTGCTTTGCTTTTTCTGCGAGTTCAATCGTCCTTTCCATCTCCCAATGATCATTGTACGAAGACTCGAAGCCTTGAGGTAGCCAAGTCTTTTGGTACCATTCGGGGTCTTTATCTCGGTTCTTGTACAAATTTTTGTACTCGTATATGGAATCCTTCCATGTGGATTGTGCCACCCGATGGAGTGCCTTTGTGATTTTAGGCGTTTC
This sequence comes from Linaria vulgaris, assembly GCA_948329865.1. Lineage (NCBI taxonomy): Eukaryota > Viridiplantae > Streptophyta > Magnoliopsida > Lamiales > Plantaginaceae > Linaria > Linaria vulgaris. The sequence goes on from OX415254.1 coordinate 94,551,849, forward strand.
CTAAGCATCCCATTTGTATATACTCTTCGAAATATAATAACATATAAGTATAAGGACAAAATTATAATATACATAAATAATGCGAAATGTGTTAAAATAAGTTAAAAGAAGATACCCTGAAGTAGGTTATAAATTTTTTTTGTGCCGCGGATAATTGAGAGTAATGTATCGCCGATTCGGTCACCAAGGACTTTATCGTAAAGCCAATTGATCGCGTTATTTTTCCAATAAGCTCTTCACATAAATTTGGATCAAAGACGAAATTGTCGTTCACCCCAATTTTGCGCCTCACTGCGTCGGTGTCTGAAGCAGCTCGACCCTTCCCCCATCCCCTAGGCGGCCTAAGGCTAGTAGAAGCAGATTCAGATTCAACAAATGCTGGCGAGGGTTGCAATCCCGACAAAGCTCCTTCGTTGTTGGTTTGTGGAACTTCGTCCGTCAAGCCATGCGGAAAGATTGAACGTGGAGGAGTAATTTCAGGCGGCAAGACTGGATCTGGGTCCCTTAAGCGGGGAGCAATGGCTCGGTTCTGAGTGGTAGTGGGGCGTTGTGGTTGTGCATCCGCCGGAGTAGGGGCCTGGGTCCGAGTTGTAGTTGGGCGTTGTTGGGAAGCAACCGGAGTATGCTGAGTTTGTGGCGGAGGTTCCTCAACACGTTGGCCAAGTGTCGACGGAAAAGAGGGAGACCCTCTTTTTTTTTCTTTTCGGACGGCCAGGTGCCGTCGGAAAAAAGAGTATTTTTTTTTATTTTTTCTTCTTTTCCGACGGGCTTGTGCCCGTCGGAAAAGGTCTTTAGCCATTTCCGACGGCCGATTCGGTCGGAGGCCGTCGGAAATGGCCGTTTTTCTTGTAGTGTTAGTTGTCATAGTTTATTCAATATTGTCAAAAGTAGTTCACAAAAATATATTAAAAAAATGAAGAGAACTCTTTGTTCACAAAAACCATTTATAAATATAATCATAATTTTCACATCATGACATAATCATAATTAAAGTTATTATGAAGAAACAAGATTTCCAGAACTGGGAACTTATGCATTCATTAGAAGAAAAAAAAAGTATCTTCATGTAAGTTTTTAAACAATTTTTTTTTCTTGTTCTTACATTTTTGCCGTGGTTATAAATCGGTGCGAAATAATTTACTTAAGCTAATGTCGAATAATTTAATCGTGTGAAATTATTTCCCAACTTTTGTATAAGAAAATATAAACCATGTCATTTTATTTATAGGAGAGAAGCAGAATCAATTCATAAGAATTCTTAAACATTCAAGTAATAAAAAGAAAGTTAATTAGACAATTGATTTGAAAAGGGTATGAATTGTTCTGTATTGAGGGATTTTGATATGTATATATCATCTCCCATAAGTAATTGATTGAACAAGCTCAATAATGAATTTTACGAATTGTATATTATTAAAAGAGTACTGTAGACAAATTAATTTTGACTCCTCCAATTAAATATCGACAAATGTCAAATTAAATTATTAGAAATTAAATTAATTATTTTTATTTTTAATTGGGATTTTACTAAATTAAATTCCAATTATTGATAGATTAATTAATTGATTTTCTAATACATATATTGTTGGCCAATCAAATAAAGCCACATAGATCAGATGGAGTATTGCAACCAATCAAATTAAGCCACGTGAAAAAATGATGATGCGTTTTGACCAATCAAACAAAGACGTGTGGAAAAGATGAAGCATTTCAACAAATCAAATTAAGCCACGTGAAAATATGATGTATTCTAGAGATTTTTTGATAAACAAGCCAAATTAAATTCATGTCTATTTCGTAGAGAAAATTGACTAATCACAAGCAAGGATACTCTAGGTTCTACAACTATAAATAGAGGTGCTCTTGAAGAACAAAAATCACAATTAAATGCTTAAAAAATTAAGAGCAAGAAAGTTCAACAAATTCTCTCTAACAAGCTCAGCAATCTTCAAAGGTATCCTTCAACAATCTCTATCAAGCCTCAAGTTCATCCAAAAATCGTTTTTTTTGAAGATCTTGTCTCTGTCAAGAAGATCAAATCTTCAACATATCCTAAAAATCCAAATCAAATTCATATCGTTCTTCAATAATATTCTAGCCAAAAAATCGTTTGATCCGAGACCAAGTCACAAGAGCCTTGGTAAACCATTTTTGAAGATCAAAATTCGTGCTAGAAAGATCAAATCCACATATTCAAAGAACTGAAGACGGAAATCAAACCAGTGTTCATCAAATCATCAAGTCAAATCAGTGTTCATTAATCCTCAAATCAAATCATTGTTCATCAAATCCTCAAGTCAAATCAGTATTCGTCAAATCCTCAAATCAAGTCACTGTTTAATCTGAGATCAAGTCCAATGACCCTCGAATTAATGTTTCTCCAAGTTCAAATCATTTTAGTGAAGATCAAATTGAAGACTTTCACCACCAATTTTAATATTGTTCTTGTAGAATTAAATCAGATGATTAAATATAGATTGAACCACAATTGCAATTTTGAATTTATTCAAAACATTATTTTGTAATCTTTTTCTTGTCTTTTAATTTTAGAGATCAAGAATTTGTCGTTACAAGTACAATATGATTTCCTGTTATACAATATATATAAGGGACCTCGTACACTGTAAGCATATTTCAGGTAATTTAAATTGATTTAAGATTATCAATAATTTATTTATGATTAAATAATTTTTTCATACAACTTAAAAATAGAATGTGTAGAATAAAACTCTGTGGTGAATGCTTTCTAGTCTTGGGCACGAGAATTGTTCAATATATCATCAAGCTACTAACTTCATATGCTGGGGCCAGGGGGGCGTACCACGTTACTTGTGTTTTAAAGATATATTAAATAAAAGTTAGAACCATGCATGCGTAATCCAACCTTTTGTTTTGCACTGATTTTATTCTTCTCCTTTTTTAATAAATTCCATTATTATGCCGTACTTTTAGACTTTAAAGTGTAATATTAGTCAGTAGCCATTAATTTAATCATTTCTTGTAAGAAAATTATTGTTGTCCATGAATCTAAACATGTTAAAAGAAACTAAACGCCTACAACGAATCAATTATATATGCATATGCATGCACCTGTGGACAGTGACGTCAAAAGTGGAGACCAATTTTTCTACTCTTTTCTAATTGCCTATGGACAACATAAACAAAAAACACTCTAATAAGAAGGAAAAAAAATGTGGACAATCGCATATGCGTATGCGTAATGCGTGTATATGATGTAAACTGTTATGTATTGAGAATGATATGATTTGATTTGATTTCCATTCTGCATTGGTCTAATAGTAGCAGGTACTTTTTTTTTGGTGAAATAGTAGCAGGTACTTGTGCAAAACATTTACCAATGTTTAAATAATTCATAGTAAACTTTGTGGTTTCAATTTTTCAGTACCACATGGTCAGTTTCATCATCTTTTTAACTTCATTCGAGAAGTTGCACCATCTCCGCCGGTTGGCATGGAAATGGTATAATTACATGAAATACTCTGCCAGTTCAGGATACAAATTCTTTCAACTATATATGAGCAGAATATATTACACCAAGTGTTCCTAAAGTGTTGTGGGAAATTGAGGCTCCATTGAAAATTGAAGTTGCCACGTGGTTTGCTCTTTAGGATAAAATTACCCTCAAGTTGAATCTGGTTAACATAGGATTTCGGATCCAATATGATAACTGTTGTTTTTGCGGCATAAAGGAGGAAACAAAATATCTTCGTAAATTGCGATTTCTAAGTTCAAGTTTGGAAAATCTTTGATTGACTCGGTATCAAGTTAGTCTTACCATTTAACCTATATAGTTTTCTTTATCATCTTGCTAGGTCGGAACCTTTCTCCGGAGAAAAGAATAAACAGTACACAGTCTGGATTCACGTTATTTGGCATATTGAAAGTTGAGGAACAAAGTAAATTTGGAGGGAGCTTAACTAAACACAAATGAAACTGTGGAGTGTGGACCTCGTTAAGCTAAAATCTCGGAGTTGGATCAGTATTTGATCAAGACATTGTGTATATTACTTTTGAATGATTGAATTCTCATCTTGATTGTATTTTAAGTTTTTAACAATCAAGAATCATTCGAGCATCACTTATGCTCGTAATTTGAATAAAATTTATTTGTCGATAAAATTAAATCTATGTTTGTGTCTAATTAGTAAATACCCCTATTTACTATCTTAATTACAAAAGTTCTTTTTCTATATTAAAAATTAGTGAAAACCTCTAATATTTAATTAATTCCCATGTACTTATAACATTTATAGAGGAACTCCTTTCTCGCCGAGCCGAGTGTTCTTTAAAGATAAAATTAGTCGTCCATTTATCAAATTACCGATACGCCACTAAAACTTAAGTGGTACTATTCTTATTATTAGACTATATAATTCTGTAAATATTAGTTAGCTGTAAATAATAGTTTGATTGTGTTAGTTTAGTTGACTCAATTAGTTAGATAAGTTGCTGAGCTGTCACTTCATACCACAAACTCTCTGCTTGTATTTAAAGCTACAGGAGTGGCACATTTCATATAACAGAAATTTCATTTACTCTACTTTCTCTCTCTATACTCTGCACATGGTATCACTCGCAATTTGGCGACGATCCGTACGCTTCCGCCATTTTTGAAGCTTCGAAGCTTCATTTTTCGGTTTACTGCAACCGATCTAATTACTCTGTGATCCTTCAATTTCACTTTTGATCGATCAAATTTTGTTCATTTTACTCTGCAACAATGACGAATTCCGATTCTCCGTCGTCTTCAGCTCAATCGACTGTTGCGCCGGCGACTTCCGTCAAATTCAGCGGTGCTCTTCACCTGCAAAGCTCCGACAACATCGGCTTATCTCTCACTTCAATGTCGTTAACCGGAGTTGCCAATTACCTTCCGTGGAGCCGGGCGGTGAAGCTCGCGCTCGGTGCTAAACGCAAGTTAGGGTTCATAACTGGTGCGGAGAAGGTTCTTGATCCTTCGCACGAGGACTACGAGGAATGGCTACGTGTTGATTGTCTCGTCTCCTCCTGGATTCTCAGATCTGTTTTTTATGAACTGTCTGATGCGTTCATGTTTGCTGATTCTGCTTTCAGCTTATGGAAACAACTGAAAGCTCACTTTGGCATGAGCAATGGCCCTCGCCTTTACCAATTATAGAGGGAGGTAGCTTCAATTTCTCAAGGATCTATGTCAGTATCTGCTTATTACACTAGACTAAAGAGACTTTGGGATGAACTTACATGTGGTGTGCCTGTTATTAGTTGTCATTGCAATGCTGCTACCCTATGCACATGTAAAATTGCACAACACTCTCTATCATTTCATTCACTTACCAGACTCATGCAATTCCTTATGGGGTTAAGTGATGAGTATGAATCTGTGAGGAGCCAGATCCTTGGTATGGATCCCTTGCCTTTAGTTGAAAAGGCTTACTCTATGGTTATGCGCGTTGAGAAACAGAAGGACATTTAGTTAGCTATCACTGCTCATGTTGATCACTCTGCAATGTTTGTGAAACAATCTGGAGCTAAGACCTCTTACTATATGCCTGGTCCTAAAAGTGCAAAGGATTTTCAAAAGAATAAGAATGATAGATTATGTGAACACTGCAAAGGAAAGGGACACACTAAGGAAACATGCTTCAAGCTTGTTGGGGGTGCCAGATTGGTATAAGGAGCTTAAAGGAAAACAGACTGCTGGCTCATCTCACTCTCATGGCAAAGCTTTTGCACATGCTGTTGACACAGGGAATCCTCCCCTTCCTAACTCTAATGATTTTGCTCCTGGTTTTCTAACTTTCCAACAAGATCTTTTCAGGATGATGAAGTCCATGATGGACCAAGGAAATATGCAGAACATGATGAACAACAAAGATTCCAACAAAGTGAATATGGCTAACTTTGGGGACTTTGCTGGTATTAATCTTGCATTCTCTCTTTCTCATTGTTCTTTACAACCTGGTAGTTGGATTTTGGACACTGGAGCATCCAGTCATATGATAATAGATGCCTCCTTACTTAGCTATGTTGTGCCAACTACTCAAACTACCCCCATATGTTTGCCTGATGCATCTATCAAGTTTGTTAAACACACTGGACAAGTGAATTTAACCCATGGGGTTGTGCTGAAAAATGCCCTGCATATCCCTGATTTCAAGTTCAACTTGATTTCAGTTTCTAAACTTGCAATGGACTCTAACTTGGAGTTCACTTTTACATCTCATGGTTGCACATTGCAGGACCCTCTGACTAATAAAATCATACCAGTTGGTCAACTGAGAGGCAACTTATACCTGCTGGATCCACTCACTTGCAGATCCACACATATATCCTGTCAATCTTCTGTTGGCACTCTCGGTTTGGACCTCTTACATCAAAGAATGAGACATGCATATGTGGATGCTATAAGGCACCTATCTTCTGTTAATAAAACTTCTGGTAGTCATGTACTCAACCCATGCACTATATGTACTCAATCAAAGTTTCATAGATTGGCATTCACTAGAAGTACTTCACATTCTACTGTTGTGTTTGAGCTCTTACACATTGATCTTTGGGGACCCTATAGAATAGCCACAGCTAGGAATGCTCACTATGTACTTACTATAGTGGATGATTACTCTAGGTCAACTTGGACCTTCTTGTTGAATAATAAAACACAAGTCCCATCAACTTTGAAGCATTTTATCTCTTATGTGAAAACTCAGTTTTCTTCTAACATTTTGGCTATCAGATCTGATAATGGAGCAGAATTCACTAACTCCACTTGTCAGCTTTTATTCTCTGAGTTGGGTATTGTTCACCAGAAGTCTTGCACATATACACCTCAACAAAATGGGGTGGTGGAGAGGAAACACAAACACCTCCTCCAAGTTACAAGAGCCCTATTGTTCCAAGCAGACATGCCTTCTTCTTTCTGGGGCTATGCACTGCTTATGGCTACTTATTTGATTAACAGAACCCCAAGCAAACAACTTCACTGGAAATCTCCTTATGAAGTTCTATTCTCCAAGATTCCAAACATTGATGATCTTAGAGTATTTGGTTGCCTTGTGTTTACTGCTAACACTCAACCACAGAAAGATAAATTGGATGTTAGAGGGTTCAAATGATGCTTTCTTGGCTTTGTTCCTGGTCAAAAGGCTTGCAAGATTTATAGATTTCATGATCAAAAGGTTATTATCAGCAGGGATGTAGTGTTCCATGAATCACACTTTCCCTTTCCTCTTACACTACTGAAATACCTTCCACTCCCTTGCCCTCTCTCAGCATTAATGAGTCACCTGTCTATGACTCTCCTCTAGTCTTTTCTCAGTCCTCACCACAAACAGCTAACCAACACATTGAACATAATCCTGACTCCCCTATTATATCTGATCCTTCTCCTGCTCCTCCATCCATACTACCCTCTACCACTCCTATCATCAGGAGAAGCACAAGAACATCAAAACCTCCTTCTCACCTCAAAGACTTTGTATTGTCTTGTGCCCATAACACTCTCACTACTTCCTCAGACCCCTTAACCCTTTCTTCACCTTGCACTCCTCCCACCTTCCCATACAAAATCAACCCTCATATATCACCCTCTCACCTCAGTTTCTTAGCCAACATTTCTGTGCATACAGAACCTTCTTCATTCAAAGAAGCTTCTACTGATCCTCACTGGATCAAAGCTATGGAGGCAGAAATTACTGCCCTTGAAGAAAATAACATTTGGTCATTAATGGATCTGCCTGCTGATAAACACCCAATTGGTTCCAAATGGGTATATAAACTCAAATTAAAGCCTGATGGCACTGTTGATAGACATAAAGCAAGACTGGTGGCTAAGGGATATAACCAAGTCTTTGGCCTGGATTATGTTGATAGTTTCTCACCTGTAGTTAAACTGGTCACGGTGAGATTACTCCTAGCAGCTTCTACACATTTCAATTGGTTCATTTACCAGCTTGACATAAACAATGCATTTTTGCATGGTTTTCTGGATGAGGACATTTATCTCAAAACCCCTTTTGGATACACAAAGGCAAGGCCTGGTCAAGTTTGTAAATTGGATAAGTCCTTGTATGGGCTGAAGCAGGCATCTAGACAATGGAACATGGAGTTCACTAAATGTCTCTTAAACTATGGATTCACTCAATCCAAAGCAGATGATTGTCTCTTCACTATGGGGTCTGGTCCCACCATTGTGGCTCTACTTGTGTATGTGGATGATGTTTTGGTTGTTGGGCCTAACATTTCTGTTATTAAATCCATTAAGAGTCATCTTAACACTCAGTTTACTATCAAAGATATTGGGGATGTGAAATACTTTCTTGGCTTGGAACTGTTCAGGTCTTCTGCTGGTTTGTTTATCAATCAGAGAAAGTACATAGTAGACATTATTCAAGATGCTGGATTAACAGGTGCAAAGCCAGCTGAATTACCTTGCCCTAAGGGGTTCAAGTTTCTTGATTCTGGTCCCCTTCACTCCAATCCAGAACAATACAGAAGGCTGGTTGGGAGGTTACTTTACTTGAATATGACAAGACCAGACATATGTTATGCAGTAACCCAGCTCAGTCAGTTTATGCAGGCACCTACCACTGAGCACTGGAATGCAGCCCTTGGAGTCTTACACTATCTTAAAAATACTCCATCATTGGGCCTATTCTACTCTGCTTCCAGCTCTCTCAACTTACAAGCTTACTGTGATGCTGACTGGGCATCATGTCCTAGCACTAGAAGATCACTGAGTGGGTTCTGTGTGTTCTTGGGAGACTCACTCATCAGCTGGAAAACTAAGAAATAAACCACAGTTTCCAATTCTTCTACTAAAGCTGAGTATAGAAGTTTGGCTCACACTACATGTGAACTGAAATGGATCTCTTATCTCCTCACATATCTACTTATTCCAGTTTCTACCCCCATTCCTCTCATGTGTGACAATAACTCGAATGTCCACCTCACTCAGAATCCAATATTCCATGAACGCACCAAACATTTGGAGATTGACTGCCACTTGGTCCGGGATTGCTTCAAATCAGGCTTTCTCCTTCCGCAATTCTGTCCAGGCTCCCAACAGGTGGCAGATATCTTCACCAAGTCTCTAGCTGGTCCTTCATCCAGGCAATGGATTTCCAAGCTGCACCTTCGAGATCCTCACTCATGTTCAGCTTGAGGGGGGGCTATTAGACTATATAATTCTATAAATATTAGTTAGCTGTAAATAATAGTTTGACTGTGTTAGTTTAGTTGACTCAATTAGTTAGATAAGTTGTTGAGCTGTCACTTCATACAACAAACTCTCAGCTTGTATTTAAAGCTACAAGAGTGGCACATTTCATATAACAGAAATTTCATTTACTCTACTTTCTCTCTCTATACTCTGCACACTTATGTATTAACATTATTATATAGCACACGACTAAGCTTCATCAATAAACTTACGTACGACACATGTATATAAAAAGAATATTATATATGGCATAAATTTAGTTGTGGTACGTTAATAATCTGCACAACATTAGCACATATGAGTACATAAGATTTGAGATATGACATAATCATGTTAAATCGTATTGATGGTCCAAAATTAACCTAATTAAGACTTAATTAAGAATGTAGAGGGGACTCGTATACTCTTCTCATAGTTTTAAGAGAAATAACGTCTTTACGAGGGAGGAAGTTATCTTCTTAGAAGGATTTATGACCTCGTCGTGTATACCTGGAATATAGAGAGAGTCCAGTAAATTTGTTAGCTTTAAACTTTGTGTTGTTGAGCTTAGCCTAGTCCTTAATACCAATAATTTTATCGTCTTTATTATAGGTTTTGTCCTTCATTAAAGGAACATTTAATTATGTTGCGAACACTTGAATTACTTTAGATGCTTCTTCATAGCAACTGGATTCGCAGAATCTTTTAATGTATTTCGGGTGAGGCACTTCAATGTTTTTTATTTGTCCCTTAATGAGATATGGACATCTGCCAACTGACAATATTAATTATTTTGTATCTCAAACTTCTATTGTATATATTCCGCTTCGAGGATAAAGCCCTCATATGAGCTTCGTCCTTGGGGGATATTACGAGACCTGGAGAAGAGGGTTGTTTCTGGAGTTCCTTTTTGCTTTTCTCGAAGTTCGACTTGGTTTGTTTCCTTCGGATGGTATTCATATGTGGTATTAAGCTGTAGCCTCTGAGTATGGGCTAACTATTGGCTATCCATTCCACCTAATTCACTTTCTTTGTTACATTTGATCAAAGTCCAGAAGTTACAAATCATCAGAGTACTTAATTTTGAAAGAGATTTGCATTTATAATTTATGCCTCAATCTCATTAATGTTGAAAGAGAGGACAAAATAGGAAAAGAATAAGCCGACCAGTTTCACATGGGTGCAATGCAAAAGATTCTTTAGGCTATGTTGCCAAAAGATTCTTTAGGCTATGTTGCGAGACTAGGATGGATGGATACTCAAAAAAATGCTCGGTCAGCCTCGGATACATATCGGACACGGATACGCATCAGATATGCGCGAGATATGTATCCGATACGCCAGTTGGAGTATCCTAAATTAAAATTAATTGGAAAATATGGATACGAGTATCCGATACTCTCTTGAAGAGTATCCGATACGTATCGGGGCCAATTTATGAATTTTTTCAAATGTATAGTTGTCTAACATAATAAACTTACAATTAAAATACTAAATTGCAATATCCATCGAAATATACTTGGGAAGCCGTGTTACCGTCATCATTTTGACCCAAAAAAAAAGAAAGAAAAAAAGAATGAGGGGTGCGAAATTTGCGAATGGGTGGTCTACATGTCTAATTAATCTTTAAACTCTTTAACTTTTATTGTTGACCATGTTTAATGTATTTAACATTTAACCGTTAGTATTTTGAATTTTTGAGCTTATATGAACTCCCTATGGCTATTAGGAATCTTTTATATATGTTTATATTTTTTTATTGTGTTTAAATTAATATTGTAAGTGATTACATATGATATAATATATTATTTAAATTTTTTTAGTTATATATTTATATAATTATTATTTATTAATATTAAATATTCGAAGTATCATACACGTATCGTATCTTGTAAATTTTAAAAAAATCGTATCCACGTATCCGTATCCGTGCAACCTTGTTGTCAGACTATACCATGTGCAGAGAATAATTCACACCCATATGGGCTTTTGTTTATTTGAATTGGTTGGATGATGAAGCGGAATGTAACTTTTTTGTCTCCCATTTTGGCCTATAAAAGGTTGTAGTGGCTGAATGCAAAAACCACCAATTCACAAACACAAATCTCTTCTAGCTCACTCAATATCTCTATCTTTAATATATATATAGTTTATATATATTAGTTAGTGTATTTTTTATCGTCGGGGTTTTTAGTTCATAGATCGAGTGAATATTATTCTAGTAATATATTCCACCGCCAAAGTCGAGGAACGTGAGGGATTCGCCGCCGGGTTCAACACGGAGGATCAACGACATACAAAGGATGCTACTATTGACTTACGGAGGTATAAGTAATTTATTGTTTATGTTTCATAATTTCGCTGCATAAATCTATTTCGGTAGTAGTATCGACATTATCATTCATTAAATTGTTGGCGGCAGAGTTGTGGTGTGACTAGTGAGAATACGGTAAAGGCGGTTCTAACAAAGGTAATTGGTTATTAAGCGGGACCGTTGTGACAAGACAAGCTATCTCTCTCTTGGGGTTTACATTGCACGATTCTGATCTATGAAACTCCCCGACTCGCCGGTACAATGGTTTAACAAGTAATGACATTGTTATTAAATTAATAAAATGTCCAACATTGGTATCAGAGTGTATGGTTATTTCCTACGTCGTTCGATACCCGGTGTTAGAAATACCTAAAAAAGTTGAAATTGTTTATTTCATTATGTTGCTAATTATATATTGAGAAATATAATTTGGGGTTATAGTGAGCATTTTTTCACGCCAAAGGGTTGTACGAGTTTAGTCTATATAAGTTAATTTGCGCAAATATTAAATTAAATAATTATAATTGGACATTGTGGTGCAAGAGATGTTTATGAAGCTTAGCAATTTTTCGATCTTGCGACGTGTATTAATTATTCTTATTTAATATTAGATAAACGAGGAAAATTATTTAGTGAGTATCATATCCTGAATTGTCTATTTATGTAGTAAAAATGGCGTCGAAGAGAATCATTGCTGATTTGAATAAGGGAGACAAATTGGATGGGGGAAACCATGACATGTGGCATCGTAAGATCCAATATGTCCTTAACGAGCAAGAGGTCTCAGAGACTCTTACCCATTCAATTGAGGCTCCTAGTGATGCTGTCTGCACTGCTAAAAATCTTGAAAGCCACCAACAAGACCTTGTCGCCTACGACAACTGGGTGAAAAAAGATTGGTGTGCGCGCTTTACGATGTCAAGCAGCATGCACAATGATCTAATTGGTGAATTTGAAAATTACAGCACGGCGAAAGAATTATGGAATATTGTGAAAACAAGATATGGAGGTACGTCGGCCACCAAACTTCGTGGTTTAACGATGAAATTTGACACGTACAAGATGAGCTCTAACCAAAGCATGAAGCAACATCTTAGGGCGATGTCATCTATGATTCGCGAACTAAAGTCTGTTGGGAACGAGTTGACTAACGAACAGTAGGTTCAGGCGGTGATACGTTCACTTCCTGGCTCCTGGGAGACCATGAGCCAAACCATGATGCATAGTGAACACTTCAAAACATTTGTTGATGTGGCACGTCATTTAGAGTTGGAAGTAGAGCGCCTAGAGGCAGCTAATGCTAACGGTTCAGCTTATGTGGCCGAGTCTTCCAGAGCGCGTGAGGCATTTAGGCCCAAACGCAACAGGCATGCGAAAAAGGCAGAAGTGCGTACTGGTCAGGTTCAGACGACCTCCAACACCAACCAGCACCATAAAAGGGGCAAGCGTGGTGGTGCAAACGCTACCAAGGGGGTATGCTTCAACTGTAACAAAGAAGGTCATTTTGCTCGTGAATGCACTGAGCATAATAAGGTACTTTCTAATTGTTTCCTAAGTGCTTATGTAACTAGTCATGTTATGGTTGCTCATACGTAGGTTGTAGACTCTGGGGCAACCGAGCACATAGCTTTGGAAGGAATTAGATATGTGGAGTACCGCCGAGTACCTGTTGGCAGTCGAGACATCAAAGTAGGAAATGGAGATAGCGTTGCGGTGCTAGGCATCGACACGTACAAGCTCGATCTGCGCAACAGACGCACTCTTTTACTACATGATGTTTTGTATGCCCCAGATATTCGAAAAAATTTACTTTCTTTGGTTACGTTGTTAAAGCTTGATTTTCGCTTTGTGTTTGAAAATAATAATGCTTCCATATTTCTTGGGAACACTTTGTACGGGCGTGGTTTTATTCGCGATGGTTTTGTAATAATGGATTTGAATTACCCTATCATTGATGAATCTATTGTTTTATATGTTGTTTCAAATAATGCAGATTCTAACGTGTGGCATGCCAGATTGGGTCATATAGGGGAAGATCGGATGGCAAGATTAGCTTGAGAAAGACTATTAGGAAATCTCGCAAAATGTCTCTCTTCCCACATGCCATCACTATCTGATAAATTCAAAAAGAAAACCATTCGGTAAGGCCAAAAGAGCATTTTTCCTTTGCAACTTATTCATTCTGATATTTGTGGACCAATGAATGTGAGGGCAAGACACGGTCATGTATACTTGATCTCATATAAGTCATAAGCATTTGAGTGCTTTAGACAATGTATGGCAATGGTAGAGAATCAATTGGATTCGAGCATTAAGGTTATTCGAACTGACCGTGGTCGTGAATATTAATTTGAGCAATTCAAAAGGCTCTTTGATGAAAGAGGAATCAAGAGACAGTTGACGATGCCTTATTCTCCGCAGCAAAATGGGGCATTGCGGAGAGAAGGAATCGAACATTTCTTGAGATGGTTAGTTCAATGATGGTGCATGCTAGTCTCCCAATATCCTTTTGGAGTGATGCTCTTCTAACTGTTGCGTACATTCTTAACCGAGTGCCCTCTAAGTCAGTTAGTTCTACCCCCTACGAAATGTGGACATGCGAGAAACCAAATCTGAGTAACTTGCATCTTTGGGGTTCTACGGGATACGTTCTCAGTAGTTCTCATAGATATGGGAAACTAGGTCCTAGAGGAAATAAGTGTTTCTTTATAAGATATTTTGAACACTCTAAAGGATATGTTATGCTTGGAGAACGTGAGGATGGTAGTGTAACTTAAATTGAGTCACGGGATGTGGACTTCATTGAAAATGAATTCCCTAACAGAGGTGATGTTGATAGGAGTCTAGAACTCCAAGAGATTTCAGAGGAAGTGACTCCAAGTCGACGAGTTGAGAATGAAGAATAAAATCTTCACACTCCTAGGGACAGCGGGAGTGACTTGACTCCGAGTGGGAGCGTTCCACTTGTAGAGAAATTACAAGTCTCTCAGCTGCATAGAAGCTCACGTGAAAGTATACCCAGTCATCATTTTGAGATTGAAGGGGAAGCTTTTGTGGTGGCTCCGCAGGATGATGGAGAACCTAAGAATTTCGAGGAAGTTCTTACATCCCCTGTTAAAGAAGAATGGATAAAAGCAATGAAATATGAGATGGAGTCTATGAGGACAAACCAAGTCTGGGACTTGGTCGATCTACCACCTAGGCGTAAAGCTATAGGGAGCAAATGGGTTCTCAAGCTTAAACTCAAGTCGTATGGATCGATAGACATGTATAAGGCTCGATTAGTTGCGAAAGGATATACCCAACAAGAGGGTATAGACTACGAGGAAACCTTCTCTCCAGTTGTGAGGTTTGTCTCAACTCGTCTAATCCTAGCTATGGTAGCTCAACTGGACCTGGAACTCTACCAGATGGACGTGAAGATAGCATTTCTCAATGGAGAACTAGAGGAAGAGATCTATAAGGATCAACCAATGGGGTATGAGGTCAAGGATCAAGAGCGCAAAGTGTGCAAGCTTAAGATTTCATCGAGTTATTCTTACGAATGAGTTTACGATGATTGAAGAAGACGATTGTGTGTATGTCAAACGGTCCAAAGGGAGTTTCATAATATTATCATTGTACATTGATGATATTCTGTTGGCGAGTAATGACAAAGGGATGATTGTCGCCACTAAAGAGTGGTTGTCTTCAAACTTTGAAATGAAAGACATTGGTGAAGCAGAATACATTCTTGAAGAAGGTTCTAGAGTGCTTCCAGATGCAAAACTGCAAACCTATCGACACCCCTATTGCCAAAGGTGAGAGCTTATGCCGAGAAATGTGTCCTAAGACTCAATCTGAGAAAGAGCAAATGGCTCGTGTTCCTTATGTTGGTGCCGTTGGGAGCTTGATGTATGAAATGATGTGTATTCGCCCAGATATTTGTTATGCAGTTGGGTTAGTAAGAAAATTCCAATTGAAACTAGGACTTGCTCATTGGAAAGCAGGCAAGAGGATTCTTAGATATCTGAAAGGAACAATGGACTATGTACTTTGCTATCAATGTTCAGATTTGCAGCTACAAGGTTATAGTGATGCTGATTGGGGCAACGACCTTGATGAGCTCAAATCCACGTCTGGGTACGTATTCTTGCTAAATAATGGCGCCATTACTTGGAATAGCAAGAAATAACCTTGTATAGCGTTGTCCACTTTGGAAGCTGAGTAGATAGCATGTTCATCAATAGTGTAAGAAGTTGTTTGGTGAGAAGATTCCTTACGCACTTAAATATTATAATTGATGCCTCAGATCCGGTAACAATATTTTGTGATAGTGCAATAGCGCTGGCCCATGCAAAGGACTCAAAGTATCACGAAAAAACAAAACACATTGATCTAAGGTTTCACTACATACGGGACATGATTGCGAGAAATGAAGTAGTCCTAAAATATATATCTACGACTCGCATGGTTGTTGATCCAATGACCAAACCTATAGCTAGAGATGTCTTTCAGACTCATGTTAGAAGTTTGGGATCGCGTAGATTGTTTTAATTGACTTTACTTCATTTGGATATTAATGAAATATGATGTTCATTTAAAGTTTGATTTCATATAGCATTTTTGTTAATACACACACTGAAGTATGTCAACAGGCATGATCGGTTCTCTCACACGAATGATCGCCTCTGGTGCTAGGTGAGCGAGCAGAGATGAGATAAATGTATTCCTTACTTGTTTTTTTAGGAGATGAGTTGAGAGGTTGATACAAGTATATATCGCCTTAGTTTGATACGAAGATGAGATCCTTGATGTTAAGGATTGAACATAGATTTCTCCCAAAATCTATGTAGCATGTGTAGTAAGATAGATGTGAGATCTCTTCGTCACTATGCGAAGCGGGCGAGTGATGGACTCAAGCTAGTCACTACGGTGTGATTGAGCTAAGATATGTGTGGTGTCGATAGACATGCACTCTTTTATGCGTAAAGAGTATTCCGCTGCAGAATGTGTTTCATACTACATGTGCTTGGACGACCGTTTGTAAGAGTGAGCGAATGATTCCATGTTTCCTCACTATGTGAGCTACATATCATTTAGTGCCCTTATTGACTTTTGACTATGTCATGACATCGAGGATTTTATGATATCTACTTTAAAATGTTATCTATGACCATGATTGATTCGGTCTAAAGGGGCATTACTGGGAAAGAAGTCAAACCAAAATCGATTGGCACGAGGGCAAATGAAGACTATTTGATACCGCATCCCTGATAGTGTCCATCGTTAATGAATACTTGCATGTTAAGTATGCAAAATTATTATGGAACATATCATGAGAGCTTGGAGTTAAAGTATGGCCTTGAGGTTCAACCTTTTAAAGGATTAGGCATTCGTTTAACTGATGCGATCAAATGAGTCTATGGCATATCGAGAAGACTTAGGGATTGTGCTACGCTGGTTATCTTTCACAGAAGATTTGGTGTAGTACTCCCGACCTTGCAGGTGTTCTCGGTGGTCACACGAACTATTAACTAGTATGGAGATGATGAAAATACACTGAAAGATGCACGATTGGGTTGTGCCCACTATGTGTGAATGGGAGATGTGGCCAGACCATACCATGTGCAGAGAATAATTCACACCCGTATGGCTTTTGTTTATTTGAATTGGTTGGATGATGAAGTGGAATTTAACTTTCTTGTCTCCCATTTTGGCCTATAAAAGGCTGTAGTGGCCGAATGCAAAAACCACCAATTCACAAACACAAATCTCTTCTAGCTCTCTCAATATCTCTCTTTCTAATATATATAGTTTATATATATATATATATATATATATATTAGTTAGTGTATTTTCGATCGTCGGGGTTGTTAGTTCGTGGATTTGGTGAATATTATTCTAGTAATATATTCCACCACCGAGGTCGAGGAACGCGAAGGATTCACCGCCGGGTTCGACACGGAGGATCAACGACACAAAAGGGACGCTACTATCGGCTTACGGAGGTATAAATAATTTATTGTTTATGTCTCGTAATTTCGCTGCGTAAATCTATTTCGGTAGTAGTATCGACGTTATTATTCATTAAATTGTTGGCAGCGGAGTTGTGGTGTGACTAGTGAGAATACGGTAAAGGCAGTTCTGCCAAAGATAATTTGTTATTAAGCGCGACCGTTGTGACCCCACCAATTACCTCGGAACCTTGAAATCCTGTCAGGCAAGACGAGCTATCTCCTTCCGGGGGTTTACTTTGCACGATTCTGATCTATGAAACTCCTCGACTCGCCGGTACAATGGTTTAACGAGTAATAACATTGTTATTAAATTAATAAAATGTCCAACAGGCTACTACCAACATGTTGCATGCAATAACGATCAAGGTACCAAGACACCAAATCCCGTGGTTTCTCACTTGTCACAAATCTTATTTGTGAATGTAACGCTCAAAAAACTAGGAAGAAAATAAATTTATACTTTAGTCTTTAAACTTTTGAAAATTTCTATTTTGACCCTAAATGTTTAGAAAAAATTTGCATTTTAGTCCCTAAACTTAAAAGATAGTCTTTAATTATTTTTATAGGTCTCTAATGTAAAACGTATATTTCAATTTCAAATCTTAACCAAGATGATCAAATTATCTAGAAAATCACATAAATAAATATGTATGTAACAAAGAAATCTAATTATACCTATTTGAATTTTAATTATAAATAATTGAGGGACGTGATATGCAATTAACCAATTGATGAGGTAAGCCATGACATCCTTAAGAGCATGATTAAAAGATCTTTTGTAATTTATTATAAAATAATCAAAGTGAGACCTTAATTAAAAGTATTTTAACATGATTTTTACATATAAATACTAAGCTTTCTTCCAACAATTTGCACACCCAAAATCATTTCGATTTTTCCTTATTTCTTCCTATGAGTTTCTAAGTTAGTGAGTCTACGTTCAGATAAATTCACCCCAAGTTCTTATTTCATCATTTTCTACCCGATAAAACCCCAAAAACTTTTATTGCGCATAAATTATCTATTCAGCCCTGCGCCTTAGAAAAATCATAACTATTTGTAGAAAAATCCTTCTTGATCAAGGCTAATGGCCAAATACTCTTCATGATGTCCTCTAACTTTCATATGAAGAAATGTTTTTCAAATAATGTGATTTAGAAGGTCCAAATTCCTAAATCGTAGATTGTTGTCTGAAAATCCGAAAATAGGTTCTATGTTTTCAAGAATTATTTAGCATAGCAAACCTTTGGATTTTCCTTCCCATTTGGGTACACATGTTTCTAGTAATGTTAGGGATCAGTTGCCATAAAAATATGTTTAATCAAAGTTCATTTGGATATCCGATCAAAGGTAAACCCGAAACTATGACGATATTTTGGTCTTATTTCGTCTAGGTTACAATACACCGGGAAATCGATACAGCGGGGCCTGACTTAACCAAAATAATGCTATCCTATTACAACGAACAAACTAGCTTGGTCCAAAACACCTATTACACCTAAGAAAATGTAAGATGACATGAAATAATCTCTAAATGGCCAAGTTGAGGGAACAGTTGAACGGGAGAGATTCAGTGCTCTTAGATCGTCGTATTGCGGGCGTTAGACAATTGTGATATCAGACTGAACTTGGGAACTTGCCAAGATGCCTACGTATCCCATTAAGGGAATCAAGCCGAACGTAGTTCAATTGTCTCTTTTGAGATGCCTCTCTATGGTCGACCCCTGATAGGGCTGCTTGGTTCATTTGGTTCAGCATTGGAGCGACTGCACGGTTTCAATCATATCTCTTTGAAGGATGATCGAAACCTCGATCCGCTTCTTGATTATGGACCCTAACTCATGTAGCTTTCAGGTCACATAAGGGTTCAATCTTGGTGAGTATCGAATTGCCTTGGTTCGATGCATCCATGTCGAACAGGGTGAATTCGAGACTGCTTTGCGCGACTCTACGGTTTTGATCATATCTCTTTGTAGGATTATCTAAACCTCAATCCGCTTCTTGATTCGGAACCCTGACTCTCGTGGCTTTCTGGGCGTGTGCATCGAATTGGCTTGGTTCGATGCGTGCACATCTAATTCGATCCCTCAATGTTGAACCGGGTGAATTCGATGCGCTGTGCACGACTTCACGGTTTCGATCATATCTCCCTAGCAGATGATCGAAACCTCATTCCGCTACTTGATTCGGGACCCTGACTCTCGTGGATTTCTGGGAATGTAAGGATTCAATCTTGGGACGCATCGAATTGTCTTGATTCGATGCGTCCATGTCAAACAAGGTGAATTCGAGGGATGATAGATTGCGCATCGAACCTACTTAGTTCGATGCGCGTGTCGAATCGACTTGGATTCGATGTGTGGCATCTTCGTCGGTCCCCCTTACTTGTGAGGAGTAAGGGGTATATATATATATATATGCATGATTAGAGGGGCTTAAAGGTTATTTTAGGATCGCATCGAATTGTGCAAATTCGATGCGCTCAGAAAACATCGAATTGTGCAAATTCGATGTGTTCTGCGCAGCTTTACTATTTTGAGCATAACTCTCTCTCTGGACCTCCGAATCGCATTCTGCTTATTGCGTTGCGACCTAGACTCATGTGGATTTCCAATGACATATTAATCAATGTCTAATTAGCTATATAGATATTTTGGTGAATTAAATACGGCTAAGATAGCTTTACCTTTAAGCCTTCCCGACACTCATCGATCAGTTTCGCGCCATCGTGGCTTCTTCTTGACATGACACATTATATCACACCAGACGATTTTCAGCTTATATTACGTACTTTAAGTTCTTTGTTTATGATTGAAAATAATCATCATAATTCCATGATTGATCACTCACACATGAATTTTACAAGATATAACAATCATCAGAATAACTTTAATATGATTTGTATTCATGAATTGATATTTTTTTAGATTTTTTAATAAAATATAAATAGTATATTTATCATGTTTAACATATCCTTACAAAAGTTTAATAAGATTATCATATATACTTTTGAGGTCTAATCCTCTTATATGATTATGTATTGAAACTTAAACATTCTTTGATCATTTACCTTAATTAGGTTTACGTATTAATATTTTTATATGTTATGAATACAATGTTATATATTAAGATAATCTTGGAACAAAATTAACTAAGTTATACAATTTAATGGATTGCTTCATAAGGTAATTGTTTGATGTCGTGATTCCTAGAATTTTTGGATGTACTAGAGACTTAAGGAATTTTCTCAAATTTCATCAAAACGAAAGTTGAACAGTACATATGTTTATAGTGGTGAGTTATGATTATTCAGTTAATTGATATTATTTTAATGTTATTAAAAGTTTGACAAATTAATCAACAACGCGCAAGATTCTCCGTACAAATAAAAGTGAGGTTCCATTTCTGATTTGCTCTAGCCCTGGCATCCGGCCTGAGGAACTTGGACAGAAAAGCCACTACTCCGTTACCAAACCTCGAACAAGCTATATTTCATCATAATCCTGTTTAGCATCTCATCTCATAACATGATTTTCTTACTCATCGTTAAATATATCCAATCATTTATTATTTATCATATCTATTCATAATCATGATAATTCTCCAATATTATAATCTCATCTCCTGGTTCTTGAATTGTGCAAAGAGAAACGAACTATGTTCGGGACATGTAGCTCAAGGAGCAACGGATATTATCCGGTTTACTAGCTTGATGGGACGTCTTTGGGAAGTTGGGCCCAGGGATTGAGTCGAGTTACTATCGGGCAGTAAGGACTGACGGTTTAAGTAATTTCGCTTGATACCCATCTATCTAGATGTCGCTTGCAGTCAGGAGTTGGTTGTAACCGTGTGCTGGATCGACATGTACTCGAGCATGTCTCTTGATTGTTTGCGAGGTCGCTCCTCGTCGGGAGGTATAAGGCAGAATAGTAGAAGTTGTAAGGCTAGATTTGTTTATTGTTAAGCACAAGTTCATTAACTATTCTATGAAGATTCTAGTACCATTGCTACAGCAAATTATCTAGTTGAGCTGTTTCTACCGATAAGATCACTCCTCGAAACGTATCCAGTAGGTCACGGTTAATTCTTGCATTACCAGTTCATTTATATGAATCTCACTAATTCATTAAAGATGTATTCCTCGTTTCTTCTGTCCATTCCTAAGGATAAAAATCAACATGGCAGCATGGATCAAGTTAATAATTGTTCAAGCGTGCATTTTGGAATATCCGTGTTTTGTCACTAGTGCATAACCATTAAAAATGTCACATTGTTTGTAATACAAGACTTCCGCTGTATATATCAAAATATATTTTACAAAATGTGTATGGTTTTGATCATGAATAAGTGAGATCTCTTCCTATGAGTTACGCTTTAGTTTGAGTTGGGTAAAGTGATTGATCACCACCGAACCAACTCGGATCGGAGCATGGCTCGTAGGGCGCGGTCGTCACAGTGAATATCGTCTAATATCTCACATATATTACAGAGCTAACATGATGACGATGAAAACTAATCCAATCAGAATTATAAACATGTCATATTTCCCCGTTAATATGAGGTATAAAAGAGTCCAACTCGAGCCTAGACTGACCACATTCCTCCGTCGCCTTTCCAACAACAACTGCCAACTCCTCGGCCCTCTTTCTCATCTCACTCCCTTCTTCAGACGCCATCAATCTCTTCACAACACTCTCTATCGTACTCGCCTTCACCACTTCCACCTCCTCAGACCACACCTTCAATATGTCCGTAACGAGCACAATTTAACTTAAGATAAATAGTGTAAGGTGATTTTCTTATATAACCACTCCTAATCCCGGACTTTAATGTTCATTATATATAGTAAAATGTCACATGTGTTAAAATATAATGCTAGCTCTTGATGTGACATTAACAACTACACATACATGTTTACTCATCGCAATTGATCAATGCATTCCCAGACTTAATGCCTTTCAACAAGTAATAATAGATCGAGTAAAATATTTTTTTTTTAACACAGATCGAGTAAAATATTCAGTCGCTGTGGATATTGATTTTACATGCTTTGTCATAGCTTGAATTACTATAATTAGATGCCAGATATATAGTTAGTTTAGTTGGTATAAGAAGACATTTTTTCTTTAATTACTGCTACTCTCAAAATATAAATGACGGTTGAAAATTATAAAGACCGAAATTATAATTAATAGCAGAATATGGTAAAAGTTATTTCCAATAGCCAGAGAAATCGCGATGGGACCTTTATGAGGTGCTCATTTTTAAATGTACTAATAATTTCGTAATTTACAATGATTATGAATGTACCAATTATTTAGTATACTTTATTATTTCTTTTAATTAGGTGTCATATAAAGTGCTCAATAAAGTAATGTCACACACCAATCATGCATATACCTGCCCATACCCTATGGAATCTATTTGGGTAACCAAGGATCCCCAGATGTTTTGGAGATAATGATTTTATTACTTCATTTGAATGATAAAATAGTATTTATTTGCGTGATATATTACCAACCACATAATATTCGTGGCCCTTCGCGACCCTAATAAGAGCAAAAACTGTGAATAGTCAACTATTCTATTTTTAATATCATGACAGAAGAGAGTTTATTGGATGTTTGCGCCTATTGGACATTTGGACTGCATATTACTGCATATGCCAAGGAACCAACTACTTTCCCAAGTAACAAAAATAAATAATCTTATTAAAACAATCATTCATTAAATGATTTTTGACAACAATATAAAACTTTCGTAATCTTTCAACCGTCTGTTGGAGTGTAAAATCGATATGGTTTTTATATATGTATGTTTATCAAGCTCGGAATATTCTGCTTTGATTAAGTTGAGTGTCTAATTATTAGCTAGGTGCACATGTGACATGTTACTTAAAGTGATAAGTTATTTTTACGAGAATACATTGTAAACTTGTGCAAATTATACAAAATGTCTCATGCAGGGGAGGATTCAAAAAATTATTTTACTCTCTGTGTTACGACAATAAAGTAAATAAAAGATAGTTAGAGTCGTTTCAATTAGTTTTTTATCCTCTTAATTTGTATTAGAATCTTACATTATTTTTAGTCCATAATAAAAGATAAATCAAGCAAGAATCTAGCAATGATTTATTGGGCTGAGAATAGTAGAAGTTTTGAGTTATAATGAAGAATAGAGAGCTAAAAAGATAAAATATTTTTTGAGTGGTGTAAATTGAAAAGCATAATTTCATGTGTACTAAACCTGTAAACTGCCACCTCGGTTGGAAGCCATGTAAGCCTTTACCTGGGTTCGCCCTCCCGTGCGACGTGCGCTTTGGAAATTATGATACTAATAGCTCAAGTTTCACGGTCCGAAAAGATTAAAACTCCCTTCTCAAAATAATTATGTTAGTAAAAGAAAAAGGCTATTCTTTTAATCATGCATGTTATTGTTGGAGAAATTATTATTTGGCATGAGGGCAAATATAATTTTAGAAATTGGAATTGAGTCCAATTGATATTGTAGCAACTTGGATTTAATGGTGTGAATTGTATTGGCTTAATGAGAAGCTATTATGGTGAAATTTATTTATATAATTAAAATATAATTTTGATTTAAAAAATAGATTTGAATTGAGAATTCAAACCACACCTAAATGCTATAATAATATGAAATTAATTTTAACTTTATGGTTGAATTAAAAACATCCCTTAATGGCTTCGTTGTTACATGAAATATTTTCCTATTTAAAGGGTCTTTGCGAAAAGGAGAAGAGCATCCAAAAACACAAAGCAATTTTCAGCATACTCATAGCATAAACATTGTGTTTTCGGAGTTCTGAAAATACCATTAGAGTCCGATTGAGAAGGTAGTATAGACCTTCACTTGCTACCTTGTGGTGACAAATGTTGTACCTTGTGAGGTCGTTTTCTATTGAAGGGCTTGAAGGATAGGCGGAAAGATTAATCTTAAGATTGTTGGATACGTGTGCTCATAAACATGTGAGTTGATAATCGTAAACATGAACATAAACATGATTATATATCCAGAATCAAACAACAACAAAAAAATAAACATTAACTTATATGGAATTAAACAGTTAATATACACATATATCTGACGAAAATATTTGGAATTGAGTCCAAATATAAGTGTGCAAACTAAATTGCTTAGTGAGAAGCAAGTGGGAGTTATTCCAAAATTGAGATAGAATATTTTTTAAATAAAAGATTAAATATTCAGATTTTTTGAATATGAGTCACCATTTGCACAAGTCAGATAATGTCTGAAAAAGTGTAAATAAAATTAGGGGGAGTTATTATTTTTACCCTTTATCTTTGCCTAAAATTACCTTCTGCCTTTTTTTTTTGGTCGACTTTTTATGCCCCGTAGAATTTTATTTTTCTATCAAAAATGCTTAATTTCTCTAATTCGGATTTTTTGCTGATGTGGCTGCCCAGTCAATAAGTTGTCACGCCTAGTCAATAAGTTGTCGCGCCACGTCATAATTTTCCCCTAAAAAACGTTTTCCAAACCCTTATAATTTTTTAAGATTATAATTTCACCACATAACTTTTATTCTTCTATTTCTCACATTTTTTCAAATTATACTTTCACCCCCCATAATTTTTAAAAACAAGTCAAATAGATAATAAATATTATATATTTTCTTCATCTTCTTCCCCTATAAGCCACCACTATTCACGGCAGCGCTGTTCACGGCACCACCGCCACAACTGTTCACGGATGTTCACGGCACCACCAACACTACCACTGTGCACCACCGTTCGCGGCGGCCACCACTGTTCACGTTAGCACTGTACACGACACCACTGCCGCCACTATTCACGGAGCCACCACTGTTCACGACATTACCGCGCCACTGCAGTACACGACATTCACGTTAGCACTATTCACGACGCCACTGTTCACGGCGCCACCGCTGTTCACGGAGAAATTCGACGAATCGGAGAAATTTGAGTCGCAAGAGGTGAAGCGGTTGAGGGAGAATCTTCTCGCGGATGACGATGATGACGACGTAGAGTTTGTTGGCAAGAATCCGGAGCTGAAAAACACCCCTGAACCATTGATTGTTGCCAGGTTCCCCCCAACCAACAATCACCACCACGGGTCCGAAGATCCGCCGAAAATAATGGCGGGTCTCTGCAAATTGTAAACAATGGCGGCTGTTGATGAATCGGGAAGAAGAAGATAATGGTGCGGGGGAATTTGCCCTTGTTGTCCGCCGCCAACGATGGTGCGGGGAAGTGGTGGTGGTGGTAGCCGTGGGACATGCGAGGTTGGATCGGGTTTCCCGATGATGTTGTCCGCTGTCGGCGCTGGTGCGGCGGAGTGGTGGTGGTGGTGGCCGGCGTGGGAGTTGAAGAAGATGGACTCTATTTTTTGTTTTTTTTTTGTTTTTCTTTTTGTTTTTTTTTTACTTTTGTTTTATTATTTTTTTGGTATTTTTAAAAACGTTTTTCTAAGCTCAAAAAGCCGACGTGGTTGTAGTGTTTTATTGACTAGACGAGCACTTTCTTGACTGGACCGACACGTCAGTGTTTTAGCCTGGTAAAGAGAAATTAGGCATTTTTGATCGAATTTTTAAAATTAACGTGGCAGAAAAAGTAAGCCCCAAAAAAAAGGGTAAAAAGTAATTTTTGGCAGTTATTGGGCAGAAATAATAATTCCCCCATAAAATTATTGAGGCTACAGACTCTTCTTTCTTGGAGGAGATGTTTTCCCCACAAGTCTTGATTCTTTGAGGAACGAAAAGAAATATGGGAGCAAGAGAATCTCGAGAAGGTGAAGAAGAAAAAAGTTCGAGAAGAAGTAAACGAGCTAGAAAAAGGAAATCTTTTGGCTGAGATTTTCTAAACGTATAAGTTAGAAAATAATCTAGATACTTTCCTTAAACATTATGAGGTCTAAAAGAATATTGCAAACTCATTGACGAAAGGTCTAACGTGTAACGCCCCAAAAATTAGAAAGAAAATAAATTTATACTTTAGCCTTTAAACTTTTAAAAATTTCTATTTTTGACCCTAAATATTTAGAAAATTTTGCATTTGAGCCCCCATTAACTTAAAAGTTAGTCTTTTATTATATTTACAGGTCTCTAATCCTAAAACATATATTTCAATTCAAATATTAACCAAGTTGATTGAATTACCTAGAAAAATTACATAAGTAAATATGTATGTAACAAATTGATGAATTTACCCATTTGAATTTAAATTATAAATAATTGAGGGACTTGATATGCAATGAACCAATTGATGAAGTAAGACATAACATCGTTTTGATGAGGTAAACCATGACATCCTTAAGAGCATGATTAAATTCATGTTTTTTGTGATTTATTATAAAATAATCAAAGTGTGACCTTAATTAAAATGATTTTTACATGATTTTTTGCCTATAAATAGTAGGTTTTCTTCCAAAAGTTTCAAACCCAAAATCATTTCGGTTTTCCTTCTTTATTCAAATAAATCTCTAAGTTAGTGAGTCTACTTTCAGGGAAAATCCATCACAAGTTCTTATTTCATCATTTTCTACCCGATAATACCAAACATTTTATTGCACAGAAATTATCCATTCGGCCATGCACCTTAGAAAAATCATAACTAATTGTAGAAAACTCTTTTTTGATCAAGGACAATGGCCAAATACTCCTCATGATGTCCTCTAACTTTCATATGAAGAAATGTTTTTCAAATAATGTGATCTAGAAGCTCGAAATTCCTTAACCGTAGACTGTTGTTTGAAATCCGAAAATAGATTCTATGTTTTCAAGAATTATTTAACATAGCAAACTTTTGTGTTTTTCTCAAAATCTTGGATACACACATTCATCATGACATTATGAATCAGAAACTATAAAATGATTTGAAAACCAAGTTCATTTGAATGTCCGATCAAAGGTAAAACCAAAATTGCGGTGAATTTTTAGTTTATTTGGCACAACCTTTATTTTCTTAGTTTATAAGTTAAATCACCATCATAATTCATATATTTATCACACACAAGAACTTAACATGATTTAGTATTCGTTATAATCATATTATTATAATTATAATCATGAATTTATATTTTTGTGATTTTATTTATATCATTTAAATGGAGATTTATCATGTTTAACATACTACTTTCATAAGTCTTACAAGATTATTCTTGCCACTTCATGACTTAAACATCAAATAAGATTATTTATCATAATAAACATTTCTTATCATATGTTTTGATAAATTTTCCATGTTATATCTTTATATTTTAAGTTATAACATAATTATGTGCATTTTAAACTAACTATGTAAAATAAAGTAATAATAGACTAAGTTAGAATTTTAAGGTGTTACTTCATATGATACTTATTTGATATGTGGTTATTAAAAAATTTGAATTGATTAAAGGCAAAAAAAAAAAAAGACGAGTTTTCTTAGAGTTGGTTATGTAATATATTTTAAGGATTGATTATGCATCAAATTGGATAGTTAATCAATTTTTTCTTATTACTGTAACTTGTCAGCGAAATGACTCTAACGTAGATACTCACAGTCATAAGTTTGAACATATGGTTGTTTAAGACAATTTTAAGATATCAATAAGGTTGTTAATTGATATTTAACTTAACCTTACGTTTGTCAATTCATCATCTAAGATTTTCATGTTTAGAGCAATGACATAAATTAAACTTATGTGTAATTTACTAATATTTACATTGTAACTAGCATTCTTAACCAGAACGTTCTCAATTTCACCAACTTGAGGATTGAAAAAATACTAAAATTTTTTATGGTGAACTATAAATTCAGTTGATTAATATTATTTAAATTTGTTAAAGGTTTGACGAACAAATCAACGCCATAAAGGTTCCCCGTACGAGTCAAGGTGAAGTTCCATTTCTAATTTGTTCTAGCCCCGTTTGGCATACGGCCCTGAGGAACTTGGACAGAAAAGTCACTGCTCCGTTACCAAACCTCGAACAACATATATTTCATCATATTTCTGTTTTTGCATCTCATCTCGTAACATGATTTTCTTACTCATCGTTAAATCATATCCAATCATTTATTAATTATTGATTCATAATCATGGTAATTCCCTGATATTTTAATCTCATCTTCTGGTTCTTGAACTGTGCAAAGAGCAACGAACTATGTTCGAGGACATGTAGCTCAAGAAGCAACGGATATTATCTGGTTTACTGGCTTATTTGTGTATCTGTTATACCCATTGGGACGCCTTTGGGAAATTGGGCCCAGGGATTGAGTCGAGTTACTGCCGGGCAGTAAGGACTGTCGGTTTAAGTAATTTCGCTTGATACCCATCTATCTAGGTGCCGCTTGTAGTCAAGAGTTGGTTGTAACCCGCGTGTTGGATCGACATGTACTCGAGCATGTCTCTTGATTGTTTACGAGGTAGCTCCTCGTCGGGAGGTATAAGGTAGAATAGTAGAAGTTATAAGGCTAGATTTGTTTATTGTTAAGCACAAGTTCATTAACTATTCTATGAAAATTCAAGTACCATTGCTACATCAAATTGTCTAGTTGAATTGTTTCTACCGGTAAGATCATTCCTCGAAATGTATCCAATAAGTCATAATTAATTCTTGCATTACCAATTCTTTTATATGAACCTCACTAAGTCATTAAAGACTTATTCCTAGTTTTTCTGTCCATGGAAGCATGGATCAAGTGAATAATTGTTCAAGCGTGCATTTTGGAATATTCGCGTTTGGTCACTAGTGCATAACCATTAAAAATGCCACATTGTTTGTAATACAAGACTTCCGATGTATATATCAAAATATATTTTATAAAATGTGTATGATTTTGATCCTGAACAAGTGAGACCTCTTCCTATGAGTTATGTTTTAGTCTGAGTTGCTTAAAGTGACTGATCACCACCGAACTAAATCGGATCGAAGCATGGCTCGTGGGGCGCGGTCATCACATAACGAGAGACCAAGTACAAATCTCATCGAGGGGAATGGGATTAGAGCCCACTAAAAGATATCCCCCCCCCGTGATGGCAACCCTACCTAAATTGTAAACCCCAATTTGCAGGTTCAAGAAGACAACCGAATTGTGGGAATGAGGTCGAACAAAGCACTCGAAAAATTGAGTTCCCAACTCATTTGTAGGATGAAAGAGTGATAAACTTGTACAGGAAATGAGAACTTTGGGTTCTAATGATCCTCATGGCTTGTGACACAAGCATGGTATTATAGGATACCCTTAATGAGAGATCGCATATGTCGAATGTGAAGGGGCCGCTTCTATGTGATGTGTTAAAGAGATAAATCTCTAGAGCATTCGATGAAAATTGTCAAGGCAGTCCAGGACCGAAAAGGACAACAACGAGGACCAATGTGGTATTGAAATGCGTTGTGTGAGTACCATTGTCTTGGTATACACAAAACGCGAACAATTCAAGGCATCACGTCCACTGGTTGGCAAGTATATCCGATGATATTTCACTAAAAAAGGTTCAAGGCCCAAAACCACCTATCCTGATGCAACAAGTTCCGGCAGAACTCTAAAATTGCATTTAGCATTCATAGGCTCACGTGCATTTCAGTCAATGACATTCATGTGGGGGATTGTTGGAGAAATTATTATTTGGCATGAGGCCAAATATAATTTTAGAAATTGGAATTGAGTCCAATTGATATTGTAGCAAATGGGTTTAATGGTGTGAATTGTATTGGCTTAATGAGAAGCTATTATGCTGAAATTTTATATATATAAAATAAAATTTTGATTTAAAAAATCAGATTTGAATTGAGAATTCAAACCACACCTAAATGCTATAATAATATGAAATTAATTTTGGCTTTATGGCTGAATTTAAACCCCTTAATGACTTGGTTGTTACATGAAATGTTTTCCTATTTAAAGGGTCTTTGCACAAAGGAGAAGAGCATCCAAAAACACAAAATAATTTTCAGCTTACCCATAGCATAAACATTGTTTTTTCGAAATTCTGCAAATACCATTAGAGTCCGATTGAGAAGGTAGTATAGACCTTCACTTGCTACCTTGTGGTAATGGACGTTATACCTTGGGAGCTCGTTTCCTATTGAAGGGCTTGAAGGGTAGCCGGGAAAATTGATCTTAAGGGGAGAGAGTTCAACTTTTGACTCGTCCATTTCTTCTAAGGAAACTCATTCAGTTGCTCAGAGATCCATTTATATTTCTTTTTGTATTATCTGTTTAATTCCATATATGTTAATGTTTATTGTTTTTGTTGTTTGATTCTGGAAATATAATCATGTTTACGTTTATGAATTCACATGTTTACGCACACATGTATCCAACAGTTATTTCAACTTCTTTATTAAAACGTACTTTAAACGAGGAGATTTGCTACTACATATAATAGAAACAATTTATGTGTTATATGCAATGAGCAATCGAAACATCGAAGGAAATGAAGTTGTGATATACTCCCTTCTATGGTAACGAGAAGGAAGCGAGGAGGCATCATCACTTATTTATATTTATATATATGTAATTCGTTGGGGCTGTATAATTCGTCAATATTATTTTGTGATAATTGGCTGAAATCGTGTGGTGCGGCGGATTTGTGGTGGCGTTGTGACGAGAGGAGAGAGAGAGAGAGAGAAACTAGGGTTTGATGAAATTATCAGAATGAATTAATTGAATTCAACATATTACAAAGTCTGATATACTAAATACATGAAATGGAGATAAACGGGTAAAAGACCTAAGACTAGAGCCCACATGAGGGGAATTGGCCCACAGAGACTAATTAACCAAAAAAAGGGAAAAAGGAAATAAAAAAGCCCAAAGAACAAATTACATAAAAGGGCCCAATAAGACTATATTTGAGACCCCCCCTCAAGATGGGCATGAATATCAATGATGCCCATCTTGGAGGTCATCGTATTAAATGGTAGAGGCGAGAGGGGTTTCGTTAAAATGTCCGCAACTTGCTGAGTATTGCTGATGTGGACGATCTTGACCAGGCCCGAGTTGACTTTCTCACGGACGAAGTGACAATCTATTTGAATGTGCTTCGTCCGTTCGTGATGAACCGGATTCGTCGCAATGCAGACGGCGCTCCAGTTGTCGGTGAATAGGAGAGACGTCTTGGTGGTGGTGATTGATAAGTCACGCAGCAGCTGTTGAAGCCATAACAGCTCGCAAGTAGTAGAGGCTATAGCCCGGTATTCGGCCTCGGTAGATGATCGACTAACCGTCGACTGCTTTTTGGATTTCCAAGAAATAATGGAGTTGCCAAGGTAGACAGCGAAGCCCGTAACACTTCTGCGGGTGTCTGGGCAACCGGCCCAATCGCTGTCACAAAAAGCAGTCAAGTTAGGAACAGAATGGGCCGAATAAAAGAGTCCTTTTCCAGGACTTGACTTAATAAAACGTAAGACTCGATGTGCAGCAGCAAGGTGGGAAGTATTTGGGTTAGACATGTGATGTGAAAGACATTGAATGCTAAAAGCTAAGTCAGGACGTGTGATAGTCAAATATAACAGTCGCCCAACTAAGCGGCGATAAACAGTGGCATTAGGCAATGGTTGAGTATCTGAAACACGTAATTTTGTTGAAAAATCCATCGGAGTAGTGGCCGACTTGTAGCCAATGTACCCAGAATCCGTAAGGATGTCCAGGGCGTATTTTCTTTGGCATATAAAAATGCCTTTATGCATGCGTGCAACTTCAATGCCCAAAATATACTTAAGTGGACCAAGATCCTTAATGGTGAATGCAGAATGCAAATGATGCTTTAGTGAGGCAATTTCAGGCAGGCTATTGCCAGTAAGAATGATGTCGTCAACGTACACGCAAAGGGCAGTGAAAAAACCATGAGACTTTTTAACAAATAACGAACTATCCAAAACCGTCTGGGTATAACCAAAAGCAAGTAAAGACTGAGTAAGTTTAAAAAACCATTGGCGAGAAGCCTGCTTTAGACCGTAAATGCTCTTTTTCAAAAGACAAACGCGTTGATCATGAGAAGGTAAATATCCTAGAGGGGGTTTCATGTAAATAACCTCATCTAGATCACCATGCAAAAAAGCGTTGTTAACGTCTAATTGATGCAAAAACCAATTTTGGGAAGCAGCAAGTGAAAGTAAAACACGGACAGAAGTAATTTTAGCGACAGGGGAAAAGGTGTCGAAATAATCAAGGCCTTCCTCTTGGGTGTAACCCTTAGCAACTAAACGTGCTTTATATCGTTCAATAGAACCATCAGATTTGTGTTTTATTTTGAAAACCCATTTAGACCCAATGCAATGCTGACCAGGAGGTAACTCAACTAAATCCCATGTATGCGTATGATCTAATGCAGTGAGTTCTTGATGCATAGCCTGCTACCAGTCTTTTGATTTGACTGCCTGTGAATAGGAAGTTGGTTCACAAGCAGTGGAGATGGCAGCAGTGAACACTTTATGAGATGAGCCTAAATTGGAGGTGCACAAATAAGATGCAATAGGATATTTCACAGAATTGCAGGTTTTATCAATATGCTTATGTACTGAGGCAGGCAAGTCACATTCATATACATCCAAGTAAGCAGGACGAGTAATCGGTCTAACAGACTTTCGAATAGCAGGTTGGACAGGCAGGGGAGGGGAAACAGGAATGACAGAATCAACAGGAGATAAAATAGAGGAAGGAGATGAATCACTGATAGAATCAGTAGATTCAGTTACTGAATAGAGTGGCTGATGGTCCCGTGGGGGAGGTAAGGGCGGTGAAGAAAGGGCCGAATCCTCAGGTACAGGAACAGGAGCAGCAGCCAATGGAGCAGCAGGTGGAGCATGACCTGGAACCTGCAAAACAGAAAAAGGATCCGTACAAAAAACTGTCTTCTCTTTGGGAGAATCAGGGGTCAGTTTAGTTAGTTCAAAATCAGACTTGAAAGGGAATATTGATTCATAAAAAATAACATTTCTTGAAATAAGAGTTTTGAAAGTAGAGAGGTTAAGAAGAAGATAAACGGGCAAACCTAGTCTCAAATATAGTCTTATTGGGCCCTTTTATGTAATTTGTTCTTTGGGCTTTTTTATTTCCTTT
Organism: Linaria vulgaris; assembly: GCA_948329865.1. Taxonomy (NCBI): domain Eukaryota; kingdom Viridiplantae; phylum Streptophyta; class Magnoliopsida; order Lamiales; family Plantaginaceae; genus Linaria; species Linaria vulgaris. The sequence continues at coordinate 94,585,404 of OX415254.1, forward strand.
TTCCCTTTTTTTGGTTAATTAGTCTCTGTGGGCCACAAATAAGATGCAATAGGATATTTCACAGAATTGCAGGTTTTATCAATATGCTTATGTACTGAGGCAGGTAAGTCACATTCATATACATCCAAGTAAGCAGGACGAGTAATCGGTCTAACAGACTTTCGAATAGCAGGTTGGACAGGCAGGGGAGGGGAAACAGGAATGACAGAATCAACAGGAGATAAAATAGAGGAAGGAGATGAATCACTGATAGAATCAGTAGATTCAGTTACTGAATAGAGTGGTTGATGGTCCCGTGGGGGAGGTAAGGGCGGTGAAGAAAGGGCCGAATCCTCAGGTACAGGAACAGCAGCAGCAGCCAATGGAGCAGCAGGTGGAGCATGACCTGGAACCTGCAAAACAGAAAAAGGATCCGTACAAAAAACTGTCTTCTCTTTGGGAGAATCAGGGGTCAGTTTAGTTAGTTCAAAATCAGACTTGAAAGGGAATATTGATTCATAAAAAATAACATTTCTTGAAATAAGAGTTTTGAAAGTAGAGAGGTTAAGAAGAAGATAACCCTTTGTTCCCTGTGGGTATCCAATAAAAACACATTTTTGAGAACGAGGATCAAACTTGGATCTATTTGCAGTAAGAGTTGAAGCAAAACATAAACACCCATAGACTCTAAGGGGAGAATAATCAAGACTCTTACCAAATAACATTTCATAAGGGGACTTATGATGAAGGACAGGGGAAGGCATTCTATTTATCAAAAAAGCAGCAGTTGCAACACAAGTATTCCAGTAGGCAATAGGAATGTTAGAATGAAATTTCAAAGCCCTAGCAACTTGTAATAGGTGTTGGTGTTTCCTCTCAACAATACCATTTTGTTGAGGGGTTTCCACACAACTCTTTTGATGAACAATACCAAATTTTTCATAGAAACCCTTTAAAATGAACTCTGTCCCATTATCAGTCCTAATAGTCTTGATTGTCTTAGAAAAATGATTAACAACAAAAGCATGAAAGTGTAATAAATGCTGATGAACCTCAGATTTGTGTTGCATAAAAAAAAGCCAAGTAGTCCTAGTAAAATCATCAACTATAGTAAGAAAAAACCTATGACCAGCATAAGAGGGGGTGGAATAGGGACCCCAAACATCACAGTGCAATAACTCAAAAGGTGCAGTAGAAAAAGATTCACTGACAGGAAACACAAGTTTCTTTTGCTTAGCAAAGTGGAAATCATCACACAATAGAGGCTTATCATAAGGAAGAGTACATAAATGTTGCACAACAGAGAGTTTATGCATAGAGGGGTGACCAAGCCTTAAGTGCCATAACTGGGCATCAGAAACAGTTTTAGAAGAAGAAAATTTTGAATGGCAAGAAACAGTTGAAAAATTCTTGAAATCCAGTTGATAAAGCCCTTTGTCAGCCCTAGCAAAACCAATCATCTTCCTCAGTAGTGTGTCCTGCAGTACACACAAGGAGGACCAAAAATGGAGGGAGATGTTGGTAGTGCTGGCTAATTTAGAAACTGATATGAGATTATAAGTAAAGTCTGGAACAAATAAAGCATTTTTCAAAACCAAAAAATAATTTAGTCTGATGTCAGCAATAGCAATGGCTATGGTCACAAGTTTATTAGGCAGACTAATAGGGACAGAGACAGATATTGCATTCGTAAAATAATGGGGATCACAAACCATATGGTCTGTGGCCCCTGTATCTAAAATCCAAGCATTTAGCATAGAGGCAGATAAAGAGGTGGGAGAGTGAGAAAGAATACCATTGTGGGAAGTTACAGTTGCAGCTTGGTGAGGAATAGAGGACTGTTGGGAGGGGGCAGAGGACTGAGGTTGACCCTTGGTGAAAGCAAGAAATTGCTCAAACAGTGCCCGAGTTGAAAAATCCATAGGGGCAGGCATAGTGCTGGGCTGAGTGGAGACCTCAGGCAGAGTAGTAGAGGAGGCAGCAGAGTAACTACCAGCAGGAGCCTGGCGTCTGCCCCTTGGACCATCCCAACCCGGGGGATAGCCAATCAATTGGAAACAAGTGTCAACAGAGTGACCATCAAAACCACAATGGGTACACCGAACCTTCTTTTTCGACTTGGGGGCAGAACCCCTAATAAAACGAGAGGCATGGGTGTTGGGGAAGGGAGGTTTGGGTGGTAGGGTAGTGGAGCGTGTAAACATGGCAAGGGGGTCAGAACCAAAAGAGAGTTGGAGGGAACGCTGATGTTCTTCTTGCATAAGCATGGAGTAAACTTGGGAAAGGGTGGGAAGGGGGTTAATCAGTAAAATTTGACTACGCAGGGCAGAGTATGTGTCGTTTAAACCAACAACAAAACTCAGGACACAATCAGAATTTTGAAGGGCAAGCATATTCTTATGTAAATCACAGACGCAGAGACCACATGTGCAGGCAAGAAGGGGGCGCTGACCAATGTATTCATCCCACGGCTCTGATACCATGATAATTGGCTGAAATCGTGTGGTGCGGCGGATTTGTGGTGGCGTTGTGACGAGAGGAGAGAGAGAGAGAAACTAGGGTTTGATGAAATTATCAGAATGAATTAATTGAATTCAACATATTACAAAGTCTGATATACTAAATACATGAAATGGAGATAAAAGGGTAAAAGACCTAAGACTAGAGCCCACATGAGGGGAGTTGGCCCACAGAGACTAATTAACCAAAAAAAGGGAAAAAGGAAATAAAAAAGCCCAAAGAACAAATTACATAAAAGGGCCCAATAAGACTATATTTGAGATTTTGCCTCATTAACCCAAAATTTTGGCCTCCGTGCCGTGAGAAGTATTGCTGAAGTCAAAAATTGTCTAGACCTCGTAATTTCATATTTACATTGTAAACCTAAAAGATTATCAATGATAGCACTGTAATTGTTATCGCAAAATTTATTAATAGTCTCTTAAAAAATATTATAAGAAGACACATAATAAATAACATATATTTACCTTAGTTAATGAAATGAGGATGAAACTCAATGCTAATTCGCAAGCCTTGATAATTTCTTCTTCACTATATCTATATGCACATGTCATGATCGTGATTCAACAATAACTAAAACGTTAATAACACAAATTTGTATTTTTGCTTCAACGCGCGTGATTCACTGTATCTTGGAAACTAGAAATAAAATCATCTTCAAATAAAAAGATTCGGCAAAAACATTTTTAAAGTTGAGAAGAAAATTGTCACTCAAAAAAAGTATGAATGTTTTAGAAGAAAGCAATATTCAAAAACACGGCTGTCACTTGAACTGACGGTTGCCAATAGCCCAATATGCCATTAGGTGGCTACTATTTGTCTGATCAAATTAAAACTGGAAATCGTGATGAGTTATTCACGATATTTATTAACAAACCTAAATAGATGATATATTAGCAACATGAGGCTGCTAATTCTAAATATCAATAAATTAAACTATCAATACAGAGCATAATGATGCTTTCGCGAACCGTGTCTAGTTAATATTTTTTTAGGGAAAAAACATCAAACCCCTCAAAGTTTGGGGTCTTGCAGCTTACCCCTAACTTTGTTTTTTTGTATGATGCTCCCTAACATTTGCAACTTTATCAACGTAACGGTCAAAATGTTAACACATGCAAATCCTTCGGTTAAAATGTGAATCTCGAAAAGATTGGAGGGCAATTTGCCAAAAAATAAAGTTAGGGTGGTAAGCTGCCAACGACTCGAAATATTGGGAGATTTGATATTTTTCTCTTTTTTTATAAGTTTAAAAGTTTAAAAAGTGTCGTGCAAATATTAAAAATAGAAGAATCCCGTCTTCAGGATAAATTAAGCCTAAATATCTAAGGAGCTGATCTATATGGATCAAGTTGTAATTATTTAATAAAAGAGAGAAAAAAACAGCCTACTTATTTGTAATTAGACTAGTATGATTGGCCAAATTCAAAAAGCAAATAAGAGAAAAACAAACCCGTTAATTATATTTTTGCCTATTTTAATTTCAAGTGTTTTATTTAAATTAAGTAAAACGCAAACTCTTTTGCTTTCTTTCTTTTCACATGAGATGTTTGCTTCCCACGCATAACATATATAATGGGTTATTAATTAATTAATTTTCCCCGAACCCCACGTATTAAAAGGAAAAAAGATAGCTATGTGGTTCGACTAACCAAGAAGTATTATATTATATTGACGTAAATACTGACGCGGACAAATGACGTATGCTTCATCAAGAAGAGTTGATTAAAAACCATATATTTCCTCGCTAGAAGAGTGTTTCTGAATTCTGATTCCATAGCCATATAATTAAATCATAGTGTAAAAAGTTACGTGTAAGCAACAAGGTCCCCTCGTGTTTAAATAGGGAAATAAAATTAACTCGTATACTGTGTAGGGGTCCAAATTTCCATGGAAAAACCTGTGATAAAGTGAAAGATTTGTTGAACTATTATACTAGCAGGAAGTTGGAACAATTAGAATTTTCCAGGCGACAGAAACCCTCGAATGAATATGTCTCAAGAAGAAAGAGATTGAGATTTTGACAGATTTACTACATCTTTTAGTTATACTAGTCTATGATCAGCGCAATTTTTCTGTTCCCGGCCTCTGTGCCCTCCTCTGTTCCCCCAATGATATTTGGACACGTGTCACTGCTGGTACACAAGAGATGTGTGGGATAATAGCCTCTTTAATTCTCTGGGCTGCGAATTATTTTCTTCCTCACAAAAAGACAGAGAAAATGAAGAAAATACAGAAACTCAAACCTCAAATTCTCAATAGGTTGCAGAAATCTTAGTCTATATTAATAGCAACACATAACATATTAATTACACGAATAAGACAAAGCTATGCATATTTAATTGAGAACTAATGAAGAAAAGAATCCAAAAAGAGAAATGCAAAAAAATAAAATCTGAAATAGTTTCATAATTAAATCAAAGCTATTCGATTTGAAGTTCCTGTTCTGGAAATAATAAATTCTTATCATTCTCTACCATCAACCCGTGACTAATTTATTATTCGTTAGTTCTTTTATTCCAAACTCAAAAAAAAAAAAAAAAACATGAATGAAGATGGAGAAATCTGTGGAATACAGAAAAAGCTTCAGTTAATCTTAACGTCTTATTTATTTTATTTTTTATCATTAATACATAGTTTATACTTTCTACCATTAAAGGTTAAAGGACTGGACCGTGCATTTTCCCCATTTTCTCTTTCTTCCCTGTGAGGAAGAAAAGCATTCGCGTGAAAATTAACGAGGCTATTATCCCATACATCTCTTGTGTACCAGCACTGACACGTGTCCAAATATCATTGAGGGAACAGAGGAGGGCACAGAGGCCGGGAACAGAAAAATTGCGCCGGTCTATGATGCCAGTCTGTGATATTGATAGTACTAGCGACTGCTACATGGCGACTGCTAAAGGCAAATAATATTAAGATAGCACAAGGGGTGCCAAAACCTATATGATCAAAAATATAATATGAAATAAAATACAATATAAAATAAAATATTCTTTCTTTATTAATTCTCGGAGAAATTAAATTAGTCAATTTGATCATATTTAATTTACCTAAGAACTCGTAAATGAAAGTTTATTTACCACCACTTATATATCAAAAATACTAAAACATGCTTAATAATGCAGCATCTCTGAAAAGTATAATTTGTTTGAGCAACTTTTCAGGAAGATTGTAATCGGGTGCATGGTGAAGGGATTAGTAAAAGAAAGTAAAAACAAAGAACATTACAGAAAATTGAATGAAAGTATTAACAGTTAGGCTCCTTCCGCCACGTATAATTAAAGCTCTCATAATCTAACAAAAGAATTGGTTCTTCCTTAATTTCTTGATGTAATAAAATTAACGTACTTTCGTCAGTTTTCAATCACTTTCAAAATTTAGCCTGTCACTATTAACGAACAATAACAGGTACAATCAGGAATCAAATGATTGGACTGATATGAATCACTAACACGAGTGCAATCAAAATCCGTGATGCTCCTTCCCCCAGGTGGCTGGCCTTGTTTGTGTATCGTCAAATGTCATATGGTATGCTCTTTATAATCTTCAAACATATATAAGCCACAAAAATTGGTTTCCTTTTTGTTTCTCTCATTTCTGAATGAACTAAAATGATACGCTGACACGATACGTATATATGTATGTCACAAATTTTATTTCAATTTTCTGTCTGAATGGACCAACGGATATACGTAACTGTGACTTGGCTGATGGCTCAATCAACCCAGTGTACACAAACAAGTAATATAGAGAAACTATTAAACTCTACCCATATACATGTTATCCATCCTGTGAATAGCCTCACCACATACAACTCTATGGTGCCATTCATGTTAGTTGGAAGAAGTGTACATCACTAAAACTTTGACATCCATGTCGCGATATGCTAGCCAATAAAATCCAGACAAACCTTCTTCAAAATTAGTACCGTTATGTAGTTATGTGACGCTATCAGAGTCGCGCTTGGACTTGTTCTACTAGCCAATAAAACCATGACAACTTCCATACACACCGTTAAGTAGTTATACCCTGCTGTCAGTTTCGCATTTGGACCATGTCGCTTCAACTGGTAGTTGAGGATGTGAGAACAATCTGACTCTAAGGTTCAATCAAACTGATGTTCTACACCACCTAAATGTCATGACTACGTAGAAGTTAGGTAGCTCGAAGCTATGTCCTTGCGCTGAGTGCTCAACACGTTAGTTTCTAAAAGCTCAGACGTGGACCTACATACGATGAATCTCGACTAAGACTGGTTAATTTTGTAGGGCTAAGCAACAGCCCCTCAATATATTTGGAAGCATGTATCCACTCAAACTACTTATGATTGCATACAGACATCAAGTGAAAAATGAATGCATAAACTCAGGTAAAATCGCGTTATATAATGAAGAAAGCACCATATATATAGTCTGTTATATAGAAGCTAAATATAACTTATTGCTTGTGTAATGCAGCTCAAAGCTCTTTTTAAGCTACAACTCAAATGATCATACAGGCTACAGTGATATAATATCCGTTAAAAAGCTCTCGATATTCTCCTCCCAGTACTCCAATATATTGCCCCGTATAGTTGAAACGATATGAAATAAATCTTACTAGGTTCATATACTACATGAGAAGCAAAATGAGAATAATCAAATGGTATGTCCTGCTTATAGTTAGACTGTCGCAAGTCTCACATATCATAGCAATATCAAAAGGAGTGAGAGCATATGATTTTAATAGATTGTTTGGTTGACAATTCACAAGACCAGTATTAACTTTGTCTCAAATCAGGCTTCATGGACTTGAAAAAGTACGGGCTGCATAGTAAGCAAGCTTCTCGGAGCTACTCTTAAGAAATAATTATTTTTAGATTTTAGATAATATATTTTCTATTAAGAATTAGCGAAAATATATCGTTTGGTTAAAAACTTAAAATAACACATGGGTACGTGGGTTTTTGCGGCATACTCTTAAAAGTTGTGGAGTTGATCGTTTTGAATACTTTATTGCTTTACTAACGTTGGATTAGCTTAGCTGTAGAGTCATTTGTATTTCTTTTTATAGAAATGTATTCAAAAAGTGATAATTGGATACTCAGATACTTATATTTTTGCTTAGACTTGCTGGGTCTTTATCTTTCAAAGGTACGAATTGTTTTATTTAGCATTTGTCCAGGGCTTAAATCAAAGTTCATGCAATTAATATTGAGTTAAAACATCTAAACAGGCATGGGTTCTTCAAGTATATAATATATTAAATACGAGACTCAATGAAGTACAGGGTGAGAGCATTTAATTTTTAAATCTTTTGTTTGACAAGACCAGTATTGTTGTCTCAAACAGCCTTCATGGGAACCCATCAACAACAAAAAAAAGCCTTCATGGGCTAGAAAAATTACGGGCTGGAAGAGCATCTCTAAATTATATTACATCATTGTTTTTCAGTTAAGCCCAAGGTCAAACACGACCGACAATATTGTTGGCAATATACAATGAAAATTATAACCTCGTAGGTACAATCACGTTATCACGGTAACAAGGTGTCAATGTGTCACAAAATAAGCGGCTGTTATTCTGTTAAGCTAAATAAGATGTTACTAAATGCATTTGATCGTTATACACATTGCTACATGATAATTTAGATGTTCACAAACTATTCACATCACAAAATGTTGGCTGGTGCAGAAAGTGCACCTTTGCCAATATCATTCCTATAAGTTACTTAAATTTTAAGGTTTCACACTATCAGATGCAAAAGAGACTGTTGGTCTAAGCAACTAATTCAGCATATAAGAAGAAGTAAAAATATGTCAACGGGGGTTATATGCAGAGGATGAATCAGTTGTTATCTCTTGACCAACAGGGAAGTTTTCTTCTGGCTGCCTTTTCCACAAGTAATTGGAAGCTTCAATCCATCTTGGAGTGACCAGAAATTTCTTCTCTTTCACAGCCTGACGGGATTTCTCGGTTCCTGCATCCATAGACACCACGTGCGTCACAGATGGGTCAAGTTTTTTTGAGCATGTAGCTCCCAGTCGCTCAGCCGTTTTCCATAGGTTATGCTCCTCGGCAGGGAAATTTGTTGGGAAAACATGGGTGAAGACTATTTTACAATCCTTTAGAACCTCCTTGCGAACTGTTTTTAACACCTGCCACATGATAGGAAAGAAATGTTAATCGTACCATGAGACCGTTCTCATATATCCACCAAGAACTTCTCGGACTCGTTTGTTTTCATTTTCACAATCACAATAAAAATGATACTAAAAGCTATTCTTGTAATCCTTTTGGAATGAGGATATACTTTTTGGTTCATTTTTCAGAACTAATTGATTTACATTTACAGATCATTCCCTGTCTTTGGAATCACGGGGACGTGTTCAATCCAAAACAGTCAAACAAAATTTCATACAGGCACTAAAGGTCATTCCCTGACTTCGGTAGAAAACCAGCAGTCCGGCACAAATTGAATACCATTCTAGAAGTGTATACTCGGCCATCAAAAAGAAGTTACCTGTCTTACATCTTGTTCCATCAGATCATCCTCGGGCACCTGAATAAATGATTCCATCAAATAGATGGATCTCCATAAAAATCCATCACAGTTGCATTTATATCTAATTTCAGATTTTGGAGGAAATGAAGGCGAGGGAATACCTGGTCAAAAAACAAACTGTGTATCCGCTGAAGAACTTTAAGAACTGTAGCCAGTGCTCCATCAGTCTCACTTTCATCAGATTCTTGTTCAGAAAGAGATTTACAGTTAAATCCAAATTGCTTGCAACTTGAGGCAAAGAAATGATATCTTTCCATTAGTATTAAATTATCCTTGTGCTTTCCCCATACCTGAAGTAATTGATAACATATCAGTCAACCTGACTCCCAATTTCACAAACAACATTAAGTGGTTTAGCAAATATATCGAGTATTCCAGAAACTAACTTCGTTCGAAATGATTCATCATATTGTTTACTGTCAAGCATAAATAGTAATTTTCACTACCTACAGAAGGAGTGTACTTTCATATATGCACTTGGTGCCTTAGTGGCATTGAATTCATTTTGACACAACACTTACAGGGACAGGCACAGAGTTCATAGTAGAATGACTGGGTTCAAGCAACAAAAGTAAAATTAATGATGATAAATCCAAAATATATTTATCTAAGTCTAATAGAATTCAACACCAAAATCTTCATAATACTTAAGGTTCAAATTTAACATCCTTGAGACTTCATCAAATGCACATTCAGCTTTTGCTCAACAGATTTCAACACTATGAACCTTTAAGACTAACTAAACTAATACTAAAACAGCATGAGCCTGCACAAGTTACACGATAATGGATGAAAAGAAGCGCCTTATAGTCCAGTATAGATCAGCTAGCAGCCATACCAGAACGAAAGCACACAGTACCCAGCAAGTTTTTTTTAAAGCATCACATAATCTACGCCAATATAACAAAACAAATTGTTTGAGAAGGGAATCCTAGACTTGGTAGCATTAGATTCTCTAAATCTTCCGTTAACAGGTTCTATTTGCACTAAAGGTACTTTCAACAGAACTAAAAATTTATGACTAAAAATTAATACAGGAATCCAAATGAGGATGAGTAGGCCTTTAGAGTTAACTTCGGTGTATACTGTTCAAGTCTATCTCAGAGTGTCATGAAATGATTCATGGTGTAAATATGGTTGCAAGCAGTGGATCATCATAAATTGTAGGGCAGAGGAAAAAAACCAACACTACGAGGAAATGATGGTTAAACTCGACCCAGTTCACAACATAATTACATAGATTAGCAGCACAATAATACAATCACCAACATAACACATGAAGAACTGATACAATTCATATTATTATGAATTTCAATTTGCAAATTACCGCTTCTGTATCATCGAGGATAAGGACAGCACTTTCTTGCCCCATAACAACATCAAGGCCCTTCTGATGCCTCTGCGTGCAATCCCCTTGTGCAATTACTTTCGAATTAAAGTAAATATCCCCAGGATCAAGCAACTTCGCCATTTCTAACGCATAGGGACGTTCGCCCATAGTGTATATATACATCTCAAACAGTTTGCTAGCTTCTTTCAGGAAGGTGTGTATGAATGGCCTCAACTTTGTCATCATATGAATCCAGTCCAGTCTATATAGGCTGCTCTTCAGTGAATCTAAGCATTGCAAAATTTAAACTTAAAGCTGCTCTGGGCAAGTGCTCAGGTACGTAAAACTTACAAATTTGAACCCAAGCCATTTTTTCAAACAAAGATTGACTCTGGCACAATATATATTCACATAAACACAAGTTTCTATACAAATGTGCATATGCAAATATCTCGAGATATCTATTTCAGAAAATCAGGTAGGAAGAAGGAACATGAATGACTTAAGCTCAGTGCTGTTAAAGGAGTGGGGCGTATGCGAGGCGTTTTACATACTTGAAGGCGAAGCGTAAGCTTCTGAGCGCCGGCCATAAGCCCTTTAGATGTTCGTATCGTATTTATATTATATATAAGTAATAGTTAATAAATATGCAAATCAAAATTAAACAAATTGTAAAGAGCTAAAGTTTAAGATAATGCTCGGCTAATTCATGGTTATTGGGTATGTAAAATCTTGAAGTCTTCTCAGTAGCCTTGATAGGTAACATAAGTAGAAAAAAAGAAAGAAATAAATAAATAAAAACTGAAAAACAATCACGAATAGAACTTCTCTCTTTTATCATTTTCTTTTTTATGAAGAATTACAAATAGAACGTGAGGCCTTTTCAAAAAATCTCTTGAAATTTTTGAGAACTTTAATGAATCCTTCCTTCTCTTCGACGTATCTCCTTGACTTTTCCTTTTCTTTATGAACATTAATGACACATTCACTTTCTTTTTACTTTTTTCAAAGGAAGAAAAACTTTGCTGACTTTTACACATGTAATGTAATGGGAGTGCACTTATTTAATTGAGCGTGAAAAACTCAGTTTTTACCCTTAGTCAATTGGGCGAACGCCCAATTGATGCCACGCCTCATTTAAACGCTTTTGAGCGTTTTAACGCAATTTTCAACCGATGCGCGCTCCAATAACAGAGCTTAAACTCACATTTACCACCTAATTTATAAGAATCCGTTTAAATATCCAGATACTTTCATCCTCATTATGAGAAAAACAATGAATCAGAAATAACTCAAGAGAGAAACAAGGAGGCAACTAAAACCATTGTTCCTATCCTGCAGATACAGATAAAAAGTGCAGGAAATCCTGATTGAAGAATCCAAACGTTTTTCCTTTTTCTCAATCGCCACTTGCCAAGCAGCGCTTATGCAAATATTCTACCTTTTTTTATATTCCTGAAAATTATCTACAATTATATTCAACATGCATCCTTTTCTTCAATAATTCAGTTATGTAATTATCGCGTCGGAAAGGGGTCAAACCCCAACTAAAAAGATTCAGTTGTTCAAAACTAATTGAGCAATAAATTAGTCCTCAGTGGAATGATGCTTCCATTTCTGGCAATTCTTAGATAACGACAAATAGATAAAGGCAAGACAAAATGTAGATAAAGACATGCTGAAAACAAGCAGATACCTCCTTACCAACTACATTCAAATTGTAAAGGTAATAAAATAATCTGTAAATTGAGTACAATAACACAAAGGAACAAATACCAGGCAACCCATCGCGTTGTCCATTTAAGTATCCTTCTTCCACTGTGATATCAAGAAGACGAGCTGAATTGAGTAGTGTATGATCCAAATCAAGAACCAAGTAAAGTTTTCTACGTCGTAGTAAGTTCTTCAAGTCCTTGCCACGCAATCGGGCTATCTCATCATTAGCAAGTCTCAAATTCTGCAGACAGATAGATTTACTTTGATGAATAACAAATCTTGGGAAGTCTAAAACTGGAAGATGATGAGATCAAGTATAACAAATTAATTAAGTTCCAAAAAAGACCGAACGGAAGGGACAAAATAAGATTCAACGATACCCACTTTGGGCCACAAAGTGGCATGAGATCAATGATAGGATTTCCTTGACTATTTCGTTTACGTACATACTAACAGGTGTCTTTGGTCTCCATCCTAGCTCTACAAAGCTTATTATGATTTCTCTGAAGAAGCTCGAAACTAGAGTTCCAAAAGAATCAAATGAAAAACATGGATTGTAATATTATAACGCATCAGTCTAAGATTCTTTTACTTAAATTTGTCGATTTTTACCCCTTGCTCCCGAGTTTATTCTCAATAACTAAGGTTCTATTTCCCTTTAAGCTTGAAATAAGTTAAGCTGTCACTTCTTCCTGCCGCCCACATTTTCTAGGGTACCCCAGAATGTCAGAGCAAATTTTCCTGTTTTTCAGTTTCTTTTAATTTATAAAGTAAAAAGGCGGTACCTAGCGCATTCTTTCCTCCATAGGGGGCTGGGAGTTGGAGCACATTTTCACATAGATATATTTATGCAAGGTTCATTGTGAATAATAGCAGCGGAAAGGCGAGCACGGTAACTAGTGCTAAGCATGTAATTATTCGAAATATATTCAGGAGCAGGAAATAATTCGGGTTGCAGAAAATTTAAGTAAAAACATCAAAAAAATAAAAATCAAAGAATTTAAACTGTACTTAAAGAAAGAAACCTTATGTATATATCCAAATGCAACACCAGACTCATCCTCCATTTTTTTCCCACAGCCAATGCACATTCCTGCGATAAAACCAGGATGGGAACACATATTCTTCTCTGCAAAAGAACAATACAATGAAGGAAATTAATAAGAAAGCTTCTTTTTTAGATGAAACCAAGAAAAGGTCAATAAATGCAAATCACAGATTTACCAAGACTACTTCTCAAAATTCATTGATTTTTCATCTTACTCTGGGAAGCACCAAAGAGTTCAATCAAATTATATAAATATGGTTAGGACGCGAACAAAACATCAAACTAACATCGGACTGCATATCAAATCACTGAAAGAGTAGCAAAAATACAGTAAATCACAACTGTACCATCTAACAGTTCTACTGGTCCTCCTTGAGACGAGGAACTTGCCACTACTACTATGTCTTCCGCTACTTCCACTTTGCGCTTCTTAACTCTACAAAAGAAATAAAAACAAGCCTCAAAATGAATCAGAATTACCTTTACAGGGGGTCTCACTCAAAAGTATAACGTAAGCTCAGCATACCTCGTAGGGTCTAATTCATACCCATGCTCATCAGTGCCCTCTGCTTCCACAACACCCTCCTCTTCCTCTACCTCTACAATATCGTCGTCAAAATCCACAACATCTTCCTCTACTCCTACATTATCTTCTAAATCAACCGATGCATCGGAGACGGCATCCAACTCCGCGTCCAATAATGCTGCGAAATCGTCACTGCTCGACGAATGCGAAGGAGAATCCGCCACTAAACTCATCTGCGACAGAATCGTATAAATGCATTAGGAACAAGTAACAACTCAACCTATCCATTTCACAACTTATGCAGACAAATAATAATATGATTCGTGCACTCAATCATCTCGAACACACCTTAAAAGTAGTCGATACAATATACGGTAAGAGTTAACACAGTACAAATAATTATCCTTCAGTCTGTTCTTACAAACAATGAATGAGAGACATATAATCTCAGCTTTCGAGTGCAATTAGTTGTTCAGCTTTAGTGTAATAACGTTAAAATCAACACAAAATGTAAAAACAGAAACCCTAGATTCAACGAGCCGCATAAATTATTATAATAATAAATATAAATTAGATCAAATAATCAACATTACCGGACCGTTAATGTGAGTGTTTGCATGAATGATATAATAAGAGAGAGGGGAAAGGAGAACCGGTGGTCACCTAAGTATACCAGTTAGGGTCACGCCGGAGTGGTCCTAATCCTGTTCGATGAAAAGCTTCGGTGAATATTTGCGAGTAGTAACGCTTTTTTTTTATTTTAATTGGGGAGAAAATAAATTTATGCAGTCATCAATTGATCTTCTTATATAATAAATATATTATATTCCCGAAATTTGGGACATAAACGTTTTGACAAAACTATTCTAGTCCGTAAAGACAAATCTAAAGTTTTTTTTTTTTATTGAGACAAATATAAAGTTTTCATTACATTTAAATTTGATAATATCAACGATATGAACCCATTATATTGTCTTTCGACACTGAGCATCACATGATTATGATTTTTATACTTTACACCCCTATTGATTGAATAAAAACCTAATTGCGTGTAACAATTTTATTTAGTTGTTCAATTATGATTGCTTAAAGAACTGAAGTGATTTATAGTTATTAACTGCATTTTTGCTCTAACAATAATTTTTTTTATATAATTAATACTAATAATATTTGATCATGCTGCTTAACATATGTGGTAGCTTGTGCGCTTTTGTGCAAGCAAATCAACAAATAACTTTGTGCATGGGTCAAAAATTCTAGTATATGTCTTGTGGTTTTTTGTCAATTAGATACTAGAGAATTTTGAAATGATTTGTCAATCAAAGGCTTTGACAAGCAAACATTAGAGGTTAAAGATATTATCACATCTCTCATGCTCTCACTTGGACAGCACCCTCGTGTGGGTTCGTAAATGTCGACGGAAGCACTTATGGAAATCCGAGTCAGATTACATGCGGAGGCTTTATGAGAGACGACGACGAGAGATGGCTTTACGTGTCTGCCGCAAACTTGGGGTTTGGTCCGATCACATTGGTAGAAATGTGGGGTATTTATTTCAAACTAAGCGAAGCAAAAAACAAACAGTTTAATCGTGTTATTATCTCTTGCAACCCCAAGGTTGTCGTATCTCTTATCCTCAAGAGATCTTTCGAATTTCATCCTTTCAAATCCATCATCATGCATGTCGCTCCCTTATTCTCCACTTTCACTCTTGCAAGATTGAGCATGATTATAGTGAAACCAATAAAATTGTTGACGGGATGGCGAATCTAGGACATGATTTGCAATTTGGTGTCCATGGATTTGACCAACCACCACCATATGTATCCTATGTCCTCTTTGACAATGTTGGTGGTATGACCATGTAGTTTTGGTCTGTGTTTTGGGTTCTAACCTTTCCTTTGTATTGAGATATTATCACATGTTTTTAATCCATATATAGATCATCAAAATTTTGATGATCTAGAAACACTAACTTAGCAAACCTCAACGGTCATATTGTGGAGGATTTATAGAGTATGCGAACTCGTTCTAAATATGCCAAAATATGATTTCAAGAATATCAAGAGGATAATTGAGAGGTTTCCAAATTAATTATCGGTAATAACGATGATGATGGGCCAAACAAATCAAGAATTTCTGCTTCATTTTCGACAATTTAAATTTTTTTGTTCAAGTTTTCATGTAAAAGATTAAAAAATCTTGAATTGCAAGAAGCCACTAGCCAGTATGTTTGCACGGTGCCTAATTTTATTCTTTATAAGTTGCTCTCGTTTTTATAAAGGGAGCGGCCGAACCCATTAGTCCTGATCCACCTCAGGTTCTGTGGACCGGGCCTGGCTATTTTTGTTTTTTGGTTCTGAGCTACCCGCAAACGTTAGAACTCATCATTTATTTTTTATAATTCCTATGTATACAAATATAAATTTGGAAATTATTTGTTCAAAACATATACATACAACAACCTCAACACACTTTCTTCTGTTTTTGATTAACATTTACTAATGCAGATCTTCGCCCTTGCCTTTGCCCTCCATTATTTTGTACTGCATTAGTCTCAGTTGCAGTACTACTGGCTTCTTGATGTGCCCATCCCTCTTTGATCACGGACTGTTGATAATACTTGAACGCAACAAATAACACGAACACTGCACCACATGCACAATTTAGAAGAAAATTAATTATTGTTATTGTACATCAATGTAGTTATTTTATAATTATAAGGGCCACTAGCAAGAAACCCCCATGTGTTATGGAAAAGAGGCAAGAAACCCCCCTATGAAAACAAAATAGGCAAAAACACCCCATGTGTTAAACAAATCGTAGCACACTGCCCCCCTTCTCTTTCTTTATACGTATTTTCTTTCTTTATACGTATTTTTCACCAGAAATGACTCATTTACCCCCAAATTAAAAAATAGTCATTTCTTCTCCCACCATTTTCTCATTTTATATTTATGCTTAATTATTTTAAAAAAAATATATTGGATTCTTGAACGCATCTAATTATGTTACTGTGAATTTTAAAATTAACTTATTCTAATATTTAAATGAACTTATATTTTTGTAATATTTATTAAAATATATAAGTACTTTAATAAATTAATATAATTAAATGAAAATTTATTTTTTTAATTAGTGAAATCCAAAAAAAAGTGAAAAATGTCATCTTCCCCAGAAATATTTTTTCGCAAAGTTATTGGGCAGAAATAATAGTTTTCTCCTTTTTTTACACTAGAAATAATTTTATGTAAAATTTTGTTATTTCATGTGATGAACTTCTATGAATTTTCTAAATTTGTACTACTTTAATTGTACGTATAAGTCCAAAAGAAAATTTACATTTCAAATATTTTAGAAGAGATACATTTCAAAATAAGAGTTTTATCGACAATTTTTTAACAATACCAAAAAATTACAGCAAAAAATGTAGGCAAAAGTGCATAAGTTTTTTTAAGATGGATAATTTGCAATTATGTCGAAATTATATGGACTTATTTGAAGTTTTTAATTTTTAGAGGTTATTCAGATATTTTTCTAAATTATTGGCATTATTTGCTTCTTTTCATTTCAGAAGGGGGGTTTTTTGCCCGTTTCAAATAACACAGGGGGGTTTTCTGCCAAAAACCCTACTAAGAATAATGGTAGAAAAGTTATTTTATAAGAGAATATTAATTCCCACTCTCATTTTTTGGCAAGTGTATCACACTCTCGTACAAAAGGGGGTTATTTGCTACGTATTTCAATACACAGGTGGGTTTTCTGCTTCTTTTTATTTCACAGGGGGGTTTCTTGCCTGTTTCGAACAACACATGGGGGCTTTCTGCCAAAAACCCTAATTATAATTGGCAATTAATAGTTTTGTTACCTGCCCAAATTCTGGCAACGACAGAAGATAGATTCCAAACTAGAGTAAAAATGCCAAATCCAACGGCTTTCTTGTGAGAGCATGAAGTCCAAGCATCGCCAAATCTTCGAATCCAGAATGTACCTTAAGAAAAGTTACATTTGCTATATATCAGTAAAAGTTTGCAATTTTTTGAGAAATTAATCAAATTATGTTAGTGACTGTATAAACAATAGTGCTGCCAAAAATGTTAGCGTGCTTATTTGGATCAAGATTCAAGTATTATGATTATAATTTAGTTTTCTCAATATAAAATGTACTTCAAATTTAAATCCTATTATTATAATTTATAACCACAAAGACTGTATTCGCCTAGCTTACCCATCAGTGGATGTGCATACAAATTAATAAATTAAATCAAATTCATTTTCCCTTTCTGCATTTTTTTTAATTAAAAAAAACTTGCACTTAAAAATTACACGTTCCACCTTTCCCTTTCACTTTAACTTCCCGTGACCCCATTAGGTCCATTTTTAGCCAAACACTCAAGGAGCCGTTATTTGGTAAAAATCAAACACAGCACACTTGTATCTACACCCTAAACTTTAAGAAACGGTACAAATACATTATCCTAGAATTTAGGTGCATAAAAATATTCAAAGTTTGCATCGTATTCTGTATAATTTTAAAGCCTCGTCTGGTGTCTTTGCAATTACTCAAATAATTACGTAACTATATAAACTTTCAAGGAGCATAGAAATGAGTATATAATATGATTATTTATATTAAAATCATGTGATGTGAAAGTAAAGATTGTCGTTACCGAATGCAGCTAACTGGGAGGAGTAAGAAGAGCAGACTTTTGGTACGATGAATACTCCAAAAAAGCCTGCCACAAATTCCAATATACATATTATTTAGCAACTCAAATCAAAAAAAGCTAGAGTGAAAGAAAATACTACTCCTATTTTCCTTACTAATTGCATAATATCATTTCCGGCATCTTTTAATAACTTGGATGGTAAAATTTCATTACCGCGTAATTTTGCAGTAAGACACAAAAAAAGACCCACCTAATCTGGTCATCTTCCAGATGGTTATGGAGCTTCCACACCGTGCCAAAATAAACAGAATCACTGCCAACTGCAAGAGGCAAAATTTGTCATTTTTCTACTATTTCTCACAATAAATAAGAATTTTACCAAAATAAAATAATCAAATAAAAATACAACTAATGATTAAATGATACAAAATTAAAGACTTCACCTTCATTGTGGTGGCAGGGTCCCCAGAAAAAAGAGCTCTAAGTTTCAAAAGAAATTCATTTATATAAGGCAAAACCAATTTTATGGCCCAAATTGCTTCTTCTTCACCTACAACATATTCTTGATCTGGGTCCTCCATATTAATAGAGCGCCTATTAATTTCAAAACAAAAATGTCGGTAAATTAAAAAAATTATTTCTTTAAGAAAAAGGACTACTTCATTAAAAAAAAGTGCTAATTATTTACCTGTTAATGAGGGATCTGAAAATAAAAATTGCCGCAAGATAAACAAGGCCCAAATATGCAACCACAGAAATGAAGCTGCAATAACCAAAATGGACATTGTTAATTGTCATGTGCTTTCTTTCGCTAAAGATAAATAAGCTTATAATGATAGTAATTAGTTGCATTTATATTTAATTAACCTGATGTTAAGATCCTTAGTATATGAAGATGAAATAATACCAAACGATCCAATCCCAAAAATGAATGCTGATTTCGATACATCTCTCCACATTACCAAATCAACTGAAAATCACCAACCAAGAAATAATTAGCACATGCCACTAATTAACTAATCCAAATTAACTAAAAAATCATATGAAATTTACCAAAGCTTTGAAGTTTGCTATGGGGTCTTGGAATTCCATGGAACTGCTCTGGAACTGGAGCTGGAACTGATAATTAAAAAAAAAAATCGCTAAATTTAACCAACTAATTAACATATATCTAACAAACCATGAATCAAAATTCTAGTGCATTTTCTCGAAAAGTACCAAAATGTCTCATTTTTTTTACTCTACTGAACGAGGCATACATGTAGTTTCCATGTTAGTTATAACTACAATTTTTACAAGTTCTTGTCAACAGTATAAGAAATTCTCGAAATATTACGAAACATTTCTAATTTACAAACGACCAAAACCTACTCCGAAATCTTTCATTCAAACAGAATTGAAATGAATGATAACTATCACTTACTTGGTTTACTCATTGTTGGACTTGGATGAACTCTGGCATGATTAACAACAACAGGCGGAATCTGTTTCTTCACAATATGCGAATTTGCAACTGATCTTTCATTACTATGTACCAATTTCTTCGCTTCAATAACAACCTTATTATTTGTCTTCTTCTGCTCATGCACACTAATTTCCTTAATCTCTACATCATCATCCAATGACTCCTCCAATTCTTCTTCCTCATCACCATCAATAGAACAACGATCGTCTACTACTGAAACCTTATCTCGACCCGCATTCTCCAAATCGCTCGTAATATTCTTCTCTTCACACACAACCATCTCTTTACAATCCTCATGATTAGATCTCGTACTTTTGTCAATATCCTCAACAGCTTCATTATCGCCGTTTTTAGCACCGCTCTGATCCAGAATCTTCCTAGCCACCACTGGTTTCGCTTTAACCAGCTGATCAGATCTCACTTTCCTCGACTGGATCATCGGATTCTTCTCCGATGATTGAGATCTATATTTCTTAATTTGTTCGTCGTTACTTTTGCTCAATTCAGATCTGTTCAGCCGTGCAATCTGAACGGGGCTCCCGCCTTCAGAATTATTATCAGATTTCCATGTTTTTCTCTTGCTGCTTATGTTAGTGGTATTAGCAGTAGCAGCAACAGGGCTCTGTTTGGATTTCATCGTACTCAATTTTGCTGTGTCCAACTCAACAACCTCAGTAGTAGTAGTAGTGGTAGTGTTTGTTGTTGCGGGAGCACTATCAGAGGGAGTGGTTGGTTGGGGATTGTTGTTGTTGTTGTCGAAGACTTTGATGCCGCCTTTGAATTCGTCGAGTTTCATTCTGCTCTCCCAAACAGAACCTGCTTTTGGGCCACTGGCACGAATTCTTCTACTGCCACTCAAATCAATTGTTGCTTCATTATTACTCATTTTTTGGTCTCTTTGCTTTACTCTTCAACACTGCAATGAGTACTATTGTGGACCCAAATGAAATTATATTAGCACTAGCCTATTAATGGTGCTGGTGGATTTCAGCTCAAATTAAAACGGTTGTTATGAAACTCATGTTAACATTGGGATTCCTACTCACAGAAGAGAGAGAGAGAGAGAGAGGGAGGGAGGCAATTCACTTTTGAGTGCTCACTCTTTATTTTTTCTTTTTCTTCTTTTTGCTTTTTTATATATATTTATATAAGTGCACTGTACGTGTGTGTTGGTTGTGTGTGGTTATTAGGGTATTTTTCATTTACCTCCCCTGAGGTTTCAGTGCTTGGCAAATACCCCCCTGTAGTTTAGAATTTTGGTAGATACCCCCTTGTAGTTTAAATATAAGGGGTATTGTTGTACTTTTCATAACAAATTAGATTAAAAGTCAATTTTGCCCTTTTTAATAAGATTGTTTTATGTACTACTATTTATAATGTTTATAATGTTTAGTATTAAATTTTTAAACAAGAAAACTTTACTCTATAATTATATGAGTTCGAGTTCATTATTTTTAATGTTTTGAATATTTTTGAAGTAACAAAAAAATTTAAATTATAAATATAAATTGGGTTTGTTGCAAAAATTTCATTTATGAAAATATATATCATTTGATAAAGATGAAGTTTTTTTTATAATTATTAATTAAAAAATATAGTTTAATTACCAAAATTCTACTTTTTATTTTTTTCTTTTTATTATGTTTTTAAGTAGTTTAATATTAATAAATATAAGATATAAATATAAATACTAGCAATTTAGCTTTTAAGATATAAATATAAAAAAATACTTTTCTTATATATTTTGGAATGCAAAAAGTAATTTTAAAATTATAAGGTTAGTTCTGAGATTTTATTATTCTATTATGAACGAATTATTGAAAATGTCCATTTTGTTTGTCGTTTTGATGAAATGCCCTAAAAATTCTACGTGGCGACGATGTGGCAGCCATGTAGGCCAAATAGCCCAAATAAGAGCGATTGAATATTTTTAGCAGAGGGTACCCATAGTTACGGGGCACAATTTATATTTATAATCCCAATTTATATTTATAATATAAAATTTTTTGTTACTTAAAAAATATTCAAAACATTAAAAAATAATGAACTCAAACTCATATAATTATAGAGTAAATTTTTCTTGTTTAAAATTTAATACTAAACATTATAAACATTATAAATAGTTGTACATAAAACAATCTTATTAAAAAGGGCAAAATTGACTTTTAATCTAATTTGCTATGAAAAGTACAATAATACCCCTATATTTAAACAAGGGGGGTATCTACCAAAATTCTAAACTACAGGGGGGTATTTGCCAAGCACTAAAACCTCAGGGGAGGTAAATGAAAAATACCCGTGGTTATTATACTAATGAGAGCTCCTTATTTAATAATATCTTTCTTGATTGTGATATCTAATCAAATTTGTTTCTTTGTTTGTTTGTTAATTGTTAGTTATGTTAGAATGTTAATTATTGGTGGCTTAAGGGTGTAAAATAATTTGTTTAGGGGGACCATGTCCTTTTTTTTTTCTTTGAACTTTATAACGTGTTAGTAGACTGGTTTGGGTTGTAAGAGGGGGTTGTTGCTGAAAAGTGAAAGTTAATCTTGTAGGGTAATGTGATGATTAGTAGTGTGTAGGTTTATTCCCATTCCTTTTTTTTTTTACTTTTGTTGTCGACAGTTACCGAGGCAATCGCATGTGGTGCATGGCCTCAACTTTCAACACTGTGAAACTCAGATCCTTATGGGTTCAACTCAACTTACTCAAGATATATAGTTTAATATATATTTACCTTAATTATATGTAACTAAATTAGGACTCGTTTGCTTTGCCCAATCAAACCAAATTATATTAATAGTCATAGCTATAAGGTCGTTTGCTTCACATTACTAATAATGGGGTTGTCCTACGTGGCAGTCTTATTAGTATTAGCTATTGGAGAATTACGTTAGGCGGTTGGTTATTTAAATGAGATTATTGTTATAATTAGTGGAGTTAGTATAGATTAATACCACTATTTTAGGGACTAGTTGTCGTCTTCTTTCTATTTATTAGAGTGATTCATTGTAATTTGGATTTTGGAAGACAAGCAAAAATATTAATCAAATAATTTCATTAAAATTTCATATCTTCTTAATCTTAATTTTTAGAAGCTTGGCCTTGCTCGAAATAGATCCAACTCTTATCAGAGATCTTGCCCATTTTCTTATTTTCTTTGTTATCCATTTTCTCCTCGCTAATTTGTGAGGAGAGTGCTTACTAGTTGAGTTTTTTTTTTTTTTTTTTTTTGTAAAGATGGTGAATCACTCATTTGTGTCATTCATTCTTAATTTTAATACTCGTTAAAGATTGATAAGTAAATGATGCACTAAACAAAACACCGATGTTACTTGAGGATGTCTTGTACTCTATTTTTTGTGAATGAAAATTCCTTTTTTCTACAAAAAAATAACTTAGATTGGAACACAACTCTCCAAGATTCTTTAAGGTCATTGTCGCTTGTGGCATATCATTTTTGATAATTTTCATTACAAATAGTTTATATTAGAGGTAACAGCAAAAATTATCCTGTGCGTATGGGTAAATCTCTTGTGACGTTAATAGGTAAACCTCTTATAATGTTAAGTTCTAAATAAAATACACAAGCTTAATATGAAGCTTTGCTCTTGATTTGCGACCATTTTCAATGATTTTGCCCTTCATTACTCCTTTTTAATATCCTGTATTTCCTAATATGAAATTAGGCAAAATAAAAGCTTTTCTATAAAATAAAAAATAAAAAATTAGCATGCTATTTCGTCAATTTTCTAGAAATAACTTCCTTTTCTTTGTGTTCTCTTAAAATTGATGTACCTATTTCGTCGATTTTCTAGAAATAAATTTAAAAGAGTACCAAAATGGATACTCATTGAATAACAAAGGAGTTTTACCAATTAAACTAGCATATGTTCTTTTTGCCAATTAGAGATTACAATTTACATAACATACGAATATTGTTTGCTAGTAACTCAGTTTTCTTAAATGTTGAAGGAGTAAATAATGGAGATATTATTGTAGTACCGGCAAGTAAATAAAATAAAATAAAGTATACGATTAAGATGGTGTATTAGTAAATTTTAATTCATATTTGCAGTGTGTCAAATTTTGTAAATGAATGAGATCCAGGCAACATTTTCCACTAGGCGGTGGTAGTACGTGTGACACGCACCGCAACCGTAAAAGTTGAGCTAGATTACAAAAGTTGCGTGGATGCATGCATGTGAAAAGGGTAAATTTTGTATTCGATATTGCGGTTCAATAAAAGTCATATCATTGACTGATTCATTGCCGTGTGTCGGTGGGACAAAAATCATAATCTGATTTTATATCTTTTATGTTATTTACCACCGCTCCCACCCTAGGTCACATAAGGCGGATGCGGGTGCGAGTGCGAGTGCGGATGCGGGTGCGCCAGTTCGCCAAATTTAAAAATACTTAAATTTCAATGCGCCTTAATGCGTTTATTAAAAATAATTAAATATTAAATATTGATATATAATTTCGTATATATTTGAAATTGTTTAATAACTACTCATGATAATTAATTTTATATAATATTTTTAAAATTATTAAAGTGAAACGACAAATGTACAAGTTTTAAACTACTTCTAATATTCTATATTTATTTTGTTTTCAACCTAGTTTTGTTCTACATCTGCTTCGACTCTACTTTATTATCATTCATTTGTTTCGTTCTTCACAAATTTTCTACGATAATTCATTAATTTTGAATAAAAGAACTAAGAAATCTTAGTGCGAGAACTAAGAATTTATAATGCGTCTTAGTGCGAAGCACGGGGACTGAATGCGCCAGTGCGAGACCGGTGCGCCAAAAACTTTGACGATGTGAAGGATTATGTGACCTAGCTCCCACCCCCCACCCCACCCCCCGTTTTAAAATTATATTACACGTGACAGATCTATGTTATTAGATAAGATAGCAATAAGCAAATAAATAATCAAATTAGTCAATTAATTACATTCGCGACTTGATTTCAGGCAACTATAGAGACGAGCCTCTACGCTATGCATGACTTGCAATTTGAAGGTCGGAACGGATCCCCTTCCCCAATATCCAAATACGTTACAAAAAATTAATAAGAGTCTTGGAATTTCAAACTAAATTAAAATCGGACTCTTGGGGATTAACAAAATGTATTTATTCGTGTATGTGTTAATGTATATATATAACTTATAAGCATGCGGAGTTGGAGTTCAACTCAAACTCAAGGAAGGTTACAACTCAATTACAACAAGTATGGCGGGATCGAAAGTGAGCATGAAACTCTTGATTAATTCTCATACCAAAAAAGTGTTGTTTGCTGAAGCTGGCAAAGAGTGTGTGGATTTCTTGTTTCACATTCTTTCACTGCCAATATCAACGGTAATTAGGCTGCTAACAAAACAACAAATGGTTGGGTCCTTAGGGAACCTATTCCAGAGCATTGAAAATTTGAACGAGACCTACATACAACCCAATCAAACAAAAGATGCCCTCTTGAAAACTCCGGTCTCCTCTATAATCTCTTCCGTTCCTCTGATGTCAATCGATTATAAACCAACTTGTGAGAAAGTGCTTTATAAGTGTCGTGGGTCCGATAAATACGGAAGTGGTACTAATTGTTATAATTATTCTGATGATAAGAATGCATATTGTACTCGTTGCCAATGTTCTATGACCACCCTTATGACATATATCGCTCCTCCCGGGGGCCAGCAGAAGACGACGAATGAAACCCACGGATTTGTTAAGGGAGTGGTGACTTACATGGTAATGGACGATTTGGTGGTTCAGCCTATGTCGACCATTTCGAGCCTAACTTTGCTCAACAAGTTTAACGTCAAGGATGTCGGTGCATTGCAGGAAAAGGTGGTCGATATAACCATGAATGAGGTACCAAATGTTCATGAGAAGATTTAATTAGCTTGTGCTTCTATTAATTCCACTAAAATTAATTTAACTTGCTTTGTGCTCATGTTTGTATCGTAGGCTGTGAAGCTGTTGAAGACTTCCTTGATCTCAAAGAATGTGTTGACTGATGTGTTCCTAAATTAAACTTGAAGCTAGAGACCGATGTTTGATATATTTTGAAGTGAACAATTCTCCTATTAGTCTTCTGTTTGATTATCCGAGGCCATTATCTGTAATGCGAAGTGAAAAGACTTCCCTTCTCATGAATTTAAATAAATTTAATTTTATGTCTCGATGGTGCTATTATTCATTTACATTCCCGACTTGTTTAGAGCAACAATTAACAAAAATATATAAATGACTATATATAGATATAAATACTATCTCTTGGAAAAGCTTTGAATTTTTTTAAATGCTATTGTTACAATTTTTTATTGAGTTGGAAATAACTAAGAGTCAGTATTTTCCAAGAAAAAGATGTCTAGCTTTTTTAATCCAGATCAACTTATGGCATGGGTGTACATTTGTCTTCGGTTTTGCCTCACCCCGTAATCTATTTTATTTAAGCAAAAGAATATATGTGGTATAATATAATAATAATCAGATCACAATTCCCTTAAATTTACAATACTAAGACATATGGGGAATTGTGACTTCGTGTCTTTTGGGAAAACACACGAATTCATATATGTTTGTTGCAGAAAGCACAGCGTCGACGGCACGTGATCATTCACAGAATATTAACAGTATATAAAAAGTAGATGAAAAATACCCTGTGAATTGCACACTAAGTATTGGATCTTGGTCACGAGAGTTTGACGGTAAAAAAGAAATCTATTATTAAAATATAGTAAAGATCCTGATGAGCCGTATTTAGCAGCAGTTAGTACTTAGTAGTAGGAGTTGAATCCATGAATATTCATATTGTAGTATATTATTTTCAAAATTAAATTGAATTAGATTGATCGATCCGGGTTTGGAACATGTTCAGATATATATGCCCAATTTTCGGTGTGTAAATTAAAATTGAGCAGATTCGCGCGATAGAAAGTCTTAATCTCATAGTAATCAGAAACTAATTTTTAATCCTTAAATAATTAGAAATGTACAATTGTATACACTCAGCTCAATAAATTGCTAAAAACTACAATCCTGAAGTAATTTGCAATCTTTTTCATAGAGAAGGGAAGAAAAAAAACCTCAGTCGCAACCTCCACTTTGAAGCTACGCACCAACTCAACCAATTATATGCTTAATTACAGAGCACCCTAACCTTTTATAGTGTTTCTCCAAATCTAATTAGGAAGCAAGTTGAATATTATGTGGAAATTATGTACTTATGTATGATAGTATTCTGACAGTTGCTTCCAAAATGTTTTTCCCATTTTTAAGCATCAATAAATATGTTTGGTGGATATAACTTTCACATTTCCAAATAATGATAATGATAACTGGTTATGGTTTCTTTCCTTGAACTCATGTATCATTTTGCATAACTTATCACCAAAAGGAAAAACAAACAAACACTTGTGGTTGAGCTCACCAATTTTTTCTTCATTTTTGTATGTTCCCAGTTTTCTTTCTTTTCTCCTTGTTGCTTATTCAACAAAAGAATCTTTGCTGTCATTTCGGAATGCATATTCACAAAACTAATCTCGAATTAGTTAGAACTTAGAAGGGACAATTAGTTGGGCTGAATTTTGACATTCAGTTGTTTGACACCCTTGATTGGAGATGATTGTAAGAAGTGTTCAGTGTCTGAAGCATTTAATGAAGCTTCCTCCTCTGCCTTTTTCCTCTCAAACTCCAACAGCTTGCAATTTTCCTCGTGTGCTTTCTTGAACATTCTCACAAAGTTTGACAGAGTTGAAATCACTACACCAAAAAAGGTTCAAATATGAACTTGAATCTGGAAGTAAAATCTGGCGTTGTTTTATGAACGGAGTATATAGCACAATCAAGAAATGCAACACAAAAAAAAAAGAGACAAAAGCCTCAAGATTTTCTACTAAATGAACACCTTTGACCAATAAGATAGAGAAGGGAAGCCAATAACTACCTTGATCAAATTTGCAAAGGGAAGGCTCCTCTCCGAAGTACAGGATCAACGCGTCAACATTTCGACCCTGCAAAATCAGTATAAATCAACAATAGTCTAGGAACTACAAAGGAGAATCAACCCTCGGATAAGACAAGGGACACATACCACTCCGGAGTATAGTGAAGCCAAGGATCTTACTTCACTTTCAGAGTAAGAGAGGAACTCCTTTGATGCCTGATACAAAAGTAAATTAATGTGTATATATTTGAAATCTATTCACGCAACTTACGTACTGACATGAAAGTTACTGAATTTTATAATCGTCGTAGTTGCTGCCACTTTATAAAGCCCGTAAAACTTATTATTCATCGAATAATACCAAATACACTTCTACCTGTAGCTATGTGTTCTCGCCTACACAGCCAACATAACAAGCAATTAGCATGCTGCAGGGTGAGACGCTGATAGCTTAACAAGCTTAACCAAAACATGATGTTTGTGTTAATGAAATTAACTAGTTTATGAAGGGTAGATGCAATTAAGGTACTGATGAACTTGACGCATATGTTCCAAGGTATTAGAACATGGTGATGAGGTTTTATTATGAGGCACATGTGGATACCCATGGCACGGAATTATCCAAGAAAAATAGAAGGGGGAAAACCAGTACAGATATCTTGAGAGGGCTCAACTGATAAAATCATACATTTCAATTTTTCATGTTTGATTAAAATTCCTCTCAATTTCTAAGGTGATAAGCGTAATGCAGAAGTATGGCCATCTTGGTAAAACACCAAAAGAACTGAGTGTAAGTGATAGAGCAGCGCCTTTGGCAGCTACAGACAACACATTTTGCTAGTGAGAAAGCATTCTTATGATCCTCGAGGCCGACTAATCTCATAGAGGAACTGACATAGAAATGGCGATATTTCAAGATATACCCACAGAAGAACAAAAATAAACCTGAGAAGTACGGATAAGCATCAGAGTGTTCGCAGCATCCTTCACAAATTACCTTGCGAAAATGGTCAGACACAGGTCCATCATTTTCAGAAACGGACAACTCTTGCACAACATTCTCAAGTCCTTGGTTAATGGCTTGCATTTCCTCAACCACATATTTCATTTGTACCTGAACCAGATTTGCTTGGCCCAGTTAGCAAATTCTACTAATATCCCCAATAATCTCCATGAATTTGTGCAAGAATATACCTTCGTTGCAGATTCCAAGGTAGAAAGATCTTGCCAAAAATCAAGAAGCTCCGGCAATTTATCAGCAAGCATCTGACGAATACCTCAAATAAAGAGTTATTAATGAGTTATATATAACTTTTATGGAATGAAGCTTCAGCTTTATATAGCATGCTTAGACAACATCAACGAATAACACAATGAGCATGTTAGTATATTCTTGATTGAACTTACCAGCATAAAGAATGAAACTTACTAAAAAATTGTAAGTATATTATATAAATCAAACATGCTTAGAACAAAAATGCATCTTCACACGTTGTAAAAGACAGGTACATAAAAACTTGAGTGAGACTAGCATTTGGAGCTTTAAAATGTAAAATTTCACGTATTGTCTCACATATAGCTCCATTCTTCTCCAACAAAGGGACAAGAATCCTACCCATAAAGTGTCTTGCTATGCTACTTGTTTCATTTATAATTAACTGCATGCAATCACAAACTATCTGGCCTATGATATGAAATGGAGTTTTTGCTGATAGATGCAATTAGATTTTACACTTGATTTTCCATGATACTCAATTTGCAACAAAAAATAGCTGCAAAATTTTGTGAATCGTTACCTTGCAAAGATAATGCATTAGTGTCGTTTTGTTATCCCTGTTACGTGTATCAGAAAGTTTGAGGAGGCTATCCAGCTTAAACCCAATTGCAGAGCCTGTTACAATAGCATCACGACAAACTCATAACTCTAGAAACAATGAAGTGTTATCAGCAGATAAACAAATTGCAACTGCAATATTCAGAGGCCCCACGACCCAAGAATACGTTATGATCTCGAGAAAAATATGGATTACTTTAAATTAATATATTATGCATGGCTAAAGTTGTATTTCAAGTCTATAAAAAATATTCTTATCCAGTTTAGACCTTAATATCAATTCATACAAGTACCTGCGGAATTTGAACTGAAGGCTAAGTTGTCAACATGAGTAGTTGAAAAATGTTGTATGTTGCATTTGCATTTGCATTCTGTTACGCTTGGCCCGATGTTAATGAAACAACTAATTATCACGGAAGAAAGGGCAGAGAAAATAAGGATACTGAACAAATTTAACTGACCTTTGGCAGTTCCTTGGTTCAATGCATTCCCCAAAGAAAGAATTGTCAGCATGATTCTTCTCAGTTTAGCAGAACCCCTGATCTGGTAGACATAATTGTGAGGATGAATAAAACATCAGTTTTTTGCGGGTTTCCATGTAGATACTTGGTTTTTCAATAAATAAACAAAAGCACTTGCCTGAACAGCTGTAGAATTTACAACGTTTAGATTATTTCTGAGGTCAGAAGCCTGAGAGAACGAGATATAGAATCAAACTACATTTATAAACAAGACACAGAGAAATCTGGAAAATAAGAAAGCGACACATGCCAGCTCCAGACCTGGATGCAAAACTGAATCTTAAACGAATAAACTCTCAGCTTAGTTTCTATCCGTGGCACTTGCATCAGGTGCAAAAAGAACTGAGGTAAAGAATAAGACCAAAACAAAAATACTCGGAACTTAAGCAATCAGTGGAAAAAATTCAATTAGGACAAAGCAAGAACCAAAGATGTTGCAAACCTGTTCGCATTTGCCTAGTTTGTCTTTGTCACCTTCATAACACTGGGAGCGAGAAATGCAAGTTTAAATACCACAAAAAGTAACTCAAAATACAAATTTCATGTGTGATCCTTGTAATCAAAACTCTACCAAGTTTAATAAATATGATGCAATCAAAGAGTTGATTTATGCATAAAGTAGCCAGTAACATATTCTACACACCCCACCTTAAGCTTCTTCATCTCTTCTTCTGTCGGACAGAATTTTATGAAGCTACCAACTTGATCAACATCTAGTGCACTCTCATCCAAGGCAAGGACTGCACTCTGTGAAGTTCCACAAGGATGCATATCATACAGGAAGCATGAGTGAGCATGAAACACCAAACGGCTGATGCAATTTTAGATTTTGATGAAATTTTGAAGGCAACCCGCTCCATTGTAGGGCATTTGTGAAGGGAAAAAAAGTTGGATAACAGTTACGTTAAAAATAAAATACTACAAGTCAAACAAAATGAGGATTCAAAACTAAAAAATGACAATTGACAGACAAAAATTGCTTTAAGAAAATGAAATGATGAATTAAGGGAATTTTCGTAGAAACGTGTTTGTTGAAGAACAGCCGCAAAATATCTCATAAATTTGACAAAGGGTAAGAACAAGATTGAACACTGAAAACGGTGCCTTCTTATTTTAATAACGAGATAAACCGTAGTAAGTTTAAATGAATGGAACTGATATGATAGCAAATGGTCTACAGTCTCCATGCTAAAATATGCAGTCTTCTTGCAATTACAGAAACGATTACCATAGAGATGCAATATCTTTTAACTCACAAGTAAGTCTTGGAAAGGTATCTTCACATTTGAAAGCATGATCTCACAGTTGTATGCTCGCTTATGATCTATCTGCACAGGTAGATCAAAGAACATTTTAGCTTTACATATCAGTCACCATACAACCTAATTCTCTCTCTTATATGCTTTTCAAGGAACGAAGGGCTGACAAGCAAACAACTGCCATGAAGACTGCAGAATTGACCTTCTTATACCAGGCATTGGACAAATAAGACATGATACTAAGTCAGAATCTGAGCCAACAGTCATTGGTTTAAAGTGATGCCACCGGATAAGAAACCAGAATTGGCTAAAGTAAATAATCAAGAAAAACAAATGGAGGGGAAATAAAGCGAGTTCCGGAGATGTGTGAAATAGTTTACAGTACATGGAGATGCTACTAATAATACCAAAATATGGGTACTGAAACCAAAATTTCTCTTATCGGGAAGTTCAAAGGGTGCTTCCATAAAACGGCAGCCTTCACTATTACTGATTCACAAGGATGAAACTTAACCATAGTTGAATTAAACAACAGGGTTTGCACATTCGTTTGTCATTTGAGAATATATAAGAAAAGCATAAAGAACATAATCACCAGCTGCACCCTTTCAGGTTCATTTCGTGAACCGGCAAGTATACCTCCTCTATCTGTAAGTGATACTTCCATTGCAAATTGCAACTCTAGTTCTGAAATATTAATTTCTAGTGCCCTGACATGAAATTGAAAATATAAGAGATTGAAGAATATACAATAGAGTGTCCACAAACAAACATACTTACTGATAAAAAGAGACGAATTAGAATAAATATTAATAAACATTTACTCGGAAGCTTCGCCAGATTCTTGTGCCTCTGCCCACAAGCTTCCTGAAGTTGTCCTCATTAATTTTGACCAGTGCAACGACTTCAATCTCTTCTTTGAACTGAAAGGAGGAAGCAATGGCGTTTTTCCTTTGATGCCAGGCGGAGGGATGGAAGGTGGTGGAGGAGATGGAGCTCCAGGAAAACTAGAAATCTGTTTGTTGGGGACTTGAGGGGCCAAGGGAACTGGAGGAGGACCAGGAATGGGTCTTAGGAAGTCGGATGGGGCAGGAGGACGGGACGGCTTTGACATGGACGATGAACTTAGGGAAGGAGGAAGCTCGACTCTAGTACCAACGTCCACTGTTGACGAAGAATGTGTTGCAGAAGGCAACAACAATGAAGGTAGAGGAACTGAAAATCTGACGGCTTCAGCTGCATTTTCAGTAGAGGAGGAAGTTGAAGGAGGAGGTGCCAGAGTAGGACGAGTACATTCGACGGAAGTACCATTGCTCTGAGGAATTTCTTGGGGCAGAAGTAGCATAGGAACTCCATTTGGAACGTCTATCTTATCCTCCAAATGAGTAGCACGAGGCGTCGGTGTTTCTGCATCAAATAGAGGTCGACCAGGGTTGACATCAGCATCTTGCGTTGCTTTATTTTGAAGAGTTGAAGAAGAAGTATTTGGAGAAGATGTATCAGTTTCAAGTGGAGAAGAAACTTCTTCAGCAACAATATTTTCTTGGTCTATCGAATCAGACTGTTCCAAGGATATGCAATTGAGAGCTTCTGGTAGTGAAAGTTGATGGTGTTTTAAAGTTGATAAATGTGGCGAATGTTCTCCAGAAAAGATTGACTTAGGATCTAGGGGTATGGTTGGCTCAAATTTGTTTATACTCGCCACTTCATGTGGCGACACTAGTGAAGAGAAATTAGACTGATTCTCTGCAAAGGAGTCCGTTGAGCTCTTAGTACCATATTCAACAGCTGCACTTTGAATCTCTTGAGGCGTTTCTGCATGAGAATGAGATTCCATGATTGTGTCTGATGCAGTTCTATGGTCAAGGGCTTCAACTATGACATCAGCTGTTGGGACTAATAATTCCAGAGTACTAAAGTTTTCCTGAACTTTGGCAAATGCCTCGACTGGAAGGTCATCCTTCTTTTCAGAGTTGGAAATGTCTACAGGAACTGCAGAAGCAGCAGCATCCGGCTCCGAGAAAATAACCTTCATTAGTTTATATCATTTATTATTACATTAGATTTCTTATATGGAGAAAAAGCATCATGGAGTCGGAATTTTGAGCATGTAGAAAAATGTACCTCTAACCTGAAGTCATTTGGAAACCGATCCTTCGCATCCCACAAAACGTCGATTTCCTCTCGATTGAGCATCCAAATATTTGACCTAATAAAAGCTGTGTTAAACATAACACGGAACATCACCTCTTCCTGCTCCATGTTATCATGCAAATTGATACACTCTAGTACAACATCACCATGAATGCAACAATTGATGTCGAATTTAAGTAACTCACAATCTTCCTGAAACAATAGTAAAAAGGTAACTGAAAATTCCAAAAGTCAATGCTCACAGACAGAGAAAGTTGTAGAAATACCTATGACGCATAAAAACTCACATAGCCTCTTGAAACATACCATTAAACTGTTTAAATCAATATATATTTTACATGATAACTTGATCCCTATGATCAGAACTCAAGTAGACTCTTCAAACATACTTGGATTAAGTGTGTATAATACATGCAGATATTGACAAGTCCCAGTTGTATTTGTAATTCTAAGTAAAGTGTTAATCAGTATTAGCAACAAAACCATTGCTGTCCTATGCAACTTAATTTTCAGATACAACAGAACAATATATTGACAAATAAGTTACAATTTTCATGCAAGTAATTGCTTCACAAATTTTTCTTCTCATCAAACAAGTACCTAGACTGCCTTTCCACATTTATCCAAAACACGTAAAACTTTTACTAAAAGTACAGATTTTCGATGCTACTCTAAATAAAACATTTTCGAGAAACCGCAATTACGAATATAAAGTTAGAGGATCAATTTTTTATTGTTGTAGGGAAATAGTAAATAATATCAAACAACAAGTATATGGAAGCACTGGAAACCATAGAACCTCACCTGCTCGTAATGCTGAACATTTTTATTTTTACTCTTCTTCGGAGTTGAAAATAGGACCTTCGTTGTACGTTCAGAAATGCCTGAAGAATCTTTTCCGTGAACACGAAACATTGGTCGACAACCACCCTTCCCATCAAAATTAGGCATCATTCTAATGATGAGACAGTCCATGTTAAGCACCCTGTCTAAAGGAGGCCATTCAACGTCGACATCCCTTCTTGATACATACTGCAAGTACCTCAACTGAGACGGCCTAGGATTCAGAGGGGACACCATTTCCAAAAGCTCACGGGGAGCTTGCTTGTATACCATCTCCAAAGTCTTATGCTCCCCACTGTACTGCTTCTTGTAGATCAAGAAAGCAGCCAACATGAACGCCAAAACTGGCCAACCACCATGTTCACAGTGCACGAAAAGCAAATTTTTCAGCCCAAGTGAAAGCCAGCTCTCGGTAGACCTCAAGAAATGGAGGATTACTTCCATAGGCAGCAATGGACAACCTTCGTATTCTCGAGGGTACTCCATTATGGTCATGTCATATTCCGACAAAACATTTGCAATCACGCTAGGTGTCTCCTCCTCGCGGAAGTTAAAAACCAAGATCGAAGCATCAGGATAGTGTTCCTTAAGTTGAGTCATTATGCCTCCTACGTACGCCTTGTAGTTTCGTTGTTCCCAAGCATCAGTGGTGAAACTACAATCAAATACTGTAGAAACATGATATAATAATACACAAAGTCACAAGTTAGGCTCCAACAAACTTGCATACAGTTTTCTCGTCACTTAGCAATTCAACATACTGATAACAAATAAGTTCCAATTAAATGTAACAAACTTATCAAATAGGAAATGACAGAAATAGCTCACCGTAAACTCTGTCGCTGATCTCGAGCAATCCATCGGGCGGCTTACGGAAAAATAAGTTCCGAAGCAATGTCATTTCTCTAAAAATATCTCGTGCTATCGTATTTTCAGTGCGGAAAATACAAACAAATATCGGAAAATTCGATTTAATATTTATTTCCAACTTTTTTGTGCCTTAGTGGTGAAGCTATGGTATGATGACGCTGTTGCAGATTAAGGAAACCAATTATAATCCAATCAAGATGAATCTCTTCATTCCTAATTTACGTAGCAATTATATATATATATATATATATAAATCTTTTAAAGATAGAAAGCTATATATATTGTAAGTTGTAACTGCAAAAATAACAAGTAAACGGACGTGTGACTGTATGAAGTCAACAAAAAGTCATACTGCCACGTAACCGGATTCGGAGAGGGAAAAAAACGGCGTCGTGTGAGTGGCGAAGGCGAGAAGAGGTGATCCGGTTACTACTCTTTCAGCTCCTCCCTGTTCGTGCAGGCAGAGATTATTATTATTATTATTATTATTATTATTATTTGACAACAGAAAAATGGCGGGTGTTGTATTGTAGAGTTTTGTCGAAATAAAAAAGGCTTGGGGGGGTTATAAGTTGAGATTGGGCCGGGTCACGAAGTTTATGTGAGCCCATTATAATAAACTTAAGCGGCCTAATCTTTATGATTAGTGTTTTTAATTACACTATAATTATAATCCCACATCAGGTAAATAGTAATTTCTTTTTCTCTTTATCAGTGTTCGGCTACCATGATAAGTTTGTCCCTTCGGGGACATCCGATAAAATTGGAACGATACAGAGAAGATTAGCATGGCCCCTGCGCAAATTTTCTTTTTGTTTCGATGCTCAGAGTAAAAGGCTAGGAGGGTTGATGCCGGTAAATTTTAGTTATGTTTGCGTGTTACTTTGGTGTTTTTGTTGTTTAGTCATCCCTCTTATTTTGTATCCTGAATTCTTAGATTTCTGGTGCAAATTCTTTGATACCTTTAGTGCCGTGTAGTCCCTTCAGTGTTTATTTTTATGTATCAAACACATGATGTGCTCGTACCTTTCTTCTCATAGATTCTTTTATCTACCTACATAATTTGACTTATCGTAAAGCATAGTAGGCCAAATCATCTGCAGTTGCAAATTTGTCTGATTCGAGGAACTTTAACAAGTTTTTGATACTGATGATGGTTGGTAAATTTTCCTGGCTCAGATATGTTTATGTGTGTGCATCATATATATGTCATCGTTTATCACTTGTTTTTACCGATGGTAAGTGTGTGCATGTTATGTCCGGTCATGATCTTTGGATTCCTGTATATTTACAGCTTTTGGGCAGTTCATTTGAGGCTTTTGCTTGAATTGAAACGGCTATAAAAACATTGTTGAATTTGGTGCAATCATGGCTTCCTCATACATGAAGACACTGGCAGGTGTAAATTAAATACAAAAATGTCCTCAACAAAAATAATGAAAAAGTGATTGCAAGCATGTTCAATTTGAGGATCCCTTGTATTGTGATAGAGAGTGGATACTTTAGATAGTATATATTAGCTTATCACAGTCTTAAGGTCAATTTCGTTTCTCCAAACTTGGATGTTTTGTTTGGCTGAAGCCCAATCTGGCAACACGCGTTCCTTCTGTTTTCATCCGCCTTCCCTCAAATTCTTGTACGCTTGGCTAATTGATTGGACAGATAATAGCAGGTTGTAGAAGCTCAGTTGTTTTTCACATGGGTGTTGAAGGCGAAGCATAAGACTATTTTCTCAGGACTTGGTATATATCTCTAGGGGACTATGTGGACCAGAGAACCAAGGAGATTGAAAGATGAAGCAATGGTTAATAGATCGGAAAACCAAGGAGTTTGATAGCATACAAGAAAAGAAAAGCACCATTGGCTAACCAGCTAGAATTGTAAGAGGGAGCTACGCTACTCTCACGTTTGCTGAGTCGCCGTGAACAAGCATATCCTCATCATACTTAAAATGAGATGAACCAACTTTTCCATGAACAAATTCTTCAGTTACATCTCTCTTGGAGCACAGAATCAGGTTAATGATACGGAAGTAATTATAGCTCTTAGCTAGCTTTACAGTAATCATGTATTTTGATTGCATTATCACCTATCATTTTATTAAGTATAACAAGGATCAGATGAAGGTAGATAACTCCACTAATGTTATAAATGAACATCTCTTTTTGTTTATATATAGTTTTCTGCGTGCAAACACAGTGTCTTGATTTTCCTTTCTTCTTAGTTCAAATGGCATATGAACAATAAGACATGCACTGTATCACATGCAAAAGCTAAGTAATAAGAGTTTATGTAAATAGTAGTAAGGTGTTTGGTTATAAATTTTATTTTCGCTTGATTATTGTTCATCTTTTTAATTTATATTTTTTTTACCATCAAGCTTACTATAGATAAAGGTTTCTTAGTAAGTAAATCTAAAAAAGTAGATATAATTCATGAAACCAACCCTCGTTTTTTTTTGCTCCAACTATAAGTAAAAAAATTACCACCACCTCAAAAATCAATATTTATATTTATGGTTGTGCACATTTGGACCGAATTCGATCAGATTGAACTGATACAAATCAAATCGACAGTGATATTCTATTTTCATCCTGGCAAAATATGGATCAAAATCAAATCAAACTGAACCTTCCAATTTTATAACAAATCACTCGATTTCAAATTGATAAGATTCGATTTTCATCCTTTTTTCTTTTAATTCTTATTTTATTTTAAAAAAATCAATCATATATATATCATTTGAGTTTTGCATTTGACATTAGAGAAATTCTTAATTAAACATAATTATTTGGTAGTTTGACATTTATTCGTTATCGTCTTCAACTTTAATTTTATATACTATTATATAAAAATTAAATAATTATTTCATTCAATCTAATTCTTAACATGTGAAATCGAGAGTTGAATCAAAGAAGGTTCCGGATACCAGGATATAAACCATAAATTCGATCAAATCTTTTATTATTCGATCGATTTTCAAATGATTCGATTCATTTAATCCATTGTGCACACCCTCGTTTGTTTTTTTTTTTTTTTTTTTTTTTTGAAATAAGAACCTTCATTAAGGAAACAAACCACATGCCAAAAGTATAATGCATGATAAAACATGCTACAACCAAATACAGGCATAAACTAGGAATACATAAAGCAACATAAATTAATCAGGATTTATCACATGGGGGAGTAACCAAGTATAATCTACTTTAGCTGAGCGTGCGAGAATATGAGCATCACAATTTTCTTCCTTAATCACCTAACTGAAGAAAAACGTCGCGTGATCATTCCTCAAATTTCTAATTTCCTGGAACAAGTTTCCGCCTTCAGCTCCTAGGAAATTCCCACGCGAAATCGAGTTGATTATCTCTAGATTATCCCCTTCAAAAATCACATTCTTCCAACCCCGCGACATGATAAATTGAACCACATTATACACAACCATAATTTCCAAGTTAAGGGACCTAAATTTCCAGAAAATCGTTTCTGAATACTTGCAGGACATTTTCCTTCACAATCACGGAATAAGATACCAATATCCGAACCATTCTCTTCTTGAAAAATAGCACCATCAAAGTTTCACTTGATCCACGGCTCGCTCGGCGGATTCCACACAATCTCCTCCTCCACTTTGATCTCTTGAATCTGATGATGATTGATGTGTGATGAGTTGCATTCAGCCACTTTGAAAATCAAAGGCCCAGAAATATGGTCAGCCCATTAGCCCCATCCGACCCGACCGCCCAAATTAGCTGCCACATCATCACCGTCTCATTGGTTCACCTTTATATATACGTATACGTATACGTACCTGTATCTATATATTCTCTGTCCTGACTCCTGATAGTTTCTGTAAATTCAGTTGCATTACTTGCTTTTGTATCTCCCTGATCTCGAGAGCCTTCACCATTCTTCTTTCTCCACTTTTTTCAATCCTTCTTTTTTCATAATTGCACCAACAAAATCATGAAATCAAACCCCCAATTCTTCCAAATCTTCATCCAATCCCCAAATCCCCAATTCCCCAACCGTGCCCTAACTTTCCAAAACCCTAATTCCACCCCCAATCTCAATTTCACCCTCCTCAACCTAAAATCATCCCTTCTCCCCCAAATCCCCTTCCCCCATGACTCCCTCTTCTTCTCCCTCAACGGAAAAC
This sequence comes from Linaria vulgaris, assembly GCA_948329865.1. Taxonomy (NCBI): domain Eukaryota; kingdom Viridiplantae; phylum Streptophyta; class Magnoliopsida; order Lamiales; family Plantaginaceae; genus Linaria; species Linaria vulgaris. Next base: position 94,624,799 of record OX415254.1, read on the forward strand.
CCCTCTCAGATTCCACCCCAATCTTGAACAATTCTTTAATTACCCTCCACCTCCGCTTCAACGGAGGCGGTGGTGATGGCGGGAGCACCTGCGCTGAGTCCCGCGACTGCTTCCTCAACATGTACGCCGTTAAAAAGCCCGATAAAGTCGACCCGAACGAGGTGCGCCTCTCTAAATGGCTTAACTGTAGCTTGTCTTACGAGCCGTTGAAGCACCCGATAGTTATCGATAAGTTGGGGAATCTGTTTAATAAGGAGGCTTTGGTTGAGGGTTTGTTGAAGAAGAATTTGCCGAAGGAGTTTGGGTATATTAAGGGTTTGAAGGATATGATACCCGTCGAGCTGGAGAAGATTCGGGGGGAGAAGGAGGGCGGGGAGGTTAAGTACCAGTGTCCAATAACGGGGCAGGAGTTTAACGGGAAGTATAAGTTTTTCGCGATTAAGACGTGTGGGCATGTTATGAGTGCAAAGGGTTTTAAGGAGGTGAAGTCTTCGACTTGTTTGATCTGTCATAAGGAGTTTGTGGAGAGTGATAAGATTGTTATCAATGGGAGTGAGGACGAGGTTAAGGAGCTGTGGGAGAAGTTGAGGGAGGAGAAGCCGAAAGTAAAGGATAATGGGAAGAAGTCGAAGAAGGTGAGGAACGGTGATGTGAATGGAGGCGAGGTGGCAAGGTTGACTGGGGGGAAACACGGGATTGAGGGGAACAGTGTCAAAAGTAATGGTAATGGCTCGAATAAGAAGTTTAAGGCGACAGATGTGGCTCCGGCCAATGCCACTAGCGCGGTATATGCGTCGATTTTTACTTCATCGGCCAAGAAGTCGGATTTAAGGGAGACTTATAGTTGCAGGTCGTTGCCCCTTGGTAGAAACTGATGAAGTGGTTTATGTGAGACGTGGTAGTATCTCCAAACTGATTGTATTCTGTTTGTAAGGATTTTGATTGCTTATTGCTATAATGGGTAGTTTCTTCTTTTACCTGTAAGGCACACCATTTTGACTGTGTGATTCATTAACCTGTTCTACATGGCCGAAATCTTTTGGTTCCCATATACGTTATTGTGAGTATGGCTGTTAAGTCTTACGATTAAAACACGAATCTTGGTGTTACAAACATTTTTCTTCGAGTATCGTTTTTACTGCTTACTTTATTTGATCTTGGACATGCCCTTTTCTTTTTGTTATGCCACCATGTCACGTCCATGAGAGTGTCTCGGTAACCTTTCTTATATTATAAGAGTGTGCTCAATGGATGTTTGTTGATGCATTTTGCATTTTCTGAGTAGAAGTTTAATTTGGAATTTTAGGTGTTTGTACATTGACTGCCGTAGTCATGGATCACAGTATCTGTTTCAGTGATCCCCTAACTAGAAATTTCTGTCATGGATCAAGTTTCAGTTTCAGTGATCCTCTGATTTGAAACTTCTGCAATGTGTCAAAATTCATGTAACGGTTCCTAAAACTTACTTTTGCAATGCGCTTTAAGAAATACTTCTATGTTTTATGTCACATGGTCGCAAAGCAAAGCCCTTATGTGTTTTACGAGGACATTGTTAGAGACCTTGATCCTATTAATGGGGCTTATCGAGTGTTATTTCGTGGCGAGCTAATAGTTATTTGCTTATTTCTCTGCATCCATGTCTGCTTTATTTGAACAAGCTATAGCAGATGTCTTTGAGTTTGTGCCCTAATTTATTTGCTCCAACTTGTTACCTCTTGTAAGGTTTTCTAAATTAGCGTATTGTAATTTAATGATTCATATTCAAGTCAGAAGCCAACAGGTCAGGCTTAATAGGAGGGTAACAGGACTGATTATAATCTTGTAACTTCATATTTACATCTTTTTAGTTCTTAGGCTTAATCTTGTAACTTCATATTTACATCTTTTTAGTTCTTAGGCTTTTTGGAATTCTACGCTTCATGAGTTTATGCCGAATGGTACAATTATGCAACAATCTTACTGCTTAGGGACAGATGTGTATCTAACTTAAATCGTGATTTGTGGTCTGGTAGTTGGAAACACAATGTTGAATAATACAAAAAACATAATCAAAAGTTGTAGAAATGATTAATACAAGCTTAATTGTGATGGCAATTTTATTCTGATCTTATGAAGGTGAATTGCATGTCCCTCCAAGTTCCCCAGAGGTTCCCACCTTGATGTGGTTAAATAATTAGAAATTTTTTTTTTTGGTGAAAAATAATTAAAATTGTTTACTCTTATTAGCTGAACCGGTTCAGGTTATAAGTGATCTATCGAAAGACAAGGGAAAGAAAAAGAAAACATGAAACACTAAAACAATTGCAAAACCATGCTCATATGATGGTAAGTTGTATACTTAGTTACATACTCTAAGTAAGTTAATTAAGCAAACTTCTCCAAGTTTGATATTTTTAGGGGCAGAAACTTTCTTCACGTTTTTTTATAGTGCACTCAATAATTAAAATTGTCTCGTATTGTGAGTTATGTACATGCTTGGGATACTTTAATCTCATAGAGGTGTCATTTCAATTTAAGATAATTTATGATTATTGAGAGTACATCGTTGGGATACTCTTGTAGAGGTGTCATCTCATTCCAAAATCATGTTCAATTTCTTAATGTGTGTAGTTCTATTTTCCAATTTCTTGGAATTAAAAAGCAAATCAATAATAAGAGTAGAGAAGTATTCCAACCACGCACAAGTTACAAGCCAAATAACGACCTCAAGAAAAGATTGAGATTCAAAGCACCATAACAAATGGTTGGATTTAAAAAACACTTACTAAGTTTCATTTGCAATACTACGAGTGAGTTTCCAAGTAGAAATATATAGTCTTTTGGTAGACATTTGCTCATGGATCATACTTTAACTTCAAAATTGATTTTTGTAGTAGGCTCAAATTTATTACTAAGGTCTAGTATACTAAGCATTATTTTAGCGCTTGAATGCTTCTTTTGCACATTACAGGGTTTGTCGTGCCAAAAAACCCTGAATAAATAAGTATGGATACACATATGAAGCTTACTTGTCAAACTTGTTCTTGAGAGGATGCCCATGTCTGCTCCATAAATATCCCAATACCTACAATAAGAGGATAATCTTGATTTCACCAATGAATATCAATTACGGTAACATATCGAAAGATGGCATTATCATGACCAAGAACCTTCTAGAGCCTTCTATTAAAGGTAGTGTCTAGGAACATGTAGGAGTTTGCGAAATCCTCTGGAACACATAGGGGGTGTCAACAGTTAGAACGAGTTGATCTTTATCATTCATTAAGGAGGTTAAAATCTATGTTAAAATCTATGAACATGGGCACTTGCATAGTTGTATAAACATCAAATGATTAATAATATTTAGAGTTCAAGTCGCTAGAAAGGCAATCAATGAACCCTTTCAAATACTTTATGTCATACAAAAACGAAAAGTGCACCTTCCGAATACAAGAAGCATGTGCGTTGGGAATTATCCCCAATCACTATACAACAATCTTTTGAGTTATACAACAATCTTTGGAGTTAACAGTTTCAAATCCAAATGAATTCAGAATAAAAAAAAGTATTATTGTATCTGTCAATTAACGAGTGCAACGAAAAACTATAAAGAAACATGTATCAACATCATTGCATACCTTAGATTAATGCGATAAAATTGATTCAAATCTTAGATTGTGAAACTTTAATGCAACGACAATTGTGAGAGCTGTGAGAATGATTAGTAAAAGTGGATGTGATAATTAGGAGTTGTGCATGTATTTATAATTTTATATTAATGAGAAGTTAGAGCATAACAGTGGCGGCAAAAATCAATATCTCTTTTTCTTTAAAAAAAATAAAACATAAAAATGTATTTATATACTAAATTCGATGCTTGAGTCTTGACCCCCAAAATGTTAAACGAAAGCAACATAAGAAGGACTACCTGCAACAGCAGCAGTCAAACCTAGACGTTACATCTCCGCTTCCTCATGGAAGAAAAGAAGGAATAGAAAATGAGGCACGCTTCGACTGCTTGAACTGCTAATAGAAGGCTTGCAACTAGGGGAATGTGGTATTCTCAGTCATCCCATTATGTTCCAGTTGGCACACGTTGGTCAATCCAGTACGTACGTCGCTTTCATTCATAACTGACCCGACTGCTGAGGAAGATGATGAGGGTGACGACGGTGTGATACCGCCGACGCCAGAGTTCTACCCTAGTGAATACGAAGATGACGAAGGTGCAGAGTGATGAAGTGGAGAAGAAGTGTGAAGATGAAGATGATCAAGTAGGTGATGAGGAGGTACCTAAAATACTTGGTGTGCCTTAGCCTAACAAAGGTAAAGGTAAAATGAATTGAAGAAGTGATTTCTGATTAGGGAGTTTTTTGTTTATGCTACGAGACTATAGTGTGCCTTAGCCTAACAAAGGTAAAGGTAAAATGAATTGAAGAAGTGATTTCTGGTTAGGGAATTTTTTGTTTATGCTACGAGACTATGAGTTTAGTTGTTGTTGGAGGTACCATATGGGTTTACTTTTGTTGGTGGTTAAGTTGTTTGATTCGAATGAATGTCTGAACATGTTCTATTCCTAGTTTAAAAGATTTTGTTGTGGGAGAGGTCCTTTTTTCTTAAGGGTGTGCGTCCTTCTTCGTGAGAGGTGTGCGTCTCCCTTCGTGAGAGTAGAGCGCGACTGTCTGGAAAGGCCTTCTTCGACATATCGCGGCGGCAATACCAATTCACAGGGGAATTTTCTTCTCTCGACTCGTCTTTTGTCTTGGGACGTGGGATATCTTGAAGATCTAGGGTTTTGTTAGAATTTACGTCTCTTGCTTCGTTTTTTCCAGGGGATTACTTTGTTGCTCTCCGTTTCTTTAACTTCTTCGTTTTGCTTTCTTTATTGTATTTGTAGGGCTGCTCTTAATTGGTTCGTCCCTTCTACAACTAGGGTTCATCACGGGTCCACGTATCTCCCTCCCTCTCCTCATAACGACGTTGCATGGAGGCGACAATCGAGAAACTAAGTAAAAACCTGCGCTTAACTGATGTCGAGCAGGGCATTACGATAGCAGACTCATCATGGAACAATATTAATGAGGCTTCGGAGTTACTGTTGGTGGGACGTTTACTTACGTCGAGGGGCTTCAACTTTAACGCCTTCTGTTCGCTTATCAAATCCATATTCAAGGCTCGCAAGGGACTGGACATCCAACGCATTGGGGAAGACAGACTTCTTTTCCATTTTAATCACATCATCGACAAGCAACGTGCACTTGAGGGCTGTCCATGGTCGTTTGATAACCATATTCTCATCCTTAATGACGTTGATCCGGAGGAGAATCCCCTGCAAGTTGAACTGAACTTTTGCAGTTTTTCGGTGCGTTTACACGATATTCCCATTGCTCGCCAGACCCCCGAGATGGCGAAAATTATAGGTGATCAAATGGGGGTGTTTGAGGAGCTGGACCCTAAGGAACCGTGGGGTGCTTATATGAGAATTCGGGTCCGTCTTGACGTCCGCAAACCTCTACTTCGGGTCTTGAAAATCCGCAACACTCAGGGAGCGGAGATGTTGGTAACATTTACGTACGAGCGGCTATCGAATTTATGCTATTTATGCGGTATAATGGGGCACATTATGAATGACTGCGAGCAGCGGTATGAAACGACGATAAATTTGAAGGACACACATAATCTGCCATATGGTGCATGGTTGCGTGAGCATAATCTAAGAAATGACACATCCCGGTTGTACAGGCGCGGGAGTCCGGAACGTCGGGGACAGAAAAACAACAACTCCGAGAGTGACAGGGAGTTTCACAAAAAACCCGGAATGCATATCTGGGATTCTGGGACGACGTCGCATCCTCAGAATAATGTGGTGGGATCGAGTAAGGAGCAGAATGGGTTTGTGGATTGTGAGGGACGTTCATCATCTAACTGGGAGGAACATGTTGACTCGGATACACAACAAATGCAAGAGACTAGGACTGCAAGGGTAGAGCAGGTTTGTCAGGAAGAAAACCAGGGGAATATACATGGCGGTGACGATGATGTGACTAGTGCAGATGCGGCGGAAGGCCTGGAGGGATCAGAATTAATGCTTATTGAGCAGGACACGGGAATGAAGAATTGCCAGCTGGTGGAGAAACAACTTGAGGTAGAGCAGCTCCAGGATACTAACGTTCATTCTAGGAAAGTCAGAATTAAGCGAACACCACATCGGTATGTGCAATCTACATCGACGATGGGGAATGCGGGGATAGAAAAAAAAAGAAAAAGAGAGAAATAGTGGGGTTGGATGTGGTATGCCTTCACCACCACCTAAACGACAGAATATTCGGACGACGGAAAATCAAACTATCTCAACGGTGGAGACTGCAGAGCAGTCCCGCCGATCACAATGAAAATCTTAACTTGGAACTGTCAGGGCTTGGGGAACCCTTGGACAGTTCAAGAACTCCGGCGTACGGTGGTCCAACATAATCCCTCCTTAATTTTTCTCATGGAGACACGACTTACCGTGAAGAAAATTGAGGTGATTCGAGATAGTATGAATTTATTTGGTGTTGTTGTGGATGCAGTGGGGCAGTCGGGGGGTTTAGCGTTACTGTGGAAGAAGGATGTCGATGTTCGGCTTGCTAGCTTTTCTCCATCTCATATGGATGCTTTTGTTTTTTGTTCAATGATTCAGGCAGAATGGCGATTTACAGGGTTTTACGGGGAACCAGAGGTGGCGCGACGCATGATTTCGTGGGATCTTTTACGTCATTTAAGCCAACAGTCTGGGAAACCTTGGGTTTGTGCGGGGGACTTTAACGAGATTCTGAATAATAATGAAAAAAAGGGGGGTAATCCGAGGGCGGTATGGCAAATGCGGAATTTTAGAACAGCTCTTCGAGATTCTGATCTCGTAGATCTTGATTTTAAGGGTTCGCCTTTTACGTGGTGTAACAGATGGCTTAGTCCACGCACGGTATGGGCACGTCTAGATCGAGCTTGCGTAAATAACTCATGGTGAGACGTGTACAACTCGACGACGGTTAATCACCTAGCCACACTATATTCTGATCATGCGGCGCTTCTTGTGACTTGTGCAAATACCGAGGAGGTGGGGGCTTTGTGGAGGAGAAAGAAACGTTTTAGATTCGAGGCGGCCTGGGCCACGCGAAGTGATTGTACAGAGGTGATACAAGAGTTATGGAACTTACACGGGGGATTGGATACCTCTCTTATGGGGCGGTTGACTGCATGTAGTGAACGTTTATTACAATGGTCGGACATTTCGGGGCAAACATTGCGCAAACAGATTGATTTTCTCACCGAGGAGATTGTGGGATTGAGGACGGGGGTCATCACAGAAGCAACAAAAGAGAGAGAGACTGGTTTGAAAAAAGAGTTGGAACATGTGCTAGATCAGGAGGAGATATACTGGAAACAAAGGGGTAAAGTTCAATGGTTGAAAGAGGGCGATAGGAATACATCTTTTTTCCACTCCAGGGCTACTGAGCGACACATGAAAAATGAGATCCGGGGTATTAGGGGCAGTGATGGTATCTGGCGGGATAAGCCGAGGGAGGTGGAGATGGTGATTAAGGATTACTTTATTTCTCTGTTCCAATCCAGGCTACCGAGTTATGAGGATATGGAGGGAGTCTTGAACGTGATGCATGCCCGAGTCAACGAGGAGATAAATCAATTTTTGACGCAATCTTATGGTGCTGATGAGGTAAAGCGAGCTCTTTTTCACATGTTTCCCTATAAATCTCCTGGCCCCGATGGTTTTTCTGCTCTCTTTTATCAAAAATATTGGCACATTGTTGGCACTGATGTTACTAAATTTTGCCCTGACTTACTTAATCATAATATTCTTCCTGCTGGCATGAATTTTACTAATATTGTGCTTATTCCCAAGTGTGATCACCCTGAATTCATGAACCAATTTCGGCATATAAGTCTTAGCAATGTGTGTTTCAAAATCGCATCCAAGGCTATTGCTAATAGACTTAAAACAATTTTACCCAGTATTATTTCTGAATCCCAATCTGCTTTTATACCGGGACGTCTAATTACTGACAATATTCTGGTTGCCTTCGAGATTAACCACTATCTTAAGACAAAAAGAACAGGTCGGAAGGGGCAAATGACTCTCAAATTGGATATGAGAAAAGCCTACGATAGAGTCGAGTGGTCCTTTCTGGAACAGGTGATGCGCAGGTTAGGTTTTTCGGATAATTTTGTTGATCTCATTATGTTGTGTGTTCGTTCAGTATCATATTCTTTTCTTGTTAATGGGCATGAGTTTGGCAAAATCACACGGGAGAGAGGCATTCGTCAGGGTGATCCTCTCTCCCCATATCTTTTCTTGTTTGTTTCGGAGGCTTTTTCTGCTCTACTTAGGGATGCAGAGGATAGAGGATCAATCAAAGGGGTTCGGGGGCGAGGACGGCACCGGCAGTGTCGCACCTCCTATTTGCTGACGACACACTGATTTTTTGTGAGGCGACTTCAGCGTCAGCACGTGAGCTTAAGGACATTCTTACAAAATATGAGGCGGCGTCGGGGCAGCAAATTAACTTGGAAAAATCTGTTTTGGTGTTTAGTTCAAACACAGAGGGGGCGGTTCGAGATGGGATTGCGGGCGAACTAGGGGTTCTTGTGGCAGAGAAACACGAAAAATATTTGGGATTACCAGCAGTGGTGGGGCGCTCAAAGCGGGAAATTTTTGAGTATATTAGAGATAGAATTTGGGAGAGGGTGAAGGGCTATAAGGAGAAGAAACTCTCGGCTGCGGGTAAAGAGATCTTGATAAAGGTCGTGATGCAAGCCATACCAATGTTCGCGATGAGTTGCTTCCGTCTTCCTGACACTTTAATTAAGGAGATTGAATCAATTATTAGTAACTATTGGTGGGGTAACGACAATCAAGACAAAATTCACTGGTTAGCGTAGAAGAAAATGAATACGAGTAAGAGGGACGGAGGAATGGGATTCCGGGATTTGAAAGCTTTTAATATGGCGTTGTTGGCGAAACAGGCGTGGAGGATGTTTGAGTATCCGGATAGTTTGGTGGCACGAATCTTCAAAGCTAAATATTACTGTACATCGACTATTTTGGATGTTAAGTGTGGCTCGACTCCTTCATTCTCGTGGCGTTGTATACATGAAAGCATAGTGGTTGTGAAGGCTGGCTTGCGTTGGAGGATTGGGAGTGGAGATGCCATACGGGTTTGGGGTGACGAGTGGATTCCTAGACCCACGACATTTAAACTTATCACACCGCCGGTGGAGGGGTACCTGAATTACCGGGTTTCGGGGCTTCGAGAGGAGGACTCGGGACAGTGGAATGTAACCTTAATTCGAGATATTTTTTGGGAAGAAGATAGCTCGGCAATTCTGGCCTTGCCGTTGGGCGCGCGCGAGAACAGGGACAAGCGAATATGGCATTACACATGCTCGGGTTTATTCACTGTTAAGAGCGCATATCATCTGATTTTGGCACGGGCATTTCATCTTCGTACAACAGACTCGGGCAGCGAGAGTAGCGCGACGCTAAACTGGGAGTTTTTATGGAAACCAAAATATCCGAATAAAGTTAACATATTTAGCTGGCGCATGTGCCATAATATTTTACCTACACGGTCTGCGTTGTCACGTCAACATATTGACGTCGAGGAGGGGTGCCCGGTTTGTTATGAGGATGTGGAGGATATCCGCCATTGTACAGTCACATGTCATGTAGCACGACAAGTTTGGGCGCTTCTTTTTGCGAACAACTTATGGCTATGGCGGGAAGGAGAGGATTGTGTGACATGGCTACGAAGGGTATATGAGACTCAAGGGGCTGACCGCATGGCGTTCATTGTTGTCGTGTGTTGGGTTTTATGGGGTAATAGGAACCGAGTGGTGGCGGGAGAATCCGCAGCGCAACCGTTGGCATTAGCGACTTTGGTGTGGGGGTGTTGGGAGTTTTGGATGGAGGCAAGAGGAGTGGCTGCCGAAAATCAGGAACTTCTTCGACCATTACGGGTTACTCCTCAGGCTCCGTGGCTCCGTGTGCGTGTAGATGCAACCATTAATAATGTTCGGGGGTCGACTGGTATTGGGATCATTGTTCACGACCATCTGGAGAAGCTGGTGTTGAGCGAACAGCGGTGTCTTACTGGATGTATGGCTCCTCGAAATGCTGAGGCATATGCGCTTCGGGTGGCTACTCGGCTTGTCGAGGAGCAGCAGTGGGAGCGCGTGATGTTTGAGAGTGATTGCCTTGGGGTGATGCACGACCTTTGGTTTCCGGACAAAGTTAACGGTGATCATGCCAATATTATAAGAGACGTGGGGCGCGCTTGGCGACGAGGGGGAGTACACCAGTGGAGCTTTTATTGGATACCAAGGGAAACAAATGAAGAGGCGCATACATTAGCACGCGAGGCGGCGAACTTAATTCCTGGAGCTACTGTGGTGCGAGGGGTTGAAGGGGATTAACTGATTGGCTGAATGGCTATGTTCTCTCGTTATGTTCTTTGGCGACTTTATGTCACTTTTGTATGAACAAAGGTTCTGGTTCTGGTAATATATCATGGTTTTGGTTGTAAAAAAAAAAAAGATTTTGTTGTGGACTATTTTAGCCAAAATCTCCCCTTACTATGGAGAAATTATTATATACATCCACTGTATGTACAACCGATGGTTCAGATTAAAAGGAGATTCCTAAATTGTAGGAATAACTACCCAACACCCCATTCTCACCGTGTATTGGTAGTGAATGCACATACAACCGCTGCACCAAATAATCTCTCCTTACTATGGATTATGTGTTATGTGTGCGTTCAATGGTTGAGATATTCTCAATATATGGTTTATGTCCTACTTGAACACGTTAAAATATATATTAGTTGTGACATATATATGAGTAACGGCCAACAATTATCTCTTACTAATGTATTTGGCAAAAATTTAAAATATGTATTCAGCGACATTTTTATATCCATTGTGCGATGAAATGTGCGATGTTTCTTTAATTTGTTTCCTTATTTGAAGAGCGCGTATAATTATACATTTGGTAGAGAGAACATAAGATAATCAAAGTGGTTAATTATTGATAATGTGTGGAGCGGTGGTTGATTTTTTTTTTTTAATTCACACATTGTGTTAATTTGAATATTGAGTAAACAGTCTTAAGTACTCAATGTTACCTTAATATTCATGAAAGAGTAAAATGCATAGCGGAACAGTAAACATAGTGTATGAATTTTAAGCAGGTTATATGAATATAACCTACCGAGCCTTACGACGAAATAATCACTAACCACTTAATGATTTTACAAAACTCAACTAAGATCATTTAAAGAAAATCGCTCCTCTCAACCTAACAATCTTGATCTACAAAGATTATAGCTCTAATCTTGTTCGACAAAGTCTCAGTACAACAAGACAGAAAACACTCGACTCTTAAAATTAATTCACTCAGAATTCTATGCCATTGTCTCGTGTTTTCGCATGACGTCTACCACTCTTCTTATAGATGTTTCATGGCCATAGTTGAAGATGTGATAGACATGGTTGATTGTTCTTCGATTCTCTTGGATAGTCTTGACATCTTCTTTGGGATTATCTTCAGTTTGAAAGCTCTCTTATCACATCTTGCTTAGCCTTATCTTTACACCAAAGATAAACACAACTCGTAAAACTAAATAAGTATGTGAATAAAGACAAAACTAATTATATAAATTAATTCGGACTGTGCAATGTTTATGTCAGACTCAATGTTGGAATAACATTCTTTACCACAATGTTGGACTAACATTTCCTTTTAACACTTGCACTTTCAATCTCCCATTTTTTGTCTTTCTTCACAAACCAATGACGTATTCAATTTTCAAAGCACATGTATTTCAGAATATCAACCAACAATACTATTCTAATTTACTCCCCCTCAATACATAATGTTCATCAATTATGTTGAGCTCACACAGTGACACACAATGTTGGCCCAACGTTATGAATAACACCCACATATTAGTTAGACAACAATAAACCAGAGTAAACTACAATAACAAGCACTTGTAGAGTAATTATCCTGATACCCCAAAACAAATATAGAGAACATCCTCTCTAAATCTAAAAAAATTTACCCCGAGATAACTAATATTGTTCAAACTTCAGAAACATTTTAAAAAAATCATAAAAAACATGAAAATTGGTACTACTCTCCCCCTTTTTGTGAGGAAAGCACTACCAACAAGTGCTTCTTAATGGAGTCAAGTCCCTTCAGCTCCTCTTCTTTATCAGCAATCTCGCTACTTCTATTTGAGATCATCCTTTCACACCAACCGACCTTCTCTGGTAGAAACACGGAACTGATGGGCACAGTTGGAACAGTGTCAACTTCAGATTTTGAAGCAACACCGAACTTTTTGGTTGTCTTCTTTTGTTGTACCCCAATTTCCTCCAGGTGCAGTCGGATCCTTCCAAGGCAAGTCATTATTCTGGTTCCCCCCAAAGTAGTTATTGGTTAGTGCAATCACTCCAGCTTGTTGTACCAGAACTTCTTCTTGACATTTCTAAAAAGCCTTGGTCACAGAGAATCTCATACACTAGTGATGGAAAGGGTAGAGCTCCATCTTTCCTTTGTGCAGCTTCAGACATGGATCTGGAAATCCTCTTCCCCAGGTTTACTGGAAAACCTTTTGTTAACCCTAAAAAAATAAAATAAAGGAGATCACTCCTACTCGGAAAAAACAATATGTGGACAATACTATTGTCACGAGTACTTCCGATGAGATGTACATATAAAGAAAACCCCTCGGAGGACTGCCCTACCTCTCGGTCACTGACCCGAAAAGGTTTATAAGAGCACCCGAGGAGAAACATAAGCGTCCCTTGGAAAGTCAAACGGTGAATGAAAAACAGATATCAACACGGCATCGGAAAAAGAGCAAACCCCGATGGACCCGTATGACTCCGATATCCACCAAATGCGCCAAGAGGGACCAAGAGGGACCCCGAGTCCTATGAACTTACAAGAAAACTTCCTTGCTGAACGCTCCTCGGAAAAGGCAACACTCGGACTTATCCGAGAACCCAATTTTGGAAAAGGTCAATACAAGAACACCCAGTGAATACAGTCCGAGCACTCTGATGAAGAAATCTCACTTTCAGTAAAGCAAAAACAGCCCTCGGACACAAAATCACAGTCCTCGGAAGTCACACCAAGTCCTCGGAGATCACATTTCCACCCTCAGAGATCACTCCTGACTGTTGAAGAAAATACCCGAATCAAGAAGGAGAAACAAAAGCCCTCGGAAGAATAGCTCTATCAGAAACAGTCTACATCAGAAGCCCTCGGAGATATCAGAAGACACAAAATCTAATCCAGTCAGCACTTAGTAGATAAACGATAAACATTATCCTAATTTTCACACCTGTATCCAGGTAACAACAACACCTGTCCTTACCAAAACACATGCACAATGACACCTACCCCTACCAAAGTCTATATAAAGGGAGGTGATCAGTAGAAGAAAACAAGCTGAAGTAACTAAGCCTATTTACTACAATCTATCACTCAAGTACGTAAGAAAAAAAGAGGAGGAAATGTTCAGTGAATAAAGGAAGGGAATATTCTTGCAATTAATCTCATTATGTCCATCTCGCGTTGCCTCTGAATCACGGACAGGGCGTTTCGACCCAAATAAATATCTTCCGTTAAATAGGGAATAATTCCAAACCCGTTAACAAAGTGGCGCCGTCTGTGGGAACGTCACAACATCTGTCCTCGAGAGAATTCAGACACACGTCAGCTAGGATGGATGGTCTTTTCGAAAATGACAACCTTCCTGTCCCGAACAACGACTCAGAAGAAACTTTGTCCAATTATGAACCAGGTACAAGAGATTTTATTAGTATTCCCCGATCTGTTTATGAAAGACTTATATATGCTGAAAGAACACCCTGGAGGGATGATCCCCCCGGACGCACGTCCCCTGTGCTCTCCGAGAACGAAGATTTCCCCTCGGAAGAAGATGCACCTCCGAGGACGTGGAACCCAAATTGGAATCCTTGGCGACAGACACCCCGACAAAGTCCTCGAAGACATGTATGTCGTGAAAGGACTCCCGTGAGGGGTCAGGTAGAAATTTCTCGCCCCTCAGAGTATCGAGGAGAGGTTGAACATTCCTTATGGGGAATGATGGATGATTTACGAAAAGAATTAGGTGATCTCAAGAAAGCCATGGCTCCCGAGGAAGATCCTACATTCAAGACCTCTCCTTTCATTCCCGAAATTGCTTCAGCTTCTATCCCCTCGGGGATGCGACCTGTTAATATCTCGCTATATACCGGAGAAGCTGATGGAAGGGACCCACAAGATCACGTCCATCAATACCTGGCAGGAATGGACCTCTCTTCCGCTCCTGATCAGGTGTTATGTCGCGTATTCCCTGTTACCCTTGGAGGGCGGGCCCAAGCCTGGTTTACTCATCTTCCACCTTGTTCCATCACGAGCTTTGACCGACTAGCTCATTTGTTTGTACGACAATTCGCCTGCAACCGAAGGTACCCTAAATCTGCTACGCATCTTTTTACTATTAAACAGAAGAAGGATGAACCCTTGCGAGAATATATAAAGCGCTTCACGGATGAAGCACTCGATGTTCCAAATGTTAGCCCGACCATTATGGCGGACATATTAACTCAGGGACTCCGAGCTGGGGATTTCTTTAGATACCTTATGGGAAATCGTATCACGGATATGAATGAGTTAATGCAAAAGGTGGAAGTACATATTTTGATGGAAGAAGCCGAGGGAACAAAGAAGCAGATGGAGCAGGAGGATAGTGAGCACTTAGAGCGTGCTGAGAAAGAAGCAAAGGTCAAAGAAAAAAGTAAGGAAGGAAAACCTCCTCAACGCAAAGATGAAGGAGGAGTGGTTAAGAAATTCCTTCGACCCGTGCACTTACCTCCGATGACTGTTACTCCACCAGAAGTGCTCAACATAATGAGGGGTAGCAACGAGTTGCACTGGCCCAGACCGACTAAATTTCCTAACCGAGACAAGGATACTGGGAAGTATTGTAAGTACCATAAAACTTACGGGCACACCACGGAAGAATGTACTACCCTTCGTTTAGAGGTGCTTCGCCTATTGGAGATAGGGTACTTGAAGAACTACCTTAAGGAAAATAACCCTGAAGAGCCCAAGGCAAATGTTTGGAAGAGATCACGAAGGGAAGAGGAAGAGCAAGAAAGGGAAGAAAGGACGCCTAGCCGGAAGTCACGAGAGGGGACCACTAGACGTCTCCGACCCCGATAGAGAAGTAAAGACCGCCGGCGAAATTCGCGAGAGAAAACGACAGGGTATCAGAGTTTGCCTCCTCCACCTAACTCTTACAAAGACAACCCCCCAACAGGGAGAACCATCAATATGATAGAAGGGGGTGAAATCTCCATGGCACCTCAGGGCAAAAAGAAGAAATATTTGAAAGAAGCCCGACGAGCAGAGCAAGGATTAGCTGTCTGCTCCATTCAAGGGTCACAGCTGCCTAGTATCACTTTCGGACCCGAGGACCTTACAGATGTAATATACCCTCACGAAGATCCCTTGGTTATATCTGCCGTCATCTACGGGTATGAAATCCAACGTATCCTCATAGATACGGGCAGCTCTGTGGATGTACTCTTCCTACCGACCTATCTCGCTATGAGATTGAAACAAGAAACGTTGGAAACCGCTGAGGTCCCGTTAGTAGGATTCTCCGGGGAAGCATGCCAAACCCTCGGAACTATTACTCTCCCAATGTCATGGGGGAAAGGAGCCCTTCGAAGAACGGAATCTATTAAGTTTTGGGTAGTGGAGGCTTCTTCGCGAGCGTATAATGTGATCTGCGGAAGACCATCTATTCGGGCCTTTGAGGCAATTCCTTCTACTTTGCATCTTAAAGTGAAATTCCCCACCTCCTCGGGAATCGGAGAAGTCCGAGGAAGTCAGTCAAAAGCTAGAGAATGCTGCATGAATGCCATTCCCTCAGAAGAGGACGGACCTTCACTCGGAAATAACAAAAAGTGTAGAACCGAGGAAACACGAGTCCAACCTGTGGAAGAATTAAAAATGGTGGAATTAGTAGAAGGAAGCTCCGAAAAAGTAATCAAAATGGGCACCCATATGACTCCAATCATAGAAGGCCAATTGATTTCTCTTCTCAAACAATTTCATCACCTCTTTGCGTGGGAAGGGGGGCCGCCCGGACGAATCAGCAACAAGGTATGTCAACATTTCCTTAATGTAAAGCCTGGAGCTAAACCTATCCAACAGAAAAAGAGGAAAATGGGCCCCGAGCGCAACAAGATCATCCGCTCGGAAATACAACGCCTTCTCCAATTAAAGCAAATACGAGAAGTTATTTACCCCGAGTGGTTGGCTAATGTCGTGCTAGTTCCCAAGCACGGAGGAAGATGGCGAATGTGTGTTGACTTTACTAACCTCAATGAAGCATGCCCCAAGGATTGTTATCCTTTACCGAGCATAGATCAGCTAGTTGATTCCACCGCAGGATGTGCGCTACTATCAACTTTAGATGGAGATCAAGGGTACAACCAAATCCCGATGGCGGCTAGTGATCAAGATAAGACCAGCTTTATCACGGATGCAGGCACCTTTTGTTATCTAGTCATGCCCTTTGGATTAAAGAATGCTGGAGCTACCTATCAACGGTTAGTAAGCCTTATGTTCTCAGGACTTATTGGGAAATCAGTAGAGGTTTATGTAGATGATACTGTAGTTAAAAGTAGCACTGCTGAAGAACATCCCGAGGACCTACGGAAAGCGTTGGTCATTATGAACAACTTTGGCATGAAGGTTAACCCTCGGAAGTGTTCTTTTGGTATCCGAGGAGGAAAATTTTTGGGATTTATGGTTACGGAGAAGGGAATTGAAGTAAACCCCGAAAAAGCAGAAGCTATCATGGGGTTACCTACCCCGAGGACGGTAAAAGATGTCCAAAAGCTGACTGGAAGAATGGCCTCGTTGAGTCGGTTTGTCTCCAAGTCCGCAGAAAAAGGGCTTCCCTTCTTCAAGGTACTTCGGAATATCAAGGAATTTCAGTGGACCCCCCAATGTGAGGAAGCTCTCGAAGACTTAAAAAGGTACATGTTGAAACCACCTTTGCTGGTAAAACCTGTACCCCAAGAAGAGTTGTTTCTGTATTTATCGGTCGGAGAAGAGGCTATTAGCGCTGTCCTAGTCAAAGAACAAGATGGAGAACATCACCCGGTATATTACGTTAGCAAAACTCTCCTCGGAGCCGAAACCCGATATACCCTAACTGAGAAACTCGTTCTAGCATTGGTTACTACGGCTCGTAAGCTACGCCCCTACTTTTTATCCCACCCAATTACCGTGCTTACTAAGCATCCCCTGAGAGCAATTCTTAATAAGCCGGAATCATCAGGGAGAATGATAAAATGGGCTGTAGAGCTTACTGAGTACGATATTTCCTACGCTCCGAGACCGTCAATCAAAGCGCAAGTTCTGGCGGACTTTGTAACAGAACTCACGGGCGTTGGATCCGAGGAAAAGGAGCCACGATGGCACGTATATGTAGATGGATCCTCGGTGAGTACCCATGGGGGGGCCGGAATAGTTTTGGTAAATCAAGAAGGAGAGGAGGAAAGACTCCATTTTGCAGTTAGAATAGATTATCCCCTCTCTAACAATGAGGCCGAGTATGAAGCTCTCCTTATTGGTATGAGACTAGCAAGAGAAGGGGGAATGAAAAGAGTACTCCTTCATAGTGATTCCCAACTGATTGTTCAGCAAGTTAAGGGGTCATATGAGGCCAAAGAAGAAAGAATGCAAGGGTACCTCCGAGTTGTTCGCCAAAGGTCCGAATGGTTTGAAGAATACGACATAGTTCAAATTCCTCGAAAAGAAAATCAAGAGGCGGACGCTTTGTCCAAGATGGCTACACAAACATCTGCAATACATACTCGGAAGATTACCCTACTGCATGTCAATGAATCTGAAAAGGGTGAAGGCCGAGAAGTGAACACAGTTTCAGATCCTTCATCTAGCTGGGTGACTCCTATCAAAGCCTATTTGCAGAATCCCGAGGGATACTCCTCGGACAAGAATATTCAGCGAATGATGTTCAGAAAAACCCTCTGATACTTCCTCAAAGACGGGATACTCTTCCGAAGGACATATTCATGCCCCCACGCTCGATGCCTTAATGAAGAAGAGGCCCAGCTAGCCTTAGCAGAAACTCACGAGGGGGTATGTGGGAGCCATACTAGTGGCGAAAGCATGGTGGGACGCTTGATCCGACAGGGCTACTATTGGCCCACGATGGCCAAAGATAGCAAAAGCCATGCCGAAAGATGCAAACCATGCCAGGCTTACGCCCCTCGGACCCATCTACCCGCAGCCCCTTGGGAACCCTCTCTGAACCCCTGCCCATTCTCTAAGTGGGGTATTGACATACTTGGACCCCTTGTCCCTGATGCCGGCCAAAAGAAATTTCTGCTAGTAGCTGTTGATTACTTCACCAAATGGGTGGAAGCGGAACCCCTGGCTAGGGTAACCGCGGGGGCCGTCATCAATTTTCTCTGGAGAAATATTATTTGTCGCTTTGGTGTCCCTATGAGCCTGGTAAGTGACAACGGTTTGCAGTTTACTGATCAAGGATTGCAAAAGTGGTGTGATCATTGGGAGATAAAACATCGCTTTGCCTCCGTGGGATACCCTCAAGCAAATGGCCAAGTAGAAAGAACCAACAGAACCCTCCTGAAGAACATGAAGGCCCGGCTTGATTGGCATAAAGCTAAGTGGGTTGAGGAGATACCCGGGATATTGTGGGCCTATCGGACCACGCAGAGTGTTGCTACGGGCGAAACCCCTTTTAGTCTATCCTACGGATGTGAGGCTGTGTTGCCCTCGGAGGTCTCCCTAGAAAGCTGGCGAGTCAAAGAATATGAAGAAGTGGCCAATGGCTCAAATCTAGCCCTTGCCCTTGACCTCCTCGAGGAAAAAAGGACCCGAGTAGCCCTCCGAATGGAAGAGTACAAGGCTCGGATGTCACGATATTATAATACCAAGGTAAGACTACGAACCTTTCAAGTTGGAGATTTAGTGATGAAACGAGTAGGGGCCTCCAAGAATGTGGGTAAACTAGATCCACGATGGGAAGGACCCTACAAGATAGTGGAAATCGTGGGACCGGCGACTTATCGGCTTGCTAACCCCGAGGAGGCAATACTTCGTAACACGTGGAACGCAAGTAACCTTAGAAAGTATTATGCTTAATGTAATAGTTATACATGAATAAAAATAGCGCTCATATATGAGGGGGTACAGTACAAAAGAAACTAGAGTTGTCTGGCAAAATGATGGCTATACATATGAGACATCAAGACAACCCAATAACGTTAAATACCCTCCGTATTATGAACTAAGTTGTATACTATTTTTCAACAAGCTAAGACCCTCCCATAGGACGTTTCCCCTCTCGGATAAGTCTTCGGCGCTGCTCCTCGGAAAGAGAGACTGGATCATCCAAGAACACAGTTCCGACTGCAAAATCTCTAATAGGTGAAGGAGAAAGTTCCTCGGAGACTTGACGAATGTTGAGTTCAGGAAGGAGCAAGCCCGAGGGGAACTCTGGCAAAGCTTGTACGGCATCTTGGCATAATTTATAGCCTATATGCACTAAGTCACGCATCTCTCCCCGAAGAGATTCACGAAGACTGGATGGATCCACCACCTCCAACACAGCTTGGACTCGGGCCATGATCACCTCTACCGCATGAGAGCGGATTATTCCTAGCAACTGATGACTCAAAGCATCTCTTTCCAGTATATCCTGTGTTAGTTGCTCCTCCGAGGACCGCATTTGGCCACGTAACTCCTCCATTCTCCGCCCTAAGTTCAAGACACGTGCTTTTTCAAGTGATAATTGGCGTTCCAATTCCCACGCCTTATCCTTCTCGGATTGTAACATATGAATATGAGTATCCTGAGAAGACTCATGAACTTCTTTCAAATGGGCTATCTCCACTTGAGCTTCTAAGAGACCTCGCTCTAACTCATCCCGACGACGGTATACTAAACCCGGATCTGAGGAAGAACTCCCGTAAGACCCGAGGGCGTCCAACACCATATAAATCTGCTCAAAACACAAAGCGAATGGCATCAGACCAGAAGACAGGTTAGTATTAAATAAAATGAATAGATACCTCACACAGGTCTTTGCAGGCTAAATCTTGGAGAACGGGTACCGAAAGGGTTTTTATCAGTTCACAATCTGTTACGTTCAATAACCCACTAAGAAAGTTTCGGCAAAATCCCACTGCTGATCCGAGAGGAGAAACATCCTGATTACCCTCGGGGGGAAGAGTTCTCCCGAGGGAAGGGTGCTCCTCGGGCGGTGGTACAGGAATACGACCAGGGATATCTTGCTGGGGCTGCATATCCTCTGTACTAGAAGAGTGAAGATACTCCTCTAATACATTTACTACGGTAGAATTATGAGGAATGGGCTGTGATAATATGGGACTCATGTGATAATCCGTTTGAGAAAGAGTTGCTATCAGATCCGACGATCCAGAAGGAGTTATATAACTGACTGGGGGGGCTGCAACGGGTTCCTCCTCCTCCGAGGAAATTTCAACCATTGCCTCACTTATGAGGGGAGGAGAATCGCCAACCTTCGTCACCCCGGGAATACCATGCAATGCCCTCCCCAAGAAAACGTCATTAGAAGACCCGAGAGAAAAAGCTCCCATCTCCGCTCCTGCAAAAGATGTCAGTAGGAAAATGATCCGAGGATACTAATAAAGTTTATAAACTAGAGAATGATTAGCAGAACTTACGAAAGTGAAAATTACTGTGAAGAGGACGAGAAGCAGGAGTGCATCCTTCCACCCCCTCTTGTAAACCTGCCAAAATCAGAGCCTCGGGGAAATCCAACAGCCCAGATATATCATAAGAACCAGAGAAAAGTCCTGAGTGAAGCAATATCTCCCTCACTTGTCCTCGTGTTTCGGTGTTGGGTGCGATATACCCCAGACCCCATCGGATGGGTACACCCCACGATCTGGCTGACTGGCCTCTCGGACGGACAAAGAAAAATCTCCGCCTCCAATCCCCTCTACTAGAGTGGGAACTGGATACACGAGTGAAGATATTTTCCTTGTCCCGATAGGTCAAGCTAAAAAAGGGAGTCCCCTCTGAGCAAGGTTGAAGGGTAAATATTGTCCCCACCCGATAAGGGGACATCGGAAGATTTAAAAGCTCACTACGAAGGACATATCCCACCAAATGACTATAGGAACTTGGTGTTAACTGACTCGGACACACCTGCCAATACCGAAAGAGTATTTGGAAAAAGGGATGGAAAAAGGTCCGTAAACCACAACGCATCTGTTCGGTATAAACGGTCATGTAACCTGAGGGGGGTGCGTAAGCCCTTTGGCCCGAGGAAGGCACTATTATATCATAATCTTCGAACTCTAAGTTATAACCATTAAAAAGAGATCTTACCGAGTTCTCACATTCTGCACTCATTGTGGATCCTACACGTCCTCTGCCTATCAATCTTGATGGATTAAGAGGAATCAAATCAAACTCCGAAGACTCATCCGCCAAAGGATATGGCTCCCTACTCATGAATATCTCTCTGATATGATTGACTCTACGTGAATTTGTAGATGGAGTTCTACGAACCACTCCAAGAGAGGAACTAGCACTAAGTGTCGTTTGATTCTCGGATGGATTGTCCCTCGGAGGAACCCTTGATGATCCAGAAGGACCCCGAGCGGTATCCTGAGAAGAACCGCCAGATGAAGTCGAACCAAATCTTCTATAATAAGGAGGCATCATCGTATCAAGTAAGTATTATTTTTGTACTTGCAATTATAAAAGAAAATCAGAGACTAATAAGGATTAGGAGATAAGTGCATAATTGATAAAGACCCTACGTGCATATATACTCTTTGAATCAGAGTTAAAAGAAGAAGTTTAGACTTTTATTATGTTAATTAAGGGACACGTGTTGAAAAACTTATTGATTAAGAATGACACGTACCCTATTTAAACATGCAAAGCAACACCTCCTACTTAGGAAGTTTACTTAGTCAGCAACTTTTTGAGAATTATCATTATCCATTTTAATTAAACAGTGGAGATAAGATATAGAATAGGAAGATTGAACAAAAATATTTATGTAAGACGGATAGCCCTCGGAAGGGATAATAAGTACAAAGAACGTTTATTTTCAAAGTAAAAAATTGCAAAGAACAAGACTAAGCCCCCGTGGAGGGAGGAAGGGAAGAAGTTGTCTCCTCGGCGGAAGTACCCAATGGAGCAAGACGAGAAATTGGAGAAAATACTCCCCCGGAACCGCTAGCCCTCGGACTCGGACTCGTGGCAGAGCGCATTGGAGATGGTGTCGGAGAATCCCGAGAGGATAGCAAACCCCCAAACCTCCCCACAAAATAATGGCAGTCGTCGGGAGTTGGCTTCTTTAACTTGCGAAGATCGAAAGACTTGGAGAAGTTAACATCTGACCTTATCAAAGATTTCGCCACCTTCGCACACTCCAAATAACCCCACAGAAGATGACCCATCAAGAGCTCGTGAGAAGGCGTCTCGGATGCTCCTGATTGCTGCCGTGAAATCTCTCGCTGGGCAAACTGAACAGCTGCATCCACCTTAGCCTGCACGTCCTCGGGAGAAAGAAAATTTGCTAACTTCCCCTCGGCTGACTCTGCCCTATCAGTAACTTGGCCCAGTGTCTCCTGGAGAACTCTCTCTCTCTCATTCCCGTCCGCCACCGCCTTCTCGAGAGCTGCAATACGAGCAGTAAAGACCTCCTCGGAGTCTTTTCTTTCCTTCTCCATCTTCTTATAAGCGGATTCGGCAGCACTTAAACTACCTTGTAAATTTGCCCTAGCCTTCTCTGATTCATTGAGAGCAAACTCGTAGTCGGAAATTTTTGTTTGAAGAAGGTCCTCCCTAGTTTGACTCTCTTTATCCCGGAATAAGAGAGGTGCCAATTGCGCCCGGAGTGTTTCTAAATCCTCTATATCTTTCCGACCGCGCTCTTCAACAGCAGTAACTGCCTCCCGAGTCTTTCCAATCTACAAAAAAGTCAACAATAAAAGATTCAACAGAGATGCATTGTGTAATTTCAGAAGACTAATGTAGAGAAGCTTACCATGAGCCCCAACCAGTTAAGACTGGTGTACAAAAATTGATACCCCTCGGCGGGTGCTGAACTGGAGGAGGCGAAAAATCGGAGGATATCTTGATAAGCCTCCCCCACTGAACGAGATGAAAATTCCCCCCCGGATCCGCTGGGAGGAATAGGCTCTTGAAATGTATGACCCCTCGGAGACAAAGTCACCGGGACATGTCCCCTCGGAGGAGTCGTATCCTTTACGGGAGTCGTCACTTCTGAATTTGTGAATATGGCCCGTGAACCACCTACTGTTGTGGAGGGGCTGGTCTTTCCCAATAGTGATTGCAGAATCCCTTCCTTCAAATCTCGGTCCTCTGAAGAAGGATCAAACTCCCCTTGGGTGTCTTCGGAGTCCCCTCGTAAACCTTCTTGCTCGGGAATGCTGAATTGGGCCAGAAAGTCCTCCTCTACAAAAGATGCAGACTGACAGTAAGAGGAAGAATGAAACTAGAAAAAATTATAGAAAGAAGGCAAATAATGGATACTCACCGTATAATGAAGACTCTTCTACCATCGGAGCTTTCCCTTTATCCATAGCCACTACATCAAAAGAAAAGGTGTCAACACATCAGCAAATATTGCAGATAAAGATACGCACATTTCATTAAAAACTCGTGAAACTTACCCCGAGGAGCGGATTCAGGAACTGTCGGAAGCTTAGGAGAGTGATCCTCGGAAGACAGGTCTATTACTTCAGTATCCTTCCGAGCAGATTCATCCTCCGCACCACTCGGAAAGATACCCTCCTCGGAACCTCTCGGAGAAATTCCTATATTAGATTCGGAAGCAGGTAAATTCCCTGACTCCGATTTGGATACGGGCACTAAAGCCAAATCCCAAGAAACAGGAGCTACTTGGCGCAAGGGAACAACGCTCCTGACGACCCCCATCGCATCCATGCATAGAAGAGAATGATCCTCGTGAAATCCATCCTTCTCTGAATCCATATGCATACTCTCGGGAGCATTAACCTCCTCCTCCTCGTGATCGCCCTCCTCTGGTATCTCTGAGACACCACTAGGAGTAGGCTCCCTCGGACTCGACTGCAGATAGTAGTTCGCCATGACATCCCCTGCATCATCCCATCAATAACGTGTATAAGCACAATTTACCACTGTGCTCGGAAAGAGAATAAAAGGATAAAAGAGCGAATAAAGAGACTTACGAAAGAGACTCCTCGCAACGGGAGACAGGGACAAGGGCCTCTCCACGGCGTCATCAGTGAAAACTACGTGGTGAAGCCCAGAGGTCTCGTATAACATCGTGAAATCCTCCGACTCCATCAATTTGTGTTGAGAAATTATAGGAGATAACACCGCCTTCTGATCCAGAGCATGCACGGGAGTAGTACCCTCTCGCCAATCAAAGGGCACATCCCACCTACCGTTGACAGGTCCCACGAAGAAGTATCTGTTCTTCCAGACACTATGTGAGGTAATAGCAGCCCCCAAGATCCTCTTCGTGGAATCCCCCGAGTTGTCCCGATGACGAACGTTATAGAAAGGATACCCCCCGGGTGATACCGCCACGTCAAAGATCGAAAGAAAGTGATCCACCGAACACTCTAGCCCATTCACGTGGCACCAAAATACGTAAATACAGATAGCAGCAAATCCATTCGGTACCATCTGACTTGGGCTGATATTACAAGCTTTAAAGAGCTCACAGAAAAAAGGGGACATAAACGAGCGCCACCCATACTTCACCTGAGCAAAAAATACTGTCAACATACCCGGAGGAGGATAGCACGCCCTCTCATCCTTCGTCGGGATTCAGAAGATCATATTCTTCTGAAGGACTCCGGTTGAGGTCAACAGATCTGCTACCTGCTTACGAGTAGCAATATTCTTCGTTTTTTCCACCTTAGTGAAAGTTCGAAGAGGCGGTTCCTTTGATTTGGGAACCCTAGCTTTCTTCGAAGAAGTGGCACCGCCTTCAGCAGCCGCAGCAATTTCTCCCTTCCGTTTGCGAGTAATAACTCCCACCGGAATACCCCTCACACTCGTAGAAGAGTCAATCGGAGCAGTGACTGCCGAGGAGGTCGCGGCGGCGATGGGATCAGTGTTGGTGGAAGAAGCCATTAGTGTAATAATAAAGGGATGTTTCCGAAAAGGAGAAGAAGAGCGAATAAATCTACTGGGAATTTGAAGAACAAAAGACGAAGAGGAGAATTTTTTGCTCTGAGAGAAAGTTATTGCAAAGATGAATTGGAAGAATGAAGAAAAAAGGGTAACAGTGTCCCTATTTATAGCCGGAGACAACAAACGGTCAAAAAATCTTCAAGACGTGGAACTTGTTTAAGGCTCCACGTAACCGCCACCTGATCACGCCACACCATCACCATTCTGACCGTTACCAACGGTCAGATATTTCAATTTTCAAAGCTGGTCAAACACCACTCCGTTACCTGCGCCCCGAGATCTCCGCGTGCTTAATAACGATACCCTAAGGGTATTCAGGTAAAATCCTAATAAATTCTGGATATATATACATATTGAATAAATATCAAAAAAGGAAAAAATAAATATAGGGACACTAAGCAAAAAATAACCCCTCACCTCACTGAGGACGATGATTTAAAATTCCGCTTGTCTCTACGAGGACAATCGAAATTTGGGGGGGCTAGTGTTAACCCTAAAAAAATAAAATAAAGGAGATCACTCCTACTCGGAAAAAACAATATGTGGACAATACTATTGTCACGAGTACTTCCGATGAGATGTACATATAAAGAAAACCCCTCGGAGGACTGCCCTACCTCTCGGTCACTGACCCGAAAAGGTTTATAAGAGCACCCGAGGAGAAACATAAGCGTCCCTTGGAAAGTCAAACGGTGAATGAAAAACAGATATCAACACGGCATCGGAAAAAGAGCAAACCCCGATGGACCCGTATGACTCCGATATCCACCAAATGCGCCAAGAGGGACCAAGAGGGACCCCGAGTCCTATGAACTTACAAGAAAACTTCCTTGCTGAACGCTCCTCGGAAAAGGCAACACTCGGACTTATCCGAGAACCCAATTTTGGAAAAGGTCAATACAAGAACACCCAGTGAATACAGTCCGAGCACTCTGATGAAGAAATCTCACTTTCAGTAAAGCAAAAACAGCCCTCGGACACAAAATCACAGTCCTCGGAAGTCACACCAAGTCCTCGGAGATCACATTTCCACCCTCAGAGATCACTCCTGACTGTTGAAGAAAATACCCGAATCAAGAAGGAGAAACAAAAGC
Source organism: Linaria vulgaris (assembly GCA_948329865.1). Taxonomy (NCBI): domain Eukaryota; kingdom Viridiplantae; phylum Streptophyta; class Magnoliopsida; order Lamiales; family Plantaginaceae; genus Linaria; species Linaria vulgaris. The sequence continues at coordinate 94,651,232 of OX415254.1, forward strand.
CCTCGGAAGAATAGCTCTATCAGAAACAGTCTACATCAGAAGCCCTCGGAGATATCAGAAGACACAAAATCTAATCCAGTCAGCACTTAGTAGATAAACGATAAACATTATCCTAATTTTCACACATGTATCCAGGTAACAACAACACCTGTCCTTACCAAAACACATGCACAATGACACCTACCCCTACCAAAGTCTATATAAAGGGAGGTGATCAGTAGAAGAAAACAAGCTGAAGTAACTAAGCCTATTTACTACAATCCATCACTCAAGTACGTAAGAAAAAAAGAGGAGGAAATGTTCAGTGAATAAAGGAAGGGAATATTCTTGCAATTAATCTCATTATGTCCATCTCGCGTTGCCTCTGAATCACGGACAGGGCGTTTCGACCCAAATAAATATCTTCCGTTAAATAGGGAATAATTCCAAACCCGTTAACACCTTTCATTAACTTGAATGCCAGAATCGCCAAATCATTTGTCAGCACAATTAATTTGAGGAAGGCATCCAGTTGGTTGATGCAATCTTACATAGAATTGCACTCAGAGAAGTAGCCCAGTTACTTGCATCCTTGGTACCCAAGTTTCTACAAGTCCACTTGTCAATTCCTTGATCATCTCATTGTCATCAAGCGGTGTCTATGTCTCTTTCCTGGTTGTCATCTTACAGACTTTTTTGATGATTGAGGAGTTGATTTTGTAGAATTTACCCTTAAAAAGGCTCTCCCATACTTAGGTGAACCAGGGGCATCGACAAATTCAAATAATTTGTAATAAAATTCCTTCACCACATCAGAGACATAAGGCACAATCTCAATAAGGGATCCAAGTAAGCCTCTTGATTCCAAAAACTCATAGACCCTATATTTCTTAAAGTCACTTACAACAAGAGTCCTCTCAGGCAAAATTTTCATGATGAACACATCCCATTTATTACTAATAGATTCAATCAATAAATAATCATTGTGGGTATCAGTAGGAAAATTGAGTTCAAAAGTATCAGGTACCTCTTCCTTAGTTTCTTCAGCATCAGATGTTGGTCCAACATCTTCCTCTGAGGATGTTGACTCAACATCTTGTTGGTCAAAATCCGCATGTTAACGAGTTTAGAATTATTTCCTATTAACTGAATTATTTATTAAGGTTGGAACGCCTTTGCCCGTCGTTCAAAGGCTAAATGCTATGACAAGAATTTTCCTTCCTTTTATTGACTATACTTCATTCTATTCTCAGAGTAGATTTTCTTACATTTTTCAGTCTCGTGCTTCTCCGTCCTCTCCCTTTTTCTTTCTATTGATATCTCCCTTTATATAGGTTTTGATAGGGGCAGGTGTCATGGTGCATGTGTTTACAGGTGTCGTTATGCATGTGGTTATGTTTACACGTGTTACAATGTTTATTCAGCCAATAAGATAACGTGTTCACTTTGAGTGCTGACTGTATCCTTTCCGAGGGCTTTGGTCTTCTTTGTGATACGGGGTAGATTACTTTCTTTGCTGTCTCTAATGGTAGCTTCGAGGACCAAGTTTGGAGCATTCCCGTTTAATGATAGTGCTTTTCCGAGAGATGCGTATTCTGAAGTAAGTGTTTCAAGGTATTTTCCGAGAGGGTGTGGGTGAGTTGGTTTCCGAGAGGTTTTTGAGCTATCGTGGGTAGGTGTTTTTCTTTCTCTGAGTGTTCAGAGAGGTTAGTTAAGTAACGTTCTGATTTTTAGTCTGATCGTTGAGAGTAGTGTTCCGAGAGCTTTCGTGTTTGGAATGTATAGTCAAGGAAGGGTTTTTTGTCAAGGTTTTGGGACTGTTGTCCGTTGGGGCCCTGTTCGGTATCATGATGGATATCTGACTCGGGTGGATTCCTCCGGGTTTGCTTTTTATCCGAGGTCACCTTGATATCTGGTTTTGAGTCATTATGAATTTCCGAGGGACGCTTAGGTGCCCTCGTCGGATGGCCAATCATATCGCTTTGAGTTAGTAACTGAGCGATATTGGTCACACCCGATGGGCCTCCTCTTTGGGAGCGGGTACAACTCATCGGAGGTACTCGTGACAATTTTATTGTCCATTTATTATATGCCCTTTTGGTTTAGGACCAGTATTTTCTTTTTACATCTTTATTTTCTAGTGTTAACACTAGCCCCCCCAAATTTCGATCGCTCTCGTAGAGACGAGGGAAATTTTACTTCGTGGCCTCCGTGAGGCAAGGGAACTGTTAGTATTTTTTATTTCTATCATGGGTAATTAAGCCTGCTGATTAAGATAATAGAAAGGCTTGCTGACTAGGCTTAAATATTAAGGGTGAGGTGTCGTTTGGCATGTAGCCCTATTTTCTTAAATAAGAAAATTGGTGGACACGTGGATCCCATTAATTATTTTAGACAGCTCAAGCTTTTCACTTTTCTTCTGAGGCGGTATAAATAGTTTACTCAGTAATTCTCTCAGAATTACCCCGAAGTTTTTTACTGTGCAGGCTTGTCACGTTTCTAAAAAAAAACGGAGTTTGTTTTTGAGTGAAGTAAGCGAATTACGTACCTTGTCAAAAATGATGCCCCCATTTTTTAAACAGGATGACTCTTCCTCACCCCGTCACTCTAATCGGAATTTGGTTCGGACTTCTTCCTTATCGTTAGGGGTACGGCATACGACTTCGGAGAATTCGGTTCAAGGGAGCAGGCATAATGAGAGCAGGGTTCGCGGGGGAAGAGGTAATTCCGTGAGGACCACGTTAATATCTCGTGAGGAATTTCTCTCTCGTATTAACCACATACGCCAAGTGTTCACGAGTCGTGACCCTTATCCTTTGGTAGATGAGTCATCGGTGTTTACCAGGCTTGTGCTGGAGCCAGAGCGGATGATGGGGCCGGGGCGCGTGGGTACTGCCGTTGGGAGTGAGCATAGTGCTTCTGTTACAGACCTGTTTGCCCAATATAACCTGGATATTGACGAATTTGACATAATAATACCGCATCCTGAACAGAGGGCTTATGATCCTCCGCTGGGCTATCTCACCGTTTTTCGGGAGCAAATGCGATGTGGGTTACGGGTGTTTTTTCATCCTTTTCTTCAGAACTTGTTTCACTATTGGCAAGTATGCCCGAGTCAGCTGACTCCGAATTCCTATCGTTACCTGGTGGGATATATTTTGTGTTCTGAGTTGCTGAAGTTGCAACTGTCCCCTTCTCGGGTGGGGGCTATATTTAACCTCAGCCCTTGCTCGGGCGGTCTCCCTTTCTTTAGCCTGGCTCATCGGGACAAAAGGAAGGCCTTTCTGAACGTGTCCCACTTTCGTAATAATAGGACAGATTGGAAAAGGGGATTCTTTTTTGTTCGTCCGAGGGGCGTATCGGCTAGGTCATGGGGAATACCGCTTCAATGGGGGTTGGGTTACATTACTCCTGCCGAACCGATTTTAAGAAGAGAGTGGGACATCCTATCTGGTAGCGGGTTGTTCTCAGGGATGTACGATATCAGTAGTATGCTGGAATTTCCAGAGACATTAATTATGGCCGGCTTACAGCAAGGGGTGGAACTTTTCAATCTTCCCCAGCAACCTCTTTATAGCAATTTCTTTTTTCGTTAGTTTCTTCTCTTTTAGAGCTCTTTTTTATGATATTCTAATGTTCCTATTACCACGCTTATTTTTGGGTTTTTGGCAGGGGCAGAGATGGGGGCTTTTGCCATCGAGCCTTTCAGTGAAACTTTCCTAGGGAAAGTAGTGGATAGTGGGTATGCTATTTCGGATAATGATTCGTCCGAGGGCTTTAGTTTGGGTGAGGTGGCTGGTCCCTCGGGGGCAGTGGATTCACGCGGGACAGCCCCCCCAGTAAATTCCGAGGCTTCTACATACGATCCGATAGCTGCGCTTGCGCAGGCGGATATTCCTTTACCTCCGTTAGCATCGCATTCTTCTTCTCGGGGAGATACGAGGACCGTGCAAGCTATTGAGGAGGGGGTTTTGTCTCCAATTGTGGGAGCCCTTATTCCATTCGGAGAGGGTTCTGACCGCGTCTCGGGGCCGCGTTTTGACGAAAATCCCCTTGTCATCAGCTCGGAGCCTCTCGAAAGCGGCGCCTTGTCTCCCTCTGCTATGGGGACGATTAACTTTTGCCGCAATTACTTAAGCGGTCTTTTGAACGCTATTGATTGCGAGCATATGAAGTCGTTACCCTTATCGGGCCTTCAAGATTTAGTCTGCAAAGATTTATGCGAGGTAGTATATTCTTATTGCGTAATACTAACCTTTACGAGATATCTGACACTGTGCAACTGTTTGTTCACAGATCTACATGGTGTTGAGCGCCATCGGGCCTCGGGGAGGATCGTCTTCTGATACCGAGCTGGTATACCGCCGTAGGGACGAGTTAGAGCAAGGTTTGCTGGATGCTCGAGAAGAAATAGATAAGTTGCGGAATGATCAGGAGAATTCCGACGAGGCTCATGCTATTCTCTTGCAAGCAGAGCGGGACAAATCGTGGGACTTGGAGCGTCTTTTGACGATGGAGAAGGCTCGTGTAATGAGTCTAAAGGATGGGTTAGATGACTTCCGAGAGCAAGTTCGTGCTGTCAATGATCAACTGTTGCGGGTGACTGAGGAGAGAGACGCGGCGAACCTACGGGTGTTGGGGTTGACTCGGGCTCATGAAGTAGCACTAGTGATGGCTCGGGTTCAAGCGGTTTTGGGTGTTGCGGGGCCTCCTGCTTTCCGCGAATCTCTTGCGCAGGAGATGCGTGATCTAGTCCGCATGGGATATTACTTGTGCCGGGATTCTACGGAAGCTCTGCCAGGATTCCCTTCGGACATGGTGATCCCCGAGCTGGATATTCATCAAGTGTTTCCCGAGGCTCCCCCTTTGCAGGGGCCAATAGTGTCGACGGGAGATCCGGATCCTACGTCCATGGAGGACCGTCGCCGTATCATTAGGGAGGGAAAGCGTCCGCTAGGGGACGCTTAGTTTTCCCCCTTTTTTGCGGGATCTTGTATTGCATGCTTAATGGTCCCTCGGGTTAGGTTGCCAGTATGACTCGTAGATAAGGAGTCATTATTTTGTCGGGCAACCTTATTCCCTATGTATAATACATGTCTTATTTGTAAACAACTTTATTCAGGTACCAAGCTGTTTTACATTACGCATAGTATTTCTTAAGGTTAAAGGCATTCCACGAATTGTTAAGGATAGCGTCCTCGGAGTTGGCGAGGAGATATGTCGCAGGTCCGACAATCCTCGCAATCTTGTACGGTCCTTCCCATCGCGGTTCGAGTTTGCCCACGTTTTTCGAGGCTCCAACCCGTTTCATCACTAGGTCCCCGACTTGAAAAGTCCGGGGTTTTACCTTTAAGTTATAGTATCGGGACATTCGGCCTTTATATTCTTCATTTCGGGTAGCGGCCCGCATTCTTTTTTCTTCTAGGAGGTCGAGGGCAAGGGCCAAGTTAGAACTGTTAGCCACTTCTTCATATTCTCTAACTCGCCAGCTCTCTATAGAGACTTCCGTAGGTACAACAGCTTCGCAGCCGTAGGCTAAGCTGAAGGGGGTTTCGCCCATGGCCACGCTCTGCGTAGTCCGATAGGCCCATAGTATGCCAGGGATCTCTTCCACCCACTTAGCTTTGTGCCAGTCGAGTCGGGCCTTCATATTCTTTAAGAGAGTTCTATTAGTTCTCTCTACTTGGCCGTTGGCTTGTGGGTATCCTACCGAAGCGAAGCGGTGTTTAATTTCCCAATGGTCGCACCACTTTTCTAACCCCTGGTCCGTAAATTGTAGACCGTTATCGCTTACCAAGTGACGAGGGACTCCAAAGCGGCACAAGATGCTTCTCCATAAAAAGTTGATGACCGCGCCAGCGGTGATACGGGCCATTGGCTCCGCTTCCACCCACTTAGTAAAGTAGTCTACTGCAACGAGGAGAAACTTTTTTTGTCCGGCGTCGGGTATAAGAGGTCCCACTATGTCTATGCCCCATTTAGAGAATGGGCAGGGGGTTGTGTGCGGTTCCCATGGGGCAGCGGGTTGATGAATCCGAGGGGCATAAGCTTGGCAGGGTTTGCATCTTTCAGCATGATCCTTGCAATCCTTGGCCATCGTGGGCCAATAGTAGCCTTGACGAATCAGGCGTCCAGCCATACTCGTTCCACCCGTATGACTACCACATGTTCCTTCGTGGGTTTCTGCCATAGTTAGTTGAGCCTCTTCCTCATTCAAGCATCGAGCATGGGGGCATGAGTATGTTCTGCGGAATAATATTCCATCTTTAAGGAAATACCTGATAGTTTTCCTATCCATAAGCCTTTGCGTGATTCTACTCGTAGAGTAGCCTTCCGGGTCCTGCAGATAGACTTTAATAGGGGTTATCCAGCTGGTCGGAGGATCTATAGTGGCATTCACCTCCTGACTTTCGGCCTTCTCGGACTCGGTGATTTGAAGCAATGTGACTTTCCGAGTGCGAATAACGGCTGCTTGGGTAGCCATTTTAGACAGGGCACCCGCCTCTTGGTTTTCCTTTCGGGGAATTTGGATTACTTTGCACTCGTCAAACCATTCTTGTCTGCGGTGAACCGCTTGGAGGTATGTTTGCATCCTTTCTTCTTTAGCTTCATACGAGCCATTGATCTGCTGCACAATTAGTTGTGAATCACTGTGAATGATTATTTTTCTGATTGCGCCTTCTCGGGCGAGTCTCATCCCTATGAGAAGGGACTCGTACTCGACTTCATTATTCGACAAGGGGTAGTCAATTCGGACTGCGAAGTGGAGTATCTCCTCCTCCACTTCTTGGTTTGCTAGGACTATTCCTGCCCCCCCATGTGTGCTCACAGAGGAGCCATCCACATAAATGTGCCATAGGGGTGTCCTTTCCTCGTTTCCCATTCCCGTCATCTCTGTCACAAAATCTGCTAGTACCTGTGCTTTGACAGAAGGTCTCGGGGCATAAGAAATATCATACTCGGTGAGTTCCACGGCCCACTTTATCAATCTCCCCGATGTCTCGGGTTTGTTGAGGATCGCTCGCAATGGGTGCTTGGTTAGCACGGTCACGGGATGTGATAGGAAGTAGGGACGGAGCTTCCGAGCCGTCGTAACCAAAGTTAAGACAAGTTTTTCGGTTTGAGTATACCTGGTTTCGGCCCCGAGGAGAGTCTTACTCACATAGTACACGGGGTGGTGCTCCTTGTTCTGATCTTTAACTAGCACCGCACTTATGGCTTCTTCCCCGACGGATAAGTACACAAAAAGTTCTTCCCGTGATGTCGGTTTCATTAGCAAAGGAGGTTTCACCATGTAGCTCTTCAACTGTTGGAGAGCTTCCTCGCATCGCGGGGTCCATTGAAACTCTTTGATATTACGTAGCACCTTAAAGAATGGAAGTCCTTTTTCCGCCGATTTGGAAACAAACCGGCTTAAGGAGGCCATTCGACCTGTGAGTCTTTGTACATCTTTGATAGTCTTTGGGGTAGGTAATCCGAGGATGGCATCAGCTTTTTCGGGGTTCACTTCTATTCCCCTTTCCGTAACCATGTATCCGAGGAACTTGCCCCCTCTGATGCCAAAGGAACATTTCTTAGGATTAACTTTCATCCCGAACCGGTCCATGATGGCTAGGGCTTTTCGTAGGTCCTCAGGATGGTCACAAGCGGAGCGGCTTTTTACAACTGTATCATCCACATAGACTTCCACCGTATCTCCGATATATCCTGCAAACATTAAGCTTACCAGTCGTTGATAGGTAGCTCCCGCATTCTTTAGCCCGAAAGGCATCACTAGGTAGCAAAAGGTGCCCGCGTCAGTAATGAAACTAGTCTTGTCTTGATCAATAACGGCCATCGGGATTTGATTGTACCCCTGGTTCCCATCTAGGGTAGATAAAAGGGCACAGCCTGCTGTTGAATCTACTAGTTGATCGATGCTCGGGAGGGGATAGCAATCCTTAGGGCACGCGTCATTGAGATTAGTGAAATCCACGCACATTCGCCACTTGCCCCCATGCTTTGGGACTAAGACCACATTGGCCAGCCACTCAGGATAAGTGACTTCTCTGATTTGCTGCAGGCTGAGGAGCCGCTGAATTTCCGATCGGATGATCTTGTTGCGCTCTGGGCCCATTTTTCTCTTTTTCTGTTGGACCGGTTTAGCCCCGGGCTTCACATTAAGGAAATGCTGACATACCTTATTGCTGATTTGTCCTAGCGGACCATCTTCCCACGCGAAGATATGGTGGTATTTTTTTAAGATGGGAATTAGTTGGTCTTCTAACTCAGGTTCCATTTGGGTACCTATTTTGACAACTTTCTCCGGGCTTCCTTCCACGAGTGACACTAGCTTTAGCTCCTCTACTGGTTGTACTCGTTCCTCCTCTGCTTTTCGCTTTTTATTGAGGCTGAGTCCGTCTCCTTCCAAAGGGAGGGCATTCATACGGCATTCCCTAGCCCTTGCCTGGCTTCCTCGGACCTCTCCGATACCTGACAAGGTTGGAAATTTTACCTTGAGATGGAGAGTTGAAGGGATTGCTTCGAAGGCTCGAATGGAGGGTCTCCCGCATATTGCGTTGTACGTTCTGGACGAAGCTTCTACAACCCAAAATTTCGTAGGCTCCGTTCTTCGAAGGGCTCCCTCTCCCCATGACATCGGGAGCGTCACAGTTCCTAGTGTATTGGAGGTTTCTCCCGAGAAACCTATCAACGGGACTTCGGCCAATTCTAACCGTTCTTTCCTCAACCCCATGGCCAGATAAGTGGGAAGAAACAAGACATCCACGGAACTACCGGTGTCTACCAGTATCCTTTGGACGTCAATCCCATATATCACTGCCTCTATTACTAGAGGATCTTCGTGGGGATAAATTACCCCTTTTAAATCCGCGGGTCCAAAGGAGATGCTAGGAAGCTTCATACCTTGGATAGATCCCACGAATAACCCGTGTTCCGCCCTTCTAGCCTCTTTCAAGTATTCCTTCTTTTTTCCTTGTGATATCACCGAGAGGTCTCCTCCTTCTATCATACTGATAGTACGCCCCGAGGGCGCGTTATTTTTGTACGTTTCCGGGGGAGGGGGTGGGGTCTGCTGCCTCGCCATTTTTTCTCGTGGCTTCCGACGGGGAGTCTCTTGATCCTTTCTTTTTTCTTCCTGCCGGGGTCTTTTGTAGGTATAACAAGGGGGAGGCTCGGGGTTGTTTATCTTGAGGTAGTTTTTAAGGTATCCTGCTTCTAAAAGGCGGAGCACCTCCCTTTGCAGGGTGGTACACTCCTCAGTGGTATGTCCATAAGTCTTATGGTATTTGCAGTACTTACCTGTATCCCTTTCTCTATTGGGGAACCGAGCTTCCCTTGGCCATCGCAACTCAGTGCTGCCCCGCATCACATTGAGTACCTCTACAGGGGCAATGGTCATTGGGGGTAAAGGTACTGGTTTAAGGAATTTCTTAACTGGACCACTCTCGTCTTTGCGTTGGGGGTATCTTCCTTCACGGTTTCTGTCCTTAGCTTTTACCTCTCGTTCGATGGATTCGCGTGGTTCATTGTCATTGTTCTCTAGGCGCCTCTTCGTGCCTTCAGCCTCCTCCATTAAAATATAAGTCTCCGCTTGCTGCATCAGTTCGTTCATATCAGTGATATGATTTCCTGTAAGGTAACGGAAGAATTCGCCGGCCCGGAGTCCCTGCGTAAGTATGTCCGCCAGAATAGTGGTACTAACGTTCGGGACATCCAGTGCCGCATCCGTGAAACGTTTTATATACTCTCGCAGAGGTTCATTCTTTTTTTGTTTAATGGTGAAAAGGTGCGTGGCGGATTTAGGATATCGCCGGTTGCAAGCAAAGTGCCTTACAAATAAATGGGCTAGTCGATCAAAGCTGTCGACAGACCCAGGTGCAAGTTGAGTAAACCATGACTGCGCCCGTCCTCCGAGGGTTACATGGAATACCCGGCAGAGCACATGATCCGGGGCGGAGTTGAGATCCATTCCTACCAAATATTGGTGTATATGGTCCTGCGGATCCTTTCCATCTACGTCACCAGTATACAAAGGGCCATTCACGGGCCGCATTCCCGCGGGGATAGAGGCCAAGGCTATCTCGGGGGTAAAAGGGGATGTTTTAAAGGTAAGTTCTTCCTTAGGTCCCATTGTTTTTTTAATATCGCCCACCTCTTTCCTTAGGCCCTCGAGGATTCCCCATATGGTTTGATCTTCACTGGAAGTGGGGAAGGGTGCGTGGGGTGCCGGAATCATTCTTCTATGCTCTCGTTGGCCGACTAGGCACGCTCCTCGATAGGCAGAATGCTCTCGACCATTCCAGGGGGTTTCATAGCCCCGGTGTTCGGAGGCAGGGCTCCACCTAGATTGAGCCGGACCTTCCCCCGTTCTAGGGTATAGGTGGTGGGCGGGTCGAGGGGATGAATCGTGAGGATCTCCATACCCCAATGGGGTTCTTCGGTCTCCAGTTTCTACAAGTCTTTCAAAGACGGAGCGAGGGACATTAATATAGTCTCTTTCTTCGCATCGACGGTTGGATATAGCTTCTTCCGAAAATCGAGATTGCTGAGGATAACTCCCGCTATAGAATAAATTCTCCACGATAGGCATGGCTCTTGAACGCTCTCGAAGGCAAATTTTATGGCGTTCCCACAGACGGCGCCATTTTGTTAACGAGTTTAGAATTATTTCCTATTAATTGAATTATTTATTAAGGTTGGAACGCCTTTGCCCGTGGTTCAAAGGCTAAATGCTATGACAAGAATTTTCCTTCCTTTTATTGACTATACTTCATTCTATTCTCCGAGTGGATTTTCTTACATTTTTCAGTCTCGTGCTTCTCCGTCCTCTCCCTTTTTCTTTCTATTGATATCTCCCTTTATATAGGTTTTGATAGGGGCAGGTGTCATGGTGCATGTGTTTACAGGTGTCGTTATGCATGTGGTTATGTTTACACGTGTTACAATGTTTATTCAGCCAATAAGATAACGTGTTCACTTTGAGTGCTGACTGTATCCTTTCCGAGGGCTTTGGTCTTCTTTGTGATACGGGGTAGATTACTTTCTTTGCTGTCTCTAATGGTAGCTTCGAGGACCAAGTTTGGAGCATTCCCGTTTAATGATAGTGCTTTTCCGAGAGATGCGTATTCTGAAGTAAGTGTTTCAAGGTATTTTCCGAGAGGGTGTGGGTGAGTTGGTTTCCGAGAGGTTTTTGAGCTATCGTGGGTAGGTGTTTTTCTTTCTCCGAGTGTTCAGAGAGGTTAGTTAAGTAACGTTCTGATTTTTAGTCTGATCGTTGAGAGTAGTGTTCCGAGAGCTTTCGTGTTTGGAATGTATAGTCAAGGAAGGGTTTTTTGTCAAGGTTTTGGGACTGTTGTCCGTTGGGGCCCTGTTCGGTATCATGATGGATATCTGACTCGGGTGGATTCCTCCGGGTTTGCTTTTTATCCGAGGTCACCTTGATATCTGGTTTTGAGTCATTATGAATTTCCGAGGGACGCTTAGGTGCCCTCGTCGGATGGCCAATCATATCGCTTTGAGTTAGTAACTGAGCGATATTGGTCACACCCGATGGGCCTCCTCTTTGGGAGCGGGTACAACTCATCGGAGGTACTCGTGACAATTTTATTGTCCATTTATTATATGCCCTTTTGGTTTAGGACCAGTATTTTCTTTTTACATCTTTATTTTCTAGTGTTAACACCGCAGTCTCTTGATCTTCATCACTTTCTTCTTCTTAAGACTCCTCCTCCTCATTACCCTCTTCCTCGTCATACTCCTTCTCATATTCCTCATCTATGTTCTCCTCTTCATCAGCAGCAACACCTAGGTTTTGTTCCCCCTCATCCTCTTCTGCAACCTTCTCCCCCTCAAGTTCAGCATGTGGGGATGTAGGTTGAGGCAGTTGAGGATCTTCTGCAGTAGCGGCGATCACATGTTCCTATGTTTGAGGAGCTTCCTCTTCAGAGACGGTGTCAGGTTCTTGTGTCGTCCCGACATCCACTAGCTCTTGTATTAGCTCAGCATTCTCCGTTTCTTTGTGTTAGCTCAACACATAAGATATATATATATATAGAGAGAGAGATGGAGAGAATTTTCCCAGTTTTATTTTTATTAAAAACAAAATATTTGCATAGTTCTTCAAATACTTGTAGCCACTTATGCAAAAAGTTATGTTGACAGTTATTTTATTTTCCTCTTGAGTTTTTTCTAAGTATTAAGATCTATTCATACAAAATTTAAAGATAAGAATTTAATAATAATAATGATAATAATAAAAAAAACTCATATCTTATGTTACAATTAAATTACATGTATTCTATGTGGTAGTTGTGATTTTTACGAAATTTAAGTGTCATAATTTATCAACAAAAATGTTGATTAAAATATTTGAACTAAAGAATTTAAGATTATTTAGATAAATTTTTTTGTTAACTACTTTATATTATGCTTGCTCGTTATTTTGAAGCTTTTTCTTAAGACTTTGAAAACATAAACATATTTTACACAAAGAAAACACATATTTTTAAATCTTAATTTCCTTCCCAATCATCATACCATTCAAATCATCCAAAAAATCATTTTCATTTATATTTGTTTTCCGTCTCCCAACGGCTATAAATAACTATAATGGCCCTATTTTTATATATAAATACATCATTTTTATACTAAAACACACACTCATGTAGAACATGGAACATATTTATTTTTATTTTTCAATTATTGATTATTAAAACGTTAAGCTAAATTGATGCGTGAAGATAAAATATTTATTTTTTAATTACTAAATATTAATTGTAAAAAAGTTAAACTTAATTAAACAGTAATTATAGGGTTTTTCAGTGCACTAATATATTTATATATGTATATATCATTTCAAGATTCTTTTTTAAATTTATCAGATAATTTTAAGTGTTGAATTGGGCACACATATTTAAGATAAAATTATAAAATATAATTTAAATTAATAAAACCTACAAAGTTTGAGGGAGGAAAATGCAAATCTCTCAAGTGTTTATGAAGTATCAGAAAGTTTTAAAATTGTAAATATAATTGTTTCAGTATTTTGAGGTGTAAGTGTGATTACATAAAAATATTTTGAAATAAAAAAAATCCCGAATTGAAAAGATGTCTAGTCAAATTAATCAAAAATTTATGTCGGAGGACCAAATAAGAAACCGTTGACACTTTAGAGGATCAAAAAATGGTATGAGGGCCTACAAAGAACTAATGTTGGTAAGTGGTTACCATGGAGGACTGAAAAAAGCTAAAATCTCGAAAACAAATGTCAAACACACTTACTCACTCATACATAATACGTGAGACACGCAAATCATACACACATACAACAAAATGCACGTAGTCAGCCACCAGTCCGCCACCTACTGCTGCATGTCGCGACCTCTCATTCGTCGCACGTTGTCACCCTACGTTGCCCCTAAATTCTCCTTATTTAGGTATAAAGTTTTAATTATTTTGAATTATGCAATTTATGGCTTCGAATAATTTTGATATCCAATTTGTTGTAGCGTTCATAAATTATTAATTATATTGTGATTGATTTGTAATTTGCTTGTATATTTTTTGTTGATTAGAAATTTACAATCTAAAACTTAGGTTTCGATTTAGAATTAGGTAAGGAAATGGTTTCATTCTTATTTGATTTTTCATTTAAGTAATTGAAGAATTAGTGATATTGCATTAGTGGTGTTTTTTGTGTTGATTAGTAGTTTGCAATTTACAAGTTAGAGTTCTAGTATAAATTAAAACTAGGTTTTGAACCCACATGTTTTTGAATTCAGAGCTAGTTTGGGAAAATGCTACAATCTGATGCATCATTATGGAATTAGAGCTTGAATTACTATTACATATTTGAAATGGAATGGGTTGGGTCGAGATTATATGCAAACCTTATTAAAACTAGCGTTAGGCTTGTGGAACCTGAATAGTGAATATGAATTACCTGAATAGTGGAGACGATGTTCGTGCTGCAACGGCACACAACATCGCATGCCTCAGGCTGTTCGGCACGTCGCGCAACACCAACGTGACTCGCGTTGCATGTCGCATGACCGCCGGTCGCTCAATGTTTCAACACCATCATAGTAGAAATCTTGGTTTAGAACGACCTCATTGGTAGTCATAGATGAACTGGGTAAACAAATTGTATCTTGTGTGCTCTCATTGTTTCATCGCTTTTTCAACTTTTCGAATTTTACCATGTGCTTGTTTCTATTATCGAATATTCGCTACGCAACAAGTTGTACCAGAACATCGTTATGAGGGGCAATACTATCTACAAGGAATTTACAATGGACAGAGGTAAAACACAAATCGAAGTTAATGGGTCGAAATATGACTTTTAGAGGATGCGAGTATAATTATTAGTGTTTGGTAAAGATATGTGAAAATCATTGAAAGATAAATCGACGGAGATGTCAGGCACATACTAGAAAGACCTTGTTAGGTAAGCGATTAGCGTGATGCGGTTGACTTCAGAGAAAAACGTGGCGTTCCACACCATGAAAAAGACAACCATGAAGAGGACGACCACAAAGGTCATATTGAAGGTTCTTGCAAACATGTACAAAAAATCATCAGCAGCCAACAAGATCCATCTGATACGACGCTTATTTTACCTGAAGATGACAAAAAATATTGTGGTGTCAGATCATCTTAATGAGTTCAATTTGATTACGTCAAAGTTGAGCCCGGTTGGAATAGATTCTGATGACAAAACTAAAGCCTTAATTGTGTGTTCCTATTTGCCTAAGAGTTGGAGCAGGACGGTCACAATCATTAGTTATGACTATCGCGTCCCATGGGCAATGATCCGATCCAAGTTGATACAATTGTGACCAGTCACTTTACCTAACTCACAAGCGGTGTCACTTTCCAGGATCAACCACACGCATTATGGTAGAAAAAATAACTTTTGATATATACATCGGAAGTCTTGGAAATACAATAATTTTAACAATTATGTACCAATAATGAACTTTTTTTTAATAATTACATGAAAAGTCCAAAATGCAATCTCAAAAACCATTTACTTTATCTAAGTTGTCACGTGGGTCGTATCCTGAGGAATTGACATAGATGATAAATGATGAATAAGTCTTTGATGACTTAGTGAGATTCATACAAAACAACTGGCATGCAATAATTAATAGTGATTCAATTGAAATATTTCGAGGAATGATCTTACCGGTAGAAATAATTTAACAAGGTAATTTTATGTAAAAATAGTACTGGAATATTCAGAGAACAGTTAATGAACATGTGCTTAATGATAAATAAATCCAACCTTATGACTTTCAATTTACTACCTTATACATCCTAATGAGGAACGACCTCGCTAACAAATCAGACAACATGCTCGAGTACATGTCGATCCAACATGCGGGTTACAACAAACTTCTAACTGGAAGCGATGCCTAGATGGATGGGTATGAAGCGAAATTACTTAAACCAGTAGTCCTTACTGCGCGGTAGTAAATTGACTCAATCTATGTGCCCAACTTCCCAAATGCGTTCCAATGGGTATAACAAATAAACAAATAAGCTAGTAACCGGATAATATATGTTGCTCCTTGAGCTACATGTCCTGAACATAGTCTGTTACTCTTTGCACGGTTCAAGAACCAACATATGAGACTATAATATTGGAGAATTGCCATGATCATGAACCAATATATGATACATTATTAATGATTGTGTGAGATTTAATGATGAGGAAGAAAATCATGTTATGAGATGAGATGTAAAAATAATAATATGATGAATCATAGGTTGTTCGTAGTTTGGTAACAGAGTTGGTACTTTTTTGTCCAAGTTCTTCATGTCGGATGACAATCTTGTCTAGAACTAAATCAGAAATCGAACATCACCTTGTGTAGTAACTTCATGTTTGAAATAGTCGACATCATTTTCTATATAAATTCAGATGTGTTAATAGATTATATTACTATATATTGTTATATTTTCACAAATGTGTTCAGTGTTACTATCATCGTTAAAGTATTACTAGGTTAAAGTAATAATGATACAAACAAATAATATTAACTTTAGCTTAATTCTATGTAATTTTATCGTAGAGTTATTGATCCCCCAAAAAAATATGTGTGAAACTACTTTTAAATTCTAGATTTTTTTAAAGCTATATAAGTAAGTTATGACAACAATAGATATTTCATCGATAGACAAAATTCATCTAACCAATAAAGCTTTTTGATATTAACTAATAATACCTAATATTACATATATTACATACCAAGATTTATAAAATTACAAGTACATGAAACCAATGAGATTAATTTAGAATAAAACATAATTATTGAGTTGGTTTATGAGAGTTTATTTAACGTTATTTGAGTACTCATTTCCTTATGCATTTGTATAGGTATTGATGCATATTGATTGGTTTCAGTATAATTTTGTGTTTTCATAGGATTTTTTATGTAGCGAGGGGAAGATGAAATAACACAAGAATCAAAAGCTCGTTGATTCCGCAGAATACCGAGAAATTGACGAAAAACTGAGAAAGCTCTCAAATTTAGTTTTTTTTTTCAATCAACAACTGACTACAATGACTCAAATGCGACTAACTTATAAGGTGAAAACCCTAACTAAGAAAAATGCCAAAATTATAAAAAAAACTCTTAAAATAACTAAATAAAACATAAAATCCCACTGGAAATAATAAACTGCAAATTTGACCCTCTAAACCTTCGAATTTGCCTAAAATCACGTGGGCAAAAAGACTTTAGTCTTTACGTTTAGCTCTGAAGGTCATTTCTACTTGGAAAAGTGGTATCTTTTGTCAAAAAACGGGCTCTGTTGACTTTCTGGTCAAACTTTGACTTCTTTGAACCTCGGGTTTGTTATTTTCGATCAATAGATACCCATATTTATGATCTACATCATTCTCCCCTGGTTGAAAAAGATTCGTCCTCGAATCTGAATCATGTGTAGTACCTGTAAATTTATCACCACAACACAAAATAAAACCTGAAACTTCAGGAAAAGCAAAACCCTGATGATGAACATCTTCAATTGTGACATCAACTATATGTTTCTTCTCCTCGTTGACCATTGTCACACCTAAACCTTTTTTTCCTTTTCAACACCCTCAAGCATATCAACTTTTGCATCAACCTCATAATTTTTCAACATCTTCGTCTATTTCATTGGATTCTCTACCGTGATCTTCTCGTCCACACCCTCCATGAAAGCTTTTAATCTAGAAATCTCGAACTCATCCACAATATCATCACCATCGCTATCATAAACAACATCATATGAAGATTCACAATCCTCTTCATAATCACCATGTAAATTTAGAATATCACCTTGAAACTCTGATTTTCAATGTTTTTCCTCTAGATTATCTTGCCTTCGGTGAATAGACGGATTCAATGACTGTTCTAGTGGTACAAACGGATTCTCCCCGAAATCCGCAAACAATGGGGCTTCAGGTGTCGGTTCGAGTTCAGGTTGTCGAGCAACCATCACCGCTATTTGTTGCGTCAACAAGTTAATTTGCCGACGCAACATTGTGTATTCATCACATCTATCTTCTTCTACCAGAACATGATGGACTTCAGAGTTTCTCCTTGCCACCATGGTGAAGGAACGAACCTGTCTCTGATGCCAACTGATGTAGCGAGGTGAAGCCATAAGGGAAGACGAAATAACACAAGAATCAAAAGCTCGTTGATTCCGCAGAATACCGAGAAATTGAAGAAAAACTAAGAAAACTCTCAAGTTTAGTTTTTTTTCTCTTTTCAATCAACAACTGACTACAATGACTCAAAGACGACTAACTTATAAAGTGAAAATCCTAACTAAGAAAAATGACAAAATTACAAAAAAAAACTCTTAAAATAACTAAATAAAATAAAAAATCCCGCTGGAAATAATAAACTGCAAATTTGACCCTCTAGACCTTCGAATTTACCTAAAATCACGTGTGCAAAAAGACTTTAGTCCTTACGTTTTGCTCTGGAGGTCGTTTCCACTTGGAAAAGTTGTATCTTTTGTCAAAAAAGGGATATGTTGACTTTTTGGTCAAACCTTGACTTCCTTGAACCTCGGGTTTGTTATTTTCGACATATTTATGATCTACATCAATTTTGGTGAGATAATGCAATACTAAGCAAAAAATCCTAAAATGAATGTGTTTGGAAACATGGCTTCAAGACACAATGTTATAATGAGGAGAATCCAAATGAAGTCATTAATTCATATATAAGGAGACAAAGTTACAAGAAGAATCAGAGGTTGTTCTACATAACGTTGGAAAGCCACAAATGTCAGTGTTCTAATGCAATAAACGAATCTTAATTCCGACATCCAGAGAGGAAGTTCTCACTAAAATAGTGACACCGCACAAAGCAAAAACCCAGATCGCGCGACTCAGGCGCGATGTGCGCGATTGCGCACGATCTGACCAAATCGCACCCGTTTCTGACACAAAATAAAAGTAGCACATCCCAAGTGCGATAGCAACATGGTAGCGCGTCCCATGCGAGATTATACCCAAATCGCGCGAAAATGCCCCGGATTGTACAAAAACCCTAATTTCGGTCCAGCAGCTACTTTTCCTATACAATGACATTAGGGCTATGAAATTCAACACACAATTCACACAATTCGCCACCCACTCTTCATTATTCAAAACAGTATTCAGTAGCACACAACATCAATCATGAGATTTGAGATCGTGAGCAGATATTCAAGTCCGAGAGCGAGTAGAAAGTAGCAAGGCGATATCGATTTGGAGTTTATCTTTCTTTTACTATTTCCTTACTATGTTCTTTTCTATTTGTGATTTGGAACTTGTAATCATGAGTAGCTAATTTCGTATGTTATAGAGTTACGACGTAGTTGGATTCATGAACCTATGTGATTCCTTATGTTTTGATTAAGATATTTTCGTTTATGTATTTATTCACTATCTTGATCTCAATGCTTTTTATGTATCTGGCCAATATATGAATGATTAGAAGTTATGGTTGGTCACTAGCGTCGCCACATAACGTGTTCGATGGGATAGTTGAACATGGAACATGTGTGTGGGCTCACTAACGTCATCCCATGTCCACTTGTGGCATCGAAAGAAGCCATTAACACGTACATCAAAACTATTAATTAAAAGCATGAGAATGCACATAGGGGAGGTCCAATGAAACGAGACGCTCTAAACATTCATCCACCATCTGAGTAGATTTAAGTAGTAATTAGATTGAGTATTAGTATAATCAACCAATTCTCTAGTTCAATTCAGTTAATTAGTTTAGTTTAGTTGAGTTTAATCTAGTTTGCTTTAATTAATTTAAATAATTCAGCCTTCAATTTACAAATCTTATTCCGTGATAAACTTGAGAATAATATAGAAGAAGTGAGATTGATTCAATACAGTCCTCATGGGATTTGATACTTGGGACGTAATTTACTTTCCATTTTATATTACTTAACTCGTATACTTGCGAATGTGCGTCATTGATTATCAATAGCACGTGAAAATACGCATCATTGGCCATTCAAGTTATGTGATTCGATCATAATATAGCTTCAAAACCTTGAGAAAAATTTAAGAAAAGAGAAATTAAATATGAGGCATATTTCCTAAACTATATAAATGAAACAAAATTTGCAAATAATACATATACACGTTAAAACTTATAAAATAAAAGTGCTAAATTATCATTGCGATGTTGTTAAGTTATATATACGACTAAGTATAATTATTGAGTAGTTATACATAAGTTAATTTGAAGTAACGAAGAGGGTATGTAGATTAGAGTTAAAACCGCGGTAGTCTCAACTTTGCCTCAAACCGAACTTCTTACTTTATCTGACCTCGGAAATTGGTTGTTGGACTCGATAGTAGGCACGTCCAAGAGTGTGTGGTTAAAAGGCTACCTCAAATAATAAGCTTTGCTATTTCCCCCAAATTTTACAAAAAATGGACATAATTTGTTTTTCAAGAGCAGTTTTGGGATATTCAATTTTTCTCAAAACGTTTGAGTTGGGAACCCCTGCAATAATCTTCTTATGATAAAGGACTTAAAAGTGAAGAACTTTGCTGAAGAAACTATAACGACAAATTCTTGAATTCTGTAATTAAAAGACAAGAAAAAGATTACAAAATAAATTTGAGTAAATTTAAAAGTACAATTGTGGTTCAATCTCTATCTAATCCTCTGATTCAATTCTACAAGAACAATATTAAAATTTGTGATGAAAATCTTTAATTTGATCTTCACTGAAATAATTTGAACTTGGAGAAACGTTAATTCGAGGGTCCTTGGACTTGATCTCGAATTAAATGGTGATTTGATTTGAGGATTTGATGAACAATGACTTGATTTGAAGATTTGATGAAGGATGGTATGATCTTCGTCCTCAGTTCTTTGAATATGTGAGTTTTGATCTTTCTAGTATGAATTTTGATCTTCAAAAACGGTTTTCCGAGGGTCTTGTGACTTGATCTCGGATCAAACGGATTTTTGGCTTGAATGTTGTTGAAGATATGAATTTGATTTGGATTTTTCTGGATATGTTGAAGATTTGATCTTCTTGGCAGATACACGATCTTCAAAAAACGGTTTTTAGATGAACTTGAGGCTTGATAACGGATTGAAAGTAGTTATTAACAAAGAACACCTTGAAGATGGTTGAAGGATACCTTGAATGCCGCGAAGAACGCTTAAGATGGTTGAAGGATACCTTGAATGCCGCGAACAACGCTTGAAGATGGATGAATTTGGTGGAGCAAAAAACTTAGAGCTTTTTCCTCTTCGATTCGACTTGTGAATATTTTGTATGCGTTTTCTTTTTCTTCTTCAAAACCACCTCTATTTATAGTTGTGGAGTGAATCTCAATTAGAATCTCCTGATGAGATGAACGGTTGTGATCGCGTCTACAATTCCTTGATATGGAAGACTTTATCTAAGAGAATCTTCTTTCCATCTCTTGAAGATTGAGACTTGGTGGGGAATTCTTTCCTTGTGTTGAGATTTGGTAGAGAAATATTTCCATCTCTTGAAGATTGAGACTTGGAGGAGAAGACTTTCTATGTCTTGAGATTTGATGAGCAATTATTTCCTTGTCGTAAGATTTAATTAATA
Source organism: Linaria vulgaris (assembly GCA_948329865.1). Classification (NCBI taxonomy): domain Eukaryota; kingdom Viridiplantae; phylum Streptophyta; class Magnoliopsida; order Lamiales; family Plantaginaceae; genus Linaria; species Linaria vulgaris. The sequence goes on from OX415254.1 coordinate 94,672,325, forward strand.
TATTTATTTTAATCCCTCAAAATATTAAGATTAAATAAAATATATTTTGTATTTCTTGCATCTTAAGAGTTACCATCACTTAATTTAATTAGACACAAAATTAATGTGTCTACAAAAACTATGGAAAATTTTGAAATGGATTAAGCTGTGAAAAATCGACAAAAAAAGTTGCTAGTATTTATAGGAAAATTTGCCCAATTGGAGTGATTAAAATATACAACCAAATTTTGTTATTTTAGTGACAATATGGATGGATAATTAAATATCTACAGATAGGGTGACGTGTATCACTTTTTAGTCAAATGTGTTTATAATTAGGCGTAGCAAAATTACATTTTTTTTTTCAAAACTAGTATTAAACACGTTGGACCCACTTCAGACTTTCTAGCCTACCAATTGATTTTTTTTGTCCTAATAGCTATTATTTATAATATGATCTGATTTGATAAGATAACTATTTTTTTTGTCACTTATTGAATTAGAAGGACTAATATGATATTTCTCAAAGCTTTTGGGATTAGAAGTCTTTTTTTTTTAAATCAAAGAACTATAATGTAAATAACTATTATATTTTATAATTAATCACATAAGTCTGATTACAATTTGATTATAAATTTGATGCCCTAGGACGAGTTTGAGCAACTATTGAAAGTCCTTTAGGTCGTGAAACCTAATGAGTGGAAAAGAGTGAGGCAAGATGTAATCATGTAGCATACGATGTGTGGCCTTGTGGCCACTGCAAGAGATGAGAGGGAGAGATTAAAATAAGAGAGAACACACTTGTGAGATTGAGAGATATTATGAGATATTATTCTTAATGTGTTGAGAGACATATGTTGTATCTTATTTGTAATCACTCATCATCATCATAGTGGAGATTCTGGCTTGGATCGCCCCCAGAGGTAGATATAGTCGAACTGGGTAAACAAATTGCGTCTTGTGGTTATGGTTATTCTACCGCTTTCGATTGTGCACAAATCTTCGTGTTTTCTTACTTTTTGTTTGTGTATGATTTTCTATTCCTCGTATGCTGGGCAACAAATTGTCAGCAAAGAAGTTTGCAGGAATGCGGGTAGTTCGTCAGGGAATTCTCTGGGACCAGTTCTTAGTAATAAGGATAGAGGTCAAAGCATAAGGGCTCAAATTCAAATCAATATAGATCGAAATCGAGGAACTCGAAGTCGGCAAGAGTCTCACTAAGTGTTAAAACTGTGGAAAGAATGGTCATTACAAAGCTAGTTGTCAAGCAGCGAAGAAGGATGAAAACTCAACAAACGCAAGCATGATAAGATATGATATTGATGAAGCATGAATATTGAGCATATGCAGTCCATTGGAATCGTGGATCTTGGATTCTGGAGCGTTATTTCTTTCTTGCCCAAACAATAATATGATGGAAGATTATGTTGCTTGGAAAGGTTTATCTTGCTGATAACAAGCCTTTGAAGATCGTGAGGGGGGGGGGGGGGGTTGTTTGAATCAACTCGACTAATGGAGGCATATATATGTTGCGGGGAGTGAAGCATGTTCCTTTCGTGAAGAAAAATCTTATCTAAAATTAGATGATGATGTGTATCATATATCCTTTGGTTATGGTGTGTGGAAGATAACTAAGGGAACCATGGTGTTAACTCAGAGGTTTGAAGGTAGGCACACTTTATAGGACTGTAACGGAGAAGAACATGGTAGAAAACGAGAAGTTAGGAGTTTGTAATGAAGTCTTCAAAAAGCATTGCAACTTATAAGCGACATTCAAAAACTATACTTTTTTTTTGTTATAAATATACTTTTTTTGTCTTGAAAGAAAATGATAAAAGATGTATTATATGCGAAAAATAGATGCCTCGCCCCAAAGCCATGATTCAATATCTTTTGGTAACCAAATTAACTTTTACTAATGTCATCCAAGATCGTTAAACCTGGGCCCACAAATTGGTGTGCCATCGCTCAGCTATAATCTGCACATATGAAAGGTTAATTGATCATCTACGATTAAGTTATCAACAAACCGATTAGATTAATTTTGTCTAGTGTAACTAAAATAAATGCATGAACTCGCGAAGCACACCCCTAATGTCACTACAAAAACTTTTGTATTATCATTAATTTAAATTCGATTTCTCTTGTCATCCATCACCACCACTTATAATTTATACTACTGTTCGTCTTTATAATTTATGCTAATGTGTAACAAAATTGAGTCAAGTATATTGTTTCGAATATCTGTGTTGTCCTTGATCATATTCGTGTAGCCGAATATGTATTCATTCAATCTTCCCATCATAGAACGTAGCATAACATAATAAAAAGAATTTTAGTTTTTTTTGATAGATCATATAAGATAGATATGAAATGCTATAACTAATAGTATAATCCCATTTTTATTAATTACTATAATCTGAAATGTTTCCCTCTTTAGAAATCTTAATAACAAAATTTACCTCTATATGAAGTAATAATGGACAAGTACATTTATTCTCACAGCATCACAATACACACATGCACACAGATGCTATACATATAAATTCTCACAATTTATATTTCATACATCACTGCACCTCGCCTTTCCTCAAAACCCTCTTTCTCTCTCTTCTTTCTCTCTCTAAAATTCACGCGCGCTCATGGAAGAAGACGATGAGTTCGGAGATCTTTACACCGACGTACTTCGCCCCCTCGCGGCGTCGTTTCAGCCTCACTGCCAAGATTCCGATGCGCCTTCAGCCGCCATCAACGCGCCGTCGTCGGCTCCCAGCCATCCGATCGATCTCGGCATCAAGATCGACGACAAACCGACGTCGTCTATTCCCGATTCAACGAATCCGAAATCGAATTTTGGTTTCAGCTTGAGTGATCCGGTTCGGGAAAAAACCCTACCCGTACCCGGTGTTCCGAATTCGGATTCGACTGCTAGGATTGGAAACGGAGGCCGTGGTTTGGAGTTGGAGGTTAGGGTTTTGGAGAAGGCCGAGAGCGCGAGAGCCAATTTCGTGGAGGACGACGACGATAACGATATTAATATCGTGGTGGAGGAGCGTGACGATAAAGACGATGACTTGGTTGAGAGGGACGAAAGCTTAATTATGAGTAATAAGGAAAACGCACCAGCTCGAAAGGAGAATGATGGATTTGATTTTGTTATTGGAAGTGGAATGGTGTCGGAGCAAATTCCAGGCTTGTCTAGGGGATTGGAGAATCGTAGTGGTTCGAATTATGAGGATGAGTGGGAGAGTGACGATAGTGAGGATGATTTGCAGATAGTGTTGAATGATAACAACCATGGACGGATGGGGATGGAAGGGATGCCGGGAGTGGATGATGAAGATGACGAGGATGGAGTGCCGTTGGTGATTCTTGCGGATAATGGTGATGTGGGCCATCATCACCCTCACCAGCCGATGATCGACGAGCAACAGTGGGGTGAGGAAGGGGTAGCTGGAGTAGATGGAGAGAGGAAGGAGTTGGGTGATGCGTCCAAGGCTGGTGGAGGAGTTGGCGCTGCTGCTCAGGTGGCAGTGCAACCAAAGATGGGATACAACGCTCATGCTTATCATCATCCATTTCATTCGCAGTTCAAGGTCAGCATCTTGTTCGATGAGACTTCAAATGTAAATTGGATTCTAGCTATTTGTAGTTGCTATGTGGGGAAAATGTTGATACTAGTGACCGTAAAGTTGATCAATAAATTTGTAGTATGTTATGGTGGTGGGTCAATACAATGTACTGATCTTAATATTTTGATGTCAATGAAAATTACTTTTTTTCGTAATTGGAATAGCATTTGAAGTTGAGGGTGGCTGTTTCTGTGAGATTTTTAATATTACTGCTGCTGTTCAGTTATTAAATTATAAGTACGTCACACTAATAGTGGTCAAAAGATTTATTCAACCTTAAGGTTTATTAAGCTTATGTGCATTATCCGACTACATACATAAGGTTTATTATTTTAATCTATACCTCTAGATACAAGAAAAGTTTTTGCATTCTTTTTGTTACAAGGAATGCCATTTGATTACTTACTATCTTTCACGAGAAACAAGTGAAATGTAAATTGGAGAAAATGAAATGAGGAATTGTTGAGTTCATGACCATGAAAAACCTTACTGGGAATGCAATTTCTGTGATACAACTAAAAAGGGTCTCGTGAAATTGATTTGATAGGTTGGTAGCCCAGACTGTCCTAGCCAGTTCCATCTGTATATGGTTTCAAAGGTGAAGCAATCACAACTCCACGAGGAGAGTCATTGTATTATTAAGAAATGAGTTCAATTATACGTCATACATAAGCATTATTATTTGAATGACTCACATCGGCTTAAAGCATTTTTGAACTAAGACTACTCGCTTATCACATGGAATGCATAGAGAAAAGCCTGCATTTTTGCCCTGCAAATATTATGCTTCAGCTCTCAGTACTAACTGACTGGTACTCAATATTGTTTCTACTAATCAATAATATATCACTGTAGGTTACTCCTTAGTCAGTCTATCAGTGGCGACAATGCAGAACCAACCCCAGTCTCAAGCCACTCATTAGCCGCATTATCTTTTTTGTACTCTTTTACCATGGAGATGAGTCAACCCTTTCAGTGAACACTATAACACAAATCTACTTCTATCTTAATTTGTGTAGAAACTAAATGATGTGTGAACTTTTGCATATTGTAGCACGAATAATCCCCAGAAATCTTGAAAAAGACTATAGTATACTAATCTATTACCTGACTGTTACTCTTATATCGGCTCAATCTGTTACTTCTTTTTTTCGTAGAAAAACCACTGGAAATTTTGTTCGTGTTTTCCTGAATATGGTCATTTTTTGGAATTTTGATTTATGCACTTAGTAGGTTGCTGATCTGTAATTCATGTGGATGCTTCATGTTATGATGATCTTCCGGGATTCTCCATGAGTGCTTTTACTTCTTAATTGTTAACCTTTTTCTTTTCTCTCTTTCTTTATTTCTTTTCTGTCCCTTGGGAACTGCTTAGTATGTGAGACCTGGTGCAGCACCAATTCCTGGAGCAGCTCCTGTTCCTGCTGGAGGAATTCCAGGTCAACTTCGCCCTCCCGTCACCATGGGTCCTGTGTCTGGACGTGGAAGGGGTGATTGGCGACCATCTGGAATTAGAGGTGCCGCACCCATGCAAAAGGGGTTCCATCCTGGTTATGGAACGCCTGCCTGGGGAGTTAATACAGCAGGTCGTGGTTATGGAAGTGGACTGGATTTCACCCTTCCATCACACAAGTAAGATCCTTAGTTATTTTGAATAACAGTAAACAAGATGCTTATATAGTAATCCTAGTATCACCTTTCCATCACATTAGTTTCTTTCTGATATTAGGCGATGCTAGGACTACTATAAGGACTAGATATGAGTGGTTTTATGCGCTTTTATGTATGTTTCTGTTCTCATGCTGGATACCATTCTCTTCAATGTTCTCAGGACCATATTTGAAGTTGAGATCGATAGTTTTGAAGAAAAACCTTGGAAGCTTCCAGGCATAGACATGTCAGACTTTTTTAATTTTGGTTTAAACGAGGATACTTGGAAAGACTATTGCAAACAGCTGGTAGGTCTGAGTCACAGTTTTGTACATCTAGGAGCAATATTTTTCTGGATCTATGAATCTAGAAAAAGTGGAAACTAAGTGAATTTTATTTGAAATCTCAGGAGCAACTCCGCCTTGAGACAACCATGCAAAGCAAAATTCGTGTTTATGAAAGTGTGAGAACGGAACAGGTACCTGTTTCTGTACTTGACACTGTAGTGAGTGTGCAAATATTGTTGGCAGCACTAGCTACACTTTTACCTTAGTTTTTGGATGTGTATGATGTGTTATTATTCCCTCTTACTTTGAAGGTATTAAAGGTACTTGTTTACTTTTCTCATTCTGTTTGGTATCGATTTTAGGGTTATGATCCAGATCTTCCCCCAGAGCTTGCAGCAGCCGCTGGTATCCAAGATATTCCATCTGAAAGTGCCAATCCTGGAAATCTAGATTCTGGTTCAACTGAATTAGCAAAAGCTAATACACGTGGACGGCCACCTCTTGTATGTGTACCTTTTGTTCAATTGTGATCTAACCTTTGCATGATTTCGGTTTCTGTTATTGCTGTAAATACGTAATGTAATGTTTTATCCAGACAATGTTCTTTGGAAGCTATTTCCGACTAAAATACCAGCTCAGGAAGTCTTAAATGTCCTTTTCTTCTATGATGGAAATAATAATATTCAAGTTTCAGTTGTGGGTATGTAGCAGATTCTTTCAAATTTTGGCTATTGACCAAGTTATTCACTGTTTATGACCAGACGTGTAACCTCATTTTTATATGAAGTTAAAGATCTCCTGTTAAACCACTTTCAAGCCACGCTGTGAAGTCTAAGATCATGTTGGCATGTTCACTCCCTACCTCAACTTAGATCAGTAATGCCTGTCTCATTCCCAGAAGCAATGTTAATTTGCCAAAATTAGAGCCGCACATCAGTGGGTAAAATTTCTAGACAAGCGATAAAGGAGGGATTTTTTTTTTCAAATTCCTAAATAGATTGCTTGCGAGTCAAGGAACATAATTTACTATTGAACTATGAATTAATGTATCATGAATCCTTGATGCAGCCTATTGGCAGACCAATACCGGTAGAAACTGGTAATGGTGATCGTCTCCCATCAGCTGATACCAGGCGTCCACGGATGCATGATATCGATGCCATTATTGAGGTAAGCAGTTATACACGTCCATACTTGCTCATTGTTGTACCTCTTTTCTTTCCATTATGCCAAACTACATTTCATCTGTCTTATAGCGGCTATGTCTTGGTCCACTAGGTTGTCTGTCACAGTTCCACGGACGATGATGATATGGCAGAGCAACAAGACAATGATCGAGAAGGAGAGGTTGATGAAATTGATGAAACCCAGCAGGATGACACGGATCATATCATTCACATTTCACATGCATCTAATGGAGGGAAGAGGGAGCTTGTTGCTAGAAGAAAACAGTTCAAGGATTCTAGAGGTTGTGATGAAACGGATAGAGAGGATAGTTTGCCTCTTCCTCCCAAAGTACGTGATGAGGAGATTGGTACTCCTCATGATGCGAGGTAAATGGCTATCTCACATAAATTGAATGTAGTTGTTCAGTTCATTTTACCATTCTGCTGGTGCTCTTTACATAAAAGGATGCTAAGCTGCATTATCTATACGACATATCACCACGAAACATGTTGCAAGTGCTATATTTGAAATGGGAAATTATAATTTGTTTGATAGAAATAATGAACTTTCAGAATTAATTTTTACTCTGAAAAATAGGTTTTGAGAAGGGTTAGCAGTGCTGGAAACTACGTTGAATTTGGTCTACATTTACTTGTTCGGAATCCTTGTCTAATTTCGAGGATTTTTGTTAAGGCTTGTGGTTTGAATGAAAAAACTGTGCCACTTTTGGTTTTACGTCAAGTATTGATCTTGTCTATGTTCGACAGAAGCCAGATGTTTTTGACTGAAACATGTTAGCGGTTTTAGTTTCTTACATTGATGCTACTATTTTTTTTCCCAGATAAATATATTTAAGTAGCATCACTTAAGTTTCATCCACCAGTGTTTTGGATCATTATGCGAGCAGCTAAGAAATTTAACGATCCCTTTACTTGACTGATTTTGAGCTCATTATGTTACATGCTGTCATATAAATGGTTCCATAACATTTCCTGCTGCCATAGGTCTACAAAGGAAAAAAGGCGCGTCAGATCTCCAAGGATGACTACTGATGGTGTTGAAAAAGATGGGGAACTTATGGAAGATCAGGATGACGAATCATTTGAAAGCCGGGGTGGCGAGCAGAGTCCTCATTTGGTATCTCCTCGTGGCACTCAGTCTGATGAGGAGCAGATTATAGTAGTAAGGAATGACTCCAATAATGAATCTGTCTTGGATGATGAAAATGTTGTTGCGGAAAGAGAGGAATTGCCAATGGATGAGACAACTAGGGACACGTTTGAGGATGGGAACTTAAAGCATTTAACTTCAAAGCCAAAACTAACTTCTAGCATGGAGAAATTGTATCAAGAAAATGATGACCGGGAGGATTCAAAGGCTGCAAGGAGTAGTGAAAACAGCAAAGAATGGTCAGGGGGTAGTAAGGATCACCGGAAGTACCATGACAGTTTTGAGGATGAAGTTGTTCAGAATAGGCGCCCTCCACGTGCAGGTAACATTAAGAGAACGGTAGGAGAAGAGGACAATGCTCATAGAAAGGGTCGCCGCTCAAGAGAAGAAACTGGACGGCACCACATGGCAGTGAATGTAAGAGAAGACCCATATCCACGTAGAATTGATCATAACTTGTCCCTCCGTAGGAATGTGAAAGGTGAAACTGCAGGCTGGAGGGACGGTGATACATCTGATGGAAGCCTGCATTGGAGAGAGGATGATCATCATGGAAAAAGGATTAGGGTTGAAGATACAAGAAACAAGGAGCAGGTCGGGGAAATTGGTTCCAGAAACCGGGTTAAGTTTAGAGAAGGTGAGAGGATTGAAAAAGAAGTACATCATCGATCAAGAAATCAGCTGGATAATGGGAATTGGAGGGTATCTAATCATGATCATGATATGGGATCAAAACAGAGAGATAAGGATGACAATCGAAAATATCAGAGTATAAAAGAGGATGACCTTCAGAACAAAAGAAGGAAACAAGAGGTACATATGATTCGGGATCAATTTGCAAAGGAAGATATCCCCCATAATCACAAAGAAAGCAGCAGCCGAAGGAAGAGAGAAAGAGACAATGGCTCTGATCTGCGTAAAAGAGATGACCAACCTAGACTTAAGGATGAAGATTTGCAATTTGTCAGACAAAAAGAAATGAGGTCGTTTCAAAGGGAGAGAAGTGATCAACAGAGAGAGCGTGATGATCCCCATAGGCTTAAACAAACACACGAAGAAATTTCTTCAAGGAGGGAAAGAGAAGAACCGCGAGCAGTTGTGAGAAGTGGGCGAGCTAACGAAGACAAAGCATGGACCAATCGTTCGAGGGGCAAAGATGAACACAGAGGATCCAGCAGGGATAACTATCCAAAGGATGTAGCCCGGCACAGTGATCAACTTAAGAGAAGAGATCGAGTTGAAAATGAAACTTATTTACAGCAAGGGGTTCATGAGGAGGTTTACGCCCGTGGGAACCATGATGAAAGTAGAGCAAGATATGAAAGCCCTGGCATCCGCAATGAACGTGTTTCTCGTGCATCTGAGACTTTGAGGGTACATGAATATAAACCTAAAGAGAGTAATAGAAAGAGTAAAGATTCTGTAAGTGGAGATCCTAATTCCTTGCCGACCAACAAGAGAAACCAGGACGAGCATGCTGGCCACATAAGTGAGACGGTATGTGTTTCTTCGGGCAAACTGACATAAACTTTGTGTAATATAACTTAGCAAGAACCAGAAGGCTCAGTTATAATGAGCACTAAGATTTTAAAAATATTGTATATCTCAGCCACTATGGTCACATCCAAATACGGGGTGTGGAAGCCGAAACAGTCTTGGTTAATATAGTTTATCTCCATCTGCGCAACAGTTTCCGTTTTTCCTTGTTTGTTTTCTCTTTATAATTTTTTCCGTTCAGTTAGGGAAATGTCATGAATATAATGTAGTATACTGTTTATGTACACATCTCTTATGCAGTTACTAAAGATAACCGTATCACTTAATTGTTTAAGCACTCTGTCAAGATTTGAGCAATTTATAGGCACATTGCAGAATCCTTAACAACTGAGTAGAATATTTTTCCAGAAAATCTTGCGCTTCCAGTCAAGAGGTTGCGTAAGTCTTCTGTCTCTTTTCGTTGGTAGATCGTTCTACTGCATAACAAGGTCCAGCTCATGGAATAACTGAGTTTTTTCATGATGTTTGCCTTATATCTGTATTTACCCCACTTAAATGAGGCAAGGGCTTGAAATAACTTTTTTAAGCATTGAACAGTTCTGGGAGTTTCTGCTCAATTGCATAAACTTGTTTGTTTCTGGTTCGTATCAATATTTCTTTCTATTTGTACTAAAAATATAACTATTTATTTTAATAGACAAGTATATTGTTTTGAGCTCTGTGCTTTATTCCCAAGGCGAATTTCTCCATTGTTCCCCTTGCACTCTTAGAGACTCAACTTCATGGATTTAATTGGGTAGGTTCGTAAAGTGTTTGAAGGTGGTGAATAAGTTGGGTTCCTAATAAAATGTCTTTTTGTTGTTGTTGCAAGTATATCTACATTTTTAGTTTCATGCCCCCCCCCCCCCCCCTTTCCCGTCCCCACCAATGCTGCAAGAGCAATGCGACATCTTTCAGCATTTCATTGTTCTGCTCACTTACATCGACTTCAAATTCATCAAGTCTTTCTTCCCTGTGAAAGGGGTCATACTCATTACTAGCGAAAATCTCATGCTCAAAGTGATGGCGAGGTTTTTCGTGTTGTCTTTGTGTCTTTGCTGCACATAACAATGACCATGTATTAATTCAGAAAAAAGTTGAGCTATCAAACCAAAAGCAGTATCACATGAAAATTCTTATTTACCACTTCTATTGAGTGAAGCATCTTATTAAGGCATTTAGCAACTATGCCTGCTCACATTTCATTTAATTTTCTCCTGACTGTGCTTTATTACGGATACTACTTATGATTATTCCTTATAACTTTAAGGCTTTACTAAACTTTACACGGTGTCCACGGTGAAACATAAACAAATGCTACAGATTCTGTGCTGGGTTTTTATAATATACTCAATTATAATTAGATCATTTATTGCCATAAACTTTCTTGTGTGGTATTGATTATTTATAGGTTAGTGTGTAGGAGGAGTTCCACCAATTTCGTAAGAGACTTATATGGGAAGAAGTCATAATTACTGTTCCACAACATTGATTTTTTTGCTTGAGATATAGAGACTTGGTATTATTGGATAATATTGTGTAGGTTGTCTTATAATGATCAAAGCCCATGGCTGTTGTCTGCCTTTGTTGTCTTGTTTTCTTTTTCCTTTATGGGATTCTTTTCTTTTATGATGATCAAAGTCCCCATTGGAAGTCCGGAAACTTAATCTGACTGATCCAATTTTTGAATAATGTGATGAATGAGATGCATGCATCTGGGTTTTATAGACCATATTTCAATCTTATGGAATGAATTGCACATCAAAATGTGGTTCTAATTATCTATTAATAGTATATGTAAATAAAGCTGTAAATGACCAACGTAAAATGTATTTGATACCATCATCCAAGATGTGGAAAATATCATATTTGATTCCACTTCTTTAAAAAAATTGTATTGTACTGTATGACTGTTGTGCCATTGTTGATCTTCGGAGATCATTTTATACTAATAACTTGATTACGATTTACGATGGACAAAACTTCGTGCTTTCTGCTAAATACAGTCTTACTAAATAATTTGGGACATATTTTTTTAGCTTTCGGCCTTTAGCTTTGTATGTCTCACTAAAGTCTTTTCTGTGGTTCGCGTTAGCTGAACATGATTTCTGTCCTTGCCCAGTTATACCGTTTTGCTTTAAAGTTTTTAATATGTTAATGAACTCAAATATGTCATGTAATGCAACCATCAATGGTGAGAATTTCATGGATCCCGAGCCTTTGGGATGGTCTGTGTAACATAAATGCTTTATTAGGACTATTGTTGATATACAAGCCACGCTTGCCTGCATCTGCACTGCCCTTACTCATACTATAGAGACAACTCATGATCCATTGTTGCATGGACCTAATGAACAATTGTCAGAAATTAATCTATTAAATGACTGTTAATGTCTTTTTTTTTCACTTACTCGAACTATGGACTCTAGCTTTGTTTAGTTGTATGCCGTACTTCCTTTCCTCTCTTGACTTCTGTGCATGTGTTCAAATGGAGCAAGGGGAGGTAGAAAGTTTCTTTGCCAGATGAATGAGTGCTTATGATTTTAACTTGTTAGAGCTATTAAATCTTTTCCTTGTTGCTGTACCTTTTTTAGGTGAACATGAAAGGCAGAAGTGACCAAGGAACTGGCAAGAAAGAGATCAGTGTAAATCGTCTGTCCTCCAAAAAGCACAATGAAGATGCTTCATCAGATGATGAGCTGTCCGGCTCAAGGAAAGGACGTTCTAAGATGGAACGATGGTCCAGTCACAAGGATAAAGATTTTGGTCTCACCTCTTCAAAGAGTAAAGATCTTAGTATCACCTCATCCTTGGCCATCAAACCTGCTGGAGAACCTTCGAGAGAGGTAGACGATGAGCCACATCCTGTGGTGAATGATAAAGAAGCTGGTATAGAAAGCAACAATGCCAATCCAAGAGCGACGGAGGACAAACACTTGGATACAGTAGCAAAGTTGAAAAAAAGAAGCGAGCGTTTTAAGCTTCCTATTCGAAGCGAGAAGGAGTCCTCCGTTTCAACTAAGAAAGTGGAAATCGAACCATCTTTGCCTCCAGCTGAACCTGAAAAACCTCCAGATCTGGTGATCAAGTCAGAGCGGCCCGCACGAAAAAGGAGGTGGACTGGAAGCTAAGGTGTGGATGCTTCTGCGTGTTCTGGAAATGCATTATATGTCGCCTGAGTTGTCATATAAATTATCGATTGGGGTTAAGTTGCTCCTCTTTAATGTATTTGCAGAGGCCATAAAATAGGGCGCGATCTGTAACTATATGTCATACAGTTTGTGCCCTGAGAATTACTCGAACTTGGGTTTTAAAGTATGTATGCGGATCGGCACAGACTATCATGTATGAGTTTTACACTTATAGAGCACTGTTACAATTTGATAGAAGTATAGCAGAAGTTACAGCAGGGCATGGCCTGCCTAACTCAGTGAGTTACTGAGTTTGAAGTTGAGGCCTTGTATTATTAGTTTGTCATTTCTATTCATCTGTTAAACTTTAAACAGGAAGCTTAAGCTACAGAGCCAATTTTGTTATATAGACGAATAATTAAAGGGAGCAGAGGCATTACTATCGTTTCATTCTCTTTACTTTTAAGTAACTGAAGCGTTGCATATTATCTCATCATTATACATTGAAAACATTATTGTTTCTTAATTTATATATAAACAATAAACAAAGAAAAGGTGCATCGCATCATAAGAGAACACAGCTTAGCATCAGACCATACAAATGCAACACCAAAAAATAGGTTTGTGGATTTTTTGGGTAATTCGATTTTTGGATTGGTTCGTATTACCCGAATAATATAATTCGATTTCAACCAAATCGAGAAATAAACCAAAATTCAGTCTGAACACAGTTCTAAAATTTTAATTAGAATTCGAGTCGGCAGAAAACTTTTGGATCGATTCGGTTCGGGCAGTTTGGTCAAGTTGTGAACAATCAGGGCTACAAACAGAAGAAAACGCTACTACTACCTATAATTAATAATATAATGTCCACTAAACGCGCTGTTGTTCATAAAATCGCTAAAGTAACACCGCACTTGCAAACGCGACTTTACTCCCTTATATAAATAAAAGCTGTCAATTGTGTAAAATGGTATCAAAAAACCCAACTCGAGAATGAGGCGAGTAGAGAGCTAGGGATTCTTTTGAAGGGTGGTTGCCTCTCTCTACTTGCCAATGATTTTCAAATTAATTTTACCAACAGCCCTTCATTCTCTCCATGCAGTTGCCCTGGATACTATCCAGCTTGTGTGACTGTGTGTGTATGTGTGTGTGTTTGTGTATATATATATATATGCACGTATATGTATGTATGTATGTATATATATATATCTGTCGGAACAGTGTTTTGAACTCAGACCTCAGTTCCCTCAACAAACAACAAAGTACAAACCAAAATCCATTGTACCAGCGCTAATCTTTTTCTGTAAAGAGGCTGTGATGATATATTTTTTATTGTTTTCGAGTTGGGTCGGGTTAAGGGGACAAATCTGACCCGTATCTTGGCGGGGCAAACCCGGTTTTGCAGCCATGGCGGTGTCTCTGTCTCTTTGCCTGCTAAAATTTTAGATCTGAGCCTCATTTTTTTATTTTCTTATTCTATTTTTGGGAATTTTTGTTCTTTTTTTTTTTAGTTTTTGATTTCTAAGATATTATATTAACTGGAGATTGTATATTTTTAACAGTATAATTATTAGCAAAAACACATTATGGATGAAAAATTGGTTATTTACATTTCCTTGCTGAAAATCTATTGCATGTGTCCCATTTTCTTTTTTTATTTACATAATTTAGGGTTTTCCAGACAGAGTAATGTGACTCTGTTTCATTAACTTAGAGAATTATATGATATGTGTGCAAAGTTTAGCAAAAGAAATAATAATTGTCATATATTGAATTAAATTGATGTTGATTTAGATTATCTCCGATTTCAACAAGGTAATTGAGAATAAATATGAGGAAGAGAGTTAAAAGCTTATGTGGCAGTAAAGGTGATTTATGTTTTGGAAATATTATTTTGGAAGTTAGTTTTTTCTTTATGATGTTATTTTGTCAATTAGCTCTATGAGAGTCCGTGAGTTTATTAATGTTTGTATATAATAACCAAACAGTTCCTCAATTTAATTCGATTAAGAAGTAAACGTAAAAATCGTGTATAACATTGAAAAAGAATGTCGATAACACTCTCCTATGTAGTTTTTTGGGAACCAAACAGTTCCTCAATTTAATTCGACTAAGAAGTAAACGTAAAAATCGTGTATAACATTGAAAAAGAATGTCGATAACACTCTCCTATGTAGTTTTTTGGGTAACCATCGACAATTGTAGCTGGAGTTTCCGCGATAACATAGGCAACAAAATGAGTTACACTCAAACACTTGGAATTTTGACTTTTTGGTCCTTTATAGTAGCTGTCTTTCAAAATTAGTTGTCTATAATCACTTGGGCTGATTTTGGTCCTTTAAAGTAATTCGCCCAGCCTTGAAAAAGACCTCCAAAAGATTGGATCTCCATCAGTTGTGATGCAAGCTTTAAATCAGGAAAGGCATCATCGGCATGTCTTACTCGCAATCAAGAAGGAACCATTCTTTTCGCTATGGCAAAGCAACACTTGTGCATGGAACCTATTGTGGCAGAAGCACTTGCCGTACTTCAAGCATGCCAACACCTTCAATTGACCAAAATCTCCAAGTCAATAATTGAGACAGATTGTCTAAATCTGGTGCGTGCTATTACTGATGAGAATGAAGAAACTTCCTGGATGATACATCCTATTATTGTTGCCATTCGCAAACTTTGGCGCATTTGGCCTCGGTGGAAGTTTAAATACATTCATCGTAACGCCAACAAGGCGGCTCATAATCTAGCCAATTGGGCCTTTTTGAATGCTTGTTATGCTACTTTTACTAATTCGAACCTTCCAATTTGTTGTCTTTGTGACGGTGGATCGCCGATTGTAAACATTGTTCCCTTTGATTCTTAGCAATATATATTCTGTTTCTTATCAAAAAAAAAAAAAGTAACCCGAGTTTTGTTTTTTGTCCTCCGGCAGCAGAATATTCTATTATTCTCCGGAAATCTGCATGTGCACGGCACGTGACTTCCTAAAATGTGTGTTTTCACCAATTTAACCCTCTCACACGTGTAGCAGACACGTGTGGAGACTTTCTTTCAAAATTTTAGAAATCGCTCATTCTTAAGGAAATAATAAAAACAAAATAAAATTATAATTAAACTTGTTAACAGGTTTGGAATTACGACCTAATTAACTGAATTATTTATTTGGGTTGGAACGCCTTTGCCCGTGGTTCAAAAACTAAGCGCTATTTAAAAAGAGAGAAAAAATGACAAGAACATTCATTCCTTTTATTTACTATGATCCACTCGCTTTCCGAGTCGATATGCGTATTTCCGAGTCTACACGTGTGTTTTCCCACATTGTCCGACCTCTCTTTCTTTCCCTTCTTTCTCTGTTTATATAGAGTTTTTAGGGACATGTGTCGCTATGCATGGTTTTACAGGTGTCGTTATGCATGTGGTGGTGTTTTACACGTGTTACAATGTTTATTTAACCAATAAGATAACGTCTATCTTAAGTGCTGACTGTATCATTTTTTCTTGTTCCGAGGGCTTTGGTCTCCTTTATGACAAGGGGTAGACTGCCTTCTTTGCTTCCGAGGGCTCATTGCTTCTAACGGTGACTCGAGGGCAAAGTTTGGGTGTTCTCTTAGTGACAGTGCTTCTCCGATAGGTGTGTATTATGGAGTGAGTGGTTCAGGATATTCTACGAGGGGGTGTTTGTTCATGGGTTGATCTCCGAGGGGTTTTTAACTATCGTGGGTAGGTGTTTTCTTTCTCCGAGTGCCCGAAAAATGCTGTTCTGTAGTTCTTACATTATTGTGAAGTTCCGTCCTCTGGGTTGGTCGATTGGGGTAGTGTTCCGAGAGCATTTGTGTTGGGAGTGCATAGCAAGGAAGTGTTTTTGTCAAGGTTCTGGGACTCTGTTGATTTCCGACAGCTCCATTGGGCTTTGATAGGTTGGTTCTTTTAACTCATCATTTCCGAGGGTTCATACTTCTCGGAGAAGCAGAATGAGTGGGGCAGAGTGTTTGTCCGATGCTGCGGTAGTTCCAATAGCGGTTAGTCTGTGGAATGCTTTCTTCAGATGTGTATTCTGATAGGTATCTGCCTTGGTTACGGATTCCACCTGTTGGGCCATTAGGCACGACTTTGCTCCAGTATTTGATGTTTGGAGATGTGTTCCGAGGGCGCTTGATGTAGCTAGGAGATATTTGAGTGTTATTCTCGTTTGTCGATCTTCGGGGGTCTTCCGAGGAATACTTGGGGTGTGATACCTGTATCGTGAATGCAGGTCGCATAATAATATATCTGGCAATTCCAGTAATTGATTTATTATCAATTTTAAGCAGGTGAATTTCCATCCTGTTAACAAACCCCCACAGTTTTTAGTGCAGTTGGTCATTACGACTGCACTAGAAACTTAATAGGTCGAAGGGTACGAGGGCTCGGGTATCGTAGATTTTGTCAGGTATTACACCGGGAATGTTTCATAAGGCCTCGTAGAACTCTCCGGGGATGTCGTAGACATTCGTCAGTGACATTTATGTCTTGTTTGACGTTTCCCTCATTCTTGACATTACCTTTAAAAATGTGAGAGGAGTATCGTGGTTACTCTCTCCGAGGCGAGTGATTCCCGATGTATTCTGAAATGTGCCCTCGTTAGATCAATATCAGGGCATTAATTAATGTTGTGCCATTTAATGGTGGTTTTAAATACAATCAATGATAATTTAATGCCACGTTTATGTATGGTGTGGAGATCGAAGCGTTCTGACCGTTGTGTTTCTGTAATCGAGGAGACGTGACAATTAATAGCACTAGGCACGACTTTTAATCGTGGGATGTGAGAGGGTTTAATGGTCATTTAAGGCATTTATTAGGTGTAGGATTTATAAACCTTCTTCTTTCCTAATCATATTCTCACTTGAGCGAAAACTTCTCTTTCTGCAAAAAAGTTTTCTGATCTCCCAATTTTTTTTAATGGCATCCCAATCTCCTACCAACCTGGTGTCGGCCGCTTCCGGCACCGAAGGAGCAGCGGGGGCGACGTTTCTGACTTCTCGAAAGAGGAGCGCAGAGGTGGCGGTGGCGAGTGGCAGTGGTGGTGCCGAAAAGGCAAAAAATTTGAAGAAGAAAGTCGAAAAGGGTGGCGTTCCGCGGGCTACCCAGAAAGTGGGTGATACGGTTAGCACCGCTTCGGAGAAAGAAGTTCGAAATTTGTTTGTTGAGCACGACGCTTCTGGCCGTAACGTGGAGGTGATGGTGCCGGAAGCCTATCACCGGGGTGATTCTCCTCCGCCAGGACACCTAACGGTGTATTATCCTCAAATAAAGGCGGGACTGCGTTCTTTCTTCCTGCCTTTCTACTGCGGAGTTTTCAATTACTGCAATCTATGCCTTAGCCAACTCACTCCTAATTCTTTCACAACGTTGGCTCTTTTCGTTTTTTGGTGTCTGGTGAGAGGCATCGAATGCACGAGAGATAGGTTTTTCGCTATCTTTGAGTTGAAGCCGTCTCCGGGGGGGGGGGGGGTCCTTTCTATTGCTTCACCCATCGGGATAAGGATGATCGGATCTCCGAGGGCAACGTCACCTCCCACAGTTCATGGAAAAATAAGTTTTTCTTCATATGTCCTGCTGAGGGAGAGTGGGACATACCCCTGACTTGGAGGGAGCCCACTTTTCCCGAGAGAGTGGTGGACGATACACTGGTGTTCTCACCGGTGTTCTCTGCGAAGCCTCTGGTGGAGTCGAAGGATTTTATTCGCCTCTATCGGACCGCGGGATTGAGGCACATTGCTCCTGTAGACAGAATCAAGACTCCTCTGGCTATCCCCGAGAAGCTCTTCGATACATTTGGTGAGTTCTCACACTTACATCCCTTATCTTACAGGTGTTTTTTTCTATCTTATCTAACTTGTAACCGTCTTTGTAGTGAATGTTCTACGACCGTTCATGGTGGAGAACGAGGACGTGGTAACCCAGAAGGGGAAGTCTACGCTAGGAGAGGGTGAAGCCTTCGGTACTGCAGAGGGTGAGAACGAGCAAGGGGGGACTCGTTTAAGGGTTGCTTCAGTCACATCCCGGTCGTCTAGTGGAACTTCCGATACCCCTGAGGAAGCGGGGTTAGGCGTGACTTCCACAGATGCAGGCCTTGCAGGGGTATTTGTCATAGGGGGTGGGGATGATGAGGTTGGGATAGAGGGGATGCCTTTACCACCCTCAGGTGTTATCAACATACCCTCCCCCTCGGAGGCATCGGGGGATTCTGCGTATGCGTTACTATCGACTCCTACCAAAGGTATGTGTTTCTCCCTAGCCTTAGACGGTATTGAAACATTATACACCCCTTCTATTTATACGGGAATCTGCTTTTGATAGACGAGGGGATAGCTTTTCTTAGAAAAATCTCTGATTCGCAGGAGGTGAAGACCTTTTTGGTCTAGAAGGTGGGTCGCTTCTCTCGGACCCCGCCCCTCCTCCCGCTTTTGAGGATACAATGAGTCTACTGGACGAGATTCTGGCTGCGGGTCCCCCGCTTATGGGTGCTCCCGCTCCGGGACCGCTCACGGCCATCCAGTTAGATAGTCCCGTAGTCACTCAGGTACCACTGTCGGGGGGAGTACCTCCAGGGAGGCCTTCGTTTTCTAATGCTCCAGTCTCAGGACGAGATCCTAGTTCCGAAGACGCCCAGGTGGCTTTCGAGACTGTCACTCGATATCTAACGGCTGCCAATTCCCTGCCAGCGGACGGGTGGCAATTCGTCCGAGCTTGTACCAACAACGTGGCTATGCTGGTAAGTTTTTATTTATCTAATTCGCTTAAGATCCTTTGTCGGGATCTTTATTCCTTTGTTTTGCTTTCTTAGGCACCTAAAATGCTTCCTCTTATGTTACTCGAGGCCGAGAAGTTGCAAAAACTGGCAAGCACAGCTGAAGAGCGGTCTCGGGAGCTAGAGGCAGAGAACAAGAATCTACAAGAGAAAATGGGGAAGTATGAGGAGGCTTGGGCCAAGATCGCACAACAAAACGAAGACTTGAGGGGGGAAAACAAGCAGCTCCACTCTTCAGTAAAGGAGATGGAGGCCTCAGGGCTTGTATTGAAAGAAAGGGTGACTTCTCTCGAGGAGGAAAAAGCTGCTCGAGAGGCAAGGCAAAAGGAGTTGGAGCGGGATCTGTCCCAGGCACTGGGCCAGGTGGATACTCTTAACGAGAGGTTGTCACAGGCTATGGTTTCGGGGGGCATCACCTCCGATGAGGTGCAACAAAGGGTGGATGCTGCTGTTAAGCAAGCTCGGGAGGACGCCACTGCTCAAGTGAAGGAACTATACATCAGTAAGAACCAGGGATACTTAGCAGGATATGCTATGTGGGGGTTCCTTCAATGCTTCGGGCAGGTGCGCAGTAAGGTAGCTCTCAATTAGATCTGCGGGTAGTCAATATTGCGGAGATGCAGAGGCCTACTCTGGATCAGGCCTACGACCTCTTTAAAAAGAGTAGCTCTCAACTTTCTCCCTCCTCATCTTCCCCGACTCGGGTGCCCTTGACAGCGGTGCTTCCGCGGCCTTCAGTTCACGCCCCTCCCCGAGTGGGGGTCCAGGCTGTTTCCTCTGGCGTTCCTCCTCCTACTAGTGCTCCGGTTCTTCCCTCCACAACTGAGCCAGCCCCCGTCTCCTCGAGTGTTCTACCCCTCAGTCTTAGGGGTTTTTAGTTCGTTTTTTCTCTTAAGCACCATTGTACTTGTTATTATGTGTAGTGGTACTTTTATTTCTTGTTTGAAATGAAACTTCTTTTCCGTGTTAATAGTCAGATAACTTTTCAGCGTATTACGAATACTTGGTCCCTTTCCTTTAATTGTAGAATTTTAAGATTGAGTTTATAGAAATGAGATAACATCTCACTCTTACTGGCCAAACAACTTACTTAGCATAGCGTGTCCATTTGAAGTGCAAGTTTGGGGAGATATATTTTCCTAAATAGGAGTATCCCCGACACGCCCTCGTGGCTTTTTATAGTATGCTTTGGGCAGCTCAACTTAATCTGGTTATTCGAGGAAAGGGTCCTAAGTATATATAGGTGCTTAGAGTTTAGTGAATATTTTTACGTCCTTTCAAAGAATCATTCCAATAGAATTGTTTATATCCTCGTCACTTTTAATTATGTAGACTTTAGGAAAGCCTTTGATGAGAGAGTACGAATGAAGTTTCCCAGAGTAACTGCTCTCGGAGATATTCTCCGAGGCCACTGGACCATGTCTTCCCTTATTCCCACAAGTTTTGTATCGACTCCGCGCAAGTATTTACATAGTAAATTAGAGAATCTTAGGATTTTTCACGAAGATATCCAAAACCGGGCTCGAACTACAAATAGTGAAGGAAGGAAACTTATCTTTGGTGCGTATCGTTCCATTGATGTAGCAACTGCTTTCCATTTTGGTTGTGGCAATGATCCCACGAACCTACTTAAGGGTTTAATGACCGCGAGAATAAATTCTCCCTGATTGACATCGCTTTTGAACGCTCTTGAAGACAAATCTTATGGCGTTCCCACAGACGGCGCCATTTTGTTAACAGGTTTGGAATTACGACCTAATTAACTGAATTATTTATTTGGGTTGGAACGCCTTTGCCCGTGGTTCAAAAACTAAGCGCTATTTAAAAAGAGAGAAAAAATGACAAGAACATTTCTTCCTTTTATTTACTATGATCCACTCACTTTCCGAGTCGATATGCGTATTTTCGAGTCTACACGTGTGTTTTCCCCCATTGTCCGACCTCCCTTTCTTTCCCTTCTTCCTCTGTTTATATAGAGTTTTTAGGGACATGTGTCGCTATGCATGGTTTTACAGGTGTCGTTATGCATGTGGTGGTGTTTTACACGTGTTACAATGTTTATTTAACCAATAAGATAACGTCTATCTTAAGTGCTGACTGTATCATTTTTTCTTGTTCCGAGGGCTTTGGTTTCCTTTATGACAAGGGGTAGACTGCCTTCTTTGCTTCCGAGGGCTCATTGCTTCTAACTGTGACTCGATGGCAAAGTTTGGGTGTTCTCTTAGTGACAGTGCTTCTCCGATAGGTGTGTATTCTGGAGTGAGTGGTTCAGGATATTCTCCGAGGGGGTGTTTGTTCATGGGTTGATCTCCGAGGGGTTTTTAGCTATCGTGGGTAGGTGTTTTCTTTCTCCGAGTGCCCGGAAAGTGTTGTTCTGTAGTTCTTACGTTATTGTGAAGTTCCGTCCTCTGGGTTGGTCGATTGGGGTAGTGTTCCGAGAGCATTTGTGTTGGGAGTGCATAGCAAGGAAGTGTTTTTGTCAAGGTTCTAGGACTCTGTTGATTTCCGACAGCTCTATTGGGCTTTGATAGGTTGGTTCTTTTAACTCATCATTTCCGAGGGTTCATACTTCTCGGAGAAGCAGAATGAGTAGGGCGGAGTGTTTGTCCGATGCTGCGGTAGTTCCAATAGCGGTTAGTCTGTGGAATGCTTTCTTCAGATGTGTATTCCGATAGGTATCTGCCTTGGTTACGGATTCCGCCTGTTGGACCATTAGGCACGACTTTGCTCCAGTATTTGATGTTTGGAGATGTGTTCCGAGGGCGCTTGATGTAGCTAGGAGATATTTGAGTGTTGTTCTCGTTTGTCGATCTTCGGGGGTCTTCCGAGGAATACTTGGAGTGTGATACCTGTATCGTGAATGCAGGTCGCATAATAATATATCTGGCAATTCCAGTAATTGATTTATTGTCAATTTTAAGCAGGTGAATTTCCATCCTGTTAACAAAACTAATTAATAAACCCTTAAAAACATAAAAAAAATTATATACCACACACTATCACACTCACTCTCGCACGATCACACCCACAGTCCACCCCACCCCACCCACGACGACGTCTTCTCCACCGAAAATCTCCATCGATGATGTCTTCTCCTCCCTTCACGGCGGATTTCGGTCGTCTTCTCCACCATTCACGACGATATCATTATCCCTCGTAAAATCGGTCGTCTTTTCCACCATTCTCGGCGGTATCAATTTTAGAACTCGGTTTTAATGGAGCTATCTTTGCGAGCGATTGAAGATAACGACAACCCTATCCCCTATTACGGTATGTTTAAGGTTTAGTTCTATTATTTTTTTCGTCCAATTTCATGATTTAGTTTTAGGGCTTTTTGTTCCTACCATTTAATTTGTATAATTAGACGTTTTACACACTGCACTTTGTTAATTGTTGATTGTTATAGTGTGTTGATGTCAAAAATCTGAAAACCCCCAATTTTTAAAACCCTAGTTTGCGAATTTGCCTATTCCGAGAACCCTAATTGTGATATATTGTTTAATTTGCCTAATGTATGCTGGTTTAAGTTGATTATCATTAGATTTATGTATATTGTGGTAGAATTCCAAAAAAACCAATTTTTACAACTTGGTTGTCTCGCAGATTGAGAAAAAAATACCTTATTAGATCGTGCTGTTTTAAGTAATTCGTCTGCTTGCTGTTTAATGAATATGATGAGCTATGATTAATTAGTTCAGTTTCTTGACATTTGAAAGGGTGCTCCTGCTAGACCATGTTTCTCTAGTTATTCGTCTTTTTGCTATCAATTTTGTAAGACTGGCATTTCTTTTATTTGGTCTCTCATTCACTGTCTGTATCAGTGTAGCATTAATTCCTGAGTGCTGTGTTTATATTGAGGGATCTGTTTTCAGGTATATTGTGGTTTGGATCCTTTATGTTTATGATCTACTTTAAATCATCTATGATTGAGTTCCCTAACTTATTGTTTGTTGTTGATTATCTCGCAGATTTCTACAACTTGGCTGTCTCGGTTCAGATATGGATAGGAGGGAAAGTTTTTAAGTCTCCACTGCTCGATTATGTTGGAGAAAGTGTTCGTGTCTTTGATCATGTTGGAACAACTGATTTGACTATTGAAGGGGTCACAGATTTGTGCTCAATGGTTGGGGTGGTAAATAGACAATTATGTTTCTATGTGGAGGATAAAACAGATGTCTTAAAGCTGGTGGTTGTCAATGAAGATATACATCATTCTTTTATCGATGTTTATAGAAGTTTGGTTCCTAATTATTTGAACATTTATGTTGAAGTTGGTGTAGTAAATGATGCTACATATGATGTGGAGGATGAGGAAGATGCTGCCCGAGAGGCCTTATTGGAGCATTTTTCAGAATCTGACTACGATGCGCTTAGCGACACTGATTTGGGTATTGCATTGGAGTTGGGAGATGAATTAATGACTGATGCAGGTGTGAAAGGTAAAAAGGGTACTAATACAGCTAAAAAAGTTGGGGGGAAAAGGAAAAAATCGAAGGGTAAGAAAAAGGCTGCTCCAAAGTACAAAAATGGCAAAGAGCTCGTAGTAGTTGAGTCTTCGGGTGAAGAGGATATAGTAACTAGTGGAGATGAACTTTGTAGTGACCGGGACTCTGATGACGAAAAAAAAGGAACAGTGGAGAAGACATTCAACCCGGCCGACATCCTTACTCCTAAATTTTTTGTTGGACTTAAATTTGTCACGAATAAAATTTTTCGAGAAGCTGTGCAGTCACATGCAATTAATGAACAAAGAGATATCAAGGTGAAGAAGAATGATTTGAAGCGGCTCCACGCCAAGTGTCTTGGAGTTGATGGTTGTAATTGAAGAACTCATGCCGTTAGGATTCCTCAAACTGAGTCTTATATAGTTCGAGAGTACAATCCGAAACACGTGCCTAGTTGTATGGAATCTTTGAGGGCAGGATGCCTACGTTCCAAATGGCTTGGTAAGAAATATATTCATTTATTCAAGAGTGATCCAAAAAGGAGGGTGAAAGGGTGGGCTGCTGATGTGGTACACGACCTTATGATTAATGTATCAAAACAACAGATTTACCGAGCAAGAGCTTATGCCATGGAGTTGTTGCATGGTAATCCGAAGGATCAGTACAAACTCCTATGGGATTTTTTTGATGAAGTCGACAGGACCAATCCGGGTTCAACACTTACACTCGAGACCAACAATGTTGGGAATGTGAATATGTTTTATAGGTTGTATTTCAGCTTGGCTGCATTGAAGAATGGTTTTGGATCAGGTTGTCGTCCAGTTATTGGGATAGATGGGTGTCACTCGAAGGGACTGTATGGTGGGATTCTTTTGACAGCCATTGCGGTGGATCCAAACAACAACACATTCCCAGTTGCTTGGGCGGTGGTTGATAGAGAAAATGAAGTATCATGGTTGTGGTTTCTTGAGTTGCTGAAAAATGATCTCACAATTAACAATCCAGAGAAGTTCACTATTATGTCAGACAAACAAAAAGGCTTGATAAATGCAGTAGGGGCTGTTTTTCCGGGATGCAAACACAGGTTTTGTGTTCTTCATTTGCACGGTAATTTCAAAGGGTCCGGATTCAAAGGAGATGTGTTGAAAGTTGCATTGTGGAGGGCTGCCAGGTCATGTACTATAAAGGAATGGGAAGATGCAATGGTTTCTTTAGAGGAACTTAATCCATTGGTTAGAAGATGGTTCGATGACAAGCCGACACACCAATGGAGCAAGTCCCATTTCAGCACCTATCCTAAGTGCGATATTTTGTTGAACAACGGATGTGAATGCTTCAACTCTTGCATCCTAGAAGCCAGAGAGCAGGGAATTCTTTCGATGTTAGAGTGGTTAATGGAGTATGCAATGAAGCGAATGCAAATAAACAGGGATCGGGCAGAAAGTTGGAAGGGTGACCTTTGTCCAAAAATCGTTAAAGTTATCAAAAAGTCAATGGAGAATATGAGATTGTACACTCCACACAAGTCCGACAATACAAACTACATGATCACTCATAGTGATGGTGGACATTTTAAGGTCAACTTAGAACATAAAACTTGTGGTTGCCGCAAGTGGGAATTGAGCGGAATTTCTTGTGCACACGCATTGAGAGCTATCGGGGCTCAAGGACTTCAAGTTGAGCCTTTCGTACATCAGTGTTATCTGATTAACACATACAAAGCCGTGTATGCCCCTGTTATCTATCCGACGAATGGAAGAATGCTTTGGAAGAAAACCTAGATTCCTCCCCCATTACCGCCACCACTGGCAAAGAAAAGAACTGGTAGGCCAAAAGGTAGCAAGAGAAGACCCAAGTCTAATGAAGTAGTTCTAAAGCAAAAGACTCGTTGGAGGGGAAAGCCGATTGGGCTGTCAAAGGAAAATCCAACTATTTTGAAGAAAATTCAACACACTAGCACGTGTAAGTATTGCGGGGTTAAGGGCAACATACGTGGGTGTATTAGGAGGAAAGCTGAGGAAGCAGAGGTATTTTATTTCATATTTTTTAAGATATTCTAATTATTGATATTAGGTGCAAAACAATACTAATTTGCTTGTTTTTGTATTCATAGCTGCTCAAAAATACCCTCTGGTTGATAAATCTGCTCCTGTGGAGGCAAATAAAGACAATGGCAATCAACCTGCTCCTGTGGAGGCAAATCCGATTGATAAATCTGCTCCTGTTGAGCCTACTGATATTCCACCTAATAGGGAAGTAGAGGTATTTTATTGATATGATTTATTCTGTTGAGAAGCTTAATGATATTATTGGGTTTTGTTAATTAATTCTATATAATTCTACAAAATAGAGGGCTGTTGAGCCTAGTGTGGACATGTTGAGCCAACCACATGTTGAGCCAAACTTAGTCCAAGAGCATGTTTTAGATAAAATCGTGCAACCGACGGTTATGGAGGACTCAGGTGAGGTGGGAATATTTAGTCAAACTCAGGAAACACAATCTCTTGTACCTGAGAATGGAATCCAGGATGTGGACCAGAACATGGTGATGACAAATCAGATGAATAAGTCGGTTACTCCTACAGAAATTGAAACCCCACGTAGAAGCGTAAGTCAATATCATTAAATCGACCTTTTATACTATGGTCATGTTGAAACTTTATTATTATAGCTTCTAATACATGAATCATAGGTACAGAAAAGGAAAAGAGACAATCCCAATCAAGCAAGTGTCACAACCCCTTTTAAGCCACCTTCAGTTGTCAACAAGAATAAAAAGGCATTGACTTTTGATGACATGCAGTTCAAGAATCTAGTGTAAGTTGTTATAAAACTAATTTTAACCTTAATGGAACTGTAGGAGTATGATATTCTGTGTGTTATTCTTATTAATCAATGGATGTATAAATACAATTACAATGTGCAAGATAAAGTAAGTGCTAACTATACAAGATCTCTATGATACGATAACTATGGAAACAAGATAAACTAGGATATACAATAATATCTAATACACCCCCTCAGTCGAAATGGGAGGAGGCCGGACGTTGAGACTGGAACGAAAGTCTTCAAAAAGAACACGTGGAAGGCCCTTCGTGAAAATATCGGCGACTTCGAAATGGGAGGAGGCCGGACGTTGAGACTGGAACGAAAGTCTTCAAAAAGAACACGTGGAAGGCCCTTCGTGAAAATATCGGCGACTTGGTACCGAGACGGGACGTGAAGAACCCGAATGAGGCCACGAGCAACCTTCTCACGAACAAAATGAATATCCATCTCAATATGTTTGGTTCGTTGGTGTTGAACCGGATTACCCGATAAGTAAACATCACTGATGTTGTCACAATAGACCAAGGTGGCTTTTGTGATGGGACATTGAAGCTCAAGAAGAAAATTTCGAAGCCAACAAGCTTCGGATACCATATTAGCAACCCCGCGATACTCGGCCTCAGCACTGGAGCGAGAGAGAGAGAGTGGGCTGACGTTTGGCGGACCAGGAGATAAGATTGTTCCCAAAATAAATACAGTAACCCGAGGTAGAACGCCGAGTAAGCAATAAGGCCGGAAACCGTGGAACGGGATAGCGATAAACCATGATCCAATGTCCCCTGAAGATATCGAATGATGCGTTTCAGTGCTTGCATGTGAGAATCCCGAGGGTCGTGCATAGACAAGCAAATCTGCTGAACCTCATAAGAGATATCCGGACGTGTGAATGTCAGATATTGAAGGGCACCCGCAAGACTCCGAAACAGTGTGGGGTCGAAAACAGGAGGGATGGCAGTCGCCTCCCCCCCCAAACTTGGAGGAGGTGTCTACTGGTGTTGCACACGGCTTGCAAGAACTCATGCCCACGCGCTCAATAATTCTCTCGGCGTATTTCCTCTGAGATAGGAAAAGACCACTAGAAACCCGAGAGATAGCAATGCCCAAAAAATAACTGAGTGGCCCCAAATCTTTCATAGCAAACTCGGACCCAAGAAGAGACATAAAAGATTGACGTAAAGTGGGAGTTGAGGCCGTTAAGATAATGTCATCCACATACAATAATAAATATGCTGTGTCACCCCGACGACGATAAATAAACAAGGAATGATCTGAAGAGCTATGAATGAAACCAATAGTAGCTACATAGTCGGCGAACTGTTGATACCAAGCCCGAGGGGCTTGTTTAAGGCCATAAAGAGACTTCTTGAGTAAGCATACATGATCAGAAAAGCGAGAGTCACGAAATCCCATTGGTTGATGCATATAAACGGTTTCATTAAGCTTACCGTGTAAAAAAGCATTCTTGACGTCTAGCTGATGTATGTCCCAAGAGTGAGAAAGAGCAACACTCAAGACAATCCTAATGGCAGCTGGTTTGACCACTGGACTGAAAGTCTCGTCACAATCCACTCCAACCTGTTGAGACCTGCCATCACCAACAAGACGGGCTTTATGCCACTCAAAAGAACCGTCAGAGTTAAATTTATGTCTAAAAATCCACATGGAACGAATGACATTAACATTAGACGGACGAGGAACGAGATCCCACGTATTATTATTAATAAGAGCATTGTATTCATCAAGCATGACAAGTTTCCAATTGTGGTCGGATATAGCGACCGAGGGAGAACGATGGAGTGGAGAGGGGGACGTGGTAGTGTTTAAGTCGAAGATACGTTTAGGTTTGTAGATGCCATGGCGACTACGAGTCACGACCGCGACAGCGAGGGGCAGATGACCGCTGCTGTGGATGGGCGGTGGTTGCATTGTCCGGTCCGGGCGGTGGAGCTTGTAACACAAGGGCGGACTCGGCTTGACGGGCGGCTCTTTTGTTGATGCTGGTTTCCTCCAACCCGAGCATCGATCGAGCTTTAGAGAAAAGAGGCAGAGGGTCACTTTGTTGGATGAGAGTGGCGACCCCACTTAAATTATCATTCAAACCCGCGACAAGTTGCAACACCAAACGTTTGTTGGACACAGGAGCACCAACGTTGGCAAGTTGGTCCGCGATCATCTTCAATTTCTGACAGTAGGCACCAACAGTAGGGAACTCATCTAGGGTTGTGTGCGAAAATTGATGTTCAAGGTGAACCGCACGGGAGTTCTTGTTGTCCTGATAGATGTCGGCCAAACGATTCCATGCACCCATCGCTGTGGAATCGGGTTCAATGATCGTATGAAGGAGATCATTGGATATGGTGCCATAGATCCACTGGAGGACAATGGCATCGAGGCGATCCCAAATTTCGGCGTCAGAGTCGGCAAGAGGGGGAGAAACGCCACTTTTAAGGGGAATAATATGGTCGAGGACTTGATAGGCTCGAGCATGGATTTTGAAGAGTTCCGACCAAGAGTTATATTGGCCGCTCTCAATATCGAGAGTGATGGGGATAAAATTTTTAATATTGGTGACCGTGAGGGCCGGGAAGATTTTTGTGGTGGTCATTGGTGGCTGTTGGGTGGCGGTGGAGGAGGAAGAGAGGGAGGTGGCGGCCGACTCTAGGGTAGGATTGTTAGGGTTGGTCATTTGGGAAAAAGAGGAGAGAAAAAGGGAAGGCTCTGATACCATGTAGGAGTATGATATTCTGTGTGTTATTCTCATTAATCAATGGATGTATAAATACAATTACAATGTGCAAGATAAAGTAAGTGCTAACTATACAAGATCTCTATGATACGATAACTATGGAAATAAGATAAACTAGGATATACAATAATATCTAATAGGAACTATAAACAGTAGATTCTTGATATTTTTGCATTGAGTGCTTATAGGAATCAAAGAGTGCAAAGAGTTCAAGGAATAAGAAGGCCCTGGGGTTTGAAGAAATGACACCCCAACACGAAGTTGCACCGACCACGCCCCTCTTCGTTTCCAGTCCTGCCATGCTACGACAAATTCTACAAGGAAAGAACTTTGGAGCAACAAATCAAACTCAAGGACCAATCAACATTTTCGGAAGCTCTATATCGGTCAAAGTGGGTTCTAGATCATCAAGTTCTAAAGGCGCCACTGGTAAAGGAAAGAGCAAGAAGTCAGACTGAGAAGGAAGAGTTGTTTAATCTTAGTTATCCCTTCATCTTATTTTGAGTTGTTGAACTAGTTTCACCAATGACTTTGCTTTCCTTTGCTTTGTTTTAATGACGTGTTGTCACTGGATGTGCTGACATTAGTTATATTTATGTGCACTCTGCCTAATTTGGATGCGGAAATGAGTTCCGACAGGCAGGTTATTGCTTCATTTCGTGTCGGCGTATGTAAACACTACTTTTGATTTTATGTTAATGGTGAAGCAAACAAATTAGTATGTTATCTTGCTTGTTATCTATTTTCCGTTAATAGATGTTTTTTTTGGTTAATGATGATTGATGGAGCAGACAACTTATAGGTTTTTTTTTTTTTTTAGCTTTATGTTTCATGGCAGTGATTAATGAGTATAAACATTTAAAAAAAACATCACTTTGTATAAGATTTGAGGTTCTTGTGAAATTAGAGTTCTTTGGAAATTACGATTCTTGAGGAGTTAAAAAATTGGGGTTGTGATTTGTGTTTTAAGTATATATTTTAAGTTTTGGCATATATTATTTTTTAAGTTAAAAAATGTAATTGATTTTTTTTTACTATTACTAAAATGCGATTTCAAAAAGTGAATTTCACACGTGCGTCCCGCACATGTGAAAGAAATAAAAAGAATTTAAAAATAATAAAAAATTAGCTCTGGTTAGATTGTCTGCCGGATGACCAAAAACGAAACTCGGGTTACTTTAAAGGACCAAAATCGGCCCGAGGCACTATAGAGGACTAAATTTGAAAGGTGGTTACTATAAGGGACTATAATACCAAAATCCCCCTCAAACACTTGTATATATAAAAAATAGCAAAAAAGCGCACGTGTAAACCACGTGTATACTTATTTTTATTGTAAAGTGTATTCTATATTTATTAATTTTACCTTATTTTATGTGACATCAATGAAATTACATTCAATAGACGATAAGTTGTTACCTACCTTAAATATTGACTAAAGTCATAGTCCGGATCCAAACTATCTATATCATTCTCTTTAGCAATATAAAAATAAAAAAAGTCTTGAAGTTTCAGTTAACGCATTCAGAAAAATCATTTTAGGAAAAGTTACTCGTAGACTGAATGCGTAGACTATCATAGGAAAAGTTACTCATAGACTGAATGCGTTGACTAGCAAAAAATCATTCAGAAAAATCAATTTATACTACGAGTAACTTCGTAGGTAATCTGTCCAACATGTGTCTTCAAGAAAAATATAAATTTTTAGGAGGCCCTGAAATGTCCGAGGGTGTATTAAAGAAAGCATTATTTTGAAAGACACTATTTGAAATTAAAATAAGGTTGGCAGATTTAATAGTAAACTGCCCACTAGGATCAGCCTTCCGCTTCCGTGCATCATTTCTTCTACTATCTAGCTAAATATTTTGAAGTACTTACATAAATTCCTCAAACAATTGTTGCTTACCAATCAAATAAGCTTCTTCTCTACATAAACATCCACTCTGAGACCCCTTCCTTCCAAGACCCGATCTCCCATGTCCTTTTATTTTGATCAAATGAGATATTAAAAAACCTCGTATAATTTTCTTTCAAGGGTTCTGTGCAGATCCATCTATCCCTCCATAACATTGTGTCACTTCCATCCCCTATGCTTTTCTCCACTTTATTCAAAAACCAATTCCCAATCGACTTTGACTGAATAATCGAAATAAAATCCCTCCACCATAAAGAACCCTTAACATTTCTAGTAGGATCATTTGCAACACATCTTTTGTCTCTAAGTCGCCATATTTTTCGATCAACACATTTCTCCAAACATATTCTTCTTTGGCTAGTAACCGCCACCACCACTGGCCTAATAATGCAACATTAAATTGGTGCAAATCTTTTATCCGTAAACCTCCCTCTTCTTTACTTTTGCAGATCACATCCCAATGAACCCAATTAATCTTTTTACTTTCCTGCTGACCGCCCCAAAGAAAGTCTCTTTGGATTGCAATAAGTTCCTTCAACACTCTTATAGAAAGAAAGACGATATGTAGTTATACTTGAGAGCAATCCTTGAAATATGTAACTTTTCCTCCGAATGAAAGATATTTGCCTTGTAAGTCGTTGGTTCTTTTCTTTAAGCATTCACTTAATTAATTCCAAGACTCCCTTCTTCTTGGGTTGATGCCTAAGGAAATTCCGAGTTATGTAAATGTAGGATTACATTTTTACAATTAAGATGTTCAGCCAATTCATCGATTCCGCATTCTTCGACGTTGACAACAATCAATTGACTTTTTTGGTAATTAACTTTCAGCCTCAAAAGAAGTTCAAAGTTCATGAGAATACTCTTGGTGGCGAACACATATCTATCATTTAGCTCACAACAAATTACTGTATCGTTAGTGAACTGAGTGTGTGATACCTCAAACCTTGTATCTCCAACCTTATATCCTTCAGAAAACCCACATTAAATAGCTTTCTTAATCATAACTCCGAGCGCCTCCGCCACTAAGACAAAAAGAAAAGGCGATAATGGATCACCTTTACGCAATCCTTGTTGTAGATTAAATACCTCTGTCGGGTTAACCAACACATGCAACACTACATTGGAGCAGATAAGATATACTCCAACCACTTCCTCCATTTTTCTGCGAACCCAAAATTTTCCAACAAATGTTCAACGAACTCCGAGTTCTTTTCTTTGAACCCAAGCAGATGAGATACACTCTATCATATGCCTTTCTGAAATCTTCCTTAAAAATCAAGCACAACCTGCTATTTATTTTTTGCATCATCAATGATTTCATTAATCACCATAACATTATGTGTATTATGTCTCCCTCTCGGAACGGCTGATTGTTCCTTGATAATTATAGAGTCTAGCACCCTCCTCAATCTATTAGCTAGCAACTTCGCCAACACCTTATACAAGCTACCAATAATTAACGAGATTGGTCTAAACTCTTTCAAACATGGGGGACTTATGAGGATATTTTAGGAGTGGCCTAATACTAATATTGGGCTGGCCCAAGGAGAAAGGCCCACTGCAAAAGTATATCGAATGGCCACGATTCGATATTAATCGAATATCGAACGACCTCAATTCGATACTAACTGATAGATCAAACTACCTCAGTTCGATGCACATCACCCAGTCGCTACAGGGGCCCGCGGGATGGGGTCTATAAATATCCCGCCTCTTCGCCTTCTCAGATTCATTCAACGCTCACTACCTACACCAGTATATCGAACTGACTCTGTTCGATACACTTCACTGTTCGATACTATATTCAGTTTAATACTGCCCGCTTTGACGTTGACCAAGATCGAACAAAAACTATTCGAGATTCACAGTATCGAATCCACATCATTCGATACATCGCATGTTTAATCAGCAGTAGCATCGAATCACCACATCTCGATACACATAGATCAAACGCAATTGGTTCGATCGACCCAAGTCTTTGTCTAAATAGGATATCAAGAGTAATTCTCTACTTGTCCTATACAGTAGGTGTTCCGGGCCAAGTTAGTCCATTTATTGTAATATACTAGTATTATTTTGGCAACTGATTAATCCCTTGTAACGTTTTACGGTGTTTTGTTACCCGAACAAAATAAGACCAAAATATTGGCGCCGTCTGTGGGAACATCGCTTAAATTGCTTTTAGATACAAGTAGCTAGGATGACAAAGAGATATTAAATGCGATCCGATGGTTCACCCAAGCCAAAGAAGAAAACCAAAGAGGTTAGAGATGAGAATAGAAAACAACCCGAGTCTCAAGAGCAAGGTCGGGAAAAAGCAGAAAACCAATTACTAAAACAATAGCAAGAATGTAAATGGAACCTTTAGGGGAATTCAAAACCATTCAATTATTCAGAGAAAGCACCGAGAAGATAATAAAGATTGGAGCAGGATTGGAACCAATGATAGAAGCCACAATAGTGGACTGTCTCAGGTGTAATTCAAATATATTCGCCTGGACAGATTCTGACTTACAAGGAATAGACCCCATAATCATAGTGCACCGACTAAATGTGGACAAAAGTGCAAAGCCTGTAAGGCAAAACAAATGAAACTTTAGTAAGGAAAAGAATGAAGCGGTCGAGAAAGAGGTACATGAACTCTTAGCGGCTCGACATATATATATATATATATATATATATATATATATATATCTTGAGGTTTTCGGAATGGTTGAGCAATGTAGCTCTGGTCATGAAAAAGGAGGCAACTTGGATAATGTGTGTGGATTACACAGACTTAAACAAATACTACCCCATGGATCCTTTCCCTTTGCCCAGAATAGATTCATTAGTCGATTCGACTGCAGGATGTGCACTATTGAATATGATGGATGCGAAAAGTGGTTTTCATCAGATCTTCATGGCAGTGCAAGATCAGAGCAAATCGGCGTTTGTAACTGAAGCATGGGTGTACTGTTACAGGGTAATGCCTTTTGGTTTAAAGAACGCTGGAGCGACTTTTCAAAGACTCGTCGTGAAAATGTTTTACCATCATATTGGAAAGTCAATGGAGGTGTACATAGACGACATGCTAGTCAAGAGTCTCAAGGCCGAAGAGCACGTGCGTCACTTAGATGAAGCATTCGCTATCATGAGAACATACAGGATGAAGCTGAACCCGAAAAAATGCACGTTCAGGGTAACAACAGGAAAGTTCTTGGGATATGTGGTCAATGAAAGAGGAATAGAAGCCAATCCAGACAAAATCAGGGCAGTACTGGATTTACTATCGCCTAGAACGGTGAAGGATGTGCAATGTTTGGTAGGCCGCTTGACGGCCCAAGGAATATTCATATCAACTTCTGCAGAAAAGAATTTACCTTTTTCAAGGTCATGAGAAAGAGCAAAAATTTCATTTGGGGGCCGGAGTGTGAGGAAGCTTTTCGGCAGATGAAAAAATACTTGGTGAGCCCACCGCTATTGGCCAAGACAGAGGAGAGCAAAATGTTATATTTGTACTTGGCAGTGTCTTCCCATGCCATAAGTACAGTCCTAATCAAAGAAAAAGGAACCCAACAGTTACCCACCCACTATGTAAGTAGAGTGTTGCAAGGGGTATAGAGGAACGATTTGGAGATAGAGCTGCTCACCTTGGCTATCGTGGCCACCGCACTAAAATTAATACCGTATTTTCAGTCTCATCCAATCATGATTGTAATAGATAAGCCACTAAAAAAGGTGCTAACAAGACCAGAAACCTCCGGCAGACTGGTGAAGTGGGCAATTGAACTCATTGAGTTTGGGTTGGAATTCAAACAAGAACCGCAATTAAAGCACATGCATTAGCAGATTTCATGGTCGATATATTGGAAAACAGTATGGCTGGCTCCATAAATTACATTTTTTCTATATCAGATCAGGCAGGAACTAGCCGGGCCTCTACCACATAGATGCTACATATAGAAGGATTCGCCACCAGTCATGGAAGAGGGGTTGGAATTCACCTCTTATCTCCAGATCACAAAGAATTTGAATTCGCCATTAGCCTGAATTACATGGTGACTAACAATGAGGCTGAATATGAAACGGTCATATCAGGAATCAAACTGGCGTTGGGGCTCAATGTTGAATATTTGGACGTGTTCACCGATTCGTTGTTGGTGGCGAATCAATTTTCAAAACATTATGAGATGAGAGAAGAGACGATGAAATTGTACACCGCCAAAGTCAAAGCACTGGCTAAACACTTCAGTTTCTTCGACATCACTGAGATCCCACGGGATGAAAACGGCAAGGCCGATGCGCTATAAAAAATTGACAATAGTTCTTCGGAGATTTTAGTAAGGAAGCAAGTTATGTTACTAGCCACGGACAAGCCTTCAATCGGAATATCGAAATATAACGGCACCGCTGCTAGAGTGGAATATATAATGTCGATTCAAGAAGATCCTTCTTGGAAGGACGAGATTATAAAATATCTACGAGAGGGGATACTCCCAACGGATTCGAATGTGTGTCGCAGAATGTGATACAAGGCTTACAGGTTCACAAGTCACAATGGAGAACTATACAAATGCTCATTCGAGGGCCCGCTGCTCTGTTGCCTGACTCCAACTCAGGCTGATTAAGTAATGAAAGAGATCCACGCTGGATGTTGCAGAAATCATTCTGGGGAAGGGCGTTGGCCAAACGAATTCTGCGCCAGGGATATTATAGGCCAACTTTACTAAAGGATGCAACAACTTTTTCGCGGCAATGTGATAGCTGTCAATACCATGCTCACCTTATTCCTAGGCCCGCGCAACCGCTTGATGTGGCGTGCCCCTTTGATTAATGGGTAATCGATATCGTGGGACCACTACCTGTGGGCAATGGACAAAAAAGATTTCTGGTGGTGGCAGTTGAATATTATACCAAGTGGGTCAAGGCAGAAGCTATGTCATCGATCACCGAAAAAAACATGATTGAATTTATTTGGAAAAATATCATATGCTGATTTGGAATTCCCAGATATATGGTATGTGATAATGGCACGCAATTCCTTGGCAAGGAGATCAAATCCTGGTTCGTAGGATTACGCATATTGCACAATGTGACTTCAGTTTATCATCCACAAGCAAATGGCCAAACGGAATCCACCAACAAAACATTGAAAGATTACCTTGAGAAGAGGATGAAAGATACCGGAAAAACCTGGCCAGAGGAGCTTTAAGGAATATTATGGGTGTATAAGACAACCCCGAGAACATCGACGGGTGAAACACATTTCGTTCTTGTTTACGGCACTAAGGCTGTTCTGCCCGCCGAAATAGGAATGACGACATACAGGATTCACGACTATGATCCCGAACAATCAACCCGCTTGCGTCGGATGTATCTGGACATGATAGGTACCACAAGGGAAGATGCGTACCAATGCACTGTTACTTTCAAAGAAGCAATGGCTAAAAGCTACGACAAAAGAGTCCAATTCCTAAACTTTGAGGTAGGAGATCTGGTACTCAGAAGCATAGCAGCAAAACAACACATCGGAAAATTTGAACCAAAATGGGAAGGACCCTTCAAGATCATACAAGCCAGTTCCCGAGGTTATTATTACTTAGAAACTATGCAGGGTGAAAAGCTAAAGCAACCTTGGAATGTGCAGCATCTTAGGCGTTACTATGCATAGGAGTAGAAACAATTGCGATCAAGAGCTAATAAACTATATGAACTACGAAGGCTTGAGTCCCACGCAAAGACTGGGAAACGTAGGCACCTCGGTAAGAAATCGAGCTCAACCCTTTCAAAATTATTAAATGTATCTATCTATGTAAATAGTGCAAGTGGAGTCTTATAGAAATGATGCTAAAGATCTCAAATGAGGAATCACAGAGTTCAGCAACAAGACTTAACCCCTCATGCACCGTAAAGCGTCATGACAGAGGTACATTTAGACCTAAGTAGTCGAACAAAAAATCACCCCTCATGCACCGCAAAGCGTCATGACAGAGGTAAGTTTGGCCCAAAGAGGTTGAACACAAATCACCCCTCATGCACCGCAAAACGTCATAACGGAGGTACGTTTGGCCCAAAGCGGTTGAACATAAATCATCCCTCATGCACCGCAAAGCGTCATGACGGAGGTACATTTGGCCCAAAGTGGTTGGACACAAAAAAATCACCCCTCATGCACTGCAAAGCGTCATGACGGAGGCAGGATTGCCCAAAGCAGCAGAATGCAAAGCTCACCCAAGAACACCACAAAGCATAATGACGGAGGTATGATTGCTCAAAGTGGCCGAATCCAAAAGGTTCAATAAAAGAATGCAATGTATTAAAATAAATATAAACTCAAAAATAGATAAATGGTTTTGAGAAAAAGATTAAAATCAGTAATAAATGTTAAACTATACATTAGTATAGATCAAAAGACTATGATGTCAAGCCACAAAGTCGGTCTCACAAGAGAACTGTTACAGAAGTGTCAAGCACGAATATAAATAAGCAAAAATGTCCTAATATCATCAAAATGATATATCTAAGTACTGCTACTCGGAGGACGACTGGGGGGACTCGGAACGAAGGACAAGACCAATCGAACGAGAAAAGTTGGCACAGTTCCCCTGGATCTGATCCTCTGTTAGCATAAGTTCATCTGCTTGCGCCCAACCTTCGGGCAATGCAATTTTATTTCCCTCCGAGATACCGCTCAATGCTCCGACAAGCCCATATCTGCTTGGAGAAATCAGGTTTTGCTCTTTGATTGTTTGTTCAGACACAATAGCCTCCGACGCAGTAGTTCTGACATCTCGAGAGGGATACATGCCAGGGGCACTATCATGGTCGGCCCTGGAAAAATTGGTACCTGTGGGGCCCTCTTTCCTTTATCCCATGCAGCAAATGCCAATTTCCGAGAGCCAATAGTCTTATCAGGACTCACCAGTAGTATCGTCGACCTAGTTGTGGTTAGGGCTGGAACTTTAGCGGGAGGAGGACTGTTCTCATCATCGCTATTCCACAAAACAGCCTAGAGGGCATCGCGAATCCGTCCAATTTCAGTACGAGAATCATCGGCACTGTCCAATTCCTTTTCTCCCAGCCTTAGAGATGGAATCATATCTAAAAGGCCAGACTCAGGTACACTACCGCCTTTACGATCACACCAAAGAGTGTAAAAGGGATCGCCAGGTTTTGGAGCACGAAACTCCTCTTCGTCATCGACGACGAGTTTTGAGATCTCCATCTTAGGACCACGTCTAATATCAAGCATATATTTTCGGAAACCCTCATTCAGATATCCGAGATGATCGGCTTGATCAATGCCAAGCTCCATGCTATATTTCATATCTGTGGCACCGCGAAGCAATTCGAGCATCTTGTAAACGCCACTTTCCATGAATGATATGGCAACATAACACCTATAGCTCCGAGATTCAAAATAGCGCACCTTGCTACATACATCAGCTAAAGCCTTTTTCGCACTAGCATTTGACGCTTTGAAAGAGGAATTCTCTCGCTTTAGGGAATCATTCTCTCTCTTGAAAGAAGCAATTTTAGCATGCAACGCGACATCGCTATCCTGAGCCTTCTTGGCAACTACCCTGCCTGATGGGCATCCTGAGCTGCTTTCACACTAATTCTCGCCAAATCCCTGGCGCGTACCAGCGCAGCACGACGACTTTTATCACTACTACGGATATGCTCATTCAGCTTGTCAATAACAGAATTATGCCTATCTTGCACCTCAATTAGACCACTATAATCCCGACACAACTTATACACCACTATCGTTATAACAGCAAAAAACAGACGCCCAAAGCGTGCTAAACCAAGATATCCGAGTTTATTCGCTACGGCACGACGATCCAGTTGTGGCCACAGACCCCTCATAATTTCTGCCGACTGCCCTTCTCGTAGCCGATATCCACCTAATGTGATGCTCAGAGACTCTAATTTCTCATCGTTTAGGAATTCATAGTTAATGAGGCTCCTAGGTGGAGCTAGCCTTGGATTGCCAGATGGTCGTGGTCATCTGCGGGGTGGAGAGGGAATCTCGCTGGTCTCTATGGCGGCTTCTCTTTCAACAATCTTTTTTTTGGCCGCCGTATACCAATTTTCACCCCTTCTTGGGAAGGACCATCTTCGGAAGAGCTTGTTTCGCGCCTAAACGTAGGATTTTCGACATTGAACCTAGCAAGATTCACAACAATTCTCTCATCAACCGCATCAATATCTTCCATCGATCTAATCTGAGAGTTCGTTTCAACTTTAACACGACCACCGACCGCAGTCGACGTCATTACCCATCTTCGAGGAACCAAATCCTCTTGTCTCTCAAAATTGCACACTACAGGCACTCGGGTGCCAGCACTAACCCCACCGAGCCTGTCGGTAGAACGATCACACAGTGACATGGTGCAATGACTTGCACCGCAGTTTTCGGATAAGCTCCCGGGAGCCTTAGCTGCAGGTTGAGTCCTTGTGGCAACTCCCGGGCACTCTTCAGCAAAAACATTATCAGACGACTGGCCCGCATTCGATACACTAGCTCTCTCATTTCTATTCTGAGTTGTGTATATATTCTCCGGAGACACAACTGATTTTTTCCAACTCTCGGTCTTTTTCTTCGCCATTATAGAACGAGAAAGTAGGGGAAGATCGCAAACTCCTTTAAGCAAAAAGCAAAATAGAATTTTTTTCTCAATATCGAACAACCTGGATTCGATACTAACTGATAGATCAAATTTTCCCAATT
The DNA here is from genome assembly GCA_948329865.1 of Linaria vulgaris. Classification (NCBI taxonomy): domain Eukaryota; kingdom Viridiplantae; phylum Streptophyta; class Magnoliopsida; order Lamiales; family Plantaginaceae; genus Linaria; species Linaria vulgaris. The sequence goes on from OX415254.1 coordinate 94,712,327, forward strand.
CGATGTTAGTCGATCGAATCCGGATGGTTCGATGTAGGCAGAGATGCGGACAAAAAGTCATCATTGGAAAGAAAAATGGAAATGAGCTGGAAATTTGGCCCTTATATAGCCCCACCGCCACCTCTCTCCAAAATTCGATATACATGTATCGAACGGAGCGAGTTCGATCGAACAACCAAGGTTCGATGTTGATTCTCAAGTAGATTGAATGGACCAAGTTCGATCTAATCGCAAATTCACTAATTTTTAGAATTCGTAATATATAATCAATAATGCGCGGTTTTGATGATCGATAATGTTTGGAACCCGGTCTCTGTTCAAGACCGCCCCCCAATCGAGGGCATGATTTCAGCATTATCAGAATAAAAAGCATAAAACGGCAAATCAAAAATACAATTCATAAGTTTGGAACCCGCCCTCTAATCGATACTCTCCCAAACTGGGGTGACTATATGATGGGGATATTTTAGGAGTGGCCTAATACTAATATCGGGCCGGCCCAAGGAGAAAGGACACTGCAAAAGCATATCGAACGGCCACGATTCAATATTAATCGTGTATCGAACGACCTCGATTCGATACTAACTGATAGATCGAGCTAGCTCAGTTCGATGCACATCAACCAGTCGCTATAGGGGCCCGCGGGACGGGGTCTATAAATACCCCGCCTCTTCGCCTTCTCAGATTCATTCAACACTCAGTACTTACACCAGTATATCGAACCGGCTCTGTCCGACACACTTTACTGTGCGATACTATATTCAGTTCGATATTGTCTGCTTTGACATTGACCAAGATCGAACAACAACTGTTCGAGATTCATGGTATCGAATCCACATCATTCGATACATCGCAGGTTCAAGCAGCAGTAGCATCGAACCACCACAATTCGATACACATAGATCGAATGCAATTGGTTCGATCGACCCAAGTTTTGTCTAAATATGATATCAAGAGTAATTCTCTACTTGTACTATACAGTAGGTGTTCCAGACCAAGTTAGTCCGTTCATTGTAATAAACTAGTATTATTTTGGCAATTGATTAATCCCTTGTAACGTTTTACGGAGTTTTGTTACCTAAACGAAATAAGACCAAAATAGGGACTTTCACGCTTCAGGATGAGAACCACAAATGAGGAGTTTAAACCCTAACTAATCTGCCATTTTTGAAGAAATTTTCCATAAAGTCAATGAAGTTCTCTTTAGAAAAATCCCAATATTCCTTCCAAAAGTTTAATTAAATCCACCAGGCCCTGGTAATTTGCACAAACTTAATATCATCGAGCATCGGTCGTTGCCACTGTGTTTCAGAGAAAACATTATGAAAATAATTTTTGGTCACTGCTCTTACCTCATTCACACTATCAACCCATCTGTTATCCACCTTAAGACCCCTAATCTCGTTTCTCTTTTTGTTCCCGTTGATGCACCTATAGAAGTAGCCTGAATTCTGATCCGCTTGTTTGAGCCAACTCCTTGCTTTCTGCGCCAAATACCTCTTATTGTATCGTATTTTACTCCAATTCGTACATAATAAGTTATAATTTCAATGCTTCTTTACTAGACGATTGTGTGTTTATGATCTACTAGCTAATACATTACGATTTTTACTTTTGTTTTTTGACGCACTACGTACTACATTTTACTGTATTGTGCATCAAAATTATTTATACTAGTAATAGTCGTATTAAATGTCGTATCTATTCATTATTTTAAAAAGGAAATTGTGTTACTGCACCTATACTAGTGTATCTTACAGTAAAGAACTCTTCATCTAGTTGCATCGCCGCATTTTGAAACGGCTAGATTTGTCCAGGAAGTGAAATATAATTATTCAGTCTGATTAATTATTAATGAACTAAGGGAAAATATAAACAGGATGGCTCATGAGTCATGAATTGCATGCTTGATGATCGTTATATATAGACTTATAGTTGAAATAGCAATAATAATTAAAATAAAGATATATAAATTTAACATATAATACTATAAGATATAAAAATCAATAGTAATTTGGGCCAAAACACTAAAGTGGGCTACGTATCTGATGTGGCTTCCCAAGCCCTAGCACCCTCAACCAATATATATACTATCAGCACTCTCTCTCTCTCTCTCTCTCTCTCTCTACATATATATATATATATATATATATATATATATATATATATATGATCACCAGTTCCCCATCCAATTACAATAGTCAAACTTGTTCTTGAAGAAATATGTTCAACATACCCTCTGATTGTCTCTCGCTGATATTCAGCCGGTTTCCGGCGGAGGAACTGCTAGAGTTCAGGCGCGTTTCCAAGGCGTGGTGCCGAATTATCGATGACCCTACGTTCATCAAATTGCATCTTCACTACCATCAAACTAATGACAGCGGTCAACATCTCCTCATCCGAAACAAGTCCGGCAACGATCTTTATTCCAGGTCCTTATTGGACTTCTTTGATTTCTCTGAACGCCACCGCCAAAACACCGTTCGGTCACGACCTGTTAATAAGACATTGACCCAACATGGCCTTTCCAATTTACATGCATTACCGGTACCCTCGTGCAATGGCCTGATTCTCACTCACGACGATGAAAAGATGATCTCGGTGTTGTGGAATCCTCTCATGGGAGAATTCCGTGAGTTGCCACCGTGTGTTGACTGTGTTATTAGTAACCCATTGGTGCCTGCACTGGCTAGCGGGCTTGGATATGATTCTGCTGCCGATGACTACAAGGTCGTGAAAATCTTTTCTACAATGGTGACTTCGGTTTACAGCCTGAAATCGAATTCTTGGAGGAGAATTGCGGATTTTCCTGGTAGGGTTCATGAGGTCGAACCTTTCCCATGTAACGGATGCTTTTTGAACGGAGCACTTCATTGGATTATTAATACACAAGGATCGAGAGGGGAGCCAGGAATAATTGCATTGGATCTTGGGACTGAAAATTACCGTGTGCTTTCACCCCTGCCCTTAGTTTTCCGGAACCTAAGTTCATGCTCATGGCTATGGATTAATCTCCGTTTGAATGAGTTGGATGGATGCTTATTTCTAAGTGGTTCCACGCATACTGATTTGGTAGGATGGATAATGCACGAGTATGGTAGTGAAGTAGATTCGTGGACAAAGGTGTTTTCATTTAAGGAAAAGACATTTTTCAAGCCCATAACTTATTTGAGAAGCAAACAGCTCATTCTTTTCAAAGGATCGAATGAGTTCTTCTGGCTCTCTGTTAAGGAACGGAAAAGTAAAATAGTTAAAATAAGCCCTGCCCGTGCCAATGTTACTTTTCAAGTTTTCACGGGAAGTCTTGTTCGAGTTCGACTAAATACTAATGATTGCGATGGCATAGTGGGAAGAAAGAGCACGAGCACTGATGATAGGTAAGTACCAATATTTAACTACCTTTTTATTTTTATTTTCAATTATTTGTAGCATTCTACTCTTTGATCGTTTTAACGATAAGTTATCCGATTAATTGGTGTTTCTTTTTGTTGGAAGCTCTGCTGCAAAAGGCACAGCAAGTAGAAAGAGGAAGAGAGATGATACTTGGTAAGATTCACAATCTATCTATAATATAACCTTAATTATACTTTTTCATCACGATTAGAATTCATTGAGGATCATCAGTATAATAATATTGGAACGTGCAGTAACTGAGTATGGCACTGATGAGCTATGATGGAAAATGTCATTTAATTATGCATACAATTACCGCCTTCAAATTGCCAAATCTTGTCACACTTTCTTCACTATCATTGCCATCTAACATTTAGATTTGTGCATAGCAACGATTTAGGCAAAGTGACCACGAACAAAATGACACAAATACCAGTATCCACGAATATTTATATCAAAAAATTATATATTTACATATGCAAGTTTACCGTTTTTGCAGGTTGAAGCTCGTTTTAAAGCACTACGATACCGTAAATGATCGAGATTGAAGCGTCTAGATTGTTTCTATAGCCTCAATACAAAAATATTAAATTTGGATGTTTCGAAGCGCGATATATGTTTAGAAGTTTTCATCAAGATCTCCCCTTATTGACATCAGGGGGCAATGGTATACTAAATTTTCAGCTGATATATAAATGTTACGCGCAGTTTCGATTTATCGAGTAATTTGCAAAATCCGACTTTCATGAACATTAGGATGATTTACTCAGAAGCTCAGGAATTCTCTTGTATCTTTTTCTCTGAAACCAAAATTAATATAGTTTATACTTTATATATATTAAGTCCAATTTAGAGTACAGAAGATGAAAGACGAAAAATTATTCAATATATAACAATCGTTTCTCGTAAGAGTTATTATATATGTATACTGTTGGTTTTGTCTGACTCCTTTATTCTTTAATATCATTCGATAGCTTTGTTTCATTCGAAAAATATATTGCTAATTTTGAATTGTATTTCAAGACTAAATTAAACTACCCTCTCTTTTCAATGCATCTATGTATATATATATATATATATATATATATATATATTCACATAGTGATTGCAGAAAACCAATGGACTAGTCAATATATAGTTAAGGACGAATTATAAAAAATGCCCGATAACTTTGGCCTTTAACTTGAAATGCTTAATTTTTCCAAACCTGCTGAAAATACACGTTAAGTTTTAAAAGTTCAACTAAAAATGCCCGAAATGAAATTTTCGGATAAAAAAGCCTACGTGGCTGCCTAATCAAAAAGTCGCGTTGCCTAATCAAAAAGCCGCGTTCACTGTTCACTATCTGAAAAACGCTTCTCCTTATATATATGTAACTAATGTATATATATGTTAATAATAATAAAGATATAAATATATATAATAATAATAAACAATTCAACCAAAAAAAAATTAAAAAATCATCATCATCATCTTCAGATCGCGACACCCCCCCCCAACACACTGCACCACTGCAACAGTGTCCCACCCTCCCCCCCGTCACCACTGCAACGCCCCCCCAGTCAGCTCGCCGTTGCAGCGGTGGCGGCGTCGACTGACGCCGTCGGATTTACATTTCGAAAACTCCGGCGGGGTGGTGGTACTCGAATCGGAAATCAGAACTCGAATCGAAAATCGAACTCCGACGGGTGGCGGTGCACTGTTCACCGTGAACAGTGAACATTGAACAGTGCACCGGCGGCTGCAGGGTGGGGGGGGGGGGTTGAGAAGATGATGACATTTTTTTTAATGTATTTTATTTTTATTTGTTTTTACATTTTTTAGAAATTTTTAGAAACGTTTTTTCGGACAAAAAAATCTTAGGTGTCAGGCGCGATTCTTTGATTCAGCAGCGCGCCTCTTTGATTCGGATGCCACGTCGGATAAAATGTCCGATTTTTTCAAATCGGGCATTTTTGTTAGAAAAGTTAGAACTTAACGAGCATTTTCAGTAGGTCTGGGAAAATCGGGCATTTCAAGTTAAATGCCAAACTTATCGGGCATTTTTGATAATTCGTCCTATAGTTAAATGATACTCGTTGCGCTGAAAACCGAAATGATTTGAAAAATATTTTATTTTGACATATAAAAACCGCAAAATTAATTGTTTTAAGGAAGTTTTGTATTCAATTCTTTTGGCCCCTTCAATTTTTTTTTTCATTTGACTTATTGTAACATTTATTTTCTTTTTGATCGCAGATGAATTTAATTAAAAAATCAAAGCTCAAGAATAATGAGTACAAGGCGTATACTGTACACAAAACACAGTTCATTCAAACACACTCGAAAGGGGAAATAGACCAAACTCAAAAGACTATGAAAAATCCTTATTTTTGGTTTTGAGCCAAAGCCATATCCTAAAGTCCAAAGTTTGCCACGTGTCGACGGCTGAATCTTTGAAAACCATGTCATTATGAAGGCTCCAGATTGACCAAAATTGTTATATAATTTTCAAATAATTGATCATTTGATTAGATCAAAGATTAACTTAATTAAACTCTATAGACAAGGACGGCCAAAGAAAAACTTTTACATTTCGCATGACTATCGAATATATGTTTACTCATTGTGGTTGAAATAGAAAGAGGTTAGACAACTCGAATTAGTTTACCAACAGTCGCTTTAGTAATTTAATTTAACTATCTTACATAAAATCTATTAGCTATTAGTGTTAACAATAAGGCCATAAGTTATTTAAGTGGGCTATACATACCCTCTCAAGCCCCTTAGTGCATCCCTCGCGCGCATGTCGTCAATTTCTTGTTCGGTGATTTAAGGTAGTTCTCAAAACTTGTACACGAGAAAAACGTTGGACGTGACATGTGCTTGTTCCCAAGAAATACTCAAGCGGGTTCCCGTAGAAGCTTTTTGTCATGTTCAGGTGTGTGTGCAACACGTTGGTGCCAAGTCATCAACGAACCAAGTCCATTAAGCTAGTGAGAGACCGAGGGTTATTGAGCTTTATTCCGTGCCCTTGGACTTCTTTTATTACTCTAAAAAAATATCAAGATAATGACTTGATGACCCGACGTTTCACATTTACTTGTTTTGTCAGTATTCAAATGAAGTGGTCTAATTCCAGTTCACCACAACAAAGTAATGAGTGTTCGGGTGTTGCGGAACCCCTTAACTGAGGAGTTTTGCAAGTTACCGTCGTCGGATCCTAGTCATTCAAGAGGTAGGCTGAGCGAGGTGCTCTTGTATGATTTCCTTGTTGATGACTACAAGGTTGTCAAAGTTGTGCCACTCAAGAATTCCAGATCTTTCTCTGAGGTCAAAGTAAGATTTTGGTTTATAGCTTGAAATCGAATTATTGATTCTCTTTTTCTGCGAGGACAATATTGGGGTTCTTTGAAAGGGGTATTGCGTTCGACGAGTTGTAATAGGCAAGAGAAGGAACAATTAATAGTGTTAGACCTTGAGACTAAAAACTATTGTGTGCTCTCACTGCCCTTAGTTCGGGGCGACCAGAATACACGTTATATCGTCGAAATGGGTTTTGTTGTGTTGGATGGATGCTTATGTCTAAGTTGGATGTGTTTGTTAGAGACTTACTTAGTTACCTTTGACATGGGTTTGGACGATTTATGTAGCTCTAGTAATTTTTAGAAATAAGTGTTGTGGCAAAAAAAAATTAAGTGTGCTCTATATATGTATAATCCTTGCAAGCCCCTTAGTGCATCCGCCATAGCCCTTATATCTAACAATTCTATTCCAATGATCGTCGTACTGATAGCAACACTCGTATGTAGTGAGACTTGTCAAAGAAAAACAATGTCAAATTTCTTATATGACTGCTTATGAGAAATACTTGGTCGAGTGCCTGCAAAGCATTTGCTACGATTTAGGTCGTTTTGGCCGTGGTGCCAAATCATCGACGACCTTAAATTCGTCAAACTCTATCTTCACCATTAAATCAGGAGGGATCAATTGATAATCAGAAAGTGGGGAAAATGTGGACATAATGTTCTTTATAATTGTGTTTTTTTTTTCAAATATTCTAAAATCGAGATAAAACTATTTTATAAGCAGCTGTCGATTCATTAATTGAACATGGCCTTTCTCGTTTAGCATTCTTCCCGATATCCACATGTAATGACCTAATTTTCATTCATAGCCACAACAAACAAAAGAACATATGGGTGGTGTGGAATCCCCTTACCAATAAGTTGTGCAGATTGCTTCTGTCCATTTCTAGTAACATGGTAGGTAAAGGAGGTCGTGGGCTTAGCCGGGTTTGATCCTAACACTGACGATGTCAAGGTGGTCAGAATTGAGAATTTTCGGGAGTGCAACATGATACACTACACCCCTCTTCCACAAAAATATGGGTCCATGAGGTTTGAAAAACTCTGAGATTTCCTCAATTTATGGTAATACAGAAAACAACAAAAGTTTCGTGGAAACATTGGAATATCCAAGATGCGAATGTGACCTCTTTTCATTTACTCTTAAGAAACGAAAAAAAAATGGTCATTCATACCTATGGATTGGAAATTGCATGTTATGCTTTAATCTTCATCTATATCTTGCAACGAATACTTTAAGCCATCTTATGCATGTACTCTATATTTTTTGTATGGTATCTAACCCTGGTTCTTCAATGCATAATATTTTTGTGATTTCTATGCTACACATGTTTTTATTTAGTGAATATTTTGAATTGTGAATTTAGAATCTACTAATACGTACGTTGCAATATTATTTTTTTGACTCACTATCGGTTAAACTTTATGGTATTATTTATCGGAATTACTTATGAAAGTGCAAGGTGTTCAGTCAATGTTACTTTAACATTGAAATCTCTAATGTTAGCTTAACATAGGGTTAATGAAATGTTAAGATAACATTGATCTTGAAATGTTACTTTAACACTGAATCCTAAAACACTTTTACTATCTTGGTTTTGATGATATGTTTTGATATTAGTTTTGCCTTTATTCACCTTTAATCTAGTTCCACAATTTTGGTTGACTTTGTATATTTCAGGATCAAGCTTAAACATAAGCTAAGGAAAGAGGTTTCCTTGTTCAAGATGTTTCCTTATTAGCCGAGCGCGTTTCTAAAGAAGGAAAGTATTGGAGTTCAGATGCAACTGGAAAACTTTCCAGGATGATCTCCAAATTTAAGAATGTGACTTTCCTAATTAAAACCCAATCTAATTATGGGAACATTATTCAAGAAGGAGTCGAGAACAAAGAAAATGGAGTTCAAGAAGGAAGGTTGAAGACATACCAAACCGTGTACAACGTACCTTGAAGATCAAGTCTCAAGAATACTATAAAGGGATGAAGTACATTAAGACAAAAACAAGACAATAGACCTAAAGAACCTGAGTGATTGGATCAATTATTGTGTAGATTTTGTCTTGGTTTATCGAGGTTTAAGATTAACAAGTTAAGTCTAGTTTCTAGAGTAGAGGAGTTGATCTTTGTTTGCTCGATTGACTTCGATCAACTTGAGAGTGTGGACTTAAGAGTTGTGAGAAACGTTTTGTTAAAATCATTATTCATAGTGGTTATTTCGCCTAGGCTAGGAAGATTATAACTATTTATAATCTTCTGAAAGAAATCTAATTATGTTCTTTATTTCCGCCGCACATGTTGCGTCAAGTAGATTAACTAAGGTCAGTGTTAAGGTAACATCAGCTTAACATTGTGCCAATAAAGTGTCATTCCCGATCCACACAATCTCAATTGGTGTCAGAGCCAAACACTAATTTCATTGGTGCTTAGAATTGACGCTACGTGATGGACAACGTCAATCCAAACAACAACAGGTTACCAGTTTTGGACGGCTCCAATTAGGCATTCTGGAATATCAGAATCATTACTCACATCAAGTCCATTGATATACGAGTATGGTAAGCTGTGATCAACGATTATTTACCTCCTACATATGTAAGGGATGCAGACAATGATCTACTGCCTAAACTAGAATCAGAATGGACATCAGCCGAGGCAAGTCTCTATAACTTTAATGAAAAAACTCTTAATGCTATATGCAGTTGGGTTAATCATCATATGTTCAAGCTGGTTCAAAACTGTATTAAAGCTAAACATGCTTGGGATATTCTTGAACTTCACATTGAAGGAGATGTTGCTGTAAAACAATCAAAACATAGACAACTTCTCCATACTTTTGAAAAACTCGAGACGGGTAAGGATGAAAGCATGGATAGTTACATTGAAAAGATTATTGATATTGCAAATCAATGTGAGAATCTAGGTTTTTCCATGAAAAACTAAGAGATGGTTTACAAAGCTTACAAAACACTGTCTTCAAAGTTTGTTGCCAAGAAAGTTGCTATAGGAGAATCTAGAAACATTGCTCAGTTAGATTTCCAAGTTCTACTAAACACTCTTAGGGAATTTGAATTGGACAATGACTTTAAACCAAGTAAACAAAAAAAAAAATGTTGCTTTAGTATGTTCTAATTCAGGGAACAATAAAAGTGATGAGGAGGCTGAATTAATTTCTTCAAAATATGATAACATTACCAAGAAGCTTAACAAACTAAACCTGAAAGGTAAATCAAAGGAAAGAAACTCTGGTAATGCATCATCAGATACATTGCTTTTTGAGACTACTCCTCAAGATATTGAAAAGTTGAAAACTATTCAATGTTATGAATACAAAGTTTGGGGTCATATGACTGTTGAATGTACTAATACTCTTCGAAACAGAGGTTCTTCTCATTGGGTTTGTGTATATGATTTTAATGAAGATTTCAGCCCTAGATCAAGTGTTGATGATGAACATACAAAGGAGATTCACACTGTTGCACTATTCACTCAAATCGAATAGACAAAAGATTTTTTTTGGAACTGCAATGAATCTCAATGTTACTATAACATTCGAAAACCGTTACATGAACATGAGATTTTCTTTGGAGATTGGAATGAATACGATTCTTGTAATTATTCAAATGTCTTGTCTGATACTGAAGAATCTAACTTTGATTATTTTCATGGCACAATTGATCTAGATGAAGAATACTTCTTTGAAGGAGAGATCATTAAATATCTGAAATCTACCTATCAAAAACTACTGCTGGAGAATCACAAGCTCACCAAAAGTGATAAAGTCTTGAAGGAAGAGAATGTAAGCCTAAGGAGATTCTAAATTGTATGAAAAAAACCTTAACAAAAGAAAGGCTGAAATACATGAGGTAAAGGTAATATTTGAAAAAAACTGAGCAAATCATAGCAAAATGGAACTCAGGTACTTTCAAACTTGATGAGGTACTGAGTATGAGAAATCAAGGCACAAATGATCTGGGGTATTTTGAGAAACCTACCTCTAAAGTTGTTACAGAGGTAACATTTTTTTTAATTCATAAAAAAAAATTGTTACCTCTGTTTATCTAAAAGCAGGTTTTGTCAAGGAAAGTAAAAGATTGAGTTGTGTAATTCCTACCAACATGAACAAAAGACTACTTATATCTGTCAATACTGTATTCAACCTGGCCACATTAAACTATTTCAAAAAATCTAAAAAAGTGTTAGAAAAGAAAACAATTGATAATTGCAGTACTGTTGTTAAAAGGGAAAAAATCAGAAACCTATCCATCGTTTGCCCGCTTTTGCACTTTCCTATCCAACGTTTCATTTTTTACACTTTGCTATCCAATGTTTCATTCCGGTAACACTTTCCTATCCAACCTTTGTTTCCGACCTATTTTCTCCCAAAAACATCACTTTTTGACGAAATGACGCATCGCTGACGTCATTAAGAGGGGTATTTTCGGTACATCACTGTTTATTTGTTTAAAAATTAAATAAATTAACATATAAAGTCTTTGGTACAATCACGCGGCATTTTCTCAAATCACCCGCCTATTTCCGAAACCCTAATTTCCATAATCGAAAGCAAATCCACAAAATCGAAGCTCAATCTCTTGTTTTCCACTCGATCGACAGAATCTTACAATGGTGTGGAGAGTTAGAACAGTCGTTGACGTTATTCCTGACGGTCAACTTACACCCGATTATGGTAAGAATGCCCAAACCCTAAATTTAATTTATTTCTTTGTTTGGAGTTACATTTCGTCGTGTGTTCCTCCATTTGGCTGTATGTGAGGGAATAGTTTATGTGTGGTCCTCCATTTCGTCATGTTCTTTTTTCCTTTTTAGATGTTACTCTAACTTGTGTGTTTGTGTGATAAGTTAGTTTAAGTGTGTATGTTAACAGGTTTGGAATTATTCCCTATTTAACAGAAGATATTTATATTGGGTTGGAACGCCCTGCCCGTGATTCAAAAACAACAATGGATGGAAATAATTGGAAATAACAAGGGATGCAAGAATATTCCTTCCTTTATTCACTGAACTTTTCCTCCTTTTATCTTTGTATGAATGTGTCAAGTTGTCCTTCTTCTATTGATCAGCTCCCTTTATATAGACTTTGGTAGGGGCAAGTGTCATTGTGCATGTGCTTTAGTAAAGACAGGTGTCGTTATATTGATACAGGTGTAAAAATGAGGATAAGGTTTATCTTTTAGTCTACTGGACGCTGACTAGACCAATCTTTATGTCTTACGATGGCTCCGAGGATCTCCGATGAATGATTGTTTTGGGGGCGCTACTCTTCCGAGGGGCTATGCTGTTGTTGATAAATAATTAGGATGCTCGTCCGGGGGTATCATGCTTTAGCATAAGTGTATTCGGGAGTAGGGACTGTTGTATATGCCTTCCGAGGGGTTTTATTTCTCTTTCTTGACTCGGGTCCGTTCTTCAATGATCTGGGGTGATCTCCGATGGCGTAATGTGATCTCTGATGGCGTAATGTGATCTCTGATGATGTAATGTGATCTCTGATGACGTAATGTGATCTCCGAGGGCGTAATGTGATCTCCGAGGGCTTGATTTACTCTGCTTGAAATGGTATTTTCTTGTCTTAGTCCTCGGAATATATTATCTAGGTGCTCTGTTATCCTTTTCCTGGGTTTTCTCTGAGAATATGTCCTCGGGTGACGGTCCGAGGGTTGGTCATGTTGAGGAGTGTTCAGCAAGGAAGTTTTCTTGTAAGTTCGTGGGACTCGGGGTCCGTTGTGGTCCCTCTTGGCGCATTGGTGGATATCGGAGTCGCGCGGATCCACCGGAGTTTGCTCTTTTTCCGATGCCGCGTTGATATCTGTTTTTTACTCACCATTTGACTTTCCAAGGGACGCTTATGTTCCTCCTCGTGTGCTCCTTTGTGCCTTCTTATGTCAGTGACCGAGGGGTAGGGCAACATCCGATGGGGCCTCCTTATTAGGAGTGGGTACATCTCATTGGAAGTACTCGTGACAATTGTATTGTCCATTTATTAATTCCCTTGATTAGGATTAACCTTCTTCTTTCCCTTTTATTTAGTTTTATGGTTAACAGTGTATATGTATGTCAATATAATACTAAATAATTTTTGTCTATATTCAGCTGGAGCTAGAGATGACCCATTCACCATAATATTGCATCATTCTGGCAAATTAATGAATTTGGGGAAATGGGGTTATCTAGAGGGACAAATGAGCTATATAGACTGGTGCACTGAGGATGAAATGTCCAGGCTAAAGATACTGGATATGGTGAAAGAAGTGGGTGTTAAAACAGAGGGTTGTGTGGTGAAAATATGTTACCTTCGAGATTCTGCTCCAGGCGAGTATATTGAAGTAGGTACTGATAATGAGGCACTGGATATGGCACTCTTTGCATCTACAAGGAAATCAGTAGATGTATATGTTCTCATCTAGGTTGCATGGATACGGATACGAGTATCGGTATCTGCTGGATACGGATACGTGGATACGATCTTTTTAAAATTTACAAGATACGATACGAATGCGATACGTCAAATATTTAATATCAATAATTATATATAAAGATATAATTTAAATAAAAATATCAAATAATATTATATTTAATCACTTGCACAACCATTAGTCACATAATATTGTGAAGCATATCAAAGCTTTGTGTGTTGTTTTTATTTTGGTTTGAAATAATGGGTTTTCACGATTTTATATTTAAGTTTATGAAAAGATATTGCAATTTGGTTCTTGTTCGGCCTTTTCTAGTTAAAGAAAACTACCACACTACTCTTATAAATTGCTGATACATATCGGATACTTATCGATACACTTCACAGCATATCCGATACGTATATCCATCTTTTTAAATTATCTTTAATGTAGGATACGTCATGTGGCGTATCCGATACGTATCCAAAGAGTATCAGGAGAGTATCGGTATCCGATACATATCCGACACTGACCGACCATTTTTCTGGAGTATCCATGCATCATAGGTTCTCATAGATGAGGTAAATGATACTCAATCATAGAGTAAATTGCCTAATCTTCCTCCAATGAGTGAAGGGATGGATTATATTGGTGATAACAATAGAGGTGCCAATGTTGGTGAAGAGGATAGGTTTGTAGAAGGTCTTGTAGAGAGTGATGATGATGATGATGATGATGAACGACATGATGTAGAAGATGTAGCAATTCTGTTAAGAGATATGGCCACCAGAAAAGTGAGAGCAAGTGATATACCAAACTCTTCAAGTGCCCCCCCCCCAACTGAATCAAGAAGCCAGAGACATATACCTCAATGCTTAAGAGACAATACAAGTCCACTGTTGGAATCTATAGTTGATATAGTGGACAGTGATGATAGTGATGGTGAAGTCTCATGTGGTGATGACTCTGAATTTTCAGATGATCTGAATGACAGTGACAATGATGCAGGTGATGATGAATATATTAGGAGTGCTAGTCAGACAGTGGGGTATGAGGAGGAAGAAGTTGTTGCACCACCTGAATTTGTTTCAAATGATGATGGAGTTGGAAGCTCTAGCAGACCAGCTCATGTGCAAGATGGGGTAGAAAGTAATTCAGACAAAAGGAAAGGAAAGGAAAAAAGTGACAGGAAGGAAACCACAAAAGCCAATACCACAGAGACATTCACACCAAGGTCATCCAATTTTCAATCAATTACTTGACATGCATTGTGTCACATTTGAGCTAGGGATGCAGTTTGCAACAACTGAAATGTTGAGGGATGCAATAGTTCATTTCTCAATCGAGCAGGGGAGGTCTATCACGTTTCCTATCAATTGTCAGTTGAAGGTCCAAGCAAAGTGTGCACAAGCCAGCTGTAAATGGGAGCTATATGCTTCAAGACCAAACAAGGAAGACACAATGAGGATTAAGACCCTTAAGGAACCCCATGAATGTGCCAGACAGGACAAGGTCAAACAAGCAACTACCAGATCTTTGAGAAAGAAATATCATGCAAAGATAAGTAGTGATCCAAATTGGCCTGCTAGCTCCATGCTAGCTATTGCTAAAATGGATTGTGGTATAGACTTCCACATATGTCAAATGTACAGAACTAAGAAGATGTTATTTGCTGATGATCATGGAACTGAAGCAAACCAATATTCCTTGCTATGGAGTTATGCAGAAGAGATCACGAGGACTAATCCAGGGACTACTGTTAAGTTGAAGTGTAAAGTGATGGGTGAGGTGTGTAAGTTCAAAAGAATATACATATGCTGGGATGCTTTGAAGAAGGGCTTTCTTAGTGGATGCAGGCCCATTATATGCTTGGATGGGACACATCTCAAGACAATAAATGGAGGTATACTATTGACTGCTGTTGGTGCTGATGCTAATAACTGCACATATCCCATTGCATATGCAATGGTTGAGAAGGAGAGGAAAAAATCATGGTATTGGTTTCTGAGAATTCCTGTGGATGATTTGAATATAACTAACAGTTTTCATTGGACTGTTATGAGTGACAAACAGAAAGGGTTGGTTGATGCTGTTCATGAGTTGTTGCCTAACTGTGAGCATAGGTTCTGTGTTTTGCACTTGTGGGCAAATTTGAAAAAGGAGCATCCAGGTCTTGCAATGAAGAATATACTTTGGGATGCTGCAAGAGCTGGTAGAGTATGTGATTTCAACAAGATCGTGGCTTTGCTATAAAAGAGGAATGTCAAAGCATACGATTGGTTAGCAAGCAAGCCTCCAACTCAGTGGTCTAGAGCATTCTTTAGAACACATTGCAAAAGTGATCTTTTGTTGAATAACATGTCTGAGAGCTTCAATGCCTCAATTGCTAAAGCCAGGGGTATGCCAATCATTGACATGTTGGAATCTATCAGAAGAACCCTTATGAAGAGGACATGTATCAGGAATATTGCGATAAACAAGAGCAACAAGGATATTACTCCTAAGGTTTGGGATATTCTTGATAAGATTAGAGCGAAGTCTGGAGGTTACATGGCGCACTGGAATGGGAATTTTGAGTTTGAGGTTGAGGCACCTTACAGTGATACTTTTGTTGTGCACTTGGAGCAGAAGACATGTACATGTATGAAGTGGGATTTGACAGGTATTCCTTGTATTCATGCCTGTGCTGCAATGAGACACATGAGTTGGAAGCCAGAAGAGCACATTCATGCTTATTACTCAAATGAGACCTATCTAAGGACTTACAGCAACTACATGTCTCCTACATGTTTCAAACCTCCTGCTGCAAGTAAAAAAATTGGCACTCGAAAAAGAACAAGAAATATGATGTTTGTTAGTACTGCAGAAGATAGTACTAACTAATGGTTATGTATAATGTACATTATTTCTTGCTCTTTTGAATAGTGGTTGATAATGTCATGGTATTGAATATCGATTCCACTTCCTGTTGTTGTTCTTGGTATTGCATGGATATTTAATGCAATATGTTATACAAAATACTGTCTAAACAATATATATATAATTGCACTCGACTATATATACTTTGATGACATTTTACAGTTTACGGTCCAACGTCTGCCCGATATTACAGTTTACGATCCAACGTTTAAAAAATATACACTTTCTTATCTAACCTTTAAAATAACTAACACGCGACGATATAAACTTTGTGAATTATTCCATTATCAATTCTGAATCACAACATTATATTTCTTTCCTTTTTTATGATAAGAATCCGTTAAAAACGCAGCTGCCAATTATCCCATCCTAAATTCTAGATCACATCATTATATTTGTTTCCTTTTTTTTGATAAGAAGCCGAATCAACACAGCTGATCATTAATAATTCCATCATCAATTTTGAACGCAACCATTAATTATTTGTTTCCTTTTTTTTTTATCCAAATCCTATATCAACGCAGGATATCACGTATACCAACAACTGAATGATGTCACCCAACTTTGAAAAGCCTCAATTTCCTTAATTTGTATTTATGTGGTAGCTCAACTACCAATTATCTCGAGAAGATCATAAACTTAAAACCTGATTAGACCTCTGCAAAATCGAAACCGTAGGATCAATACTGAACCGGTGAGATGCATTAATTCAACAGACGAAAAACCTAGCATTTAAATAACACTCATCAACTCGAAAAGACGCATGAAATCAAACCCTCAAAAGAAATTCTTCACTTCTCTCTTCTGGCAAAAGAATCTCTTCACTTCTCTCTTCTGTCAACAAAAAAACTCTTGACATCTCTCTTCTCTTTCAGAAAAATTCTCCATGGAAAACGTTTATCAATCATCCCTAAAGAACTCCTACAACGAGGTAACCGGATACCTCCCCAGAATATTCCTCAACTTTGATGACTTTTCCGTCGTCGAAGAATTGGTTCTTATGGAAGAACTTAGTCGCCGTGTCCAGTTTGAAATTACCTATACCGAGGCTATGATGCAGCGAGTTTACGAGGAAATTGCTGATGTTTTCACAGGGAGGAGGGGAGTTGTAGTTAAACCGATGGAGATTTTGGACCGTCTGCGGATAATGCAGACGTGATTTGAACTATTCACCGAGTTCTATGGAAAACCAGGGGTCACCTACAACCGCAGGACAGGGGTTGTGAAGACAAACTCTGTCTATGACCCTCTCTTCAAAAATGTAAGATCTTCTCCTGAACTTCGTATATTATGATATTTCACGAAACTAATATTTGTTGCACCCCTTATGCAACCTTCGAATATGGAGAAGAGATTTGCAGCAGAGGGGTTTGTGAACTACAACGTAATGGACTACTACTTCCGCATCAAGAAGCTTCCCATCCCACCCATTAGGATCGTGACAAGATTCGAAGTAGAATATGGCATGATTCCCGTATAGTATATTTTGTAATCATTGTTTACCCCCCCCCCCCCCTTATACCCTTTTTTGTCAAGGGTTTATTTTGTTTTTGTGGGGATTTGTTAAGAATTTATGTTATTTTCTTATGTTTCAGTTTAATGCAGTTTTTAGTCAACAAATGCATAACGTTAAAAATCTCGAAATCAGATAACAAATGCCTAATTAATAACGTCAACAAAAACCTCTGTTTCAGCAGACTATAATCTCGAAATCAGATAACAAAAGGCTAGTTAAACAAGTTGTAGTGCAATACAAAAAATAGGAAACAGCAAACGACTATCAATAATTTCCTATTTTTGGACTCTAAATTACTAGCACGCTGTTGAAGCTTCTTCATCAGCTTCTTATTCTCCAACTCCAAGTCAGTGTTCTTCTGCTGCATGTTAGGTTCAATGTTTCCCTTTTCGAATTCCTTCAGTTTGGCTTCAGCCTTTTCGATTCTTCTCCTCAACATCGGTATAACCTCTCGTGCACAATGACAAAGTGGTTCATCAACCCAGAACCACAACCCACATCCTTTGGATTCCTTGTAACATTTCGTAAATCGACGACCCGGATTTTTATCGGTTAGGGAGAGTTGGGTAACCGCTGGAAACCCGCACTTGCAATGAAAATTTTCCGTAACAGTAGTCTCTGACATTACTCGATTATGATTGTGGCGTTAATTTGGTGATTTTGTTGCTAATTTTCGCTTAGGAATTTTTAGGGTTCGTCAGAAACAACAATTTGGGGCAGACATATGTTAAAAGTTGGTTTTAAAATGTTTTTGAATGAGTTAGCCGTTGAAAACAGTGATGTACTGAAAATACCCCTCTTAATGACGTCAGCGATGCGTCATTTCGTCAAAAAGTGACGTTTTTGGGAGAAAATAGGTCGAAAACAAAGGTTGGATAGGAAAATGTTATCGGAATGAAACGTTGGATATCAAAGTGTAAAAAATAAAACGTTGGATAGGAAAGTGCAAAAGCGGGCAAACGTTGGATAGGTTTCTGATTTTTTCCCTTGTTAAAACAACATCTAATCCCGATGTTATCACAACATTAGGTAGTAAAGCTGCTGGACAGAAAAGTAGGACTTGGATTGAAAAACCAAAAACTCCCAAGATTAAAATTGTTTGCAATGTTGTTTTCTCTGCTGTGTACTCTAACCTTGCAAGTAAGCAGTACTTTGACAGTGGATGCTCAAAACACATGACTGATAAGAAGGATAATCTAACAAGAGTGATTCTCTTAACTTCTGGAACTGTCACATGTGGAGGAGGCAGCAAGGGAAACATTATTGGAAAAAGAGTTCTGAATGTTGAAGGATTTCCACCACGCAAGGATGTGTTGTTGGTTGAAGGATTGAAAGCAAATTTAAGCAGCATTAGTCAATTGTGTGATGACAACTTGCTAGTTATTTTTGATAAAAGTTCATGTTATGTGTTTGATTCTACCAATGTCTGTGTTATGACAGGTACAAGATCAAAACTTGCAAAAGATGAAGTAGAATGCTTTCATGCTAAGATTCATGAATCTGTTATCTGGCACAAGACCCTTGGACATGTGCATTACAGAAATCTTGAGAAGCTACAGAAGTTGGATGATGTTAGAGGACTAAAAGTTGTCAAGCCCATGTAAACTTGTTTGTGGAGACTGCCTAAAAGGTAAACAAACTAAAGCTGTTCATACACCAGTTCAAGTACAAGGTACAATCTCTAGAATTCACAAGTGTTTTGAATTGTTGCATATGGATCTTATAGGTCCTATTGAGGTTAGTAGCCTTGATGGTAAGAGGTATGCTTTTGTTATTGTTGATGATTTCTCTAGATATACATGGGTTAGATTTTTGAAAGAATAGTTAGAAGCATTTAACAACTTTAAGATTTTGCATGCTAGCATCAAGAGCCTCTATGGCATTCTGTGAATGAAATTAGGTCAGATCATGTAAGAGAATTTGTGAATGTGAAGTTTTCTGAATTTTGTGAGTTAAATGTAATCTTCCATGAGTATTATGCACCTAAGACACCTCAGTAGAATGGCATTGTTGAGAGAAATAATAGAATTCTTCAAGAGATGGCTAGAGTAATGTTAAATGCTAGAAAGATATCTAAGAGACTTTGGGCTGAAGCCTTGAATAGTGCATGTCATATTAGCAATAGTGTATCTTAGACCTAGAACTACTATGATACCATATGAACTCTTGAAGGGTGTGAAACCAAATGTTGCACATTTTCATGAATTTGGATGTGACTGCTATTTGTTGAATGATAAAGATTATTTGAGCAAGTTTGATCCAAAGGGTGAAAAAGTGTATTTTTGTTGAATACTCTCCAAACAGTGCTACCTTTAGGATTTACAACCCTAGGCTACATACTGTGCAAGAATCAGTTAATGTGGTGTTTGATGATTTGACTGTTGATGCAGTTACTGAAGAACAACCTGTTTATGATGTTATTCCAACATTGAAAATAAATAATGTTACACAACATCTATCATTGGAGCTGAAGAAGCTGAAATTAAGACTGAGCCCAATTTTGACTTAACACCGGCAAGATCCAATGCTAGGACAACGTCTGCATAGCCTGATTCTGATGAAGAAACTGTTTCTGAATCTAGAAGAGATGCCCCTACTAAAATTCACAAGAATCATCCAGGTACTCAAGTGACAAGTCAAATCTCCGAGTGCATGAGGACACGCAATAAAGAAAGGTTAAATTACAAGGATATGGTAAGTTTGTGTGTCCGATGTCTACTACATGTACTGTTGAGAATGCTTCATGTTTTGTGTCTTCTATTGAATCTAAAAATGTGAATGAAGCTTTTACAGATAGTCACTGAATCAATGTTATGCAAGATGAGCTATCACAATTCACCAAAAATAAAGTCTGGAATCTTGTACCTAGGCCTTGAAATGTGAATGTTATAGGGAAAAAAATGGATTTTCAAGAACAAAAGTGATGAAAATGGTGTGATTATAAGAAACAAAGCTAGGTTGGTAGCACAAGGTTATACACATGTAGAGGGTACAAATTTTGATGAGACATTTGCACATGTAGCTAGAATTGAATCTATTAGATTATTACTTATTGTTGCTTGCTGTCTTAAAATAAAATTCTATCATATGGATGTTAAAAGAGATTTCCTAAATGGTTTGATTGATAAAGAATATTGAGATATATCTTTAGAAGTCAATCTTTAGGCATTTGGTACTCATTTGATACTAACGCTAATCTTGTGGGTTTTAGTGATTCTGATTGAGCAGGTGACTTAAATGACAAAAAATGCACAAATGGGGACTGTTTTATTTGGAAAATAATATGGTTTCATGGTATAGCAGAAAATAGAATTGTGTGTCATTATCTACAGTTGTGTTACCTATCTTGAATGGCTTAAACACATATTGTTGGACTATGAGTTGGATAGTGAAACTTTTCTAATGTTTTGTGACAATCTAAGTGCCATAAGTATTGAAATTGTAGGACCGTGGATTGACACAACACTAATTGAGAGTTAAGCTGGAATTGCCTTAACTCTATTTTGATCTTCTTGATAATAATAATGTGCAGCGGAAGTAAGAACACAAGAAGATATAATTTTAAGAAGTTTTCAATATAATTAAAAACTTCCGAGCCTTAGGCGAAATAACCATAAAGGTTTTATCAAAAACGTTCCTCACAACAATTCACTCACGCTCTTTGTTGATCGGACTCAACGAAGCAGACAAGTAAGAACTACTTAACTTCTATGGACTAGACTTAAGCAGTTGATACAAAAACTTCGCAAAACAAAATGAAGACAATACAAAGAATAATTAATCCCTTGGATTATTGGCACGATTGTCTTGTCTTCATCTTGATGAACTTCACATCTTTATAGATTTCTTGAGTCTTGAACGCCAAGATGTGTTGTTCACAGTTTTGGTAACTCTTGTTGTTTCCTTGTTGAATATTGCCTTCTTTGTGAACTTCATATCTTTCCAGAGAATCGTGTTTCCATTGTTACTGATTTAACAAGGCAACACATCTTCTTCAATTCGCAGAATCTTGGAAAGAATCACAGTTGCAGAGAATCCAATATTGTTTCCTTCTTTTGAAACCGTGTGAGTTGACTATTCAACTTAGCTTGAATTATGGAAACTTCAAGTAAGGAATCTTCCAAAGCTCTTCCTTATGTTTAAGATACTTTCCTGGACATAAACATAAACAACTAAAACCGTGGAACTTGATTAATAGGTGAATAAAGGCAAAACTTAATTTTGGCAACTAAAGAACAGTTTTCACAAAAGCTCTCGGCTTTCAATGTTATCCAATGTTAACCCAACATCGTCTAACATTGCACCGTCTAACATTGATTCCAGAAAACCTGCACTTTCAATCTCCCCATTTTTGCCTTTCTTCACAAAACCAATACCTGTTCCAATCAAGTCTTATATCCAGAAAGTTATAATCAACAAGAAACAAATTAAACTACCAAACTGCTCCCCCTTAATACAAGATATCATAATCAAAGTTAATTTAACAAAGACATGAATAAAGGTCATCACTACAACCACATATGTACATATGTTCAGACCTCAACATTCATCAATGTTGCCTCAACATTGAAACCAGTAAGTTTCCTGCATAAAGGTTAACAATAAGAACAGTTCAAAAAGTTCCTTCACAAGGAATAGCAGTTAAGAACAATTAGAGCAGTTCATCAGTAGTACTTAGAGTTACAGGCCATAGCTAGATATCAAGGACAAGCCCCTTGATCAAATAAAACCAAGATAGAGATTAATGTACCAGCAGTTCAAAGATATTAGCAGTTCATAGGAAACAAAACAAAAACAAGAAGACAAAAATTAAAATTGGAACTACTCTCCCCCTTTTTGTGAAGAAGGGAGGTCCTCCAAATTTTTCACAATGTCCTCCAGTTCTTTGAGGTGTTCCTTCCTCTCTTCGATCTCCCTCTGAGTGTCAGCAATCTGCCCCTATACCAATTCAGCATATGATCCACAAAAGCAGAATTGATAACCAAGCAATCCTCTTCTTTGGACATTGGCACTGAAGTTCCAGCAAACTCCTTAGCCCTTTTCTGCTCAGTCCTTGGTCTCACCACTCCTTGTGGATTCCATGGAAGGTCTCTCACCCTTGATCCAGACAAGTAGCTTGGGAGAATAGTTAATTCTGAATCATTCTTCCTCCAGCCCATAGTGACACTTGTCTTCAATCCTTGACTGCCAAGGATTTTGCAGATGAGTGAGGGATAGGGTAGCATCCCATTCTTCCTTCCAGCAACTTCAGACATAGACTTCAAAATCCTCTCCCCCATATTTACAGCTAGCCCATTTTTGATTTTGTACACCAAGATTGCTGATTCCTTGGTAAGTACAGTCACATTCTTGCTTGGGAGCCAGTTGAAGCAAGCTATCTTGTGCAAGACAGCACTCAGGGAGGTGAGTTTTGTGGTTGGCAGAGCATCTCTCCAGATTTTGACCAACCCTCCAGTCAAGTCCTCAATTACATCATCATAATAGGGGTCCTCAGATTCATCAGTAGTAGGGAAGCCACAGACCTTGTTGATGGTGTAGGGGACAATGTTGAAGACTCTCCCCCTCACCCAAGCCCTTCCAAACTTTGGAGATCTGTAGTCCCTAATCCACTTGGAGAGATTGAGGTAGAACTCCATGACAATCTCAGGAGCATAGTCACTCAGCTCCATCACTGATTGTTGCAGCTCTCTTGCTTCCAGCAAGTCCATCACTTTGTTCTCTTTGAAACTGGCCATCTCTATAGCCCTTTCAGTGTGAATCTCCCTTCTTTTGAAGGAATCCCACTTCTTCTCCAACTCTTGAGAGAGATAGTAGGGAGAATAGCAGTCCTCTTCCTCCTCAGGGTAGACCACATATAGCCCATCAGTGTACTCCTCTGTTCCTGATGTTGCCCCAACATCAGCAGCAACATCCTGCTCCTCCTCAGTCTCCTCTTCCTTCTTCTCTTCTTCTTCCTCATCCTCAACATCCAACACCTCTACTTCATCTTCCATCACTTGCTTTCCCTTCCTCTTTCTCTCAGCAGCAACAGCAGCCTTCTTCTCTTCCTCAGCTTTCTTCTTAGCTGATCTCTCAGACTGTCTTTTCCTGGCCTCAGCCCTAGCCTTAGCAGACTCAGACATATTTTTCAATTTCTCACCATTGCCCTTTCTCTTTTTCTTTTGAGCCCTAATCCAGTTCCTCACCATCTTGTCAACAGACTCATCCGCAGACACCTCCACAGATTTTTCAACAAAAACCACTGCCCTCCCCCTCAACAGGTATATCAGCATCAAATTCAGGAGTGGGTTCAGCAGCGTTTACCTCAGTTTCAGGCTCATTGGTGATGGGAGTGGTTGGTTCCACTGTTGGCTCAACATTGGAGGTCGATTCTCCCTGTTTGGTCTTCTTTCCTCGTCGCACATAGGGAATCGCCTTCCTCTTGTCAGCAACAGGGGCCTCAACTGTTTTTGCAGCAGCACTTCTAGTGTGTGAGCGAGTGCGTGCAGCAGTGGGTTCGCTTCCTAGGGCAACATCTGCAAGAGTTTGCATGGGGGACTTGCTTGCCATTGTTAGTACAGATATTTTGAGAGTAATCGCAGAGAAGATCAAGAGAATTTTGAGAGTAAATTTTGCAAAATAGGCACAAATAAGGAACTTGCAAGTTTAATTAAGGAAAATAGGGTTTTGATTTCGATAATAACCGTGAATAAGAGAGAGAGAGAATGTTAATGGGCAGTTACCAAATTTGAAACAAATAAAACTTTCCCACTATGTTTTCCCGCGCACACGTGTTGATGTTAAATTAACAGTTAACCAGAGCGGTTTTCAGAAAAAAAACTGAAAACTTATAAGTTCCTGTTTTCAATGTTGACCTCAGTCTGTGCACAATGTTGGGATAACATTCAATAACATTCAAAACCGAAGGTGGAGGTACAGGCTTCACCAAGGCAAATTCATGTGAGAGCTTGAGATACATCCAAAAAAAAACATCTGAAACTTAACCAATATAGCAAGTGAGTACCTCAGACATATTGTTCAGATTAAAATCATGAGTAAGTAACATAGATAACAAGAAACACACATAGATAAGCAGTTATGAATTCAAGGAACAATTCACTTCCACAGCATAGAAAGTCACAGATCAGTGTGTCACCTGCAGTATGTCACCCAAATTGTATGCCTCAACACATGAATTATACTCCCCCTAAGCCTAAACCGACACAACTCACAAACAAGAAAGAAAACAATGCAGTTCTATATGAATGCAACAAAGTAATGTCAAATAGGTAGATGGTAAACACAAATGAAAAACTCCTCAAACCAGCACAATCACATCTCTTTAAAATCTTTATTATTTTCATAACTCATCTGAACAAAAACTGAAGGTTGCTAAACACAAAGTTAATGTCACAACTGAATGAGGGCAGCCTGAACTCCACACACCCCAGTAACAACATTAACAGCAGCAAGTTAGGCAAGTACAAAGGCCTTGAATGTTGGCAATTCATTTATCATGCACCCCAACACCCCAATTCCTTATGCATACTTGTTTACCAACCTGCATTCAAGAGAATCACCAAGTGATCAGTGCTACTAAATGTAAGAAATCGAAACCTCAAACACCCTAGTAGAAAAGATCACCCTCATGTGTTCCTTGGCCAAACAAACAGAAACATGTAAATAAGCACAACTGAGTAACAGTGAAGCTGTCAACATCATGCACCCCAGCTTCTCCACATGTCCTGTACACCTTCCATATGAATAAGACACAACTGAATAGACATCAAAGTAGTGAACTTTGTGTACCCCAACTTCTCCATATGTTAGGCAATCACAACCTCAGACAAACAGAAGAGTTTTATTAACCTTTTCAAAACCAAAGATGTGAACCTGATAACTAGAGAGAGTTGTTAATCAAAGAGTTCAACCACACAAACCAAATATGACAAAACAGTGATAAAATGAGACTCACAAGGAATGCAACTCAACAAAGGAATGACAACAGAATACCTACTACACCACAACCAATATACCAGTGCTAGTCAGTGGTGTTATGACAACACTGGTTTTCTCAACATTTTCACATATCACACATGCCAAGAGATTTCCTCAGGCTGAAGAATCTCACTATCTAAAGGTTTAGTAAACATATCAGCTAGCTGATTTGTTGTCTCAATATGTTCAATGTTGATTATTTTGTCCTCTACCATATCTCTTAGGAAATGATGCCTTATGTCTATATGCTTAGTTCTAGAATGTTGGACAGGATTCCTAGAGATACTTATGGCACTTAGATTGTCACAGAACATGAGAAGTGTATCATTATCTAGCCCATAATCTGAAAGCATGTGTTTGAGCCACACAAGTTGGGTAACACAGCTGCCAGCTGCTACATATTCTGATTCAGCAGTTGATAATGAAACACAGTTCTGCTTCTTGCTATACCAGGAGACCAAATTATTCCCCAAATAAAAACAGCCCCCACTTGTGGATTTCCTATCATCCACATCACCTGCCCAGTCAGAGTCACTGAAACCAACCAAGTTAGTGTTAGTGTCATAAGAGTACCAGATGCCTAATGGTGAAGTTCCAGAGATATATCTAAGGATCCTCTTCACAGCAATCAAATGAGATTGCTTTGGATCAGCTTGGTACCTAGCACAAACACATACTGAAAACATGATGTCAGGTCTAGAGGCAGAGAGATATAGCAAACTACCAATCATGGATCTGTACAATGTTGGGTCAACATTGCTGCCAGTGCCATCTTTTGTTATCTTCACTGAAGAGGACATAGGAGTTTTGCAAGGCTTTGATTCTTGTAGCTCAAATCTCTTCACCAGATTCCTTGCATACTTCTCCTGGTTCAGGAAGATACCATTCTCCAGCTGCTTGACTTGCAGTCCCAGAAAGTAGTTAAGTTCACCAATCATGCTCATCTCAAATGTTCCTGTCATAGACTCAACAAATTTGTCTAAAGTAGACTTGTTAGTAGAGCCAAATACAATATCATCCACATATATTTGAGCAATGCATATATCAGAACTTTTTCTAAGGACAAACAGTGTTCTATCTCCATCTCCTCTATTGAAACCCAGGCCTAACAGAAAATCAGTTAGCCTCTCATACCAAGCTCTAAGGGCCTGTTTTAAACCATACAAAGCCTTTTCAAGTTTGTACACATGGTCAGGATGTTTAGGGTCAGTAAAGCCTTTAGGTTGTTCTACATAAACCTCTTTGTCAATTAAACCATTCAGAAAGGCACCTTTAACATCCATTTGGTAGAGTTTAATTCTAAGACAGCAAGCAATAGCAAGAAGTAATCTAATTGATTCTATCCTAGCTACTGGAGCAAAAGTCTCATCAAAATCTATACCTTCTACCTGAGTATAACCTTGTGCAACCAACCTAGCTTTGTTCCTCATAATTACACCATTCTCATCAGTTTTATTTTTGAAAATCCATTTTGTACCTATTATATTCACATGTGATGGCCTAGGTACTAGATTCCAAACTCTGTTTTTGGTGAATTGTAAGAGTTCCTCTTGCATGGCATTAATCCAGTAACTATCCTTAAGAGCTTTAGTTACATTCTTAGGTTCAATGGAGGACACAAAACAAGAAGCATTTTCAATAGTACATGAAGAAGACATACAAACACACAACTTAGCCATATCCTTGTAATTTACCCTTTCTTTGTTGCGTGTTCTTACTCTTTCAGTAATTTGACCAATTACTTGAGAGGCTGGATGATCTCTTTGTATTCTAAGAGGGGGATCTCTTCTGGATACAGGAATCACTTCATCTTCAGAATCTGACAGCACAGATGTTGGCCTAACATTGGGGGTTTCTGGTGTTAAGTCAACATTAGTTCCAGTTTCCAGTTCAGCATCTCCAGCGTCTGTGTTCAATGTTGAGTCCAATGTTGGAGTAACATCTGAACCAGTGACTTCTTCAGTACCTGCAGAAACAGTTAAATCATCAAATATGACATTCACTGATTCTTGAACAGTATGCAATCTTGGATTGTAGACCCTGAAAGCAGCACTATTAGGAGAATATCCAACAAATATACACTTTTCACTTTTGGAATCAAATTTGCTCAAATAGTCTCTATCTTTTAGCAAATAGCAGTTAATACCAAATTCATGAAAGTGTGCTACTGTTGGTTTTGAACCCTTCAAGATTTCATAAGGTGTCATAGTAGTACCAGGTCTAAGATAAACTCTATTACTAATATGACATGCAGTATTCAAAGCTTCAGCCCAGAGTTTCTTAGATAGGTTTTTAGAATTCAACATAACTCTAGCCATCTCTTGAAGTGTTCTATTCTTCCTCTCAGCAATACCATTTTGCTGAGGTGTTTTAGGTGCAGAGAACTCATGGAAAATGCCTTTAGATTCACAGAAATTAGCAAAGCTAGCATTCTCAAACTCTTTTCCATGGTCAGACCTAATTCTTCCTACAGAAGTGCCATAAAGATTTTTAATACTAGCATGCAAAGTTTTGAATGTGTTGAATGCCTCTGATTTTTCTTTCAAAAATTTAATCCATGTATATCTTGAAAAATCATCAACAATAACAAAAGCATACTTCTTACCATTCAGGCTACTAACCTCAATAGGACCCATGAGATCCATATGTAGCAATTCAAAGCACTTATTAGTTCTAGGGTTAGTACTTTGTACCTGAAGTGGTGGATGAACAGCTTTTGTTTGTTTACCTTTCAGGCAGTCTTCACAAACAATTTTACCTGGGCTAGTCAACTTAGGCAGTCCTCTTACAGCCTCTAACTTCTGTAGTTTCTCCAGATTCCTATAGTGCACATGTCCTAACTTCTTGTGCCACATGACAGATTCATCTACCTTGGCATGGTAGCATTCTGCTTCATCTTGAGCAAGATAGCAGTTATCCTTTGATCTTGTACCTGTCATGACACAGACATTGTCACTATTAAACACTTCACATGAACTTTTATCAAAAGTAACTAGCAGATTGTCATCACAAAGTTGACTTATGCTAATTAAATTTGCTTTCAATCCTTCAACCAACAACACATCCTTGACTGGTGGAAATCCTTCAACATCCAGTACTCCTTTTCCAATGATTTTCCCTTTGGTGCCTCCTCCATAGGTAACTGTTCCAACAGTCAAAGGGATTACATTTTTCAGGTTGTCAATGTTTCCAGTCATGTGCCTTGAGCATCCACTGTCAAAATACCACTTACCTGCAAGGTTAGAGTAAACAGCAGAAAAGACAACATTGCAAACAATTTTAACCTTAGGAGTTTTTATCTTCTCAGTCCAGGTTCTACTTTTATGTCCTTCAGATTTGTTACCTAATGTTGGGATAACATTCAGATCAGAGGTTTTCTTAACATTGGTACAACTATTAATTATTGTTTTCTTCTCAATCACAATTTTATATTTTTTACAATAAGGCTTAATGTGACCAGGTTGAAAACAATATTGACAGATAAAAGTAGGCCTTTTCACAGTGTGGGAAGAGATTTCACAACTTAAGTTATTGCTATCCTTGATGAAACCAGCATTCAAGTAGACAGAATTAACATCTACAGAGGAAGGTTTCTCAACATAGCCCAAACCATTTTTACCTTGATTTCCCATACTCAGCACTTCATCCAGTATAGATGTAGAGGAGTTCCATTTGTTAATGGTTTGTTCAGCTTTACCTAATTTTACCTTTACCTCTTTCAGCTCAGCCTCAGTTTTGTCAAGGTCTTTCTCATACAGCTTCAGCATCTCCTTCATGCATTCAATCTCTTCCTTCAAGCTTTTGTTGCTCTTGATGAGTTTGTGATTCTCAAGCAGCAGTTTGTGGTAGATAGACTTCAGGTCTTCAATGATTTCCTCCTGGGACATTTCACCTTCAAAGAAGTATTCTTCATCTAGATCCACTGTACCATGAAAACAATCAAAGTTAGCTTCATCAAAGTAGGACACAAGATAAGGTTCAGAATCATTATCAAACTCATCCCAATCTGCAAAGAAGGTCTCCTGTTCTGATGTTGGATCCTGAATGTTGGGGTAACATTGAGATCCAAAGCAGTTCAGGGAGTCTTCTGGTGTCCAGTCAATCTGAGTGAGTAGCGCAGCAGTTTGAACCTCTTCTGATTGTTCTTCAGCTTCTCCAGAACTAAAGTCATCTTCATTGAAATCATCTACACTAACCCAATGAGAATTTCCTCTTTTTCTAAGAGTGTTAGCACATTCATTAGCCATATGACCATATCCTTTACATTCAAAATATTGAACATCTTTTAACTTATCAGCTTCTAAAGGAGTAGGTTTCGATGCCATGTACTTCACAAACTTAGGAGGTAATTTCTTATAACCTGTGGAACTATTACTAAGGTTCTTCTCTTTACCTTTTCCTTTAAGATTCAACTTATTGAACTTCTTAGTAATTTTCCCATAGTTTGAAGAAATTATTTCAAAATCATCATCACTTTCATTGTCAAGATTTGAACCTCTTAAAGCAACAGCCCTATGTTTGCTAGGTTGTGAGGCAAGCTCCATCTCAAATTCTCTAAGAGTATTCATCAAGACTTGAAACTGTAGATTAGCAAGGTTTCTAGATTCACTCATTGCAATTTTCTTGAGAGCAAATTTAGATGACAGTGTTCTCATAGCTTTGTAAACCATTTCTTGATTAGTCATAGCAAAACCTAGATTTTCACATTGGTTAGCAATATCAAGAATTTTCTCAAAATAACTGTCAACACTCTCATCTTCTCCCATCTCAAGTTTTTCAAATTGCAAAAGCAGTTGTCTGTATTTAGAATCTTTAACAGCAGAATCTCCTTCACAATGTAATTCAAGTATATCCCAAGCATGTTTGGCTTTTGTACAGTTCTGGATTAACTTGAACATGTGATGATTAACCCAACTAAAGATAGCATTAAGAGCTTTTTCATTAGAGTTATAGAGACTTACCTCTGCTGCTGTCCAGTCTGCTTCTGGTTTTGGAACTAGATCACCTTCACCATCTCTTGGTAATGTTGGAAGAGAGTATCCATTGATCACGGATTGCCAGGCTCGAATATCAATAGCTTTGATGTGAGACCTCATCCTGATCTTCCAATATGCATAATTGGAGCCATCCAAAACTGGTATCCTGTTGGTATTAGGATTGACACTGTCCATGGTGTTGTATCACCTCCAAACCACCAGTGTAGTCGGTGTTTGGCTCTGACGCCAATTGAAATTGTAGGACCGTGGATTGACACAACACTAATTGAGAGTTAAGCTGTAATTGCCTTAACTCTATTTTGATCTTCTTGATAATAATAATGTACAGCGGAAGTAAGAACACAAGAAGATATAATTTTAAGAAGTTTTCAATATAATTAAAAACTTCCGAGCCTTAGGCGAAATAACCATAAAGGTTTTATCAAAAACGTTCCTCACAACAATTCACTCACGCTCTTTGTTGATCGGACTCAACGAAGCAGATAAGTAAGAACTACTTAACTTCTATGGACTAGACTTAAGCAGTTGATACAAAAACTTCGCAAAACAAAATGAAGACAATACAAAGAATAATTAATCCCTTGGATTATTGGCACGATTGTCTTGTCTTCATCTTGATGAACTTCACATCTTTATAGATTTCTTGAGTCTGGAACGCCAAGATGTGTTGTTCACAGTTTTGGTAACTCTTGTTGTTTCCTTGTTGAATATTGCCTTCTTTGTGAACTTCATATCTTTCCAGAGAATCGTGTTTCCATTGTTACTGATTTAACAAGGCAACACATCTTCTTCAATTCGCAGAATCTTGGAAAGAATCACAGTTGCAGAGAATCCAATATTGTTTCCTTCTTTTGAAACCGTGTGAGTTGACTATTCAACTTATCTTGAATTATGGAAACTTCAAGTAAGGAATCTTCCAAATCTCTTCCTTATGTTTAAGATACTTTCCTGGACATAAACATAAACAACTAAAACCGTGGAACTTGATTAATAGGTGAATAAAGGCAAAACTTAATTTTGGCAACTAAAGAACAGTTTTCACAAAAGCTCTCGGCTTTCAATGTTATCCAATGTTAACCCAACATCGTCTAACATTGCACCGTCTAACATTGATTCCAGAAAACCTGCACTTTCAAGTATCTCAAGAAATCATGTTCATCACCCTAGGACAAAGCATATAAATATAAGACATCATTACTTGAGAAACATGGTAGAGGATAAATTGATCAACATTGAGTATATTGAGACTAATAATCAACTTGCTGATATGTTTACAAAACCATTGGATAGTGAGAGATTCTTCAGTTTGAGGAAATCTCTCGGCATGTGCAATATGTGAGAATGTTGAAAACACAAATGTTGACATAATATCACTGACTATCACTGGTTTGTGTTTGTGGTGTTGCATGTATGTCTTTTTCTTCTTTTTTTGTTTCTTTTTTCTTTTGAGTCTCATTCATCCATGTTCTGACATATTTGGTTAAGTGTTGTTGAACTATGTGATTATCAAATATTTCTAGTTATCAACTCACATATTTGTTTTGAAAAGCTTAGTAAAACTCTATTGTTTGTCTAAGGTTGTTAACTTGAATATGAAGTAGCTGGGGTACACAAAGTTCAATGCTTCGATGCCTATTCAGTTGTGTCTTATTCATATATAAGATTGCAGTAGCTGGGGTTCATGATATTGACAACTTCAGTGATATTCAGTTGTGCTTATTTACATGTTTCCGTGTTTTAGGCCAAGGGGTACATAAGAGTGATCCTTTCTACTGGAATTTTTGGGGTTTCGATTGCCTTCATTCAGTAGCGCTAATCACTTGGTACTAAAACCTTGTATGCCGGTTGGTAAACAAGTATGCATTAAGTTTTTGGGGTGTTGGGGTCTGTATTGCCAACATTCAAGGCTTATGTACTTGCCTAACTTGCTGCTGATAATGGAGTGTTACGTAGAGCGATTGCTTAGAAGATTATGTTACCTAATTATCATATTTTATTTATTTCTTTATTTTGTAGTTTTGAGCAGCATGATTATGTTACCTTCATTTGCATATTTTTATTCATTTTTCTTATTTAAGTGTTGAGCAACAATATAAGTAGGACTTTTACTATGTATTGAATTCATTAAGCAGATTTTGGAGTAGTTCATCAATGGAGTTTTACACTTGACTCGAAGAAGTGTGTATCTTTTGTTAAGAGTTTGGGCACGACTCCAAGGTGCTCTGTATCTTTTCTAGAATTCGTATTAATTCGTATTTTATTTATAATAACTGGTGCTTTAACACCGAACTCATTATGAGGAACGATGATATTACCATTTTGTTGACCTCGATAGAGTCCAAGATGATTGCTAGTCGCCAACATTAACGAAGGCAATGACTCTCTCTCTCTCTCTCTCTCAATTATTTAAAGAGCTTTTTGTTCATGGCATTCTCGACCTTGAGAAAAATGTCGTTTTCAAGGGGAAGGGAGTGTTACGTAGATCGATTGCCTAGAAGATTATGTTACCTAATTGTCATATTTTATTTATTTTCTTTATTTTCTAGTTTTGAGCAGCATGATTATGTTACCTTCATTATTTAAGTTATGAGCAACAATATAAGTAGGACTTTTATTATGTATTGAATTCATTAAGCAGATTTTGGAGTAGTTCATCAATGGAGTTTTACACTTTACTCGAAGAAGTGTGTATCTTTTGTTAAGAGTTTGGGCACGGCTCCAAGGTGCTCTGTATCTTTTCTAAAATTCGTATTAATTCGTATTTCATTTGTAACATAGAGTTACTAAGGCGTATGGAGTCATGTGCTGCCTACATTCAGTGGTGCCATTATCCTTTGTTTTTACAATCCTCACTTGTTGTTCAAATGAATTATGAAAAACAATACAGATTTTTATGATGTGAACTGCTGCTGGTTTGAGAAGTTTTCCTGAATGTCACTGATTTCTCTTACGATTTTCTCATACTCTCTGCAAATTCTCTTGTGTTTTTGCTAAAACTAAACTTTTCTCTCTAAAATTACTTTAACAATGGCACACATGTCTTTAATGGATGCTCTTGCAGAAGCTGCTCTCACCAGTGAGCAAAACGCAGGCCATAATCCACCCAAGAAATAAAATACTCCATGTGGGGTGCTGAATCCACTGCTCCAGTTGCAAAAAAGAAGGCTAACCACATATGAATGCCGCAAAGTGAAATAAAAGACGAAATAGGCGTCCAACAATGTTGCACAAACATGTAGAGAGAAGAGGTTAATGTTCCTACCACCATTGAATCTGAAATTGAGGTAACTAAGGCTAACCCTTCTCAAGTTGTTGTTTCTAATGATGTTATTGAGGGACAGGGTTCAAAATCTATTAATATGATGGTGGATGAATGGGTATTGACTATGGGGGATGAGGTTGTGTTTGATGCGCAAACTGTGAATGAGCTTGTTGAGGTTGAGAATGAAGATGTTGTTGTTAGTAGGAACAAAAAGGGAAAGAAATTGTGGAAGAAGAGTCTGAAAATGAAGAGGAAAAAGAGGAATCTGAGAAGAATGATGAAAATGAGGAGGAGAAAAAGGTAGAAAAATAAGTAGAGGAAGAGGAAGATGAGGAAACTACTTCTATTAGTGTTGGTCACACCAATGTTGATACAACATCAAGAGATGCTCATGCCAGATGAGCTAATAACATATTAAAATTCTGATGATGAGGGGTACTTAGACCTGATTGAAGAAGGGTATCCTGAGAAAATCACTTATTCCGAATTCTATCTGTCTAAGGAAGTCGAGAACGAGAGGGGTGCATTTCTAATCAGGGTGATCCATAATGAGAGAGCTATGGAGGTAATCCATACCGTGTCTCAATGGGTATGCAATGTGAGGTCTCCAAAGTTTGAAAAGGCGTGGAGTTATAGGGAAAGTGTATGATATTAGTCCTTCTACAATCAATGATGCATGGGGACTTTCTAATCCAAAAAAGTCTAAAAACCCAACCCTAGATGAAGTGATTGATGACCTAACATGTGGGCTAGCCAAAGATGGTTATCTAACCACTAAGATTAGCTCCCTAAGTGCCGTGTTACACAAGCTGTCCACATACAGCTGGCTACCTACAACTAACTCAACTGTAATGACCAACGTATCTGCTCTGTTGGTGTTCAAGTTGAAGAATGGACTTGTTGTGAACATTGGGGAAAGGTTTTTAGGGAGATGCATGAAGTTGCTGATAGGAACAAAGAGGTTCTGCCATTCCCCTCACTAATTTCAACCATTCTTGTCTAACAAGGTTTGAAGACCAAGAAGAATGTGGGATGAACTGAGAACAAGGCCAATATTGTCATATCTCTTGCTTAGTTCAACAACTTAGGGGTAAGAGACTTGCTTTGGAATTCAAAGAATGGAGTTGGACTTAGCAAAAAGAAGAAGAAGAAGAAGAAAGCCGAGAAATTTACTAGATCTTCAGTACCTCTATCAGAAGAGAATGAGTGCAAGGTGATAACTTCATCATTTGTTGAGCAACAACTAGCTTGGTACACGAGGACTTATGTTGATCTTTGAGATTAACAAGTTAAGTCTAGTTTCTAGAGTTAAGGAGTTGATCTTTTTTTGCTCGATTGAGTTCAATCAACTTGAGAGTGTGAGCTTGAGAGTTGTGAGAAACGTTTTTTTAAAATCATTATTTATGGTGATTATTTTTCCTAATGCTAGGAAGATTATAACTATTTATAATCTTCTGAAAAATTTACTTGTGTTCTTTATTTACACTGCACATTCACAGTCAAGAAGATTAACCGAGGTCAGCGTTTAGGCAGCATGAAATTAATATTGTGCCAAAAAAAGTATTATTCCCAATCCACACAAATTCAACTTATGTTAATTAATAGTCATATTATGGCGTACTATATTTTTATTTATTTAAGGAAGTTCGGTGTCTGTATCTTACTGTACGTATCCCTGTGCAACATAACTCTTCATTTCATGCTTATGAGTCCATATTCAAATAATTTGAAAACGGGTGTATCAGTCTAAGATTTGATTTTTGACTGAAAATAATTTGAAAATGGGTGTGTTAGGTAGGTTTTTGATACTTAGCCTATAAATATAAGGCTAAGAAACAATTTATGATTATTTATTATTGCATTACCTTGCAATTGTTGTCTTCTCTTTGTTGCAAGTTCTCTTCTTGTTCTTCTTAGTCTTTCTCTCGTCTCTCTAAAATCTGAAATCTGAGAATTAATTCTCCAATCCCTATCCGCTAGTCTAAGAATTGATGTTTGATTTGTTGACTGATGTAGTTGAAATAGATGTTGGCATGTTGCTAAATAGTAACTTAATATATTTTTAGAAAATATATTTTATTTTATTCCTTAATAATTGCGAAAAATATCGTACATGTATTCACATTGTATTTTATTAAATGGTTTCAGGATTTTAAGGAATTTTAAGAATTGTAGGGAAATATATTTGTATGTACTAGTAATGATGTTAGATTTAGTTTCCAATAAATAATCTTGTGAGAGATATCCCACATTGGTAAAATGTTGGTGAGGTATGGAAGCAAGAAAGAATAAAAATCTTTTGGATGTTATCTCACATTGGTAAAAGATGTTGTGCTCTAGCTCAAGTTTCAATAAAGACTTTTATGGGCTTGAATTTAACCATTATAGACCAATTATAAAAAAAAAAAAAACTGGCTTAAGTGTCCCACATAGTAAAGGTAAAACTTATTTGTGGGTTTATATATGTTGGCACTATATAACTTGGGTAATTAAAAGTGCAAGACATAAGTGGTGCATATGCACACATGGGCGCGAGCAAAAAGCACTTAGCGCGCGTGCGTGGCGCTTTTGTTTGGCGCACTTAAAATGCACTTTGCACGCTTGCATCGCGTATCGATCTAGATCGTAGTTTTATTTAATTAAATAAATAAGATGAACGACTAGGATTTAATTTGGATATTAATATAATAGATTAAATTGGATGATATCGATTTGATCTTACTTAAGATTTAAATCTAACGGCTTAGATTAATCTAGAATTAAGTGGTGAAAATATTTGAAAGTCAAATTTTAAATATTAACAGTCACTTAATTTAAACCATCGGGTCATCTGTTCATATGATCTAACGATTGAGATTTAAACTGGAGAGTTATAATTTTATGTGAAATGTTTCACGGAAAAAGACGTGTCTTTTCGAGACACCACTCGAGTGCCTATTAATATCAGAAGGAAATTATCATCAAAAACATTTTCTCTCTTTTATACACAGTTTATAACTGCCGCGAAAATTATTTTCTGTCTTCTTTAGCGCTCTTGTTTTTTATTATTTTTGTAGAAGTTGTTAGTCAAAAAACACAGTCTACTGATTCATTTTTTGGGGGCTTAAATTGTATTCTAGGAAACGAATCGCGGTAACCTTTTTGACACACACGAGCGGGGACGAATTACGCTTTAAGGAAAACGTCTCTATTTCACGACTTTCAAATTTCAAATTGTGACATTTTCGAATAAGCTCACCCGAATGGTGTTTCATTATCAGAATTGTCAAAAAAAAAGGTTAATAAATAATTCAAGAAACAAAGTTGCCCCAATATCTTTATTATAATTTGATTTGAGATAATCTTATATAATATATTAACAATAATGATCTGGGCCAAACACTAAAGTAATATTATTTAACTTTGAGTCTCTAACTAAACTCTAGTATTTTAATTTTAATTTCTTATTAGAAGAAATAGAATCGCGGATTCCTCCTATGAAATAAGGAAACCCCGGCCATGCGCACCAAAAATAACCCCACATATCCCAATCCCCACCCCAACGCCAACTCACTCACACTCTCTCCACACACACACACACACACACACACACACATATATATATATATATATATATATAAATATATATATATATATATATCTCATGTGTATGTACAATTGTATATCGGCAGCTTTCAGTTACAACCCTCTCTAGTCAAATTTGTTCTTGAAGAAATATGTCTGACATACCATCTGATTGTCTCTCGGTGATACTCAGTCGGCAAGCCGCGGAGGAACTGCTACGGTTTAGGTGCGTCTGCAAGGCATGGTGCAGAGTTATCGACGACCCGACGTTCGTCAAATTGCATCTCGACTACCATCGAACTAATGATAGTGATCAACATCTCCTAATGCGAAACAATTCGGGTAATGAGCTTTATTCCATGTCCTTGAACTCCTTTGATTTCTCTGGACGCAGCCAAAAAACATTTTGGAAACCACCTTTGAATAAGACATTCATCCAACATGGCTTTTTGAGATTACATGTTTTACCGGTACCCTCGTGCAATGGCCTGATTCTCACTCAGGACGATGAAAAGATGATCTGGATGTTGTGGAATCCCTTCACCAGGGAATTTCGCAATTTGCCGCCAATTGTTCCTGGTAAAATATTGCGACTTGGATCGATGTCCTGTGGGCTTGGATATGATTCTGTTGCCGATGACTACAAGGTCGTGATAATCGTTTCTAGAGGTGAAAGATCGGTGACTTTAGTTTACAGCCTGAAATCGAATTCTTGGAGGAGAATTAGGTGTTTTCCAGGTAAGGTTCACGTGGTCGGACCTACCTTCGGTAATGGATACTTTTTGAACGGGGCACTGCATTGGATCAGCAATACGCAAGGAGGGGAGCCAGGAATAATTGTATTGGATCTTAGGACTGAAAATTACAGCGTGCTTTCACTGTTGCCCTCAGTTTTCCGCACCCTAAGCCCATTATGGACAATCAGTTTTAATGTGTTGAGTGGATGCTTATTTTTAAGTGATTCTACCACGGATGCTTGTTTCGAAGGATGGATAATGAACAAGTATGGTGAAACCGATTCGTGGACTAAGTTGTTTTCATTTGAGAGAGAATCTCCTATTAGTCGCTTGATAAGGCTCAAGCCCATAGCTTACTTGAAAAGCAAACAGACCATTCTTTTTAATAGTAGGAGGCATGAGTTCTTCTGGCTCTATGTTAAGGAAAGAAAAAACAATATAGTAAAAGTACGCGCTGCCCGTAACAATGTAACTTTTCAAGTTTTCACGGCAAGTCTTGTTCGACTAAATACTAAAGATCGCGACGGCGTAAGAAAAGATGTTGTGGAAGCCATAGTGGGAAGAAAGAGCATAAGGGATGATGATAGGTAAGTATAAATTTTGCTGCCGTTTTTGTTTTGATTTTTAATGATTAGTAGCATTATATACTCTTTGATCGTTTAATTGAATGTTATCTTACGAATTGATGTTTTTTTGGTGGAAGCTCTGCTGCAAAAGGCACACCAAGAAGAAAGAAGAAGAGAGGTGATGATTGGTAAGATTTTAAGTTTCAAACTATAAGCCTAAACTCGATTAAGAATATTTTTCCGTTGTCGGTACGATTATTAATTAGATACTGAATATGGCCGGGCTCCAATGACTTCTATATGATGAAATTTTATTTGTGCATACTAACGTCTTCAAATTGCAGAATTTCTCATAATATTATTATTATTGAATCTTTACTTTCTTGAACGATCATTCCCATCAAACACTTGGACAATATATTTATGCTCAGTAGCTAGCACTTCATACGAAATGACCACACCAACACCAGAATCCATGAATATATAACTGCAATTTGTTTACATAGGCAAGTTTTTTGTCATTGCAGAGTGAAGCTTGTTCTACACCAAAGCGGAAGCCATGAGCTACATGGATTCTCCTGTTGATTGTTTAGATACTTAAGATTTTGGACGTGTTTTAGAAAGTACTTGAATATAGATGATGAGGCTAGCAAGATTGAAGAATATTTTTATGTTTGTTTCTATAATCTCAAAAACAATAACACTTTGATATTTTTGGATATGTAGAAGCTTTTATCTATATAAAAGTTCCCCGTACTGATGTATTTGCCGTAAACTTATTCAATTTATATAAATATGTTGCTTGCAGCTTTGATCTTAATTTATATCGTCTTCTTTCGAAGAAATGTGACTGATTTGTAACTCCAATTTTCGTAATGTAATGATACTTTACTCTGAAACTCATCAGTTCTCTTGTATCTTTTCTATGAAACTAGAACTAAGATAATGTATGTTAAGTTCAAATTACCACAGCACACGAAATATTACTACGGACATTACAGGGAATTATTTAATAACCATTTTTTTTTTCATAAGAGCCATGTAAAACAGTTTAGAGACACAAAAATGTGCCTTTATAAGTGTCTATTGAGGCACTTAAGGTCTTTGAGGCACTTAAATCATTTGTCGGATAAAATTTATGTCGCGATAAAGTTAATAGTTTTAAGGACACTTTTTATGTGCCCTTTCAGATCTTTTTAGAGGCATATAATTATGCCCCTACAACCCTTATATATGCCTCATAAAGTAGTTTTAGAGACAAATACAAATGCCTCA
Organism: Linaria vulgaris; assembly: GCA_948329865.1. Taxonomy (NCBI): domain Eukaryota; kingdom Viridiplantae; phylum Streptophyta; class Magnoliopsida; order Lamiales; family Plantaginaceae; genus Linaria; species Linaria vulgaris. Next base: position 94,752,293 of record OX415254.1, read on the forward strand.
ATAATGCTTATATTTGCCACATGACAACAAATTAGAGACAGATATATGTGCCTCAACAACTGTTATATGTCCCAAGATGGCCTTTTATAAAGTAAGTTTTATTTTTATGTATTGTGCACACAAATATCTGAAGACAATAACAATATTTTTAAAAAAAAAAAAAAAAAAACTTTATTAAAAAATTATTCAATCATTACAAATAACAATAGTTGGTACCAAACTATAATCTCAACTTCTTAACATTCTTAACAATACTGGTGTTGGGGCTTCATGCAACAGCTTCAAACTCCAATTGTGGATGATGCAAAACTAGCCGCCCTTCATCAAGGTCTGCAGTTTGCATGGCACCGGCGTATTCATAATCTTGCTGTTGAAGTGGACTCTCTTATAATCCATAAGATCATTTCTGGCCAAATGAGTCCAAATGGGGTTAACGTGTGCATGGTGGAAGATTGTCGACGACTGTTACATATGCCATGGAATGTAACGTTCAATTGGGTCCCGAGAACGGCTAACAAAATTGTCGACGCGTTAGAAAAGAGTGTTAGGTTTATTGACGAAGGAAATGTCTTTTGGGACAATATACCTTCCTCGTACATTTCTAGTTTAGTTGCTAGTGACTTAATGTAATGTATGTTCTTTATCTTCATTAATCAAAAAAAAATACATATAACATCCAGGTTAACAAGTCACAAGGCTTTTGTTTACAAATATTAACCATAATCTCTTACTACAACATTATCCTTGTCTTGATCCTAGTCTCCATCCTCCTCCAACGCATATCAAACATTATCCAAATGTAAAAAAAAAGGTTAGCGACAATCCCGTAAAAGTATATCCTGCATATGCCACCATGTCAAGCAAATGCGCTTCTCCGCTACCCAGTGAGAATAATGTCGTTTTAAGTAATGCAACTTGAAAGGCCCAGCCTACTACTCCCTTCACAAACAACCAGTTAAGAGAGCAAGAGGGAAACAAAGTCAAATTGGGATGAGTTATATACTTCTCTATTACACATCAGAATACTAGTAGGCTTTATTATGTACCTTCATATGCTCCACTGAACCATCTGTTCCTCTTTCCTTGGATAAAATTGAGCTCAGACGAAGGTGAAGCTCACGATGCAGCAACCGATGGGATTGGCTGGTTAATAGACAACTTGAGCAGAGTATCCTTGGGCGCGTCTAGTGGATTTAGAGTCAAAGAATGTTTTTCTCCCTTGAGAGAGACCATGCTCAAGGGAATGTCCAAATTTTATACAGTAAAGAAATTCAGAAATCAAATTAACAAACCTGGATGTTAAGCCAATATATTACACAAGCTTTACTCTTGACAGTTTCAAGAAAATTCCTACCGCTCCATGCTGCTGGAATTTTGGGCATGAAAGTGTTGCCACGATGAACAGCAACATCACTGCAGGGAAGGCGAATATTATATCATTCATAGTAAAATTATGCATGTGAAGGCAGGGTGATCAAGGCATCAAGCACCACATGACTGCTAGATATGAGCACGACACGAGTTTGCTAATACATGTTCGCATCCATGATAGGACTTAACAATTATATTTATAAGCTCATTTTGCTTCATTTCAGTAAGCATTCAATAATTCCAAAGTTCACAAATGAAATAAGCTACAACACTGTAAGAGGTCCATGAATCTTAAAACAATCCTATCATAACGCATTTATAAAATCTTGGCAAAACAAAAAAGAAAAATGCCATGTCTTATGTGTAGTGAAATCGCTCAATGGAATTTACCGAATCAAATCACAATTGAATCGCACAAACCGAACAAACAAAATATGAATAACAATCGCAGCAAAGAAAGTAAACAATCACGAACAACACACGCAATTTACTTGGTTCGGCGTTCTAGCATCAATGTGATGAAGAACCCTAATTCAAGGGAGAAATCGAGGTCCAAATTGTATTGATTTGAAGAGTACAAAGTTGCATCAAAAACCGTTGTGAAATTGGCTGCTTAACAGATTATATATACTGAGGCCGTTATAACTAAGTCGCGTGAGGCCCACGACCCACTGAATTAACTGCCTACCCTAATCTGACTGTCCCCGCCCAGTTGCAACAGTCGCTCACTCAGTTGCAACAGCTATACAAGCTTTCACTGCTACTCAAGCTACCCCAGTTGCAACTACGTTCAAGATGGTAGAATCATGGAAATACCACTGAGCCAAAGTCAATAATTCCCACAATTCTCCACCTTATTTCTGTAACTCTACCTCAATCACAAAATCAGCAAATCAACTCCTCCAACTAGTCCTGAACACCAGGACTAACAACTCTTCAGTTGAATCAAATCCAGGCAATGATCAAACTTGCTGCTAGGCAAGACTTTAGTGATCATATCTGCTGGATTTTCCTCAGTTACAACCTTCTTTACCATCACAGAGCCACATGTTATCACCTCTCTCACAAAGTGAAGTTTGATATCCACATGTTTAGTCCTTTCATGATAAACTTGATTCTTCGACAAATGTATTGCACTCTGATTGTCACAATGAACTGTGATCACATCATCTTGAATCTTCAGCTCCTTGGCAAACCCATCTAACCATAGAGCCTCATTGATTGCTTCTGCCAGTGCAATATACTCTGCCTCAGTAGTTGATAATGCAACTACTCTTTGCAAGCTAGCCTTCCATCTAACAGCAGTCCCAAATGATGTAAAAACATATCCAGTAAGTGATTTTCTGGAGTCCAAACATCCAGCATAATCAGAATCCACAAATCCTTGAATGGGAGGCTAATTCTCCATCAGATGTTGCAACTCACCAAACACCAGAACTTTGTTGATGGTGTGTTTCACATACCTCAGAATCCATTACAATGCCTTCCAATGCACCCTTCCAGGATTAGTCATGAACCTACTTATCATGCTAACTGAGTAAGCCAAATCAGGTCTAGTGCAGACCATGGCATACATTAAAGATCCAACAGCATTTGCATAAGGAATTTCTTCCATAAACTCCTTATCTTCATCAGTGTTGGGACACTGATCAGCACTCAATTTGAACTATTGAGACAATGGAGTTGTAACTCCCTTAGCTTCAGACATTCCAAATTTCTCTAGTATCTTCTTAAGATACTTCACCTGAGACAAGTACAACAAACCTTTAAATTTGTCTCTTCTTATCTCCATACCCAGAATCTTCTTAGCTGCTCCTAAATCCTTCATTTCAAACTCTCCTTTGAGTTTGGCTTTCACAGTTGCAACTTAGATATTGGTATTACTGATGATCATAATATCATCAACATACAACAACAAGAATGTAAACTGCTTTTCATCCTTGAACTTAAAGTAGACACAGTTGTCATACTTACTCCTCACAAAGCCAATCTTCATCATGAACTCATCAAATCTCATATTCCACTGTCTTGGAGATTGCTTCAGACCATATAGAGATTTATTGAGTTTACACACATGATCCTCCTTGCCTTTGATCTCAAATCCTTCTGGTTGCTTCATCAGAATGATCTCATCCAAGTTCCCATATAGAAATGTAGTTTTAACGTCCATTTGTTCCAACTCCAGGTTATACTTTGCCACAAGAGAAATCAATATTCTGATAGACCTGTGTTTTACCACGGGAGAGAAAACTTCATTATAATCAATGCCCTCCCTTTGAGTAAACCCTCTTGCAACTAACCTTGCTTTGAACCTTCCCTTTTCAACACCAGGGATTCCTTCCTTTTGCTTAAAGAATCCAACTAACTTAGAGCCATTTGGTCTTTCAACAAGATCCCAAGTATTCTTATCCTTCAGAGACTTCATTTCTTCAGACATAGCCTCAAGCCATTTGTGTCTATCCTTGCTTTTCACTGCAGCCTTGTAGTCACTTGGTTCCTCTTCCAATAAACTACTTGCTGCTACCAGGGAATAAGCAAGCAAGTCTGCATAACCATACCTTTCTGGTGTCTTAGTTTCCCTTCTAGCTCTATCTCTGGTCAGCATATAGTTGGATTCCACAGCCTGATCACCCTCTTGATCAACATGTTCATTGCCAGTTGCAACTGGCTCTTCTTCAAGTAACCAATTTCCAGGATGATCTGGTTCACTGTCAGCCATAAGCTCCACCTCAAGCTGATAACCACTATCTTCCTCATTTCTTGAGTTAACACCTTTGTCAATCTCAACAGCCTGCACAGGTAAATCCCCAGTTTCTTTAAGAGCCATAGTGTCCTCATTGAACACTACATCCTTGCTTATAAAGCACCTCTTGTGACCTGGTTCAAGACACCACAATCTGTAGCCCTTCACTCCTTCTGGATATCCAAGAAACATACACCTCAGTGCTCTTGGTTCTAGCTTATCCTGTTTGATGTGTGCATAGGCAGAACATCCAAACACTCTCAGATGACTCAAATCTGGTTTGTGACCAGACCATACTTCCTCTGGTGTCTTCATATTTAATGTTGTAGAAGGACATCTATTAATAAGATATCCAACTGTTGCAACTGCCTCTGCCCAGAAAACCTTTGGAAGGTTAGCACTTAGCAGCATACATCTCACCCTTTCAAGTATGGTTCTATTAAATCTCTCAGCTAATCCATTTTGTTGTGGAGTTCCAGCAACGGTCGTGTGCCTTACAATTCCATTTACCTTGCAATACTCATTGAATTCAGCTGAACAAAACTCCAAACCATTGTATGTTCTCAGTCTTTTCAGTTGCAATCCAGTTTGCTTCTCTATCATGGTCCTCCAGTTTTTGAATGTTTCAAAAGTCTGGTCCTTAGTCTTCAACACAAATAGCCACAACTTTCTGGAATAATCATCCATAAGTGACAAGAAGTATCTTGCTCCAGAATGTGAAGCAGTCCTTGAAGGTCCCCACAAATCAGCATGAACATAATCCAAAGCTCTCTTAGTTCTCTATTGACTAACATTGAACTTAACGTTATGAGCTTTACCAATAATACAATGTTCACAAAAGCTAATCTTCTCCAACTTTTCAGCTCCCAACAGACCTTGCTTCCCCAACTCTAACAAACCTTTTTCACTCACATGTGCTAATCTCTTGTGCCACAATTCGGACTTAGAAACAGTCCCCTGAACAGCTGCAGTTGCAACTATACCAATGACAGATTTTTCTTCTAGTATGTAAAGGGTATTTTCCCTTGCTCCTCTCATCACCACATGTGATCCTTTGAGAACCTTTAACATACCATTCTCTCCCAAGAACTTGTACCCTGTTTTCTCTAATACACCAAGAGATATCAGGTTTCTCTTGAGATCAGAGACATATCTCACCAATCTCAACAGTTTCTCAGATCCATTATGGAGGTTGAACCTAACAGATACTATACCTTTCACCTTACAAGGTTTGTTATCTCCCAAGTACATTGTTCCACCATCAACCTCTTCATTTCTTCAAATATAGATCGATGTGGAGTCATGTGAAAGGAACAACCAGAATCTAACACCCACACATTATCTGGATCCCTAACAGAAGCCATTAGAGCATCAACAGACTCATACCCTTCTTGTACACTTGAAACGGTGCCAGACACCTTAGTCTTGTCACCACCATTATTCTGTCTTTCAGGACAAAACTTCCTGGTATGACCCTCATTCTCACAGTGGTAACAAATTAATGGTTTCTTCCCATTCTTTCCCTGTGACTCGTACTTCTTCTCCTTCTTACTACTTTCCCTTTTCTGATTCTGTTCCTTCACTATTAGTCCCTCACCATTCTGTGATTTCTTTGCATTCCCTCTCTCATTCAATTCCTTGGAATTTAGAGCAGATTGCACCTCATCAAGTGTTAAAGAATCCCTTCCATATATAAGAGTTTCCTTAAAGTTAGCATGAGATTTTGGCAGAGCACTTAACAATAGTAAAGCCTGATCTTCATCATCAATTGCAACATCAATGTTCTCAAGATCTAGAATCAACTTGTTAAACATATCAATATGTTCCTCTATCGATTTGTCATCATGCATCTTAAAAGAATACAGAGCTTTTTTAAGATACAAACGATTTACCAACGATTTGGTCATGTACAAGCTTTCAAGCTTCAACCAAACACCAGCAGCAGTTTTCTCCTTCGAGACCTGTCGCAACACCTTATCACCCAAACTCAGGATCACAGCACGATGAGCCTTCTCCATCATAACCTTCTTTGATTTTTCATCAAGATCCTTATCGATGTTCGTCTCATCCAGTGCATCAACCAATCCTTGTTGAACTAATAGTGCCCGCATCTTCAACCGCCACAAACCAAAATCGTTTTGCCCTGTAAACTTTTCTACATCAAATCTTGCCATCGCCATGATAGACTCCACGTTCACCGCACCAATTTGTAGTGAAATCGCTCAATGGAACGCAAAATTTACTGAATCAAATCATAATTGAATCGCACAAATCGAACAAACAAAATATGAATAACAATCGCAGCAAAGAAAGTAAACAATCACGAACAACACACGCAATTTATTTGGTTCGACATTCTAGCATCAATGTGATGAAGAACCCTCATCCAAGGGAGAAATCGAGGTCCAATTTGTATTGATTTGAAGAGTACAAAGTTGTGTCAAAAACCGTTGTGAAATTGGCTGTTAACAGATTACATATACTGAGGCCGTTATAACTAACTCGCGTGAGGCCCACGGCCCACTGAATTAACTGCCTACCCTAATCTGACTGTCGCCGCCCAGTTGCAACAGTCGCTCACTCAGTTGCAACAGCTATACAAGCTTTCACTGCTACTCAAGCTACCCCAGTTGCAACTACGTTCAAGATGGTAGAATTATGGAAATACCACTGAGCCAAAGTCAATAATTCCCACATTGTGCTTAAAAGACTAAAAAACCATGCATATGAGAAAAATATGTAAAAGAACAACTGTATGGAAGAAAATAAAAGAGTTATTTTATGCCCCTTTTAAAAATCAAACGGGAGTTATTTGCCTATTTATCTTACATTCGGTAGATTTTTGCCAATTACTGAAAACACCTGGGCTTTTTTTTGCCTTTGTATATTTTCACAAGGGTTTTTGCAAGCCTTTTACATATAACACAGGAGTTTTCTTCAGTGAACTTGGGGTCCTAGCTTGGAAATCATATCCACTCGTTATGCACCAAAAAATTCATTAAGTTAGCCACAGGTTATTTGTTAAATAAGGTCTGAAAGAATACTTGTTCGCATATCGAAATGCACCATAAGTATATCCTTAAGTAATCATATGAAGCTAGCTTCCCTAACAATTTAAGAGTATCTGGAGGACGAGTGGCAATTATGTAGCCAATGAATATTTCTTCAGAACCACCCTTACAAGCTATCAAACAACCTGCAGATCGCTTGTTAGAATCATTTGCAATTTTAAAAGTACTATGATCTCTTATCTACAACCTGCAAATTGCTTGTTAGATTCATTTGCACTTCCAAAAGTACTAAATGTCTTTTGGTAAGTCTTACTAATCCTCGACCTCCCAGAATTCTGTAAAGCCTTTGCCATTATGGGAAACCTAGTTCATAAAATCACGAACGAAAAATCACTACAGAATCGAAATTAGACAACGGCTGGATAGTATATTCACTGGTAAGGATAAAGAAATAAATATAATAGAGTACCTTTCTTTAGGACTCACACCTTTGTTATTACAATTGTCATATTTCGAGTAATCAACCCCCTGGTTTTCAAAATAAATTGTTTTTTTTTCTCAAAAGTATGATAGAGGAGTCTATTTGCGTGTTATTGCGTAATAGCTCCTAAAATAGATCAGCATACCCATGAAGCAAAAGTTTTTGCATCTTGTTCTTCATGTCCCAAGGATCCAGGCATTTGGTTACTACAGGACTGACTTCTGCAAATGTACAGAATTAAATATTGTAATGATCTTGCTATTTCGGATCGATAAATTTACGATACTCGTTTTTGGATAGTGTTCCATGTAAATGTGGTACAATATTTTTTGGATTTTTTTATATATTTATGGAGAAGATAAAGAGAGAATCGTGAGGAAGAAGATAGAAGAAATTGAGAGAAAAGAATTGAGACTAATTTTCTGATTAAAATGAAAAGATGCCTCTGCCAGTACAAATAGCGTGTCTCAGTAGAATGAGACAAAAACCCCTAACAAACTGGGGGTGAATTAGCCAATATACTTTTAATTGAAAATAACCCCTAACAACATTTCTACAAGTTACATAAAAAGTTTCACAAGAGAAAAAATGAGCGGCGGCGGCATGCCAACCCTAGGCAACCATAACCCGTCGTTCTCCGACCAACTAAGCCCCAGAACTACCGAGTTTGTACCATCGGATATCCCAAGATCACAGAAACGACACCGCAACGATGGAGACAATCAATTTAAGTTCACGGCACAGAGGAAAGATGAAGAAATGACAGAGAAGGAAAACACTAAGCCACAATCATATGTCGGACTGTTCAAGCGGACCACACACGTCCGCGTGGACGAAACAGACACAACGGACGAGGATATGCTCATCCATACTGCACCGTCAATGGGAGGAATTCCATATAAAAATATCACATTCGCGGATGAGCTAGAAAATCTAATGGACGAGCCGTGGAAAGACGCAATCGTCGTTCGAGTACTCGGGAAGAGTTGGTATTATCCGGCACTGGTGACAAAGCTGGACATCATGTGGAAATTGAACAATGAATTTGAGTTGTTGGACCTTGGCTATTGGTGATTTTTCCTGAGGGGATTGAGTTCGGCAAATCGTGAAAAAAAAAATTAACGGAGGGGCCATGGCAATTGGCAGGGAGCTTTCTCTCGATCCGTAAATGGTGGTCGGAGTTTGACGCAGCTACAGATAAGATTAATAGTGCGATCACATGGATTAGAATCCTCAATCTTCCATGTAGATATCTACATTACTCGGTGATTAAAGCTCTCGCTAAATACGTCGGAGACCCAATTAAAATAAAAGGTAACACTTTCAACGTAACACGAGGGAGATACGCCAGAATATGTGTACAAGTTCGTAGAGACATCCCACTAGAACAAGGTGTTTGTGTTAAGGGGAGAGTGTACCAAGTGGTCTACGAGAACTTACCAAACCTGTGTCACAAGTCCGGCAAAATTAGCCACACAACTCAGAACTGTGATTTAGAGAGGGGTGTGAATTTGCATGAGAAAGGACGTGGCGCAAGTAATGAACAATGCCCCGTCGAGAGACGAGGAGACCAGTCGACGTGTTTGATAGAGATCGGGCAAAAGAAGGATTACGGTGAATGGACAGAAGTTAAAAACCGTAAGGGGAAAATCCTGATGACTCGGGAATCCAACATGGCTGGTCCAAATAGCCGCTACAAAGGCAAGGATAAATATACAAATAACAAGGGACTGTCGATCGGGACAGTGGGGCCGAGCAACCAAGTCGTGAGAGAGCAGCCACAAACACGCCCTGTTAATAATGTAGGGAGGGGTCGAGTGCTACCAAAAACTTTAGCTCCGAAAGGAAATAAAGGAACTGGGCAAGGAAGGAATCCTAATGCTACTCGAAGTTTTGCAAAGGCAAAAAAGGCAAATCCCAAGTCAGCCCTAACAATAAATAATAATTACAACTCATTTTCTATACTTTCTAGCGAAAAGAGAAGTGAAAAATCACAAGAGGGAGCCGTGAACCCAACCCCAATCGACCACCATGGACGATGTGAGAATTATTTTCCACAACGAACAATTGATAGCAGCATGGTTACCGAGGTTCATCACAAGGAATCACCTCATGTTCGGCCTCCCAAGGATATCACGAACCTTAAGGAACGAACGGGTGATTCACGCCACGACAATTCCGTCAATGGTCTGGGAATTCGAAACAATGATGTTCTTTATCCAACGGGCGGAAGAGCCGAGCTCAGGGTGGCAGAGAACTGGTTTGACCATATGGGAATTGAGGAGACAGATGTCGTTAATGCTCGAAACACTATGACAACTGATCAAGTTATGCTTGGGGAGTCCGATTGAGGACCCCGTAAGACCGTACCATGTCAATCGTTTTTCAATGAAGATCGTTTCGTGGAATTGCCAAGGTACGAGGAACGAAAGTTTTCGTAGAAACTTTCGGGAATTGGTTCGGGTTCATCAACCAAAGATGGTATTTATTTTGGAGACTAGAGTAAGTCAAGAAGTGGCGCGCGACATTATATGGCGCTTGGGGTATACGAACCACATCATGGCACCAACTACTAGGATGAATGGGGGTATATGGTTGCTTTGGAACGAAGCCGAGATTGAAGTGGAGATTCAATATGTGAATTATCAAGCAATCCATGCGCGAGTTAGACCTCGATCTGCTGAAGAGTGGCGCGTTTCCGGTGTATATGCGCAGCCTAGGAAAGTTGACAAAATCAAGGCATTTAATAACTTGGTAGAGGAGTCCGAAAGATGTGACACACCATGGCTCGTGACCGGGGATTTCAACGAGGTTACTTATGCGCACGAAAGGCAAGGCGGTAATGTTGTCCCTCTTAGCCGACTCCGATTTTTTCGAAATTATTTGGATAGATGCAAATTAATTGATCTTGGTTTCCATGGATCCCCATATACATGGACAAATAAGAGGGACGATGAAGCAAACATTATGGGGAGATTGGACCGAGCACTCGCGAACCAAGCGTGGATTGACAAGTTTCCAAATAATATGGTTGTCCACCTCCCAAGGACACATGTCGATCATCACCCGATCATTACGCACTGCGATGGGACAATCACACGCACGGGAAGAAGACCGTTCAGATTTGAATCGGTATGGCTGAGAAATCCCGAGTGCGAGGATCTTTTACGGGAGATTTGGAGGAAGGAACAGCATGTTATTGATGCGGTGAGGGCTGTCTCGGCAGTTTTGGGACCATGGAATAAGGCGAGGCTTGGGAATATATTCCACCGCAAAAAAAGGCTAGTTGCGAGGCTAGATGGGATACAAAAATCGGAAAGCTACGGGTGCAGCGTTCACCTCCAAAATCTCGAAAGAGAACTGTTGAAAGACTACAATGAGGTGCTTCATCAAGAGGAAATTTATTGGTGTCAAAAATCTCGAATTAAATGGTTGCGCGAGGGAGATATGAACACCAAATTCTTCCATCAATCGACCTTCGCAAGAAGGAAAAAAATAAGATTTTATGCCTTAAGGTGGATGGGATTTGGGAGAATGATGATACTCAGCTGACAGCGCATGCTATAGAGTATTTTCGAAAACTCTTTAACTCGGGAGGGGCTGGACGAGAGCATAATCAAGGGCGGATGGCGGTTGTTTCAAGGTTTCAACGTGTTCTGAGTGAGGAGGAACAACACATGCTTTGTAGGACCATAGATTTGGAGGAGTTAAAATCCATGGTTTTTGCCTTAAATCCGCTTAAAGCGCCGGGGCCTGGCGGACTACAAGCCCTTGTATACCAAAAGGGTTGGGAATGGATGAAGGAGTCGTTGTTAAGGTTCGCACAAGAGGTCTTCGAGAATAGATGGTTCGACCCGAAACTCTGCGAAGCATATTTATGCCTCATTCCGAAGATACAGAAGACGGAACTCATATCCCAATTTCGACCGATATCGTTGTGCAATGTGCTATATAAATTCATAACTAAAAGCATTACGATGAGGGTCAAGGAGCTTATGCCGAGGTTGGTCTTCCCTACTCAATCGAGCTTTATTAAAGGTCGTAGCACCCAGGATAATATATTTCTCCTCCAAGAAATATTACATTCATTGAGAGCTAAGAAAAAGAATAAGACGGGGGAGATGATTATGAAGTTAGACCTCAAGAAGGCATATGATAAAGTGAGTTAGAATTATTTGGAGGAGACGCTCAGATGGTTTAAATTCCCCGAGGCGCTGGTCGAATTGATTATGCATTGTGTAAGAAGTGCGACAACTCGTATTCTTTGGAACGGATCCCCCCCCCAAGGCGTTCAAGCATTCCTGCGGTCTACGCCAAGGTGACCCACTGTCACCGTATCTTTTCGTACTATGTGTTGAGCGGCTATCATATAATATTAATGAAGAAGTGGAGAAAGGAAAATAGAGACCCGTAGTCCCATGTAGAAGGGGGCCGAAACTATTTCATCTTTTCTTTGCCGACGATCTCATACTCATGGGAAAGGCCACGACAAAGATGGCGCGCAGCATTAATCGCATACTTGAGGACTTTTGTAGTCAATCCGGGCTCAAGGTTAGTGCAATTAAATCAAAAATATATTTCTCTAAGCAAGACGGGGCGAGTATCAAAAGGCAAATTTGTGATATCTTTGGTTTTGCACAAACTACCAACTTAGGGAAATATTTGGGGGTGAAGTTAATTCATGGTAGAATGAGTAGAGAGGCGTTCGCAGAGACGGTGGATCGGGTGCTTGGAAGGTTTAGTGGCTGGAAACGCTTGTTACTTTCGCTCGCAGGGCGGGGGACACTTATTCAAACGGTTTCATCGGCGATGCCAATCTATTGTATGCAATCCGCATGGCTTCAGAAGAGTGTTTGTTACAAGTTGGACAAGTTAAATAGGGATTTCTTGTGGTCGACGAATATTGAAGAAAAGAGACTCCATCTAGTAGGATGGAATCGGGCGACGCTTCCTAAAAAAGATGGAGGCTTGGGGATTAGAAGATGTCGTACAGTGAATGAATCTCTCCTTGAGAAAATTGCGTGGAAAATAATTAAGGGAGAAGACACGGTTTGGCAAGGGCTAATCCAAGCAAAATATCTAAAGGGCGACTCAATTACTCATTATAGGCCGAAGCTAGGTGCAAGCTCGGCGTGGAAAGGGATCATGAAAAGCATGGCATTGATGCGCCCGTTCTTGAGATGGAAAATTAGAGACGGGAAGTCGACGTCGCTTTGGTTCGATAATTGGATGGGAGAAGGAAATCTTTATGAACTGATTCCGAACATCGATTTGAGGGATGTGAATCTCAAAGTGCGAGATATCATTCTCGATTCTGGGGAGTGGAGGTTTAACGAGATAAATACGCACATTCCGCTGGATATTCAAACCGAGATCAGGAGAAGAAATATTCAGCTAACGAGCGAAAAAGACACGGTGGTGTGGAGTGAAATGAGCAGCGGAGTTTTTAACTGTCAGTCCGCTTATAAAGCATTCCAGCGAAGGTATGGGGAAGATCAAACTCGGGGTGTGGCGAGCAAGTGGTCTGGAAATTGCAAGTGAGCAATAAATTAAAATATTTTTTGTGGTTAGGAATACAAAACAGACTTGCGACGAACCATTTGAGGAAGACCCGAAAAATTACGAACTCGGCTGCGTGTGAGGCTTGCGGAAATCCGGACGAAACAACAATCCATATAATGCGAGAGTGCGACAAAGCAAATGAGGTATGGACGAAACTCTTGTCGGTAACAGATTTGGAGGAATTCGAACAAATTAATGACAACAGTTGGTTTCGGGACAATCTAGTAGTCAAGCAGTTCGAGTGTGTTTTGATTCCAAAAATCAGGTGGCCACTCATTTTCCTCGCGACGATATGGACGTTGTGGAAGGTGAGGAACAACATAATCTTTAGAGGTACGAGTGAAGGCCTGTTAAGTGTGATTGCGATGATAAAAACCTTGAGTGTTGAACTGGACGTGAGTCGACCAGAAAATAAAAGAAATTCGATTAATAAAAGGTGGCAGAAACCTAACAGGGGCTGGTCCAAATTAAATATGGATGGGAGTGTACGTTCACGCCTGAATCATGGTGTAGTAGTAGGTATTTTGCGATCGGACAGCGGCGATTTCGTTTGGGGATTCAGGAAACCGTTAAACGCGCCTACAATAGAAGAAGCCGAATTAGAGGCGTTGAAGAGTGGCTTGACATATGTGTGGGATCAGAGGAAGAACAACATTGAGATAAAGATGGACTCGGAGCCGTGTGTCAAGTTGCTTACGAGTATAAGAGATCCAAACGGTACGGAATCGGACTTAATACATGCATGTAGACGACTGTTGCGGCTACCGTGGAATGTCACATTGAGATGGATCTCGAGGACTGCAAATCAGAAGGCGGATGCTCTAGCAAAGGGTGATTCGAACGAAAGGGAAAAAGGTGTCTTCTGGGATACGCCGCCAACCCGAGTTACTGATCTTCTTAAGAGAGATTTAGAGTAATCTGTTTTTGGCACACTGTTGTTGCGCATTTAGTTTACTTTGTAATTCCTTTCTACTAAAAAAAAAAAAAATAACCCCTAACAAACTGAGGGGTGAATTAGCCAATATACTTTTAATTGAAAATAACCTAAAAACATAAATGATAATATAAATTGCAGAATCTAGAGTTCGCCCCTTTAATTTGCTAAATTAGAATTTCGCCCCATCTCAATCTGACTCCTCTAACTCAGCCACGTGTACGAATCTGGGTCGTCCCCTCTTGTTCATCAAAACGTCGTCGTTGTTTCACGTTAGTGCAGTTCCCTCCATGGTCATGACATTGTCGTGCCGTTGAAATGATCCTTGTCCTCAAGGATCGTATCTTATTCTTGAATTTGCAAAAGAAAAAAGCACGGCAATGGAAAATAGACAGTAGAGTAAATCTGGCTGTAGTAGCACAAAGTAATCGAAGATATTCCTGTTGGGTTTCCTCCGACATACCATATTTGGCTTTTGCAAACTTCTGTTCAGCAAGTGCAACCCATCTTTTATAGGCAATATTGTCCCCCCGAGCCTCTAAAATTCCAACATTTTTATCAGATATTCTAGTATTTATCTTCATAATCCTTGCACCATCTTCGCTTCTACCGGTCTTGTTACATAGAGTGCTCCATAAAATATTCCATACACCATTTTTTGTCCCATACTGAATTCTCAATTCTCAATTCTCCTCCTTTATCAATGCTTTCCAGCGTTTTACAAGCTCCAAAAAAAGTAACTCTCTTGGCAAGATCAACACTCCAAACCGTAGGAAAATGATATGTTTTAGAAGCAATTCCATACACTTTAGGAGAGTAACAAAGATGATGTATCCTTTCCCATTCCAACCATGAATGTGTCCAGACACTAAGTGCAATTACATGAATGACGCACTCTCGTGGTAGCCACCCTTCATTTGCAGGCTTATCCAAGACAGTAGGTGAACAATCAAAAAGCCCACCTTCTTCAGCTTCCCCCAAAATGTGTGCAACGACTAAGTAAAATCTGCTATCATGAAAATGAACACTTGCCAACGGTAAGCAGGGCACTTTGGGCTTTAAGAAAGCATCAAAGACAATAATGCAGTCACGTCCCTTCGTATCTTCCACCATCTTCAAGCCTTTATTATTTGTCACCACCCTGATTACTCCAGCTAATTGCAACACTTGGATGACATTTGCGTGATAACTTTCACCAGTCATCCTAAGCGGCCACCCATACAAGTTTCTATAGATTTTCTCTTCAGAATGTAGTGGAATTACACCTTTGACATCAAGCTTAATACAACAATTATATTTTCAGTATCACTGGTTGTATCTAAACCATCGTCATTATATTTGGAACTATGTATATGCATCAGTGAGATAACATCTTTTTCTATTCGAAAATTTAAGTTTGAATCACTTAATTCGTATGTCATGTCACAATCCAAGAAGGGCTCTACAAGCATCATCCATTTACAATCAAAATATCCATCGGGATCAAATAAATACTTGCCGACGAATGTCTTAAGGCTATAGTCAAAAGAGATGTTACCAATGTTGCAATGACGCATTTCCTCATCTCCGTTTTTGGTCTTTGTGAATGCCTCGTGATTTCCATCTTGAAGCGAGCCATCAATAGCTTTGGTGTTTTTCTGATTTTCCTCTAGCTCGTCACCACTAACAAGAATGTCCAGTAAGTATGCATCATCCACTTCCTTGGTGTCTTTATCAATCAAACCTCCAACATCATCCTTAAGCTCCATCATATTCCCACCCGAATCATACATGCTCAACCGCACACCAACCAAATCTGATTCTAGCTCATTTATAATGAAATGCCCTTGTTCAATGTTATGGTTTTCATTTTCATCAAACTCATTCACCAACTTAACCTTCATTTCAGTTTCTGACATAGGAATATTATCGAACACTTGGATTTCATCTCGTATTTCCCTCAATTCATCAGAATTTCTCATGGGCAATTCATCGAGCACCTGGTGCTCAGAAGTTTTTATAACTTCTCTCACCGTTAGTGGTTCTGTTTTGTCATAGGGAGCAGAAGATCCTCGCTCCAAACGCTCCAAAATCTGGTCCAACTGAAGTTTCATTTCATTAGCAATCTGCACCGCTTCGTCGTGACTTCTTTGCTGTGAATCCATGGAAGCTTGAATCCTTAACAGAGTTGCATCAGTTTTTTGTATGTGTTTGTTGAAGATTCTCTGATTAGCCTCTCGTTGAGCTTTTAACCTCTCCACAAGCGTGTTCTGCTGCAGCTCATTTAATGTTCCCGAGCAGTCCAAGGATCGAACGGTCTGATACCAAATGTAATGATCTCGCTATTTCGGATCGATGAATTTATGATACTCGTTTTTTGATAGTGTTCCATGTAAATGTAGTACAATATTTTTTGGATTTTTTATATATTTATGGAGAAGATAAAGAGAGAATCGTGAGGAAGAAGATAGAAGAAATTGAGAGAGAAGAATTGAGACTAATTTTCTGATTAAAATGAAAAGATGCCTCTGCCAGTACAAATAGCGTGTCTCAGTAGAATGAGACAAAAACCCTTAACAAACTAGGGGTGAATTAGCCAATATACTTTTAATTGAAAATAACCCCTAACAAATTGGGGGGGTGAATTAGCCAATATGCTTTTAATTGAAAATAACCTAAAAACATAAATGATAATATAAATTACAGAATCTAGAGTTCGCCCCTTTAATTTGCTAAATTAGAATTTTGCCCCATCTCAATCTGACTCATCTAACTCAGCCACGTGTACGCATTTGGGCCATCCCCTCTTGTTCATTAAAACGTCGTCGTTGTTTCACGTTAGTGCAGTTCCCTCCAGGGTCATGACATTGTCGTGCCGTTGAAATGAACCTTGTCCTCAAGGATCGTATTTTTTTCTTGAATATTTTTGCAAAAGAAAAAGCACGCCAATGGAAAATAGACAGTAGAGTAAACCTGGCTATAGTAGCACAAAGTAATCGAAGATATTCCTGTTGAGTTTCCTCCGATATACCATATTTGGCTTTTGCAAACTTATGTTCAGAAAATGCAACCCATCTTTTATAGGCAATATTGTCCCCCCGAGTCTCTGAAATTCCAACATTTTTATCAGATAATCTAGTATTTATCTTCATAATCCTTGCACCATCTTCACTTCTACCGGTCTTGGTACATAGAGTGCTCCATAAAATATTCCACACACCATTTTTTGTCCCAGACTGAATTCTCAATTCTCAATTCTCCTCCTTTATCAATGCTTTCCAGCGTTTTACAAGCTCCAAAAAAAGTAACTCTTTTGCCAAGATCAACACTCCAAACCGTAGGAAAATGATATGTTTTAGAAGCAATTCCATACACTTTAGGAGAGTAACAAAGATGATGTATCCTTTCCCATTCCAACCATGAATGTGTCCAGACACTAAGTGCAATTACATGAATGACGCACTCCCGTGGTAGCCACCCTTCATTTGCAGGCTTATCCAAGACAATAAGTGAACAATCAAAAAGCCCACCTTCTTCAACTTCCCCCAAAATGTGTGCAACGACTAAGTAAAATCTGCTATCATGAAAATGAACACTTGCCAACGGTAAGCAGAGCACTTTGGGCTTTAAGAAAGCATCAAAGACAATAATGCAGTCACGTCCCTTCGTATCTTCCACCATCTTCAAGCCTTTATTATTTGTCACCACCCTGATAAGTCCAGCTAATTGCAACACTTGGATGACATTTGCGTGATAACTTTCACCGGGGCTGGATTTGAGGGTTCAAGAAATGTATTGCATCGCCTAGGGTCGATGAGACGAACTCGTAGCATTACATTGAGGGTTGGAGTTGGCATGGGAACAAATGAGGCCTAGGATCGAGGTAGAAACGGAATTAGAGAATGTCATCAAGATGATCAATGGAGAAATGGACACGCCGATACATCTTAAAATAATAGTGAATTCTTGCAAGGAGAAATTCAGATTATCGTGGGCGGTCACATTGCGACTGATACCTTGAGTTGCTAATATAACAGCGGATGGGCTTACAAAGATCCCCTTGAGAAATGAAAAGCGAGAAATTTATTGAGAAATTCCTCCCTCTTAGATTAAAGCTCATTTAGATTTTGATATGGTCCAAGAAAATCTCTTTGAAGCTCGTTCGGACCACCAACTGATGCTTCGGGATAATAGAAACTTTTCATTTTCTCCCATAGTTTTCTACATTTTTCCAACGAACTTAAACGTTATAAAATTCCTTTTTATATCCTTGTTGATATATATTTAAAAACTTTGAGTTGCCTCTAACTAATTCATGACTTCACTTTAAAAAATTAATATAAAAGTATAATATAGCAATATAACAGAAAACGAGATGGGCTTAAAACTCTGTTGGGCCAGAGACCAAAACTGTGCAAGGCTTCTTTTGTACACAAAGTAGAAAACAACCTGTACAATCGTGAGGAGATATATATTTATTACAACGCCAAGCCCTTAAATTTTCTTGTAAGCTCAGAAGAGAAGAATGAGGGCTTGTAAAGGGATATTGGGAGTTCTGTAAGGGTGGTTGCCCCTCTTTTCAAACCCCATGATTTCTTCAAATACATAAAAATCAACAGCCCTTAGAAAAAAGAAGAGAAAAGAAGCAGCATGAATAACAGTTATTTGCACAAACTACCCCTAATGTTATGTAAATTGGCAAAATTTACCTCCTGTGTTAATTAAATTAGTGAAGTTGCACAAACTTCGCTCTGTCTCTTTCTCTCTCTAAATAAAAATATAATGGGGGTGTGATGATGTTTCTAGAATCTTCTGAGCTTGGGCACGGGAAGATCCGACCCGTATCTTGGCGGGGCGACCCGGATGGCATCTCATTTTTGAGACGCAACCGGTGGTTCGCAGCCATGGCGTGGTTGAGACGTATCTTGGTTGCTCATTTTTGTCATAGATCTGACTTCTGAGCCGTAATTTCAGTTTGTTACACTTTTTTATTTATTTATTTATATTTCATATATTTGATATTAGTTTAGGTTATACGTTTATATTTTGTTAGTTTTGAAGATAGTGGGTGATAAGTGATAACTCTATTGAGGGTTATTTTGTCAATTACTATTAGGTAAAATTTGAGTATGAGTCATTGAATTTTGTTCTTATTTTTGACTATAATGATAGGTTACCTATTTACTAATTATAATCATATGAAGCACCAGCAGGATACTAATTTTACCTTTCAGAACACTACCTAATACTTGTTATATTCGGATTAATCAAATATCATAGATCATGCAGTACTTCAAGAATATATATATTGTATGTATTACTCTATAAATGAACATGTTTCTCAGCATACAAATTAGGAGGCTATTAATCTACTATTACGATTAGGAGACATGAAATGGCAAATAAAAATTATTACATTCTGAGGCAAGCTAAAGAGTTGAGATTAGATTTTAGGCAGAAATGTCAAAAATGCCCGTTATCTTTTGTCAACTTTACTTTTTGCCCTTTAACTTTTTTAGCTACCAAAAATGCCCGCTATCTTTGTCAAAAATGCCCGTTTTACTGTTCATGTCCATTTGTCCGCCAACTCGTAAAATCGCGTCCTACGTGGCAAAATCGTGTCCAACGTGTTATTACACCTGGAATCTTAAAATAAAATATAAAAAATAAAAAATTAACAATTAAAAATCTTTTAAAAAAAACTTTTAATAACTAATAAAATTTATAAAAAAAACAGAAAAATGAGAACAGTTATAAAAACTCCCCTCCTTTATATATTTATGTTATAAAATTATTTTAAATTAAGAAAACTTAATTTTGAATAACTAATAAATCTAAAAACATATATATTAAAAAACTGAAAATTTTTAAACTTTCTTAAGAATTAAAAAACTTAAAAAAAAATTGAAAAATGAATCAGTCGTCACTTTCGCTGCCCCCCCCCCCCCCACCCCACCCCCAGCCCCCACGCCCACCACCACCACCACCACCTTCACCGCCGCAGCAATCGTCTTCTCCCCCCCCCCCCCCCCCACACGGCGAGCTCCAAATCCATCGGAACACCTCCACCCCCACAGTCATAGGCCGGCGCACCGCCACCCCCCCCCCCCCCACGGCGAGCTCCAAATCCATCGGAACACCTCCACCCCCACAGTCATAGGCCGGCGCACCTCCACCCCCCCACAGAAATCGGACAGAAATTGGAATCGGGACAGAAATTGGAATCGGAACAGAAATCGGCATCGGACGAACACAAATCGGAATCGACAGCACCTCCGTAACTGTAGAGGTACGAATCGCGCCTCCACCCCCACAGTCATCCGCCGGCGTCGACTTCGAATTCCTTATGACGAACAAGTACTCTCGTCCGCCGGCGGCGAGCTCCGATTCGATTCCGAGCTCCGATTCGTCCGCCGTGGAAGAGACAACCTCTTTTGTTTGGGGTGGGGGGGTGGGGTGCCGTGGAAGAGACAACCCAAGTTTTTTTTTTTTAGATTTTTGATTTTTAAAAAATTAAGTATAAAACTTTTATAATTTAAATGAATAAAGTTTTACATTTTTCTGTTTTTTTTAAAGTTTTTTCTGTTTTTTATTTTTCTGTTTTTATAACTTTTAAATTTTTTCTGTTCTTTTTAAGTTTTTTATATGTTAATTTTTAAGTTTTTTTAATTTTTTTTTTAATATTCCAGGTGTAATAAAAAAAATTGCCACGTAAAACACGATTTTGCCACGTAGGACACGATTTTATGATTTGGCGGACACTAGGCAATGAACAGTGTTTCGGGTATTTTTGACAAAGATAGCGGGCATTTTTGGTAGCTAAAAAAGTTAAAGGGCAAAAAGTAAAGTTGGCAAAAGATAACGGGCATTTTTGACATTTCTGCTTTTAGATTTTATCATCACAATTTTCAGACTTTACATAAAATAATCACTAAAAAAATAAGTTCTTGAAAATTACATAAGAATTTGTATGGTGCAAAATAATGCTTTCACACCTTTGGGGTCTGAAAAATGACAAAAATTGAGTCAAATCAATTCGGTCTTGTTCTTGGAACTCTCTTCTTCTGCTGATTCTGATCAAGTAGCTAGAAGTTTAGAATCTTTCCCTAAAAGCTCGACCTTATGACAACAGTTTTCCTTTTTTTTCTACTTTCAAAATTACTCCAACAAAAGTGATGGAAAAAAGAACCAATTGCTATAGGGTTAATCATAATTAGTTCAACAACAACAACAAAGGATTTGTGTGTATTATTCATCAAATATTCTATGTTGCACGAACATGAAACACGAATACAACACGGTACTAATCCGGTGACACGGGTTTTTAAAAATTTTAGGACATGATAAGGCATGGACAAATCTAAAATTTTAATATTTTATATTGATACACGTATAACAACAACATCAAAACCAAACACATTTTAATCATATTTTTAAGTTCATTTACAAATAAATATCGAATATGAGTAAAATTAATTGAATTCAAATCATACATAATAAATTGATAAACTAATTTGTATACCGTTGTTGAAGTTTTTATTTTAAATCTTAGATGTAAAATTTCTGAAATTAAAAGTAATTAAAATTAAATGAAATTATGCAATTAACTTTATATGATAAATTGAAGTTTATGTACAAGAAATAAAATTGAAGAAATAGAAAAAATTGCAACTTTGATTATTGTTTGGAGTTGAGAAGAAATGGTTGACTCGCTACATGAGAAGATAGTGGAGCTTTTAATTTTGTTTTAATTCACTAATATAATAAATTATATTTTCAAAGTTTTATGTTTAATTATTAAACTTGAACACACAATTTTTTTGATAATAAGTAAAATAAATTCAAATATATCACAAATATATTGGACACTACAAAAAAAGACACGCATGTCCGATTTTTTTTACATTAGTTACGGACACGACACGTAAAATGTCGGACATGTATCCATCCAATGCATATCTAAAAAGTATCAGTGCCCATTTATCCAACACCACGCTTTTAAAAGTTCGAAGTAGTCGTGCAACATAACAAATAAGTAAAATATAAAATTATAATATCAAACTAAAATACTCTATTGGACCAGACAGCCCAATATCGTAACTCGTAACTCGTAAGTGAGCCCAGATTAGTTTACCAGTAATTATCTTCTATTACACCAAACGTCAAAAGTACCCTTAACTTTTGTCTCCAAAAGAAGTGTAGTAGAAGGGCAAATATGTAAAGTTAGAGGACAAGCCATATAAATATCGTTAATGCCTGTCAAACCAGCAACAAAGCTCAGAAGAGAAGAATGAGGGTTTTTGTAGAGAGAGAAATTGGGGATTCTGTAAAGGGTGGTTGACCCTCTCTACCAACCCCATGATTTCTTCCCATAAACTCAAAATTCAACAGCCCTTTAATAGAAGAAAATTAAGAAAAGCAGAGCAAATGATTAAACCCTATATTCCTCGAATCCACCACGCAAAAACACACACACATATATATATATATACAAAACAATCAACAATGTTGCCTCTCTCTCTCTCTCTCTCTAAATAAAATATGATGGGGGCTGTGATGATGTTTCTAGTATCTTCTGAGCTTGAGCACGGGAAGATCCGACCCGTATCTTGGCGGGGCGACCCGGATGGCGTCGGATTTTTGAGACGCAACCGGTGGTTCGCAGCCATGGCGTGGTTGAACTCTCTGTTGCTCATTTTTGTAATAGATCTGAGCCTTATTGATACCTTTTTCCTACTTTGTTTTTGTTGATTATTTTCTTACCTTTTTAAAAAAAAAATGTGCTTGATTTTTTTTTTAATAATATTTTGTTATATTGTGAATGATTATATTTTGTGTCAGCATATTTTCTAATATTTGATTTTAACGAGGAACAGAGAAAATAATGAGGTCTTTTTTGTTTTTATTTTTGAACAAATAGTGAGAGGTCTTTTCATCTTTTGTTTTGGGAGTAACCGCGCACCAGCTGCCAATAATAATAGGACACCACTATTCAACGGCTAATGTGGTATTAAATTGTTTTATGGGCCACTAGCAAGAAACCCCTGTATTATGGATAAGAGGCATGAAACCCCACTATGAAAATAAAATAGGCAAAAACACCCCCTGTGTTTAACAAATCGTAGCACACTCTGCTCCCCTTCTCTTTTTTTATACGTATTTTCTTTCTTTATACGTATTTTTTTTCTTTATACGTATTTTCACCAGAAATGACTCATTTATCCCCAAATTAAAAAATAGTCATTTCTTCTCTCATCATTTTTTCATTTTATATTTATGCTTAATTATTTTAAAAAAATATATTGGATTCTTGAACGCATCTAATTATGTTATTGTAAATTTTAAAATTAATTTATTCTAATATTTAAATGAACTTATATTTTCGTAATATTTATTAAAATATATAAGTACTTTAATAAATTAATATAATTAAATGAAAATTTATTTTTTCAATTAGTGAAATCCAAAAAAAAAGTGAAAAATGTCATCTTCCCCACGCCACGCCACCCCCCCACCTCACGCACATCAGCCGCCACCCCCCCACCCCCCTCACGCACATCCCCTCTTTCCTCCATCACGCACAACCTCCCCCCCCCCCTGCGGCCATCACGCATAGTTGATGTTTCTAACTTTGGCGAAAATCAATTTCAATCCATAACTCCGGTATAAAGTAATTTTTGGCAAAGTTATTGGGCAGAAATAATAATTTTCCCCTTTTTTTTACACCAGAAATAATTGTATGTAAAATTTTGTTATTTCATGTGATGAACTTCTATGAGTTTTCTAAATTTGTACTACTTTAATTGTACGTACAAGTTCAAAAGAAAATTTACATTTCAAAATATTTTAGAAGAGATACATTTTAAAATAAGAGTTTTACCGACAATTTTTTAACAATACCAAAAAATTACAACAAAAAATGTAGGCAAAAGTGCATAAGTTTTTTTAAGATGGATAATTTGCAATTATTTCGAAATTATATGGACTTATTTGAAGTTTTAAATTTTTAGGGGTTATTCAGATATTTTCTAAATTATTGGCATTATTTGTCTATTATCATAATATGAGGGATTGTTTTGTTGCTTCTTTTCATTTCAAGGGGGGTTTTTTGCCCGTTTCAAATAACACAGGGGGGCTTTCTGCCAAAAACCCTACTAAGAATAATGGTAGAAAAGTTATTTTATAAGAGAATATTAATTCCCGCTCTCACTTCTTGGCAAGTGTATCACACTCTCGTACAAAATGGGGTTATTTGCTACGTATTTCAATACACAGGGGGGTTTTCTGCTTCTTTTTATTTCACGGGAGGTTTCTTGCCTGTTTCGAACAACACAGGGGGGCTTTCTGCCAAAAACCCTTGTTTTATTGGAGGACAGCACGCACATTAGAGTTGTGATATTTTCCTTTGCGGAATAAAATGGGACCAAGTATTATTTACTTGTTAATTTTAATAATCAATTGAAGGAAAAGTAAATACATACACTAAAAAACGTGACTAGGGGATGTTAAATGGAATTGTTAGGATTTTACGTGCAATAATTAAGCTATAGTAATAAAGGTAAAATTCAAAATTGCACATGAAACTGTGGATGGTTTTTGAGGGTGAGTTTAGTAAAACAACGTCCACTGGATTAACTGTACCCTCAGAATCATCAGCAAAACCACAAAAAAATGAGGGTAATAAATAATTATAGAACCAATAAGCCATGGCACGTTGCCTTCACCAATTTAATATATCTGGGACTGAGCCTCATTTTCGATTTCTTTTTACCTCTATGAATTTTTATTTTTGAGGTCTTCTGTTTGCATTTGAAAAATACGGCTGATTTAGCTGGTCTGTCTTTTGAGGCTTCCAATTATAAAGCCAGAAGTCTTTTTAGTTTCTATAAAAAAAAATACAAAATCTTTTTTCAACAAGTCAAAAATTTAACTATTAGTTGCCTAAGAAAATGAATTTTATTCCGGCTGCCGGCAGGTGAGTTTCTTACAATCCAACTAATGACTTCTTTGTATTGATATTATAAGGAACTTCGAAAAAATAAAAGAGAATTTTTTATTTGAGCACCAATATAAACATATATATATATATACATATATATATACTAGTACATAGCACGGGCAATACAAATTTCCATTAGTTAGTCTTTTATTGAATTTATAAATAGTATAGTTAGAATAAATAATTGTTATAAGACAACAGTAAATAACAAATCGATTATATTTTTCACATAAAAAATATTACCAATCTTAACCGTCTCTTATAGATGTCCTAGAATTTTAAATGTAAAAATAATTAATTTCTAAAAAAACTTAATATTGATGTAAACATTGTAATACTGAAATATACATATCAAACAGCTACTAATTAAAAATTCAGAAGAAAGATACTTACTTTTTTTATAACTAATCGATAAAAATAAGAAACTATTTCACCATTTATTTATTTCGTTCTACTTTTTCCAACTTTCAAAACATATTACTTTAGTTATTATAAGTTATAAGGAGAATTATCTTATTTAAAATAATACAAGAAGGGTACTTTTTTATTTTTTACAAGGAGATAATTGGTAAGTTTTCCATATTACAAACTATGTTACATGAACACATTTATGAATTCACTATTTTGTTATTATCACTTCTATGAATTAATATTTTTGGAATCAATTTTTACATACAAATTAGTTTACTTACTATGAACATGCCATTTAAATTTTGCAATATTAATATTAACAAATATATATATATAGACGTATCCTTGCCGTATCCGTATCGCCTACTTTTTAAAAATCGTATTGTTGTACCCATACCGTATCGTATCGTTGTATCCATACCCGTGCAACATAGGCATCAACAAACATGTGGCAAAGGCATGTTTAAAAAAACATGTAGCAAAGAGCAAGATAGAAAGCAAAAATTAAATTACAATAGGGCCTATAAATAAATAATATAAAGCTTTTGGGACAAATTATTAGACATAAAAACTAAAAGAACCATTCGACAATTCACAACGGGTCCGTAAGTGCACAACGTAAATTTTGGAGGCGAGATCGAAAGAATTAAACAAATAAAAAGAATTTGTAATATTTTGTGGGATTGTATAGAAATATATAATATTTCATGGGATCCCTCATGCAATTGGGACAAAATAATTTCTTTCTTGTGCTAAATAGTGGACTGCCATCGCAGTCAAAAGTTAAGGCCGCTCCCCTCTGTTTTTCTTTTTTTGTTTGAGTGGCAAAACAAATCCTTACCGTATCCGTATCGCCTACTTTTTGAAAATCGTATCGTTGTACCCATACCGTACCGTATCGTTATATCCATACCCGTGCAACATAGGCGTCAACAAACATGTAGCAAGGGCATGTTTAAAAAAACATGTAGCAAAGAGCAAGATAGAAAGCAAAAATTAAATTACAATGGGGCCTATAAATAAATAATATAAAGCTTTTGGGACAAATTATTAGACATAAAAACTAAAAGAACCATTCGACAATTCACAACGGGTCCGTAAGTGCACAACGTAAATTTTGGAGGCGAGATCGAAAGAATTAAACAAATAAAAAGAATTTGTAATATTTTGTGGGATTGTATAGAAATATATAATATCTCATGGGATCCCTCATGCAATTGGGACAAAATAATTTCTTTCTTGTGCTAAATAGTGGACTGCCATCTCAGTCAAAAGTTAAGGCCGCCCCCCTCTGTTTTTCTTTTTTTGTTTGAGTGGCAAAACAACAATTAAGATTAAAAAGATGGGGGAAAATGGCAAGAAAATTTGGTTGATAAAAGCGGCTATACGTATTATATTATATGGACCCCAATCGATCAATACGCGCCCCCCCCCCCCCCCCCCAAGATATCTATTACTGCAAAACAAGATGGACGATGTAATGAGTTAAACAAGGAAGCTTTTGAGGCAAAAATTAGAAAAATTAAAATTTGAAGGACTATTTTATAATTTATTGTGGGGACCAAATGTAAATAATATCAAACCTTAGGGGCAATATTTAAAGAGTTAAAAATTATAAGGACCATTCTGCAATTTGTATGAGCTAAAATAAAAAGCTTTTTGGGAAAAAATAGGAAAATTTAAAATTTGAAGGACTATTTTGTAATTTGTTATGGGTGCAAAAGTAAATAATAGCAAAATTAAGGGGCAAAACTAAAGAGTTAAAAATTGTGGGGGTTATTCTGCAATTTACATGATTACAAGGACAATTAAGAAACAAAAATTGGTTGTTGAGGAGGTGCTTATCCCCTCTTATTATTATAGTAGGGAAGTAGAGATAACAATAATAGCTTTCCAAATTAATAACATTTGTTTACATTTTGCCTAATTTTTTTGATGAGCTTAAAGTATTTTTTTGTAATTAATGGAGGACTAAATTGACGATACAAAATACTTTAGGATAATAGTAATAAATATTAAATAAAACTAACATGAGAGAGAGAAAGAGAGAGTGAGATGGAGGAAAGAGAAGAATGAGGCGGAGAGAGAGTAAGCAGAGGTGAGAGAGGAAAAATTGTGAAAGCAAATTTTGTAGTGGGACCTGCCTGCCCCACTTTTCACAATTTTAATGGGTTTGAGAGTGCTCAAAATTACACCCTCGTCACTGCCAACATTTGAACAAAGAAAAGTGAGAAATAAAATATTTGAGGACAAAATGGGGAGAAATAGTTAACAGGGAATCTTTTTTTCTGTTCTTATATTATAGTAGATATCCAACGACCAATATTGCAAATGACATTTTCATTGGACATCTGGCAAGTGGTGTAGGTGTATGTAACGTTTGAAAAAGTGTACACGAGTTGAATTCTTTAAGTTAGAAAGTTTTCGTATATTGACTTCTATGTGATACGTGAGAAATACTTGAATAAACTTATAAAACGTTTTAATTTTGTTTTTTTGGGGGTACTAAAATGAGGAATTACATGCTCCTAAGTAGCATCAGTCTGCAACATATGAATCAGGCTAGGGGGAGGGGTATACATAATTTTACATCCTTCCTCTAAAGAACATGGATATTTCGCCATTGCATCCGCGAGTTTATTTGCCTTCCGACTTGTCCATTGCAGTTTGTTTTCCCATGGATTGCGTAGCAGCGTGCAACATTCTTCTATTTTGTGTGCTAGTTCATGCCTCGGATTTGGTCCGTTTTTTAGGAGCTTGAAAGCTTCTTCGGAATTGGTCTCAACTTCGATTCTTTGTATCCTCCTTTCCCAAGCTATTTTTAGGCCTACTCGAATCGCGTCAATCTCTGCCTCAAGTACTGTCGGGCCCTGCAAATTCATAACAAATCCCCCAATCCACTTCCCATGTTCATCCCGTAGAACGCCTTCAGCAGCGCCGCTATTACTTCACTCCACAACGCTGCCATCCACGTTCAAACGGTGCCACCCCGGTTGTGGTTTTTTCCAATTGTATTCCTTCCTGCTCGTGTTCGGTTTCAAACAGAACATGAAATTCGAGCAGATTTGTTTCATCTGGCAATATATGGCGAAGGTCCCCGTATTTTCTCCCTTAAAAATCTGTTTATTGCGTGCTTTCCATAGACACCAAACTATAGCAGCCGCAATTACGTTCCAAGGGGTTTTCGGCATCCTATGACTTACCTCCTTTGTGAATTGGAGATTTTTTTCCAGCCAATTTCTCTCATCTGGATTGAAGAACTCTGCCCATAGCTTCCTCAGAATTAAGAATTTCCAAACTTTTGTTGCCAAGGGGCAGTCCCAAAAAATATGCAGCACTGTTTCAGCGAAGTTCGGACAGCGCGCACAAGCATCATCGTTCGTCATCTTCCTTTTCCTCCTTAGTTCATTCGTTGCGATCTTATTTTGGCTAGCAAGCCAAATAAAATACCGTATCCGATTGATGCACGGTACTGACCAGACCCAACTTACAGCAGTTCTTCTCCCTTCCCATTTCGCATACTTCTTGAACAATGATTTATACGCGCTTTGACACGTAAATTTGCCGTCGGTGGAAGGGCTCCAAATAATCTTGTCCTCTTCTTCTTTTCTTTCAATTTGGGTTGAGAGTATTTTATTTCTCCACGGTTCCGGGATCAGAGATTTAATCCTCTCCATCCGCCAATTATTTTCTTCATCCAGTACGTCCGCGACTTTCATCCCATAATCCTCGTACTCAATTTGGTTTGCCCCTTCGCATACACATTTGTCGCCCAACCAGTTGTCAAAAAAGAAAGAAGTTGTTTTTCCGTCCCCTATCTTCCACCGTAAGAACGGTTGGATTAATTTCATGCACCGAGTGATCCCTTTCCAAGTACCACTATCCGTTGGTTTCACGACGTATTCGTTTAAGCGCTTGTTCTTGAGGTATTTCGCCTCAATTAATTCCGACCAAAGGCAATGATCTTTTTGTAGAACTTTCCAGCACATCTTTGATAACATCGCTTCATTATTCAACCGAGTCGAGCGTATACCCAATCCTCCCTCTTTCTTAGTCCTCAACACCTTTTGCCAACCCACTAGATGAATTTTCCGTGTACTCGGATCATCGGACCACAAAAAGTCTCTATTTATTTTATCAATCTTGTCGCAAACTTTTTCCGGAATCCAACACGATTGCATGAAGTGGATTGGAGTCGCCGATGTAACAGATTGAATCAGCGTCGCCCGCCCGGCAAGAGATAGATTCTTCCCCTTCCAATTTGTCAATCGGTTCGATAACTTATCGAATAAATCATTGAACTTTTCCCTCTCGATTCGGCCATGATTTAATTGCACCCCCAAGTATTTTCCCAAAGCCGTGGTACGTCCAAAGCCAAGGATAGCGCAGATTCTTCGCTTAATATTCTAGCCCCCTTCATTCGAGAAAAACACCTTAGACTTTGCTTCATTTAATTTTAGTCCCGATGCGATGCAATAATTATTCAGAATTCTCCTCATCTCCCTTGCCGTACGGATCGTGCCTTTCCCTATTAGAATTAGATCGTCGACGAAAAATAAATGAGACATCTTCAGCCCACCCCTGCACGGAATAATTGGTTCCCACTTTCCATCTCCAACCGACTCTCGAATAAGATACGCTAATCTATCAACACAAAGCACAAAAAGATATGGCGAAAGAGGGTCCCCTTATCTTAGGCCGCATCCATGCCTAAACTCCTCTAAAGGTTCGCCGTTCCATAATACTTTCGTGGATGCATTGCGTACGCGAAAGAGGATCAGATTTATGACGTGAGACGGAAACTCGAACGCTTTTAGCGTATCTTCTAAAAAGCCTTAGTCGATTTTGTCGTAAGCTTTTTCGAGGTCGAGTTTAAGTATGATGCAACCCATCTTATTTTTCTTTTTTGTCATCAACGAATGTAAAAGCTCCTGGATAGCAAATATATTATCTTGGGTACTACGCCCCTTGATAAAGCTCGATTGAGTATTAGCAATAAGAGTCGGCATGTAATCTTTCAACTACAACGTGATACATTTTGTGATGAACTTGTATATCACATTACAAAGAGAAATTGGCCTAAATTGCGAGATTAAGTTAGGCTCGTTTACCTTTGGTATAAGGAAAAGATGTGCGCCACAAACTTTTGGATCAAATCCGTCTTTTTGAAAAGCCTCTTGAACAAATTTTAGGAGCGACTCTCCAATCCATCCCCAAAATTCTTGGTAAAAAACTGCTTGAATTCCGTCCGGCCCCTGGGCTTTTTTGGGGTGTGTACGCCATACGACATCCTTCAACTCCTCTAAAGTTACCTCATTTCCGACGTCCAGCTGTTCCTCACGGCCTAAACCCATTTGAAACCGAGAATGAGGCAGATTTCTTTTCGGATTCCCATCTCCACCGAACAGCGATTTAAAAAAGTTACGTGCGTGTTCCTTTAGCTGATTCTGATCCTCGCACCACACATTATCTATCTTCAGCATCAACACGCGGTTGAGTTTCCTTCGTGTCATGGTCGCATGGTGAAAGAAGGCCGTGTTTTTATCTCCGTCCCCAATCCATTGGATCCGCGACTTTTGTCGCCAAAATGTCTCCTCCTGCCGAAGCGTTTCATTATATTCCTGGATGATTTTTTTCTCAATATTCTCAAGATACTTGTTTGGTTTAATTGCCAAACTCCTTTGCGCTCCCTCAAGTCTGCGTATGAGGGTCCTTTTTCTCTTAAAAATGTTTCCGAAGCATGCCTGATTCCACGGCTTCATGACATCCGATATTTCCTCGATGGCTTCAATTATATTATCTTTTTTGTCCCAAATTTCTTTGAGGGATTTTTCGCAATCGGGATGTCGAAACCACATCTCTTCAAAACGAAAAGGACGCATATGGTTTCGGTGTTGCATCCCGGAGCTAATTGTCATCACTGGGTGATGGTCACCATGTGTCCGAGGGATATGATACACTTTGTTATTCGGAAATCTATTAATCCACTCTTCGTTTGCCAGTGCCCTATCAATCCGTTCCATAATCAGCGCCTCGCCCTCACGCTTATTAAGCCATGTGAATTGAGGTCCATTGAAGCCTAAGTCCATTAAATTCCAACTCGCAATCCATCTTTGAAATTCGCGGCATCGACGAGCGACATTAGAAGATCCGCCACTCTTCTCATGTGTGTAGCATATTTCGTTAAAGTCTCCTTGTACGATCCAAGGGAGTTCCATATGTTCCTCCATGTTTCTCAAACTACCAAAAATTCTAGCTTTGTCCTCCGAGTACGGCTTGGCGTAAATGCCGGAAAGCATCCATTTATTTTGATTTTTGGGGCCTACTTTAGCATGGATCCCTTGGTCTTCAACGTTAAGAATTTCAACATTAATGTTCTCGCTATTCCAGAGCATCCAAACTCCACCGTCCATGCCGTCTGTGGGCGCGATACAATAGTCTGAATAACCCAAAAGTGGCACAATGTCTTGTGCTGTTTCTGGCATCACCCGAGTTTCAAGTAAAAATACAACATCAGGATGGTGCACTCTTACAAGGTCCCGAAAGTTGACTCTTAAATCCGTGTGACCGACGCCTTGGCAATTCCACGTAACTACCTTCATTGGTGAATTATTCATGTGTATCGGAAGAATGGGATTATCTATATTCTGTTCCCTCCATCTCTGTATCAATTGTCTTAGTAACTCCCATAATAGATAGTTCTGTCTCATCCTTTCCCAATCGCTCAGCTGAATCCTATGCCAACATATCAGCATATTCACGAATCGTTCGATCACCTGAGTGTTGATCTCGAATTCCCATACTGAGGGCGATATGCTCACTACATGGACCGACCTCGGATCGATTCGTAATATCTTTGAGCGCCCCTCGAAATTGTGTAGTAACATTTCGACGTCCCAAAGGTTTGGAGGAATTTGGACTATGAGTTGTCCATTCTCCATGATTATGTTCAAGTCCCCGTTGTGGTTCATCGTACTTGCTATTTTTACTATATGTCTCCGAGATACGAGATTCCAAATTAACGAGCTCGCCTTCCTTGTTTATATTCGAACTTTCTAGCACACCGAACGGGTTTAAAAGGTCGTTCTTTATAGATCTGTTTCCGTCTCTTCCCTGTGTGTTTACCTTATTTTTTCCTTTTGGTTGAGGAGTTTTCTTTTTATTGAAATACTGGGGAAGAATCCTCTTGCCCACAGACTCCTTTTATTTCTCAAGATTCCTTCCTGGATGGAAACTTCCTTTTTCAGCAAAGTTATTTTCCCCTTTTTCCATTGATGCATTCCTTTTCAGTATGAGCACGTTCTTGCCTTCCAGGGATTTGCTAATCTCTTTCCCTTTCGATTTGGTATACTCGGGATTTTTATTGATCTTTTTCTGGACAACTTGCATCCAATCCCCGAACTCGTCGTTCTTAGTCTTTTCCACCAACCAATCCGTTGTTTTAGCTGCCCTTACAGTCGCGACATTCTCTGCCACTATTGTCGAGTCTTCCGTCTCCCTTTCCTTTGACTTTTTTTTCTCGAAGCATGACGTTGTATTGTGTCCGACTCTACCATAATTGTAGCATAACGACAGTAAGTTTTCATAAATCACCTGGTATATTTTCCCCCTTATGTGTATTCCTCTTTCCAACGTTTTTTCCGTCGAGACTTGAACGCATACACGCGCAAATTTTCCTCTTGCGGCTGTGAACGTATTTCCGTCAATCTTTATCGGTTCACCTATGCAGTCCGCGATCGCGTGTATAGCTGCTTCTCCGAACAACTCCAAAGGGAGTTTCATGATGCGGATCCATGTGATTGCGCAGTTTATCGTATCGTCCGTGTCGAAATCTGGCATCCATTTTCGAATGTGCAAGAAACTACCCGTGATCTGCCACGGTCCTTGTGTTAGGATGGCCTCCCTTTGAGTCGCATTCAGGCCCTTAATACAGTAATTGCCATTACTGAGATCTACTACTTCACATCCTTTAGTCAATTTCCACATTACGCTCAATTTGTTCACCAAATTTGGGAAGTACCACGGTTTGCCAAGAACCTTAATCAAAACCGTGTTTTGCCATTGTTCGCACATAGACGCGTGTAGGTCATCTGCAAATTCCACCGTCTTGAATGGCATTTCTTCAGTTCGTTCAACAACTCTAATTTTCCCCGCCATCTCGATAATACGCTGCTCATTGATGAACACATCTTTTGGCCTCACTATGCTTGCATATGATTTGTTCATATTGATCTGTTGGTTAATCGGTTTCGAGATCGTCGTATTATCGACGAGATTTCTTTCACTTGATGCTTTGAATTCGTATACGTTTCGCGATCTCTTCAGCGCACTCATTTCAGTTGCCATGTCTTCATTCGGATCCGTTAACTCGATTGGATCCTTATTCTGAGTGTCTTGGTGATCAGAGATGTTCATCTCAGATGGAATATTCCCCGAGATCTTCGTCTCTGTTTCGTTCCTTAATTTGCGGAGAGAAATCTTTTCGTATTATAATATTTTGAAGATTCTCTTTTTTCTTAACGTTTTATTTTTGTTAATCAAATTTAAAAACTCAAAATGAGTATAGCAAATAAATTGTGATGCACAGATACCGATACTAAGTCGGCTATGCAGTACCCCATACATATCGATACCGATTCAGATACCGATACCGATACCCGTACTAACGTATCTGATACGCCACGTGGCGTATCCTTAAATTTTTAAAAAAAAATCTCGATACGTATTCGATACGCTTTTTTAGGCGTATCGAAACTATTGTGGATCTTTTTTACAAACTTTATGTAATCATTAATCATCAAGTATCGAACATCTTGATTTTGTAATAATACAACAAACTTGTTAACTTGTTAGTCATAATTCTCGTTTGTATGTTCTCTTCTAATTTTTTTGGAACAAAATGCTAAACTTTTATTAACCAAAAGTGGGTGAATACAAGCCGATCCGTAGATCCAGGTTCAGAAACTAATCAACAAGAAAAGCATTCTAACACTCTAAAACCCTTTGCATGTGGGTGTACATTTTCATATCTGATCTACACCTACTTAAGATGGTTTGTATAATTTCCTTGCCATTGCGTGGGTTGAGTGTGTTCTGGTTGAAAACCATATCATTTCTACTCATCCAAATGTTGTATATCCCCTCTGTTATTGCTAGTTTCATTAGCTTGCTCCTCCAGTTCTTCTTTGTTCCCTGTTGAAGTATCCACTGCATTTTTGTTTCCATTCAGCTGGTCTATGTTGTATATTCATCCATATAAGTACCTCTTGCCATATACTGCTTGTGATGGTGCATTTGAAGAATATGTGTTATGCAGATCCCTTGTCATTGCAAAAGCAACATTTTCATTAGTTTGAAGTATAAACTTTTGCAACCTGTCTTTAGTTGGTAGTCGATTAAGGCATTGTAGCCAGAATATGAACACTGCCCTTGGTCTGGCCTTATTTCCATACATGAGTTTTCTCCATACCACGGGTTCTTTGGTTCCTCTTAACTCCTTGTAGACCACACGTGTTCTGTACTTCCCTTTGTTGTACTTCCCTTTGCTGATCATATCCTTCCACATAGTAGTTTGTATCACCTCTATGCCCTTCAATATTGCTTTCATTATCCAAGAACAAGTACTTTTGGGTTGATACTCTCTAATATCTTCTCCTTTCATAAAATATGTATGCATCCATTTCACCCATAGTTTTTCTGCTTTCATCTGAAGATTCCATAGAAGTCTAGCTATGGTAACTCTATTCCACTCCACAAGTGAGATGATGTTCAATCCTCCAGCTTGTTTAGGATCACATATCTTGTCCCATGCAACTGGTGCTTTCCTGTTTGTTTCATCTTTTTCTTTCCATAGGAAAGTCCTGCACATTGTTTCAATGTGTTTAATAACTTTCTTTGGTAAAGGAAATATTTGCATCCAGTAGTTTGATGCATGACTTTTCTTAATGTTATGTTTGGTAAAGAGAATAATCTTCTCCTTTTAGAATAATAGAAAAAGGAAAGTGTTCAATTGATACATGAAAACGTGACTAAATTGGTCCTAGTTACACTTCGGGACATAATGGAAGAAGGGAGGGGATTCTCGAACGCGGAAAAAGATCCAATGAATTCGAAAGAATTGAACGAGGAGCCGTAACGCCCTTGTTGACGATCCTTTACTCCGACAACATCTAGGGTTCCTCGAACAATGTGATATCTTACACCGAGTAAATCCTTAACCCTTCCCCCTCTTACATTTTTTTTTTGTGTGTATTTTTATTTTTTCTTGTTTAAGTTTTAAATTCTATTGTTTGTTAAAATAAAAAATACATATATTAAATATTAATACTTTATTATATATAGACGTATACTTATCGTATCGGTATCAACATATCCGCACCCTACTGTTAGCGTACTGCGTACCAAAACCCGTGCAACATAGCAAATAAACATATCCAAACTTGAGTTGGGGTCGTCGTGTAACTCATGTCAGCAATTAAATATTTTACTTGCAATAAATTTGGCTAAAGTAATAGTAATCTAAGGCAACCTTTTAAATACTATGGATACTTTTTGAAAAGTAAATTACCAGAACACCCTCATTGCCGCACCAAACTATACTCTCAGTACCACCATCAGCAAATAGTACAAAAAACGAGGGCAAATACAGAACCAACTTCACTATAAATGACCCCCTCAAACTCCATTAGAGCCTGCAAATTGGAAAGCTCAGAAGAAAAAAAAGAATGAGGGTGAAACGTGAAGTGTTTGGGAATTCTTCTCAAAGGGTAGTTGCCCCTTCCCTCGTACCCAGTGATTTCTCCTTCCACTAACCAACAACCCTTCTTCACCACCATAACCATCAATCATTCAGTTATTGAACCAGTGATTGTGTGTAGGGTGTGTGTGTGTGTGTGAGAGAGAGAGAGAGAGAGTATCTGTTGTTGTTGAACATAACAATGCGGTTAAAGTTTACTATATAATGAGGCTGTGATGATTTTTTCGTAAATGTTTCTTCTGAGCTTTTCCAGCTGGCATTTGGGTAGCGACCCGACCCGTATCTTGGCGGGGCGATTTCGCAGCCATGGCGGGTCGGAGCTTCCTATTGCCAGTCATTAAACAGATCTGAGCTTCAATTGAAAATCGAAAACCCTAATTTTGGAATTAAGGGATTAGAAATCAGCACAGAAGGGAAGTATTAGGGTTAACAGTGAGATTGGGATTTTTGAAATAAAAGGGTGGTTGCCCCTCTCTCTTAACCCAATGATTTCACCCATTACAAAAAAAACCAACAGCCCTTTCAGAAAGAGAAGAAAAAGAAGGATTATATGTGTGTATATATATATATATATATATATATGTGATTTATTTATTGTTCATATAGTATACCCACTTTACGGGATTACAGGCTTGGTATTGCTGTTGTTGTTGTTGTTGATCATGGTGGTAGTGATGATTTGCTTGCATTGTACATTTGTACTTTGTAGTACTACAGATAAGAGAGGCTGTGATGATATAATTTTAATTTCCTTCTGTGCTGTGAAATCGGGCATTGATGAAACCCGACCCGTATCTTGGCGGGGCGACCCGGATGGCTTTTAGCAAGCAACCGGGTTTTAGCAGCCATGGCGTGGCCGGTTTCTCTTTGCCCGTTTGTTTAATTACGGATCTGAGCCTCATTTTCTTTTAGTGTAATAAATATTGTGTGTTTTGGCTCTTTGCTATAAATTGTTGGTCGAGCTTTGGTTAAATTAGGTTCCAATTTATTATTGTTTATGTGACTGAGATCCAACATGTACGCGTGTAAGTTAAACGCTGAAATTGATTCAAAAGTAACTATAAAGTATAAAGCGTCGTCCATAAGTTTTGAACCAATTGTTTCATTTATTCTTTAATGTAAAAAACATGAAACAAAAATCGCACAAAAACTTAATTTATCACGCTGATATTCGTCTTTCAAGAATTTATATGTTTTTGTTGGAAATTTAAAGCATAATTTATCTATAAGCTCACCACATCCAACGTACTGAGATTAGGAGGTTGAGCTATTATTAGGACTGACTGGTACAAGAAACTTGTTCCACTGTTATTATCGACTATAATGAATATTTCAAAACACAAAAAATCCTGAAAGCAGTTCAAAGAAAAAAGTATGCGTTTGTATTGAGAGAAGCCGTAGGGGAAAATTTGTAATCTCGTCTTATATTTGAGCCTTTGGTACACAAAATTATTAATGGATTAAAACTTATGGTTATTATTATATCAAAGTAAATCAATCAAAACTATTCAGAGTTGTGGCGATACCATTTTCTCAAACGTTATAGATCTAGTGAAGAAACACTAGAAGAAGCATGAAAACAAGTGCAAAAACTCCACCGCCAACCATTCCATCTCTACACCGAAAGTGCAAATACGAGTGGAAACAAATACACATGGCCACTTCCAAGTAAACTAGTGCTGCACAAGCTTGCTCATGCATTAGACCGCTCAGCTTTCTACAAATCCATCGAAACATGAAGTATGAAGAGCGATTCCACCAAATTCAAATCCTAGTCGATGTTACCACTTCTTATTTGTTTAGAATTTTGTAAATAGCACCAAGGAAAACTTGCTTCCAACTCATGCTGATTGGTTGAACCGCGAGGTGAAAGCGAGAATTTTAGAACCAAACGATGGCAGTAAACTCTCAACCCGACATCGAATAATGAGCTAAAAACTTGAGTTAAAATAGGTCACATAATTCACACACCTACCTTCATGTAGTGGCACTAGAAGCGCGAGTAGATGAACTGAATGCGTGTGCACCGCTTTAAGACGCATTAAGAATTACTAATGCGCGTACTAATTTTATCAAATTTGCGCTTCAAAAATAAGAATGCAAGTTTTAAAAAATTAAAACTCTCGCATTTCTACTCGTTAGGGCGCACATGAGATTATCCTAAGTCTCG
Source organism: Linaria vulgaris (assembly GCA_948329865.1). Lineage (NCBI taxonomy): Eukaryota > Viridiplantae > Streptophyta > Magnoliopsida > Lamiales > Plantaginaceae > Linaria > Linaria vulgaris. Next base: position 94,790,710 of record OX415254.1, read on the forward strand.
ACCTATATGTATTATGTGATTTAGAACCCAATGCCAAAATCCAAAGGTGTCAAAACTTTTTATCTCCCTAATTTACATAAAAATATAAGAAATGGCAAATACTCTTACTATTTGCCCCAATCAGTAGTTAGTAGAAGAAACTCGACATTTTTCTTATTTCAATCCATGGCTATCACTCAAAATTCCAAGGGAATTTCGACTTAATTGAAGATTAAAGTGTGTTATACCAAATTATGCAAGATAAAATACATGTTCGACATGTGGCATTTCTATAGCTAAAATTCTTTTTTCAAAATTTTGAAAAACGTGCCAATTTGGGCCCTAGTCCCACCGATGGTGTGATGACCGCGCTCCACGAGCTATGCTCCGATCCGAATTGATTCGGTGGTGGCCAGCCACTTTACCCAATTCAGACTAAAGTGCAATTCATAGGAATGGTCTCACTTGTTCAGGATCAAAACCATACACATTTTAAAAAATATATTTTGATATATACAACGTGAAAGTGCAGGGTTTTCTGGAATCAATGTTAGATGATACAATGTTAGACGATGTTGGGTCAACATTGAGGATAATATTGAAAGCCGAGAGTCTGTGCGAAAACTGTGCTTTAGTTGCCAAAATTAAGTTTTGCCTTTATTCACTTATTAATCAAGTTCCACGGTTTTAGTTGTTTATGTTTATGTCGAGGAAGGTATTTTAATCATAAGGAAGAGTTATGGAAGATTCCTTACTTGAAGTTTTCATAATTCAAGCTAAGTTGAACAAGTCAACTCAACACAGTTTCAAAATAAGGAAACAATATTGGCCGTTTGCTGCAACTCGATTCTTTCCAGGATTCTCCGAATTAAATAAGATGTGTTACCTTGTTAGATCAGTAATAAAGGAAACTGTTAACTTGAAGAGATGGAATATTTTCTGTATGATTTCTTATGAATAATGAGTACAAACTATTCTCCTTTTAAAGAGAGTACAAGCACAAAATCAGGGAAGTAATTGACCTAATTACAATCCTAATTTACAGCAATCACAATATTCTATTTACAATAAATATCTACAGCAATATATCCTAATTATATAGAATATTATCCTAAATATTTTCCTTTTTCAGCACTCCCCCTCAAGATGGTTTGAAGATATCTTTCATAGCCAGCTTGCCTATTAGATTGTCAAACTGTTTTGTTGGAAGTCCTTTCGTAAGAACATCTGCAATTTGTTTGTCAGTAGGAATGTACGGCATACAAATCAGACCTGTATCAAGCTTCTCCTTAATAAAGTGTTTGTCCACCTCAACATGCTTCGTTCTATCATGAAGTACTGGATTGTGAGCAATTGAGATGGCAGCTTTATTGTCACAATACACTTTCATCGGTAACGGAATAGATACCTTCAATTCTTCTAATAGTCTTCTGATCCAAAGAGTTTCACAAACTCCGAGTGCCACTGATCTAAATTCAGCCTCTGCACTACTCCTAGCAACCACATTTTGTTTTTTACTGCGCCATGTGACCAGGTTGCCTCCAACAAAGGTGCAATAGCCGGAAGTTGATCGCCTATCGATGGTACTTCCGGCCCAATCCGCATCGGTGTAGGCTTCAACTTGTAAATGTCCATGTTTCTTAAAAATGAGTCCTCTTCCAGGAGTGCCCTTCAAGTACTTCAAAATTCTATAAACTGCATCGAAGTGTTCTTGCCCAGGTGCATGCATGAACTGACTAACCATACTCACTGCAAATGCTATATCTGGTCGTGTATGTGATAAGTAGATTAGTCTTCCAACAAGTCTCTTGTACTGCTCCTTATTCTGAATATTTTCAGTTGTACAAGGCTGCAGTTTTATGTTGGTTTCAATTGGTGTTTCAACTGGTTTACATCCTAGCAAACCTGTCTCCTTGAGTAAATCAAGGACATATTTACGTTGATTCAAAAATATACCTTCTTTGGATCTAGCAAACTCTATACCAAGGAAGTATTTCAGTGCACCCAAATCCTTAACCTCAAAATTAGCTGCAAGCCTCTTTTTCAGACTCTCTAATTCTTCATTGTCGTCACCTGTTAAGACTATATCATCCACATACACAATTAGTATTGCAATCTTGCCTTCTTTACCATGTTTGTAGAACATTGTATGATCAGCTTGGCTTTGAGAATAGCCACAACTCTTCACAGTTCCTCCAAATCTCTCGAATCAAGCTCTTGGGGATTGTTTGAGTCCGTATAATGACTTCTTCAACCTGCATACTTTAGTTGGTCCCAACTTCTTCTCAAAACCAGGTGGCAAAGTCATAAAAACCTCCTCCTCAAGGTCACCATTTAAAAAAGCATTTTTTATATCTAATTGATGCAATGGCCAATTAAAATTTACTGCCAAAGATAACAATATTCTGATTGAATTTATTTTGGCAACAGGAGCAAAGGTTTCTTGATAATCAATCCCATAGGTTTGGGTGTATCCCTTTGCTACTAGTCGTGCCTTATACCTTTCTATACTCCCATCCACATTGCATTTCACAGTAAAGACCCATTTACATCCCACCGTTCTTTTTTCTTTAGGCAAATCAACTATCTCCCAAGTACCACTTTTGCTGAGAGCTTTCATCTCTTCCATCACTGCTGTTTTCCAATTCGGATCATCAAGAGCTTCATGAATATTTATCGGGACAAACAAGTGTGAGATTTTTGAGGTAAAAGCTCTATGAGTAGGTGAGAGTTTTTCATAAGAAAGATATTTAGCAATGGGATATGTGGTACAAGTTCGAATTCCTTTTCTAACAGCAATAGGAATATCAAGATTTAGTGATTCTTGGCTAGAAGTAACAGGAATTGAAGATGAATTAGAAACAGAACTACCTGTGTTATGAAGAGGTTCAGTTCCCGAGGGTCGAGACTGGTCATTTCCAAGAGAAACAGGCAGACTTTGGCCTTTTTGATGATGTCTCCTCCGAGTATAGGTTATAGTCTCAACATTCTCATTTTTTTCACCTAATTGTAGCAATTCTCCCCCTGTTTCAGATGGTATAATGTTTGGCACTATATCACTAGGACTCCTTTCAATAGTTCCAACATTTTGTTTCTGCTTTTGCATTTCAAGAACATCAGTAGCATGAGAAGAAGAATCAGGTAAAGCCAAAATCATATTGGGTAAAGGAGTGGGAGCTAAATTCCAAAACTTTTCTGCCATTACTTTAGTCTCCCCCTCAAGAGAATTTTATTGAAGTATGGTCTGTTTTCAAAGAAATTGACATCCATACTTACATGAAATTTCTTGTTTGAGGATTATAGCACTTGTATCCCTTTTTATTAGATGCATACCCTACAAAGACGCATTTTTCTGCCCGTGGATCAAATTTTGAACCTAAATTATTTGGTATGTGGACAAATGCAACACAACCAAAAACTTTTAAAGGTAAATCTGTATGCATTCTGGATAAGGGAAATTTTTCTTTAAAGCTTTCTAGTGGTGTGGCATATTTGAGAACACGTGTAGGCATTCTATTTATTAAGTAAGTGGCAGTTAGAACAGCTTCCCCCCAAAGATATTTTGGAACATTCATTGAAAACATTATAGCACGAGAAACTTCAAGTAAATGTTTGTTCTTTCTTTCAGCAATTCCATTCTGTTGGGGGGTGTCCACACAACTAGATTGATGATGTACACCTTTTTCTTTCAAAAAGTTGCCTAACATTTTGTTAAAATATTCAGTTCCATTATCAGTATGAAGTATGCCAATATTTGTTTGAAACTGGACTTCAACCATTTTGTAGAAATCTTTGAAAGTTTTTTCAACTTCTGACTTCTCGTGCATCAAATAAACCCAACACAAACGTGTATGATCATCTATAAATGTAACAAACCATTTTTTTCTAGAGAGAGTAGCGACCCTTGACGGTCCCCACACATCGCTATGTATTAAGTAAAATGGTCTAGATGAAGTATAAGGTTTTGGCACATAGGTAGTACGACGACTCTTAGACAAGCTACAACTTTCACAATTGAACTTTGAACTATCCATGCTTTTAAATAAAGTAGGAAACAAATGTTTAAGGTAAGGAAAACTAGGATGTCCTAGTCTTAAGTGCCAAAGCATTATTTGATCATAAACTGGATTTGAATCAATACTACTAAGGCAATGAGCCATTTTATTACTGGAGGAGCTATCATCAAGGTAGTAAAGTCCGTCTATCATCTTACCACTGCCAATCTTCTTCCCCGAGTTCCGCTCCTGAAAGTCACAGTGAGAATCATAAAAGATTGCACTCCAGTTAGAATCTTTGGTTAGCTTGCTTACTGACAAGAGATTACAGGCTAACTTGGGGACATGGAGTACAGATTTAAGAGTGATATTTTTAGATAATCTGATCAAACCTTTTCCAGCAATTGATGAGAAACTACCATCTGCTATTTTTACTTTTTCAGAACCAGAACATGGTGTATATGTTTCAAAGAGATTGGAAAAACTAGTCATATGATCAGATGCTCCAGAATCAATGATCCATCGAGCAGAATTTGAAAAAAAGGAAATAGTATTCAACGCAATACCTGTTTGTGCAAGGGAAACATTAGGAATACCAGATGATGACGAATTAGATTTCAGCAATTTAAGAAGAAGATGAATCTTCTCATTGCTAAAGGGACTTGTCTGAACTTCATTGGCGGTTGACATCCCATGACTATTTCTGTCACCAGGTTTGTTACTCTTCCAATTGTCTGGTTTTCCGTGGATTTTCCAGCAAGTCTCTCGAGTGTGGCGTGGCTTTTTACAGAAATCACACCAGACTTTTGGCTTCTCTTCAGATCTTTGCTGAAAACCAGTTGCTTTGTTAGCAGTAGCCTCGGTTACCACAAGGGCAGAACTCTCAGTAGGCCCGTTAACAGTCTTACCCAACATTACATGTCTGCGGCTCTCTTCTCTTCGAACCTCAGCAAATACCTCTCCAATTAGCGGAAGTGGAGTCCTGCCAATGATCCTTCCTCTTACTTCATCAAATTCCACATTAAGCCCCGCAAGGAACTTATAAATACGATGTGCCTCCACTGTTTGTTTGTGATGCTTAGCATCTTCAATGGATTTCCATTCGTAATCATTGAACATGTCCAAGTCTTGCCAAAGGCGCTTCAGTGAATTGAAATACTTGGTAATCGAGTCTTCTCCTTGTCGAATCTCACCAAGTTTTAGAGTCAATTCATAGACTTGAGACTGATTTCCCAGATCAGAATACATCTGATTCACATTGTCCCATAATTCTTTGGTTGTTGAGTAGCTCATATAGTTGGAACTAATGTCGTCATCCATGGAGTTCACAAGCCAAGTCATGACCATTGAATTTTCTGCATCCCAGGACGCATAAGTTGAGTCTGTCTCTTCTGGAGCCTTCTTATCACCAGTAAGGTATCCTATCATACCCCTTCCTCTGATGTACATTCGAACAGATTGGGACCATCTCAAATAATTATCACCATTAAGACGAATAGTGGTAATCTGAACAGAGTAATCAGTACGAGGTGTTTGGATTTTAAGGGATGGGGTGACTTCTGATGGAGTTTCAGACATAGCTGAAGGACAGAAAATTTACAGAGAGAGTTTTGGGTTTGAGACTGGATTTTTAGGATGGCTCTGGTGCCATGTTAACTTGAAGAGATGGAATATTTTCTGTATGATTTCTTATGAATAATGAGTACAAACTATTCTCCTTTTAAAGAGAGTACAAGCACAAAATCAGGGAAGTAACTGACCTAATTACAATCCTAATTTACAGCAATCACAATATTCTATTTACAATAAATATCTACAGCAATATATCCTAATTATATAGAATATTATCCTAAATATTTTCCTTTTTCAGCATAAACACATATTCAGGAAAGATATGAAGTTCACAATGAAGGCAGATATCAACAAGGAAACAACAAGAGTTACCAAAACTGTGAACAACACATATTGGCGTGCAAGATTCAAGAAATCTATAAAAGATGTGAAGTTCATCAAGATGAAGACAAGACAATCGTGCATAACAATCCTAGAGATTAATCATTCTTTGTATTGTCTTTGTCTTGCTTTTGCGAAGTTTTTGTATCAACTATTTAAGTCTTGTTCATAGAAGTTAAGTAGTTCGTACTTGTCTGCTTCGTTGAATCCGATCAACAAAGAGTGTGAGTGAATTGTGGTGAGGAACGTTTTGTTAAAACCTTTATGGTTATTTGGCCTAAGGCTCGGAAGTTTTTAATAATATTGAAAACTTCTTAAAAATTATCTTCTTGTGTTTTTATTCCGCTGCACTTTACTTTGGTCAAGAAGATCACAATAGAGTTAAGGCAATTCCAGCTTAACTTTCAAAGTTGTTGTGTCAATCCACGATCTGACAATTTCACAGCGGAAGTCTTGGTATTACAAACAATGTGACTATTTTAATGGTTATGCACTAGTGGCAAAACATGAATATTTCAAAATGCACGCTTGAACAATTATCACTTGATCCATGCTGCCATGTTGATCTTATCCTGAGGAATGGACAGAAGCAACGAGGAATAAGTATTTAATGACTTAGTGAGATTCATATAAAAGAACTGTTAATGCAAGAATTAACTGTGATTTACTAGATACATTTCGAGGAGTGATCTTACCGGTAGAAACAATTCAACTAGATAATTTGATGTAGCAATCGTATTGGAATTTTCATAGAATAGTTAATTAACTTGTGCTTAACAATAAATCAATCAAACCTTATGACTTTTAATATTCTACCTTATATCTCCCGCCGAGGAGAGACCTCGCAAACAACAAGAGACATGCTCGAGTACATGTCGATCCAGTACTCGGGTTACAGCCAACTCCTGACTGCAAGCGGCGCCTAGATAGATAAGTATCAAGCGAAATTACTTAAACCGATAGTCCTTACTGCCCGACAGTAACTCAACTCAATCTCGGGGCTCAACTTTCCAAAGGCTTCAAATGAGTATAACAGATAAACAAATAAGCTAGTAAACCGGATAAAATTCGTTGCTCCTTGAGCTAAGTGTTCCAAACATAATTCGTTACTCTTTGCATAGTTCAGAAACCAATATATGAGATTATAATATCGAGAAATTACCATGATTATTGTTAACAGGATGATAATTCACCTGCTTAAAATAAACAATGAATCAATTACTAGAAATTACCAAATATATTATTATATGATTATGCGACCTGCCTCCACGATACAGGTATCACGCCTCAAAATATCCCTCGGAACACAACTCCAACACAACAAATACTGGAGCAAAAGCAACAGGAGGAGTACAAGACCAAGGCAGAGTCTCACAGACTAACTGCTATCGGAACTCCTTCAGTATTGGGCGAATACTCCGCCAAGCCCACGAGAGCCATCGGAACCCAACAGAGTCCCAGGACCTTGACAAAAACCCTTCCTTGCTATACACTCCAAACACGAAAGCTCTCGGAACACTACTCCCGACGACCAACCCAGAAGTCAGAACTTTACAAATAACTCAACTCCAGAACAATTCTCTCTGGGCACTCGGAGAAAGAAAATACCTACCAACGATAGCTCAAAAACTCTCGAAGATCAACCATGAACGAACACCCCTCGGAGAATCCCCTGAAGCCAACACCCCGGAATATACCCCTCTCGGAGAAGCACTACCACCAAGAGAACACTCAAACTCAGTCCTCGAAGTCTCCCTTTGACGTAATGAACTCTCGGAAGCCAAGAAGACATTCTACACCGTATCCTAAAAAAGACCAAAGCCCTCGGAGGTCAAGAAGGCAATCTACCCCTTATCATAAAGGAATCAAAAGCTCTCGGAAGAAGATAAAATGATACAGTCAGCAAGATAGACGTTATCTTATTGGTTAAAAGACCATTGTAACGCGTGTAAAGCACCACCACATGCATAACGACACCTGTAAACACATGCATAGCGACACCTGTCCCTAAAAACTCTATATAAACAGAGGAAGAAGGGAAAGAAAGAGAGGTCGGACAATTGGGAGAAAACACACACATAGACTCGGAAAATACGAGGAAAAACTCGGAAAAGAGAGTGGAATATAGTTAATAAAAGGAAGGAAGGTTCTTGTCAATTTTTCTCTCTTGTTAGCATAACATTTAGTTTCTGAACCACGGGCAAAGGAGTTCCAATCCAAATAAATAATTCAGTTAATAGGAAATAATTCAAAACCCGTTAACAAAATGGCGCCGTCTGTGGGAAATACTATTGAATTTTTAAGCAAACCCGATGAGACCGCTGCCACAACCAAAAAGGAAAGCAGGTGCTACAACAATGAGACAATACGCGTCAAAGATAAGTATCCTTATTTTAGTATAGTTCGGGTCAGATTTGGGCTACCTTTGTGAAAAATCATAGGATTCTATAATTTACGCTTTAAATACTTGAAGAGAAGAGAGAAGGATATGAACAATTCTACTAGGAATGACTCTTTCAAAGAACGTGAAAATACTCACTAAACTCTAAGCATCTATGCATACTTACGACCATTTCCTCGAACGATTGAATTAAGATTGAGCTGCCTAAAGCATACTGTAATAGGCTACGAGGGCGTGCCAGGGGATACTCCTATTTAGGAAAGTATATTCCCCCAAACTTGCACTGCAAATAGACACGCTATGCTAAGAAAGTTGCTTGGCCAGTAAGAATGGGATGCTCTCTCATTTCTGTAAACTCAATGTCAAAGTTCTACGATTAAAGGAAAGGAACCAAGTATCCATAATATGCTGAAAAGTTGTGTGACTATGAACACGGGAAAAAAGCTTTGTTCCAAATGAGAAATGTTTCATTCCAAATAAAATTAAGTACCATTACATAAAAATATAAAAAGTACAATGATAGAAAAACGAATTAAAAACCCCTAAGGCTGGGGGGGTTGAGCACTCGAAGAATCAGGGGTTGGCTCGGTGGTAGGAGGAGTAGGAGCACCCGTAGGAGGAGGAACACCGCGGAAGGATAGCAGTAAAAGGCACCCGAGTCGGGGAAGAGGAGGAGGGAGGAAGTCGGGAGCTACTCTTTTTGAAGAGGTCGTAGGCTTCCTCCAAAGTTGGCCTCTTCATCTCCGCGATATTAACCACCCGCGGGTCTAAGTTGCGATCCACCTTGTTTCGTACTTGCCCGGAGCACTGGAGGAATCCCCACATAGCAGATCCTGCTAAATATCCTTGGTGCTTACTAATATACAGCTCCTTCACGTAAGCGGTGGCATCCTCTCGAGCCTGCTTGACCGCAGCATCCACCCTTTGCTGCATTTCCTCTGAAGTGACACCCCCCGAGATCGTGGCCTGTGCCAGCTTCTCGTTGAGAGTGTCCACCTGGCCCAGTACCTCCGACAGATGTTGCTCCAACTCTTTCTGCTTGGCCTCCCAAGCAACTTTTTCCCCCTCAAAGGAGGTCACCTTCTCCTTCAGCACGACCCCGGAAGCCTCATTCTCCTTTACAGAAGAGAGGAGCTGCTTATTCTCCCCCCTCAGGTCTTGGTTGTGCTGCGCGACCTTGGCAAAAGCCTCCTCGTATGTCCCCACTTTCTCTAGCAGACTCTTGTTCTCCGCCTCCAGCTTCCGAGACTTCTCTTCAGCTATGCTTGTCAGCTTTTGCAGCTTCTCGACCTCGAGTAACAAAAGAGGAAGCATTTTAGGTGCCTAAGAAAGCAAAACAAAAGAATAAAGATCCCGATAAAGGATCTTAAGTCAATTAGTTAAATAAAAACTTACCAGCATGGCCACATTGTTGACACAAGCTCGAGCAAATTCCCACTCGTCTGCTGGTAAGGAATTGACAGCTATGAGGTATCGGGTCACCGTCTCGAGCGCCTCCTGGGCATCTTCAGAGCTAGGCTCTCGTCCTGGAACGGGAGCATTAGAAGACGAGGGCCTCCTTGAAGGTGCCACCGCCGACAGTGGAACCTGGGTGACTACAGAGCTATCGGACTGGATAGCCACGAAAGGTCTCGGAGAAAGAGCACTCGTAAGCGGGGGACCCGCGGCCAAAATCTCGTCTAGCAAACTCATGGTATCGAATGCTGGAGGGAGAGCAGGATCTGCAGGAAGTGATCCCCCTTCCAAACTAAAAAAATCTTCATCTCCTACATAATCAGAAATTTATTTAAATATCCTTTTGCCTACCTAGAACATATTTCTATACTACTAAAAGAAATATTATCTCTATACTGTTTAAAGACTAGAAACACGTACCTTTCGGAGGGGTCGCCAGCAGAGCGTAAGCAGAATCCCCCGATAACTCCGAGGAAGAAGGAATCCTGATAACGCCAGAGGGTGGTAAAGTCATCCCCTCTATCCCAACTTCCTCCTCTCCAACTCCTATGACAAAGGCCCTCGTCAGGCTTGCGTTGGCGGAGGTAACACCTACCCCTACTTCATCCGGGGTATCGGAAGTCCCGCTGGACGACCGGAACGTAGCTGTAGCAACCTTTGAAGGGGTCCCCCTTGCTCGTCCTCCGCAACTCCAATAGTTCCACCCTCTCCTAGAGTAGATTTCCCCTTCTTGGTTGTTACGTCCTCATTCTCCACCATAAACGGACGCAAAACATTCACTGCAAAAACAGTTACGAGTTAGATAAGATATAAATAATAACATGTACTAAACCACATACAGTACGAAGGAGATGAAGACTTACCAAAAGTGTCAAAGAGCTCCTCGAGAATAGTCAATGGATTCTCGATTCTATCCACAGGAGCAATATGCCTCAATCCCGCGGTTCGATAGAGGCGGACGAAATTTTTTGACTCAACGAGAGGCTTCGCAAAGAATACCGGTGAGAACGACAAGGTATCGTCCATCACTCTCTCGGGAAAGGTTGGCACCCTCCAAGTCATGGGTATGTCCCACGTTCCTACAGCAGGAGAAATGAAGAAGAACTTGTTCTTCCACGAACTGTGGGAGGTAACCATACCCTCGACAATCCTGTCGTCCTTATCCCGATGAGTGAAACAATAGAAAGGACCCCCTCCCGGAGATTGTTTCAACTCGAAAATGGCAAAAAACCTATCTCTCGTACACTCTATACCCCTCACGAGACACCAGAACACGAACAAAGCCAACGCCGTGAAAGAATTAGGGGCAAGCTGGCTTGGGCAGAGATTGCAATAATTGAAGATATCACAGTAAAATGGCGGGAAGAAAGAGCGCAGTCCCGCCTTTATCTGCGGGTAGTACACCGTAAGGTGTCCTGGCGGAGGAGCGTCACCCCGGTGGTGGGCCTCCGGCACAGTCACCTCCACGTTACGGCCGGAAGCGCCGTGTTCAAGAAAAAGGTTTTTAATTTCCTTCTCCGTGGCGGTGCGGACAGTATTCCCCACCTTCTGGGTAGCCCGCAGAGCGCTACCCTTGTCAGCCTTCCTCTTCAATTTCTTCGATTTTCCGGCACCACCACTGCCGCTCGCCCCCACCGCCGCGACACTCCTTTTCCGAGAACTTTGCAACCCTACCCCCGCTGCTCCTCCAGTACCGGAAGCAGCTGATACCAGATTGGTGTTGGATTGTGACGCCATTACAGAAAATTTTTAGGAAAGAGAGAGTATTTTAGCAGAAATCTTTTGCAGAGAAAGAGAATATGTTCGCTCGAATTTTGCAAGTGATGATGATAGGAAGATGAGGGTTTTTAAAAACCCTACACCCACTAAGCGTCTTAAATGACCACTAAGCCCACCCACGCCCCACTATTAAAAGTCGTGTTTAATGTCACGTCTCCTCGGTTAACGAAAGTATAACGGTCAAGACGCTTCGATTCCAGCACCGAACATAAACGTGGCATTAAAATCGCCACTAACTGCATTTAAATCGCAGTTAATTAAATTATAATTAATGCCCCAATAAATGACCTAACGAGGGCACATTTCAGAATACAACGGGAAACACTCGGAGAGAGTATCACGATACTCCTCGCCTTTTTAAAGGTAATGCCAAGACCGAGAGAAATGTCGAACAAAACATAAATATCACTGACGAGTGTTTACGACACCCCTGAATTGTTCTACGAGGCCTTGTGAAATATTCCCAGTGTACCTGATAAAATCTACGATACCAGAACTCTCGTACCCTTTAAACTATTAAGTTTCTAGTGCAGTAATAATAACTAACTGCACTACAAACTTGGGAGGGTTTGTTAACATGATGATAATTCACCTGTTTAAAATAAACAATGAATCAATTACTAGAAATTACCAAATATATTATTATATGATTATGCGACCTGCCTCCACGATACAGGTATCACGCCTCAAAATATCCCTCGGAACACATCTCCAACACAACAAATACTGGAGCAAAAGCAACAGGAGGAGTACAAGACCAAGGCAGAGTCTCACAGACTAACTGCTATCGGAACTCCTTCAGTATTGGGCGAATACTCCGCCAAGCCCACGAGAGCCATCGGAACCCAACAGAGTCCCAAGACCTTGACAAAAACCCTTCCTTGCTATACACTCCAAACACGAAAGCTCTCGGAACACTACTCCCGACGACCAACCCAGAAGTCAGAACTTTACAAATAACTCAACTCCAGAACAATTCTCTCCGGGCACTCGGAGAAAGAAAATACCTACCAACGATAGCTCAAAAACTCTCGAAGATCAACCATGAACGAACACCCCTCGGAGAATCCCCTGAAGCCAACACCCCGGAATATACCCCTCTCGGAGAAGCACTACCACCAAGAGAACACTCAAACTCAGCCCTCGAAGTCTCCCTTTGACGTAATGAACTCTCGGAGGTCAAGAAGGCAATCTACCCCTTATCATAAAGGAAGCAAAAGCTCTCGGAAGAAGATAAAATGATACAGTCAGCAAGATAGACGTTATCTTATTGGTTAAAAGACCATTGTAACGCGTGTAAAGCACCACCACATGCATAATGACACCTGTAAACACATGCATAGCGACACATGTCCCTAAAAACTCTATATAAACAGAGGAAGAAGGGAAAGAAAGAGAGGTCGGACCATTGGGAGAAAACACACATATAGACTCGGAAAATATGAGGAAAAACTCGGAAAAGAGAGTGGAATATAGTTAATAAAAGGAAGGAAGGTTCTTGTCAATTTTTCTCTCTTGTTAGCATAGCATTTAGTTTCTGAACCACGGGCAAAGACGTTCCAATCCAAATAAATAATTCAGTTAATAGAAAATAATTCAAAACCCGTTAACAATTATGAATCAATATGATAAATAATAAATGATTGAATATGATTTAACAACGATGAGTAAGGAAATCAGGTTATGAGATTAGATGCAACAACAGGAAAATGATGAAATGTAGGTCGTTCGAGGTTTGATAACAGAGTAGTGGATTTTCTGTCCAAGTTCCTCAAGGCCGGATGCCAAACGGGGCAAGAACAAATCATAAATGGAACCTCACATTTACTCGTACAGAGAACCTTGATGCCATTGATTAGTTCGTCAAACCTTTAACAAATTTAAATAATATTAATCAACTAAATTTATAATTCACCACAACCAATATTAATACTTTTCCTTCAGTTCTGATGTTGGTGAAATTGAGAACGTTATGGTTAAGAATGCTAGTTACAATATAAATCTTAGTAAATAACACATAAGCGTAATTTATGTCATTACACAAAACATGAAAATCTTAAATGATGAATTTAAAGAGAAATATATGCTTAAATTGAATATTGAATATCTATAGTTTTAACCACCTCATTTATACTTCAAAATTATCTTAAACAACCAAAATGTTCAAACTTATGACTATGAGTATTCTTGTTAAAGTCATTTCGATGACAAGTCGCGGTAACAAATAAAATTTGATTAATTATCCAATTTGAAGCATAATCAATATCCTTAAAACATATTACCTATCTAACTCTAAGAAAACTCGTCTTTTAAGCATTTAATAAATTCAAAGCTTTTAGTAACTACACATCAAATAATTATCATATGAAGTAAAACCTTAAAAGATATAACTTAGTCAATTATTACTTTATTTTACATAGTTAGTTTTAAATGCATATAATTATGTTATAACTTAAATATAAAGACATAAACATGGGAAATTTATCATAATATGTTATAAGAAATATTTATTATGATAAATAATCTTATTTGTTGGTTAGGTCATGAAGTGGCAAGAATAATCTTGTAAGACGTAAAAAAGTAGTATGTTAAACATGATAAATATACTATTTAAATGCTATAAATAAAATCACTAAAATATTAATTCATGACTTAAATCATAACAATCTAATTATAAATAATACTATATCATGTTAAATTCATGTGCGTGATAAATACTTGACTTATAAACTAAGAATATAAGGGTTATGCCAAATAAACTGAAATCGCAATTTTGGTTTTACCTTTGATTGGATGTACAAATGAACTTGGTTTTCAAATCTTTTTATGGTTTATGGTTTCTAGCATCATGAGAGATGCGGGAATCCAAGATTTTGTAAAAATACAAAGACTTGCTATGCTAAATAATTCTTGCAACATAAGAGTTGCTTTCGGATTTCTTGGTAGCAGTTGATGGTTTATGTATTACGGCCTCCTAGATCATATTATTTGAGTAAGATGTCTTCATACGAAAGATAGAAGACACCAAGGAGGGTATATATCCGTAAATTGATAGTAAAATAATGTTTCTACTATTTGATATGATTTTTCTAAGGTGTAAGGGCAGAATCAGCATTTCATGTGCGGTGAAAATTTTGGTGTCTTTTTGGGTAGAAAATAACATAAAAATTTGGAAAGTTTATTTTCTGAACAAAAACACAAAAATGAACAACTCTTATTTCAGAAAATTTTTGCAGAATCGAATTATTTTGGATTATATAAAATGTTGAACAATGGTGAGTATTTATAGGCGTGAATTAAAGTTTAATCATTAAATTTCATGTCCCACCATGATTTTTTTATAATAAACCACAAAATCTGAATTCAAGCATTCTCTTAAGGATGTCATGGCTTACCTCATCAATTACTTAATTGCATATCAAGTCACTCAACTATTTATAATTAAAATTCAAATAGGTATAGTTAGATCTTTTTACATACGTATTTACTTATGTAATTTTTTTCCCGAGGTAATTCGATCATCTTGTTTAATACTTGAAATTGAGATATGTATTTTACGATTAGAGACCTATAAAAATAATAAAAGTCTAACTTTTTAGTTCAGGGACTAAAAGGCAAATTTTTCTAAATATTTAGGGTCAAAATAGAAATTTTCAAAAGTTCAAGAACTAAATTCTTTCTAATTTTTTTGGGGCGTTACAGATGGGCCCAATTCGACTCATTAGCACAATAAGGAGTGAAGAAAGCCATTAGAGTTGAAAAAAGTCATTCGAGTTGAAGAAAGTTATTCGAGTTGAAGAAAGCTATTCGAGTTGAAGCACATCCGAGTTGGGCCAACTAATTAGCCCCATGTAAATAATATCTTCGTAAAATCCATAACCCCTTACAACTCAACACAAGAAACTCATTCCTTAGGAACAACGAAAATTGTAACTCCTTCAATAATCATTCTCTTTGAACAATACAGTAACACACTGGAGAACAAATATCATCAAATGACACCGTCTGTGGAAACTAAATGTAACTCCCTAAGAATGACCTCCTGGTACGGAAAGGCAATGGAGGGGTCCACCACCCCCCCCAAAAAAAAATCACGACCAAAAAAGATAGATCATCTTTCTATCAAAACAAGATTGGCCTTACAAACACCCGAGCCTATTACGATTGGGCAAAGGGTAAAAGACAAAGATCACCCTAACCATCTTAAAGGTAAATTCTCTAATAAAAAGAAGCGCGAGATATCCTTTCCCCGGAACATTAGTTGTACCTATGTTCAAAAACTAAACACCATGCTCGCGTAAAAAATGCCTAGACGGTCTAGAGAGAACTTTCCTTCACCAAGAACAATGGGTGTAAGGACTCTTGGAGAGTGGATCCCCGTGAAAACCGAGTCTTGATGAGAACACACATACTTACACCACTTCCCAATAATCAAACTCCGAGCCAACTGAACGACACATATGGCCTTCTCCCGTTCGATGATTGCTCACAATACAAGTTAAGGGATGAGGAGTGAGACTTTGCGTCCATATGGACCGCTAGAAATTGAGGGAAGTCGCACCTAGGACTACACATATTTTGGCCGATTCGGCCGAACCGGCCAAAATCGAAATTGGACCGGTTTCCCAACGGTCTTGTTTCGGTTCGCCGATTTTGTATTGTTCGGTTTTGGTTTTTTCGGTGATCGAACCGAAAAACCAAAAAACGAACCAATTGTAAGACATGACTGAATTTAAATGTTTGGTCCATTAAATTACAAAATGACTTTGGGCTAGCTGGTTGGGCTGATTTCTATGACTGGGCCGATAATTTAAAAAAATAACTTTAGCCCAAAATGAAATCATGAATAAAAAAAAAAGGAAAATGGGCAGAGAACAGAAGTCTGATGAACTGAACCAGAAGAGAGAGAGAGAGAGAGAGAGAGAGTTTCTGGTATTGCATTAATTATGGGTATTTTCTACTTTGTTTGAATGATAAGTGTATGAATTATTTTTTGTTATGACTAAGGACTTAATTTGTGATTGTACTTTGTCGTTGGTGAATGGTGATGAATTGATGATGCATTTTCTTTTTTGAATATTATTTGTTAGTACTTCGTAGGTGTTTAATGTTTATGCAATTTTGTTATGGTTTGTTCCTTTGTTTATAGTTTGTTAGTAGGATTATTTGAAGAACATATTAATATTATAATTATAATAAAAAAAGAATAATGGATATTAAGATAACTAGAAAAGTATTTATCGAAAATTATTGGATTCTTATTAAAAAACATATTTTAAAATATTTTTCTAGTATGATGGGGGCTGTGATGATGTTTCTAGTATCTTCTGAGCTTGAGCACGGGAAGATCCGACCCGTATCTTGGCGGGGCGACCCGGATAGCGTCGGATTTTTGAGACGCAACTGGTGGTTCGCAGCCATGGCGTGGTTGTACTCTCTGTTGCTCATTTTTGTCATAGATCTGAGCCCCAGTGATACCTTTTTCGTACTTTTGAAAAAAATGTATCGTTTTAAAATATTTTTGTTAGCTTGTAAAGAAAATGGCTGAGTTTATCAATTAATTTGTTAGGCAACCATCGGGTCAAAATCGGTTACCAAGTAATTAAATCTGCGAGAAAATATTCATTTACAATCGGAAACAGTATTTTAATTCAGTAAACTTCCTAATATTTATTTGATTTTACGAGGAACTTAGGAAAAATAAAGACGATTTTTGATTTGAGAGTCACCGCACCAAGCGACCAATATAATAATTAAGCATATACCACGAGGATCCAACAACAAATATCATTATTGCCATTTTTATTGGACTAATACAAAGCGGAGTACTGGAGTAACGTTTTTACTTGTCAAAATCTCCACTCTACAGTCTACACTAATAGAATCTGTTAAGTTACAAGTTGTGACTTGTGAGTGTTTTCAATAGTTCAATAAAACGGACTAAAGTATTGTTCTATATAATATAGTATTTATTGTCCAATAAACTTTTTAAACTAATCATTTTAAGACCTCAAAAGAAATGTTGCAAATAAAACATATTCCTAAAACTTTATTTAAACACACGTCACGTACTCACATTACATACAATATTTTTACGTGCAATGAATTCAGCTAAACAATACTGGGGATACCTTTAAAAGATTGAATTACCAAAACACCCTCCACAGCATCAATTACACACTCATGCATAACCAGCAAATAGTACAAAAAACGAGGGCAAATACAGAACAACCTTCATTATAAATATACCCCTCAAACTCCATTAGAGCTGCAAAATGGAAAGCTCAGAAGAAGAAAAGAATGAGGGTAAAAAGGGAATTATTTGGGAATTCTTTCAAAGGGTTGTTGCCCCTTCCCTCATACCCAGTGATTTCTCCTTCTATTAACCAACAACCCTTCTTCATCATCATCACCAATCAATCTTTCTCTTGTTAAATCCATTGATCCATGTTTCCTTTTCTTCTCACACACACACACACAGTGCAAGCGATTGAGAGACAGAGAGAGAGAGATTATCTGTTGAAACTCATGAAATGAGGCTGTGATGATTTTTCATTGTTGTTTCTTCTGAGCTTTTCCAGCTGGCATTTGGGTAGCGACCCGACCCGTATCTTGGCGGGGCGGTTTTCGCAGCCATGGCGGGTCGGAGCTTCTTATAACCAGTCATTATATGGATCTGAGCCTCAATCGAAAATCGAAAACCCTAATTTCAGAGAAAAAAATCAGCACAAAAGGGAAGAATGAGGGTTACAGTGGGATTGGGATTTTTGAAATAAAAGGGTGGTTGCCCCTCTCTGTTAACCCAATGATTTCACCCCATTAAAAAAAACCAACAGCCCTTTCAGAAATCAAAAAAAGAAAAATAAAACCCATATATATATATACATACATACATATTTATGAAACCAAACAGAGCCTTAGTACTCTGTGTGTGGTTGTGGAGGTGGAGGTGGAGGTGGTGGTGATCGTACTAGTGATGGCTTTATGGTAATATATTGATAAGAGGCTGTGATGATATAAATTCCCTAACAGTCTGTGCTGTGAAATCGGGTAAAGATGAAACCCGACCCGTATCTTGGCGGGGCGACCCGGATGGCTTTTAGCAACCGGGTTTTAGCAGCCATGGCGTGGTCGCTTTCACTTTGCCCCTTAGTTAATTACGGATCTGAGCCTCATTTTCCCTTTTCTTCATAAATTTTAATTATTATTTGAAAAATTGAGCTCTTTTTTTTTTTTTTTTTTGGTGTAGGGAAAAAATAAGTATTTATTGTGAAACTATTGGTGTATCTTCAAATTTAGGTATTGAGTTTCGATTAACAAAATGTGAAATCAAAGTTTCAAACGCTAAAATTGGTTCGAGAATTAAATACAAAGCGTTGACCTCAAGCTAGACACAACACTATTTTTCGCCTTAAGGTTCAGTATTTCTATTAAAAGTTGAAATAAAACTCAGTGAATGCACAAATTAAGTTTTACTTGGGTGTTTATGACAGGACAATATATAGTTCTTATAACAATTTTTCGTAATTAAATTGGATTTGCATGAACTGATCTTTCCCATTCAAGAATTTAATTGCCTTTCTTGCAATTTAAAGCATAATTTAATGAAGGGCAAAATATTTTTTTTGCTCTTTATTTTGTCAAATTTAACTTTTGTCCTTTAATTTTACGGGCTTAGTAAATGTTCGTTAATTCTTTTTTTTTTTTAAAAAGCCCGGCGGGCTCAGAATTAGGTTTGGGCCAATTTTTACCTACGTGGTCGTTGACTAGGACGCAACACAAATGTCACATGGAGCCACATCATCAATAAAAAAATTATAATATTCAAAAATGGCCATTATTACATTTGATTCAATCCTTTATTTTATAATGTTAATATTAAATCTTTATAATTAATTAAATTATTATAAAAACTTAATATATAATTTTAAATTAAAAAATTCAATAATAAAAAATGATTTTTTTAAAAAACCAAAAAAAATAAAAAAATAAGAAAAAAATCAATTATATCGTCATCTTCATCAACCACCCCCTCCCCCACCACCGCTACTAACCTCCATCCTCACCTTCGTCCCTGGAAACACCCCATCTGCAATCTGACCCGCCTGCCACACCACGCGCTACGCACCATTATTCTTAAAATACCCATAGTTAACAAAACCATCACCACCACTTAATTTCTCTCCCAAGTTCTTTGCAAAATCCAACAAATGCGACTTTTGATTGGCGATCAGATTGAATTCCGCGGTCATGATTAAGGGCTTTTATTGGGCGACCCGAAGTGGCTGATACCGGTCTTGAATATGAAGCTAAAGGGGGTTCTTGGAATAGTTGGGGCGGTACGAGAATTTGAGGGAAGGGTCGGAGTCGAACGAGGTGGTGAGATTTAAGGATAATTCTTTGAAATCTCCGGCGGAGATTCCCGATTGGAAAGGGAAGGATATTGACATGCAACAATGGCTTCTGTTCATCTCTGAATTTGATTGAAGCTTTCATCTTTGTTCAACAATGACCGACTGTGTATTTTTGTGTGTGTGTGTGTATGCGATTTTGGGGGTGATTTTATTTCGGGGAGTTGTTGAATGTTTCGAAGGACGGCGGCATGTGGTGGTGGTGGTCGGGTGGCGATTTACCGTCGGGGCTATGATCTGGGTTTTTTTTATGTTTGAAATTAAATTTATTAAGAAAAAATTATATTTATTTTGGTTCATACAAAAAATATGAGAATTATGTTTATTTTTAATATTTACTAGTAAATATAAATTTATTAAACACTTTAAGATAAAATTTTCGATTAAACTTGAATTTATACAAATTTCTAGTGTTTAGTTAAAATTTTCTTTTTAATTCAAAATTATATCTAATTTTATTATATATTGAATTAACATATATATATATATAGTGTTAATCGTGAAAAATAAATAGGAGATTAAAAAGAATATTAGTCTTAAATATAGGAATTAATATATGGACAATACTATTGTCACGAGTACTTCCGATGAGATGTACCCACTCCCAATGAGGAGGCCCATCGTATGTTACCACACCCCTCGGTCACTGACCCAAAGCGGTGCGAAGGAACATCCGAGGAGACACCTAAACGTCCCTTGGAAAGTCAACGATGAATAAAAAAGAGATATCAACGCGGCATCGGAAAAAGAGTAAACCTCGATGGATCCGCGCAACTCCGATATCCATCAATGCGCCAAGAGGGACCACAACGGACCCCGAGTCCCATAATCTTGCGAGAACACTTCCTTGCTGAACACTCCTCAACATAAACTGCCCTCGGAACATCACTCCGAAGACCGAATCTCAAAACAAAACCAGATCTAAGTACAAGAACCCCCAGGAAGGCCCTCTACGAGGGCTTAGACACGAAAGTACTACTTCACGAAGGCCAAGTAAAGTCCTCAGAGATCAAGTCAAGCCCTCGGAGACCAAGTCAAGCCCTCGGAGATCAAGTCAAAACCCTCGGAGATCAAGCCAAGTCCTCGCAGACCATGCCAAACCCTCGGAGCCCAAGTTAAAGACGGAAACACCCATCAGAGAACATATACAGAAGCCCCTACACCAGAATGAACCCTTACCGAAGCAACAACACCACCCGAAGAAGGTCCTAACTGGTCCATCAAGTCGTCACCAAATGTAGGGCCCCTCGGAAAAATAGCATCCCGAAGAACAACCCCTCGGAGATCCCCGGAGCCATCGGAAGAGGCAAAGATCAGCTTAGTTAGCATCTAGTAGACTAAAGATATACCTTATCTTATCTTTTTACACATATTGCGACACGGGTACCTTATTAAAGCACATGCATAACGACACCTGTCCCTAACAAACTCTATATAAATAGAGGTGATCAAATTGAAGAAAAAGGGGGGACCAACTAACACACACATACAAACAATCACATACAAACAAAATTGAGGAGTGAAGTTAAGTGAATAAAGGAAGGAATATTCTCGCATCTTTGTTCTCATCTCTAAAATCATCGCTTTTTGAATCACGGGCATGGCGTTCCAACCCCAAAATAAATCCGTTAAATAGGGAATAATATCAAACTTGTTAACATATATATATATATATATATATATATATATATATATATATATATATGAACCAATTTTTCTTTTTAATTCAAAATTATATCTAATTTTGTTATATATTGAATTAACATATATATATATATATATATATACCAACATAAAAAAAAAATGACGTGGGGTCCGACTGGCGTCCCATTCAGACGCCACGTCAGCCAAAAATAGCCCAACCCTTCTTTTGAACCCGTCGGACATATTTTATATAAAAAAAGAGAGTTAGCACGCATTTTCTAAGCCCGTAAAATTATAGGGCAAAACTTCAAGTTAAAATAAAATAAAGGGGAAAAAAATATTTTGCCCTTTAATGAACCCGGACAATTGTATGCAGGGTAAAATCCCACAAAATTTACCATTAACGTACACATTTTTATACTCGCCCGATCAGGTCATATAGCATGAAACAATATCTGTTGTAAGGATCAATAGGCTCATCTATACACGACACAGTACAAAAAGTAGAAACTATGTAGCATCACTTCAGCACAATTATTCACCCTTTGGTTAAACCATCAGCAATGCTAGAAGCCCTGCAATGGCAGCGAATAAGTTAGCTCCCCTGCTTAAAGTTGTTGCCGAATTTTTTGCACTCGGTGCTGGAGCTGAACTTGGGCTTGCGGGAGAAGTAGAGTTCAACGCGCTCTTATTTGTAGACTTTAGGACCACTGGAGGCAACGGTGGATCGACCACATCTGAGGCACTCAACATAGGAGGCTGAGCTATTGGTGCTGGCTTGTACAAGAAACCTGGTTCCACTGGTAATATCGAGTATAATGCATCTTTCGAAGTACAAGTAGACCCTGAAAGCAATTCAGAAAATGACGATACGTTATGATTGAGTGGCTAAACCACACACATTAACACATGTAGCTGAAAAATAATACTTACTAACAAATGAACTTGCGGTGGCTGGAAAATCTGTGACAAAGCCATCTACACCGAGGGAGTGCATCGTTGTGAGCTCAACATAAGGATCAGCCAAGTAGTCGAATATTAAATTCATAAACTCGTTCTTGAGGACTCCAACGTATACTGAGATGTTAGCAGCGTGTAGTTCTGGGATGGTTTTGGTGAAGTTCAAGGCGAAGTCTTCAGAGTCCACCACTACAGCGTTCCTCTTAACGAAAACCGCATCAGCGTATTTCTTGATCTCTTTCACTACTTGATCGGGTGCTCCACTTATCGGCGAGTTGAGGTACAACACTTTCTGGTAACTTGTGTTATCCTTGAATTTTAATAGAACTGAGCTGTCATCTGACTGGATAAGAACTTTCTGACTGGACTGTTTGTCGAGTGTGGCATTCTTAAGTGCATCGGAGACTGTACTCACTATGTCGAGGCCTGCTCCTGCATAATAGCCCGCATTCTAAGGTGAAAAAAAAGGAGGGGGTTAATACAAATTGTTGAATAATTTGTTTAAGGCTAGACGCTAAATGCATTGTGCTATCACCTGAATGAATAAAAGTACTCCCCCGACTTTCTTTGTCTTGGCAAGTTCGAGGAACTCAGGGAGGGTCACAAACTTTCCGCTGTTCTTGTTTGCAGGGTTTCGAACAAGACCACCATCATTTGTGCTCTCGATTTGAGCTGAAATTATATGGAGAAAGGAATATGTTTCAATACTGATAAGTAATTGGAAAAATGGACTTATTAACTTTAGCAAATCTTACGCTTCAAGGATTGAATTTCGCTCCACGTTAGATTGAAAGAGAAAATCCCATCATTTGGTTGAATTTGGGAAACAGTGCTAGTTTTCTCCATGAAAAGAGCCGCTGCAGAGGTAGTTTTCACAAGGTCTGGTCTATCCGAGCAGAAGGCAACTCCGTCTTGAGACATTTGAACCGAGCAATCAATTATGTCGGTGCCATCATCTATTGCTTTCTGGTAAGCAAGATCAGTTGCTCCAGGGTAATCACCACTAGCACCATTGTGAGATATGATTGAAGCTATCATGCAAACGTATAAAAAATATCAGTCTTAACGTTCAGAATGTTGTTATAGATTACAATGGCTCCATGAGATGCTAATTGGAGATTCATTCCTTACTTTTTATTACGCGGGTAGCGTTCTTGTCTGGGACTATGCATCCTGTGATCAGAAAGAGCGTTAGTTACGCTCAAAATGAAACAGAACGAGCATGAGTGGAAATTTAAAAGCTAGACAATCTTACCAATGGCTTCTGAAGCAGTTGATGGGAAATCAGTCAACACACCATCAACAGAAAATTGAGAGTTGTCCAAAAACTGCAAGTACTCTTTCGTTGGATCATAGCTATAATTGTAACTTATATAGTTATCATTTGCAAAGCCAGAGGCATAAATGGCTAGCCCTTGTTTGTGAGCATCGGCCACCAAGCTTGTCGCTGGCTCCAGAATCCGGGCATCATTTGTAGGCCAAATGTATTCTTTAGGTACAAGAATCCCAGAGGCAAATGATTTGATCTCGGCAAGCTTGTTAGCTAATGAGCCGTATTTCTCTTTGTTTGTTGGTTCAACCATGTCTTTTCCAAGAAACTGGAAAATGAGCTTTGTTTTGGCCTTGCCCATCTTTGGTCCGATGGATTTCAAGAAACCAATCTCCGTTGATGAGATGAACTCAGGTAAGTCTTGCAGTGTTTCAAACAGATAACTTTCTGCACTGATTTTGTGTTGCTTATAGAAGCTGTCATGCTGCAGTGAACATCCAATAAAACAGTAAAAATCCCATCATCTTGTCATTTAAATTACATTAGCATATTGTTTTTGTAGAAAATATTATGTGCAGATCAAAAGTTAAGTAGGGACCTCAAAGTTCAGCCACACTCGCTGGGGCTTCGCTTTGTCTTGGTTAAAGTCGAAAGGTGAAACGAGAGGTTCGCCGTCGAATGCATCTTTTCTGCTGAAGATGTTTTGAATTACTGGAAAATAGAACATCAAATATTATTACTATTAGTATGTACTTTGTAGGAAAAAGGCAAAGAAAGAAAAAGAATGTCGTTTTAGTCAGATTGTAGCATACATCACAAAAAAGACAATAAAATTTGTCTAAAAACTTACTTTTAACAGTCTCAAAAAGCTGTTTGGCAGGGTAGTCCAACCCGAACCATCCTCGAACATCTTGACCATTAATGTTGTATGTCTTTTCTCCTTTAGGAATGACATCTTTAATAGTCGTGGTGTTCTGTAGATTTATCTGCGAAATACAGAAGCCGTCGTTGTCCTTTGAAAAATGTACATTGCAGTACATAATTGTCCCTGGGAGGCTCGAGTCACCAGCAAAGGAGTACGCGGAAAGACTGGAATCGGGGAAAAACCCAGAGTATCCGCCTCGTGCTACTATCTCAGGCTGATCACCTAAAAAGAGGAAAACGAGGTAATTTAAATGGTTGAAAAAGTTTTACAAGGAGAATAAATTATCGGTCTACGACGTTTACCATGCAGTGTCATCCATTTCCTTTGAGGTGGAGGAGGAATAGAAGGACCCTTAGGTTTGCCAGTGGCAACTTTAGGTTCGTTGGTCGGGTTAGGACCGTTTAGTTTAGCCCCGCCATTTTTGGCGTCGATGATTTGAATCAAACAGACAAAGAGAAGTATGTGGCATATCGTATTTTTCCACATCCTGCATTTGATAAATGATATTTGAGACAAACATATATAAGAACCAGAATGCAATGCTTTGAACATGAAACTGTGATCAAGGCCAATTTAAATAAAATTGTAATGCATGTGTTGTGTTGTGTCTGAAACCAAGGAAGGGAAGGATATACACTTATCCTTAATTTCTAGATTATAAACTGATTAGTGAAACTGACATGTAATTTTAATGAAACTTACATGGTAAGCATTTATAAACGATGTAATAATGAAGGATAGCTTTTTCTTTTTTCTTTTTTGTTTTACAGAAATGAACTATTAACTAATTAATGAAACTTACATGTTGGTTAAAATTGAGAAGATGTTTCTCAAATGGAGGAAATTAGCATTCCCTTGTGAGTTTCAGAATAGAAAAAGAAACAAGGGGAAACTCCTAGTGAATGATTCGCAGGAGATGTACATAAATAGCTCCCATACAATCCCCTGAAATTTTGCTGATCCATTTATTTTAATTCACTTAATCACAATTAATTAGTGATTCTGGTTTGTATTTCAAACATTTTTTGTAATGTAATTATAACATTTTACAACGGTACATAGTTACGATTTGTGCCTCTCATATTGCAGTATAACAAAACTTAGGAAAAAACACTTCATGAAAAATAATAGGAGATGTCGGAAAATTCACGGCATTCTTTTTCTCCGCTCAATTAATTAAAAAATTATAACTTTTATTTGACACTATGGTACATGTACACAAATTAAACATCTAATGTGCACGTCACATCTTTCCTTAATATACAACATTCTCCGTTTCCTTTTGTTTCCTTTAATGTATCAATTAGTATCTTAATAAATACTTGTTATTATCTTAACGGTTGCTTTTACGTGTAATGCATCAACAACATGCTAAAATACTACAAATTAAATCATCTAAACTCATCTTCAACTTTAATAAGAGTGATTACTCCTGTGTTTAATGTGATTACAAACTACTTACATGCTAATAATCTGCATCAAAAATCTACTACTTTCCAGATCCTACATATTACACGTGTATGGCTTTATTTCAGGTGCCGACCACAGTATCATCCATGCAAAATATCAGAAGCTCACCAAAAATACATGACCTTAATATCTTATCAAAATGGGGTCCGCAAGAAGATTCTCATGTGATCAACTTTGGCACCTTTATATACAACCCCAAGCTTTACCTCAACCACAAATTTACAACCTTATCAAGATTAACTTGCAACCCAAAATTCAAACTCATTAGAAACTTTGTCATGGGGAAAAAAGAGTTGGAAGTGGTGAAGGGTGTGGATTTGGAGAGGTACATGGGAAGATGGTATGAGATAGCTTCAATACCATCTTTTTTTGTGCCCAAAAATGGTGAGAACACAAGAGCAACATACACACTGAATCCTGATGGCACTGTGCATGTGTTGAATGAGACATGGAGTAATGGAAAGAGGGATGCTATTGAGGGTAGTGCATATAAGGCTGATCCCAAGAGTGATGAGGCTAAGCTTAAAGTTAAATTTTATGTGCCTCCTTTCTTGCCTATAATTCCAGTTACTGGGAATTACTGGATTTTGTCTCTTGATGATGATTATCAGCTAGCTTTGATTGGTGAGCCACTGAGGAAGTATCTTTGGGTATGTTGTAGTAGTCTATTAGAATGGTTTAGTTATGTTTTATTTAGTATGATGGTTTGATGAATTTGTGTTTGGTTTGTATTGCAGATACTTAGCAGGCAAACTCATATAGATGAGGAGGTATACAATACGCTTGTGCAGAAGGCGGTAGACGAAGGATACGATGTGAGCAAACTGCACAAAACACCCCAGGCTGATCCTCCACCGGAGAGTGAGGTTACGCCCCCTGCAGACGCTAAAGGCGGTTGGTTTAAATCCTTGTTTGGAAAGTAGAGAATCACTCACTGTTACGTGCATAGAAATCAGTGGAGGTAGCTCTGTAAGAGCCTCTAGCTCGGAAATCTGATTGTTATCCATCTTTATGTGTGTATATGTACAAGTATGATGTTATGAATATTTATTTGTTCATATGTGTGTATATGTATATGCAAAGATGTTATGAATTTTTATTTATTTTGTGTGTGTCTGTGTGTGTGTTGAGTTTGCTTTCCCTATTGAATTAGATGGCGTACATTATGTTGTTGAGGTTGCATCTGTAAGATACCCATGTATTGGAGTTGCTACAACTTTGTGTTTTGATTATTTCCTCTTTAAAGTGTTTGCTGCTTTACCAAAAGTACATGAACATCCAAACAGTTCTGGGCAATCACAAACTAAAGGTGTCTTGAGCTTGTTTCACCAGGCAACCAAGGAACACAAGCAAAATAAGTATACTGTATACATAATTCGATTACACTTGGTTCCGAATTTAAGATCATCTTATAGATCAACATCCACATTACAGCAATAACAAACTTGCCAGTATGGAGAATTCTTCCTCAATATGAGTAACAATGATGGAAAAGATGAACCAAAGAATTCAACACCACGGTGTTATTGCTCGTCATACAAGAAAAGAACCCATAAGCAATAAAAAAGGTGGGTGTTCTGCTTTGTACCACATTGATTGGTTTTCTTTGCTTGCTTGTGGAACATCTCACATTTATTGGTTTTCTTTCAAGAAGACTGAAGTGAGATTCTCAGAGTTAGAATTTCCTAAACATTTTGTAGCAGTTGGCAAAAAAACATTAACTTTTGCCGTGAAAATATAATGGTTTATACCACCTTCTTTTTAGCAATCAAAAATGCAAGCCTCGTTGAATAACCATTTGAAGTACTACAACAACAACAACAACAACGACGACAA
Organism: Linaria vulgaris; assembly: GCA_948329865.1. Taxonomy (NCBI): domain Eukaryota; kingdom Viridiplantae; phylum Streptophyta; class Magnoliopsida; order Lamiales; family Plantaginaceae; genus Linaria; species Linaria vulgaris. The sequence goes on from OX415254.1 coordinate 94,818,788, forward strand.
AAACAAAAGTATCTTGTTATCTGTGGAATGCATAACCTACTTCGAAATGTGGCTTGTGCCTCATTGAGACAAGGCCATGGTTGGGGATTATCGGCTTGCAGAGTCTTCCATGAATTACCTAAGCTCTTTTGGTATTCATCCAAGACATAACAAGTAAACTGCAAGTTAATAGTTGGCCAAAAGGCAAATATGTTATGCACGAAAACAGCCTGCTTCCCTCTACCTGGTTCAGCAATGAAAATGCACTCCGAACAGGGTAGTTGTCCTCCATAAAACCCATTGCAATCAAGCCATTTTGGTTGTATGAGTGAATTTTGTATTCTGTTTCCAAATGAAACAAGGCATTATTAGCTTATGCAAATCTCTAATATTAAACAAATTAATTTAAATTTGTGATCGTTATCATGAAACTCCGCCAGTGAGCTTTCACTGCCTGTCCCAAGCCAGAATAAAGGAGGAGGGTTGTGGTAGGCTTGTGACAGCCAACGTAAAAACCCCGTCACATCCTATGATATGAACCATACTATGAATTTCGTTGGGGCGTTCCCTACTCAGCGACGCGCTACATCGGATCCCGGGTGTAGTGATAAATGGGCAAGGGTTGCTAGGTCGTCGCCCGGAAGCGACGCGCCACATCGACGCCCGGGTGTGGTGTCAAATGAGCAAGGGTTCCCTCACCTTCCAGGACGGGTGAGGGTAAAGAAGTTAGTCCAGGAACGACGAGTTCGCCTTGCATCGTGGAATGTGGGGTCACTCACAGGAAGATTGGCCGAGCTAGCTGAGGCAATGTCTAGGAGGAGGATCAACATCTTGTGCGTGCAAGAGACCAAGTGGGTTGGTGAAAAGGCCAAAGTAGTAGACCCTTGGGGCTGTAAGCTTTGGTATACCGGGACAGAGAAGAACCGAAATGGTGTTGGGATCATCATAGATAAGCTTTGGCTCGAGGACGTGGTGGAGGTCAGAAGGAAGGGCGACATAATCTTACTGGTCAAGTTGGTCATAGGCGAGGATATCTTGAATGTCATTAGTGCCTATGCACCACAGATAGGACTAGACGAAGCCGTGAAACGTAAGTTTTGGGAAGATTTGGACCAGATGGTACAAAGGATCCCTAGTAGCGAGAAACTCTTCATTGGAGGTGACTTTAATGGTCATGTAGGATCTAGCCGTGATGGGTTCGAGGACATCCACGGCGGGTATAGCTTTGGGGATCGCAATGAGCCGGGAAACGCTATCTTAGACTTCGCCCTCTCCTATGATTTGCTTGTAGCAAATACTTGGTTTAAGAAGAGAGAGTCTCATTTGGTCACTTATAGGAGTGGGTCAAATAAGAGCCAAATAGATTTCTTCTTAGCTAGGAGGGAAGATAGAAGTCGTTGCATAGATTGCAAGGTCATCCCCGGGGAAAGTGTGGTTACGCAACATAGGCTTTTGGTGTTGGATATTAGACTGCGGCAAGGAGTGAAGAGGAGTAGGCGCCGGTTGGAACCTAGAATTAAGTGGTGGCGGCTTAAGGAGTCTACCCAAAAGGCCTTCGTAGAGCGAGTGGTTCAAGAGGTAGACTGGAAGACTGAGGACAATGCAGATGCAACTTGGACCAAAATGGCTTGTTGTATCAAGAAGGTAGCTAAAGACCTCTTAGGTGAATCCCGAGGTAGTAGCCTGATAGGTAAAGACACGTCATGGTGGAATGAAGAAGTAAAGGCGTCAATCAAGGCCAAACGGGATTGCTACAGGGATTTGAAGAAGAACCATGATGGAGCAAGCTTTGAAAAGTATAAGTTAGCCAGGAAAGAAGCAAAGAAAGCTGTTGGACTAGCGCGAGAGGCTGTGTACAAGGAAATTTATGAGAAGAGGGATAGCAAGGAGGTCGAGAAGGATATATACAAAATTGCTCGCATTAGAGAGAGGAAGACTAGAGACCTAGGTGCAGTGAAATGCATCAAAGATGAAGGTCAGTCTGTCTTAGTGCGTGAGGATCAGGTCAAAGCACGGTGGAGGGAGTACTTCGAGGGCCTGTTCAATGGAGGCCCCACCCAAGCAGTGGGTGACATCTCGCAGTCCCCTCAGGACCTGAACCGCGATTTTATGCGCCGTATTAGAAGGTCGGAAGTCAAAGATGCCTTGAAGAGGATGAAGACTCGAAAAGCCGTTGGCCCAGATGGTATCCCTATTGAGGCTTGGAGAAGCATGGGAGAGATAGGGGTGACCTGGTTGACGGACCTCTTTAACAAAATATGGCGAACAAATAAAATACCAGAAGAGTGGAGGAAGAGTACGCTAATACCTCTATATAAGAACAAGGGCGATGTCCAAAACTGTTCTAACTATCGTGGGATAAAGCTTATGTCTCATACCATGAAGCTATGGGAGAGGGTGATCGAACACCGATTGAGACAAATTGTTCCCATATCTGAGAACCAATTTGGATTTATGCCCGGAAGGTCGACCATAGAGGCCATCCATTTGATTCGTCAGCTCATTGAGCGCTTTCGAGAAAAGAGTAGAGATTTGCATATGGTCTTTATCGACTTAGAAAAGGCATATGACAAAGTACCTCGAGATGTATTATGGTAGACTTTGGTGAAGAAGGGGGTATCCATTAAATATATCAACATCATAAAAGATATGTATGAGAATGTGGTGACAAGTGTTCGAACTTGTGGCGGTTTAACAGACGCCTTTCCAATTACAATTGGCTTACATCAGGGGTCAGCTTTGAGCCCATTTTTGTTTGCCATTGTAATTGATGAAATCACCAGAGCCATCCAAGACCGAGTCCCATGGTGTATGTTGTTTGCAGACGATATTGTCCTCATCGATGAGACGAGAATGGGAGTTAACGCTAAATTAGAACGATGGAGACAAACATTAGAAGCACGAGGAGTTCGACTAAGTCGAACAAAAACAGAGTACCTCGAATGCAAGTTTAGCAAACAACGAAGAAACAACGATGGCACGGTTCAGTTGGATGGCCAAGAGATACCGAGAAGTGCGCATTTTCGGTATTTAGGCTCTATACTGCAGATGGATGGAGAGTTAGATGGAGACGTCAACCACCGCATCCAAGCTGGATGGACAAAGTGGAAGAGTGCGACAGGGATTCTGTGCGATCGTAACTTTCCTTTAAAGCTTAAAGGAAAGTTCTATTGTACGGCTATTAGACCTGCTTTGTTTTATGGCTCCGAGTGCTGGGCTATTAAGCAAAGTCATGCACATAAAATGAACGTTACAGAGATGCGCATGCTTCGGTGGATGTGCGGTAACACTAGGAGAGATAGAGTGCGCAATGAAGATATTCGGCATAAATTGGGTGTGGCGGCCATTGACGAGAAAATGCGAGAAAATCGTTTAAGATGGTTTGGGCATGTTAAACGCAGACCCATAGATGCACCGGTACGACGAGTTGAAGATCTCGACTTAGGACAGACGGCTAGAGCTCGTGGGAGACCGAAAAAGACGTGGATGGAGGTCATACGGAACGACATGAAGCTAAAAGATCTAAATGAAGACATGCTCGTCAACCGAAACCTATGGAGGCAGAAGATTCATGTTCACGACTCGACGTGATCATTCATGGTTCATATAGCCTACCCCAATTTAATTGGGATTACAGGCTTTGTTGTTGTTGTTGATCGTTATCATGAAATTTATTTATATTTGTGATCGTTATCTTTTGCGTTTGTATAATTGCTTATTGTCTCACGAAGAAATTTCACAGAGATAAGACTATACATATAATGATACGAAAATCGCATACAAGATTTTTGACCGATTCATGTAAAATGTCCTAATTTCTCATTTTTCTTTATCAGATAATTATTTCAAAAAGAATTAAATAAGTAAAGCCTTTAACTAAATTTGGGGGATGGACTTTGCATCGGTTGGCAACAATCATATGTGAGTCTTACCATGGTACAGTTCTTAACCTATTTCATAGTCCATAACGACTTGCACCTCAGTAGCACGAGAATAAAACGACTCCAAGTACTCCATTCCTTTGATGGGGCTCAGCCTGATCAAGTCCAATGGATCAAGTATGTTTGACTAGAGATTATTAGGTGCAGTACTTGAATGATGAGGTGGTGCAGTCTGTTCGATTATTGTTATTGTAAGTATCTGAGAAGTTAGTTACTGTCTTATTATTTACATAACCTGTGCAATCTTAGCCTTTAGCATCATGTAGTCTTATAATTTATTCTTTACATGAATTAAGGGTAGTATATAATGCTTTTATCCACTATGACTGGAGTAAAATTTAATTTCTTGTTACAAGTATATGCAGCAGCAGGTTAATATAATTTATGCAAAATAAAATGCAAGGTCCTCACTGATAGAAATACTTCATTAATTTTCTCACTAAGAAAGAGTTCTGAATAACATCTCTTAATGCAATACTATTTTCAATTGCATGGGGGACAATACTAAAAAAAATAAAAATGGAGATAGTTCATAGATTCTACAAATATTCTGAAATAAAAGACTGACTACATATAGATACACAAAGTCCTTATTGCCAGACTTTTTCAGCCTTACTTCACCAGAGAACAGCACATTCTGAAGAAACCTCATAAACCTGAGTCAAATGTGTAATCATCGTACCCAAAGTCGCAATTTGGCAAGGCTCCATCGTGTTCCTACACATAAAAAACGGGGTAAGATAATGTAAGAAGTTTCACCTGTGAGTTAGAGGTGACAGGTTCAAATCACTGTGAGTGTGAAACATATATAATAAGTTTATGAGGTTATTACCCGCTTGATCATGTTCACCAAATCATCCAACGGATCGTAGCATTGAGTAAATCCACCTTGCATCTTTGGTTGCTCCAACAAAAAATTCTCGTTCGACCTCTCTCTTGATTCTGTAGCTGATTTTTCGTTATCATGCGGCTGCATGAGATTCATTGAGCCTCCACCTGATCTGTCGTTTACGAACATGTCCATATTCTGGTTGCCGGATACATTGCTCTGGTCCAAAACTTGGTTCACGGGAGATAAAATTCCATTGGCAGAAATCTGGGAGTTTAAGGAACCAAAGCTATTACTCGAGCCGTGGGCTTGACCATAATTCTGTCTATGATCTACCCAACTTTGATTAGGAATCTGATTTATACTATGCCCTCCTCTTGAATCGTCAAGAGGCATGGAACCCATGTTGGAGGAAGAAAGCTCGACAGAGCTGTTCTGTGAATAACGGGCGTTCAAAGAATTATTTTCTCTTGCACTGTTCATGGGCAACTGACCTTGAAAAACTTCAGTAGGAAGCAAAGGATTTGGCTGCATTTTGGACGACTCAACAATACCCGGATCCAACAAATTAAGGGACCCAGTGACTCCAGTATTAAATGATCCAGAGTTGAATGAACCCATGTTATGATTAGACTGATTCCCAAATCCTCCACCACTCAGTGTTTGCTGAGTATTCCCGTGTAACATCATTGGATTACTATGGATGCCGTTTAATAAGTTGTTTGGGCTACCGGTGAATCCCATGCCAGCTCCAAGAAGTCTTGAGTCATCAATGGCGTTGAAATTGCACTTATTCTGCTGTAACTGATCCAGTTCAAGTGATGACGGAATTCCTTGAAACAAACTTGGATTTTGCCCCCCATGGGTAAGTACTGGGTGGATTTTTCCGAGACCCATGATGGGGTTATGAGTCGGTTGGAGTAGTGAAGGTGGAGCAAGATTGCGAAGGTTTAAATTGGAAGGGCTGTTTAGTCTACCGAGCATGCCATTAGCGCTATAAGGTGAGACCGTCGTATTTGTGAGTCTTCCAGTTCCAGCCAAAGATCGAAAATCACCAAGCCCATCCAAAGAACCCATACGCATGAAAGGAGAATCCTTAATTCCTAGAGCAGCTACCATGTTTGCTTGTTGGGTGGCAACCGAACTAATTTTTTTCAGGTAAAGCCGGTACTTCTGCAACAATCAAAATAAGCAAACCATTACTTCGGAGAATCATGAAAGTTTAGGACTACTGGAATCTTTTAGATGGATTTTCTTTCAATAGAACAAACTAATAACCGCCTTTGACCCAAAAAAATTAAAAGCTGGGACGAAATAAAGCAGTGACGAAAAGGAGCAAGGCTTGAGCTTTCAGACTAAAGCACTGAGATCAACTCTCGAGATAATTTTTCCGTTTGCCACACGAGTTCATAATTTGCTGAAGAAAAGTAACAGACATTCAACTGACCTAAAATCCTGAAAATACCAATGATATTCTACTAACACTGTGGCCTAAGATGCTCATAACCAATAGTATAAACAGAAACCAACAAGCTTGGGAAGTTTAGTACCTGGAGATGGCTTGCCACGTTTTCCCGCGTAAGCCCTTCGACATTCATCAGGTCAAGAATCCTTTTAGGAACAGCCTCTGCAGTGAAACAAAATAAAGAAACAACAAAAGTCAGAAAGGTGTTGTAGTTAGATGAGAAAAACATGCAGAAGCACAGAAGGTTCGAGGAACTGACTTTCAATTCCCAGCTGGTTCACGGCTGAAACAAACTTCCTATGTAGCTCCATCGACCAAACAACTCGAGGCTTCTTCTGTGTCCCTGGGTCCTCGCTGTCATCTCCATTATCTTCACTTTCGTCGTCCTCATCTTTCCTCTTTCTGCTGAATTTTCCGCTCTGATCTCCATTGCCTGCCATTGGAGACCCATTAACTTCCCCACTTGCATCGTGAAATTTGACTCGCTCGTTGGAACTAGTCTGCTTCCTTGAGTCAAATTTCTTTCTCCTGATCACATGCTGCCATATATTCCTCAGCTCTTCAATCCGAACAGGTTTGACCAAATAATCACAAGCACCATGAGTAACGCCTTTCAGTACAAGCTTGGGATCACCATTTGCTGACAGCACTGGGACAAGAAAGCATCAAAAAGAAATTCCAAGGTGAATTACGGCAACTTAGAGGATTAAACTGCATCGGAAAAAAAACCAAGAAGAGAAACAAAAGGAAGGGAACATACTTATAACAGGCAGGTCCATTTCAAGACCAACATATTCGAGAAGCTTAAAACCATCCATCTCCGGCATATGAACATCACTGATCACAAGGTCAAATCTGTCTTTGTTTTCCCTCAACATCTGCAATGCCACAATTGCCTGGCTCGTCGTAGTCACTGTCAGAATCAAGTTGAAGGAAAAATTAAGTTATCTTAAAGAATCCATACATGATCTCAAGGCATTTGAAACTGCACACCAAATGCTTAGACAATAAATTAGCTTATGAATCACAGTGCCATTAAAGTAGCACTCCTAAAACAGTACTGGCCACATGAACATGGGGACTCCCGAAAGCAAGTTACTATTCGAAATCCGAAAACCATTTCCCTGAAAATCAAAATTTGTAAATACAAAAAGGGGGCTAATTTGGATTTCCAAGATGCAAAGATTCAATTTTTATGCTCCAAAATTTAGCAAATAAACATAAAACAGAGAATTTCCAAAAATCACAGCAAAACAAAATACAACACAGAAATGAATTGGAGTGGTTCATTAGTTGAGAACCAAAAACAGAGTAAAAATCAGAACTTCCCAAAACTTCGAATGGACGACGAAAGTCGAGAAATTGGATCTACAAACCCTTAAATGTAAAACAAAAAAACTACAACATTAATCTATTGAGTAACTTCAAGAGTGTAAACTAAACATTACAAGTTACAATTTTGAAGATCCAAGATTAACAAGACACACACAACAACTAAAACCCAACACTTCAAAAATAGAATCTTTAAAACATCGGAAATGCATTTCACAACAATTAGTATCTACCCAAAATTCAAACCAAAACAAAAAATTAATGAAACAGAACAAAATTACCATGATATTGGCATTTCTTAAGCAGAATCTCCAACAACTTCAAACAAGTGGGGTTATCATCAACAGCAAGAACACGAAGCCCAACCCCAAAATTCTCGAAATTATCACGGTCACCCCTATTATCCTCCACAGTCATCTTTTTACCCCCAAATTCTTGAATTACAACAAAAACAGAGTATATAAGCTAAAGATCACTTTTTTAAACACTTGTCAAAAAACCCAGATGGAAAAAGGTCTTCTTTTTGAATATATATCACAGATTGACAAAAGGGATTGCAAAAGAGTTTGGTATGAGTAGAGAGAGAAAGAAGAGAGAGAAAGGCAGACAGGGAAAAGACTTGTATGAAGTAACAAAAAAGCTGTAAGTGTTGGACAATGATGGTGATGGCCAGAGCACTGTGAATGGAATTCAACCCCAACAACAAAACAAAACACCAAATCTTTTTTTAATTTTCTCTAACAAAGTACTATTCTTTGATGTGTAGATTAGTTTTGTACTTTGCTCTGTTTTTTTTTTTTTTTTTTCTTTTTTATAGTGATGTGAAAAGGTGTGTGTTGTTAGAGGAAAATATAGATACAGATGAATGTATGTATACGCATGTGTATAGTGCGTGTTTGTGTGTGAATAATGGAGTCAAATAATGGAGCTTTGTTTATAGTTTTAATCTCTCTCTCTCTCTCTCTAAAATCAGATGGAGCCAGGCCCATAAGCATGCAATTTCTTGAAGTGGAGAGCTTTGGGAATGATTGTGTGTTTCTTCCATACCAAAGGGTCAATGCACCGCGTTGACTTGAGGAAATGAAAATCCTTCATTTGTCATTATATAAGGTAACATAAATTATAAAACAGTATTTTTATGGGATTGGTGTATGCACCAAAACACTGTAACTGTACTTTTTTTCCATAACAAAGAAATGCATTTTTATGGGATAGGTGTAATTGACTTTTAAATTCAAATTTTGCCATCATTCCTAAGGAAAGGAAAATAATTTCTATTTGGAAAATATCTTTGTAATAAGTTAGAGCTTGAATGCTGTTGATATCCTAAATTTCCTTTTTATGGATTTCATTTACATAGTACACCAGTACAAAGAACTAACCTTATTTGTGTTAATTTAGAAAGAAAAAAAATGAGATTTAAAGGAAATTTAGGCTACCATCCAATGAGGTGATGAGTGCTTTCTAATTTCGGCACAACAATTTTTCCATGTGAATGGCATATTAAAAGAAAGAATATATATGCTAAGTTAATTGGTGTTTAGTGCCTAATCTTAATTTGTTTACATATTATTGATTAAATTGCTATTTATGCTAAAGTTTTCAAAGATTCAGTGCGGCAGCCAAGGAATCTTTTAATACTCGCACACTTTGACACGCTTTTTGACCCATAGTCCTTGAAATTAGTGATAACATTGAAATAATAAAAAGGACAAATATTAGTTAGTGAATTATGGATTATTATAAGTCCTGGAAATTTCTTATCTAACTTTAAAGTTATTCATATGTTAATGAGAATATTTTAAAGGTATTAGATTCAGAAGTATGTGACTGGAAAATGTAAATAAATAACTAAGGATTTTGGGTCCCGAGAAAATCTTGAATAGCTGTTTTGTAGAATTTTACATATGCATAGTGAGATTTATAAAATTACCATCGACATCTCGTTAACCTTGGAATCTTTGAGTACCTTCTTAAGTTTATCTAACAACATATATAGGACATTTATATGGACAACTTATTATAATAAGATCAATAATAATAAAGCAATTGACGGGATAAATTGTTAGAGGGAACTATTAAATATTCAATCCTAACTTAAGAAGAGAAACAAACTAGATAAAAAAAACTATTTTATTAGCTAATTAGGGTTTGTGCAACCAATAAGTCCGAAAATTTATATTTTCTTTTGACCAATTTGGATTAGTAATTAACCGCTAGAGGAGATAATCTCGTAGGGAAGAAAAGGTCATTATATCCCAATTTCCACGATTAAAATTAAATACACCACAGAGGATTTTCTCGATAAATACGACAGACGGTAAGGTAGAAGAAGAGGAAGGAGAATTATTCCTAGAAGAATCTACTTCATTAAATATGACCGTCACATCATATATCCAAATTTGGAAACAAAAAACAACCGTTCCAACATCTAAAACTAGTCATTTCTCCAAACTTAAGTTACAAAAACAATTAATGCCATTTATTATAGCGAGGGACATTTTTTTTTTTTGATCGGAAATGAAGAAACTATATTAAGAAGTGAAGCACAAGATGTACTCCACAAAGTTATTTAGAGATACAACACAAGGGCGCGCACGACCATTCAAAAAAGGAGTAAACAAAATTCCTATCCCTCGATCTAATCCAACTCCACACTTTAACCTTGATAAGTTCCACAACCTCACTAATGACATTTATATATTGACTATTTTGTCTATATTATATATCTGAACTAAGTATACAAGTACACCAAATCACTCATTATCTCGAAGTTGTATTTTACAAATTACAAAACAATTAAGGCTAGATTTAAGTACACTACAACAGTAGTATATAAGAGTGAAAATACTTGCAAACTCCGACCTAATGTCCACTTAATTTGCCACCCGCAATGCAACAGTTTTAAAATTTTAATTATTTAAAATGCGATAAGCCAAACAATTGCTCATCCGAAAGAGGCGAAGATTGAATTTTGAGCACTCAAAATGTATATTGACATGAAATATTTGGAAATAGCAAGTGATAAGACATTAATGGATCATAGGGAGAAAAACCTTTTAGCTCCATGATAACTGCCAAATTATCAAGTCAACTCTAGAACAATGATTGATTTGATCGTCCAATCTTGGGAATAGATTGCTTCATTCATATGTGGTTGATCCTTCAAAAAGATGCGACACATGTCGTATAATTAGTGTGAGCTTTAGATCACTCGTCGTGAATTTCAAAGCTAAACGTTTATAAATATTAAATACCTCATATATTCATGAAAAAAGGCTATGTTAGTTTTGTTCATTAAGTATAGAGTTCAATCGCTAGATCGAACACGTGTTGCAACTCAATTTTGTTGATCTAGGTATGGTATAACATGTTGTGTTCCAAATGTATGTTATCTCGAACAAAGTTTAAAGAAGACAAGTGAGCTAAGTAAACGCTAGGTGAACATAAACAGTCTCTAGCAGTAACTAGTAAAATGAGTTCCCATAAATTTGACCATGTCTTACTCTAATAAAAGTAATAAGTAGAATAATTATATTGTTCAACTTAAGTGCCGTGCAAGTAGTTGAGTAGATTTACTAAAATATTCGCTTACTACAACTTCCAGGCCTTCTGCGATCCAATTATATTTCATAAGGATGAGTGGTTGAAATTAGGACTTACAGTCTTAATTTGATTATATTAAAACATGTGTTCATTTTTTTATAGAATCACCAAACAACGTACTATTGTACATTTGTGAGTATCCATCCTATGAATTATTTAGCTATGGAAGTCGTGTTTGTTATAGAGAAATCATTATAGTTTGATCCGCATTAATTACCACTATTTGTCAATAATACCAGATTATTACACCTGAAAGACTTTTGCGCCACCTTGTATCCTTCTCTTTTTAAAGTATGCATATCGATCATAAACACTGATGCAAATTTATAGGAAGGGTACAATCATAATTATAACTAAATTATATTTGAAAACCTCCTTTCACCATCTCGATTATTGTTAATAAAAACATTTGTTTATGAAAAATAAAACTCCAAATAAACACGAATAAGAACTGCGATACATAGATTTTGGTTAAACTTAATCCACTTACCCTATTAATAAGCTTGATACATAGGAGCTTATAATACAGTAAGAGTAGTTTTTCTTGCAATCCTTTCATTGGCGTCTAGTGATAGATATTATGGAATCTTTGTATAAGTCAATTTGTGGTGGACGTCTATTGAGCCTATCAATCTCTGTTACTTTCTATTGCCCTTGATACTTGTACTTTTGGTATGAAAAAAATAACTTGTCTTCGAATTTTAGTAGGATTGGTTTGCAGTTTGATTGAGCTTTCCTAGACTTTCTCGAGTTCTTAAGATCTGACTATCATCATCATTAAGGTGGTTTAGTTCAATGTCTTGGATTACCAATTAAGGACATACCTACGAGGGGATGGACCCCGCATATTAGAGCCTTTGAGGTACTAGTTCACATAGTTCGCTCCTCGTGGGTCCAGAGCGTACTTCATGAGGTGTCCTATTCTCTGAGAAGGGTTCTCTTAATCATGAGTAAGTAACTTCTTTATCCTCGATCTTACCAAAATATATATGTTATTGAACATAGTTTATTCTATCCCAATATCTTGTGGTGCAAATTTCTCTATAACGCATTGTGTTGGGATCGATCTTAAAACTTGGGTGATGAGTGGCTAGAAAATTAATATTTTTATATTTATTAAACGCCATATATTTTTTTGATACTCAAGATTTGAGATGTATTTTATTAGGCCGATCGAATAAAGCCCATCGGCTTATGGCATAAATATGAAAATTATTACTATATTAAAATACTGATTAACTTGTCTTTTCCTTATCTGTTTTAGCTGGACAACTTGTAGATCCACCCTAGACGCATCATCAGTTGCAAATTGCAAGTCAACTTACACTGTTACAGAACTTCACTCTTTAATTAGTTTGATGAATAATATTGATTCTAAAAGACAAAGAATTCTGTCACATAATTTCCGCCACACTGTCAAGAACTTATACTACTGATCAAAGGTTTATTTAAAATGTCAAATGGCCCAATTTTTATGTCCGTGATTAGTAAGGCTAGGCATGGAAACGACTAATAGCTCATGTACGTCGAAGTTTATTGAACATGCTAATATGATTAGGCAACGTTGCTCTTCATCACAAATAAATAATTTTTCATTCAGCATGACGAACCAAATTAGTGTAACGATAGACTTTTTTTAATTTCTTTTGGATGAATATAGTGTAACGATAGAATGAATATGACTTAATATTCAACATGAAAGATTATTCTTTCCCAAAAGAAAAAAAAACATGTCAGATTCTATTCTGTTCTGGCATCAAGTGTGTCCCAAATGCTTTAATTTAGACTTCAAATCAATTATCAAAAAAATGTATATTGCATGTTATAAATGACTACGGCGTATGTAGGTTTTTTTTTTAGTTAAAACTATACCACATTAATTAAATGTACATCGTTTATTTTATTTAAAATAAAAGTTAATACACACACATTCTTCAAAACAAAATCTCTTGTTAGGGATTCATTTAATTTCAGAATTATAGGGTTTTTGGCACAATACCCCCCTGTAATATAGGAAAGAGGCGCATTACCCCCTTGTAAAAAAAGAAAAGGCATATTACCCCCCCTGTGATATACGAAATAGGCGCATTACCCCCCTGTAAAAAATAAATAGGCAAATTACCCCCTGTAATATATGAAATAGGTACATTACCCCCCTATAATTTTTAAAAAGTTGCACATTATCCCCTTAGTACATGTGTATAAAAAGAAGGTATTTTGCACCGTATAAAAATATACAAGGGGATAATGTGCCTATTAAACATAACACAGGGGGGTAATCTGCCTATTTTATTATTACAAGGGGGTAATATGCCTATTTCGTATATCACAGGGGTAATATAATATGCCATTTCTTTTTTTACAGGGGGGTAACACGCCTATTTCTCATATTACAGGGGGTATAATGCCAAAAACTCCAGAATTATACGATCACCTTATTAATTTATAATTCTTATCCAATTAGTTCCAATCACTCTCACCCATTTCTGCCCCTAAAAGCTAGTCCAATAATGTCTCATTCTCATCCATCTGTTATCAACTACTAGCTAGTCTGCTTCTTGTAAGTTGTAACCAGGCTAATTAGCAGTGAAGGTACAAGCATGTACTGCTTTCATATACGTATGCAGATTCCTTGGCTGATAAAAAGGTACAAGATTCCTCCACGTTTCGAAATATAATTGGCTGGAACATGTATACATTAAGATACATATGGACCCCTTCAGATTCGTCTTAAGGACAACTATACTGTGTGCTATATGCATGCTAATTTGGTTTGATAACGACTCGTCGGTCGCAGGTTAAAGAATTGTTGGGACATTGTTCTGGACTTGGTCCAATGCTGCTCCAATCATTTTTCACTTTTGTGATAAATGAATCATTTTATCTTATTATAATAGTGGTAAATGAATCAATTTACTTTTTATATATTGTAGTAATTAACAATTAATGTTTGGCAAATGATATACACAGAAGAGCAGTATTTTATAGTTCTCTATATACCCTTCCCAATTAATATAGATAGATCTATCTTCCTTTTTTGTTGGGTATGAATAATTTAAAGATTCTTTGAAACTTGATTAATTATATCATTCCTATTTTACGAGATGGAAAGCATATATTTTTCTGTTAATATAAATGTAAGTATAGAACTAACTTGATTAAAATACATCAAAAAATAAATCATACACTAAATATAAAATTGTGTAATAATTAATTAATTAGGTTTAATCTCTATAGTCCAAATACCCGTTTAGAATAGAAAACCACACAAAAAAATAGTGCAATAAGTTACGTTGTTTTTACTACAATTACATTTTATTTCAGTATCCAAAATATATTTAGATTTGCAAAGACTGTAAATTGGCTAAAATAATAATAAAAAATTATGAAACAGCTGCACCTCCATTTTCACCCTGTGATTTATATAAGTTAGAACATTAATTTTGCAATCCAAATAATAAGAAAATTATTATAAATTAGCGTAAATAAAATTATAAACTAAATGTCTTTGTTGGTGAAAATGTTTACTTTAGAAATAACTATCCAGTAGTTTGATTTGTTTTAAGATCAATTAAAATTTTAAATATTAAATTTATACAGTAGTTTGGTTTATCTTAAGACAAATACAAACTTTAAAAATCATATATACAATAGTTAGGTTTATGTTTCCAAGAAAAAATTAAAACTTAAAATATCAGAATAATTATATTTTAATTTTAATTTGAAACATGAAAATTGAGGCAAAAAAAAAGTGTAGAAAAGCTGAGTCAATATAACAGTTAGTTATGAAGAAAAAAATATATTCTAAAATTATATATTTAAAATTTTCTTTCTGAATATAGGTGAAAGGTTATAAATTTTAATTGCTTTGTTACGGAAAGAGATTTCAAATCATAATTTGAAAGATTAGAAATTTAGAATACTACACTTTGTGGTTTACATAAAAAGCTGTAAAGATGTAAAGAATTAAAAAGGAAACTGAATATCTAGTTAGATGATTCGGAAGAGTGATATAGTAAAATAACAAGATTTTGCTATGGATTTAGGGATTTTGCTCTGGATATATCAGCTCCTTTAATGTTTATGATTTATAAGCTTTTCAACATGAATAAAGATTAACAAAGAACTTGCCAACTCCTCCGTACATGAATAAACTCGATCCCGTGTAACTTTAATACTAATTTTTTTTTGATAAGTAAAACTTTAACTAGTTGGTAAAGGGTAAATAGCAAATTCTTCCTTGTGGCATTTCTAATTGGCAAAAGACACGTCTTATATTTCCACCCCTCCTCCAGAGCCATCGCGATGACAGATATGAAAATTGCAAAATATTTGTGTCAAATGTCCAGATTTCGGAGAAAAATCAACGTTAGTACTTTAACTTTGTCTCATAACAGAATTGGTAACTTAACTTGTCCAGCCTCGCAAATGGTATCCTAAGTTTCCATTTCTTCTCAAAAGTGGTACCCCAATGGCGGAGCTGCACAATTTTTTGCCCCAAATGCACATGTGGACATCCGTTGACCTTAGAATTACAGACTTCAACCATTTTTTTTTTGCCAAATGCACTTGCTAACTATATTAATAAACAAAAACAAATTCAATAAAAAGATGCAGAAAACTACTCTATCCCTTTCATTGTTACAACTCTCCCGCCCATTTCAGCCCACAATCGCTTACACTACAAGAAATAGCGCTCATTTCCGACGGCCTCCGACGGAAACGGCCGTCGGAAATGAGCAAAAAAAATTTCCGACGGCACCTGGCCGTCGGAAAAGGTCTTTTCCGACGGCCAGTTTCCGTCGGATCTTTTCCGACGGGCTTCACCCGTCGAAAAAGACATGTCCGTCGGCCTAGTGCCGACGGAAATAGTCTTTTCCGACGGGTGAAGCCCGTCGGAAAAGATAAAAAAAAAATTTTAAAAAAAAAATATATTAACGTCATTTCCGTCGGCATTACGCCGACGGAAATGACGTCATTTCCGTCGGCGTTACGCCGACGGAACAGACGGTGGGCCAGGCCCACGGTCATTTCCGTGGGGCGGCAGCCGTCTGTTCCGTCGGCGTAACGCCGACGGAAATGCCGGCCGTACAATTTTTAATTTAATTAATAAATAAAAAAAAAAAAAAATCTATAAATACCCCCCCAAATCTTTTCAATAATCACACCAATCACTCTTCCTTCTAAATATTTCAATCCTACTCTCTTCCAATATATCTTTTTTTTCGAAAATTTGTCATTTTAAAAATGGCCGATAATCGCAAAAAAAATATTGATAAAGGAAAAGGGAAACAGAAATTATATATTTCCAATACAAATTTATCGAGATCCCTCTTCGATAAACTTTCGAGTAATTTTAAATCTCGGCGTGGTGGCGATGCTGAAACAATTTGTCCCGACGAAGTTACCCAACAAGTCGATGAACCTCCGCCACAAACTCAACATACTCCGGTTGCTACCCAACAGCGCCCAACTACAACTCAGGCCCCTAGTCCTGCTCGTGAACAACCGCAACGCCCCACCACTCGGAGCCAAAGAGCTGCTGCTCCCCGACTGAGGGACGACCCTGATCCATTGTTTCTGCCTGGAATTACTCCTCCACGTTTGGTTGTTCCGCATGGCATGATGGATGAACTTCCACAAGCCAA
This sequence comes from Linaria vulgaris, assembly GCA_948329865.1. Taxonomy (NCBI): domain Eukaryota; kingdom Viridiplantae; phylum Streptophyta; class Magnoliopsida; order Lamiales; family Plantaginaceae; genus Linaria; species Linaria vulgaris. Next base: position 94,835,588 of record OX415254.1, read on the forward strand.
CAACGAAGGAACTTCGTCGGGACTACAACCCTCGCCAGCATCTGTTGCTTCTGAATCTGCTTCTAATAATACCAATAGGATGCCTAGGGGACGGGCGAAGGGTCGAGGTACTACAAACTCAGACGATGTGAGGCTCAAAGTTGGAGTGAACGAGCATTTTCAATTTGACAAAAATTTATGTACAGATACTGTCGACACAGTTCGGCGATCAATTCAAGTTACAATAACAGGCATAGTGACCGAACCGGCGATACATTACTCTCAGTTATCCGAGGAACAAAAAGAAAAATTCATAAACTGGTTCAGGGTATCTTCTTTTAACTTGTTTTAACACATTTTTCATTATTTATGTCCATTATAATTTTTGCATTCAACTTATATGTTATCATATTTTGAAGACTATATACAAATGGGATCCACAAGAAACGGATAACATTAGAACAACATTCCATAAGGTGGCACAAGTAAAATGGAAGGATGCCATATACGAGTGCAAAAAGCTCTACAGGAAGCGAGCTAAAGACCCCCAATGGTACCAAAAGACTTGGCTACCAACCGGCTTTGAATCGACGTACTGTAATCATTGGGAGAATGAAAGGACGATTGAACTTGCAGAAAAAGCAACGGAGAATCGACTGGCCAATAAGACAAAGAGCGTCGATGGAAAGGGATCCTTAGGTACGTACCACGGTGGATCTGTGAGTACACAAGAGAGGAGTTCAGCAACGGTACGATATGTTAATATTTCCTTGTTTGCAGAATACATTTTGTGATATTGTTTAACACTAATATTGTTTAAAAAAATGTTGTTATAGTATGGCACGGATGATGTGATACGCTTCGACGAGCAATACATGCACGACCACTTAGTAACGGATCCAAATGGAAGAATACTCTATTGGGACCCCCCACAAGCAGAAGAGTATTTTGTAAGTTATCTTAATTAAGCACATATATGATTGTTTTGCGTATATACCTTTTTCATTTATTTACTTTGAACATTGTAGAAAAATTATATTGAAGCGCTCGAGGATAATTGTGGTCCAAACAAAGCCAAATGGCCGCTTCAGTTTGACGTAAATATCGCGGTCATTGCAGATCATAATGGCACACATGGGAGGCTCAAAGGCAAAGATAGGTGCAATACCCTCGCAGATTATGGTAAGTCGCAGGGTAAAAATCTTAATCGTGCTGAGGTGGTAAGAACACGTAATGCAGTCAAGGATGCTACTGTTGAGTTGAAACAAACCGTTGCGGGCTTGGAGAAAAAAATGATCGATGTGGAGGGCCAAATGGCGAGGGACCGGGAGGAGTGGGGGCAGGAGCGAGCTCGTGAGCGAGAGGAGAGAGAGCGGGAGCGAGCTCGTGAGCGAGAGGAGAGAGAGCGGGAGCGAGCTCGCGACCGAGAAGAGAGGGATCGTTATCAATGGAACAACCCGCAGAGATTCAACACCAACAACTACAATTCAAGCAACTATCCTCCAAATCAGTTTCATGGAGCGCAAAGTCAACCGAACGATTATTGGCGAGATAACCAGACACATCCTGGTCAAAACTATCAGTATTGGGACCAAGAGTTTCAGGGAACAAACACGTCGTGGCAAGTGCCAATCGGTCAGACGAGTCATCCAAGTACGCATAGCCAAAACAACGACCTTAATTTTGATCAGGATTTGGATTATTTGATGCGGTCTGAATTTGGTGGGAATAATCAGCGCCAGAGTGCCACAAGAAGTACACGACATGATAATGTATCCACCCATGTTACTCAGGACGAGGAAACAATAGCCGACCTATCAAGTTTGCCTATCGGGGAGGTCGACTTTTTGAGTAATAATGCTTGGTTGAATGCCCATACTGGAGATCAACAATCTCGGCCAAGGGGTAACAGAGGTAAAGGCCCCGCCAATCAGGAATAAAGATGTTATGGGTGTTAGTGTGAGTTTGTATGTTTCAATTACCATTTTAAGTGTTGTATGTTTTATGTTATTTGTGTTAGTGTGAGTTTGTACGTTTCACTTACCATTTTAAGTTGTGTGTAATCAGTTTACGCTTTTGAGGTTTGATGTTGTTTTCCAACTTTTGAATAATTACATTTTCACCCCGAAATGTTTCTTTGTGTCTTTCGTTACTCCATTTTTTACGAAATTTTGAAGAACACTCATACTTAATGTTTAAAAGATGTTGGTGGAAAAAAAAGAAAAATTTGAGTTGTTTTCCAACTTTTGAATAATTACATTTTCACCCCAAAATGTTTCTTTTTCTCTTTCGTTACTCAATTTTTGACGAAATTTTGAAGAACACTCATACTTAATGTTTAGAAGATGTTGGTGGAAAAAAAAGAAAAATTTGAGTTGTTTTCCAACTTTTGAATAATTACATTTTCACCCCGAAATGTTTCTTTGTGTCTTTCGTTACTCCATTTTTTACGAAATTTTGAAGAACACTCATACTTAATGTTTAGAAGATGTTGGTGGAAAAAAAAGAAAAATTTGAGTTGTTTTCCAACTTTTGAATAATTACATTTTCACCCCAAAATGTTTCTTTTTCTCTTTCGTTACTCAATTTTTGACGAAATTTTGAAGAACACTCATACTTAATGTTTAGAAGATGTTGGTGGAAAAAAAAGAAAAATTTGAGTTGTTTTCCAACTTTTGAATAATTACATTTTCACCCCGAAATGTTTCTTTGTGTCTTTCGTTACTCCATTTTTTACGAAATTTTGAAGAACACTATTATTTTTAATAACAGTGCATATGGTGAAAAAAAATTGACGCGTGGACTGATTGACACTCTCTACATGTGAAAATACAATTTTAGTAGGATAGAGTATAACTATATAGGGTTTAGGGTTTAGGGTTTAGGGTTTAGGGTTTAGGGTTTAGAGTTGAAGATCATATATATAGTGTTGTATTGTTTTTTTTTGTGTCTTTCGTTACTCTGTTTTTGACGAGATTTGAAAGAACACTCATACTTATGGTTTACAAGATGTTGGTGGAAGAAAAGGTTAAATTTGAGTTGTTTTCCAACTTTTGAAAAAATACATTTTCACCCCAAAATGTTTCTTTTTGTCTTTCGTTACTCCATTTTTTACGAGATTTTGAAGAACACTCATACTTATTGTTTAGAAGATGTTAGTGGAAAAAAAAAGTTAAAATTGAGTTGTTTTCCAACTTTTGAATAATTACATTTTCACCCCGAAATGTTTCTTTTTGTCTTTTGTTACTCAATTTTTGACGAGATTTGAAAGAACACTCATACTTATTGTTTAGAAGATGTTGGTGAAAGAAAAAGTTAAATTTGAGTTGTTTTTCAACTTTTGAATAATTATATTTTCACCCCGAAATGTTCCTAAAAATATATATAAAAACGCTCATTTCCGACGGCACCATGCCGTCGGAAAAGGGTCTTTTCCGACGGCATGGTGCCGTCGGAAATGAGCGTTTTTATATATATTTTTGACGCGGATCGCTGACATGGCACTATTCCCCCTCCAAAATCTATAAATACCCCCAAATTTTACACCTAAAATTCATTCATACACAAACACTCAAAATTATATCTCCCTAACTACATTTCTTCTCTCAATTCTTTCTTCAATTATTTTTCTTACTTATATTTTATTTATATTTTTTATCTTATCATATATATTTTATTTTTTCTTACACATATCATATATTATTCTTAATATTTTCGTAATAAACTATTTTTATTAATCTATATATATTACAAATTAGTGTTTATATATATATATATATTATTAATCTATTTTCGTACCAAATAATTCATTTTTATAGCTAATATATATTATTAATGTTTATATATATATTTATGTTTTAATTATAGCCTTTTCCGAAAATTCGGACAAAATTTGATATGAAAATTAACAAAAAATTGTTTTTTTTCCGTAATTTTTTTTTTAATATTTATGAATATTATTTCCGACGGCACCATGCCGTCGGAAATAATGTTATAATAATATTTTAATATTATTTCCGACGGCATAGAGCCGTCGGAAAAGACATTTAAATAATATTTTTATATTATTTCCGACGGGTGCATGCCGTCGGAAAAGGTCTTTTAATAATATTTTTAAAATAATTAAATACGTATTTTTAATTTAATATGTATTTTATAAAAAATACGTATGAAATAATACGTATGAAAAAGGGTCTTTTCCGAGGGCACGATGCCGTCGGAAAAGACCCTTTACCGACGGCACAATGCCGTCGGAAAAGAGGGCATTTCCGACGGCATCGTGCCGTCGGAAAAGGAGTCTTTTCCGACGGCATGGTGCCGTCGGAAATGCCCTCAAGATTTTCCGACGGCATGCACCCGTCGGAAAAGAGCTTTTCCGACGGCATGGTGCCGTCGGAAAGACCTTTTCCTACGGAAGCTTTTCCGTCCACCATTTCCGACGGCATAACCCGTCGGAAAAGACCATTTCCGACGGGAAATATGCCTTTTCCGACGAATTTTGTGCCGTCGGAAATGCGCGGATTTCTTGTAGTGTTATCCTAAGGTGAACGGAGGTTCACATGTGCATTTGGGGCAAAAATTGTGCAGCTCCCGCCACGAGGGTACCACTTTTGAAAAGAAATAAAAACTTAGGGTACCATTTGCGAGGCTGAACATATTAAGGTACCAAATCTGTTTAGTGGACAAATTAAGGTACAAACATTGATTTTTTCCCTTCAGATTTCACATGAATAATGCTGGAGTAAATTCCATTTGACTTTATCTTCTGTCCTTTTTTCTAACGTAATTTTTTATGTTTTGAATTAACATTGAGTTATACAAATAAGAAACACATTTTAGTGTTAAAAGATATAAAGTTTAAAATGGTTAGGAGGTTTTGTAGAAGTTCACAAATTACATTTTATGTCAAGTCAAATTTTAAAATGAGAATGAGTGCTGCACTAGTTAATACGATAATCATACATATTGCTTTTTTGTTTTGCCAATTAAATAAATACATGAGTTTTCTTTTACCAATTAGAAGTAACAACTGGGAAGTTTTACTATTAAATGAATTTGTAAGAGGCTCAAACAGGAGACCATGAAGAATAGATGCTCAAGTTAAACTCTACAATTTAATAAGATCTTAGATAATTTAGTTGATTTTGTAGGAAATAAACCTTGTGTATTTTATTTCTTAAGTATAGTTAATTTATATACAACTTACAAGGAAAATCTAATCAAGGTAAGACACCTAGCATAATAATGAATATATTTATTTACAATAAGTATCTAGTCTAATACACCCCGGTAGAAGGGGGGGGAGGGGGGGGGGGGGGGGGGGGGAGGTTCACGAACGCTAAGACTGGACCGAAACTCTTCAAACAAAACCCAAGGTAACCCCTTCGTGAAGATGTCCCCAATCTGAAAACGGGGAAGGGACGTGAAGAATCCGGGCTTGACCGCGAGCTACCTTTTCCCGAACAAAATGGATGCCGAGCTCAATGTGCTTTGTGCGTGGTGTTGAACGGGATTATTGGAGAGCTATATCGCATTGATGTTATCACAGTGAAACAATGTGGCTTTAGTGATTGGGATATGAAGCTCCAATAGAAGGTTGTGCAACCAACACGACTCGGAGACCACGTTTGCAACGCCTTGATATTCGGCTTGACGCTGGATTGGGATAAGGTGGGTTGACGCTTTGACGACCATGAAATCAAATTGTCACCCAAAAATACGCAATACCCTAAAGTGGACCGGCAGGTATCCAGACATCCTCCCTAATCAACATCAATGTAAGATCGAAGATTGTCGAAAGAAGACCGTGATAAATGGAGTTCAAAGTTTAAAGTACCTTGCATGTATCAAATTATGTGTTTAAGAGCCGCCATATGATCAGTCTTTGGACTGTGCACGTGTAAACAAACTTATTGGACCGCATAAGACAAATCAGGTCTGGTGAAAGTAAGATACTGAAGAGCACTGGCTAAGCTTTGATAGTGAGTCGGGTCAAGAATATCAGAACCCGAACCGGTGTTAAGTTTTGCCTTCGTGTCGACCGATGTGACTGGGGGTTTGCAAGATGCCATGCCCGCGCACTCAATGATTTTCGAAGCATACTTACTTTGAGATAAGAACAACCCATCAACTATGCGGGTAACCGCAATACCCAAGAAATAGCTCAAAGGACCAAGATCTTTCATTGAAAAGTCAGAGGCTAAAAGAGAGATGATGGTGCACCCAAGAGACTCGGAAGAAGTAGTGAGATCTATATCATCCACATAGAAAAGATAGGAAATAGACGACCCCTTTTGATAGATAAACAATGAATGATCAGCCTTACTAAGAAAAAATACAATGGAGGTGGCATAGTCGGTGAACCTTTGGTACCAAGCACGGAGAGCTTGCTTGAGACCGTAAAGTGACTGTTTTAGCAAACAAACGTGGTCGGGCCGTGAATGATCTCGAAATCCAAGCTACTGATGCATGTATACAGTCTCATTAAGGTGACCATGCAAGAAGGCCATCAACTATGCGGGTAACCGCAATACCCAAGAAATAGCTCAAAGGACCAAGATCTTTCATAGAAAACTCAGAGGCTAAAAGAGAGATGATGGTGCACCGTAGAGACTCGGAAGAAGTAGTGAGATCTATATCATCCTTATAGAAAAGAAGATAGGAAATAGACGACCCCTTTTGATAGATAAACAATGAATGATCAGCCTTACTAAGAAAAAAAACAATGGAGGTGGCATAGTCGGCGAACCGTTGGTACCAAACACAAGGAGCTTGCTTGTGACCGTAAAGTGACTGTTTTAGCAAACAAACGTGGTCGGGCCGTGAATGATCTCGAAATCCAAGCTACTGATGCATGTATACAGTCTCATTAAGGTGACCATGCAAGAAGGCCATCAACTATGCGGGTAACCGCAATACCCAAGAAATAGCTCAAAGGACCAAGATCTTTCATAGAAAACTCAGAGGCTAAAAGAGAGATGATGGTGCACCGTAGAGACTCGGAAGAAGTAGTGAGAACTATATCATCCTTATAGAAAAGAAGATAGGAAATAGACGACCCCTTTTGATAGATAAACAATGAATGATCAACCTTACTAAGAAAAAAAACAATGGAGGTGGCATAGTCGGCGAACCGTTGGTACCAAACACAAGGAGCTTGCTTGTGACCGTAAAGTGACTGTTTTAGCAAACAAACGTGGTCGGGCCGTGAATGATCTCGAAATCCAAGCTACTGATGCATGTATACAGTCTCATTAAGGTGACCATGCAAGAAGGCATTCTTGACATCCAACTGATGAATGGACCATGATTTGGAAAGAGCAACGCTGAGAACAGTCTGTATAGTCGCCTGTTTGACAACCGGGTTGAAATTTTCTAGACAATCCATGCCAACCTGTTGAGACCTGCCATCACTAACAAGGCGAGCCTTGTGGCACTCAAAAGAACCATAAGAACAAAACTTATGACAAAAACTCCACATGGAATGGGTAACATTCACATTAGAAGGACGAGGCACTAACTCCCAAGTATTATTCATAATTAAAGCATTATATTCATCAAGCATATACATTCTCCAATTCAGATCAGACAAAGCAAGCTTTGGTTGTTTGGTAGGGGATAAGGGGTAGTAGAAGTGGATAGATTGACTAGCGCATGGGGGTATATATATACCGTGCATGCTATTTGTGAGGTCTCAAACTCTAAAGTCTCGTTTAAGTCCCCGAATAGGATTTGTAGATTTCCAATTCAAACCTTAACGTTACCTCAGAGAGGCTCACTAAATGGAACCATAATAATGCCAAATACAAAATTATTTATTACAGCGGGAGCTTTCAAGATTTATAGAGTTTATTATTACAATCCACACGAAACTCAGACCACTGAATACGTAATAAAACACACAATTATTGGGGATTTATTTTTATGATCACACACTTTTGATTTATTTAATATCCCACACGTCCACAATAGTTTTATCGAGCCGCCTTGCTAAGCCTTGCTTATTCTGAGGAATGGACAGAGAAAATGACAGGAGATGTAAGTCTTTGGTGACTTAGTGCGATTTTTTAGTAATAATACTAGATGTAACAAATATATGAAATTTGATGTGGTATGAAAAGAAAACATTAGAACTGAAAGGTAAAGAATAACAAACGAATAATGAGATAATGAACTCGTGCATTTCATATAACAGATTCAACCCTATTTCATCCAATATACCACCTTTTACTCCCAACGAGGAGCGATCTTGCAAATAGATCAAGAGACATGCTCGAGTTCATGTCAAACTAGCACGCGGTTACAGCCAACTTCTGACTGCAAGCGACGCCTAGATAAATGTGTATCGAGCGAATTTACTTAAACCGACAACCCTTGCTGCCCAGCAGTAAACCGTCTCAATCCCCAGGCCCAACTTCTCAAAGGCGTCCCAATGGGTATAACTGATAAACAATAAGCTAGTAACCCGAAAAGTGTCCATTGGTGTTGAGTTACGTGTCCCGAACATAGTTCGTTGCTCGTTGCATAGTTCAAGAACCAACATGTGGATTATCATATTGGAGAATTTATTGTAATTATGAAAAAGGATTAAGTATTCATGGTCCAAAAATATTTCAACAGTAAGCAAAAGGATTAGGTTAAAAATAAATTTAAATGCGTTAATAAATTAAAAATAATAATTAACTTTTATAGTTTGTTATTTTTTTCTCGTATGTCCTTCTTATCTTTGATTACAACCAAGTCAAGAAATATAAATAGGACAAATAATCACATTTTAACTCGGTTCTCGCGATTTCACCGTAAGGTTATTAGTTTCTTAAAAAAATCATGTATGAACTATTTAGGCACACTTATTTTATTTTAAGGTCAATTATTAGTTATAAACTCTTTATTTTAACATGAAACTCATATCTAATAATTTATAGAATCTCCTAGGCTTACTACTTATTAACAATACATATTGTTACATATATAAGGAGTCAAAAAGATATAATTTCGTAGAATTAATTTAATAAGAAGCTTTAATTATTAACTTAGAAACAAGGTTATAACTTAGATCATAACACAATTTCACACTTTGATTTAGAATTAAGGAGAAATTAAGTATGAATAATTTCCTACAACATGTAATTAAAAGAAAAATCATAATTACTACCTATACTTAACTAAAACTTATAATAAATGGGTTTTAACATATCCTCATGACTTTATTAACTTCTACATATGATCAATTTTAAGATTAGTATCATTATGCATAGATTAATTTGAAGAATCAAAAGAGATATGCTATTTAGAGCTGAAAATTGCAGCAAGCTTAAAATTACCTTTAATCGACCCTTGTAATCAATTGTAAATCCAAATATTTTTAGAGATTTTGTTCTAAACACACTTAGGAAGATGTGTATAGAGCAGTTTAACAAAATATTAAGCCTTGATATTGTTTTTATATCTTTCAAGTTCAGGGGTAAAACTGGAAATTTTGAGAAGAATTAGAATTTGAGCTTTTTCTCACAATTTTTGAGTTTAGGAACTTCTGAAAAAATATTATATGAGTAGAGGACGAAAATTAGGAGAACTTTGGTGAAGAAATCATATGCAAACCCATAGGGGATTTTGGTGTGGAATTTTTACAAAGAAATGGCTTGTATCTATAGGCAAACTTACGTGATTGAGATAATTAACCCATCAACTATTTAAATACTATTTAGATTATTATATTCAAGTAATTTACTGTGTTTTTCAATAATTTTCAGCCAAGTTTGATGTAACAATTATTTTTTCAAATATATTTTATTATAAATTATATGAAATTATTATTATGAAGACTTTTTCCTCCATTCTTTTAATGTTTGGGCCTATTATGATCATTCATGTCTCCACCATTACTTCTTGGGGTCCTAGTGAAGAAAAATCTGATTTCAATAGTTATTTATTTTTATTATTTTATCTAAATTTAAATTAAAAGGATTAAATTAATATTTCAAAATATTTGGGGCCAAATAATGATTTTTAAAAGATGAAGTGCTAAAAGGCAATTAACCAAATAATACATTTTCTTTTTCTTTAAGAAGTATCTATATAATACTTATATATATATATATATATATATATGTACTAGAAAAATCTAGGGATGTTACACTACGGGTAGTAATAGACAGCAAGGGGGGAGGAGGTGGGGCGAGAGCTGCTGGTGGCTGTGCGGCCGGGGGCGGAACAACGGTAGGTGCGGACTGTACATAGGGCGTGATAGGCGCGGGCGCGGGCGCAGATGGGGAAGCGGCGCGGGGGAAGGAGTAACTACGGGCGGGGATGGGGCCGCATGAGGAAGGAGGAAAGTATGAATAGGATCATCTAAGAAAGTATATACGCGAGAGGCGGAGGGGGATAGAGAGGGAAAAGGAAAGTTTGTTTCGTCAAAGACAACACGATGAGAGATGATTATTTTATGAGAAGTGAGATCAAAACACTTGTAGCCACTATGGTTGGGAGAATACCCCAAAAATACGCAAGGGGTAGAGTGAGTAGAAGTTTGTTTATGGTGGTGGCTGGATGTAGGGGAAAGCAAAGTCACCCAAAGACTCGGAGATATGTGTATGTGGGAAGGCGGCAATATAAGAGTTGGGTGGGAGAGGCGAGTCGATGGAGTTTGGATGGTGTCATGTTAAGGAGATATATGGCCATGTTTAGGGCGTAATGCTAGAAAGTGGTGGGAACGGCGGAATGAGTAAGCAGAGTGCGAATGAGATTATTTATAGTCGTAGTTTACATTCAACTTTGTCGTTTTGAGAGGAGGTGTGAGGACAAGAGAACCGAAGAGAAGTACCCTTGGATAGGCAAAACGTGCGTAGGTTAGCAATGTCAAATTCTCCACCATTATCACATTGTAGATTTTCAATTGACATGCCAAATTGAGTTTTAATATGCACACTAAAGGAAACAAAGATATTCTCGACATCAGATTTCTTGCCAATTGGAAAAGACCATAAAAAACTAGTATAATCATCCAAAAAAATTAAGTAATATTAATGGCCGGCAGAGCTCGGTATAGGTGAAGTTCACAAATCACTATGAATACTATCAAAATGAGATAGAGTACTAGAAGTAGATACAGAAAAATGGAGTTTAATATATTTTCCCAAAACGCAAGAACCACAACTAGAGTTATTAAAAGAACCAGTAAATGGAATTAAATTGTTTTTGCTAAGAAAATAAAAAAATAGATGGTCCTTGATGTCCCAAATGATTGTGCTAAAGAGACGGGGGTAAGGGCGGCGGGGCAGAAGGAGGCGCGACACGTGAGGGAGTGGGCAAATTTGTGGTGAGCGAATAGAGGTTGCCGGTGCTATTGCATCTCATGATACGGCTCTCCGTCTGCAGATCCTTCATAGAAAAACTAAACTGATCAAATTCAACGAAAACACGATTATCGGTGGTAAGGCGTCGAACGGATATAAGGTTTTTGACTAGTTTAGGAGCATGAAAGACATTAGAAAGGCGTAAAGGAGGAATGGGGGAGGGAGCAATGCTTGCCCGTGACCATGAATTGGAATAACATGACCACTACCAACAAGAATATTATTATGCATGCTTTTATTATTAGGATAAGACTTAAGAGTACCTTGCGACTCCGTCATGTGAGATGTAGCTCCAATGTCCATATACCAATTCGGATCTAAAGTTATGAGGGACATTGATTGCATGGCAGCGTCAAGATTGGTGGGAGTATAACCCGAGGCCGGTGAGATATGAGCCGAGTATGCTTGCTACGAACGGCTACCGAGAAGACCATGCTGGTGGACGTGGCCATGATGGGGTCGGATACGGGCAAGGCGGTACGGACTATTGTTGGGCGGGCCACTGTTGATAGAACAACCACGGGGAAGACGATGATGCGAGTGGTCAAGGACGATAAGGGTTAGTGGTAGGGTTAGATTAGAACCGATTGCGACCCCTATTTCCACTTCCGCGCCCACGACTGCGTGAGGGCTGAGCTGAAACTCGTGACGATGTGCTGCCATGACCGGGATTAACGATGCCCAGTTGAGAGGATGTCGCGAGGGGAGCGGCACTAGCAGATGATGCGAAAGTGGAGGCCTTCTTACCCTTGCGAGTTTCTTCAAGAATAAGGCGAGAGCGAGCCTTATAAAACGATGGGAGGTCCAGTTTGCTAAATGTATGTAGCCACCCTATCAAAATTCTCATTAATACCTGCAATTAACTAGAGAACCAACCTTTGATGTGAAATCGGTGCGTCAACATTTGCAAATTGATTGGTAAGCATCTTGAGTTCTTGGCAGTAAGCGGAGACGTTCAGAAAATTTTCCATATGAACCTGAGTGAACCGATGTTTGGGGTACACGGCCCTGGAGTTTTTTTTGTCCTAGAAAATCTGTTGAAGACGTGTCCATGTTTGCTGCGTAGTTGAGTCCGACTTGAGGATGGTATGAAAAAGATCATTAGAGATCGTTCAACAGATCCATTGAAGAACAATGGCATCAAGGCGCTGCCAGAGAGCATCATCGGAGGATTCCATAGATGTTGTGGTTTTGGAGGGGGATGTTGTCGATGTATTGGCAGGGGGCGCATCCTTGTCCGTGTCAACGACCTAGGTTTTCTCTACCGTTTTCTCAGCGGTTGGAACATGTAATTCAGGAGAGGGAATTATGTGGTCGATCAATTGGTATGCGAGACAATATATCTTGAAGAGTTCCGTCAATGAGGAATATTGACTATTTTCCATCTCAAGGGTGATGAGAATAAAGTTGAGGACATTAGAGACCGCAATGGTCAGGTGTAATTTTTCGTCAGCCATGAGAGATTGTCGACGGTGGATATGAGAGAGAGAGATGGAGGTAAAGGTAGGGGGAGGGGCGACTATGATATGGTTTTGGCTAATGATATCATGTAGGAAATAAACCTTGTGTATTTTATACATGAAGTGTAGTTTATATACAACTTACAAGGAAAAACTAATCAAGGTAAGACACCTAACATAATAAGAAAATATATTTGTTTACAATAAATATCTAGTCTAATAGATTTGTCATTATTTAAATAATTTCTTGTGATATCACCTTATTTATTGCTTAAAACAACCCTACTGCCTTTGTGGAAAACGAAAATAAATCTCTAGCGGAAAATATCTTATACAATTTTTTTTTCTTCTGACGAGTCTTATATAACTGTGTCATGTGACATAGTGAAACTATATGAAGATTATAAATATTTATTTTTCTAAATTGAAAAACAGTAAATTTTCAATATCTGGCCTATATATTGTACATTGATATCAAAGTGCACATCACAGAATAATTTCTAAGATACTTATTCAATATTCACATCGATCCAAGGTTCTTGGGATCGACAACCCCAAGAAGGATTCTAAAATGCAAATAAAACTAAAGCACAAAAACTAATGTTGATCTCCCTCGAGATTATTTAACTTAGTAATCTGTAAAATTAATAAGTATTAGAAGCTTCCTAAATTGAAGATGTACTTAATAATGCTACTTCATATTTCATAATAAATTGAATAATAAATTTGAGGACAGCGTTACGTTTGTCTACCACGTGAAAAGAAAGAGTCGTCTCTCATTAATCCAGAGTGAATGTCACAACTCGCAATTAACAAGTTACTGCTTAATTAGTTTAATAATGATTTTCATGAGAATCGTGCAGTCGAGTGAAAGAAGGCAAAGCAATAAACCAAAAGTATCTCTTTTTTTTTTTTATGAATTAGATAAATAAATTAAGGGTAGTTGACGATGGGGAATCCCCCATCGCAAAATACAGAATTTGGAAGGGAGTAGGCAGGAATGCCACCCGGCCACTTACAAAACGCGGCCCAATATGCCAGATTATGGGCTGCCGAATTAATGTATTTTGGGCAAAAATTAAAAGTCCACTTGGGCCAACATGCCCAGAATTTCCTAATTTCTAAAATAGCAGGCTTTGTGGTCCAGATGATCACATTAGTCGGGTCATGGATCATTAATACAACATTCAGACAATCTGATTCGAATTGAATGGATTTCAGTTTGAGGTCGTTCGCCAATCTGCAAGCTTCCAAAAGAGCTCTAGCTGCTGCTGTTTCTGAATCCGAACAAGGTTTGGAGTTTGCCATGGCGTGAATAATCGATCCGTTGGAGTCTCTCCAAAGTGAAACAGTTGCCACTGCTGATTCTGAGTAGAATACATCTGAATTAATCTTGATCCAGTTAGAAGGAGGCTTTTTCCAATTCGCTGCCAGATGAAATTTTTTAGTAGCTGCAGTTTTGAACTGTTCCCTTGCATTTTGTTGGGCTTCCTGATCAATGCTCCTTGCCATCTCCAGTGGAGGGAGGTGAGGTTTGTTATGAATGATGTTGTTCCTGCTGAACCAAATTCTTTCCATTGTGATGGCACAAAATTGCTTGAACTCCAAGTTCTGGTAATCAGTATTTGCACCTGTGAATCTATGATTGAGAAAAAACATAATCCATTCAGTGATACTATAAGATTGGAAGTTATCAACATTAAATGACCATTTGGATGCGAGCATAATTTGTTTAACATATGTGCATTTGATAAACAAATGTTCATTAGATTCAAGGCAAGATAAACAAAAGGGGCAAGAAAGATCATCAATGTGGAATATCCTGTTAAGTCTGACTCTGGTAGGGATAATATCTGCACTGGCTCTCCAAAGGAACATTTTATATCTATTATGCAGTTTTGATGACCAAATTTTGTTCCAAATAGGAGGAGGATTCAGGTTTCTGGTGGGAGAGGTGATGAGATTGAAGGCACTTTTAGTAGAGAAGGACCCTGACTTAGAGGGAGTCCATATGAGGGAGGTGGGGTCAGAAGAGGAGGAGATTGGAACCTTTGTAATCTCTTTGATTGTGTCAGAAGAGAACAAAGCATGAAGATTGTTGAAGTTCCAATTTCCAGTGTCCTGATGGAATAGGTCAGAAATAGTAAGGGTGTTAAGATGATTGTTCTGAGGGTTCAGCTGGATAGGAAGATGGGGGGTGGGGGGGGGGGGGGGGGAGGAAAGAGGGAAGAGTAGGAATCCAAGGGTAAGTCCAGATAGGGAGCTGAGAAGAAGGAGAGATGGTAAAGCAGGCTCCTGAGTTAATCAAGGGTCTCATTTTGCATATGTCTTGCCAAATCCAAGAAGATCTAGTTCTGTTAGGTAGCATAGTCAGGAAGTTTTCCTCTTTGACATACTTGGATCTCAGAATCTTGACCCAGAGCTTATCAGAATCCTTGGCAATATGCCAAGTTAAGTTGGAGATGAGAGCATCATTTTGCTCTTTCATTTTCCTGAAACCCATACCACCTTGATTTTTTGGTCTGCAAAGGGCATCCCAGCTCTTGAGAGGAAGAATATTATGATTGGCATTTTCCCCCCACCAGAATCTCATCATAATGCTGTCCATTTTGGAACAGGTAGCAATAGGAAGACAGAAAATGGACATAGAGTAAGAGGGAAGGGATTGGGCTGATGATTTGATCAGAATGGCTTTACCAGCAAGGGATAGATTTAGGCCTTTCCAACCTGTTAATCTGGCAGAGAGGGAATCAATGATGGGGGCTGCAACAGCTTTTTTGAAAGCAGTTCTACAAAAGTGTACCCCTAAGTGTTTCTCAGTATGTTGACATTCAGTCAAGTTGAGAATGTTGAGGATTGAGTTCTTGGTATTGGGGGTAGTATTGGAACTAAAGTGGATGTAGGATTTGGAGTGATTCATGTATTGGCTACTCCAAGAGCCTATTTTTTGGAAGCAGTTCTTGATAGCATTGGCATTATCTGGAGTAGCCTTACAGAATACTGTCAGATCATCTGCATAAAGCAGATGGGTGATTGCAGGGCTAGACCTGGAGATTTTCACTCCATGCAGGTTACCAAGAGATTCCTCCTGGATGAGCATTCTAGAAATCAGCTCAACATATAAGAGGAATAGATAGGGAGATAGGGGATCTCCCTGTCTAATTCCTCTTGTTGGCTTGAAGAAGCCAAATTGGGCTCCATTAATGAGGGTAGAGAAAGAAGGGGAGGTGATGCAATTGGAGATCCAGGTGGTAAAGGCAGGGGGGAAGCCAAGCAGAGACATGATTTGGAGAAGAAGAGACCATTCCACATGGTCAAAGGCTTTATCAAGATCTATTTTAATAGCCATGAAAGAAGCCTTACCCTTTTAAACATTCAGGTAGTGCATAAGTTCATGAGATATAATATTATTATCTTGAATGTGCCTACATTTGATGAAAGCAGATTGATAAGGGGAAATGGCTTTATTGAGGTGGGGTTTAAGCTTGTTGGCAATGATTTTAGATATACACTTATAGATCACATTGCACATGTTTATATGTCTGTAATGACTATGGGATGTGGCATTATCACTCTTAGGAATGAGGGTGATGAATGTGTGGTTGAAGGCAGGGGGGATAGGGTGACCCAGGAAGAATTTCCTGATAGTGTTGGTCACATCTTTGCTAATAATGTCCCAGTAATGTTTGTAGAAGAGAGGGGTGTAACCATCTGGGCCAGGGCTGGAGTTAGAGTCCATAGTGAAAATAATTTGCTTAATCTCTATAGGGGAGGGAAGAGAGCAGATATCAGAGTACTCATTTTCATGGATCACTTTGGAGAACAAGTTATCAAGGTCCTGGGGGTAAGGGGTAGGGCCATTCATATCATATTCAGAAGAGAAGATATTTACAAAATAATGTTGAAAAACAGCACCAATAGATTGCCAAGTAGTAGAGAGGTTACCAGAGTCATTCTGAATGGAATGAATTCTGTTTGTCTTACCCCTGAATATGGCTGAAAGATGGAAGAACTTTGTATTGGCATCTCCTTCAGCAATCCATTTGGTTTTTGCTTTCTGTCTCCAGAAGATTTTGACTTGATTTCTGATATTTGCCAGTTGAAACTGAAGTTGATCTTCTTTGCTTTTGGTAGTAGATGAGTAAGATTTTTCCTGTAAGAGAGTGATTTGAGAGGTTAGTTCTTTAATCTTTTCGAAACAGTTGCCAAATTGGTGTTTATTCCAGTGGATCAAAGCTTTCTTAACATTCCTGAAATTGTTAAGGAGGGAGAAGGGAGGGGATGTGTTCTGGTAAGTGAGCCAGTTGGCTTTGATGGTGGAGTGACAAGATTTGTTCTGAGACCACATATTTTCAAATCTGAAAGGTTTTTGGATATGAGGACTGAGGAAATATGTGAGGAGAAGGATAGGTTTATGATCACTACCAATGGCTGGGAGGTGGTGGATGGAAGAATTAGGGAATTTAGTACACCAAGAGGAGTTGGCAACTCCTCTATCTAATCTAAGCTGAATGTTTTCCTGATCTGGTCTTTTGTTGTTCCAGGTAAAATTAGAGCCATTGAAGCCGAGATCATTGAGATGAAGATCATTGAGAGAACTAGAGAAGATGGAATTTGCTGAGCTATCATATGGATTTCCACCAGATTTCTCTTCTTGATTCAGAATTGAGTTGAAGTCTCCAATAACTATCTAGGGATTACCAGTGTTCATATTCAGGTCTTTAATAGAGTTCCAGAAAGATTCTTTGAGGGTTGATGAGCAAGGACAATATATACCAGTGAGATACCAGTTGGAGTTGGTGAACTGATCTTTGATGATGCAGTGAATGAAGCTAGAGTTTTGGGAGATAGTAGAGAGGGGGATGGAGATTTTCCAGGCCATACATATGCCACCTGAAATACCTAGAGGAGGAGAAATAGAAGAGAGAGTAAGAGAGTGAGCTTTGAGAACTTTGAAAACGGGACTGATATTGCTAGTTTTAATCTCAGAAAGGAAGATGATATCAGACTTTTGAAGGGAGAGAAGCCCTTCAAGAGCAAGAACTGCCTCAGGTTTTCCTAACCCTTGGCAGTTCCAAGCTATAAATTTGGTTGTCATCACTCCTTCTCCCCCTCTGGGGCAGTGAGGTTAGAAGATTCAGAGATAGAAGGATTTTCAGTTCCCAGGTTGGGGAGTTCTTCAATAGTAACACAGAGTTTAGGCTTGAAGGACCTGTAGTGTCTTGTAACTTTTGTCTCAGTGCAGATGAGATCATTCTGAGTGTTACATAAGTCCGTGGTTGAACTATTAGAGTGGTGAAAGGAGAGGCTATTGATGATGTTAGTATTAGGAAGGTTGGTAGGGTTGAGGTTGGTGAGCTCATAGTGAACTGTGGTGATGTGTTGGTTGGTAGAAGATGTGTTATTATCAGTAGTGTTGTTGTGGTTGGGGTTGGAGGTTTCATAGAGATCTGAGCTGGTGTGACTTCTCTTATTTGTTTGTTGACTGTTTGTAGTGTAGTCAATAGTTCTTTTTTGGTTTTTTATGTAAGTAGTAGCTATAGAGAGAGGGTGAGGGATTGCTGGGTTCACCTCATAAGGATATTGTGTTGACTGGGCTTTTGATTCTTTAAGGCTCAAGTTAAGCTGATAAAGGTTTTCTTTGATATGACTTTGACCTTTACTACTGGAGCATTTATCAGCCAGGTTAATAGATTGTTTTTCAAGGTTCAATTGCTGATCAACTGCTAATATTTCTGGCTTGTCGGGAGGTTTTTCCTTATCATTAGGATTAAGGTTAACAATAGGTTGGACAACTATTGACTCATCAGACTGGTCAATATTCATGGTTTGTTGGGATGAGAGGTTTTGAATTTGGAGGTTTTGCAAGCTTAGCAATGTGGCTGTGGTTAATTGAGGTGGCGTAGAGGTTGGTGAGGGAGGTTTAGGGTGATTTAGGTTGTTTTCATAGTTCAACCACGGACCAAATGCACAATCAGAAGGGATATCCTCAAGCTTTGAGACGAGGTTACATACCTTGACTTTATGGCCTATCATTCCACAATAGTAGCAGAACTCTCCAAGTCTTTCGTATTTGATGTTGACCTTGAAAGGGGAACAGTTGGCCACTCGGACCATGCAGTGAGTTGTTATAGGATTATCAGTGTTGAGGTTGATTCTGATTCTTATGCACTTGTCCCAGATGTTGCTTTTGGAGATTTCAGCTTCAATGAAATTTCCCACCGCATTTCCAATGGATTCCACCGTTCTGTCATCTAGGAATGGCCTTGGAATGTTGTACGCTCGAATCCAGATGGCTGTCTGGGATGTATCTATTTCTTCGAAGATTTTATGTGGCGGCCAACTGGTGACCGTGGTGTGGGACCCTTTGAAATTCCATGGTCCTTTTTTGATGATACGGTTTATTTCGAGGTGGTTGTTGATGACAAACGCAATGATGTTTTTTTCTATTCTGTTGATTTCAACATTTTGCTTTATGCCCCAGGCTTGCAGAAAATTGGTTTTAAGGATTTGGATTGGTGCAGGTTTGTCGCTAAGGACTTTGACAATGAGGCATTTTGGGAGAAGGGAGGAAGGGTTTGGGATGGGGATTATATCTGGAATATCTATGAAGACCTGTTCTTGACCACTTGGTTTTTCCTTGGTGATTGTTGGAGGAGACGACATGATCAGATTGAATCAAGAATGAGAATAAAAAATGGAGGCTCCACTGATTCGAAACCCTAAAAAAAAGGAGTTCTACTCTGAGGAGAGAGAACAGAGAGGCACGCGTGTGATTGTGCTTTTTTCCACCCCAAAAAAGTATCTCTTCGTTGTGGCAGTTAGGGAACATGTATAATCTCCTAACTTTTGGCCCAAGATAAAATAAAATAGTCCTATGCTATTGATCACTTAAAAAATAGTTAAAATAACAAAGCCTTTCAAGTGATTATGATATAAGTCAAGATCAACTAGCTTGGACCAAATATCTTGGTATACTTACATAGAAACTTTAAGCTCGTGGTGTGGTGTGGTGATATCGCTTACAATGAAAAAAGAAAGGTTTGATGCGACTACTGATGAACCTAATGCCTTAAGATTTAGGAAAGAGATGCATGTAGTATGTACTCTCATGTTAAAACATACCTTACTTAAATCAAAGGAAAAAAGAACTCATTCCGATTCTGAAAGGAAAATCTTAAATCATGTAATATAAATGTGGGAATTATTGACTTTGGCTCAGTGGTATTTCCATAATTCTACCATCTTGAACGTAGTTGCAACTGGGGTAGCTTGAGTCGCAGTGAAAGCTTGTATAGCTGTTGCAACTGAGTGAGCGACTGTTGCAACTGGGCGGCGAGAGTCAGATTAGGGCAGGCAGTTAATTCAAGTGGGCCGTGGGCTTCACGTGAGTTAGTTATAACAGCCTCAGTATATATACTCTGTTACGCAACCGATTTCATAACAGTTTTGCAACAACTTTGTACTCTTCAAAATTAATAAAAATTTGGACCTCGATTTCTCCCTTGGATTAGGGTTCTTCATCACATTGATGCTAGAACGCCGAACCAAGTAAATTGCACGTGTTGTTCGTGACTGTTTACTTCATTTGCTGCGATTGTTATTCATATTTGTTTGTTCGATTTGTGCGATTCAATTGTGATTTGAATTCGGTAAATTTTGCATTACATTGAGCGATTTCACTACAAATTGGTGCGGTGAACGTGGAGTCAATCATGGCGATGGCAAAATTTGATGTATAAAAGTTTACAGGGTAAAACAATTTTGGTTTGTGGCGGTTGAAGATGCGAGCACTATTAGTTCAACAAGGATTGGTTGATGCACTAGATGAGACGAACATCGATAAAGATCTTGATGAAAAATCGAAGAAGGTTATGATGGAGAAGGCTCATAGTGATGTGATCCTGAGTTTGGGTGATAAGGTATTGCGACAGGTCTCGAAGGAGAAAACTGCTGCTGGTGTTTGGTTGAAGCTTGAAAGCTTGTACATGACCAAATCGCTGGTAAATCGTTTGTATCTTAAACAATCTCTGTATTCTTTCAAGATGCATGATGACAAATCGATAGAGGAACATATTGATATGTTTAATAAGTTGATTCTGGATCTTGAGAACATTGATGTTGCAATTGATGATGAAGATCAGACTTTACTATTGTTAAGTGCTCTGCCAAAATCTCATGCAAACTTTAAGGAAACTCTTATATATGGAAGGGATTCTTTAACACTTGATGAGGTGCAATCTGCTCTAAATTCCAAGGAATTGAATGAGAGAGGGAATGCAAAGAAATCACAGAATGGTGAGGGACTAATAGTGAAGGGACAGAATCAGAAAAAGGAAAGTAGGAAGAAGGCGAAGAAGTCCAAGTCACAGGGAAAGAATGGGAAGAAACCATTCATTTGTTACCACTGTGAGAAAGAGGGTCATACCAGGAAATTTTGTCCTAAAAGACAGAATAATGGCGGTGACAAGACTAAGGAGTCTGGCACTGTTGCAAGTGTATAAGAGGGGTATGAGTCTGATGATGCTCTAATGGCTTCTGTTAGAGATCCAGATAATGTGTGGGTGTTAGATTCTGGTTGTTCCTTTCACATGACTCCACATCCATCTATATTTGAAGAATATGAAGAGGTTGATGGTGGAACAGTGTACTTGGGAGATAACAAACCTTGTAAGGTGAAAGGTATAGGATCTGTTAGGTTCAACCTCCACAATGGATCTGAGAATCTGTTGAGATTGGTGAGATATGTCCCTGATCTCAAGAGAAACCTGATATCTCTTGGTGTATTAGAGAAAACAGGGTACAAGTTCTTGGGAGAGAATGGTATGGTAAAGGTTCTAAAAGGATCACATGTGGTGATGAGAGGAGCAAGGGAAAATACCCTTTACATACTAGAAGGAAAGTCTGTCATTGGTATAGTTGCAACTGCAACTGTTCAGGGGGCTGTTTCTAAGTCTGAATTGTGGCACAAGAGATTAGCACATGTGAGTGAAAGAGGTTTGTCAGAATTAGGGAAGCAAGGTCTGTTGGGAGCTGAAAAACTGGAGAAGATTAGCTTTTGTGAACATTGTGTTCTGGGAAAGGCTCACAAGGTTAAGTTCAATGTTGGTCAACAGAGAACTAAAAGAGCCTTGGATTATGTTCATGCTGATCTGTGGGGACCTTCAAGGACTGCTTCACATTCTGGAGCAAGATACTTCTTGTCACTTGTGGATGATTATTCCAGAAAGTTGTGGCTATTTGTGTTGAAGACTAAGGACCAGACGTTTGAAACATTCAAAAACTGGAGGACAATGATAGAGAAACAAACTGGATTGCAACTGAAAAGACTGCGAACGGACAATGGTCTGGAGTTTTGTTCAGCTGAATTCAATAAGTATTGCAAGGTGAATGGAATTGTAAGGCACAAGACTGTTGCTGGAACTCCACAGCAAAATGGATTAGCTGAGAGATTCAATAGAACCATACTTGAAAGGGTGAGATGTATGCTGCTAAGTGCTAACCTTCCAAAGGTTTTTTGGGGAGAGGTAGTTGCAACAACTGGATATCTTATTAATAGATTTCCTTCTACAGCATTAAATATGAAGATACCAGAGGAAGTATGGTCTGGTCACAAACCTGATTTGAGTCATCTGAGAGTGTTTGGATGTTCTGCTTATGCACACATCAAACAGGATAAGCTAGAGCCAAGAGCATTGAGGTGTATGTTTCTTGGATATCCAGAAGGAGTGAAGGGCTACAGATTGTGGTGTCTTGAACCAGGTCACAAGAGGTGCTTTATAAGCAGGGATGTGGTGTTCAATGAGGACATTATGACTCTTAAAGAAACTGGGGAGTTACCTGTGCAGGCTGTTGAGATTGACAAATGTGTTAACTCAAGAAATAAGGAAGATAGTGGTTATCAACTTGAGGTGGAGCTTATGACTGATAGTGAACCAGATCATCCTGGTAATTGGTTACTTGAAGAAGAGCCAGTTGCAACTGGAACTGAACCTGTTGATCAAGTGGTTGATCAGGCTGTGGAATCCAACTATATGCTGACCCGAGATAGAGCTAGAAGGGAAATTAAGGCACCAGAAAGGTATGGTTATGCAGACTTGCTTGCTTATTCCCTGGTAGCAGCAAGTAGTTTATTGGAAGAGGAACCAAGTGACTACAAGGCTGCAGTGAAAAGCAAGGATAGACATAAATGGCTTGAGGCTATGTCTGAAGAAATGAAGTCTCTGAAGGATAACAATACTTGGGATCTTGTTGAAAGACCAAAGGGCTCTAGGTTGGTTGGATGTAGATGGATCTTTAAGCAAAAGGAATGAATCCCTAGTGTCGAGAAGGGAAGGTTTAAAGCAAGGTTAGTTGCAAGAGGGTTTACTCAAAGGGAGGGCATTGATTATAATGAAGTTTTCTCTCCTGTGGTAAAACAAAGGTCAATCAGAATATTGCTTTCTCTTGTCGCAAAGTATAACCTGGAGTTGGAACAAATGGATGTTAAAACTGCATTTCTATATGGGAACTTAGAAGAAATCATTCTGATGAAGCAACCAGAAGGATTTGAGGTCAAAGGCAAGGAGGATCATGTGTGTAAACTCAATAAATCTCTGTATGGTTTGAAGCAATCTCCAAGACAGTGGAATATGAGATTTGATGAGTTCATGATGAAGATTGGCTTTGTGAGGAGTAAGTATGACAACTGTGTCTACTTTAAGTTCAAGGATGAAAAGCAGTTTACATTCTTGTTGTTGTATGTTGATGATATTCTGATCATCAGTAATACCAAGATCGAAGTTGCAACTGTGAAATCCAAACTCAAAGGAGAGTTTGAAATGAAGGATTTAGGAGCAGCTAAGAAGATTCTGGGTATGGAGATAAGAAGAGACAGAGCTAAAGGCATGTTGTACTTGTCTCAGGTGGAGTATCTTAAGAAGATACTAGATAAATTTGGGATGTCTGAAGCTAAGGGAGTTACAACTCCATTGTCTCAACAATTCAAATTGAGTGCTGATCAGTGTCCCAACACTGATGAAGATAAGGATTTTATGGTAGAAATTCCTTATGCAAATGCTGTTGGATCCCTGATGTATGCCATGGTCTGCACTAGACCTGATTTAGCTTACTCAGTTAGTATGATCAGTAGGTTCATGGCTAATCCTGGAAGGGTGCATTGGAAGGCATTGAAATGGATTCTGAGGTATGTGAAACACACCATCAACAAAGTTCTGGTGTTTGGTGAGTTGCAACATCTGATGGAGAATCAACCTCCCATTCAAGGATTTGTGGATTCTGATTATGTTGGATGTTTGGACTCTAGAAAATCACTTATTGGATATGTCTTTACAGCATTTGAAACTGCTGTTAGTTGGAAGGCTAGCTTGCAGAGAGTAGTTGCATTATCAACTACTGAGGCATAGTATATTGCACTGGCAGAAGCAATCAAGAAAGCTCTATGGTTAGATGGGTTTGCCAAGAAGCTGAAGATTCAAGATGATGTGATCACAGTTCATTGTGACAATCAGAGTGCAATACATTTGTCGAAGAACCAAGTTTATCATGAAAGGACTAAACATGTGGATATCAAACTTCACTTTGTGAGAGAGGTGATAGCATGTGGCTCTGTGATGGTAAAGAAGGTTGCAACTGAGGAAAATCCAGCAGATATGATCACCAAAGTCTTGCCTAGCAGCAAGTTTGATCATTGCATGGATTTGATTCAACTGAAGAGGTGGTAGTCCTGGTGTTCAGGACTAGTTGGAGGAGTTGATTTGATGATTTTGTGATTGAGGTAGAGTTACATAAATAAGGTGGAGAATTGTGAGAATTATTGACTTTGGCTCAGTGGTATTTCCATAATTCTACCATCTTGAACGTAGTTGCAACTGGGGTAGCTTGAGTCGCAGTGAAAGCTTGTATAGCTGTTGCAACTGAGTGAGCGACTGTTGCAACTGGGCGGCGCTGGGCAGCGAGAGTCAAATTAGGGCAGGCAGTTAATTCAAGTGGGCCGTGGGCTTCACGCGAGTTAGTTATACATCCTCAATATATATACTTTGTTACGCAACCGATTTCATAATGGTTTTGCAACAACTTTGTACTCTTCAAAATCAATAAAAAATTGGACCTCGATTTCTCCCTTGGATTAGGGTTCTTCATCACATTGATGCTAGAACGCCGAACCAAGTAAATTGTGTATGTTGTTCGTGATTGTTTACTTCCTTTGCTGCGATTGTTATTCATATTTGTTTGTTCGATTTGTGCGATTCAATTGTGACTTGAATTCGGTAAATTTTGCGTTACATTGAGCGATTTCACTACAATAGCGTTATGCATGCCTATACAATTTTAATAAAAAAAAATAGTTTCATACTAAGATTGTATAGTAAGTTATCTATGTTGCAGAAAAGATATAAGCATTAAGGTCAAATGCAATTAAAATTGGAGTAATTGGAGTTGAACAGTTGAGTCCAATTCAACTTTTAAGAGCAAATTTGGACCCAATTGAGTGATAACTGCTAAACAATATAGTGTAAGTGGTAGTTGTCTCACATGAGAAAAGTGTCACACTAGAGCTTGTGTAGTATGAAAAACAAAGCAAGTGTAGTGAACTTGAGGACAAGACTCCTTGCGTTGTTGTCAGCCGTTTGGTGAGGTCGTGTCGCTGTTGGTTAAGACTGTCTTAATTTTTTGGGTGATTTTTTTTGGCTTATTTAAATAAATAAAAGAATTTGAGCTAAATATTTAAATTAGTTTTAATTATTTAAATTTTGACTTCACACTTAATTAGTTGGTGATTAGTCGTTGTTCATCCGATTCAAACTTTTCAAAACGTGCAATTATCCTCCTTGATGTTGAGTGACTGTTACAACATGTTTTCACCTATAAATTGAGGCCTTTTGCGCAGAATCAAGCCTTTCGAAAAAAAACCATTTTCCTTCATTCGTAAACATATATACGCATACACTTCTAAAAGTTCTGCATATTAATTAGGATTCTTTAGTGTATAATGTTACCAAGAATATTCTAAATGATATACACCAAGGAATATTCTCGATACCACAAATACTATAGTGCTCAACTGAGGGGGCGATTTTGAGCATCACAAGCTGCTTCACGCGACTAACATTGCACTTTTGGAGGTCATTGTGATCGAAAGGGTTGAACATTATCCGGCAAATCGATCTTAAGAAGAGGATATGAAATGCTGTGGGATTAACACCGCACTATGCATTGTGGAATTTTATTCTTGTGCAACATGATTGTGTATAATTTCTGGAAAATCATTCCACGTTGTGGGAAGTCTAAACAATCTATCAGTCAAATTAACACGTCACCGCAAACACAATCTCTATGTGTTATTTTCCCAATTCACTCGCATTGTTTTTGCCAAATCAAAATAATCAAATTGCCAAATCAAAATAATCAGATGTCGATTGACATCGTCAACCGGATAAGAGGCATACCATTGCCAATTGAGCCGCAACCGAACTCCACCTGCTGGGCATGGACACAAAGCGGGGCATTTACGATCAAGAGTGCATACAACTGGCTGGTCGACCGATTTCGTGGCCAAACCAGGCCCACGCTACCTTGGTCGACCTTCTAGAAAGCATGTTTCCTACCCCGCATCAAATTCTTCAGATGGATTTGGGGCCAGAATGGTCTTGTAACCCGTGAGTACCTTGCCAGTAGGCACGTTCCTATTAATACAACCTGCCCCCTATGCCACTCTGACGTAGAAACAACAGAACAATTGTTCACAACCTGCCCCTTATTTGCTGACGTACGACGTCGCTTCCCCGACTTCCACCCCCAGCAAAATGGCACCCATATAATTCCCCACCTACTCCGCCTTCCGAACCCGGCCGCCACCTTGATTGGACGCTGGGCCATTTGGAGGGCCCGTAACGAGTTCCTCTTTCGGGGAACACCAATCTCTTCTGAGTCAATCATCCACCGAATCGCCAAAACTATGGCGGAATCCCCTCCAGCTCTGGGTCCATGCCCCCCCTAAAACAAACAGTTTTGCGGTTCGATGGATACCACCCTCTCGAGGAATATACAAACTCAATACGGACGGCTCCGCCCTTCGCAACCCAGGTCCAACAGGTATTGGAGGCCTCATCTGCGACTGGAACGACAAAGTGATAGCTGCATTCTCCGAGGTAACAGGACACAGTACCAACAATGTCGCTGAACTCAGGGCCATACGACAGGGAACACTACTTGCATTGCATGTTTCCATTACTGCGCTTATTGTAGAAATTGACTCGGAAGTAACCTACTCTCTTTTGACCAGGAAGGAGGCAGAGATGTTAGCCTTGCTCCGTGATGTACGGAGCTTAGGAGGAAG
The DNA here is from genome assembly GCA_948329865.1 of Linaria vulgaris. Taxonomy (NCBI): domain Eukaryota; kingdom Viridiplantae; phylum Streptophyta; class Magnoliopsida; order Lamiales; family Plantaginaceae; genus Linaria; species Linaria vulgaris. The sequence continues at coordinate 94,862,719 of OX415254.1, forward strand.
AGTACCAACCCTATTTCTCTCATGTACATATCGAGAGGAAAGTAGATTCGCGGACGTGCTTGCGACACAAGGACGAGATCGGGAAGCAGGTGACTGCCCGGGACAACCACAATACGCGACTGTTTGGCTTCACTGTCCACCCGGTCTGGCGAGTTTTGAGTTGTATGATATACATTGTACATATTTTCGCCAGTCCCGCAAGCCCCGACCCCGCAACCCGATGTACATTACTTGGCATCAGCCTTAGTACATAAATAAAAGTTGGTGTGTTAAAAAAAAATCTGAGATCAGCACGAAAGACTACTTCAACTATTCATAAAGAAGAGTATGAATTTAGCACACATGCACATCGCATAATTAATGTTCTAAAAAACATAAAATACACAACGCGTAATTATTATTATTCATGTGTCGATCCCGAGACAAGTACATTCCAAAGTTAAGATGAACTAAATTTCACAACTCTGATGTAAATAAGAAAGATGAGACATTTTACTTATATAAATAGTCGTAGTCGTATACAGGCAGTACTGTATATATGTATATATATATATATTATGTGTAATCAGTTAACTGCGTTCTTCGTCAGGTTTGTGGACAATAGTCCTGATGATACACGAACGAAGGAGTCAAATGCAATAGTCCAAATGTTACGTGGCCGCAAAAGAATTACTTGATTGGGTCACGGAGCAAATCATGCGCCCCTTGATCATTTGATTTAATGAAATACGTGTTACATATACTTAACAAATATTTTGCTCGCATATTTCTAAGTGGGTTATAACTTATAACTTACCATAACCTCAATATATTGGAACGGCTATTTTTCGAGGGCAAAGTTGGCATGCATAGAAGTGCCCAAGAAGTTTAGCAGATGCAGTTTTCTAGGATATATAAAAATTTGCAATGTGTCATAAACGCACCAATAAGTCGATGAGCACCAGTTGCATGCCGAATAAGAAAAAATCGTAGTTTTGTGTTGGAATAAGCAAACAAAATCTCACATATTATATGGGTTATCATGTGTAATGAACCAAATCTCAACAGAACTGTTAAGCCAAAAGTAAACAATTTCATACTAACGTACGGCAAATATATTCTAAACAACTACCTAAGGTTTCAAAGTTTTTGTCACATCTACTAACGTGTTTCCTCGCTTTGACAACTCAAGGAGAATCACCTCAATAAATGGCTCTTCCAATCTCATCAGTGGTATGCTAGAGCATAAAGACGGTTATGGAGCTACGAGCTCAGGATAAAAGTGAAACACGTGGTGGCGAGCACACTTCAAAAAAATCCTACTCCAACAGACCAGCGAATTAGATGTGGAAAAGATGCACACTTGATATATATCAGATTGCTGTTATAGATCGAATATGTAGTGTGCGTTTGTTCTATATTGAAAAGAGCAACCATAATGTTTGATTAGTGAAAATGGCTAATGGAACTAACACCTTAATTTCTTAGATCAAGATATGGTTCAAGTACTTAATTGTATTTTACTATTTTCCTCACTATCCCTCGTACCTTTTCATACGATACAGTTGGTATTCCAACAACATTTGTGCAAACACTCTTATCTTTTGGATATAACATAATTCAAATCAACACTTCATGAATTTTATTGTAAAGCACTACTACTTCACTCGGTTGGGTACTTGGAATTGGTCCCAAATCACTATTGAATTAGAACGGCCGGCTTTCTAGATTCATGCAATAACTATTCAACCCTTTACATTTTTCTTTTAGGTCAGAACTCAACACAAATCGTTTATTAATCAACCCACAAATCACAATTTATTTTAGCTACACTGACATTACTTAAATCACAAAACCACCCGAGAATCTTACCTCAACATTACATTCATACACATTACCATCCAAAACAACGCTAAAACTAAACAAATTATTAATGACTTTTCTGTAAATGAATACCCGGCCAATGAAATCTGGGAGTTTATGGAACCAAAGCTATTATTTGAGCCGTGGACGTGACCATAATTCCGCGAATGATCTACCCAACTTTGATTACGAACTTTACTCTGCCCTCCTCTTGAATCGTTAAGGGACACATAACCCATGTTGGAGGAACAAAGCTTGATAGAGTTGTTCTGTGAATAACGGCCGTTCAAAGAATTATTTTCTCTTGGAGTACTGTTCAGGGGCAACTGACTCGGAAAAACTTCAGTAGAAAGCAAAGAATTTGGCTGCAATTTGGACGACTCAACAATACGCGGATCCAACAAATTGGAGGAACCAGTGACTCCAGTATTAAATGATTCGGAGTTGAAGGAACCCATGTTATGATTAGACTGATTCCCATATCCTCCACCACTCAGTGTTTGCTGAGTACGCAACATCATGGGATTACTCTGGATGCCGTTTAATAAGTTATTTGGGCTACCGGTGAACCCCGTGCCAGCTCCTAGAAGTCTCGAGTCGTTCATTCCGTTGAAATTGCACTTATTCTGCTGTACCTGTTTCAGTTCAAGCGATGATGGAATTCCTTGAAACAAACTTGGATTTTGGCCCCCGTGTGAGAGTACCGGGTGGATTTTTCCAAGACCCATGATGGGGTTATGAGTCGGTTGGAGTAGTGAAGGTGGAGCAAGATTGCGAAGGTTTAAATTAGAAGGGCTGTTTAGTCTACCGAGCATGCCATTAGTACTATAAGCTGAGACCGCCGTATTTGTGAGTCTTCCAGTTCCAGCCAAAGATTGAAAATCACCAAGCCCGTCCAAAGAACCCGTACGCACTAAAGGAGAATCCTTAATTCCTGGAGCTGCTACGATATTCGCTTGCTGGGTAGCAACCAAACTAAATTTTTTCATGTAAAGCCTGTACTTCTGCAACAATCAAAATAAGCACCCCATTACTTCAGAGAATCATGAAAATTTAGGACTACTGGGATCTTTTAGATGGATTCTCTTTCAATAGAACAAACTAATAACCGGCTTTGACCCAAAAAAATATAAAAAGCTGTGACAAAAAAAACACAAAAAAGCGGTGACGAAAAAGGAGCAAGGCTTGATCTTTCAGACTAAAGCACGGAGATCAACTCTCGAGATAATTTTTCCGTTTGCCAGACGAGTTCATAATTTGCTGAAGAAAAGTAACAGACATTCAACTGACCTAAAATCCTGAAAATACACTGTGGCCTAAGATGCTCATAACCAATAGTATAAACAGAAACCAACAAGCTTGGGAACTTTAGTACCTGGAGATGGCTTGCCACATTTTCCCGCGTAAGCCCTTCGACATTCATTAGGTCAAGAATCCTTTTAGGAACAGCCTCTGCAGTGAAGCAAAATATAGAAACAACAAAAGTCAGAAAGGTGTTGTAGTTAGATGAGAAAAACATGCAGAAGCACAGAAGGTTCGAGGAACTGACGTTCAATTCCCAGCTGGTTCACGGCTGAAACAAACTTCCTATGTAGCTCCATCGACCAAACAACTCGACGCTTCTTCTGTGTCCCTGGGTCCTCGCTGTCATCTCCATTATCTTCACTTTCGTCGTCCTCATCTTTCCTCTTTCTGCTGAGTTTTCCGCTCTGATCTCCATTGCCTGCCATTGGAGACCCATTAACTTCCCCACTTGCATCGTGTGATTTGACTCGCTCGTTGGAACTAGTCTGCTTCCTTGAGTCAAATTTCTTTCTCCTGATCACATGCTGCCATATATTCCTCAGCTCTGCAATCCGAACAGGTTTGACCAAATAATCACTAGCACCATGAGTAACGCCTTTCAGTACAAGCTTGGGATCACCATTTGCTGACAGCACTGGGATAAGAAAGCATCAAAAAGAAATTCCAATGTGAATTACGGCAACTTAGAGGATTAAACTGCATCGGAAAAGAAACAACAAAAAGGGAACATACTTATAACAGGCAGGTCCATTTCAAGACCGACATATTCGAGAAGCTTAAAACCATCGATCTCCGGCATATGAACATCACTGATCACAAGGTCAAATCTGTCTTTGTTTTCCCTCAACATCTGCAACGCCACAATCGCCTGGCTCGTCGTAGTAACTGTCAAAACCAATTTGAGAAGAAAAATTAAGTTATCATAAAGAATCCATACATGATCTCAAGGCATTTGAAACTGCACATCAAATTCTTAGACAAGTTAATACAACATAAATGGGAAAACTTTATAGCTTGACACATTGTGCCATGAAAAGCAGTACTGGCCACATGAACATGGGAATTCTCGAAAGCAAGTTACGATTCGAAATCCTAAAACCATTTCCCTGAAAATCAAAATTTGTAAATACAAAAAGGGGGCTAATTTGGATTTTCAAGATGCAAAAATTCAATTTTTATGGTTCAAAATTTAGCAAATAAACATAAAACAGAGATTTCCAAAAAATCACAGCAAAACAAAACATAACACAGAAATGAATTGGAGGGGTTCATTAGAATGTCGAATGGACAACGAAAGTCGAGAAATTAGATCTACAACACCCTTAAACGTGAGCACAAAAGCTACAACATTAGTCTATTGAGTAACTTCAAGAGTGTAAATTAAACATTACAAGTTACATTTTTGAAGATCCAAGATTAATAGGACACACACACCAACTAAAATCCAATACTTCAAAAACAGAATCTTTAAAACATTGGAAATGCATTTCACAACAATTAGTATCTACCCAAAATTCAAATTACCATGATACTGGCATTTCTTAAGCAAAGTCTCCAACCACTTCAAAAAAGTGGGGTCATCATCAACAGCAAGAACACGCAGCCCCACCGCAAAATTCTCGAAATTATCACGGTCGCCCCTATTATCCTCCACAGTCATCTTTTTAACCCCCAAATTCTTGAATTACAACAAAAAACAGAGTATATATCTTAAAGATCACTTTTTTAAACACTTGACAAAAAACCCAGTTGGAAAAAAGTCTTCTTTTTGAATATATATCACAAATTGACAAAAGGGATTGCAAATGAAGGATTTTCACCAAAACATTGTAACTGTTCTTTTTTTTCCATAACAAAAAAATGCATTTTTATGGGATAGGTGTAATTGAGTTTTAAATTCAAATTTTGCCATCATTCCTAAGGAAAGGAAAATAATTTCTATTTGGAAACTCCTTCAATCTCCGTATCTTTGCAATAAGTTAGAGCTTGATTGCGGTTGATATCCTAAATTTCCTTTTTGTGGATTTCATAGTCACCAATCACCAGAGAATCTCTATGTGTTGTCTTTTCCAATCTTTTCGTCTTAACTTAGCTCCAAATCAAAAAATATCAGCACGAAAGACTATATGAACTATTCATAAAGAACAATAGAAGTATAAGCACACATATACATATCACATAATTATTATTCATGAACCGATCACGAGGGAAAATTCGATCCTGGTGGTACCACCACTGGTGGTACCACACTCAGACTCAATATACATGTGTATGTATATTGAGTCTGAGTGTGGTACCACCCGTGGTGGTACCACCAGGATCAAATTGACCGATCCCGAGACAAATGCAATATAAAGTCAAGATGAACTAAAATGTCATAATTCTGATGTAAATTACAAAGATGAGACATTTAATTATATAAATAGTCATTGTGGTCCATGCAGGCTGTAATATCTCAACAAAAAAGCATGATTGTTAGGCCAAGAGTAAACAATTTCATACTATTGTACATCGAATATATTATCTAAACAACAAGCTAAAGTTTCAAAGTTTCTGTTAATATTAATTATCAAAAAAAAAAGTTTCTGTTAATATGTAGTGTCACGTCTACTAATCTGTTTCCTTGCTATAACAACTCAAGGAGAATTAGGGGCGAAGCCGTCGAGAAGGCTTGGGTAGGCTCAGTCCGGAGTCGATTTACGACCCTAGCTATAATAGATATCTTTAAAAAAAAAAGGAAGGATTACAATATATAGAAAAGGGGAGAGATGGTGTGAGTAGAAAGAAAAAAACATTGAGCGGTAATATTACCATGGAGAATGATAGGTCTTGGGTTTGAATTAGAATCACAACAATTACTTTTTTTTGCTATGGTTTTCTTAAAAATTATCAAATAACTAACAAAATTCATATCCCCAATCAAATTTCAATTCATCACCAAATATAGAAGAATTTTCAACTTTAAGTCTCTTTTGACTTAAAAACCACATTTCCTTCTTGAAATTTGTAGCAATGTGAAATATACATGTCTTGTGCATATAAACGAAACTTATTATCTCATTGGAGTTTTAAAGTAAAACTATTAAAGGTTTTTTTTTATACGTATCTCTATTACAATTTTCTTTTTGTGAATCTATATAGTAAACGAATAGTGCAATTAAAGGAGAAGCATTTATATCATGTACACGTGTTATTGATCAATTTTACTATTTGTAGAAATATAAAGCTTAACTTTGATATTTAACATATAGTTTTTATCATATTGTATGAAATAGTATATATTTTTTGTTATATTTTATATAATATATATAAGTTAATAGCAGCCCGAGGTAAAAAAAAAATCCTAGATCCGCCCCTGAGAAGAATCACCTCGGTAATCGACTCCCCTAATCCTAACTGTTAACGACTTTGATTTATCGTGGATTTTTTAGGATGAGTTGCAACGCTTTGCCCAATTTTGAAGAGATATTAGATTATTTTTGTTTCCCCTCCGAAAAGATCCCTTATTTCCCCTCATTTCATCCCTTTTTATAGGGATTCATATTTATACAAATGGGATATTTTTTGTGGGCAGATGTCACTATTGGGGGAATCGTCGGACCGATATCTCCTTGGTGTAGACAACTGTCTCCGGGGGAGCTGACATAGTTTCTTATAATGCTATCGTCTTTGAGGCCTGATGACAGGTGTCCTCTTTAGGATAAGACTCTTTCAGGCGGTTTTAATCGGGTCCGAGGGTGACGTGTATTGTTGCTCTGATGCCTTGTTTCCGAGGGGTCTTATGTGTGGGGAATATGGTTCTCAGCCAGTTTTCTTCCGGGGCCTTTTAAGGTTACGAGGGTGTCGTTTTTAAGGAGCAAGGTAAGTACAAGAGTATCGTATCCCTAGGGGGTATCTGTGAAGCTATCTAAAGCTTTCCGATACCCTGCACGGGATTTGTACTCTATGACCTGCTTGTGTAAGACACCTTATTTTCATAGTATCGGGAGAACATTTAAGTTGCCCGATACGTAGGTATCGTGAGGTAAGTTTGATATTTAAAAAAACTTAGGGTTATCATCAGCCCCCCCCCCCCCCCCCCGATTCCTGTTGCCCTCGTATTTTGAGGCAAGAGGAATTGCAAAGGAAATGGGTTACTCCGAGGGTGGTAGAGGATCGTGAGGCTGGTGTTTTTTGGCCCGTTAGGCTCATTTATGACTTTCTTTATTATTATTAATGACGCGGCATTTCGTATAATGGCCACGTTTCTTGGGAAGTGCCGTAACGGCTAGACACGTCTCTTGGGAAGTGTTACAACGGTCCAAATTTTTCAGATTCTGTGTCATGGGATCGTGGGTTCATTTAAGGAGGTGGGAGCATTTAATTCCCATTAAGGGAACGTGGGGTAGTGGAATACGTGGGGGGGGGGGGGGGAGGGGGTAACGGACGATTTCAATACCGGTTAGCCTTTAGGCTATAAATACCTCCCCATATTCCAACTTTTTCTCTCACTTGGCTATTTTCGCAAAAACTCCTATCTACTTCAAGCTTTTCTTGCACCCAGATATCCTCTACTTTCTTTTTCTTCTCAGCTTTCTCCTGCAACTTTAAGGTTTTCTCTTACTACTTGTCATGATTCTTTAAATTTCATTTCTTCTTCTGCTATGGCTTCCCTATCCACCACCGATCTAGTTTCTGCCGCCTCTGGTTCCAATGCTGTAGCGTTTTCTCCTGCTTCTAATCCTCCAGTGGAAACTGGGGCTCCTGTTCAGGCTTCCCGTAAGCGAAGCGCCGCGGCGGCGATTGAGGCAGGGGTAGTGGGAAAAAGACCAAGAAGTCCCGGAAGGCTTCTGAGAAGGGTAAGGCCCCTCGGAGTGCCCAGAAAATTGAGACAACAGTGAGTACGGATACACAGGAGGAAGTGCAAGCATTGTGCAGGGACCTCAGAGTATCAAGTCGGAATGTAAAGGTGGAGATCTCGATGGCTGATCAGCGGGGTCATGCGCCACCCGAGGGCCATATCACAATATACTACTCGCAGATAAAGGCTGGGTTGCGATCCTTTTTCCCTCCTTTCTTCTGCGAGGTGTTCAAGTTTTGTAACGTATGCTCCAGCCACTTAACTCCGAATTCTTTCATGACGTTGACGTTGTTCGTGTTCTGGTGCTTGGTGAATGGGATAGACTGTATTGTAGCCCAATTTGTTTACTATTTTTAAGTTGAAGATATCACCGGGGGGAATTCCTTTCTATTGCTTTGGTCATCGGGAGAAGGAGGATCGCATTTCGGAGGGGAATGTGAGTTCCTATAGATGCTGGAAGAATAAATTTTTCTATGTCTGTCCGATCGTGGGGAAGTGGGATATGCCCTATTCTTGGGGAGTGCCTCATTTTCCCGAGAGGGTTTTGGATGACACCTTGGTGTTCTCACCTGTATTTGCGGCAAAATCGTTGGCGGAGTCACCTTCTTTCGCGGTGCTCTATCGGACCGTGGGTCTGAGGTACATAGCCCTCGTGGATAAGACATCGAAGCTGTTGGCTGTTCCCGCAGAGTGTTGGGCGACTTTTGGTATGTTCCCCCTTTTTTTTTTTTTTTGTGATCAAGTTTTGTATATACTGATCTGACTTACACTTTGTTTTGTAGTGGATACTTTGAAGCCTTTCATGCTCGAGGGCGCCGAATTGTATACCCCTGGTGGAGCGTCCGAGGGAGCTGTGGCCGCGGGGGTGGCAGAGGCTTCCGAGGTTTCGGGGGCTCTTGTTGGGAGAATGCAGACTCGCTCCTCAGCTTCCACAGCTTTGTCGAGGTCGTCCAGTGGGACTTCCGATGCTCCGGAAGAAGGTCCCGATGTAACTTCCGTAGGTACCGCCATCATCGCATTTACTTTGGTGGGGGCGGATGACGATATCGATTTGGGAGGGGTTCGTTTGTCCCCTCTTTCCATTCCCACGGAGGATCCTTCAGCTCCGTTGGAGTATATTAACATTTCTTCGTCAGACAAGTCCGCTGCTTCATCTAAGAAGGTGGATCTCCCTGCTTTATCCTCCCTCGTGACGACTCACATATCTTCGGGAGGGACTCCACCTGCGAAAGATGCCTTTACTCCCTCCTTGATTCTGGGTAATTATTTTCGTTTGAATTATGTGGATCTGTTTGTACTAAGTTTTCCCTTTTAATCTGATGAGTTACATTTGACTTTCGTAGATAATGGGAAAGCTCTGATGGTCCAAGACGAGGGGATATCTTCTCATACCCATGCTTTTGACTTTGGTATACTTCTGAGTCTAGAGTCTTTTTTCTCTCTCTTTTTTTTTATATATGAGGAGGTACTTATAAATGGGTTGTTTGTATGCAGTAGAAATGCCACTCTTTGGAGGGGACCTTTTTATGACTCTTGGCGGAGAGGCGCCTTTGGGTTCCGCAGAGAATGATGAGATGCTGATGGAGTTGCTATCTTTGACTCTGCCCTTTTTTGATCAAGCGGCTCCTGCTCCCTCGGGACTTCCTTCCGCCATCGTGACAGACAGTCATGTCGTTACACAAGTTTCGGTTACGGGGGTAGTTTCTCCCGGGGTGCCATCTTCCTCCGGTCCTCCCACTTTTGGTGGTGTGCCTGCAGAGGAGGGTGTGGAGGCTGCCCTGGGAACGATCAGTCAGTTCTTGGCCTCCACCAACCAAATGCCGATGGATGGGTGGTCATTCTTGCAAGCCTGCTGCAACTGGATGGCTATCCTGGTGAGTTTCTTCCTTTTTACCAATCTCTTTGCGGTCTCATTAGGGTCTTTTCTTTATACTTTAATTTTGTTTTTAGGCGCCTAAAGTGCTTCCCCTTATTTTACTCGAGGTCGGGAAGCTGCGAGACAATGCTACGGTGGCGGAGGAAAAGTTTTAAAAGATGCAGAGGAGAACAAGGGCATGAAAGAGCATCCGGAGAGGCAACAAGTGGCCTGAACCAAGGCCTCTCGGAGGATGTTTGAATTGGACAACGAGAATAAGCGTCTCGGGGATGCATTATCGGAACATGAGGCCTCGGGACTAATTTTAAAGGAGAAGATGGAGCTCTTGGAGAGGGAGAAGGCCACTGAGGCCTCGAGGGTGGCTGAATTGGAAAAGAACTTAAGCCAAGCTCTTTTCCGAGTGGATATCTTAACGGAAGAGTTGGCGAAGGTTCCTGTGGTGGATGGGGTTCCTCCAGAAATCTTGCAGCAAAAGGTGAATGATGCTGCGAAGAAGGCTCGGGAAGAGACGCTCCAGTATTGCTACAATTCTTACCTGCAGAAGCATCAAGGGCATCTCATGGGTCATCTATTGTGGGGTTTCCTCAATTGCTTTACTCAGGTGAAGAAGAAGGTGTCCCCTCACATTGATCAACGCGTGGTGGACCTTCACGAGATGCCCAGGCCTACTCTCGAGCAAGCTTATGCGCTTTTTGAGAAACACAGTGCTCCAGGGCCTCCTTCTTCTGCGACTCAGACGGTCATTCTGGTGGCTACCGTGCTCCCGAGGTATTTGCCCCTTTCCTCTACTTCAACGGAGATATCTGCAGCGAAGCCCTCGGAGGCTTCCACATCTGTTCCTGCTTCAACTGCTTCGCCCCCTAGGGCTTAGGATTTAAAAAAAAAATCGTACTTTGTTATTTGATAAACTGTAGATGTGTTAGGCTTTTCGGGTTTTTTTTTTACGATGGCCGTTTTGCCACCTGTATTTGAACTCTCTTTTAATGGAAATTTTCCTTTTGCTTGCGTCATCCCTCGTGTAACAGTTTTGATCTTACGAGAGCATATTAATGACCTTCTTGGGCACTTGAGCTGCTTTAAAGTTTTGGATAACCTTGAAGTGTTTAGCTTTATCCAGAAAATTTTAGTATAGCAGTTGTGTGTCATTGTGGCATGAATGAGGCAAAGGGGAATGTGACACGTGACCTTTCGTGCCATCTCATTATTGGCCATAACTGCCGCAAAATCTGGGTGGTCCCTTATTTGGAAGCGGCCCCCCTTTGCTTTAGTATATATTTCGTTTCTTTCATCCATCACTTTCATTAAGTCCATCCAAACTTTCTCTTTTAAGAAGATCCTTTAGTATCACTTTTACTCAGAAAAGAGATTCGCACTTGTTTATCTTGCTTTCCTTTTAACTTGAGATATTATGACTCCTCGTTCATCCCGCTCCCAGAGTAACTTTGTTCCCTTTCGGAGGTCCCTTTCAGTGCATACGGTACGACGTATCCCGAATGAAACCTTTGCGTCCCGCCCTAGGCACATTGGAGGTGCTTCGTCCCCTTCTTTTAGAAGTTTCCCCCCGCCCCCTCTGTTGCCTCCAAAACCATCTCGTATGAATATGTTATCAGAAACTAATATACGGGGAGTTTTTATGGGGAGGGATTCATACCTTCCGATAGACCGCTTTTCGGTGTTTAACACCATTACCGTGAATCCCTGGGTTTTGATGGGAGGGGGACGTGTAGGTTCTGCTATAGGTGTGGAGTCTTTGGGCTCTGTGGCATCGCTATTTGTGGAATATAATTTGGATTTTGATGGATATGATATCTTGTTGCCTCATGGCAGTCAGAGGGCTTATGATCCTCCCGAGGGGTATATGACTGTGTATTCAGACCAGATACGATGTGGTCTCCGTCTGTTTTTCCATCCTTTTTTGCAGTCCCTTTTCAAGTATTGGCAGATCTATCCTAGCTAGCTTACCCCCAATTCTCACCGTTACTTGGTAGGATACGCTCTATGTAGTGGACTCCTGGATCTAACCCTTACTCCCTATCGGGTAGGGAGTATTTTCATCTTGCGGCCCTGTCCTAGTGGTTTGCCCTTTTATAGCTTAGTATATCGTGACCATCGTCGCTCCTTTACAACTATTACATTAGATATAGATATAAGTCAAGTGATATAGATATAAGTCAAGATCAACTAGCTTGGACCAAATATCTTGGTATACTTACATAGAAACTTTAAGCTCGTGGTGTGGTGTGGTGTGGTGTTATCGCTTACAATGAAAAAAGAAAGGTTAGATACGACTACTGATGAACCTAATGCCTTAAGATTTAGGAAAGAGATGCATGTAGTATGTACTCTCATGTTAAAACATGCCTTAAATCAAAGGAAAAAAAAAAACTCATTCCGCTTCTGAAAGGAAAATCTTAAATCAGGTAATATAACGTTATGCATGCCTATACAGTTTTAATAATAATAAAAAAATTGTTCCGTACTAAGATAGTATAGTAAGTTATCTATGTTACAGAAAAGATATAAGCATTAAAGTCAAATGCAATTAGGATTTGGAGTAATTAGAGTATAACAGTTGAGTCCTGTTCAACTTTTAAGAGCAATTTTGGACCCAATTGAGTGATCACTGCTAAACAATATAATGTAAGTGGTAGTTGTCTCACATGGGAAAAGTGCCACACTAGAGCTTGTGTAGTATGAAAAACAAAGCAAGTGTAGTGAACTTGAGGACAAGACTCCTTGCGTCGTTGTCAACTGTTCGGGGAGGTCGTGTCGTTATTGGTTAAGGTTGTCTTAATTTTTTGGGTGATGTTTTTTGGCTTATTTAAATAAATAAAAGAATTTGAGCTAAATATTTAAATTAGTTTTAATTATTTAAATTTTGACTTCACACTTAATTAGTTGTTGATTAGTCGTTGTTCATCCGATTTAAACTTTTCAAAACGTGCAATTACCCTCCTTGATGTTGAATGACTGTTACAACATGTTTCCACCTATAAATTGAGGCCTTTTGCGCAGAATCAAGCCATTCGGAAAAAAAATCATTTTCATGCATTCGTAAACATATATATGCATAGACGTCTAAAAGTTCTGCATATTAATTAGGATTCCTTAGTGTATAATGTTACAACAATTCTAAACCAAGAATATTCTAAATGATATACACTAAAGAATATTCCCGATACCGCAAATACTATAGTGCTCAACCAAGGGGGCGATTTTGAGCATTACAAGCTGCTTCGTGCGACTAACATTGCACTTTTGGAGGTCATTGTCATCGAAAGGCTTGAACAGTATCCAACAAATAAATCTTAAGGAGAGGATATGAAACGTTGTGGGATTAACACTGCACTATGTATTGTGGAATTTTATTCTTGTGCAACATGATTGTGTATAATTTCTGGAAAATCATTCCACGTTGTGGGAAGTCTAAACAATCTATCAGTCAAATTAAGCAACACATCACCGCAAACACAATCTCTATGTGTTATTTTCCCAATTCAATCGCATTGTTTTAGCCAAATCAAAATAATCAGATGTCGATTGACATCGTCAACTGGATAAGAGGCATACCGTTGCCAATTGGGCCGCAACCGGACTCCACCTACTGGGCATGGACACAAAGTGGGACATTTACGATTAAAAGAGCATACAACTGCTGGTCGACCGGTCCCGTGGCCAAACTAGGCCCACGCTACCTTGATCGACCCTCTGGAAAGCACGTTTCCTACCGCGCATCAAATTCTTCAGATGGCTTTGGGGCCAGAATGGTCTTGTAACCCATGAGTACCTTGCCAAGTAGGCACGTTCACTACCTGCCCCCTATGCCACTCTGATGTAGACCCTTATGCCACTCTGATGTAGAAAAACAACACAACACTTGTTCACAAACTGCCCCTTATTTGCTGACGTACGACGTTGCTCCCCCAACTTCCACCCCCACAAAATGGCACCCATATAATTCCCCACCTACTCCGCCTTCCGAACCCAACTGCCGCCTTGATTGGTGTTGGGCCATTCGGAGGGCCCAAAACGAGTTTCTCTGTCGGGGAACACCAATCTCTTCTGAGTCAATCATCCACCGAATCGCCAAAACTATGGAGGAATCCCCTCCAGCTCCGGGTCCACGCCCCCCCCCCCAAAACAAACAGGTTTACGGTCGATGGATACCACCCCCTGGAGGAATGTACGAACTCAATAGGGACGGCTCAGCCCTTCGCAATCCAGGTCCAACAGGTATTGGGGGCCTCATCCGCGACTGGAACGACAAAGTGATAGCTGCATTCTCCGAGGCAACAGGACACAGTACCAACAATGTCGCTAAACTCAGGGCCATACGACAGGGAATACTACTTGCATTGCATGTTTCCATTACCGCGCTAATTGTAGAAACTGACTCGAAAGTAACCTACTCTCTTTTGACTAGGAGGGAGGCTGATATGGCCTCGACAGAGATGTTAGCCATGCTCCGTGATGTACAGAGCTTAGGAGGAAGAGTACCAACCCTATTTTTCTCATGTACATATCGAGAGGAAAATAGGTTCACGGACGTGCTTGCGACACAAGGACGAGATCGGGAAGCAGCTGACTGCCCGGGACAACCACAATACGCGGCTGTTTGGCTTCACTGTCCACCCGGTCTGGCGAGTTTTAAGTTTTGTGATATACATTGTACATATTTTCGCAGTCCCGCAAGCCCCGACCCCGCAACCAGATGTACATTACTTGACCTCGGCCTTAGTACATAAATAAAAGTTGGTGTGTTAAAAACAAAAAATCAAATGTCAGCACGAAAGACTACTTCAACTATTCATAAAGAAGAATATGAATTTAGCACACATGCACATCGCATAATTAATGTTCTAAAAAACATAAAATACACAACGCGTAATTATTATTCATGTGTCGATCCCGAGACAAGTACAATTCAAAGTTAAGATGAACTAAATTTCACAACTCTGATGTAAATAAGAAAGATGGGACATTTTTTAACTTATATAAATAGGAAATTTCTTAGCTAACATCAATGTTAGCATCCACACCCCCATTTTATGGGCATGGGTGTGGGTCCCACAGCTCCTCAAAAGTGTTGTGGGACCCACACCCATGCCCATAAAATGGGAGTGTGGATGCTAACATTGATGTTAGCTAAGATGTTCACATACAAATAGGGGAGTCGTAGTCGTATACAGGCAGTACTGTTATATATATATTTGGATGTAACAAGCTGCAGACGTACGCAAGCAGGCTGCAGACGTATAACTTTTAGTGTTCCGATTTTACCCCTGTAAGTTCAACTAATTACTGTATTGTGTTTTGTTTTACAGTAATTAATATGTGGAGGGCCCGCACTTATTAATTGTTGAGACCAACGAATAATAAAATTTCTTAATGCTACTAGTGTTGTGGTCCTTCATAAATTGCAAGACAGTCCTTTCATTTTTTTTTTATGTTTTCCGATCTCGCCTCAAAAGTTTTACGTTTTGTGCTTACCGTCTCGCTGTAAATTGCCAAATAGTCCTTTAACTTTTTGGTTTTTCGTTTCTGTAGATTTATTATATGAAAAAACATTGAACGACTGGACACGACTTCTTGTTTATTAATAACTTTTGTCCGTAGTCTTCAAATGAATGTATCTATATAGATTGTAAACTATCGTTACAAAAAAAAAAAGAGTCGGTCAAATATTCTTTCTAAAACTTAAGAAACACATAGGTCTACACTAAATTAAAAACAGTAAGAAATATGGATCATTTTTAAATTACTAAAGACATAGGGGATATATATATATATATAATATATATAATTACAGATATGTATTAAGGCTAATTGGAAAGAACTTTCTACGGTGGTCTTATTTTCTCACCACCAAAATCTATTTCTCCTCCCACCTAGAAGTCAACGGGGGGTTTTGTTCTTCTTCAATTTAAGAGGCCTTCTCATTAGGCAATATTCGCATGCGCCACGCCATGGCTTCACCTCCGATTCAGCGAAATTGGCAGGAGTCTTTATGTGTGTTGGGTCTTCTCTTATCCCTTCCCGTATTTAATTTGGCTGCCCAAAATTCACCGCGTTTCTCAACGAATTGCCGAGAACCGGAATTTATCAATTTATGAGTGTTGTTACTATTTGTACTCGGTCTTTTGTTATATTTATATATCTTCTCTTTGGTGGGAAAGTGAGGAGCCACTCGTTGTTTCCTTCTCTTGCTGCTTCGGTTCGATTTTCTCCAAATCTTCATGTGGTACGTGTTCTTGACACAATGGTTTCATATTATGTGCGTTTGTTTTATGTGTTAAAAGCAGGGGCGGAGCCACCCAGCAGTGGCGTATCCAGGAATCGAATATGGGGGGGGCTAAAAATTTTTTTGGAGAACAATAGGAAAGAAATTAGAGGGAAAAAAAAAATCGAAATACTAAGTAGAGAAAAAAATGTTGTTTTGAACCGATTTTTTTGGAGGTTTTAGGGAAGATGAATGCGTACAAGAAATGTTTTGTATCAACTTTTAGTTTTTAACCAAAAAATTCACTAATAAATATTTACGATAACAACTACGATAACCAAACAAACATTTTTTTATCAAATATTATAGACTATGTTATAAATTTTTAGACACATTTGAATGAGATAAAAGCAAAGGAAAATCTGATATACTTTGTATATATGTTTTTACATATTTTGAAGCTAATGTTCTTTTCACAAATATGATAAAAAGGTATTCATATATTTATTTTAAACAACATTGATTCTTTGCATATTGAAGAAATATGTTAAGATATGCTTAAATTCAACACATACGAATTAATTAAGTGTAGAATAAAATTGTTTGCTATTTTTTAACACCACAAGAAATTTTTTGCAAATTAAAATAACAAATAAGTTTATTTTCTAACTAAATATAACAAAAGGGGAGTTTTTGCAATTTACTATTTGACTAAGCTTTTAAATATAAATATCATAAGATCTGCTCCTTTCTCTTTTCATCAACTCCTTTCTCTTTCCCTAATAGGCTAACACTACATATATATACACACACACACACACACATATATATATATATATATATACTTGGTTTTTTTTTTCAAAAAAAATGGGAGGGGCTACAGCCCCCCCAGCCCCTACATAGATACGCCCGTGACCCAGAGGGCTTGGGTGGGCTCCAGCCCGGGGTAGATTTTTGGGGTCGACTATAATAGGTATCTTTACAAAAAAAAAAAAGCTCCTGTAACAAATAATAAACAAACTGTGAGGTTGCTAACATAAAAATGCCTTGTCCTAGTGGCGATTCCTTTACTCTGGCATGTTGCAGAGGTGAGCTGGTCTTGAGAACCGACCGAAGCAGTTTTTATTTTTTGTATATTTTCCTTAAAATCAATATCACAAAAATAAAATCTTAATTAGTTAGTTGTTGTTTATGTTACAATTTTTTCTTGAAAAATCCAATTGACTATTAGAATCAATATTCCCTATCTGAAATCTCAATACATCACTAATTGCTTTTTCTTTTAAAATATTTTCTTAAAAAAAGCCCAAAAAACTAACAAAATCAATAAATATAAGAAAGAAAACACTTGGAAAAAAAAACCACCCTTCTTAGTCTCGAACCGATACCAAATTTTGAGATTTTTAGTAAATGTGTACTAAAGTATATTATTATATATTAAGAGTATACTAAATTTGATGTTTAAATTTATTTTCAAGTATAGTCTTGTGCATTTAAATCAAATTTATTATTTGTTGGGGGCTTTAAAGTAAGACTATTAAAATTTTAATATATATCCATTAAAGTATTTTTTTTTGTTCTAGTATAGATAAACGAATATACTAATTAAAGGAGAATCATGTATAATCCTAAGAGCCCGTGTACAAGCGTTGTTGATCAATTTTACTCTTCACAAAAATATAAAGTTTAACTTTGATAACATCTTTATTTACACTTTTTATCGTATTGTACTTAACACTAAATATTGTACACACATATATTTATATATATATGTTAATAGCAGTCCGGGGTACGAAAAAATCCTTGCTCCGCCCCTGGTTAAAAGATTGGGACATTATAGTGTGTTGTTTCTTCGTTTTTGGAAAATCGATTTGAATGCTTGTTCAGATTTCTTCCTGTGTTAAAATTCGAAGCTAGGTAACGATTTTGTTCGTGGTCTTTCTGATGGTGTGATGTGTATGTGTTATTATGAATTTAAAAATTTCTACTGAGATGTTAGTGTCGCTTATACGCCTAATTCGAGTTTGATTTAGTTTGTGGTTACATGTTTGTCACTTATAGATTTTCGGCGGGTATCTTCGCGTACATCATGGAGAACAAGTGTAAATTTCTACAGGACATCTCTGACCACACATTGATTTGGTGGATCAAGGTGAAGGTCGTCCGAGATTTAGGGGTTCTCACCTCAAAAGATGGCAAGACCTTGTACAAGAAGTTGAACTTGATGGATGAAAAGGTTCCTGTCGTCGTTTTCTTGTACAATTTATTTATGCTTTATCATATATTGGAAATGCAGATAAAGGAATTTTCTCCACTCACCTGCAAAATTTGTGTGTAGGGTACTACCATGCAGGCCTCGATTTTCGGAAAGGATATAAAGTTGTTCGAGGCTACCTTGCATCACGGTCGTTCATACTATGTGTCGCGAGGCCGATTGGAAAAAACAAAGAAGCAATTTAGAACTGGTTTTTCATCGGAGCATGAATGCCACATCGTGATACAAGATCATACTACATTTGAAGAAGTCGTGGATGGCGAGGGTAGTCAAGCGAGCATACCTCTTCAAGAGTTTAAATTTCTCCCTCTGAAGGATCTATGCACATTGACCAGTGAAGGGCAGCAAATCGGTAGATATTATTACTTTACGGTGTTTCATGTTTCAAATTTGCCCTATATGAGGTCGCATGCCTGTTATATGTCTCTAATTTGGTAGATATCATTGCCATTGTTCTTGATGTTTCGGCTGTTGAAAAGTGAAAAAGAAAGCTGGACATGGCGGAAATCTCTCTACGGGAGATAACCATGACATATTCGAGGTTGCGCCTATTTTTCTAATTCTAGCTCTTATATTCTTAGGTTGGATTTCATTGTCCTTTCATATCATTGTGTGTGTGCAGCCTTTGTCCCATTGTGCTTTCGGCATGGGGCCGCTTTTATCTCGGATGAATGTGCAAGGCTATGTGACTTATTGCCATCGATGCCTATCATAATGGCGACGAATCTTCGTCTAAAGACTATTTATGGTACCTTCCGTCTTTCTTTGCAAATCATAATGCACATTCATTTGATCGCCTTTTACCGTACCGATGTTTGATTTTGCAGGCAGAAACCGGTTGTCTACAAGTGCAACAATAGACATATTGATAAACCCTCAAAGGCCCGAGGTCGCGGAATTGGAAACATGGTATTATCGTGAGCGTCATTGTATAGTAGGTCTTTTTCAGTAGGAATGGCATGATGTCTTTTGGGGGTTATCCTACCAAAGGTTTCAGAATATGTATTGTCACATGAAGTGCGCTAATAAGAGCTCGTTGGAGCGGCTATCTGAGGAACAGGTTGTTGTCGCCTCGGTGGAACATGTTGTCACTGTTGAATATCTCAAACATTCAACAGACTTGGTACATATTTTTTCCCTTCAAAGAAAATTGGTTGAATGCTTAAGGTTCGATGGGGATTAACGTATGTTTTCATATGAAGGTTACACTTTTCAGTGTCAAAGCCGCCGTGGTTAATGTTTGGCCAAAACGGCAGTCATGGTATATGGCATGCAACAACTGCTGGTGCACGACCAAAAAAAATCATAAAACTGTTTTCTCATGCAATCTATGTCATAAAGATAATGCTATATCTGAACCTTGGTTTGCATTTTTGGTCCTACCCGCTATTTTTAGTCGGTTATAAAGCTCGGTTAAAAAGGCTGCTTACAGATATATTTCGCTTGCAGTTCACGTCTGACGGTAGAAATTGGTGATTCAACCGGATCCGTAGCGGTGATTCTCTTTGGCAAGATCATAAGGGTCAAAGAGTTTTTGTCCCTAGAATCCCCATGCGCCCATCAGACAACGAAAAGTTTCCTTATCCTTTCGTGAGGAGACAATTTTCTGTGCACCTTTGTTTTGCAATGACCATCAATAAAGCACAAGGTCAAACTATGGAAAAGGTCGGTATTTATTTACCGCAACCTGTTTTTTCTCACGGTCAACTCTATGTCGCATTATCAAGAGCCAAAAGACCCGGGGATATCAAGATTCTCATCAAGCCATCAGATAATTTAGAGGCAAATACATGTACCAGAAACGTTGTATATAGAGAATTGCTCAACATGGTGCACAGACCAAATACATTTGCCCGAAACAGAAGAAGGTAAAATAAATTTGTACCTATTATAATATGTACTCCATGTTTACATTTAAATACAATATTCGTTGTTGATGCCATCAGCGTTATTTAACCACTTCGGGGAGTGAGACAATTTATCAGCTCATTGTCTGTAGACTACATATTTTAGCTGAGAGATTTCTTGTTTTATATCCAATAACTTATTACTATTTCGGTAAGTTTGTTTTGCAAAGTAAATGATACTCTTTACAGACCTCTCCTCTTTCATTGTAAATAAAATTTAGCTGCCTCCTGATTATCAAATATTTTCACGATTTATCTCCACCAAAGTTTTACTCCTAATCTAACAGATTCGTATAATTGCAGAACTCATAGATCTAGACTCCACGGATGAACAATAACACACATACTGGAAAAGCAGTTGACTGAGTCGTTCATAAGAATACTGTCCCCATTCCTCGAGTAATCACTATGGGGCGTTTATTTGGAACTATGACAGTACATTGTTGCTAATTGTCTGGTATTAGGGTACTAATAAATAACTCAAGGTTGGTTTTTAAAGTTACTTAGATTTGCTGCAAAACACTAAGGAAATTGTACTTGGGGAGTCATGTAATCCGGATTAACAAACAAATGTCATTATGTAAATATATGTTCCTGCTATTAATAGGCTGCAAATGTTTGTACAAATCGTAACCAGAGATATAGGATCATGGGTCACTTGTTCATTTATGTACCATTGTTATACATGAAGCGTGGGTATCCATCAAAGTTTTACGCAAACGAGCATTTATTCTGTGCGCACGTTGCAAAAATGTTTAGTGAATTGATCATTTGCAATCTTGTGCAGCAGTGGCCATTAATTCCAATTAGGATAAAGTCATCAGCAGTCATTTCCATCACTAGCCCTTTCTGACGGTATGTGTTTTGAGTATAGTAATTATCCGAACTTGGGACTAATTAGAACTAACGTCGAGACAATAATTGATCCCTCTTTTTTTAATAATTTTCTAATATTCAATCTCCTAAAGATTTACATCCATTTTTTTACCAATTTTTTATATGATTAATCTGTCAGATTTGTCAATAAATTTCATGAAATTTATGTTTTCAACAAATTGGGAAAGAAATGAACCACAATCCTTTTGTGATGAACTCTTGTATACCATGTATAAGCAGTCTTTTTTTTTCTTTACGGGCGCATGAATAAACTGGTAGAAACTGAACCAACAACTTATTTCCTTTGTAATATAGTTATCAAAATGAATGTCTACATTGTCCTGCATATTTCCCTAATTTCTATGTATATTCTCGAGCATTCTGATGTTCATCATTATCTCTGGCCGCAACTGTATAATATTACCTTATAAGTAGCAACTAAGCTTTTTAATATACATACTTACAAATTTTGACATGGTGCAGAAAAAGCTCAGCTTGTTTGTGGAACTTGCCAGAAATCACTTCTGTATCCACTAGGAGCAAAAAGGATTCAGTGTCCGAGTTGTCAGGAAGCCAATTTTGTCCTAGAAGATTATGTTACAGTATCTTCACATATTTATCTATTAAGTGCCAGCTTCAAATAAGTAGCAGCATAATTGTTGGTCATGTTTTGTACCTAAATTTATCATAGACTTAAACTGTAATAAATTATGACTGAGTTTTGTAAGCTGAACTTAGATTCTGTATAGAATAGCTTATGAATTTGGACATCACCTTTCCTTTTGCAGTAAATGAAATTGGCCGACTTAAATGTGGAGGTTGTTCGATGTTACTCATGTATCCTTATGGTGCACCAGAATTTCCACTTCTGGCCTCTTAAGTTGGTGAATCGGCTACTCAGTTTATTAAAATAACTATGGTAGATTTTTTTATTTCTAGACATTCCTTTGTACATATTGATAGACATATAGGTAGAAAAAAACATGTATCTATGAAGTATAATCACCAATTGCTTCACATTTAATAAATTTTAACTCCGCACGGGCATGTTTCCCTAGTATATATATATATATATATATATGTGTGTGTGTGTAATCAGTTAACTGCGTTCTTCGCCAGGTTTGTGAACAATAGTCCTGACAATACACGGAGGAGTCAAATGCAATAGTCCAAATGTTACGTGACCGCAAAAGAATTAGTTGATTGGGTCACGGAGCAAATCACGCGCCCCTTGATCATTTGATTTAATGAAATACGCGTTACATATACAGATATACTTAACAAATATTTTGCTCGCATATTTCTAAGTGGGTTATAACTTATAACTTACCATAACCTCTATATATTGGAACGACTATTTTTCGTGGGGAAAGTTGGCATAGAAGTGCCCAAGAAGTTTAGCAGATGCAATTTTCTAGGATATATGAAAATTTGCAATGTGTCATAAACGGACCAATAAATCGATTAGCGCCAGTTGCATGCCGAATTAGAAAAAATCGTAGTTTTGTGTTGGAATAAGCAAACAAAATCTCACATAAAGAAAGTATTATATTGATTATCATGTGTAATGAACCAAATCTCAACAGAACTGTTAAGCCAAACAAAAGTAAACAATTTCATACTTACGACGAATATATTCTAAACAACTACGTAAATTTTCAAAGTTTTTGTCACGTCTACTAATGTGATTCCTCGCTTTGACAACTCAAGGAGAATCACCTCAATAAATGGCTCTTCCAATCTCATCAGTGGTATGCTAGAGCATAAAGACGGTTATGGAGCTACGAACTTGGGATAAAAGTGAAACGCGTGGTGGCGAGCACACTTCAAAAAAATCCTACTCCAACAGACTAGCAAATTAGATGTGGAAAGGATGCACACTTGATATATAGCAGATTGTTGTTTTTTTTTTTTTGATATAAAAAAAGGCTTCATTCAGGGGCTGAAGCCAGGATTTTCGAGGAGGGGGGGGGGGGGGGGGGGGGGGCAATATTACGCTTAAAAATTGTATGAGATAATAATTGATAATAAAAATAATAATTTTCTCTTGAGATAAAGGCATATTCTAGTGAATAAGATAGCTCTAAATTTTAAAATATAATATACACGTCGATGAAACGACTCAAACTCTTTAAAATCATTCTTTTACCATCATAAAAAGGTTTTTTTTTCTTTTCTAAATAATACATTAAGCTATCATGAGACTCAGGTTTTTCACTACTTTAATTATAATTAATTTTTTCATACTCATCAAACTTCATATAAAAACTTTATTAATAAAATCGATACAATTCTATCTAAATTATATACAGTTTAAAAGAGTCATTTTATAAATTATTTTTATAGATTACCCATATTACTTTGTGCAAAATAAAGGATATGAAAAGCATACTTTAACTAAAATAATGCAATTCTAAATGTAATAGAGCTCATGATACTTATTTGTATGAAGAAAAATGATACATCATTTTCAAGAATTGAACAAAAACTAGCTATTTGGCATAAATGTGGTTCTTTTTTTAGATAAGTAATTTAGGTATGATTAAATTTTGTGATCAATTAAATAAATGTGTCAAATTAAGGTGTATGTTTATAGTACTTTTCATCTACTAGGCTTTATACTTAATAGAGATTCTTACCAAATAATATATAAATGGGCCTTCTTATAATATAACAATTGTATAGGAAACTAATAGAATAAGTGGGCCGTTGAATCAAATTCTTTGGCAGGGGGGCAAAACAAGTTGTATGGAGAGTAACTAAAAATTTTATATTAAAAGTTTACTACTAATCTAGTAATAGGAGAAAGTTGGGGGGTGCAGGCACCCCCACATGCACTCCCGTGGCTCTGCCACTGGCTTCATTAGCAATACGAAGGATCCACCAACGGGAAACCTCCGTCACAAAAAAATGTTTACAGGAATATCAAAATAAGGAACAATCCCCTGCCAAGATTGTTCCCACGCCCACATAGAGTGATGGTGGGCTGCAAAATTACAATGAAGGGGAATAAAACGAAAGCGCCATTTAGGCCAACCGTTCCAAATTTTCTAATTCTAACAATAAGCGGTTCAACGCTCCAATGTTTACCAATTCTAACAATAAGCGGATCATACGGATAAGCACTTGAGCATCAGTTTCGAAAATATCTTTATCGATTCTTCAGTCGTGCGCAATGTTTACCGCTTCCAAGAGTGCTATAGCTTCTACCATAGTTGAGTTAAGGCAATCCACGGTTTAGTGAAGCATAGCGTCACCGATCCATTTTCATTTCTAGCCACTACTCCCGCTGCCACGCGGTCTTCTTTAAATGCTGCATCTGAGTTAAATTTTGTCCAGCATTGGGGGGCGTCCTCTTCTTTGTACAACGATCTGCATCTCCTTGGAGGAAGTCAGCCACCCTTTTGGTGATGATCAACAATGTATTCTTTGGATTGAGATGGCCAATGTTGTGGACAACTTGGTTCCTTTGGTGCCAAATAAATTCCATAGCAACAGCTGCAAATGTAAGGAACTCGAGCTGATCAATATCCTTCAGAATTTTCTCCTTCCTACATGAGAAAAAAAAAAAGAAAAACCAATCAATCAAAGAAAAGTGAGCAATAGGTTCGATTCTCATATTCCATTTCGACCCAAACTAGATCATAGATGCAAATTTACAATTAAGAAAAATGTGAACCAGAGACTCGAGACCATTGTTACAAAGAGGGCACAACTTATCCTCAATAAAAAAAACGAGAACCAAGCACATCACGGGATGGCAGCGCGTTTGCCAAACATTTCCAAAGAAACACTTTCAGGCGATAATGAATATTCGCTGCCGAAATCAGTTTCCAAATCGGACATGTATCATCAAGAATGTGTGGTTTAATGATCTCACGATACGCATTTTTTGTGGAGAATTTCCCCGACGCAGAGGGAGTCCACACAAGTTTGTTAACCTCCGGAGAATTAGAAATATGGATCTTAATGATCTCTCTCGCTAAATCCGAACCAAAGCAAAGATCAACAATCTCATAATTCCAGCTACATGTAATCGGGCAAATGAGGTTCTGGACTTTGTCCACCATTGTCATGCTATTTTCTGTTCTCATATCAGATGGCGAGGAGAAACCTTCAATAGATGGAATCCACGAATCCATCCAAATGTCCACGTCAGATTCAGTTGAAACTCTAAAACATGCTCTCCTTTTAATTAGCTCCATGCTCTTGAAGATATCCCTCGCAATCCAGGATATGTTACTCTTCGGGGTATCCATGGACAAGAATTTCTTACTCCCCACATACTTAGATCGTATGAGGTACACCCAAGCTTTCCTTTCATTTGCAGCCACACTCCAAGCAAGTTTATACACAAGCGCTCTATTGTGGTCTTTGGCCCTTCGAAAACCAAGGCCACCGAATGCCTTCGGACGACAAATAAAGTCCCAACTATTCAGTGCCAAAATATTGTTATTTTTATTTCCCCCAGAAGAAATGGAGCATAACACTGTCAATTTTATCACAAGTGGTTCTCAGAAGAAAGAAGTTATCCATATAATAGGTAGGAGCCGATTGCATAATTGATCCGATAAAAGTACTTCTGCCGCTTGCGATAGCGTGCTTCCTTTCCATCCACTAAGGCGAGGGTTAAGCTTTTCAAGAATCATATCAGATGCTTCTTTTCTCCTTTTCGGCTTGCAAAAAGGAATACCCAGATGTTACTCTTGATGACAGCATTCATGAACCCCAAGTAGATTCAGCAAATTTATCTTAGAAGACGAGGAAGTATTTTTGCTGAAATGAACAAATGACTTGTTCCTACTGATAACTTGACTTCCTAGCTTTGAAACTTATCAAGACACCTATTAATAGCGTTAACGTCCTCCTCCTCGGCCCTGCAAAAAAAGGCCAGATCGTCAGCATACATAACATGGGAAATAATAGGACTATTCATGGATACTTTAATGCCTTTGAAGTTTAAGGCAGATTCCTCTTTAGCAATGAGACAAGAGAGCAACTCAGAGTAAGGGATGAAGAGATAAGGCGACAAGAGATCCTCTTGACGGATACCGCGGGAAGGTTTGAACCACTTCCCCAGTTGACCATTAACAATGATAGAGAAAGAACCACTTGTTACACAAAGCATAATCTAATCCATAAATTTATCACAAAATCCCAAATTACAAAGAATACAGTGAAGCAAGGGACATTCGACACGATCATAAGCCTCAGCTAAGTCAACTTTAAAAACCATAAATCCTTTCTTCCCTTTTTTACAATTCAAATAATGCATGACTTCGTGGGTAATGATGTTGTTATCATGAATGTGCCTACCTTCCACGAAAGCAGACTGTAAAGGGCTGATAATCCTAGCAAGGATAGACTTGATCTGGTTAGCCAAAATTTTAGTGATAACCTTATAAATAATGTTACACAAACTGATAGGACGAAACTTTTCCATAGTACAAGCATTAGTGTCTTTCGGAATAAGAGCTATATAAGTCCTATTGTAATCATCAGGCAATGTATGGTTAGAAAAAAAAGTACGGCCAACCACACACATATCCTTGCCGACAATATCCCAAAAATGCTTAAAGTAAAGGGGCGAAAAACCGCCTGGACCAGGACTTTAGTTATCGTTCATACCACAAAAGACTTTTTTAATTTCCATCGGGGAAGGAATATTGCACAAATCAGCATTCAAATCACAAGAAATACTTGGTTCGAATAGTCCATCAAGGTTCTCGGGAAACGGCAAAGAAGAATCCTCGTAATCAGATTCAAACAAGTTCACAAAAAAATTGAGGAATTCCTTACTAATGCTTTCCCTGTCCGTGATTTTGTCTCTCGCCTCGGTTTTAAGGAAGTGAATATGATTTACCTTAGATCAGATAACTGATGAGAGATGAAAAAATCGAGTGTTATCATCACCATCTCTAAGTGAATTCTCCTTCGCTTTTTGTTTCCACTTAACCTCAACCATTTTTCTTAAAACATCCAACTCCTTTTGAAGTTGCTCCTCCTCGGAACAGGCCTCCTCACTTCGGAATTGACCTTGCAATGCATCAATCCTTTTCAATATATCATTAGATCTGTTAGTACAATCACCAAAAACATTTTTATTCCAAGCACAAAGAGCTTTACGGGTAGATATCACTTTGTATTGAGAAGACGCTCTAACAGGGACCTGCCAAGCAT
Source organism: Linaria vulgaris (assembly GCA_948329865.1). Lineage (NCBI taxonomy): Eukaryota > Viridiplantae > Streptophyta > Magnoliopsida > Lamiales > Plantaginaceae > Linaria > Linaria vulgaris. Next base: position 94,890,040 of record OX415254.1, read on the forward strand.
TAACAACCACACTTCTACAAGACTCATCTAAGGTCCACATATTTTCAAGTCTAAAGGGTCTACGAGATTTGAAACCACTAAAATCCAAAACTAAAAGTAAAAGACAATGGTCTGATCTCACAGCGGATAAATGGAAGACCGTGGCTCTCGGAAAAATTAGGCACCAAGAGTTGTTGGCGAGTACGCTGTCAAGAGGTTCTCGGATATTGGCAAACCCTGTCAAGACGTTCTCGAATATTTGCAAACCCGGTCCTCTTGTTGCTCCAAGTAAACGAATTCCCACGAAACCAAGATCAATTAATTTAAGCTCATCAATATCGTTGGCCAGGCAATGACGAGAGGAGCTAGCAAAAGATTTGCCCCCCCCCCCCCCCCCCCCCCCAATTTCTCTGATTGATTGACAATATCATTAAAATCCCCAAACATCATCCAATGCTCCTCACCTGCTAGGCAAAGACTCCTAATAATGCGCCAAAAATCTGCCTTAAGAGACGGAATACAAGGACTGTAAATACCGGTTACCCCCAGCCATAAGAAAGTAAAGGCACATTAACATAAGCGTGAATAATCCATCTATTGGACCAAGTAATATTAACATCAACAAAAGAGTTCCAAGCAACACACAAACCACCCGATAGACCAACAACGTCTACAAAGTAGAAATTAACGAGATTGCATTTAATTAGAACACGAGTAATACGAGAATAATCCGAGAGTTTATTTTCACTAAGAATTTTTATCTAATAGGAGAGCTTTAAGAGCTCTCACTGCCTTGGGTTTTGACAACCCGCGACAGTTCCACGACAAACAATTTAAGTTACTCATTCCTTTATCCCCAGGGGCCGTGGAGTCTTCAGTGGTTGGAGCATAAAAAATTTAATCAATTTGGACTGAACTCGAAGTCGCCGAGCTATGCGTTGGATTGATTTGTCGAAATTGTGTGATGATAATAGTCCTCTCAATGAGGATTCCACCAGGAGAGGGTGGATTCAAAGTTGCCGCTTCATGGTGGAGCAAATCAGCTCTTTTGTCAGCTCTTTTTCGACCATGTAGTGTGCGTTTGTTCTATATTGGAAAGAGCAACCATAGTGTTTGATTAGTGAAAATGACTAATGGAACTAACACCTTAATTTCTTAGATCAAGATATGGTTCAAGTACTTAATTGTATTCCTACATTTGGGCAAACACTCTTATCTTTTGGATATAACATAATTCAAATCAACACTTCATGAATTTTACTATGAAGCACTACTACATTCGGTTGGGTACTAGGAATTGGTCCAAAGTCATTATTGAATTAAAACGGCCAGCTTTCTAGATTCATGAAATAACTATTCAACCCTTTTACATTTCTTTTAGGTCAGAACTCAACACAAATCGTTTATTAATCAACCCACAAATCACATTTTATTTCAGCTACACTGACATTACTTAAATCACAAATCTGAACAGAATCTTACCTCAACATTACATTCATAAACATTACCATCCAAAACAACGCTAAAACTAAACAAATTAATGACTTTTCTGTAAATGAATCCTTGGCCAATGAAATCTGGGAGTTCATGGAACCAAACCTATTATTTGAGCTGTGAACGTGACCATAATTCCGCGAATGATCAACCCAACTTTGATTAGGAACTTGACTCTGCCCTCCTCTTGAATCGTTAAAGCGCACAGAACCCATGTTGGAGGAAGAAAACTTGACAGAGTTGTTCTGTGAATAACGGCCGTTCAAAGAATTATTTTCTCTTGGAGTACTGTTCAGGGGCAACTGACTCGGAAAAACTTCAGTAGAAAGCAAAGAATTTGGCTGCAATTTGGACGACTCAACAATACGCGGATCCAACAAATTGGAGGAACCAGTGACTCCAGTATTAAATGATTCGGAGTTGAAGGAACCCATGTTATGATTAGCCTCATTCCCATATCCTCCACCACTCAGTGTTTGCTGAGTACGGAACATCATTGGATTATTCTGGATGTCGTTTAATAAGTTATTTGGGCTACCGATGAACCCCGTGCCAGCTCCTAGAAGTCTTGAATCGTTCATTCCGTTGAAATTGCACTTATTCTGCTGTAACTGATCCAGTTCAAGTGATGATGGAATTCCTTGAAACAAACTTGGATTTTGCCCCCCGTGTGAAAGTACCGGGTGGATATTTCCAAGACCCATGATGGGGTTATGAGTCGGTTGGAGTAGTGAAGGTGGAGCAAGATTACGAAGGTTTAAATTAGAAGGGCTGTTTAGTCTACCAAGCATGCCATTAGTGCTACAAGGTGAGACCGCTGTATTTGCGAGTCTTCCAGTTCCAGCCAAAGATCGAAGATCACCAAGCCCATCCAAAGAACCCATACGCATTAAAGGAGAATCCTTAATTCCTGGAGCAGCTACCATGTTTGCTTGCTGGGTGGCAACTGAACTAATTTTTTTCAGGTAAAGCCGGTACTTCTGCAACAATCAAAATATGCAAACCATTACTTCAGAGAATCATGAAAATTTAGGACTACTGGAATCTTTTAGATGGATTTTCTTTCAATAGAACAAACTAATAACCGTCTTTGGCCCAAAAAATATAAAAAGCTGTGACCAAAAAAAAAAAACAGTGACGAAAAAGGCTTGAACTTTCAGACTAAAGCACGGAGATCAACTCTCGAGATAATTTTTCCGTTTGCCACACAAGTTCATAATTTGCTGAAGAAAAGTAACAAACATTCAACTGCCTAAAATCCTGAAAATACCAATGATATTCTACTAATACTGTGGCCTACGATGCTCATTACCAATAGTATAAACCGAAACAAACAAGCTGGGGAAATTAAGTACCTGGAGATGGGTTGCCACGTTTTCCGGTGTAAGCCCTTCAACATTCATCAGGTCAAGAATCCTTTTAGGAACAGCCTCTGCAGTGAAACAAAACAATGAAACAACAAAAACCAGAAGGGTGTCCTGGTTAGATGAGAAAAACATGCAGAAGCACATAAGGTTCGAGGAACTGACTTTCAATCCCCAGCTGGTTCACGGCTGAAACAAACTTCCTATGTAGCTCTACTGACCAAACAACTCGAGGTTCCTTCTGTGTCCCTGGGTCCTCATTGTCATCTCCATTATCTTCACTCTCGTCTTCCTTATCTTTCCTCTTCCTATTGAATCTCCCACTCTGATCTGCATTGCCTGCCATTGGAGACCCCTTAACTTCTCCACTTGCATCGTGAGCTTTGACTCGGTCATTGGAACTAGTCTGCTTCCTTGAGTCAAATTTCTTTCTCCTGATCACATGCTGCCATATATTCCTCAGCTCTTCAATCCGAACAGGTTTGACCAAATAATCACAAGCATCATGAGTAACGCCTTTCAGTACAAGCTTGGGATCACCATTTGCTGACAGCACTGGGACAAGAAAGCATCAAAAAGAAATTCCAAGGTGAATACGGCTACTTAGAGGATTAAACTGCATCGGAAAAAAAACCAAGAAGAGAAACAAAAGGAAGGGAACATACTTATAACAGGCAGGTCCATTTCAAGACCAACATATTCGAGAAGCTTAAAACCATCCATCTCCGGCATATGAACATCACTGATCACAAGGTCAAATCTGTCTTTGTTTTCCCTCAACATCTGCAATGCCACAATCGCCTGGCTCGTCGTAGTAACTGTCAAAATCAAGTTGAAAGAAAAATTAAGTTATCATAAAGAATCTATACATGACCTCAAGGCATTTGAAACTGCACATCAAATTCTTAGACTAGTTAATACTACATTCTTCCACTGAAAGTAACACTCCAAAAACAGTACTGACCACATGAACACGGGAACTATCGAAAACAAGTTACATTTCGAAATCCTAAAACCATTTCCGTGAAAATCAAATTTGTAAATTCAAAATGGGGGCTAATATGGATTTCCAAGATGCAAAGGTTCAATTTTTATGGTCCAAAATTTAGCAAATAAACATAAAACAGAGAATTTCCAAAAATCACAGTAAAACAAAATACAACACAGAAATGAATTGGAGTGGTTCATTAGTTGAGAACCAAAAACAGAGTAAAAAATAGAACTTCCCAAATGTTGAATGGACGACGAAGTCGAGAAATTGGATCTACAAACCCTTAAATGTAAAACACAAAAACTACAACATTAATCGATTGAGTAACTTCAAGAGTGTAAACTGAACACTACAAGTACCAAATTTGAAGATCCAAGATTAACAGAACACACACAACACTTCAAAAATAGAATCTTTAAAACATTGGAAATGCATTTCACAACAATTAGTATCTACACTACATTCAAACCAAAACAAAAACTAATGAAACAGAACAAAATTACCATGATACTGGCATTTCTTAAGCAAAGTCTCCAACAACTGCAAACAAGTGAGGTCATCATCAACAGCAAGAACACGCAGCCCCACCGCAAAATTCTCGAAATTCTCACGGTCACCCCTATTATCCTCCACAGTCATCTTTTTAACCCACAAAGTCTTGAATTACAACAGAAACATAGTATATATCTTCAAGATCACTTTTTTAAACACTTGTCAAAAAACCCAGATGGAAAAAAGTCTTCTTTTTGAATATATATCGCAAATTGTCAAAAGGGATTGCAAATGAAGGATTTTCACCAAAACACTGTAACTGTACTTTTTGCCATAACAAAAAAAAAAAAAAAAAGTGCATTTTTATAGGATAGGTGTAACTGACTTTTAAATTCAAATTTGCCATCATTCCTAAGGAAAGGAAAATAATTTCTATTTGGAAACTCCTTCAATCTCCGTATCTTTGCAATAAGTTAGAGCTTGAATGCTGTTGATATACTAAATTTCCTTTTTATGGATTTCGTGTTAATTTTGAAGAAGGAAATTTATGCTACCATCCAATGAGGTGGTGACTGGTGAGCGCTTTCTAATTTGGAAAATATATTTGTGTTAAGTTAATTGGTGTTTAGTGCCTAATCTTAATTTGTTTACATATTCTTCATGATTAAATTGCTATTTATGCTTATTTTGGTCTTATTTCGTTGGGTTACAATACACCAAAATATTCGTTACAGTGGACCTACTATAGGCTATCAAACGACTTCTTATATTACAAGGAATGCTTTGTCCGAAACACCTTACACAAGTAAACTAAGCAAAATGACTAAAATAGCCCTGAACAACATACTGTCGAATGGTGACGGTTCAATGGTCCTTACATGGTCGAATTTGGGAACGATCGAACACGGACGGTTCAATACTCCAAGTCTTGAATCGGAAAAACAATCGAATCTGGATGGTTCAATTCTCCTGAGCCTCGAATATGAGAAACTATCGAACGACCACTGTTCGATGCTAGGAACTCTCGAGCTAGACCGGCTCGATTGATAACTATCGAATCACATATCAGTCGAACGTCGAAAATTAGATTGTTAGTATGGTTGGTAGGTAGTAATGAATGTGTGCGTTAATATCGGGAAACGGGGTATTTATAGACCCCGTCCCGTGGTACCCATATCGAGTGCGGACCATAACAGTTCAACGGGACTCGGTTCGACAGTCAGCCTAAACCACTTTTGGGTCTCCTAAAATAACCCCATCAATGCTATTATGCTAATGTTTTCGAAGATTCAGTGCGGCATCAAAGGAATCTTTTAATACTCACATTTATTGGTAACTCAAGGAGAATCACCTGGAAATGTGACTCCCCCAATTCTAAATGGCATGTTAGAACATGAAGGCGGTTATGGAGCTACGAGCTCGTCGGGATAAAAGTGAAACAGGTAGTGGCTCGCAAGTTTTCGTGAGTGCACTTAAAAAAAAAAGCCAGCTTCAAGAGATTAGCCGATAGATTTGGAAGCTAAGGATGCACACAGGGGCGGAGCCAGGTGGGGGCTCACCTAGGCTCCAGCCCAGGTCAACTATTTGGCTATTTGTAACTCAAGTACTTGTATTATGTTTTTATAATTTGTATTGCCCCATATAATAGTTTATTTCTTATCAGCCAACTTTAACTAGTTTTTATACAATTAAACCCAAAATATCTACTATTTTTTGACCCAAATAAATAAAATTTCCCAACTATTTATATTAGAACATACAGATCCAACATTTCACATTTTAGATTGGATTAATTTTAGTTTATTTGTAAAATTAATTAGCTTGTTATATAAACTTTGTAACATTGCTCTAACATATCTTATAACTATAGAGTACATATATTTAATTTAAGAGGAGTGGTAATATGTATCTTTTTTACTAGAATATATTATATTTAATTTGTATATTGTTTATGGATTTGTAGAAAATGCATGTAAGTTTTTAGAGAAAAATTAAGAAGGAAAAAAAATTTCAATCGAGGTAGCTCTAACATGATATGTCTATTATTTCTTAGCCCGGGTCAATATATTTTTCTGGCTCCGCCCCTGGATGCACACTTGGTAGAGGTTGCTGTTAGATTTTAGAATATGAAGTGTACGTTTTGTGCTATGTTAAAAAAAGGAACCATCCACAAATCAAGTGTTACTTTAGTGAAAATTACGAATGGAACTAACACCTCAATTTCTTAAATCAAGATATGGTGCAAATCCGTAAATGTATTTCACTATTTTCCTTACTTTTTGCTCGTTCCAAATCGATATAACTATAATTCAAATCAATGAACTAACGTCCAAACACAAAACTCCACGAGTTAGCAGCCCACTTCATAAATTTTACTATAAAGCACTACCACTTCACTCGGTTGGGTACATGGAATTGGTCCTAAATCATTATTGAATTACAACGGCCGGCTTTCTAGATTGATGCATGCAATAACTATTCAACCCTTCTTACATTTTTTTAGGTCAGAACTATTATTCAACCCACAAATCATGTACAATTGATTCACTCATGGAATTTTCTTGTTTGTCTAATTCAGCTACACTGACATTACTTAAATCACAAATCTGACCAGAATCTAACCTCAACATTACATTCATAAACATTACCATCCAAAACAACTTAAAGACTGATTCTCAAAAAAAAAACAACTTAAAGACAAAACAAACTAATTATGACTTTTCTCTCTAAATTAAACCTCCCAATATCTCCTTATATATAACTCCATAACCAGAGCTTTCAATATCAAATCATCAAACAATAATCAATCAATGGCAGCAACATATCCAAAATCCCTCACATTTTGCACCTCACTAATATTATTACCATTACTAATCATGAACATCTCCTTATCCTCTGTATTTGCCTCTCATTCACACAACGATCAAACTATCAAAGGTGCTTACTTTCCTTCATGGGCTCAAAATTTCACCCCATCCTCCATCAACACAAGGCTCTTCACACACGTATACTACGCGTTCCTCACGCCAAACAACGTCACTTTCAAATTCGACATCGACCAAACACAAGCCTTGGTTCTTACCAACTTCACATCAACCTTAAAAACCAAGAAACCGCCAGTGAAAACGCTTTTCTCCATAGGCGGAGCCTCGGAGGGCCCCGCCCTATTCTCCCGCATGGCCTCGACTTCGTACTCGAGGTCAAAATTCATCTCCTCCAGCATAGAAACCGCAAGAAAACACGGGTTCGATGGAATCGACCTCGACTGGGAATTCCCTGAAACACCAGTCGACATGGAAAACTTGGGCCTTTTGTTAAACGAGTGGCGCTCCGAGGTGGAAAAAGACGCGATTAAGTGCAAACAACCACCACTACTTATCACAGCGGCGGTGTACTACTCCGCGGACAATTTCCTCTTCGGTGTTGACCGGTCTTATCCGGCGGCCTCCATTAGTAAAAACCTGGATTGGATCAACGTGATGGCGTACGATTACCACGGTGCATGGGACCTCACCAGAACGGGTGCACAAGCTGCATTGTTCGACCCGAATAGTAATGTGAGTACCGAATACGGGTTGAGTAGGTGGATCCGGGCAGGAGTACCCAAGAGCAAACTGATCATGGGATTGCCGTTGTACGGGCGGACGTGGAAGTTGAGGGATGTTAAGTCGTATGGGATTGGCGCGGCGGCGGTGGATGTGGGTCCGGGTCCGGATCGGACAGGCGTGTTGACGTATGGTGAGATTGTGAGGTTTAATAGGGAGTTTAAGGCGAAGGTAACGTTTGATTATGTTACGGTGTCGGCTTATTCTGTGGCGGGGAGTTCGTGGGTTGGGTACGATGATGTTAGAACGGTGGCGGTTAAAGTTCGTTATGCGAAGGCGTTGGGGATTCGCGGGTACTTCTTTTGGGCTGTTAATGGTGATTACAAGTGGAAAATCTCGAAAACAGGTACGTACTATTCTTTCGGTAAAGTAGATAGATGGACACGTTTCTATTTTGGACTACAGAGATATGGAAAATGATAGTATATTTCATGTCTGTTATATATCGAAAAGATCTCGAAATACACGTACCTAATATTTAGTATCTAATATTTAGCTGACCGAAACAATTGTGAGTTTTCTAATTTGTTTCTGGAGTAATTGACTTAGCAAAATGGGCTTTTTCTGTTTTGCAGCTTTGAAAAATTGGTCGCTTTGATTTGAGAGGAAGAAGGAAGATAATTTGTGCATGGTGAGCTCAAACTATATATGACGATTGACGAGTAGTCGGAAGCTAGAGCTACTTTTGATTCATGAGGAGATTATTCAAAGTAGTTTGGCTTTTCTTTATGTTTTCTCTTTTTTCTTGTATGGTTTTCTTTTCAATGTTAATTTTCTTGTTCCTATTCTTGAATTTTATGTAGTTCATGTGTAAGATCAGGATTAGTCATCCGCATTTGATTGTAAAAATAAGAAATAATGTCATCATGTTTGGTTTAATTATAAAAAGCCACCCTGGTTGAATAATTTATATAGGCATACAATTAGATAAAAAAAAAAAGATTGTTGGTAATAATAGCATGTAAGTGTTACAAAATACAAAGTGACCGGCCTTTTATGTCCAGTGTGAACCTGAGCAAAGAATGGATAGTGAAACTCCCAACAAATACATATTAGATAATATAGAGTAGAGGATCTTTGAATGAGTACTATATCATCAGCAATCATCACTGTCCCATGCCAGGGAAGCTGCAATTAAAAAACAAAAATTAACCATTAACTCAATAATCACATGTCAAATGATCAAGAAAGAAAGGCATCCAATACCTCTGTCTAAACTTTGATTTATCAAAATAATCTATAAATACCTGCTCTAGCAAGATCCCAGTTGCTGTCAAAGCCAAGTGCCCAGAAGAAATATCCTCCAAGGCCCTGAGCCTTTGCATAGTTGACCTTGTACTGAACTGAAGTAACATCATCATATCCAATCCAACTAGTCCCCGCATACGAGTATGTTGACACCGTTGTGTTATCGAAAACAACTGTTGCGTTGTTATCTGTATTGTATTGCTGTATAGCTGAATATATCATCACGCCTCCATCAGGACCTGTTCCTACAGCCGGAGCCCCGATTCCGTTCTGTTTTGGATCCTTCAATTGCCATGTTCTCCCATAAACAGGCATTCCCATGACTATTTTCGTCGATGGCATTTGATCTCCCTTCCACGACGAAATCCCGTAGCTTGTACTAATGTTGCTAGTTTTGTCGTAAAGCGCTGCATGGGCCCCGGTGGTTGAAGGGTCCCAACCACCGTGATAATCGTAGCACATTGGGCTAACAAAATCCACGTAGTTAGTGATTGCCTCGCCAGGATAAGACCGCTGCATGCCTCCAATTACAGGGAAGTTGGAAGCAAAATAAACAGCAGAGGATACGAGCAAGTTGAGTGATTGGGCGTTGATGGCAGCACGCCATTCTTTGTAAAGCAAAGCGAGGTTCGACATGTCTTGTGCATTGTTGGGGAATTCCCAGTCGAGGTCGAGTCCATCAAATCCATAGTTTTGTGCAATGTTGATTGACGATTGGATGAATGCTGCCCTGTTATCGGAATTGTATACCATATTGGAGAAAATCTCTGAGGGTTCCCCTACACCGCCGATGGAGAGAATAGCCTTCGCGGGAGGACTAGCGTCGTGGAGGGTGGTCGTGAAGTTCGCCATCCATTGCTCGTCGTATTGCGTGATCAAGACTTGAAAACTCGTGGGATCAACTAGAACAAAGGCATAAAAAACGTGCGTGAAGTATGCAGTCGGAATGGTTGATGGTGGGAGCGATTGCGCCTGAGAGGTCGGCCAATATGCACCTTTGATGCCACTTGGAGGTGGTGGAGGAACTGGCGCAACAGGTGGCAATGGAGGTGGTGGAGGAAGTGGCGCAACAGGTGGCAATGGAGGTTGTGAAATGGAGGACGGCGGAGGGGCAGTCGAAGGTACAGGCCACGGAGCTTGCGATGGAGGTAGTGGCTCAACATGTGGCAGCGGAGGTGGAGGAAGTGGCACATAGGGTGACAGTGGAGGTTCTGGAATGGAGGACGGCGGAGGCACGGTCGAAGGTATCGGCCATGGTGCTTGTGGTGGAGGTAGTGGCGCGACGGGTGGCAGTGGAGGCTCTGAAACTGATGGCGGAACGGCAATCGGTGGGCATGTTGGCAGCGGAGGTAGTGGGAGTGGAGGCTCTGAAACTGATGGTGGAAGGGCGGGCGAAGGTATCGGCCACTGTGCTTGTGATGGAGGTAGTGAAATTGGAACTTCTATAACAGGAAACTGAGCGTTTACACTATAGAGAGTGCAAAAGAGGGCCAAAAGAAGTGAGAAGAGTTTGTTGTGACAAGCCATGGTTGAATTACTTTTCTTGGTTTGATCATATCATACAATGTAAATAGAATTAGACATGGCTCATATTATATGTGCGCGTTATAAGCTATGTGTTATTACAACGTTGACGGCAAGAGTATATTATTTGCATCGAGGTTTCTATGTTTGTTTGGAAGTTTGTGTTTTGAATTTTGTTACGAGATTTATTAGCTATTGAAATGAAATGAAACACAAAAACGGTCTACGGTTTTTTGTTTTGTCATGTATTTCACTTCTTGTGGCGTGGATTTCTTTATTTTTTAAAAGGCTGTCGGAATATTTTCTGAAATTTTAATTTGACAAGTTTCATATATAGCTCATTATCTAGAAACTGATCTATACTTGAAACAAATATACGAAAGTAAAATGTATAAAGTAAAAGGAGAAAAAAGACTAAACATGATTCAAGTAATGACTTATAAAAGTATCAAAAAAGTGTCGTACAGAGAATGAAGCCAAACATAATGGCAAAAAGGTAAGCATCTCAAAAATAACATGTAATAGCTTTGACTAAAAAATGGTACAGATCCCCCCCGCAGTATACTCTTGTATATATGACTGTTCAGCACTGTTAGGATTTCATCAAAAACCTGCAACCAACAACAATGAGTTTTAGAGAAAAGATTCACCATTTTTTTTTGGAGAAAAAACTTTTGAGTTGATGGGATAACGATTCGAAGTTCTTGATATTACCTTTTTGGAACTTCAACCGCATCTAATTCATGCAGGTGTTACTTTTTCTTTCAACCAATCAACAAAATTGTCAAGAAGTAAAGGCCAGGCTTCGTCTGTATCGTAATCCTCACAGTCCGGAAAGGTTACCTACGAAAGATATATGAAATGTGGTAAGAAGAAACAAAATATTAGGGTGAAAAACCAACTGAATGATACAATAGAAACCAGAAATACCTCTTCGCAAAACCGACGGAAATTTGTCCACTGATCCAAGTTCACGACCTTGTACTCACTCTGGATCTGATGACAAAAAATAATGTTGCGTAAAGTTCGGACTTGATTCAATAAAGACAGTGAATAACCATAGGCATGGAGCAACAATAAGTCGAAAGACCCTCACAGTTATAAAAGAAAACATATGCCACCTAGTACTTAATGTTATAGAAACTAAAAGAAGTATAGCACCCACTCACCTTAAGAAAGTCTAAGAAGGAATCAACCTGGGAACGGTATTGCGGCCCCAGAACCAGATCTATTAACATGCAGGTGCTCTCAATGTCTAAACATTTCTGCTTCTCTTCTGAAAAAGTTCAAGTAATAAGGAAAGTTTAACAAAGGCAGCTACTCAATGCACAGGCCCAAAATAAATATATATTAATAAATAATATGAGATTGACAGTCAAGCCTTACCTGTTAGAGAATAACGGAATGCAAAACTGTAGAAACTTTCAAAATTCTCTGACTTGAGGACCTTTCAAAAATTAAACACAGAGAAATTAGCAAGGCCGTATTCTTACATGGTTAGAAACATCATGAAGGCAATTTAAGCCCTGAGAAACTACCTCTTTCTCCAACGCTGGCAGTGATTTCTTCAATTTAGCGATAGTATCGACTTTAAGAGCATTCAACCCTTTTCGCCATTCATCCTGATGATTACAAGATAACATAAAATTATATATACAAAGTATTAAATGGCAATAAACAACGTATTCAGAACAGTTAATAAAAAGATGCCACCAGCGTGGGTATGTCATGAACCGACCACACTATCAAGTCAGAGATGAAACATAACCATGAAAGAGCAGTATGTTGCGCATGATTACTCGTTCGTCAATAGAATTAATGATTGAATGAATATTATAAAGTGATACGAGAGAGACTAAGAACTTCTCATGCTGATTAAATAAATTGGAGGGCAACATATGAATCAAAATGACATTTACAGTCTAGCACATGCGTACTCCGCTGCAGGCTCTCTACAACACCGGCTAACAAACTATTCAGTAAGCATGCCAAAAATTAAAAAAAAAAAATTGCCAAGGAAAAGATATCTAGAATCCTCAAAAAGATGCCAGTGCTTGAGGGACGTGCTTCATTAAAATATTAGAAACCCGCCTAAACGAATGCAAAGAAATCCATGCTTGAAGAGACAATATACATTGATGACCATCATGGCCGAGGAAAGACGAAAGTGGGAGGCCAACTCTATGGATGAACAAGATATCTTATCAAATAAATCTAAAGAAAACTTATAAATGTTCAAAAGCATTAGGCTTACCAGAGTAAAGTATCCCTGCTTTTCAGCTTGCATTTTCCTGATAAAAAGTGAAATTCGAAAGGCTCAGTTCTATCTAAAATACATTGGAGAACCATGACAAAATTCTGAACCGGGGCGGTTTTTAACAAACAACAACTTACCAAGCTAGCATTAAAATCCTGACATCAGTAAAATCCACTGCTAAATCTGAACACAGTGCCTCAATCCCTTCTGGCCTGTTGGAACAAAATGAAGAGCAAAAGATATTATCATTTATTTAAGCAGCTTATCCTACGTTGCTCAAAAATATAACCACTGCAACAATTACAAAAATAGATAGAAGAACTTGCCAAAAGATGTGCCAAATACTATATCTATGGCTATCAAGATGGTACAGATCCTTAAAGGGCATATATACATTGAGTCCTTTTATTACGTAATACGTAAAATATAGCTCAAATTTAATACGATATAAGGTTCAGAATTTAGATATCATGGTCATATTAATATTCAACACGCTTCTTAAATTGCATACTAGAATTTATCTTAAAACAGGCTTGTGCAACATATGCGTCATTATTTCAGCCTCGACTCTATACCTACATTCCAACACGAGCATTTATCTTAGAACACATATTTATCAAAGATGGCCTGTTAGGTCCTCATTTAATAACCATGAAACGACAAAAACATATAGGCCTTACATGGTACGAGGTAAAAGCATGCAATAACATGAATCAATTGGCAAAACGACAACCAAGAAGTAAAATAACTCACTCAATCAGGCCTGACAATTTATTCGCATATTTGGCGAAAAGCTCATCGGTTCGTCCCTGCACTTTCTTCACAGCTTTACTCGAGGCTGAACAAAAAGATCAACGTAAAATCAATTAATCTAGCACTCTCCATCGTGGGATTACTCTATAAGTATCCACAGCAACAAAATTTAGGAAAATACTATATTACCGATTACATGAAACGAAAAAGACCAAAAACCATCTAACTAAACTACATGTTGCTTTTTAAACAAGATCACTTACTGTAATACATCATGAATCTACATAAAAAAAATAGAAAAATCCCAAATCAACTCGTAATTTACTTACGTACGAGTATACGACTTAATCCCATTGATCAATACGAACACGACATGACGGCAGCTGAATCATATTACTCAAATTCTTGTATAAATTAGAAACAATAAAAACCACAAGAATCTATCTACTAGGTAAAATAAAACCCCTAATGGTTTTTCTTTTTCCTTTTTAAAACTTTTCACCCTATTTCCAAAATTCAAAATAAAATAAGCTCAACTCAAAATCAATCAATCAACAAACAATACACTCCCATTTTCATTTCTTTTCTTCTATTCAATAACCCAATCAACAAAACAAGAAAACAAAATCCCATCAAAAACCCACAAATGTAAAACCCGAAAACCATGAGATATATACATATACATACAAAGACTAGTGCAGCAAAATATATATACCGGAACGAACAGAATCAACGCGGGCATTTTTGGAAGAGGCGGAGGTGTCGTGATCAGATTTTCTCTTTGAAGCTCGAGGCATTTCTCTCTCCTTGATTCTCACTGTGTTTCTTTTTTTCGAATCAAAGAGAGATTGGGATTTTTGGGAGGTTTTTTCCAATTAAGGAGATGAAGAATTTATAAAGCTCTGGTTTTTGAAGGGTCAGGAGGTAAAAAAGTTGGGGTCAAAACGAGATTATGGTATAGATGTAGTGGCTCATATGCAATTTATGAGACTTCCGTGTTTTTTCTTCTTTATTGATTTTGAATTATTTTTTTTGACAAAATTGTAGAATTTTATGTCTTCGTGCTTGTTGCTCCCTTGTAACTAATCGTTTGGTTCATCAAAATAAAATTATTATTATACACTTTGTGATTTCGAAAACTGGTACACCATCATGCTTTTGCAATGATCTTTATAAGTTGAACTAGAAACGTCGGCACGCGGTGATTAACGATTTATTTTAAGTGTAACATAGTAATTTGTATGGTAATTATTATAATTTAATTATGAATACAAAATCTTATATATTTTAACCTTTTTTAAGTTAAAAAAATTAAATAATGATTTTTTCCTTAAGTAAGAAGATTTACATAATGATAAAGTTAAAACTAAATTATAGTGATATCCCAACTAATAACAAAATTTAATAGTGTGTAGAGGGGTAATTAAGGAAATTAAAAGATTGGTGTTAACATGACTTCCTTTATATATAATAGTATAAATAACCAAAATATTCATTATAATTATAATACTTTCTTTTGTGTTGTATATTACGTTTTTCTATGTATCTATAAGTAAAAATGTAAAACAAGAAATACATATATATATATATATAATTATATACATGTATTGAATTTGTAACTATTTTATGTGATAATTTTAAAGTTTATATATAAAATATAAAAAATAAATTGAGAAAGATGGCTAGGAGTGTTTTTATTTCAATGAAAATATAACCTTCAAAGTTCAAACATACGGGAAATTGAACAACATGTCAATTTTGAAATCACAAGGAAGAATGATTTGCAATTTACTTTTTACATGAGGTATTTTGCTAAGTTAGCACAACATAGGGGTAATTTGCCAAAAAAATCAGTATTTACATGGATAGTTAATGCTAGTACTACTAAGCAAACGAAGATTTTCTTTAGTAATTCGAGAAGGAATTATTAAGATGTGGCTGAGTTTGCCAAAGTACTCTGGAACTGTATAATTTGGTTCCACATCTTAAGTTCTTTTGTTCAAATAATTTTTTAGTTACTAACATGTGGAATTATTTTCATGTTTCTCGTCCAAGATAATGATGTCTGTGTTTCAGATTCGTACAGGTTTCTTGTATAATTGTATATAATCTGTATAAAAGGTTTATTTACACAAGGCATGCATGATTATCGTTTCATAACATTATTAAAGTCAGGTTTGCAAAAATAGATTAATGAGAAAGGAAAAATACCTTTGTTCTTCGTGTTCGAAAGAGCTTCTGATTTGTTTGAAGTCAATTTGTTCCACATGTCTGAAAGAGCTTCTAAATTTGTTTGAAGACGACAAATTCACGAACTCTAAAGTTGATTTCTCTCTTTTTATTAATGCACTCTTTGTTATGTGTTTTTTAATTATGGTTTTATGATAACTAAAGGCATTATATATAGGAGGGAAAAGAATCCTAGTTGGAATTCTTTTAGGAGTTACCGTTAATTAGGAAAGAGCTTTAATATGAACATAACTCTAACTAGGTAACTACGATACTAACTAACATGTTTCCTTAAAACACAAAGATCCCTATCAGAATTAGGAAAACACGTTTTATTTATTAATTATCTCACATTAAACAATTTTTTGACGATTTATTTCTGTTAAAGACAAGTAACTTTAAGCAAAATATTACAACATGTGTTTGATCGAGGAAAGAACCCTAATAATTGGTTAAATAAACATGAACATCAATTTGAAGCAAAAAAGTGGTGCGAAGGATACAATGTAATACAATTTACAAATCCTTCACCTAATCGAACTCGTTGATTCAGATTCGACCAACATTCCTGGAAGTAGAAACGCCATGGCTCCGGTCCAGGTAAAAAAAGAACTCCCAGATACAAGCATTTCAGGTAAAAGCACCAATCCTCTAGTTCACTATTATTTAACAGAGAAATAGAGCTGAAGTCATGACCATGGTACGATTCCATATTTATATGCCAAAAAGATAAATAGTTTTTTGTTAATAAGAACTCTCAAACTGTTTCTAGGGACAAAGAATGAATGATACCTTATTTTCCTTATGAGTTATGACTGAAAGTCAATAGAGGTTTTATCCGTGTCCCATGACGTTGACGCGTTACTGATCATCGGATCCAACTTCCGACAAAAACAAACTTCACCATTCATCTAACTGAATCCACTGATAAGAGTAACTGGCCACTATGGCGAATTTTCATATACTTATGAGATGGTAAACTGGTTTACATCACACATGATAGAACACAGTTACTATTTCAACATAAACCTTTTGGAAAGATCTTTAGATGCTCTCCACTCTATGTGGAAATGGAATCATAACAACTAATCAAATTGTTTTCTATGCTTTTGCGTACACTATAGCTATTTGATTTGATGCAAGTTACAAGAAGAGTCCCTTTTTCTTTAGCACACTAGCAGCCATGCTTTTGCTGTTGCCTCACCAGACAATGCAACCGCACCTTCACACTTAAGGCTACCTACACACCGCTCCGCAGCATAATTTCGCCACATTATCCTTACTGACTAAGGTCTGATCTGAAAGGAATATGACAATTTGCACTCTTGATTTCTCTTAAGCATCTTTCGGCATATATTATATCTTATAAGCAAAAGAAGCACATACACACACAACCAATTGTTCCCAAAAATCTGTTTATTTCTCCCTATCAACCCCTTTCTCATAGCTTCAAAGAGGGACTTGTTGTCCCATTTGTGCCATTTTTTTTCTGAAATCAGTCAGGCGAACCAACACCCGTCAGATAAATCTAAATAAGAGATTAGATGCGGTAACTTTACCACTACTTGGAATTACTCATCCTCTGTATTGCTGGTCTCCTCATATCAGTACTTCCACGGTTCCACCAACATCACAATGTAGTCGAAAAAGACTTCCCACACAAACTAACGACGAAAAAATGGACGGACCACCACTTATCCTAATCTTTGTTGTAGAGAGCGTCTGAAGATCAAACCAGAGCAACTCCTTTTTATTTTGCTGGAGAAGAACCCGTCCCCTGCTCTTCGAATAAGCCACGGGCCTCAGAGTCTCCACGCTACCAATATCATCACATTGCCCAACCGAGAACAACTTATACCACGAGCTCTCAATGCCATAATCCTCCATCAACCACACATCCAAACGCTCGATCTGATAATAGCAACTCAAAACCAAGCATCCCCCCAACACTCCCAAATGCATTGCAGGCCTCTTCATCAATCCAGACAAAGCACAAGGCAACGACCAAACACAATAATCCTCCGTCCCAAGATCAAGCGCCACAATCAAATCATCAACACTTCTCAAATACGGCGTTTTACCAATCCAATGCAACGCACCTCCAACAAAAACACCACCCCTCGACCGCGATATAATGTACGGAAAATCCTTAATCCTCCTCCAAGTATCCAATCTCAAACTATACACAAAGGAATCCGATCTAAGCTTTCTGTTCCTAGGATCAAAAACCTGCGCAATCCTCACAACCTTGAAGTCATTACACGTCGAATCAAACCCGACCCCACTAACCGAGTGGTACAACCCTACCGACTTCCTACTAACGACACATTCCCCTAATTCGGGCAACCTTCGACTCTCCCTAGTCAACGGGTTCCACAAGAACTTGTGTTTCTTCGGGTAACCGCAAGAAACGAGCATAATGCCGTTACACGAATCTGATAATACATTAGTTATACCAGAATTTGCAAGTGGCTTGTGTTTAAGATACGTTGCTTTGACGATTTTGGAGTCAACAGATGCAATGTTTGATTGTAAGGATAAAGAGTAAAGACTAGCACAGAGTTCACCTCTTAGAATTAGGTGATCGACGCCGTTGGAGATCTGACGGTGGAGATGCGTTTGGATGAAGGATGGGTCGTCGATGGTGTCGCGCCACGATTTGCAAATGCACCTGAGTCGCAGCAGATCATCGGCGGGCAAAAGGGAGAGGATTTCGCGGAATAGTAAGTCACAGGGGATTTCAGACATTTTGTTTTTTTGTGAAATGGTGAAGAAAGAAATTGGAGCTTGTTGTTTTCTTGATTTTGAAGGTTGGCGGTTGACTGTGTTGTATAGTCAACTGTCTGAAATTTCAGCAGAATATACAATGGTCCGAAATCCGAATATTGTTGATGGGCTTGTTCGACCCGTATTTGAATCCATGAATGAGTCCAAATATTTGTGATATTATAAGTGAATATCTCTTGATTTGACGTGCGCATGATCCTTGCCATTTCGTTGGGTAGTATGAACAACGAGGATCGCCAAATCTGGCATTATGAGAGACACGAAGGGTCCTCGGTTTGCAGTACATATCATCTTATTATGTCTCAGAACTTAGCGACACATAGCGAGGGGAAAGCAAGCACGAGCGGGCACAAGGTGTGGAAGAAGATTTGGAACCTTAAGTGTGAGAGTAAAATCAAGTTATTCTGGTGGCACGCTTGTATGGACATCCTGCCAACAAGAACCAACCTTGCGAGGCGCCGACTTTGTGTGTGGTATGTGGGGGAGGGGGAGGAGAATCCACAATACATCTTTTTTGGTTGTCCGGTAGCGTGTCAGACGTGGGTTGTGGCATATTTTTCGGGTGGGCTGTTGATTCGGGAGCAATAGAGTATGTTGGATTGGTTTGTGCGTCTGGGGAGGGAATTTTTTTTTTTATCAGTAAACATGTCATTCATTCATTAAACCCAATCCAACTTACAAAGAGTTTGCATCATCATGCTAAAATGAAAATTACAAACCAAAGTTAACAAACACGTAAAATTAAACTCTTGCAACATAAGGAGGAGGTAGACCAGCAACTGAGCAAATTTGAGTAGCCCCCAAGATGATGAGTGAAGACGAATCACTTTGAGCAAGGCGGGAATAAACCCTTCGTTCTTCTGGCACGGAGAAAAACAACCTTGCAACGCCTGTTCCCGTCGACCGACAGGAATAAACAGAGCCGCCACATCCAACACAACACAATCAGAGAAGAAGATAAATCCTGCAACCAACACAAACCAAACACAGGAGGAGTGAACAACCTTGGTCTAAGCCTCAACCTTTCCAACACGACCAACATTAAACTACTAAAAAACAGAGCAAGACAGAAGTAAAGCAACATGAGAGCAACAACACAAAAGTAAAGAGTAAACAACACCATGTAACACCGAAAGTTTGACATGGTGGGTCCAAAACGAAAGTCAAATCTTGGCCAGATATTTGACCTCAAGCACGACTTATCAACCCACAGGAAGAAGGGCGATAGTAGGAGGCCCTTCGGGTATGTAAGACGCACAAATTACAGTGGCTAGAGGATGAGCTTTTCCATTTGGAAGGTGGCTGTGACAAGTGAGAAGCGAAGGATCCATTAGTTCGCCGGAGATGGTGGTGGTGGTAGAGTTTTTGGAGTGTGAGGTGTAGGTAAGCGGAAAGGAGAGTGGAGATGTCTGAAAGCGGAAAGGAGGTAGAGATCTGATCTCAATGACCAGATCGGAAAGAAACAACCGAATAAATTGGTAGAGAACCGCACGGCGGCGGTGGAAGAAAAACCTTAAAAAGGGTGGAGAGCACTATTCTCTAGAGAGAGAATGTGTTTGATTATGAGTGTTATCGTCTGAGGAGGGATTATACTAGGGAACAAGTGCTCATTTCTATCACAATTTGTTAGGCCTTATGGAGCAATCGCAACATAATTCTTACGGGGGAAAGCGGGCAGGGTTCGGGGGATATGGTGCGTTTTGTTACGTCATACGCGGCTAGTTGGAAAGCTACTAATATGTGAAACATTCCTAAATTTTCCTAGTACATATATATATATATATATATATATATATATATATATATAAGAATATAAGTATCATATAGATACTTCTTAAAGAAAAAAAAATTATTATTTGGTTAATTATCTTTTAGCCCTTCATCTTTTAAAAATCATTATTTGGCCCCAAATATTTTAAAATATTGATTTAATCCTTTTAATTTAAATTTAGATAAAATAATAAAAATAAATAATTATTGAAATCAAATTTTTTCTTCACTAGGATCCCAAGAAGTAATGGTGGAGACATGAAGGACCATAATAGGCCCAAACATTAAAAGAATGAAGGAAAAAGTCTTCATAATAATAATTTTATATAATTTATAATAACATATATTGGAATAAAATATTGTTACATCAAAGTTGGCTGAAAATTCTGGAAAAAGTACAATAAATTACTTGAATACAATAATCTAAATAGTATCTAAATAGTTGATAATTTAATTGCCCCAATCCTGTAAGTTTGCCTATAAATACAAGCCATTTCTTTGTAAAGTTTCCACACCAAAATTCCCTATGAGTTTGCATATGATTTCTTCACCATAGTTCTCCTAATTTTCTTCCTCTACTCATATATTTTTTTTCCATGAGTTCCTAAACTCAAAAATTGTGAGAAAAAGCTCAAATTCCACTTTTACCCAAAAATTCCAGTTTTACCCCTAAACTAGAAACTTATAGAAAAATTTCCAAGGCTTAATATTTTGTAAAACTGCTCTTTACACATCTTCCTAAGTGTGTTTAGTACGAAATTCCTCAAAAATATTTGGAATTGCAATTGATTAGAAAGGTCGATTAAAGGTAAATTTAAGTTTGCTGCAATTTTCAGTCCTAAATAGCATATCTCTTTTGATTCTTCAAATTAATCTGTGCATAATGATACTAATTTTAAAATTGATCATATTTAGTAGTTAATAAAGTCATGAGGATATGTTAAAACCCATTTATTATAAGTTTTAGTCAAGTATAGGTATTAATTATGAATTTTATTTTAATTACATGTTGTAGGAAATATATTCATACTTAATTTCTCCTTAATTCCAAATCAAAGTGTGAAATTGTGTTATGATCTAAGTTATAACTTGATTATATAACATTGTTTCTAAGTTAATAATTAAAGCTTTATCTTAAATTAATTCTACAAAATTATATCTTTGTGACTCCTTATATATGTAACAATATGTATTGTTAATAAGTAGTAAGCCTAGGAACTTCTATAAATTATAAGATATTAGTCTCATGTTAAAATAAAGAGTTTATAACTAATAATTAACCTTAAAATAAAATAAGTATGCCTAAATAGTTCATACATGGATTTTATTAAGAAACTAATAACCATACGGTGAAATCGCGAGAACCGAGTTAAAATGTGATTATTAGTCATATTTCTATTTCTTGACTTGGTTGTAATCAAAGATAAGAAGGACATACAAGAAAATATAACAACCTATAAAAGTTAATTATTATTTTAAACTTATTAACGCATTTAAATTTATTTAGGAGACGACGCAGAATTTTCCGAACACGAAGTTACTGTCGCATGTGAGATTATAATACTTTTAAGCCCTGTTTGGCACCCAGCCTGAGGAACTTGGACTGAGTACTTGTGATTCTTGGTTCTAAATGGAGAACAACTTATTCTTTCAACAAAATTGTTTTCTTTTATGATCTCATTTCGTAACCTAATCCTTTTGCTGACTGTTGAAGTATTTTTGGACCATGAATACTTAATCCTTTTTCATAATTACAATAATTTCTCCAATATGATAATCCACATGTTGGTTCTTGAATTGTGCATCGAGCAACGAACTATGTTCGGGACATGTAGCTCAAAAGCAACGGACACTGTCCGGGTTACTAGCTTATTGTTTATCTGTTATACCCATTGGGACGCCTTTGAAAAGTTGGGCCCACGGATTGAGACGTTTACTGCTGGGCAGCAAGGGTTGTCGGTTTAAGTAAATTCTCTCGATACCCATTTATCTAGGCGCCGCTTGCAGTCAGGAGTTGGCTGTAACCGCGTGATAGGTTCACATGTACTCGAGCATGTCTTTTGATCTATTTGCGAGGTCGCTCCTCGTTGGGAGGTAAAAGGTAGTATATTGGATGAAATAAGGTTGAATATGTTATATGAAATGCACGAGTTCATTATCTTATGTTCGTTTGCTATTCTTTACCTCTCAGTTCTAATGTTTTCTTTTCATACCATATCAAATTTCATATATTTGTTACATCTATTATTGTTACTAAAAATCTCACTAAGTCACCAAAGACTTACATCTCCTGTTATTTCTCTGTCCATTCCTCAGAATAAGCAAGGCGGATGGAATATGTTATATGAAATGTACGAGTTCATTATCTTATTGTTCGTTTGTTATTCTTTACCTCTCAGTTCTAATATTTTCTTTTCATACCATATCAAATTTCATATATTTGTTACATCTACTATTGTTACAAAAAATCTCACTAAGTCACCAAGGACTTACATCTCATGTTATTTCTCTATCCATTCCTCAAAGTAAGCAAGGCTTAGTAAGGCGGCTGGATTAAACTACTGTGGACGTGTAGGATTTTAAATAAATCAAAAGTGTGTGACAGTAAAAATAAATCTCCAATAATTGTGTGTTTTATTACGTATTCGGTGGTTTGAGTTTCGTGTGGATTGTAATAATAAACTCTATAAATCTTGAAAGCTTCCGCTGTAGTAAATAAGTTTGTATTTGGTTTTATTGTGGTTCCATTTTAGTGAGCCTCTCTGAGGTAGCGTTAAGGTTCGAATTGGAAATCTGCAAATCCTATTCGAGGACCTAAACGAGACTTTAGAGTTTGGGACCTCACAATAGTGGTATCAGAGCCGGTACATGTTTCTGGGAATATATAATAATAATAATAATAATAATAATAATAATAATAATAATAATAAACAATTTGACGTGTTAAAAGTATTGATATATCATTGTGAATTAAATCTTAGGTATTTTGGCGAAGATGGACGCACATAATAACTTGTACGTAGATGTTCTACCATTGACAAATGGTCATCCTGAGCCGTTATATGTTCGTAGAGATGACCCAGCGTAGACACATCATTTTACTGGTGCATGGCTCATTGGACACTATCCTGACAGGGTAGTTAAAGATTTAGAGGATGATCGAGATCATATCTTACAGGAAAGGGACGAGGCAAGATTTTCGGCATCTGAACTAAATCATCACCTGATTGAGATGTCCCTTGAAAACCAGGCACTACGTAGGGAGAATCACATTCTACACAGAGAATTAATGATGTATAGAGAATATCACACACCTGGAAGTTGAAAACAATAGAATGATAATCCATCAACAAATGATGCACGAATATGGTATGAGTCATTTAGACCAACTTGGATCAAAACTTAGCTGGTATATTTTGTGCTTTGAGCCCATTACCATGAGACCCAAATATTAAGGATTGGTTGATCCAAGAAATTGTTAGAAATATAGCACTGAAACGAACAAGGAACAATATATTATTGACGAAAATTGAAGAACGAAAATTACAATAATCAAGATTACCGTTACCGAATAAACCTCAATTGAATATGAACGGAAGAGCGTAGAAACGGGAAGTCGAGGACCTTTCGGTTTCCTTAAAACAGATTCGCCCTCTCTACGTGCTTGAGAAAACGTGAGCGACTGTCTCACAGGATACAACGACTACAACAACAACAACCAAGCCTGTAATCCCAATTAAATTGGGGTAGGCTATATGAACCATAAATGAATCACGTCGAGTCGTGAACATGAATCTTCTGCCTCCATAGGTTTCGGTTGACGAGCATGTCTTCATTTAGATCTTTTAGCTTCATGTCGTTCCGTATGACCTCCATCCACGTCTTTTTCGGTCTCCCACGAGCTCTAGCCGTCTGTCCTAAGTCGAGATCTTCAACTCGTCGTACCGGTGCATCTATGGGTCTGCGTTTAACATGCCCAAACCATCTTAAACGATTTTCTCGCATTTTCTCGTCAATGGCCGCCACACCCAATTTATGCCGAATATCTTCATTGCGCACTCTATCTCTCCTAGTGTTGCCGCACATCCACCGAAGCATGCGCATCTCTGTAACGTTCATTTTCTGTGCTTGACTTTGTTTAATAGCCCAGCACTCGGAGCCATAAAGCAAAGCAGGTCTAATAGCCGTACGATAGAACTTTCCTTTAAGCTTTAAAGGAAAGTTACGATCACACAGAATCCCTGTCGCACTCTTCCACTTTGTCCATCCAGCTTGGATGCGGTGGTTGACGTCTCCATCTAACTCTCCATCCATCTGCAGTATGGAGCCTAAATACCGAAAATGCGCACTTCTCGGTATCTCTTGGCCATCCAACTGAACCGTGCCATCGTTGTTTCTTCGTTGTTTGCTAAACTTGCATTCGAGGTACTCTGTTTTTGTTCGACTTAGTCGAAATCCTCGTGCTTCTAATGTTTGTCTCCATCGTTCTAATTTAGCGTTAACTCCCATTCTCGTCTCATCGATGAGGACAATATCGTCTGCAAACAACATACACCATGGGACTCGGTCTTGGATGGCTCTGGTGATTTCATCAATTACAATGGCAAACAAAAATGGGCTCAAAGCTGACCCCTGATGTAAGCCAATTGTAATTGGAAAGGCGTCTGTTAAACCGCCACAAGATAGAATTGCTAGCACACGCCAAACTGCCCCGGCGAACTCGAACTGTAACTTTCCTCTACCACCACACAATGAAAAAATATTTTGGTTGCGCAGAAAAGCCTTTTCATGTATGCAATATATTTTTCGATGATTAAAACCCTATGGAGAGCGACCCCTTTTATAGACTAGGTTAGGGAGAAAGTTGGAAGACTTAGCCACCAAGAAACGTGGTTAAGATAATTACGAATCACGTAATTAAGATAATTACAGATCTCGCAAAGATCTCGGATGAACGTAGACACGTTTCAGTTATAAAAAACTGATAGGTAAATCTTATGGAAAGATTTCCTAAGATAATTAATTATCTATTTGATGCTTATTATTTTCCGTATATAAAATATAGTAGAAAATTACATAATTCTATTTACGCAAAATAGAAATATTAAATATTGATATACAATATTCTCGACTTTAATTAGTCAACGTTGAGCATCAATTTCTCATTCACCCATGTACCAAACTCGACCTAAAGTCGATTGTACAAAAACCCCGTTTCATTTACCAATTTTCCAACAATCCCCCACATGAATGAAATTGAATGATAATGCACACATCATGTGGTGGTAGAGTTCTACGGACTATGCCTGCATAGGATAGGTAGGACACGCCCTTGAACCTTCCCTCATGAGAAATACTTTCTTTGCTAGCCGATAGTGTGACTTGACGTCATTGAACTATCTGTCGTTTGTGCAAACGTCCCATAAATCTCACACAGGTATAATTCCTTTTACCGTTGCGGTTCTCATGGTTTATGTCCATTTTGGCCCTGGACATACGCCTGGTTCTGCAAGAGTTTTCCAGAAAATTAAGCCCCCACAATTTTCCTCAGAGGCGGCCCCTCATCTCTCTCACATAGGTGATTTCTTATCTAAGAATAACCCATATTATTCCGCTCTGATTTCCGATGCGTAAGAATCATTAAAAGCATAATGCTTAATCTTTTCATTACGGGTGTCACTGTTTCATCTAGGAATGGACAAGGGTTGACCCCCATAGTGACCGTGCAAAGTTCTTACAATTATGTTGTCCCATTGAACCAAGATCTTGGGATCTCCAGTCAAACATGGTTGGGTTTTCCTTCATAAGACTTTAATTTCCAATAAGCTTAAGTCCCACTCCCTTCGATGTCTTTTCAACTTGATCTCTATTTAACCATTTGGTTAGTGGATCCACAATGTTATCTTTTGACTTCACGTAGTCAAGGATGATAACCTCAGTTGAGATCAGTTGTCTAACGGTATTATGTCTTAGACGTATATGTCTAGACTTACCATTACAAAACATTATGTGCTCCTTTAATCATAGGTTGATTATCACAATATATGTATATTGTTAGCACATGTTTGGGCCACCCAGGAACATCTTCCAAGAAGTTACGGAGCCTTTTCGGCTTCTTCACTGCATTTCCTAATGCCACAACTTAGATTCCATCGTGAATATAGTTACAACCGTTTATCTTGAAGATTTCCATGACATAGTTGCACCTCCTAAAGTGAATACACGTTCACAATGAGTATGTCATTAACGTACAGACAGAGAACCAAATATCATTCTTCTATAGTTTTGACGTAGACACATTTGTTGCATTCATTGATTTTGAGACCTTTTGACATCATGACATTGTCAATTTTTTCATACATCGTTCTCGGTGTTTATTTAAGTCCACACAAGGACTTCACCAATTTATAGACTTTATTTTCTTTTCTAGGAGCTACATAACTCTCGAGTTATTCCATGTATAATTCTTAATCAAGAACCTCCATTTAAGAAAAATAGTCTTTACATCCATTTGATGTACTTACAGTTTGGAGAGTGACAATCACCAAAATCATTCTTATTAAATCTATTCTCGTCACATGAGAATAAGTATCAAAGTAATAATGGCTTTCTTGTTGCTTGTATCCTTCGATCATAAGTCTAGCCTTATACTTTTGCTTGTTCCATCAATTTTGATTTTCCGGTTGAAACTTCACTTAGAACTAAATGGTTTACATCCCCAAGGAAGGTCAACCAATTCTCAAGTGTTTCGTGTTAGATGGAATCGATCTCATCTTTTATGGCTTCTTTCCATAAATGATTTTTAGAGCTTATAGCTTCTAATACGTTCGAGGCTCGACCTCTATCATGTAAGTTAGAAAATAAATTTTCTGCTGTTACCCTTATGCTTCGTCTTGGCTTTTCGTGGACCTCACCAGTTTCTTCAATTTCTTTTTGATCTTGACTGTGTCAATATCATCGAAGACTCGTTTGAAGAACTTTGTCCAGCCGCAATGAATTTACAAGAAAAACATTGTTCAAAGAAGAACGCATTTCTTCATTACATTATCGTGTTTTTATGAACCTTTAGATTCATACATAACAAATCGATAACCAATGCTATTGTGTGCATAGCCATGAAAATATAGTCCAACGCTTTGGATCTATTACCATTTTCTTTGGCACGAGTTTATGCCACCTTAGCACGACACACCCCCACATTTCAGAGTATTTATAAGAAAGTTGTACTTTCTCTATCATTCATAGGGAGTGTTTACTTTTTCGGGTATCTTATTTAAAAAGAAAGTAAGCCAACAAAATGGCTTCACCACACTTGTCTTGCAATAATACATATTTTATTGCATCAATGTCATTCTCTCTAAATGTAGGAGAATCTCATTTCAAGAATCTCGCAGGACTCAAACATGGTGAGATAAGTAGCAATATTTGCTACACGTTTTCAAAGATCACGCCAGTGCAATTCTTCGTTATACACTATAGTTCATGAGAACTATAGATCTCACTAGACCAACATGATCAATCAAACCCGTCATGCTCAAAGGCTAGGTTTTTCAAGATTGAACTCATGTCTCGGTTATTGACGTTTGATGCATCGATGGATTGGTATCAGTAATAACCATATCTCGTATTATTCGATATCTTTAACCGTATCTCGAGATTTGTTATTTCACATAAGAATATCTTAACAGTCGACACATATCCCATCACGTAAAATAAGTACAATTATTTTATTCAACTTACTTCTTTGTAAGTAAATGATTACCTCGCAGATACGATACCATGTGTCGGTCTATTGCACATCATCTCGCAATGTATATCATGTATCCTCATATTGTACACGATTATCCATCATAAGCTTAAACCCAAAGAAATCTCACGAAGAGAAACACGTTAGCAATATTATCTCCAATATTACAAAATGTAAGATATAGGGTTTAAGAAAATTCGCAAATAAACATAAGTGTAAAAATATTAACACAAAATATTTTAACCTGTAATGACCATAATTAATTATCATGTACTAGATCAAGTACTGAATCACATAAATTCATGGATCATACGTAAGGAACTTTTCAATTATTCCAATAGTCTGCAACAACAAACACATTTGTGCAATCTATATAATGATGCAACTTAATTTGCCATATGTGCATAAGCTTCCCCGATTCTTAAAATCTTTAATGTGCACGTGGACATGAGCAACTCAATTAAATATATGTCGCTCTTAAGGTCATTTATCTATTAGTTCATACACCATCACAGAATGATATATTTCATGTGTTTAAGAATGCATCAATTTCTTCCACATAATTTCACTTATTACCAACGCACGGCACAGTAGATATATATCAGTTGCCCTCAATTGCCTCAATATATAATCATGAAGTCATTATTACAAATGACACATAAATTGTGAAATATATATATCCAATCTTAATATACACACAAAAATATATATATATATATATATATACACATATATATTCCAAATCATCATTATCCATAAAGTATGCAAACAGTAATGATATTACGGAGACTGTTACCTTTCTTTTGCAGTCCTTATGCGAACAAAATCTCAAATATCATGAGTACAAAACTCATTAATCATGTCAAATACGATCAATCCCGAAAGATCTAACATAAATCCTGATGCGGGGTAATTTCGTCTGCTGACTAATCACTCCACGTCAGACTAGCTCGAGCTCCTGATTGGTCCAAGCTAGCTTTGAGTTCGGGAAACCTGCACTGGAAACACGGCACGTGAACTAGGCGGGGGCTGACCCCGCGAAGGCACTCCGATGCCTAAGTCAGTAATGGGCCTTAGTAGTAATGGGCCTATAATGCCAATTATAGGCCTCGTAGTGATGAAATATGCGAAAATATGTTGAAAACGGATTAAACTGCTCAAAACAGGCCTTATAACTCGAATTCAGCCCTCAACTCGAATTCTGGGCAAAATAACTCAAATTCAGACTCAACTCGAATTCAGACTCAACTCGAATTCAGACTCAACTCGAATTCGATGTAGCTCAACTCGGATCTCAACTCGAACCCCTCAACTCGAATTCGATGTAGCTCAACTCGGATCTCAACTCGAATTCCTCAACTCGAATTCGATGTGGCTTAACTCGGATCTCAACTCGAATTCGATGTAGCTCAACTCGGATCTCAACTCGAATTCGATGTAGCTCAACTCGGATCTCAACTCGAATTAGGTTAAAGCTCCTCCGAAAATCCTCCTCTAACAATGAAAATTAGCCGGGTATTTATAGGCATAGACCTTGCTTAATTATAGGCGTGGGCCACGCTAATGGGCCCCGGCCTTTTAGGCTTGATTGGTTGGCATCTCAACTCGAACAAGTGCATCTCAACTCGAATGAGGCATCTCAACTCGAACGAGGCATCTCAACTCGAACGAGGCATCTCAACTCGAATGAGGCATCTCAACTCGAACGAGGCATCTCAACTCGAACAAGGCATCTCAACTCGAATGAGACATCTCAATTCGAATGGGGCATCTCAACTCGAATGAGGCATCTCAACTCGAACAAGTGCTTTCAACTCTAAAACAGCATCTCAACTCTAACAGCCCATTTAACTCTAATTGGGCTTATAGGTCAAATTGGGCCCAAGTGTTGATTTAGGGCCCAAATTTGACTTAATAATCCAATTTCAAAAAAAGAAAAAAAAATATGGCCCGTCATCGACTTGCCACGTGTCACGAGCTTATAGGTCGCATATTATTTGGCATGACATAAGTCCCCCAATTTGCACGGGCTCGTGGTACACGAGCGTTTGCAAATTTGATGCTTTGATCTTTTTCTTGGCGCGCCAAATTTTTATTTGACCCTTCATAAGTCCCCCAATTTGCATGGGCTCGTGGTACACGAGCGTTTGCAAATTTGATGCTTTGATCTTTTTCTTGGCGCGTCAAATTTTTATTTGACCCTTCATAAGTCCCCCAATTTGCAAGGGCTCGTGGTACACGAGCGTTTGCAAATTTGATGCTTCGATCTTTCTTCAATCTCGGCACGTCAAATTTTTATTTGACCCTTCGAGTAATTGAGTCCCATTCATTCGGCCCTTACATAATTTCTATGTCGCGGGAATTTGGCTTCCACTTTGCTACTATTGATGCTATATATATATATATATTATTATTATATATATATATATATATATATATATATATTTTTAATATATATATATATGGGCCAGCAGCTTAGAGATGGATCAGTATTTTAAAAACAAAGGACTGCAGCTTGACAGGCCATCTTCTGGGCTGCAATTTGATGGCCCATCTATAGATGCAGCTGGCAAAAATGTGGGCTGGGAGCTGGCAAAGGTGTGGGCTGGGCTGGACGCCCAAGCCCAGGTGTTGGGGGCGGTGGCAGTTTTGTAAATAGCTGCCACTGCCCCTCTATAAATAGCTGAAGGCAGCCCATTCTTCGCCACTTTTTTCTCCCATTTATCAGCATTTTTTCCTCTTCCCCATCTCAACTCGGAAGTAATATTTTTTCTTTTAATTTCGGTTTTTCTTCAGCTTTTCAACTCGAAATTCTGGGCATCCGAAAACTGCGTAAGTACACTTCATCTCAACTCGAAAGTTTCCAGATTTTTATCTTCTTTTCAATTCGAACGGTGCGTCGATTTGAACTTGAGATTTGTATTGCTGAACACGAATCGTTGAATTGTTGAACTCGAATTATTTACTTTGAATCTCAAACCGAGTTGATCTCGAATTTGTTGGGCTCGAATTTGTTGAGGACTAATTTGTTGACGTTGGGTTTGTTCAACTCGAATTGTTGAAGTGTTGAAGTCGAGTTATGCGTTTTGTTTGAACTCTTCCACTCGAATTTCAGCCCTCAAGTCTAATGTGATGCGGTTGTTTCAACTCGAAACTGCGATTGTGTTGGGCAAATCTCAAGTCGAAATAGTGTTGAGAATCTCAAATCGAAATAGTGTTGGGAATCTCAAGTCGAAACAGTGTTGGGCAAATCTCAAGTCGAGTTAGGCCAATCTCAAGTCGAATTAGTGTTGGGAATCTCAAGTCGAAATAGTGTTGGGCAAATCTCAAGTCGAGTTAGGCCAATCTCAAGTCGAATTAGTGTTGGCCAAATCTAGTCGAGTTAGGCCAATCTCAAGTCGAATTAGGCCAATCTCAAATCTCAAGTCGAGTTAGGCAATCTCAAGTCGAGTTGGGCAAATCTTAAGTTAAGGTCATTGTTGAAAACGAATTTTGTGTTGTTGTTCGAAGTCCGAGTTGAATCTCACCCAAGTCGAATGATAGGAAGAATATGACTTGACTTGTCAACTCTAATTTGAGCAATTGTTGACTTGTGATGTTTTCAACTTTTCAAGTCGAGTTGTGATGTTTTCAACTCTAATACCCGTTTCAAGTCTAATGCATCTTCAAGTCTAATGCATTTCTCAATTCTAACATGTCATCTTCAAATCGAATTTGTCTGCTTTATTAGAGTTATTGCCTTAGTCAATTTTTGTGCAAATTTTAATATTTTGCTAATTCGACTTTTGCGGCTTCTTTTGCAGGAAATTTTGCGACGGCGGGTGGCGGTGATTCCCGTTCTGTGGTGCGATATCCGAACTATCACAATCGTCATCGGAGTGCTAATTCTTCGGCATCCCGTTTCAGAAATTCTTATTATCGTTCTGATTATAGTCGAGCCGGTAACTTCCTGGCTTAACTCACTTTGATTACTTAATTAATGTCTATTTCTGAGAGTAGTTCGTCTTCTGAGACTGATCGGGAATTGAATGATGTAGAAGTAAGTTCTTCCAACACTGTAGTCGGTTCTGATAATGATGTTGGGCCCTCGAGTCGAATTGTTGGGAGCTATGATGATCTTGTCGATGACTGTGTAGGCAATGCTAGTCCAATTCCTTTGATTAGCTCTTCGATTTGTTTTGATGATTTTATCTCCGACATACTTCAAACCCCCCAGAACTTCATTGATAGATATAATATTCCCGAGGGGTATGAGATTATCATTCCTTCTAGCACTGATCGTATGCATCTTCCCCCTTCTGGGTGTATGACTGTCTTCGTAAATTACTTAGATAATGGCCTTCGATTCCCCATTCCATCGCCTATGACAGATATTTTGATGTCCTTACCTATTAGTCCTTCGCAATTGTGTCCAAATTCTTATCTTGGGATGCTCGGGTATGTTGTAGCCTTCAAGCTTCAAAAATTAGATATGTCGCCCGCCGCTTTCTGGAGTCTCTTTACTCTTAAATATTACAAGCGGGGGTCTGAGTCAGGATTTTATTCCATCGTAGCTAGGAGAAATTGTGCCTTTATTCGAAACTTGTCCTCGGGGTTTGGTAAGAGTTGGAAAAAACACTATGTGTTTGTGAGATGTAAGGACACAGAGGAGTTCAAAGGCTTTTGCCGAGACTGGGGTCGAGGTCGCAAATCCCCTTTATCTTCTGGTAGGGGTGACATTACCGACGATCAGATCTCCTTACTGAAGAATCATGCTTTAGATGCCAGATCTTTAGTCAGTGATGACAATTTGACCTTTGTCGGCTTGTCTGGAGAAGAGTCACTTGGTAGTGATTTCTTCTCTTTCTGTACCACTTGTTGCTGCTTACTTGCTTTTAATATTTTTATTTGTATTTATTGTCATTGACTTATTCTCGTCTTCTGTGTTTGTTGGTTTTCAGATCCAATGTCGCGAAACAACAACTTTTTGGCCAACTTGGACCAGTTTGACAAGGAGAACAGAGTGCCGAGTTCCCGTGGTCGCAAGCGTGGGCCCGGGGGTAGTAGCCGTAGGCATGGTGAGCCAAGTAGTTCACGTGCTCCTGCGGCTCCATCATCTGCTCGAGATAGGGTTGGTTCTGGTGAGCCACGTCGTTCATCTGCTCCTAAAGTGACCCTGCCCCCACCTCCACCCCGATCCGATGCTGATCCTTTGCCTGAGGTTGTTGCTAGTATTGATCCTGCCATAGGCGGTTCTGACGGTGTGGCAGGTCAGGGTCGTGACAGGAGTGGGCCTAACCCTCTATCGGCGACTAAAGGTTCCACTGCTACTGGAGGGTCTTCTTGGTTGAGGAAGGACAAGATTGCTGACTCGTCCGGTGAGAAAGGAGGCAAGAAACGTAGTTCTGGTGCTGATAATAGAACAGGGAAGCGTCCCGCTTATACCCCTCAACCCGAGCGTGTTACGTACACCTTTGATGATATAACTGTTCTGGATGAAGTCCCGAAGTTATCGGAAGCTTGCGGTGCCTACAAATTGGATGGTCCAATTGCGGTTCACTCTTTGGCCAAGCTATGGCCTGCGGTTGATAGGAAGTCGTTTTTTGAGAAAGCTTGCAAAGGAGATCCGCAACGTCTATTGGAGGAAGCCGCTCTTGGTCTCCACCGGGTAGGACTTTGCATTTGGTTTATTGTTGCTTTGGTGCTTGATTTTTATAACTTGTGGCTCTAATCTATTATTGCCTTTTATTTAGGTTGGTGTCGCTTATGATACCATGGGGATGCTTTACAAGGAGTTGTCTGCTAAACAGAGTAAGTCTGATTATCTTTATAATAAAAAGCATGAGGCGTTTTGTCATGCCGACAAGCTTAAAGATGATGCGCGTAAGGAAAATCGTAAATTGCGACGTAATTTGTCAGGCGAACAGAAGAGTGCTGAAGCAGCTTGGGCCGAGGTTGAAAAGCAGAAAAAGTTGTGCCAAGAGGCACAAGCTGAGACTGCGGAGCATAAAGCGCAATATGATATTGCCAGAACTGTTGCTCAAAAGCATGCGGAGCTCAGCGATGAAGCTCGTGCCGAGTCTCGTAGAGTGACCGATGAGTTGGCTGCGGTGAAAGCTGAGTTGGCCAAGTTGCAGATTGATCATGAGTGCTTGAAAGGACGTGCGGCTCGGGCAGATATTCAGATTAAGAAGCTTGAGGAAGATCATATCAATGATAAGAAACGATTGACGGATACCCTCGCCTACTGGGAGGAAAAGAACAAGAATGACATTGCTACAGCTAAGCTCGCTGGGCTTGAGGAAGGAAAAGCCGAGGTAACACTACTTGTTGTTTCTCTCATATTGTGTATGTCTTTATTGTTGTATATGTGCTCACTCCTCCTCCCGTTATTCTGTGCAGGCCTCCGCAGTAGCATTTTCTCCTAATGTTGCTCAACGCACTGCCATTGTGAG
Source organism: Linaria vulgaris (assembly GCA_948329865.1). NCBI lineage: Eukaryota > Viridiplantae > Streptophyta > Magnoliopsida > Lamiales > Plantaginaceae > Linaria > Linaria vulgaris. The sequence goes on from OX415254.1 coordinate 94,924,714, forward strand.
GGACTTCTTTGCCTCAGAGACGTGGGCTTTCATGGCTTTACGTCGATCTAGTAAAGACATGAAGAGGGGATACCGGAGAATGTATTATCACGCAGCTGCAGCTGCTAGTTGTCCTGATTTTCCCGATATTTCTGAGTTCGATATGAGAGTTGCTACGCCACGCCGTGAAGAAGATGCCCCTGCAGCTGAGGAATCTGACGTGGTGCCTCGTGGTGGACTCTATCCCACTACTGATGTTTACGTATCCCTGATTGGCGATAGACTACTTTGGCTGGGAGATTTGATGGATCCAGCTGAATTAGCAGAGTTGGCTGGGTCTGGTGACTCTTCAGACGATGAGCTTGACGTTGAGGACTCTGTCGAGGGTGCGGACATCGGCGATGCACACACTTCTTCCGCAGCTGTCCCATTGACAGCTACTGCAGCTTTGGTTTCTTCGATGGCACCCGCAGCTATCCCTTTGATAGCTGCTGCTGTCGTTCCCTCTGTCTCATTGGTTGACCCTTCCACTGTTGATCCTGCTGCTGCCGCTTCCGGGGATGAGCTTTCCACGGCAGGTTTGAGTGACAGCGACTTGATGAAAACCTTGGATGCTACTAGTACCGGGGTGGGTACAAAGGTCCTTGCTGATGCTGGATATAGGTTGAAGGATGGCTACGCAGGTTTTGGTGCCGATGAGGTTGCACAGTTGGAGAAAGAAGACGAGGAGCGTCGCGCCAAGCTTTTGAAGGATCCAGTTGGTGGTGGCTTTATAGGTGATCTGGATTTTGATCTTAGCTCCGGCGGCAAGGGTGGTCATTAGGAGTTCTGTCCTCGTTCATTTTGGTTTTTTGGCGCATGTGCCTCTTTTGTTTAGATTTTAGTATTGTTTTTCATTCATGAGTACTCTTTGTTTCCTTCTCGAGCTTTAGACGTTTTTTTGTTGACCTTTGGGATTTGGTATTTCAATAGTTGCTTTCTTGAATTTGCATCTGAGTCTTGTCTTTATCGATATAGCGTGGTTTTGTTGTTATATGCTCATGTTTCCCGTTTTTATCTATACGATGGTTTTCCATTACAGTAGAAAATCATGGCTTTCCAACGTGACCAGAAGAATGCTCATCATCCAGTTTCTTCTCCGGTTACGCCGTAATTGCTAGTCGCTCTTATTGGTTTTTCACCTAGTTTAATTTCTGTAGGGCTTTTATAGCTCGCCTACTTTATGGGAATTTCACCCAATAGGCTCTTCACCTAGTTTTATTTTCTGTAGGGCTTTTATAGCTCGCCTACTTTATGGGAATTTCACCCAATAGGCTCTTCACCTAGTTTTATTTTCTGTAGGGCTTTTATAGCTCGCCTACTTTATGGGAATTTCACCCAATAGGCTCTTCACCTAGTTTAATTTCTGTAGGGCTTTTATAGCTCGCCTACTTTATGGGAATTTCACCCAATAGGCTCTTCACCTAGTTTAATTTCTGTAGGGCTTTTATAGCTCGCCTACTTTATGGGAATTTCACCCAATAGGCTCTTCACCTAGTTTAATTTCTGTAGGGCTTTTATAGCTCGCCTACTTTATGGGAATTTCACCCAATAGGCTCTTCGCCTAGTTTAATTGCAGTCCTTCGTTCTTTGTTTTCTCGATATCATACTTCAAGCAAGTATCCTTTGGCCAAAAAGAAAGTTTTATTTATTTCGGACTGCACTTGCGGCCACGACAAGCTGCCTACGTATCCCTTATAAGTGGGAATCAAGCCGAACGTAGTTCATTTTGGTGCTTACATCTCGTCGGGTTCCACAGGTCGGAACCTCGTATTGACTCCCACAAGTCGGGATCTCATTATTTGCAGAAAAAATAAACCTACCAATCTATTGCGCTTCCACATCAAGCGCTTTATTCCTTAGACAAACTAAAACTGTCCTCATCCGCTTGGCGAATTTCTCATGCGTAGAAACGACGCAAATTCTGAATGTTCCAGGGCCTTTTCAACATCTTCCCTCCGAGTTTTGCTAAATAATAGTATCCTTTGGTACTCGCCTTGACAACTCTATATGGTCCTTCCCATGTTGGTTGTAGCTTTCCAACATGCCTTCCTGTCGCTTCAACCTTTCTTAACACCAAGTCCCCAACTTGGAATTCTCTGAAACGTACTTTCTTGTCGTAAGCTTTTGCCATCACAATCTTATTAGCGAGCGAACATTGAAAAGCTTCTTCCCTGATTGCACCTATCATATCCAGATCCAACTTCCTTAATCGAGCTGCTTCTTCAGGGTTGTAACTCTCCATTCTATGCGTTGTCATTCCTGCCTCCACGGGTATGACAGCTTCCGACCCATACACCAATAAAAACGGAGTCTCCCCGGTTGCTCTCTTTGGTGTAGTCCTGTAAGCCCACAGAATTCCGGGCAAAGTTTCTGGCCAAGTTCCACCCACTTGAGACAGACGTTTCTGCAAATAGTCCTTCAGTGTCTTGTTGGTGGACTCCACTTGTCCATTTGCTTGGGGATGCGAAACTGCAGAAAAGTGTTGTTTTATCCTTAGCTCTTTACACCATGATGTAATCTCTGATCCCGTGAATTGTTTTCCATTGTCTGATACTATCACACGTGGAAGACCAAAACGACAGATAATATTTTTCCAGATGAACTCAATCATGTTCTTCTCCGTGATAGCCGCTAACGCTTCGGCTTCTACCCATTTGGAGAAATATTCCACCGCCACTACCATAAATCTTTTGCCATTCTTTGCCGCCGGTAATGGTCCCACTAAGTCTATTCCCCATTGATCGAAAGGACATGTTGCCTCCATGGGATGTAAGAGTTGGGCTGGTACATGGGTTGAGTGAGCATGCAATTGACAACTCTCACACTTCTTGACATATTCCATTGCGTCCTTGAATAAGGTAGGCCAATAATAACCTTGCCTCATAATCTTCTGACCCAATGCTCTACCACCAGCATGATTCCCGCATGATCCTCCGTGGATTTCATCCATGACATATTCTGCTTGATTCGGCGATAAACACTTCAATAATGGTCCTTCAAAAGACCGCTTGTACAGTTCCTCATTGAAGATCACGTATCGCGAGGCACTATACCTCAACCTCCTTACTGCCTGAGGATCCGAAGGCAAACTCCCATCTTTCAGAAATTTGATAATGTCATCCTTCCAGCTAGGTTCGTCAATAATTGGCATCACAAACTCTATCTCTTGCTCCTTTGCACGTGAAACTCTGCCAATTGCCGGTTGTTCAGATGCCAAAAGGACCACTCGTCGTTCAATGTATACGTCAGTTGAGCTGGCAAATCTAGAGAGTGCGTCCGCCTTGGTGTTTTCTGCCCTTGGAATCTGACTAAGAGTGAATACCGTGAAGGACTCCGCTCCCTCCTTCAACTTAGCCAAATATCTCACCATGTTCTCTTCCTTTACTTCATAAGTACCAGCGAACTGATTGGCTACTAGCTGCGAGTCAGTGAAGACTGCTAGATGTGTTACCCCTAGAGATTTGCACATTTCAGTTCCTGCTACGGCCGCCTCATACTCTGCTTCATTATTAGTCACTGTGAAGTTGAGACTAATGGCGTACTCATATTCCCTTCCTTCGGGGGACCGTAGATAGATCCCTATTCCTCCCTTTGAGGTAGTCGCAGATCCATCTACGTGAAGAGTCCACAGAACAGTGAACAAGTCCCCCTCCAAAGCCAATACTTGACCCTCCGTGGTCATTTCTTCTCTTCCTCCGAATGATTCAGCAACAAAATCAGCAAGGACCTGTGCCTTGATCGCTTGTCTGGGTCGATACTCTATTCCATACTCGCTTAACTCTATTGCCCACTTGACCAATCTTCCTGATGTCTCTGGTTTTGTCAAAACTTGCTTCAACGGTTTGTCAGTCAAGACTACGATTGGATGAGCCTGAAAATAGGGCTTCAGCTTCTTTGCGGAGTGAACTACTGCTAAAGCAAACTTTTCAATATCTATATAATTTAATTCTGCTCCATGCAACACCTTGCTGATGTAGTATACTGGTAAATGATGCGTCCCTTCGGCTCGTACCAGGACAGAGCTAATGGCGTTAGGAGAAACTGCCAGATATAAATACAAGGTTTCCCCATCTACGGGTTTGGCAAGCAATGGCGGCGTCGCCAAATAGGTCTTGAGTTGCTGAAAAGCATTCTCACAGTCCTCATTCCACTCAAAGTTTCTGTTCTTCTTCAAAATTTTGAAAAATGGAAGACTTTTCTCAGCCGCCGTTGATATAAAACGACCCAAGGCTATCATTCTTCCTAACAAGCATTGTACGTCCCTTACAGTTTTAGGAGATGGTAATGTAGTAATGGCCGCAATCTTATCAGGATTGGCCTCAATCCCTCTCTGGTTTACCATGTATCCCAAAAACTTTCCTCCATTAACCCCAAAGGTGCACTTCTTCGGGTTTAACTTCATTCCATACAGTCGCATGATCGAAAAGGCTGTACGCAAATGATCAACATGGTCCTCTGCCTTTACGCTCTTTATAAGTATGTCATCAATGTATGCCTCCATCGTCTTTCCAATGTGATCATAGAACATCTTAGCCACCAACCTTTGAAAGGTTGCCCCTGCGTTTTTAAGTCCAAACGGCATTACTCGGTAACAAAACACTCCTCTGTCAGTTACGAAGGCCGTCTTCGACATATCATATACAGCCATCAGGATTTGATGAAAACCACTTTGCGCGTCCACCATACTTAACAACGCACATCCTGCTGTAGAGTCCACCAACAGATCTATTCGAGGTAATGGAAATGGATCTCTCGGACAATGTTTGTTTAAGTCCGTGTAGTCTACACACATTCTCCAATCTTGATTGGCCTTTGGAACCAACACGATATTGCTCAACCACTCCGAATAGCGTACCTCGTATATGTGTCTTGCTGCCAATTTCTGGTTTACCTCCTTCTCAGCTGCCAAATTCTTCTCTTTGCTGAAGTTCCTTTTCTTTTGGCGTACCGGCCTTGCATCCGGATTCACATTTAGTCGATGTACGACTATTCTAGGATCTATCCCCTTCAAATCTTCATCCGTCCATGCAAACACATCGTAATGTTCACGTAAACACGTGATCAATCGCTCTTCCACCTCCTTCGTCATACAAGTTCCAATTCTGGTAGTTTTGGCAGGGTCATTCTTGGCGAGGGAAATCTCTTTAAATTCCCCCAATGGCTCAACTTTGCCGTTTTGCGCCAACTGCGCCTTGTACCTTCTCAGTCTCTTATTTTCTTCTTCTTCCGGAATCAGTGTCTCGAAACCCTTCGGAACCTCTTCCCCTAACCTTTGCTTCTTAGGTTCCTTCTGCATTTCAGTAACATTCATCAACTGCCTCTCTTGGCATACTGTGTTCAGCATATTGACTTCTTCCTTCCTCGTGGGTTTCAATGATGCCACATACGATTTCCAAGCTACCTTGTGGTCTCCACATACCTCGCCTACACCTCTTGGCGTGGGAAACTTCACCTTCTGATGATAAGTAGACGCTATTGCACGGAACTCATTCAATCCTGGCCTTCCGATTATCATGTTGTATGTGAAAGGGGTGTCGACCACTACATACTTAAGATTGCGAGTTCGCCTAGTGGGATTGTGCCCAAATGTGGTTTGGAGCGTTACTATTCCTATTGGTATCACTGTGGCTCCCCCGAATCCTTGCAGCGGTGTAGTTACCTTTTCCATGTAGAGTTGCCCTAACTCCATCTTCATAAGAGTATCATACAAGATAATGTTTGCCGAACTTCCATTGTCAATTAACACTCTTTTCATTGCGTAATTTGCTACTTCAATAGTCACTACCAACGGACAGTCGAGCTCGTGGGACTCAGTCATCTGAGGATCTAATCGCTCTCGATCCTTCTCATCGAATGTTATCGAGTCTGGCAAATCCTCCACCATTCCAACCAGGGATGTATTCCTGGTGAATACTCCTTGATTTACCTTCCTCAAGATTCTTTCCCTTCCTTTGTTGGAGTCTGCCCCAACTGGCCCTCCAGATATCATATTGATCACCCCTCGAAGAGGTGCACTTTCTATTCTCAGTGGTTGTTCATCAGCTTCACTTCTTCTAGGTTCATCCCTTTGTCTGGAGTCATCAGTTCTAAGCTTTTTGCTCGAAGGACTTTCCCTCTTGTGATCCCTTACATACTGGGCCAAATGCCCTTCTCTGATCAGACGTTCTATTTCTGCAAAGAGGGTGCGACACTGTGAAGTGTCATGACCATACTGCTCGTGGTAACGACAATACTCTTTGGACTTGCGAGTTCCCTCAGTTTCTCTAATTTTGTTTGGTTTTCTGGTCAACCCTTGTTGTCTTGCCACAGCGAATACCTCTGTGATGCTTGCATTCAATGGAGTATACCTGACGGGTGATCTACCCCTTCTCTTGTCATTTTTGTCTTGATCAAAACCGCTTCTCCAAGGCCGGTCATTACGTCTATTGTCATTCATCTTCTGCTTTCCCGGATCTCTGTAATCTCCTCTGTTATACTGATTCAGTTCTTCCACCTCCATCTCACGACGCAATCTCTCCATGATGAGCTCAATAGTCGGGGGCGGATTTCGCACTAAATCATTGGCCAAAGCCCTGTTCCTTAAGGTCTTGAAAAGGATTCCTCGAATTTCCCTCGGGGTTGGCGTTTTGACTTTCAACATCTCCACATTAAACTTCTTCATATACTCCCGCAGAGATTCTCTCTCGCCTTGTTTGAGGCGGCATAGGTAATCTGCCTCAAGCGGATCTACCGAGAGTGTAGAGAACTTTGATCTAAACATGTCACGCAACTGTTCGTAACTGTAGATGCTCCCTGCAGGTATACGTGCAAACCACTCCTGTGCCACTCCCACCAGAGAGATCGAGAAAAGTCGTGCCTGGATTCTAGCATCAAATCCTCCCAGGCTCAGTATTCCATCCAAAACATGCAAGTGCGATGATGGATCTGTTGTCCCATCATAGTTGGGCATTTTTGGGATATCCTGTCCTCTACCCAGGACCACACTTCGTAGTTCCTCACAAAAAGGTGAAGGTTCAGATACCCTGGTGTTATTTTGATTATAACCACCCGTTCTCCTTCTGCCATCCTCATATCTCGGTGGACTATACTCACGAGGAGCCTCACGGCGCTCCCTCATTTCCAAATTTCTATAATGTCTATCACGCCTGTCTACTCTCTCGGTATCTCTTCCTCTATGAACTCTATCATATGAGTTCACTTCATCGTCCAAATCCACACGCCTCCTGCATGGGTAAATGCTAGGCCGGTCATCCTCAGGCCTCGGACCGCCCGCATGCCTCAAAGAGCGAACATTAGAGGAGGCTTGACGGGTCTCTCTATGTGAACGTGAGGTCACATCTTCCTCCCTACCTCTGTCCCGATGGGCTACCCCACCCGATCGGTGATCACGCGACCGTGAGTTCTGCGCCTGAAATTCGGTCCTCCTTTGGAGTCCTGGCTGGTTCTGAGGAGCAACGGTTGGTATGACACCCAACTGTTGCAATGTTTGCACTATTTGCTCCACATGCTGTGGTGGTAAAGGAGGTATCACCGCCAGATCGGTCGGTTGGTTCTCCATTGGTGCAGCATTTCTGCGAGCTCGTGCTGTATCAGTCACAGAAGTTTCATCCCGGTTACCGTCCCTATCGACACGGGTCGAGGGGCCTTGCGGCTGACTAGTAGCTGCAGTGTGAGCTCTGGTGCCTACAACCATGTTTGAGTGGTCACGTGTGTTTCTAACTCAGTGCACTTAAGTGGTTTCCCACAGACGGCGCCACTGATGCGGGGTAATTTCGTCTGCTGACTAATCACTCCACGTCAGACTAGCTCGAGCTCCTGATTGGTCCAAGCTAGCTTTGAGTTCGGGAAACCTGCACTGGAAACACGGCACGTGAACTAGGCGGGGGCTGACCCCGCGAAGGCACTCCGATGCCTAAGTCAGTAATGGGCCTTAGTAGTAATGGGCCTATAATGCCAATTATAGGCCTCGTAGTGATGAAATATGCGAAAATATGTTGAAAACGGATTAAACTGCTCAAAACAGGCCTTATAACTCGAATTCAGCCCTCAACTCGAATTCTGGGCAAAATAACTCAAATTCAGACTCAACTCGAATTCAGACTCAACTCGAATTCAGACTCAACTCGAATTCGATGTAGCTCAACTCGGATCTCAACTCGAACCCCTCAACTCGAATTCGATGTAGCTCAACTCGGATCTCAACTCGAATTCCTCAACTCGAATTCGATGTGGCTTAACTCGGATCTCAACTCGAATTCGATGTAGCTCAACTCGGATCTCAACTCGAATTCGATGTAGCTCAACTCGGATCTCAACTCGAATTAGGTTAAAGCTCCTCCGAAAATCCTCCTCTAACAATGAAAATTAGCCGGGTATTTATAGGCATAGACCTTGCTTAATTATAGGCGTGGGCCACGCTAATGGGCCCCGGCCTTTTAGGCTTGATTGGTTGGCATCTCAACTCGAACAAGTGCATCTCAACTCGAATGAGGCATCTCAACTCGAACGAGGCATCTCAACTCGAACGAGGCATCTCAACTCGAATGAGGCATCTCAACTCGAACAAGGCATCTCAACTCGAATGAGACATCTCAATTCGAATGGGGCATCTCAACTCGAATGAGGCATCTCAACTCGAACAAGTGCTTTCAACTCTAAAACAGCATCTCAACTCTAACAGCCCATTTAACTCTAATTGGGCTTATAGGTCAAATTGGGCCCAAGTGTTGATTTAGGGCCCAAATTTGACTTAATAATCCAATTTCAAAAAAAGAAAAAAAAATATGGCCCGTCATCGACTTGCCACGTGTCACGAGCTTATAGGTCGCATATTATTTGGCATGACATAAGTCCCCCAATTTGCACGGGCTCGTGGTACACGAGCGTTTGCAAATTTGATGCTTTGATCTTTTTCTTGGCGCGCCAAATTTTTATTTGACCCTTCAAATCCAATAGATTGATCCGTAAAGAAGAGATAAAAATCACTTATCTCAAAATCATCATAACTCTGAATTTTGACCGCGCTCCGATGAATTCTTGCTCAGAAATCCAACAAAAAGATACAACCCTTATTCCCACTCATCACTGTGATAAGCAACTTCAACCAATATCAACAAATACCAAATAAAGAATAATGTAAATTTTCCAATATATATATATATATTCTCGTAGGAATTATATACACGAAGAATAACGAAAATTCTTCAAGAAAACTCCTTTTCCTGAAAGACAAAAATAATCCCCCAAATCTGGTATTTGATAAGAGTTAATCAGATTTGTATATCCAATCAAATAGCTTGCTTGCGCAAAGTCCAGAAGCATAATTAATCATTAATCCGAATTAAACACAAATCTGTAGAGTCAAGATATTATCATATTATGTATTTGCTCTATCAACACTTGAAGGGAAAGCATGCCACGTAAGAAACATCATCAATAAGGAAGCATAATAATTAATCACCATTAACCAAAAGCTCACACGTTTCCAATTGATTTTCCCCATCACAAAACACAATATTTGATCCTATTCTATAAGATCACACGAGGTTGTGGCTTGTTAATAAAAGGAAAACTATTCACGTCACTAGTATCAGAATTCAGAGTAAGTAAAAATTCCTTAACTACATGAGCATGATTGGCAATTACAATAAGTCCCTTTCCTTATCAACAGCATATATTTGCATTACGTAGCATATATACAACTCAAACCACTAACGCATATTACAATCAAACACGTAGCAGACAAGGAAACCAAAAATAATTTACCCTTGGTATTTTATTTTCGGTCACTTACCAAGATTTCAAGAACGATTGATATCGTCAAACTTAAAAAAAACGTCAACTCTTCCAAGAATTGGAGAAACATATTTTTGTCAAAAAACAAAAATCACTTTCATCGTCAAGCAACCTGTTTGTCTCAAATAAAGCTACTCTGTTTTAAGATTGTTAAAAATATAGCACTGAAACGAACAAGGAACAATATATTATTGACGAAAATTGAAGAACGAAAATTACAATAATCAAGATTACCGTTACCGAATAAACCTCAATTGAATATGAACGGAAGAGTGTAGAAACGGGAAGTCGAGGACCTTTTGGTTTCCTTAAAACAGATTCGCCCTCTCTACGTGCTTGAGAAAACGTGAGCGACTGTCTCCCAGGATACAACGACTACGAGCAGAATTGCTAGCACATGCCAAACAACCCCGGCGAACTCGAACTCTCTACCACCACACAATGGAAAAATATTTTGGCTGCGCAGAAAAGCCTTTTCGTGTATGCAATGTATTTTTCGATGATTAAAACCCTATGGGGAGCGACCCATTTTATAGACTAGGTTAGGGAGAAAGTTGGAAAACTTAGCCACCAAGAAACGTGGTTAAGATAATTACGAATCACATAATTAAGATAATTACATATCTCGCGAAGATCTCGGATGAACGTAGACACGTTTCAGTTATAAAAAACTGATAGGTAAATCTTATGGAAAGATTTCCTAAGATAATTAATTATCTATTTGATGCTTATTATTTTTCGTATATAAAATATAGCAGAAAATTACATAATTCTATTTACGCAAAATAGAAATATTAAATATTGATATACAATATTTTCGACTTTAATTAGTCAACGTTGAGCATCAATTTCTCATTCACCCATGTACCAAACTCGACCTAAAGTCGATTGTACAAAAACTCCGTTTCATTTACCAATTTTCCAACATAAATTAATATTATTGATGATATAATCTCACATGGATATGGGGCGGTTATGGAAAGAGTAGAGCCATTCTCAATGAATGTTTTTCCTGCTAATTCTGTAAATGGGATGGGGTACCTAGGGAGGCTATGGATGGTATCGGTATACCGCACATTGAGGGCTCGACAGGGATACGCGTAAATCCTGAAGAAGAACTAGAAGTGGAACCTGAGTAAGAGCCAGAAGAGGAACCCGAGGAAGATCCCAGCACGTGGCTCTTAGAGAAACCTAACGAAAATATGAACGCGTGAATGGCTCCACGGTCCTTAGATACCTAATAAGTGTGATAGTACACGTAGTACTTATAAGTTGTGTGCAATATTATATTTGTCTGACTGTATGATGCCTAATAACTTAAACTCCATTTGTAATATGTGACTTATGTGCAAGTGTGAAAATATGTAAAATAAAGTGTGGTAATATTGTGAAGTAATTATCTTATTATTTATGCAAGAATATTTTGTGATTAGAACTTATATAAAATATACGAATCTCATGTATAAATCTAATGTAGAATGACTAGCCCAGGTGGAAGGAACAACATGGGAGGAATATGGCACTTGACGCCACAAAATAGTAACGACGAGTCCTCTGACCCCGACAACACCACCAGTGGTCAAACAACTGAAACGAAAATGCATCCAGAGCATGGCCAAACTGTTCCACCAATGTATGCAATGATGCAAAACCAACTTATGCAAATTGCTCAAGCAAATGCAGATAGGGCAAATTCGAACTCAGAAGACCAACAGTTTGAAAGGTTCCTTCGCCTTCAACCGCCTAAGTTTTTGGGGAAGCCTGATGACCGCATAGCTGATTCTTGGATCGAAGAGATGGAAAAAATCTTTGGTGTTGCCAATTATACTGAAGAGAAGGACGTTAATTTTGCCACTTTTCATCTCGAGAATGCTGCACGGTACTGGTGGCGCATATTAGATCAACGATGGAAGAATGATGGAACTCCACGCACTCGGAATAACTTTGTTAAAGAGTTCTACAACAAGTATATTCCTCAAGTGGTGCGAACTCGTCGAGTGAAGGAATTCTTGGATTTAATCCAAGGATCGATAAATATTTCTCAATATGAGGCTAAATTTACTCGGTTAATTCAATACGCACCACACTATCTAGGAGATGAAGAGCGAAGGGTAAGAAAGTTTATTGAAGGGCTGAAATTAGAAATTCGCTGGGTAGTGATTTCAGTCGATTTAACTACCTATGATGCGGGGGTAGAAAAAGCACTTCATGTGGAAGCCGAGATAAAAGAACTTGTGAGGATTGAAGAGAGGGTAAAAAGAAACCGATCAAATGATGGAAAACCTCAAGGTGGAGGAAAATTTAGCCATGGTAATAAGCATCCCCGCAACAACCAAACCAAACCAATCAACTCAGCGCAACAAGCTACATTGTCTCAGGAAAATGCATCTCCAAAAGGGCCTTGTGTGTTCTGTGAAAATCCGAACCATAACGACGCAACATGCTGAAAGAAGTATGTAAGATGCATTGCATGTGGTAGTGATCAACACCTTATTAAGGATTTTCCTAAAAGAGCGAATTCGACTCCAATTGCTACAGCGCAATCTGGGAAGCCAAAAATTCAAGCACCGTGCATACGCTCTAGAAGCAACTGAAGAGGAGGTTGACCCAAATGCAGTAGTTGAAGGTAACATTCTAATACTCGACCAAGTCGGGAAAGTTTTATATGATCCCAGAGCTACCCATTCCTTTATTGCGTTATCTTTTACTAAACGCGTATCTCTTCAAAGTGAGTGTTTACCATACCTAATTGAGAAAAACACACCACTGGGTGCTAGTTTGGTAACTGATATCATGTATAAGGAATGTTCGATCCTGATAAATGAGATTGAGTATCACGGTAATCTAATACAGTTTCCAATGTACAAGTACGACATAATCATAGGAATGAATTAGTTGTACAAATACCGAGCTGAGGTAAATTGTTATACTAAAGAGATAAAGCTGGGTAAAACTGTTGACTTGGATCATTCTCTAGAGCCCACTTTAATTTCTAGTATCTCATTTGTTGAAGCTAAAAGATTCATTCGAGCTGGGGCTTTTGGATTTGTAGCTTATCTAAATAAACCCAAAGATACAGATAAGCTCGAAAATGTATCGGTGGCTAAGGAATATCCAGAGGTATTTCCTGAAGAATTATATTCCCTCCCTCCTGATCGAGAGATAGAGTTCGTTATTGAGTTACTTCAGAATACCACACCTATTTCAAAAACTCCATACCGTATGGCTCCGGCAGAATTAAAGGAGTTAAAAATCCAATTGCAAGATCTTCTGAAATAAGGATTTATACGGCTGAGTACATCACCCTGGGGTGCACCAGTCTTGTTTGTTAAAAAGAAAGATGGGACACTAAGACTGTGAATTGACTATTACAGGCTTAATAGTTATACCATAAAAAATAAGTATCCTCTACCTCATATCGACAAGTTATTCGATCTATTACAAGGATCACAAGTTTATTCCAAATTGGATTTGAGGCAAGGTTACTACCAATTAAGATTGGGGAGGAGGATATCCCCAAGACTGCGTTCAATTATGGTCACTTTGAGTTTGTCGTAATGCCGTTTGGGCTTACGAATGCTCATGCAGCCTTCATGGATATGATGCATAGGATTTTTTGACCATATTTGGATAAATTTGTGGTTATCTTTATCGATGATATTTTGGTATTCTCGAAAACCAAGGATGGCCGTGCACACCATTTAAGAATTGTGCTGCAAGTTCTGAAAGACAACAAGCTTTATGCCAAATTTAGTAAATGTAAGTTTTGGTTAGAACGAGTAGATTTCTTGGGGAATGTGATATTTGAAAGAGGAGTAGAAGTTGATCCTTCTAAGATTGAATCGGTACTAAACTGGAAATAACCCAAAAATGTTACAGAAATTCGTAGCTTTCTGGGTTTGGTAGGATACTATCAAAGATTTGTTAAGAATTTTTCAAAGATAACTGCACCACTCACCCGATTAACTTAAAAGAACCAACCTTTCCATTGGGATGAAAAGTGCGAGACAAGCTTTCAAGAGTTGAAAGTGAGATTGACTTCAGCACCAGTTTTAGCCCTCTCTGAAGGCTCCAAAGGGTTTGTAATTTCGGCTCCAAAGGGTTCGTAATTTACACAGACGCATCTAAAGAGGGATTAGGGTGTGTACTAATGCAAAATGGGAAAGTCATTGCTTATGCGTCGAGAAAGCTGAAGCCAAGTGAGCAAAACTATTCGACGCATAATTTGGAACTAGGAGCAATTGTGTTTGTGTTAGCAAAGTGGATACACTATCTGTATGGGACAACTTTTGAGGTATATACAAACCATAAAAGTTTAAAATACATATTTACCCAAAAGGATTTGAATATGAGACAACGGCGGTGGATGGAATTCATAGAAGATTATGATTGTTCCATCTTGTATCACCCTTGGAAGGCCAATGTGGTAGCAGACGCTTTGAGTAGAAAAGCAAAACTAGACCACTTGATGGTAAGGAAAGAAGGCATTATGATCCAATCACAAACACACATAGCAGGGTTGATAATTCAACCAGAGTTCCAAATGGAGATTTTAAAAGCCCAAAAGGGAGACGAGGAAATTGAAAAACAGAAGTCCTTGATGGAATCTAAGAAAGACTCTGGATTCTACATTGGTCCTATGGGGTTGTTGATGTACCAAAGTCGCATATGTGTACCCTATAAAATACGGACTAAATTACTAGGAGAAGCTCATAAGTCCAAGTATACGGTACATCCTAGAGGTACCAAGATGTATCAAGATCTTAAAAGACATTTCTGGTGGAATAGATTAAAGAAAGATGTTGCAGACTTCGTAAAAAAGTGCATGACTTGCTAGTTAATCAAGGCCGAGCATCAACACCCAAACGGGAAACTACAACCCCTTCCTATACCCGATTGGAAGTGGGAACACATCACCATGGACTTTGTAACTGGCCTTCCTACTCTCAGAGGAGGTTATGATAGCATTTGGGTTATTGTGGATAGACTCACCAAGTCAGCCTATTTCCTGCCAGTTAGAACCCATTATAAAGTGGAGGTATTGGCCGATCTCTATAAAAGAGAGATAATTAGACTGCATGGGATACCAAATAAGTATTATGTCTGACAGGATCCCAAGTTCACATCGCGACTATGGAAACAATTACAAGAGAGTCTTGGGACTAAGCTTAAATTTAGCACCGCGTCCCATCCTCAGACAGATGGACAATCTGAGCGCATAATTTGTTTCCTGAAAGACATGTTGCGGGCATGTGTACTTGACTTTAAAGGAGCCTGGAATAAACATCTACCTTTGGTAGAGTTTGCCTACAACAATGGTTATCAGGATTCTATCCAAATGGCCCCATATGAAGCTCTATACGGTAGAAAATGTAGATCGCCAATTCATTGGGATTTGGATGAACGCCAAACTATTCATGATGGTCTTCATTGGCTTACGAGACATGAGATTATATAGGATGCTATTGATAAAGTCCAACTAATCAAGCAGCGGATGAAGGCATCTCAAGATCGGCAAAAGAGTTATGCCGACAAACGAAGAGAGACCTTGAGTTTGAGGATGGAGATCATGCTTTTCTCAAACTATCACCTCGGAAAGGATTCAAAAGAATTGGTAAAGGGGGAAAGTTAAGTCCATGCTATGTAGGACCCTTTAAGATCTCAAAAAGGATTGGAAACTTAGCTTATCGATTGATACTTCCTCAAAATATAACAAGAATTCATGGCGTGTTTCACGTATCTCAGTTGAAGAAGTATTATCCTGATGAATCTCATATCATTACTCCTGATGCTATTCAAATCGAGAGTGACTTGTCCTACGAGGAGAAACCCATCAAGATTCTTGATAAAAAGTTTCAAGAACTCCGAAATAGAAGAATTCCAATTGTGAAGGTTTTGTGGAGAAACCATCATGTTGAAGAAGCTACCTCGGAGCCTGAGCAAGATATGCATTACCCATACCTCTTCGAAGATTCAGGTTAGAAATCTGGGGACCAGATTCCTTTTAGGAGGGGAGATTGTAACATCCCTAAACTTTCTTAGAATATAGATACTTCTTAAAAAAATATTATTTGGTTAATTGCCTTTTAGCCCTTCCTCTTTTAAAAATCATTATTTGGCCCCAAATATTTTAAAATATTGATTTAATCCTTTTAATTTAAATTTAGATAAAATAATAATAATAAATAATTATTAAAATCAAATTTTTTCTTCACTAGGACCGCAAGAAGTAATTGTGGAGACATGAAGGACCATAATAGGCTCAAACATTAAAAGAATGGAGGAAAAACTCTTCATAATAATAATTTCAAATAATTTATAATAAGATATATTTTAATAAAATATTGTTACATCAAAGTTGGCTGAAAATTCTGGAAAAAGTACAGTAAATTACTTGAATATAATAATCTAAATAGTATCTAAATAGTTGATAATTTAATGGCTTCAATAATGTAAGTTTGTCTATAAATACGAGCCATTTTTTTTGTCAAAATTCCACACCAAAATTCCCTATGAGTTTGCATATGATTTCTTCACCAAAGTTCTCCTAATTTTCGTCCTCTACTCATATAATTTTTTTCCAGGAGTTCCTAAACTCAAAAATTGTGAGAAAAAACTCAAATTCCAATTTTACCCGAGAATTCCAGTTTTACCCCTAAACTTGAAAAATATAGAAAAAATACCAATGGCTTAATATTTTGTAAAACTGCTCTTTACATATCTTCCTAAATGTGTTTAGTACGAAAGCCCTCAAAAATATTTTGGAATTGCAATTAATTAGAAGGTTCGATTAAAGACAATTTAAGCTTGCTGCAATTTTCAGCCCTAAATAGCATATCTCTTTTGATTCTTCAAATTAATCTATGCATAATGATACTAATTTAAAAATTGATCATATATAGTAGTTAATAAAGTCATGAGGATATGTTAAAACCCATTTATTATAAGTTTTAGTCAAGTATAGGTATTAATTGTGATTTTTCTTTTAATTACATGTTGTAGGAAATATATTCACACTTAATTTCTCCTTCATTCCAAATCAAAGTGTGAAATTGTGTTACGATCTAAGTTATAACCTGATTATATAACCTTGTTTCCAAGTTAATAATTAAAGTTTCATCTTAAATTAATTCTACGAAATTATATCTTGTGACTCCTTATATATGTAACAATATGTATTGTTAATAAATAGTAAGCCTAGGAAATTCTATAAATTATTAGATATTAGTCTCATGTTAAAATAAAGGGCTTATTACTAATAATTAACCTTAAAATAAAATAAGTAGGCCTAAATAGTTCATACATGGATTTTATTAAGAAACTAATAACCTTACGGTGAAATCGCGAGAACCGAGTTAAAATGTGATTATTTGTCTTATTTCTATTTTATTGACTTGGTTGTAATCAAAGATAAGAAGGACATACGAGAAAATATAACAAACTATAAAAGTTAATTATTGTTTTAAACTTATTAACGCATTTAATTTTATTTAGGATACGACGTAGAATTTTTCGAACACGAAGTTACTGTCGCAGGTGAGATTATAATACTTTTAAGCCCTGTTTGGCACCCAGCCTTAGGAACTTGGACTGAGTACTTGTGATTCTTGGTTCTAAATGGAGAACAACTTATTCTTTCAACAAAATTGTTTTCTTTTATGATCTCATTTCGTAACCTAATCCTTTTACTTGCTGTTGAAGGATTTTTGGACCATGAATACTTAATCCTTTTTCATAATTACAATAATTTCTCCAATATGATAATCCACATGTTGGTTCTTGAACTGTGCATCGAGCAACGAACTATGTTGGGGATATGTAGATCAAAAGCAATGGACACTGTCCGAGTTACTAGCTTATTATTTATCTGTTATACCCATTGGGACACCTTTGAGAAGTTGGGCCCACGGATTGAGACGGTTTACTGCTGGGCAGCTAAGATTTTCGGTTTAAGTAAATTCGCTCGATACCCATTTATCTAGGCGCCGTTTGTAGTCAGAAGTTAGCTGTAACCGTGTGCAACATAAGGAGGAGGTAGACCACCAACTGAGCAAATTTGAGTAGCCCCCGAGATGATGAGTGAAGACGAATCACTTTGAGCAAGGCGGGAATAAACTCTTCGTTCTTCTGGCATGGAGAAAAACAACCTTGCAACGCCTGTTCCCGTCGACCGACAGGAATAAACCGAGCCGCCACATCCAACACAACACAATCAGAGAAGAAGATAAATCCTGCAACCAACACAAACTAAACACAGGAGGAGTGAACAACCTTGGTCTAAGCCTCAACCTTTCCAACACGACCAACATTAAACTACTAAAAAAACAGAGCAAGACAGAAGTAAAGCAACATGAGAGCAACAACACAAAAGTAAAGAGTAAACAACACCATGTAACACCGAAAGTTTGACATGGTGGGTCCAAAACGAAAGTCAAATCTTGACCAGATATTTGACCTCAAGCACGACTTATCAATCCACAGGAAGAAGGGAGATAGTAGGAGGCCCTTCGGGTATGTAAGACGCACAAATTACAGTGGCTGGAGGATGAGCTTTTCCATTTGGAAGGTGGCTGTGACAAGTGAGAAGCGAAGGATCCATTAGTTCGCCGGAGATGGTGGTGGTGGTAGAGTTTTTGGAGTGTGAGGTGTAGGTAAGCGGAAAGGAGAGTGGAGATGTCTGAAAGCGGAAAGGAGGTAGAGATCTGATCTCAATGACCAGATCGGAAAGAAACAACCGAATAAATTGGTAGAGAACCACACGGCGGCGGTAGAAGAAAAACCCTAAAAAGAGTGGAGAGCACTATTCTCTAGAGAGAGAATGTGTTTGATTGTGAGTGCTATCGTCTGGGGAGGGATTATACTAGGGAACAAGTGCTCATTTCTATCACAATTTGTTAGGCCTTATGGAGCAATCGCAACATAATTCTTACGGGGGAAAGCGGGCAGAGTTCGGGGGATATGGTGCGTTTTGTTACGTCATACGCGGCTAGTTGGAAAGCTGCTAATATGTGAAACATTCCTAAATTTTCCTAGTACATATATATATATATATATATATATATATAAGAATATAAGTATCATATAGATACTTCTTAAAGAAAAAAAATTATTATTTGGTTAATTATCTTTTAGCCCTTCATCTTTTAAAAATCATTATTTGGCCCCAAATATTTTAAAATATTGATTTAATCCTTTTAATTTAAATTTAGATAAAATAATAAAAATAAATAATTATTGAAATCAAATTTTTTCTTCACTA
The DNA here is from genome assembly GCA_948329865.1 of Linaria vulgaris. Taxonomy (NCBI): domain Eukaryota; kingdom Viridiplantae; phylum Streptophyta; class Magnoliopsida; order Lamiales; family Plantaginaceae; genus Linaria; species Linaria vulgaris. Next base: position 94,943,789 of record OX415254.1, read on the forward strand.
GGATCCCAAGAAGTAATGGTGGAGACATGAAGGACCATAATAGGCCCAAACATTAAAAGAATGGAGGAAAAAGTCTTCATAATAATAATTTCATATAATTTATAATAACATATATTGGAATAAAATATTGTTACATCAAAGTTGGCTGAAAATTCTGGAAAAAGTACAGTAAATTACTTGAATATAATAATCTAAATAGTATCTAAATAGTTGATAATTTAATTGCCTCAATCATGTAAGTTTGCCTATAAATACAAGCCATTTCTTTGTAAAGTTTCCACACCAAAATTCCCTATGAGTTTGCATATGATTTCTTCACCATAGTGTTCCTAAACTCAAAAATTGTGAGAAAAAACTCAAATTCCACTTTTACCCAAAAATTCCAGTTTTACCCCTAAACTAGAAACATATAGAAAAATTTCCAAGGCTTAATATTTTGTAAAACTGCTCTTTACACATCTTCCTAAGTGTGTTTAGTACGAAATTCCTCAAAAATATTTGGAATTGCAATTGATTAGAAAGGTCGATTAAAGGTAAATTTAAGCTTGCTGCAATTTTCAGTCCTAAATAGCATATCTCTTTTGATTCTTCAAATTAATCTGTGCATAATGATACTAATTTTAAAATTGATCATATTTAGTAGTTAATAAAGTCATGAGGATATGTTAAAACCCATTTATTATAAGTTTTAGTCAAGTATAGGTATTAATTAGGAATTTTCTTTTAATTACATGTTGTAGGAAATATATTCATACTTAATTTCTCCTTAATTCCAAATCAAAGTGTGAAATTGTGTTATGATCTAAGTTATAACTTGATTATATAACCTTGTTTCTAAGTTAATAATTAAAGCTTTATCTTAAATTAATTCTACGAAATTATATCTTTGTGACTCCTTATATATGTAACAATATGTATTGTTAATAAGTAGTAAGCCTATGAACTTCTATAAATTATTAGATATTAGTCTCATGTTAAAATAAAGAGTTTATAACTAATAATTAACCTTAAAATAAAATAAGTATGCCTAAATAGTTCATACATGGATTTTATTAAGAAACTAATAACCATACGGTGAAATCGCGAGAACCGAGTTAAAATGTGATTATTAGTCATATTTCTATTTCTTGACTTGGTTGTAATCAAAGATAAGAAGGACATATAAGAAAATATAACAACCTATAAAAGTTAATTATTATTTTAAACTTATTAACGCATTTAAATTTATTTAGGAGACGGCGCAGAATTTTCCGAACACGAAGTTACTGTCGCATGTGAGATTATAATACTTTTAAGCCCTGTTTGGCACCCAGCCTGAGGAACTTGGACTGAGTACTTGTGATTCTTGGTTCTAAATGGAGAACAACTTATTCTTTCAACAAAATTGTTTTCTTTTATGATCTCATTTCGTAACCTAATCCTTTTGCTGACTGTTGAAGTATTTTTGGACCATGAATACTTAATTCTTTTTCATAATTACAATAATTTCTCCAATATGATAATCCACATGTTGGTTATTGAACTGTGCATCAAGCAACGAACTATGTTGGGGATATGTAGATCAAAAGCAATGGACACTGTCCGGGTTACTAGCTTATTGTTTATCTGTTATACCCATTGGGACACCTTTGAGAAGTTGGGCCCACGGATTGAGACGGTTTACTGCTGGGCAGCAAAGATTTTCTGTTTAAGTAAATTCGCTCGATACCCATTTATCTAGGCACCGTTTGCAGTCAGGAGTTAGCTGTAACCGCGTGCTAGGTTGACATGTACTCGAGCATGTCTCTTGATCTATTTGCGAGGTCGCTCCTCGTTGGGAGGTAAAATGTAGTATATTGGATGAAATAAGGTTGAATATGTTATATGAAATGCACGAGTTCATTATCTTATTGTTCGTTTGCTATTCTTTACCTCTCAGTTCTAATGTTTTCTTTTCATACCATATCAAATTTCATATATTTGTTACATCTATTATTGTTACTAAAAATCTCACTAAGTCACCAAAGACTTACATCTCTTGTTCTTTCTCTGTCCATTCCTCAGAATAAGCAAGGCTTAGAAGGCGGCTGGAATATGTTATATGAAATGCACGAGTTCATTATCTTATTGTTCGTTTGCTATTCTTTACCTCTCAGTTCTAATGTTTTTTTTTTCATGCCATATCAAATTTCATATATTTGTTACATCTATTATTGTTACTAAAAATCTCACTAAGTCACCAAAGACTTACATCTCCTGTCATTTTCTCTGTCCATTCCTTAGAATAAGCAAGGCTTAGCAAGGCGGCTGGATTAAACTACTGTTGACGTGTTGAATTTTAAATAAATCAAAGTGTGTGATAGTAAAAATAAATTCCCAATAATTGTGTGTTTTATTACGTATTCGGTGGTTTGAGTTTCGTGTGGATTGTAATAATAAACTCTATAAATCTTGAAAGCTTTCGCTGTAATAAATAAGTTTGTATTTGGCTTTATCATGGTTTTATTTTAGTGAGCCTCTCTGAGCTAGCGTTAATGTTCGAATTGAAAATCTGCAAATCCTATTCGGGGACCTAAACGAGACTTTAGAGTTTGGGAGCTCACAATACGGTTATTGGTCACATGGCTCCCACAAGGTCTACTGAATGGGCGACGCCAATGGAGGGGTGTTTGAAAATTAATTTTGATGGCGCAAGGTTTGAGATCGAAGGCGAGGTCGGGCTTGGAGTGGTGGTGCACAATCATCATGAAGGTATTGTTGCTACGACGTAAAAGGTTCGCAGACACTTTGGCACCAGCTTGTATCGAGGATTTGGCACCCGTTAGGCAATCAAATTAGCGGTAGGGATGAATTAGACATAGGTGGTGTTCGAGGGCGACTATCTCAATATTATTCATGACATTATTTACTGAACTCAAGTGGACACACAATATGTTAATATTATTGCAGACTTTCTTCGCCTCTTTGAGCCAAGGGATGGCTTTAGAATTTGATGGGTAGGAAGGCTGCAAATCAAGTCGCACACGACCTTGCTCGGATGGTGATGGGTGTCATTCTGGTGCCGCATGACTTAGTGTTTTTAGTACCTTAGTTAGTTTTTTTTCTTGGTTTTTATTTTGCTGCTAGCGTTGGGATCAATATTTGATTATAATGGTACTGATGAAATGACTATGGTTTTTTGGCGTGCTTCCTAACGCCTGTTTTTTATGATATTCACATTACCTTCAAAGAAAATAAAAAAAATAAGTGAATATCTCTTTGTTAGGACTTACGATGGTTGTGATTAGCGTCATATTAGTTAATTTAAATACATTTTTTAGTAACAAGGGAACATAATCTAACTTAAATAACATCCACTGTTCGTTCGAGATCCAGATATTCCCCTTTAAGATAAGCTTATTCTTGAATATTTTAAATGAACCAAACAACAGAAGACAAAATCGTAATCCATTTTTTCTTCCCAAAACAGAAGGTCGTCGAGTGGATGAACTGCTCAAAATTGGCATTCAACCGGTGTCCAGGAACAATAGAGATCCAAAGCCAACTGAAAATTCTCAACCCTAACTAGTGATCGATCATGTCAAGGTCATGTCACTTTGTGTAAAAATATATTTACTTAAAAATTAAAGCCATATAAATAAGAAAGCCTCTTTCACCAATCCTCACTCTAATTGCTAACAACTCATTTACTCAAATCCCTCATTTGTAAAAAATGTCAGTCGTCCGACCAAAATGCTTTCGGGTATGATCCGACCCCCTTGTGAATCTGAAGCCGAGCAAATCATAATCACAAACAACAACAACACAAATCTCTAATTCATTTCAATCGACCCCCTCGTGTTTTCAAAAACTCACACTAAAATGGTTTATGCAGAACCTGTAAAGACGATCACCCACCTCCGCCTCACCGACTCCCTCTTCTTTCGGACTCCTCGTGTAACGGTCCGATTCTCATTCCGCACTACTTACCACAAAGGATGTGGGTGTTGTGGAACCCATTCATGGGGGAGTTCCGCAAGTTACCACTATATGATTATAGTGTAGGGGACCGTATACCTTCATATGGGCTCGAGTACGGTTCTATTGTCGATGGCTATAAAGAGGAAGAATAACTAAACTTTATAGTGTATAAGAAATCGAGACTTTAGTTTTTTAGTCTCAAGTCAAATTCGTGCACGAGAATTATGGATTTTCTAGGCAAGGTTCTCTATGGCGGAGGCGAAGTTGGTATTAGTGTTTTTACCAATGGCGCGATTCATTGGACGAGTTATAATAGTCAAGAGGAAATCCAGATCGTTGCATTGGATGAGTTATAATATCCGTGCACCGAATCTATGATTTGGAGCATAACTGAGTTTGAATGTGTTGGGTGGATGCTTGTTTGTGAGCTGTCATCGCCATGGCTGTCGGGTGGAGGGGTGGATAATGAATGAGTATGAAGACTAGGAGTCGTGAACGAAGTTGTTTCTCAGCTGCACATCGGGGGAGTGGTCCTAGTCTGTTCAGTGGTGGGGGCATTTTTGGAGAGCAGGGGGCTAGGGGGCCTCTCGTACGATTGGCCGAGTTTTTTTTTTGTCAAAAGGTGAGGCACTAAACACTTTCCGCACACTGTGTCCTACTTTGGTTGGTCGAGTCTCAACGTCGAATTGTGGGAGGGAGAAATTGGAGCGGCTTGCGCTCTTTATGATGGATGCATTGAGATACCCTTGAATGTCTATATTCTCTTATTATATCATGAATAGATTAACTAATCACATGCTCAATGTCTATAAAGTTGTGCAATAAAGAAAAAAAAAGAACAAACTCTTGATCTCGGTGGGATTTCGATGTGTCTTCTTCTTTTGATTATTTGTTGCCTTCCATCAAATGATTATGTACTCCTTTTGATCTCCTTTCTCCCTCAACTATGTCGCAAAGCTTCAAACGGCGGAATTTGATGAAGAATATATACTAAGAACGAGATTGTCTGGTGTAAGAGATATTCTTGCAGTTGTATGTTGTTGTTCTAGCTGTTGGACGTCTTTATCTATTTATAGTTTTTAGCACATAGGTTGCAGCTTCTAGGGTTTCACCCTACGCCGGCCCAACACTCCATGTCGCGCGTCTACCTGCACAATTTGCGCGGGTTCCACCGATGTAGTGCCACTCTCTAGATGTTTGACATGGTAGCGCGCTACGTAGCGCTGGTCGCACGATATACTGTCTGACCCGCGTAGGTTGCTGCGCTGTTGCACAACTTATGTTGTTGTCCTGCATGCTTGTCGTTCATTCTTGTTGATGTGATGCCTCATCTCATCCATTGAATTGGCTAGGTTATGGTTGGAAGCCGCTATTAACCTTGCTAAATCGTTCCTCAAGCATCCTTGTGTTATTTCATGCTCTTTTCCTTCAAATATGCTTTGATTTGCTCCGACTCGACTCGACTCAAAACTACAAAATGACAAAACAAGACTAAAATAAGTAAAAATGCTATAAGAAACAATCAAAAATATAAGAAATCAGGTACTCAAATCACTATAAATAATCACTCAAATCACTATAAATAATCACTGATCGGTCACTCTTTGTGATTTAAAAACCCCTTCTAGACACTATTGCAAGTGATTGAACTACTTTCTTTATTTTTTTTTTGTTATTAAACAACATCTTCAACTTTTAAAGACGGGATTAAACATGTCTTCATTATTAAAGACTTTTGGTTCCTCATCATTACCATCTTTATCAACAACCGCATAGTCAAAAGTACCCATATGTTCAACAATTACTACATTAGGATCATTTGCAGTAGCAACATTAGCATAATCTCTATTAGCCTCCACCTTGTCATCATTATCATGAAACTTCTCCTCAAGTTCTGTATACCTAATATTAACATCTAAGTAGATACTAAACTCCCAACTCGGTAAGCTTTTTAATAATGAACCCCTTAACTATTTCTCATCTTTAATAAATTTAAACTAGCCCTTAACTTTATTGTAGTACGTCCTCTCACCCTTAGCCTTAAGGTCATTAGCAATATCATTAGGTTGATAGCATCAATTTCCATGTAATTATACTTACATGAGTAGCCTCTAATGAACTCATCAAATGGTGTTGCCTTCAATTGCCCACCCCAAAGACTGAGAGTCCTCCTATCAGGATATGCAAAGCAAAAAAAAAAACATTTAAGTTAGATAAAGAAGTTCAAAACAGTAAAGGATGACAAAAATTATAAAAAAAGTCAACTAAAAAAATAATATAAAACACACGTCGAAAGGGACCACATATTCTGTAATAGTACTAAACCCCACTACAAAAGCTTACAATATAAAACTTAAAGATTATTACTTTCCCCAAAAAACACACACACGTTTCGAATACAGTCCCCGCATACTATATACTAACAATAATGAACATTAAATCCACCAAGAAAACCTTAAAACTACTAACCCTACTAGAGCTTACAATATAAAACTCAAAGATTGTAAATTGCCCTGGAAAACCTAATCGAGTTTCAAAAACTAAACCCCAAACCCTATATACTAGCCACAACCATCAATAAAGTCACAGAAAATCCAAGACACTTACGTGTTAGGACCGAATATTTTGGTCTAATATTCTTAAGTTAAATTAGTTTAATTCCTAAATTATTGATTGCATTTTGAAATAATATTTACACATCTTTTCATATTATTCATGATTACGTCGTATCAGGTTATTTAAGAAAACTTGTGTTGGTGAGATTCTGGAACTGAATCTTAGAGTTTCCATAATTAACAGGATCCTGACACGTCATGATAAATAAGGAAAACAAGTTCAGTTGATTGTGGGAATCTATTATTTGTCTTTTAATGATCTGATTTGTTCCCACTCCATCTAGACGTGTTTATATATATATATATATATATATATATATATATATATATAATATTGGGATATTTTGTTTACTTGTATGCAAGAATCAAGATCAAATCGGATGGACTAAGGAAGGATTGCAAGCCGTCTCAAAGGATCAAAGATCTGGTACACCAACTTTCCTTCCGCGTGGAGTTTTTGCACTCTATAATAGCAGAAGACTCGAAGACATTTAGTGATAAGAGTGTAGTGTATAAGTCTATTTTTATCATTTTTATTTGTTTGAGAATCAAAGCATTTTATGCAACTATTTGTGTAAGAAATATCAAGGAGAGTATATCCAGATTCAAGTAGAGTTCTATAACAAGGTGTCGCGTCAGGTATTAAGAAAGTAATTAGAGAAAGTCTAGATTACGAGTATCAAGTAATATCCTGAGTGAGTGAAGTCTTATACTATAAGAAAGAAACTTGAGTTGTTAGAACAGACGAAAGTCGAGTGGACTAGGCCTGTTGTGACTGAACCATTATAAAATCTATGTGTCTCTGTTTTACTTTCTCACTTGTCGTAACAAGTAACTTATATTATCAAACATAAGTAATATGTAAAACACCTTAGATCTTACATTACGGATGGCAGGGGTGACAACTCCATGTATCCGGGCTGCCTCAACATCGGCATGTTGAGTAAATTTGTAAGCGTCGTGTCTGGAAATCAATGATAATTGTACGATCGGGATAAAATTGGACGGGTTTGGGTTAGGAATTTTGAGAATTATGCCTTTTTTTTTTTTCTCAGAATCATTTGATGGGCCACAAATGCTTGGATTTGGGGGTGTTAGTAAGGTGAGAAACCGTTTTGGAGATGAAAAAAGTGATGTGATGGGCGACTTATGCCAACTAGGATGCAACGTTCACGTCGCATAAAAGCCCGAATAACGGCGAAATGACATTTTGAACGACAAAGTGCTTGAGCTAAGGGTCAAATTGAAGCCCGAAAAGATATGGCCATTTTCATTATAATGAAAAAGTTATAGGTCAGAATTAATAATTTTCCCTACTTAAATTTAATTTCACGTCATGGATTCATCTTAAAAGTTAAATATTAACAACCCTTTAATTTAAACCATCACGTCATCTATTCAAATGATCTAATAGTTGAAATTTAAGTTGTAGAATTGTACTAGCTTAAATTGTATCCTTGAAAGCGATTGGTTGTAACTTGTTTAGCATACCATAGTTCATATAAATCGAGACGAATTACGCTTTAAGGAAAATAAGTGACTCTATGAAACATTCAAGAGTTATCGACTGTTACATTTTTAACCAAAATATCCAACACTTTTAAGCACCATGATGTGAAGCATACACTCTAGATAGAAAAAACACATTTGTTACGCAACCACCACGCCTAGGGGCTTACTCCACCTACATCTAACTCATTTAACAACATTGATGTAATGTACCATATCCAATCACTTCTATTTATATTCATGTGGAGATCGATTTTATACATTATTCAATTACTACCATACTTATGGGTAATAAATCAAGCTGAACAACGAGCAAATTTGATTAAGTGGGGCAAGGGTACATTTAAGTATCCCAGAAAGAATGTTTGAAACAGAGGCCACGAGAAAATAGAGGAAAGCGAATTAAGTAAAAACAAGTTAAAGAACTACCGAACCATTCCGCAAGAGAGTAACGTTCAAGGTATAATTTATAAGAGATAGGTTATTAATTGTGAATGAATAACTTTCATTAATCACCAAGTTGCTTAAATACATACAAGCTAAGGCTAGTTACATATGAAAGTGCAAGGTATTCTAGAATCAATGTTATGCGATGTTGGGAGAACATTGATGATAACATTAAAACCAGAGGACCTGCAGGCAATCTATTTAAAACTGCGAAAATTATTGTTTTGCCTTTATTCACTTACTAACTTTGTTCCACGAGTTGTAGTTGGTATTTTTATGTGCTCCAGGTCTAGAGACTTCAATGATAGAAAAGTTGTCATTCAACAAGTTTCCAAAGAAGAACTTTCCTTAATTGAAGACGCGTGCAGGCTGAAAAGAAAGGAAAGAACAAGAGCGAATTAGGAACGAAGATTTCCAGAGGAGAATCTTTTCAATTGAAGACTTCTATAAACAGAAGCAAACTTCCCTTAGAAGAATTCAAGTTAAAGAAAGAAACCTTTCCTAATTCAAGAAGGAAAGTTGCATGCGCTGCAATGGAAAGAACAAGGCGTGTGATTTGCAAGAAGGAAAGAAGATTACTTGCTGTAGAAATCTTTCCATAGAAGACTACAAGGTGCAGAAGGATTCGTTCCATAGAAGACTACAAGATGGAGAAGGATTATTTCCATAGAAGACTACAAGATGGAAAATGATTATTTCCTTAGAAGACTTTCAGTCATAGAAGGAAACCTTTTCAATGAAGACTTCTAGTTGGACAAGGAAACCTTTCCTTATTGAAGAAGACTTGCTATGAACGAAATTAGAGTCATACAAGGAGATCTAATAGTAATCAAAAACGTGCACAACATGTCTTGGACATCAAGGAAGACTACATTATAAATAGGCATGTTGGGCATCAAGAGAAAGATACGAAGACAAGAGCGAAAATCTCTCGTGAGGAAATTATTAGAGTCGTGTGTCTTTGTCTTGTTTTTCCGAGGTTTGAGATTAACGAGTTGAGTCTAAAAGTCCTGTTTAGATTTAAGGAGTTGATTTTTGTTTGCTCAGTTGAGTTCAAACAACTTGAGAGTGTGAGGTTTGAGAGTTGAGAGAACGACTTTTGTTAAAATAATTATTTCATTAGTGGTTATTTCGCCTAAGGCTCGGAAGATTATAAACCTCTATAATCTTCTTAAAAATATCTACTTGTGTTCTTTACTTTTCTGCTGCGTTATATTCTCTGTCAAGTAGATTGGTCCTAACGTTAACTGCTGTTAACAGGTGTTAAGATAACATCGAATCCAGTGGTATCATAACATTGGAAAAATAGTATCAAGTCCCGATCCAATAATTTCAATTGGCGCTAGAGCCAAGCACCGGTTTCACTGGTGTTTGGATTTGATACTAAAGGATGGACAACATGAATCCGAACAACAACATATTACCTGTCTTGGATGGATCAAACTACTCTTATTGAAAGATCAGAATTCGTGCACTCATTAAATGTTTCGGTTGGCAAGCTTGAAAGACGGTGATCGAAGGGTATACAGTTCCTATGTGTACTCCAGGTGAAGATCATGAGGTATTTCCGAAGCCAAAATCAGAGTGGACTCAAACTGAGATAAGTGATGCCTTCCTCAATGAAAAATCCCTTAAAACTATATTTAGCTTGGTTAATTGTTACATGTTTAGATTAATTAAAGATTGTTCAACTGCTAAGCATGCTTGGGATATCTTACAAAATCATTGTGAAGATGATTTAAGTATTCAAAATACTAGGCTACGCATGTTTTTGAGCAAATTTGATAATTTAACAATGGGGGACGATGAAAGCATTACTTCTTATTTTGAAAAACTCATGGATCTTGCTAAAGAAATTCGAAACTTAGGTGATCCCCTGTCTAATAATCAACTGATGTACAAAGCTGTAAGAACTCTTTCTAAGAAATTTGAGGTGATTACTTTACAAGAAGCTAGGAATATAAACACTTCAGACTTTCATACTCTACTTAACAAATTGAAAGAATTTGAGATTAATCTTGAAACTGATGAAAAAGTAGACGATGAAGAAGAAATTCATGCTTATAGTGAAACTGTGATTGAAAAGTTTAGTATGCTTAGTCCAAGAGATGAAAATATTCTTGCTGATTTATAGAAAGATTTCTTTGAAAAGATGACCAAATATTCTTGTAAACCTACTCCTCATGATGATACACATCTCAAACGGATTCAATGCTACAAATGTAAAGGTTGGGGCTATTATGCTTATGAATGTGTTAACAACCTTATAACAAAAGAGAATTCTAACTGGGTTTGTGTAGATGATAATGATAAGACAGGTTTTGAAGAATGTGCTGATGGACAGGTGCCAGCAAGTGAAGAAATTCAGACAGCATTGTTGACTACAAATGTGGACTAGACTGACAATGTTAGGACAGAGTGTCAAGCCAACATTGAAACTCAATGTTCGCTCAACACCCATACAGCTCAATGTTGTGACAACATCCAGAAGACAACAGCAGTCCACGAGATTTTCTTTGGCGATTGGGATGAAACCATTTGTTTAGACAACTTTGAATGTTTGATTTCTGATTATGATGAGTTTGATGATGATTTTGACTTTGATTATTTGCATGATTCTGTAGGTTTGGAAGATGATTACTTCTTTGAAGATGAACCGAGTCAAGAAGAATTTCTTGAAGAACCAAAGATCATCTACCAAGACCTACTCAAGGAGAAGAACAAGTTGAGTAGAATTGAGAAGGCTATGGAAGAGAATGAAAGCTTGAAGGCTACAATCACTCAACTTGAGGTTAGTTTGGACAGCAAAGATGATGAAATAGAAAAGGTAACTTCTAAGCTAGAATTTGCTGAACATACTATTGCCAAGAGGAATACAAGTACTTATAAACTTGTAAACTTGATAAAGTTCTATGCTTTTCCAGTGATGATAATTCTAGTTTAAGATTTCAAAGTCAAGCTACTCACTCTATTACTTATGTTGAACCCAATATCCCTGGTTTTGAAAAAAGAAAGGTATTTTCTGAAAAATCTAAGAAAACGACCTATATTTGTCAATACTGTTTTAAACATGGACACCTTAAAGCTTATTGTTATAAACACAAAAAGTCTCTTAAAAAGAAAACAGTTGAGTGGGATAGGGATCTAGCCTATGCTAATACTGATGTTAAGCCAACACTGGAATTTAGTGTTGCCTCAACATTTGGTTCCAACATTGCTGAACAGAATAGTGAGATGAGGAACACTAGACTTTGGGTGCCTAAAATTAAGATTGTTTGCAATTTTGTCTTTTCTCTTTTGCATACTAACCTTGCAGGTAAGTGGTACTCTGATAGTGGATGCTTGAGGCATATGACTGGATACAAATCTGATTTGAAGGATTGTGCACCACTAACCACTGGAACTTTCACCTATGAATATGGAAGTAAAAGAAGAATCATTGGCAAAGAAGTGCTGAATATTTATGGATTCACACCCTTGAAGAATAAGATGTTGTTGGATGGATTCTATGAAAACCATATAAGCATCAGTCAATTGTGTGATGATGACTTAATGGTAAGGCATGATAAAGATTCTTGTGATGTATCTAATTGTGCAAATGTGTGTGCTTTGACAGGTAAAAGGTTTGAAGACAACAACTTGGTGAGGGATCAAGTGACTTTCTTTCAAACAAAGATGGACTATTCAGTTGCCAAGAACAAGAGACTTGGACGCATGCACAATAAGAATATGGGCAAAGAGCTGAAACTTGAAACCGCGAGAGGTATTCCAAATCTCTCGGGTACTGGTAAGTTGGTCTGTGAGGATTGCTTGAAAGGTAAGGTGACCAAAGCTTCTTATAATCCAATCCATGTGGATGAACTGGTTACAAGTACCTCTAATTGTTTTCTACAAATCCATATGGATCTCTTGGGTATTATTGAAGTAAGAAGAGTCGGGGGTAAGCAATATGATTGTGTGATTATGAACGATTTTTATGGATATACTTTGATCAAATCTTTCAAAGAAAAACAAGAATCTTTTAATACCTTTAGAACATTGCATGCTAGTATTGATAACTTACGTGGTACTTTTTTTGGTAATATTTGGTCTAATCATGGTAGAGAATTTGAAAATAGGTTATTCTCTGACTTATTTGTGTTTAATGAAAATATTCATAAATTCTCTACGCCCATGACTCCTTATGAGATGATGAAAAAGAAGAAACATGATCTTGCTCATTTTCATGAATTTGGATGTGTTTGCTGTATTTTAAATGATAAAGATTTTTTGAGCAAATATGATCCAAAAAGTGAAGAATGTATCTTTGATGGCTATTCTTTGAACAATACTGCTATTAGAATGTTTGATCTAAGATTAATTATTGTTCAAGAATATAAAAATGTGGTATTTGATGATTTGACTAGTGATGCAGGTACTAAAGAACTTTCTGTTTCTAATGTTACCCCAACATTGGAAACAGATGCAGGTACTGAAGAACTTTCTGTTTCTGATGTTACCCCAACATTGGAAAGAAACAGTGTTATTTCATCACTACCTACAGATCCAGAACCAAAACCTGAACCTGAACCAGAAGTTGATGTTATGCCAACATCGACCAGTCCTAATGTTGACATAACATCCGAGCAGTTAAAATTCTACGATGAAAAGGTTCAAGTTCAAGATGTTGGGAGGGATACAGCTGACATGATTCAAATGGATCATCCAACATCTTAGGTTATTGGTCAAATCATTAATGACATCAACACACACAACAAGAAAAGGGTAAAATATAGAGATATAATAATGTTGAGTGTTTGCATGTCTGCCACATGTTCTGATAATTGTCTTGCTCAAAGATTTGCTTATGACATTGTCCTTCTTTCTACTAACAAGTCTATTTTAGACAAGTTTGTTGAAGCTTTGGCAGGTACATTAGAGATGAGCATGATTGGTGAACAAGATTTCTTTTTGGTGGAAAGATTTGGATTGGAGGAATCAAAATCAAGCAAGACTCAAATGTCTTCTACCTTGCTGAGTGGAACAGATGGCATAAGAGACAATGTTGATACAACATTGTACAGATTCAGGATTGGAAGCTTGCTATATCTATCCACCACTCGCCCATATATTATGTGCTCGATTTGTGTTTGTGTTTGTGCCAGGTATCACGCTGACCTTAAAGCTTTTCACTTAATTGTTGTGAAGCGAATTATGAGACATATATCTGGTACTATAGACTTATGCATTTGGTATACACGTGATACAAATACAAACCTTGTTGGTTTTGATGATTCTGAATGGGATGGTGATTTAGCTGATAGAAAATCTACATGTTGGGGTTGTTTTTAGGGGGAATTACTTTTTTGCCCTTTTAATTGGGCTAAGTTTGCCTTTTGCCCGTTATCTTTTACGGTTTCAATTTTGCCCTCTAAGTTCAAAAAAATTTGCAAAAAATGCCCGTTGGACTATTTCTGAGGCCCGGTTACTGTTGGGTTGACGTGGCAGCTGACTGGGACGCCACTGTACTGCCACGTGGCGCCACGTAAATTTTTTTTTTTATTTCTGTCAGGTATATATATATACATATATACACACACACATACATATATATACATATATACACACAAATCCTAAGCCCACCTACACCAGCGCCGCCACCACCACCTCCACCACCACGAATCACCGTCACCGTCGCCGCCATCTCCACCACCACGAATCACCGTTGCCGCCCCCTCCACCACCACTAAAAAAAAAACAATTTGTCACCACCTCCCCTGCACCACCTCCCCGCACCACCTCCCATGCACTTAACAGTCGCATCCTCTTCTCTTCTCAACAATTTGTCTCGTACTATTTTGCTGCTACTCGGAGTTCTGATCGCCTGCTCCGCCTCCGCACACGGTGGATCAGAGATTTTCTCCGACGAGAATTCAATCAGATAGGTAGTCGACGATTTGCACGAGTTGGAATCGTCGATTGTCAAAATCATTGGAGATTCGAGATGCGCGCTTTCGTTCGCGCGTTTTGCTCACATGTGAAACTGATTCACAGGCGTGGGATGACATGAGGAGATTTTTGAAGTGTGGTTTGACTTTTGAGATTTGACTTTACTGATGAGTGATGAATTTTGGTGTGAGTAGGTACGTGAAGAGGTACGAGAGTGTGGAGGAGATATTGAGGATATTGAGGTGATTCGTGGTGGTGGAGATGGCGGCAACGGTGACGGTGATTCGTGGTGGTGGAGGTGGTGGTGGTGGCGCCGGTGTCGGTGGAGGAGCAAACATAACAAAAGTATTAATTCTCGTAGAGGAGCAACCGCGGAGCTTCGCATCAGAGGAGGAGATTGATTAAGTAGGGACGGGCGTCGAAGGAGCAGATCCTTTAAGGAACGGGGCCGGAGCCTCGCGTCGGAGGAGGAGACCGATGAAGAAACGACGGCGGAGCTTTGCATGGAGGAAGAGATCTGACGGTGGCGTGGAGGAGGCAATTGATTTGTGGTGGAGATGGCGGCGATTTGTGTGTGTATATATATATACCTGTGTGTATATATATCTGTGAGTATATATATATATATATATATATATATATATATATATATATATATATATTTCTGTGTCTGTGTGTGTATATGCATGTGTGAGAGAGAGAGAGAGAGAGAGAGAGAGGCAAGTCATCAGAAAAAAAAAAATTTAAGTGGCGCCACGTGGCAGTACAGTGGCTTCCCAGTCAGCTGCCACGTCAGCCCAACAGTAACCGGGCCTCAGAAATAGCCCAACGGGCATTTTTTGCAACTTTTTTTGAACTTAGAGGGCAAAATTGAAACCGAAAAAGATAACGGGCAAAAGGCAAACTTAGCCCAATTAAAAGGGCAAAAAAAGTAATTCCCCCTTGTTTTTATTTGGGAAATAATCCTCTTTCATGTTATGGCAAGAAACATAATTGTTTGTCATTATCAACTGTTGAATATATTGCAACTTGCAGTTGTGTTACCCGGCTTATATGGCTTAACCACATGTTGCATGACTATGGGATAAAGAGTAACACATTTTTAATGTTTTGTGATAACCTTAATGCCATTAGTATATCAAGAAACCTGGTGCATCATTCTAGAACATTGCATATATTTTGCCTGCATCATTTTCTGAGAGATCTGGTAGATGACAAGATGATTAACATTGATCACATAGCTAGTATATTTAAAATGCCCTTAGATAGCGAGAGGTTCTTCAATTTGAGGAAGACTCTCGACATGAATGTTATGTGAACATGTTGCATTTCGGTGTTGCCATAACACCACTGGCTAACACCGTAGACTGTTGTGGTGTAGAGGATTGCATTAGATTTTTTCTGTTTGATTTCTGTTTTTGTTCTTGGTTGTCTTCATGAATGTTTGTCATATTTGGTTTGTGTGATTGAACTCCTTGATTAACAACTCTTTTTAGTTATTAGTTTCACATCTTTGTTTTGAAAAAGTAATAAAACTCTTCTGTTTGTCTGAGGTTGTGATAGACTAACATATGGAGAAGCTGAGGTACACAAAGTTCACTACTTTCATGTCTATTCAGTTGTGTCTTATTTATATGAAAGGTGTATAGAACTTGTGGAGAAGCTGGGGTACATGATGTTGACAGCTTCAGTGTTACTCAGTTGTGCTTATTTACATGTTTCTGTTTGTTTGGCCAAGGAACACATGAGGGTGATCCTTTCTACTAGGGTGTTTGAAGTTTAGGTTTCTTACACTTGGTAGCACTGATCACTTGGTGAATTCTCTTGAATGTAGGTTGGTAAACAAGTATGCATAAGGAATTGGGGTGTTGGGGTGCATGATAAATGAATTGCCAACATTCAAGGATTTTTTACTTGCCTAACTTGCTGCTGCTAATGTTGTTACTGGGGTGTGTGGAGTTCAGGCTGCCCTCATTCAATAGGCACATTAGCTTTGTGTTTAGCAACCTTCAGTTTTTGTTCTGATGAGTTATGAAATAATAAAGATTTGATATGATGTGAACTGGTGCTGGTTTGAGAAGTTTTTCACAAGTGTTTACCATTTTCCAATGTTGTCATAACATTCTGCATTCTGCATTCACTTAGGCCTACATTCATTCATTCTTTCCTTGTTGTGTCTGTGTCGATTTTGGGCTTAAGGGGGAGAAATAGTAATGTTCTCATGTGAAGGCATATATTTTGGGTGATTCAGCTGCGGTGTCATACTACGTTGTCTCTTGTTATGATTTGGAAATAGCTTAACTCCTTTAATTTACTTCATACCCAAAATGTTGGATTTTCTGTTAACTAACTCTTCTTTCCATGTATAGGTCTGCTATATCTGTGGTACAAACTTGCTAATATGTATTAAGTTTCAAATATGTGTTTTCAGATCTAGCTCATGCTTTTACTTGAAAATATCTTGAGGGTAAGCTCAATACCTCCACATTCACAAGAACCAATGTTGATTCAAAACAGGTGTCAATTTTGTGCTAACATCAGTCTGTAAGCATGTTGTCTCAACATCCAGGTTTAGCATTATGACTTATAAGTTTTTTCGTTAACTGCTCTGGTCATGTGTGAAGTAAACTCGATGTCACGTAGACGGAAATTATGCATGCTTTATTTTAAGTAACCGCTCATTACTTCTTTCACTTGTGATTTTGATGTTCTACTCTATTTGTGCCCAAATCTCTCAAATACTAAGGGTTCTAACTTGCAATAGTTTTCAAATCCTTGGCATCTATCTCTTATCTTAATTTTGGCTCTTGATGTGGAAAATCAAGAAGATAACCCCACCCCTGCTCCTGAGTTCTTTCTCGTAGGTACAGCACTCGTTCCAGACATTATTGATGAGACAAAACAAGTTAAAAACTGAGGAACATGGTGTTGTTTTTGTTGGTACTTCAAACACAGTTGAGGAGACAGTTCTTGAGGAACTTTTTGCAGAGAAGAATGATTTGATTGAGGGGGAGAACACTTTAGTTGCTGGAGAGACTAAAGTGGGTGACAATGGTGGTTTTGCCGTTGGTTCTAATAGAGAAAAAGAGGTTGATGATGTTGTTGGTTAATTGCAAGAAAATGAGGAGAAAGAGAAAGTGGTGAAGAAGAGAAAGATGGTGCTGAGGAAAAGGATGAGGAAACTAAGAATGGTGATGAGATAGTTGAGATCAAGAGATAAGGAAGAAAATTTTGAGAAGTCTCAACATCAGAGGTAACACCTGAGGTAATATTTGCAATTGAGGCTAACTTTGTTTTTCCATTTGGGGAGATTAGACTGTAGCTATGAAAGACATTAATAAATAGTGGATGATAGAGTTTCTTGAGAAAAAATGAAAATAGCTGCTACAAAAGAGCTATAGGAACTTTATCCTATGAAGTGACTCGTCAAGGTTTTGCTTTCCTCACAAAAAAGGGGAGAAGTAAGTCATTTTACCTTCATGTTTATCTATTGTCTCTGAAAGTCTGAAGTACCTTATGTTATCTTAGTTATGCTTATTGTTGTGATGATTAACCCTTTGTATTTTCTTTTTAGTATCTTAAGTCTACAAGATTGAAATTGTCATATTAAGGCGGAGTAGCTTAAGATATTAATGATGTTGGGTTGCTGGAGCACTGTGCATGGAATGCATTGTGAACATGTTTGGTTTTGTGAAGAAAGGCAAAAAGGGGGAGATTGAAAGTGCAAGGTATTCTGGAATCAATGTTATGCGATGTTGGGACAACATTGATGATAACATTGAAACCAGAGGACCTGCAGGCAATCTGTTTAAAACTGCGAAAATTATTGTTTTGCCTTTATTCACTTACTAACTTAGTTCCACGAGTTGCAGTTGGTATTTTTATGTGCTCCAGGTCTAGAGACTTCAAGGATGGATTTATTTTCTTAAAGAAAAGTTGTCATTCAACAAGTTTCCAAAGAAGAACTTTCATTAATTGAAGACGCGTGCACGCTGAAAAGAAAGGAAATAACAAGAGCGAATTAGGAACGAAAATTTCCAGAGGAGAATCCTTTCAATTGAAGACTTATATAAAGAGAAGGAAACTTCCCTTAGAAGAATTCAAGTTAAAGAAAGAAACCTTTCCTAATTTAAGAAGGAAAGCTGCATGCGCTGCAATGGAAAGAACAAGGCGCGTGATTTGCAAGAAGGAAAGAAGATTACTTGCAGTAGAATTCTTTCCATGAAAGACTACAAGGTGCAGTAGGATTCGTTCCATAGAAGACTACAAGATGGAGAAATATTCTTTCCATAGAATACTACAAGATGGAAAAGGATTATTTCCTTAGAAGACTTTCAGTCAAAGAAGGAAACATTTTCAATGAAGATTTCTAGTTGGACAAGGAAACATTTCCTTATTGAAGAAGACTTGCTATGAACGAAATTAGAGTCATACACGGAGATCTAATAGCAATAAAAAACGTGCACAACATGTCTTGGACATCAAGGAAGACTACATTATAAATAGGCACGTTGGGCATCAAGAAAAAGATACGAAGACACGAGTGAAAATCTCCCGTGAGGAAATTATTAGAGTCGTGTGTCTTTGTCTTGTTTTTCCGAGGTTTGAGATTAACGAGTTGAGTCTAAAAGTCCTATTTAGATTTAAGGAGTTGATCTTTGTTTGCTCAGTTGAGTTCAAACAACTTGAGAGTGTGAGGCTTGAGAGTTGAGAGAACAACTTTTGTTAAAATCATTATTTCGATAGTGGTTATTTTGCCTAAGGCTCGGAAGATTATAAACCATTATAATCTTCTTAAAATTATCTACTTGTGTTCTTTACTTTTCCGCTGCATTATATTCTCTGTCAAGTAGATTGGTCCTAACGTTAACTGCTGTTAATGGATATTAAGATAACATCGAATCCAGTGGTATCATAACATTGGAAAAATGGTATCAAGTCACAATCCAATAATTTCAACGTTATTACAATTACAAAGCTAAATATGGAAAATACAATAATATATATTTAACTAATACGCCCCCACAAAATGGACGTTCCATCGGCAACGGAAATTTCAGAACGAAGCAACTTAAATCGCGAACGAGCAATTGGCTTGGTGAACACATCGGCTAGTTGATCAAGGGTGTTGATATAAGATACACGGAGAAGGCCCTTAGAAACTTGATCACGCACAAAGTGCAAGTCGAGTATGATTTGCTTCATTCAAGAGTGCTGAACGGGATTAAACGAGAAACGCAAAGCCTCCATATTATCACAACGGATGAGAGGCGTCAAGGACAAGATAAGACCAATCTCTCCAAAGAGATGTTGAAGCCATCAGACTTCAGCGGAAGCGGCCGCAAGGGCGCAGTACTCGGCTTCAGTGAACGAACGAGAGACAACCTTTTACTTGTGTGATGACCACGAGATGGGATTGGACCCAAGAAAGACGATGTACGCGGTGGTGGACGTGCCATGATTAGTGTCACCACGCCAATCGGAATCCGAGTAAGCCAAAAGAGAGGGCGACGAAGAACGGCGAAGAAGGATACCGTGAGAGAGAGTGCCTTTAAGGTAGCGAAGAACACGCTTAAGAGTGGTCCAATCCGAAGAATCAGGGGCAACCATCCACTGAGCAAGCCGATTCACGGAGCAGGCGATATCCGGATGGGTAAGGGCTAGGTATTGAAGCCCATCAATAATTTGTTGGAAGATAGAGGCGTCGACGAACTCATTTGGATTCGATTTGGACAGATTGCGCGACATCGGAGTGGCGAGAGGCTTCGCACCCTCCATCTTGTGATGTGACAGGAGGTCGTGAATATACTTGTGATGGGATAGAAAAAGGCCTTCAATACAACGAAAAACTTCAATGCCAAGGAAGTAACTCAGCATGCCCATGTCCTTAACCGCAAACTGTGAACTAAGGTTAGAGATGAGGGACGAGATAAGCGTGGCACAAGACCCCGTAACAATGATGTCGTCGACATAGACACGAAAAAACACACGAACCTTGGCCTTAATGAAAATAAAGAGCGAGGTGTCAGGTCGAGACTGAACAAAGCCAAAGGAGAGGAGTGCATTGCTAAGCGCAAGATACCATGCGCGAGGGGCTTGTTTCAAGCCATAGAGCGACTTGTGAAGAAGGAAAACATGAGTCGGTGCATTCTTGTCAACAAAACCCGGCGGTTGGCGCATATACACAGTTTTCGTGAGACCCCCGTGAAGAAATGCGTTGCTAACATCGAGCTGCCTAGGGTACCACCCATTCATAGTCGCCAAGGATAGGGTCGTATAAATAGTAACTAGCTTGACAACCGGACTAAAAGTCTCCTTATAGTTGACTCCCTCTTGTTGATGGAAGCCCTTAGCAACGAGAATGGCTTTATAACGTTTAATGGAGCCATCGGGACGACGCTTGATACAGGAAACCCAACGAGAGCCCACGAGGGCGCGGTTAGGGGGCATGGGAACAAGAGACCAAGTACCATGCTGAGAAAGAGAGGTGAGTTCCTCATCCATGGCGACGCGCCACGACAGGTCCTTTAGGGCTTGTGCAAACGAAGTGGGAGTAGTAGGGCCGAGAATTGGGTGCTTGGTGGCATGAAAGAGCACCTTAGGCTTGAAGATGTTGTTCCGAGAGCGAGTGATCATGTGATGAGGGCGATCACTCGGACCTGGAACGACGACGACTGGAGGTAGCGGCGCATTAGGGCTAGCGGAGCGCAAAGGGGCCGCGGGTGGACTAAGGTTGCCGCCATGGGTTCCTTTGATGTGTCGGATCCGACCGCTGGGCCCACCGATGGGCTGGACTGGGCTGAGGTAGGGCTGGACTGGACCGTGCGGTCAAGATGTGGGCCGGCCTGGTCCACGTGGTCAGTTTGCGGTTGGGTCGTGTGCAAGGCCACGGGCTCCGTTCCATGGGCCGCAAGGTCTGGGGCCACGCTAGGGTTTGAAGGCAGTGGAACCCTAGCGAGGTCGAGTGTAGCCGGCGGCAAAGAAGCCCGAGGGGCCGATGGCGGTTGAACGAACCGAGGAAAAAGTCTTCTACAAAACGACCATGGCATGAAATGTAGACTCGACCCAAGATCCAAACACCTATATGTAGCTTGAGAGCTGTAGTAGCCAATAAATAGACATTCTCGAGAGGGAGGCGAGAGCTTTTTGGAAGCATAAGGACGTAGATGGGGATAACAAAGACATTCGAAGACCCGAAGAGTGAGATAATTGGGTGTCTGCCCAAAAAGAGCCTCAAATGGAGAACGATAATTAAGGACCACTATAGAAAGCCGATTGTAGAGATAAGTGGCCGTGCAAAAAGCAAACTCCCAAGACTCGCGGGGTAGACGCGCACGATTAAGAAGAGTGCGACCTATAGTGATAATGGTGCGATGTCGCCGTTTAATTGTACCGTTCTATTTTGGAGTATGAGGGGTTGAGGTAAGCCAACTGATGCCACAAGAGGACAGATACTGGCGCAAGGCAAGAAATTCACCCCCGTTATTGGAGTAAAAGTTGCGAATGGAGCATGCAAATTGTTTCTCAACCATAACCCGAAACTGAACAAACACGCCGTGTACATCAGACTTTGCAGACAAAGGAAACAGCGAAGCATATTTAGTAAAGTGATCCACCAATATTAAGTAAAAACGACATTCATTAACTGAGGTGACGGGGGAAGGCCCCCAAACATCACCATAAACGTACTGTAGCACATGCGTCGAAACAAACGACGAATCACAAAAAATTGTATGTTGACTCTTGTTTAATAAGCAAGGACTACAATGAATCAAATCCGACACACCGGATGACACAACGAGAAGCTTAAATTTACGAAAAAGTAAAGCCACAATCTTTGTTCAGGGGTGACCGAGGCGGTCATGCCAACGGTCCAAGCCGACCCGTTCACCAACAAACGCACTAACTGACGACGCATGAACCAGAGGAAGAGAAATACAGTAGACTCCACTTGCCACGCAGCACCCTAGTTCCCGTAGTAGATCTTTCACGTAAAAGTGAGATAAGAAAAATTCAACAGAAACATGATTTGCCCTAGTAAATCGATGAATAGATAGTAAGTTCCATTGAGAGGCGGGAACACATAAAACATTATCAAGAGTAAACATGCGAGTAGGACAATCAATATGAGATGAGCCAATGTGAGTACTTGGTAAACCTGTACCACCAACGGTGTTGACTTCATCAGGACCCACATATTCAGAATGAACGGATAGATTCTGAAGATCAGAGGTGAGAGAGTGCGATGCCCCCGAGTCGACTAACCACTCGGTGTGCTGAGGATCGGAGCCAGTAGGCGGAAAAGCAAAGTTGGCATTTGGGACAGGGTAACATCGACATGTATGGCAGTTAGCACCGCACAGTTGACATATAATAGGAGGTCGCGAGGACTGAGCCGAGGGTCGGTTGGAGTAGCCACTGCCATTAGGGGATCACTGCTGGTTAGAGAAACCACGACCACCACGGTTTTGATTACCCCGGTTGCGGTTACCACCATTACCACGGTTGCCACGGTTGTGATAACGAGGCTGAGACGTGGCAACGTTAGCGGTGGCAACAAGAGTAGACCTTTCAGATTCCATGCGGCGGAGATATGGCTCTTGACCCACAAGCAAGTCATGTAACTCCGTGAACTGGATAGGATTCTCCTAAGCTCGAATCGGACCCGCAATGTCACAATATGTGGGTCCCAGTCGATTGAGGACGTACAAAGTGAGATCGTCGGTCTTGACCGGTCCATCAATGAGGGCCAACTCGTCGGCCTTGGCCTTGATTAACTGCAAGAACTCCAAGACGGAGCGAGATCTGAGCTTGAGATTATTTAGGTCATCTTTTAACTGCATGACACGCGAACGGGACCGATTGGCATACGTGCAGTGTAGGGTTTCCCAAGCGGGGGCGAAATTCGGCACATTGGCGATGAGAAGAGCGATGCCATCGGAACAAGATCCGAAGAGAGCGGAGATATTCAAGGAATCTTGATGAGACCAATGATCATAAGCAGCAACGGATGCGGGGGAGTCATCCAACACGGGACGAGGGATGGAACCATCAAGATAGCCAAAGAGGCCATACTCAAAGAATAAGTGACGAACTTGAGATCGCCACGTTGGGAAGTTATCGCCGGTGAGCTTGAAGGGAAGTTTTTGGTGTGCTTTGATTGGAACGTTTGCAACACCACCAGACGAAGGTGGAGTCATGGAGCTGGATCTAACGGCGGACTGCGACGCCGAGGAGATGTCTAGGGACGGAGAGTCGTCAGATGCATCGCTAGGGTTTGTCATGGATCGAGATTCTCGTTAGAGAGTAGGAACTCGTGATACCATATAAGAGATAGGATAATAATTGTGAATGAATAACTTTCATTAATCACCAACTTGCTTAAATACATACAAGATAACGCTAGTTACATAATTACAATTACAAATATAATAATACATATTTAACTAATATAATTGAGTCATTGTGCCCTCGATGAACTTTTTTTAAAATAAGTTCTGCCATTTATTCACAGTCACGATAACTAATATTAAACTTACTAATAATATACGGATAATTCGTATATCATCATCCATTAGTTTCTCAAGCATGAGATGTAGTTACAGGAACCCTCAATCTGCAACAAATAAAAATCACTCTAGCATTTGAATACAATTATCTAAAAATATTAAAAAGAGATATTCATACATGTATAATACTCGTACCAAATAAACCAGCTTCCTATTTGTTTTTGGCGCTGTCGACTACGCCACCACCATTGCTGTAAAACCGAACCATGCTTGCCCGAAAAACTTGAATTGAAAAGGAGTAGGGTTCAGGGCCTTTAATTGAATCTTTTCCTTCAATTCCTTTCTCAACATCAACCCATAAATACTTATTCCGGTCATCTCGAATAAGAACCAAACCTTTGCTTTTCAAATAAGCCACAATGGTAGGAGATGAACTACGCTGATACTCATATGGCTTTCCAAACGAAAACAGCTTTTTCCACGAGCCGGTTACCCCGTAATCTTTCATCATCCATCCTTCAAAGCAAGCCATCCTAATAGTCGAGTAGCAGAATTTTATAAATAAGCACCCCTCCTTCACATCCAAAGATGTGCTGGTTACTAGAGTCCGGTTCAGTGCTGAAGGCAGTGACAGTATGCGGTAATTTTCCGTCTTGAGATCCAGCACAATTATTTGTCCCTCACCTCGCATATTACAGCTCAACCAGTGCAGTGCGCCATCCAAATACAAACGACCCTGAATATCGCTCCAGTGAACCGGAAAATCCATAATTTTTCTCCATGAATTTGATTTCAAGCTATAAACTAAGGTCTCCAGTGTCCCATGTTGTGGCGACCCCACAATTCTAACAACCTTGTAGTCATCAGCAGCAGAATCAAAACCCGAGCCCACAGCTCAGGTTTGGTTTTTCATGATGGAACAACGGCAACTCACGAGACTCGCCCGTGAAAGGATTCCAAAGCACCCAAGTCTTTCCTTGGTTTGTGCGGGGAATAAGAATTAGGCCGTTGCATGAAGGCAACGGCATAAAAGGTAAAGCTGAAGTACCACCAAGGGTCAAAGTATTAGCGGGGAGCGCTGGGATTGTTTTTTTACGCTTATCAAAATCCGTAAGGGACTCCAAGGACATGGTGTAAAGCTCTTTACCAAAACGGGCCCTGATTAAGAGCTGATCATGCCCTTCTGTTTGATTCTGGAGCTGCAATTTGATGAACTTTGGGTTGTCGATGATTTGGCGCCACGCCTTGCAGACACACCTAAATTGCAGCAAAGGCACCACAGGCACCCGACTGAGTATTTCCCAGAAGCAATCGTCCATGATATCTGACATCTTTTCTAGGGAAGAGCTTGAGTAGTCGTACACAAGGAAAAAAGGGTTGGTGATATATATTGGCTAGGGCATATATATTGATATATATATTGGCTTGGGAGGATATATATAGACTAAGCCCAAATAATTATTAAAGGTGTTGATGTATAATTGTTACAGAGCAAATTACCTGATCGCATAGTAAATTCTTATTAAATTACTTTTTCACCCTTCTTTAAAAAATGACAAATATGTATTCCTAAACTAGCATCCGGACAATTCAAAATAAAATCTCAAACATAGTTAGGAGCGTTGTCTCTCTACGTGAGGGTTTTAGTCTCTTGCATAGGAGTCTCGTTTCCTTCTCCGGCAAGGCCTTCGTCGAACTCTGATCCGCTGCTCGCATCCCGTTTTCAACGTCATCTCGGGAGTTGTCTGCTCGTATCTCGCGCTAATCTCACGCGTTTCATTCTAGGGAACCTAGGGTTTCCGCGTCTTCGAGTTTTTCGTTTTTTCGTTCTTAGTCTTTCTCTTCTCTTTCCGTGAAGCTCACGTTATCAAGGTTTTTTCTCGACCGAAGGGATACTAACTTCACTGTCTTGGCCTCCTTTTTCGCTGCAGGTTGTTGCTAGCGGAGCGCTCGTTCACGGTTGGCTCTCGGGTTCGACTCGCACGTAATTTCGTCTCTCTTTCGATGACACCGGTCGGCGGTATGGCGGACATAGATAGTCAGTTGAGAAATAGTCTGTTTGTTACGGATGTGGAGGAAGGGGTTACGATCCTCGACGCGGCCTGGCAGAACATTAATAAATCCTCTGAACTCGTTCTTGTTGGAAGGCTGTTAACAGGAAGAAACTTCAATTTTCCGGCGTTCAGTAAGCTTATCAAAGATTTGTTTAAAGCAAATAAGGGACTGGAGGTCACTCGCATCAATGAGGATCGGATGCTGTTTCAATTCTTCCATGTCATTGACAAAAAACGAGCACTAGACCGATGTCCGTGGTCATTCGATAAGCAAATCCTGATTCTGAGTGAAGTGGGACAAGATGACAACCCGACAACAATGAGCATGAACTTATGTAGCTTTTACGTCAGGATTTACAACCTCCCATTAGCACGTCAGACATACGAATTCGCAAGTTCCATTGGTCACTAGTTAGGGCTGTTTGAGGATGTGGAGTTAAGTGACTCTTGGGACGTCACCATGCGCATTCGGGTTAAGCTCGATGTTACGAAGCCACTAGCACGCTTTATGACAATCCGAGGTACGGGGGAACAAAAGTTTAAGGTGAATTTTAAGTATGAGCGGCTCCCGAATTTTTGCTATCTATGTGGAGTACTAGGACACATATTGGCTAACTGTGACGAGCAATATAACCGACCTCTGGGGACGGACGACGCTGTGCTTCCGTATGGCGCGTGGTTAAGGGAGCCAGTTGATCAGGGTAGGAATATCTCACGTCAAAAATTCACGGACCGTGGCCCTTCACAACGGGGCAGTTCTCAGTCGGGCTCTCCTCGACGCAATACAGAGCAGCCATGGAGACGTTTCTCTACTGACTCATCTCGGGACAGGGAACAGATGCCCACGACAGCTGCTAATCAACGTCAAGTGCATACTCATACTCGAACCAGCCCTCACGAACAGCTCCCGGGGGGGACGGGGCTTGCATTAGCCACTATCCAACCGTTTCGGATCATTCAGAGAGTCATGCAGGATAGTTCGGGGGCTAATGATGAATATAGCAGCTCGGACATGACTATTTCATCAGAATGGGTGACACGGGCTGAACCAATGGGGATGCTTGTGGGCAAGAAAGCGCGTATCCGTAGACGCAGGGGGAACACTGCTTTAGCTAGGCGGAATCTGATTTTGGGGATGAAACGATCGGCTGAAAATATTGAAGAGGAGACCAATAAAATATTAAAGAAATTTAAGGGAGACGGAAGTAAGGGGGCGGATGGTGTAGTAGCTTTGGCAGAGACTGCAACGGAGCAGTCCCGCCAGGATCAATGAGTGTCATATGCTGGAACTGTCAGGGCCTGGGGAACCCTTGGACAGTTCGGGAGTTAAGACAACTAGTCTCAAAAATTCACCCCCCTCTTATTTTCCTTTCTGAAACGAAGTGTCGCACGGGAAAAATAGAGGTCTTAAAGCGACAAATTGATTATTTTGGTGTATGCGTTGAAGCAAGGGGACGGTCTGGTGGGTTAGCACTCCTATGGGAAAAATCTATTGATGTCCGACTTGTTAGTATGTCTGTTAATCATGTGGACGTCGTGGTGTCGGGAGTTGGGAGTCAGACGGATTGGCGGTTTACTGGATTCTATGGGGAACCGGATGGAGCACAGAGAATGAAAACGTGGAATTTACTACGTCGATTGAGCGGGGAATCAGCACGTCCGTGGTTGTGTGCGGGGGACTTTAACGAGATTTTGACTCAGAGCGACAAAAAATGGGGGGCCCTACGGCCGAATTGGCTTATACGTAATTTCAGGGAAGCTTTAGAGGATGCAGGGTTGGCTGATCTCGGGTTTCAGGGTTCACGTTTCACATGGTGTAATCGCGCCTCTCAGGAAGCAACAGTTTGGGAACGTCTTGACCGAGCTTGTGTCAACGGGGATTGGCGTACTCTATTCCCGATGACAAGGGTTACTCACGGCTTGATGAAGCATTCAGATCATCATGTTTTGCGTATTGAGTTGAACACGAAAGTACATAATGCGGGGAGGCGACCACAACGGTTTCGATTTGAGGCAGTTTGGGCGAGGAAAGCGGATTGTGAAACGTTGATTAAACAGCTTTGGGAGGACGGCCAGGGCTCGGATTTGGGTGGGAAGCTAGAGAAGTGTCGGTTGGGTTTAGTTCAGTGGAATAGTATTGGGGGAATCGATACTAAGAGGAAAATAAAGAAATTGAATGATAGGATTTTGGGACTGAGGAGCGGCCAAATAACTGAGGAAGGAAAAGCGGAAGAGAAAGAGTTAAAACGTGAACTAGAGGAGCTGTATACATCGGAAGAGTTGTATTGGAAACAAAGGGCCAAGGTTCAATGGTTGAGGGAAGGGGATCGGAATACAGCATACTTTCATAGTCGCGCAAGTGAAAGGAGGAAAAAAAATGAGATTGTGGCATTACGGGATGTCGTGGGAGTTATGCGGTCTAAACCTGAGGAGATTGATAGTATTGCAGCTGATTATTTCTCGACTATCTTTGGTTCCACGCAGCCATCGGAGTTCGCACTTGAGGAGGTTTTACGTGATGTGGTTGCGTGCGTTGGACCGGCCGTGAACGAGCGCTTGCTGCAGCAATTTACCGCGGATGAGGTTCGCCAAGCTTTGAAGGATATGTATCCTTATAAGTATCCCGGCCCTGATGGCTTTTCTGTGTGTTTTTATCAAAAATTTTGGTCTATTATTAGTGCTGATATTATAACGTTTGTGCTTGCTTTTCTTAATGACCGCATTCTTGATCCCACTGTTAATTATACTCATATTGTTCTCATTCCTAAATGCACTAATCCTGAGTTGATGTCGCAGTTTCGCCCTATTAGTCTTAGCAATGTGAGCTTCAAGATCGCATCTAAAGTCGTTGCTAACAGATTAAAACCGTTTCTTAATGAGATTATTGCTCCTACTCAATCTGCCTTTGTACCAGGACGCCTCATTACGGATAATGTTCTTGTGGCGTTTGAGCTCAACCACTTCCTTAAGAATAAGCGAACAAGAAACTCTTGCTATTTGACGTTGAAGCTGGATATGAGCAAAGCATACGATCGAGTCGAGTGGTCCTTCCTGGAAAAGGTAATGCTTAGGTTAGGTTTTGCTTCGAGCTTTGTTTCATTAATTATGATGGGCGTTCGTACTGTGTCGTATTCTACTCTTATTAATGGTCGAGAATCAACGATTTTTTACCCTGAAAGGGGAATTAGACAGGGGGACCCACTGTCCCCCTATCTTTTCTTATTTGTTTCTGAGGCTTTTTCAGCGATGATTACGAGGGCGGAAGAACGTGGGGAGTTGCGGGGTCTGGCAATCAGCAGGGGCGCACCTCGGGTTTCGCACCTATTATTTGCTGATGATACATTGCTTTTTTGTGAAGCGACACGGGAAGCGCCGGAAGGGATTCGGCCTTTACTAAATAGGTATGAGGTGGCCTCGGGGCAGCAAATTAATCTTGAAAAATCCGTGGCGGTGTTTAGTAAGAATACGAGCGGGGAGCGGGCGCAAGAATTAGGGACGGTTTTGGGCGTTGCTGTAGCAGAGAGGCACGAGAAGTATTTAGGGCTCCCTTCGGTGGTTGGGCAATCTAAACGGGAGCTATTTGATTTTATTAGAGAGCGGGTGTGGAAACGGGCACAAGGCTACAAGGGTAAGACACTTTCGGGCGCGGGAAAGAAAGTTCTTATCAAAGCAGTCATGCAGTCGATACCCACGTTTGTGATGAGCTGTTTCCGTCTGTCGGACTCTTTGATTCGTGAAATTAATTCCATCATTAGTAATTATTGGTGGGGCAGCGGGGAGAAGAATAAAATCCATTGGGTCGCTTGGGACAAATTGTGCCGGAAAAAAGAGGATGGAGGGCTCGGTTTCAGGGATCTTAAAGCTTTTAATTTGGCGTTATTAGCCAAGCAAGCGTGGCGCATATTTGATAATCCGGAGAGTTTGGTGGGTCGTCTCTACAAAGCTAAATATTTTCCGAATTCTCACCTATTGGAGGCGCGCATTGGGAATAACCCGTCCTTTTCTTGGAGATGTATTTGGGAAGCGCTTGTGGTTATTAAACGGGGGATCCGTTGGAGCGTGGGCAATGGGGAGACGATATCGCCATGGACGGACCCGTGGCTTCCTCGGCCAATCACATTCAAACCCATTACAAGTCGGCCTCATGCTTCGACAATGACGCGAGTCCGAGAACTTATTGATGAAGATACTGGATGGTGGGACGTGCCACTGGTGCGACAACTTTTTTGGGAGGTTGACACAAATATTATTCTTGCCATACCATTGGGACACCTCGCGCATACGGATCGCCAAATTTGGCATTATGAAAAACATGGCCGGTTCACTGTACGGAGTGCCTATCATTTAATTCGTGCGCAGGGATTGGTGGAGAGGGGCGAGTGGGACGTGGGAAGCTCGAATGTGACGGAAGGGTGGAAGAAGATATGGCGAATGGACTGTGCAAACAAAATAAAATTATTTTGGTGGCGGGCATGTCTTAATATTTTGCCAACGAGGGTGAACCTTGCAAGACGGAAGATTGCCGATAGCCAAGACTGCGTTCTTTGTGGTGAGAAGGAGGAAAATCCGCAGCACGTGTTCTTTGAGTGTCATATTGCGCGCCAAGTGTGGGCGTTGGCAAATTTTTCAACATGTTGTATGCGACTCCCGACCGAGGGCCTGCTGGATTGGTCCTTACGGCTGATGCGCGAGGAGGATAAAAAAATGGGGTGTGTTGCCGTGACTATTTGCTGGGCGATTTGGGCGAATCGAAACCGGAAATTGGTGGGAGAAGGTACGAATGAACCGCATGAGATAGCGGATTTTGCTGTAACGTATGCGTTCGACTGGAGCACGTTAGGCCGGGGTCCTACCGCTGCTAGTCCGTCCGGTGGAGGGGAGTGGGAAGCACTAAAAGAGGGGGTCTTGAAGATAAATTTTGATGGGGCGAAGTTTGAGGCAGAGGGGGCCGTGGGAATAGGCGTGGTTGCCCGCGATCATGATGGGAATATTATTGCGCGTGTTCAAAAGCATCTCGTGGCAACACTGGATCCCATTTGTATTGAGGCTTTAGCGGCACTATGGGCGATAAAATTGGCGGTTGGGATGCATTGGCAGGATATTATTTTTTAGGGTGATTGTCTCAATATAATTAATGACATTGTCCATAGAACGCGAACATACTCGAGCTATATCAATATCATTGCGGACTTTCTTAGACTATTTGAAACTCAAGAAGGTTTCTCTATACGTTGGATCGGACGGGATGCGAATATGTTGGCACATGACCTTGCGCGATCTGCAACGGATGATGTTATGGAACCTCCTAACCTTAGTTTTGCTTTGCTCTAATTTGCTTGATTCTTTTGAGGACTTTTGACATTGTGATGTATTTTGTCGTTTTGGGCGCATTTGCGTTGGAAATAAAATATTCTCTTGAGTTCAAAAAAAAAAAAAACTAGCATCCGGACATTAGCTTGCTTCTAGGAAAAGAATTGCGTAAGGAAGGAAATTAGGTGCATCTAATTAGCATTTTATTTGCAAAACATGGAAATCTACTTTTTATGGCAGGACATAATTATAACCCTTATAACGATCAAAACTTAAACAAAAAAAATATTAAAAAATTAAGCGGGATTGTTTTAGTATTTAACTCATATTTATCACATAAAACTTAATTTAAGTTGCGATTGGAAAATATTTACTTTCACTTCAAATGAATTAATCAAGTCATCAATAGTTTAATAGTTTAAAATAAATGTTAATTTAGAATAAATGATGGAACATTTAATAGTTTTAAATATTAATAACCATTTAGTTTAAATCATTGGATGAAAACTATTCAAAGTGGTACCTTTGAGTGAAAGATTTCCCGTGGTATACCATTTTTATTTACAATTGGGCTTAAATTGTATCATGGAAAGAAATTCGTTGTAACCTCTTTAACAGACTGATTCATACAAATGTTGACAAATTATGCTTTTAAGGAAAGTACCTCTATGGAACATTCAAGAGTTCCAGAGTGCTACATTTTTAACCAAAATTTCCAACACTTTTATGACAATGACCTAAAAGAATGCACTATAAAACACACACACAAAAAAAAAACACGCTTCTTACACGTCGTACACCATGTCTCAGGGCTCACTCCTCAATGTACAATTATGTCTATACATATTTTATTTGCTCAATATTTTTGTAATGTTTTCTTATTAACGACATAACAAACAATTATAATAAAATATATTATATGGATTTGGTTTAGTGCATAATTTTATTTTAATATTAGGTATTGTTAACAGGATAGAAAATCACCTGCTTAAAATAAGCGATAATTCAATTACCAAAATTACTTGGTATATTAATATTCATAAACGAAATCGCATTATAGCACGGTTTAAATACCGGTTTACTTTGTTAAAAATTATGCTACTCGTGTATTGGCATGCCAGGTACCAGAACGAGGACCCCGAGTACCCCAAGATATGATAACATCCCCTCACTGAACAAACCGAAGGCAACAAGCTATCGGAGCATATCTCACGAGGGATAAAGCGCATGAACATTTCGAAAAGCCCTCGGAGAAACCCCTCCCGAAGGCCAAAGATGAAGAACAATGTCCTCTTGAAATATAAAGTCCCTCGGAATACATACCACGAAGGACGAACTCGGAGAACGATGCCCTCGGGATACCTATTCTACCAGCCCGAGTATAGAGCAATAACCTACCAAAACAAATAAGTCCTCGGAACAAGAACCATCCCTATAGGAAAGCAAGCATACTCCTCGGAACACACTTTCCGAAGAAGACCACCCAGAAATAAGATACCGCAGAAGCTATAACGCCATCGGAGGATACACCGCCTCACTTATTTAATCTGTCCGAGAGCCATACCCCCTCATGGGAAAGAGATCAGAATGATCAGCCCCTCGGAAAACTTGAAGCCCTCGGAAGAGATAAGATTGCATCCAAGTCAGCATCTAGTCAGCAAAGATAAGACGAACGATATCTTACCCAGTACGCAAAAGGCGACACTTGTCTTTACTAAGATACATGCACAATGACACCTGTCCCTAACAAAGTCTATATAAAGGGAGGTGATCTAAAGAAGAAGGACAACTCGACTCAACAAAACACTACACAGACGAAGAGCTCAATTCGACGTACCCACACAGGGGACAGATTCTTTTCTCTACTGGAAGAGAATTCTCTCTCCTCCTCTCGGACTCTTCACGAGGACAACCCCTCAACAAATACAAAATCCATTCATCCGATAAAATCGACAAACACAAAATAACCAACACCAAGAACCGAACAAGAATCGGAACTACGAGTGGCTTGATTCCCGAGGAAGGGATACGTAGGCATCTCGAAACAAATCGAGTCCAGCCGCAAATCAATAAAAACCAACAATCTCCTCGGGTCGGGATCGGCGTTCCAACCCTATAAATATTGCTCGTAAAATGGGGAATAATTCCAAACCCGTTTACAAGATGGCGCCGTCTGTGGGAACCGTCGTTGAATCCTTGAGCAAGCCCGAGGAGATCGCTGCCCAAACCAAAAATTAATCATCAACTGTTCGCCCAACGGATGGAATTCAGAAACCAAAAAAGAAAACAGAAGAAATAAGAGGGGAAGAGGAATCAGATGTTTAAGTTCTTACGAGGGACTTCAAACCTTCAATTCAGAGGTAGAGTATCCCGTGAACACGAGGGTTCAATTTCTCGGATCCAGATATGGCCCCAAAGGTAAGTTCTCCTTTCTCCAAACTTGCGCGATTCGATTATAATCTTGGAGATCTCCGTGAAAATCATATGATTTTCTAATTGTTATATAAGTATATATAAGCCTATATATATGAAGCCTGAAAAAGACTTGGGTACGGGTTGGAAGAAACTTTTTAGATATGTGAATTACTTTTCCTATTGCCTGAGAGTTGCAGAAAAAATGTGCGAATGAAAATTAAAATAAAAGAAGAAAACTTGAGAAGAAGAAAAGAGACAGCGAAAATTGAGAAGAAGAAAAGAGAGAAGAAACAGAGAAGAATGAAAGAAAAAGAATGAACGGAGAAGAAGAAGAGAAACAAAAGAAATGAAAGAATTAAGCTTTGAAAGTGACACATGTCTCTTTTAAAAAAGTGTCGGACAGGTGGCCTAACATGCATAAAAATAATAAAAAAAAAATTATTAATAAAAGAAAAAAAAGGGGACAGCAAAGCAAAAAAAAATAAAATAATAATAATAATAATAAAATTATCCGAGGTTTATATAAAGATAAAAAATTATCTTTTATAAACCAAAAGAGAGGTGTAGCCCAGCGGTCCTCGGAGAGTATCTCTGAGCACCTCTCTCCGAGGACCCGGGTTCGAGTTCTGCCTCCGAGGCCTTTTTTTAAGAAGAGCCATAATATCATAATAAAATAAAAACGTTTCTTATTATAAACAAGAATGTGTGCTAGTCCAGTGGTCAGAGCCCTCTCCGAGGGCATCTACTCGGGTGACCCGAGTTCGAATTCTGCTTCCGATGGCTTTATTTTTTTATTTTTGGTTATTAAGACTGCTACATATATGTAGAAAAAACAATCTTGTTATAAACCAAAGGAGGAAGTGGTCCAGTGGTACGAGGACACTTTCCGAGGGCAACTGATAGACCCGGGATCGATTCTCCTTATGAACGAGCCTTTTTATTATTATTAATTCCATGCTATATGATATGTAGCGAATGCAATATACTTATAACCAAAAATGGGCATAGCCCAGTGGTTTAGTTCGTTGGCTGCCTTCTTTGAAGTCCCGAGTTCGAATCCTTCAGGGGGCGGTAGGAAATCTTCATTTGATTTTTTGCTTTTTCCAGCGAAACTAATAATAATAATAAAAAAAAAAAAAAGAGAGGGAAAAGTAAGAGAAAGGGTTCGATCACAATACCCCTCTAACCTAACCTCTTGCACAATACCATCGGGACAAGTTCCTATAGTGTTAAGAGTAGCTGCTCTAACAAATATCTCAACTTGCGGTCTAGTTTATTATTCTGACGCTGCCGGAGGAAACTTCGAGCAAAGTTGGCTATTTTTGCTTAAGCTATATGCAGATATTATAGTCGGAACCCCCGAAGAGTTCCCTCCGATAGCCGACAACCCCTCGGATGAAGCCTAACGAACGCCATTCCGAGCGGAGTTACGAGGAAAATTGCTTGACGATAACGAATTGGCATGCACGGAACGACCTGGACTCCAGATAAGTGCTACGAACCTCTTATGCAATTTTGATTTCGATAAACTTATACTCTAAAGTATAAAATTCAACAGCGAGACATAACTTTACCTTTCGAAACAAGCAAATTCCAAAAGTGAAAGCTTGCAACGGAAACTATTAGGATTAGGTGAAAACATTCACTAATCCGAATATATATACTAAGGAAATATCCACAAAAAGATTTATAAGCAAATAAAGCCGTAAAGTAGAGCTATCCTCCTCCATCAGATTATAATCCTAATCCTCGGATGCATCAGTCTCATCTTCGAGAACATCATCCCCCTCGGACGGTTGGTCCTCTTCAAAAATCTCATTCTCCTTGGGAGCATATGAACTTCCCCGAGGAGGGCGAGGCAGAATCACAGCCAACGTCCTAGACCGCCCTCTCCCCCTTCCGGGTAGGAAGACCCTACTCCGAGAACCGCGCGGCCGTGAACAAATAAACTGTAAAATATTTTCCAAGGCATTGCCTGCGCAAAATAACGGGAATGTAAAACTCCCCGAAGAAAGAAATGAGTAAACAAACTCGACTGAAAAGATTTTTTGGAAGTAAGTGAGAATATTCACTAAACTCCAAAGCACCTATATATATACTTAGGAATCTTTCCTCGGATGACCGAATTAAGTTTGAGCTGTCCAAGCTCTATTACAGCCACGGTTACGTGTCGGGTGATACCTCTATTCAGAGAAAAATCTCCAAAGTTTGCACTGCAAACGGACACGTCATGCTAAGTAATTTGCTTGGCCAGTAAGAATGGGATACTATCTCATCACTTTAAACTCAATCTTAAATCCTACAATTAAAGGAGAGAGTCCAAGTATTTATAAGTGCTGAGAAGTTATGATGAATATTAGCACAGAAAAGACGAAATAGAATGAATGACAAAATAATTGCACATCTATCAAAAGCCGATAACTCCTCGAAAAAATGCCTACAAAGCATGAAAGTAATTACAAATGCTAAATGCGAAGTAAAAAGTTCAAAATTCTAAAAATAAAGGGATTAACTAAAATGTTAACCCTAAAAATATGGATTATCCCCTTGGACGATACTATCGTCCCACTTCCGATGAGGAGGCCCACCGAGTGTCACATACCTGATGCGGTACGACGTGATACCCGAAGAGGCATGACGATACTTTCGTCACACTCCCGATGAGGAGGCCCACCGAGTGTCACATACCTGATGCGGTACGACGTGATACCCGAAGAGGCATGACGATACTTTCGTCACACTCCCGATGAGGAGGCCCACCGAGTGTCACATACCTGATGCGGTACGACGTGATACCCGAAGAGGCATGACGATACTTTCGTCACACTCCCGATGAGGAGGCCCACCGAGTGTCACATACCCGATGCGGTACGACGTGATACCCGAAGAGGCATGGCGATACTATCGTCCCACTCCCGATGAGGAACATATGCTCCCGATGAAAAGACCCAACGAAGACACGCCTCAACGAAGGCATCAGAAATAGAAAACCTCTCGCCTTGAAGAAGGCAACCACGATATACCCCTCACTTCTTCAAAGGCAAGCAAAAAACTGGGGGGGCTTGTATTAAACATATATAAACGTCGAACGAAGAAAGTCTACGATACCCCAAAATAGTTCCCCAATACCTTACCGAGGCTTTCCAAGTCCTATATGAGACTCGGATGCCTTTCGAAGATCTACAAATGCCTTTCAAGGATCTACGGGACATTCACGATACGATAACCGACAAGGACCTACAAGGTTCTAAATAATTCTACGATACCTCAAAAGAAACGTTAAAAACGTTAATAACTATCGGGCATACACTATAATATCTCCGACCAGAAAAAGCGAGGAAGACGTATACTTTAAAAGGCTCGAAAAAACGCCTTAAAACGACTCCAATACAAGAGGCTACGATACCTCTTTAAAAAATCCGCGATACTCGAACCATCGTAACTCTCGACTTTTTGAGTTTCTAGTGCAGTCATAATAACCGACTGCACTAAAAACTGGGGGGCTTTGTTAACAGGATAGAAAATCACCTGCTTAAAATAAGCGATAATTCAATTACCAAAATTACTTGGTATATTAATATTCATAAACGAAATCGCATTATAGCACGGTTTAAATACCGGTTTACTTTGTTAAAAATTATGCTACTCGTGTATTGGCATGCCAGGTACCAGAACGAGGACCCCGAGTACCCCAAGATATGATAACATCCCCTCACTGAACAAACCGAAGGCAACAAGCTATCGGAGCATATCTCACGAGGGATAAAGCGCATGAACATTTCGAAAAGCCCTCGGAGAAACCCCTCCCGAAGGCCAAAGATGAAGAACAATGTCCTCTTGAAATATAAAGTCCCTCGGAATACATACCACGAAGGACGAACTCGGAGAACGATGCCCTCGGGATACCTATTCTACCAGCCCGAGTATAGAGCAATAACCTACCAAAACAAATAAGTCCTCGGAACAAGAACCATCCCTATAGGAAAGCAAGCATACTCCTCGGAACACACTTTCCGAAGAAGACCACCCAGAAATAAGATACCGCAGAAGCTATAACGCCATCGGAGGATACACCGCCTCACTTATTTAATCTGTCCGAGAGCCATACCCCCTCATGGGAAAGAGATCAGAATGATCAGCCCCTCGGAAAACTTGAAGCCCTCGGAAGAGATAAGATTGCATCCAAGTCAGCATCTAGTCAGCAAAGATAAGACGAACGATATCTTACCCAGTACGCAAAAGGCGACACTTGTCTTTACTAAGATACATGCACAATGACACCTGTCCCTAACAAAGTCTATATAAAGGGAGGTGATCTAAAGAAGAAGGACAACTCGACTCAACAAAACACTACACAGACGAAGAGCTCAATTCGACGTACCCACACAGGGGACAGATTCTTTTCTCTACTGGAAGAGAATTCTCTCTCCTCCTCTCGGACTCTTCACGAGGACAACCCCTCAACAAATACAAAATCCATTCATCCGATAAAATCGACAAACACAAAATAACCAACACCAAGAACCGAACAAGAATCGGAACTACGAGTGGCTTGATTCCCGAGGAAGGGATACGTAGGCATCTCGAAACAAATCGAGTCCAGCCGCAAATCAATAAAAACCAACAATCTCCTCGGGTCGGGATCGGCGTTCCAACCCTATAAATATTGCTCGTAAAATGGGGAATAATTCCAAACCCGTTTACAGGTATAAAGATATATTTTTTACTTTTTAGAGATACGTACCAAACTTCGTGGGGCTTGATCGACTCCCAACATCTGAATCAATAAAACACTCCACTTACATCCAACACATTGAACACTAACTAATGTACTATAGTTTATATTTAATCAGTTATATTCATATTCATGTGGAGATCGATTTTATGGGTAATAAATCAAGGTGAACAACGAGCAAATTTTATTAAAGGCGGTTAGGGTACATTTAAGTAATCCCAGAATGTTTGAAACAGAGGCCAAGGGAAAACAGAGTTAAAGAACTAACGAACCATTCCGCAAGAGAGCTAGTAACGTTCAACGTATGATTCAGTTATTATGCCCTTGATGAACTTTTTTCTGGAATAAGTTATACATGGTACTCCAAAAAACAACAAAAACAAAAACAAAAACGATTCAATTACTAAGTAAAGAATTAAGCCATTCATTCACAATCAAGATAACTAGAGCAAAGGTCAACATTAAATTTACTAATAATATACGGATAATTCGTATATCATCATCCATTGGCTTGCCGGCCATAAACTATATGAGCGAAAACAGTAATCATCAGGTAAAAAATATTCATTAGCTTCTCAAGCATTAGATCAATCTGCAACCAAAATAAATTATAAATAGATATTCATACATGTGTAATATTTGTATTAATTATTAACCTGCTTTCAATTTGTGTTTGCCGCTGCAGTCAACTACGCCGCCACCACCATTGCTACGAAGCCTAACAAGGCTTGCCCGAAAAACTTGAGTAGAAAAGAACTTTCTCAACATCAAACCAGAAGAACTTTCTCCCGTCATCAACATCTCCGATAAGAACCAATCCTTTGCTCTTCAAATAAGGTACAATGGTAGAACCTTATGTTAAATATAATTTTACATGACTTTAATCGTTTTGAACTACATGACGTCACAAATAGATTCACATGTAAATATAAAAGAAGAAATACCTCCGTTCATCGTGTCGTGGTAGAAAGCAGCTAGGCGTGAGCACGAACCGTCAGCGAACAATTGATATGAAGTCTTTGTTTCTTTCTTCTCCCTATACACCTTATTTATGTGTTTCTTGAGTATGATTTATGATGGGTAAAGTCATAGTATATATAGGTGAAGAGAGGACCAAGTTACCGTTAGGGTTTAATTAGGACTTAATCTCCACCGTCAATCACGGAAGAGTCTTAATTGAAAATAACTCTATTAATTAATCATAATATAATTAGGTAACTAGAATATAGAATTAACATATATTCCTAGAAAACTAGGATTCCTTAGACCACAATTATGGAAAGATAAATACTATAAAGATTTACCTTACAGTCTCCCACTTGGTCGATAGGAATACTCATAGTGTTTTCATTTGGAAATCATAAGGCGCACATAAAAATGTTAAAACTTTTCTTTAGCTAGTTGTCATAAGTTCCTTGATTAATCAAGTAAGCTTATAAGAGTCATGGCGGGCACATTATTTTGCAACATGATTCCTTCCATGTACCACAATATTAACAACAATCATAATTAGGTCATTAGTAAGAGTTTTCGTAATGGTCCCATATGTCTTAAAACAAAAGACAAATTATGTTATCATAAATCCAACAATAATATGTGTACACAATGGAAAAACAGAATAGAAAAGATGTAGAAGTCCAATAAGAGCTCAAAATAAAATGTCAAATACAATAATAATGAATAATGAATTGCAGAAATTAACTAGGAGCTATCTTCAAGACCCATACTGCTAGCATGTTTCTGAAATGGTTTTGGAGGTAGTCATTTCGTAAATATATCTGCAACCATCTCATCTATACCTAAATGATCAATGACAATCTTTCCTCTTCTAACATCTTGTTTCAGTGATAGATATTTAAGGTCCATGTGTTTTGATCTCTTAGATATCATGTCATGCTTAGAGAATTGAATTGCAGCTTTATTGTCACATTAAATAGTCAAAGGCCCAGAAATAAAGCTCAATGACCCAAATTGACAAACAAAATTCTGCAACCATGCTCCTTGATTTGCAGCCTCAAAACATGCCACGTATTCAGCTTCCATAGTAGATGTGTAGAGCAACTCGGATTTTTGGCTTTTCCATGATGTTGCACCGCCAGCTAAGAGATAAGTATAACCAAGAGTGCAATGCCTAGAGTCTGAACATCCACCAAAATCTGAATCAGAAAATCCAACCATCTGTAGATGTGTTGACTTTCTATACGTGAGCATAAAATTTCTTGTTCCCTTCAAATATCTCAGTACTTTCTTTGCAGCTTTCTAATGAGCGAGTCCTGGGTTACTCTGAAATCTACTTAGCATCCCAACTGCTTGACTAATGTCGGGTCTGGTGCAAACTTGTGCATACATCAAACTCCCAATAAGTGAAGCATAAGGATAACTTTCCA
Organism: Linaria vulgaris; assembly: GCA_948329865.1. Taxonomy (NCBI): domain Eukaryota; kingdom Viridiplantae; phylum Streptophyta; class Magnoliopsida; order Lamiales; family Plantaginaceae; genus Linaria; species Linaria vulgaris. The sequence continues at coordinate 94,984,637 of OX415254.1, forward strand.
TATCTTTACATTCCAGTTCATTTTGTGGACATTGATCAAGATCAAGCTTGTCTCCTTTATGCAATGGAACAACACTAGAAGAACATGTCATCATGCCAAATCTCTCTAGAACTTTATCAATATATGCTTTCTGAGACATACCTAAAATCCCAAGTGATCTATCACGAAATATTTCTATTCCAATCACATAGGACGCATCACCATTATCTTTCATTTCAAAGTTCTTAGATAGATAACACTTAGTCTCACGTAAAATACAAAGATCACTACTAGCTAATAGAATATCATCAACATACAGAACCAAAAATATGAACTTACTCCCACTGATCTTGAGGTATATACATGGATCAACAATATTTTCTTTAAAACCAAAGTCAGTAATGGTTTTATCAAACTTTAGATACCATTGCCTCAAAGCTTGTTTCAGTCCATAAAGTGATTTCTTACGTTTGCAGACCATGTCTTCCTGACCTTCAATAATGAAGCCTTCAGGTTGACGCATATAGACTTCTTCTTGCAAGTTTCCATTAAGAAAGGCGGTTTTCACATCCATTTGATATAGCTCAAGATCGTAATGAGCTACTAATGCCAAGATAATTCTAAGAGAGTCTTTTCGTGACACAGGAGAAAAAGTCTCAGTGTAGTCAATGCCTTCTTTCTGATTAAAACCTTTGGCTACAAGTCTAGCTTTATGACGTTCAATATTGCCATTAGAGTCGTGTTTGGTCTTGAAGACCCACTTACAACCGACTGCTTTGTGTCCTTGAGGCAATTGAACAATGTCCCAGACTTCATTTTTATTCATAGATTTTATTTCATCTTTTATGGCATCAATCCACTTATTAGAATTAACGTCTTTAATGGCTTGTTTGTATGAAATCGGATCTTTAAGAATCCCAATATCAGATTCTACTTGATAAAGCAAATAATCATTGGAAATAGCAGATCTCCTCTCACGAGTTGATCTTCTTAATGCAGGTTCCTCTGGTTCTTTATCAATATGATCATTATTGGCAATAATCTCATTATGGAGTTGTGTATCATTATTTGGGTGCTCTTCATTGTCTAAACCTTCGACAACAGGAAGATTCCCAACATCTTTAGGAAAAGAGGGTGAAGGGATAGGCACCCTTATTTCTTGAATGATTACATCTTGTATTTTATCACTCCCACTGATTTTGCCATTCTCATAGAATCTAGCATTACCCGTTTCTACAATTCTCGTACTATGGTTAGGACAATAAAACATATATCCTTTAGACTTTTCTGGGTAACCAATAAAGAAACCACTAATCGTTCTAAAGTCTAATTTCTTTTCATGTGGGTTATAAATTTGTGCTTCAGCTGAGCATCCCCAAATTTGAAGATGTTTTAAACTAGGTTTCCAGCCCTTCCATAGTTCAAAAGGGGTCTTTGGAACTAATTTGCTAGGAACTCAGTTTAAAATATATACAGTTGTTCTTAAGGCATACATCCACAAGGATATTGGTAAATTAGCATGACTCATCATAGACCTAACCATTTCCATATAAGTACGATTTCGCCTTTCAGCTACACCATTTTGCCATGGAGAACCAGGTGTAGTATATTGAGCGACAATTCCAAGACTTTGGAGAAGTTTTGCAAAAGGTCCAGGATGTTGTCCTGTTTCATCACACCTTCCATAAAATTCACCACCTCTATCTGACCTTATGATTTTTACTTTTCTATCTAATTGCCTTTCGACTTCAGTGATGAATAATTGTACAACATTCACTGACTGAGATTTTTCATGCAATAAATAGAGATAACAATAATGTGAAAAATCATCAATAAAGGTAATGAAATACTTTTCACCACCAAAAGTTGGAATGTCAAAAGGTCCACAAATATCTGTATGTATTATTTCAAGAAGCTGGGTACTTCTTGTGGCTCCTTTCTTTGTGTGTTTTGTTTGCTTACCCTTAATGCAATCAACACATATTTCATGATTAGTAAAATCAAGACTTGGAAGAATTTCATCTTTTACTAATCTTTTGATTCTTTCACTGGAAATATGTCCCAGCCTTTTATGCCACAAGAAATAAGAGTCTTTTTTAGACAACTTATGTTTTGTTTCACCATTAGTATGCAGGGTGAGATGAGTTTCAGAAGATTGAGTAGCAAGATTAAATCTATAAAGCCCATCAATTAGAATTCCTGAACCAACATAATCAGAATTCAAAATTAAATTAAAACAACCATCTCCATGATTAACTTTAAAACCACAACTATCAAGTTTGCTTACTGAAACTAAATTACGAGAAATAGAAGGAACATAAAGAGTTTGAAATAAATCTAACTGAAATCTACTATCTAAAATGAGACGATAAGTTCCAATAGCTTCAACTGGGACTTTGTCTCGGTTTCCCATGAATAAGAAGTTTTCACATGGGTTTGTGGTTTGGGTCGTAAGAAATCCCTGCATGGAATTTGAAACATGAACATTAGCACCAGAATCAATCCACCAAGTATGAGGAGAAACATAGGAATTATTTGATACAGAAAAACTTACGAAACCCATAGGTTTACCTTTCTTTTCAAACCATTCCCTTCGTTTATGGCAATCTTTCTGAAAGTGTCCAGTCTTTTTGCAAAATTTGCACCGGTCATCTTTCTTTGCCTTTTTCTCTGTTGGTTGATTAGAGTCATTTATTATGGGTGGTGCTCTTTTATGGCTTGAGTTGTGCCTTTTCCCAGCTTTAGATCCAGCTCCTTGGACAAAGTGTGCAACCCTAATACCTTGTTTGTTCAGCCTGCCCTCCTCTTGAACCAATTTGTTAGCCAATTCATTAACATTCCACTTTACCTTAATAGCGTTGTAATGAATTTGGAAAAGTCCGTACTGAGGAGGTAAAGAATTTAGAATAAATTGGACGAGAAAAGAATCATCCACCATCATTTCTAAATTATTTAACTTAGCTGCAAGGTTCGTCATCTCAATGCAGTGGTCATGCATGGAACGTGTGCCATCAAACGTCATCGTTGTAAGTTCTGCCATAAGTGTCCCAGCAAAAGACTTGTCTGCAGTCTTAAAGTGTTCTTCTATTGAGGTTAAGTAACCCTTAGCATTTACTGGTGTGGGTAGGGAAGTTTTGATGTTGGCAGCAATTGTCATTCGTAAGAACATAATGCTTAGTCTATCAGACTTTTCCCAAGATTTAAGGAGAGCCTTCTGTTCAGTAGTACTTGTATCCGTAATGGGATCTGGCTTCACAGTTGTGAGAGCCAAATCCAAATCAAGTACCCCCAAGGTGAATTCAACTTTCTCTTTCCATTCTTAGAAGCTGGTTCCCGTGAGAAGTGGGACAGCTGAGACGCATGATGACAATTGTGCGGGAAAAATTGCTGCAATTTCTCGAGATGTAAATTTATTAATTGAGGTGTAAGACATAAACAACACATAATTTTTGAAATATTTACGACAAGAAAATATAGCGCTCCTGTGGGCAGTCACTATAAATTCTACACATAATACCATTAAGAGTCGTAATATTCAATATTCTTGATTTAAGTAATATACTAACTTTAATAAAACATTGGAAATCTGTGGATTTCTTTGGTTTACGTATATATTACTTATTTTATTGTTGAAAATTATTATGATTTTTGATTGCCTGTGGGTCAACCAATTAATTCATAAGGTTTGTACGAAATATATTCTTTTATATATTGTGAATGAATTACAATGCTAGATTACATAGGTATTTATACAACTAGAAGTCTTGATGAACAAGTAAGAGATAACTACATAAGGTTATAAGTATCTTCTAAGATGGAAAGGAATCCTATTTAATTTTGGTAGATAATACTAAATCTTGATTATCCCTAATACGCCTCCTCAAAAGTGTCGAACCATCGGCCAAGGCGCTTTTGGAACGAAGAAGTAAGAAGCGAGCACGAGGGAGTGCCTTAGTAAGAAAATCAGCGAGCTGATCCTTAGTGCTGATGTGCGAGATAGAGACGAGACCCTTTGCCACAATATCCCGAACATAGTGAATGTCGACCGCGATATGCTTCATCCTAGAGTGAAGAACGGGATTGAGGGAGATATGCGTGGCCCCCATGTTATCACAATAAAGAGTCGGGGGTCGACGAAGAGGGACCCGGAGTTTGGCCAATAAATGCTGAATCCACTGAACCTCGGATGTAGTCGTAGCGAGGGCTCGGTACTCAGCCTCATTCGAGGAGCGAGCAACGGTGCATTGCTTGCGAGAAGACCAAGAAATCGGAGTATCACCAAGAAAGATAAGAAAGGCAGACGTGGAAGTCCATTCAGAAGGATCACCAACCCAATCAGCATCAGTGTAGGCACTGAGCGTGTTAGCGGGCCGACGGCGAATGAGAAGGCCATGTGAAACCGTGCCCTTAAGGTAGCGAAGAACCCGTTTGACGGCAGTCCAGTGATGCTCACGAGGAGAAGAGACGGATTGAGCCGAGCGGTTGACAGCAAAGGCGATATCAGGGCGAGTGAATGCAAGATACTGAAGTTCCCCAATGGCCTGACGGTAGAGACTCTCGTCAAAGGCACTGTCGTCAGACGGAGAGACGGAGGAGGTTGACATAGGAGTAGTCACGGACTTAGCACCATCCATCTTGTGGCGTGAAAGAAGGTCCCGAACGTATTTTTGTTGAGAGAGGAAGAGACCCTCAGCACACGGGATGGCTTCAATACCGAGAAAAAAAGAGATGGCGCCAAGGTCCTTGAGCCGAAACGTCGACCCGAGCTTGGCAATAATGGAGGTGATAAGAGCTGAATCATTGCCCGTGAAAATTATGTCGTCGACATAAACTAGTAGAAAGAGGACAGTCTTGCCGCGTCAGAAGATAAAGATTGAGTGGTCGGACTTGGATTGAGTGAACCCAAGAGACAGGAGAGACGTGCAGAGAGCCCGGAACCACGCGCGAGGGGCTTGTTTCAAGCCATAGATAGACTTGCAAAGGAGACAGACATGAGAGGGCAAGGCTGAGTCAACAAACCCCGGGGGTTGTTGCATATAGACCTCTTCACTGAGGGTGCCATGAAGGAAGGCATTGCTAACATCCAGTTGATGAATACCCCAAGAGTTGGAGACAGCAATCGTTAGAATAGCATGAACAGTGACTGGTTTGACGACGGGCGAGAAAGTTTCCATATAGTCAATGCCAGGGTGTTGGGGAAAGCCCTTACAACGAGACGTGCCTTGTACTGTGAGATGGACCCATTAGGATTACGTTTGAGACGAAAGACCCATTTGCACCCAATAATATTTGTGGCAGAGGAACGACGAACAAGTTCCCAAGTACCATGAGAGACAAGAGCAGTGATTTCGTCAGACATAGCCGAATGCCAGAGAGGATCCTTGACCGCTTGAGAGACACAAGTAGGTTCCACCGGATCAGGAAGTGGGTGGTTGGTGCAAGCAGTGAGGGCCTTAGGTCAGAAAATATTGTTCTTGGACCTCGTGACCATGTGGTGAGCGGGCCGAGGAGAAGAATGGGGGGGTCCTCAGATTGGGCCGTGGGTGAAGGGATGCGGTCATGGGCCAGATTCGGAGTCGGAGTGGAGCCCGGGGTTGGGCTGGGCACTGGATACACGGGGCCGCGTGGCCGCGGGTTGGGCCAGGCGATGGGGCTGCGGGGTTGCGGGTTGGGCTAGGCGAAGGGGCCGCAAGCTGAGGTGGGGAATGGGCCATGGACGGATCACGGGCAGATGAGATGGGCACTGGATGGGCCACATGTGATGGTGCGGGGCCGAGAGAAAGGACCGTGAGCTGTAGGACCCGCGGAGCAGGCGGAGTCGGACCGAGCAAATAAGCTGCCAAGTAGAGTAAGGAAACACTGTCTCGCAGAAACGAACGTGACGAGATAGATATAATCGATTGGAGATAGGGTCAAGACACTTGTAAGCACTCTGAGAAGTGGAGTAGCCCAAAAAGATGCAAGGTCGAGACGGAAAGGAAAGCTTGCTGTTGACATAAGGACGAAGCCAAGGATATCATAAACAACCAAAGACCCGGAGCTTGAGATAATTAGGATGGTGGTTGAATAACTTGTAGAATGGTGTTGATGACTTAAGTGCAGAGGATGGCATTCGATTAATAAGATACACGGCGGCTTGAAAAGCATAACTCCAATAAGTACTTGGTAAATTGGCACGGTGAAGAAGAGCACGGCCCGTCTCAGTGATATGACGGTGGCGACGTTCGGCCATGCCGTTCTGTTGTAGTGTGTGCGAGGCGGATGTGAGCCAACTAATACCGGATTGCACAAGAAATTGTTTTAAGGCAACAAATTCTCCACCATTATCATTGTAGAAGTTGATTATATTATGTCGAAACTGTTTTTCTACTAGAGACTTAAATTGGCGAAAAATATCTTGTACTTGAGATTTAGTAGTCATAGGGAAAAACCAACAGTATCGACTAAATAGATCAACAATAACCAAGTAGAAACGAAAACCATCAACAGAAGTATCAGTAGGACCCCAAACGTCAGCAAACACATAATGCAAAGGATGAGTAGCAACAAAAGAAATATCCATAAACGACAAACGGTGCGATTTACTCGCTAAATAAGAGTCACAAAACGTGTCCTTCACAGAGGACTTATTCAAAAGCGGTAAAGAAAAACTAGAAATCAAAAAGGAACTCGTCTTTGATGCCGGATGTCCAAGACGTGAGTGCCAAGTGGATGCACACGTCCGAACACCAAGATTCACGAACTTTTCTGGATGCTTGCGATAGTGCAGCGGTGGATGGATGTGGTAGGTTCCATTAGTGCAAGGTCCCGTCGCCAGTGTTGCCCCCAAACCCTGATTCTTAACAGATAAATAATCCGAAAACAATTCCAAGGAGACATTATTATCTTGCGTGAAACGATGAACGGATAATAGATTATGATGAGAAGACGGTACGCACAACACATTATTCAAAGAGAAATTGCGTGTAGGAAACGAAATAATAGAAGAGCCAGTGTGCGTAATAGGCATACCATTACCATCGGTTAACTGAACCTCATCAGTACCATCATACTTAGAGTGATATGCAAGATTGTTGAGGTCCCCCGTGACATGATGAGATGCACCCGAGTCAACCATCCAAGACTGAGAAGGAGGACGGTGACCCGCGGCCGGTGGTGTGATGGCCGAGTTTGCAGTGGGGTTCAGCAACTTTTGTAATTTGTAGCAACGGGAGGCTACATGATTAGGTTTCCCACAAAATTGACAAATAACCTGTTCGCCACTGTTTTGAGAGGGGTTAGTAAAACCACTAGAAACAAAACTAGAAGGGGGTCTACCTCGTCCACGAATTTGACCGCGCCCACCACGGAACGGAGCACGCCCCCTAGATGAGGAGCCGCGCGTGAAAAGGGGACCACAAGAAGGTCTAGCGGTGACGTTGTTGGCCGTGGCGACAAGGGCAGCGGTGTCGGCTTCAAAGCGCTTGATATAGGACTCGTGGGTGACGAGGGCGTTGTGGAGTTCAGCAAACGTCAAGGACTGTTCTCGGAGATGGATGGAGGTGGAGATGTCAAGGTAATTTTGACCGAGACCATTGAGGACATATATGGTAATGTCGTCAGGGTTAAGAGGGCGGTCAAGCATCGCAAGCTCATCGACTTTGGACTTTATGTCCGTAAGATACTCCGTAACGGAACGGTTGCCAAGCCTCGTAGTGTTGAGCGCATCCTTGAGGGCCATGATGCGGGTGCGGTCAGAACGGGCGAACGCGCCCATCAAGAGAACCCACGCCTCAGATGAGGTTTTGGCACAATGAACGAGTGGGATAATTTCGGGTTCCATGGCACCAACGAGGGCAGAGAGGATCAGTTGGTCTTATTGAAACCATAGCGTGTGACCGGAAATATCGGAGCAAGGGGGACGTTTGTAAGTTCCTTGAAGGTAACCCAGAAGATTTAAACCGCTTAGGGTTGAGACGACTTGAAGTCGCCAAGAAATATAATTCGTCGGAGTAAGACGAACGGTGAGGTGATGATGAGAGGATATTGGGACGATGGTGAGGGGGCGGGAGGCGTGACTTTTTGAGACGAGGCGACGGTATTTTTATGAGTGGTGGTGGCGGTATTGTGGTTAGACGAGGCGGTGTCGCCGTCGTCATTGGAGTGGTGGGAGGCAGACGATTGAACGGTCAACATTGGCTAGGGTTTTAGGCGGCGAATCGGGAGAGAATTAATCGTGAGATTATGAGAGGCTATATGATACCATGTAGGAAATATATTCTTTTATATATTGTGAATGAATTACAATGCTAGATTACATAGGTATTTATACAACTAGAAGTCTTGATGAACAAGTAAGAGATAACTACATAAGGTTATAAGTATCTTCTAAGATGGAAAGGAATCCTATTTAATTTTGGTAGATAATACTAAATATTGATTATCCCTAATAAGGTTCATCAACTATCTTGATAATGGTAGTATAATTTATGATTTGAAAATCTTTTATCTTTTAGTGTTAAAGTCACTGTGGTGATCTCTAACCTTAATAAAACGTAATTTATTACGTCAAATCCCTTAATATTAAGGAATTGTTCATATAATATTGATGGATATTGAGGTTTGAAGTGGAATCGACTTCGCCTTAGGTACATTATGATAAATTATGTAATATTCGTATCACTATATTTAAGTAAGTAAAGCTTTAGGATATATTACGTAATTTCCTTATCACTATCTCTAAGGCAGGGGAGCATGATCATATACTAAACATAAAACAAAATTAAATAAAATGAGGCATGTGAATTAATTTAAAGAAACAATCAGTTTTCACATGTCACGATAAACAAAATTAAATAAAATGAGGCATGTGAATTAATTTAAAGAAACAATCAGTTTTCACATGTCACGATATTGAAGAACAAAACTTGCATTACAAGTAAAACAATATTTTATGTTTCCATTGGAGCAATTGTCTAGAGCAACATAATTTATAATAATCACAAGTTCTCGGAATTCATAAATTAGCTGCATGCACAGCTTCTTAAGGAGATTACACGTAATACATACAATATAATAAGAGTTAAAGACACCCCATGTTTATATCCTTCAGCAAATATATAACGCATATATACATATAATTCAAATTACATCAACTACATGCTCGACACAATTAAGGAACAAAAAACATGATTATTCTATTCATATTGTCGTCAAAACAAAAAGTATAATCTCCAAGGTTATACATGCTCCAGGCCTCATATTGATTACGAGGTGCATACAAAAAAATTAATCTGTAATAATTTCAATTCTTCGTCATACACTACAAGAATTCGGGTGTTTTCCCGACCGGAAAATTCCGACCGGAAATCGGTCGGGAAGTTTTAAAAGAGCATTCCCGACCGCGGTTTGGTCGGGAATATTTTTTTCGACCGAAATTCGGTCGGGAAAGTGGGCGTTACTATTCGCGGCCGAAATTCGGTAGGGAATTAGGGGTATTGGCGACCGATTTTCGGTAGGGAATAATATTCATATTTTTAATTTCACAATTTCGCTCTCCATTTTAGATAAATCGTTGATTTAATGATCAAATACATCAATATTAGTTATGTATTACTGGAAAAAAATTTAGTTGCACGTTGATGAATCGTTTGAAGCGTCGATTCATATTGTCACTTATAAATAGATTGGTATATGTAGCTGCTAATAACGTAACTACTTACGATTATGTTAAACATATGTTAATATATATCACAATTAGCCTCTTTATACTAACGTTTGTAACAAATGTTAATCGCCAATTGAGAATACTCTATACTACGTATGATTAATATATATGTGAAACTCCAAACTAACTTAATTTATATGTTAATCTATACTAATTTCATAATTAAAAGAACATTAAACTAACTAAATGTTAGTGCAATTCATGTATTTAGTGAGATTCTATAGTTATACTTAACAAACACATCAAGATTTTCCAAAAGATCGAAAAAAAATAAAATTTACTCTTTTTCCCAACCGAATTTTGGTCGGGAATAATATTCATAAGTATTCACGACCGAATTTCGGTCGAGAATAATATTCATAGGTATTCTCGACCGAAATTCGGTTTGAAATACTTATTCGCGATCGAAATTCGATAGGAAATTAGGGGTATTGGCGACCGATTTTCGGTAGAAAATAATATTCATATTTTTAATTTCACAATTTCGCTCTCCATTTTAGATAAATCGTTGATTTAATGATCAAGTACATCAATATTAGTTATATATTACTAAAAAAATCAAAAAAAAAAATTAGTTGCACGTTGATGAATCGTTTGAAGCGTCGATTCATATTGTCACTTATAAATAGATTGGTATATGTAGCTGCTAATAATGTAACTACTTACGATTATGTTAAACATATGTTAATATATATCAAAATTAGCCTCTCTGTACTAACGTTTGTAACAAATGTTAATCGATAATTGGGAATACTCTATACTATGTATGATTACTATATATGCAAAACTCCAAACTAACTTAACTTATATGTTAATCTATATTAATTTCATAATTAAAAGAACATTAACCTAACTAGTTGTTAGTGCAATTCATGTATTCATTGAGATTATATAGTTATACTTAATAAACACATCAAGATTTTTCAAAAAGTCGAAAAAAAAACAAATTTACTATTTTTCCCGGCCGAAATTTGGTCGGGAATACTGATGAATATTATTCCCGACCGAATTTCGGTCGGGAATAATATTCATAGGTATTCCCGACCGAGATTCGGTCGGAAATTTGGCCGTTTCTGGGCATAAATAATTTGCCGACCGAAATTTGGTCGGTAAATGTTGAAAATTTGGCGGGTTGGCTAAATTTTCAAATTTCAAACTTTTCCCGACCGAGATTCGATCGGGAATACTCGCAAATTTTACGATAATTCAAAATTTTTAACTTTTCCCTATAAATACACTTCATTATTCTCCTCATTTTTTCATCTACTTTACATTATTTCTTCAACTTTCTCTTTATTCCAAGAATTTGTTTCTACAAACACAGTTTATTCTTTCATCTTCAAACAATTTTTTCCACAAAACAAATTTTTTCTCTTCTTTCTTCAACTTGAAACAAGCATTTTCTTCTATTTTAAATAAACACTCATTTAACTTTTTTGTGCTTTAGATTGAGCAATAAATCCAAAATTTAATTGCCCATCTACAACACAAAAAAGCTAAAAAATGTTTTAGATTGGGTAATAAATCGAAAATATTTCAAAATATTAAAAATAATAATATTCCGGTAATTATAATCGGAATATGATTTTTTTTATTCTGGCGAGTTTTATTTCCGACCGAAATTCGGTCGGGAATAGTTTAAATATTATTCCGGACCGAATTTTGGTCGGAAATAATATAAATATTACTCCCGACCGAAATTCGGTCGGGAATAACCTTTAAACTATTCCCGACCGAATTTTGGTCGGGATTAATATTTATATTACTCCCGACCGATTTTCGGTCGGGAGTAATATTTAAACTATTCCCGACCGAATTTCAGTCGGGAATAACATTTAAACTATTCCCGACCGAATTTTGGTCGAGAAACTTTCGACTGATTTTCAGTCGGGATTGGGCAGTCGAAAAAAACTCGGGACGACCGAACTTCGGTCGGGAAAATATTTTCGACCAAAGCAATACCGACCGGCCTATTCCGACCGATTTTCGGTCGGGAAATTGTCATTCCCAACTAGAAAATGGTCATTTCCGACCGCCTTTTCGGTCGGGAATTACGCGAAATTCTTGTAGTGATAATTAGAATCTATATATATAAAGGACAATCATGCGTTCACTAACCTAAGCTTGGATACCATATGTTAAATATAATTTTACATGACTTTAATCATTTTGAACTACATGACATCACAAATAGATTCATACGTAAATAGAAAAGAAGAAATACCTCCGTTCATCGTGTCGTGGTAGAAAGCAGCTAGGCGTGAGCACGAACCGTCAACGAACAATTGATAGGAAGTCTTGGTTTCTCTCTTCTCCATGTACACCTTATTTATGTGTTTCTTGAGTTTGATTTATGATGAGTAAAGTCATAGTATATATAGGTGAAGAGAGGACCAAGTTCCAGTTAGGGTTTAATTAGGACTTAATCTCGACCGTCCATCACGGAAGAGTCTTAATTGGAAATAACTCTATTAATTAATCATAATATAAATAGGTAACTAGAATATAGAATTAACATATATTCCTAGAAAACTAGGATTCCTTAGACCACAATTATGGAAAGATAAATACTATAAAGATTTACCTTACACCTTACCCAAATGGCTCTCAAAACGAAAACAACTTTTTCCACAAGTTGCTTACCCCATAATCTGTCCTCATCCATCCTTCAAATCAAGCCCACGTCGAGTAGCATTTTATAAATAAGCACCCCCCATCACATCCAAATATGCGTTGGTTATAAGAGGCTGGATCAGTTCTGAGGGCCGTGACAATATTCGGTAATTTTCTGTCGCGAGATCCAGCACAATTATTTGTCTCTCGCCTTGCATATTACAACTTATCCAGTGCAGTGCGCCATCCAAATACAAGCCATGACCCTCATCATCGCACCAGCGAACCAGAAAATCCATAATTTTTCTCCATGAAATTGATTTCAAGCTATAAACCAAAGTCTTTAGTATCCCATGTTGTGGTGAACGCACAATTCTAACAACCTTGTAGTCATCAGCAGCAAGATCAAACCCGAGCCCGCAACAACGGCAACTCACGAGACTCGCACGTGAAAGGATTCCATAGCACCCAAGTCCTTTCATGGTAGTAGGGAATAAGAATCAGGCCGTTGCATGAAGGCCACGACGAAAAAGTCAAACAGAACAGATCAAAGTATTAACTGGCGCTGGGATTGTTTTTCTACGCTTATCTAGATCCGTAAGGGCCTCCAAGGGCATGGTGTAAAGCTCTCTACTAAAACATGCTCTGATTAAGAGCTGATCATGCCCTTCGGTTTGATTCTGGAGCTGCAATTTGATGAACTTTGGGTTGCCGATGATTTGGCGCCACGCCTTGCAAACGCACCTAAATTGCAACAAAGATTCCACGGGCACTCGACCGAGTATTTCCCAGAAGCAATCGTCCATGATATCTGAAATCTTTTCGAGCGAAGAGCTTGCATATAGGGCATATATGCGTAGTAAGTAAGGGGCTTGTACGGATATATATAGGTAGCCCAAAATAATTTTCTTGCGCCCCAAGTATTCAAGGTGTTGACGTATAATCAAATTACCTAATCACAGAGTAAATTCTTACTAAATACTTTTTTCACCCTTCTGAAAAAAATGGGAATTTTCGGTTTGGCCACCCTTTATGTTAACCATTTTTCAAAAGACGTCATGTATATTGACATTTCAATGGATCACGCCATTACCCACTTCGCCTCCATATATAGTGGCGAACCTCACCCGCAAAATCAATAGTTCTCTTCCAAAAATTTGATTTCAGACTAAAAACCAAAGTCTCACTTGCTCTTTCGCCATCATAAAGTTCGGTTATTCTTACTACTTTATAGTCATCGACAATAGAATCATACCCCGACTCCACAATCTGGCATACGGTCCCCTTCGCTATCGTACAATGGCAACTTACACAACTCACCCGTGAAGGGGTTCCACTACACCCACGGCCTTTCTAGTAAGAAGTGCGTAATGAGAATCATGCCATTGTAAGAGGGCACCGGGAGAGGAGGGATTCAGGTGTTGCCGAGGTGCGTGATCGTCTTTACGCATTCGACATAAATCGGTTTTGTGCGAGTTTTTGAAAACATGAGTTAGTCTAATGAAATGGATTGGAGATTTGTGTCGATGTCGTTTCTGATTATGATTTGGCACCTGGATTTTCACGAGGGTCGGATCTTACAAGGAAGCGCTCTGATCAGACTGTTGCCATTGTTTGCAAATGAGGGAATTTGAGTAAATGAAATGTTGCAGTTAGAGTGAATATTTCTGAAAGGGAGGGTTGCTTGCGAATGAAAGAAATTGAAGCCCATATTTCTCAACTTAAAAGGCATTTTAAGTGGAGAAATATGTGTTTCACTTTCTATCATGGTATCAAAGCCAACTCAAGATGTATGTGAACTTCTGACCTGCCCACGTGATGACAATGAAGATAATATCAGGCCACAAGTGAGGGGGAGTGTTGAGAGAGATATCCCACATCGCTTGAGTACGGTCTTAAATATACTTAATAAATAGGAGATCCTTCTCGAGTTAACAAGACTTTTTAAGTGGAGAAATATGGGCTTCAACTTCTATCAACTTGCTTGTTTATGGGGCTTTGAATTTGTGGTAAATATATTTTTATAGAGAGTGACATGACCTCGACATGATCGATCCCTAGTTAGGGATAATTTTAGAATCTGAAAAGTTCCGTCTAAAAAATATGGATTGAGGATGAGATTTTACAATTATCACACCTTCATGTAATTATAGAAAGATATTTTACTTTTTGGAAAACCATTTTTCATAAATAGTGAAAATTTTAGAATATGTGTGTTGACGATTTCGTTTAAAATAAGTGTCGTGTCACTCGTGTGTTTTTGTGATATTTGGGTTTGATTAGAGTTTAGAATCTATCATCGAGTTTCTATGTTGTAGGACGCAATTCAGACCCCCGCGACAAATCCAAAACATTTTACTTGTGAGAAACTAGCTAGGGTTTTGGCTACTTTGTTCTATTATGTTGGCACTTGCTCGATTTTGGTCCATTAAGTTGCCACCCCTCAATTTTGGACCTAATCCCCGGGATGTCTAGTTGGCATCGAAAAAACCCTATGCGGCACGCGTTGACCCGACCTGTATCAATTTTGACTTTTTATTTGGGACCCACCTGTACACATAGACTGCCACAAAGACTGCCATGTCATTGTTAATAAAAAAAATAAGAGGCACAATAACAATAAATTGGCGTGGATCGTCCACTTCCGCGTTGTTTGATTAATGAATTTGTTGAATTCAATTTTATTCGAATTCTTGAATCAGAGAGAGTGAGTGAGTGATAGTAACACTACTGAGGTTTAACAGGAAGATTGCCGCGATTTTAGCTTCGTTATTAGTTGGATTACGCCAGCATTGATAATCTGACAATGTATTGAGATTATTGACACGTGGAGGGTTATGTGATGGGGCGGTGATTAAAATAATTCCATGGTGCAGCAAGTCGGCTGGCCATATGCCAAGAATAATTGGGGCGGTGATTAGAATAATTCATCAGTATATAAAACTCATTTGTTAAATTGAAATGAATTGATTGCTACGCGTTTTGGAGCTCAGCTTTGAGGCTATAAATAGCAGCCCATTTGTAGCCATGAAATCCATCCCAAAAATACATCTTCTTTCTCTTATATAATTAAACAATAATATATAAAGAGTGGTTAAGAGTGTTGTTAGTGTGAGGTAAAAATAGAGAGTTTTGTGCGACTTTACTACGGTAAAAGTCGGAGTGTTGTAATTCTTATTTTACACTCATAGTGAAGTTCTTCTACCTTGCCCGTGGTTTTTCACCCTAAAGTAATTTGGGGTTTTCCACGTAAAATCTGTAAGTCGTTTATTTTCGTCTTTCAATTATTGTCGTGTTTTACGCTCTATACGAAAGGTTCACTTTACAACATTATGATTGGGTGTCTGTAGCTTATGAGACTTGGAGGAGCTGTTGGGGGGTTTCATGTTACTTTTCTTCGGCGTACTTATTCAATCTAGATCGTATGTTTCATTTAATTAAAATGAAGAAAATGAACGAGTGAGATTGAATTTGGATATTGAATAATAAAGATAGAAATAGATGGTGCAGATCTAATCTTATTTAAAGTAAATATGACGCTCGGATTAATTTAGAATAAATGGTGGGAACATTTAATAGTTTTAAATATTAATAATCATTTAGGTGGTGTTTGCAAACTCTAGTAGAAAAGTAGAAGGTTAGAAGCTAGAAGCACCCCCACACTAGCTTTAAGATTGTGGGATTTTTTAACTTAAAAAAAGCTGTATAACGGAAAAAGTTTGATTTGCAAACACCTCAAAATCACTTATTCAAATAAAAAGCTAATTATAACTTTTTTTAAGAGTTTGCAAACACCACCTTAGTTTTAAATCATCAGATGAAAACTATTCAAAGTGGTACCTGAGTGAAAGATTTCCCGTGTTATATTGCTCTTATTTACAACAAGGCTTAAATTGTACCATAGAAAAAGATTCGTTGTAACCTATTTAGCATGCCATGATTTATATAAATTTGGACAAATTACGCTTTTAAGGAAAAAAACCTTTATGGAACATTGAAGAGTTCCAGACTGCTACTTTTTTAACCAAAATTTCCAACACTTTTATGCACAATGACTTGAAGCATACACTCTAAACAGGGGAAAAATCATGTTTGGTACCTTATTTTAGCGGGAATTTTGACTTGTTAGTCCTCTATAGTAACCACCTTTCAAAATTAGTCCTCTATAGTACCTCGGGCCATTTTTAGTCCTCTAAAGTAATCGAAGTTTCATTTTTGGTCCTCCGGTGACGGAATATTCCATTATTCCCCGGAATTACGCATGTGCCATGCACATGACTTTAGATCTAAGTTTTGTTTTTTACGTTTTTTACCCCAAAACTTTATACAACTACACTCACACCCTAATATTTTTTAAATAACACATATTTGATTAAAAATACAAATAATCTTATTTTATTTTGTGTTAGTAATAAGAATTGATTATAAATTTTATTTCAATTAGTTAAAAAAATAATTTATATTATTCAAAAATCAATCCCATATTTATTTAGTTAAAAAAATATATATTATCCAACCCCCACCCCCACCCCCACCCCAACCCACCACCCCTGCACCATCACCACCTCCAACCCGCCCAGCACCACCACCCACCTCCAACCCGCCCAGCACCACCACCCACCTCCATCAACCCCGCCTCCCCCACCCGCCCCTGCACCACCAACCCACCTCCAACCCGCCCAGCACCACCACCCGCCCCTGCACCACCAACCCACCTCCAATCCCGCCTCCCCCACCCGCCCCTGCACCTCCAACCCGCCCAGCACCACCGCCCACCTCCAACCCGCCCAGCACCACCAACCCCGCCTCCCCCTCCACCCATGGACCACCCCGCCTCCCCCACCCACCCCTGCACCAACCCCGCCTCCCCCCACCCACCCCTGCACCAATCCCGCATCCCCCTCCACCCATGGACCACCCCGCCTCCCCCCTCCCCCCACCTGCACCCCCCTCCCCCCACCCTCCCCTGCACCACCGCTACACCACCCACCACCCCTGCACCCCAAGATCCCCCCACCCGCCCTGCACCACCACGACACCACCCACCACACCCTGCACCCCGGCCCCGCCTCCGCCTCCCCTGCACCAGTTACATATTTTGTTTTTTAGTTTTAAAAGAAATATAATATAAAACATAAGTTAAATTAGAATAAAAATATTTACAAATTTTAATAAATATTTACAATAAGAATATAAAACATAAGTTACATTGGTATAATCAACAAATTTTAAAGACACAAACTGTAAATTTTCCAACCATTTTTGAAATATTAAAATTATTTAAATTGTAAATATAATTATTTTAATATTTGGGGTCTAAGTGTAATTACATAAAAATATTTTGGAGGAAAAATTGAAAATATCCCCAAATTATCGCCGGAGGACCAAAATTGAAATTTTGGTTACTTTAGAGGACTAAAAACGGCCCGAGGCACTATAAAGGACTAAATTTGAAAGGTGGTTACTATAGAGGACCAAAAAGTCAAAATTCCCTATTTTAGCTAATGTTTCGTTTTGGTACCTCAACTTGACCGGCCTTTTTTTTGGTACGGCTTGTTTGAAAACTTAATCAAGATTAGTACCCCCCGCGGCGGAGCCCCAAAATTGCCATCCCAAAAGTCTATGTGGCTCGTCGTTGACCCAAATTTGGGGATTTTGACTTATTTTTGACACATGACCATGATGACATGTATTATTTAATAAAAAAATCATAAAAGACTAAGAAATTAATTATAAATATACAAATTAATTAAAATTAAAAATTATATACAATAACTCTTATTCATATTTCTTTTCCTAAACATTAATTAACTATATCTTAACTTCATAATAGTAATAGTTATAAAAAAAACTTTATAATATTAATTAATTAAAGCATCATCTTCCCCAACCTTATTTAACAAACCACCACCACCGCCGCTCGCTACCTCCGTCGTCGGAGTTACTCTCGGTTCTGGATCCTTTCCTCAACAAACCACCACCACCACCGCCGCTCGCTACCTCCGTCGTCGGAGCTACTCTCGATTTTGGATCTGTACCTCAACAAACCACCACCACCACCGCTCGCTACCTCCGTCGTCGGAGCTACTTTCGGTCCGGATCCTTTCGTGTGGTGATGAAAGAGGGGGGGGGGGGGTGTTGTTGAAGATGGTGAATTGTATTTTTTTAATCAATTTTTAGATTTAAGTTTTTTTTTGTTTTATAACAAAATAACTTATATTTATAATACTTATATATTTATTAGTTAAGTTAATTACAAAGGTTTATAAAAATTATAAAGATTTAATAGTATAAAGTTGAAAATGTTAAGACAAATTATATAATAAGTTTTTACTATTTATATAATAAAGTTAATTAAAAAATAATATACAAACTATGAATTGTGAATATAAGATTCAATAGATTTTTTGTTTTTTTTGAATTAACTAATCCAGTCAGCATAGGCATGTGGCAAGGAAAAAGTTAAAATTGAGATTTTAGGAGTCAACGACGAGCAACGTAGATTTTAGGGGTGGTAATTTGGGGACGCTGCCGCGGGGGTACTGATCTTGATTAAGTTTGCAAACATAGGGTACCAAAAAGTTGGCGTGACAAGTTAGGGTACCAAAACGAAACATATGCCAAAATAAGATACCAAACATGATTTTTTTCCACTCTAAACACAAAAAGACACGCATGTTACGCGTCTACCATGCCTCAGGGCTTACTCCTCAATATACAGTTATGTCTATACATATTTTATTTGCTCAATATTTTTTAAATTATAGACCACATAACAAACAATTTTAGTAAAATATATTATATGGATTTGGTTTAGTTTATAACTTTATATTAACATTAGGTATAAATATTTCTTTTTAAGAGATACGTACTAAACTTCGTGGGGCTTGATCGACGCCCGACATCTGAATCAATAAAACACTCCACTTACATCCAACACATTGAGCACTAACTAATGTACTATTGTCTATATAAAATCAGTTATATTCATATTCATGTGGCGATCGATTTTATGGGTGATAAATCAAGGTGAAAAACGAGCAAATTTTACTAAAGGCGGTTAGGTACATTTAAGCATTCCCAGAATGTTTGAAACAGAGGCCAATGGAAAACAGAGTTAAAGAACTAACGAACCATTCCGCAAGAGAGCTAGTAACGTTCAACGTATAATTGAGTTATTTTGCCCTTGATGAACTTTTTTCTGGAATAAGTTATACATGGTACTCCAAAAAACAACAAAAACGAAAATGATTCAATTACTAAGTTAAGAATTCAGCTATTCATTCACAATCAAGATAACTAGAGCAAATGTCAATATTATATTTACTTGTATGAGGCAATAATAGTATGAGGATAATTTGTATATCATCATCCATTGGCCTGCCGGACATAAACTATGAGCCAAAACCGTAATCATCAGGTAACAAAATTCATTAGCTTCTCAATCATTAGATGTAGTTACACGAAGCCTCAATCTGCAACAAAAATAAATTATATATAGATATTCATATATGTATAATATTCGTACATATTATTAACCAGCTTCCAATTTGTTTTTGCCGCTGCAGTCGACTACGCCACCGCCATTGCTATAAAGCCGAACAAGGCTTGCCGAGAAAACTTGAGTAGAAAAAGGTCTTGTTCCAGTTTCTTTCTCAACATCAACCCAGAAGTACTTATCCCTGTCTTCTCGGATAAGAACCAATCCTTTGCTTTTCAAATAAGCTACAATGTTAGGAGGAGAACAAGGTGGATACTCAAATGGATTTCCAAACGAAAACAGCTTTTTCCACTAGTGGTTACCCCGTAATCTTTCATCTGTTGGATCATAAATCCAATGATGTTGGATCGTTAATCCAACGTTGGACTTATATGCAAATAATTGTGAAATGCAGTACATCGTAAATTATAGCCCAACTAAAAGTGATCTAAGGTTACGGTTAATTTGGGCTTAATATATCTTAAAGGGTGTGGGCCTTAAATGTGTAGAGACTCTAGTAGCTTGGACTTACAATGATGGGCTGAAGCCCAAGTTACAAAGCTAGGGCATTATGTATTAGTATATAAAGGTGGTCTTGGTCCCCAAGTCACACAAGTCACATTCTTCTCTATATCCCGTCAATAGATAGAGCAAGAGAGAACTTAAGGAACTCTCCATTGGGGCTTGTGCTGATTTGGAAGACTAACCACGCAATTCATCAATCAATCAATCGCTATGGAATCCGGTACGCTTCCGCTATCTTATCTCTATTGAATCTCGATAGTTTAACATGATGTTTATGGTTTACGTGTGATGATTTCACCGATATATGCGTTAAGAACTTACAAGTGGTATCAAGAGCCTCTTCATGTTAAATTATTGGAATAACTGTTTATCCATGATTGATTGTGTAATTCTCGAATTTGATTATTGCTGTGTTTGAAATCTGATTTGAGAATATGGTGAATAACTTCTGTTATGTGCGTGAAAGAAAGAAGAAAGATTTTGCGTGTGTATTTGCGAAAAAGAGAACCGGTGTTTAACGCCGGCGATTTGGTGAACTGAAGGACCGCCAAGGTCCGTACAGTAAAGAGACGTGGTCCGGCGACCACGGTCGGCGTCGTGACAGCGGCGATTCCGCCGCCGCTGCTGCAAATCGGAGAAAGTTCTTTCAAAAGTTTTTTTTTTTAAGTTTTAGAAATCAGTTTTTTTCTTTCAAAGAATTGAGTTTTAAAAATAAAATAATTAATTAAGGGTACTTCCGGCGGTATCTCCGACCGCCGGCGTTAGGTCATCGTCGCCGCCGCATAAAGCAGCGGGACTGGTTTCCTGCTGCTTGAGGGCTGCAGAACCCTACTAGTTCTGCAGCTGTTCAGTTCATGGGCCCAGTTTCTGGGCCCAATTGATTTTTGGCAGCTATTTTTTAAAAAAAAAAGAAATTATTGGGCTGTTGGGCCCAATTTCAAATACACTTTAAAAAAAAAAAAAAAAAAGGGTTTTGGTGCGGATGAAGTACGGGTATGATGTAGGATCCGGGTCAGGTCTGACCCGGCCCATACCCGACTGGGTCAAAGTCAACGTCGGTCAACTTTTGACCGTTGACTTTGGCATTGACTACAAAAAAAAAAAAAAAAAAAAAAAATTTTGAAAGGTTTGATTTATGTGCGCAAATTAAATTCACATGTTGGGATATTGTATGTACTTTGAAATTAGTTGATGGAAATAACATGTTGCAAAAGTAACCTCTCTTGTTGAAATTGACTTTATTTCAAAGTATAAATGGTTTTGTGTATGTAACTTATGTAAATGTCCATCGGCCAAAAGGAAGATCGATGTTTATCAGAATTGCATGCATATTTGCAGTAGTAAGATTGTGATGATTATGTGGTTTTGCATGTGAACATAATATCGGCTAAAAGTAGAGTTGTGTTCGACATTTATTATCAAAGTTTATTTATTGCTTCAAGATATCACTTACAAGTTAATGTTCGGTCAAAGATAGAATGTTGATGGAGTTACGATATCTTGAGATGGGATTTACCCTTGTTTGAATTTATTTTGCTTAAAGTCTTATGTGAGCTTGTTTTGTTGTTTATTGTTTTTATGTTCAGTTAATGCTCCTGCTAATATCACTGCCAACATTAATTCCATTCCTATGTTAAATGGCTCTAACTTCAAATCATGGAAAGAGAACTTACTCATTGTTCTCGGTGTCATGGATCTCGACTATGCGATAAGGGAAAAATCTCCCGCCGCTCTTACAGATAAGAGTACCTATGATGAGAAAAAGGATAAAGAGAGGTGGGATAAATCGAATCGCATGTGTGTGATGATCATGAAGAAAGCCATTCCAGAAGCCTTTAGAGGCACTATGTCTGAGGATATTACTACGGCAAAAGAGTTCTTAGAGGATATTGAGAAAAGGTTTGTCAAGAATGAAAAGGCTGAAATTGGTACACTCTTGACAAGCTTGACTTCAATGAGGTATAAAGGCAAAGGCAATATCAGGGAGTACATCTTAGAGATGTCTCATCTTGCTTCTAAGTTAAGGGCACTTAAGCTTGACCTCTCTGAGGGCTTGCTAGTCCATCTGGTTTTGATATCTCTTCCTATCCAGTTTAGCCAGTTTAAGGTGAGCTATAATTGTCAAAAAGAGACTTGGTCTCTAAATGAGCT
Source organism: Linaria vulgaris (assembly GCA_948329865.1). Classification (NCBI taxonomy): domain Eukaryota; kingdom Viridiplantae; phylum Streptophyta; class Magnoliopsida; order Lamiales; family Plantaginaceae; genus Linaria; species Linaria vulgaris. Next base: position 95,007,091 of record OX415254.1, read on the forward strand.
CATCTCACACTGTGTTCAAGAAGAGGAAAGGCTTAAGCAAGATAAGACAGAAAGTGCCCATTATGCATCAACCTCTAAGGACAAAGGACAAAAAAGGAAAAAGGGTAAGGAAGCTGCAGTCACAGCACCACATGTGAAACAAATAAAGAAACTCTATGATTCACAACAGAAATCAAATGATTCAGAGAGTAAGGCTTGTTTCTTCTGCAAGGGTGAAGGGCATCAAAAGAAGCAATGCACCAATTACCATGCTTGGCTTGCCAAGAAAGGTATGCTTCTTAATTTAGTTTGCTCTGAGGTTAATTTACTTTCAGTACCTAGACACACGTGGTGGATAGATTCTGGTGCAACCACTCACATCAGTGCGTCTATGCTGGGATGTCTTTACAGCCGAAAGCCAAATGATGGTGAAAGATACATTTACGTGGGCAACGGCAAGACAGTTGAAGTTGAAGCAATAGGGAAATTTAGATTATTATTAAAGAACGGTTTTTATTCGGATCTTAATGAGACTTTTATTGTACCGTCTTTTCGACGGAATTTGATTTCTGTTTCTGTTTTGGACAAATCTGGTTATTCTTGTTCATTTGGGAATGGATCATTTAGTTTGTTTCATGATTCAAAATTGGTTGGTTCCGATTCTTTATCTTGTTATGATAATCTTTATTTAATTGAGACAATTGCTTCAACTAATGAATCCCTGTTATCGAAATCTCGATGTACTAAAAGAAAATTAACTTGTGAGAATTCGGCTACGTTATGGCACAAGAGATTAGGTCACATCTCCAAAAGGAGAATAGAGAAACTTGTGTCAGACAAAATTCTCGACCCCTTAGATTACACAGACTTTAATATTTGTGTTAATTATATAAAGGGAAAACAAACTAATAAAAGGAGATTTGAAGCCAATAGGACAACAGACGTCTTAGAACTTATTCATACAGACATTTGTGGACCATTTTCTACTTCTGCATGGAATGGTCAACAATATTTTATTACGTTCATAGACGACTATTCTAGATATGGCTACTTATATCTCATTCATGAAAAGGCACAGTCATTGGATGTGTTCAAAAGTTTTAAAGCTGAAGTTGAGAATCAACTCAACAAAAGAATTAAAAGCGTTAGATCTGATCGTGGTGGTGAATACTATGGTAGATATGACGGTTCAGGTGAACAACGTCCAGGACCTTTTGCTAAGTACCTAGAGGAATGCGGTATCGTCCCACAGTACACTATGCCGGGTTCGCCCACTATGAATGGTGTTGCTGAAAGACGAAATAGAACTCTTAAGGACATGGTAAGAAGTATGATTACTCATTCTACCTTACCAGAAAGACTCTGGGGCGAAGCACTTAAGACTGCAGCATATATCCTTAACAGGGTACCAACTAAAGCAACTATCAAAACCCCTTTTGAACTTTGGACGGGCAAAAAGCCTAGTCTTAAGCATTGTCACATATGGGGATGTCCAGCTGAGGCAAATGCTTATAAGCCTAATGAGAAGAAATTGGATGCAAGAACAATTAGTTGTTTCTTTATTGGGTACTCTGAAAGGTCCTACGGGTATAAGTTTTATGATCCCATAAACAGATCAATTTTCGAGACAGGAAATGCTAGGTTTCTTGAGGATGCTGAGTTTGCGGGGGGAGATACAGCTAGAAACATTGCTTTTGAAGAGGAATATGTCAATATTCCCGTGGGTGTCATTAACATAGACCAGGGACTTGTCCCTGATCCAGTTGATGACACAATAGATCAAGACAATGTTGAAGAAACTACCCCGTAAAACATTATAGAAGAACAAACTGAAGCACCTCAAGAACCAATGCCATTAAGAAGATCCACTAGAGAAAGAAGAAATGCAATGCCAGCTGATTACGTTGTATTTCTTCAAGAACATGAGGTAGACATTGGAGTGATGGATGATGATCCTATCAACGTTCGTCAAGCCATGCAAAGTTCTAACTCTCATAAGTGGACCGATGCCATGGATGAAGAAATTAAGTCAATGAAAGACAATGACGTATGGGATCTCGTCCCATTGCCTAAAGGTGCGAAACCTATTGGTTGCAAATGGATATTTAAGACCAAAAGGGATTCGAAAAGAAATGTGGAGAGGTATAAGGCTCGTCTTGTCGCAAAGGGCTTTACACAAAAGGAAGGCATCGATTATAAATAGACTTTCTCTCCAGTTTCAACGAAAGACTCTTTTAGAATTATAATGGCACTAGTAGCGCATTTTGACCTTGAGCTACATCAGATGGACGTAAAGACAGCGTTTCTCAATGGTAACATTGAGGAAACGATTTATATGGTGCAACCAGAAAACTTTGTGTCGCAAGATACAGAGAATATGGTATGCAAACTCAAGAAATCCATCTATGGCCTCAAGCAAGCATCTCGACAATGGTATTTCAAATTTCATCAAGTAATTATCTCGTTTGGTTTTGAGATGAATCTAGTCGATGAGTGCATATACCATAAGTTCTGTGGGAGTAAACATATCTTTCTGGTTTTGTATGTCGATGACATCTTGCTTGCCAGCAACGATATAGGCTTATTGCATGAAACCAAGAAATTTCTAGATAGAAACTTTGAGATGAAAGATCTTGGTGAAGCATCTTTTGTGTTGGGAATCCAAATACATAGAGATCGTTCTCAGGGTATTCTTGGATTATCACAAAAGGCCTATATTGAAAAAGTTCTCAAAAGGTATGGCATGCAAGGATGCAAACCAGGAAATACCCCTGTAGCTAAGGGAGATAAGTTTAGCCTCAGTCAGTGTCCTAAAAATGAGTTTGAGCAAAAGGAAATGGAGAAGATCCCATATGCCTCAGCAGTTGGGAGTCTAATGTATGCTCAAGTTTGTACGCGTCCGGATATTGCATATATTACAGGAATGTTAGGCAAATATTTAAGCAATCCAGGAACCGAGCATTGGACAGCAGTCAAACGGGTCTTGAGATATTTACATAGAACAAAAGGTTACATGCTCATATATAGGAAGTCGGATCAGCTTAAGATCATTGGGTATACCGACTCCGATTTTGCTGGATGCCAAGATAGTATGAAGTCTACATCAGGCTACATCTATATGCTAGCCGGAGGAGCTGTCTCTTGGAAGAGTGCTAAGCAGTCTCTTATAGCATCTTCTACCATGGCAGCAGAATTCGTTGCATGCTACGAAGCATCCAATCACGGGGTATGGCTGCGAAACTTTGTCACGGGACTGCGAATAGTGGAGAGTGTTGCAAAACCTCTTAAATTATTTTGTGACAATAAATCTGCGGTTCTATATTCCAACAACAACAGGAGCTCGACAAAGTCGAAGCACATAGACATCAAGTTCCTCGTTGTTAAGGAAAGAGTTCAGAGTAATCAGTTGTCTATCGAGAACATTGGCACAAACTCCATGGTTGTGGATCCGCTAACTAAGGCACTACCACCCAAAGTGTTTCATGAGCACACTGCTCGTATGGGTGTTATATCAGTAGAGGATATTTGGTTTTAGTGGGAGTTTGTAATTTAGTTGCTTTTCTTATCATAGACATTATTCAGTTGTTACAGTTTAAGGATTTTTGAAGTTATTTTCTGCAAAAATAAAGTTATTTTGTTGCTTATACTCTGATTTTGGTATAGTTTGATCTCACTAAAGTTAAGGGTGGACCAGTTGGAAACAGGCATGTTAAGATCACGTTACATGAAGTTTACATGCTACACATCCACATCATGATCCATGTTGTTCAATTATATTGGCATATGTGACTGTTGTTGGGTCGAGTCACGATTCATAGAGACAAAGACCCCTTCAATCCTATGTTGGTATGATTGATGGACGGGATTGGTTATAGATACATTCAGTGATGATAGTAAAGTTGCGCAATCCAGTTATTCTTGCAAATCATAATTATAAGGTTGTGCATATAGTCCAAGTGGGAGATTGTTGGATCATAAATCCAATGATGTTGGATCGTTAATCCAACGTTGGACTTATATGCAAATAATTGTGAAATGCAGTACATCGTAAATTATAGCCCAACTAAAAGTGATCTAAGGTTACGGTTAATTTGGGCTTAATGTATCTTAAAGGGTGTGGGCCTTAAATGTGTAGAGACTGTAGTAGCTTGGACTTACAATGATGGGCTGAAGCCCAAGTTACAAAGCTAGAGCATTATGTCTTAGTATATAAAGGTGGTCTTGGTCCCCAAGTCACACAAGTCACATTCTTTTCTATATCCCGTCAATAGATAGAGCAAGAGAGAACTTAAGGAACTCTCCAGTGGGGCTTGTGCTGATTTGGAAGACTAACCACGCAATTCATCAATCAATCAATCGCTATGGAATCCGGTACGCTTCCGCTATCTTATCTCTATTGAATCTCGATAGTTTAACATGATGTTTACGGTTTACGTGTGATGATTTCACCGATATATGCGTTAAGAACATACATCATCATCCATCTTTCAAAGCTAGTAGTCCAGTACTCGAGTAGCAGCAATTTATAAATAAGCACCCCTCCTTCACATCCAAAGATACGCTGGTTATTAGAGGCTGATTCAGTTCTGAGGGCAGTGACAGTATGCGGTAATTTTCTGTCTCGAGATCCAGCACCATTATTTGTCTCTCGTCTTGCATATTATAGCTTATCCAGTGCAGTGCGCCGTCCAAATACAAGCCACGAAAATCGGTCCAGCGAACCGTTCTCGGACAATCCATAATTTTTCTCCATGAATTTGATTTCAAGCTATAAACCACATGTTGGGTATTTGAACCGCCTCAAATACCGCCCCAGGATTTGCCCATGAGGTAATTGTGAAGCAACACGAATATAATATTGACGAAAGTAACAACACAAGGATTTAATGTGGAAACTCCTTCACTGGAGAAAAACCACGGGGACCCGAGCAAAATTCACTATGTAAAAAATTCGTACAACTACATAATTCTCACTCAACCCGAACGACCCCGAAGATTCTTTTCACTCTCACCACTCCCTAATCTACACCCTCCCGGTGTATAAAATACTACATTATAAATTAGAGAGAAATAAGAGAACTTCTAAAGGGATGCATTTCACTACTGAGGACCTTTGCTATTTATAGGCAATTGAGTAGTAGTAGCTAACCCCTTCAAGTCTTGAAGGGGTGGCTTTTGGTGGCTTGACGTAGCTAACCCCTTCAAGTCTTGAAGGGGTGACTTTTGGTGGCTTGAAGGGGTGTATCGGTAGGAGGCTGGAAAAGACGGACTTCGTCTACAAATCTCCCCCTTCAGCCGAAACCGTATTTTGCTCTCTTATTTCTTCTCTTTTCAAAAGAGGAACACAATTTGTCACTCGGCTAGGATCATTCTTTCGACAACTTCATATGTAGGGGCGAACGCTCCCCCTTGCTCAAAACTTCTCTTTTATCGTAATCCCTTGAAGGATGGAAATCAAACGTGGAGATATACAGTACCTCCGTATACCCGATCTTTCTTCGAATAACCCTGAAGAAAGGTAGACGAACACTTATCTCGTTCTCCGAAAACCCATAGAGAAAGGAAACACAATCGTGGAGATATAAATATTCTCCGTACACCAAATACTTCTTCGAATGACCCTGAAGAAAGCAAACACAACACTTATCTCTTTCTTCGAAAACCCATAGAGAAAGGAAATCATATCGTGGAGATATAACTATTCTGCGTACACCATCATTCTCTTTTCTCGACTCAACCACGAGAATGGAAACGTCATTGTTTTGTTCTCTTTCTCCAACATCGCTATGGAGAAAGGTATACCCTCCGTAGGTTGAATCCTTGTGTAACCCGACCAAATCAACTTCTCTCCGTCTTGAACACGCCATAAGTCATAGTTGATTTTTTCGTCAAAATTTCCCATATCCGTACCCTTGCTTCTTGACATTACACCGGCGAGTTGGTGAATTTCCTGAGAATAGTACAAGCAAACCCCCGGAAAGAGATAGCTCGTCGTTTCTGATAGGGTTTCAAGGTTCCCAGGTAATTGGTGGGGTCACAACGGTCCCGCTTAATAACCAATTACCTTTGACAGAACCGCCTTTATAGTACATATTCATATAAAATAGAGGTTTTATAAATAAAATGAGGACTAACAAATTAAGCCATACTTGGAGTTCTCAACCAAGCAGACCATACATAAGAACCAAAGCTAAGTAGGCTTAAAGTTATGCCTCCCAAAACGAGAAAAATATAGATCACAATTGGAGCCCCGATCCCCAAGAGTTTCGCTGCCGAAGATCACACCTAAAGATGAAGTGTGCGGTTCGGCTTTGAGCTCATGATTTGAGACGTGATGACCCCAACAAGTGAGATTTCGTGTGCCTTTATCCCCAAAAGCATTGCGGCCGAAAATCACACCCAAAGGTGGAGTGTGCAATTCGGAGTTGCACTTTTCACGGGACATAAGAACACTAAATCTCACCCTAGTGCTAGCATCAAAGAGATTACAATAAAGAGCATAACCCAGCGGATGATACCTCGAAAAGTATATATAGTACAGGGAATTAAGCGAGAAAATAAAGAAGCTAATGATACAATCATAGTCACTACGCACGCATTGTTTATCTTTGTTGCACTTGATGGCGGAGAGACATATGAGGTCACAATTAATATGATCAGTTAGAGACTCGACTCATATTCCTTTGTCCTCGTTGCCAAGGAGGTTGACATGCAAGAGAGTCACTTGAAGATTGTCACCACTTTCCACAAAAAGCCAAAAAGATCCAAAGTCGGCCTTGAGGACGCACCACCCCTCCAAGCATCTTCGGAACTCACAATTATACTTAAAGCAACCATAAATAAACCCAATCGATCCATACACATGATCGGTACAGCAAATATAAAAATAAACACCAAGTGGCCGAGTGTCATATTCATATTACACCACACCACAACTCCACCCCAGCAGTAACTCCACCTTAGGCAGAACCCAAGCTCTGATATCACTTGTTGGGTATTTGAACCGCCTCAAATACCGCGCCAGGATTTGCCCATGAGATAATTGTGAAGCAACACGAATATAATATTGATGAAAGTAACAACACAAGGATTTAACATGGAAACTCCTTCACTGGAGAAAAGCCACGGGGACCCGAGCAAAATTCATTATGTAGAAAATTCGTACAACTACGTAATTCTCACTCAACCCGAACGACCCCGACATATTATTTTCACTCTCACCACTCCCTAATCTACACCCTCCCGGTGTATAAAATACTACATTATAAATTAGAGAGAAAGAAAAGAACTTCTGAAGGGATGCATTTCACTACTGAGGACCTTTGCTATTTATAGGCAATTGAGTAGTAGTAGCTAACCTCTTCAAGTCTTGAAGAGGTGGCTTTTGGTGGCTTGAAGTAGCTAACCCCTTCAAGTCTGGAAGGGGTGGCTTTTGGTGGCTTGAAGTAGCTAACCCCTTCAAGTCTTGAAAGGGTGGCTTTTGGTGGCTTGAAGGGGTGTGTCGGTAGGAGGCTGGAAAAGACGGACTTCGTCTACACCACAGTCTCCAGTGGCTCATGTTGCGACACCACAACACTAACAAACTTGTAGTCATCAGCAGCAGAATCAAACCCGAGCCCGCAACTCAAGTTTGATTTTTCATCATGGAACGGCAACTCACGAAACTCACCCGTCAAAGGATTCCAAAGCACCCAAGTCTTCTCATGGTAGCTGGCAATAAGAATCATGCTGTTGCATGAAGGCAACGGCAGGAAATCTCAATAGGTCAAAGTATTAACGGGCATTTTTCTACACTTATCAAGGTCCGTAAGGGACTCCAACGACATAGTGTAAAGCTCTTTACTACCAGAATAGGCTCTGATTATGAGTTGGTCATGTCCTTCGGTTTGATTCTAGAGCTGCAATTTGATGAACTTTGGGTTGTCGATGATTTGGCGCCACGCCTTGCAGACGCACCTAAATTGAAGCAAAGGCCCCACGGGCACCCGACTGAGTATTTCCCAGAAGCAATCGTCCATGATATCAGACATCTTTTCCAGGTAAGAGTTTGAGTAGTACTATATAGGACGAATTATTATTTGTGCCCGGGATGTTTAAGTTTTTTATGAAAATGCCAATATGTTTACATTTATTAAAAATGCCCTGGATGTATACCAATTTTTGAACAAAATGCCCTTTGTGTGCCAACTGTAAAAAACGTCTGATGTGGCTGCCAACTCGGAAGAAGCGCTTGACACGGGTTAAAAACATCTACGCCACATCATTCAGTTTGCAAAATAAAAAAAAAACGCCCTCTAAGTTTTAAGTTGTGATTATTTTTGCCCTATATGTTTCGAAATTTAGTTAATTTCGCCCTTTAAGTTTGTATTTCATCAAAAATGTACCAGACTTTTTAACCCGTGTCAAGCGCTTCTTCCAAATTGGCAGCCACATCGAACGTTTTTTACAGTTGACACACAAAGGGCATTTTGTTCAGAAATTGGTATACATCCAGGGCATTTTTAATAAATGTAAACATATTGGGCATTTTCATAAAAAACGTAAACATCTCGGGCACAAATAATAAATTGTCCTACTATATACAAACTATAAAAGGGTTGGTGATATATATTGGCTAGGGCATATATGTGGAGTAACAAATAATTAAGGGGCGTGGTTGGATATGATATATATAGGATAACCCAAATAATTTCCTTGTGCCCCAATTATTAAGGGTGTTGATGTATACAAATGCAAAAAACTACCCTGTGTTATTTCGAATTGGCAAAAAAACTCGTGTGTTATTTTTATTAGCAAAAACCCCCTATGTTATTTGGTCAAAGGCGAAAAACTCCCTATCGTACAATTTTGTGCCTCACGCGCTTGAACTGCGACTTGAACTTTAAATTTCGGCATTTAAAAGTTGTTGTGAGACTATTTTACCCTCTTCCCTCACATGTGAACATTACTTATCAGATATATTAGAAGAAAAAAAACCACTTTCCACCATTATTGTACTTGGTTTGATCTCTTTCACCATTGTTGAACACCTGAATTGCTCAATTTACGGCGCAACTCGTTTACTTTGCTCGATCTGCTACACATCGTCGTCCATCATCAAATTCGTAAGGTTTTTAACTATTTTGGTTGTTATAGTTCAGAATTATGAAATAATTTATTATAATTTATAAATTTCTAAAATGTTAGATGGGCTGGAGGGAAAACATTAAACTTAATTTAGCTTTTGGAATATCCAAAACCCCACTTTTATTTTGCCAAGAAAAGTTCAATTCATTTTTATAGGCATGTATGAACAAGTTTGAAAGTGCAAGTATTCTGGCAATATTAGAAGGTCAACGTTAGAGTAACATTGACTGACCAAATCTGTTTTACTATCTTGCTGTGAATATCTTTATTTATTGTTTTGCCTTATTCATTCGACTAATCTAGTTCCACAGTTGTGATTGTCTTTGGTTATTATTCAGGAAACAAACTTATCATAGCTTGGTCACTCAAAGTTTCAATAAAGAAAAGTTTCATGAATTAAAGCTAGCCGCTTAACAAATAAGGAAGGAAGAGTTTGAGTGCAACTAGGAAACTTCCACGTTGAGTTCTGATTTGAAGAAGGAATCTTTCCTAAGTTAGTTCACTAACAAAGGAACTATTATTCAAGAAGAACACCGAGAACAAGGAAGAGGAGTCTGACAAGGAAATTGGAAGAGTTACCAAACCGTGTGCAACACACCTTGAAGATCAAGTCAAGAACCTATATATAGGTGTGAAGTACATCAAGACAAACACGAGACAAGAGCTAATAATCCAAGAGATTTATTCACGAGTTGTTGAGTGTTGACTTGCTTTTGCAAAGTTTGTGAGTTGTTCAATTAGTTCTATATTTAGAATTAAGAAAGCAATTACTGTCTGCTTTGTTGAGTTCAAGCAATTCGAGAGTGAGAGCTTGAAAGTTGTAAGAAACATATTTTCATAAACCCTTGTGGTATTTTGCCTACGGCTCGGAAGTTAATATTAATATATTCACTTCTTAAATTTTGTGTTGTTTATTTTCCGCTGCATTGTATTCCTGGCGTTGTTAAAGTAACATTGAGAAGTTAACAACTGTCACGTATCAACCGATCCACAATTTCAATTGGTATCAGAGCCAAGCACCAATCTCACCGGTGTTTAGCGTTGATACGTCAAGATGGACAACTCCAACCCCAATACCAGCAGACTGCCAGTGTTGGAAGGACCAAACAACTATGCATATTGGAAGATCATACTCAGGGTCCACATCAAATCCATTGACCTACGAGCATGGGAATCAGTTCTGGAAGGCTACACCATCCCTTACTTACCAAGAGATGAACATGTTGATCTGGTGCCTAAACCCAAAGGACAATGGACAGCTAATGAAATTGCTCTCTACAACTTCAATTGAAAGGCTCTCAATGCGATTTTCAGCTGGGTAGGTAATCATATGTTTAAACTTATTCAAAACTGCACTACAGCTAAATCTGCATGGGATATTCTTGAACTTCATTGTGAGGGTGATGTGGCTGTGAGGGACTCTAAACATAGGAAGTTGCTTCAAGATTTTGAAAAAATGGTGATGGGTGAAGATGAGAGCATTGATAGCTATTTTGAAAAACTGCTTGATATTGCTAACCAGTGTCAAAACCTAGGATTTGTTATTTATAATAAAACCATGGTTTACAAAGCTTTCAGATCCCTATCTACTAAATTCATTGTCAAAAGAATAGCTATGAATGAGTCTAGAGATCTTGCAAATATGGATTTTCAAACCTTAATGAACACTTTGAAAGAGTTTCAGCTAGAATTTCTATGTAAGTCCAGTAAGCAACCTGCTTTAGCCCTACTTGGAACTGGTTCAGATAATATAGGAAGTGATGATGATGAGTATGAATTGATCTCTTCTAACTATGGAAACATTACCAATAAGTTTAGCAAATTAGGCTTCAAAGATAAAGGTAAAGAGAAACAATCTGGTAATGCTAATCCTGGTTATAAAAAGCTACCCCCCTAAATTCATAAAGTACATGGCATCAAAAAGTACCCCTCAAGATGCTGAAAAACTAAAAGATGTCAAGTGCTATGAATGTAAAGGGTTTGGTCATTATAAACATGAATGTGCTAACGTCCTCCGAGCAAGAGGAAACTCTCACTGGGTTTGTGTAGATGATTTTGATGAAGCTGACTTCAACTCTGGATCAAGTGCTGATGAACACTTAGAAGAAATCAATACTGCTGTGCTCTACACTCAGATTAACTGGTCAGGAGAAGATTCCAGGAACTGCAGAGATCCACGATGTTACTTTAACATTGAGGAACCAACAACAGCACAAGAGATCTTCTTTGGAAATTGGGACAACAATGACTTAAAGGTTAATTCTGATTCTTACTCTGATTCTGATGATACTAACTTTGATTGTTTTCGTGGTTCAGTTGATCTGGAGGAAAAATACTGCTTGGGAGAAGAACAGTCTCATGAGGAAATCAAAGAAAAACTGCATTCCACATTCATCAAACTTGAGGAAGAGAATATTATGCTCATCAAAAGCAATAAAGCCCTGAAATCTGAGATTGAGTGTTTGAAGAACATGATGAAACTCTATGAAAGAGATCTTGACAGAAGAGAAGCTGAGTTAAGTGAGGTAAAAGAAAAACTCAAAAAAGACACTGAGATCATTGCAAGATGGAATTCAGGAACTTCCAAACTTGATGAGGTACTGAATGTGGGAAACACATGTACACATGGTCTAGGTTTTGTTGAGAAAGATTGTGTTGAGAAATCTTCCTCTTCTAATGAGAAGTCTGTCTACCTTAAAACCAGTTTTGTCAAAGAATCTTCTAAATTGAGTTCTGGTCCAGTCAACATAGCAAAAAGTAAGCCTATCTTTATCTGTCAATATTATTTTCAACCAAGTCACATTAAGCCATTTTGTAAAAAATATTTGAAAGTGAAGGATAAGAAAACAACTTCTGTAGCTAATGTTAAACAAACAGCTGCCTATGATGTTAGTCCAACATTAGGTTCTGGACAGAACGGTAGAACTTGGGTTGAAAAGGTGAAATTCCCTAAGATCAAGATTTTGTGCAATGTGGTTTTCTCTGATGTTTACTCTAACCTTTCAGGTAAGTGGTACTTTGACAGTGGTTGCTCAAGACACATGACAGGCAATAAAGAGAATCTTAAACAGGTGATTCCCCTAAGTGCTGGAACAGTCACCTATGGAGGAGGCACCAAAGGGAAAATTATTGGAAAAGGGACACTCAATGTTGAAGGATTTCCACAACTCAAGGATGTTCTGTTGGTTGATGGGTTAAAAGTAAATTTAATTAGCATTAGTCAGCTCTGTGATGATGATCTGCTTGTTACTTTTGACAAAGTGTCATGTGATGTTTATGATAGTGACAATGTTCTTGTTATGACAGGTACTAGATCTAAAGACAACTGATATCTGGCTCAGGAAGAAGCATAATGTTTTCATGCCAAGATAGATGAAGCTTCTGTTTGGCACAGAAAACTGGGACATGTGCATTATAGAAAATTAGAGAAATTACAGAAAGTTGATGTTGTAAGAGGTTTGCCTAAACGATCCAGTCCAGGTAAGCTTGTATGTGGTGATTGTCTCACAGGTAAGCAAACTAGAGTTGTTCATGCTCCCCTACAGGTACAGAATGTTGCTCCTAGAACTATTAGGTGTTTTGAATTGCTGCATATGGATTTAATGGGTCCAATTGAGGTAAGCGGTCTGAGTGGAAAGAAATATGTCTTTGTAATTGTAGATGATTTCTCTATATATGCATGGATAAAGTTTCTTAGAGAGAAATCAGAAGCTTTTGATCAGTTTAAAATTATGTGTGCTAGTATCAAAACTTTGTATGGTTCTACTGTGTCTAAGATTAGGTCTGATCATGGAAAGAAATTTGAGAATGCGAGTTTTGATAACTACTGTAATGCTAAAGGCATCTTTCATGAATATTCAGCTCCTAAAACACCTCAGCAGAATGGCATTGCTGAAAGAAAAAATAGAACTCTTCAAGAGATGGCCAGAGTGATGTTGAATGTTAAAGATCTATCTAAAAGACTTTGGGCCGAAGCTTTAAATATTGCATGTCACATTAGTAACAGAGTGTATCTCAGACCTGGAACTAATATGACACCTTATGAAATCTTGAAGAGTGTAAAGCCAAATATTGCATATTTTCATGAGTTTGGATGTGACTGTTATTTGCTAAATGACAAGGACTATTTGAGTAAATTTGATCTAAAAAGTGAGAAGTGCATTTTTTGTAGGGTACTCTGCAGTGCTTCTTTTAGAGTCTATAATCCTAGATCAAAGACTGTTCAAGAGTCTGTGAATGTTGTGTTTGATGATTTCACTTTTGAAACAGGTACTTGTGACATTTCAGTTTCTAATGTTGAACCAACATTGGAAACCGAGAAGGCTATACCAACACTGGAACTTGAAGCTGGAACCACTGAGCAGGAGACAGGAACTGATGTTAGACTAACACCAGCCAGATCGGATGTTAGACTAACAACAGAAGAGTCTGACTCAGAAACAGAAGTTGTCACTGAGTCGAGAAGGGATCCCCCTGCTAGGATACAAAAGGATCATCCAGCCTCTCAGGTAATAGGTGAGATCACTGAACGAGTAAGGACACGCAACAAAGAGAGACTGAACTATAGAGATATGGTTAAACTGTGTGTCTGTATGAACTTCACTTGTACTGTTGATTATGCCTCATGTTTTGTCTCTGCTATAGAACCTAAAAATGTATCTGAAGCTTTACTAGATAATTTTTGGATTAAGGCCATCCAGGATGAACTATTACAGTTTACTATAAATAATGTCTGGATCCTGGTACCTGGGCCACCTGATGTAAATGTAATAGGGACTAAATGGATCTTTAAAACAAAAGTAATGAGGAAGGGGTAATTGTTAGGAACAAAGCCAGACTTGTTGCTCAGGGGTATACTCAAGTTGAAGGTGTAGATTTTGATGAGACTTTTACTCCAGTTGCTAGTATAGAATCTATTGGGTTACTTCTAGCCATTGCTTGCAGTCTTAATATAAAACTATACCAGATGGATGTAAATGGTGCTTTCCTGAATGGGCTGATTGATAAGGAAGTGTATGTAGAACATCCTAAGGGATTCACTGATCCTAAGTTCTCCAATCATGTGTACAAGTTGAAGAAAGCTCTGTATGGTCTTAAGCAGGCTCCTAGAGTATGGTATGAAAGACTTACTGAATTTCTTTTGATTCTTGATTTTGTTATAGGTGATGGAGACAGAACACTGTTTGTTTTAAAGAAAAATTTTGATATCTGTATTGCTCAAACCTATGTTGATGATATAGTGTTTGGTTCCACTAACAATTCTATTTTGGAAAAGTTTGTTGAATCCATGACAGGAACATTTGAGATGAGTATGATAGGAGAATTAAATTTCTTTCTTGGTCTCCAAATAAGATAAACAGGTACATGCATATTCTTGAACCAGGAGAAGTATGCCAGGAATTTGGTGAAAATGTTTGAATTTGCAGGCTCAAAGCCTTGTAAGACCCCTATGTCTGCCTCATTGAAGATCACCAAAGATGGGACTGGAACCAATGTTGATCCAACATTGTACAGATCAATGATATGAAGTTTACTTTACTTATCTACTTCTAGGCCTGACATAATGTTCTCTGTTTGTGTATGTGCGAGGTACCAGGCATGTCCAAAGAAGCCTCACCTGATAGTTGTGAAGAGAATCCTTAGATACATATCTGGAACTTTGTCTCTTGGCATATGGTATTCATTTGACACTAACACAAATCTTGTGGGTTTCAGTGACTCTGACTGGGCAGGTGATGCTGATGATAAGAAGTCCACAAGCAGAGGATGGTTTTACTTGGGGAACAATTTGGTCTCATGGTATAGTAGAAAGCAAAAATGTGTGTCTCTATCCACTGCTGAATCAGAATACATAGCAGCATGTAGTTTTGTCACCCAGCTTGTGTGGCTCAAACACATGTTGCTGGATTATGGGTTGGATAGTGATACTTTACTTATGTTATGTGATAATCTTAGTGCTATCAGTATATCTAAGAATCCTGTCCAACATTCTAGAACTAAGCACATAGACATAAGGCATCATTATCTGAGAAATATGGTTGAGGACAAGTTAATAGACATTGAGCACATTGAGATAAACAATCAGCTTGCGGACATGTTCACTAAGCCCCTAGATTCTGAGAGGTTCTTCAGTTTGAGAAATCTATTGGCATGTGCATTGTGTAAGAATGTTAGTCCACCAGTGTTGACATAACACCACTGTATAGCACTGGTTATTGGTTGTGGTGTGTCCGTAATTTTTTTATTTCCATTTTTGTATTTCTTCTTTCTTGCATATTTCATCTTGGTTTGTCATCATTGAGTTGTGTGGTTAACCTATGCTATTGACTGAATTGACTGGTGAACAGGTTCATATCTGAAGTTTTGTAAAATAAGAAACTCTGTTGTTGGTCTGAGAATGTTAATCTAACATCAGGAGAAGCTGGGGTGCCCAGCGTTCACTACTTTGGTGTCATT
This sequence comes from Linaria vulgaris, assembly GCA_948329865.1. Taxonomy (NCBI): domain Eukaryota; kingdom Viridiplantae; phylum Streptophyta; class Magnoliopsida; order Lamiales; family Plantaginaceae; genus Linaria; species Linaria vulgaris. The sequence continues at coordinate 95,022,652 of OX415254.1, forward strand.
CAGTTGTGACTTATCCATGTTAAGATTAAACAGAACATGAAGAGAAGATGGGGTACATGATGTTTAGAGCTTCATTGTGATTCAGTTGTGCTTATTTTCATGTTTTTGTTATATTTGGCCAAGGAAATGCATGATAGTGATCTTTTCTACTGGGATGTTTGGAGTCTCGACTGCCTCACATTCAGTAACACTGATTACTTGGTGTTTCTCTTGTAAACAGGTTGGTCAACAAGTATGCATAAGGAGTTGGGGTGATGAAGTATATGATAAGTGTATTGTCTTCATTCAATTCCTTTGTACTTGCCTAATCTGTAGCTGATGATTGCATTGCTGGAGTAGTAATCCAACTTCATATGTAGAGGCACGCACTTTGGGTGACTATACTGCGGGTAAACACACTGGATTATGATCTGTTATGCTAAGGGTATGAATGTTTTCTGGATATTTATATATACCATCTGTGTGTTTCTTCTGTCAGAAGTGTTACTTACTCATACTAATGATCTTAAACTGTGTCTTGTGTACTCATGTGCTTTGATGAAGTTTTCAGATATGTATTTAGTAATATCTCACGCTCTCACATGAAGCTGTTGGATGAAAGCCTTGCACCTCCTTTTTCTTGACCTGCTGTTAACTTGCCAATGTTAGGCTAACATTGCAACGTTGTGACTTATAAGTTTTTAATTAAGGAAACTGCTCTGGTCACGCGTTAATCTAACAACGACACATGGGCAAGGACTGTACGCGGGAACGTGTGTAAGTGGTAACATGTTACAAATCCACTAACACCACTCTTCACAATCGATTGCCTTATATAATTTGCCCTAATCTCTTCTAATTCTTCACGCGTTCAGAATCAGAATTGTGCAATTAAAATTTTTTGTGCTTAAGCTCCTTTTCTCTCCAAAAATCACTCTAACAATGGCCCGCAAGTCTTCGATTGATTCTCTTGCAGATGATGCTGAGAAGATTGAGCAACCAAGGAGGTACAATACCAGGAATGCATCTACTGAATCGCTCGTCGTCGCAGCTGCAAAAGGGAAAACTACCTATAAACGGTGCAAGGGAAAGAAATCAGCAAAGGGCAATGTTGGTTCAACATCGAAAGCTGCCGAGAACACCTCCACTCCCACCAACACAGAAAACGAGGTAACAATGAACCCTACTCAAAATTTACCTGCTGAAGTTGAAATTGAGGGAGAGAATGTGGTTTCTATTATTGGTGTGGGTGAGTCTGAGGATGTTGAGGTTGTTAATGATGAGGATGTTGAGGTTGTTGCTGAGGAGGATGTTGTTGGGTTGGATACTACTGAGGGTATCCCTGCTGATAATGTTGATGAGGATAATGTGAGTGAGAAAGAAGAAGAAGAGAGCCCTACTCTGACTGCTCTAGCTACTTCTGCTAGAAAGAGAAAGGTCAAGCACTTACATATATGTATCCTTTTAAATCCCCAGGGCCGGATGGATTTTCTATTATTTTTTATCATAAATTTTGGGATGTCGTTGGTGGGAATGTGACCCGATTTGTGCTTAATTTTCTTAATAATCGCGTTCTTGATCCATGTGCTAATTTCGCACATATTGTGCTTATTCCGAAGTGTCCTAATCCTGACTTAATGACTCAGTTTCGACCGAGTAGTCTTAGTAATGTTTGTTTTAGGATTGCTTCGAAAGTAGTGGCTAATTTGTTAAAGCCTTTTCTCTCATCTTTAATTTCTCCATCTCAGTCTGCTTTTGTTTCGGGTCGCCTTATCACTGATAATATTTTGGTGGCTTTTGAGGTTAACCATTGTTTGAAAAATAAAAAGACAGGGAAACGGTGCCATATGACGTTGAAGTTGGATATGAGTAAGGCCTATGACCAAGCCGAATGGCCCTGTCTTGAGAAGGTAATGATTAAATTGGGTTTTGATGCTAGTTTTGTGTCTCTTATTATGCTTGGTGTTCGTTCGGTCTCGTATTCTATTTTACTTAATGGACGTGAATCGAGTGTTTTTTCTCCCGAGAGGCGTATAAGGCAGGGGGATCCTCTATCCCCCGACCTTTTCTTATTTGTTTCCGAGGTGTTTTCAGCTCTTATTGCTAAAGTGGAGGCGCAAAAAGCACTTAGGGGGATCAAAATCAGCCGGCAAGCACCTCCCGTGATGCATTTATTATTCGCAGATGATACTCTTCTTTCCAGTGACGCTAATGCGGCATCGGCGGGTTGTATACGAGATATTTTGGTGCGATTTGAGGCGGCGTCGGGGCAAAAAATTAAACTCGATAAATCAGTGGTGGTTTTTAGCAAGAATACGGATGCTCATACACGATGTGAGGTGGGGGGAGTGCTGGGCGTGGCAGTGGCAGAGCGACGTGAAAAATATCTGGGAATGCCGTCCGTTGTGGGGTAGTCGAAAATGAAGCTTTTTGATTATATTAGGGAGCGCCTTTGGAAGAGGGCGCAAGGTTTTAAAGGGAAAACTTTATCGGGGGCGGAGAAAGAGGTGCTAGCGAAGTCCGTCATGCAAGTTATTCCTACTTTTATCATGAGTTGCTTCCGTCTTTCGGACGCATTAATCAAGGAGTTTGAGTCATTTATTCGCAATTATTGGTGGAGCAGCGGTGCGCAAAATAAAATCCATTGGGTTGCATGGGATAAGATGTGTCGGTGGAAGGTGGACGGAGGATTGGGTTTTAGGGATTTGCGAGTGTTTAATTTGGCGTTGCTTGCGAAGAAAGCATGGCATATTTTACAAAATCCAGAAAGCTTGGTTAGTCGGATTTACAAAGCAAAATATTTTTCGAATTCCAATTTCTTTGAAGCGCGGCTGGGTGCAGCGCCTTCTTTGTCTTGGCGTGGTATTTGGGAGTCGATTCTAGTATTGAAACGAGGCTTGTGATGGCATGTGGGGGACGGGGCGTCGATTCACGTTTGGCACAATGCTTAGCTCACAAGGCCAACTTCTTTTCAGCCAATCACCCCATTTCATCCAGACGAACCTTTTCTTCGGGTACAAGACTTGATTGATGGTACTACGGGGTGGTGGGATGTCGAGATGCTGCGTGGCTTTTTGTGGGAGGTGGATGTGGAGCTGATACTCACTATTCCGTTGGGTGATAATATCAATGTTGATCGGCGTATTTGGCATTATGAGAAAAAGGGTGAGTTTTTCGTTCGTAGTGCATATCATGTTATTATAACTCATGGTTTATTGAAGAACGCGAAGGAGGTAACGTCGAGTTCTACTCCCATGCATCGTGGACGAAGATTTGGCGGTTTGACTGTGCCAATAAAATAAAGTTGTTTATGTGGCGGTGTTACATGGATATTCTCCCAACAAGATGGCAACTCGCGAGGCGTCGAATTTGTGTGGAGGTAGCTTGTGTTGTCTGTCGTGGGTGGGGGGGGGGGGGGGGGGAGAGACGTTGCACCATATTCTTTTCGAGTGTCCTTTATCAAGACAGGTTTGGGCACTCACTAATATCCCGACGATTCTATGGCTTCGAGAGTCAGAGCAGTTGGGAGATTGGGTGGTTAAGATCTTTCAAATGGCGTCGCTTGGTATGGTTATTTTGATGGGAACGGTGTGTTGGACTATTTGGAGTAATCGAAACAATGTACTTGCAGGGGAAAGGGAACGACGTGCAGATGAGATGGCCTCCTTTGCACAAACATATGTCACGACTTGGAAAACACACAATGGTAAGGCCGGGAGAGGGGCTGGACTTGGAGAGGCTGATTGTTGGGATGTTCCGAAGGAGGGCGACATTAAAATTAACTTCGATGGTGCACACTTTGTGGACGAAGGGGAGATTGAGTTGGGGATGGTTGCACATGATAGTACTGGAGAGTTAGTTGCGTGGCGCCAACGCCGCATTGCGTCGTTCATGGACGCTGTCGGGATTGAGGCTTTGGCAGCAGTAGAAGCGGTTCCGTGGGCACTTGATAAGGGGTGGAGGAATGTGGTATTCGAAGGAGATTGTCTCGGGGTTATTCACGATATCGTGTATGGCACGAACGGGGATGTGCGGATTGTGAATTTGGTGAATGACGTGAGACGTTTGCTTAGGGACGAGCCGGGTTTTTATATTAAATGGGTTAGAAGGGACTCAAATGCGGTGGCTCACGTGCTTGCAAGAAACGCAATCGAAGAAAATTGAGTTTGTCGGCGGCGGGTTTCATGTTTTTGTTTAGCTGCTTGTTCTTTCGCGGAATTGGTTTTTAGTGTTTTGGCTTTGGTTTTGCTAGTTTTTATTACTTGATTGATGTACTGGAGTTTTAGCTTCAGGTCTTTTGACCCAATTTTGAGGAATGAAATTATGCAATTCCAAAAAAAAAAAAAACTCATCAAGGCATTCAAATAATTTTAAACTAGAAATTTTGTGGTTGACTGTGTTGTATAGTCAACTGTCTACAATTTCAGCAGAATGAATATACAATTGTCCGATATTGTTGATGGGCCCGTATGTGATCTAGGATAAATTAGGCTAATGGACTTTTCAACTATACATGAATTAGGCCTTACAATTGAGTTTCTTTTAAGTTTTGTTAGTGAAAGTGAAGCTGTTTATTATTTTTTTGTTACATATGTTTGTTTGCAGTTTCTTTTTGTAGTAAGGATTTTTAGACGAGAACTTAATAGAGGTCAAAAGTAATTAATTCTCTAGAGACAAAGGAATATAAGGTTTCCATTGCTTTAATATAGTGTTTAGCTCCATTGTTAAACTAAATTAACTATGAATGACTCTAGTTTTGTCATGACTCATGCCTATCACAATTACATAAATACTTTAAACTTGACTTTTTTTTTTTGATAGATACTTTAAACTTAACTTGGTTCAGAACTTCAGCTTTACCATATATGTGGTATAACTTAATGAAACAGCATTTTGTATAACATGAATGAGTTCAGCTTCTTTTGTTTTTTAAGCAAATGTGACATGATGTTTTTAGTAAAATTGCTCAACAATCATCTCTACTGTGAATTCCAACTACTCGAAATCATAATAGGTTTTGCTTTCTTGTTCGCAAAGGTGAAAACTAACACTAATAAGGGGTTGATGCATAACCACAAATACTACATTATATATAATTTCGGGGTTACAGATTCTCAAAGAAAAAGAGTAAGCCCTCAAGATTCTAGTTCAAAATAGTTAAACAGACATTAAGCCTTCACACACGACATAGAAATTCATCGTGTCAACTATCAAAATAAGAAGAGAAGCAGTTACATATTAATAGCATTCTCTAATCTTCTAACATTCATTCTTCTCGCCCCCAAAATCAAACTGATCATATTACTAATCAGTAACCTTAATCAAAAGATCCTCGAAGGTCAGCTTGAGCTTCAACCTGCAAACACACACAAAAAAAAGAACTGAATCACATTGCTGTTAGAATTGAAATCACAAATTAAACCACTAGCCTACAATGGTTTATTTGTACCTATCGTCTCTCTTCCTTTTAGCTGTGCCACTAGAAACTACGCCTCCCTCAATATCGCTATCATCATCATCGGTAAAAAGTTGAACAAGACTTACCGGAAAAACTTGTGAAGAAAAATAGCCCGACACTCCCCCGATCTCAAATTCTTTCGCCGTTTTCTCCACAATATCGTACCAAATGAACTTTTCTCCATCGTACTGCATAAGAACCAAACCTTTGCTTTTCAAATAAGCTATAGGCTTAAATTCTCCCATATCAGCCCTCGGATACAGTTTCTTAAACGAAAACAGCTTCGTCCACGACTCCTCGACTCCATACTCATTCATTATCCACCCCTCTACACGACAACTGGGGCGACAACAAGTCACAAACAAGCATCCACCCAACACATTCAAACTCAACTCCGCTCCCAGACGGAGATCAGGTACACGGATCTCCGAGGGCAACGACATTACGCGGTAATTCTCATTCTCGAGATCGAGCACAACAATCTGGATCTCCTCTTGACTATTATTATTATTATTATACCTCGTCCAGTGGATCGCGCCATTGGTAAAAACGCCATTACCCACTTCGCCTCCATAGTGGCGAACCTCACCAGGAAAATCAACAATTCTCTTCCAAGAATTTGATTTGAGACTAAAAACCAGAGTCTCACTTGCTCTTTTGGCATCGTAAAGTTGGGATATTCTTACTACTTTATAGTCATCAGCAACAGAATCGTACCCGAGTCCACAATTCGGCATACCATGGCCTTCACTATCGTATAGCAGCGGCAACTTGCGGAACTCGCCCGTGAAGGGGTTCCACAACACCCAAGGCTTTTTTGGCAAGTAGTGCGGAATGAGAATCAGGCCGTTGCACGAGGACACCGGGAGAGGAGGGAGTCGGGTGTTGCCGAGGTGCGTGATCGTCTTTACGCGTTCGGCATAAATCGTTTTTGTGCGGGTTTTTGAAAACATAAGAGAGTCTATTGAAATGGATTGGAGCTTCGTGCCGTTGCCGTTTCTGATTATGATCTGGCTGCAGCCTGAAATTTCACGAGGGGGGTCGGATCTTACCCGGAAGCGCTCTGATCGGACGGCTGACATTGTTTGCCAAGAAGGAGAGAATTCGTGTTGCGGTTGGAGTGAGGATTGCTTGTTTATAGGGCTTTAAATTTGGGGTAAATATATTTTTTATGCAGAGTGACATGACCTTGACATGATCGTTAGGGATATACTTTTGGCGGGAATTTGAAAAGTTCCCTCCAAAACATATATGTGGGGGAATTACATTTTACATTTATTAGACTTTCATGTATTATTTATTGGAAAACCAATTATCATAATCGTAAATAGGTGTGTTAACATTTTCGTTTTAATTTAGGATCCGTCATCCGTGTATTGTTCTCGTAAATGCTCAAAAATCAAAAATATATTTCTCGAAAAGTCATGGCACAAGTCTAAAACGATATATCAGCGAGTTGATTGGGTTCGCACAAACCTCCAATTTGGGCAAATATTTGGGCGTTAAACTTATTCATGGGCGAGTGGATAAAGAGAAGATGGCGGAGACTATGGACCGAGTTATAAAAAGGTTCGAGGGATGAAAAAAATAGTTTTTATCTCTCGCGGGGAGGGCCACTCTCCTCCAATCCGTGTCCTCGGCTTTGCCAATTTATATTATGCAATCCGCGTGGATACCCGAGAGTATTTATGGGAAGTTAGATAAACTGAATCGCAGCTTCCTTTGGTCAACAAATATTGAGGAAAGAAAGCTCCATCTCCTTGGATGGAACAAAGTCACGAGACCAAAGAGCGATGGGGGTCTCAGCCTTAGGATAGCCCGGATCAGCAACGAGGCTCTCCTAAGGAAAATTGCATGGAAAATTCTCTCGGGAGAGAAGACGGTGTGGACAAAACTGATCCAAGCCAAGTACCTACGTGGCGAATCAATCCTTAATCATATTCCTAAGATGGGGGCAAGTCTTGCATGGAAAGGTATCTCAAGAAGTATGGCGCTTATGAAACCTTTTCTTCGATGGAAAATTAGGGATGGAGCGGTGACATCCTTCTGGTTCGATAATTGGTTGGGGGACGTGCGACTTTGCGATGTAGTTGCTAATATCCACGTGCAAGAGCTTAACATTCGGGTTAAAGATGTGATTGGTGAGACTGGTGAGTGGAAGCTTGAGAATCTAACCACGACCATTCCATCCGAAGTGTTGAGGGAGATAAGAGCTAAGATGATCACCATGAAGGACCAATCGGATAGGGTACTTTGGAACGAAGCGAGCAATGGGGTCTATTCTTGCCAATCGGCCTACAGGACTTTCTATAAAAATTATGGACAACAACCGACACATGGTTCAAACGGTAAGTGGATATGGAAATTAAAATTTAGCAATAAGTTAAAATATTTCCTATGGTTGGGGGCGCAAAATCGGATAGCGACGAATAGTTTGAGGCTTACAAGGAAAATTGCATCCTCGGCCCACTGACCCTTCTGTAATGATCCGAATGTAGATGTCATCCATGTTTTCAGAAATTGTGAGGCGACGAGACGTTCGTGGCGGCTGCTCCTTGCCGATTTGGAACTCCAGATTTTCGATGCGATAGGGGATGAATTTTGGTTGCGGGAGAACCTCATGCGACGAAAGTTCAAGTTCTCAACAAATACCAAACATTAGCTGGTCGATTATATTTGCAGCGACCCTTTGGCTCTTATGGTTGACGCGGAACAATTTGGTCTTCAAGCGAGAAAGCGATGCAATCGGTGATGTGATGTAGAAAATTAAAATCTTAAGCAACGACTTGCACCTAAGTTTCCAGGGACCGACACCGAAGACTAGGCAAATACGTTGGAAGAAACCGCCACCGGGATGGTCAAAATTGAATGTGGATGGAAGTCTAATTTGCTCGAGTAATAGGGGAGCCGCGGCTGGAGTTTTGAGATCGGAGAATGGCACTTGGCTATGGGGATTCAAGGCGCATATTAACATGCCAATGGTAGATGAAACGGAACTTGAGGCACTAAAAAGGAGGTTGGAATATGCTTGGGAAAAAAGGATCAACCACATGGAGATTGAGACGGAATCAGAGTCTTGTTATAACCTTATCATCTTCCATGGACGATCAATTTTTGTTGGATTCCACGAGAGGCGAATAAAGTTGCGGACTTGCTCACTAAGGAAAATATTGAAAGAGAAGACCGTGTCGTATTTTGGGATATGCCGCCGAGTCGAGTTGCAGATTTAATCCGCGAGGACTGTGCTTAGTCTTTAGTTTTGTTTGATCATCTTCTTGTAAGCAAAAAAAAAACAATTTGTTCTCATAAGTGGATTTGATTAAGTTAATCTATTATTAGGTATCTATATACGTGGTTGAACGCAATTTGTCAGCATATCTATAAACCATCGTAGGTGAAGCACTAATTGACTTGTCTTTTCATTTAAGTAGGAAATGATTTAGATTAATTTCAGATTTAGATTTTTCTTAAAATATAAGAAATAACCTCTAAATTATCTCATATTTACCGTACATTGATAGTTGTTGCATTATGTCACTAATGTACGATTGCATGAAATAATTTGACGTTGTATCCCCTGTTATACTCAGAAGTTTGGGGGCAAACCCAATTTAATTCCTATGTGCCTGTAACTTGACGGTTTTCGTAATGATTTATCGACTGGACATTTATTTATAGTATTTAGGGCCTCAATACTAAGTGCTAAGTATTGAATTAACCAAAGAGAGAATCCTAACTTTTGAGATAAATAATTATTTTCATGAATTGTTTTTTTAGGAAACAAATACATATATTACGAATCAAAAGATGTCCAAAAAGGATTGACATTCGTTACAAGAGACATGCGAGCAAAAATCTTCCCAAAAAAAGAAAGATTACAAAGAAAAAGGTCAGGTAACATTCCATTCCAACCAAATTGCATCACCTATTTAGCTAGATTATGCTTTGTTTTGTTACCAAAACCAGGGATCTTTCGCAAAGACGAGAACGTGCAAGGCGAAAGATTGTCAATTTTAACTAAATTGATCATAATGCATGCATCAAAACAAATTGATCATAATGCAGCGTAATGTAGTCTAATCTTAAAGCCTACACGTTAATGAAAGCTTTAAGCCGGACACACGCAATATGCAAAATCTCAAGAGCACTCTGATTCATCTTTTTCTTGGACTCTGTAAAATACTAGACAACTATGGCATATCTTTTAGGAATGACTATACTTAGATCCTCATATATTTTCAATTAGCTATAAAGATCTCTCTAGACTACGGATAATTATAGAACGAAATTATCTGATATGCATCAGGGGGCACAACTCCCCCTCTCACTAAGAGGTGGGCCCCACATGGGCTCAATGTGTGTGGAGCCCACCTCTCTGTGAGTGGGGGGAGTTGTGCCCCTTGATGCACACCAGAAGTGCCCTTATAGAACACTCCATCTTTTGATAATATGAAAAGAGAGATTGGGTTCCTTAGTCCCTATTTGGTATTCATTTTAGAGTAATTTGAGAATTTTCAAAAAATGAAAATCGGGTTTGTTTCTCAACTTCTCAAAATGAGACAAAACAGTGAATAATGTTGTCTCATTTCTCCCAGATTTTGCTGACACATTTTACCACTTTTTTCAATATTGATGTGACATTTAAACTTTTACCATTTTTATATGCAGTGAATAGTTAAATTAACATTGTGAGAAAAATAATTTCCTCATAAACACTCTTTAACAAGTAATTGTTGGATTAATTACTTTACGATGAATATTAATTCATCGATCCAAGACCGCCACATGTTAAACAATAAAGAAATTCATAAATCATGAATCGACAAGCGTACCTTGATCCATACAGATTAGCTTTTACGAGAGAACGGTGAGGACTTCGGTCTTCCACAGACAAATTCTAGCTCTCGATGGAATCTCGCTCAATTGATGGGAAAAGAGGAGGGGAGTGTTTCAAGAATTGTCTTGGGGACAAAAACCTGGGCCTTATATAGTAATCTAATTAGAACCCCATAAACCCTAATTAGACTCCTATTGGGTATTACACATTACAAAGTCCATACTTAATTAGATGCTAATTGGGCTCCTCAATTTAGATCACTTAATTAGCCCAATATATTTATTAGCTTAAATATAATCGTCTCAATTTATTTGTCCACTAAATACATTATTAGAAATAATCTAACAATCTCCCACTTGGACTATAAATTGAATCCAAATGACAATTATATTTAATCAGCATAGGTGCGCACCAAATTTGCTAATACTGAAGCATCTTCTTGAATCAATCTGTTCCATCTCCTATACCAACATGGAACCAAAGCGGCCTTTGTTATATTTATCGTAACTCGACCCTCAATGATCACACATGCCAAATATATTCAATGACATAGATCAAGCATGGATGTGTAACTGGAAATTACATGCAATGTGATCTGAATCATGCCTATTTCCAATCGGTCCTAAGTCTTTATTGAGATCAACCTTAGTCTTTCAAACCTTATGTCAAACCACAATGAAAGATAAAACAAATAAAATATTCAGAGCTATAATAAGAAAATCATCAACCTTTTTTGCAGAAAACTGAACATACATAAACCAATGTATCGTGTCAATAAATGAGCCAAATACATGAAACAAACTCCCACTAAAACTGCATATCATAAAATATGACAACACTCGTGTAAGCATTATGCTCATGAAAGACCTTGAGTGCCAAACTATTATAAATGGGTAAGCTAGCATTACGTTTGTTTCTATACGCTCATTAAACACTAACTAACTCTGAATTCTCTTATAACAATTAGGTACTTCAATGTCTATGTGGCTAGACTTTGAAGAACTCCTATTGTTCAAATATATAACTGTAATATATTGCCACCATAAACCTTTAGTGGTCTTTCAAAACTTATCCACAACTTGCAGCCTTGTGACAAATTTCACAGTCATATCACAAAATTGGTTACCGCATAACAAGCTATGAACTATAATGTTATCTTGAAATAACCTATAAGTGTCTGCTGAACCCTTTCCCAGAATATAGCTTCATTTGATAGCATATAGAAATAACAAGAATTGGATCCCTTGGCAACCCCATATTGTAGTCAAAATACCAAATGATCTCCTAATTTTCTGACTTACAATTGATGAGCATGTAATCTTTATTCTATTAGGTACCTTATAACCCATTTGGCTGCAATTCAAAGATCCATACGGGTTCACTTAAGTAATTGCCCAACATATCAATTATGTACGCTAAATCTAGATGCATACAAGCTTGAGCATACAAAAGTTTCAATTTTCAAAGCAAAATGAATCTTTTGCATCTTCTTTATTTAGAAAAATATGTCATTAACACCGAGCATTAGGAGTATAAATTACTCCCACTGAAATAATGATATAGACAAGTATCAAGTGTATTAAGCTTAAAATTGCACAAAGCAATGACTTGATGATACTTGTGATACCACTGACAGGAATACTTATTTGTATCACATACGTGACACATCCTCTTGAGGTTGTTGTGTTTGCTCTTTTGAAGCAAGATCTTGATACTGGGCAGGGATTTCTGTAGGTGAGTCCTCATTGTTGTCCTGCAAAGACAACACTATCTCCCCCCTCAAATACAATATCCTCAAGATATCTCAGATTTCCTGTCTCAAAGAAGGACTTGTTTATACTACAGACTTTTAGTGCCTCTTGATTTTATTTGCAGGGTTTTATTAATTGAAGCAATTATTTTAGCATACATAGTTTATCAATCAAGGTACTAGTCGCAACCAAAATAGAATTAAGTAAAAGACTAAATTTATTATTTCTAAATGAACAAGAATTGCCAAATTTGTCCAAAAGAAATAAAACCATACCCGTCTAAATGACAGAACTACATAAGTCTTTCTTAATTCAACTAAATGACTAGTCTCAAAAGATATTCTAAGAATGCCAATTTCTTCAACTAAAAACTGTTTTGTCATCGCCCCATATGAATGATTCTTTCATCATCATTTGACGATTGACTCTGAACCCAACCCTTTCTTTGCACGCCATAAGACGTATTTGGCATATTTGGAACAATCCTTCTTCACATGCCCAAGTGTCTCGCAAAAGAAACAAACAAGTTGTTTATCTTGAGTCTTGGCTTATGAAGTTCCCACTGTAGTAACCTTATTTCCAGTCCTCTTTTGCTTAATGCTCTTGGAGGTAATTGCAACTTGAGCACCTTTTGTCTTTTCATGCTTCAATCTATCCTCTTCTTGCACATAATATAAATGAACCATTAAGAGTCCATTTATCCTTATTAGAATTATAGTTAAACTATAAACTGACCAAAGCGGGCAGGAAAGAATATAAGTACCAAATGCACAAGCAAGTGATCAAGTAGATTAAGCTAGTGCCTTAAGTTGAAGCAATGTTAGACAACTCTAAAATGTGCTCCCTAATGTTTCCTTCATCCTTATCCCTTATGTGGACAAGTTTAGCTAAAAGCTTGCTTGTCACAACCCTTTCATTCTTTACCAAACGTTTGTATTCTCTTGAAGAAAAACATTCACAAATACCACATATGACATACCGAACCTAAATGCTGCTGGAACGCCGCGCTTTAGTATATTCAGACTCAAGTGATTAGAACCTTCCCACTTCTCAAAGTTCACTTTGACTTAAATGGAACTTGTCTTTGTAAGAGAAGTAGGTTGTTATATCATTAAAACACCAAGTCTAAATTCATGCAATAGAGAACTAACAGAATTCTCTCTTTCCAGCTCTTAAGTTGTGCCGTTAAGCACCAGAATTTAGATTATGTAGGCAATAATATTGACATCAGAAGTAGTAACTAACAAAAGACAAACATATTACATAGGCTCACTTAATAGAAAATAAATGTCATAACATGCAAAGCTTACTAAAATAATCATGTAAGACATAAATTTCAATTAACCGAAGTGTGGTGGGCCCATTGAACAAGATACCTAGCACAACATCGAAGTTTAGTCTTTGGACAGAAACATCAACTTGTAAGTGGTACTCTCCACGCAGAAATCAAATGTTGATAATGAATCCTGTCGAACAACAACCTTCCTTTGGGCCGACATGTTGTTCACATGGAAACTTAATAATCATCACACACCATTTCCACATATGCATTCCTTATTCGGCCAACGAATGACCTTCATTTGGGCCGATCATCAGTCGCATGAACAAGAAATACACGCATCCTATTATCCCAAAATAAATGAATTCAAGCGTAAGAGGTTACTTTGGCAACATTTACTTAAATTCACTTATTTCAAAATATAGGACATAGGGTTTTAAGAAAGTGCCCAATCCAAAATACCAAATTATGACTATAAAAATATAGTCGTGAACTGTAGCATGTATCACTACCATACACCATAATACATAAAATACCCTTATGCATAATTAACAAAGACAAGCATCATATCAAATCCTAATCAAAGATTATGCATGATCACACTTAAAATGGCATATGGAGAAAATATATTAACCGAAAGCACAAAAATAATATGTTTTAACATACATAAAAGGGCACTTAATCCAAAAATATAAATTAACTTTATTTTATGCAACCTCATAGTGACAAGACCAATGATTTAAATTATGTGAAGAACTTAAATTAGATGAATCCTCACGAGATACCGAACACAACCTGAAATTTCGTCTTTAGACAAAAATAACACTTGTAAGTGGTGCTCTCATATAAGAATAATAAATATTGATAACAATTTTCTGCCAACAATACACCTTCCGTTGGGCCGATATACTGCATGCATGAATACCTTAATTGCCACATATTCATTATTCACCGTTAATAATTACTTGACAACAGAATCCTGCCAATAACATAACTTCATTTACGACGAAATATTATATGCGTGGATAAATCCTAACTCGTCAAATTTTTATTAACTAATGTCGTTATCTGGCCAGAAAATTAACCTTTCGTTGGGCCAATTAATCTCCGCATAAATTTTAGACATTATAGTTAAGTCACATAATTAAATCAACGAAACCCCAAATTTTACCAATATAAAGAACTTTAGAAACTTTGGGCTGAAAGTCTCGATAAAAGACTATTGGGCTTGAAGTTTTCTGAAACTGGGCTTTAAATCCGATTTTTAACAAGGTAAATTGAATTGGCCTCTTTAAAATACTGAAAGTTGGACCTTAATATTTTCTTTTAAAAACAACAACCTTAGCAGCCCAATAAATAAAAAAAACTATTTCCAGCCCAGATTAAAAGCTGGCCCAACTCAAGCTTCATCTTCTCCAAGCTCCCATCCGCCACCATCTTATCATCGCGCCTCCGCCGGACACAGAACCACAGCCTGCCAACCCAACGGTCATCCAACGGCAACCAAATGGATTCCACTAGCGTGATGCCTTGTCGTCGATAGGCGAGAAACGCCACCACCAAAGTGGTTGCGCCACTGCAACTGGGATGAACCCCACGCTGCCAACGCAACAGTTTGACGCAACCTAAACTGGAGGAGAAGATTAAATTGTTGACGGCGAAGGATACATAACCGAATGTCGCTCCGCCGCGCCGTAACTGAGAATCACGCCGCCGTAAACACCTTCAGCTCTTTATATCGTCCACCGTAGCGAGAGGGTGACGACGATTGCGAAGGCAGCAGCTAAGGGTGACGCTTATGGTTTGACGGCGGAAGAAGGTTTCAGTCGAAGAGGAATGGAAGGTTCCTTTTTTTTTTTTTTTTAGGAAGATTTTTTTTTTACCTTATCACCAAATTGCATGAATATAATTTTGAAAATAAAAATCACTTTCCAAAAATTATCACTCCAATGGAAACAGATGTCCAATCTCTTTGGCAAAGCATAAACGGGTATTATTAATTGGAGTGGTAAAAGAAGTTATCTCTTCCCAAATTTGCTAGAGAAAAAAGAGACTTTAATTTATTCTTATCTTATGATAAGTCAGTGACCAATTCATGAACAGAAACTTAAAAGAAACGTGAAAAAACAAAATTCTTTTCCAAAACCTGATCATGATTCCGAGAGCAATAATGCGGAAATACAAAACAAATAATTTCACTTATTCCATGTAACATCAATGGCTCATGATTGCAAGTAATCAACGTTTAATTATGAATAATCCTCCAACATAGCAACGCACAATTATTCAACACAATAGGATCAAAATTTCATATCATGACAAGAAGCTTTCAACGAGAATCCCAAAATTAAATTTCGGGATTTCGATATGATTTAACATGGTGGCTCTGATACCACTTGTTGGATTAATTACTTTACGATGAATATTAATTCATCGATCCAAGACCGCCACATGTTAAACCATAAAGAAATTCATAAATCATGAATCGAGAAGCGTACCTTGATCCATACAGATTAGCTTTTACGAGAGAACGGTGAGGACTTCGGTCTTCCACAGACAAATTCTAGCTCTCGATGGAATCTCGCTTAATTGATGGGAAAAGAGGAGGAGAGTGTTTCAAGAATTGTCTTGGAGACCAAAACCCGGGCCTTATATAGTAATCTAATTACAACCCCATAAACCCTAATTAGACTACTATTGATATTACACATTACAAAGTCCATACTTAATTAGATGCTAATTGGGCTCCTCAATTTAGATCACTTAATTAGCCCAATATATTTATTAGTTTAAATATAATTATCTCAATTTATTTGTCCACTAAATACATTATTAGAAATAATCTAACAGTAATTTCTAAAATAACACTTTAAATAATTATTCGGAACTAATATCTTCTTTTTGTTAAATCATTTCCAAGAGATAACATCAAAACTTATACCTGTTTACGTATGGGCTAAGTAGGGCTGGAGCTGGGTAAATTTTTGCCTATCTACAATGCATATGTATTCGTTATTTTATCTTTTTTCTTTTATGGAAATTATCACCTATCAGCGGTGTGATCAGCAATATAACTTGGAGATTTTCTTGTGTGTATATTTGATGAATATTATTTATTTAGTTGCCTTAGATGTAGATATTAATTAATAGCTTATTTATAGGAAATTAATCAGATTCTATTAGATTTCTTGTTGGAGTTTACTATATATTGATAGCTTTAATTAGTCTCCTGATATATTTAAAATAAAACTCTCTTCTCTCTCGCTCTCCCTTATATATATATATAGAGAGAGAGGGAGAGAGAGAGAGAGAGAGAGAGGGGGGGAGAGGGAGAGGGAGAGGGAGAGGGAGAGGGAGAGGGGAGAGGGAGAGAGAGAGAGAGATCTCGTTCTTTGTATTGTTATTAAAAAATATCATCATATATACATATATCATCTCTTGTACTTATCGTAGTACTATTACGTACAATATAGTAATTCTGCTTAGCAATATTTTTAATTCATTTTGTTGGAAAAACAAATCAAAAGCTATGTCATTCAATTTAATATTCTTTCAAATATAGGATCTTTAATTGCTTTTTACATTTATTAGACTTTCATGTATTTTAAAAAAAATCAACTTTCATAATCTATAAATAGTAGGTGAAACACTAATTGACTCGTATTTTCATTTAGTAGGAAACGATTCAGATTTCTTTAAGATCTAGAGTTTTCTAAATTTTAAGGAATAACCTCTCAATCACATAATCTTGTTCGTGTATTGATAGTTGTTATAGTCACCAATGTAACGATTGCATGAAATAATTTGTCGATGTGTCCTTGTTATACATCAAAATTCCCAGGGCAACCCCAATTTAATTTCTTATGCCTGTACTTGATGGTTTTTGTAGTAATGATGCACCGATCATGCGTTTAGTTAGAGTATTTAAGGCCTCAATACTAATTCCTAATTATAAATTAAAATTAACCAGAGAAAAAGAATCCTAATTATTGAGAATAATAAATATTATCACTAATTAAATTGATCATAAGGCATGCAGGCATCAAAAACAAATTAATCATAATGCAGTGTAATATGATCTAATCATAAAGCCAACAAGTTAATGAAATCTATAAGTCGGGCACACATTTAATTTAATGCATAACGCCACACGCAATAGGCAAAATCATCAAGAGTATCTGGGTCTCTGATTCATCATTTTCGTGGTCTCAATACTAGACATTGATCATGCATGGATCAAAATTCTGTGCGTTTAATATCTATCTATATCTATACTATTATATAAAGAAAGACAAACCGTGACACCAAACTTTTGATTTTCGATTTTAACATTGCAATTTTAGTGTTGAAACAATAGTTTGTTATATAAGTTACTAATCTAGCCTAAAATAATTCAAATAGAACCATTACTAATAATGGGATTTAATTACCCAAAATTTAGAACTTCTTATATAAATTCTCTAGCCTTATATATCTAATTTTTACTCATTGAACTTATTTTTTCACAATACAAACTAAAATAAATTTTAATTACGCAGAGACCGCGTACAAACGTTTCTAGTTATTATATAAAAAAAGGCAATTGTGACACCATACTATCGCCATATCTTTTAGGTATGACTATACTTATTTCAATTAGCTATAAGGATCTTCTCTAGATTGAGTTCCTTACTTTTTTAAACTTTAGGAATTACGTACTCGTGTACTCATTAAAACCCCAATGGAGTTTTTTTGATAATAAAAAAAATATCTCAATGGAGCGTATTTTTAAATTCTTTAGATTTGTGATTATATATTTCGCTTTAGAACTTCTTATATAAATTCTCTAGCCTTATATATCTAATTTTAATTTTACTCATTGAACTTATTTTTTCACAATACAAACTAAAATAAATTTTAATTACGCGGAGACCGCGTACAAACGTTTCTAGTTATTATATAAAGAAAGGCAATTGTGACACCATACTATCGCCATATCTTTTAGGTATGACTATACTTATTTCAATTAGCTATAAGGATCTTCTCTAGATTGAGTTCCTTACTTTTTTAAACTTTAGGAATTACGTACTCGTGTACTCATTAAAACCCCAATGGAGTTTTTTTGATAATAAAAAAAATATCTCAATGGAGCGTATTTTTAAATTCTTTAGATTTGTGATTATATATTTCGCTCTAGATTTCCGTATTATTTTTTATATTTAACTAACCGATAATAGCGACCTCTTTCATTAAATTGAATTTTAGATGTATACACGTAGTTTTCGTTATATATTCTTGGTAAATATCTTACCATAGAACAAAATCAGCTACCCAATTTGATGCAAAAGGTTAAATCTTTAGTTGTGTGTGTGAGAACAAGTAGTTTCTACTTCCTACCTCCCCTAACACTCCAATTAATGTACATTTGAATTAGGTTTAATATCTATACTATTATATAAGAAAGGTAATTGTGACACCATACTTTTAATTTCGATTGTAGCCTTATAATTTTGGTGATGGTACAATATTTTATTATTGAGTTCCTAATCTAGCATTAAGATTTAAGTAGAATTATTATTTACAATAATTATGGCGATTGGGGATTTAGTTTCTCAAAATTTGAAACTTTTTATATAAATTCTTTATTATATATTTTATCTTTATTCATTTAAGTTATTTTCTTTACCATACAAATTAAAATAAATTCTTAACTACGCAGGGATCGCGTGCCAATGCTTTTAGTTTTCTTATACTCCTTCCAATTAGTTGACCACCAAGTCAGCGACTGAGTATATACTATGGAAATTTTAAGCATTAATCGTTGCTGGCGGAATCTTATAAAACGTAGCAAAGATTTATCCTATTATTAACTAAGCCATACTACGGGAGACATTATTAAGCAACGACTCTATTAATGACGTGGTGCATCCCAGGGTTGAGATTAAAAGTATTTTCTAAACTTTACAAAATAACTACCCATAAAACTTATTCAACTCATATATTGATAGTAATAACTAATAACTAACTGAATATACCACATAATTGCGAAACGAATGCACCTAACAAGATTTAGTTTTTTGGATAAGCAGAAAATTATGAAAGATTAAAAAATATACAAGTATATATATATATATATATATATATATATATATATATATATATAATTTAGCACGTTGACATGATGCACCTAACAAGATTTAGTTTTTTGGATAAGCAGAACGAAAATTATGAAAGATTAATAAAATATACAAGTATATATATATAATTTAGCACGTTGACATGATCCATTTATGGGATAGGCTCCAAATTTTGGGTATTTGTCCCGCCAAAAAACTCGTCCACTTCTATTAAACATTTCAAACTTGCAAAAATTACTCCAATTCCCATTATCTATCCACGTACGTCCAAGATTCTCATTGCAAATCACCAAATCTCATCATCACTTATAAATCACATAATTAATCGCCCCCTAAATTATCACTTAAGCCTTTTCAAGATCAAATTCCCTCTTCAAATAAAATGTCCGACGTGCCATCAGAAATCTTTTAACGAAATACTCACGCGAGTCCCCGCAAAACCTTTGCTTCGTTTCCGATGCGTATCCAAAGTGTGGCGCGACATCATTGATGATCCAAATTTCATCAAGTCGCATCTCCACCGTCAAAATGAAAGCGGTCACCTCATATTCAGAAACAGTTATGGAACCAAGCTTTACACCGTATCTTTGGACTCACTTTACTACACAAACACCCGCACCAAAACCGTTGATGCAGAGCCCATCAAAAAAAACTGATTAGTCTCGGCGTGCCTCGCTTGCCTGAACTGCCCGTGTCCTCATGCAATGGCCTCATTCTCATTTCGCACTTTGATATCAAAAAGGTTTGGGCGGTGTGGAATCCCTTCACTCAAGAGTCACTCGAGTTGCCAGATTTTGACGAGGACACATACGCTCCGCAGGGAGGTATGGCACGTGGAGGGATAGGCTACGACCATGTTACTGATGACTATAAAGTTGTGAGAATTGCACAGTTTTACGATCCGGGTCATAAGTTAGAGACTTTGGTTTATAGTATGAAATTGGATTATTGGAGGAGGATTCAAGATTTTCCGAACTGTAGGGTTCCGTGGCAGGGCCATGGAGTTTTTGTGAGCGGTGCGTTGCATTGGATTACTTACGTAAAAAACCGGCAGGGGCGAGAAATTCAATGTATAATTGCTCTTGGTTTGGGGACGAAAACTTACCGAGTCTTGCCACTCCCACCAGTTCTTTACGAACGAAAGCATCAGCGGTTGGACTATGACACGTATTTGGACGTGTTGGACGGATGCTTATTGGTGAGTTGTTGCTATTGGACGGAGCGTTTGGACGGATGGATTATGAATGATTACGGGGGAACAAAAACATGGAGTAAGTTTTTCTCGTTAACGGATTTGGATATGATTAAGGGTATGGGTGCAATTAGGCCAATAGCGTATTTGAAGAGCGAAAAGCAGATCCTCATCCAACACGATGGGGAGGAGTTATTTTGGTTCGACTGTTGAGAACAAATCTGCAAATAAAGTTACCATTCACGGTGGCCTGACCAGCTTTTCGTCCCAAGTTTTTCCCGCGAGCCTTGTTCGACTTATAATACTTGTGTTGATGGAGAAAGTGTTGCTGTAAAAGCAATGGCAACAGGGAAAAAGAAGAAGGCCAAAGATGGGTGAGTAAAAAAGTTAAATTTGGTAATACTTTTGTCGAACTTTTTTAACATCATGAATTTGTGGCTCTAAAGTTTATGAATATTGCAGGTTGAAGCTCCTTCTGACCACCTCCAATGTTTGGAGAGCGGGATGCCGCCCTAAATTTTGGGATTACTAAATATTGTCAATTGTATGGCTTACTTTGTTATTAATTGATGCGATTATTTTAGTCCATTAGTCTATGCATTATGGAATATGAATCATATGATATGAGTCTCTTGTTTATGAATCATGATTAACTGGAATTCTTATTCCTTTACATATTCAAGTTCATATTTATTTTTCCTTTTCCCTTTTTCTTTTGAGTTTTAATTTTTTCTTCTTTGAGTATCGTACAATTAAGTTGATTCGTTTAGAGATTAGTCAATTCAGATGATCATCTAACTATTGAGTTTTGTAAGTATGAGTATTGTAGTTGCAATTTTTTTTTTTTTTGGTAAATTAAACTAGAAATCAACCAACATATTATAGTTGCAATTTCCATCATATAACAAATAATATTTGACAACCTAAGTTCATGGTGAGTCGGTCGATCACACCGTAATCGTTCATTATTCATTTTATTTCATAACCAGATTTGGCAAGTTTATGAGTATCTATACTATTATGTAAAAAAGACAAATTATGACACCAAACTTTTAATTCCTGGTTTTTTAGCCTTACAATTTTTGTGTTGGCACAAAATTTTATTATTAAGTTCCTAATTTAGCCTTAAGATTTAAGCAGAATCTTTAACTACAATAATTATGGTGATTGGTGATTTAATTTTCCAAAATTTGAACTTTCTATATAAATTCTCTATTCAATTTAATTTTTATTAATTTAAGTTATTTATTTTCACCATACAAATTAAATAAATGTTAAATCACGCGGGGACCGCGTGCCCGCACTTTCTAGCGCAAGAATAAATCAAGATCATGATATCTCGAAAAAATTCAAAATAAATTTATCCTTTAACCAATTAACGAAGATAAATCTTGGGTGGTTCATGGGTACCTCTTGTCAGATTGTAGACGAATCTACGTTATTGAGTGAATTACGTGGAATTTTACAAAAAATAATACCACCCGTTATGCACCTTAGCTTAACATTATGCAGTCTCCGATCGACTTTGCCAAATTATATAATTTTTCTGCATTATAAATATATATATATATGTGTATATATATATATTTGCCATTGCCAACAATTTTTAAAAGTAGTTTTTCATTTATTGTTCAAGCCTTGTACTTTTGCACCCTAATTAAGCACGTTTTTCATCGATCAACTCGTAACACAGGAGCAGCAACATGCCATGATCGTGACATATACGACGAAAGGTTGGAAAAACATAAAGTTGGCATGAACAAAATGGAAAAAAACATACAAACAAACTCCTGTAAAACGGTGTCGTTTCATGTGCTTCAGAGGCGTGGCAACCTGACAAACTTGTGCGACAACATATCGACTTGTTTAGTGTTATTTACTTAGAATTCAGTTATTAGCTATTTTGTCTGTAACTACTATATAAGGAAACAATTAATGTACAGCATTTGAGAATTAGGCAATGAATTATAATCTTTCCCTCAACTTATTTACTAGAAACGATGGCTCACGGTCCCCGCGTGATTTAACATTTATTTATTTTGTATGGTGAAAATAAATAACTTATATGAATAAAAATTAAATAGAATAGAAAATTTATATAGAAAGTCTAAATTTTGGGAAATTAAATCACCAATCACCATAATTATTTTAGTTAAAAAATTCTGCTTAAATCTTATGGATAAATTAGCAACTTAATAATAAAATCTTGTGCCAACACAAAAATTGTAAAGCTAAACCGAGAATTAAAAGTTTGGTGTCACGGTTTGTCTTTCTTTATATAATAGTATAGATCATGATGATGTGACAAATCGTGAGGCCCAATCAAACCATTTCAATATGGTAATTGTCGAATTCCACTCGATAATTTCTATTTCAATATTTATAGCAAAAACAATTGTTTAAAAATAAAATGAAAATGTATTAATACACCTTATAACCTTATAGATTACAATAAGAAAAAGATCCAATGTGTGGCAAACAATACAAATACAATAATACAAATATACACTATCTAATTCACATGGCTTTCAAAAAAATGCTAGCAAGAAAAAAATCTCAAGTTGCAAAATGTAACACGAATATAAGAAATTGTGAGAGCACATAACACGTAGTTGTAAATTTCTCTTGCCTGGTTGCCCCTCTCGTACATAAGAAATTAAAATTAAAATGAGTATCGACCACAAGTAATAGGTGTGTAGCAATGTTTATTCATACTTATAAGGGCAAAACAGTCTCTTAAAACTTGGTTGTCTCTGTCAAACCGTTGATTAGTTGTTTGATATATTTCTGCATTTTTATTCATCAAATTTGGTCTTGAAAGGAAGATGTGATTTTATTATCCTCTTGGTTAATGGTTTAACGTGGTTTACCCATTCAAAAAACGTTAAAGATAACAAGCTAAAAACTCTCTTAAAAAGCTCAACATCAAAACCCTTTTCCAAAGAATAAAGAAAAAGAAAACAATACCGGTTCTCTCACCAATTATTTTTTTGTGTTGTTATTGATTATTATAAAAGTAAGATGAAGTCGTTGCATAGCAATACGATAAAAAGAAAATCATACACGAACGAAAAGCAAGAAAAACACGTTATTTGTTTACCAAGTCTGTTGCCTACATCTGGAGACGATACCAAGCCAGAATTTTCATTATGTGTTATGTTGTAGGGTTACAATTATAAAAGAGGCTATTTATAATTGTACATGGGCTCTTTGTTTACCCAGTTGGATCACAGAAATTAGCCTTGATTTACAGTACGGGCCCGGGTCAACTTAGGCTCCACAACCCAACAATCTCCCACTTGGAGACTAATGTCATCGTAACCACATCTTCACTCTTCTACATAGCAATCCTCTAACAATGGTACGACCATCATTGGGCTCTTCAAGCACCAAGTCCAGTTGAAGTCATGCAAAGCTTTAACTTCGCTAAGGTCACAACCTTAATCAACATATCAGCAGATTTCTCACTTCCCGAAATCTTCACAACTTGCAAAGACTTCTTCTCCAAGAGATATTTTATGTAATAATACTTCAACTCAATGTGCTTTGTCCTTGAATGAAATACCGGATTCTTGGCCAAGAAAATAGCACTCTGAATATCACTGCATAGAATACTATTTGTTTGCCCTTTTCTAGTTCACCCAAGAAATTCTGCAACCATACCATCTCTTTACTAGCTTCCGTCACCGCTATATATTCAGCTTCTGTAGTAGACAAAGCCACAATCTTCTGCAACTTAGATCCCCATGAAATATCAGTACCCCCCAATGTGAAAACATAACCAGTAGTACTTTTTCTTCCATCAATATCACCCGCCAAATCAGCATCTACATAACCATTCAAGTCCGCGTGTTTTCCCTCAAAACACAATGACCTATCACAAGTACCACGCAAGTACCTAAAGATCCACTTCACTGCTTCCTAGTGCTGCTTTCCCCGACTAGTCATATATCTACTCACAATTCCCACTGCATGCGCAATATCCGGTCTTGTACACACCATAACATGCATAAGACTCCAAATTGCTGAAGCATATGGAGTTTTCTTCATCTCTGCATGCTCCAAATCACTAGTAGGTGACTCTTTTTTTGATAATCTAAACTAACTACCTAAAGCAGTGCTTACTGGCTTTGCATCTTGCATACTGAATCTCTCTAACACTTTATCAATGTAATCAGACTGCGAAGATACAACTTACCCGCCACCTTGTCCCGATTAATCCGCATACCCAAGATTTGTTTTGTCTCGCCAAGATACTTCATAGCAAAATGCTGAGATAGTTTCTTCTTCAACTTGTTCACTTCTTGAACACAGGAACCTGCTACCAGCATGTCATCAACATATAACAGCAAAATAATGAAGCTACTATCAAACCTCATAAAGCAACAACAATGATCAGCATTGCATATACCAAAGCCAATCTCATGCATGAAGTTATCAAACTTTATGTACCACTGTCTAGGAGCTTGTTTCAGACCAGACAAGCTCTTTTCCAACTTGCAAACTAGCTCAACGTTACCCTCAAGAACATACCCCTCTGGTTGCTTCATGTAAATGTCTTCTTCAAGATCACCGTGAAGAAAAGATGTCTTCACATCCATCCGTTCTAACAATAAATTCTCCGCTGCAACTATGCTCAAAACCATCCTAATAGTCGTCAACTTCACCACGGGAGAAAATATGTCAGTGTAATCAACCCTTCTTTCTGTTGAAAACCCTTCACAACCAGCCTTGCCTTGTAACATTTGCTACCATCTGCTTCCTCTTTGATTCTGTGAACCCACTTGTTATGCAACGCCTATTTCCCCTTTGGAAGCTCAACAAGATCCCACGTGTTGTTTGACTTCAAGGAATCCATCTCATCATCCATTGCAAGCTCCCACTTGCTTGAATTAACACTTTTCACTGCCTCTGCATAACACTCTGGCCCACCACTATCAGTTAATAACAAATAATGTAAGGGAGGGGAATACCTCTCAGGAGCACGGTGTTTCCTACTTGATCTCCTCAAAGTAGGCTCTGGAGTACGTGGTTCTTCCTCATTAGTCACCTCGTTTTCCAGAATCTTGTCTTCACCAAAACTTCGGGTCCATAACCCGAGTATCAACACCCACAATGTTTAATGCACCCAACCTGTATTTGTACAAAACTTGTTCATTAAACACGACATCCCTACTACGAAGAACCTTACTGTTTTAGCCATCCCAAAATCGATACCCATAATCATCGTCGCCATATCCAATGAACGTACACTTCACAGATTTTGCATCTAACTTGCTCTTAGCAGTAACATCAATATGAACATAAGAAACACAGCCAAATACTCTAAGGTAAGATAGGTTTACCTCATTTCCTCTCCAAGCTTCCTCTAGAATGCCGTTTTCCAGTGGAACGGATGGTCCTCGATTGATCAAGAAAGCCGCAGTGTTAACTGCTTCTGCCCAAAACATCTTAGGCAACCCACACTTCAACCTCATGCATCTAGCCCTCTCATTCAAAGTTTTGTTCATACGCCCTGCAACCCCATTTTGATGCAGTGTTCCTCTAACTGTCTTCTCCATACGAATGTCATTATCTGCACAATACTTCTTAAACTCAGCAAGTTCATACTCTCCACCATTGTCAGATCTTAGACACTTCACAGGCAGACCAGTTTCAGTTTCAACACGTGCTCTCCACTTCTTGAAAACCTCAAACGCTTCAGATTTCTGTTTCAAGAAGTATACCCATAACTTTCTTGTTGCATCATCAATGAAAGTCATGTAATACGAAGCTCCACCGAGAAACGTGACACGGTCTGGTCCCCACAAATCACTGTGCACCAGCTCTAACTTATGTTCCTTCAGAGTTCTGCCACCCTTTGCGAAACTAACCCGTTTCTGTTTCCCAAACACATAGTCCTCACAGAGACCCATATCAACCATTTTCAGACCCGGTAGCTTACCCTTCGAACACAGATGCTTCATTTATTTTTCATTCATTTGGCCTAGTCGACAATGCCACAAATCAATGTCACTATGTGCTGCAGTAACTCCAATGCTATCATGTTTGATGTCGGTCATATACAGAGTGCCCTTTTTCAAACCCTGAGCAACCACCATGGCTTCTTTGATTATTTTCCAAGCACCTCCACTGAATTTAACATCATAACCGTCATCATCCAACTGCCCAACAACGACCAAATTTCTCTTAAGGCCAGGGATGTGTCTCATAGCATGCATCGTCCAAACAGATCCATTAGGAGATTTAACAAGAATATCTCCCTTCCCCACATCATCATAAGGGAAATTGTCGCCCAGATAGACTCTTCCACAATATCCAGCAACATAATTCATCATCAAACTTTTATCAGGACAAGCACGAAATGATGCTCTAGAATCCAGAACCCAAGTCTCTATTGGACTACATGCGGTTAGAATTAGTGCTTCACCATTCTCTTCGATGGTCACATTTGCTGAGCTGTCATCTTTCGTTGGTCCTTGACACTTATTCGGTAATGACCCTTTTTTCCGCAGTTCTAACATTCAATGGAACTCTTGTCCTTCGTCAACTTTCTGTTCATCGATCTACCCCGATTCGAGTTCAACTTTTTCTTATCTGATGTGCCTATGATTTTTGTACTCAAAACTGAGCCTGCATAATTTTTCGACGAGTTACCTGACTCTCTCCTGCGAATTTCTTCACTGACTATTAGATCTCTAACCTCGTCAAACTGCAGCTTTACCCTTCATGCGGAGGCACTAACAGTCGTTACTGTCCCACTCCAGCTCTCTGGTAAAGAAGACAACAAAATTAGGGCTTTAATTTCGTCATCAAACTCGATATTCACAGAACTCAGTTGTTGTGTAATTAAACAGAATTCGTTCAGATGATCAGATGCCGCTGTAGTCTCTGTCATCTGAAGATGTAACAGACGACGCATCATATTTACTTTGTTGCCTGCTGATTGCTTCTCGAACATATCTGTCAGAACCTTCAACACACCCTTTGTAGTCGTTTCTTTTGCAATGTGAAATGCCACATTTTGCAACAACGATAACCTCACCGCGCTCATCGCCTTCCTGTCCAGAACCTTCCAAACGTCATCTTTCATGTATGTCGGTTTATATCATTCAGAGGTTTCTAGAGATCCTTGTTGTACAAGTAATCCTCAATCTGCATCCTCCAAAACCTGTAATCAGACCCATCAAACTTCTCGATTGATGATTTCCGAGCTTCCATCGTAACTGCTCCGACTGAACCTGATGCTCTTTATACCACTTGTTGCGCAGCAATATGATAAACATAAAATCATACACGAACGAAAAGCAAGAAAAACACGTTATTTGTTTACCCAGTTCGTTGCCTACATCTGGGGGCGATACCAAGTCAGGATTTTCACTATGTGTTATGTTGTAAGGTTACAATTACAAGAGAGGCTATTTATATTAGGCAACTCCTGATATAATTTTATATGTGCTCTTTGTTTACCCAGTTGGATCACGAAAATTAGCCTTGATTTACAGTACGGGTCTGGGTCAACTTAGGCTCCCCAACCCAACAGAAGTAGCCTTGAGTTGTACTATTATTTACTTTTATTATTGACTCATTTGACCATTTTCATACTCTAAATGTGACATATTATTTTCTTCAATAGAAATGAAAAAACAGCTTAGAAAAAATCAGCTTATTTATTTCTTTATACTATTATATAAAGAAAGGCAAATTGTGACACCAAAATTTTAATTTCCGATTTTCGCCTTATAATTTTAGTGTTGGCACAATATTTTATTATTAAATTTCTAATCTAGCCTTTAGATTTAAGTAGAATAATTAATTACAATAAATATGGTGATTGAGGATTTAGTTTCCCAAAATTTAAACTTTCTATATAAACTTCATTCCCTTATATATTTAATATTTACTCATCTGTTATTTTTTTCACCATACAAATTATAATAAATTCTTAATAACGCGGGTACCGTTTGTCAGCGTTTCAAGTTCTTTTAAATTCACAGCGTCAGCTAATTCCCCTCGCATTTCTTTAAATTAAACATATTCTTGAAGATGTATAAATCATATTTTTCTTTTCTTTAGCTTTTACAACTCTTCAACTTTTATGTTTCATGCACCATCTTTCCGCCTTTCCGCTCATATTCTCTAATGGAAAGCAGTATTCTAATTTATGAAAACAATTTAATCTCCAAAAGTGTAGGATCAATGTTGGTAATTAGATAGGTAAATGCATGGGCTCATAAATCAACAAAATAAATAAAGCTTATTATTATAAAAAAAAAATCAAAGCGGTTTTGATGTGAAGAATTGGGCTTAAAACACTACAGGATTTTTGGTGAATGACCCTTCTGAAGTCGGAAATGACCCTTTCCCGACCGATTTTCGGTCAGGGAGGGCCGGTCGGCATTACTTCGGTCGGAAATACTTTCCCGACCGAAGTTCGGTCGGCCCAAGCTTTTCCGACCGCCAATCTTGACCGAATTTTGTTCGGGAATTTCTCGACCGACAATCCCGACCGAATATCGGTCGGAAATAGTCCCGACCGGCACACGGTCGGAAAAACAAATCCCGACCGTCTTTCGGTCGGGAACTTTTTTTGCCAATTTCGACCGATTCCCGGTCAGAAATCCCGTAACTTATTTCCCGACCGGGAATCGGTCGGCAATACTTGTGACGTCATTCCCGATCGATTCTCGCTCGAGAATACCTTTATGTGTATTCCCGATCGTAGTCCGGTCGGGAATTATGTTTGCGTTATTCCCGACCGAAAATCGGTCGGGAATAATATTCATATTATTAACCCCCAATTTTTAGTTGGGAATAATATTCATATTATTCCCGACCAATTTGCGGTCGAGAATCATATTTATATTATTTCCAACCGCAAATCGGTCGAGAACAAAACTCATCAGAATAAGAAAAAAATAATATTCCGGTAATAATTACCGGAATATTATTTTTTGTACGATTTTGAAGTATTTTAAAACATTCTTTAGCTTTTTTGTGTTTTAGATGAGCAATTAAATTTTAGATTCTTTGCTCAATCTAAAACACAAAAAAAAAAAAAAATAAGTGTCTGATTATTTAAAGGTTGAAGAAAGAAGTGAAAATTTTAGCTTTGAAGTTGAAAGAAAAAAGTTTTTGAAGATGAAAGAATAAATTATGTTTGTAGAAAAAAAAATTTGAAATGTAGAGAAAGTTGAAGAAAAAATGTAAAGTAGATGAAAAAATGAGGAGAATAATGAAGTGTATTTATAGAAAAAGTGAAAAAAATTTGAATTTTCCACCGAGTCCCGCCAATTTTTTCGAGTATTCCCGACCGAAAATCGGTCGGGAAAGCTCAAAATTTGGCCAACCCGTCAAATTTTCAAAAATTTATGACCGAATTTCGGTCGGCAATACTTTCCTGCCTAGATACGTGGTCAATGCCGACCGCATTTCGGTCGGCATTGACCTTGAATATTATTTCCGACTGAAAATCGGTCGGGAATAAGTTTAAATATTATCCCCGACCAAAAATTGGTTGGGAATAACTTTAAATATTATTCCCGACCGAATTTGGTCGGGAATAAGTGTAAATGCCGACCGAAAATCGGTCGGGAATAACATTGAATATTTTTCCCGATCGATTTTCGGTCTGGAAAAATAGTAAATTTTAATTTTTTTGATCTTTTGAAAAAACTTGATGTGTTTGTTAAGTATAACTATAGAATCTCACTAAATACATGAATTGCACTAATAGCTAGTTAGTTTAATGTACTTTTAATTATGAAATTAGTATAGATTACCGGAATAGAAGTTAAGTTAGTTTGGAGTTTTACATATATTAATCATACGTAGTATAGAGTATTAACATTTGTTACAAACGTTAGTATAGAGAGGCTAATTGTGATATATATATATATATATATATATATATATATATATATATATCAACATATGTTTAACATAATCGTCAGTAGTTACGTTATTAGCATCTACATATACCAATCTATTTATAAGTGACAATATGAATCGACGCTTCAAACGATTCATCAACGTGCAACTAATTTTTTTTTTTAAGTTTTCAGTAATATATAACTAATATTGATGTACTTGATCATTAAATCAACGATTTATCTAAAATAGAGAGCGAAATTGTGAAGTTAAGAATATGAATATTATTCCCTACCGAAAATCGGTCGTCAATACCCATAAAGCCTAAACCCTAAACCCTAATATTCTCGACCGAATTTCGGTCGAGAATAACAACGGTAACTGTTATTCCTGACCGAAGTTCGGTCGGGAATAACAACGTAACTGTTATTGCCCACCGAATTTCGGTCGCCAATAACAACGGTCAGTGTTATTGCCGACCGAAATTCGTTCGGGAATAACAGTTACCGTTGTTATTCCCGATCGATTTTCTGTCGAGAATAACAGTTACCGTTGTTATTCGCGACCGAAATGCGGTCGAGAATAGTGTCAGCCCCCTATAAATACCCCTCCATATTCCACTTGAGAAATCATTCCAATATTCATCTCTTGCTAAGGTATCCACGATTTCCTCTTATTATAACTATTTTTTCTTAGTTTTTCTCAATTAAGATCATCTTTATTAACTTTTTTTCATGTTTCTTTGTTTTAGATATTGCGGTAAATGCAACGAGGGGCGTGTGTGTGCAAACAATACTTGATCTAAGTATTTTCTACGCTACAACAAGTAAGTATTAATTACCTTGGCTCCTATGTACTCGTGTTTTAAAAATTTTATATAAATGATAAATATATTGATTGGTGAAATTAATTGTAACAATTTCTTTTTAATTTTCTTAGATTAGAAATGGATTATCGTCCCGATAGATCTTGGATGTACGATAGGATAGATAGTAACACTGGTTATTTGAATCAACATTACGTGGTTGGGGTTCGTGAATTCAAACAATATGCATCACAACAAAGAGATTACTTAGATCTAAGAAATCGTATTATGTGCCCGTGCCATAGATGCATCAATTTAAAGTTTTTTGATCGAAACGTAGTACGGGATCATCTTCATAAGTCGGGGTTTGTGTATCAATATTGGATATGGGTGTTGCATGGAGAGAAGGCAAGCAAGGCGTCCACATCATATGTACCTGAATCACCGTCCGCTAGTATTCACGTTGATAGTCCAGTTCATGTCGATACTTCGTTTAGAGAATTGGTTGTGGATGCATATGGGGGTCGATTTGTTGAGGGAGAGGTGCGCAACGAAGATCCAAGTCCCGAGGCAAAGGAGTTCTACAAATTGATGCAGATGGGAGACATAAAAATGAACAGTAAGAAGCCGAAGACGGTGCTCCAGTGGTTTGCCGAGTTCTTGACTACCAAGACGATGCACAAAGTAGCTAATGTCGCTTGCGAAAAGTACTTAAGGTTGTCTAAAGATATTATGGACCTAGAGACTGAGGAAATGCTACCGAATACGGTTCCAGGCATGAATAAGATGCTCGCGGGTTTGGGTTTAGGGTACAAAAAGATCGACGTATGTTGGAATTTTTGTTTCTTGTACTACGGCGATAATGCCAACCAGGATCTCACATTGTGTCCGATAAGTACGAGGCTGGTAGAAAGTCTAGGGTCACAAGGAAGAAATTGTGGTACTTCTCCCTAGGCCCTCGATTACAGAGGTTGTTTTATACTGATGGGTTCACACCGTTTGGGCAATCTGGGAAGAACTACTCTTGTTGGCCCGTGTTTGTTATCCCTTATAACCTCCCGCCGGATTTATGCATGCGACCGGAGTTCATTTTTTTGAGCCTTATTATACCCGGTCCAAAGAGTCCTGGAAAGAACTTGGATCTTTTGCTGAGACCGTTGATTGATGAGTTGAATGATTTGTGGAGTAATGGTTTGTGGACATATGACAGCTCACGAAAGGAAAACTTCCAAATGCGAGCGACCCTAATGTGGACTATTATCGATATTCTTGCTTATGGAATATTGTCCCAGTGGAGCACGCACGGTAAGCTGGCGTGTCCTTATTGCATGGGTGAGACAGATTCTTTTACACTTAAGCATGGTGGAAAAGCCTCGTGGTTCGATTGTCATCGTCGGTTTCTACCAGAGGGTCATAAATGGAGGTACAACAAGAAGGATTTCTACAAGGGTAGAGAGGTACTTGAAGCGCCCATTCGAAGGAAGACAAGAGCGAAGATGAGGGCCATTGTGGATAGGCTACGATCGGTTAGATTTGGGGCAAACTCCACAAAGCTTCCAGGATTTAACACAACTCATAACTGGTGTCGTCGAAGCATCTTTTGGGAACTACCTTATTGGTCCACGAACTTGATTCGCCACAATCTAGATGTCATGCATTGTGAGAAGAAATTTTTTGAGAACATCATCAACATGGTGTTGGACGATGCTAAGTCGAAGGACAACATTAAGTCGAGGCACGATCTTAAGTTGTTGACCAACCGTAAAGAATTGTTCTTGAAACCCAGTGGCAGAGGAAGTGAGTATATAAAGCCAAAGGCAAAATATTGTCTTACGAGGGATCAAAAGAACATGGTGCTTGATTGGCTGACCGAACTGAAGTTTCCTTGTGGATTTGCCTCGGACTTGGGACGATGTGTGCAAAAACAACAAGGAAAATTGTATGGTATGAAGAGTCATGATTGTCACGTCTTCATACATAGATTGATCCCGATTGCATTTCGCGACTTCTTGGAACCGGAGATTTGGGGGACCTTAGTGGAGATTAGCCTTTTTTTCAAGGCGATTTGCGCCTCAGAGGTGTCGGCCGAGGATATGGAGCGATTGGAGGAATCGTTTATTGTTACCATGTGCAAGATGGAAATGATATTTCCTCCTTCATTTTTTGACTATATGGAGCATTTAGCCATACACCTTCCGTACGAGGCTAGAGTTGGTGGTCCAGTTCATTATAGATGGATGTATCCATTCGAGAGGTACGGTTTTATATTTTTCATAACAATTATCTTTTACAAATATCGATTCTTTGCCTAATTTTTTGTTTCTATGAATTAGGCAGATGTTCGACATGAAGGGTTCAGTACTAAACAAGGCGAGGGTGGAGGGATCCATAGCCAATCAATACCTACTTGCTGAGCTGTCCAATATGCGTTCTCAATATTTGGATGTATCTTTTCAGACTAAATATAAAATACTCAACAGGAATGAGACACTAGATAGCACGTAGTGGGATGATGAGCTTAGTATATTTCACAAGAAAGGGGCGCCAATAGGGCCACTAAACAAAAGGCAATACTTGACTTCCGATGAGATGGAGCAAATAGAGCTTTACACGCTTCTAAACTGTCAAGAGCTTGACGAATAGGTCGAGTAAGTGGTCGTTAATTATTTTTAATAACGAAATGATTAAGCGCTTTAAAGACAACTAACTTATGAAAATTTTCCTATGCAGATTGTTTGAAGAAGAGGAGTGTGGTGGACTTAGTCCAGTGGAGATACAATCCAAGAGGAACCAAGAGTACGTAGCATGGTTCAAGCAGACATATTCAAGTGGGAAATACGAGACCGACGTACGAATAGATCCTCTAATGACAAGTCCGGCTAATTCAGTGGAAACCTATGAGGGATACATTGTGAATGAGTTCAGATTTCACACCGATATGATTTTGGGTCCGAAGAAGAGTGATTATAGTGGTGTTTATGTGAAGGGAGACATGGGAGGATCCGATGCTACCAACTTCTATGGAACGTTGAAAGACATTATACAGGTGGAATATTGTGGTAGAATTAGACCCCTGTACATAGTCTTGTTCAAACGTGTTTGGTATGATATAAACGCAGTTATGCAGGAGCATTCAACGTACAAGTTGGTTGACATCGACTCGAGGAGTACCCTCAGCACCAATGAGCCGTTTGTATTTGCTAACCAAGCAAAACAGGCGTACTATGTGCCCTATCCAAAGAAGACGACGGGGCGACCAGGACAGAGAGGATGGTTGGCCTTATCCACTATTCCTGCCAGACACATAATCGATATGTCATCAGTTGCGGGATCAAACGATGTCGACGCGGGGATGCCGAACCAAGTGCTACAAGAGAATGCATCTGAAGGGTTTAACTTATGCGTGGACCTTTCCTCATTCGATATGAATATCCAATTGGCCAACAAGGGATTTGATGTGGTTGATGAGGAGGCAGCAGCGGAGGGCAACGAGGAAGAGGAGGACAACGAGGAAGAGGATGGCAACAAGGACGATGAGGGCAATGAGGAAGAGGAAGAGAAAGAGATAATGAGTAACTCAGATTCTGAGGATAGTATGTATGACTAGCGTGCGATTATGGTTTAGTGGTCGATTCCTATTTTATAAAAAAATTTGATTCACATTGTTTAATTTCATATTATAGTGTTAATTTCATAATTTAGTTTGTATTCGTGCTTGTAGTAATAACAACATTACATAATTACCAATAAGCAAACAACTAACACAGTTTTCAATACTTAGATAAAACGAACAAATAATACTACTACTCCACATCAAACGAACAAATAATACACTACTACTCCGCATAATTATAGAATAAATACGAAATTAGTTTAACATTACATAATTTGTCCAAGCATCAAACGAATTACATAAATACAAACAACTAACACAGTTTTCAATACTTAAATAAAACGAAAAATAAAACTACTACTACTCATAGTCCTCATCATGAAAGCCAAATGTATCAGGAGTTGTGGAGGGTCCAGCACCATCATCACCATCACCGCCAAGATCGGCTGCATCACCATCGAGAGTGTCATCCTTGGGGTCATCCTCGTACTCAGGATCATACATCGTAACATCCGGAGCACCATGCGCAAAAGTATCAGGAGGGGGCGAGGAACACTAGCCGGCTCGACGAGCATCACGCATGAATCCAGTAGGCATGGGTCGAGAAGGAGGAGTACCTGTAGTCTGGGTGATGTGCTGGGACAAGTACTCTATGTGAGTAACAAGCTCGTCAACCCTCTCATCAGTAGCAGTCCTAAGACGACGGTTCTCGCGCTCCAACGCCCTCGCATAGTCATGTGTCGTGTCTGGCTTCTTCTTCGTCGAGAAACCATACCGATCGTGACGTGCATCCGTAGGGAGACACGCAGCCTTCCCCTTCTTCACTCCTCCTATCGCCAGACTCCACAGCTTCTGATCTAGTGGTGGCCACGCAGAACAATCTGCCTCGTACCTCTCGATCATACGGCCTATGTAGTTCTCATGTTCATTTTGTCAGAATTGTTAGTACATAATTAAGGAAGACATATGTTAATATAGTAATCAAAGAATGTTTTACAAGTTCAATACTTACGTAGATAGCCCTATACGTGGGGAGAACCTAAACGCGGCGACGTAGAGCTCCCTCTGGCAGACCATTGGGCACATGTGTGTGCTGATAATGATATGCCTCATCGTGCCAAGGCTCAGGGGCCCCTGGAGGTCTCGAAGCAGCCTGCATATTGATATACATTTGTTATTTTAGCTATTTAAATTTAAGACAATAATATTATTCCTATAGAAACTCAATTTAATAAGACAGACCATCCTACGTCGAATCTCGGTGTAGCTCTGGGACCCACTAGCATGAGTAGCTCGTGCAGGACAATCAGGGTCTGGTGCATGTCCTCCTCGTCTGTTCTTCTGTCCTAACTCTGATTTCTTCGCATGGTCAGCCGACTCAAAATGCGTCACGAACATTCTCTCTAACTTGTCACTCATCCAACTGTTCTTCGGACGCGTCGCCCACTTCAGATCATCCTTCATGTCGTAATAGTTCTTCTTCACATTGTACATGATTTCCTTGTAACACTTCTTAGCCTTCATCTCGTAGGCGGAATGTGCCCGAACCATGTCAGCCGGATCAATGTATTATATGTTCTGCAATTAAATAAGGTTTTTAATCAAGGTTTCGTTAAATAAAAATCTTCCTATGTATATATATTTAGTAAACTTTCAAAATCTCACCTTAAACTTAGCCCACATCTGTCCCTGGACTACTGGATCGACCTCGGTGTATGAAGGAATACACGTCTTCATAAACGACCTAATGATCGAGGTAATCGTCGCCGCTATCTTGTTCCCATCAACAAATACGTCGTGCTCATCCAGCTCGACCCTACGACGCGCTCTACGGTCAGCCGGAACCTGTGGGCCTCTCGATATGCCTTGGCCAGGTCTCTTCTGCGTCGCTGAAGATGGTCATGCACCGGCATCGTCTGTAGGGGAAGAAGTACTAGGACCCGCCGGTGTAGACTCCGTAGAGCGTGGCCTACGTGTCGTACGCCTCGATGATGACTATGGCCTAGATGATGACGATGGCGTCGATACTACGTGATCATCATCTAGTCGAAATGGTACTACTAGATCTGGTGGAGTACCGCCGCTTGGTCCGATAGTACGCCTATGTGGATGTGAAGAAGCAGGGGACTCGCCAAGATCGGTATCAGGTGCATTGACAGGATCGGGTGGTGCACCGCCATAATAAATGATCCGTAGACGAGGACCTATCCTCGGTGGACCAGTAGGTGGAGCACTCGATGGAGTGCTCGATGGACCACTACGCCCTCTCTTCGAGGGCTGGCCACGATCGCTATCATGGGACGACATGTAGTCGGTGAAAGTGCTACGGACTAAGTAAAAGCATCTAAGTTAGAATTTTTCTAATTATAGAGATGACCTAAATTTAATCAATACTAAGTTATATAGTTTTTTCCTAAAGTCATGAACTATGTTATAGAAACTATCATTTCTAAGATATCTAAACTCATTTCATAAAATTAACGTCCTAATAAATAAATTAACACATATAAAAATCATATATAGTTTTCCTAAAGTCATAAATAATTACTAAAACTATAACATTTCCTAAAGCCTAACAATTCCTAAAGGCATAAATAATTACTAAAATCATAAAACTATAACATTTCCTAAAGCCTAACAATTCATAAATGCATAAAAGTCTAACATTTCCCAAAGCCTAACAATTTCTAAAGGCATTTCCTAATTAAATCCTAACAATTTTTACAATATCTAATAATTAAACATAAAAAATTAATATTAAAACATTAAATATAACATAAAACATTAAATATAACATAAAAAATAAGAAAAGGCGAAAAAACTTACCGGATCGGAAGTGGCGACGAATTTTCGATCGCGAATAGGGGCTGGGCGGTCGGCAATAACTTGTGGGGAGAGAAAATTTGAGAGTGAAAATGAAGAGGAGAAGGGAGGTATTTATAGAAATACCTCCCTCTTTCCCGACCGAATTTCGGTCGGGAATGACCTCATTCCTGACCAAAATTCGGTCGGAAAGTCTCGGCCCAGCTGGGCCGAGATTAGGGCTACACTCTGGGCGGGAAAATTTCCTGCCCAGAGTTTCCCGACCGCAATTCGGTTGGGACTATTATTCCCGACCGCATTGCGGTCGGGAAAATTTCCCGACCGAATATCGGTTGGGAAAAGTTGTCCCAACCGAATATCGGTCGAGAAAAGTTGTCCCGACAGAATATCGGTCGGAAATGCTCCCGACATAAATTCGGTCGGGAGTTTCCGGTCGGGAAAACCGCTGATCACATCTTTAATGAATCTGAATTTAGGGCTTCACCTTCAGGTGGTGGGTGTTGTTATTATTAGGTGCAACCGCTGTAAGATGAGGTGGTGTATCTAGTCGGTTATTGTTATACCAATACATGGTGGGGATAAAAGTGTTGGGTGGTTATTTCTTATAATTTAGAGAACTTTTTTTAATCCCAACCATCAGTTGTACCACGTCATTCATGCATCGGTTGTACATAATAATTTTTCTTTATTAGATGTAGGGGTGGAGTGAGGAAGAAGCTAATATTTTTAGAGATAAATAAATTATGTCTTATAAAACTAATAGGACGAAATATTAAAAATGCTCGCTAACTTTTTTTAAAAAGTTAAAATGCCCGTTTTTTTTTGGCATTGCCAAAATGCCCCATATGTTTAAAAAAACTTTCAAAAATGCTCGTGACCCTTATTCGGGCTAAAACTGCTTACGTGGCGGTACTGTGGCTGCCACATCAATAAACTGCCCCGCCACATCATATTTTCAGTTTAAAAATATTTTTTAAACAAACCCTTCTAATTTTAAATATTGTATTTGCACCACAAAATAAATTGCACTTTGCACCCCAAAATATATATAAATAATAAACATATATATAAACATATATATAACTATTTTGTAAAAATAATAAATATATATATAAATAATAATAAGAACAATAAACATATATATATATATAATTAAAAAAGGGTCATATATATATAAAAACATATATGTAACTATTTTTTAATAATAATAAATATACATATATATATTAATAATAATAGTAAAAAACAAATATATATATTAATAATAATAAAGATATAAACATATATATATATATAACTATTTTATAAAAATAATAAATATATATAATAATAAACATATATATAAATAATAATAATAAAGATATATATATAACTATTTGTAAAAATAATAAACATATAAATAATAATAATAAACATATATATATATATATATATAGTTCATCCCGTTCCCGTACCCCACCCCCCCCCCCCCCCCCTCCCACCGCCGCCTACCACCACCGAGCGGTACATTGAAATCGCTGAAAGTTGGCGGATCTCGCCGAAAATCGATGGGAAATCGACAGAAATCGATGGAGATCGACGTAAATCGATGGGAAATCGACGAAAATCGATGGGAAATCGCCCGGAAATTGAAGCTCACTCCCGTCGGAGATTTGTGTGATGAAGATGATGACTATGGGGGGTAGCGGAGGCGTGAGGTGGGCAGGTAGGGTGATGGCAGCGGGGGTGGGGGGTTCGTGAGGGGGGGGGGGGGGAGTACGGGTGTGTGATGAAGATGATGACGACGGGGTGGCGGCGGCGGCGCGAGGTGGGCAGGTGGTGGAGATGGCAGCGGGGGTAGGGGGTACGGGTCTGTGATGAAGATGATTTTTTTTATTGTCTTTTTTTATTGTTTTATTTTTTTATATATTAGTAAAATATTTATTATTTTATAAATAGTTATATATATGTTTATTATTATAATTAATATATATATGTTTATTATTATAATTTTTATATATATATATATGTTTATTATTATTATTATTATTATTTATATATATTGGGGTGCAAAGTGCAATTTATTTTGGGGTGTAAATACAATATTCAAAATTAGAAGGGTTTTTTTAAAAATAATTTTAAAACTCAAAATATGACGTGGCGGGGCAGTTTATTGACGTCGCAGCCACTGTACCGCCACGCAGACAGTTTTGG
This sequence comes from Linaria vulgaris, assembly GCA_948329865.1. Lineage (NCBI taxonomy): Eukaryota > Viridiplantae > Streptophyta > Magnoliopsida > Lamiales > Plantaginaceae > Linaria > Linaria vulgaris. Next base: position 95,062,568 of record OX415254.1, read on the forward strand.
CCCGAATAAGGGTCACGGGCATTTTTGAAAGTTTTTTTTTTAAACATATGAGGCATTTTGGCAAGGCCCGAAAAAAAACGGCCATTTTAACTTTTTAGAAAAAGTTAGCGGACATTTTTAATATTTCGTCCAAACTAATATTATGTGCACTTTTTTGAATTATTTTATTAATATTGTTTAATTTCATAGACATATCGATATGAGTAATTAGGAATAAATTGGTTTCATGAAGTTAGAAAATGAAGAAAAAATGTAATTAATAATTGGTCCAAATTAAATATTATGAGTGGGTCAAAGAATTGCCGAGAGCAACGCCACGTGGATGCTTTTGAAATCCTCAAATAACGAGTGAAATTGGCTCTACATGGAGAATTCCTTCCATGAGGGACTAAAGTTGACTCGGATAGCCAATTTGAGGAACTAATTTTATGAGCCTCCAAATAAGAGACTTAAATCAAAATTATGTCAACTCACAGAACCTCGCACATTATGAGGCAAGGACAATCTTGGAAATCCCTTAGAAAGTTTTGAAGCAACTCTATCACACTTTATAAAAAATAAGGACCATCGTTGGCATACTCCATTACTGGAAGTATCTAGAGTTGGTATCGTTCTATAAAAGTTTTATTATAGTTTAGGGACCTTCATAGAAGTTCATAGAACTTCGTCGTTACCAATAGGTTCAAAGTGATCACCACTGTTTAGCAATGAGGTTGAGTAGTAGTATATAATAGGGACTTTTGTTTTCAGTTATAATCATCAAGCAACTGTTTGACAATGCAAATACATACTTCCAAAAAATTTATTTAGCTTTTCTTATCGTCATTATTAAAGTTTGGAATTTACTCTTTTTTGGTTGGCAAACATGGTTCTTGACCAAGCGTCTAACGAGCCAACTTTTTTTTTGATAAATTAGAATATTATAAAAGAAGAAATCAAGCATAGTCTATGATGGGATAACCACCATCACAAAAAACAGTAATAGGGAATAAAGGAACAGTAATAGGGAGTAAAGGGCTGGTACCAGACCAATTACAAAATGAGTTACAAAATGAGGCCGAGGAAGTTAAGTTATGGGATGGCCCACCGAATTACAAGAACGACTGAACGAGGAATAAAATAAAATGTCCATTTTGGCCAACAAGCTCAATATTTCTGGATATCTTCAATGCAGCTTTTAGCAGACCAATTCAGGATTAAAGAAGGATCATTAATCATTTGAATGGTTCTCAAACAATCAGATTTATTAGAAGACTTAGTTAGACTTGTTTTTCTTTAGTTTTCATTAGTTAGTAGCGTTATTTCCTCTTTAACGCATTTTATGTATTTTATCTTTCAATCCTTTATTTTCTAGTATTCACATTCTCTGCCCGGTATATAAGGCCGACTTGTACCAATATTTTAATTAATTCATTCATTCTTCCTTTATGCAAAACCTAAATTCTCTATGCGTCTCTTCTCTTCTTCTTCTCCAATTACACATGAGCCTGAACCACTGTGCTTTCATGGTATTATTCACTCGTGTTAATCGATCCTCGCTTCCGCAACTCACCACTCTCTAAATCTCTCGTCCGATTCTCTTTTCGGTGCGTTTCTTCTGCGCAAATCTCTGTTTTTTAATTCACGGTCTGTTATCTCTCTCTTTCACAGTGACATCACTTGGCGATCTCTGTTGGATCCGTGTGAACGATCTTGTTCTCACTTGACTCTTGAACTCTGTTGTCAAGGAAATCCATGATAGTCTCATCTACTACACCACCACTCTTGAGGTTTGGCTTGAATTGTAGATGAGGTATGCTCGCGCTGATGGCTCTAGGGCCTTTTAGTTGCAAAAGTCTTTATACACGATATCTGAGGGTATCTTCGGTACCAGGCCTAAGCAACTAGGGATAGATTGATGCTTAAGGACAAGTTTCGGAATAGGTACCAAGGAAAATGGATACCTGAGTTTGATTCGTGGAAGATACCCACTATCGAAGAATACAACTCTGTATTCAACGTTTATACTTGTTAGGTTGGCTCTTCTGCAGCTACCTGCCATTACCTAACCAACCAATGCCATATCAAAGCAAATTAATGCTCTCTCACCAACTTCCTTGACCTTCCGGCACTGGGCAGGCGTCAACCCCCATACATGGTCTTACGACTTTGCAGAGACCTGTGTTTTTGGTAAACAGCCGCCCGGGCCTGGTCAATGCGACCCCCTTTGTGAGAAGGTACCCCTTCTCTGATCTATTATTGTTTTCTTTAACTATTTTCGCGGTATATGGGATGAATATGTCAACCAACGCCCTATTACTCTATGTTCTTTATACTATTATATAAAGAAAGACAAACTATGACACCAAACTTTTAGTTCCCGGTTTTAGCCTTATAATTTTTGTGTTGGCACAAGATTTTATTATTAAGTTCCTAATTTAGCCTTAGGATTTAAGCAGTTGCTTTAACTACAATAATTATGGTGATTGGTGATTTAATTTTCCAAAATTTGGATTTTCTATATAAATTCTCTATTCTATTTAATTTTTATTCATTTAAGTTATTTATTTTCACCATACAAATTAAAAGATGTTAAATCATACGGGAACCGCGTGCCAGAGTTTCTAGTGCAAGAATAAATCAAGATCATGATATCTCGAAAAAATTCAAAATAAATTTATTCTTTAACCAATTCACGAAGATAAATCTTGGGTGGTTCATGGGTACCTCTTGTCAGATCATACACGAATCTATGTTATTGAGTGATTTACGTGGAATTTTACAGAAAATGAGTACCACCAATTATGCACCTTAGCTTTAACATTATGCACTCCCCGATTGACTTTGCCAAATTATATAATTTTCTGCATTATATATATATATATATATATATATATATATATATATATATATATTTGCGATTGCCAACAATTTTTAAAAGGAGTTTTTCATTTATTGTTCAGCCCTTGTACTTTTGCACCCTAATTAAGCACGTTTTTCATCGATCAACTCGTAACATAGGAGCAACAGCATGTCATGATCTTGACATATATGTCGAAAGGTTGGAAAAACATAAAGTTGGCATGAGCAAAATGGGAAAAAAACATACAAACAAACACTTGCAATACGGTGTCGTTTCATGTGCTTCAGAGGCGTGGCAACCTGGCAAACTTGTGCGACAACATATCTACTTGTTTAGTGTTATTTACTTAGAATTAGCTATTTTGTCTGTAACTACTATATAAGGAAACAATGTACTGCATTTGAGAATTTGGCAATGAATTATAACCTTTCCCTCCACTTATCTCTCTTTACATATTCCTTATCTTTCTCTCTTCAATTTATAGTTAATTTCTTCATTATTCATAAAAATGCATAAAAAGATTTATTCCATGAAAAAATCAGCTTGCAATCTCATCGGTAATGGCTGGGACATTACACAGCAGTGTCCCAATGTAACCCTTCTAATATAATTGTCCTATATATCTATTGATTTCAACCTTTCTTAGTTGCCAATTATTGGTAGATATACATTTATTGTTCCACAGACGAATTATCAAAAATGCCCGATAAGTTTAGCCATTATTTTTAAATGCCCGATTTTCCCAGACCTGCTGAAAATGCCCGTTAAGTTCTAACTTTTCTAACAAAAATGCCTGATTTGAAAAAATCGGACATTTTATCCGACGTGGCATCCGAATGAAAGAAGCGCGCTGCTGAATCAAAGAATCGCGCCCGACACCTAAGATTTTTTGTTCCGAAAAAACGTTTCTAAAAATTTCTAAAAAATGTAAAAACAAATAAAAAAAATACATTAAAAAAATGTGATCATCTTCTCAACCCCCCCCCCCCCCCCCCCACCCTGCAGCCACCGGCGCACTGTTCACTGTTCACGGTGAACAGTGATCGTAACCACTAAACAGTGCGCCACGAACAGTTCGCTGCCACCACTGTTCACCGGCGCACTAAACAGTTCGCTGCCACCACTAAACAGTGCGCCGGCGAACAGTGCACCGCCATGCGTCGATGCCCGATTTCCGATTCGAGTTCCGATTTTCGATTCGAGTACCACCACCCCGCCGGAGTTTTCGAAATGTAAATCCGACGGCGTCAGTCGACGCCGCCACCGCTGCAACGACCGGTGGTGGTCGCGATCTGACGGGGGGAGGGGGCGCCGTTGCAGTGGTGACGAGGGGGGACGCCGTTGCAGTGGTGCAGTGTGTTGGTTGGGGGGGTGTCGCGATCTGAAGATGGTGCAGCGTGTTGGGGTGGGGGGGCGGTTGCCGGGATCTGAAGATGGTGATGATGGTTTTTGAATTTCTTTTTATTTTGTTTTTGGTTGAATTGTTTATTATTATATATATGTTTATATCTTTATTATTATTAACATATATATACATTAGTTACATATATATAAGGAGAAACGTTTTTCAGATTAGTGAACAGTGAACGCGACTTTTTGATTAGGCAACGCGACTTTTTGATTAGGCAGCCACGTAGGCTTTTTTGTCCGAAAATTTCATTTCGGGCATTTTTGGTTGAACTTTTAAAACTTAACGGGCATTTTCATCAGGTCTGGGAAAATCGAGCATTTAAAGATAATGGCCAAACTTATCGGGCATTTTTGATAATTCGTCCTTGTTCCACCCTGTTGTAAGAAAGTTCTATTTTCTTGTTCGGTAGACCATTCATTCAACATTAGAGCGAAATTTCTCTATTTCCTTCCATATTCTTCCAATAATGTAATGACATGTGGCTTGTAGAGGCCCACAAAATCAACTCATCAAATTAATTCATTTAATCTTACAACATAAACTCATCCCAAAAAAAAACTGCAATATGAAATTACTTATTTCTTTACTTTTGTCGTGATGAAGTAACTTATATTATTAGTTTTATTTCAAAATTTATAAATTTTTTAATATATTGAGTGAAAATATATAATGTCCATATTATAAAAACTAATTCATTTTAATACATGAACACAAGGGAAAATAACCCTCATATTTATAACCAGGATTTGTCTAGTCCAATAACTACCATGTATTTTTGAGTAAAAATTATATATGCATAAGAGTTTGAATATAGCAATGAGATAATATGTGTTCTAAAATATAAAATGTGTGACTATATATGTATCTGTATTAATAATTTCTTAATGCATGATCACATGTATGGATTATTGTATATTGTCTTAATACATTACTTTTTTTTTGTCGTGATAAAGTAACCTAGCTATCTTATTATTTTTATTTTGAAATTTTACAAAAATATTTTTTAATATATTGAGTAAAAAATAATAATATCCATATTATAAAATATATTTTATTTAATACGTGAACACGGGAAAATAACTCCGTATATTTATAACATGCATTTGTGTAATCAAATAACTATGTATTAAAAGATTCTTGAGTAAAAATTTAATATGCATAAAAGTTTGAATAGCAATGAGATAACATATGTTTTAAAATATCAAACACGTGAGTATATGTTGTAATAAATTATGAATGCATTACATGTATGGATTATTATATACTGTCATATATACATTGAATTATTTTTTAGTTAAAAGATTTATTTGATGATTTGATCGATTGAAAGTAATCTATCCACAAGGATTTGTAATTGTGATAATATTAACAATTGATTTCATAAAAAAAAAATTGAAAAAAGTTAAATGAATCTTGGAGATTAAATGAATTAAATTTAATGGGTTGATTTTGTGGGCCTCTCCAAAGAACAGGTCTATTATTTTACATTATTGACCGACTTTATATATATGTGGATGACACTTCCAGAGAGACAGAGAGAGCATGAGTCAATATTGACCACTGCATTCTCTGTGAACGGGCAAAAGCTTAATAGTAAGTTTTGATCAACTAGTACAAATTCCATCTATTATTTAATTTCTAAAACAAGTTTATACATGTGCTCAATATATTAAAAAATAGGTTCCAACCTGTTGAAATTCGTTCGTACTTAGCAACGTAACATCCATGACCAAAAGTAAGCAATTAATTACTTGTATGAAATAATTTACAAAGATGTTCATTTCTAAAATAAGTTTATACGTAGTACTCGATCGAAATATAAAATAAAAGACTCAAACAACTGAGTTAAGATCGAAGTCTGGAATTCATTGATAATTAATCAAGGTAACGAGCAAAAATAATGTCAACACTATATCTACTTGTATATGAGGTAACTATATATTAGTAATACATCCATTGACTCGCTCATAATTAAACTATATAGACCAAAATACTAATCTAGAAGCAAACGTTTAGTAGCATCAGTTGTTGTTATATGTAGCTTCAACCTGAAAACAAAAAACACAAGTTAACCATATTGTATACATTCTGTAAAATAAATCTTTATCAACTCTCAGACTTAAGTGTATACCCGTACCTATTATTACCACGCTTCCTTTTTCTTGTTGCCGTGTCTTCTGCAGTAATGCAGACACTATCACTGTCGCAGACGCCGCCACCAATGCTATTAAGTCGAACAAGACTTGCCGAAAATACTTGCGAAGAAAAAATTAAAGGTCCACGGTCAATCAAAACTTCTCTCGCAGTTTCTTTCTCAATATCAAACCACAAAAACCCCTTATCATGATGGAAAAGAACCAACCCTTTGCTTTTCAGATAAGCTAAGGGCCTAGCACGTCGACACCATTGTTGCTTTGCAAACGAAAACAACTCAGTCCACGAGTCGCCTACCCCATACTCATTCATGATCCATCCCTTAAAGTAATCGGTCTGTGAGTAGTAGCAACTCACAACTAAGCATCCACCCAATAAATCCAAATTCACGTGATCCGCTATTTGGGGAGGAGGTGACATCACTCGGTAATTTTCACTCTCGAGATCAAGCACAATGATTCGTGTTCTTCCTAGTTTACTTCTATCCAACCAGTGCAGTGCCCCGTTCAAAAATAACCCACGACCCACGCCCTTACTGCTCCAGCTATCCGCCCTAGGAAAATCCATAATTCTCCTAAGAGAATTTGATTTCAGACTAACAACATAAGTCGCCCTCGTTCTACTGGCTGAATGCGGTATTATGCTTACGATCTTGTAGTCGTCTGCAGCAGAATCATACCCTAGCCCACAACTCTCCTTATAGACTAAGCCTATACTATGAGCAAAAGGGGTCGGCAACTTGCGGGACTCGTGGGTGACAGGATTCCACAACATCCATATCTTTCCAGGAACGAGAATTAGGCCGTTGCATGTTGACACTGGCAGAAAAGATGCAACAGAAGTGGCACTGTGGCTCACGTGCTTAATAGGAGTTGCCGAGATTGGTTTGCTTTGGGGATGATCAGGATCGTTAAGCGAATCCAAAGACATGGAGTAAAGTTGTTTTCTGCGTTGCTTTCTGATTAAGAGCTGATCCCCATCACTACTTTGCTTGTCGAGATGCGATTTGATAAACTCTGGGTCCTCGATGGCTTGGCGCCACGCCTTGCACACGCACCTGAACCGTAACAAAGGCTCCGCGGGCACCCGGCTGAGTATTTCCCGGACGCAATCGATTGGAATTTCGGACTCCTTTGTCATGGCGATCGTTTAACTATGAGAGATTGCAGTATAGAAAAAGGGTTGCTACTTGCTAGTATATATGCTGTGCATTCAGAGGGTTTACAAATTATAAGAAATTAAAGTGTATAAAATATTAGAAGAGTTGTAACCGAAAAAGAAGTTCAAGGTTACTAAGATACGTTTAAAAACTATATATAAGGGATTTGTTTCCTTAACTATATGAAGACTTTCTTTAGAATATGATTGTGCACGACTACGAATATCTTTCAGCTGCAGGATTCACATAAAATTAAACAATCTATACCTTATCAAGAAACAAATTTATGGAAGATAAATCTTGGATGGTTGTGCTATCTTGAATATCTTTGTAATAATTGATTGGATCAATTGATATTATAGGAAGTACAAACCACTTAATAAAGCACTTGTAAGCTCATTTAGACATTAAAAAAAACTGCTCTCTCTCCTAGAGCTCCCTTCTTTTAGGGCTGGTGTGTCTCCTCCGCCGTTTCTTCCCGTTTCGCTTCTTCCAACGCCATCTTGTGACCGTTGGGCTCCTCTCTTCCCTCCCTCCGCCCTCTCTCCGCCCTCTCTCCTCGTCTTCCACCATGGAACCACCACCAAAATCCCCCAAATCTACTCCTCTCACTGACCTTCTCAACAAAACCACGATCGATTGCCCCACTGACCCATCAAATAAACCAATACCATGTTCTGATTTCTCTCTTCTCATCAATATATTCACTGAAAAACAGCAACCAACCAACATATTCAAAAACACCATCGCTAAAGCCTGGAACCCTAGAAATAAAATCTTTTTCAATCACATCAACAAAAACCTATACTCTTGCGTGTTCGAACTTGAATCGGATATGAAAAGGGTGCTTAGCTCTTCCTGGACCTTCAAAGAGCATCAACTCATAATAAACCAGTGGCCGCCAGAAAAAGCCCTATTTGAAATCGACATGACTAAAGCTCTCTTTTGGTGCCAGATCTCCCATCTCCCTGTGAAATTCATCACAAAGGAGAACGGGAAAATCATTGGTAACATCTTGGGGAACTTCATTGAAATGGAAGAAGGAGGGATTGCCTCAAAATGGAGAAGAAGCTTCCGAATCAAAACCCTAATCAACATCACCGATCCCCTCAGTGATAAAGTGTCTTTTGAATCTAACGAGGGAAAGTGCTTTACTGTCGAGGTCAGATTTGAAAGATTAGGGGAATTTTGCTTCTCATGCGGCCGGCTAGGGCACAAAAACATTCACTGCCGCGAGTTGCCGGAAGCTATGGAAGATCCGGCGCTGCGACGATCGGGGCTATGGGTTAAAGCTGAGAACGAGTTGACTCCAAACCCAAACTTCACCATAGGATCCACCAGCCCCGACCCGAACCCCTTTAGGCCAAAACCCCAACCCAAAACCCAACCCATACCCATGAATGTAGATCCAGATCCACAACCCACCACCAACCATCTTGATAACCACACTCAGACTGAAGCAGCCACGGCTACCCCATCTCCACCCACTAATCTCAATAGGACATCACCCCCAAAACCCATACTGACACACCTAGCTGACATCACCATCACCTCTCCAGTTAACCCATCCCCACCTTTTCCTATAAACACATCACCATCCACACAAAATTCCTCAAATCTTCCCTCTTCCACTACTACCCTCAAGAGACAAAGAAATAACACCCAAACCCAGAACGCTGACGAGAACCCGAACCCCCTCAAAAAACTTAGAGCACCTCTCACTGGGCGCAAACCAATAGCCTGCCAATACAACCCACCTACTCCATCTATTTTTCTGGATGACTTGGAAGTCGAATCGTCACACAAATCTGGAGACCCCTCAATTGAAGAGGGGTCGAATGTCTGAGCTCTTAATGAGAATCATTGCTTGGAACTGCCAAGGTCTCGGCAAACCTTCGGCAGTCCAAGCCCTCCGGTTGTTGCTGCGCAACAATCGGCCTGATATCCTTTTTATTTGTGAAATCAAAACTTCTAATTTGCTACCTCTGTCTAATGCTCTGTCTGCTTACTCTCTGTCTGATAATTTTATTGTCCCTCCCCGTGGTACTGCAGGGGGCATTTGCCTTGCTTGGAAACAAAACATCCCCATCACTATTTCTCACTACAACCTCTTCATGATTAATGCCACCATCAATAACCCCCCCTCTTGTCCCTGGAACCTCACTGGTGTCTACTGCCCTCCCTACTATAATGCCAAAACCAGTTTCTGGAACCATCTTAAAAACATCTCCCAAACCATCTCTAGTCCTTGGGCCATTATAGGGGATTTTAATGACATTGTTAGCCAAGAAGAAAAACTTGGGGGGAACTCTTTCGCCAGCTCTTCTGGCCACTCTCTCAAAGATGATCTTAATAACCTATCTTTATTTGACATTGGCTTCTCAGGGCCAGATTTCACCTGGAACAATGGCAGGCCTGATCCTCACAATATCCAGGAGAGACTTGATAGGTGTATTGCCAATGCCCAGTGGTGTCTCCAATTCCAAGCTGCTCACCTTCATCACCTCACAGCAGTGGCTTCAGACCACAGACCAATCATGCTGGACACTATCTCTCAAACTGCAAAGGGCCAAAAACCCTTCAGGTTTGAAAATATGTGGCTTAATGATCCTATGTGTGCTGACATTATTTTTAATGATTGGAACCGTTTTACCCCCGGGCCCCCTATTGTTAAATTACATGCTAAATGCAAATCTGTGAAGTATGCCCTTAAAAATTGGGACCGCATGCATTTTGGTAATATTCACAATACCATTCAAGCTATATCTAATGACATTACTTGTGTGCAAAATAGCCCTCAGACTGCTGTTAATGTGACTAGAAACAAGAGCCTCCAAAATGATTTAAATATTTGGCTTTCTAGGCTTAACACCTTCTGGTGTCAAAGATCTAGAGATAAGTGGCTTAAGGAGGGAGATGCAAACACTAAATATTTTCATGTCAAAGCCTCCCTCCACAAACGCCACAACAATATCAATTTTATCACTGATTTGAATGGGAATGATGTCTATGATTGGGATAAAATTGGCAATCTTTTTTGTGATTATTATTCTAAACTCTTCAATAGTGATCATCTGAATAATAACCCCCCCTTCCCACCACATTTGGAAGATCTTTTTCCCAAAATTGTCACTGATGATGAGAATGCAAAAATTTGTGCAATCCCTAGCCCAAAAGAAATTAAGTTGGCCCTTTTTTCCCTTGGCACTGATAAAAGCCCAGGCCCAGATGGCCTTCCCGCCAACTTTTACAAAACTTTCTGGAGCATCACTAAACTTACCATTATTGCTGCTGTTCAATGTTTTTTTAAAACAGGGACCATGCACAAAGCTTTAAACCACACCCTGATAGCCCTTATTCCTAAAAAGGAAAATGCCCATTTTGTGGAAGACTTTAGGCCCATTAGTCTTTGCAATATATCTTACAAAGTTTTCTCTAAAATTATTGCAAATAGACTCAAACTTTTTTTGGACCGTATTGTTTCTAAGCCTCAATCTGCTTTTGTTAAAGGGAGAAACATAAATGACAATACCATTCTTACCCATGAAATCATGCATTTTATCCACAACCGTAAGGGTAAGAATGGCCTCATGGCTTTAAAAATTGATCTTTCTAAAGCTTTCGATAGAGTGGAGTGGGATCTCCTTTGTTGTATCCTTTCTAATTTAGGTTTTGGCAATACCTTTATTAATTGGATTCATCAATGTATATCTTCCTCCTCTTTCTCCCTCCTTGTCAACGGTTCCATTTTTGGTTTTTTCAAGCCTACTAGGGGCATAAGACAAGGCGATCCTCTTTCTCCAACCCTTTTTGTGATCTATACCGAGTTATTTTCTAGACTCCTATCCCGTAAGGAAACAACCAATAATTTTAAAGGCATCAAAATTGCCCGTACTGCCCCTTCTGTCTCGCACCTTCTCTTTGCGGATGATCTTGTCATATTTGGTCATGCCACAAATTTAAATGCGAAAAGTATATGTGATGTCCTTGAAAATTTTTGCGACTGGTCGAGTCAAATCATTAACAAGGATAAATCTCTAGTGCATTTTAGCAACAACTGCTCTCAATCCGTCAAAGACGATATCTTAAATATCCTCAATACCAATGAATGCACCCACAACCATTACCACCTTGGTCTCCCCTTTTGCAAGCCTAATTCGAGGAAAGAAGCCTTTTCCAACTTGGAGCAAAAATTAAAAAATCATTTTTCTAAGTGGAATCGTCTGAATCTCTCCCAGGCAGGGAAAACTGTTCTCATTAAAGCTGTGGCCCAGACTACTCCTGTTTATCCTATGTCTACTTTCCTTCTTCCAAAAAATTTATGTGCTAAAATTGATTCTATTTGTAGAAATTTTTGGTGGGGTAATTCTGATTCTAATAACCATCTCACTCTCCTGGCCTGGTCGGACATATGCAAGCCCAAATCTAATGGTGGGCTGGGCCTTCGACTTACTTATGATTTTAACAAAGCCCTGATTGCCAAACTCCTTTGGAAATTAATTGCAAATGATAAGGCCCCTTGGGCCAATGTCATAAAGGCCCGCTATATTAGATCTGAAAATATTTTGAAAATAAAAGCTGCGGCCCATGCTTCCTGGATTTGGAGGGATATTCTCACTGCCCGTGACCTTATTTCAAAAGGCCTCATATACCCTGTTCACTTAAACTCTAATATCATAACATGGGATCAGCCATGGATTCCAAACATAAAAAATTTCACCCCTACTCCTGCGAACCCGGCTACCCATAACCCCAACCAAAACTTCCAAGTCAGAACCTTTATTTCTGAAGATACAAAAACCTGGGACATCGACAAATTAAATACTTGCTTTGACAGTGATACTACAAATGAAATCCTCAAAATTCAGATTTGTCCTCAACTTTCTGAAAATCAGGATATAAAACCTCTTTGGAAACCCTCCAAGACAGGAATATTTTCCACTAAGAGTGCCTACCTCACTGATACGGATCATAGACGTATCCCCCTCACTCCCAATGACACAATTCTTTTTAAGAAGCTTTGGAGTGCTCGTCTCCACGGACGCCATAAACTGTTGCTTTGGAAGATTATTAAAAACATTCTCCCTACTCGTGTGAGGCTGAACGCTATTTTCAAGATCAATGACACTTCTTGCCTCTTTTGTAATCAACAAGACGAGACAATTGACCACCTATTCATAAACTGTCCTTTCATTAACCAAGTGTGGCTGCTCTCGGGTTGGCATCTCAATCTTCTCCCATTCCAAACTTGGACCTGCAAAGAGTGGATAATGCATATTTTACTAAACACAGGGAGTCTCTTCTACTCTAACATTGCATTTGATGAATTCTTGGTTTATTTTGCTAACATCTGTGATCTTCTTTGGCAGAATAGGAATAAAATCCTACATGGAATCAGTCATCTCAACCCAAAGGAACTATCACAATTGGCAAACTCTAAAGGACAAGAACACTGGAGAAGTCAAAAAGCCAAGAAAATTACAGCAAAGACTTCAACTATCCAATGCTGGAAAAAACCACCGAGGAATTGGGCGAAGGCAAACACTGATGCTACATTTGCGGATGGAAAAGCACATTCGGCTTTTATTATCAGGAATTGTGTAGGGAGTATTATCTTCGCCTCATCTAGAGCACACTACTGCCTGGACCCAACAACTGCAGAAGCGCTCGGTCTTCTACATGCTTGTCAATGCCTAAACGAGAGAAAAGTGCAAAAGGCGATCCTGGAATCAGACTGCCTTGACCTCATCTCAGCCATTACCGACTCCGACATCCTTCCACCTTGGACTGCCCAACCGATCATCACTGCCATCCTTAACCTTAAGGCATTTTGGCCCCGTTGGCAATTCGTTTTTGTTAATAGGAATGGCAATCAAGCTGCCCACAATTTAGCTAAATGGGCCTCTTCAAACGCTTGGAATAGCCACTTTAATTCCTATAACCTCCCACCTTGTAGCTTATGCGATGGAGGCACTTTTGTAAACTCTTATTGTAACAACTTTTGGCCTTAATGAAATTATATTCTTTCAAAAAAAATTATAAAGCACTTGTACTACCCCAAGTGTTGAATGTCATTGTAAGCAGTTACCGATCAAAAAAAAAAGTACAAACCACTTATTACTTATTAGTAATTGCTAAGTGCTAACTTATACTATTTTATAATATGTGTTAATCATCATGCTCTTACTTGCAAACTAGCCAACTAACAATATTGAATTGGGTTATATAATAGGGCAAAGGCATTTTTCTGCCCTTTATCTTAGTTGAAATTTTCATTTTGCCCTCTAATTTTTCGGGCCCTAATTGTTTGATAACTTTCAATTTTTTGTCAAAAAATGCTCATCGGGCTTATCATTGGGCTTGGTCCAAAATTTGGTGACGTGGAGTGTGACTTGGACGACATTGTGACGCCACATGGCGCCACATTTTTTTTAAGAAAACCCCCTATTTTTATTTTTATATTAAAATTTTTATAACTAACTGTATTATATGAATTTTAAAACTTATAATATAATTCTAATTTTAAAAACTTAAGTTTGAATATCTAAAAAGTCTAAAAAAAACCAAGAAAACCAAAAGTAAAAAATTAAGCCCAAAACAATATTAATTATCAACCAACTCGGTGATGTCAAAGCTTTAGGCCAATGTTAAAACTAGCCCCCCCCCCCCCCTTTCACCACCGCCTCCCAACCCACCACCACCACCAATCCGATCAGATCCGTTCACCAAACACTAGCACGGCTCAATAATCCTCTTAATCTTCAACCAACTCGGCGATGTCAAAGCTTTAGGCCGATGTTGCGTCGCTCCGTGCCGATTGCGTCATATTCGACAACAATCCCTCCTCTGCCGGAGCATCGGATAAGTCTCCCAGCTCGTCACTTCGTCGCCGATCCGCCACCACTCGTCGAAGGTCCGATAATTGCGTAATTCTCGGTGCTTCTAGCGTTGTTGATGGTGGAGAGTCTGGTGCTGTTTGCGGGTGGTGGTGGTCAATGGAGATGGAGATGGAGATGGTGGCGGGTGCTGTTTGGGGGGGGGGGGTTAGTTTTTCTTGTTTTTCTTGTTTTTCAGTTTTAAAATTAGAATTATATTAAATTTTATTTATAATATTTATAATTTAAAGTTATTATAACGATTTAAAGTTTTATTTATCTAAGGACGATTTTTAAGGTTATTATAAAGATTTACAGTTATTTTTTCTTGAAACAAAATTTAAATAACTTAATTTCTTAATAATTAAAAACTAAAAAATGAAAGTTTATTTATATAATAATTGCTATTGTTTGGGCTTAATTTTTTATTTTTGGTTTTCTTGGTGCTTTTTTTTATTTTTTAGATATTAAAACTTAAGTTTTTTAAATTTGAATTATATTATAAGTTTTAAAATTTACATAATAAAGTTAATTATAAAGATTTTAATATAAAAATCAAAATGGGGGTTTTTCATAAAACAATTAAATTAAATTAAATATGTGGCGTCACAGTGTCGTCCAAGTCAGTGTCACACTCCATGTCACCGAATCTTGGACCATGCCCAATCATAAGCCCGAGGGGCATTTTTTGACAAAAAAATTAAAGTTACCGGGTAATTTTGGTGCCCGAAAAGTTAGAGGGCAAAAGTAAAGTTTCTACTAAATTAAATGGTAGAAAAATGCATTTGCCCTATATAATATTAAGATATATAACATATTAACATTTCTATTGCAACATAGCTGGAGATGTTGAAATATAAGGTAATGCGAATTATTTTCTCTGTCACTTAACTTTTTTTCAAAGTTTTAAATGTCCTTTTTGGTTCGAGCCGACTATAAATGTCCCGTATCTTTAAATTTTCTAATAAAATGCCCAAATCGTCTTATTCGGTTTAAATCGCTTACGTGGCGGTCCAGTCAATTAAGCTCTGAGCCTAGTCAACAAATTGCCCCGCCAAGTTATCTTTTATTAGCCAAAAAATATTTTTCACACAAACCATTGTAATTTTAAAAATTATAATTGCACCCCATAATAAATTGCACTTTGCACCACAAAACATATATAGATACAAACTTTTTTATATCTTGAAATAAATAAATACTTTAAAAATTTATAAAAATTATAAATAAAAAAAAGTACATTCATAAAAGGAAAAAAAATCATCTTCATCACCCCCACCCCCCTCTTTCACCACCACCATCTCCGGCACGATCAGTCGGCTTAGTCTCTTCGTCGTCGTTGCACCACCATCTCCGGCATGAAATATTATAGGCATCTTCATCACCCCCCGCCACTACCACCAACACCAACAATGGCAGACAACCCCTACTAGGGGTGGGCCCAAGTCCAAGGCTAACCTGGGCTTGAGCCCCGAGTCATCTTGGGCTAGCCTTTATAGGCATTTAAAAAATAATATATAAGTCCAATCTAATCTAAAAAATATTTAGTTGGCATTTGTGTTTGGGCCAACTATAAGTTTGGCCCAATTCCTACAATGTCTTTCAAGTTTGAGCTCACTCTCACACGTTAATTACCAATTAAAATATATTAAAAAAATCTCATTTTCTTTCTAATCAACGTACTAGACGGCCATAGAACAACAAAACCCTCCCAAGAAAAAACAAAAACTCACGGGAAGAAAACAAATATTCATTGGGAAAAATTGAAAGCCCCACAGTCCACAAAACTCCAAAATCAACCCCACTTCCACTTTAACTTTGAGGTAACAATTTGATATTCTAGAAAGTATGTAGGATTTTACTTCTTGATTTTTTATTTTTCTATTTTGAAACTCAATTCCATTGTATATTGTATTTGCCCATTTGGGAATTGTCCTTTTTTGTGGCATGTTGTGGAGATTCAAGAATCGAGATGGAAATATGGATTTTGTGTTGGGTCAATTATCACTAATAATTAATAAACCAGAGGTTTAGACTTTAGAATTTACAATGAACAAATTGGTTTGGGGTATGTAATCAAAACCATGTGTGATGTGTCATATTATACACTCATACTACCCTCTTGATAGAAATAAGATGGTTGCTTTAGCTTATTTGTTATAGGGACCATGAATACTTTTTCTTGTTAAGGTGCTTTCTTTTGTTATTTTGAATTGTGGGAATTAGTGACGTTTGGCTCAGTGGTATTTCTATAATTCTACCATCTTGAACGTAGTTGCAACTGGGGTAGCTTGAGTAGCAGTGAAAGCTTATATAGCTTTTGCAACTGAGTAAGCGACTGTTGCAACTGGGCGGCGAGAGTCAGATTAGGGCAGGCAGTTAATTAAGTGGGCCGTGGACTTCACGCGAGTTAGTTATAACGGCCTCAGTATATATACTCTGTTATGCAGCCGATTTCATAACGGTTCTTGCAACAACTTTGTACTCTTACAAATCAATAAAAATTGGACCTCGATTTCTCCCTTGGATTAGGGTTCTTCATCACATTGATGCTAGAACGCCGAACCAAGTGAATTGCGTGTGTTGTTCGTGATTGTTTACTTTCTTTGCTGCGATTGTTATTCATATTTTGTTTGTTCGATTTGTGCGATTCAATTGTGATTTGATTCGGTAAATTTTGCGTTCCATTGAGCGATTTCACTACAAATTGGTGCGGTGAACGTGGAGTCGATCATGGCGATGGCAAAATTTAATGTAGAAAAGTTTACAGGGCAAAACGATTTTGGTTTGTGGCGGTTGAAGATGCGAGCACTATTAGTTCAACAAGGATTGGTTGATGCACTAGATGAGATAAACATCGATAAGGATCTTGATGAAAAATCAAAGAAGATTATGATGGAGAAGGCTCATAGTGCTGTGATCCTGAGTTTGGGTGATAAGGTGTTGCGACAGGTCTCGAAGGAGAAACTGCTGCTGGTGTTTGGTTGAAGCTTGAAAGCTTGTACATGACCAAATCGTTGGTAAATCGTTTGTATCTTAAACAGGCTCTGTATTCTTTTCAGATGCATGATGACAAATCGATAGAGGAACATATTGATATGTTTAACAAGTTGATTCTGGATCTTGAGAACATTGATGTTGCAATTGATGATGAAGATCAGGCTTTGCTATTGTTAAGTGCTCTGCCAAAATCTCATGCTAACTTTAAGGAAACTCTTATATATGGAAGGGATTCTTTAACACTTGATGAGGTGCAATCTGCTCTAAATTCCAAGGAATTGAATGAGAGAGGGAATGCAAAGAAATTACAGAATGGTGAGGGACTAATAGTGAAGGGACATAATCAGAAAAAAGAAAGTAGTAAGAAGGAGAAGAAGTCCAAGTCACAGGGAAAGAATGGGAAGAAACCATTCATTTGTTACCACTGTGAGAAAGAGGGTCATACCAGGAAGTTTTGTCCTGAAAGACAGAATAATGGTGGTGACAAGACTAAGGTGTCTGGCACTGTTGCAAGTGTACAAGAAGGGTATGAGTCTGCTGATGCTCTAATGTCTTCTGTTAGGGATCCAGAGAATGTGTGGTTGTTAGATTCTGGTTGTTCCTTTCACATGACTCCACATCGATCTATATTTGAAGAATATGAAGAGGTTGATGGTGGAACAGTGTACTTGGGAGATAACAAACCTTGTAAGGTGAAAGGTATAAAATCTGTTAGGTTCAGCCTCCACAATGGATCTGAGAAATTGTTGAGATTGGTGAGATATGTCCCTGATCTCAAGAGAAACCTGATATCTCTTGGTGTATTAGAGAAAACAGGGTACAAGTTCTTGGGAGAGAATGGTATGGTAAAGGTTCTCAAAGGATCACAGGTGGTGATGAGAGGAGCAAGGGAAAATACCCTTTACATACTAGAAGGAAAGTCTGTCATTGGTATAGTTGCAACTGCAGCTGTTCAGGGGACTGTTTCTAAGTCTGAATTGTGGCACAAGAGATTAGCACATGTGAGTGAAAGAGGTTTGTTAGAATTGGGGAAGCAAGGTCTGTTGGGAGCTGAAAAGTTGGAGAAGATTAGCTTTTGTGAACATTGTGTTCATGGTAAAGCTCATAAGGTTAAGTTCAATGTTAGTCAACAGAGAACTAAGAGAGCTTTGGATTATGTTCATGCTGATCTGTGGGGACCTTCAAGGACTGCTTCACATTCTGGAGCAAGATACTTCTTGTCACTTGTGGATGATTATTCCAAGAAGTTGTGGCTATTTGTGTTGAAGACTAAGGACCAGACATTTGATACATTCAAAAACTGGAGGACCATGATAGAGAAGCAAACTGGATTGCAACTGAAAAGACTAAGAACAGACAATGGTCTGGAGTTTTGTTCAGCTGAATTCAATGAGTATTGCAAGGTAAATGGAATTGTAAGGCACAAGACTGTTGCTGGAACTCCACAACAAAATGGATTAGCTGAGAGATTCAATAGAACCATACTTGAAAGGGTGAGATGTATGTTGTTGAGTGCTAACCTTCCAAAGGTTTTCTGGGCAGAGGCAGTTGCAACAGCAGGATATCTTATTAATAGATGTCCTTCTACAACATTAAATATGAAGACACCAGAGGAAGTATGGTCTGGTTACAAACTAGATTTGAGTCATCTGAGAGTGTTTGGATGTTCTGCTTATGCACACATCAAACAGGATAAGCTAGAACCAAGAGCACTGAGGTGTATGTTTCTTGGATATCCAGAAGGAGTGAAGGGCTACAGATTGTGGTGTCTTGAACCAGGTCACAAGAGGTGCCTTATAAGCAGGGATGTAGTGTTCAATGAGAACACTATGGCTCTTAAAGAAACTGGGGATTTACCTGTGCAGGCTGTTGAGATTGACAAAGGTGTTAACTCAAGAAATGAAGAAGATAGTGGTTATCAGCTTGAGGAGGAGCTTATGGCTGATAGTGAACCAGATCATCCTGGAAATTGGTTACTTGAAGAAGAGCCAGTTGCAACTGGCAATGAACCTGTTGAGCAAGAGGGTGATCAGGCCGTGGAATCAAATTATATGCTGACCAGAGATAGAGCTAGAAGGTAAACTAAGGCACCAGAGAGGTATGGTTATGCAGACTTGCTTGCTTATTCCCTGGTAGCAGCTAGTAGTTTATTGGCAGAGGAACCAAGTGACTACAAGGTTGCAGTGAAAAGCAAGGATAGACACGAAAGGCTTGAGGCTATGTCTGAAGAAATGAAGTCTCTGAAGGATAACAATACTTGGGATCTTGTTGAAAGACCAAAGGGCTCTAGGTTAGTTGGATGTAGATGGATATTTAAGCAAAATGAAGGAATCCCTGGTGTTGAAAAGGGAAGATTCAAAGCAAGGTTAGTTGCAAGAGGGTTTACTCAAAGGGAGGGCATTGATTATAATGAAGTTTTCTCTCATGTGGTAAAACACAGGTCTATCAGAATATTGCTTTCTCATGTGGCAAAGTATAACCTGGAGTTGGAACAAATGGATGTTAAAACTGCATTTCTATATGGGAACTTGGATGAGATCATTCTGATGAAGCAACCAGAAGGATTTGAGATCAAAGGCAAGGAGGATTTGTGTGTAAACTCAATAAATCTCTATATGGTCTGAAGCAATCTCCAAGACAGTGGAATATGAGATTTGATGAGTTCATGATGAAGATTGGCTTTGTGAGGAGTAAGTATGACAACTGTGTCTACTTTAAGTTCAAGGATGAAAATCAGTTTACATTCTTGTTGTTGTATGTAGATGATATTCTGATCATCAGTAATACCAAGATCGAAGTTGCAACTGTGAAAGCCAAACTCAAAGGAGAGTTTGAAATGAAGGATTTATGAGCAGCTAAGAAGATTCTGGGTATGGAGATAAGAAGAGACAGATCTAAAGGTTTGTTGTACTTGTCTCAGGTGGAGTATCTTAGAACGATACTAGAGAAATTTGGAATGTCTGAAGCTAAGGGAGTTACAACTCCATTGTCTCAATAGTTCAAATTGAGTGCTGATCAGTGTCCCAACACTGATGAAGATAAGGAGTTTATGGCAGAAATTCCTTATGCAAATGATGTTGGATCTTTAATGTATGCCATGGTCTGTGCTAGACCTGATTTGGCTTACTCAGTTAGCATGATAAGTAGGTTCATGGCTAATCCTGTAAGGGTGCATTGGAAGGCATTGAAATGGATTATGAGGTATGTGAAACACACCATCAACATCAACAAAGTTCTGGTGTTTGGTGAGTTACAACAGCTGATGGAGAATCAACCTCACATTCAAGGATTTGTGGATTCTGATTATGCTGGATGTTTGGACTCCATAAAATCACTTACTGGATATGTTTTTACAGCATTTGGGACTGCTGTTAGTTGGAAGGCTAGCTTGCAAAGAGTAGTTGCATTATCAACTACTGAGGCAGAGTATATTGCACTGGCAGAAGCAATCAATGAGGCTCTATGGTTAGATGGGTTTGCCAAGGAGCTGAAGATTTAGGATGATGTGATCACAGTTCATTGTGACAATCAGAGTGCAATACATTTGTCGAAGAACCAAGTTTATCATGAAAGGACTAAACATGTGGATATCAAACTTCACTTTGTGAGAGAGGTGATAGCATGTGGCTCTGTCATGGTAAAGAAGGTTGCAACTGAGGAAAATCCAGCAGATATGATCACCAAAGTCTTGCCTAGCAGCAAGTTTGATCATTGCATGGATTTGATTCAACTGAAGAGTTGTTAGTCCTGGTGTTCAGGACTAGTTGGAGGAGTTGGTTTGCTGATTTTGTGATTGAGGTAGAGTTACAGAAATAAGGTGGAGAATTGTGGGAATTAGTGACTTTTGGCTCAGTGGTATTTCCATAATTCTACCATCTTGAACGTAGTTGCAACTGGGGTAGCTTGAGTAGCAGTGAAAGCTTATATAGCTTTTGCAACTGAGTAAGCGACTGTTGCAACTGGGCGGCGAGAGTCAGATTAGGGCAGGCAGTTAATTCAGTGGGCCGTGGGCTTCACGCGAGTTAGTTATAACGGCCTCAGTATATATACTTTGTTATGCAGCCGATTTCATAATGGTTCTTGCAACAACTTTGTACTCTTACAAATCAATAAAAATTGGACATCGATTTCTCCCTTGGATTAGGGTTCTTCATCACATTGATGCTAGAACGTCGAACCAAGTAAATTGTGTGTGTTGTTCGTGATTGTTTACTTTCTTTGCTGCGATTGTTATTCATATTTTGTTTGTTCGAATTGTGCGATTCAATTGTGATTTGATTCGGTAAATTTTGCGTTCCATTGAGCGATTTCACTACATGAATTATATGTCGTAATTATGTACAACGTCGCACTTTTAATTGTACTTTGAACAGAAACTTATACTATAATGGAACCCAAGGAATTCAAGAAAGGAAAAACTATATTTTCCTTCTATAAGAGAAAAGAACTGAAGGCAACAACTTCACATCATTCTCCTTTCAATATCGACCAAGGTTCTTCTCAACTTCCAAGGGTAGAAGTTGAAGTTCCAACGGTGGAAATAGAAGTTCCTAGGGTGGAAGTTGAAGTTACAAAGGGCTGAAAAGACTGGAAAGACTCGTTGGGGTTCTCATATTAACTCAATTTGTAGTGTAGTAGAGATGTATGGTCATGTAATGACGGTTCTTGAGAACATAGTGTATGGAGACTGGAGAGTCTTCTTTAGTAAAGGGTGACGTAAAGGTGGACGCCGCCAATATTTTGAATGCAATAAGAACCTTTGATTTTATATTCATCTTGCGCTTAATGCAAAAAATCATGGCACTTACTAATTTGCTTTGTGAGGCCTTACAGAAAAAGTCTCTAGATATTTTAAATGCGATGGATTCAGTCTCGTCGACTAAGGCATTACTTCGTTTATTGCGAGAAGATGGTTTTGATTGTCTTTATGATGAAGTTGTGTTAGTTTGTTCTGAGTATGAGATTGAGGTACCTAATAAGGATTCTTGTTATAAGTCTCCCATAGGACGTTCTCGTCGATAAAAGGATTTTGTTACAGTTGACCACCACTATCATTTTGATATATTTAATGCTATTATAGATATTCAAGTGGAGGAGATAAATAGCAGATTTAAAGATGAGACTGTGGAACTTCTGAAACTAAGTACTGCTTTGGATCCTCGATATGATTTCAAATTGTTCAATATTGATCAGATTTTTGCTCGTGCTAAGAAATTATATCCTGATGATTTTGTTGATCTCGAAAAGCATTCGTTGACAAGTCAATTGTTGCATTACAGTGTTGATGGCATTCCTCACCAGGACTTTCAGAATATCGCAACAATCTCTGAGTTATGTCAAAGATTGGTTGACACAAATAAGTCACGAGTTTATTATTTAGTTGATAGGTTGATTCGGCTTATTTTGACTCTTCCGATTTCTACAGCAACAACAGAACGAGCATTTTCAGCGATGAAGATTGTGAAAACAGTGTTGCGCAACAAAATGGAGGAAGAGTTTCTGGCAGATAGTATGGTTGTGTACATTGAAAGGGAGTTATCAGAATGTATTGTTGTCGATTCAATAATTGATGAATTTAATGTACGGAAGGACCGAAAGGCCCCACTCCAATAAATTGTTACTCGCTTTTCTTAACGATATGTAGCTTTTATCATATAGTATCGAACAATGGATATTTTCTCATTCTACGGCATATATTTGCATTTAAATTTTCACATATGTTTTTTTTAACGCTTACTTTAACTTTTAGCAGCCCGAGGTAACAAAGAATCTTGGGTCTGCCCCTGCTCTTTACGGTAAGTTTTTTTGATTAAGAGATGATCCGTTTCACTATTGCTGTGCATGTGGAGATGCAATTTGATAAACTCGGGGTCGTCGATGGCTTGGCTCCACGCCTTACACACGCATCTAAACTGAAACAAAAGATGCGCTGGCACCCGGCTGAGTATTTTCCGGATGCAATCACTCGGGATTTCAAAGTTTTTCTTTTTCCCATGATGGAGTAATCGTAAGGAGTGAGACGACCATACAAATTGTCAAAAATTAATCACTTCACGTGTAATCATTATAAATAGAAAATAGAGTCAAAAAAAAGGGTAAAAATCAATAGAAGAGTTTTAGAGCCGAGGTATGTGCATCCACTACCAATACACGGTGGAGATGGGGTGTTGGGTGGTTATTCTTACAATTTAGGGATCTCCTTTTAATCTCAACCATCAGTTGTACATACATCGGATGTATATAATAATTTCTCCTCAACAAAGGTTCAAGATTACTAAGATACGTTTAAAACACTATACATTATATTTAAGGCATTTGATTCCGAAATATACAGAGACTTTTCTTCATATGATTGTGCAAAATTACGAATATCTCTCAACATAATTCAGAAATAAACAATTCTATACCTTATCAAGGAACTAATTGAAGGAAAATAAATCATGGATGATCATATCTTGAATAATGTTTTAAATTGATCCAATCTCAATTCAACCTTATGCCAACTTCAACCTTTTGGATCTCAACCCAACTCAAATTATTGATCCATTTGCTACCCCTACTGGCAGTACTTTTAATTGATTAAATCAATCAAAGAACAAACAAATAATTTTCTTAGATCAACATGTACCATATGGTTCGGATGGATCAAAGAAAAAACGAATACTTTTCTGAAATTAATCAACATTTTTGGATTTTCCTAAGCTCGATCACTTGTTTCCTCAAACTATATAATATTGACAATTTGCACAATTGCAGTTTTATTTTATTTTTTTTGGTGATATCAACAATTAAAAGGAATTCTTAGGTCCTTTATTTTATTGTTCAAGCCTTGTCACTTTGCACGGAAAATATAATCACAAATCGTCCTTTATTGAAAGCCAGTTCCATTTTTTCTCCCACATTGATGGTCTTCTTAATTTTTGTCCTTTAATGATCGACTTCTTGTCAATTTTCGTCATCCAGGCCCTCAATGTTTTGTGATTTTCACCCCCCAAACCTCTATAATTACACATGCATTTATGTTTTTTTCATATTGTTATTTATATGTAATAACTTTTTATACATCAAATTATTCTAAGGTATGGGTTAAAATTAAACTCAATTCTAAAATATGCCGCTTGGCAACAAGAATAAAAATTCCATCTGGCCGGTATGTTACAAAGAATTCTAGCCATGCAAAAGTTTCATGTACTATTCACCCAAGCAAAAGCAAGAATACTGCCACTACGCAATACGCATTCATATAAGAGAAATAAGAGAAATAATATTTGAGTGAAAAATGAGTAATTCCATTAACCTCAAGAGTACTTATACTAGAGTACAAGGGTAATACAGTACAACACTAAATAATTACAATAAATACAATAATTAACTAAAGACTAATACAACAATATAATATCATATAATACGCCCCCTCAAAATAGACGTTCCGTCAGTAACGGAGATTTTGCCACGAAGAAGCTCAAACCGAGAACGAGGAAGGGGCTTAGTGGGTACGTCAGCCAACTGATCAAGAGTGTTCACATACGTGACACTAAGAAGACCCTTGGCCACAAGGTCATGAATAAAGTGAAGATCAAGAGAGATATGCTTCATGCGAGAGCGCTGAACCGGATGAAGAGAGGAACGTAAAGAACCTAAGTTGTCACAACGCACTGTAGGAACCGAGCGAAGAGACAACCCAATCTCCCCAAAGAGGTGTTGAAGCCAACGCACCTCAGACGCAGTGGAAGCAAGAGCGCGATATTCTGCTTCAGTAGAGGAACGAGAAATCGCCTTTTGTTTCCGTAAGGACCATGAGATAGGATTCGACCCCAACATGATAAGATATGCAGAAGTAGACGTGCCATGAAGAGTATCACCACCCCCAATCCGAGTCCGACTAAGAAAAAAGAGAAAGATTAGTATCACGACGCAGCGTGATACCGTGAGTGAGAGTACCTTTAAGGTACCGAAGCACATGCTTCAGTGCTAACCAATGAGCCGCATCCGGACTCGACATACATTGCGCAAGTCTATTGACCGAGAAGGCAATATCCGGACGTGTAAGAGTGAGATACTGCAAGCCACCAATAACTTGACGATACAACGTGACATCAACTGGGTCGGCCGAACCCAGAGTCGTTGGGTTGCGAGACATGGGTGTTGATAGTGGTTTGGCACCATCCATCTTGTGACAAACCAATAGATCGTGAATGTACTTGTGCTACGAGAGGAAAAGCCCATCACCCGTGCGGTAAACCTCCACACCCAATGAGAACACCTAAGTCCTTAATAGCAAAGTCCGTGCCAAGGTGCGTAACAAGCAAGGAGATAGTCTTGGAGCACGAACCTGTGACCACAATATCATCAACATAAACAAGGACATAGACACGAACCGAACCACGCATGAGGATAAACAAGGACGTATCCGACTTCGACTGTAGGAAGCCAAACGTCACAAGAGCAGCGCTAAGAGCAAGATACCAAGCACGAGGGGCTTGTTTGAGGCCATAGATGGATTTATGAAGAAGGCATACATGATCCGGACGAGCCTTGTCAACAAACCACGGTGGTTGGCTCATGAAGATTGTCTTAGAGAGCGTGCCATAAAGAAACATGTTGCTAACATCCAATTGGCGTAGCGGCTATGAGTGCATGACGGCCAAAGCTAGGATGGTGCAAATAGTGACTGGTTTAACCACCGGACTGAATGTTTCTTTAAAATCAACCCCCGACCATTGATGAAACCCCTTTGCAACCAAACGAGCCTTATAACGGTCAACGGACCCATCCGGAAGGCGTTTGATACGAAACACCCACTTGGATCCCACTACAATACGGTGGAGAGGAGGTGGAACCAAGGACCAAGTGCCATGACTGGAGAGAGCCGCGAGTTCCTCAGACATGGCGTCACGCTACAATGGATCAGAGAGGGCCATTTTAACCGAAGTAGGTTCTAAGTCATGAAGAACTGGGTGCTTGGTGGCAGTAAACATCTTAGGCTTGAAGATGTTCTTGAGAGGCCTAGATCATGTGGTGTGGACGAACAGAGGAGGGCTGAACCTCAGTGTCGGGCGCACTAGGGTTCGCGATCAAGACCGGCGGCGGAGCCCTAGGGATGCTAGGGTGCACGGGCGGCGCGGACCGGACCACGGGCGAATGAGGCCCATTAGGGGACCGAGTTTGGGTCGGAGATGACCGGAGCTCATTCAATCAATCGACACTGCAATAAGTATCAATCAATCAATCAATCAACGGAGCTCATTCTCATTTCTAACATAATGCACCTAAAGAAACACGCATTTCTGCAAAATTAGCCGACCGACCGACTGCAGTTTGACTGCACACTATTGTTACAACTCAACGATTAGCGTTATACTAATCTAACAAGCTAGAGCATGAGCTCCAACACTTTTTTGTTCTAAAAATAAGCAAATCGAAAGCTCATTGGAAAAAAAAGGCGAACTTGCAATTTAAACAAACTTCAGCAAACCTAGGGTTTTGAAACTACCTTATAAATGGTGAGCGTGAGAACGAGGCGGCGACGTGAGAGAGAAGAGTGTTGGATGTTGTGAAGTAGATCTGCAGGTTAAGGTTTGTGGGTTAAGAGTTGATGTTGAAGGTGAAATGTAGGAGAGAGAGAGAGAGAGAGAGTGAAGTTGAAGTGTTGCGTTGTCTGAAGAGTGTTGTTGACCAAATGCTGAAACGGCGGCGTTCGGGGGAAGACCTGATAATTATAAAAATACCCTTCGTCATATTACATTATTATTATTATGTTTTATAGCATTTCATTTCACAATTGTAATTTAAAGTTGTGTTTTACATTTTAAAGTCTGTCGTGGTGTAGTGCAGCTAATGTAGGGGTGTTCATAAACTCGCTTGACCCGCCTAAACTCGAACCGCTCAACTCGCCATTCGCATGTTTTTATTTTTGTAACTTGTATTGTGTTAACAGGTTTGATAATTAACGAAGTTATTGAGGGGTTGGAACGCCATGCCCGTGGTTCAAAAAGCTTGTAAAATTACGAGAATAACCCTCTTAGTAGTCACTAAATTTCACTCTGAAAGCTCTTAATACATTGTTGTGTATGTGCGTGTGTTTGATCTCGCTCATTTTCTTCTTATTATGTCCCTCTTTTTATAGAGGTTTTTCAGGGACAGGTGTCGCTATGCATGTTCAGATAAATTACAGGTGTTGCTTTTTGCGTACTGAGGAATATATCATTCATCTTATCCTTTCATTCTTTATCTACTAGGCGCTGACTTGGATTAATTTTGATCTCTTTGAGGACATCAAAGGTTCCGAGGGGCTGATTTCTCTGGTCTCTTTTCCACGAGGGGCTGCAGCTCTCGAAAAGACTGGATTAGTTGGGGCAGTATGTTAGTCGTAGCTTCCGCGGTGTTGTATTCTTTGAGAGGGGTATTCCGAGGGGTGCATCTGTTTTACTTTTACTGGTGGTGTCTGTTCCGAGGGGTTCTGTACTTCAATAGAGCACTGTTCTTTATCTTCGGCCTTTGTAGCTGATGTTCCGAGGGGTTTTATATCTCGTCAGGACATTATTTTCCGTATTCGGCATCCGGGGGAGGTGTTTCGAGGGCTTTTAGATCATAGAGTGTTCAGTGAGGGGATATTCTCGCATTTTCTAGGATTCGGGGTCCGTTGTGGTCCCTCTTGGCGCATTGATGGATATCCGAGTCGCGCGGATCCTTCGGGGTTTACTCTTTTTCCGATGTCGCGTTGATATATTTTCTTTATTCATCGTTGACTTTCCATGGGACGCTTTAGTGTCCCTCGGGTGTCCCTTTATACCGCTTTGAGTCAGTGACCGAGCGGATTAGTAACACACCGAGGGCCTCCTCGTTGGGAGTGGGCACTCTTATCTAAAGTGCACGTGACGATAGTATCGTCCATATATTGGTCCTTATTTTAGGTTTATCATTTGTGTGTAATCCCTTTATTTGTTTAGGGTTAACATATTGCGGTTGGAAAGAATGGCAACCCGCCCTTGAACGGTTGGGTTGTGGGTTGAGTCGTACACCCGCCTGTCTGCCCGCATATGAAAGAAAATAAGAAAAATCTTAGTTTATTTCGCTAAACACTGTAACAAAAATGAAAAAAAAAATAGTTGTGCATTATTAGTCAAATAATAAAGATAGTTATACAACATTGTAGTTCATGTATAACTTGACAAGTTAATAATTAGACGCGAATGGAGGGAAAGACTTTATATACGTATAGATGAAACTTAATATTCGTTAATATATAAATTTACTTGAATATAGTATGAGCATGTGAAAAAAAAACAAGAGAAAAAAAACGAGAGCATATTTCTTTAATTCGAGAAGATGAGACTATTTTACTATCTAAATTGTATGTCTTAAAACATGAAAAAGCTAAAAACTTATATTTTGTGATTTGATATGTAACATAACCCACAAATTCGCCCGCCAATCCGTCCACACCTGCCTAAACCGCAACCCACATGGTCTTAACCCACCCGCACGGGTGAGAAAATTGGTAACCCGCAAGTATTGGGTATGGTGTCTTTTTCGACGACAACCTAATAAAACCCGCCTATGAACATCCCTAAGCTAATGTCAGAGTTAGTTACAAAACCTTGTTGTCATATTTTTGTTATTCATTCATAATTTATGAAATAGTCCTCTGGGGATTTTATTCTCTTCTTCACCAATATACTTTGTTATCTTTTGTATCATTTTCATGGTTCATAACAGTGGCCTCATAGCCTAATCCTCTTATTTAAACTATGGAAATGACAAAAAATACCGACACCACCACCAGAATCCAAGTGTTGGAGTCTGGGCAAAAAGAGTTGAAGGATGGGCAGCTTAATTTACAAGCTAGCATGGAGAAATTGACCGCCATGATGACTCAAATGATGTGAAACCAAGCCACAACGTCTACGACGCCTGCGCCACCCAAGAAAAGGGTGGATATCAAAGATCTAGGTTGTTGAATGGATATGTAAAGGGGGAAGGGGCATTGGTGCGGGGTCCCCGCTTTGAATTCCCTAGATTCACTAGAGATGACCCTTGGAGTTGTGCATAAAAGTGTTATAGGTATTTCCAAATTAACGATATCACTTACTTTGATAAAATTGTTGAGTGTTTGAATGCACACGGAAAGGATTTCTGAGAATTGGTTTTTGGATAATAAGGAGGAAAATGAGGTGATGGGTTGGCCAGAGTTTGTTGAAATGGTGGTGGAAAGGTTTGTTGGTGCTAAGGGTGATAGCAAGTGGGGAGTTCCATAAATTGAAACAAATGGGCTTAGTGGATGAGTATACCTAGAAATTTGAAGAGCTTACATCCAGCATGTATAATCATAACAGACGCTTGAGTGAAAACTACTTTGTTAAGAGTTATTTCAGTGGATTAAATGAAGAGGTGTGCATCATGCTAGAGATGTTGGATCCACTAACAGTGGAACAAAATGTGTTGATGGCAAGGATTAAGAGGCCTTATTAGAGTTGGTGGCTAAACAGCATAAGGCACTAGTAAAACCTAACTCAATGGGGGTTAAAGAGAAGGGAAATAATTGGGGAACTTGTGAGGTTATCAAAACTAACAACACCCTACTGAAATGGAGGAGAGGAGACAGAAGGGATTGTGCTTCAATTGTGAGGAGGCTTAAACTTCTGGGCACAAGTGTAAGAGACTGTTTATAGTTATGGGAAGAGAGGAGGGTGAAAAATGAAATCATGGCATGATATAAGAGGAAGAGATCTTTCATTAAATTTCTATCCATGCCTTAGTTGGGCAATCTGCTCATGAGATTATCAAGCTGGTGGATAGGATCAAGGGAGAAACTATCTCACACATTCCTGGATCAGCAAACTGCCAAACGACTTAAGTGCCAAGTGGAGCATACTAATCCTACGAGAGTAACAATAGCCGATAGAAGGGGAGATTGTGAGTAATGCAAGATTCTAGTGTAGGAGATGGAGGCACTCACTTTTGCTGCTAGTCGTAGAATTCTTAAAAAAGGAAGGTTGTGATATGGTCATTGGGTGAATTGGATCAAAGAATTGGGACCAGTGATCGTTGATTTTGAGTTGAAGGTCATTACATTTACCTTGCAAGGGAGAAAACACATTTTGCAAGGAAGTGGGAGTGGGATGAGGTTGAAATCTACATATGGGAAGAAGGTGAAATGTTTATTGAGAAATGGATCAGAAGAGATGATAGGGTGCTTGTTCATGATCAGTAGAGATAAGCAAAATCATGAAAAAGAAGTGAAGCCAGGTGTGCAACAATTGTTGACTGAGTTTAGTGACTTGTTTGAGGAACACCAGGATTTACCACCTAAAAGGGAAGGTGATCATAGCACCACACTATTTCCAAGCATTGTTCCCTTCAAGGCACACCCTATCGATATTCCTATTTACAGAGGGAGGAGGTTGAAAGGTTGGTGCAAGAGAATCAGGAAGTCGGAGGACTAGTGCAGGATATGGGGGAGCATGAGAGATACCTTAGAGTGGTGTTTGAGAAGTTAAAGGAAGCCACCTTGTTTGCTAAGGCATCAAAGTGCTCATTTGGAGAGGATTATGTGGAGTATATTTGCCACATTATTGGAATAACACCGATCGTTGTTATTGCCGACCGAAATTCGGTCGGGAATAGTAATGGCCGACCGAAATTCGGTCGGCAATATTAGGGTTTAGAGTTTAGGGGTATTAGCGACCGATTTTCGGTAGGGAATAATATTCATATTCTTAATTTCACAATTTCGCTCTCCATTTTAGATAAATCGTTGATTTAAAGATCAAGTACATCAATATTAGTTATATATTACTGAAAACCTCAAAAAAAATTAAATTTAGTTGTACGTTGATGAATCGTTTGAAGCGTCGATTCATATTATCACTTATAAATAGATTGGTATATGTAGATGCTAATAACGTAACTACTTACGATTATGTTAAACATATGTTAATATATATATATATATATATATATATATATATCACAATTAGCCTCTCTGTACTAACGTTTGTAACAAATGTTAATCGCCAATTGTGAATACTCTATACTACGTATGATTAATATATCTAAAACTCCAAACTAACTTAACTTCTATTCCAGTAACCAAAACTAATTTCATAATTAAAAGTACATTAAACTAACTAACTATTAGTGCAATTCATGTATTTAGTGAGATTCAATAGTTATACTTAACAAACATATCAAGTTTTTCCAAAAGATCGAAAAAACATTAAAATTTACTATTTTTCCCGATCGATTTTCGGTCGAAAAAAATATTCAATGTCATTATCGATCGATTTGCGGTCGGCATTTACGTTTATTCCCAACCGATTTTCGGTCGCGAAGAATATTTAAACTTATTTCCGACCGAAAATCGGTCGAGAATAATATTCAAACTTATTCCCAACCGAATTTCTGTCGGGAAAAATATTCATCTGGGTAGGAAAGTATTGCCGACCGAAATTCGGTCGACAATTTTTGAAAATTTGGCGGGTTGGCCAAATTTTGAACTTTCCCGACCGATTTTCGGTGTCGGGAATACTCGAAAAAATTGGCGGGACTCGGTGGGAAATTCAAATTTGCCGAAAATTCCAATTTTTTAACTTTTCTATAAATACACTTCATTATTCTCCTCATTTTTTCATCTACTTTACATTTTTTCTTCTTTCTCTTCATTTCAAAATTTTTTTCTACAAACACAATCTATTCTTTCATCTTCAAACACTTTTTTTCTTTCAACTTCAAATCTAAATTTTTCACTTCTTTCTTCAACTTTTAAATAATCAAACACTTATTTAATTTTTTTGTGCTTTAGATTGAGCAATGAATCCAAAATTTAATTGCTCATCTAAAACACAAAAAAGCTAAAGAATGTTTTAAAATATTTCAAAATAGTAAAATATATATATATATATATATATATATATATTCCGGTAATTATTACCAGAATTTTTTTTATTCTGATGATTTTTATTCCCGACCGATTTGCGGTCGGGAATAATATAAATATTATCCACGACCGCAAAGCGGTCGGGAATAATATGAATATTATTCCCGATTAAGTTTAAATGTTACTCCGGACCGATTTTCGGTCGGGAATACGGCAAGCATAATTCCCAACCGGACTACGGTCGGGAAAGTATTGCCGACTGATTCCCGGTCGGAAACAATTTACGAGGTTTACGACCAATAATCGGTCGGTATTGGCGAAAAAAGTTCCCGACCAAAAATCGGTCGGGATTAATTTTCCCGACCATCTGCCGGTCGGGACTACTCCCGACCGATATTCGATCGGGAGTGCTGGTCGGGAAATTCTCGACCGATATTCAGTCAGGAAAATGTCGGGTCGGCCGAACTTCGGTCGGGAAAGTATTTCCGACCGAAGCAATGCCGACCGGCCCATCCCGACCGATTTTCGGTCGGGAAAATGTCATTCTCGACCGAAAAAGGGTCATTCCCGACCGACTTTGCGGTCGGGAATAACCCGAAAATCCTGTAGTGTTTACTCTCACAAAATAAAACCCCTACCTCTCTTCTTATTTGTGATCACATGAAACAACTTCCAAAATTCATTAACGCCACACATGGCGTTAAGAGACTTCATCACCAATATGAATACTATCACAGACCCAAATGAATTCGGCGACAACTGCATCAGAAAAACACCTATGTTGCTCAGCAAGGTGTTGATCAATGAATAGGAAACCTCAAACCATTGACGAGCAACTGGGCATTCACGGTAATTTGACCCGTTGAAGGAGGTTGCATCCTTTCATCTTTCTCCGGAAATCTTATTTCACAACCCCCCAGATCGTAATTGTCATAGTAGCGTTTAGGTTTATGTGGCACGCTAGATATCTCCATATATTGGTATCTCTCTCGTGTCCTATACCGCTTTTCTTCGCCTGCCCTAGCCAAACCGTATTGATTTTCTTCTCCAGACTCCTCGCTTGAGTCATCATCCTCCCCCTCATTCCCATACGAATCACCAACTAGATCGTTGGGGTCCCATATCTCATTATCACTTTGGGACATCGGCACATATCTTAGTGGCTGCAATGGACTAGCATTGTCGCCTACTAGTTCATCCTCATGAACAACGGCAGTAACCTAATGAGCCGACCTAAACTCCCTTGTCTCAAACATTTTTCTAGTAAGCACAAATGATTCTTATAAAATCGCGTAGTTAGACAAAAAGACCTACAAAAGTCTACAAATTCCAAATCATATCAAGAAACCCACATTTGTATGTGTGTGTGGTAATTAAACTCTTTGCTGAGAAAACCTGAAAAACAAAAGGTAGTCATATAAGAAAGTCGCTTCAAAATTTGAAAAAATTTGACTAAGTACAAACATGGCATATATATTGTCTCATGTCGAAAAGGGATATCAGGTAACCCATATCGAACTCCAGGAATCTCGATATCCATTTTACATATCGAAATATTAATGTCAAACGGAAACATTCGACATGAGCAGAGATTTTTGACATACCTTTGCCAAAAATAGTACGCTATCGCTTGAAGACAAATGTTTTCTCTATCGTTCTTTATCTTATTTATAGCCGAGGGGAGCGTGGGATACGCATTAAATGCGAAAGATTCATCTAACAGGTCAAAATAGAGGATATTCGATATCGAAGGCATATTCGATATCGATATCTCGATTCGGCATCGATCTCCAGATTCGATATCGATGCACGAATTCGATAAAATTTTATCATACAATTTTTTTTCTATTACTAATGGACATAACAAGATCACTTTATTGGAATACTTGGACGGGGCCCCAGGTCAACGCATGAACGACAAACGTAGTTTAAATGCGTTTCTCTACGTCTGCCAATTTCATATTTGGAGACCCACAATTCAAAATATCAAATTAACAGACCATTACGGTCCCCACGTATAAACTGGGGGGGCGTGAGGTACCGTTACCATAATTTACTTAGTTTAAAACCTATCATTTACAACGATACCTCTTAAACTATAGGACTACATGATATGGATAAATAACAAATGGGCCAGCACAGTTGATTTACTGGCCAAGCCCATGGTATATCGGGAACTTACGTCCAATATCATGCCTCATATATTCGATATGGTAAAGGATTCGCCTCAAATCTCAGGAACAGACCCCACCTCCGATTTCTATATAAAAGTCTGGTCTGAAATTCAAGGTACATTTATTAAATAATATACATTGTTCACACAACATACCGAAAATATCCTTTCAATATCAGTACGCATTTCGATATACTACTTTACCCCCACATACTTCAACTCCTCTTATATCTCCTAAGTTCGTCATCCACACATCACCTGATATTCGTGTTATCCCGACATCTAGCACCTTCGACGTATCAATGTGGTTTCGACACCGTACGATATTAGACATCCCTAGAAGATTCGATATCTGACAGAAGCATTCCGAGTGTCGTTTTTTGTGTTCTGGACAAAGTCAACATATAGGCTAACGTTAGCAATAGTTGACATAGTTTGTATCAAGCCAAAGGCTAATTTTGTACCAAATCAACACTTTAAAAGACTAGTCTTGAAAAATGGTTATTATAAAGTATCATCAAATATCCCAATAATAATTAAAAAAAACATGCATTTTTGCCAAACAATTGTAGTTGTTTTTAGGTCGACGTTCGTTACTAGAGTAACTTTAACGTCCCATTACTCTCTGCATTCGTCTTTCTGTTTAACTGAAAAATCGTAAGACCTAAGTCCGTAAATCACCATACCGCCAATTTTATCAGTTTTACTTTTAATTAGTTCAACGTCAAACACTACAAGAATCCGGGGTCATTCGTGACCGCGAGCTCGTGACCGCCGGCGGTCGCGGATGCCACCGTGACCGCCCAGCGGTCACGGTAAACAACGCCGTGACCGCCCAGCGGTCACGGATAGCCCCGTGACCGATGAGCAGTCACGGACATAAATCCCGTGATCGCCCAGCGGTCACGGGAAGCCATAGGCGGGAAACTTCCCGCCTATGGCCCGCCAAGTGGCGTCCGCGACCGCTGGGCGGTCGCGGATGGGAGGGGGGTTTTCTATATAAACCCCCCTCCTCCTCTCTCATTCCTTACATTTGTAAGTCCCCTCCTCTCTCTCTCTTAAATATTTATATTTTTATTTTTTAATTATGTTTATATTTAATGTTTTAGTAATAGTTTTAATTGTTTAATTATAAGTTTAGTTTTATTAATGTCAAACTTAGAAATAATGCCTTTTGGAAATCTTTATAATTTAGGAATAGTGCCTTTAGGTGGTTTTTATAACTTAAAAATAGTGCCTTTATGTAGTTTTATAGCTTAAAAATAGTGGCTTTAGGGGAATCTTTATAACTTATGGATAATTCTTTTAGAAAATATTTATAACTTAGAAGTAATGCAATTAGGTGATCTTTATAACTTAGAAATAATGTCTTTAGAGAATATTTATATATTAGAACAAATAATCTTTAGGAGGTTCTTTATAACTTAGTACAAATGATCTTTAGGGAACTTTATAACTTAGAAATGATGCCTTTAGAGAATCTTTATTTAATATTAAATTGTTACTTTAGGTAATTTAATGTATTATTATCCGTCGCGGTAATTTAATGTTAAACTATTAGTTTAAATCCATGTCAAATTATTGGTTAATGTTCTTTTTTGTAGAAATAACGCATTTAGGGAACTTTATAACTTAGAAATGATGCCTTTAGAGAATCTTTATATATTAGAACAAATCATCTTTAGGGGTTCTTTATAACTTAGTACAAATGATCTTTAGGGAATCTTTATAACTTAGTAACGACTGAATTTTAGGGAATCTCTCTGAATCATCTAACTTAGATAACTTCTCGTATTTTTTTAGCATATATTCGATATGGCAGGCACTCGTCGTCGTCGGGGTGGCAGTGGTCAACAACGTTCAAGTGTTTCTGATGATCCGGATGTTCCTGATGTTCCCGATGTTCCTGATGTTCCTGATGTTCCCGATGTTCCCCCTACTGCTAGTGGGCGAGGTAGTCTTGGACCTCGTATAGTTATCACACATGGCGGTCGTAGTCGCGATGCCGCAACCCCCAATGCGTCTACAGCGTTGACGCCTTTACTACAGTGCCGACTTTCTTTTGATGCCGCTACCGTGCCCGATGCCGCACCCACTGCATCAGGATCTAGGACTAGAACACCATATTCCGCTGGTTCCACCGGAGCTGGCCCGCGCGAGAGGCCGAGTGATACTCCAGCATCGGGAGTATTCAATGTCACGCAGCAGCGTCCACCTAGAGGCACCTCTAAAGGTGCACAACAACCCAATGACCAGACTCAAAGGCAGATCATTAAATTGTGTCCTCGTGGCCTGTTTATGAACCCCGCTAGCAACGAGGTTGCGACTACGATCACGGAGTTGATCAGACAGTTCATGAAGGAGTTCTGGTCTACCTACTTGACGATGCCCAAAACTGTGCGAGGCCAAATGTTTGTTAAATTTACGGTGAGGAATTATTTCACAACTATATCATATTATTTAATTTAATATATTCATAAATCAAATTTTATTAATTGGCAGAAAATATATGGTATTCGTGAGAGAGAAAAACACGCAGTACAACGGCCCTACGAAACGAAGGCGAAGTCGTGTTATAAGAATTTGATCTACAACACGAAGAGACAATACTTTGAGAGGGTTGTGGATCCGAAATGGGCCGAGAAAGACAAAACTTGGATGCACGACGGGTTAGAGGCGGCGGCGATTAAGCATTGGGCCACCGAGGATCATCAAGAGGTGTCGCATAAGTCTAAGAAAAACAGGAGAGGAGGCGAGGAGCCAAATGAGGGGGTGAAGGCACCTCCCACTTTTTGGGGTGGATCCCTCGACCTAGAGGAGCTCAGACGTCGGCTGGTATGACTTATTAAAATTAACAATATGGGTGTAATTAAGTAATCTTAATATATGTGTAAGCCAAGTTTGACGTACTCTTTCTTGAAATGTGTAGGCTGAGGAGGACCCTACACGAACAGACCCTATTCGATATGGTGAGGCCTACAGACGTGGTCACACGCAACGGGTGAAGGGGACGGGCGGTGACACAGGAGTTGCAGCTCGGCGGACTTGGGTAGATGTTGCGTTGAAGGCAATTTATGTAAGTTATTTCAACCTCATACTCCTTTTTATCTTCCTCAACTAGCTTGAAATTACTTATTCTAATATCAGTACTGATTCTTTCAAATGTTAATGCAGAAAAAGTACATGGAACTATTGAGGACCAGATATCCCCGCCCAGCTAAGCTCCCGGTGTTCGATCCCGACTGTTGGACCGATGCATTTGATCCTGTGAAGAAGGGGAAGGCGAAGGGCTTACCGAGGGATGCACGCCCGGAGGCGTTCAACATTAAATACAGGAAACAAGAAGATTATTCACAGGTCTGCATCGACGAATTACAAACGCAGAATGATCGCAATATCTATCGCAGTGATCAAAGGATGACTGATATGAAAGCCACTATGGAGCTATGGAGATGCTTGCTTAAAGAGAAGGTGGACGTGGACCTTCCACCGATACCAGATTCTATATTCATGGGGAAAGCACGTAGGAACGAAGTTGTGATTCCACCGGTTCGTATGCCGCATCGTAGGCCAGATCCATTTGCTCCAGTTCTTCCGATAGGCCTGCGTATATCGAGGAGTACTCTGATGGCGATGAGGACGGCGATGTCGATGATATTATGGCGTCGTTGTTAGCGGACGATTATGTAGAACTGGGTGTTGAGGATGGTGTTGGGAGTGGTGAGGATGATGGGGAGGATGATGGTGAGTATGATGGGTTGGATGATAGTTCGGATGATTAGTAGTATTTTTCTTATTGTAATATTGGACTGTTAAATTTTTCTTATTGTAATGTTGGGCTGTTAAATTTTCATTATTGTAATGTTGGACTGTTAAATTTTCATTATTGTAATGTCTTTTACAACACTACCAAATCGTTACAAATAAAGTGCGTCACAAAGTAGTGTTTTAAATTATTACAAAACACTTGAACTAATCAGTATCACTATTTAGCTCCATGTTTTCACTTTCTTCGTATACCAATATATCAAGAACACGTGTTTTAAATTATTACAAAATACGTGTTTTGTAATTATTACAAAACACGTGTTTACGCCAATATCTATCAAGAAATGAATAACCAAGTTAACATATCATACCAATATTTAGTATATAAAAATATAGTTGACCATCTAAATGAAAAAAACGAGAATACCTTAAGAAATGGTGAAGATTGTTGTGAATTAGGAAAGTAAGGGAAAGGGTATTCATAAATGAAAATCTGGCAGTTCGTGACCGCCTAGCGGTCGCGAATGCCAACTTGCCGTTGTCATTCGTGACCGCCGGGCGGTCGTGAAAGCCAACTGGCCGTTGGCATTCATGACCGCTGGGCGGTCACGAAGGAAACTAGCCGTTGGCATTCGTGACCGCCCGGCGGTCACGAATAACATTCATAAAAGAAAATTTGATTTTATGGATTCATCTTGAATCGTTTATGATTTTTAACAATAAGTATCATTACTACATGTAAATTGAAGTAATAAATTAGTACAACATTAGTAATTAACATATT
Source organism: Linaria vulgaris (assembly GCA_948329865.1). Taxonomy (NCBI): domain Eukaryota; kingdom Viridiplantae; phylum Streptophyta; class Magnoliopsida; order Lamiales; family Plantaginaceae; genus Linaria; species Linaria vulgaris. Next base: position 95,101,612 of record OX415254.1, read on the forward strand.
AAAATACCGAATTAGATGTGATTAGGCGAGTTATGAACAAATAACCTATTTTATGTTCTACAATTAATTCATCACATACACCAAGTTGTTTTAGATGTAATGTGTCATTTTGTGATAAAATCTATTTTAATTTACTTAGTAGTAACTATTTTATCAATTTAACAAACATCGCACCTTAATTAAACAAACGAAAATCAAAACTATTGAATGAGACTTATTCGTGACCGATGGGCGGTCACGAAAGAGGGTCATTCGTGACCGCCCAGCGGTCACGAACCTTCTTCGTGACCGCTGGGTCATTCGTGACCGCTGGGTCATTCGTGACCGCCCAGCGGTCACGAAAGAGGGGTCATTCGTGACTGACCGGCGGTCACGAATAATATTCATAAAAAAAAATTGATTTTATGGATTCATCTTGACGTGTTTATGATTTTTAACAATAAGTCTCATTACTACATGTGAATTGAAGTAATAAATTAGTACAACATTAGTAATTAACATATTAAAATACCGAATTAGATGAGATTAGGCGAGTTATGAACGAATAACCTATTTTATGTTCTACAATTAATTCATCACTTACACCAAGTTGTTTTAGATGTAATGTGTCATTTTGTGATAAAATCTATTTTAATTTACTTAGTAGTAACTATTTTATCAATTTAACAAACATCGCACCTTAATTAAACAAACGAAAATCAAAACTATCGAATGAGACTTATTCGTGACCGCTGGGCGGTCACGAAAGAGGGTCATTCGTGACCGCCCAGCGGTCACGAAGTAGGTTCGTGACCGCTGGGCGGTCACGAAGAAGGTTTGTGACCGCTGGGCGGTCACGAAAGAGGGGTCATTCGTGACCGCCTGGCGGTCAAGAATAATATTCATAAAAAAAAATTAATTTTATGGATTCATCTTGATGTGTTTATGATTTTTAACAATAAGTCTCAATACTACATGTGAATTGAAGTAATAAATTAGTACAACATTAGTAATTAACATATTAAAATAGCGAAATAGATGTGATTAGGCGAGTTATGAACGAATAACCTATTTTATGTTCTACAACTAATTCATCACATACACCAAGTTGTTTTAGATGTAATGTGTCATTTTGTGATAAAATCTCTTTTAATTTACTTAGTATTAACTATTTTATCAATTTAACAAACATCGAATCTTAATTAAACAAACGAAAATCAAAACTTTCGAATGAGACTTATTCTTGACCGCTAGGCGGTCACGAATGACCCCTCTTTCGTGACCGCTGGGCGGTCACGAAGTAGGTTCGTGACCGCCCTGCGGTCATGAAAGAGGGGTCATTCGTGACCGCCCGGCGGTCACGAATAATATTCATGGTGAAAATTTTGAATTTTCAAAAAAATTGAATTTGCCCCCAATTCCAAAGTCTTTCGCGACCGCCCAGCGGTCACGAAAGACCCCTCGTGACAGCCATGCGGTCGCGAAAGACCTTGGAATTGGGGGGAAATTCAATTTTTTTGAAAATTCAAAATTTTCACCAAAATTTTATATATACCCACCATTTCACCCATTAATTTTCATTACATTCAAATTATCTTCTCTAAAAACCCAACACTTTCTCCTCCTTTCCTCATTTCCCAATCCAAAACATAAACACCAACAATTTTTCTTCTCCTCTTTTCTTATATCTTCAAAAAACAAAACACCAACAATTTTTCTTCTCCTCTTACTTTATATCTCCAAAAAACAAAACACCAACTCTCTTATTTTCATCTTTTCTTTACTTATAACACAAATCATTCTCTTAAATGATGCTTATATAAAAAAATCGTCCAACCATACATTATATTCGCAAAAAACAAATATTTATTCCGGTATTTTACCGGAATATATTTTTTTATTTCGTTTAATGTCATCCGTGACCGTCGGGCGGTCACGGATGACTTGAATATTATCCGTGACCGCCCAACGGTCACGGATGATTTAAATATTATCCGTGACCACTTGGCGGTCACGGATGACCGTCGGCGTCATCCCCGTGACCGTCGGCGTCATCCCCGTGACCGTCGGCGTCATCCGTGACCGCCAGGCGGTCGCGGTGTTGCCCGCGACCGCTGGGCCGTCGCGTATGACCCCGGGGTCATCCGTGACCGCCAGACGGTCGCGGTGTTTCCCGCGACGGCCCAGCGGTCACGGATGACTGCCGTGACCGCTGGCCGGTCGCGGATGACTGCCGTGACCGCCCAGCGGTCACGGATGACCTCCACGATCGAGGTCTTCCGCGATCGGTGGCGGTCGCGAATGACCCTTTTCCTTGTAGTGAAAGCCTTCTCTTTTGCATATCAGCCTTGTTTTTTTAATCGTACATCTTTTATAGCTTTCCAGGACCATATACAGTATCGTTCGTATTTCAAAGATTAAAATAGAAATCAACGAAACTATATATTGTACCATACAATCACCTAGGTAATTTTCGGACAATACTTTTACGTGGCTGTATATTTTCACTTCACGTGAAATTAAATAATTCACGACAAATTCTAGGAACGGCGGTCCACACTTTAAGGTTGTACAATATATTAATTTACGCTAACAAAAAACTGTTAGAAACGGGAGGTTTCAAAAAAAAAAATGATTTACAACCGCGTAAAAACAAGAAATTTGTCGAAGTATAAAAGAGGGAGGTAGAGTCTCCAAATAACGTAAGGCCTCATCATCGTTACAATTACTTTTTGCATGGAGGCCTTGTAATAACAAGACAAAATAATAAGAAGAATAAAAAGGTTCGTATAAGTTTAAGGAACCAATATAGGGAGGAGAGATTTGAACTTTAACTCAATCTTTCTTCCTTAGTCATAATTCGATTCGATTCAATTTTTTTCTCCGAGGTTACATTTCTGTGATCAAAGAAACCAGTCGAAATGGCCTCGGATATGTCTTTAGAAGAGATCAAAAACGAAACAGTCGACCTTGTAAGTTCTCTCTTATTACAAAAATAAAATGGATTCAATGTGAAATAAAATTGATGGTTCTTTGCATGCTAAAATTACGCAGGAAAATATTCCCATTGAAGAAGTATTCGCGCAGCTAAAATGCACGAGGGAAGGTTTGACATCCGAAGAAGGAGAAAAGAGGCTCGAAATTTTTGGCCCCAACAAGCTTGAGGAGAAAAAAGACAACAAGTTTCTCAAGTTTTTAGGCTTTATGTGGAATCCTCTCGCATGGGTTATGGAGTTTGCTGCCATCATGGCGATTGTCTTGGCCAACGGAGGGGTAAATTTGGAATCTTATTTTCAAATGCTTAGCTTAACGATTCTGTTTTACGCTTGCAGTCTCATTTAAATGCTTTAATCGATCACAGGGTAAACCTCCGGATTGGCAAGACTTTGTTGGTATCATTTCATTGCTTCTTATCAACTCCACCATTAGCTTTATCGAAGAAAATAACGCTGGAAATGCTGCTGCTGCTCTCATGGCTGGCCTTGCTCCCAAAACCAAGGTACATTTCTTGTAAAATATAATCATGCAACAAATGATATATATATATATGCTCGTTTTTTTTTACGTATTCAGCATCATGTTGTTGGTAATCTTGTGATATTCTGTTAAATAAAGGTTTTGAGAGACGGCAAGTGGAAAGAGGAAGAAGCCTCAATTTTGGTTCCAGGAGATTTGATCAGCGTCAAGTTAGGCGATATTATCCCTGCTGATGCTCGTCTCCTGGAAGGCGATCCTTTAAAGATCGATCAGGCGGCCCTTACCGGTGAATCACTTCCCGTGACCAAGAACCCTGGTGACGGGGTTTTCTCTGGTTCCACCTGCAAGCAAGGTGAGATCGACGCTGTGGTAATTGCCACTGGTGTGCATACCTTCTTTGGCAAGGCTGCTCATCTTGTCGATAGCACGAACAATGTGGGACATTTCCAAAAGGTATTCTTGTGAACTTCTGATCAAATCCACTTTGGCACGTTGCAACTTATCTCGGTTGGCTAATGATTTATGACTATTCTGTTATGTTGTCAGGTCTTGACTTCGATTGGGAACTTTTGCATCTGCTCGATTGCTGTAGGCATGGTGATTGAGATTGTTGTAATGTACCCTATCCAGAGAAGAAGTTACAGAAACGGAATTGACAATCTTCTAGTGTTGCTTATCGGAGGCATCCCAATTGCCATGCCTACAGTTTTGTCTGTGACAATGGCTATTGGATCTCACCGGCTATCACAACAGGGTGCCATTACAAAAAGAATGACTGCCATTGAGGAGATGGCTGGTATGGATGTGCTCTGCAGTGACAAGACCGGAACTCTTACTCTCAACAAGCTCACGGTTGACAAAAACTTAATTGAGGTGTTCCCCAAGAATTTGGGTAACGATGATGTTGTCCTGCTTGCTGCTAGGGCTTCCAGGGTCGAGAATCAAGATGCCATCGATGCTTCAATTGTTAACATGCTAAGTGATGCTAAAGAGGTATTTTAAAATTATTCTAACCTTATTTTGCACTGGTAATAGTAGTTGATTTATTATTGGCATTCATGGTTTGTTATCAAAATCTTTGTAGGCACGAGCTGGAATAACTGAGGTGCATTTCTTGCCCTTTAATCCGGTTGAGAAACGTACCGCAATCACCTATTATGACGCTGATGGTAACTGGCATAGATCCAGCAAGGGTGCACCTGAACAAGTAAAAAACCATCCTATTAAATTCTACACAATTGTTTTATTCTTAATAGGTAGCCAGTATTTTCTTACTTTTGGCATCGTTCGACAGATCATTGAACTATGTGAGCTCCAAGGGGAAACCAAGAAAAAGGCACTTGAAATCATTGACAATTTCGCTAACCGCGGTCTTCGTTCTCTTGGTGTTGCACGACAGGTGAGTCAATTGTTGACCTATAAAGCATCATATAACAATCAAGCATAGTTATGTTGAGTAATTTATGACAATATGGTGTATGCCTCTCCAGACGATTCCAGATAAAACAAAAGAGAGTGCAGGAGGACCATGGGAATTTGTTGGCCTATTGCCGTTGTTTGACCCTCCAAGGCACGACAGTGCAGAGACTATCGCAAAAGCTCTTGAACTCGGCGTGAACGTGAAGATGATCACGGGTGACCAGCTTGCCATTGGTAAAGAAACCGGACGAAGGCTCGGTATGGGAACCAACATGTATCCATCTTCTGCTCTTCTTGGCCACAGCACTGATCCTTCCATTACTCAAATCCCCATTGAGGAACTCATTGAAAAGGCCGACGGCTTTGCTGGAGTCTTCCCAGGTAAGAAATTCCAAACAAAAAACAAAAGACCTCGTAGCAAATTCAATTAAATCAGATTTAAGTTAAATTAACTTTGTTTCACAGAGCACAAATATGAGATTGTGAAGAAATTACAAGAGAGGAAGCACATCTGTGGTATGACTGGAGATGGTGTGAATGATGCTCCAGCACTCAAGAAAGCAGACATCGGTATTGCTGTGGCAGATGCAACAGATGCTGCAAGAGGTGCATCGGACATTGTTCTCACCGAGCCTGGACTTAGTGTGATCGTGAGTGCGGTGCTGACAAGCCGAGCAATCTTCCAGAGAATGAAGAACTATACAATATATGCAGTTTCCATCACCATTCGTATTGTCATGGGATTCATGCTCATTGCTCTGATCTGGAAGTTCGACTTCTCACCATTCATGGTACTTGTCATCGCAATTCTCAATGACGGAACCATCATGACCATATCTAAGGATAGAGTGAAGCCATCTCCATTGCCCGACTCATGGAAGCTCAAAGAAATTTTTGCCACTGGCATTGTTCTTGGAACATACATGGCACTCATGACTGTTGTTTTCTTCTACCTGGCAAATGATACTGACTTTTTCTCTGTAAGTTCCTTTCTAATTCTAACTGTTCTATTAGTAATAGTAAAATAGATTCTGATAACTTAGATACACTCTTTTCTTTGTAGGAAACCTTTAAAGTAAGATCCATCAGAGGCAATCTAGATGAGCTTAACTCTGCCCTCTACCTTCAAGTGAGCATTATCAGTCAAGCTCTTATCTTCGTGACAAGGTCGAGAAGTTGGTCATTTGTCGAACGCCCTGGTTTCTTGCTTGTCATTGCCTTCTTGATAGCCCAACTGGTGAGTTACATGGAAGCAAAAACAATATTCATAAGTTTGAGTACTAATGACTTTTGATTGTACTGTTTCTTGGATCTATGCTTTATGAAATTTAAGTACTTACCGTTGAGTTGTGGGATCTCAGTTGGCTACGTGTATTGCCGTATACGCACACTGGGGCTTTGCAAGAGTTCACGGCATTGGATGGGGTTGGGGAGGAGTCATCTGGATCTACAGCATTGTCACCTATATCCCACTTGACATTCTCAAGTTCATCATTCGCATCACATTGAGCGGAAAAGCCTGGGAATCCATGCTCCAAAACAAGGTATTCAATTTGAAACATCCCAAGTATGTTCTGTTTACTACTTTCTACGAATATAAATTCTGATCGCTTTTCTTTTCCTGATTATTAGACTGCTTTCACAACTAAGAAGGATTACGGCAGAGGTGAGAGAGAAGCACAATGGGCAGTTGCTCAACGAACTCTTCACGGTCTCTCAACTCCCGATACTTCTGCCCTATTCAAGGACAAGAACAACTACAGGGAATTGAATGAGATAGCTGAGCAGGCTAAAAGAAGGGCTGAAGTTGCAAGGTATTCACATGGTGCTTAGCATGCCGTAACGCATGATTTATACGTTGCACGTTTTTAAAGACATGCTTGTCTCTATATCCTAATATCAGTTATCCTAGTTATCACATTTTTGTGTTCTTACCAGAAAAATGACCCATGCTGAGGGAACTTCACAGTCCTAAGGGACAGATCAAGTCGGTGGTCGAGCTGAAGGAATTGGATATTGAGGCCATCCAACAAGGCTACACATTCTAAGAGAACATAATCAAGTGTGTGGTGGATCAATTGAACTGCTAACTAAGGGGAGCAACAGAAATAAATATCGACAGACGGGCTACTGACTTTTTTTTTGTTTATATGTATAGATGTGATAGTAATGAATTAGATTTCAAAAAGAAAAAAAAAAAGGAAAAAGTAGAGGTGAGCAATTTGTATGAATTTGAAGTTCTTCTTTCTCTATTTCTTCATTTTAATGATTAATTACATTCACAATTCGCCATTGTACATTCCTTTTCTGTTTTCATTTCATCATGAAACTTAGTAATTATTTCTTTACTTGGAGTGGAAAAAAGAAACAAACAAGCAAACAATCTTGTCTCTGAGACACTTAGGATTACAAGATGTGTTTTCCTGAATGTGATTATTATGTATGCCAAGGTTAGAACTGTCAGTCAGGAATGATGTGGAATGCAAACAAAATGAACTAACTTTTAAATACAAATTCACACATACAGTTATTACAAGATAAAAGAAACTTGTCCAAACACAGACATCAAACTTATCAAAAATCAAACTCTAAAGTCTAAAACAAACTCTTTTATATAATAAGTCTGCAAAATGAAACTACATACATCTGCTTGAGACTTATGGGCTATGGCTTTCAGGTCCAAAAGCACCGGCGTTATGTTTGTGTTTTCAAAACTGATAACAGCTTCAATGCATCTCTCATTGATGGCCTCTCTGATGCCCTAACTCTTGTGCATCTTAAAGCTACTTCAAGAACCAAGTTCAACTCTTGTTCTGACAAGTTTGAGGGGACAATATTCCGATTCTCATCGAGAATTTCTCTTATGAGAACCTCTTTTGGGACGTTCTGTGCACTTGCGGCTGCATTTACCATTCGTTCATTTGTCAAAACCTCAAGGATGAGTTCTCCAAAACTGTGAACGTCCTTGTAAAGCTCTTCCATTAGGGATGTGCTGAACCCACCTGTCCAAATAATTTGAAACTTTGAGAAATATTGCTTTCTTCAAATACAAGATATGAGCTCGTAAGTGTATTATGAATCCATGCTCAAATATTGGCAAATAAGCATATTCAGGGAGCAGATTATAGCATGACTGTAAATGTGTAAGTCAGCCATACAAGTAAATGCTAAACTTTCTGCTGTTGCTACGTCATTACAGGAAACCACGGAAACTTCTATAGAAAAAATATCGGTGACCAAATGCAGATCATATTACAAACATGCATTTCAATTTCACAGAACTAATGCACAAATCCACAGCCAGCAAAAGAAAAGCAGATGAGTTGGTTGAGCATTTTACCTGTCTCCTTTTTAGTCTTTGCTGGAAGTTGACCACTGAGCCCATATTTGGCTAAATGAGGTACCATATTTTCATCGAAAAGCACGTTACTTGCCTTTAAATTCCCATGAGGAATTGCGGGAAAAATATCATGATGGAGGAAGCAGAGTGCCCTTGCAACCCCAACCACTATTTTACATTTGGTTTCCCAATCTCTCCTCACTCTGATCTTTTCTGTTAAATTCCCATTAGGCAGGTAATCATACAGCAGATAAGCAATACTACTGTTGTAGCAAATTCCCAGTAATCTAGTCAAGTTCTTGTGTCTTACATTTCCCATCCTGATCAACAGCGGTAACATAACCTCCATATTCTTTGGTTCCCATTCAATCTTCTTCACAGAAACAGTAATCCCTGTGGGCAAAACAACTTTCCCTGATAAATATGGTGATGTGGGCATTGTTTCTATGTCATCGTTAGAATTAAAGCTCCTCAAAACATCTTTCACCGTAAACTGAGGAAGTCCATTAAAAGCGACCATTTTCCATCGGTCTTTACCATTTTTTTTGAAGTGTAGTATCCCAAAAACTGCAGCAACGATGAATAAAACTACGACCGCAACTAGTATAAGAGTCCACGCAACTTTTTGGGCTTTCCTGCTTCCCAATTCTAGTCCATTGGAAATCCCGTTTCCATGATGGCAAGGTCTCAATGGTGCTCCACATAGCTTAGGATTGCCCAAAAACGCACTTTCATTCATAGTTCTAAAAGCCTGCTCAGGAGGAATCAAACCCGAGATGTCGTTGTACGACACATTGAAAAGCTTCAAGCTCAACGAGCTCCCAAATTTTCCAGGAATTGGACCGGTGAAACTATTATGTGAAAGATCTAAAACACTGATAACCGGAAGATCAGCAAGTTCCACCGGTATGTAGCCTGTTAGATTATTATTAGCCATGTCGATGCTCACAAGTTCTTTACAACCAGATATACTTTCAGGAATATGTCCTGATAAGTTGTTCATTCTCAATTCAATAACACACAATGACTTGCAATTGTCAAACAGAGGAATATTGCCTGATACACCACAGGATATCACAGAAAAATTCTGCAGATTAGGCAGAGACCAAATCTTAGTCGGAACAACTCCTCCGAGAACTGGATTATAAGACACATTGAAGTACTGAAGCCCAGAAGCTTGAGCAATACCAGAAGGAACTCCTCCAGTGAACCTATTTATCGACAAGTCTATATACGAAACATCTGGAAGATTGCCAAATGGTAAAGATATCTCACCTGAAAACGAATTATCCTCGAGCCGAAGGCGAACAAGAGACGAACAATTGGAGAGAGATGGGGATAGTCCACCCGTAAAATTATTCGAAAACAGAATCAATTTGAGCAACTCCCCTCCAGCACATATACCAGGAGGTATGCTACCCACAAAATAATTTGTCGAAACATCCACATGTTGGAGCTTTGAGTATCTTCCCAAATCCTGTGGTAGCTCCCCTGTGAAGTAGTTGTTCCATATAAGCAAGGTATCAAGTTCTGGAAGCTTAGCAATACCTTGAGGTACAGAGCCACTCATGTCATTGTACATCAAACTCAGTAATTTAAGATTCTTCAACTCTGAAAAACTCTCTGGAATTGAACCAGAAAGCTGATTATCAGAAAGATCCAAGCTTTTCAGTGTCAAAAGCTTGCTGAATTCACCATGAATCTTTCCATTCAACTGATTCCTGAAGAGGAAAAGTGACTCAAGTTTAGTCAAATTGCTAAATTCCACTGGAATTGGACCAGAAAGGTTGGCTTCTGCAATGTCAAGATACTGAAGCTCACTCATGTTCCCCAACTGCCATGGAATCCCTCCATCATATGAGTTGTAACCAATCTCCATATGCACCATTTTACTCAAATTCCCCAACTCAGGTGGTATCACACCACTAAGAAAATTACCTGCCAAATGAATGACCTCAAGATTTTTAAACAAACCATACTCAGAAGGGATTGATCCACTGAAGTAACTCCCAGCAAAGTTCAGAACTTTGAGTGACTCAACCCGCGAGACGTCGACCGGTAAAGGCCCCGAAAAGCTGTTACTAAAGGCATCAAGAACAACCAAATTTTCAAGATTTGAAATCCCTTTTGGAAAATATCCAGAAAAATTGTTTCTTTTGATATCCAATGATCTTAAGCTTGTGAGATTGAATATACCAGGGGGGAAATGACCTGAAAATGAATTGTAGCTGAAGTTGAGATCAACAAGATCAGCAAATTGACTGAATTGTTTGCCTGATAATGAACCACCAAGATTCTTCATTGACAAGTCTAAACTCACAATCTTTGAGGAATTATCACTACATTTCACTCCACTCCAAGAACATGCATGAATTTGAGGAGAGGACTGAATCCCAGTAGGCAAAATCCAATCTTTCAAACTATGGGAATCATCAACAAGTTCATACTTCAAGCTTAAAAGGGCTTCTGAGAGAGGATCAGCAGCAGCCAAATTTGGCACCATCATGAAAATTGAAGCCATTAGGAGAGTGAAGTAGAAAGAGTGGTGAATCTCCATTGGAAATTTCAGAACAAAAGATGGAGTTAACTGTGAGTGAGTGAGTGTGTCACTTTATGATGTGTGTTTTTTGATGAGAGGAATGATGCATGGGGACTAGAGAAAGATTTGAGGAAAAAGAGGTAAGTAGTGAGAAATAAGAGAGATTTAGTTGGTATGAGAATATAATTTGAGTTGCTTTTTTGGAGAAAAGAGGGACCAATGGTAGTTTAATTAATTGAGATTATGTTTGCCATTATGGAAATGTAGCTTTCTTATCTCAACACCATCCTCTTTTTGCCTTTAAAATACAAGTTGAATGAATTCACTTATTCACAGTGAATTTTGAGAACAAGTAAAATTTGTTTTTTACTTTTATCAATGATTTAGGCCTCATGTGAAAACAGTGGCAAAGTGAATAGAAAGGTTTGTAAGAATGTAGGGAGATGGGGCATACATAGCAGAGTAAATAAAGACAGAATTATGATAAAAGCAGTTACCTTTTGTGTCATTCAAGCTTTGAAGGATAAAAAAGCTCAGTCCTTCACAATGACTAGTTATGTAAATTGATGTTGACCAGTCCCTACAGCATTTTTTTCTTCTTAATTTTACTATATGTACTTATAACTAAAATCTGCTGGAGCAGCTTAAACTTTAACCATAATGGTTAAGTACTGGTTTTATCAAAAAAAAAAATTACAAAAGTATTTCTTTTGTTTAAGGCACTGTCACAGTCTCCAATAGCTTTAAAAGAATTCTTGGAATCATGCTTTTGTGTAAGGAATAGGATCAATCAACTACAGTTGGTTTTTTTTTTTTTTTTGATGACGACCTACTACAGTTGGTTGTTAGTTTAAATAATGCAATGGTCGAATCATCCCATTCGAATAGCATACGATGCAACTCCACTCACTTTATTATATAGTTTAGCTATTTAACCACATTGGTTACTTTGTTCCTTAACATTCTAAAAACTGGATTAAGAAAGTGGGAATTTATAATTTCAAGACTTAAGTGGGTTATAGTTGTTTTAGTACTACCGAGACAAAAATGTTACATGAGTAATTTATTTATTTATTTTTGATGAAAATGTTACATTAGTGATTATAGCCAAGGTTTGTTGGTGTGCAAAATGAACAAAAGAGGTTGATTTTTTTCCGGTTTTTATGCAGTAATATAGGTGTGGTGGGTAATAAAACGACATAAGATGGGTGTCTTTTTTGTAAGGATTAGTATTACTACAGAACAAAGTTAGTTCAGAGTAGTTCTGAATTCCTGTTCTGCAAAATACATTTATTTCAATATTAATTATTGTCACAGGGTTTGCCTGTTGTGAAATGCAGTGCAGTCTCATTGGTCTCGTTCTCATAAATATTGTCCCTCTACTTCTAAAATGACAAATGAAATTTGTGTAGATATGTAAATCAATATCTATAATCTATAATTATATAAATATTATTTTTCTGGGTCATGACCCGTTCAACTAAAATTAGCGTAAGAACTTGTTTAGATGTGAAAGTCAGCTTTAATTAATTGAGAAGATTTGCTTTCTTTGCATTTAGTTTCTCAAAAACATAAGTTCAAATCTCAATGAACCTCTTTTGAATTTCGATAGAGTAAATTGCAGTTTCAGTCCTTTAAAATTCTGAATGGCTGGAAGTAAAAATCGACTTTACCTTTTTTTATAACTTACAAAATTAGTCATTCGTTTTTAATTAGAAGGCAACTTTAGCTTTTTCCTTCAATATTAGTGTTTCTCTTTGATGGCTCCTATAGAAAGTAGCTTACATCGTTTTTCCTCCAACTTTAGTTATTTATGAGCTGATTTCAATCTTGAAGCAAGCTAGTGTTAAATCGTATTTTAAAATTTTTTAAAAACTAATTGATCACTTGGAAGTTGGAACTATGGAGCAAAAAGTAGAGACCATTTCTTTCTTATGACTAAAAAGGTTTCACAAAAATTAATTAAGAGCTAAAAAATAAAGAAAATATATAAGGTGCCAATACTTAAAGATAAATGACAACGCTCGTGAGTCTTTAAAGATGGACTAAATAACAGGAAATTATGAAACTGCGTCTTGCGCTACAAACATAAAAGACCAACATTACAACTTAGAAAATGTAAGGAGCCTAATTTCTAACTGCTATAAAGTTGAGGGACTAATATTGCATTTTGTCAAACATCGATAATTGAACTAAATTCGTTACTACACCGTCGAAAGAATCACCCTTAACTCAACCCACTCCCATGCACAGTAAATGACAAACTTTTCATTTTTTCTTTCTAGACCAAAAAGTGACATATTTTGCACTAATCACACTGCACAACTTAGTCCAACTTTCAGCACAAATTTCTATACCGTTCATGCACCCTCATGCAGCTTTTAATATAATATACTCGACAAGGATTAGGCGAAGTTAAATCGCATAATGTACTAAAGTTTATGATTAAGGGACAGGATTTGTGAATTAAGATGAAAATGAAATGCACTTTCATAAAGAAAGATGCGAAAACGCTTCTTTCTAGGTGAAAGAAAGAAAAAATTATAAAAGAAAACTATAGTGAAATGGATTGGATTCTATTTACAGTCAAAAGCTACCTCGTCCTAAACAAATGATTGCTCGGAATTTTAACGGCCATAATGGCTAATCCCCTGTAGTAATAACGTTAAGATAATCGATTATGATTGTACCTGTACAGTTATACTGAGAGTGAAACTGTGAAAAAGAATATGAAGCGCAGTCTTTGATGAACGGATACTTTTAATCTTGTAATGATGGTTAACTCACATAATATGCAGATGTACTAATTAGTTTATACAATATTTTTTATCCAATACCAGCACAAATTTTACTTATTACTATGCAATGTCGAATTATGATAAAAAAAAATCGATCGATTGGACATACCTCACTAACCCTATCGTGGGACACTGAATTAGTTTTTACGTCTAGTGAAATAAGAATTACGCAATTTTAAATATTTGTTTATATACCAACAGTTGAATTCAAACAACCAATATAAAAAAATACACATTTTAAGAGGAGGTTTCTTCTATTTTAATCAAACCCAATATTGTAACTTACGTCAGCCATTCAGCTCAAAAGGGACGTTAAAAGTGCCGGGGTTATTGGCTAATTAAACACCAAGCATAACATTTACACAAACACCAAGTAAACAAAACCAAACGGTCAAGAATAGTGGTCCGTAATAAGACAAAAAGTATCTCGCCAAGTTGAAAATTCGAATTAAGTAGGAAAAAAAAAGTGTTACTGCTTGAGTAAATCCAAACCAAGTTATTAATTAAATTTTTAAGTCACCCACAACAGAGGCAATTTCTACTTGCTCCATTGACTACATGGAATACAAAAACAACCCGAAAAGAACAGCAGAATCCATGGATCTTATTCTAATAAATAATAATTAATGAATCTGAACAGAATTTCTGTTCCAGACATAAAAAAAAAAAAAAAAAAAAAAACATTCATGATTTCCGGGATTTTCAATCTAACAAGCAAGACCAAATTAAAATAATATTGTTACTTAGCGAGCTGTAGGGACTAATATTGCAAACAGTAACTTAATGAAGCAATACCACCTCAAGTTCTCAACGCCAGCTGCTAGCTCAACCATCTAAGTAGTTCAAGATTCCAATGTGTGTGTTTTTTTTTTTTTTTTGTGTGTGTGTGTGTGTGTGAGAGAGAGAGAGAGAGAGATGATCACAACTTAACATAAACAAGGTGAAAAATAGTAAAAAACTTCGTCCCCTTATAGCTAAAGAGATTATGGAGAATATACTTGTACATTGATATTTGTTTTTATACAAAGATGAATGGTTTGAGTTGGTAACAAAAGACTGAATTAGTTCAACGGAGTAACATGCATTTGATTAAATGGGACCTCACTCGTCTATGGCTAGAGCCGAATCAAGCTGCACACGATTTAGTCTCACAGTTCCAAGAATGTATTCTGGAAGTTCTGCCTCTTCCCTTGCCTGCAACATAGAAGAGAGCTAATTTATTCGCACATAATATCCCAAGTATTAATAGATACAAAAATTCAGCGGAAAATATTGGCAGGGAACTGCAATTAACATGGTAATAATAATATAATTCAAATGTCATTAAAGAGGGTAAAAAACAGCAGTACCAACCTCTATTACTATTGCAAGATCAACAACAATGCTTGTCACATATCCAAGGACGAGGCTAATGACGCCTCTTGCTACAGATGATGAACCAATATCCACATCAATCTGCAGGAATAAAAATAAGGTGATTCTTCAATATTATACGAACCAAAGACCACCACCAGCTGTAATGTGTTAAGCCAGTAAAGTAGTTGCAAATCAAAAATTATAGCTGAAAGACACTTCACAGACCATCATTTAATTAATTACTAAAAAGTTACAATATCATAGAGAACAAAGATAAAAAAATAAAATAAAAAGCCTCGTATGTATCCATGTCGTACACAGGCTCATGCATTCTAATTTGAGATTTTAATTAATAATGAGCTAGTTGCAAAACACCACCTGCAGTATTTGCATGTACAAAAAAGGTCTTGTCATATTCCATAAAAACAACACGTCGCCACCTTTACACATGAAAACATATTCAATCGCTAGGAAGACAAATATAGCAACCTAGGTATACCATTGTTTTCACAACTCATAGAACAGTCACCACCTCAGTCCAAACCTCGCTGAACTGAAAATATTGTGCACTGTATAAAGAATGGTAATGAAAATGAAAAACAATTACATAGTTAGGTTACATTAGACGTGCCGGACAACTACAATTTGTCAAAATTAAGTGAAATGTAAATCTATAAAGATAATGGCAACAAGAAGACTAAGGAACGAGTGAAGATCCAAAAGGACTTTAAACACAAGTCGCTTCCTCTATTTTACAGCCAATTGGTCAAATAATGCAATCCAGTTATTTCACAGTTCAACTCAATCAAACCAAGAAAGAGACGGAGACGGATGATTATGCACATAAGCTGCGAGTAGTCAACAGATCAAGGACCAAAGTAGTAAAATCTCACCTCCAGAAAATTGTCTTGCCTGAGGTACTTGCAAGTTACGGCTTTCCCTAGCAGGCAAGCCTTTGTTCCAACTGCACGCTTTACCATCCAGTATCCCTGTTGGAAGAATATACATCAAACATAGGCCTATTATTAATTATTATTTTTGGCGAAGTGCTGATGCTTATTCTTAATATAAACATTACTACCTCAGCAATGCTTGGAATAAGTTTGAACCTTGAATCACGATACATATCACTGCCATCAATAAATTTTCCCAACAAAGAATCCTTGTTTACAGGTCTGTCTGCAGCGTAATAGAGGACCAGGCTGTAGTTTGGTCTGGCAGGTACCTGATACAGTGAAACCAGTATAAAATGTCCTCATTCAGATCAATGTGCCCTCCCACCTCCCCAGGAAAAAAAAACCAATAAGAATCTTCCGTATAATAGAATTAACCCCCTTTTACAGTTCTCAGCACCTACGACTCACATCGTGTATTGTCTGCTATGTTACTGTTTATCACACGTACTGATAAATTTACGCATATTTCAAGCATCTAAAAATTTATAAAAGTAGGACAGAACTGTATACAATACACATTTGTTCGTGTTACTTCATGTAATGAGATACAAAAGATAGGCTCAAATGTTTTCTGTAATATATGCTAGTCTTTCGTAAGAATGTAAAACAACAAACCTCAAGATTGATGACAAGTACAAATGGAAGCTTTTTGCCAGCATCACTCTGCAATTAAAAATGACATGAAACAGCAATATTAATTAAAGAAAGGAGTTTGTGGGTACACTCATCAGTAACAAATAGTTAGAATTTTATAAAATAGTGAAGTAGTTCTGCTGTCTCAGCCTCCCATAGTGAAAGCAAACACTCCAATTTTCTTTGAAAAGTGCACGGGTAGACTATTTCAAGATAAAATGCTAATTGTTGACATGACAATACCGAAAGCGAGACTAAATTCTAACATAAAAACAAACGGCAAATAGTCTACGTGCTACTAAGAGATGTACTAATATGTATTCATCATTGTAGAGGTATTAAAATGAAATAATACATATATAATGAGGTGCAGTACGTTGGACGAGCCACTGAAGACAAAATCTGGATCTTGACTAGCATCAGTTGTAGTCATAAAAAATGGGAAGTGCAAGATGAAAGAACATTTATTCCCAGCCCACCGATATAAATAAATGACAGAGAGTCAAAGGCAGCAATGTACAGAACAAGTGCAGTAATCAAGACGCAAGGATCGCGTTTACCAGCTTAACCTTCAATGCTTGACATTGTCCAATAAATTATCCTTATATTGAACTACAGGACTCGTCCACTTTGTGTCTCATTCAACAGTGAGTTGATACTTGTTCTATCATTCGAAATGCAAACCACCACATCAATCAGATCCCCATGAGGGAGAATACAATAGGGAAAATCATTACTATTAATAAACAACATTTGTGCTGCAACTTCAGCTTATATGCTTTATTCACATAATTGCAGTCACACGAAACTACTTTTGCTAAGAAATCATGAGCGAATTTTTTAAATACGAAATCCTAAAGTAGCTATTATAGGATACTCGATTCAAAATTCCTGAGAAATATCATGAAGTGAATAAAACTTCCCAATTTAATAGCTTAAAAGATCAGTCAATGATTTTTGCCATAGAGAAATAACACACTAGGGATGCTAAATACTATTTGTGCTTCACATTTTCTAATGATTTCAGATGATGAAGTACATCACGTCTACTTCACCTGAACAAGATTTTTAGGATGCAGTGCGACATTTGTGAGACAATTTTCCACCTTGAACCAATCAACTGCAACGAGCTTAAGAAGAGGTTCTCCACCTTGTACCTAAAAGGAGATCATGCAACAAAAATTATGGTAGTTCGCCGGAAACCAAGTATCAACACACTATTGCAGCAAAAAAAAAAAAAAAAAAAAAAACAAACCAACACAACTGCATTTTGAATGTCCTCTGTGCCTCAAGGTACTCTTTAAACAAGTCGTTCAAATGGACGTGGCTTCTTAATAATTATAGAAAGATCATTAAATGTGACAAGTACTAAAATTCTTATAAATCGGAGCAAGAAAAGATGACATCTTTTATTCTTAAACATGACGAAGAAAAGATGACACAACTTAGAGACAGGACTAGGATCGCTTAACTACACTGAGTGAATACTTAGTGCAAACAAACTCTATTGCCTTGTCTGCCACAGTTTGAAGTCATGAGACTTAAATTACATATTTAGTAGATGTATTAGATTGGGCCAGATCCACAAAATGTGATTTTAGTCAAAGGGAAATACTAATATGTAAAAACAAATCATATGACATGAAATATATGAATAGCTTTTAAAGTAATCCTTTAAATGTTCAGACAAGTATCATTCCAGAATAAGAATTTTAAGAAAAACAATACATTCTACTAGAATCATATAAAGTGTAAGTCGTAGCAAGATGGTATTTAACATCACTATATAATTTGGTACGAACTGAAAATATACACTTTCAGGGAATTCCTATATATACCTTAGTGCTGTCTTTCAAGTATGTCTTCCCTCTGATCATGAAACCAGAACCATCTGGTGAAGACCAGCAATTCTTATCAGCTTCATCTTTTGCTTTCCTCATCGAACCATGAAACTGACTTGAATCAAGATTCATAGGGGTTACATTTGATTTCAACTCATCATTTGATCCTGGTGCAGTATCAGTGATGAAGAGAATGTTTGCATGAGATCTTAATTAAAAGATTAATAGATTGAGGTGGAATTTCGTCATAAAAAGTTGACTAATTCAAGGTCAATTATGCTGGGATGACAAGTACCTGGAGCTTTCTTTTGTGTAAAACTCGCTATGGCCCAGGATATATTTTTCAGTTTAATCTTTTTACCCTGGTAAATAAAACATAAGAAAACAAAGGTAAGCAGCCTATTAATAGTTGATGAATTTCGAGTGTTTGGCCGCAACGGAAGAAACATAAACCTTATTGACTTCTGTTTCTTTGTCACTGTCCTCATCTTCTGAGGATGATGAGTCACCCGCAATTGCATCATAAAACTCATCTGCTATTTCTGAATCCTCCGTGTCACTACTAGATCCAGAAAAATCAGATAACTGTGGTTGAATTATAGTGGTGGGTGACACAGAAGCAAGTGATGGATTCGCTCCAACATATTCCTTCAGACCTTAACAAATCAGAAAACATAAAAACATTATTCCTCCACAAATAGATTTGCTCCAATTCATGGCGAAAAAGGGGAAGCGAATCAGTCTATCTTTCAATTGGGAACGTCAGTCCCTGAAAAAAGAGCACAGGTCCAGACTTAGCTCAATGAATGTGATCATTAATTGGATCCAGGTAGAGTCAATATCCATGCTCCCCAAATGATGGTTCAAATTTGGTCAACTACATAATTAAATGGCCAAATACATTTGAGTCATTCATCCATCCACATGTGAAGCACCAGCGTACCACCCCTTGCCTCCCGTAATCTTCACACCATCACTCCAAATCCTAGCTTCAGTTTCTGTAAACAGTTGCATTACCAGTTCACTCACTGGGAGAAGATCCCCCCAGCTGACCGTCGAGTGGAAGGTGGTGGGGTGGGTGGGGAGTTGAGGTGGCTGGGAGAGAGGAAAAGGACGGATGAGAAGGATGAAAAGGAAGAATAAAAAACATGAACTAGAGGGGCAGACCTCTGGTCCGATCCTTTATTTCCAGGTCTAGTGGGTCAAAGGCTAGACCATAAAATTAACTGAGTGGCTTTTAATGGCTGAGTGTAAGGTAATACTCTACATATTGCCAGACCTAGGCGCCTAGTTTTCCCATGAAGTGGAGGTAAGACTTTGTTGTGTGGATCCAAAGAGCTAAAGGGAACACCAGGGGAAAAAATAGTAGTAATGAAGGTAATACCCAAGCTACAAAATTGTGACAAGCTTTCAAATAGTAAGTGTATTAGGAGGAAAAGACAGATTGTCTTGTGAGACCAGCACATTCAATATTATCGCATAATCTGGAAAAGAGACAAGAAGGCATGGATGCTTATTGCATTCGAATTTACCCAACAATCACTACTGTTATCCAAGAAAACTTTTGCCGTTCACGGTTCCTACCATTTTTAAGTTGAGAGTTGAGACTTAATTTCATCAACTACAATGATTAATCTAGCATTCTGAAAATGCTCAGAAATTGCACAATTACTTATCAGGATTACTACCTGAAGTAGTCACTAAGCTATAGGTTTAAAAACTCAGAAAGTGAAAGCAGGTATAAAAGTACACCAACCTGAGACTTGACTCAGCAATGCATAAGGAACGCTCTTTTCAAAATCCTCCCAGCGTTTATTTCTCCATTTGAACCAACCTTTGGGGTTTATTTCCAGTGTTTGTGCCACAAGACATCTGGCAGCATGTCCCGTGGAAGATGTACTTAAATTACTGATCTCCCAAGTTGAAGCTACAGAAAAAATTTATAGCAAGAAAGACGTTAAAAATGATTCACAACTTCCAAGGCTATAATTTCAGAAAAACAGTTCATAACTTACAAATATTCTTAAAAAACAAAATTCAGCTAAGTGAGTATTTGACGAGTAAGAGAATGAGTATTTGACGAGTAAGAGAACCAATAAAAAGATTAATACTTCTGAGGATAGTATTAAAGAGTCTGCGGATAGTATTAAAGAGGCATGCAATTTGTTGCAGAAGCAGGAAACCACAATGGAGTGAATTTGGAGCAAGAAATATCAGGCAATGAACAATAGGAAGAATCTTATATCAACGAAATATTCTAAGTCTACATTGGAAGAAAGCATCAAAGGCATATAGTATATAACCATATTCAGCTGGCTTGTTATTGTTCGACTATAAATTCACCATATTCATTCAGGTCAAATAGCCCCTTACACAACTAAGAGGAGACTCCCGACGCTCTTTACAAACTGAAAAAATAAATAAATAAACAAAGCAGTATTTCTCAAGCAATCTTTCAAATACGTTGCTGCTATTCTATGCCTCTAATTACCCGGACACAAGTATAATGTCACAGAAAAAAAAAATGGGGAAATTCAAGGCCCGTCACCCTATATATATTGAACCGACTTCCAGGAAGTATGACGATATACCAACTCATCCCACAACGCAAATAATACAATCTCAAGGATATTCTGTTAATCAGCAATGACCTGGTTTCATTCGATCACAGAAACAGCAAAATACAACTACCACTCTCCAATCAACTACTTTAGATTCTAGAAAGTATTAATACATGGATACTTACGGTTAATTTTTGTGCGTTTATATCCAGATCTTGAAGGTCGATTCTTGTGCACGGAAGGAAACTGCAGGATTGCTGCACCAAAAAGTGTACATCAAACTGTCAAATATAACATATGTCAGTCTTCAGTATTAACATTAAACAAAATCATGCAAATCTACCTTACTGTTTATGCCCAAGAAAGGTCACTACCTAATAAACTAATTAGAAGGTCACAAACATTTAACGTCAACAGACAAACTCATTAAAAATTCCTATGGAACATATGCTTAAACAAATACTAACGTCAATGTAATTTCTTAATGGAGGGAGTAGACAACAAAAAATTGTGTATTGCTGCAAGGAATAGAAAACAAAATTAAATGCGTAAACTTTGCAAAAACAAGTTCCGTAGAAGACCAGATTGAACTACAAACTGAAGCAAGAAAGTTGCATTAAACTTGTTACAGAAATGAAGAAATAACTTTATAACATCAGAATTTTCCTCTCTGCGGTGACAAAAATACACAGAGAAGGTTCTTAAATTTCCTTTCTGCCTGTTTGTCGCTAATCCCACATACTTTATCCTGTAGCCTTGAGACCTCTATGCATTCATCAACTTTTCTAAGTAGTCCGTCATATCATTTTTTTTTTGGTTTCACGTGCTTTCATAGGATTTTAGGCATAATTTGCCCTTGACAAAATGACATCAACCTACAAAGCTAACACTATGTGTGGTTGGAGTTCACAGCCCCATGACATCTACTTCCATAGGTAAATTTACTTGCCCCAGACCCCGCCACCAATCATAACCTGAACAATATCCCCATCCTAACCCAAATTACTTGACAACCAAAGTAATATAATTTTCTGACTTACGCTCCAAGTCCTGAAACCCATCACTGAAGAGAAAGGTATACTTAGTTTAAGAGCCACAATAAATGGATGATAAACATGACTGCGTCCAAAAATGGTAGAGAGCGAGAGAGAGAGAGCTGCAAAAAGTACAGATTCTTACTGTATGTTCCATCTTGTCCACGAAACCATTGCCTTGAGAAGACAAAGTCCCTTTTGGATTGCCGCCTGCATATACATTATGACCAGAGATAAAACTCATTTCCTTTCATTGTACGAAGAACGAGAGCACAATTTACGTGATTAATAGATGAGCATCATCTCAACCAATAAACAAACCCACAGCTTGCTAACTGCATATAACCATGGTGATAACTATTGAAATCCAAAAGATGCTATACCCTTCACTTCTTACAGATCCTCTATGACAAGTATTACAACATCACAAACTTGGTGATGGTCTCCACTAAAAGGGGAAAGATAATAAAGAGACCTGTGATAAAGCAGCCACATTCTGCATGATTATAGGGAATATAGGCTGGTCATGATTCTATGCATCATACTCATACATAAACATATATGAATCGATATATATATGTATACATATATTGAGAGAGGGAGAGACATTTCAATGTGCATAAACGAATATGAAGCTTTTGAACTGCCATGGGTTGTAATGAGGGCAGAAAAGTAAGGGATCGCCTCTTTTTCTATAAAATTAATAAAAGTATATCAAAAGTAACAAACTTAGTACATCAAACTGAAAAGTTATTTGTGAGTGTCAAGAAATTATAGACTTAGGACCTAAAACAGCACTCTAATGTGATGTGCCCAAAAACTTGATCAGGAAGCTGTCTACACACTAAGTGTCACCTAAAGAGTCAAGTACATGGCTATCCAAGCTACAGATATTATTGCTTCCAAATGAGTCAACTGTATTGATGTGTTTGCCGTCTCCTTTCGAACTATAAGGGGAAATTTATAGTTAAAAGATTGCGGGACGAAACAAACTTACCAAGTCAGATAACGCGGATCAAATGTTCCATAGAGCACATCAAAGTGTCCATTTACAGAATCAACCAACTCCAAGTCACCTGTCAGAGTATCCCACCTGTATAGGATGCATTAGATGCCTTTCTGCAAAACTGAAGTTCCAATAAATCAGGGGGACCAACTCACTCGTATCTCCTATGTCGATCAGGGTTCAGCAGAACTTCAAATACAGCATCAGCACTTGCATCAACAACACCAACAGCTTTGACCAAAATGCCTTTGCCACTCTACCAATCAACAAGTTTTTTGAAGAAATTACTAGACAAGTTCCCCCTATCTTTATTTTAAGCAAAACAAACATATACATCACTGTACCCCGTGATTCAGGAAAGGTCAGACGACATATAAATTATTCTAGTGAGAAAACAATTGCTACCTTAACAGAAGAGAATCAAACGGGTGTGTATGTGTGTGTGCAGTACAACTTGTTACAGTTACGTGTTTAAAAATTTCTAGATGGCAGACACTGGGTATACAATGGTTACAATGGTTAGAGGTTATTCTAGATCTCTTGTGAGGAAGGCAAGCTCGTAAAAGAGAGACTGAAGTAATTTTCACCAGAAATATGCATTTAGGTGTTTAAGAGATTCAAAAGAGCTTTAAAAAGCAACATATAATTGACAAGTGAATGTATAGAAAGGCATAATGTACTAATTCAAGACTACCATAAAACCAATGCCGGTACAATGTAACCATCGCGGCTAGGAAAAGCTACAACCATTAAGAATCAGTTTCACCAATTCCCAAATTAACGTTGTTACAAGAAACGTTGTACGAGTGGAGGTATTTTCATCATTAATGATCAGAGTTACAAGTCTTATATTTATATTTTAATTCACATTTGGATACAGCAACATGATTCTCCCTCTCTTTTCCTACTAACAATACCAACTTAAAAACGAACCACTTGCAGTTTTTTTCTCAAAAAAAGCATTAAACAGTCACTGACAAAACTATATATAGAGTCCAGAATTAAATCGCACAACAAATAGTGCAAGGTTAAAGATTAATGTCCATTACAGCACCCTGTACTTGCACAACATAACTCCAACACTTATTAGACCATGTAAGCAGCCATATGATGGGGACTCTAAAACAATTCCACAATAAACTTTTGGTGAAATTGGCTTTTTCTTAAATTCCCTGGAATGAGTGCACCATTCTCAACTCTGAACAGAATAGGGAGGGAACAATATAGTGGAACCAACATTGTAGTTTCTTCAGTGGAGATGGTACACCCAGAACAGGCAAGCATCACCTAAAAATCAAAATATAATTGTCTGATACTGAGAAAGCATATTGATGTTGCTCGCCAGACAACTTCAGAAAAAATATCAAAATCAGAAGAAATGATTCTACCTTTCTGGACTCATATTGCTATAAAATCATAAATTCTCACCACTAACAAAAATAACAAACTCAGGAGGTCAACAGCATCATAGCAACATGTGGCTAATAATGGACATCATAACATACCTTTGCATCAGCCACATCTTCAAATATCCTCACACCTGACAACCAAGGACATTGAAGTCAAGAATTTCTCAAGCATCTCTATTCAAGTTAGCTAAAACTCATAAACATAACTAACAATTATAAAAAGCAAATTTTTCGAAAGAGTCTGAACTACTCGCATTTTCTGACCTCCTGTAACCAATATTACATTCTTCCACTCCATAAATATTTGGAATCGAAGTACAATTTGTCAACTACCAATAGAAATATACAGTGGTCTTTAGAGGTTAACATCCGCAATCTAGAAGGGATAGAGCGAGGTTGTTCCACAAAAGCATTATTAATATCTCATCTAGTTCACAACAGGTGGTATCTGGCATCAAAAGGCTCAAACTCTAAGGATAGAATAAAAGAGTAACTATGCCAGGCTTATCATTTGACAAAAGGACAAATAAGTTGCAATGCAAGTGTTGCTTGTTTATTCAGAAATGATACTACCGGGGATGTTCTGGTCATTGTTAAACTAGCCTATAGTGAGTGCCTTTCATATTTCTGACTACTTAACAAATCTTCATAATTCAAATTAAATAGTTCTATGAAGTTGACCATATTGCTGGGCTTTATCAAGAAGTTGGATCCTTGATAGTCTAGAATTAGATTTATAAACAAGTGATTTTACAAATGTGAAACACTGTAAACACTCTCCCAAAGTCTTTCTGAAAGTGGTGAGCTCTTTTCATGTACTTGTTAACACAAGAACTATCCTCATAAAGATTTGGAACCATCACCTCTCCTTAGACAAGATGCCATACCAAGTTAAATGGATAATTCAGCTAAAAGCTTCAATTTATAGAGTAGAGAGGAGAGGAAATATTTATTTGTTCCGTATTGTGGTCAACTAGCACTGGTGACACAAACAAGACTAATAAGGTTCAAGATGAGAACTGATTTGGCAGAAAAATACGCATCCCCCTCATCGAGCCAACTGTCTAAAAATCATACGCACATGGAACAAACTATCATTAAAGAATTTCAAAAATGAGTTAGTGATCCTATTAAATTGTTGATAGAAACAACATAGATGCAAACCATAGATGAGTAAAGAGTATACACATAGTAGAAAATACTCACCATTGGTAGTACGAACACATTTCCATTCATGTGCGTCGACCACATCTCCACCATCTGCATCAAAATATGCATCCAATCTACCGTTGGCACCAATGCTTGAAGCTTTGCGCAAAAGCGTTTCCGGCCCTTATGTAAGCAGAAGCAGTCAGAAAGTCAAATTAAGTAAAACAGTAACCAAGAAGAAAAAACAAAGCTATAACGAACCTGCAACAATAAGCAAACTCTGATGCAGAAACCATAATATTAGGACATACAAACAAATCTCTGTATATATTTGACATTTAGCGGAAGAAAAAAGTTTGAAGCACATCAAACTTACAATACTACTTCCAGTGACAAACTTCTGGAATAGTACGAATTCCAAAACGAGAGAAAGCATTCCATTGAAATCGCGAGGACATATAAAAATTGTAAGCAAAGAATTTCTGGATTCGTCAATGGGCATGTGTGAAATATATTTATCATTATAAAATATTAAGAAACTACAATCCCTGTAGTTCCACTTTGCACAGTACATGATGCAAGACACATGTTTTACACCCCGATATGGTAACAAAAGGTATCCACCTGTTCCCAGTAGCCAATATAACTTACAAAAGTATTAGCAAAAATGACCAACCTTGTCCTATCCTGATTAACTTCTTCAAGCCATGGGCATAACGCCGTACTCGAGGTCGATGTCCCTCCAGGTCAATCCTTCCAAATTCAAAGCTAAGTTTAGAGTTTGTAGGAATACTTTCATATGCAAATTTAAATAGAATTATTTATAAATTCATAAGATGCCTAAGCATAATGAAGTATCAGATGTAAAACAACAACTACATCTGCGATACAAATAAAAACTTCCATGGATGACATAAGCATCGTTGGCAAATAATAATAACACAAAACAGCTCATCCAACGTTTTTCCCGCTCAATTTTATTTGAGCTAAGAATTTATGTTATACTGCTGTGAAAAACAATTTATTGGGATTACAGGCTTGGTTGTTGTTGTTGCTGTGAAAAACAATATACTAAGCATGTAAAAGGTAATTAATAAAGCAGTTCCCAAACCAGATGACTTTATTCCTGAAAAAACATACAGATTTTATTCATTGATTTTAGTTTACTCGAAATTAATATGGGGAGTCCGAACATACTCGTCCTCCATGCTCAGCTTCTTTCTCACACTAGCACCTCTCGAAAGATCATACTCAACCTAAAATAAAAAAGAAAAGGGTGTTACTCGTACAATACCGAAATATTTCTTAATCAATTAGGTCGTGATAACCTGGAACAAGGAATTAAATTGTTCTTGCATGAAAACAGTAATCATGTCCATAAGAGGATAAACACATATCAAGCACCAATTAGAAAATATAATGCTCAAAAACAACATCAATTCCAACCAGGGGCTCATATTTTGATTTTCTTTTCAAAATATACATGGTGAAGGTCATAATTAACTTATCGAAATTTCACTATAGCATCCTCGTTGTATGTCAATACATAATACGTCAAGGCTCTAAGGCATGTATTATACTAAGAAGGTTACTAAGGCCCAGTGAACAAAATTCAATATGAGACACCTTACAGTGAATATATCGATCTCCCAAACTAAGCAAGGAAAACACAAATAAAGACCATTAGATATATTAAGTTTTACAACTCTAACTTCATACCTGTTGCTTAGCCTGATCAAATGCTTCCATCCATTTCCGAGCATCACCAGCTGAAGCACATGCAATCTTGCAGCAATCAAAATATTGTTCAAGTGAGCAACTTTAAACATAGGAATGATAATGATGACAATTTCTATGAAGTATCATTTCTTTGATATTATATTATCACTAACCTCTCCCTTTTTTGTTTCATCCAACCGATTGTAAAACCTTAGCACATAAACATCCTACAGAATGATCACGAAATATTGAGAAAAGTCAGCTATCGTCCTCTCCAGAGGCATGTAACATATTCCATATACTTGTAATCAAAGACTGACTAAATAGTAAATAATTTAAGGAGCAAAAAAAAAAAAAGACGATGGATATGCAAGGAGTAGCTTCGTGAAGCCATGAAACGTCCAAAGAAAAATGTAGAGGCCTTACACCATGGTTCACTTTCCGCCGGCCCACCTCCTCCACAATAAGCGTATGACCAATGGCACCTCTCCTTATAGGTTTCTGCAGAAAACATGTCATCAACGATGAAAAAGCATAGTTACAATGATTAATGGGACAAGAAGAACAATTGAACAGTTTTGCATTATTTGCATGCTTCAAACACCAAAGCTAGCGAGCCTATGCATAGGAACAATTTACAGCTTGTGCAAGTTCATCCGAAAGAAACAGGGTTTTTTTGTTAGATAAGGTAGAGCCAACACAGTGCAAATAAGCCACACACCAAGTAGTCATACTAATTGAGGCAGGTATCATGCTGTGTAGGCAGTGTAGCAATGTTCAAATGTCAACGACAAGAGATCAACCAGTCAACGACAAGAGGTCAACCTATGAATCAAAACCGTACAACACGAGCCTACGTGGTTGCCTGTGTAGCAATAGTGCTCATTACCGCCCAACTCCCGACGAATTAATTTAAGATGTGTTTATCTAAGCTTCTTTAAATCCTCCGCAATGTCTATACAATCAAACACAACAACTGATCCTATTATCGGATACAGCAAGCTAACACAACTACATAAGGAAACACATATATCGACTGCATTAAACGCTTTTCTTTTCCTCTCATTAATGCCTATCGTAAAGTCAAATCGAATAATCCACGCAGTAGAGCACTTTTCACTATCACATTACCATATTACATTACTTCTTTAGGTTCAAAAACACTCTCATAAAGCTAAATAGAGAATCAAACAAAAGATAGATATAATGATACATACAATGCCTGGATTCTCGTGCGGGTCCCGCTTATACATCTCAACGTACTTGCCGCGGATAAATAAGAACCTAAAATGGCAATACTCGTGCCCAATCGAATTTACCCCCAAATGGTAAACCCACCCAAAATACTGAAACCTCTCTCTCTTCTCCCCACTGCTGCTGATTTTAACGGTCGTTTTTTTAGTGATCGCATCAGCAACCGCCGCCGCCGGCGATTTCTCGCCGGAGCCGGACTCCGACGAGGATCCGCCGTTGCTACCCACCTTTTTCGGAATCGGGTCATGATTCATTGTCGGTGGGTGGGGTGGGGTGGCGCGTGAGGGTTGAGACTAGAGATTAAAGGGGGAGGACAAATCCATTGTTGAAATTTGAAATTGAATAGAATTGGATTTGCCGACGCTTTTTTTTTTGTTGTTGGACAAAAATTGAATGCGTGTCAAAATTGGAACAATAAATAAAGCGAACAATAAACAGCGATTTTTACTTGTCGTTTGACAGTTGGCGCGTGAGGTGGAATTTATGCTATTAAATATTCTTATGTTTGTTTGTTTGTTGGTTGGTTCCCTTTATGAGTTTAATCGGTAAACAATTATTAATTAATTGTGGAGAGAATCGTTGTTTTGGCAAATTACTCATATGTCTTTTAGTAAATTTGCAAATTACCCATGTGGAAAAATAAAGTGACAATATGTAATGGTAATATGATTAATTTTTATTTTTATTTTTATTTGAATATGTAATATGATTAATTTGGGTGGTATAGAAAGTAACTTAAATATGTTAAGATTATATAAGTAAGGATGGAGAATTTGTATATGTTAACCAGTAAGAGAGAATGAAGTGGTTGTATTTTCTTTTAACGAGGATTTAGTAATGGTAAAAAGCTTAAGTAAATTTACAATGATGACCTAGTTTAGTAGTTATAACAAAATTTGAATAAGTATTTTGGGGTAAAATATAGAAATTAAAAGATTAGTATAAAAATACGGCTTTCATACTCTTAGAATTTAATTATTTTCTTGTCTTTAATTTTAGTAGTTTTTTCAAAAAAATAAAATAAAACTGTAGAATAAAGTATGTATACTTTATTTCGAGTTAAATTTTAAATCATTTTAAGGTTAAAAATTAAATATACACTTCTTTTGAGAAATAAGTGTAAATGTGTTTTCGGTAAACTATTATCACTACTATTATGTATGGAAGTGTGAATTACGTATCCCTTGCATTATGGGTATATCTCAATTTTCAAAATCATGGGGAGGTATCTAGCAAAAAAAATTACAAAAAGTAATTTATCAATTTAACGTAACAATAAGGGGTAATTTGTCAAAAACCCTGTTAAGAAGGGAAGGGACACGCGGGGAATCTCATCATAAGAGAATGTCTAGCATTAATTATTGACATAAATCAAGCGTGTATAAGATAAATTCAGCGTCAGTCTAATTTATTTAATTTAGGATATTTTATGTGATGCCTATGAGATAAATCAAAACATGAATAAGAATTATCTAAAGTTTTGTTCCACTTACCGTCCTATCTTGTCGATGGATTTTATAAGTTAGTAACGCGTACACATAGCCGTGGTGTCCCGCAATTCATTAATTAGTATTTGTATTCAGTTAATTGACACCATATGTAGGGTCTCCGGCAATAATACGATGCAGGTCGTGATAAGAACAAATAACTACCATATTGGATTTAGTTTAATCATTGACTTGTTATGTAAGAAGACTATGTATAATATGAAGTCTCCAACTACCTTTTTTGTTCTTTTTTAGGCCAGTATGTTAATATTCATATAAAAGTATGTTTCTACTCAAGATAGTGTACAAGCCGTGGCCAAACTACATCGAATTTGTTAGATTTGAAATAAGATTATATGTAAGAAACACCAAATTTAAATAAACTCTATATCCCGTATATATATTTTACTTGTTTGGATTCTATACAGAAAAAGACAATCTTATAATTCATTAAAATAAAAATGAATATTTGGTTATTAAGTTTATTAGTATGATTGATCAGATTAATCAAAATAAAAGACAAAAATCACCAAGATAATCAACTTTATTAGATCACAATGACAAGATTTACAATATCCAGCACATACGCAGTGTTTTGATCACTAAGTTCTGAAACGGTCACGCTTCTTTAGGAAGATCGTTAATGTTAGAACAACATTGAGTTAGACTCTTCTAATATTAAGGGGAAGTTACTTGATTAATATTTGTTCTTGTTTTGATAAGTTTGTTTCTAGATATTTGATTCAGAACAAGTGTCAATGTTGTGTCAACATCGGTCTGTAAGCATGTTGTCCCAACATCCAGGTTTAACATTATGACTTATAAGTTTTTCGTGAACTGCTCTTATCATGTGTGAAGTAACACGGTGTCACTTGTTGTCTCAACATGCAGTAATTATGCATGATTTATCTTAAGAAACTGTCCATTACTTCTTGTCACTTGTGATTTTGAATTCTTAATTCCTTTGTGCCCAAATCTCTGAAATATTAAAAAAAATCACTTGCAATTGTTTTTGAAATATTTGGCATGTATCTCTGATCTTGATTATGTCGCCTTTGGTATGAAAAATCAAGGATATAACCCCACCACTGCTCTTTTAGTTCTTTCTCATAGGTACAACACTCGTTCCAGACATTGTTGCTGAGACAAACAAGTTAAAACTAAGGAACATGGTGTTGTTGATGTTGGTACTTCAAACACAGTTGAGGAGACAGTGCTTGAAGAACATTTTGCAGAGGAGAATGACTTGATTGCAATGGGAGAACACTTTACTAATGTGGGTGATTATTGTGGTTTTGTCGTTCGTTTCTGTAAACTCGTGTGCAGGTACATTCTGGTTTCAATGTTAAGACAACATTGATGAAATCAATGTTAGAACAACTTTCTAGATTCAATGTTAAGTTAAGATTCTGAAAGTTAGATGTTATGACAACATTGAGAATTGTCAATGTTATGCCAACATTGAGGTGGACTAGTTTGCATTAAGGGGGAGCGGTGCTTTACTGCTGGTACTTATTAAGAAAAAGAGATGTTGATGTTGCTGGGTAATTGTACGGTGATGAGGATAGTGATAAAGATAAGGAGGACATAGAGGTTGAGAATGAAGATGAAGTGGTGAAGAAGAAAATGATGCTTCTGAGGAAAAGGATTTGGAAACTGAGAATAGTGATGATAAAACCGTTGAGATCAAGAGAATAAGAAAGAAGGTTCTGAGAAGCCTGATGATGCTGAGTCTGAGCCAGATGTTATGATAACACCATCTGAGAACAATGTTGACCCAACACCCTAGGTAACGCCCGAGGTAATATCTACAATTCAGGCTTACTTTAATTTCCTGTTGGGAGATAAGACTGTGGCTATGGAGGATTTTAAGAAACAGTGGATGATAGAGTTCTTGAGAGAAATGGAAATAGTTGCTAAAGAAATAGCTATAGAACTTTATCTTATGAAGTGATTCGTCAAGATTTTGCTTTCCTCACAAAAAGAGGGAGAAGTAAGTCATTTTATCTTCATGTTTATTCTACTGGTTCTGCAATTCTTATATATCTAATGTTTTCTTAGTTGTGCTTATAATTGTGATGTTTAACTCGTTGTGTATTCTTATTAGTATCCTAAAGCTATTTGGTTAATAGTGTCATATTAAGGGAGAGCAGCTTAAGGTATTAATGATGTTGTGTTATTGGAGCACTGCGCATAATATGATTTGTGAATAGGTTTGGTATTGTGAAAAAAAGCAAAAAGAGAGAGATTGAAAGTGTAAAGTGTTTGGTCAATGTTAGATCAACATTGTGGCTGCAATGTTAGGATAACATTGAACATTGGAACACTGCATATTCGGGATTATTGCTATAACTGTGTTTTGCCTTTATTTACTTACTAACTTAGTTCCACGAGTTGTAGTTGATATTTGTATATGCTCCAGGTCAAGAGACTTCAAATATGGATCTATTTCCTTAAAGAGAAGTTTCCATTCAATGAAAAGTTTCCAAAGAACTTTCCATAATTAAAGAAGGAAATATATGTGTGATGCAATGTAAATATCAAGGCGTGTGAATTGCAAGAAGGAATAGGATTCTTTCCATATAAGACTACAAGACGAAGATTATTTCCTTAGAATACTTCAAGTTAAAGAAGAAAACATTTCCATTGAAGACTTCTAATCAAAGAAGGAAACATTTCCATTGAAGACTTCAAGTTTGACAAGGAAACCTTTCCCTATTGAAGGAGACTTGCCATGAACGAAATTAGAGTCATACAAGGAGATCTAATAGCAACCAAAAACGTGCACAACATGTCTTGGACATAAAGGAAGACTACACTATAAATATACATGTTGGGCATCATGAAAAAGACACCAAGACAAGAGCGAAAATATCCCGTGAGGAAATTATTGAGTCGAGTGTCTTTGTCTTGTTTTTCCAAGTTTATGTTTAGCAAATTACGTCTAAGTTTTAAAGTTAAGTAGCTTTACTTTTCTGATCAAAAAAAAAAGTAGCTTTACTTTTTCGGAGTTACATTCTTAGTTACTTGGTTTAGTTCGATCAATTCGAAAGTGAGGAGCTCGAGAGTTGAGAGAAACATCTTTGTTAAACCCTTGTGGTATTTCGCCTACGGCTCGGAAGATCATTGTTAACCCTAAAAAATAAATAAGGGATTATACGAGTTAAACAAAAGATTAACCCTTAAATTAGGGATTAATCCCAAGGACGATACTATCGTCACGAACACTCTCGTATGTCACATACCCTACTATGGTATGACGTGGCACCCGAAGAGATACTAGAACCCCTCGGATCTCACATACCCGATTATGGTACGACGTGACATTCGAGTGGGCACCAAAGCGTCCCTTGGAAAGTCAAGATGAATAAAAATAAGATATCAACGTGGCATCGGAAAAAGAGTAAACCCCGATGGATCCACGCGACTCTGATATCCATCACTGCGCCAAGAGGGACCACTGTACGAGAATACTTCCTTGCTGAACACTCCCAAAGCCCTCGGAATCATCACCCCGAAGGCTAAATTCACAAAACAACGTCTTACTCAAAGCACAAATCACCAAAGTCACTTACCCCAAAGGCCCGAGCCAAGAAAGTTACTCAGCCAAGGCCAAGAAGCCCTCGGAGAATTGTTCCCGAAGGAACCACTACTCTAATGACGACAAGAAACGCTCGGAACCCATACTACGGAGATCCAGACGCAAGAGCACAGCCTTACTTGCATGTTGATGCCCTCGGAGCCCACCTCACGAACAGGAAGAAGCAAATCTGCCTCTCGGAGAACCTTACCAAAGAAGAGTGAACCTCCTCATGAAATCCAGTCCCTCGGAGAAAAGAAAACAGAAGATTCAGTCCATCAAAGAGAAGAAAACAGAAGAAGCAACCCCTCGGAACTCCTCGAAGCCATCGGACAAGATAAAGATCAGCCTAGTCAGCGCCTTGTCAACAAGATATACCTTATCTTATAGAAGGACACTTGTAACACATGCAACATTACACTTGTAACACATGCATAGTGACTCAAAAGCACCCTCCCATGCACCTTACAAGAAATCCTATATAAATGAGACAAGTGAAGAAAGGAAAGGGGGGGGGGGGGGGGGGAAATAGCGCAAAAGACATACTGTGCACACAAACTCACTCGAAAAAAAGCATAAGGTCATACTTATGATCTTCGGGAGTGAGAAGTTCAGTGAATAAAGGCAGGATATTCTCGTAATTTTCCATAATAGTTATTTACTCTCTTTGAACCACGGATAACGGCGTTCCGAACTTATAAATAATTCAGTTAATCGGGTATTATTCCAAACCTGTTAACAAAATGGCGCCGTCTGTGGGAACGCCATAGAAGTTGTCCTCGAGCGTGTTCAAGAAAGCGAACCAACTATGGAAAATTTGTTTCACAGTGAAATCCACCCGCCCTATCTGGGCAATTCGGAGGAAACTGTAGCGAATCGCCGCTCCGACGAGAGGAATTTCATCAACATTCCCCGATCCGTCTTTGAAAGACTAGTGGAAGCCACCACTCGAGTTAATCACCGAGAGTTCGAGAATCCCCTGGAAACAGCCCCAGGATCTCCGCACCAAGGAGATTACCCCTCGGAAGAAGGTGAAATTCATGCAAGAGGGGCACGGTGCCCTACCCCTATTTCGTGGTATCAGGAAACTCCTCGGGGGACGCCAGGGCGCTATGATCATCTAGAGGCTCCGAGGATAATCCGAAGAGAGGAAATACCTCTCCCCGTATATCGGCCCACCCCCACTATCACCCCCAACGGAGAGCCAACCTTATGGGGAATCCTTGAAGATCTACGAAAGGAAGTAGGAGATCTCAAAAGGACTGTAGGACCCAAGGAAGATCCGACGTTTAAGACGTCTCCCTTCATTCCCGAAATCGCTTCTGCTCCGATTCCTTCAGGAATGCGGCCTATTAATGTATTGTTATATACAGGAAAAGCCGATGGGAGAGATCCACAAGATCACATACATCAATATCTGGCAGGAATGGACCTGTCGTCTGCCCCGGACTATGTTCTGTGTCGGGTGTTCCCCGTTACCCTCGGAGGATGAGCCCAATCCTGGTTCACCCATCTCCATCCCAATTCAGTGGTCAACTTTGACCGATTGGCTCACCTGTTTGTACGCCACTTCGCTTGTAATCGTAGGTATCCCAAATCGGCCACTCATCTTTTTACTATCAAGCAACAAAAGGATGAATCCCTTCGGGGATATATAAAACGCTTCACGGACGGAGCGCTGGATGTTCCGAACGTCAGCCCAACCATTATGGCCGATATTCTGACACAATGACTCTGGACGGGAGAATTCTTCCGATACTTGATGGGGAATCATGTCACGGACATGAATGAACTCATGCAACAAGCTGAAACTCATATTCTTATGGAAGAAGCTGACCATACAAAGAGAGGGCTGGAGAAGGATGACAATGAGCGTCACGAGCATACGGAAAATGAAACTAAGGCAAAGGAGAAGGGTAAAGAAGGAAAACCACCCCCTCGGAAGGACAATGGGGAGATGGTCAAGAAATTCCTTAAACCCGTGCCCCTTCCTCCGATGACCCTAGCTCCCGTGGAAGTACTCAATGTGATGCGAGGCAATGAAGAATTGCGCTGGCCCCGGCCCGCCAAATTTCCCAATAAAGATAAGGATACAGGTAAGTACTGTAAATTCCATAAAACTTATGGACACACTACCGGGGAGTGTACTACCCTGCGAAAAGAAATACTTCGCCTCCTGGAGGCAGGATATCTGCATAACTACCTAAAAAGAAATAATCCCGAAGAGTCCAAAGCGCATGTATGGAGGAGGCCCCGAGAAGAACCTGACGAGGAAGAAGATACTCCCCACCGGCGGTCACGAGAACAAACCTCGGAACATCGGCAGAGGTCCCAAGAAAAAACCAGAAAGCATCAAAGATCCCCCCGAGAAAGAACTGCCGCGCCTCCGCGACAATCACGGGAGAGGACCACAGGGTATCGGAACTTACCTCCTCCACCAGACACGTATGAAGTCAACCCTTCCTCGGGGCGGACGATTAACATGATAGAGGGAGGAGATATTTCCAGAATACCCCAAGGTAAGAAGACAAAATATCTCAAAGAAGCCAGACGAGCGGGACAATGGCTCCCGGTATGCTCCGCCCAAGGGGCCAGATTACCAAATATCACTTTCGGACCCGAAGACCTGAAAGGTATAATCTACCCCCATGAAGATCCTTTGGTAATTGAAGCTACTATCTATGGATTCGAGATCCAGCGTATCCTCATAGATACGGGCAGCTCTGTGGACGTCCTGTTTTTGCCCCCTTATCTAGCCATGGGATTGAAGAAGGAGCAACTGGAGGTGGCCGAAGTTCCTCTAGTAGGCTTCTCCGGCGAAGCCTGTAACACCCTCGGAACCGTGACCATGCCCATGTCGTGGGGAGAAGGAGCCCTTCGAAGAACGGAACCCACCAAATTTTGGGTGGTGGAGGCTTCGTCAAGGACATACAACGCTATATGCGGAAGGCCCTCCATTCGGTTATTCGAAGCGATCCCTTCTACCCTCCACCTTAAGGTAAAATTTCCTACATTAGCAGGCATCGGAGAAGTCCGAGGAAATCAAGCTAGAGCCAGAGAATGTCGAATGAATGCTCTACTCCCTGAAGAAGGCGAAAACCCCTCGGATAGCAGTAAGAAACGGAAAGTAGAAGAAACCCGAGTCCAACCCATTGAAGAGCTCAAGATGATAGAAGTGGTGGAAGGAAACCCTGCTAGGGCGATCAAGATGGGCACTAATATGGAACTTGAGTTGGAGGCCCAACTGACATATGTTCTAAAAGAATTTTGTCACCTTTTCACATGGGAAGGAGGTCCCCCCGGGCGGATCAGCAATAAGGTATGCCAACACTTCCTTAATATGAAGCCGGGAGCCAAACCCATTCAACAAAAGAAGAGAAGAATGGGACCCGAGCGCAACAAGATTATCTGATCAGAAATCCAACGGCTTCTCAGCCTACGACAAATTCGAGAAGTTGTGTATCCCGAATGGTTGGCCAACGTGGTCTTGGTCCCTAAATCGGGAGGAAGATGGAGGATGTGCGTTGACTTCACCAATCTCAATGATGCTTGCCCAAAGGATTGCTATCCCTTACCAAGCATAGACCAACTGGTCAACTCCACCGCTGGCTGTGCACTCCTGACGACTCTAGATGGGGACCAAGGATACAATCAAATCCCGATGGCATTCCCGGACCAGGACAAAACCAACTTCATTACGGATGCAGGTACATTTTTCTATCTAGTCATGCCCTTCGGACTTAAGAACGCAGGAGCTACATACCAACGATTGGTGAACCTCATGTTTGCGGGGCTCATCGGAAAAACTGTGGAAGTATATGTGGACGACACGGTCGTCAAAAGTCGTTCCGCGAGAGACCATCCCGAGGATCTACGAAAGGCACTGGCTATCATGGATCACTTTGGAATGAAGATAAACCCTAGGAAATGCTCATTCGGCATCCGAGGAGGCAAATTCTTGGGATTCATGGTTACTGAGAAGGGAATAGAAGTCAACCCCGAGAAAGTCGAAGCAATTATTGGGTTACCAACTCCGAAATCCATAAAGGATGTGCAAAAACTGACCGGGCGAATGGCCTCCCTCAGTCGATTTGTCTCCAAATCAGCGGAGAAGGGACTCCCGTTCTTTAAAATCCTTCAGAATATCAAAGAATTCCAGTGGACCTCACAATGTGAAGAAGCTCTCCAGGAATTGAAAAGCTATATGGTAAGACCACCCTTGCTGGTCAAACCTTCGCCCCATGAAGAACTCTTCGTGTACCTGTCCGTAGGAAATGAGGCTATCAGAGCGGTATTGGTCAAATAACACGATGGGGAGCATCATCCGGTCTACTACGTTAGCAAAACTCTCCTCGGAGCGGAAACCAGGTATACTCTGATAGAAAAACTTGTACTCACTTTGGTCACCACGGCGCGGAGACTACGCCCGTATTTTCTCTCCCACCCGATAACTGTCCTGACTAAGCACCCTCTACGGGCAATTCTCAACAAACCCGAGACTTCGGGGAGACTGATAAAATGGGCCGTCGAGCTAACGGAGTATGATATCTCCTATGCCCCGAGACCTTCCACAAGGCCCAGGTGCTAGCGGACTTTGTAGTAGAACTTACGGGAATCGGAGTTGAAAGGAAAGAACCTATGTGGCATGTCTACGTGGACGGTTCCTCCGTAAATACACATGGCGGAGCCGGAGTAATCTTGATTAACACGGAAGCCGAGGAGGAGGCGCTACATTTCGCGGTTAGAATTGATTACCCCGTATCCAACAACGAAGCCGAATATGAAGCCCTCCTTATCGGAATGAGGCTCGTCCGGGAAGGCGGAATGCGAAAAGTCCGCCTGCATAGTGACTCTCAGTTAATTGTCCAGCAAGTTCAGGGCACATATGAAGCCAAAGAAGAAAGCATGCAGAGTTGTCTTCGGGTAGTCCATCGGGCCAAAGCGTGGTTTGATGAGTATCAATTAGTGCAGATTCCCCGAGGGGATAACCAAGAAGCTGATGCCTTGTCCAAAATGGCTGCACAGTTGACCACCATTCGTACTCGGAAAATCACTCTGTTACATATGAGAGAATCGGAGAGAGCTGAACCTGAAGAGGTGAGCACCACCACGACAAATCCTCCGATAAGCTGGATAACGCCCATTAAAGCATATTTGCAAGATCCTGAAGGTTACTCCGAGGACAAATCTGTCCGACGAATGATGTCTAAGAAGACCATCCGATACTTCCTCAAAGACGGAATACTATTCCGAATGACGTACTCTTATCCTCATGCCCGATGCTTAAATGAAGAGGAAGCTCAACTTGTCCTGGCGGAAACTCACGAGGGGGTGTGCGGTAGCCATACCAGTGGCAGAAGCATGGCTGGACGGATAATCCGGCAAGGTTATTATTGGCCCACGATGGTCAAGGATTGCAAAAACCACGCGGAAAAGTGCAAGTCATGTCAAGCTTATGCCCCTCGGATTCACCAACCAGCGGCTCCGTGGGAACCCCATTTGACCGTCTGTCCGTTCGCCAAGTGGGGAATAGACATAGTAGGTCCACTTATTCCCGATGCTGGTCAAAAGAAGTTCTTACTCGTGGTAGTAGACTACTTCACCAAATGGGTGGAGGCAGAGCCCTTAGCACGGATAACTGCAGGTGCGATCATTAACTTCTTGTGGAGGAACATTCTGTGCCGTTTTGGGGTCCCTCGGAGCCTGGTAAGCGACAACGGCCTGCAATTTACTGACCAAGGGTTAGAAAAGTGGTGTGATCATTGGGAGATTAAGCACCATTTCGCTTCGGTGGGATACCCCCAAGCCAACGGACAACTTGAGAGAACCAACCGAACTCTCTTGAAAAATATGAAGGCCCGACTTGACTGGCACAAAGCCAAGTGGGTTGAAGAAATACCTGGCATATTATGGGCCTATCGGACCACGCAGAGTACCGCCACATGCGAAACCCCTTTCAGCCTATCCTATGGTTGTGAAGCGGTTGTACCCTCCAAAGTCTCGATTGAAAGTTGGCGAACCAAAGAATACGAGGAAGTGGCCAACAGTGCTAACCTAGCTCTTGCCCTTGATCTCCTGGAAGAGAGAAGAATCTGAGCCGCCATTCGAACTGAGGAATACAAGACTCGGATGGCACGATACTATAACACCAAGGTAAAGCTTAGAACCTTTCAAGTTGGTGATTTAGTGCTAAAACGAGTTGGAGCCTCTAAGAACGTAGGCAAGCTTGAGCCCCGATGGGAAGGACCCTACAAGATAGCGGGAATTGTCGGACCCGCAACTTATCTACTTGCCAACTCCGAAGGCGCCACTCTCAGCAATACGTGGAATTCCTTCAATCTTAGAAGATATTATGCTTAATGTAACATCATCACTGTTACATAAATAAAACTGTTTGTTTATAAATAGATGGTTACGATACATTCAATTCCGATAGGGTACATAGGTTTGCAAAACAAAAATGGTAACCTTACACAGGAAATCATTATAAGCAACCTAACCCCCAAGGAGCCATCTACTATAAATAAACAGTCATCGGACCCCGAAGGACCATCTACTACAAGTTAAATACTACCTACTACAAACTACTCCTCTCGGAAAGGACGTTTCCCTTCTCGGATTAGGCGACGGCGCTGTTCCTCGGATAGGGTTAATGGATCCGCCAATAACGCGCCCTCGGAAGCCACGGGGTTATCTTCAAGAAAGATGGGGTGAAGACTAAGTTCAGGAATAACCAGGCCCACTGGACACTCTGGCAATGCTTGAACAGCATCCGTACCAAGGCGATACCCAATGCGAACCAGATCACGCATCTCCTTTTGTAAAGACTCCCTCAAAGCCGAAGGACCCGCGATATCCAAAACAGCTCGGACCCGGGCCACCACTAAAGCAACATCATGTGCACGAGTA
Organism: Linaria vulgaris; assembly: GCA_948329865.1. Lineage (NCBI taxonomy): Eukaryota > Viridiplantae > Streptophyta > Magnoliopsida > Lamiales > Plantaginaceae > Linaria > Linaria vulgaris. The sequence goes on from OX415254.1 coordinate 95,142,058, forward strand.
ATCTCCAGCACCCGAAGAGTTGCCGCATCCCGTTCCCGAGTCATCTGCAGTAATCGGTCATCGGAGTAGCGAAGCTGACCCTTCAACTCCTCCAAACTCGCCTGAAAACTCATCACCCGGGTCCTCTCTAACATCAACTGGCGCTCCACCTCCCATGACTTATACTTCTCAATATGAAGGACCATCTCGTGAATCGCCTTAGCAGCTTCATGCTCTTCCTGCAAGCGGGAAATCTCCGTCTGAGCTTCCAACAAACCATGCTCCAACTCGTCCCGACGGCGGTATACCAGGCCAGGATCCGAAGAGGAACATCCTTGAGATCCGATGGCGTCTAGCACCATGTATATCTGGATGGAGACGAATGGGTCATTACAGAAGAATTAAAAGGTAAGTAATTGAAAATTGCAAATAAAATGAGTATCTACCTCACACAGGTTTTTGCAAACCAAGTCCTGAAGACGAGAAGAATGAAGGGTCCTCATCAGCTCACAATCCGTAACATTCAGGAGACCGCTAAGAAAATTTCGCTCTCCGAGGGGAGAAAACTACGGATTACCACCCAGAGGAGAGGAGCCCACGGGAGGAAGATTCCCTCCGGACAGTGGCGCGGATACGCGCTCGGGACCTCCCTCCACAGCATTCACGATATCGGAAATCCGAGGAAATGGTTGCGACACCAAAAGAGGCAATGGGTAATCTATCGGAGAGAGAGCCGCAACCGGATTTTCTACCCTAGGAGGAATCGCAAAGCTCACTGGGGGGGCTGCCACGGGCGAACCCTCCGGTTCCTGCCTCTCCGAGGAAGGGTCAGTCCTCGTAACAGCCACGAAGGTATCGGAAGCGCCCTCCGACGCCCGCCGCATACCATGCAGAGCTCGCCCCAGAAAAACACCCTCAAATGGATTTATGGAAAAAGCCGCCATCTCAGCACCTATAGACAGGTATAGAGTATATGATGATCCCGAGGGCACACAGATTGATAAGAGAGGAGTCGACAAGCATACAGACTTACGGAAATAGAAGTTGCCGTGAAGAGGACGAATTGGCAAGTTCTCTCTCCTTATTCCCTCTTGAAGACCTACCAGAATAAGAGCTTCGGGACACGCAAGCAAGCCGGGTAATATCATACGAGCCAGAAAATAACCCGGAACGGCTCAGTTCCTCCCACTCCCGCCCCAATGTCTCGGATATGGGCGAAACGTATCCCAAGCCCCATCGGATGGGCACTCCCCACGATCGTGCCGAATGACCTTTCGAACGGACGAAGAAAAACCTCCGCCTCCAGTCCCCCCTACGAGTGCGAGGATTGGATGTACCAGTGAAGGCTTTCTCGACGTCCCGATAGGCCAGGCTGAAAAAGGGAACTCCATCCGAACAAGGTCGAAGGATGAAAATTTCCCCCACCCGATACGGGGACAGGGGAAGGTTAAGGAGCTCGCAGATAAAACGTATCCCACTAAGAGGCGATACGAGTTGGGTGTTAACTGGCTCGGACAGATTTGCCAGTACTGGAAGAGCGATTGAAGAAAAGGGTGGAAAAACACCCGTAACCCATAGTACATTTGTTCACAATAGACCGTTAAAAATCCCGAAGGAGGGTCATATGCTCTCTGATCCGGAGAGGGCACGATCACGTCAAAATCATCGAAATTCAGATTGTATTCCGCGAAAAGAGTCACTAGAGACTCTCCGTACACAGTGCTAGCGGCAGAACCAACCCGTCCCCGACCTATCAACCTTGAGGGGCTCAAAGGTATTAAGTTAAATACAGAACGCTCATCGGCAAGAGAATATGGCTCCCGACCCAGGAACACATCCCGTATATGGTCCATCCTTCGAGAATCCGTGTACGATGACCTATTCCCCACCCTTGAAGACGAGCTTGTCCCAGTGGCCACTTGATTCTCAACCAGCCTGTCCCGCTGCCCCGGGAAAGAACTTTCCGAGGACGCATTATGAACCTGGGATCCAGGGACAACTCGAGCATGGCTCCGAGGAGAACTACCTGATGAGGTGGACCCCCTTGCCTATGATGTAGCGGCATCATCTTTTATAGTAAGTTCTCTGTTTACTCTTATACAAAAATCGAAGAAAAAGTATTGAGTATGACTGCGGAAGTAAATGCTAAGCCCTGCAAGAGTAAATGTCTAGAAGGAAGAAATTAAAATGATTTATCTGCTAAAGCAAGATAGATTTTAATGATGAGTATAAGTACCACTGTTAGCATATTATATATGATAAGCTAATCCCGCAAAATGAAGCTGGAGCTGTTCAATCCATTTACAAGGGCGTGACACGTGCTAATGAGTGTCTCTAATTAGGGATAAATAACTCTAAGTACGCATGCAATCTGACACGTCCTGCTAAGTCACGTACTTAGTCAGCAAGTAGAGGACTTTTGTCTCTAGCTTAATTTTTTAAAGAAGATTAAAGGGATAACAGACAAAATAAAACAGAGTAGAAAGAGAAGAATAGGACAAATTGTTCATTCATAAAATCCGAGAAGCTCTCGGAGCAGCTTACATAAGGAAAAATTTAGAAATCTAAAGTCCTAAAGAAATACTGAAGTATACATAAAGGAATCCTATTCTAAATCCCTGTACTCGGAGGAGGCGGAGGCGGATTGATAGCAGACCCCTCGGGGAGACTAGCAGATGGACTTGGAGGCAAAACCCCACTCGGGCTGGCGGCCCCCAGATTGGACACAGTCGTAGGAGGAGCGGGAGAGTTCTTGGGCGTCATCACAGCATCAAACATCTCCAGAAGGTTCTGAACCTGCTCGGGAGACGGCCTAGCAAGCTTCTTGACGTCGAAAACACAGCCAAAATTCACCCCCGAAGGCACCACCTCACGGGCTATGGTGGCACACTCTAACCATCCCCATAACATGTGCCCAAGTGTATCCCGAGCGGACAGGGAAGTAAATTGACGCTCTGCCTCTGTTACCGCACCCTTAACGGCCTCGTCAACCCGAGCTTGCACATCTTTCATCGGCATCACATCTACTAACTTCAACGTCACCAGCTCATGCAGCCGCGATTGAAGCCCCTTCTCTCTCTCTAAACCCTCGGACTTCTCCTTCTCCAGAGCTTCTATCTGGGCAAGAAGGGACCTCTCGGATTCCGCCTTTTCCTTCTCCAGACGAGATAATTGTACTCGGACAACCCCCTCCGACGCTTCCAGTTGATCATAAGCTGATTGTACTCGCTGCAGCGTGAGACGCATCACCTCTTTCATCCCCTGGTCCTCCTTCCATTTGAAGTCGTAAGCCTCCAACTTGGTGTGAAGGGCCTCGTTCATGGACTCAACCTCACGGAGTTGGGCCTGGAGAGAAGTCACTTGTTCTCTAAGGGGACCCACTTCTGCCACCTCCCTAGAATGGCGCTGCTCCACCGCGGTAATAACCTCCCGGGTCTTCTTGGACTGCACGACAAAAAAAGGAATATAAGGAAGAATGCAGGGAAATCACCTAAAAATAAAATAGCCAGAGGACAAGTACTTACGATGGCTTCCATCCAGACCGTGCTGGCCCGCAAAAACTGATACCCCTCCGCAGGCGCAGAAAGAGAAGAGCTGAAAAAGTGAAGGATCTCGCGGTACGCCTCCCCCACAGTCGGAGGCTCCTTCTCGGGTACCAGAGGCGAAAAATCTCCCTCGGAAGCAGACCTCCGCAAAGTAGCCCTCTTCGGGAGATCAGCTATCGGAGAAGGGATAGCAGTGGCGGGAGTTGTGGTCACCGCCTCCGTCATGACCACTTCAGGAACCTCTGTAGCGGCCGAGGAACCCTCTCCCCGGAGCAAAGTGCCCCAAACCTCCCTCTTCACCTCCAAGTCCTTCAGTAAGTCGGAAGGACCCTTGCAAATTCCCTCGGATGGCTCCTCCGGGCCCTGGCGGAGTAGTTGAGCAAACAAATCCGCACCCGGAAATATAGGGGCCTTTCCTTTATCTACACCTACGAGAACAAGATATGCAGTCAGATAATAGGTTAAAACAAATAGAATACTAAAGCAGAGTAAGCAGAAAAGAGAAAGAAACTTACGAGGGCGAGTGGGGGAAGGATCAGGAATAATGGGCGAAGGATCCCGAGAAGAGACCAGAACAACATCTGGCCCCGGAGATGAAAACTCTTCTTCTTCTGCCCTCGGAGATTGCACTCCCTGCGAGCTCCTCAGAAGACTGCCAGTGTTGGACTCGGAAGCTGGCATCACAATCAGAGCAGACCTAGGGTCCACCTGTCGCAATGGAGTAGCCTCCAGGCACACGCCCTCAGCATATAGAGAAGGGGGCGGGATATTTTCGGACACCTCCTCAGCCTCCGGGTCCATCCCTGCCTTCTCAGACTGTGCCTCTACCGCCTCATGATCTCCCCCCTCGGAAGCTTCACTATGCCCATTCGGAGCTATCTCTTCGGAACCCGGTACTAAGTAATATCTCGCCATAACCTCCTCTGCACCGCACCAAAACATGTCAGTGCGAGCAACAGAAAATTATGAAAAACTACTCGGAGGAGATAAATATGGAATAAAGAAACATGCGAATAAGAGCAAGAAAACTTACTGAAAGCTGGCAAGTACATACTCGGAACAGAAAGCGGTTTCTTCACATGGTCGTCAATGGACACTACAAAGTGAAGTCCGGCCCTATCGAACAACCACGGAAAATCTGATGACTCCATCAACAGTTGTTGAGCCACCACCGGAGAAAGCACCGTATCTTCAGCCAGGGTGTGAATTGGAGTCACGCCCTCCCCCCACTTGAAGGGCACATCCCACTTCCCCCGGACGGGCTTCACGTAGAAAAACTTGTCCTTCCAAACGCTGTGCGAACTGGCCGTCGCACCCAGAATCCTCTTCGTGGAGTTACCCGAGTGGTCCCGGTGGTGGACGTGATAAAAGGGGTATCCCCCAGGCGACACCCCCACATCAAAAATCGAAAGAAAATGGTCCACATTGCACTCGTACCCCTTGACATTACACCAAAACACATAAATGCAGAGGGCGGCGTACCCGTTGGGCACCAACTGACTCGGACATATTCCACAAGTCTTGAAAACTTCGCAGAAAAAGGATGGCATAAATGAACGCCACCCGTAATTCACCTGCGCGAAATACACAGTGAGCATACCCGTGGGAGGGTAACACGCCCTCTGATTTTCAAAGGGAATGTGAACAGTCACATTCGCCATCGCAGTCCCCGTGGCCTTGAATAACTCCATGACCTGTTCGTAAGTAACCACAGACCGAACATTCTCAATTTTAGAGAAGTCACGGACATGGGGTTTCTTCGATTTTAAAACCCTAGTTTTTTTCGCAGAGGCGGCGCCACTCCCTTCGGCGACGGCAACTCTTCTCTTACGAGTGGCAACAGCAGGTCCCACGAGGGGAGCAGTAGCCGCAGCAGAAACAGGAACGGCAACAGGAGCAGTGTCGGCAGAAGAGGTATTTGCAAAGGAAGCCATCTTCTTTTGGGGCAAGAGAAGAAATTTTGCGAAATTGATGAAAGAAAAAAGAAACGAGAAGAAGAAACTTTGAGAGGAGCAAAAATCGCTCTTTTTGGGCTTAAGAAAATTGGAGGAGTAGAGAGAATTGGAAGCTTGAAGATTTTGTGAAGAGAATGGGGGAGAAAGAGTACGGACGGGGGTATTTATAGGCGAACCGCCATTAAAGACGTGCCCCGTCCCCCACTCCCCACGTCTCCACTCAGGAAGCGACGTGTCGCTCCACGCGCTAGCCGTTGCTGCGGATTAAAGGACGGATGAATAAATGTCATTTAAGACATCCAACGGCTAGAAAGAGCCGTTATAAAAGTAACTCTTCATCTGAACCGCTGCTTCCCAAGAACATAAAGGTAATTTTACTTTACGGTATTTTAAGTATATACTTATATTATATACATATAATACCCCCATAAATCATAAAAAAGAATGGAGAAACTCCAATCCCCTCGGAAAAATCACCAAAAAATAAAGAAGAAGCCCCTTTTGCCATATTAAGGCCACGAAATAAAATTTCACTCGTCTCTACGAGAGCGATCGGAATTTGGGGGGGCTGGTGTTAACCTCTAAAAAATAAATAAGGGATTATACGAGTTAAACAAAAGATTAACCCTTAAATTAGGGATTAATCCCAAGTACGATACTATCGTCACGAACACTCTCGTATGTCACATACCCTACTATGGTATGACGTGGCACCCGAAGAGATACTAGAACCCCTCGGATCTCACATACCCGATTATGGTACGACGTGACATCCGAGTGGGCAACAAAGCGTCCCTTGGAAAGTCAAGATGAATAAAAATAAGATATCAACGTGGCATCGGAAAAAGAGTAAACCCCGATGGATCCACGCGACTCTGATATCCATCACTGCGCCAAGAGGGACCACTGTACGAGAATACTTCCTTGCTGAACACTCCCAAAGTCCTCGGAATCATCACCCTGAAGGCTAAATTCACAAAACAACGTCTTACTCAAAGTACAAATCACCAAAGTCACTTACCCCAAAGGCCCGAGCCAAGAAAGTTACTCAGCCAAGGCCAAGAAGCCCTCGGAGAATTGTTCCCAAAGGAACCACTACTCTAATGACGACAAGAAACGCTCGGAACCCATACTACGGAGATCCAGACGCAAGAGCACAGCCTTACTTGCATGTTGATGCCCTCGGAGCCCACCTCACGAACAGGAAGAAGCAAATCTGCCTCTCGGAGAACCTTACCAAAAGAAGACGATGAGAAAATGACTGTCCCCGGAGCAGAAACCTCCTCGGACACCCACTTCACTTCAACTAGTGAACCTCCTCATGAAATCCAGTCCCTCGGAGAAAAGAAAACAGAAGATTCAGTCCATCAAAGAGAAGAAAACAGAAGAAGCAACCCCTCGGAACTCCTCGAAGCCATCGGACAAGATAAAGATCAGCCTAGTCAGCGCCTTGTCAACAAGATATACCTTATCTTATAGAAGGACACTTGTAACACATGCAACATTACACTTGTAACACATGCATAGTGACTCAAAAGCACCCTCTCATGCACCTTACAAGAAATCCTATATAAAGGAGACAAGTGAAGAAAGGAAAAAGGGGGGGGGGGGGGAATAGCGCAAAAGACATACTGTGCACACAAACTCACTCGGAAAAAAGCATAAGGTCATACTTATGATCTTCGGGAGTGAGAAGTTCAGTGAATAAAGGCAGGATATTCTCGTAATTTTCTATAATAGTTATTTACTCTCTTTGAACCACGGATAACGGCGTTCCGAACTTATAAATAATTCAGTTAATCGGGTATTATTCCAAACCTGTTAACAATCATATTAATATATTATCTTCTTAAAATTACATCTACTTGTGTTCTTTACTTATCCGCTGCATTATATTCTCTGTCAAGTAGATTTGTGCCAACGTTAACTGCTGTTAAATGGATGTTAAGATAACTTCGGAGAGTCCAGTGTTAGCATAACATTGGAAGAGCATATCAGTATTAGACTAACATCAAGTTTAACACTGTAAGAAAAGTATCAAGTCTCGATCCAACAATATCAATTTTAGTATCAATGTTAGAACAAGATTGAGTTAGACTCTTCTGATATTAATGGGGAGTTACTTGATTAATATTTGTTCTTGTTTTGATAAGCTTGTTTCTAGATATTTGATTCAGAACAGGTGTCAATGTTGTGTCAACATCAGTCTGTAAGCATGTTGTCCCAACATCCATGTTTAACATTATGACTTATAAGTTTTGCTCTAGGTCTTGATTCTGTTAACTAACTCTCCTTCGATCACCGTCTTCCAAGCTCGCCAACCGAATGAGTTAATGAGCGCATGGGTTCCGATCTTCCAATAAGAATAGTTGGATCCATCCAAGACAAGTAATTTGTTGTTGTTCGGATTCCTGTTGTCCATCCTTTAATATCAAGTCCAAACACCAGTGAAATCGGGGCTTGGCTCTGATACCAATTGAAATTGTTGGATCGGGACTTGATACTTTTCTCACAATGTTAAACTTGATGTTAGTCTAACACTGATCTGCTCTTCCAATGTTATGCTAACACTGGACTCTCCGATGTTATCTTAACATCCATGTAACAACAGTTAACGTTGGCATAAATCTACTTGACAAAGAATATAACGATGCAGATAAGTAAAGAACACAAATACATGTAATTCTAAAAAGATAATATATTAATATGATCTTCCGAGCCGTAGGAGAAATGCCACAAGGGTTTAAAAAAGATATTTCTCTCAACTCTCAAGCTCCTCACTCTCGAATTGATCGAACTCAACCAATCAACTAAGGATGTAAGTCCTTATAAGTAAGGCTCCTTAAATCTAAAACTTAGACTTAATTTACGAAACACAAACTTGGAAAAACAAGACAAAGACACTCGACTCAATAATTTCCTCACGGGATATTTTTGCTCTTGTCTTCGTGTCTTTTTTCTTGATGCCCAACATGTCTATTTATAGTGTAGTCTTCCTTGATGTCCAAGACATGTTGTGCACGTTTTTTGTTGCTATTAGATCTCCTTTTATGACTCTAATTTCGTTCATGACAAGTCTCCTTCAATAGGGAAATGTTTCCTTGTCCAACTTGAAGTCTTCAACGGAAAGGTTTCCTTCTTTGACTTGAAGTCTTCTAAGAAAAGTATCATTCTCCATCTTGTAGTCTTCTATGGAAATAATCATTCTCCATCTTGAAGTCTTCTATAGAAATAATCCTACTGCAAGTAATCTTCTTTCCTTCTTGCAAGTCACACACCTTGATCTTTCCATTACATCACACACCGCTTTCCTTCTTTAATTATGGAAAGTTCTTCTTTGAAAACTTCTCATTGAATGGCAACTTCTCTTTAAGGAAATAGATCCATCTTTGAAGTCTCTTGACCTGGAGCACATACAAATACCAGCTATAGCTCGTGGAACTAAGTTGGTAAGTGAATAAAGGCAAAATACAATTATAGCAATAAATCCCAAATGTGCAGTGTTCCAGTGTTCAATGTTATCCTAACATTGCTATTTCAATGTTGATCTAACATTGGCCAAACACTTTGCACTTTTAATCTCCCCATTTTTGCCTTTATTTACAAAACCAAACCTATTCACAATTCATAATATGTACAGTGTTCCAGCAACACAGCATGATTAATATCTTAAGCTACTCTCCCTTAATATGACAAGTTCGATCTCGTAGCCTTAAGAGTTAAACATCACAATCATAAGCATAACTAAGAAAATATTAGTTATATAAGAATTGTAGAACCAGTAGAATAAACTTGAAGATAAAATGTCTTACTTCTCCCCCTTTTTGTGAGGAAAACAAAATCTTGACGAATCACTTCATAGGATAAAGTTCTGTAGCTCTTCTTTAGCAGTTATTTCCATTTTTCTCTCTAAGAACTCTATCATCTACTATTTCTTAAAAACCCCCATAGCCAGAGTCTTATCTCCCCCAAAAGGAAATTAAAGTTAGTCTCAATTGTAGATATTACCTCAGTGTTACCTCTGATGTTGAGTCAACATTGTTCTTCAGCGATGTTGTCGTAACATCTAGCTCAGACTCATCATCATCGGGCTTCTCAGAACCTTCTTCCTTATCCTCTTGATCTCAATGGTTTCATCATCAACATTGTCAGTTTCTTAATCCTTTTCCTCATAACCATTTTTTTCTTTTTCACCACTTCATCTTCATTCTCAACCTCTCTGTCCTCCTTCTCTTTATCATTTTCCTCATCACCTTACAATTAACCATCATCCTCAACATCTCTTTTTCTTTATCAGTACCAGCGGAAAAACAGTGCTCATCGATCTCAATGTTGGCATAACATTGATATCTATCAATGTTGTCATAACATCAGACTTTATCAATGTTAACTTAACATTGAATCCATAATGTTGTTCTAACATTGACGTTTATCAATGTTGTATTAACATTGAAACCAGAATGTACCTGCACAAGAGTTTATAGAAACCAACGACAAAACCACAATAATCACCCACATTAGTTTCTCCAGCAACTAACGTGTTCTCCCCCTCAATCAATTCATTCTTCTCTGCAAAATGTTCCTCAAGCACTGTCTCCTCAACTGTGTTTGAAGTACCTTCATCAACAACACCATGTTCCTTAGTTTTTACTTGTTTATCTCAGCAACAATGTCTGGAACGAGTGTTGTACCTATGAGAAAAAAACTAAAAGAGCATGGGTGGGGTTATATCATTGATTCTCCATACCAAGGGCCAAATAATGAAGATCATAGATACATGCCAAGGATTTCAAAAACAATTGCAAGTGAGAATTCTTATTATTTCAGAGAATTGGAAAGGAGAGTTAGTTAACAGAAAATCCAACATTCTGGGTATGAAGTAAATTAAAGGAGTTAATCTACTTCCAAGTCATAACAAGAGACAACATAGTGTGTCGCCGCAGCCGAATCACCCAAAATATATGCCTTCACATGAGAACATAACTATATCCCCACACCCCTTAAGCCCAAACCGACACAGACACATCAAGAAAAAAGAATGAATGCAGGCCTAAATGAAATGCAGAATGCAGAATATTAAGTCAACATTTGAAGATGGTAACCATGGAGTAACCACTTTATAGACTGGAATAGATCATATTAACTCAAATATTTATCAATTATCATTAACTATTTTTGAACCAAAACTGAAGAATGTTTAAAAGGATAATGACATAACTAAATGAGGGCAACACAAAACTCCACACACCCAACAATGGCATTATCAGCAACAGGTTAGGCAAGTACAAATGACTTGAATGAAGGTAATATACTTATCATATACCCCAACTCCCCATGTATACTTGTTTGCTACCCTGCTTTCAAGAGAAACATCAAGTGATCAGCGCTACTGAATGTAAGGCAGTCGAAACTCCAAACATCCCAGTAGAAAGGATCATCATCATGTATTTCATTGACCAATTAACAGAAACGTGAACATAAGCACAACTGAATAACACTGAAGCTATCAACATCATGTACCCCAGCTTCTCTTCATGTCCTGTTTGACCTAAACATGGATAAGTCACAACTGAATAACACCAAAGTAGTGAACTCTGTGTATCCCAGCTTCTCCTGATGTTAGGCCAACATTCACAAACCAACAATAGAGTTTTACATTACAAAACTTTTGATATGAACCTGTCCACTAGTAAACTTATCTACTTATACAGATTAACCACACAAACTAATAGTGACAATTCATGAAGACAAACAAAACATAATCAAAAATCAAACAAAAAGATCTAATGCAATCCTATACACCACAAACAGACTACGGTGTTAGCTAGTTGTGTTATGGCAACACCAGAATGCAACATTGAATCATAGAACATTCAAGCCAAGAGTCTTCCTCAAATTGAAGAACCTCTCGCTATCTAATGACATTTTAAACAAATCAGCTAACTGATTGTTGGTCTCTAAGTGATCAATGTTTATAACCTTGTCATCTACCAGTTTTCTCAAGAAATGATGCATAGTAAATATATGATTTGTTCTAGAATGATGCACCAGATTTCTTGATATGCTAATAGCACTAAGATTGCCCCCAAAACATTAACAATATGTCAATCTTTATCCCATAATCATGCCATGTGTTTAAACCATATAAATTGGGTAACACAACTGCAAGCTGCAAATTCAACAGTTGATAATGACACACAATTATGTTTCTTGCAATAACATGAAAAATGATTATTTCCCAAATAAAAACAACCCCCATGTAGATTTTCTATTAGCTAAATCTGCAGCCCATTCGGAATCATCAAAACTAACAAGGTTTGTATTTGTATCATGTGTATACCAAATGCTCAAGTCTACAGTACCAGAGATATAATTCAGTATTCGCTTCACAACAATTGAGTGAAAAGCTTTACGTTCAGCGTAATACCTGGCACAAACACAGACACAAACCGAGTTCATAATATATGTGCGAGTGATGGATAAATATAGCAAGCTTGTGTCTCCTTTTCCAATCACCAAAGTAGAAGACATTTGAGTCTTGCTCGATTTTGACTCCTCCAAACCAATCATGCTCATCCCATCATCCTTTTGTTTCACTTTCAAACCCAAGAAGAAATCTAGTACGCTCATCACTAATGTACCTGTCAAAGCCTCAACAAACTTGTCTAAAGTAGACTTGTTAGTATAAACAAAGACAATGTCATCAGCAAATCTTTGAGCTAAACAATAATTAGAACATGTGGCAGACATGCAAACACTCAACATTATTATATCTCTATAGTTCACCATTTTCTTGTTGTGTGTTTTGATGTCATTAATGATTTGAACCATAACCTGAGATGTGGGATGATTCCTTTGAATCCAATCAGTTGTATCCCTCCAAACATCTTGAACTTGAACCTTCTCATTGTACACGATTGATTGCACGAATGTTGTGTCAGCACCAGAACTCGTCGATATTGGCTTTACATCAGCTTCTGGTTCATGTTCATGTTCATGTTTAGGTTCTGGAACTGTAGGTGATGTTGGAATAACATTGTCTGGAGTCAATGTTGGAGTAACATCAGAATCCAGTAGACTTGGCACAACAGCCTCTAACTCACCTGCAACACTTTGCAAACCATCAGAAACCACATATACAGATTCTTGAACAATATTTAATCATGTATCAAATATTCTAATAACAATATTGTTCCAAGAATAGCCATCAAAGATACATTTTTCAATATTTTGATCATATTTACTCAAAAAATCTTTGTCATTTAAAGTATAGCAAACATATCCAAATTCATGAAAATGATCAAGATCCTGTTTCTTCTTTTTCATCATCTCATAAGGAGTCATGGGAATTGAGAATTTATGAACATTTTCATTAAACACACATAAGTCAGAGAATGACATATTTTTTAATTCTCTATCATGATTTGACTAAATATTACCAAAAGAAGCACCATGTAAATTATCAATACTAGCATGCAATGTTCTAAATGTATTAAGAGCTCCTGGTTTTTCTTTGAAAGATTTAATCAAAGTATATCCAAAAAAATCATTCATAATTGTTTATCCCCAACTCTATTACTTCAATAGGACCTAAGAGATCCATATGAAGTAGATGAATACAATTAGAGGTACTTGTAACCTATTCATCCACTTGGATTGGATTATGAGAAGCTTTGGTCACCTTACCTTTAAGCAATCATAACAGACCATCTTACTAGTACCCGAGAGATTGTGAATACCTCTCACGGTTTTAAGTTTCAACACTTTGCCTAGATTCTTGTTGTGCATGTGTCCAAGTCTCTTGTTCTTGGCAACTGTATAGTCCACATTTGTTTAAAATCAAGTCACTTGATCCCTTGTCAGGTAGTTGTCTTCAAACCTTTTACCTGTCAAAGCACACACATTTGCACAATCAGATACATCACAAGAAGCTTTATCATACCTTACCAATAAGTCATCATCACACAATTGATTGATGCTTATATGGTTTTTATAGAATCCTAACAACATCTCATCCTTCAAGTATGAAAATCCATCAATATTCAACACTTCTTTGCCAATGATTCTTCATTTACTTCCATCTTCATAGGTGAAAGTTCCAGTGGTTAGCGGTGCACACTTCTTCAAATCAGATTTACTTTGTTTCCAGTCATGTGTCTTGAGCAGTGTTAAGGCAATACAATATGTTCTCAATGTTAAGGCAACATTGGCTATCCAGTGTTGACTTAACATCGTGCATAACCGTATCAAATCAGATATGTATCCAGTCATATGCCTCAAACATCCACTAATAGAGTACCACTTACTTACAAGGTTAGTATGCATAGTAGGGAAGATAATATTGAAAACAAAATAAGTTTTAGGCACCCAAAGTCTAGTGTTTCTCATCTCACTATTATGTTCAGCAATGTTGGAACCGAATGTTAAGATAACACTGGAATAACCAGAATCAACATTGAAATGTCCAGATTCCAGTGTTGGCTTAACACCAGCATCATCATTGCATGAATACCTATTTCGTTCAACTATTTTCTTTTTAAGAGACTTTCTATATTTATAACAATATGGTTGTAGATGTCCAAATTGAAAACAATATTGACAAATATAAGCAATTTTCTTAGATTCTCTAGAAAGTACCTTTGCTTTTTCAAGACCAGAAATAGTGGATTCAACAAAATTAGAGGAGTGAGTAACTTGACTTTGAAATCCTAAACCAGAAATACCATCATTGACAAAGCATAAAACTTTATCAAGTTTGTAAGTACCTGTATTCCTCTTGGCAATGGTATGTTCAGCAATTCCTAGCTTAGAAGTTACCTTTTTCTATTCATCATCTTTTCTCCAAACTAACCTCAAGTTGAGTGATTGTAACCTTCAAGCTTTTATTATCTTCCATAGCCTTCTCAATTCTACTAAACTTGTCCTTCTCCTTGAGCAGGTCTTGGTAGATGATCTTAAGTCCATCAAGAAACTCTTCTTGAATCAATTCACCTTCAAGGACATTATCATCTTCCAAACTTATAGAATCATGCAAATACTCAAAGTCAGAATCATCATCAAACTCATCATAATCATAAATCAAACATTCAGAGTTGTCTAAACAAATGGTTTCATTCCAATTGTTAACAAAAATATCATGGACTGGTGTTTTCTTCTGGATGTTATCATAACATCGAGTTGTTTCGATGTTGGTAGAACACCAAGCCTTGACACCAGCAGGTCTGTCCACATTTGCACACACTGTTGTTTGAGTTTCTTCAATTGTTGGCATCTGTCCATCACCATATTCTTCAAAACCTGTCTCATCATTATTATCTACACAAACCCAGTTATAATTTCCTTTTGTTCTAAGGTTGTTACCACATTCATAAGCGAAATGGCCTCAACCTTTACATTCATAGCATTGAATCTATTTGAGATGTGTATCATTATGAGGAGTAAGTTTACAAGAATATTGGGTCATCGTTTTAGAGAAATGTTTCTTTAAATCAGCAAGAATATTTTTATCAATAAGACTAAGCTTATTAAACTTTTCAAACACAGTTTTATTTTAAGCTTGAATTTCTTTTTCATCATCTACTTTTTCAAGATTCGTCTCAAATCCTTTCAGTGTGTAAAGTAGAGTATGAAAGTCTAACGTGTCCATATTCCTAGCTTTTTGCATAGCAATCACCTCAAATTTCTTAGAAAGAGTTCTCACAGCTTTGTACACCAATTGCTTATTAGACAGGGAATCACCTAAGTCTTGAATTTCATTAGCAAGATCCATGAGTTTCTCAAAATAAGCAGTAATACTTTCGTCTTCCCCCATTGTTAAATTATCAAATTTGCTCAAAAACATGCGTAGCTTAGTCTTTTTAGTGCATAAATCACCTTCACAATGATTTTGTAAGATATCCCAAGCATGCTTTGCAGTTGAGCAATTTTTAATTAACTTAAACATGTGACAATCAACCAAACTAAATATAGTATTTAGGGCTTTTTCATTTAAGAAAGCGTCACTTAGCTCAATTTGAGTCCACTCTGATTTTAGCTTAGGAACAACTTCAGGATTTTTGTATGAAGCACACATAGGAAATGCATACCCTTCAATCACCGTCTTCCAAGCTCGCCAACCGAATGAGTTAATGAGTGCACGGATTCTGGTCTTCCAATAAGAAGAGTTGGATCCATCTAAGACAAGCAATTTGTTGTTGTTCGGATTCCTGTTGACCATCATTTAATATCAAATCCAAACACCAATAAAATCAGTGCTTGGCTCTTATACCAATTGAAATTGTTGGATCAGGACTTTATACTTTTCTCACAATGTTAAACTTGATGTCAGTTTAACACTGATCTGCTCTTCTAATGTTATGCTAACACTGGACTCCCCGATGTTATCTTAACATCCATTTAACAGCAGTTAACATTGGCACAAATCTACTTGACATAGAATATAACGCAACGGATAAGTAAAGAACACAAGTAGATGTAATTTTAAGAAGATAATATATTAATATGATCTTCCGAGTCGTAGGCAAAATACCACAAGGGTTTAGCAAAGATGTTTCTCTCAACTCTCAAGCTCCTCACTCTCGAATTGATCGAACTCAACCGAGCAACTAAGGATGCAACTCCTTACATGTAAAGCTCCATAACTCTAAAAATTAGACTTAATTTACTAAACACAAACTTGGAGTAACAAGACAAAGACACTCGACTCAATAATTTCCTCACAGGATATTTTTGCTCTTGTCTTCGAGTCTTTTTTGTTGATGCCCAACATGTCTATTTATAGTGTAGTCTTCCTTGATGTCCAAGACATGTTGTGCACGTTTTTGGTTGCTATTAGATCTCCTTTTATGACTCTAATTTCGTTCATGGCAAGTCTTCTTCAATAGGGAAATGTATCATTGTCCAACTTTAAGTCTTCAATGGAAAGGTTTCCTTTTTTGACTTGAAGTCTTCTAAGGAAAGAATACTTCTCCATCTTGTAGTCTTCTATGGAAAGAATCCTTCTCCATCTTGAAGTTTTCTATGGAGAGAATCCTACTGCAAGTAATCTTCTTTCCTTCTTGCAATTCACACGCCTTGATCTTTCCATTACATCACACACATCTTTCCTTCTTTAATTATGGAAAGTTCTTCTTTGAAAACTTCTCATTGAATGACAACTTCTCTTTAAGGAAGTAGATCCATCTTTGAAGTCTTTTGACCTGGAGCACATACAAATACCAACTACAACTCGTGGAACTAAGTTAGTAAGTGAATAAAGGCAAAACACAATTATAGCAATAAATCCCAAATGTGCAGTGTTCCAGTGTTCAATGTTATCCCAACATTGCAGTTTCAATGTTGATCTAACATTGACCAAATACTTTGCACTTTCATTGTCCCACCCTTGTCTATGATCTAATACTTCACGGGATTAGTCTGTAATGGCGAAACTCCCACCAAATTACGCATCTATACTCGAAGTCTTATACCCATCTCACAATGTCGGGTTTATGTGCTCGTTCGGACTTCATAGTGGCGTTCAACTAGAATAGGCACAACTGCTTCACACCCATATGTTTAATACATCTTCCAGTCCATTTGAGAATTATATAATAATTTCGTGTCAATCCGTACAACATGTTCCGTTGAGCTACTTAGCGCCACCTACCATTACCAACTCCATTACACTCGTGACGGCATCATGCTAACACACCACCCTGCCATATGTTTTCCTACCATTCTTCAATTGCAATGGACCAGCCTTCCACCGAGTTACACCAAACTTAATCACAACCTGTAACTTGTGGGTATATAAATGATATTCTTGAAATTTCAAATGGCAACTTCATAGTCGTCTATGTGTCTAAGTGGGTCACTCTACCAATAACTAGGTCAACACATCTTCTGGACCATATGAGAAATATTCTAACTTGAATATCCAGTTTTACACTATATGTACCTTTTGCTACCAAGAAATTAGTTACCCGATAAATATGTTTAGCGCTACAGAAAATGCAAGCTATACTCTGACATCCTACTTGTAGAAACAAGGTAGTGCAATCGCGTCAATAATTAACACTTTCCATCAAGTTGACAATATTTGAGACATTTGTTCCACGAAAACCTTACTTCTACGAAAATTGTGGTGATTTTTCGGTCGAAAAATTGCCATGGAGCAACCCGAACAGGTTGGCAAAGGTTAGGGGTAAAATGCTTATTTATAAAGTTTAGGGGGTGTTGTCCAAAAGTCGTTATAGTTCAG
This sequence comes from Linaria vulgaris, assembly GCA_948329865.1. Classification (NCBI taxonomy): domain Eukaryota; kingdom Viridiplantae; phylum Streptophyta; class Magnoliopsida; order Lamiales; family Plantaginaceae; genus Linaria; species Linaria vulgaris. The sequence continues at coordinate 95,159,778 of OX415254.1, forward strand.
GGGATTTGATGGAATTATCCTTCTTTTTTACATACAACTTTCTTTAAACGACTAATTAATCCTACAATCATACCTAATATTAATTTCGACAAATAAACTCATAATCATTCCTCACCAACATACAATTTCAAACTAACAAAATCGTACATATCATAATATCCAAGTTCATATAAACGATTAATCCGACGAGAAAAACTAACTTACAAAAATATCCAACTTATCATCATATCCAACTTCATATCATCATATCCAAATTCATATAAACGATCCAACTTACAACAATCATACATATAATTAATCCAAGGAGATACTAACAATCAAATAAATATATATTCGTATCATTATCATAGATACAATTCCGACGAGCGACACATACATATAATAATCATACAACAAAAATCCAATGAAACATACATATAATCACACAATTTCGTATAATCAAGGAAATTCGGTAAACTAGCATATAAATCTTACGTATAAATTCAACGAATACATATAATCATACATATACAACAACAAAAAAAAGCCGGTCAACTTACAAAAATCCGACGAAGCTAGCTATGTGGCGGCGGTGGTGGCGTGGGGTGAAGTCGGCGTGTGGTGGTGGTGGTGGTGATGAATCTGTCGTGGCGTCGTGTGGTGGTGCAACGGAAGGGTGGTCGCAGTGGTGGTGTTGTCAACGGAATGGGTGGTCGCGGTGGTGGCTTGGTGACGGCAGCATGGTCGCGGAGGTGGCATTGTGAGGGTCTGGGTCGCGGTGATGGCGTGGTGACGGAGGGGCAGTCGTTAGTGTGGTGGTGGTGGACTCTGCTGCGGTGGTGGCGCAGTGACGGTGGTGGCGTGGTGACGGTGGTGTGTGGATCGGGTTGGAGAGGAGAGGATGTGGAGGAGAATAAGAAATGGAGAAGAAGAGTGTAGAATCTATATATAAAAAACAATTGGGTCGAGTCGGGGCAACGGTCCGGGCGGTCGCTTCTCTAGGGTTTTAACCCCAGTTGGTCGTTGCGACTCGCTGGGTCGTCGCATTGGCCCATGTGGCGACCACTGGGCCATCGCCACATAGGCCTTGGCACCATCGTCGGGCTTAATATAAGCCTCGCAACCGCAGCATCGGTCGCCTATTCTTGCAGGCGACCGATTGGCGATTGCGCTACGATTGCGCTCTGGTCGCCGGTTGGGGGGCGCGGTTGCAGATGCCCCCCCCCCCCCCCCCAATCTTGTAGTGGTTGAAGATAATGTATAAATGTTAAATGTCTACCCTCTCTAATAGCTTAAGCTTTTAGATGAGCTGGCAATTCAAAATGGTATAAAAACTCAGGCCAATGAGGAGGTCTTGGGTTCGAATCCCACCGCCACCCGATAATCAAAAAGTGACATGTGATAGGCATAACAAAAAGATTTACAGCGTGCACGTGAGGGTGTGTGTTGGAGATAATATATAAATATTAAATGTCTGCCCTCTCTAACAACTTAAACTTTTAGATGAGATGGCAATTCAATAGTTGCGACCACATCTTAGCTAGTTATCATCTACAAGATTAAGCTTAATTTAGCTATATAGTTAACTAAACAATGGGTGGTTGCTGAAAGTTTAATGAGTATGAACAACAATAATCTACACTTAATACAAACTCATTAATAAGTCCAATCTCAAGATTATTCGTGCATCTCCTCGGGTTTGCTCAATTTGACTCTATTCAAATAAACAAATATATTTTTTCAATGTACGCCTGTCACATAGCATATAACCTGTTTTGATACATGGAGCTTCAAGTAAGCTTAATTAATACAAAACGCAAATTGAACGAGCATAGGGTAAAGCCCCGATCTTTTGCATTTCTTTTACTTCGTTTCTTTTTCATTGCTCTTCTCGTTTTCCTTTCTTTTTGGCCTCAATTTTTCTTAACATTCATGATCGGCTTGACATTTTGTCAAGCAGTTAGAACACAGAATTAAAGAAGACAAAAGAAAATTATTATTGATGATGAACTGAGTTGATGATTAAACCCAGTTCTTGAATGTTTACAACGATGAATAAAAATTTAGCGTAAACTAACCATTACAAGCTATATATAATGCTGGAAAAGCTAGTAACTAACATGCAGTTGAGCTGATCATAACAACTCTCTAAATGAGGAAAGTAGCTACAAATATATAACATATTAAATTCATGAATCATGATCAACATTTTGAATGATCAACAAAATTGTACAATGATGATGAAAGGAAAATTGGAGCTGAAAGATTCTTCTCTCTCAGCTCTGTTTTATTGAATGAAATAGAAATTGGTAAAGTAACAATACAATGGGGATCAGAGTGTTTTTATACTCTGATTGTAGTAAGGAATAATTATCCCCTGTCTCGCGGAGCGGAGTGACTAACGGTCATAATCTGCACTAATCAAAATCTACTAACTAATGCTACAATGTTAACTAATATTTGAAAATATAACTTAAGTGAAATTACAAGTAAATATAACATAATTTAAGAGGCCCCCGCAAGATGAGCATGGATATTGATCATACGCATCTTGGACTTCATTGTATTGAATTGTTGAGTGCCCAAAGCTTTTGTAAGGATATCCGCGATCTGGTGTTCACTCAAGATATGCATGATCTTAAAAAGTTTCGCCTAAACCTTCTCGCAGACAAAGTGACAATCAATTTGAATATGCTTTGTCCGCTCATGATGTACGGGATTATTCGCTATGCAAAACACGCTCTTATTGTCTGTGAAGATTAACGCTGTTCTGGATTGTTTAATATTGAGGTCTTTTAGCAGTTGAAGCAACCACAGTACTTCACATGTCGTTGTTGCAATGGCACGGTATTCGGCCTTTTTGGAAGAACGACTAACAGTCTGCTGCTTTTTAGCTTTCCATGAAATTAAAGAGTCACCCAAATAAATGGCATAACCCGTAATGCTACGCCGTGAATCTAGACAACCTGCCCAATCGCTATCGCAAAATGATTTTAAATGGAATTCAGAGGTTGAGGGATAGAATAAACCTGAGCCAGTGCTGGATATGAGATAGTGCAACACCCTGTGAGCTGATGCAAGATGGGATGTCGTTGGTTTTAACATGTATTGAGAAAGGTTTTGAATGCAGTAGCTAAGATCGGGCCGTGTGGTAGTCAAGTATAAGAGGTGGCCAACCAGGCGCCTATAAGAGCTAGGATCACTTAACAAAGGTGCATCAGATTCCTTAAGGCGGGCAGAAGAGTCCATTGGAGTAGGACATGGCTTGCAACCTAAATAACATGCCTCAAACAATATATCCAACGCATATTTGCGTTGGCACGGAGAAATACCTTGTTTTGAACGAGCTATTTCGATGCCAAGTATATATTTTAAGGTGCCTAAATCCTTGATTGTAAACTTGGCATCGAGATGTTGTTTAATGTTGTTAATTTCATACAAATTATTTCCAGCAAGGATGATGTCGTCCACATATACGCAAATGGTTGTGAATGATGTGCCATTGTGTTTAACAAACAGAGAACAATCTGATATTGACTGAGAATAACCAAATTCCAACAAACATGAACTGAGCTTATTGAACCATTGGCGCGAAGCCTATTTTAAACCGTATAAACTTTTTTTTAGTAAGCAAACTTTATTCTCAGTATTTTTACAATAACCAGGAGGTGGGGTCATATATATTTCCTCGTCTAAGTCGCCATGTAAGAAAGCGTTATTTACATCCAATTGATGTAAAAACCAGTTGTTAGATGATGCAACAGCAAGAAGGACTTTTACAATTGTTAATTTTGTGACCGGAGAAAAAGTATCAAAGAAATCAAGTCCCTCTTCTTGTGTGTATCCTTTGGCAACTAAGCGAGCTTTATGACGCTCTATTGTGCCATTTGAATGATATTTAATTTTGCAAACCCATTTACAACCAATAGTATGTTGATTTGGAGGTAGAGAGGTAAGAATCCATCTATTAGTTTTCTCAAGTGCTTTGATTTCTTTTTGCATAACAATCTGCCACTCTTTAATTTTACTCGCTTGTGTATAAGTTTTAGGTTCAAAATTATTAGATATGGATGCAGTAAATACTTTATGAGAAGCACTAAGACATGCAGTAGATAGAGTATTCTCAATAGGATAAGGAGTAGTTAGTGAAAGATTAGATTTATGCAAAGAAGAGGGAATGGAGTAGTCATATACCTTTAAATATGCAGGTGGAGCTACTGGTCTTGTCGATCTTCTGACCTAAACAGGTTCAGAAGCAGTATGGTCACTGAAAGTGGTAGCGATAGGAGAAGTTCCTGCAAAAATCGTGTCTTGGGCAGTGCTGGTGCATATTTTTGGTGTTAATGGGATTTGTGAGATGGCATCGCTAGCATGGTTAGTAGAGTTATCATGATTCCTTGTTGTAGGAGGCTGATTAACTGGAGCAGCAGGTGGCAAAAGATTGTCCAATAGCATTATAAAGGAATCTGTGCAAATGGGCACATGTCTAGGTGCAACATCTTCCTGTGGTTCAGTAGTGTTATGTAAAGGAAATATTGTTTCATAAAATTTTACATTTCTCGATGTGAAAAATATGTTTGTATGGAGATCCATGACGATGTAGCCTTTAATTCCAAAGGGGTAGCCAAGAAAAATGCATTTACTAGCTCTAGGATCAAATTTTGTTCTGTTAACATCAAGAGTATAAACAAAACAAAGGCAACCAAAGGCCTTTTAAAGAGTAATCAGCAGGCTTTTTTAAGAGAATTTCAAAAGGAGTTCTGTTTTTAAGAACTTTAGAGGGAAGTCTATTGATGATGAAAGCAGCTGCACCTATGCAATAAGTCCACTGAGTTAAATAAATATTGGACTGAAACCGGAAGGCCCTTGCAACCTATAATAGGTGTTGGTGCTTCCACTCAACAAGGCCATTTTGTTGGGGGGTAGCAACACAACTTGTTTGATGGAGTATCCCCAAAGAAGTGTAAAAATCTTTCAAAAAAACTCTGAACCGTTGTCTGTTATGATTGACTTTATTTTAACACCAAATTGATTTTCAACAAGCTTATAAAACTGAGTAATATATGTTTTCACATCAGATTTTTGTTTAAGAAAATAAACCCAGGTACATCTTGAAAAATCGCCAACAATAGTAAGAAAAAATCTATACCCTTCATGAGACGTAACAGAGTAAGGCCCTCATACATCGCAATGTATGAGATAAAAAATATTACTAGAGACAGAGGTGCTAATAGGAAAAGAACTTTTCTTTTGCTTAGCTAGGTGACAGATGTCACAGTGACTTGGCTTATTTGACTGAGTAACCGTTATTTGAGGAATGCAAGCAAGAGTCTCAACAGGAGAGTGGCCAAGTTTTGTATGCCAAAGCTTATTATCAAAGGAAACATAATTGCATGCAAAATGACATATGGATGATGCAGGAACAGTTAGAACATAGAGGTGATTGGTGAGGCTAGCAGAACCAATCATCCTCTTGTTGTGTGTGCCCTGCAATACACAAGAAGAGGATAAGAAAAGTAAAGACAACCCTGCATCTTGAGTTAGTTTCGAGACAGAGACAAGGTTATAATTGAATGCATACACATAAAGGACATTTCTCATAACTAAATTAGGTAAGACTTTGATATCACCTAAGAGTGTGGCATAAGTGACATGATCATTTGGTAAGTGAATAGCAATATGCACATGTTTAGGTGTAGAAATAAAATAGTGAGGTTGACATACCATATGGTCTGTCGCCCCTGTGTCCAATATCCATTTATAAGTTTTATGCACTGTGTGTGAAGTGTTAGAGTTGAGAGCAAGAGTGATAGATATACCAGAGGGCCTGTTACAGCTGTAGCAGCATAGTGCCAAGGGGAGGAAAATGACTGAGCCCTGGCCATATTCTGAGCTTGCTGGAATGCAAGAAACTGCTCAAACAAAGCAGTGGTGTTTGAGATATCCTGAGGTGGTTGAGAAGTGGATGAAGCATTTTCTAAATAAGTGGTAGATACCCAATTAGCAGATGGAGGAGCTTTTCTTTTGCCTTTCGGACCTTCCCATCCAGGAGGGTATCCAACTAATTGAAAACACCTCTCAATTGTGTGCCCTTCATATCCACAATGAGTGCAATGAAGCTTTTTCTTGCCTTTAGGATATGAAGGCTTAGAGAACCTTGAATTTGTACCCTGACCAGAGGATGGTTGAGAATTGTTACCCTGATAGTTAAAACCATGAGTACTATTCTGACCACCATATTGTGAGTTCACTTGGCCTCTATTGGGAAACCGATTTCTGGTAAACATTGCTAACGCATCCCCCTGAGGAGGAGCAGCCACTAGTGCTCTTTGGCTTTCCTCTTGAAGTATCATTGCATAAACTCTAGATAGTGATGGCAGTGGAGTACAAGTAACATCTGGCTGCGAATTGAGGAGTATGAATCATTCAATCCCATTAAAAACTTCATGACACAGTCAAATTGTTGAAGATCCACCATCTTTCTATTAACATCACATGTGCAATTACCACAAGTGCAACAAATAATAGGTCGATGACTCACGAATTCGTCCCAAGAACCACGAAAAGTATTATAGAATTCAGTAACTGTTAAAGAACCCTGAGAGTTGTAGATAGTAGTTTCTGGAGTTGGTATACCCGAGAACCATCGGTTCGGTCATAGATAGTACGAAGTTCACTCCATATATCCAAAGCAGTAGTGCTAAAAGTAAGGCTACAGCTGATAGCTTTAGAGACGGAATTAATCAACCAAGAATGCACCGAACTATCTGCTCTAATCCAACATGTACGCATCACAGAATCAGACTCATCGGGAATAGGTAAGGACCCGTCTATGAATCGTACCTTATTCTTCACAGTGTGAGCCATTTTGATCGCTCTACTCCAGGAGATGTAATTTTGACCATTAAACACATCGTCAACAATCGAACTTCCAGTGAAGTCATGCGAGCCGAGGAAATACACAGAGGTTGAGTCCTCGCTCGAATTTCGAGTACCAACAGTGGTTGAAGAGGAGGCAGGAGAAGTCATAATTTCCTCTAATTTTCAGTAAGACAAAGATCGAAGCTAAGATAAGAAGATAATCGTGAAGAAATCACGCAGATCAGAAGAGATTAGGGCACACAAATCGCGAATCAACACGAAACCCACAGAAGAATTGACAAATGCAGCGGAATTGAAACTTGAAAGTGAGGATCGATTTACCCTTGATACCATATTAAATTCATGAATCATGATCAACATTTTGAATCAACAACAAAATTGTACAATGATGATGGAAAATTGGAGCCGAAAGATTCTTGTCTCTCAGCTCTGTTTTATGGAATGAAATAGAAATTAGTAAAGTAACAGTACAATGGGGATCCGAGTGTTTTTATACTCTGATTGTAGCAAGGAATAATTATCCCATGTGTCGCGGAGCGGAGTGACTAACGGTCATAATCTGCACTAATCAGAATCTACTAACTAATACTACAATGTTAACTAATATTTGAAAATATAACTTAAGTGAAATTACAAGTAAATATAACATAATTTAAGAAGAATTACAAAATGTTACTAAAATTAAAATTAGAAAGTTTCTAAATTAAATTATAAATTTAATTGTGTTGTATCAGCTAAGAGCCCCCTCAAGATGTGCATGAATATTGTAAATGCCAATCTTGGAAATCATGGCGTTGAATGGTTGTAAGGAGAATGGCTTTGTGAGAAGGTCTACTACCACTTGATGTTCCTTTTCAATGTGCATAACTTTAAGTAGTTCGTTGTGCACCTTTCCTCTTACAGAGTAGCAATCTATCTGTATGCGTTTTGTCCTCTCATTGTGAACTGGAATATTAGCACTATAGTAAGAACTTTTACTTCGTGTAAATAACAGTGGTGTTTTGTTGTTTCTTAATTCAAGGTCATTGAGTAGCTGAGTGGACCACAAACTTCACAAGTTGTTGTTGCCAATGCTATATATCCAGCTTCAGTAGAAGACCTACTAACTGTTTGTAGAGTTGGAGCTGTAATGAAGTCCTCTTCAGATGTTGCTTTTAGGAATCTCAAAAACTAGTAACTAACTCGCAGTTGAGCAGATCATAACAACTTTCTAAATGAGGAAATAGTTACTAACAACTATAACATAATTACAAAATGTTACTGAAAATAGAATGTTTTTAAATTAAATTATAAATATGAGTGTGTTGTATCAACTAAGAATTTGTGTTCTCGTTTTCAATTCTTATTCTTTGTGAATTCTCATCATATTACATGTTTGTCACAGTAAATTCTATAGGTGTGTCAATAGAAGATGAAACGTTCGATAATTAGAAACAATAAGAAGGTTGGGGAATTTTTATGAACTAGTCCCTTAATTTGGTCCTATTTTAATTTTGATCTCATATTGATATATATATATATATATATATATGTGTGTGTGTTTTTCAATTCCAATCCCATAATGTTGAAAACGTTCTATTTTGGTCATTTAGTATCGAAAACGTGCAATTTCAATCTCATATTGTGGTCTATTTTATTTTTGATCTCACATTAATTTTTTTTTAAAATTCAATCCTAATGTTGAAAACGTTCTATTTTGGATATGTACTGAAAACGTGCACTTTCAATATTATATTGCAGTACGTTATTTTCAAATCTCGAAATATTAGAAGATGAAACATTTGATAATTAGAAACAATAAGAAGTTTGGTGAGATTTCTTCACCTATTTCGTAGACGAGATATAAAGCTTTAAGTAGAAAATTTGCAATATTTTTAACCCTTTTCTAGTGAGTTTCTTTCTTTAATCTCTCCCCAAAATACCTCACATTCTTCAAGTAACCCTTGTATTACCAAACAATTGAAAGAGACGAATATTTGTGAGCATTCATCTTTTTGAGAAGCACTCAAAAATCATGTGTAAGATAAATTAGTTATGGTATGAACACGCCATTGTCGCATTAAAGGAAAGCGTTGATGTAATCGGATGTTCTATGTACCGACTTAAAATTGTTGTTACTATTGTAGACAAACACAATCAACTTTTGTGTTACACGATTTTCACTAGCGTAAATTCTGCCCTACATGATGGAGCACTACGGTGCCCAAGATTCAAATATGTTCCTATCATAATGATATAGATAGAAAACACTTGGAAGCTAATTGTATATTTCTTTACATTTGTGCAAAATATGTTCCTATCATAATGATATAGATAGAAAACACTTGGAAGCTAATTGTATATTTCTTTACATTTGTGCAAAATATCACACAAACAAGAACTATTTTTTCAGTACCGAGTCCAAGTCAATAAACTACTTTTATAAGCATTTACCAAATAAATTCAATGCATAAAATGCAACTATACGTAACTTTTCATATTCCGAAGTCTGTATGATTGGGAACGTTTCCCTTTTCTTGTAAAACAAATCGAAAACGCTTAGAATACCAAGCCGAATAATGAAAGCCTGCCTATTGGCCATTGCACACCAAAAGTCATTTGATTTGCTCAGAGAACTTGACACAAACACACACACACACATATATATATAGGCCCGTCGAATATAACACAATAGTACTCAAGAAAGATATCAAAGAAGACAGTGAGAAAATATTATAGCTAATAACATCATGACAAAAGGAAAAAGAAACAAGGTGCCGGTGGTGTCGACTGTAGACGTGGGGTACTCTGTTGAATGCCACAGAACCCACGAACATCTAGGCGGGAAGGTGGACGGGTGCCAGTGGTACGAGGAGGGCGGGACGTCGGGTATGTGCAAGGTCTGTGGTTGTTTGGAGGGATTCCACAGGTGGGTACCGCCTAAGGAGGTGGTGTACACAAAGTGTCACAGGATACATGATTTCAAGGTTTCCAACTCCGTGGACGGATGCCAACAATTCATTCCCGACAAATCATCAAAGTTCTGTGCTCCATGCGGTTGCCACAAGTCTTTCCATTGCAATTATGAATAATAAATTTTATGCTCCAACTTGTATGGATATGTGATTTGTCTAGTTTATTATATTATCATTACTACTACTACTACTGCTGTTTGTTTTTTTAATCTTGTTTGTGGAGTCAGTGGTGGTTGTTTGTTTGTTCAATGAGACATTTTGTTATCTTTTCTTTTCCATGTTGTTGTGTTTAATATTAAGCTCTGATTTCCCGATATGAGATGATACTGAACTATAGAGTCCCTCTAAAAATTGAAGTATCAGAATTGCTAAATGTAAACTAATAGGGAAAGCACTTGCTTTCATTGCCACATATAATAGCCGACGAAAGGTGTGTACGGTGTTTAATTGCCTCGCGTTATATCCAGACATTTCAAGATTTTGAGTTGAAGCTTTACTTTTCCACTGTGATCTCCCGTGACTGAGTGCTTGTGTTGTCTAGCGTGCATGTCGTTGCTGGTATTCCACATAATGACCTGATATCTACCTTTCAGGCTGGAAGTATACCACTCAAGAAACCCCTGCAAGTTAGTTAACATCATTTCTTCCGGATCAAATGCGCTCCTATATATAAATGACGACAACCATTATACCATCTTACCATATTCCTGTTGGTCTTTTGGCTCTGCAAGCAACGATAAACAACATATAAATGACAGTGAGCTCGGGCTTAAATTACAAGGAGCTAAAATAAGGATTCAATTGTTTCTGCAAGAGTTACCTGGTTTTTCCTTCAAATGCATCATTTATATCTTCGCCGCTAGGCCTGTTAGGAAATTTCGACAAGATTACGTAATTCTCCTTCTTCTCAGATTCATCCACCCTCTTGTACAACTCATATTCATAAGGGTAAGCCATCCTGATATAAAAAGTACACATTTCAGCGTGCTGAAGGACTCGTTTGGGGGAAGTCGATGAAAATGGTAGGCGCAGGAAGGATATATATCAGTTATGAGAGCAATTGTATCCGCGATAGTCTCACCTGAGGGCACCCATTATAGGATATTGTGTCCCTAGATAATAGAGTAACCGGAAGACATAACAAGTCTCAAATGAGGCAGCATACTCCAGTCTCTTATCTCGGCCCATTGTCTTGCAGATATAAAATATAGATTTTCAGTGAAGACAGTGAATTTTACACCAATTCTTGTTGAGTTTAGGAACTTACTTGCATGATACCGCTTGAAGCTGGTAAATCCTAAATATAAAGAAAATTTCGTAACATCAGTGTTTGTGAGACAACTGCATCAATTTATTAATGGGTCTCAAAATGTATCAGAAAACATAGCATCTGCTTGTCTTGTATTGAACTGATGGTTATCGTACTAGTATGAGGGAGTTCTTGCAGTTTCGACCACATTTTAGTTATCACTAAGAGATCAAGCTTAATCTAGCCATATAGTCAACTAACAGGGTAGCGTTTAATGAAATTTTAACTGTATGAACAACAATGACCAATACTCAAGAGGATCATTATCAACAGAAACTTCTTATACAAATATTCACTCGAAAACTCCCGGATAAGTGTGTTACAGGACTCAGTTAAATATTTTAGATACTCTGCCAGAAGCCTAGCCTCAAATTTCATTTCTAGTGGGCATTTTTCTACTTTGCTCAAAAGTTAAATAAACAAAAAAATTGCAGTATACGTATAGCCAAAAAACCTGATATTGATATTTAGAGTTTCAAGTAAGCTTTAAGTCTTAGCAAATGTGGATAGAACTGATAGTCACTGTCTAATTTCGAGGGAGTCCATGCAGTCTTGACCTTAGTTGTTGTCTAAATATTAAGCTGCAACTATTTAATCAACTAAACAAGGTCATAGGTGCTAAATAATTTTAGCTAGCGTGAACCAGTTTCACCTTCAACCAAAAGCATCATAATCAACAAGCTTCAAACGCAAAACTTCATTCACGTACCGCTCGATCATTATGTAGTATGAAACTCATTAGTAGTCCAATCTCAAGATTTTGTGGGCATCTGCCTCAGGTTTGCTCAATTTGTCTTTAGTTAAATAAACAAAACATATTTTCAATGATCACCTGTCACGTAGCACATAACCCGTTGTGATACACGGAGCTTCAAGTAAGCTTCATTCATACCAATGCGAATTGAACGAGCCTAGGATAGAACCTGGATCTTTTGCACCTTTCTTTTATTTCCTTTCAGTTTATCAGGTCACACTAAGAGTAATTGAATAATCTCTTCAGGTTCTTTCATCAAAAACTAACCTTCAGTTTGGGATTGATGAGAATAACTGGACGACGTCCAGCAGCTTCAGTCATAGCTCTTAGATCCTGTTCAAAGAAACTCAAATAATAAACAGATCAAGCTTCTTCATACAATATTTGTTGTTCTTTCAGGAAATATAAACACGGTCTTTCTCAAGTCCTTACATCAATAATACAGTTTCCTACTGCATTTTGAGGAGCCACTAAGATAAACAGGTCATCCTGCTCCTCAACCTCACTTCCACCTACAGAAAACACGAAACATATGCAGAATGGGACATATACAAGACCACCATTAAGTAATAAAAGATAAAAATGCCGAAAACCAGAGGTATGTGAAGTTTATAAAATTGCACTACTGCAGGCATAAAATTCGTAAAGTTACCTATAGAACCAATCTTGACAAAGGTACCCATGGCACCATCATCGCCCCAATCCATGAACTCCAGAATCTTCCGACTTCCAGCCAGCTGCAATGGCATTCCAGCCAGTGCTCCTTCTCCCATGGATCCTTGCACACAAACCTAGAGAAACTCAAAGAGTTGTAACATTAACTGCCAGAAAATGAGAATTAGTTGTAGAGAGTTAGTTAGAACCTTGACGCGCTTGCCGTCATCAGCGAAAGAAAGAGCAAGGTTACGAACAAGTTCCAGTAAAGTACCTATTCGGTAAACATCCTGTTCAAGAAATCATAGACTTCAAATGAAGTTTATAAGAACAGATGAAAATAGAAATATATGAAAAGAATATTCACCATTTCTGGATTTAGCTCTGGAATATTGATTTCCACCTTCAGTTTAAAGTAGTCAAGTCAATATCCATTTTCTCGTTAACGGAAAACCCTTCAGGTAGTAAAATTTAGCAACTACTGCAGAAGAAACAACGTATCTAACTCATCTTTTTGATCTAAGAATTTGAGCAAACGAAGATGGTTCACCTTCAGTAGATTTTTCCCATCTCTTACTGCTCTTTGGGTTGCTTGCAACACATCCTCGTAGAAATATGTCCTGATTTCTCTAGAATGGGGAATATTATTCAGCCTCGTCGGTATACCTCTCCAAGTATTCTGCAGAAGTCAGTTGAAGATTAAATTGAAAAGCTACAAGATCTTCCATTTTCCATATTGATGAATGAGACAACAACATAAGCACGTTGAAGCAGATCAGTAAATTAACCTTGTCGGAAGATGACTTACTGCTGTCATTTCTGGCCAATTTACCTGTGTGCATGTAGGATAAATTTCAATTGATCAAGAGATGTAACTGGACAAGCCAAGTAGTGTAGGATTGGTTCAACCATGTTAAACACATCATAAGCAAATTTGTTAATGCTTGCTATATCCAAGTTGTTCACAGCTATGAAATTTGCAGAGGCTGTATTTCCAAGAATTGATAATTCCCAAGCAAAAAAACATTCCACATGAAACAAACAAGAAACAGAAACCTGATTTAGATGCCTCTTCTTTACCATTCTGCAATTTTGACAACAGTGAATCAATCTCTTTAAAAACTACTTCCTTGGGACGGCTTCCATCAATCTGTACACTTCCACATTGACAGCTTCATGTTAATAGTTCTGTCTTTTACAGTTAAAAAAAGTAAAATAAGCACTAGGAGTAAGTTCTCAAGTACCTTATTCAGTACATTGGAGTATGTTGATAATATTGCCTCTACGTTTTGCTTATATATTTGTAACCGTGATTTCACCTGAGAGGCTATAGGCGTTGAGATTTAAGGATATCCAAATAGCTTTTGATACAAAAGCAGGTCAGGACTAACATATCAGTTTACAATTTCTTATCCAACTGTATTCCTGCTTATATTACAAAAGCTTTCTTTTGTTATTATCAGTATATTAATCAAGACAAAACTCGCATATTCAACAAGCAAAGTATATATATACAGGAAAAAGAAAGTCTAACTCCTGACAAAATTCCCAGAAAATTATCTGGAACCCAGTGTGCCGATGACAAAACAATTTTTGATCCCAGCACGTGAGTGAACCAAGTGCAACAGAGTTCTTATCGCCAATGCTAATACAAAAGTGGTAAACAACTAGCTGACACTTGCCAAAAGGAATTTTCAATTATTGTTCAAACGAAGCAGTGATATCATCAAACTTCCACGGGTCTTGGAAGATCTCCATAACTCATGATCAAGAGCATCAACGGATGGTAAATATTTCCCCATCCAATAATGTACAGCCTAAATGAATATCCCACATAAACATTAAAAATTAAAATGACGATTGGCATGGAGATGTAAGACTTCATCATAGCTTGGTTAAAGTACCTTTTCCTCGGTGTCATCTGAACGAGTAACCAGTCTTGCTTTAATTTCATCATTATCTGGTGGGAAATATTTTACATGGTAGACCTTTCCAGTTAAAGGATCCAGCCTTCTGCCAACACATCGGTCAATAAGAATCTCATCAGGAACCTGAATCAAAGAAATTACAGTCACCAATTTGAAAGCGAAAAGCTCGGCAAGGAATGATGATTAATGGTTTACACTGTACAGACGTACATCGAGCAAAATGTACACATCTGGCGTAACATTCAGTTTTCCCAAGCTCTCTGCTTGGGCAGAACTCCGGGGGTAGCCATCTAATAGCCATCCTTTCTCCTTCACATCTTTTAATGATAACCGCGTTGTCACCATCTATAAAATGACTTGTTAATTCGGTAATAATATGAGGTAACAGGAGGGATTTTAATAAAACCGTCTCTCACAGCTGTCACGATTTCATCTGGAACTAGAAGGCCAGCATTCATATAAGCCTTTGCTTTGTTTCCAATGTCTGTGCCAGCTGATACTTCAGCTCGTAAAAGATCTCCAGTTGAAATGTGTACTACTCCATACTGAATTTGGAAACCGCATAATGACAGATATGAAATAGTAAGGAAATAGCTCATGAATTTGCTAGACTGCATCATATGACAAGTGTTTGTTTTACATTCCAATGCACTACCAGAGAATAAGACGTTGTGTGCGTTATTCACTCACCCTTTTAACTGGTGAAATTTGAAACTTCTTATAGCAATACACTCGCGGAAGCAAGTCAAAATGTATGTATCGTTTTTTTTTTTATATCTTTTCTTGTTCCATAGAAGCTTTTTACTAGAAAGATATAAGACTAGTATCGACTAACCTTCTGTACAATCAACTCACACTGAGTGCCTTTCCCTGAAGCCGGTGCGCCCGAAATCATCACCTTCAACGGCTCACTTTTGGCAGTAACAATTCTGAGTCCCTGATGTATACAAAACGCATACGCATATCACAGAAAAGAAGTAGATTTCAACAAGAAACTAAGATTCCACGATTACAGTTTCGCATTTATTTGTAAACGATCAAATCACAATCAAAATAGTAGCGTTCACTACGAAAATTCCACGTCAAGTCGCTCTTAACTCAATATACTCAACAAAAATTGCATGAAATTAATCAAAAAAGGCCAAGCTCTAAGTAAGTATATAATGAAGGAAACCTTTCTATGAGACTTTCGAGTGATGCCGGCGGCATTTGAGAGTCGTAACACATGATGTAATGAAAGTTGCTGACTGGAAAAATGTAGAGAACAAGGAGAAGATGAGAATAGAGCGGGTGAGGATGATAATCTAGGAGTTAAAGGGACATTGCAGCAGTGAGTAGCAGCAGCAGTTGGTGAGTGGTTCATTAACATGGCTGAATAATCACACACTGAAAAAGTGTGAATGTGAGTGTGTTTGTTATTGATCAGTGTTCATTGCAGAGTAGAAGAAAAAGGAGGAGGTTAATGGCTGAAATTGGAGGACAAATTGCTGCCAGTAACTGCAAATCCTAACTGGGCCCTACAATGGAAAATTTAATTTTTTATACACGTGTACAACCTGCATGATTAGAATTCATTTTGTCTGGAAAAAAAAGAAAGAATAATTAACTACTTTGTATAAAATGATTTAATGAATATTGTTATTTTTAGAGTACTCCTTATTTTTTATTCTGTTTTTGAATAAGTACAGATCTGTTAATTGTGATATTATTTATCCGTAATTAGCTAGGTTGGATCGTAGTAGCACTCTTGTCGCAATAAAGAGAAGCCATTGTAAAAAAAAATCTGATTACGGATATATGTATATGTCGCATATACATATATATATATATATATATATAATTTGAGATTTAATCTTAATTCTAATCTGATTTACCACACTGTGAAAGAAAGAAAGTGTACCAAAAGTCAAAACACATTTATCACTGTAACGCATTAGGCACTTGTACGTCCAATTGCGTACAACACCTAATTTTCTTTCAATAACCGACTCTCAACAGAGACGATTACTGAAACCAAAACCCTTCACCGGCGGCAGTTTCAATGGGCAAGAAAAGTAGAATTAAGCTGAACAAATCGAAAAGCCGATGGTCACGCGCCTCATCACCTTCTAATCGCGGCTTGTTTGTACAAGGCGGAGTGTTATCCGATTGGTCCACCTTTACTTCTCCTCTTCCACGAGGTAACTGTTTCAAATTTAACAGAGTAGTGAGAAGCTACGCTTTATTTGTCGTTTAATGATTTATATGTATAGGTAGTAATTTGAACAAGGGAGGTAATGGTAAATGGAAACCTGGCTCGAGATCTGGTAAAGTAAAAGGAAGTACAAAGAAGAGTAGAGTTAATGCAGTTAGCTATGAGTATCATCAGGTATTCTTGAATATATGTCGATATAAATTCTCGAAGGGTTAGCTGATTTTCTATTTTGTTGTTCGAATAAGTTTATAATTGCAATGAGTAAGTTGATTGAATTTTCTGATGACTTAAAGGCTTTCAAATGTGTGGTTTCTAGGAACGTAGATCTGTAGATGGAGGGAGACACCGAGAGAGCGATTTAGGGGGATCGAATCCGGTGGTCCTGATTGATTCGGAGAAGACTAATGTTGTTACCTATTTAGATGAAGGACAAGTTGAGGAACCCCATAATGTGGAATGTATATATGATTATACTAGTGGCTTTACACTGGGTGGAAGTCCGGAAAGAGGATTGGGATTTGATGATGAAGTGGAAACGTCTGCTGATGGTGGTATTGGTTCATCTGCCAAAATGGAAAATAAAGAGAGTGGTCACATCGATATATGTTCTTCTGTGGACGGTAAAATGTTGCACAGTGCAAATTCTGAAATAGGTACACACGTGGTGGCCGAGATGTCTTTCCCCGAAGAAAATCCAGGGTATATTGTTATTGGGGGCAGTAAAATATATACACAGGATATCAGTGATGAGGATGATGCTGAAGAAGAAGAATTGGGTGATGAAGAGGACTTTGGCTCTTCAGCATCGGAAGATTTCTGCACATCGTCGGAGACAGATGGCTGGCACGTCAGCGGTTCAGATATTGATGACGAGATAGCTGCAGATTACTTTGAAGGAACTGGAGGGATTGACGACATCGTCAACGTTGATCAACTAATTGGACAAATTCGTTATTTATCTGATGGTGACTGTGACTCTGAAGACAGCTTTGGTGGAACTCTGCAGAATTACGACATGAGAAAACGTGGATCAGGAAGAAAGTACCGCTCAGAATATCAAAGGTCTGAAGACACCGGTAATTATGCGTGTTCATCTTCTCAACATGATATGATGTTTGTTAAGGCTCTGGGGAATGGGTCGGGAAGGAGGAGAAGTGTTGCCAGACTTCAAAGGTCTTGGCCTTTAGAGTCTCGCAAAAGCAAAAAGCTTAGGAACATACCAGGTATCAGCCTTTTTAAATCTATCCAAGCTAATATTACTACATACTTCCGTGTAATTTATTGGGATGCAAACATGTTGAAGATAAAGTTTTGGCGAATTATTAGAGTTAAAAGGATTTAGTGTCCCTGACTTTCGAAATTGATTTACGCATATTCAGTGTGTCTTTGGTTTCATGGCTCAATTTTAATTTTCTTCGTTTTGATTGTTAGAACTTGGACTGAGTATTGTTCTGTATAATCATGGGTTGTAATTTCAGGGATAAAAAAGAAACGTCGCGAAGAGTTGATTGCTGCGAAACGTCGGGATAGGAAGATTTCGCACCGCGTAGATCTTCAGAAGATAAATTTGGTAAATCAGAAGCAAACTACTCTTTCGTAGCTAATGGGGTTTTGTATTGGCTGCTATTCAGAAATAAATTATGAATTATGATTATCTTCTTGTCATCATCTGATTGCATGAGTTGCTGTTTGTTTTTGGTCATCATACTGTATTTGGTTTTATGTCACTTTACTCAAAGGCTGCAAGTTGCCTTTCATGCCTTTTAAGTGCGGATAGTGCCTTATTAGATGTTCTTAGTATTGCCATCCATGAAAAATTATATGCTCTTCAGTTTAGCTCTTGGATTCCATTTATCATATGGCCAGATAAAACAGGGTTAGCAACTAAGATTATGATTGGGCAGTTGAATATTTTTCTTGCAATGGAGGTTGACTGTGTAGGAAGTTAATTTGTTAACTGAAATTTATAACATAACATCAATGACAGAGAAAAACATTTGTATATATGGTTTCAGTAAAAGAATTTAAAACATAGGAATCATGGATTTTCTCCTTTCTAAAGTTTGAAAATTCAGGATCTCTATAAATTGGAAAATTAAGGATTTGAATCATGTCCTATCATTGATTTCTTTTAGATTTGCCTTTTTTATCTTTTTTAACACGGAATAAACATCATCCTTCTTATATTACAGAAATTGCAGCAGATGGTTCTTGATGGGGTAGATATGTTACCATTCCAGCCTATGCACCAACACGATTGTTCTCAGGTACATGCAGTGACCAAATATATCATAATTTACTGCCCCCCTTCCAAAAAACTCTTTACTCAGTGGTTCTTTAATCTCTTTCCCGTCTATATGCCATGCAGACATGACTGCTACGTTTTGAACTAATTCTACTGATTCAAGAAATGTTTAAAAAATAATATTAGGTGAAGGAGGAATGCCATCTCTTCTCTTTGGACATTTATATTGTATTAAAAATGCCAAGTTTTGTCTCTATTTTGTCACTTACTATACTTACAAGGAAAATAGTATGTTCTACACTATTTACTGTAATCGATGAACTTGGGCAGTTTGAAATGAATTGCTCTATTTGTATGATATATGATTTTTAAATGACATGCCAAATTCGATTATTTAAGCAAGTCTAATATGCATATCACAATGAAACCCATTTTGCCCCCTTTTTGCAATCTTTGATTTTAGTTTTTGACAGGTTCAAAGGCTAGCGGCCATATATCGCCTGCGGAGTGGGTGCCAAAGATCTGGCAAGAAGAGGTATAACTTATAATGTTAAAATTCATTCTGTGTCGAAGGAAGAAGATTATTCATTCGTATCGGCTGAATGATACATATTGTGTTAATGAATAAAATATTGGGGCCAAATGCATACAGTTTTTTCCACTGAAGTCCAAAAAGAAAAAGAACCTGAAATATACATACTGCTCATACACATACCTATAATAATATATAGCTATAGTGGGTAGTACTCTATCCTGTGGGGCTCACATGACACTGCTGCACATCGCTTAAGGTCCTGCCATCTTGACGTCATTTCTTTCTCCAATATCTGCACTCAAAGAGAAAGAAGAGAGCGACTTTCGTATTTCGAGTTTGAAACATTTGTATTTTTGTCGAGTGTACTTAAAGATTTTGCTTTCCATCTTAAGGGAGCTACGGTGATCGGTCTATTTCATTGCTGCTTGCTAGTGTTAGCAATGAACTATCAATTATTATAGTATGAAGTTTGATTAGAGAAAAGGGAAGTGTAGATGAGATAAGAGCAGTGAGCATGTGTTTAGCACTTAGGGCATCCACATCCGACGATGGATAGTTACTCTAATTGCATCAAATGTTGGAATAGTATGTTTTACGACTATTGTACTTTTGTTAGGTGTGTATATAGAACTACCTTCTTTTAAACTCTTTGGATGGTAGGGTATGACAAAAAAATGTAAATAGCATCCACTTGAGTCGGTTCCTTAATTGTGTTATTGCATCTTTTCTGGTAAAATTGTATTATCATATCTCTTGGTCGGCATATCAAAATTTGAATTTTGTGGTGAGTCTGGTTAAAATTGGGGAGGGAGTGATCTACCGGTGAGCTTCATGTTCTTACCTATTTCCCTGGAACTCAGAACCAACCCCATCTAGGAAAAGTGGAAATATCACCACAAGCTTTTATAGTTGCTTGATATTAATGTATGTTTGCAGATTTGTGACAGTGATACGGACGCAGCACACATGCATGCCTTCTTCTAGTGATAAAATTAGCCTTGAGAAGGTATTGGGGGAAATATCTCTTTCTTTACATTCTTTTCTGTATCTTATGGTTTATTTCAATAGAAGTTGTAATTTACTTTACAAACTCAAAACAATACATCTTTTTTCTTACTTTCAGCTGATAGGAGCTCACAACAAGGACTTTGATTCAAAGCATTATAAAGTGGAGAAAAATAATAGCAAGAAGTCTGCCAGGTCCCCTGTAGGCTCAAAATCTTCTAGGAGAGAGAAATGTAATGACAACTTAGCGAAAACGAATAAAAGGATGCGAAAAGTGGGTTCTTATTCTTCTGAACCCCTATCCTTTGTGTCAAGTGGTATTTTGAATGCCGAAATAGTTGAGCAAGAAACCACCGTATCAAATGAGGCAATAGAGACAGGCCAGGAGAGCAAAATAGTGCCCAAGTCTGTAGAATATGGTGCATTTGAGATGCACACTACTGGGTTTGGATCGAAGATGATGGCGAAGATGGGATTTTTGGAGGGTGGTGGCTTGGGAAAGGACGGCCAGGGTATGGCGCGGCCTATTCAAGTATCGCAACGGCCTAAATCACTTGGGTTGGGTGCTGAGGTCCCTGAAACATTTGGTGAGCCGGAAAAGACGCAACCTGAACCAAGATCAACTCGACGAGATTCCAAGGTTTCTGTTAGAAAAGGGAAATCGATGAAAAAGAAAGTTCGCAAGTTTGGTTCGTTTGAGAAGGCTAAGATGGGATTTTTGGACGCTGGTGACTTTGGAAAGGATTGTCAAGGTACGAAACAACCTATTGACATGTTCTCTGAAACATTTGGTGAACCGACAGTCAGAAAAGAGATGCACAAGTTTGGTTCATTTGAGAAATACACCAAGGGATTTGGGTCTAAGATGATGGCAAAAATGGGTTTTGTTGAAGGAGCGGGCCTGGGGAAGGATTCTCAAGGAATAGTCCATCCGTTGGCAGCAGTGAGGCGCCCAAAATCGAGGGGACTGGGTTCAGTACATACTTGACTCGTTTTAACGTTGCTATATATACTGCAGCGGGTAAGCCTTTTCCCCATAACTCAATTCACTTGTCTTAGGCTGGTTGGCGGCATGACATCTGAACGCGCAGCGAGATCTCTTGTTACGTCTATTTGATGTTGATAGCAGATCTTAGTACGCGCCTAACTGTAGCGTGTGGAAATCAAATCACCTCAGAGTTCAGTTTGTAGTGTTGTAGTTACTGCTCTAGTTATAGTATTTTTTGAATTACATTATCAAACCCAACATTATTCTCCTTGGGTTTAACCATTACAAAGAGGTGTTAGACAGAATGGACTCGTTGTTACATTGGTTATAAAGAGATAATATTCATCTTTATTGTTTGATTATGCTCTTGTGACTACATTCAGGTGAGATGTCTCTGTCTAGAAATATTAACTTACTCCCACAAGAGAGAAAAGTTGAATATTAGTGGTTCAGCAACTAAAGTTAAAAGGTCAACGTTCGAAGAAATTAAAAACACCAATTGAAAATATATAATAATGTGTTTTTTTAATTAAGCAACGCCTTTCCCTTCACGTGGCCACCACTAACCATGATTTTTGGTGAAGTCTCTTCATCGAAACTCGTACTCCGTGCTTTTCAAGTTGTAACTCAATGAAGGCATAATCATGGTGCCTTTATTCGATTTTCATGTAACTTATCAATCAAATGTGCTTTTCCCCTCTAAATTAGTAAATTATGAGGTGCTTGAACAGTAAATTCAGATCTTTTCATATTAAATGCACAAACATGAATAGAAAATGAATCGTGCAAATAATGATAAAGTATTGAGGTAGAGTTAGATCTGAGTATTTACTTTTAAAAGTTTTACGTGACAACCATAACAAGTAAAGACTTTCGGGTCATTTCGGAATATTATACAACACTAAATCTTTATGCAATAACTGGACTATTTAGCCATAAGAAACAGAGGTTTGGTGAATTAGCTGGTGTTACGTTAAATAGACAAATTAAATTAGTAGGAGATAACCATGGTATAAAAGAGGAAGATTTATTAGTTTACAAAATTGGAAGAATAAAATAGTAAACAACACAAATTTTGCTCTGATATATCAACTCCCTTTAATGAAACCTTAAAAGTGGAAAGATCCTATTCCCAACACATTTTTTGCATTCATGAATTAAAAGAAGTGAAAGACAAGCAATAAATGGTAAGTAATTAGTGAGATCTTTATTACCAATATAAGAAAGTTATGCCATAAAAACTGACGAAATAAGATTCAAATAAGACAAAAACCCAAAATGCCATATCACCAGAGAACCCAAAGAAGTAGAAGCGGAGAACCCAAAGAAGTAGAGGTGGGGAAACCACGGGAGGAATGGAGAGAGGGGGCGCGCGCGTATGTCGGAGAGATGATGAGGTCATGAGGCAGCCATCAAATGAATGTGTCAGTGTGTTGTGGGAATTTTTGAAATGTAGCTATTAACTCTTTGAAAATCACGATTTTTTCTTTGAAAGGTTTGTTGATCGTATATTTTACGAGTTTGCACGTATATTATTGGCCTTTTATAGGCTTGCGAAAAAGGAATAAAAGGCTCAAAATCCACAATCCACTATAAACCACGACTATATTAATACCTACTATTTTTTAATAACTAAAAAACATAAAAAAAGCATTAATAACTAACTAATTAACTAGCTACTATTGACTTAATAAACCCCTGCACTACACTTGAGCTCTAGCTCCCTCTCCCTCGTTGCTTACATCATCAGCCCAACCTCTACAAGTTGTTGATAATTCGTTGGGTTGCGGCCCATCTTGGTTTGCTTCGGCCTCAATTTGGTTATTTTGAGGCTCATGTTGATGTTTGCCATTACGGAACCACGTCGATGCTATACACATGAAGAATACGATAGCCCTGAGAATTAAACATGGAGTCACTGCCCCACGTCTTTTGATCTCATTAATAATGTGTGTTCTACAACTGGCACAAGAGAGTAGCAATGTCCATTGGCATCTACAAGAGATGTATAACAATCAGACTCGATGCGATACTCTTGCGTACAGTTGGACACAGTAGAGCAACAAGCGTGGCGGGAGTTTTTCGCCATGCCGCAAAGATTTTGATTCTTCAGGCACTTGGAAACTCCTCGCCAAACTCTTTCGGCTAGGCTGCTCACTTTGGCGCGCCAGATCACAAAAGCGGTAATCACAAAAGCCACAAATAGGATGTACCGAAGGATAGCATGTATCTTGTATCCACGATACCATCACTATTTTTTTGGCTTGTCACCACGTGCATTCGAGTTCATGATTCAAGTCATCATCTCATCAAACATTTTTTTGCTTAATCAAGAACTAGAATGCATGAGGTGCAAGGCCAAAAACAAAAAACAGTGATACCGAATTTGAGGAAACCATTTTTTTTTTTTGGAAAGAAGAGTGTTTGAGAGTAATGTGGGATGAAGTTTATCAACATAATTCATCTTTTTATAAATATGCTTGCTCTTACATATGGTTAAATCTACGGTGAGTTGTGAGTTGGAATCAATGATGCTAATTGTTTATCACAACACATATCTTTAAAATTATCTAGAGTTTAGACCAAATCATCAATTCTAGGATATTGTATATTTGTTTGTCCTACTCTCACAAAATAGCTAGTAATTGATTTTGTAAAACGCATAGTGTTAACATGATGATAATTCACCTGCTTGAAATAAACAATGAATCAATTATTGGAATTAACAAATATATTATTATATGATTATGCGACCTGCCTCCACGATACAGGTATCACGCCTCAAAATATCCCTCGGAGCACATCTCCAACACAACAAATACTGGAGCAGAAGCAACAGGAGGAATACAAAACCAAGGCGGAGTCTCACAGACTAACTGCTATCGGAACTCCTTCAGTGTTGGACGAATACTCTGCCAAGCCCGCTAGAGCCATCGGACCCCAATGGACAACAGAGTCCCAGAACCTTGACAAAAACACTTCCTTGTTATACACTCTCAACACAAACGCTCTCGGAGCACTACTCCAGTACTTCCCTGCTACGCACTCCTAGCACAAATTCTCTCGGAACACTACTTTTGTCGACCAACCCAGAGGTCAGAACTTCACAATGACGCAACAACTACAGAACGACACTCTCCGAGCACTCGGAAAAAGAAAGCACCTACCCACGATCACTAAAAGAACCTCTCGGAGATCAACCCATGAACGCACACCCCCTCGGAGAATACCCTAAAGCAAACACTTCAGAATACACACCTCTCGGAGAAGCACTATCACTAAGAGAACACTCAGACTCGGCCCTCGAGTCACCATATGAAGCAATGAGCTCTCGGAAGCAAAGAAGACAATCTACCCATTATCATAAAGAAGACAAAAGCTCTCGGAAGAAGATGAAATGATACAGTCAGCAAGATAGACGTTATCTTATTGGTTAAAAGACTATTGTAACGCGTGTAAAGCACCACCACATGCATAACGACACCTGTAAACACATGCATAGCGACACCTGTCCCTAAAAACTCTATATAAACAAAAGACGAAGTGAAAGAAAAGGAGAGGTCGGACAATTGGGAAAAAATACACCTATAGACTCGGAGAATACGAGGAAAGACTCGGAAAAGAGAGTGGAATATAGTTAATAAAATGAAGGAAGGTTCTTGTCAATTTTTTCTCTCTTGTTAGCATAGCATTTAGTTTTTGAACAACGGGCAAAGGCGTTCCAACCCAAATAAATAATTCAGTTAATAGGAAATAATTCAAAACCCGTTAACACATAGGTTAGTGTATGTCGTATTAATACACTAAGAAACCATTTGGTTCAATAGATAAAGTGAGATATTTTAGTTTATCTCACTTTATCACTCGTTTAGTTTTATAAATTGATTTTTTGAGCAGATATGTGATATGCCCGAATTTTTGGTTTTATCTCAGAATTTGAGATAAATAATCTCACCTCTACCCCTAAGATAAATTATCTTGACTTTGCCTTATTTTTACTTTTCATTGAAATTCTCCATTAAATCCTCCATAAATTTATAAATTACTTCACTTCTTCATTACCTAATTAGATATAATATTTATTAAAGCTCAAAAATAAAAGTTTGAACAAAAACAATTATAAGTTATATTTATAAAATTCCCTTGGACAACAACTTTATAGTTTATTGATCAAAATATAAAATAGTATTAAAAAACTGCTTTTGATAGTTTATTTTCAGATTTTTAGTATATAATCACATGACTTATAAATTAAATTTTCATTTGCAGCATGCAACAAAATTTTAATTTCGTCTCTCTTACTTTTTTTTTTCTTTAAAGGTGATTAAATTATGATAAAAATAAGTCGAAATTTTACCAAATTATTTTATTTGTTTAATAATTATAAAAATTGTTATTGATTCATAAAATTAAAATTGAAAAGGAAAAAGATTCTAACTTCTTTTTTTGCTCTTACTCGACCCTATCACCGCCATTTTAAAAATAATTTTTTGACATAAAGTATTTTTATATAATTTTTTGGTAATATTAGTAGTGAGAAAAATATACAATATGTCATTGAGTGGAAAACAACAATATGTTTCCACTTCAAAGAAAATATTATAAAAAAATGGTTAATTGAACGTTAATGTCAAATCTAACAAAAAGTTATTGAGATAACCATTTATCTTGGCACTTAATCTTATTAGCCAAACAAGTGTCACATATTAAATATCACAAAAAATCTGACTTTTTATCTTTTTTCTAATGTATACCAAGTTTTTGAGATAAAATTCATCTCAGAAACCAAACGACTTCTAATTGTATATTTGTTTGTTCTATTCTAATATATTTCTCTAAAACCAAACGGCTTCTAATTGTAGTTGATTTTGTAAAACGCGTAGGTTAGTGATAGGACATATTAATACACTTGTACGCCCACGAGAATTGATGATAAAACCGTAAATTTTCTTTTAGCATGACACCGTGGAAGATTTCAAAATCAACGTCCATTACTCAAAATCAAGTATACGTATATTCATTGCGATGTTGAGTAGAGAATCATTCATCCTATTTACATCCAGTCTATTCATCTATATGCCTCAACCTTCTTTTATGTAAGGGAGAATCTCAAGTAAAATTTTTTTCCTAAGAAGGTTTAAATAAATAATAAAACTAAAATAAATTACAGTTACATCTCAAGTCTCAACTAATAACAAATTTTAATAGCATTTTGAGGGATAATAAGAAAATTAAAAAATTAGTGTCAACATGGCTTTTTTTATATAGTAACATAGATAATCCAAGTTTTAATCTGTGTATGTGGTGGATGTGCAAAAATATCATACTATTTTTGCACTCATCATATATGCATGGAAACAGTATTGTCTACTCAATTCTAGATGCAATATAATCTAATTGATGAAAGATTAATAATTTGTTATTGGAGAAAGTTGTGTTTTAAAGAAGGATGTGCACTAAAAAATAAGAATTCGTGTAATGAAGAATTCAATTTCCAACAAACAATATAATTTGATTTTATCACTATTGACAATCATAATTTAATAATTAAATACCCCCCGAATGAGTTGTGTGCGTGTAGCTAGTGGTGTTCCTCTAAAATAGGAATAAGTGTGTATTATAGATTTATATCACTTACGTTATTTTGCATTTGTAATTAAGTAGAATTAGTAATTAGAGATAATTGGTAATTAAATAAATAGAACATAGAATGGGACATGGAGTGGGATAGAATAGATGATCTCATCCGTTTCCAACACATTTTTTGCATTCATGAATTTGAAGAAGTGAATGACAAGCAATAATTAGTGAGATCTTTATTGCCAATATAAGAAAGTTATGTCATAAAAACTGATGAAATAAGGTTCAAATAAGACAAAAACCCAAAATGCCAACTAATTCACTCACTCGAAATATATAAGCATCCATTTGTAACACTATTATACTGTACTCTGCTTCTCTTCTCTTCTCTTTCTCTGTGAATTTTGACGCTCTCAGCTTCTTTACATATCCATTTTCACAGGGCTTCTTTTGAACAGGTCAGTACTCAAAACAGTTTGTAAACATATTGTTGACAATCAACAAGTGTAATTTCTCTTTTTGTTTCTGCAGTGCATTATCATATATATTGTTTCATTCGACTAATCCTAGCAAATCTTGTCAAACCCATCAGTATTTTGGTGTTTTGAATCGGATCTTGATCAGCATTGTAATCTTGATATACATTGATTTACTGGTATTGGGTGCTCAGATCTGCCATGAAAACTGTAAAGATGGAATCTTTTCACAAATTCAAGATCTGGGGTTTGTTTATTTTCATGGCATTTCTTGAAATAGGACATGGGTTTTATCTCCCTGGTAGTTATCCTCACAAGTACACTGTCGGTGATGACTTGAGTGTAAAGGTCAATTCTTTGACCTCAATTGATACTGAAATGCCATTTAGTTATTACAGCTTACCTTTCTGTCAGCCCAAAGAAGGTGTTAAGGATAGTGCAGAGAATCTAGGTGAGCTTCTAATGGGTGATAGGATCGAGAATTCTCCGTATAGGTTTAAGACGTACACCAATGAGACAGAGATCTTTGTTTGCCAAACTAAGCCTTTGTCGGCTCACGAGTTTAAGCTTTTGAAAGAGAGGATCGATGAGATGTACCAGGTGAATGTGATTCTAGACAACTTGCCCGCGATTCGGTATACTAAGAAGGATGATTTCGTGATGAGGTGGACGGGTTACCCTGTTGGTGTTAAGGTGCAGGAGAATTATTATGTCTTTAATCACTTGAAGTTCAAAGTCCTCGTTAATAAGTATCAGGAGACCAATGTGGCTCGTGTTATGGGCACTGGTGATGCGGCTGAGGTGATACCTACTATTGCCAAACCGGGATCTGAAATACCTGGGTACATGGTTGTTGGATTTGAAGTGGTGGCGTGTAGTTACCAGCACAATGCTGATTCCCTTAAGAAATTGACTACTTACGACAAGTATCCTGTGTCAATTCAATGTGATCCAGGGACAGTCGCCATGGCTATTAAGGAGAACGAACCAATAGCTTTTACGTACGAGGTGGAATTTGAGGAGAGGGACATTAAGTGGCCCTCGAGATGGGATGCATACTTGAAAATGGAGGGAGCAAAAGTACACTGGTTCTCCATCCTGAACTCTCTCATGGTTATCACTTTCTTGGCTGGAATAGTGCTTGTGATCTTCATGAGGACAGTTAGGAGGGATCTTTCTCGGTATGAGGAACTCGACAAGGAAGCTCAAGCCCAGATGAATGAGGAGTTGTCCGGATGGAAACTTGTGGTGGGTGACGTTTTCCGTGCACCTTCTAATCCGGCACTTTTGTGTGTCATGGTTGGAGATGGTGTTCAGATTCTTGGTATGGGGGTCGTGACAATTTTGTTTGCTGCCCTTGGATTTATGTCACCAGCATCTCGTGGTACTTTGATAACGGGAATGCTGTTCTTTTATATGATCCTTGGAGTTGCGGCTGGCTATGTAGCTGTCCGATTGTGGAGGACTATCTTTTGTGGCGATCAAAAGGGATGGAAATCTGTCTCATGGAAAGTAGCTTGTTTCTTCCCTGGTATTGCTTTTGTTATTCTCACCACCTTAAATTTCTTATTGTGGGGTAGTCACAGCACAGGAGCTATTCCCTTCTCGCTGTTTGTTATACTCATATTGTTGTGGTTCTGTATCTCGGTTCCTCTAACCCTTGTTGGTGGTTACCTCGGTGCAAAGGCACCCCATATCGAGTATCCAGTTAGAACTAATCAAATTCCACGAGAAATCCCACCTCAAAAGTACCCATCTTGGCTTTTGGTTCTTGGGGCTGGAACTCTTCCATTTGGAACGCTTTTCATTGAGCTTTTCTTCATCATGTCGAGTATCTGGATGGGCCGTGTGTACTATGTCTTTGGATTCCTTTTTGTCGTCATGATCCTTCTGGTGGTGGTTTGTGCTGAGGTGTCCCTTGTCCTAACTTACATGCACATTTGTGTGGAGGACTGGAAATGGTGGTGGAAATCTTTCTTTGCTTCTGGTTCGGTCGCCATATACATTTTTCTTTATTCAGTCAATTATCTGATATTTGATCTCAAGAGTTTGAGTGGGCCGGTCTCTGCAATGCTCTACCTCGGTTATTCTCTCTTCATGGTTATTGCAATCATGCTCGCAACAGGCACGGTAGGGTTTCTTTCGTCGTTCTGGTTCGTGCACTACCTGTTTTCTTCGGTGAAGTTGGACTAGATTAATGTTTGAGCGTCTAGAAATTTAATGCAAAGAAGAAGCTTTTAAGATTTTATGTTGTTTTCCTTGGTTTGTTCTTGTATTTTTTTTCCACTACTAGAAAGAGTTATGGATAATAAGAATGGTTATATGAAATTTTGTTGAATTCTTCCTTATGGAAAAATCTGCATTGTAGTAACTATATATGAGATTTCAGGCAAGCGGCCAGATGCTTAATGAAAGCAGCCAATTTTTTTTTTACTATGCTTTATGTTAACTGTGGTATTACAATCACTTGTGGTTTTTGATATTACTCACTGTTTCTCTTTGTCGTAATCTCTGCGTTTACCTCATCTCCATTTCGTCTTGTTGAGAAACGTGACATGATTGAGATTGATTCCGATTTTAGTTTCAAAATATGAACAAACATTTGAAGGTTTATTATTTCATCGCTGTGCGTTCAAAGCACTTACTCATACTCATGCTACACTAATCTCAGTTCCCAGCTTGCATGTTCTCATAGACAAACGAAATTATAAGAAGAAATTATTTTGTGCACTTGGTGAAGTAGCACAAAATTTAAATTTTAGTAACTTGGTGAAGTAGCACGAAATTATATTGAAGCTTAAGTAACTTAATTTTTAAATTTAGTTTTATTTTGTATATCTTGAGTAACTTATTATTAGTATGGTACTGACATATGTACATACTTTTACTAGAAAAAGGATTATAAATGTCCCAGTACACGTACGTAATTCG
Organism: Linaria vulgaris; assembly: GCA_948329865.1. Classification (NCBI taxonomy): domain Eukaryota; kingdom Viridiplantae; phylum Streptophyta; class Magnoliopsida; order Lamiales; family Plantaginaceae; genus Linaria; species Linaria vulgaris. The sequence goes on from OX415254.1 coordinate 95,190,192, forward strand.
TTACATTAGCAATAAAATAAAATGTCTATTTATCAGGGGAGCAATTTGCCAATTTAGCATAAGAGGGGGAAAGTTGCCAAAATCTCTTTAAAAGTGCCAAAATCATGGCCATGAGCTTTGGATATATACCTAATCCATATAGAAGACAAATTTCAGTGCCTCTAATCACATCCACTTTGATATTCTGCCACTATAAACATACTTAACGAAAAGATTCTTAACGACAAACTGTTTTTTTTTCTTCTTTCTTTCAGGTTTATTCTTAATTTGCTAATTACATCAATTGGTAATTTGATTTTTTTTTAATTCAAAATATTATTACTTCAAGAAAACCTGTAGCCCCTCCAAAGATCAGAGGATGTCCACAACAGTCAAACCCCAAACAAAATAAAAACTGCTCATGCGCAGCAATAAAAACAGCCTATTCAAATGAAAAACATGAACCCGAATCACGGAGAATCAAAGGCATCTGCGTTATCCACGGCATGCATTGCAAGTGCGTGCACCACCGCGTTTGCTTCTCGTCGTACCCATCGAACAAAAAAACCGGTGTGCTCCCGAAGCCGTTGTCGCACGTCCTTAGCAATATTAGCAACATGTGCGTTATCCTCGCTGCCATAAATGACATCGTGAATAATCCCCAAGCAATCCCCTTCAAATAGCACATCGCGCCAACCCTTAGAAATTGCCCAATCCACTGCCCCAAACGCAGCCGTAGCCTCAATCCCACTCGGATCCATAAATGATGCAAACCTTCGTTGGCGCCATGCAAGTAACTGCCCATTGCAATCGTGCGACCAAACCGAAGCCGATCTCCCCATCATCGCTAAACTGCGCGCCATCAAAATTAACCTTAATTACATCACCCACCGGAGCCGTCCACTACGCGACATCCCGGCCATGCAGATCACGACCCTTGTTTCCGTGTCGGTTCGTCCATGACACGACAAACACTTGAACAAATCCAACAACCTCATCCGCCCTCCGTTCCTTCTCATCAGCCAAAATATTATTTCGATTGCTCCAAATAGCCCAGCAAATCGTGCCAATAAAGCTCATCACCTCCGGTCGAGTAGACGTAACAATGCGCACGATCCAGTCCCCCAATAATTCCGTTTCCCGAATCCATAAAGCCATAGGAACATGAGAGAGCCCCATACTTGGCAAGCAAAGGGGCAATCAAACAGGCAATGCCTCAAAGTTTCCTCGCCCCCCTACACACAACACACGCCTTATCCACGCAAATCCGTCTCCTCTCCAATTTCCAACGCTTCGGTAAAATATCCATGCAACAACGCCAAACAAATAGCTTAATTTTATTCGCGCAGTCAAGCTTCCAAATTTTCTTCCACGACGCATGCGGTTGGGAGATCGATGTCGCGTCGCCTGTTCGTTGCAATAGACCATGCGACATTATGAGATGATAAGCGCTACGAACCGAAAAAAATCCCATTCTTCTCATAGTGCCAAATACGCCGATCGCTATTGCTACTATCGCCCAACGGAATAGATAAAATAAACTCCACATCCCATTGCCCCGTATTGTTGTCAATCAAGTCACGCACCATGAGGAAAGGCTCATCCGGATGGACCGGGGATATCGGTCTAAAAGAAGTCGGGCGCGGTAACCACTCGTCATGCCAAACGAAGATATCGGCGTTGTTTTCCACCTGCCATCTCACTCCACGCTTCACCACAGGGATCGCTTCCCAAATACAACGCCACGAAAACGATGGCGCATCCGCCAACTGAGGCTAAAAAAAACCTGATGTCGGAAAGTACTTAACTTTGGGAATCCTACTCACCAAACTATCCGGCTTAGAGAGAATTCGCCACGCTTACTTAATGAGTAACGCAAGATTAAACGACCTTAAGTTCCGAAAGCCAAGACCGCCCTCCTCTTTTTGCTTACATAATTTATCACATGCGACCCAATGAATCTTATTTTGCTCCCCGCTACCCCACCAGTAATTACTAATATTCGACTCCATCTCCTTAATTAAAAAATTCGGCAAACGGGAACAACTCATAATAAAAGTAGGGATAGACTGCATGACTGATTTCACCAACACCTCATTTCCCGCTCCTGATAATGTTTTACCCTTATACCCCTGAGCCCGCTTCCAAATACACTCCCTAATAAAGTCAAACAGCTCCCTTTTTGATTGTCCCACCACATATGGCACCCCAAGGTATTTTTCATGTCGCTCCGCCACTGTGACGCCTAACATCCCTCCAATCGTCTCACGCATCAATTCATCCGGGTTCTTACTAAAAACAATCATTGATTTATAAAGGTTGATTTTCTGCCCCGACTCCGCGTCAAACCTCTCTAGTATGTCCCGAATGCACGCCGCCGATGCCACGTGTGCGTCACAAAAAAGGAGAGTGTCATCTACAAATAATAAGTGAGACACATGTGGTGCATCACGGCTGATCCGTACCCCTTTGATGGCTGCACGCTCCTCGGCTTTTCTCAAGAAAGGGCCACTCGACTTGGTCATAGGCCTTACTCATATTTAGCTTCAGCGTGATATGACATCGCTTCCCTGTTCTTTTATTTTTCAAACAATGGTTAATTTCAAAAGCTACCAGAATATTATCAGTAATAAGGCGACCCGGAACAAAAGCTGACTGAGAAGGAGATATAATAGTAGGTAAAATTAGCTTCAGCCGATTAGCCACAACTTTGGATGCAATTTTAAAATAAACATTGCTGAGACTAATTGGTCGAAATTGAGTCATCACCTCAGGGTAAGGACATTTAAGAATAAGAACAATATGGGTAAAATTAACACAAGAATCGAGCACACGATCATTAAGAAAAGAAAGAACAAAGCTAGTAACGTCCCCCAAACAATATCTCAAAATTTGTGATAAAAAAGTCACAGAAAATTCATTAGGCCCCGGGGATTTAAAATGATACATATCTTTAATAGCTCTTCATACCTCATCCGCACTGAACGGCTGGAGCAAGCTTGCATTCATCTGAGGGCTGATTTCTAAACTTAACGAAAAGATTCTTGTATTGAAGGAAAATATAGCGAGGTGGAGAGAGAAAATAAATGTGCAACTGAATTCTCTTAAGAAAGCAATAAAACATTTGTAAGAAAGTAAAAGAGGAAATAAATATGTTTGCTCTGTTAAAACTATGTCATGTTTCCTTTGACAAAAGTAGATTTCTATCATTAGAACCGATTTAATTCATCGCTATAAATTTATTGTATCCTTAGCATCCCATGTTTCTCCACCAACGTTGTTATATATTGGATCTTTTTTTCTCTTTCACAAGTTTTTAACTTTTTTTTTTTTTTTTTTTTCTAATCTTGTAATGGCTGCCTTTGTACTGCTGCTGATAGCAATGGCGACTGCTCATCCAGGTAAACTCACTTTTACCTTCATATCATACATACGAAGAATAATGGTAAAAATAATCGTACATGGACTTATCTGCTAACTAAAAATCATACGTTACGGTAGTATTTATCTTCTATTTTTTGGCTTAAATCATACATGCAGCGGCGGCGACCTTTTATTGTCTGTGTAACTTCGGTGTGAATAGCACTGTTCTACAAAACAACATAGCTTTTGCTTGTGGAGGTGGAGCTAATTGTTCAGCTATTGCTCCCAATGGCGCTTGCTATTATCCAAATACACTTGCGGATCACTGCAACTATGCAGTGAATAGTTACTTCCACAACAGCGGAGCTCCTGGAAGCTGCAATTCTGATCGTATGGTCATTCTCACTCTATCTCCACCTGGTAAGTGTCTTACTTCATAATATATAAGTTTCAAATATTTTAATAATATAATCACTTCTCGTGTGTTTTTATATTGTTTTTTGTTTGGTGCAGCTAATAGTGCTCCCGGATGTGTATATCCGACGACCGGTCCCAGGTTTGGTTTTCATACTTAGTTTATCATATATATATGGTCTCTACATTCAAATGTTCAAGAGTTTGAATTTTGTCTAATATAAATCTTATAATTTGTTTAAATTTGTAGACGTGTCGGAGATACGAGCTTGCTTGTTGATGATTACAACACCGCTAGTTCTACACTTCCGTCTATAAGCCTCATTTTTATGCTCATTGTCTGTTTTTTTTTTCAATGTAACTAATGTTTTTAATTTTTATTTAGATATATGTACTTATCATAGAACGAGATTGTTTGTTTAAAACTTTGATTTATCATTTTTCAGTATTAATAACAATTACCGTGGTATGTGAGTTGTGACAGAATTTCTTTCCATGGATTAAAATTTCGGTGGGGTGTAAAACCTATGGATCAAAAATTCGAGCCATTTCCTACGAAATGGCCGAATTATTTCGATTTTGGTTGTGGCCGAAACAGAAACGGCACCAAATTTTGAAACTTATTAGTTGTATTGTTCAAACTCACTGCCTATAGATATTATATAATATTAGTTCTAACTATTCACTATGTCATGTGGAGTCAATTTCTTTAACCATTATTTATGTACTGCGGCTATGCATTTAATTCAATAAAATATGATCAAAAGGATATATTATGGTGATTGATGAATACAAGTATTGTATTTTTAACGTGTAGTTGGGTTTGCTATCTAATCAAATATCTTATTATTTCTTAGTTTAAGGATAATAAGATTTGAGGATTTTAATGAAAATTTTAGTAATGATCGCAATTGAAAGAAAACATACTAAATAAATCCTGAAAATTAACTGAGAACATAAATTACTTCTTCTGTGATTATTGCTTAATATAATTTGCTCAATTTTGGAGTTCTGTTAATTTATAGTGTTTTCGAAACTTTTCGAAACACCTCGAAACGTTTCCAATTTTTAGAAGTCCGAAACCAAGTGTCGAACCGAAATTTTAATCCATGGTAAAACCTAGGTTTTTGTTAGGAATGTAACGAATTTCGTATACATTTTTGAAATATTATTGTTTCTTGAATTCTGTACAATGTTCCATGAAAAAAGGAAAAAAATAACTGACTTTTATGATCAAGCTAAGTAGATGAGCATAGAGTTGTTTCATGTGTATATGGACATGTAATTAACATTTGATAGTTATTAGTTTCTCCGATGTATTAAATGACAGCTCATGATTCTTGTTGACCTTGCATAGTTACATTATATTGTATGTGTATAATGATTATCTACAATTACCATTCCACAATAATGAGGTTCTGAAATAGTTATTTCTTCATAAATTTGTTTTGCCATGGATTAGTGGTTGCTAGGCCTCAACATAAGAAAAAAACTACAAGCCCAACAAAGCCAAACATGCGAGGAAAGAGACCAAATTATGAGGGCCAGACTCCAGAGAGATTAGTCTCTAATCCCAATATCCAATTTTCGAAAATGGAATTTTGTTATCTATTCCTAAAGTTATCTTATAATACGAAAATAAATTCATGGATGATTTACGTTTCTGACAAATTTCTCGACTTTCTGTGATCTTTTGCCGCACTATATAGAAACTAGAAAATGTGTAATCTATGTGACTAAAATAGTCTGTATCTATAATTGTTATAAATGGGCAGGACAGCCTCCCTTGATTTCACAAAGATATATACTTTTTAATATATTATAATATTTAACCACCTAAAATTGTAATACTTTTTATAATTTTAAATGTAGTTGTAGTCTTTCTTATCAAAAAATACAAGCAAGTTAAAAATAAAATACAACCACACTTCCTGCAGTTTTAGTAACTTATTTAAATTTTAGTTTTAATTTGTACTTCTTGCGTAACTTATTAGTATAATACTGACATATGTACGTACTTTTACTAGAAAATGGTTATAAATGTCCCTGTACACGTACGTATAATTTGCTACTTTACCGATGAAATAAAATAAAATAATATGTCTATTTATTAGGGGAGCAATTTGCCAATTTAGCATAAGACCAGGAGGAAGTAGCCGGAACCTCTTTAAAAAGTGACAAAAACATGATCATGACTCACATGAACTTTGGATATATACCTAATCCATATGGAAAACAAATTCTCAGTGCCTCCAATCACATCCACTTTGATATTCTGCCACTATAAACATACAAAACATGTTTTTTGATAATATGTGAAATGAATAACTCAATAACCTTTTCGCCATTCATCTTTACAGAAAGAATAGACACGCAAATATCTTTTTATTTGTTTTATAAAAAATAGACGCGCATTTAGAAGTTTGATACGAATCAGATAAGAAAAAACACACACATTTAAGTCATGTATCATGATACACAAACCACAAAGGAGTCATAATAATAACAATAATAATAATAAAAGAAAAGAAAAAGATGAGAACTCGACAATTTCCTTAAAGTTTATAACTTTATATAGTTATTCTGATATATAATTATTTTTGTGAAAAAATAGGTAACTTACCTAAAACACTAAAGACTAAGAACAAACGTGTGACAAAACTTTGGTTTTTCGTTCTGTCAGCTCTAAAATCATGACAAATTTGATTGCCCAAGCTCAATAACTGATTTGCTGCATTAGTTTGTCTCAAACAAGAAAACGATCCATTTAGATATAATAGGTTAGAATTTTAGGCTCCTAGCTAACTCAAATCCAAGGAAATCTTTATAATCAATTTGATTCGTGTCCGATCTTACTATAAAATAAATTTGGATCCACTGATCTAGAAGATTGGGTCTTAAGTACGTAAACGAGTTAAATTATAAATTAAACTTATTGTATATATATATATATATATATATACCGTCCGTTATTTATTTTGGATCAGAACCGGAGTATAGGACTGTTAGAAGTTAGAACTCAGACATGCATATGCTATTACTACTACATGTGCCTATAAATTTAGATATATTTAAGGGATATAAAACTTTTTGCTCTGATTCATTGAACCCAAATTTGGACGGTATACAAGTTCATTAAAGACTATTTTGTCACATGCTCTTCAACAAAATGAGATGTCAAGTTATTTTTGGGCTCTAACGGCTAACCTCTAACTGATTGATATTATGTAAAAAAGAAAATGTTTACTGACTTCATACGTTAGTCAAAATTAGTGTACGTGTTTGTATTTTGCAATAATTGAGCTTATTCCGTTGCTAATTTTTTTTTATTTAAAATAACCACATATTAAATTGCAATTTGTTGCTTATGCGCGATCACTCGAAAGGGAAATGTAACCAATTAGTCCCATAACTTGGCAATGTTTTACTTTTGATACATTAACTTGTCAAGCCTTTATTTTGGTCCTTCAAGTTGGCATTTTCTCGGAATTTTGGTCCCATCCAGCCATCGCCACCCATCTCCGCCGCGGCTGTTCTAAGTGGCAGTCGTTGACCACCGTTGACCCCTCTTTTGGGCCCCAGTCTGCCAACTGTGTATTCCACATGTGAAAATAATAAAAAAAATCAAAAGAATATAACTATATAATTCCATAATGTATATAAATATATAAAAAAGTATATATTTATTTATTTTAAAAAATAAGATATTTAATTCGTTAATATATATAAATATATAAAAAAAGTATATCTTTAATAAATAAAAAATAAGATATTTAATTCGTTAATATATATAAATATATAAAAAGAGTATATCATTATTTAGTAAAAATAATAAGATATTTAATTCGTTAATATATATAAATATATAAAAAGAGTATATCATTATTTAGTAAAAATAATAAGATATTTAATTCCTTAACATATATAAATATATAATAAAAAGAAAAAAATCATTATTTCATAAATATAATTTTTATTATTGAAATCTAAACAAAATAAAGATATAACATTTTTTAATTACTGAAAAAAAATAAAAACAAAAACAACCCCCCCTCCCCACCCCCGCCGCCCCCCCAGCCCCCCCCCCCCCCCCCGGGACACCACTGCCAAATCGCAGTGGTGGTGGCGTCACTACCACCACTGCAAATCGCAGTGGTGGTAGCGAGGGGGACGCCACCACACTGCGATTTTTGCAGTGGTGGTGACGCCACCACCACTGCAAATCGCAGTGGTGGTGGCGTCTAAGCGCCGCCACCACTGCGATTTACAGCGGTGGTAGTGACGCTACCACCACTGCAAATCGCAGTGGTGGTGGCGAGGGGGCACCACCACACTGCGATTTTTGCAGTGGTGGTGACGCCACCACCACTGCAAATCGCAGTGGTAGTAGCGTCTAAGCGCCGCCACCACTGCGATTTGCAGCGGTGGTAGTGACGCTACCACCACTGCGATTTGCAGCGGTGGTAGTGTCGTCGCCACCACTGCAAATCGCAGTGGTGGTGGCGAGGGGCGGTGGGGGCGTGGTGATAGATGGTTTTTTTTTCCTTTTTTTTATTTTTTAATAATAAAAAATAATATATTTTCAATAATTATAATTTAGTATTAAAATATATTAGAGAAACTCAAATATTATTTTTGAATACATTTTTAAGAACTATATATATATATACAATTTTTTAGTCTTCTATTTTTATTTTATTTTTAATTATACACGTGGCTGCCACATGTTCAAATTGGGTCCCAAAATTGGGTCAAAATTGATGACTATGCAGTCAACGGGTGCCACATAGACTTTTTCCGGTGGATTTGAGCGGAGCAAGGGTGATGGGACCAAAATTCAGTTAAAGTGCCAACTTGTAGGACCAAAATAAAGGCTTGACAAGTTAATGTACCAAAAGTAAAACATTGCCAAGTTATGGGACTAATTGGTTAAATTTCCCTCACTCGAAACTTAATTATTATTTAGATTAGATTCACCACCGAAAATCTAACGATCGCAAATGTACTCATGAAACTAGTTGAGGGGCACCACAAGTATGGTCGTTAATATTAATTTAAAAGATGCTTAATTAATTCATGTCGTAACTACTAGCCATTTGGATTAATAAGATTTGTATTTGGACAGAGACAGACCAACACTTCAGTCTACTAATCACATCAAATTTATTAATAAAATTAGATCATTCACAAACGTGAGTTTCAAGTAGGGCCATTAATTAGTTAAATACGAAAAGTTGGGCATTCAACAATGAAATATATAAACGCGTAATCACATCTAGAACCCCAAGTTTTGGTCTAGCTATAGAAAACACCCGTTATTGTTCTAATAACACATTTACAAACCTTAATTTTTAAACTAACATCACAGATAAGCCAAAAACACAAAGATACACTTAAATTTAGAAAATTATTAAACTCCCCTACATTTACATAATTTAGAATGTTAAGAGGTGCCGTTATAATTTTTCAAATAGTAGAAGAAACATACAATTTACAAGAGAAAAAAAAAATTGTCAAACCCCTTTTTATGACATATTTTGTTTTGTGAAATGCTCATATCTTTTTCGATGCATGATGTTTTCGACTCTCTCCAAACGCTCCATGACATGTGAATTGAAGCACGTGATTGGCATATAAATTCATCTACTTATCAAAAAACACGACATTTAAGTAAGGCAAAGACTAACCAGTAATTTTGCAATCTGATACCTAACCTGTAAAAGATCGTGGTAAATCGAACTATAGGTCAAAATATAATGATACATTGGAAAACAAATAGTAGAAATACTCCAAATAGATTGAACATGCTCGATAGATGGGAGGCCCAATCTGGAAACTAGAATAAGAATACTCAAGACGGTTAGAACCCGATCTATCCTTCCCAATTCATTTTCACGAGCTATAATAATAAAAATGTACCTCATAATGGCAATCAACCGAGCTCTAGTAGGCTTTACATCAAACGTCGCCTCTCAGGAAGTACATATAGACGTATCTCTATTATTTTTGTCTCCTTCATAGTTTACATGGTGTACCACGAGGGCAAACTATACTTTTGGTACGTGTCATTGTCAAATTAACACACGACACGTTTAAAAAGAAATAGGCCACCTTACCTCACTGAATTGTTGTAAAGTACCCCTTGATCGATCTTTTCCCCTTCCCCTTCCGATCATCCAAAATAGGTTTAAAAGGTACGAAACGAAACGAAATAAAGAAACCCATATATCACAAAACCTAAGGGGTGTTTGTGGTAATTACCCCAAACATTTATAAGTTTTTAGTAAATGCAGGAGGGAGTTGCCAGTTGCCACTTGCCCCCACCACACGCACGAAGCTTCGTACTAGAGAGACTAGACCTCACCCCCACTATGAATAGCAGAGCACACACACACACTACTGCCGCGCAATTAACACACACACAAATCTCACTTTCTCTAACAAACTCAAATAAATAAAATAACTACCTCTCATTAATTATATATACACACAACAAACTTAGTTAGTTATAACTGACAGATTAATCAACAACAATCGCATTACCATCAAATCAAACAATGGCGACGGGGGCAGCCGGAAACGGGCTTATGAGGGGCGTGTTCGACGGCTGCCTTTCCGGCGGAGATCCCACCGTCAAGCGCCGTCCGTACCATAAGAACTGCAAGTGCGCGCTCCACAACAACTCGCGCGGCGGCGGCGGTGGTGGTGCTTGCACGCGCCACCAGTCCGGGCACGGTCAGGTCTCGTACCCGATTCGGAGGTCGTGGAGCGAAGGATCGCTAGCGTTGATGCCTCCGCCGTCGGGATCGTCGTCGCCGTGTTGCTCCGCCGTGTCGCCGGCGGTGGCGGAGATTAAGAGGACGCAAACGCAGCTGGTGCTGTGTAGAGAAGAGGATGAGGAAGAGAGAGAAATGAGAGAGGTTTCGGTTTCTGATTTAGGGCTAAATTGGGAATTTGATTTCGATTTTAACCATTGATTTTTAGGGTTCATGTTCATCAATCGAATCAAATGGATGTTCTTCTTCATGATGCAGTAATTAGTTGATACTCGATACAAATGTCTAGTTTATTTTTTATTTTACCCTTTTTTTTTTGGTGAAAATAGATATTTTGTTATTGTCACGATTGGAATCAATTAGTGTAATGGAATCATGAACATCTGTGCATACATATCTATCTCAATATTCCATATTACAATTATATGACATAAAAGAGTTTTTTAAGAAAAAAGAATGTGTTTGCTTATAGATTTCATTTTTGTTGTAGCATCACTCCGGCAAATCACTCAAATCCGTGTTCTGTTAGTATTGATATATATCCGACACACCTGAAACCCGAGTTCAAGGCTCATTTCAGAAATCCGTGTATGTCGTCATGTTTTTGTTGTGTACATGTTTATGTGTCGTGTCGTGTCGCGTTCTGGTTCTTAACGGAGAAACCAAATTTAATGTTTTTGTTTTAGAAATGTGTTGTGTCCATGTTTTTTTCATGTCTATGTGTTGGTGTTCATACGTCATGGGGGTTTTGTCAATTTGTATTACAGTCTAATTGGATAATGGACTAATTCATGCACATTGTAACGCGAATTATGAAGAAAAAATAATGTTCTAACAAATATCAATTAGGTCTGGAAAATGTACGTCATAAATAAGAACCTCTAGATAACCAGCTAAGATTTGAAGAAAGGGAAAAAGTCAACAAGAATCTTTATGTTCGAAGCTCAATGGATTCCAGTTCACGTGATCTTGCAAATAAAGCTGATATTCCAGCTGGAAATTAACCTATTAAACATTATTAGCTGCCAAAGTTATAGTAATCTATATTTCCAAATTTTATTTATAACTATTACAAAAACTTTCTCCAAAATATTGTTGGGTATTTGAACTGCCTCAAATACCGCCTCCAGGATTTGCCCATGAGGTAATTACGAAGCAACACGAATAAAATATCGACGATAGTAACAACACAAGGATTTAACGTGGAAACTCCAAAACCGGAGAAAAAAACCACAAGGACCCGAGCAAAATCCACTATGTAGAAAATTTGTACAACTACATAATTTTCACTCAACCCGAACGACCCCCACAGAGCCCATTCACTTTCACCGCTCCCTAATCTACACCTCACAAGTATATAACATACTACATTGTATAATTAGAGAATACAGAAAGAAGCTCTGAATTGGAATACTTTTGCATTGCACAACACTTCCCTATTTATAGGAAATGTTAGCAAACCAAATTGAAGCCCAAACCGCGTAGTCTTCAATTCTCATCCAAGTTGGCCGGCACAATCACATTTCCAACCAAGCCTTACATTATTTGCATGCAAGCTCACATGGAAACCCATGCCTTAATTATATTAAGACATTAAATGCCACGTGTCTTTTGCCATTCCAACAATCTCCACCTTGAAGATTTGATTCGTGACCCAATCAGATCTTCAAAAAACATCTTCACTCCGGCCCTTGAACGATCGCACGCCCACTCCGCCTAGGAAGACATACATAGCTTTCGCTATCACTGCAACGCAGTCATACCTCATTTCAGAAGTATCATGCTCCACCATAAAAGCACAATCGGCCCAATGTCGAAAATAAACCCTTACTGATAAGTATGGTGCAACTCCCAACTTGGCTCCTCCGGAAGTCATCAGCCCTCGACATTACTACCACACCTTGCATCTATGCCAAGTCATGCTTGTGTGAAAACTGGGACCCACTAACACCAACACCCTGTCTCATAACAGTCTCATGCCATCAGAACGTACCGCCACTTATAACATGTCACGCAAGTAGACAATGTTAGTTTCACCAGTGTTTGACTAAGAGTTGCTCGCCACATCAACTCGTCGTCCCGGACAATTTTCTTTTTCGTGGTCCTAGTGTCCGCACCACTCCACTAGCAACAGTATCTGCCGTGCTAGTAACACCGCTACGTATAGCAATAACTCCACCAGTTGAATCCTCGTGTAACCTTGACCAAATCAACTTCCCCGACTTGAACACGCCACAAGTCACAATTGATTTTTCCGTCAACATACGTCACGCCAAACTTTACCATATTCGTACCCCTGCTTCCGACATTGCCTCGGTGAGTTGGTGAATTTTCAGTAGATCAGAATAGTACAAAGTAAACCCCCGGAAAGAGATAGCTCGTCTTTCCTGACAGGATTTCAAGGTTCCCAGGTAATTGGTGGGGTCACAACGGTCCCGCTTAATAACCAATTACCTTTGACAGAACCGCCTTTTCCAGTACATATTCACACTACATCACACCACGACTCCACCCTAGCAATAACTCCACCTCCAGCAGAACCCGGGCTCTGATACCACTTGTTGGGTATTTGAACTGCCTCAAATACCGCCTCCAGGATTTGCCCATGAGGTAATTACGAAGCAACACGAATAAAATATCGACGATAGTAACAACACAAGGATTTAACGTGGAAACTCCAAAACCGGAGAAAAAAACCACAAGGACCCGAGCAAAATCCACTATGTAGAAAATTTGTACAACTACATAATTTTCACTCAACCCGAACGACCCCCACAGAGCCTATTCACTTTCACCGCTCCCTAATCTACACCTCACAAATATATAACATACTACATTGTATAATTAGAGAATACAGAAAAAAGCTCTGAATTGGGATACTTTTGCATTGCACAACACTTCCCTATTTATAGGAAATGTTAGCAAACCAAATTGAAGCCCAAACCGCGTAGTCTTCAATTCTCATCCAAGTTGGCCGGCACAATCACATTTCCAACCAAGCCTTACATTATTTGCATGCAAGCTCACATGGAAACCCATGCCTTAATTATATTAAGACATTAAATGCCACGTGTCTTTTGCCATTCCAACAAATATGAATGATTACATAAGAGGGTCTAATCAGTATTGATTTTAGAAGGATTTATTTTATTTTCAGACGTATTTATGTATTTATTCAAATAATGGTCAAATAAGTTAGCTAGAACTCAGAACTGTAGCTCGACTAAAAGCTCAAGGCATGGGAGGGCCACCCTTGAGCTTTTAGTCGAGCTACAGTTCTAAGTTCTAGCCTGTAGTCATGTCAATGTTTTCAAGCCCAAAATTTTATTTGTAAGAATAAAGTACTAATTAAAGTTGTAAAAACTTAAAATTTATACAATTGATTAGGAATGAAATTTAGGAACAAAGACGAAGCAAAATAAAAAAAAAAATCTATTCTCTTCCATACAAACAAAGAAATTCTACATTAAACCTTTTTTTCAATAATAACGAAAATTAGATACTTCACTTTACGGACAAATAATATAATGCGTTTGAAATAGTTTGAAGTCCTAATAATATAACTAGAGAAAAAAAAAACCATCATTCTAGTTTTTCTCCGATATAATATCAAGAGTACCATGCAAGCGATCCCGAATTCGTACAACCATATGATTTTGTCGTCTCAGCCCGCAATCAGAAGAGACAACGAGCAATCGACGCCGACGCACACACGGACGAACATATGACAGAGGCACGGGTTCAGCCGCCAAACCCTAACCCTAATCCCACCTATGATTCAATCACACTAAAGCAAAATGGCACGCGGGATGTCAAATTCGACGAACTAAGACTCGCAGAGGTGAAAAAGCACTTGCTCTTCCAAGAAACTGCGGATCCTATACCTATCCCGAGAGTCAGCTTTTCGGATGAGTTAGAAGAACACATCACGAATGAATGAAAAGACACTTAATTATCCGGATACTCGGGCAACCATGGTATTATGAAGCTCTAAAAATGAAGCTTGATATCATGTGGACATTACACAATGAATTTGACCTCATGGACCTCGGGCCAGTTGTTATTGCCTCAAAGGTTTAACCGCGGCGAAGCGTGAGATGATTCTCACAAAAGGGTCGTGGCACCTTGCGGGAAGCTTTTTATCTATCCGTAAATGGAGGCCAGGTTTCGACGCAACATCGGACCTCGTTGATAGCGTGATCACTTGGGTACGCATTATGAACCTCCCGATGGAACTTCTTTCCGAGAGCATTGTGCATGGTTTGGCAAGCATGATTGGAGACCCCATCAAAATTGATGGAAACACCATGAACGCAACGCGGGTGAAATTTTCAATAGTTTGTACACGAACAAACCTCTCAAGATGACATTGGGCGTGAGAGAAATATTCTACCAAGTTGTGTATGAGAACTTACCAACGCTATGCTTCAAGTGGGGGAAAGTGGGACACCTTGAGGCGAAGTGCAATTTGGCCATGACCACATCACCAGCAGCAGCGGGAAGTTCAAATGTAAATATCCCCCCTAAAAGAATTCAAGAAAGGGCGGACTGGTTAATCGAAAAAACCCAAAAAGGGGAATTTGGCGAGTGGATGAAGCTCTCACGGGGTAACCGAAAGCTTAATGAACATGCAAAGTCCGGGAAAACATTGGCGCACCCCGTTATTTTAAACAGGGAGAAACGTACCGACCCTCTCAAGTTTTGGAGGGCAGTCAAATGCCGAAGCAGGATGACACAGTCCTATTGAACAACTCGCAGGATACACCGGGTACTTCTACTCGATGAGGAAAAGCCCCTAGTACAAGGAAAATTACCAAAAATAAAAAAGGGCTCAAAGAAGGTAATAAGAATTCGAATAGGAGTTCGAATAAATTTAATACCCTATCTAGCTATTCGGACCAGGAGCTTTCGGTCATAGCAGCACACGACACAAGCACTAGTACGGATACTTTGGCGACTATTGATTATGGAGGCCGAATGGATGGACAATTTACTGTTGGGGCAATGGGAGGTCATCGAGGCGAAAACGAGACAACATGTTTACCAAGGATCAATGAGGATATCTCGGATAGCACTAGAGACCGCGTAGTGGACATATTGAGATCCCAAGCATATTTTAGGAGATGGAGGTTTAGAATTATCGCTCCCAGCGAGAGGACCATATCTCAGCCTTGTGGCAGGTGACGAGTCCGAGCAACTGGGAAACCAGCAGACAAGTAGCCCTAGCGACAAAGATGGGTTGGGAGATGATTGCGACATGGAGGGGGTTCGAGATTGACTACCTTATCGAACTCCACCACGCATATCAAGTTAATATGAAGATAATTTCGTGGAACTGTGAAGGAGTGGGACATGTAGACTTCTGGAGAAACTTCCGTGAGCTTGTTCGATCACATAGACCATCGATTGTCTTTGTGTTAGAAACGCGCTTGAGTGAGGATAGGGCATATGAGATTGCGCCTCAGTTGGGGTTTTCTAACCACGTTCTGGAATCTACCTTGGGTATGATTGGAAGGGTTTGGATGCTATAGAACGAAGCGGATGTGAATGTTGAGATCCTATCGGTGGAGGACCAAACGATTCATGCCATTATCAATCCCAACTTAAGCGAACGTTGGAGACTTTCGGGGGTATACGCTCAACCTCGTAGAGCAGCGAAAGTCCGTGTGTTCGATAGTATGGAATCAATAGCTAATGGGTCGGTCCTACCATGGTTAGCAATGGGCGACTTCAATGAAGTTAGCTTCTCTCACGAGAAGTCAGGGGGTAATACGCGGTCTCTTAGTCGTCTAAATTTCTTCCAAGGTTTTACAGAAAGGTGCGGTTTCATGGACACAGGTTTCGGGGGCCTCCTTTCACGTGGACCAATAAACGGGAGGACGACAAAATTATTCAAGCACGTTTGGACCGCGCGCTAGCGAACAAGGCGTGGATTGAACTATTCCCTGAACACGACCTCTTGCACTTGCCTAAAGTTCACTGGGACCATAATCCTATCATTATGGATTGCCATGGTTCGTGCAGAACGACAAGTAGACGGCCGTTTAGGTTTGAGGTGGCGTGGTTTCGTCATCTCGAGTGCTTACCTTTAATCCAAAACATTTGGGAGACGCACACAGATATACTTTCAACAATACGAGAGGTCCTGCGTGTTCTAGAACCGTGGAACAAGACGAGGTTCGGTAATATATTCCATAAGAAAAAGAAACTGATGGCGCAAATAAATAGAGTGCAAAAAGAAATGGCGAGACGTTCGAGCGCGTCTTTGATTAACTTGGAACGTAATATTATTACGGAATACAACGACGTCCAAAGGCAAGCAAAGGTGTTTTGGTTCCAAAAATCGAGGGTAAAGTGGATTGGAGATGGGGATAGAAACACAAAAAATTTTCAACGTTCCACGATGATACGACAGAAACGGAACAAAATCAAAGCTCTTAAGATTGATGGTCTTTGGTCGACGGATGAATCAGCCCTAAAGTCGCACGTTCAGGGTTATTTTGCTTTATTATTTTCAGGAGAATCGGGGAATTCAACTGTGCTTGGTTCGGCCCGCCTAACAGTTTCGCAATAACAAACGTCCTTAAAACCCGAAGACCGCGAGCTATTGACAACACAACTTGAGGATCCAGAGGTGAAAGAAGTTATGTTCTCGATGAATCCTTTTAAGGCACCAGGACATGACGGTTTGCAAGCCATTTTCTACCAAAAAAGTTGGAACATCATTCAGCAATCCGTGGGCACGGTCGCGCAAAAGGTTTATCGCGAAAGAAAGTTCGAATCCAAGTTGTGCGAGATGTTTCTTTGCCTAATCCCAAAAACGCAGCACCCGGAGAACATAACTCAGTTTCGACCGATTGCTTTATGCAACGTGTTGTATAAATTCATCACAAAGAGTTTAACTTCTCGCCTCCGTGGGATTATTCTCGAGATTATCTCCCTGACTCAATCGAGTTTTATAAAAGGAAGAAGTACGCAATATAATATTTTCTTACTCCACGAGGTGCTTAATTCGATCCGGGGGAAGAAAAATAACAAAGTGGGGTGCATGATTATGAAACTCGATTTGGAGAAGGCGTACAACAAGATTAATTGGGACTTTCTTGAAGAAACACTACACACTTTTGACTTTCCAGGGGAGACGATCGAGCTTATTATGTATTGTGTCCGTAATGCTTCCACGAGGGTCTTATGGAACGACACACCTCTCGAATCATTCCCTCACGCATGTGGCCTCCGTCAGGGAGATCCTCTATCGCCTTATCTATTTGTGCTCTGTGTGGAGAGACTCGTATATTTAATTCAGGAGGAAGTAGACAAGGGCTCGTGGCAACCGCTCGTTCCGTGTAGGGGGTCCGCGGCTATCCCATCTATTTTTTGGTAACGATATTGTGCTCATGGGACGCGTGGCGAAGAGTACGGCTAAGGCTATTAGAGGGGTTCTCGACAAATTCTGTGCGGCCTCAGGGTTGAAATTAAGCAATCACAAATCGAATGTGTTATTCTCTAAACGAGGCGGTGTGGGATTTAAGAGTTATTTGAGTCCGATTCTTGGTTTTGGGCAAACGCATAATTTAGGGCGTTATCTCGGAGTGTCCTTAATCCATGGTAGCATCACGAGGGCAGATTTCGCCACCACATTGGATCGAATTATGGCACGCTTCATGGGTTGGAAGAGTCGGACGCTTACTATCGCGGGGCGTGCCACACTTATACAATCCGTGTCCTCCGCACTTTTGGTGTACAATATGCAAGCTTCATGGCTTTCGGAAAATGTTTGTGATCAACTAGATCGCCTGAATCAGAACTTTTTGTAGTCCTCGGATGTCACAAAGCGTAAATTCCATCTCGTGGGGTGGTCTCGAGTTACGAAGCCTACAAGTGAGGGAGGTCTCGGGTTACGGGTAGCACAAACGAGTAACAAAGCGTTACTTTCCAAACTGGCTTGAAGAATTATGCAGGGTGAAGTAACGGTATGGAGCGAATTTGTAGCGGTGAAATATCTCCATAAAGAACTATCACGGATTACACATATAAGCCGACGGACAACGCTACTTGGAAAGGTTTGATTCGATGTGTGGCTCTAATGGAGCCTTTTATTCGTTGGAAAATCAAAAACGGGCGAAGCATTCGATTTTGGTATGATAATTGGCTAGGAGGGAAGCGGTTTTGTGACGAAGGGTGTCTTATCGATCCGAGCGATGCAAAAAGGACATTGCGCGACCTCCTCGATGAAGACGGAAATTGGGCGCTGGAGCGACTTAGGTCGTTAATTTTGGACGAGGTGAGGTCTGAAATTTTGAAGTTCCGAGTTGTGTTGAAAGAAGGGGCGGATAGGCTGATTTGGAGCGCGAGTTCGAATGGTGAGTTTTCTTGCCAATCCGCATACAAGGCGTTCGCCGAGGGCAATATGGATGACCGGCCCGCACAAGTGGACACAGGGTGGATATGGCGACTTAATCTTAGTAATAAGTTGTTGCACTTCCTTTGGCTTGCGTCACAAGAACGACTGACGACTAATGTTATGCGTAAGATCATGGGAATCCCCACGTTGGAGCTTTGCCCGGTTTGCTTGCAAGTCGAGGAAAGCGTTGTCCACATGTTGCGACATTGCTCCATGGAAAAGGGGATTTTGAGAAAGATTATAGCAGTGGAGGATGTCGGGAAGTTTGAGAAAAATTCGGATGAAAGATGGATAAAGGTGGGAGCATTGAGCAAGAGGATGTCGAACATTATTGCTAACAAAGAGGATTGAATGTTCGTATTTGTCGCGGGACTTTGGGTGATTTGAAAGAATAGGAATGAGAAAGTGCTCAAGAATTGCATGGACACGACCAAGGAGTGTGTGTTTCAAATCAAATTACTTAGCGAGGATCTACGGAGGGTCCGAAAAAGAATAGGGCAAAGTTCGGCAAGAAAGAGGTGGGAGAAACCCGAGAAAGGATGGGTTAAACTCAACACGGTTGAGGAAGTAATGGCGGAGGAGAACCGAGGGTACGGGGTTGGAGTACTCCGAAAAGCAGACAACCAATGGAAGTGGGGATTTAAGGTCGCACTATCGTCTCCAACGGTAGATGAGGCTGAGCTTGAGGCGATAAAAAGAGGCTCACACTAGCTTGGGAAAGGACATATCACCGTGTAATCTTGGAGACCGACTCGCTTGCTGCCTACAAGGGTCTCACGGAGTCGACGTAGGAGAGAACACCGCTTGCGGCCTTGCTTAATAAATGTCGCGCACTTTTGCGCCTTCCATGGGATGTTCGTGTCGCTTGGATATCACAGGAAAAAAACAAAGTGGCAGACAAGCTTGGAAAATTTAGTTTATCTACTAGTAGTTTGGAGAATTTGCGTAATCAACCACCGGCTTTTATTTCTAGTTTGTACTTAGTGGACATGGTATAACGACCTTTCTTTTCATTTTTTCTATAAAAAAAATGATAATATCGCAATTGCCAAAAGGGAGACTTTAGTTTATGTTCCTCATAGTTATTGCACCGACCAAAAGGGAGATTTTTTTTTTCCTGATGCAACCACCTTATATATCATAAAATTAGGTACTAGGTACTTGGGTAGCAATAGTACGCAGGGGCGGATTTGTTATTGGGCTCACCTGGGCTTCAGCCCAGGTGAGAATTTTGCCCAAATGTTTTTTAGTAGTATTAATCTTTTTATCTTGTAAAAAACAAAAGTCCAGAAAATTTATATACAAGGCCCAATGTATCACAATTGTAAACTAATTAACCTGGGTTTAGGGCTTTAGGCGGCTGATATAGTGATATAACAATTTTACCAATAATAATAATATAATAATATTACACAAGAACTAATCCGCCCCTGCTGCAGAGTAACAAACAGAAGAAAAAAAATTACTCCCTGTCTTCATCCGTGCCGTGCCAAAGGAAGGGAGGAAGCTTTTCATCCTTGCTTTTCATCCCAAATAATCGAGAATTGCACCAGACACCAAAAGGTAATTATTTGTAGATTATTTGTTATTTGATAGTTTTAATTTTAGGGTATTAGGTTCATTTTTTGCGTTTGATTAATTGTTCTAAATGTGAATTTGCGTTTGATTTTTGTTTATTTTTTGTTGTAATTGTCATTAAAATAGGAATATTAATGATCAAAATTTCTTGTGAAAGATCTGTTTTTGATCTGTGTTTATTTTGTCGTAAACAGAATTTGTTTGTAGTCTAATATTGTCTATCAATGAGCTCTGTTAGTTCATTGGCCTAGGATTAGCTTGAAGTCGATTTTACGTGCACGAAATATAGATTCGATTGGGAAATACAGATTGAATAAAAGTCCGGTAGCTACGAGTAATCGATTATTCTCAAGTTGTACTGTTCTCATGTTAGTGTATAATTTTTAAGATTCCGTTATTGATGTTAAATGTATTTAGGTGATAATTAGTTCTCAAGGAAACAAGAAGAGGAAGAAAACTATGCTTTCTTTCTATAAGCCGAAAGAGCATAGTTCAACAAGTATAGAGCATATTTCAGCGACTGAAGCTACAACAACTCATGATGATAATTTGGTTATCTACATTGAAAGAGAACTATCAAAAAGTATATATATGTAGATTCTGTAATTGATTAATTTTATTCCAAGAAGGATCGCAAAGCTCATCTCCAGTAGCATTGTTATTTTTAGTGTTTGGTAGTATGAAGTTTTTACATTTACAATTTTGTATCGAATAATGACAATTTCTCATTTTATTTAGTATCTTCGCACTTTAGTTTTTGGATATATATTTTTTTAATATCTTCCTCAAGTATCGATTAGCCCAGGTGAAGAAAAATTCCTGGCTCCGCCCCTGATAGTACGTATCATGTTATGGAGGAAAAAATATTTGTATGGCGAAGTAACTTGCCCATAATCCTGAACGAGTATAATTAATTGAAGAGAAAGAGAGAAAAAAAAAAAAAAAGGCGGCAAAGATCCAAAATGAGGAGATACGTACATGATCAAAAAATTTGATGACGAAATACGTACATGATAATTGCCTAAATATTAATGCTTCTTCAATATAGTTTCTTGTGAATAAACCGCGTCAAGAGTGGCATGCTGCTGTAGGGCCTAATACGTACTCTCTTTTGGTATAAAAAGACAATATAAATCAACTTTTAGTGCATTGCGGGTAAAAACTTAATTTACTTTAAAAAAACAAAAAAACAAACAAACACGAACGGTCAGTGCGTGCATTCCCCCATTGCGTGGTGTGCTAATATAAACTTGCATGCGTAGGCCCGTGGTCAGTTCCTGGAATCTGTTATGAATATAGTCAAGTTAATCTATGATCATCAATATATTGTATTTGGAAGCATGTTAACTTCGTAATAAAATAACTAATATGTCACGAGATGCTTTTTATATTTTTTGGGATATATAATGGAGCACATAATGAGCCAAATTTGTTGAGATAAGCACATTATTAATATTATTCCCCCATATATACTAAATATTTTGTCGTATCCAAGGATTGCAATATTCTTCGAAAGTCTCTGTCACGTTGAGATATATATAGTTGTTACAAGACTGCTACTAATTATAAATTAAGTTCTTAATTGCGACGAAGTCCAGGTTTTTGTTTGATTTTGAATAAACTAAACTATCTAAACTGAGACCGGTGTTCTACGGAGTTTCTGTCCAAGATAAGATTTACTCAAAAATTATACAATTATTTTTCGTTGAACTGTATTATTCAACATTTTTTTGGCATATCTCAGATTGTGTGTACGCACAATGTTTTATTCTTTCTACAATATTGTCAGCTTTGTTGAAATATGCACTCCTTTACTGTTTTTATATTTGTAATTGTTAACGGGTTTAGACTTATTCTCTATTAACTGAATTATTTATTAGGGTTGGAACGCCTTTGCCCGTGGTTCAAAAGCTAAATACTATGTTAATGAGAAGGAAAAATTGACAAGAACCTTCCTTCCTTTTATTGACTATACTTCATTCTCTCTTCCGAGTGGATTTTCTTATATTTCCGAGTCTTTTTCACGAGTTCGTCCTCCCTTTCTTCTATTGATATCTCCCTTTATATAGGTTTCGATAGGGGCAGGTGTCATTGTGCATGTGTTTACCGGTGTCGTTATGCATGTGGTTATGTTTACACGTGTTACAATGCTTATTCAACCAATAAGATAACATGTTCACTTTGAGTGCTGACTGTATCTTTTCTTCTTCCGAGGGCTTTGGTCTTCTTTGTGATACGGGGTAGATTGCTTTCTTTGCTGTCTCTAATGGTGACTTCGAGGGCCGAGTTGGAGTATTCCCTTAATGATAGTGCTTTTCCGAGAGATGTGTATTCTGGAGTAAGTGTTTCAAGATTTTTTCCGAGAGGGTGTGGGTGAGTTGATCTCCGAGAGGTTTTGAGCTATCGTGAGTAGGTGTTCTTCTTTCTCCGAGTGTCCAGAGAGGTTTGTTGAGTTATTTGTAAAGTTCTGACTTTTAGTCTGATCGTCGAGAGTAGTGTTCCGAGAGCTTTCGTGTTTGGAATGTATAGTCAAGGAAGGGTTTTTGCCAAGGTTCTGGGACTGTTGTCCGTTGGCTCATTCTTTCCGAGAGCTTAATTTTCTTGGAAAGTAGTATGAGTTCCGAGAGCTTTCGTATTTGAGACTGCCTTGGTTTCGTATTCCTCATGTTGGCTTTTACTCCAGTAGTTTGTTGTGTGGGAAATGTGCTCCAAGAGGTGTGATACCTGTATCGCGGAAGTAGGTCGCATAATCATATAATAATATATTTGGTAATTCTAGGAATTGACTTATTGTTTATTTTAAGCAGGTGAATTATCATCCTGTTAACAAACCCCCCCAGTTTCTAGTGCAGTTAGTTATCACTACTGTACTAGAAACTTAAGAGTTTAAAGGGTATGAGAGTCCTAGTATCGTAGATTTCATCAGGTATATGGGGAAGGTTTCACAAGGCCTCGTAGAACTCTTCAGGGGTGTCGTAAACACTCGTCAGTGACATGTATGCTTTGTTCGACATTTCCCTCGTTCTTGGCATTACCTTTAAAAAGGCGAGGAGTATCGTGATACTCTCTCCGAGTGTCGTATGTTCCAAATGTGCCCTCGTAGGTCATTTGTTGGGGCATTAATTGTAATTTATGGCACTTAATTAACTGTAATTTAAGTAACTGCGACTTAAATGCAGTTAGTGGTGATTTTAATGCCACGTTTAAGTAGGGTGCGGGAATCGAAGAGTCTTGACCGTTTTTCTTTCGTTAACCGAGGAGACGTGTCATTAAGCACGATTTTCAATCGTGAGGCGTGGCACGCTTAGTGGTCTTTTAAGACGCTTAGTGGGTGTAGGGTTTAAAAAACCCTCTTTTTCACCCATCATTCTCATTTGCAAACTGAGCGGATAACATTTTCTCCCAAAGCGCACTCTCTTTTCTCTGCAATCGATTTCTGCTAATCTTTTCTTTCAAAAACTCTGTTCTAATGGCGTCGCAATCTAACACCAATATGATTTCGGCTGCTTCCGGTACCGGAGGAGCGGCGGGTTTAGGGTTTCAAGCTTCGCGAAAGCGGAGTGCTGCGGCGGTGGGGGCAAGCGGTAGTGGTGGTGCTGGAAAATCGAAGAGGATGAAGAAAAAGGCTGACAAAGGTGGCGCTCCGCGAGTCACCCAGAAGGTGGGTAACACGGCTAGCACCGCCACCGAGAAAGAAATCAAGAACTTGTTCAAGGAGCACGGTGTTTCTGGCCGTAACATTGAGATAACGGTGCCGGAGGCCCATCACTGGGGTGATGCTCCTCCTGAAGGGTACCTGACGGTGTACTACCCGCAGCTAAAGGCGGGGCTGCGCACTTTTTTCCCGCCTTTTTTCAGCGACATCTTCAATTACTGCAATCTTTGTCCGAGTCAGCTCGCCCCAAATTCGTTCTCGTTAATGGCCTTGTTCGTGTTTTGGTGCCTGGTGAGAGGCATCGAGTGTACGAGAGACAGGTTCTTTGCTGTTTTCGAGTTGAAGCAGTCTCCCGGGGGGGGGGGGGGGGGTCCTTTTTACTGCTTTACTCACCGAGATAAGGATGATAGGATCTCCGAGGGTATGGTCACCTCCCATAGCTCGTGGAAGAATAAGTTCTTCTTCATCAATCCAGTTGTGGGGTCGTGGGACATACCTATGACTTGGAGGGTGCCTACCTTCCCTGACAGAGTGATGGACGACACACTGGTGTTCTCACCGGTGTTCTCTGTGAAGCCTCTCGTGGAGTCAAAGGACTTTATTCGTCTCTATCGGACCGCAGGATTGAAGTACATCTCCCCGATAGACAAAATCAAGACTCCTTTGGCTGTTCCCGAGAAGTTGTTTGATACATTTGGTGAGTCTTTTACCCTTCTATCTACTATCTTACGGGTTTCTCTTTTTATTTTATCTAACTTATGACCTCCTTGATAGTGAATGTCCTACGGCCATTTATGGTGGAAAGTGAGGCCGTGGTGGGCAAGAAGGGGAAATTTACCCTAGGAGATGGTGGAACTGTTGAGGTCGCAGAAGGGGAGCAAGGAGGAACTCCTTCCAGGGTTGGTGAGGTTACGTCCCGGTCGTCTAGTGGGACATCCGATACCCCCGAGGAAGTAGAGTTAGCTGTGACCTCTGCCGATGCAGGTCCTAAGGGGGGATTCACCATAGGGGATGGTGAAGATGAGGTTGGGATAGAGGAGATGGCTTTACCAGCTCCGGGTGTCATTCAAGTACCCTCGTCGTCGGAGTTATCGGGGGATTCTTACGCCCTGTTGGCGACCCCTCCGAAAGGTACGTGTTCTTAAAATACTTAGTGGTATAGGAGTGCGCCTTAGATAACTACTTTAGGTAACCAAAATGGTATTTTTACTTAGATAACTTTCTGATTTTGTAGGAGGTGAAGAGTTTTTTGGTTTGGAAGGGGGATCACTTCCTTCCGACTCTGCTTACCTTCCAGCATTCGATACCATGAGCTTGCTGGACGAGATTATGGCCGCGGGTCCTCCGCTTGCGAGTGCTCCTCCCCCGAGACCTTTCGTGGCTATCCAGTCCGATAGCCCCATAGTCACCCAGGTTCCACTGCCGGGGGTGGTATCTTCTGAGAGGCCCTCGTCTTCTAAGGCTCCCGTTTCAGGACGAGAGCCTAGCACCGAAGATGCTCAGGAGGCACTCGAGACGGTGACTCGATACCTCACCGCCGCCAATTCCTTGCCAGCAGATGGGTGGGAATTTACTCGAGTTTGTGTCAACAATGTGGCCATGCTGGTAAGTCTTTTATCTAACTAATTTATTTAAGATCCTTTATATGGATCTTTATTCTTCTACTTTGCTTTCTTAGGCACCTAAAATGCTTCCCCTTCTGTTACTCGAGGTTGAGAAGCTGCAAAAACTAGCGAGTGCAGCTGAGGAAAAGTCTCGGAAACTGGAGGCAGAGAATAAGAACCTGCTAGAGAAGGTGGGGAAATATGAGGCGGATTTTGCCAAGGTCTCACGGCACAATCAAGACCTGAGGGGGGAAAATAAGCAGCTTCTCTCATCTGTAAAGGAGATGGAGGCTTCTGGTCTGGTGCTGAAGGATAGGATGGATTCCCTCGAGGGCGAGAAGGTTGCTTGGGAGGCCAAGCAGAAAGAGTTGGAGCAACATCTCTCGGAGGCACTGGGCCAGGTGGATACTCTTAACGTGAAGCTGGCACATGCCACGGCTACGGGGGGCATTCTCCCCGAGGAGGTGCAGCAAAGGGTGGACGCTGCTGTTAAGCAGGCCCGAGAGGAGACTACTATTCAAGTGAGGGATCTGTACCTCAGCAAACATCCGGGGTACTTGGCGAGATCTGCCATGTGGGGATTCCTTCAGTGTTTCGGGCAGGTACGACAGAAGGTGAATCCCCACTTGGACCCGCGGGTGGTTAATATCGCGGAGATGAAGAGGCCAACTTTGGAGGAAGCCTTCAACCTCTACCAAAAGAGTAGTACTCGACTTCCTCCCACCTCCTCATCCCCGTCTCGGGTGCCTCTTTCTACTATCCTCCCGCGATCTTCAGCGGACTCCCCTCTCCGAGTTGGGGTTCAGGCTACCTCCTCGGGTGTTCCTGCTCCAGCGGGTGCTCCTATCCCTCCTACCACCGAGCCAACCCCTGATTCTTCGAGTGCTCAACCTCCCCAGTCTTAGTAGTTTTTAATTTGTAAACACTTTTTTATGTAATGGTACTTAGTTTTTTCTCTTGTAATGGTATTATTTTGGAATGAAACATTTCTTACTTGGAACAAAACTTTTTCTTTTCCGTGTTTATAATCACACAACTCTTCCGCATATTATGACTACTTAGTTTCTTTCCTTTTATTGTAGATTTTTTTAAGATTGAGTTTACAGAAATGAGAGAGCGTCTCACTCTTACTGGCCAAGTAACTTTCTTAGCATAGCGTGTCCATTTGCAGTGCAATTTTGGGGGAATATACTTTCCTAAATAGGAGTATCCCCTGGCACGCCTTCGTAGCCTATTATAGTATACTTTGGGCAGCTCAATCGTAATTCTATCTTCGAGGAAAGAGTCGTAAGTAGGCGTCGATGCTTAGAGTATGGTGAATATTTTCACGTCCTTTCAAAGAATCATTCCTAGTAGACTTGTTCATACCTTTCTCTTTTACTTATTTAGACTTTCGAAAAGCCTTCGGTGAGAGAGTATGAGTGAGGTTTCCTAGAGTAATTGTTCTCGGAGATACTCACCTGGGTTCCTGGGCTCTGTCCTTTTCTTTTCCCAAGTATTTAAAATTATACAATCTTATGATTTCTTTACGAAGATACTATAATCTAATCCCTAATATAACAAGTGAAAGAAGGATACTTATCTTTGGTGCGTAACTGTGTTATTACTGTAGCACCCGCTTCTCCTTCGAATTTGGATGTTCCTGAAGACAAATCTTGTGGAGTTCCCACAGACGGCGCCATTTTGTTAACGGGTTTAGACTTATTCCCTATTAACTGAATTATTTATTAGGGTTGGAACGCCTTTGCCCGTGGTTCAAAAGCTAAATACTATGTTAATGAGAAGGAAAAATTGACAAGAACCTTCCTTCCTTTTATTGACTATACTTCATTCTCTCTTCCGAGTGGATTTTCTTATATTTCCGAGTCTTTTTTCACGAGTTCGTCCTCCCTTTATTCTATTGATATCTCCCTTTATATAGGTTTCGATAGGGGCATGTGTCATTGTGCATGTGTTTACAGGTGTCGTTATGCATGTGGTTATGTTTACACGTGTTACAATGCTTATTCAACCAATAAGATAACGTGTTCACTTTGAGTGCTGACTGTATCTTTTCTTCTTCCGAGGGCTTTGGTCTTCTTTGTGATACGGGGTAGATTGCTTTCTTTGCTGTCTCTAATGGTGACTTCGAGGGCCGAGTTGGAGTATTCCCTTAATGATAGTGCTTTTCCGAGAGATGTGTATTCTGGAGTAAGTGTTTCAAGATTTTTTCCGAGAGGGTGTGGGTGAGTTGATCTCCGAGAGGTTTTGAGCTATCGTGAGTAGGTGTTCTTCTTTCTCCGAGTGTCCAGAGAGGTTTGTTGAGTTATCTGTAAAGTTCTGACTTTTAGTCTGATCGTCGAGAGTAGTGTTCTGAGAGCTTTCGTGTTTGGAATGTATAGTCAAGGAAGGGTTTTTGCCAAGGTTCTGGGACTGTTGTCCGTTGGCTCATTCTTTCCGAGAGCTTAATTTTCTTGGAAAGTAGTATGAGTTCCGAGAGCTTTCGTATTTGAGACTGCCTTGGTTTCGTATTCCTCATGTTGGCTTTTACTCCAGTAGTTTGTTGTGTGGGAAATGTGCTCCAAGAGGTGTGATACCTGTATCGCGGAAGTAGGTCGCATAATCATATAATAATATATTTGGTAATTCTAGGAATTGACTTATTGTTTATTTTAAGCAGGTGAATTATCATCCTGTTAACAGTAATCTATTGTCGCACTTCACATACAACGTTTTTACTTATTCAAATTAGTTGTTAGTTTTAGTTAAAATAGCCGTTAGTTATTAAAGCGCAAGATTAATTAGTTAATCTCCTCATTAGCTGAACTGATCCGTACGATTTGTAAAGGGAATAAAAAGGGGAGTACGCTCCTCCACAATCCCTAATTTTCATTCTGTAATTTTATCGTTAGAGAGAGAGAATAGTCCTCTCTTGAATCGGCGATTCATCTTTAATAAAGTCGTTTTGTTCTTAACGCGTTGTTGATGATCACACCTCCAAATTCAATATGGTATCAATCGCTGGTTAATTAATATTGATCCTGAAAATCCGCTGCATTCGTGTGTGATTTGGCGATTGTTACGTAGAGAGATGGCCTAGAACATTATGTTACCTCATTGTCATATTTTATTTCCTTTCTTTATTTCTAGTTTTGAGCAGTAGGATTATGTTACATTCGTTTGCATATTTTTATTCCTTTTCCTTATTTAAGTTTTGAGCAACAATATAAGTAGGACTTTTATTATGTATTGAATTCATTAAGCAGATTTTGGGGTAGTCCGGCCATCAATGAAGTTTTGCACTTGACTCGAAGAAGTGTGTATCTTTTGTTAAGAGTTTTGGGCACGACTCCAAGGTGCTCTGTATCTTTTCTAGAATTCGTATTAATTCGTATTTTATTTGTAACAATTGGTGCTTTCACTTCGAACTCATTATGAGGAACGATGAAATTACCGCTTTGTTGACCTCAATGGAGCCCAAGATGATTGCTCAGCCGACAACATTAGCGGAGGCAATGGCTCTCTCTCAATTAGTTGAAGAGCGTTTTGTTCATGGCATTCCCGACCTTGAGGACAAGGTCGTTTTGAAGGGAAAAAGAGTGTTACGTAGAGAGATGGCCTAGAAGATTATGTTACCTCATTGTCATTTTTATTTTCTTTCTTTATTTCTAGTTTTGAGCAGTAGGATTATGTTACCTTCATTTGCATATATTTTTTCCTTATTTAAGTTTTGAGCAACAATATAAGTATGACTTTTATTATGTATTGAATTCATTAAGCAGATTTTGGGGCAGTCCGGCCATCAATGGAGTTTTGCACTTAACTCGAAGAAGTGTATATCTTTTGTTAAGAGTTTGGACACGACTTCAAGGTGCTCTCAGTGAAAGCACCAATTGATACAAATCAAATACAAATTATTATGGATTTATCGAATTACGAAAAGATACAAAGAACCTTTGAGTCGAACGTAAAACAAATTGATACGAATTTTAGAAATAATACAAAGCACCTTGGAGTCGTGCCCAAACTCTTAACAAAAGATACACACTTCTTCGAGTCAAGTGTAAAACTCCATAGAAAAACTACTCCAAAATCTGCTTAATGAATTCAATACATAATAAAAGTCCTACTTATATTGTTGCTCAAAACTTAAATAAGGAAAAAAAATAAAAATATGCAAACGAAGGTAACATAATTCTACTGCTCAAAACTAGAAATAAAGGAAGGAAATAAAATATGACAATGAGGTAACATAATCTTCTAGGCCATCTCTCTACTTAACAACGATTCAGACGATTGTTTCGCTCGCAACAGTCAAATCAGCCTTCTCCTTCGTGCGATCTGTAACCTCATTGGTAAAATCTGATCTACTCTCTCTTTTATTAATTTGTTCACTGCAGAATGACTACTCATGCTAATCCTTCGACCAATGTTGGTTCCAGTTCATCCACTACTAGTACTAAAAATCCGAGCAAATATTCGTGCTCGGTGTATTTCTTAGGTTCTCATGATTTCACTGGAACCTCCATTGTCTGTGACAAATTCAATGGGAACAATTATATTTTCTGGAGAAAGAGCATTCTCATGGCTCTAACTATTAAGAACAAATTCAAGTTTGTTGATGGTTCTTTGCCTTATCCTGTTGACGGTGATAATATATCTAAAATATGTTGGCTTAGAGCTGACTTTAGTTGGATCTTAGCTATAGCATCCAGTGTCTTTCTCAAATTGTCTCTATACCAACAACTAACCATCTCAATGCAGCTCACAAAGTATTTAGATACTTAGAAAAAATGCCCCTGGTAAAGGCATTCTACTTCAAACTTCCTCTGCCACTTGGTTAAACACCTCATTAGCTGAACTAATCCGTACGATTTGTAAAGGAAATAAAAAAGGGAGTACGCTCCTCCACAATCCCTAATTTTCATTCTGTAATTTTACCGTTAGAGAGAATAATCCTCTCTCGAATCGACGATCCATCTTTAATAAAGTTCGATCGTTTTGTTCTTCGCGCGCTGTTCATGATCACCTCCAAGTTCAATAAGCTTGAATCCCTTATTTTCGTTTTTGGTTTGATATTGATAAAAATAGAGCAAAAAAGTCATCATTCTTATTTTTTTTTTGTGAAAATAGATATTTTGTTTATTGTCATGACTGGAATTAATTAGTATTATGGATGAATCATGAACTTCTATGCGTACATGATATATACATCTCCCAATTCCATATATATAACAATTTATAAGACAAAAAAGAGTTCAAGTTTTTTGATAGAATTTGTTTTTGACTAAAAGATTTCACTAGTTATGCACACACACTTCAAAGAATATGTCAAATCCCTGTTGGTATCAATATTGTACATACCAAGTTTAAGGTATTCATTTAAAGGATATTTATCGTCGTGTTCATGTTTATGTGTTGTGTCGCGTTCAGATTCTTATCAGACATACGAAATTTAACATGTTCGTGTCAAAAATATATACTTCGTCACTGTTGTGTTCATGTTTATGTCTTTGTTCATACTTTATAGAATTTTGTCATCACTACATATTACAAGTCTAGTTGAGAAATTAATTATTATATCATTATATGCACACATTATAAAAGGAATTATGAAAAATTTGTCAGTCAATTAGGTGTGAAAAGTGTGACGTCATAATAAGAACCTCCAGATGGCTAGCTAAGAAGTGAGCGGAAGTCGGAAAGTATCTTTATAAATCTTTATGTTCTTTTTCTTTTTTTTGATAATTATCTTTATGTTCGAAGTTCAACGGTTTCCAGTTCACAGGATTATGCAAAAAAAGTTGTTTTTCCAGCTGGGAAATCAACCTATTACATAATTATTAGCCACAAAAGTTGGGAGTGCACATCTATATTTCCAAGATTTAGATTTAGTCACAAAAACTTTCTCCAAAATATGAATAATCACAGCTGACACCCTTTGGAGCTAGGTACTTGGGTAGCTCTAGCACGTATCATGTTATGGATGAAAAAAATATTTGTATGGCCAAGCAACTTAATTACCCATGTTCCTTTTTTCTATTCTTTTCTTTCTTTTTTTTGAAAGGAGGGTACCCAAAACTAGACGTCTCACCAAAGAAAGGAGAGCGCCGCGCCCCGCGCCCAAAAAAGCGTAATTACATGATACCAATAAACATAAAACAACCAAAGACTCAGAACATTCAAAAAATTATTGCTCAAAAACCATCCGCATTCTTGTAGCGTTTCACACCAATTACCCATGTTCCTAAACGAGCATAATTATAAGAAAAAAAAAACCCAAAAGACGAGGAGATACATGGAACATATCTCATATCTAAAGTTTTCTTTAATATATTTTCTGAACACGTTTCTTCAATATATTTTCTTGTGTGTAAACCGCGTCAATATATAGTGGCATATTTCATAGAATATTCAATTTTTTATTAAACCAAGCTCAATGGGCCTTAATTTCCGAGAAAGATTGGTTGGGCCTTTCTCAATGTAGGCCCAGATTTAACAGTGTTACACTTACACATACTAGCCTTTCTTCTTTCTTTTGTTTTTTTAGTCGGAATTTGTATTATAATTTATAACAGCTAAAATAATAAGTTTGTGCAATCAAAGAGAGGGACCTGTTAATAGAGAGAGAGATATTTTAACAGAACTATATAATAGAAATGCGTACAGAAATCAAATAGAAACTCGTACGGACAATTAACAAACAACACAAGTGCTAAATTATTTCAGCCTATGACTTAATACATAATGGTCTTCTCAATGCGAGTGAGCCTGTCTTCTGCAAGCTGGGCTCGACTCATATCACTGTCCAAGATAAAAAGGATTTACATCAAATATAAGAGAATTATACTTGATAATTATATTGACTACAGTTCGATAATATACTATATTGCCTGAGAAATGTAAAATGACTTATTATTTAGCTAAAGGTACTGTAGAAAGTTTAGCTTTTTTGCATAGAAATGTTTAAATACAAAGAGTGTGTCAGTATTTATTGGGATGAAATTATTATATTAAATTTTAAGGATAAAAGCATCAAGCCCCTGAACTATACACGTTTTTGCGACTTACACTCTAAACAAATTTAATAAGCGTTTTGCCCCCTAATCTATGCACGTCTGTTCGATTTGCCCTTTCAGTGGATTTTCGGCATTTTTGGCCGGAATATTTCTCGCTACCTGACTCATATGTGTTGTAGTAGATGTATTTTTGTAGTTCATGACAAAAAGTAGGCGAAAAACACCTCAAACGGGGAATATTCCGGCCAAAAATAGCCGAAAATTCACTGAAGGGGCAAATCGAACAGACATGCATAGTTTAAGGGGCAGAGCTCTCATTAAATTTTGTAGGGTATAAGTCGCAAAAACGTGCATATTTCAGGGGGCTTAGACAGTTAATATAACCTGCTCTAAAAGGAAATATATAAAGCCGGTTAAAGTATCACTATAAAGACTGTGAGTTAAGTGTTTTCCAATTAAAAAAGATGGAAGACAAACAAAGCATTAATCATACTATGAAGTGAATTTTTATAATGGTTCAGTATTCAAATATAATTAAATCAAGAATCTTTAATTTTCCCAATTAATATTTTTTCATAAGAACAACTAAAATATATAAATATTTTTAAAAATAAAATCATAACGGTCAAGTATATTGATATGAATTGAAGTTACATTTGATATAGATCTAAATATATATATATATATATAAATTCTTTTTTAATTACGATTATATTTTCATTTCTTTTAGTGCGCGCTTTCTTCAAAATATATATATATATATAAATTCTTTTTTAATTACGATTATATTTTCATTTCTTTTAGTGCGCGCTTTCTTCAAAATTATTATACATTTATACTCATTACTTGTAAGTAAGTACAGCACAAAACATGCTTTCCATTCACAAAACGATGATAAGTATTGAATTTGTTTGTTACATTATCTTTTACGTCTACAAATTAAAATGCTACCCAGTAACAAAGGTACAAACTCGAACTCGAACGAAGTTGTAGCACTTCAACAACAAGATCCAGGAGGGCCGAAACACTCAGACTACGAGGACGTTATGAGTTTTGGTAAGAAGAGAAGAAAAAAAACATGTTTTGCATGTTTTGTGTGAAACATTCCACCCACCAATTGGGCACCAGCCACAGAAGCCATGCACATTAGTTCTGTTGTTCAACGAGAAAAAAGATCGCTCTTAAAATCCATCATTACGCTACGCGATGGAAGCGAACACTTTTTACCAGTATGCTCTATCAGATTCAGACAATATTTTTCGTACAAAATTGACTGCAGAAGAGTTCTTTCAACCCGAAAAGCATGACATGACTTTCAAAACTAATTTAAAAAGTAACTAAACTATATTGAGCTCGTGGACGGCGAAGTATCTACGAAAAACACATTATCCTAGAAACGGAGCCAAAATCCGTTAAAAAATTTTGTAAACACAATCGTTTGAATATTTTAAGAATTGCAACAATGAGGATGTAACAAATCGATGTATAAACTAACAATTTTTGCCCCCTGAATCTGAGAAACCACCAGCAGTGAATCTGTTCTACGTTTATGTTGTAACAAGCGGACATGCCACTGTGCTGTATAAGGATTATAATGTAAATGGAAGTGAATAATTTTTATTCATCAAGAGTACAACATATATATAGGTTACAAAAAGAACTAAGGAAAGTATAATTACAAATAAGGAAAAGAATAAATTCTATCTAAGAACTAAGGAAAGAATAATTATAAATAAGGAAAAGAATAAATGCTATCTAAGAACTAAGGAAATAATAATTACAAATAAGGAAAAAAATAAATGCTAATTAAGAACTAAGGAAAGTATAATTACAAATAAGGAAAATAATATATTCTAATAATAATGTTATCTAATACGCCCCCGCAAGATGGATGTTCCATCAGCAACGGAGATTTTGGAACGAATAAGGCAAAACCAAGAGCGAGCAAGGGGCTTGGTGAGAAAGTCCGCACGTTGATCGAGAGTATTAACATAAGAGACTCGAATAAGTCCTTTGTTAACAAGGTCCCGAACAAAGTGGATATCAACAGTGATGTGCTTCATCCGAGAGTGTTGGACCGGATGGAGAGACAGACGAAGGGCGCCCATGTTGTCACAGCGAATAAGTGGCGATGAAGGAAGCGAGAGACCAATTTCGCCAAAGAGATGTTGTAGCCAACGTACTTCGGCCGAGACAGTAGCGAGTGCATGATACTCCGCTTCAGTGGAAGAACGAGCAACAACTTTCTGCTTCCGAGAAGACCAAGAGATCGGATTGGGACCGAGGAAAATAATATAGGCCGAAGTAGAGGTGCCGATTCTAGTGTCACCGGCCTAGTCCGAATCCGAGAAGACCGTGAGGGCAAGAGACTTCTCTGTTCGAAAAAGAATACCGAAAGCAAGAATACCCTTAAGATAGCGAAGGACACGTTTGAGAGCGGTCCAATCCGCGTCAGACGGAGAAGTCATACGTGGAGCCAAGCGGTTAACGGAAAATGCAATGTCGGGGCGTGTAATAGCAAGATACTGTAGACCCCCGATAACTTGCCGAAATTCGGTGGCATCAACTGAGGATGAGGACGACGAGATAGGAGGATTGGTCGCCATAGGTGTAGCGAGTGGCTTAGCACCATCCATCTTGTGGCGGGAGAGCAAGTCGTGAATGTACTTTTGCTGAGATAGAAACAACCCTTCGCGACATCGTATAACCTCAACGCCCAAGAAATAGGAAAGAGAACCCATATCCTTAACCGCAAACTTGGTGGCAAGTTGTGACACAAGAGAAGCTATCGTAGAATCATAAGAGCCAGTCACAATAATGTCGTCCACATATACAAGCACAAAGAGGCGAATAGAGGCACGAGAGAACACGAACAATGATGTATCAGATTTGGTTTGAACAAAACCAAATGAGATGAGTGCAGCACTGAAGGCGAGATACCAGGCCCGTGGGGCCTGCTTAAGGCCATATATAGTCTTATGAAGAAGACAAACATGATCGGGAAAGGCCTTATCAACAAAGTCGGATGGTTGGCGCATGTAAACAGTCTCAGATAGATCACCATGCAAAAATGCATTACTAACATCCAACTGACGAAGAGACCACTGATTCATAGTAGATAAGGAAAGTATGGTGCGAATAGTTACCAGTTTGACGACCGGGCTAAACGTTTCCTTATAGTCGATGCCAGGACGCTGATGAAAGCCTTTCGCCACAAGGCGTGCTTTGTACTTGTCAATAGTCCCATCAGGATGCCGTTTGATGCGAAACACCCATTTGGAGCCAATAATTCCACGATCAGCAGGTGGCGCAACTAAGGACCACGTGCCATGCTTTGTGAACGCAATGATTTCCTCTGCCATGGCCGCTCGCCACTTCGGATCGGTCATAGCCTGAGTCGCATAAGTTGGTTCAATGGGACCAACTACCGGATGTTTGGTGACGAGATGAAGGACCTTAGGCTTGAATATATTATTGCGAGACCGAGTGACCATAGAATGAGTGCGGGCTAGTGGATGAGAGGCATCCGGAATAGGGGATGGTACATCAATAGCCGTGGAAGGTGGCTCCGATGGAGGTTCGGGCTCAGCAGGAGCCGAATGCACCGATGAGGCAGGTGGTAGAGCAACCGGAGGCGGGGCAGGCGTCGTGGGAACAGTGACAGGCCGCGGTGAGGGTAGGACGCGATAACGCGGCAGTGGTAGGACTGATGGTGGGAGAGGCCACGGGCAGAGTTCCCGGAAAAATAGTTTCCACGAAGCGAACATGTCGAGAAATAAAAATTCGGCCAGAACTTGGATCAAGACACTTATAAGCCACATGTGAGGTGGAATAACCGATGAAGATGTAGGCCCGAGATGGTGGAATTAATTTGCTCGAATAATACGGACGTAAATAAGGATAACAGAGGCAACCAAACACCCGAAGCCGAAGATAATTAAGCGCACGACCAAGAAGCACCTCAAAAGGTGACTTATTATACAATACAGGAGTAGGAAGCCTGTTGCATAAGTAAGCGGCCGTAGAAAACGCATGATCCCAATAATTAAGAGATAAGTTTGCACGCGTGAGAAGGGTGTGGCCTATAGTGACAATGTGGCGATGGCGACGCTCACTTGTACCGTTTTGTTGAGGTGTATGTGGTGCCGTAGTTAACCAACTTATGCCATTCATTGATAAATATGTACGAAGTGCCAAAAATTCTCCACCATTATCAGAATAAATTTTTTTAATTGGCATGCCAAATTGCTTTTCAACAAGAGCACGAAATTGTATAAAAATCCTGCACACATCAGATTTCGCAGATAGCATATAAACCCAACAATATTTCGTAAAATGGTCAACAAGTATCAGATAATAGCGAGCACCGAAAATAGATACCACAGGAGACAGACCCCAAACATCACCATAAATATAATGCAACACATGATCCGAAATAAGGGATGAGTTATTAAAAACCAACTGTTGACTCTTGTTCAAAAAACATGAACTACAATGCTCAAAGTCCATATTATTCGACGACAAGAAAGGTAAATTGTACTTGTGTAAAATCAAAGAACCAATCTTCAAGGAGGGATGACAAAAGCGCTCATGCCAACACTTTTTACGAACCCGTTCTCCAACTAAGGCTGTCATAGGCGGGCGCAAGTTGCGCGGAATACGAACACAATACACCCCATCCACACAATCACCACGCATCAGTTTAGCCCCCGAACTGCGATCTTTAACAAAAAAACGTGACGAGTAAAATTCAATAGAAACATCATTCGCCTTAGTAAATTGATGAACAGATAAGAGATTTCACCGCGAGCGAGGCACACATAATATATTATCAAATTTGAACGTTTTATCAGCACAAAGAAAACGAGAAGTGCCTGTGTGGGATATACGCAAACCTGCCATCGGCAGTGTTAACCTCATCGGGCCCCTCATATTCGGAATGAACCAAAAGATTGTTGAGATTAGATGTCAGCGAGTGAGATGCACCGGAATCAACGAGTCACTCGTTGTTGGATGTGGTCGGGGCCGATGGCAAAGTTACAAAGTTGGCACTCGGATTTGGGAATTTTCTGCACGTGCGCGCACCGTGCCCATAAATGCCACAAAGTTGGCAGGTGATCGGAGGCCTATTGTTGTTGGAATTGGAGGGTCGAGGCTGTCCGCGGGATGGTCCACGGGAATGCTGAGAGAAGCCACGACCGTGGCCGTGTTGTTGGCCACGGTTCCGACCCGAGCGCTGCTGCTGCTGCGCGGATGCCATATTAGCGGTGGCAACAAGGGTCGTCGCGTCTGATTCCAATCGATGCAAATAGGTTTCATGACCCACCAACAAGTCGTGAAGTTCTGGAAATTGAATAGAGGTTTCCCGTGCGCGAATAGAGCCGGCAATATCCCTATAGGTAGATCCGAGGCCGTTAAGAATGTAGAGAGTGATATCATCGTCTTTCAATGGACCATCGATAATGGCGAGTTCGTCCATTTTTTATTTCACCAAGTGGAGGAACTCCGAGACTGATTTTGAACCCAATTTGAGGGAGGTCAAGTCATCCTTCAATTGCATGACTCTCGAGCAAGAGCGATTAGCGTAGGTACGTTGAAGAATACCCCACGCATCTGCCGAGGATTTGGCGTTGGAGATGAGTTGAACGATTTTCAGCGAGACCGAACCAAATAGGGCGGAGATGAGAAGCGAGTCTTGTCGCAACCAGTAAGAACGAGCCGCCAAGCTCTCCGGTGTGGAACCCGGAGGAGGACATGGAGTCGTGCCATCTAAGAAACCAAATAGTCCGTAGCCAAAGAGGAGATGACGGACTTGTGAACGCCATGAGGCGTAGTTACTCCTGGTAAGTTGAAGCGGGAGTTGTTGGTGAGCGTGGATCAGAATCAACGCCTGAGTGCCCGCGGAGGGGCCTGCCGCAATGGGAAGCGGGCGCGACTGAATCGCGGATGCGGAGCTGTCCATGGTGGGGCCGCCGGTATTGGAGTCGGACGGGGAGGTGGCGGAATCCGTCGGATTAGTCATGGATCAAGATCTCGTTAGAGATTGTGGCGTCTTGATACCATATAAGGATTATAATGTAAATGGAAGTGAATAATTTTTATTCATCAAGAGTACAACATATATATATATATATATATAGGTTACAAAAAGAACTAAGGAAAGTATAATTACAAATAAGGAAAAGAATAAATTCTATCTAAGAACTAAGGAAAGAATAATTATAAATAAGGAAAAGAATAAATGCTATCTAAGAACTAAGGAAAGAATAATTACAAATAAGGAAAAGAATAAATGCTAATTAAGAACTAAGGAAAATATAATTACAAATAAGCAAAAGAATATATTCTAATAATAATGTTATCTAATATGCTGACCTCCGAGTATCTAATGGTAAAGCAAGTAGCCAGAAGTTGATGCAAGAAGCCTGCCAGGTGGAGTTACAGTATTACTGTACTTACTAAGAAATGAAACATATATAGTATTAGAATATATTCTAATAATAATGCTATCTAATATGCTGACCTCCGAGTATCTAATGGTAAAGCAAGTAGCCAGAAGTTGATGCAAGAAGCCTGCCAGGTGGAGTTACAGTATTACTGTACTTACTAAGAAATGAAACATATATAGCATTAAGATGCATTAGGCACTGTAAAAGACAAACATAGCTGTGCCCTTTGACACACTACAGTCCTAAACAATGTTTGCAGCATGTCCATTGATATTATTACTATTAGAAGGAAAAACAGATCAAAATAAACAAAATATTACAAAACCTTGGAAATCTAGCTATTGTAATACGGAGATTGAAACTTCAAATTGCCATATACTCGACCTCACAGAGTTAAACATTCTACATTCAGCTCATCAGTAGCCATGTCTTTGTAAGAACATAGACGCATCAAGTATGTTTTTGAAATGAATAACATACAACGTTCCTTATCAATATCATGTAGGCCTTTCAAATGAAAAATGTGACCTAACATACGATCTAACGTACGACCTTTCAATATCATGTTTGGTTACGCAACACTCTTTGTATTTTGGTATCACGGTTATATCTTTTATAGTCTCCTGATCTCTAGATTAACTCAGTTACTTAGTTCAGATTCATCATATAATACAATGTAACAAACACTTTGAAGATAGTGTGAGCACTTTCTAGAATATTTGGAAAAACTGGTGCCCCAGTCGCACATGAGTTTTTTCAACTTTTGTCTTCTCTCATGATCCTAACACCTTGATTTACTTAAGTGCACAACCAATAAGGTTTCAAGAACTTTAATTTTTCGCTTTTAAGCCTTTCTCTAATGTCGTGAGATACGATATCTATTCTTACTTCAACGCCAAATCAAATTAGAGAAGGAGATAGACGAGAAACAGATATAACAGATTCTACTTTAAGGACTCTATATAATCAGTTTAATTTGTGACATGTTTTGTTATATTCCATTCCATTCCATATTCGCTGGTGTCAATGGCTTAAAATTGTTTTCTAGTCTTATGCTTGAGATACTATAGTAGATTACTTTCACATATTAAAGCTTACCAACATTGTTGGTTAGATATCACTTACAAAGGACACGAACACAAGATAGGCTGTATCACTGATTACTTTTCTTCCAAAATCATCATAAAGCATCTACGCATGCTCGAGGGCGTGGTAGATTTTTGAAACTCGTCGCCGCGGTAGAGGATCTAATCTGAAAGATGTAATGAGGCTCTGCAACCTTTTCGCGTCATACATTATCAGAAGCTGTCAGAAGCACTACTCTATACAGCTGGACCAACAAGTGGGAGGAAATATTCTGCACTATTCGAGCAGCACAAGGGAACGCATGGAGCTGATCCACTACATAAAGCTGATAAAGGACACTTCAGACAACAAGAATATTAGATATAATTCTTTATGTTTGTTCCATACTCTTATGTACTTCTCATTCCGTATATAAATAGGATAAAATCAATGTAAAGCATCAGTTTTCTTTTTCTGATTAATTGAATACAGCCGTTACTCTCTTTCCTTTCTTTTCTTCATGTATTCAGCTTATACAATGCACAACAGCACACACATAGTGCGCATAATATTTTCTGATATGGTATCAGAGCAATGAATCCATCATTGTCTCAGGTATCCTAGCTTCCGCATAATTTATTTTTCATTTTTGTTATTCTCGTGAATTCATGGTGAACGTGAATCCAGAAGATTCAGTTCCAGCAGCTGGTTCTATTGACAGTGCGAGTCGTATTGCGCCGACTGTGCAGAACCAGGCCATGAATGATGATCCTTCGGATCCGTTCTTCTTACATCATGGTGAAAATCCGAATACCTCCCTTGTTGGTCAAAAATTAACCACACAAAACTACCACAAATGGAGCCGCGCCATGTACGTGGCTTTGTTAGCTAAAAATAAGATCGGTTTTATAAATGGATCTTTTCTTGAACCAGCCCTCACAAATCCATCTTATGGGAAATGGATGAGGTGCAACTATATGGTGTTGGGATGGATCTCAACAAGCTTGTCTGATGAGCTTGGAGATTACACTTTATTTTCTGATAATGCTTTTAAAGTTTGGAATGAAATCAAGCGCAGATTTGCTAAATCCAGTAATAATAGGATTTTCATGTTAGAACAACAGTTAATAAATACAAAACAAGATGGCATTGCTGTGGTGTTATATTTTTCAAAGTTAAGATCTATTTGGGATGAAATATCTCAATATGAAGAGGTGTATACTTGTGATAATTTAAACTGTGGGGTTATGACTGTATTACATAAAAAGAATGAAAGGAGAAGGGTTATGCAATTCTTAATGGGCTTGGATGAATCATATGGTCATGTTAGGAACCAGATCTTGTTGAAGGATCCTCTCCCTGTGCTTGATGATGTTTTTAGTCTTGTACTTCAAGAGGAAGCAAACAGGGAGATGTCATATGGATTGCAGAACCACATTGAATCAGCAACTATGAATGTGCTAACACATCCAACTCCTCAGTACTCACCACACGCTATTGCTGCTGTTGGAAATTTTCAGAGGGGTAACAAGCCATGGAGCAAGCCCAATGGTGCTAAAAGCAGACCACCATGTGCTAAGTGTGGAAAGAACAACCACACTATAGAGAATTGCTATGAAGTGTTTGGGTATCCACCAGGACATAAGTATGCTAGATTCAAACATGGACAGAACAGTGGAGTAAAGCAAGTTACTGGGAGTGTGAATCAACTAAGCTAGGAAATTGCAAGTGCAGGACAACAACCTCCAATTTCGCAGGAGCAGTTCCAGCAGCTTTGCAGTCTCATCAAAGGAAATGTTGGGCTTGCTAATCAGATAAATTCAAATCCCAAAGGTAGCAGTACCAT
Source organism: Linaria vulgaris (assembly GCA_948329865.1). Taxonomy (NCBI): domain Eukaryota; kingdom Viridiplantae; phylum Streptophyta; class Magnoliopsida; order Lamiales; family Plantaginaceae; genus Linaria; species Linaria vulgaris. The sequence goes on from OX415254.1 coordinate 95,232,323, forward strand.
AGTTAATCAACCATCAGGTAATCACTTCACTCTAAACTGTTTCACTCCCATAACTTATGCTCATTCAACTGTTTCTCATCCACTCTTGGACACTAAAACCTGGATTCTGGACTCAGGAGCCACAAACCACATTGTTTGTAACTCATCTCTATATATAGAATGCAGTACTTTGTCAAATTCCTCTGTTACATTACCAAATGGGATATCTGTTTCTGTTACAATGACAGGCTCAATACAACTCAATCCTCACATACTGTTAACTAATGTTTTGTATGTACCAACTTTTTCATTCAATCTTCTATCAGTGAGTAAACTCACCCACAATACATCATATTCCCTAATTTTCTGGTCTGATTTCTGTGTGTTTCAGGACATTGCCAGCTGGAGAATGATTGGGATGGCTAAAGAAAGACAAGGGTTGTACTTCTTAGTGAAAGATAGAGAATCTCCTAGCTTAAAAAATGTATGTCATTCTAGCATACATTCTGTTATTTCTCCATCAGCATTGTGGCACAATAGACTAGGACATCCATCTATAAGCAGAATGTCTCTAATATATCCCACAAGTAATGATCTGCCACAGAAGTTTAATGATATTGTTTGTGATTCATGTCATTTATCTAAACAAACCAGATCTCCTTTTCCTTCTAATCCTACTAAGTGTGATAATTGTTTTGATTTGATTCATGTGGATATTTGGGGGCCATTTAGTACTGAATCTACTAATAGATCTAGATACTTCTTAACAATAGTAGATGACCACAGTAGGTTCACATGGGTATATCTCATGACAAACAAAAGCCAAACCAGAACCATTCTAAATAACTTTTTCAAGTTTGTTTTCACTCAATTCAATAAGCGTATTAAAGCTCTAAGATCGGATCAGGGACAAGAATTTAATATGCCTGAATTTTACAAAACTCATGGTGTGAATCACCAACAAACTTGTACCTACACTCCACAACAGAACTCTGTTGCTGAGAGAAAACACAGACATCTACTGAATGTCGCTAGATCATTGCGCATTCATGCTAATCTCCCTCTATCCTTTTGGGGGGACTGTGTACTCACTGCAGCATACCTCATCAATAGAACACCAACACCTCTCTTGGATAATCTCACTCCATTCTATCACTTATACTCAAAACATCCAAAGTATTCTCATTTCAGGACTTTTGGATGCTTGTGTTATGCAGCTACCATGCCTAAACCCCACAACAAGTTCATGCCTAGAGCTACTAAATGTATCATGATTGGATATCCAGCCAACATCAAAGGATACAAACTATATGATCTTGAGAAACACATTGTGTTTATATCCAGAGATGTAACTTTCTATGAACACATATTTCCTTATCAAACTCATACTCTCACTTCTACTCCTTCTTCCATTATACCTCATACTCACATTCTACCCATGCACATTGATCATGAAGCACATAACACTCCAATTCCTCTTTCCTCACCTCCTGAACCACCTCATTCCTCTCACTCTTCTGATTTATCATCTTCACTTAACTCTCCACCATCACAGGAGAATTCACCATCTTCTCTCCCTTCTCCTATCTCTTCTCCACCAAACAGTCCATCTCCTCCCATTCTCAGGCGCTCTACTAGAGTTAGAAAGGTTCCCTCACATCTTGCAGACTACCAGTACAACCTAACTCACTCTACAGCTGCTCCTATGAGTTCTCCTACTGGTGATGATTCTACATGTACTCTTTACCCTATTAACTTATCTTTTCATAAACTTTCACCTTCTTATTACAATTACATCCTTTCTGTATCTTCTCATCTTGAACCATCATCTTATGAGCAAGCTCAACAAGATCCATTGTGGAGAGAAGCTATGTCTGCTGAACTTAATGCCCTGCATGATAACAACACCTGGTCCTTAGTTCCTTTACCTCCTGGTAAGAATGCCATTGGATGTAGATGGGTATATAAAGTTAAACTCACCTCTACTGGACAAGTTGAGAGGTATAAGGCAAGATTGGTTGCAAAAGGATATAATCAAAAAGAAGGTTGGGATTTCTTTGAAACTTTTTCTCCAGTAGCAAAAATCACTACTGTGAGATGTCTCTTAGCCTATGCTGCTGCTAACAGTTGGCATCTTTCACAATTGGATGTGAATAATGCTTTTCTATATGGTGATCTGGATGAGGAAGTTTACATGGTTCCTCCTCCTGGTGTTGCTCCTGAGGGGGAGAATCTCTATTGTCACTTGCATAAGTCTTTATATGGGTTAAAGCAGGCCTCTAGACAATGGAATCACAAGCTTACCTCCATCATAATTAGTCAAGGATTCATTCAATCTGCAGCAGATCATTCCTTATTCATCAAGCACTCTAATGGCACCACTACAATTTTGTTAGTGTATGTTGATGATATTATAATTGGTGGGAACAGTAAACACACAATTGATGAGTTGAAAGCATATCTAAAGAAACATTTCAAGTTAAAAGACTTAGGAGACTTGAAATATTTCTTAGGTATAGAGGTGGCAAGAAGTACTAAAGGAATCTCTATCAATCAAAGGCAGTATGCCTTAGACATCATTGCTTATTGTGGATTACTTGGAGCTAAACCCTTGGGATCCCCCATTGAACAGAACTTGAAGCATTCCAAGTCAGGGGGAGACACTTTAAGTGATCCAACTAAGTTCAGAAGATTGATAGGAAGACTCATATACTTGGCTGTTACTAGACCTGACATATCCTATGCTGTCCAAACATTAAGCCAGTATATGAGTGACCCTAAACAACAACACATGGATGGAGCTCTCAGAGTGGTAAGATACTTGAAGGGATCAGCTGGACAGGGATTGTTCTTCCCTAACAACAACACAATCCATATTAAAGCCTATTGTGATGCAGACTGGGGTGCTTGTATTGACACAAGGAGATCCGTGACAGGATATTGTGTCTTCATTGGAGATGCTTTGGTATCCTGGAAATCCAAGAAACAACAGACAGTATCTAGATCCTCAGCTGAGGCTGAGTACAGAGCTCTTGCCACAACGGTGTGTGAAATAGTGTGGCTAAAGCAATTGATCAATGATCTAGGTGACAAACATGAACATCATGCTCTAGTCTACTGTGACAATCAAGCTGCAGTTCATATTGCCTCTAATCCGGTTTTCCACGAGAGAACTAAGCACATTGAAATAGATTGTCACGTCACTAGGGAGAAGTTACAGCAAGGAGTGATAAAATTATTCCATGTCTCAACTAATTCCCAACTTGCAGATGCTTTCACTAAGGCTCTAAGTGTTGAGAGGTTGAAGGGATTAATGTTCAAGATGGGAGTACATGATATGTACTCTCACCTTGAGGGGGAATATCAGAAGCTGTCAGAAGCACTACTCTATACAGCTGGACCAACAAGTGGGAGGAAATATTCTGCACTATTCGAGCAGCACAAGGGAACGCATGGAGCTGATCCACTACATAAAGCTGATAAAGGACACTTCAGACAACAAGAATATTAGATATAATTCTTTATGTTTGTTCCATACTCTTATGTACTTCTCATTCCATATATAAATAGGATAAAATCAATGTAAAGCATCAGTTTTCTTTTTCTGATTAATTGAATACAACCGTTACTCTCTTTCCTTTCTTTTATTCATGTATTCAGCTTATACAATGCACAACAGCACACACACAGTGCGCATAATATTTTCTGATATACATCTCATTCCAAGCCTGTATGATTTCATCGATATTAAATCCCAACCCTGCAAGCATGACAAAAGGTCAGGATTTGTTAGAACTTCATTTAATTACTATAGAGATTCTATATCAGCAAATTACCATCTGACGCCGTATCATTGGAGCAATGATTTTTCACCATAACAGCAACATCAGTTGGAGAAGTGTTACGGGTCTAATTATTAGTTATAACTTATAAGATGTATTTATGCAATAGTAATATTATTGTTAATTATTAGTTTATTAATATTATATGTAGGATTTAATGATCAAACGTTAATAAGTAGTGAGTGGAGTCTAACTTCATGTTTATCTTTCTTAGCATGATCTAGTTATGGGTGAGTCCACTTAGAGTGATTTTAGGGAATTAGTTTAGATTTATTTATTATAAATATGCATGTCATGTAATTTCATTTTCAAGGAGCAAAATATTAATCAAATTATTTAGTTAAACTCTTTTTCTCTCTATTTTTATTCTTGGAGTTAGTTTCTTACTCGAAAAGAAACAAGAGCATAACAATTTGGTGCTTTCATTCTTGAACTCTACCGCCTTCTCAAATGGAGTTAATTGTGAAACAACGCATGGATATGTTGTTTTGCAAGATGATAGAAGTTTTGGAAGAAATGAAGATCCAAAATAAAAGTATTTCTCGTGACCTTGGTAGGATCTCTTCCCAACTATCAAAGATCGAGAAAAATCTACGTTCACGTTCATTGAAACCGTGGCCACAAATTCTAGTTCCTCCCTCACCACAAATGTTGCCTCCACCATCACCGACGCTGCAACCACCTCCTCGTCCACCATATCTCCCAAATCTCAAAGAAATTCCCACCAAAGTATTTTTCCATGCCAAACTCGAACTAGTACCACAATTATGTTGCCACGTTTTGTCAAAGTTGGTGGCGAAACATGCACTTCAGATGTTCCCTAGCACATTCGTTCACCTTCTCAATGTTAACTTTACAAAATTTGGCACGAATATATTTAGCACTAGTATCGACAGAGCAAGGATTTGAAAGAAAAACTTTAATTGGAAGAAGCGGAAGAAAGAAAATCTACGATGAGTACTGTTTCAAAAGACGAGTCAAATGTTCGAAGATTGTCGTTGGAAGCTCATTTGGCCTTGAGGACAAGGCCATTTTCAAGGGGAAAGGAATGTTACGGGTCTAATTATTAGTTATAACTTATAAGATGTATTTATGCAATAGTAATATTATTGTTAATTATTAGTTTATTAATATTATATATAGGATTTAATGATCAAACGTTAATAAGTAGTGAGTGGAGTCTAACTTCATGTTTATCTTTCTTAGCATGATTTAGTTATGGGTGAGTCCACTTAGAGTGATTTTAGGGAATTAGTTTAGATTTATTTATTATAAATATGCATGTCATGTAATTTCATTTTCAAGGAGCAAAATATTAATCAAATTATTTAGTTAAACTCTTTTTCTCTCTATTTTTATTCTTGGAGTTAGTTACTTACTCGAAAAGAAACAAGAGCATAACAAGAAGCGCCCGCAAGTTCAAAATTTTCAACAGCAACCTCCAAACATTCATGCCATACAGGAATATCCAGTTTAAACTCCATTATCGATCTTTCGTATAGTATAGTACCCCATAATACATAAATCTGTGACCCGATGTTTGAAGATTGTTCGGCAGCTTCGCCTGCAGATATATGTTTAAACAATTTACCAAGTTTCATTTTATTCAACAGAGCATCAATTTTATTTGGCTTGGACATCTCCATTAGACGGTCTCCCTCTGCTTCCTCCCACATCTGCAGACCCTTTTCTATATTTTCCTCGGACTTGTTGTAAAGTTCAAGAACATCGGTTGAAGCCCACGATTCCAGATCAACATCAGTGGCGACTGCATAATACCACGAGAGTTTAGCTTGTTCAAATTGCTGCTGCCCAAGAGCTAGAACAGCTTCATAGAAATTTGGTTTTATTTGTAAAGCCTCTTCGTATCTCTCTCCCGCTTTTATGTACTCATTATGCGCCTAATCATAGGCGATTTTGACCTTTTCAATCACAGTTTCTCTCGAAGCATCTTCTGGAAGATTTACCTTCTTTCTCGCCCTCGACATATGAACATTACCCCAATTAAACAAGGCCAAAGCTCCCATTTCTTGGAACTTAGTTCTTGAGCCTCTTCACTAACACTATAACGAAAAAAGAAGAAGTTGTTGTACTAGTTAAATAATGGGAGAAAATTACACAACGTTGTAGTTCATTTGTAACTTGACAAGTTAATAATTACACGTGAATGAAATGAAGACTTCTCATACATATAGATGAAATTTAATATTCATTAGTAATAAATACATTGACTTAAAATGATATAAGCATACGAAAGAAAAACTAGGAAAAAGATGAGAGAATATTTGTTTAATTCGAGAATATTGGACTATTGCACTATATAACGTATTAACTTGTGTCTTAAAACATGAAAAATAAACCTTTTATTTTGTCATTTTATGTGTAGCACAACCCGCTAATCCACTCGCCACCCTCTAAGCTGCAATCTACAAGGTTCTAAAAATCAATATCTATGTGCAGTCCTAGGGCTGCTCATCGACCGGTTCGGCCCGATTCGTTTTGGTTAATTGTCGAACCGCAAGGCTGATTAACCGTATTTTGGTCGCCGGAAACCAAAGCAAAATTTACTCGATTTGGTTTTATTTTAGCCAGTTTGGTTTCGGTCGTTTTCATAAATCATTTTTCCTTTTTTTTTTTATTAAAAACATTGTTTTTTGACCCCTATTTTCAATCATATGTGTTGTAAACATTAGATTACAACACATTTAAGCCATTGCTGTGGAAATTGCACTGCTGTTACCTCTCTTTCGAAATGATGTGAGCAAAATGATTGACTACGCAACCTCCATAGCTCCATCACATCGATCCAGCACTCTTAGGAATTGGCTTGAGCCTTCAGCGTTAGGTTTCCCTCATGGGCAAATTCCATCTACCTCCCCTGAGGTATTACCCATCTTCATCCACCTCCCTCCTAGTTTGAAATTTCTTATTCACCTCCCTTATGCTATATACAATATTATTTAATAATTAAATTAAAGGGTAGTTATGTCATTCTAATAATAAAATAAAATTTATTTTGCATTTTTACTTATTCATTTGTTGCAAACATGAAAAATAGTTCTAAATACTTAGGTTTTTATATCACATTTTATCCTATAAGAAAGTTTAAAAAATATATTTTCAGTAATAAATTTATTTATTAGATAGGAATCCTATTCATTGATTTCCTTTTATAAATAGCACGATGCAACACAAAAGAGGAGGAAAAAAAACCTTTTCCATTTTGTGTTAGCGAGATAAATTCATTATAGAATTACGACAACAAACAAAAGTTTCCAAGTAATTCCATGCTAATTTTGTATATTTCCTAGAGTTAGCTCAAGCGAGTTCTCCTTGCATAACCCTGAAAAGTCCTTGAGTGCTTTTTTTTAACAAAATATTTAACTTACTTTAATTAGATCATAAGAATAAAATAATAATTAATAACAAAATAAATTTGTTATCTGGTTGGCTCAAGTGTCCCATATTTAATGATATTGTTAGTTTATTCGGTAACATTGTAGTTTGATTTTTTTTTCATGAAAATTAATAATGGTACATACTAATTTAAAACTACTTTAATCTGTTAAAAGCAACAAACTCTACGTAGTTCACAATTAAAATATTCATAATTTATTTTATTAAGAAATATGAAGTCAATTTCATTTGGGGCAGATTTTTTTTTTAATCAATGAAACAAACTCGATGTGGGAAACAAAATAAAGTGCTGAAAACATTTCATACTTATTAAAGGACAATATAAAATAATAACTCCTCAATTTTTAATAGGCATATAATAGAACAATATATTTATGTTTGAGCTAATGAATAAGTGGTAATATATTATTTCTAGAGCATAAAATTTGTTTTATTATTAAAGTGACATAATTACCCTTTGATTTAACTATTAAATAATATTTTATATAGCATAAGGGAGGTGTATGAGAAACTTCAAACGAGGAGGGATGTGGATGAGAAGGGGTAATACTTCAGGGGAGGTAGATGGAATTTGCCCTTTCCCTCATGATATGCATCAAAGTAATAACCATCAGACTAACCAATGTGAATATTGGAATTAAGCATTGTGTATTACTCAAAAAAAGCAATCGTAACAATCCAAAAGCTCAATCATGAATTCATGATCAGTGACCGGGTGTTCACAGTTTCTTCTTTATTTCAAATCCACGTTTGACATACTGACTTAAAGCTAACACGACCCCTTAAATCCATGCTGGTAGATCCTTAATTATATATATATATATATATATTTTTGCAATATTGACTTCTATATAATTACTTACAATTATTTGTTTGCGCGTCGCGTTGCAATATAATACATGAAAACATAAAATCCTCCATCTAAATATGGGATATTGTTCTTTTGAACAACCTTCACTTCTCCAAATTTATGAAAACAACAGTCTCGACAACAATTAGCTTAATCTATCTTGGCAGTATAGCCTAGTTCGCAGATTAAATCATGATACTCTTTTGTGACGTTATCCTCTTCATGAATATATAAATAAATATAATCATGGTATAAAAAATAATTTGTTAAATTGAGATCTTGGCATATATACTATTATCTTAATATGTACGTATTAAGTAGGACTAATCAACCAAGTTTCACGCAAACACCACAAAGGTTGATAGTTGCACCCATAGATAAAATGATTTTAGAAAGCCTATTAATAACGTAAGAAAATCGAACAAGGACATGTTACAAATAAACCACAAAGGTTGAAAGTTGCACCCATAGATAAAATGATATTAGAAAGCCTATTATTATTAACGTAAGAAAATCGAAACAGTTTTAAGGACACGTTACAAGTAAATAAGTAATAAAGTTTCAAGTGAGTCTTCATTCTAATGATCCCAGAGAAGGTTAGCACTCTGTAGCATGCTGCTTTTGTTGAACTCGAACCAACGACCGCAACCAAACACGGAGCAGAAAGAATTCACCGTAACCAACGCAAACACTACTATAGTAACAAGCACACTTAAAATCTTAAACGAAGCGTACACGTATTTCTCAAAAAGTCGTTTAACTTTAACTCTATCGACACTGTCATATCTCTTGTTAACCTCGTCAATAACCTCCTCCAACTTCGATTTCTGTTCGTTCTTTCTTGTTGATTTTCCTATTCCATTGAATATACGCGCAATTTCTTCATCAGGCAAGTCACCAACTATGATCCCCTCATTTCTCAAAATGCACACATCCTTGACAGTATCTATAATTCCACACATCAAATCGACATACTCTGCAAACTCGAGTGTCGCTCCTGGCTTAGCCGATACGACCTCGTAAGCCACGAGATTCCTCAGTACGATTTCTGAGTTTGAAGTGAGAGTAATCATCGGTAGATAGAATTCCTTTCTGCGATCATCAAATAAGACATCCCTGATTCCTCCATGTGTCAGCATGAATGTTATACCAGCAACTTCACTCATTTGCGAAACCGATGGAATATCAATCTCATCAACTAAAACATTTTCTTCATCAGAATTCTGTTTCTTGAAAAGGCCTAAAATCTTACCCCAATCCACTTTATCCACGAAAGATAGGATCTGCCCTGCTGTTGACGCGCCCGGCACGCCTCGGTCAGCCAGAAATCCAACGGCATTGTTGACTTCGACGATCGAGATGTCGATCGAGATTGAAAACTGGGCCATGCTTTCAGACACCGTTCTACAATGAGTTAACTCTTCTTCATGATCCTTATCCTTGATGCCCCTGTTGTTCACAATCAAATGGTACATTCGATGAAGCAGATGAAGCTGACTCGTATCTCCCAACACGACAGACTGCTCGTTCAATACCAGAGGCGAACAGCCCCGAGAGAAAGTATCAAATTTCTTAAACAAAGGATCATAACCACCACTCACAAGAGCCTCTAGGATTTTGCTCAACAAAACCACAGGGATTTGATTCTCTAACATCAAAATATCGCCTGCTAATTTTTCGTGTACACCTTCACACCAATTTTCAAGAAACTGCAACAAGTACAACCCATCAACGGCGATTATCCACGCCAAGGTTTGGATATCGTGATCGAGGTACTGATCGTAGCACGCTCGAAGAACAGGCTCAATCTGAACTAAAGCCTTCACCACCTCTTGAACACTTTGAACCTTTTTTTGCTCCACATATTCTCTCACAGCTGCGAGTTTTTGTTTCTCGGTCTGGGTCTGGTAGATATCAGGGCGTAAACGGTGGTAGGGGCCAAGCCCGATGAAACCAGGGACGTAAGCCTCTGGTTTTGTTTCGGTTAAGGCTGTCGGTACGTGAAAAACGCAAGTTGGGACGTCGAAATGCATGTCAATGGCGTCATGATCTTGTGGAAAACTCTTGTTCATTTCAAGAACCCATCTTTTTTCGCTCTCGGTTGAGCTGAAAATTGAGTTGGACGCCATTTTCTTTTGGTAAATTTGAATATGTGAGGTAAGTGGCTTCCACTGTGTGAGTATTTGTTGCTTTGCTGTGGTGAAGATTTGCTTCAGAAAGTTGATACATCTTTATAACGTTGTGCTGAAGGAGGGAGGGTGTACAATGTTGAGTGTTTAAAATATTATAGAAAAGATACAAAAGTAGTTGGGACGGTTGGGAATTTGGAAGACTTAAGGACTTTATTATTATTATTATTATTATTATTATTATTATTATTATTATTTTGACTCTTTTGCACTACCACATCTAGGGGTGGGAACGGGTAAGGGAAATTCCCTTACCCGTACCTTCCCACGGGAAATATTTCCGCGGGAAAATTTCCCGTCACACTCCTTCGCGACGGGACTACGAGGGATGGGATTCCCTCCAGTCGAGGGACGGGAACGGGAGTCATTCTCCGATTCCCACGGGAGGAGGGAAATCCCACCATTTTTTAGAAGCTATAAATACCAGGTTTATTGGGGGTTTAGTTGCAAAATAAAAAACACATGTATGTGAAATATTAAGAAAATGAGGGACCAAATTAAAATTATCTAACCTACTTCATTCTCTCTCTCTTACAATTCACAATCCAACCTGCTCTTCCGCCGTCCGCACAACTCATAGCCTCACACATCCAACGCACTCACACTCTCTTTCAACTCTATCTTTCTCTCTCTCTCACAATCCGACCCGATGCAGCTGCAACTTCCGGCGTCGGACTACCCCGTCATGCCATACGCAGTCGCCACTCCATCCGACGCTTCCCCTCTATCAACTTAAAGGAGAAAAAAGCACAATTTTTGTGCTAGATAGTAGATACCATCTGGAAATCGGAGGGATTTCCCGCGGGAATCCCTCAAATTTCCAGTGTTAAAAAGTGGATGATTGGAGACTAAAAAATGGAGGGATTAAGGGATCCCTTGGCGAGGGATCCCTCGGCAAGGGATCCCTCGGCGAGGGATTCCCTCCAGTCGAGGGACGGGAACGGGGGTGAGTTTTTGAATCCCTTGACGAGGGATCCCTTGACGAGGGATCCCACTTCGTGGGAACCCATCCCTTCCCCACCCCTAACCACATCCTATAATCATATATAGAGTGATTAGCGGCCTTACTATACAATTTTTTTGTTAATCTAGCCACTACCTTAATTAAAACATGTTATTATCTTAATAATTGCTGGTAGGGGAGTAGATAATATTTTATAAAAATATCTACCACCTAGAAACGTTCCTTAATTATCTTAATAATTCCTCGTGGTTGAGTAAATAATATTTTATAAAAACATCTACCACCTGGAACGTTCGTACTCATTATTTTATGGAAGTATCTTTATAACTAGATTAGTCTCGAGACTTCCTTAATCATGGATGGTGCAAATTAATTTTTTAACATACAACCACTGCAGGAACAACTTTTTGGTAAACAAAGAAAGTACATGTAATTTTAGAGAAAGATGCAAAACTAGAACTAAATAAGTATTTTGTGCAGCAAAAAATGTTCTGTTTATTATGCATAGCGACAATTTTTTTATCCACTCACTACAAGATTCAGGGGTCAATAGGGATCACAAAGTGGTCCCTATTGACCCCCCAGGCGATCCCTGATGGTCAATAGGGACCACCATTGGGTCGCTATTGTGCGGTCCCTATTGACCATGGTCGCTTGTCAATAGGGACCGCAAGCCGGTCGCTATTGAGGGTCAATAGGGACCAAAAAATCAGCGACCGCTTTCCGATCTCTGATGACTTAATATCAATAGGGACCGCATTCTGGTCCATATTGCCTTAAAAATTAGGGACCGCGAGGCGGTTCCTATGGTTTTTCATGAAGTAGCGACTCCTTTTAAGTCGCTACTTTTTGAAAAAAAATAGGGACCGTCAAGCGGTCCCTATTGATTGAATATTAGGGACCTAATTGCGGTTCCTAATATTTATAATAGGGACTGGAATGCGGTCCCTAATAACAAAAATAGGGACCGCAATTCGGTCCCTACTAATATTCATAGAGTATCTATGAATATTAGTAGGGAACGAATTGCAGTCCCTATTGACCCCCCAGAAAAAATAAAAAAAAAACAATAATATTTCGGATTAAATTTGAAATATTATTGTTTTTTTTTTGTAAAATTATGATTTTAACAAGATCAAAACAATAAAATAATAAAGAAAAAGTTAATATATTGACATGAAAGTATTAATGAATGTAAAATGATAAATAAAATGACTAATAATAGAAAATAAAATATGAATGAAAAAAAAATGAATGAATAAAAAAACAAGTGAAAGAAAAATAAGAAACAAAAGTGGTAAAATAAAGAAAGTGAAAGAAAAGAAACAAAAATAAGATTGTGTTGGTGATTTGTTTTTTAGATTTCTGTTGGTAAAAAGAAGAAAAAATTTTGTGTTGGGTGATTTATGGAGAAAAGAAGATAATGTGTTTGTGTTGGAAAATAAGATAGTGTTTGTGTTGGATGTTTTTTCGAGATAATGAAATGAGATGTGTAAGAGTGGTGAGTATATATAGAGGGGAGGTTGAAATTACAAAATTTTGGCAAATTCAAATTTCTCGCCTAAAATTTTTGCCAAAATTTTAAATTTTTGGATTCAGTGACCGCATTTAGGCCACTAATAAAAATTAGAGACCGGATTTAGGTCACTAAATTTTTGTAGTGACTGCAGTGCGATCCCTGTTGCTATTTTAGGGACCTAAGTGCGGTCCCTAATAATATTCATCAATTTGTATGAATATTATTAGGGACCGCAATGCGGTCCCTGTTGAGTCAATAGAGACCGCATTGCAGTCCCTATTGACAATGCTAATGTCATTAGGGATCGCAATGCGGTCCCTATTGACATCTACCGCAATGCGGTCCCTATTGACAACCTTAGTTCCATCACAAATATTGTTCATAACCAAAACAACCATAACCAAAACGAAAAACGAACACAATCATAATCAACACAACCATAACCAACACAACCATAACCAAAACAACCATAACCAAAACGAAAAACGAACACAACCATAACCAAAACGAAAAACGAACACAATCATTACCAACACAACCATAACCAAAACGAAAAACGAACACAACCATAACCAAAACGAAAAACGAAATAGTCGAAAAATCTATAGTTCAAAACAAAATAGTCGAAAAACCAGAATATCATAATTCAAAAGTAATAATACAAACAACTACCCGCCATATGATCACTGACCCCCCTCATCACCACTAGACGGATATACGATCCCCTCATCACTAGAACTCTCCGCCAAATCGTACATCTCATCCAGGGTCGCCAGTGGATCATCCTCAACACCATCACCACCCTCATCAACACCAGCGCCCTCATCATCTATACCAAGGTCCTCTGCCTCATCAACCATCATATCGAGATCATCACCACTCCCCGACTCATCAGTATCAAAATTCTCGACATACTCGGTGGCGGTGGAAGTACATGGAGCAAAAGGATCTGGTCTCGGACGTATCGGCCTCGGAACTCTAAATGCGCCTCCACTCCTAATAGCGTTCCCCATGAACAAGTGTGTCGGAAGCTCTCGCACTGGTCGGCCTGTAGTCTGCTGCATGTCGTCTCTAAAAGCCTGTAGCCAGGACATCAGTGAGTCAACTCTCGGGTCTTGTGTCGTCCTCAACTCTGTGTTCTTCTCATGGACCTGCCTGAGCAACTCCATGTCGAAGTCCCGTGAATCTGCATAGCTCGGTATACCCTGCGCCTTCCCCTTTTTTATCCTCCCTATGGCCTTCTTCCACGAATCGGCGTCCCATTCGGGCAAGTCCTTGTCTTCTACGACGTCCGAATTTTTCTTCCTCAATTCCTTCTTGTATGTCTTCTATTGAATTTTCAAAGATAATTAAAAAGATAGTTCAAAGATAATTTTAAAATTAAACTTGAATTCATAAGTGGTAAACGCCTACAAAATTTAAAATACTTACGTAAATAAGTCTGGTCGCCTCAGACTTCCACTCCCGCCTCAACGGTCTGCATGTACCTCTGCCAGTGCCCGACACCTTCCTCGTATGACCTGCCATGTAAATCTCGTCATGTCTGATAGGGTGCCCGCGGTTGGACTGATTCATCTCCTTCAAATTTAAAGTAATAGTTGGTTAAAATTCTTTTTATAATTGAAATGTTAAAAAAAAACAATAATCTTAAAAATTAAAATTTTAACTACAAATAAAATATTTTATTTTAAAAAAACATACCAGTCGCCGCCGAATATCCTCATAGTCAATGGAACCACCGTAGAAGGTGGCGGGCGCCTCCACACCGCCTCGCCTACCTTTCTTTCCCTTCACGGACTTCTTCTTATGACCTTCGGTGTCCCAATGTGCTGCTGCCTTAGCCTCCAAAGTTTTGCTCATCCACGTCTTTTTCTTGCCTCGATACTTCTCCTTGTCTTTGTTCTTGAAGTACTGCCCCTTCGTCTTGTTCATCATACGCTTGTAAAGTCCCCTCGCCTTCGTCTGGTATGCCCTATGTTCATCTCCCTTCTCTGACCGTCGGATCCCATAGACATTCTACAAAAAGGATAAATATAAAACAATAAATTAACACACTAAATTAAACAATATTTGAAAAACACTATATTTAATATACTAAATTAAAAAATAATAAACAATAAATTAAAAACTCACCGTAAATCTCGCGTACATCTCCTTCCGTACTTTCTCAGGAACCTTCAAGTAGGAGGGCCAAAAGTCACTCATAAATTGTCGAATGAGTGTACTGATCGTCTTCGCGATCTCACGACCGGGGGGTTTAGAAAAACAACCCCGCTTCAATTTTATAACCTGCTTCTTCTGCCCAGGTTTAAGCGTCGTAACCCCTATACTTGGCCCCCTCAGGGGTCGAGTCTGGCTCGGTCTTAGAGTCTCGATCAACCCCTGACTCGGTCCAGCTCTGGTGTCGTCGATAGGTGGTGGAGTCTGAAGTCTGCCAGACTCGGCTGGTGGGGGAACATGAGTCCCAACTGAAGCTGAAGTATGTGCTCGTGGCAGCTCGGCTGCTGTGGACTCTGATGATCAGGGTCTATCACCTGCTTTGGGGACGGCCGCCTCATCCTCTACAAATAACTGCCGCTGCAATGCAGGTGTCCTCGATGTAGATCCGTCACCTGACCCTAGTGGCGGGACGGATGGCCTGGCTGGATCGCTAGGCTCTGCACGACGACCTAAGTGGACAATCCGTATAGGTCGGCAACTACCACGACCACTATCAATAACACCTCCACGACCAACACTACCACTACCGCCAACACCTCCACGACTAACACTACCACTAACACCAGCAACACCTCCACGACCAACACTACCACTACCACCAACACCTCCACGACCACCACTACCACCACTAATAGTACCCGATACCCCACTACGACGACCTCCACCTCGACCTCCAGTACCGCTAGTGGTCTTACGTGACGACATGCCGAATATATGTATATACTGTAAACATAAAAATATCACATTTAAATATCAAATCAACATTTAAATAAAAATATTAACTATCTAACAATATTAACTAATAATTGTTCACAAAATTAACATTTAACAATCTAAATATCTTCACAAATCTATTTTGTTTCCTTAATCATACACTAATCTAATTTTACAATCCTAAATTCTTTACTAATTAACTATCTAACAATATTAACTAATAATTCTTCACAAAATTAACATTTAACAATCCAACACAAAATTAACACAAATTACCACCAATTTACAATCTAAATATCTTCACAAATCTATCTTTTTTCCTTAATCATACACTAATCTAATTTAACAATCCTAAATTCTTCACTAATCAACTATCTAACAATATTAACTAATAATTCTTCACAAAATTAACATTTAACAATCTAACACAAAATTTACACAAATTACCACAAATTAATAATCTAAAAATCTTCACAAATCTATTTTTCTTCCTTAATCATACACTAATCTAATTTAACACTAATCTAATTTAACAGTCCTAAATTCTTCACTAATTAACTATCTAACAATATTAACTAATAATTCTTCACAAAATTAACATTTAACAATCTAACACAAAATTAACACAAAATTTACACAAATTACCACAAATTAACAATCTAAAAATCTTCACAAATCTATTTTTTTTTCTTAATCATACACTAATCTAATTTAACAATCCTAAATTCTTCACTAATTAACTATCTAACAATATTAACTAATAATTCTTCACAAAATTAACATTTAACAATCTAACACAAAATTAACACAAATTAACACAAATTAACAATCTAACACAAAATCTAATACATTATTTTCGGATTAAACATAAAATTAAGAAAATAAACAAAAAAAAAACGAAGTTACCTTAGTGGCGGCGGAAATGGGCGGAAATGGACGGATTGGCGGCGGAAATGGACGAAAATGGACGGATTGATGGCGGAAATTGACGGATTGGCGGCGAAAATGGCGAAAATGGGGCAGAAACGGGTTTGGTGGGGTTGGGGACTCGATTTGGGTCGAAAAACTCGAGAAATAGTCGCTAATGGAGTCGGGTCGGGTCGAAACAGGCGGGGGGCGTCGGGTAGAGAAGAGATGGAGCATTTTTGTGAATCTGTCGACTCAAATGCGGTCGTTAAACATTCAATGACTCAAATGCGGTCGCTGTTGTCTTCAGCAGTTGCTGAAGATCAGCGACCGCATTTGAGTCGCTACTGGGCGGTCCCTATTGACCGCCCAGTCTTGTAGTGACTGATTATGGTATTTTGAGAAATTTCGGTCCTATATGAAAAGCAACTTTATTTACAATATCTTCACGTTATGCATTTTTACCTTCTTCCATCATGAAGTTGCTTTCTTACCTTTGAATGTAAATTTCAGTTATGGTAAATCTATTTTACTTTCCATATTTAGTAGACACTACCCACAATGCCGTATCCGGAAATCGTATACGGATTACAATGACATTCTGAGGAAAGAGGAGTTGTTTTGGTTCCAAAAGTCAAGAATTAAATGGATCAGCGACGACGTGAGGAACACAAATTTTTTCCACAAGTCGACAATGATACGTAGGAGTCGAAACAGGATTCGGAATCTGAAAATCGATGGCGTCTGGGTTGAAGATGATGAAATACTCCAACATGCACGTGCATATTTTATGGGTTTGTTTTCGAGCAATAGTGATGAGTTTTCGAGAGTGCGAACTCACAGTCTTCCCAACTCACGCTGCAAGGCGCAGCTTAATGCCGAGGAACGGGCTGATTTGGTGAGGGGAATTGAGGAAGTTGAATTGAAACAAACGATACAGGATATGCACCCTCTTAAGGCCCCCAGTCTAGATGGATTACAAGCAGGATCCTACCAAAAAAGCTGAAGTTGGATTGGAAAATCGTTAATTCAGTTTGCCGAGGACGTGTTTCAAAGCAAACGTTTTGATACAAGAATTTGTGAGGCGTTCTTATGTCTTCTGCTTAAAATGAAAAATTTGGAGAGCATCAACCAATACAGACTGATCTCCATTTGTAATGTACTTTACAAGATCATTACTAAGAATATTACATCACAGTTGCGAAGTTTAATGCCCAAGATCATTGCACCAACTCAACACAACTTCATCAAGGGGAGAATCACGCAGGATAACATTTTGCTCTTTCAAGAAATTCTTCATTCACTGAGGGCTAAGTAAAAGAACAAGGTCGGGTCGATGGTGATGAAGCTTGATTTAGAGAAGGCTTACGACAAGGTTAATTGGAACTTTCTCGAGGAAACTTTGAGGGATTTTCTCATTCCCGGGGGAGTTGGTGGAAGTGATCATGTTTTTCATGCGCAACGCAACGACTCGGATACTATGAAACGGTACGCTAATTGAATCCTTTAAGCATACATGCGGTTTGAGATATGGGGATCCTTGTCGCCTTATTTTTTTGTGTTATGCATGGAGCGCCTATCATATCTGATCAATGATGCCATTGACTGCGGGAGATGGAAGCCGATAATACGTGTAGGGGAGATCCAAAATTGTCGTACTTATTTTTTGCCGACCACCTTGTTTTGACGGGGAAAGCTAATATGAGGACGGTGAGGGAGATTAAAAAGGTTTTGTACCAGCACTGTGGCGCGTCCTATCTCAAATTGAGCCCACAAAAATTGTTTTATTTCCAAGTCTGAGGGCGCGAGTTTTAAATGAACGATCAATGACTTTTTGGGTTCTGGTCAAACGCCAAATTTGGGAAAGTATATTGGGGTTAAGATTGTTCATGGGAGGATGGAAATTGAATTTTGTGCTCATACGTTCGACAGAATTCTGCTCCGGTTCGCATCATGGAAGAATAAGATATTGCCAATTGCAGGGTACGCGGTCGTGATTAATTCTGTATCATCGGTGATGCCAGTTTATGTTATGCAATCAGCGTGGCTTTCGGAACACTATGTGAGACTGTGACAAACTTGATAGGTTGAAACGCGAATTCCTATGGTCCACGGACCTTGAAAAAAAGAAATTGCATCTTGTTGCTTGGAAAGATGTCACGAAGGCGAAGAAAGACAGTGGGTTGGGAATTCGGAAAGCTAGGATGTAACGCCCCAAAAATTAGGAAGAAAATAAATTTATACTTTAGCCCTTAAATTTTTGAAATTTTTTATTTTTGACCCTAAATGTTTAAAAAAGATTGCATTAGAGCCCCATGAACTTAAAAGTTAGTCTTGTATTATATTTACAGGTCTCTAATCCTAAAACATATATTTCAATTTCAAATATTAACCAAGTTGATTGAATTACCTAGAAAAATTACATAAGTAAATATGTATGTAACAAAAACATCTAATTATACCTATTTGAATTTTAATTATAAATAATTGAGGGACTTGATATACAATTAACCAATTGATGAAGTAAGCCATGACATCGTTTTGATGAGGTAAGCCATGAAATCCTTAAAAGCATGATTAAATTCAGATTGTTTGTGATTTATTATAAAATAATCAAAGTAAAATAATTTTTACATGATTGTTTGCCTATAAATAGTAGACTTTCTTCCAACAATTTTTACACCCAAAATCATTTCGATTTCTCCGTCTTTCTTCTATGAATTTCTAAGTTAGTGAGTCTAATTTCACTAAAAATTCATCTCAAGTTCTTATTTCAGCATTTTCTACCCGATAATACCCCAAAACTTTTATTGTGCAGAAATTATCCATTCGGCCCTGCACCTTAGAAACATCATAACTAATTGTGCAAAAATCTTTTTTGATCAAGGTTAACGGCCAAATACTCCTCATGATGTCCTCTAACTTTCATATGAAGAAATATTTTTCAAATAATATGATTTAGAAGGTCGAAATTCCTAAATCGTAGACTGTTGTCTGAAAATCCGAAAATAGGTTCTATGTTTTCAAGAATTATTTAACATAGCAAACCTTTGTGTTGTTCTAAAAATCTTGGATACACACATTCATCATGACATTATGAATCAGAAACCATAAAAAGATTTGAAAACCAAGTTCATTTGGATGTCCGATCAAAGGTAAAACCAAAATTGCGGTGAATTTTCAGTTTATTTGGCACAACCTTTATTTTCTTAGTTTATAAGTTAAATCACCATCATAATTCATGTATTTATCACACACATGAACTTAACATGATTTAATATTCGTTATAATCAGATTATTATAATTATAATCATGAATTGATATTTTTGTGATTTTATTTATATCATTTAAATGGTAGATTTATCATGTTTAACATACTACTTTCATAAGTCTTACAACATTATTCTTGCCACTTCGTAACTTAAACATCAAATAAGATTATTTATCATAATAAACGATCCTTATCACATGTTTTGATAAATTTCGCATGTTATATCTTTATATTTAAGTTATAACATAATTATGTGCATTTTAAACTAACTATGTAAAATAGAGTAATAATCGACTAAGTTAGAACTTTTAAGGTGTTACTTCATATGATACTTATTTGATGTGTGGTTATTAAAATTTTTGAATTGATTAAAGGCAAAAAATACGAATTTTCTTAGAGTTGGTTACGTAATATATTTTAAGGATTAATTATGCATTAAATTAGACAGTTAATCAAATTTTACTTGTTACCGTAACTTGTCATTGAAATGACTCTAACGTGAATACTCACAGTCATAAGTTTGAACATATGGTTGTTTAAGATAATTTTGAGATATCAATAAGGTTGTTAATTGATATTTAACTTCTTAACAAGAACGTCTCAATTTCACCAACATGAGGATTGAAGAAAAAATACTAATATTTGTTGTGGTGAACTATAAATTCAGTTGATTAATATTATTTAAATGTGTTAAAGGTTTGACGAACTAATCAACGCCATCAAGGTTCCCTTTACGAGTCAAGGTGATGTTCTATTTCTAATTTGTTCTAGCCTCGTTTGGCATCCGACCCTGAAGAACTTGGACATAAAAGCCACTACTCCGTTACCAAACCTCGAACAACATATATTTTATCATATTTCTATTTTCGCATCTCATCTCATAACATGATTTTCTTACTCATCGTTAAATCGTATCCAATCATTTATTATTTATCATATTGATTCATAATCATGGTAATTTCCTGATATTTTAATCTCATTTTCTGGTTCTTGAACTGTGCAAAGAGCAACTAACTATGTTCGGGACATGTAGCTCAAGGAGTAACGGATATTATCCGGTTTACTGGCTTATTTGTTTATCTGTTATACCCATTGGGACGCCTTTGGGAAGTTGGGCACAGGGATTGAGTCGAGTTACTGCCGGGCAGTAAGGACTGTCGGTTTAAGTAATTTCGCTTGATACCCATCTATCTAGGCGCCGCTTATAGTCAGGAGTTTGTTGTAACCCGCGTGCTGGATCGACATGTACTCGAGCATGTCTCTTGATTGTTTGCGAGGTCGCGCCTCGTCGGGAGGTATAAGGTAGAATATTAGAAGTCATAAAGCTGGATTTGTTTATTAACTGGATTTGTATTCATAAAGCTGGATTTGTTAAGCACAAGTTCATTAACTAATCTATGAAAATTTCAGTACCATTGCTACATCAAATTGTCTAGTTGAACTGTTTCTACCGGTAAGATCATTCCTCGAAATGTATCCAGTAGGTCACAATTAATTCTTGCATTACCAGTTCTTTTATATGAATCTCACTAAGTCATTAAAGTCTTATTCCTCATTTCTTCCGTCCATTCCTTAGGATAAAAATCAACATGGCAACATGGATCAAGTGGATAATTGTTCAAGCGTGCGTTTTGGAATATTCGTGTTTGGTCACCAGTTCATAACCATTAAAAAAGTCACATTGTTGGTAATACAAGACTTCCGTTGTATATATCAAAATATATTTATAAAATGTGTATGGTTTTGATCCTGAACAAGTGAGACCCCTTCCTATGAGCTATGTTTTAATCTGAGTTGGGTAAAGTGACTGATCACTACTGAACCAACTCGGATCGGAGCATGGCTCGTGGGGCGCGGTCGTCACATAGGACGAGCAACAAATCGCTATTAGATGATACTCATTGGCAAGGAGAATGTGTGGAGTAGCTTCATTAGGGCGAAGTACTTGAGAGGTAATGAGCTTTTTCACTCGATCACTAATGCTTCGGATAGTAGTACATGGAAATGGATTAATAGATGTGTGCGACTTATACAACCGTTCTTGAGATGGAAGGTTGGGAGGGGAAATAAAGTTTCTTTTTGGTATGATAATTGGCGAGGCACGGGCTATCTACACGAAGAGAACATTTAATATCCTGTCGTTGGACAAAAAGCTCGCACTTAGGGACGTTATTATGAAGAATAAGCATGGAACTTGGCGGTGACCAGTTCGCACGTTGTGAGTGTGATTGTGGATGATATCAGGAAAATAAAGTATTGTGAAGGACGATCTAGCTAAATTCGAGGCGCTAGATGATGACTTGTGGTTGCATGCAAACTTGGAGGATCTGGAGATGCGAAACAATATTTGGTCGAGTTGGACTTATACGGGGAGCTTACGGATCATATGAAAACACCAAAATGCGAGAGTGTTTCACGGAAAGGAGAACAATGTCTTTAGTCGACTCTTCCAAATTAAAAGCCTTAGCCGCGATTTGTTTGAAGGGCGAAGAAAGCAGGCGAAGGGTAAGGAAAAAAAAATGGAAGAAACCAAAATTGGGATTGTTCAAATTAAATGTCCACGGTGGTACAAGTGCGCACAAGAACGCGGGGATGGCTGCCGGTGTGTTAAGAGACGAGAATGGAGGATGGAGTTGGGGCTTTGGCAAATACCTTGCGGCACCAACAGTGGATGGAGCGGAATTGGAGGCTTTGAAACAAGGATTAGAGATAGCATGGGATAGGAGGTTGCCAAAACTTGAGGTTAAGACGGACTTGCTTGTCGTGTACAATTTATTAAAGGATGAACTCGAACCACAACCGGAGTACTTGGAGACTGTTCATTAGTGCAAGATGTTATTGCACAAGCCGTGGAAATGTAGCCTTACTTGGATTCAAGAGAGCAAATGGAGTCGTCGATGGTCTTACTAAAGGGGACGCGCAAGAGGAAGGAAGAGTCTTATTTTGGGATAGACCTCCTCCTAATGCTATTGTTGCTTTAGCTAGAGACTTAGCCTAAGGGGCTTTTCGTTTTTCTCTTTTTTTTACCCAAAAAAAAAGGTTCATATGTGATTATATAACAGATTTCACTTTTAATTAGGACTTCTTGCTCATCGTCCTTTATCAAAAGCAAGGTGAAGTGCAGTGTGTGCAACTTGATTCAGAAGAAAGATGCAATGAACTTGGGAAAGTTGGCACTGCCTCATGCAACAAGAATAATCATTTGAAGAGTGTTGAGCTGGAAGAGAATAAAAGTAGTTAGGATATTATTCCCTTAGCTCAACATATGTCTTGTATTTTGTCTTTTAGCTTAGACTAGCTCCTATAAATGTAGTGCGTTGGTGTATTGTTTCATTATCAATTTCAGAACTTTCTTTTCAATGCAATGATACTTTCTTTCCCTTTTACTCTCTGCACTGAGCTCACACACTCACACAAACAATACATATCTGCATTCATTTTTCCATTATGGTATCAGAGTTGTGAGATCCGTTCTCACTGCATCGATCCGTACCACCCTTCCGCGTCACAGACACGCAAATGGTAGAATCGCCATTACCATCACAAAGTCCCGTAGCTCAAGCTGGAGCTGGATTCACAGCCTCACAGTGGCCACCACTACCACATATTTCAAATCCAGCTGAAGATCCAGCTCATCCACTCTACTTGCACCATGGAGAGAATCTAGGACAAATACTGGTGAATCAACACCTCAATAGTCAGAATTATCACAAATGGAGCCGTGCTATGAGCATTGCACTCCTGGAAAAGAACAAATAGGGATTCATCAATGGATCCATCCAGGAACCAGCTGCATCAGATCCAACATATGGACAATGGCTCAGATGCAATCATATGGTCCTGTCATGGATAATAAACAATATATCAAATGAAATACCAGGTTACACTCAAGTTTCTAACTCTGCTTATAAACTATGGTGTGATTTGAAGAAACAATTCTCCAAAAGTAGTAATAACAGATTATATATGTTAGAGCAACAGTTATCCAATATGAAACAAGAAGGAAATCCTATATGTGTGTATTTCTCAAAACTCAAGGTTGTGTGGAGTGAAATGAGTGCATATGACACTCCATATACTTATAATAGTAGAGATTGTGGTGCTATTCATGATTTGAATGCTAAAACTGAGCATAAACACATCATAACATTCTTAATGGCATTGGATGATAAGTATAATCAGGGACAGAAACCACCCTACAATGGCATTCTTAAGAGATCCACTGCAGCTATGCAAGTGAAGGCATTATAGTATGCACCACATGATGCAATGGTAAGTCAGGGACAGAAACCACCCTACAAACCATGGAACAAAGCAGGGAATGTAAGCCAAAGTTGAGTTGCAGTAAGTGTGGAAAAGGGGAATCATACAGTAGACACTTGCTTTAAATTTATGGATATCCCCCAGGCCACAAGTTGACAAGGTTTAAGCCAGCTCCATAGAACTACCAGTCTAACAACAACATCAATAGTGGCTCACCATACAACATCAACATGACACCTTCAATCAATCAAGCAGCACAATGGAATGTTGCTTCAGGACCATAGTTACCTATCATTCAGGAGCAATTTCAGCAGCTATGCGGCTACTTTCAGGGATCAAATCCAATACCTAATCAGGTTCATCAAGCCTCACAACCCCCCATCATTTCATCACAAACAACATGTAGATATTATGCTCTTAGTTGTTCTCACTAAAATTACCTTACTAAGGACTCTTGGATCATAGATTCAGGGGCCACTAACCATATCATCTCTGATCCTTAATTCTTTGTTGACAAACACATCTTACATAATACTGTGGTTAAGCTTCCCACATGCAAAACGGCTCATGTTACTCATTTGGGGACAATGCTTTTGAGTAACAAGCTCACTCTCAAAAAATGTTCTATGTGTGCCCTCATTCACCTTCAATCTCATTTCTGTTAGTAAACTTGTTAAGGATTTGCATTGTTGTATTGTCATTTTGGTCTAACTTGTGTTTGATTCAGGAGCTAGCACATTGGGAAACGATTGGGATTGCTGAGATGAGAGAAGGGTTGTATCAGATAGTCTTGAAGAACTGTGGCAATAGATCTAGTAGAATTAGTCAAGTTCAAACTCATTCTCTTTCTTTACCTTCTTCTTTACTGTGGCATTATAGACTTGGCCACCCCTCTGTATCCAGATTGCCCTTGTTGAAATCAAGAAATGAAAATTTTCCTTTGAATTATGATTCCATTACTTGTGATGTGGGCCATCTTGCTAAACAACACAGAATGCCCTTTAAAATTGATCCTCACATAACTGACAATTGTTTTGATCTTATTCATATGGACATTTTGGTCCTTTCAATACTCATTCACTCAATGGATCCAAATACTTCTTGACTATAGTTGATGACCATAGCAGATTCACATGGGTCTTCCTTATGAAAAATAAGAGTGAAGGGAGGGGACTCATCATTCAGTTTTTTCAACTCAATGAAACACAATTTCAAAAGGTTATCAAATCTATTAGAACATATCAAGGTTTAGAGTTTGGCATGTATGATTTCTTTACCTCAAAGGAAACTATACACCAGCAAAGTTGCACTTACACTCCTCAACAAAATTTTGTTGTTGAAAAGAAACATAGACATTTGCTCAATGTGGCAAGAGCTCTCAGACTTCATGCTTTTTTGCCTCTTAGTTTCTGGGGGTGGTGCAGTCAAACAGCTGCTTATCTCATCAATAGAACACCTACTCCACTACTACAAAACACCACTCCTTTTAATCTTCTTTTCTCTAAAGAGCCACAATACTCTCACCTCAAAGTATATGGTTGTTTGTGTTTTGCCACCAGTCTTCCAAAACCTTATAATAAGTTCTCTTCCAGGGCCACCAAGTGCATTTTCATTGGTTATCCAGCTTACATAAAAGGATACAAACTATATACCCTCACTACCAAAGAAACTTTTGTCTCAAGAGATGTAATCTTCTATGAACATGTGTTCCCTTTCTCTGAGATTGCATCACCACATCTCAATAATATTTTTCCACAACCTGGCACAAATCTTTCATTTGATGATTTACCTGTTCCTCAAACTCCACCTTCACTCAACAACTCTTCTCATGTTCAGTCTCCTATAGCTCACTCTCCTCTGTCCAGCTCTGACAATTCACTTCCTCTCACTTCTCCAATTCATGATACTCCTTCATCAAAAAATACCACTCATGTTCCCTCACCTCCTTGTCGTTCTACAAGAGTTAGGAGACCACCAGATCATCTAAGAGACTATCAATGTAGGCTTACTGCATCAACAACAATCCCACTGCCTCCCTATGATGCTCCTACTTCACTGGTTAGTTATTTTGACTTTGCTCTCAATTTATCCTTCAATAGGTTGTCTTCTTCTCATCTTCACTTTGTCTTGTCTACTGCTTCACACCCTGAACCTACTTCTTTTGATGAGGCTAATCTTGATCCCCTGTGGCAAGCTGCAATGTCTGCTGAACTCACTACTCTCAGTGATAACAAAACATGGTCCCTCACAACTCTCCCTCCTGGTAAGTCTGCAATTGGTTGTAGGTGGGTCTACAAGGTGAAATACACCTCCACTGGAGTTGTTGATCGCCACAAAGGTAGACTTGTGGCTAAGGGTTACAATCAAAGGAAGGGATATGATTATTTTGAGACATTTTCTCCAGTAGCTAAGATCACCACAATGAGATGTTTAATTGTTTTTGCTTCTGCTAATGGTTGGTCTCTTTCTCAATTGAATGTCAATAATGCTTTTCTCTATGGTGATCTAGAAAAGGAAGTATATATGTTACCTCCTCATGGTCTTGCTACTGAGGGGGAGCAAGTTTGCAAGCTTCACAAATCCTTATATGGTCTCAAACAAGCCTCAAGATAGTGGAATCATAAGCTTACCACTGTCATATCTTCTCAAGGCTTTAAGCAATTTTCTATTGATCATTCACTCTTCATCAAGAGAATGCCTACTTCTATTACTGTTATCCTAATATATGTTGATGATATTATCATTGGAGGAGACGATGAGCAACAGATTACTCAACTCAAACAATTCCTTAAAAAGACAGTTTCAAGGTTAAGGATCTTGGTCCTTTAAAATTATTTCTTGGCATTGAAGTTGCAAGAAAAAAAGTGGAATATCCCTAAATTAGAGGCAATACACACGGGATATTATCACTGATTGTGGGCTACTGAAAGGTAAGTCTGTTACTACTCCAGTGGATCCTAATTTGAAGTTGGTGCAAGGTGATCAAGATCCTCTTGACAAACCAGTTGTCTACAGAAGATTGATAGAAAGGTTATTGTATCTAACCATTACAACGCCTGACATTTCATATGTGGTTCAGAATCTAAGTTAATTTTTGGCAAATCCAATGAAATCACATATGAATGCAGCCCTTAGAGTTGTGGCATATTTGAGAACTGCTCTAGGACAGGGACTATTCTTCCCAAGTGATAATGATGTTCATATCAAGGCATATTGTGATGCAGACTGGGTTGCATGCACAGAAGACCAGTTACTGGTTTTTGTGTCTTTATTGGTAATGCCTTGGTATTTATTGGTAATGCCTTGGTATCCTGGAGATTTAAAAAGCAACAGACTGTATCAAGATCCTCAGCTGAAGCTGAGTACAAAGCAATGGCATCTACAATATGTGAGATTGTCTGGATGAAGAATCTATTGGAAGACTTTGGTTTTAAGCATGATCAAGCCATTTTGTTTTGTGACAATAAAGCTGCAATCCACATAGCTTCAAATCCAGTGTACCATGCAAGGACTAAATATATAGAAATAGATTGTCATGTTGTTAGAGAGAAACTCATGCAGGGACTATTTAAAATGTTTCATGTGTCAACTGGTAGGCAACTAGCTGGCATTTTCACTAAATGACTCTATATGAAGCAATTTAAGGTAATCATGAGCAAGATTGGAACACATGATATGTATTCTCACCTTGAGGAGGGTATCAAAAGCAAGGTGGAGTGCAGTGTGTGTGCAACCTGATTCAGAAGAAAGATACAGTACACTTGGGAAAGTTGGCACGGCCTCATGCAACAAGAACAATCATTTGAAGAGTGGTGAGCTGGAAGAGAATAAAAGTACTTAGGATATTATTCCCTTAGCTCAGCATATGTCATGTATTTTGTCTTTTAGCTTAGACTAGCTCCTATAAATGTAGTGTGTTCGTGTATGTTTCATTATCAATTTCATAACTTTCTTTTCAATGCAATGAGTACTTTCTTTCTCTTTCACTCTCTGCACTCAGCTCACACACTCACACAAACAATACATATCTGCATTCATTTTTCCATTATCCTTGACCGGCCGCTGTAATTAATAGCACAATTTATCATGTCAAGTTTGAATCCGACTATAAGCAAATTATTATTAAACACTCAAATTCTGCGTACTAATTTTTTTTAAGTGTATAGATATAGAAATGCATTATTTTCGCCTACATTAGCTACTATTTATGTTTGCCCCAACAAAAAGATAGGCCTTCTGATCCTTAACCAACAAAAGAAAAATTAGTAGCCACTTCTCAATCAAATTGCATTAGTACTTTTTGAGTTAGCGTTAATATGACATTGAATAATTAAGTTTCTCAATGTACGTTGGGCCAAATTAATGTACCATTGGCCTTTCTTCTTTCCTTCCTATGTCTTTTTTCCTTTTTGAGTTGGAGCTTGTATACTAATAACTAAAAACAAGAAGTTTGTATCTTCATGCTCATTTAGAAATTCAGTCTCAATGGATAAGATGCAAAAGATTCCGATCCGAAGTCACTATGATGAGGAGCTAGAGGATAATCACGCCACACAAAACAGGCTTATAGGTTCAAAATTAAGTAAGAAAGAAATCTAGTTCTAGTTATATAGCTTACGGCCCAATCTGATTATCTAATTACTTATCCAAGTGTTTATCTGATTATCTGATTACTTATCTATATTGTTCTTCCTCTTCCAGTTCCAAAATTATTTTTCTAGTTCGTTCATAGTGAAAATTAGTCGAAATTTAACGACAAACGATATAATTTTTCCAAGTGGAAACGAAACCTGAAAGTGATGATCATGATGTTTACCCAATTCTGGACGTTGCACACTTAGCAATTTTTTCAATTTAGTGCGGGAATATTAGGTTTATTTATTTTGTATTAGGAGCCTTTCGTCACTCTATTATATTATTTTTTATTAGATTTTTTTAGAATTATATAAGCTAAGAGTTTTCTTAGATTTTAATTAAACTCTTGTTACTTTTTGTGAATCAACCACTTATGAATTCCATTTTTTTAGTACTTTTCTTTGATGTTTTTGTTGGACTCTCGTTGAAATCCTATTCAGTATTCACATCAAATCGTTAGATAGTGCTAATCAAAATTGATTCTCCGGACGGGGCAACAATGCATATTTCCAGAATTCACTAGCGTGTAACATGTTTTATTCTCCATGATTCCATGCAAAAAATTCGGGATTATGATTATTTAAAATATATTATCTGTTTACTAATGTCTTTGTTGCTTGAACGAAGCATTAAGTTCAAGAGATAGTTACCATACGTGCAAGCATGACACCAAGGGGAAGCTTAGCTTTCAAGTTTGAATGAAAAAAATAACAAGGACAAAATGTTGGTAGAAATTGGGTAACGCGCTATAACTACATAAATTCAGCTAATTTAAAAGTAAAATTAAATAATATATATATGGTAATAGTAGTATAGTGTCAATTTATACCTGGAGTGCATGCACATTTATCGGAGAACTTAACGGATCATCAACTTGCATATTCGTAAAGGAAGCTGGAATCATTCCGACATTTGATTAATTCCATCTTTTTTATTAATTCAGCTATCAAGAGTTCATGATTCCTTAATTTCTTGGGTTATGTAATGAATGTTTGTTAATTTCTTTAACATAATGCGGCGGAGGAATCTGATTAATGAAGCGTGCATGCCAATAATTGAGTATAAATTCTTCAAATTTATCCAACATGAAACGTTTTATCAAAGATACCATGACAAGTTGTGTGAGTTAATGTCAGAAACTTGACGTACAATTTCGAAGAGAAAGCATAAAGAGACGGTAAACTGCAATGAAGTGAAAAATATCTTTAGGTGTTGTTTTTATCAAAAAAATATTATGTACAACCGTTGTATTGATGATATGATGGTTAAAAGTATTCCCTAAATTATAGGAAATAACCATCTATAACACTTGTACACCGTGTATTGGTAGTAGTAATAATTAACTGAATGTACCACCTCATCGTGCAGTGGTTGCACCTAATAATTTCCACGTTTTTACAAAGTCCAAAAAAAAACCGAAAACGTGTAAGTCTTTCTCTTGAAAAGTTTTTTTTTTCAATTTTTCTTTATGCAGTACTTATAATGAATATTTGAGCCTTAGAGACTTGCTCCACCAATTAAAATAACTTTAAAGTTAATATTTTTGGCACATTGATCATTCGATCTAAAGACTCTACACCCAAGAAGCTAAAGCAACATATAACTAATTCACTGATACAAAAGAAGAATCAACATTTACACAAGCTAATTAAGCAATTAGCAATAATTAACTACACATCACATACAAATTATCTTAAGCAACTAATGATGATAAAAAAAGAAACACTATACACATATGATTTCTTGAACCACCGTATGTCCCATTTTGTGTTCTACTAAATCATGCACCCTCCGTGTATTATTAACCTTAGTGGGACACACAATGGGACAGAGAGTGTGACCGAGGATCCTTGCGGTCATGACAGAACCTTTTGCAGCTTCCCATAGCTCTAAAATACAGGGTTGCTGGCAGATATACGAGCTTTCTTTCGGACATAAACAAGATTAATACTAGTCATTAGTCACAGTCATATAATTGTTCTTCAGTAGCTCCAAAAGGAATCCAAATCTGGCATATCGGAACTGAAATCTATCCCCTCAAATTCTTGATCAAATGGACTCTTGCTTTGATCATTGGCTCCTCTCGAATTCACAGATGTTATCTCGTTGTTCATTTCAGCCGTGCTAACCCCGGTGTCTTGTGAATGACTGACAACAGAGTTGTTGCCCGAAATATTCTCCACCTTACACATTCTTTCAGGGATATTATTTGGTGTCAAATGCCTCATTTGATCAACACCTTTGAAGGGAAAGTTAGTTGGATAGTTGGACATCATACCCTCATACTGGTACCGGATATCTGGTGTTTGATAGGGGAATGCTGATGGATTCGGAGCGTTTTGGGAAAAGAAAGCAGGGTTGGACTCTGAATTAAGAAGATAATTAGGCTGGTAGTTGGTGTTGTGAGTGTAATTTTGATTGGGATGAGGAAGAAAAAAGCTCTTTTGACCATCATGTTGTACTTGTAATTTATGGTCATTGAGAGAAATATTTCCGTTGATTTCCGGTTTGTCGGTCACAAAACTCGATGAACGAGGCCTTTCATTGGGACAAGAATAGTCTGCCAGTGGTGGTAGTGTAGGGCTGTCCACAAGATGATCTACAAAAGAATGATTGAGCACGCCTGGACTTTTGTTCGCTGCAGTGTTCTTGTAAAAAACTTTGCAAACAACCCATTCCTCCTGTCATCATCATTGCAAAAAAGAACATAAGAATACTGATTAATGAAAGCTAAACAGATGCGGTCATATTTGTGTTGAGGACATAATTATTTGTTACCTTTGCTGCCCTAGAAATGTTGTAATTAGAAAAGTTGCCCTCAAGTCTGTATTCATGCATGATCCAACTGGTTTTTTCTCCTTTGGGTGCTCTTCCTAAGTAGAAAACAAGGGTCTTTTTCATACCAACAAGGCATTTAGTATTCCTCCCTTTATTATAGATCTCTTTATCTTTGCCAGTAGCCTTCCAGTATCCTGATTCTGTTGCTCTATTTGTTCTCATGCCTGTTGGATACTTTTTGTCTCTCTGGCAAAATAAGAACCATTCTTTTTCTCCCATCTTCGCCTTCTCTGCTCAACCGACACCGACAAGAAACAAAAAGAAGAATAAGAGACAAAAAACAGATCATTTTTCCCTATGAAATGTCCATACAAAACTTGGCTTCTTGGATCTGAAAATGGTTTTAGCATGATGAATGATCATTAGACTAGGGCATGCGGTTAGGTTTTCATATATGTTGCACTTACAAGTCAAAAGGATTGGAAATCAGAAGAATCATTCATATACAAAGAAGATGTCAACTTTAGCCATTGAACTACCAACCCATAGATCTTTTAATCATGAGATCTGATATCATATCCACATATCATTATAGCAAAGTTTCTATTAAAATCACAAGAATAATCTATATACAAAAAGGAGTCAACTTTAGCCATTAAACCATCAATCTCTACAACTTTTCATGTAATGATCATGAGATCTGATATCATAATACCCTTAACCCAAAAATCAAAAAGACTGTGTCTTTAAGTCACTAGAGGACTTTATATTCAATAAAGGTGTCAACTTTAGCCCTTAAACCATCAACCTACAAAACTTTTCAAGTAATCATGAGACCCCTCATAATCAAAACTATAAAAACATATACATGAAAAAAATAAACAGGATTAAAAAGTTGTATATTAAGTGAAATTACTTGGTAAATCCCAAGGTTCACACTTGTTGAAATCAGCTACACCGATGACTCCGGTCCGGAACATTCGATCCATCACCTTTTTAATAAGGTAGTGCATGATAATCTCCTCATCAGTTGGATGAAACCTGAATCCAGGTGGTAGTTCCATACCAAACAACTCATCATGATCATCAGGAGCAGCCATTACTGAACTACTATTGAACTTACTATTTACTGATCAAATAATACTTTTACAACAACACAACAACCTTTTAATTCAGGTAAAAGAGGAAATAGAAAGAAGGGATGAATGGATAAAAAAGTTGGCTTATATAAGAAAGTTCCTTGTGATGGAAGGCAAATACAGAGGAAATTTTCTTGACTTTTGTGCAGTTTTTGATTAATATATTTATCAAATGGGATTGGTGGGACTGAGGAATGAAAGAGAATAATTCTAATGTTAATTTATTATTAGAAGCCACTATATTATAGTAATGGACTAATGGGAATATACTGTTTATTTTACTTCTAGAGAAAAACGTTTGGCATTGGCTTGTTCAAACTGACAAGCTGATGTGGACAGTGATGTCGTCATCATGATGATGATGATTCTCTCTCTGTGTGTGTGTGTGAAGATACACGTTTAGCCAGCTCAAAATACCGTGGGAAATACTTGGATTTGTTCAAAATGAAACTTCAATGGTAATTACCAAAGTTGAAAAAATGTGGGATGAGCCTATGAGGTCGAGGAAAAGTTAAGGACATTAGAATACTTTAACTTATACAAAATCCAAAGAAAATTGATATTATAGTGAAACTTATTTTGAAGGTTAAAAGGTCGGAGTTTCTCTATCTTACAATGAGTGTTTTGCAACGTGACACCTATTGTGTAAGCGGAAAAGGTAGTAGTTGTCGAAATATTATGCGTAAATATAGAGAGTCGCATTTTTTCCTTTAATTTCATTATGCTTGGTAAATATAATCGAAGGAAGAAAATGGATCTTCATTGAAGTTGTAGTTCGATAGACATGAACCTCTTATATTTAACATTTTAGCTAGCTAGAACCGAATGTCGCAAGAAAATATTCTGTTGAAAAAACTTACTACGTACAAGTTAATTAGCAAATATATTTAATAGGTTAAGAGAACGTTGAAACTTTTAAAAACGGTGGTGATTGATAACATTCATGAAGGAAGCCATAATCTTACAAAACAAAGAGGAACCTTACAAAGAATGAATATGTGTGTGTGTCTAGGGTTTACAAGAAAAGACATATATATACAAGACAACTAAAAGACTAAAATACCCTTCATACAATTAATATACAAATATGATAATATGCTACCCCCCCCCCTTCAAACTCGAGAAGGTACTGCAATAAGTAACGAGAGTTTGCCAACAAAGAAGTTGTGTCGCTGAATCGTATGTGCCTTCGTAAAGAAGTCAGCCAACTGCATCGAAGACGAGATGAACGATAGAGAGATAACACCATGCTGAAAATAATGTCGAGTCACATGACAATCGATCTCAATATGTTTGGTACGCTCATGAAAAACAGAGTTACGTGCAATCTGAACAGCACTTTTGTTATCACAATACATGGACGTGGGGGATGACAACAATACCCCCATATCACCTAACAACCGTCGTAACCAAACAGGTTCATTTGTGGTGGAAGCCATAACACGATACTCTGCCTCGGTAGAAGAGCAAGAAACAACATCTTGGTTCTTGCTTTTCCAATAAATGAGAGAATCACCTAGAAAAATACAGTATCCATTGGTAGATTTTCAATCGGATGGATCACTAGCCCAGTCTGCATCCGTATATGCTCGAAGTTCTAAGAAAGAACTCGAAGGAAACAATAGACTCTGATAAATAGTACCACGAAGATAACGAAGAATGCGAGTAACAATAGCCCAATGATTAGAGGTAGGTGCAGCAACAAACTGGCTAACAACATGGACCGCATAAGCAATATCCAGTTGGATAATAGTCAAGTATACCAAACTACCAACAATAGAACTGTACAAAGTAGGATCCGGAAGAAGTGTGCTGCCAGTAGGAGTATAACGAACATTTAACTCTAAAGCCGTTGCAGCAACACGAGTGTCTATAAAACGTGCTCGTTCTAAAATATCTGAAGTATACTTCGACTGAGACAAAAGATAGCCATTTGGAGATGAGGTGACTTCAATACCTAAAAAGTAATGAAGAGGACCCAATTCCTTCATATCAAACAAACGAGATAAAATGTGTTTCAACACCTTGATACCATCAACATCGCCACCTATAATAAGCATATCATCAACATACAATAAAAACATTATGCGACCAGCAGAACTGCATTTAACAAATAAGGTTGAATCATTGGGACTAGAGGAGAAGCCAAGAGAACAAACAGCTGTAGAAAACTTCTCAAACCAAGCTCTTGGAGCTTGCTTAAGCCCATATAATGCTTTCTTAAGTCTACACACCTGCCATTTCTCATGAGGAACACCCAGAGGAGGTGTCATGTACACTTCCTCATGTAAATCACCATTCAAGAATGTATTTTTCACACCCATCTGTGAAATATTCCATTGTCGTACTGATACAACTGCAATAAGAACTCTGACATATGTGATCTTAGCAACACGAGCAAAGGTCTCATCATAATCCATGCCATGTTGTTGAGCAAATCATTTTGCCACTAGACAAGCCTTATATCGCTCAACTGAACCATCAACTTTGGTTTTAATTTTATAGACCCATCGAGAATCAATTGACTTTTTTCCTACTGGAAGAGGAACCAAGTCCCAAGTATGATTTTTGTTCAAAGCTGATAGTTCCTTAGCCATAGCCTCTTGCCAAACAATATTTTATGCCGCCTCAAAATAAGATGTAGGCTCACAAAGAGGCCAAACAGATGCGAAAAAGGAAACAAAAGGTTGAGAATAACAAGAGTAAATAAAATCAGGCAGTTGAGTAAACTTACGAGTATGCCTGGGATACTGCTCTTGAGCTGGACCCGAAATCGTAACAGAAGGGACATGAGGGGGTAACTCTTCAGCAGCACCCAAGTAATCTCCATCACCAACACCAATATTTTCATCCCCAACAACATCACCAATACCAATATTCTCACCCGTTGAATCATTAGTCCCAATATCAGAACCATCAAGAGTAAATGGGTCAATGTGAATTATCAGACTATGTCACATTATGGGAGCTTCTGGGAATGGAAAAATATGGAATATGCTCAATAACATGAACATGAGGAGAAACCTAACATTTTCTAGCAACTGGATCATAACACCGATAACCCTTCTGACTATTTGCATATCCCAAAAAGACACATATTGCAACACGTGAAGACAACTTAGTTCGCTCAACATGTGGACAAAGAACAAAACATGTGGACCAAAAAACCCGCAAATGAGAATAATCAGAAGTTTGACCAAATAACTTGGCATATGGAGAGAGACCTGCGTTCTTAGGAGTTGGAACTCTATTTATGATATAAACAGCAGTGAGAATTGCTTCTCCCCAAAACTCACTAGGTACACTAGCAGACAAAAGCATAGAACGTGTCGTTTCAACTATATGCCTATGTTTTCTTTCAGCCACACCATTTTGTTGAGGTGTATCTATACAAAAGGATTGGTGCACAGTACCATCACTAAGAAGAATGTCAGAGAGTGTCTTACTCGTATATTCCTCACTCAAATCAGATCTAAAACATTTTATGACTTTAGAGTGTGAGGTTTCACATATGCAGAAAAGTGAACATAAACGTCAATAAATTCAGAACGGTTTTTCATCAAGTAAACCCATTAATAACGAGTATAGTCATCAATGAAAGAAACATAATATCGTGACCCCCACTCTTCGTAAGAACAGCGGTAGGTCCCCAAACACCAGAATGAATCAAGTCAAATGGTGCAAAAGAAGTGGATGTACTGTGATTAAATGGTTTGGCAGAAAGCTTCCCAAGTTTACATCCACTACAATCAGAAATATCCTGAGACTGCAAGTCTCCCAAAACACCACTATCACATAAAAACCTCAGACAAGATCCAGATACATGACCTAGTCTAGAGTGCCATACATAAAACTTCGAAGAATAAAAATTCAAATGAAATGTAGATAGATCAATACTCGTAGCTGCAAATTGACCATCAACCTTCATGCCACCCAAAACATAAAGTCCCCCTCTCTACTTCCAGTCCCAAGTATTCTCTTTGATTTCGGATCTTGCACATGACAATAAGTAGAGGAAAAGTGAACATCAAGACCACGATTACATAATTGACCAACATAAATAAGATTCATAGCCAATTTAGAAATACAATAAACATCAGGTAGTGAGAGATTTTTGCTTGAATTGTACCAACACCTACTGCTGGCATATGAGTGCTATCAGCAGTCATAACAGATGTAGATGATAACGATTGAGACATAGATACAAATGAATTGCGATCAGGAGACATGTGATGAGATGCTCTAGAATCCAACACCCATAAGGACGAGGTTCTACCTGATGTGGATTGAGCAAACATAGCATATGGTGGAGACTGGTTTTTGTTTGCTTGAAGAAGGTTCTGCAATAGATTAACCAAAGATGCGTTATCTGACAAAGATGACTCGACAGAAGTTGGATCCAATGTAGGCATGACAACAGCTGTATTAGGATGCCCTCCAAAATGAAGATTCTGTGAATATGAAGGTTTGTCACTTGGCCTCTTTCCATATTCCTGTTGTGGTTTGCCTTTCTGCTGCAATAAATGACATTGATTCTTCCAATGACCCTTTTCATGACAATAGCGACACTCATCCTTATCATAACTCTTTTGTTTAGATCTGATATGAGTAACCAAAACAGAACCAACGGGAGTGGACTTCTCAATATGAGTCTTGAGGCGGGTTTCTTCAGCCAACAATTCATGCACAACTGAATCAACCGAAGGCAAAGGAGTATTGTGCAGAATTGATCCACGGATGCCTTCACACTCAGAGCGAAGATTGTACAACAGTTAAACCAAATGTTGTTGTTCCCGCCTTTCAATATACGGATCGAATGCTTTCAGTTCAGCGCATTCTATCATAGCCAACTGATCCCAAAAGTTTGTCATCTCAGAATAAAACTCTTGAATACTTCGATCGACCTGTGTAAGAGCACGAATTTCTCACATACAACCTCTCCAAATGGTGTCAAACTTCTTTCGTGGTATCAAACTTAGCTAACTGAACACCAATCTTATGATCAACAGAATTGTTAATCTAAGTAATAATTTTAGAGTTATTAACTCAACAAAATTAGCATCATATGTCTTAGGAGCAACCAAAACGCTAGAAATATAACTCCAATACCCATAGTTTTTTCCATCAAAATGAACACTAATCGACTGCAACGAATCATCCCCTCCCGTCATGATAACAGAAATCGAGAATTGCAGCAATAAACAAAGCAAGACTAACCGAGAAACAGAATTGGGGCAGCAAATCGAACAAAAATTGCACCAAATCAAAATCGAAATTAAAACACCAACAAGTTCAGAGAATGCAGCGGATTACTAGAAACCAATAGCAATACAAAGACGAAAACCCCAAAAGTTCGACCGACGTGGTGTCTTGTTTGCCTACCGGTTGGGTCAAAAATTTGGCTCTGATACCATGATAACATTCATGAAGGAAGCCATAATCTTACAAGACAAAGAGTGACCTTACAAAGAATGAATATGTGTGTGTGTCTAGGGTTACAAGAAAAGACTAAACTATCCTTCAGACAATTAATATACAAATATGATAATATGCTAACAGTGATCACACCTCGATCGTAGAACGTAATACATGATGCTAAAATGAATACTTTTAAAATTAGTAGAATCAAAATATTTTGCGTAAATATAAGTTTGGGAGCTTAATAGTGTAAGAGGGATTACTGGTTATAATGATTTTAATTTCCTCCTAGTAATAAGTTCTAAGGAAAGTAAGAAGGAAATCGCTTACGAGTGAAGATTTATTATGACGCGCCCTTTTGTGTTAATTTCCATGAAGTAATATAAAGTATATAATTGTTATAGGGATAAATGCATCAACCCCCTGAACTATGCACGTTTTTGCGAAGTCCTCCTTAAACAAATTAAATAAACGATTTGTCCCTTTACCATTATGTTCGATTTGCCCCTTCGTCGAAAATCACCGAATATTCCTCAGAATATTCCATTCTCGTGAGAGTCACGTGAGTGTCACATGGGTATTTTCGGTATGAAAGTTGTTGTGAATAGTTAAATGATTTTCCCCCTGAAACTATGCTCCCCCTAAACTATGTAAACAAAACGTCGTACTCCTCCTCCTCCGCCTCATCGTCACCGCCACCGCCACCGCCACCACAACCTCTGTTGTAATCAACAAGGACCCAAACTCTGATCACGAAGAGCTTGAAACCACACTCGAAGCCCTCCGTAGCCACGGCTACACTCTCTTCACCAAAGCCATCACCACCTCCGACCTCCATCACCACCTTCGCCGGAATATTTCCAAGATAAAGGAGCCGAAGATTCCACCGGTGAGAATCGACCCGACTCGCCACCCAAAATAGGTTGTTGGTGCCGTATATCCAAACCGAGTGTAGCCGTTGGCGTTGGTGAAGAGAGTGGTGATGGAGGTCGGAGGTGGTGATGGAGGTCGGAATTGGTAATGGAGGTCGGATGTGGTGATGGCGTTGGTGAAAATATTGTAACCGTGGCTCTGCGGAGGGCTTCAAGTGTGGTTTCGGGCTCTTCGTGATCGGAGTTTGGGTCGTTGTTAATTATGGCGGAGGTTGTGGTGGCGGTGACGATGAGGAGGAGGAGGAGTACGACGGTATATTTACATAGTTCAGCGGGCAAATCGCACAGTGGAGCATAGTTTCAGGGAGGAAATCCTTTAACTATTCACACCAATTTTCATACCGAAAATACCCCTCTGACACTCACGTGAATCGCACGAGAATGGAATATTCCGAAGAATTCGGTGGTTTCCGGCGAAGGGGAAAATCGAACAAAATGGTATAGTTTAAGGGGCAAACTGCATATTTATTTTGCTTAAGGAGAGCTTTGCAAAAACGTGCATAGTTCAGGGGGTTTGATGTATTTATCTCAATTTTTTAATCAATAATCAATAGTACGTGCCTTTAATTTATCATAATGATTCTTATGTATGGCGTCTAGTCAATATGACTTTTTCCAAGTAATAGTTGACAAATCGATTTAATCTCAATGCAACTAATTCAACAGTACAGAACCGCATATAGAAAATATATAGGATAATGTAGAAAATAGAAATTGTATAAGTCAAGATTATTATCAGCGTGAATAAATGGAAAAAATGCTAAACTTTAGAAAAAAGAAGTGTTGCACTGTTGCTTCTTTTGAGACAATTCGTAATGAATTTCAATTGTATGCCAGCAATTAAGGAAACAAAGGAATAATCGATATTTGTTATATATGATCGTCTTAAACACCTATAGTAAAATATGATTACACGTATATAACAATGTGATGTGATGATTGCTCCTCAAACAAACTTCCTGCTGAGAATCCAACATTTCTTCTTTCTGGTCCTGCGGATTAAGCATATCATTAA
Organism: Linaria vulgaris; assembly: GCA_948329865.1. Taxonomy (NCBI): domain Eukaryota; kingdom Viridiplantae; phylum Streptophyta; class Magnoliopsida; order Lamiales; family Plantaginaceae; genus Linaria; species Linaria vulgaris. The sequence continues at coordinate 95,272,374 of OX415254.1, forward strand.
TTAGGTCATTAGGCTCGCATATTAATGTAACATCATGAAATCTAAAACTTCATACAATCAAAACAAATTTGCAGCTACAAAGATGCCATCTATTTGGTAAAACTTATGATTATATTCAAGTTTATTATATACATCATTTGAGAAGTGTGATATTCTTAATCAAAAACCATAAATTTATTTCAGATTTTCGGTTCATCATAATTGAGGGAAAATAAAATACATGAATATCTTGGAATGACGATGGATAGTCATTTCTAAATGATTCTAATCAAGAATTCATGAAGAGTAGGTTGAATAATAATGCAACAAGCTATAAAATATGTTTATAATTATCAAATCACTTGTTATTCTTCTCCTTCTACACAAAAAAATAGGAAAATCATCCATTTTCAAATGTTAATAGTTGTCAATTTTTTCGTCTTCCAAGTTCCAACCTGTTTAAGAGTGGAAGATTTCAATTCAAAAGTCTATACAACAACGTACAGTTTATTTTTGTTTAATTACTAAGAGTGTTTGGTTTCGATATTACAGAAAAGCGAAGGTTACTGGAAGTCACACTATTCCAAGGATAATATAAAAATTGATGTTTTATAACCGGTTTAGTTAGTGATGTTGATTTTGACATTGTAATAATTACCAAAATTTAATATCTCGTTGTGAATCAATAATAATATATAACGTGTTGATTCATGTACGAAATTCCAATTTTATCCTCTCAACTACCAACAAATTAAAACGGTCATTTTAATTCTCAACTCATTCAAATCCCTCAAACCTCAAAACAAAACCCTCCTTAACACAATCAAAACTACAATTTCGCACGAAATCGAGTCCATTTTGAAGTGAAACCTTGCAATTCTTGCAAATCGACTCAACGCGAACAGGTTAGGCTTCATCAGCACTCTGCATGGAATGTTATTATGTTCTATAATGAAGAAGGCCGAATTTCTGTAAATTGAATTGTACTAACCTCAATCTTTTTGCTTGTAGCTATAAATCTTACTCTACTTTTGCTAAAAGAGAGGTGTGTCATCCTTTTTATCTCCGACATTAGGTCACCTAGGTATAGCAACTTACTTAACTTCATGTTAATTGTCTGAAATATTTTAATTCATGTTAATTCTTTGAAATTTACCGAATTTATGGCTGCATGCATTTGAATCTTATTAGAGGTATACTTCGAGTGATTTTTGCATCACCTAATTTCGTAAAACTCTTGAATTGGGAGATTTCTACTATAATACTACTTTTCGGTATGTACTTTGAAAGAGTCATAGTTATAATGATATAGCAACAATTTTGCTTGAGGGTTTAGTTGAAGTTTGAGTATAACCTTGTAGATGGTTGCACCTTACAATGTGGCTTGTGTCTGTGGAGTTGGAAGTATGATATATGTAATGGCAGGGGATGCATGTCCCAATCGATATTATTACAAGTGTATGTTGCATGTAAACATCCGGATTCGTTTATTTGGGCTGATGAAATTAATGTACCAAAATATTCACATATAAGACGATATCATTCTACACGTCCAACACAAGGTGCAAAAAATGTGATGCGTACATTCGTTTCGAGGGGTGAATCATCATTCGTTAGCAACAACAGTGGAGAGAACAGTAGCAGCCCTCAAAACATAGCACAGCCTAGGGGTCATTACAATTTAATTTCAAGTTTATTCCAAGTGTAAACGAAAGGATGTGTGGTGGCATGGCTCATAATATTCTTCTTGACCTTTGTGGTCATCCCATGTATGTTCTTCATTATGAAGAGTTAATTTACATTGTACTTTATCTAAGTTTGGCTGACATCTTTTGTAGTGGATAATTGTTTCTTGACTCTTTTGAGTTTGTTATGAATTCGAATGTTATGCAAAAGTCAACACTTGATGGTTTGTTATTGACTTTTATGAATATTACTAATCTGGATTGTCATATTTTGTTCCAATAACACACATGTGAATTCGTGTTGGACTATTGTTGCAACTACGTTTCCCAAATATTGTGTATATTGGTGAACATAACTCATGTTTCTAATGACTACATGTAAAGGCCCTTGGCTTGAAACTAGGTTGTCCGAAGTCTAACTGGTGTAATATGCGACTGCTCGTTGCCTAAGGATCGTATCTCTTCTCTTTTTTGTTACATCAATATAAATAGAGGGGCTGAGATTGCATATCAATACACCTCAAGTTCACTTTAAGCATCTACAAGAATGGAGGTTGGCAGGATCTACAACGTTGTGAATGTATGTTGTTGATCTAACTTTGTGAGATTTGTTTGTGTTGTTTTTTGCTTTAGTTTTGTTCTTCTTCTAACATCTATGTTTAATTAGGATGATATTGTTGGCATCTTCTGTAACTACGACGGATGGACAACAGAAATAGAAACACCCATGCACCATGATCTGAAGGAGAAGTTGAACCATGATAAATAGTTCACTGAAGTTCAGATGCATGAGATCTATGAAGAACTTGCACATGATGTTTCAGAGCTTTTGGGGGTCGAGGTGACTCCTCAGATGGTGAAAGACCGTCTTATAATGATTAAGACACACTTTCATCTCTTTCTCCAGTTCTACAGGACCCCAGGTCTTGGATTCAATCCCAAACAGAACGAGTTCACCATAAATCCCACTCTCTTCGATCCTTACATGCGCCATGCACTTATTTGTATGAATTTCTACGTAACGAGTGATTGCTACTATTGTTGACTTACATTGTGTTAAATATCGCAGTGTACCGTGATTGATGGCTACTTCAGGAAAGTGGGATTTTCGAACTACGATGTATGCATGTACATATTGGTGGTTCATGATCTCCCAATAAACGTGGTGACTTTGTTATCTCGCATGGAGTATTACCTGCAGAACCCTTGAAATGATTAGTTTGTTTGGATGTCTTTGTTTTGGTCATTTTTGGGTTTCTATGTTTTTTTTTTGATTGATTCTCGAACTTTTCACCGGAATCTTTGTAGTATGTTTTTAACTAATCTAGTAATGAATTTCGTGCTTCTTGTGAATGATTTATACTTATTTTCTGCCATTATAACACGATGATAATAGCTCCACAACTACAAAAAAAATAGCTCTTAAACAGACAGAGTAACACATATATTAAAGTAATGATGCAACTATATTGCACTTGAACAAGTTCTGCAAAACAGAAAATGCACATTGTGGAGTGCCATAAATTTGACAGACATGTTACTCACTTGGGAATGATCATAACAAGTACACAACTAAAAATGCACATTCCTGAAATGATATGAGCTTTCATTGAGCAACACCACAGACTCACTATAAGAAATAGAATAGCCATAGATTCGGCAGAGAAACAGAAATATCACTTGGGAATGATCAGAATAAGTACACAACTAAAAATGCACATTCTGTAAATGACATGAACTTTCATTTAGCAACACCACAGACTCACAAAATAAGAAATAAATATAGATATGCATTCTTTTGACAAAATAAGTCCCAATTCTAGGACTTTCAACTAGTTCATCCATAACTCATTGTCTACACTAGTTTCACAAAAGTAAACAAAATAAACAAACTCAAAAGCATCACATGACTATAATACGTTGTTCAAAAGGGCATCACATAAACTTAAACATTCACTGCCATACAAGAACCCAACCACAATCTATGAATTAACGCCTTGGTCCCTGACGAAGATAACACTCCAGTCGTCATCGTCGAAGAAAGGGAACGCCTTGTTCCTATAGCTCTCGATATAGGGATGATGCTACAATTAAAAACAAACACAAAAGTGATCAGCATATAACAGGCACATTTCGGGGAATTGAACATGGTAATCTACAAAAATTGTGTTGAAAATTACCTTTCATATTCATTCCACCAAAACTCATCAGCAACAACAAGCTCCTTGGTTTCAGGGTTAAGATAACAGTCGCCACCACTACAGTCCATCAATTCATACAAATGATGATAGTTCTTTGTCCAAACACAAATCTTAGACTTGATTTGGGGGATGGGCTTCAAAGTCGAATCGGGAATTATCACTTTTTTCCCTTCCTCCAACTTACAGAGTAGTGCAGCCCGACGAAATGCATCAATTGTAATCCCATGTTGACGCAAACCTTTCAACACTTCAATCAGAGCTAGTGCAGCTCTTTGGTTTCTGATCAATCGGATCTTCAGATTGTGGTGGTTGAACTGTTGTGTTGGTTAAATCTGCCATCTAAATTTTGGACAATATTTCATATCCTAAACAATATATCCAGGCTACATATGATGAACCTCAAGAATATATTGCAAAAAATAAGCTGTCAAACACAAATGATTTAGGGATATTTCTTTGCTTAAACAATATATATCCAGGCTACATATGATCAACCTCAAGAATCATATATACTAACACATCCACCCAGTACATCAACAAATGAATTATGCCCAAAAACAAATCTAAACATTGTAATACTCCTTAAAGTCACACTTCTGTAAAAAGAAAACCAACTCAAGGAAAAGCAATTTATGAATTGTGCAATTCTTGCTCAATTTGCACAAAACCTAAAATTTAAGAAACCCTAAATCGTTACAATTTCTGGAATTTGAGAAGAGTAAATACTCTAAACAACGCCTATGCAGGAACTACACAAAGTTTAACCTTTCTCAACCAATGAATTACTGAATTCCTGCTAAATTAAAAAAAAAAAAAAAAAAGGGAAATGTACGGACTATACCCATCGTTTAGCCTCTTTTACGAAACTATACCCAACCTTTGAACTTTTGCAATACTATACCCAACCTTTGAAAATCGTAACTATACTATACCTATACTAAATTTCCGGCCAAAATTCAAATTTTTGAGGGGTAAAACAGGTAAGTCACTATAGTTTCTTAAATAATTACATTCACACCCAATTTTTTTTTTTAAATAAGATAAATATTTTCTTAAATTTAAAATAAATAGAGTTTTCTGAATTTTAAAATAATATATTTTTAAAATTTAAGAAAAAAAAAACCCATCTCCCCCCCCCCCCCCCACCCACCCGCCCCCACCCTCCTCGACCCACCCTTACCCCGCCCCACACGCCCCCACCTCCCCGACCCACCCTACCCCGCCCCACACGCCCCTACCTCCCCGACCCACCCCTACCCCGCCCCACCCGCCCCCACCTCCCCGACCCACCCCTACTCCGCCCCCACACGCACCATCACTGCGATTTGCAGTGGTGGTGGCATCGATTTGACGCCACCACCACTGCAAATCGACGCCACCGCCACCATCACTGCGATTTGCAGTGGTGGTGGCGTCAAATCGACGCCACCACCACTGCAAATCACGGTGATGGTGCGTGTGGGGCGGGGTAGGGGTGGGCGGGGAGGTGGGGGCGTGGGGCGGGGTAGGGGTGGGTCAGGGAGGTAGGGGCGTGTGGGGCGGGGTAGGGGTGGGTTGGGGAGGGTGGGGGCGGGTGGGTGGGTGGGGGGTGGGGAAGATGACTTTTTATTTTTATTTTTTTTGTTATAAAAAATTATATATATTATTTTAATAAAGATTTATATAAAATTATAAAATATAAAGATTTATATAAAATTATAAAATATAAATATTTATATAAAATTGTAAAATATAACCTAAATTAGTTGCATTGATCAAGTCTGAGGGCATAACTGCAATATTTTGAATTATTTTTGTAGTATTAAAGGAATTTTGTCTGGAAATGACTATATTACCCCCCTCACTTGCCGAGACATGATGTCACTTTGTCTGGAAATGACGTTTTTTGACCGGAAATTTAGTATAGATATAGTATAGTTATGGTTTTCAAAGGTTGGGTATAGTATTGCAAAAGTTCAAAGGTTGGGTATAGTTTCGTAAAAGAGGCTAAACGATGGGTATAGTCCGTACTTTTTCCCAAAAAAAAAAAACAAATTAAACCCTAAATTGAAGAAATTAGGGTTTTTGGACTGTCGACCTAAGAACCCTAACCACGCATCGGGAAATCAAAACAACAACAACAACGTACGGTAAACCACAAAAACATCATTATGAAATCATGACAAATCGTAGAACATCGGTTGCAGACCATCTGAATGTAAAAGTGTTTAACTACAACCATCGTCAAAGATAATCGACTGTATTAAATCGCAGTAAGTGTATTTAGCATGAGATGAAGTCCTACTTACAGATTGACGCCAGAAATCGGACTGTTCAGGTGTCGCACTCAAAAGTCGTCGGACCCGCTCCACGAACCCTAATGTGTGGAATGAAAATGTTGTATGAATTGGGAGGGGGGTAGCGATTGTAATATGCGGTATTAAGGGCCGAAATCGACGCAACTCGATTATCACTCTTTGACCCGGTTTTTTTTCCCATCAAACTACTTAGAGTATTAAGTCGAATTAGCCCCGTTATTCCACGTAATCATTGGAATCAAACGCTCTCTAAGTTTCGTAACATCATCTCCAACAATCTAGTTTCAATTCCTATCCTTTCACCTTGTGTTCCCATCCGAATCAGACTTAACACACATATTGAGATTATGATGCATGTCTATGTTTAATTAATGAATATGTAATTTTGTTACTAATTGAGATTTGACTCAGAAAATACATTCTGTTTAATTCATTGTGCGTATTTCAACTTAGATTGATATAGATATATTTATTTAACGCGATTACAATTGTTATTGTCTCTTGTGATCAAATCAAAATTGCTTGTATTTTAAAATAACTTAATCAAGTTAGCAACTTAGCATAACCGCTTATTTGACATTTTTATGAGAAAATTTTCCTCAAGAATCTTTTTTTCTTCTTATTTAATTCCCCTAAATTTTCGGAAACCAAAGAGAACATTCAAGAAAACTATATATTGGTTTTCTGAATCCTAGGGGGTCACCACCACCCCAATTTCTCTATACCCTATTTGTGTACCCTTGTGTGTACCCTAAATAGTTATTAGCCACTTGTACCTAGGGGTGTTTGGGCCGGGTCGGGACTTTGGAGTCCGACCCGACCCGCCGGGTTTTCCCCGAGCCGGGGAAAACCCGGCTCGTTCCCGCCCCGGCCAGACAGGGAAAATGCTCCCGGTCTGGCTCCCGCCGGGAGGGAACGGGATCCAAACCGGATCCCGTTCCCTCCCGCGGGATCCCGGGGGACAGTTTGTATTTTTTTTTTTTTGTCTCATTTTTCTGCTGCTTCTCTAAGAGTCCAGTAGGTTTTTTTTTGCAAAACATAAATTACAAACAAACACACACACACACAACACGCTACACACACACAAACACACACACACATCGCTGCCTCACGTCCGCCGCATCGCCGCCGAGCCTCGACGCCGCATCGCCACCTCACCTCCACCGATCATACAGTAGTAAACACCAGTACAACACCAAATATAAGGCAGTCGTCGACAACCTTTGAGTCCGATGGAACATCGTCCGTGTTTTCTTCTGGTCCTTACTCTGGTTTAACTGTCTTTGATAATGAGAATATTTCTAGGACAACTGTATTTTCAGAAGATCTTCATGAAGGAAGATGAGAATTTGTTTGTTACTTGCAATATGTAGTTGTTGCTTTTAATGATAGCTCAGTTTTTTTCTAGTTAGTGGGTATGACAATTACACGTGAGATATGAGAGAATTCATGTAAAAATGTGATTGTTTTGGCTTCTAGTAAATATTTTATTAATAAAACATTCATAGTTCCTTAATTTGCCAAAGCAGTACTACACCCCTACACACAGTACTACACACAGTACTACACGCACGCACAGCACAAGCACAAAACTTTTTTTCTTTTTCTTTTTTAACACTCTTTATATTTTTTTTCTCACAAAGACACACAGACTCACACACAATCACACATACGCACACACTCCCGCACCACCATTCCGCCACCACAACGTCCACCAACAACACCAACAATAATTATTAAAATTAAGAGGTAATTTGTCCAACAACACCACCATCACACCACCAACAAGCTCGTGTACACTGCCCGCCGGGATCACGGGATCCCTCCCGTCCCGGCGGGACTCCCGTTCCGCCGGGAACAGCGTTCCCGGCGGGAGGGACGGGAGCTGCTCAGTAGCTCCCGCCCCGGAAGATCCCGATGGGCCGGGGTCCCGTCCCGGCGGGACCCCGGCCCATAACACCCCTACTTGTACCAACCAAACTAGATTCTTAGGCAAACTTATTGCACATTTCCCCTAATCTCTATTATTTCTCTCTCTCCTCTTTCATGTAATTAATTTCTCTCTCCTATAATATTAAATTATTAATTTTAACCGTAAATTTCTTTCAAAAAAATAAAAAGTCTTTCATCCTTGTTTATAGGAGTGTTTCAACCGAATGGTAAACTAATAAAAAAGGAATAGAATAAATTATATATTTTTCCTATAATCTAAATTCACGTAAACTTCTCTAAAAAAATATATATCATCCTTGTTTGTAGGAGTACCTACCTCAACTAAATTGGCAAAACAAAAAAAAAGTAGTAAAATAAATATAATTCACTTTCATCAAAGTGTCTATCGACATACAAGGCAGTTCAGTTTTATTCCTTCCAACAAAATTATGAAATTTTGAATTCTTCTAATGTTTTATTTTTGAATTAGATTTGATATTGGATAATCTTTTAATGAAAAAAATAAAATAAAGTACCGTTGCATGATTTTTTGTTTAAATGAATAGTATAACTTTAGTATATTGCAAGTGTCTATTGTAAAATTATATTCAATTATTGTAAATTCTTATATTAACCTGATAAAATATATTTATATTATTATTAATTTAGTCCTCAAACACTCAAGAAATGGTAAAGCATTATCTCCAAATTTGTCCTTATATAATATAACAACGTATAACTTTTTTTTCCATTTAATATTTTTGTCCTCAAGTTTGATATTAAGTTCTTATTCATTTTTAAGGCATATTTTATTTTATTCGTTTTGTATGTCCATAAACACTTTGATGAAAGTGAATTTTATATATATATATATATATATATCTTTTTTTGGTTTTGCCAATTTAGTTGAGGTACTCGCCTACAAACAAGGATGATATATATATTTTTTAGAGAAGTTTACGTGAATTTAGATTATAGGAAAAATATATAATTTATTCTATTCCTTTTTTATTAGTTTACCATTCGGTTGAAACACTCCTATAAACAAGGATGAAAGATTTTTTATTTTTTTGAAAGAAGTTTACGGTTAAAATTAATAATTTAATATTTTAGGAGAGAGAAATTAATTACATGAAAGAGGAGAGAGAAATAATAGAGATTAGGGGAAATGTGCAATAAGTTTGCCTAGGAATTTGGTTTGGTTGGTACAAGTGGTCAATAACTATTGAGGGTACACACAATGGTACACAAATAGGGTATAGAGAAATTGGGGTGGGTCACCACTGGGTCACCCCCCTAGGATATTGACATGTGTCCACTACACATGTCTTTTTTTTCTTTCTTTTTGTACCGGGCAGCTGTGCTTTTTTTTTTTTTTTTTTGACAGTTTTTTTTTCTCTCTCTCCTCTTTTTAAAATGTTATTTTGAATTCCAAAGCTTTTTTATTTAATTTTTTTTCTTTCTGGCAGCTATTTTTTTTTACAGTTTTTGAAAATAAACACAATATGTTTTTAAGAAAAAGTAACATGAATTAATACTTTTTTTTCGGGCAGCTATAAATTTATTTTTCAAAAAAATAAAATCAACATACATGGTTTTGTATAAATGAAAGATCATGATTTTAACTATAAATTATTTTGTACATATTATTCATGAAGTATCATTTACAAAAATGAACAAAAAAATTGGTTAAAACATGAGTGATATAAAAGTATATAGTTGAGACTATAATGTTACGTTTTGTATGAGTATTGTAATAAAAATAAAAAAAATCAAAAAAAATTTATAGCTGCCCGAAAAAAAAGTATTAATTCATGTTACTTTTTCTTAAAAAAATATTGTGTTTATTTTCAAAAACTGTAAAAAAAAAATAGCTGCCAGGAAGAAAAAAAAATAAAATAAAAAACCTTTGGAATTCAAAATAACATTTTAAAAATTATTCATTTTAAAAAGAGGAGAGAGAGGAAAAAACTGTCAAAACAAAATTAAAAAAAAAAAGGCACAGCTGCCCGGTACAAAAAGAAAGAAAAAAAAAACAAAAAACACGTGTAGTGGACACATGTCAAAATCCTAGGGGGTGACCCAGTGGTGACCCCCTAGGATTCAGAAAACCCTATATATTAACTATATATCCGTATTTCATGGAGGGGAGGTCCATATAAAACGAGCGGAAGAAATAATGCGATTCATTGTGTTGACGTGTCCACTTATTTATTACAACTAATTTATGCTTAGGTCTTGACTTAGAAAACGTGACAAAGCGCATCAAATTGGAATATTGAGCTTTACTCTTTGTTTCATAATTTCAGCTGACGTCTTTTCAATATTACCAATATATAACAAAATTTGATAGTTTTCTACTAGCAAAATACAGAAAGTTCATGAATACACATGCCTACGAAATGATCATGTACTTAATGTATAAATAATAAATATATAAGCAATAATTGGTCAACTTTATGAGTTAATTACAATGATCAACCAAAATCTCAAGAAATGGATATGAACCTACCCCTGCTTCTTCTATAAGTGTCTATTGCCTAGTCACACCATAAAATTAAGTCAAAATTTATTAAAAAGCATTTCCACATTTGCATGTTTCATCGATCCAGCCTAGTAAGGAAAAATGCTGCATACATTTTGAGCATAATAATTGTAAACTTATATATATATATATATATATATATATATATATGTGTGTGTGTGTGTGTGTGTGTGTGTGTGTGTGAATAGCATAATTGTACACTTGTAGTTTATGGAAAAGAACAAATTAATCTCCCAGCAATATATACCAAATTTCCGAGGTAATTATAGCGTAAAAACTATCAACACTTGCAGCATCAGTAGACAACATGAATATTCATACATACTGAATCATGTAATAATGTCTATAAACGTAAGTAATATGATGTTCTGCTTAATTTTAAAATTGATAGAATGAACTATGTACAGATACACATCACGTTACATCTAAAAGACATAGATGAGAAGAATTCAAATAAGTATTTTGTTCTTATTTCGTCGAGGTAATACAATACAGTAAATAATACAATTGGAATACAAATAACCAAAATAATGTTAATTCAATATAATAAACGAACTAACTTGGTCCGAACACCTACTGTCTATTACAAGTATTGAATTACTTTAGATATCCTAATAGGACAAATTAATGTGTATATGGAATTCAAGATGTTCGATGTGCGCCACGAACGGGGCTGGTTCGATGTGGATATAGTTCAGTGTAAATTGGTTCGATGCGGTTGTATCGAATCTTAGTGATTCGATACCGATGTACCTCGAACAGGATTGATTCGATCTTGGTATAGTTGTATCGAATCTCAATGTCGAATGGTCTGTAGTATCGAACGATAAAGCGTGTCAAATGAGGACGTTCGATATGGTAGTGATTGGTACCGGGTTCCATCTCTCTGCTGGAAGGTCAAAGGGCGCGGTATTTATAGACCCCGTCACATGGGGTCCACCAAATGCAGAAACGTCTGCATCGAATTGTTGCGGTTCGATAAGGGAACCGCATCGAACAATACCCGTTCGAAGCTTTCTCATGAAATGGGCTTTACAGTTGCGCTGGCCCAAATGCAGATCTAGGCCTATCTTAAATTCTCCCCACCACATAGTCCCCCCAGTTTGGGAGACAATGTCGATGAGATAATAGTTTCCAAACTTGAAAGATCTTGCGCAATTCTGCCTTTTGACGGTATAATTTTGAGCGCAATGAAGTCCTGTCGTTACATGTAGTATAGAACATCAAGGAATTTATGAATTCGATGCATATTGGTGTAGACATCGAATTGGATGAATTTGATACGGTGCATCGAGCAATACTTGTTCGATGCGGTTGTGACAGTTGGCTTTGTACATGCCTATACAAGGGCCCAGTTTCCACTTCATTGTTATTTTCTTTTCCAAAGGATCTTTTTAGTCGTCGTCCAGGCCGCATCGAATAGTACGCGTTCGACACTCTCCACATCGAACCGCCAACGTTCGATACAGATAACATCGAACTGTTAGTGTTCGATGTTCCTGTCGTATCGAATTTCAAGGATTCGATGCTAATTTAACGCTCTGCAGCTACAGTGATTTAGAATCTATTCCATAATTGACCTGACATGGCAAGGAAAAAGTCCGGTAATCGAAGTAAACATGTGGTGTCACCCGAGAACATTTATGAGGCTCGGAGAAGGAGCGAGAAAAATGAGGCCTCTGATGTGGGCCCGTCTTTTGCCAGTGTTGCTCCGGAAGATAACCCATGTGAGACTGCAAGAAATGAATATGTGACTACAGCCCCTCACTACAAGAAATTCAAGTATTAGCAACGGCCATTGGCAACGGGCGTGGTTGCCAATGACCATTTTGCCATTGGCTACGGAAGAATCCGTAGCCAATGGCTTTCTTTTTACTAAAACAAAAAGAAAAATGCATTTTACAAGGGCAACGGACACTGTCCGTTGCCAATAGCCAAGGGCAACGGCCCTTGGCCGTTGCCAATAGCCAAGGGCTACGGCTTGGCCGTTGCCCTTGATTTAGGCTATTGGCAACGGACAATGTTCGTTGCCCTTATCCAAGGGCAACGGCATCTTCCGTTGCCATTGCGATTATAAAAAAAAAGTGAAAAATAACTCTATAAATATATATATATATATATATGGTTATATTATAAATGTGAAAAATAACTACATTAATGGATATTTAATATTATATTAAATAATATTTACTATTGTGTTTAGTTTGGGTTCTATGAACTTTCCTTGTCATTTAAGAACTTATATTTGGTTGTTTTGCTTATTATTAATTTTAATATTTGTGTTTTTATTTTTATTTATTAGTTTACTTTTAAAAATCAAGTTATATTATATATTATATATATATATAAATATATGTGTCTTTCATTACTCCGTTTTTGACGAGATCTTAAAGAATACTCCTAAATTATGGTTTAGAAAATGTTGGTGAAAAAAAAAGTAAATTTCGAGTGGTTTTGCAACTTTTGAAAAATTACATTTGCACCCCAAAAGGTTTCTTTGCGCCTTTCATTACTCCGTTTTTGACGAGATTTGAAAGAACACTCCTAAACTATGGTTTAGAAAATGTTTGTGAAAGAAAAAGTAAATTTCGAGTTATTTTGCAAATTTTGAATAATTCTATTTTCAACTCCAAAAGGTTTATATGCGTCTTTCGTTACTCCGTTTTTTACGAGATTTGAGAAAACACTCCCAAATTATTTAAGTTCAATATTTGTTATAAGTGATACTTTAGATGCAGATAAATCATATCTTGTAAATGATTTCATTTTTGTCAATCGACCTTTCTATCCGTTCTTTTGTGTTCCTTACTAACCAACTCTTAATAATGATAACATGTCCATTTTTGTCTTGTTTTGTTGCTCATTTTTTTTGAAAGATCTTTGATCTATATTACTTGTAATCGAATACAGTTGCACTTGGCAGTAGTTGCAACTGCACTCGTAAGTAAGACAGATGACAGTTCTTTAACATTTAAAAACAGTTTTACTATTGCAACTAAGAGAAGACAGTTAACCATAAAACAGTAAAGAACACAAAGAGTTTTAACGTGGTTCGGTCCAAATGGTCCTAGTCCACGGGGTTTGCACCCAAATGTTGACTCAAACAATATACCTACTTAAGAATTACAATGATAGGAATTACTCCAACGTAAATCTAGACTCCCTCTAATTTACCGTTGCAACACCTAACGCTTAACTATTTTCGGTATACTCCTTTGAGTCGGAGAACTTCAAGATTAACTCAAAGCCCCTTTGACAAGAAGTTCTCACAAGAAGACTTTGACTCGATACAGGACTGAAATCACAAACTATCATTTTCAAAGCTTGTCCTCTAATTGTGTCGAGTCCTCCTTATATAGGCGTGGGCAGAATCTCTGCAGATCTCTAGTTGCAATCAACGCGGATCTTATTTCCTTAACAGATAAGATCTACATATCTACAGTTGCACTCAACGCGGATCTTCTTTCCTTATAGAGATATGGTTAATATCTAGTAGGATAATCTTAAAGATAGAATGATATCTTATAAAGATAAGGAAATAATATTAAGATAATTACCATCTAAAAGATTAACTTATCATAATGATTTAACAAAACAATATCAATTTAAATCCTAGTTGGGCCGATCCGAATTGAGCCCAAATCGAATAGAAAAACGGCCCAAACATTTTTGATCATCACAATATCTTTCTCTCAATTATTCTTTTCTTGGCTATCGAAAATGAGTACTTTTCGTCTCAAAATTGGAATCATTTTCATTCCTTAAAATTACTCTTTCGGTCATTCATCGAAAGAAGACACTTGTTTGGAATTTGATGGATTGAGATATATGCAAAGATTTATTTTTCATTATTTCTTCATTCAAATTAGAAGTGGAGTCTTAGTCTAGTTCTGTATTCTTTCTAGATATTCAAACAAAATCACTAATAAAATAAATTCATAGGTTTCTTGTTTAGAACTTATATGGGAAAGAAATATTCGATCACATAGAGCCGACGAATGAAGTGGGTTAATTAACAGATGAAAAATGGCAAAAAAAGAAAACATTCACTCATCTTTTCTATCTTGCATCTATAGTATTTTTGCCCTAGTGGATTTCGCTTTCATTTACTAAAAGTATAGAATCTTGGGTTATTATTTGGTTGAATACTGGTCAATCCGAAATTATGGGTTTTGCAACTTTTGAATAATTACATTTTCACCCCCGAAATGTTTGTTTGCATCTTTCTCTAATAGTTGTCAATTCTTGTTTCTATTCGTGTTTCTATTCTTAGTTGTCAATGCATGATACCATTACTATAAGATAAATGTAAAAGTCGCATCATAATTGAAGAAAAAGACTACTTAATCTGTCTTTTAGCAGCATCATATCTCACTTTGCATGTCTTATGCCAGAAGATTTCTCCAAATATTATTAATTAATAATAATATGAAATGATTTGATGCAAAGTTGAGTGGAAAAACATATTGATTTAATATGTCTATATTGATTCTTGTTAGAAAAGCCAATCCACAATTATACACCTCATGGAAAAGCACAATTATACACCGAAATGTTTGTTTGCATCTTTCGTTACTCCGTTATTGACGAGATTTGATAAAACACTCTTACTTATTGTTTAGAATATGTCGGTGAAAGAAAAATTTAATTTCGAGTTGTTTTGCAACTTTTGAAAAATTTGTATTTTTCACCCCGAAAGGTTAGTTTGCGTCTTTCGTTACTCCGTTTTTTACAAGATTTGAAAGCACACTTCTACTTATTGTTTAGAAAATGATGGTGAAAGAAAAAGTAAATTTCGAGTTGTTTTGCAACTTTTGAATAATTACATTTTCACCCCCGAAATGTTTGTTTGCATCTTTCGTTACTCCGTTATTGACGAGATTTGATAAAACACTCCTACTTATTGTTTAGAATATGTCGGTGAAAGAAAAATTTAATTTCGAGTTGTGTTGCAACTTTTGAAAAATTTGTATTTTTCACCCCGAAAGGTTAGTTTGCGTCTTTCGTTACTCCGTTTTTTACAAGATTGGAAAGCACACTTCTACTTATTGTTTAGAAAATGATGGTGAAAGAAAAAGTAAATTTTGAGTTGTTTTGCAACTTTTGAATAATTACATTTTCACCCCCGAAATGTTTGTTTGCATCTTTCGTTACTCCGTTATTGACGAGATTTGATAAAACACTCCTACTTATTGTTTAGAATATGTCGGTGAAAGAAAAATTTAATTTCGAGTTGTTTTGCAACTTTTGAAAAAATTGCATTTTTCACCCCGAAAGGTTAGTTTGCGTCTTTCGTTACTCCGTTTTTTACAAGATTTGAAAGCACACTTCTACTTATTGTTTAGAAAATGATGGTGAAAGAAAAAATAAATTTGGAGATGTTTTGCAACTTTTGAATAATTACATTTTCACCACCGAAATGTTTGTTTGCATATTTCGTTACTCTGTTATTGACGAGATTTGATAAAACACTCCTACTTATTGTTTAGAATATGTCGGTGAAAGAAAAAGTAAATTTCGAGTTGTTTTGCAACTTTTGAAAAAATTGCATTTTTCACCCCGAAAGGTTAGTTTGCGTCTTTCGTTACTCCGTTTTTTACAAGATTTGACCCTAACTACGTCGCTTGGATTATAATGTCCAAGCTTGGATTTACTTTTTCTTTCACCAACCTTTTCCGAGGAAACACGAATATTAAAATTAAACTTCGTTTAATACTTGCCGAGGAAAATTCATAGAAGTTCTTACATGCTGAGGAAAATTTGTAAAACCTAAATATGAATATTTGAATATATGCATCCACTTAATTTGCAAAAAAAAAATGAGAAATGATTAGCAAAAAAATATTAACAAATTATTATGTAAATCAGATTTTATTGGCTACGGAAGATTATGTAGCCAATAGTTATTGGCTACGGAAACCTCCGTAGCCAATAGTTATTGGCTACGGGCGTCTTTCGTAGCCAATACATTGGCTACGGAAGATTCCGTAGCCAATAGTTATTGGCTACGGGCGTCCTCCGTAGCCAATACATTGGCTACGGAAGTTTCCGTAGCCAATAACTATTGGCTACGGAAACTTCCGTAGCCAAAAATACTATCCTATTCTATAAATACCCCAACCATTACAATCATATATTCATCGCCAACCATTACAATCATATATTCATTCTCATCATCCAATTCGTTCTCCAACAACTCTTCCTCAATTCATCAATTCTAATTTTAAATAATGATAATTTATAGAATTATAATAATAATCTAATTAATTTGTTTAGTAATTACTTCTACAATTAAAAAAGATCTGAAGATTTTTTGTTAATTGCAATAAATTAAATTTATTTAATTAATAGAAATAAAATACATTAATTTAATTAATTGAAATAAAATACATTAATTTATTTAATTGAAATAAAAAACATTAATTTATTTAATTGAAATAAAAAACATTAATTTATTTAATTGAAATAAAAAACATTTATTTAATTTGGATATGATTGTAATTTTTTATTTAATTAAAGAATTCGAAATTTAGAATTTTTTTTATAATTTTAAATATTATTGGCAACGGGTTAAATTCCGTTGCCAATAATATTCATTGGCAACGGAATTTAACCCGTTGCCAATAATATTTATACGGCTACATTTTAAAAAAAAAAAAAATCTGCTATTGGCAACGAAAATAATAGCCATTGGCAACGGAATCATCCGAAGCCAATAATTATTGGCAACGGAATAATCCGTTGCCAATGGCTATTGGCTACGGATTATTTCCGTTGCCAATGGCTATTGGCAACGGAAACATCCGTAGCCAATAACAAAAGGGTATTTTGGTCTTCTATTATTGGCTACGGAAGATTCCGTAGCCAATAGCCATTGGCAACGGCCACCCGTTGCCAAATGTCATCAGCAACGAGGGTTTCGGCAACGGCTATTGGCAACGGAAGGCCGTTGCCAATAGCTATTGGCAACGGAAAAATGGGTTATTGGCTACGGAATCTTCCGTAGCCAATAACCCATTTTCTTGTAGTGCCTGGTAATCTCTCCGATAATTGGGGTGCGGGTCATTCTGATAATTCTCCAGTTGAGCGTTCTACCACGAGGCTCGGTGGCATTAGTGCCGCTACTCGGGTGCCTATTGTGAGAGATTTTGAACATCATGAGAATGTTGTCCCACGGAGATTGGTGATGACGCCTACCGCCACTGGTGGACGTATCAAGGTTGGGACTAATCGTCAGATCCGAATAATGGAAGAGATTGATGCGGAAGATGAGAGAATTGCTGCCAATTTGGTGAGATTCAATGCATCTCATTCCACATTCAGGAACGTGTGGAATACTAATGTAAAGAGTTTCTCCCGTTCAGGGGGTGAGAATTGGTACGCGTCTGCTAAGAGGAAATTGGCGGAGGATGAATCTGCTCGTGAAGCTCAAGACGTCTCTTCGCCCCCACTTAGGCATCCTCGACCCTCGGGGAACCCAAGACCGGCCCCTCCAGGGAGCCTTGTTAATTATGATTTTCTTAATGATGAAAATTCAGAATCATTGAGCACTACGCTGGGCGGCTATAGGTTGACAGAGGAGCAGGCAGGAGATATAATGCGTAGTATATGGCCAAAATTAGATCGTCAAGCCGTAACAGATCGGTTAGGATATCAGGATCTGGCTCGCTTTGGACGCCAATATTCGCAGTGGTGATTATAGCCGACACAATGCACTGAAACGCACCAAAGAGGCAGAAAGATGGCAACTAAGGCTGCACACACTGCACATGATGCTAAAGTTAAGGCTAAGAAAATGTTGATGCATTGCGTGCTGAAATAACTGTACTGAAAGGGAGAATAATTATTTGAAGCGCGAGAATTCTTCTCTTAAAGCGTCGAGTGCTGCAGCGGACAATATCATTGCTAATTTGGGTCGTCGAATTCAACATTTCGAGTCGAAGGATTATAAATGTTCCATTGCTCAAAATTTCACGCAGAATAATGTTTATAAATTTCTTGAATTACTCTGTGGTGCTACGGACATGAAATATGGAATGAAACTTGGTGTCGATCAAGCTGGTCATCTTGGCTACCTCGGAGAGGGTGTCCGAAAAGATATGCTAGATGCAAGTCGTGGTCCGAGAATGGAGATCCCAGAGGCTAGCGATGATGATAATGATGATTTACATATCCCTAAGCCTGGTGATTCATTTTATGCCGTATGGCAGGACCGTAAATGCAAAAACGTGAGTAGCTCAAGTTCTTTGTCGCTACAAGGAAAATATAAATGCACTTCTAGTATTGCTTTGAGCGAATCGGAGAGGATCAAAAGGGCGCTTCACGGCATTTTTTGTCAAAGTGATGATGAAGCCGAATTGCCTCCAATAATGTCCAAGTCTACGATTTTTCTGTCAAGTCCTCCCATGGTTCCGGGTCTTGAAAGCATGTCTGTTATGGCTACGAATAAAGGAAATAAGATGAAACTAGTATTAAAAAAATTTGGTCCAACAATGATTTTGCCGACAGGAATGTATCCTTCTCGAGATGTTGGATTTTCTATGACGGAGGGTAATGTGCTTGATTAATCGCTCAATGATCAGAATTTGATTTCTCCGAGCAGATATCAACTTGATGATCCCTTTGAAATAAATGAAGTTATTTTGCCCTAGGGTTGGGCACAAGCAGATGATTTAGTTCTCACAGAGGATCAAATTCAAGGAAATTGTGCCAATTGCGCACGTTCCGTGGGTGTGATCCTTCGTCCAGAGCCCCCCAATCTTCGACTGAGTAACTGTGTTTGGTTACATGATTTTGATGATATTAGGCCTTTTTGTTTTGTATACAGTCTTTGTAACTTTCTCGCAATGTTTCTTGATACCAACTGATTCAGTCGCTTGATATCATAACTTTTTATTTACATTTTATTCGCACAACTTTTTCTCTCTAATCCATTCCAAGGCATGTTTGATCGTTCTTTTCCTATTGTCGATTTCATAGTTATTTTATGTTTTGTAGTGGTTTTTGATGTCATTCGGCATATCCATTATAATGATTGTGTTTGATATGGAAAATTGAGCATTTTGGGAATTTCATGCTACCGTTAGGGAGTTTATGTTATACCTGAGAGATCGAACCACTTTGGGCCCTTATCCCGCCGTCATAATGCTTCTGTCGTGCATGAGGGGTTGGACCTCGTCGGGGCTCTTATCCCACCGTCATGACGCTTTTGTTGCTTCCGTCATGCATGAGGGGTTGGACCTTGTTGGGCCTCTTATTCCACCGTCATGACGCTCGTGTTGCTTCCGTCGTGCATGAGGGGTTAGACCTCATTGGGCCTCTTATCCCACCGTCATGACGCTCTTATTACTTCCGTCGTGCATGAGGGGTTGGACCTCGTTGGGCCTCTTATCCCACCGTCATGACACTTATGTTTCCTCCGTCGTGCATGAGGGGTTGGACCTCGTTGGGCCTCTTATCCCACCGTCATTTCCACCTACGTCATTTTATGGATTGAAATTATAATTAGTAACTCAAGAAAGATTAATAATGATATTTATCGAGGTGCCTACGTTTCCCATTTTGCATGGGACTCATGTATTTATAGTTCATACAGTTATATGTGCACCAGAGGAAATTGACTTAATTTTTATGCATAATAACACCTAAGATATTGCACGTTCCATGGACGCTTCTGTTGAACCCCTTGTAGATTTTCCAAGTAATAATATCCTCTTGAACTTGCCCGTATAACTCTAAAAGGCCCTTCCCATTTCGGTTTGAGCTTTTCTATATGTTGTTTTGCCGCAATGCTTCTTAGGACCAGATCACCTACTTTGAAATTTCGGAATTGAACCCTTTTAACATAGCTCTTGGCCATTGCTGCCTTAAAAGCAATTGTACGTTGATAGGCGTCATCCCTCGTCGATCCAATCATATCGAGATCCATTTATCTTAATCGGGCCGACTGCTCTGGGTCATAATCATTAATTATGTGCATCAACATTCTTATTTCTGCAGGCAAAACAGCCTCGGTATCGTAGACAAGAACAAACGAAGTCTCCCCTTTCGAAGTTCTTGGAGTTGTTATATATGTCCATAATATTCCTTGAAGCTCTTCCGGCTATGTTTTTCCTGTGCTTCTCACCCTCCTTTCAAGATAATCTTTCAATGTTTTGTTGGTGGATTCCGTTTGACCATTGGAATGGGGATGATATACTGAGGTGAAATTGTGCGATATCTTTAATTCCGCGAACCATGATTTAATCTCTTTTCCGCTGAGTTGTGTGCCATTGTCACATACAATAGATCTCGGAATCCCGAAACGACATATGATGTATTTCCAGATAAACTCAATCATATTCTTCTTTGTGATTGATGCCATAGCCTCTGCCTCGACCCATTTGGTATAATACTCAATTGCCACTACCAAATATCGCTTTTTGACCTTTAGCCGGTGGAAAAGGTCCTACAATATCAATTCCCCATTGGTCAAATGGACATGCCACATCTATGGGTTGTA
The DNA here is from genome assembly GCA_948329865.1 of Linaria vulgaris. Lineage (NCBI taxonomy): Eukaryota > Viridiplantae > Streptophyta > Magnoliopsida > Lamiales > Plantaginaceae > Linaria > Linaria vulgaris. The sequence continues at coordinate 95,293,514 of OX415254.1, forward strand.
GCTGGCATGCAGGTCTATGAATGAGATGAGTGTGGTGCTGACAGTTGTCACATTTTCTCGAAAAGGTTGTCGCATCTTTAACAAAGTTGGCCAATAATATCCTTGGCGCAATATTCGTTGAGCCAAAGCTCGTCCCCCGGAGTGATTTCCACAACACACTACATGGATTTCTTTCATGACATATTCGGCTTGGGTTGGAGTCAAACATCTCAGCAATGGTCCTTCGAAAGATCTTTTGAATAGCTATCCATTGCTGATAGTAAACCTGTATGCCTTATATCGCATTCTGCGCTGTGCATTCGGACCTTCTGGAAGAATACCCTGCTGAAGATAAATCATAATCTCGTCCTTCCAAGATGGGTCTTCTTGTATTGCCAATATGAATTCCACCCGTGCCTCCGTATCATTATACTTTGATATTCTGATCGAAGGTTTGTCAGCGGTCATGAGTGTGATTCGCTTTTCTACCAGTATCTCCGAAGAACTCGTGAGTTTAGAAAGCGCATCTGCTTTTGCATTGTCGTCCCTTGGGATCTGAGTAATGTCAAAGAATTTGAAATTCTTTGCCAATTCTTTTACCTTTGCGGCATACAATTTCATTGTCTCCTCTCGCGTCTCATACTTTCCCGAAAATTTATTTGCCACTAAGAGCGAGTCGGTGATTATATCCAAATGTTCAGTGTTGAGTCTGAGAGCCATTTTGACACCGACAATAACTACTTCATACCCGGCTTCATTATTCGTTACCATGTAATTTAGGCTGATAGCGAATTCAAATCCTCTTCGCTCTGAGGACAAAAAGTGGATTCCGTTTCCTCCTCCGTGAGTGGTTGCAGATCCATCCGTGTGTAATAACCATGGTGTGGTCGCTATGCTGGTTCCGGCTTGGTTTGATATAGAAAAGATACAGCTTGCGGTCTCGAAATACATTGTTTCCCAGAGTCTCATGCATGAAGTCCGCTAAGTCATGTGTTTTGATTGCAGTTCGCGTCTTAAACTCCAATCCGAATTCACTGAGCCCGATTGCCCATTTAACCAATCTGCCAGAGGTTTCGGGCCTTGCCAGCACTTGCTTCAATGGTTTATCGGTCACCACCGTGATTGGGTGAGATTGAAAGTATGGTTTCAGTTTCCGTGCAGTAACAACAATTGCTAATGCGAACAACTCTATTTTCAAGTAATTTATTTCTGCCCCTTGTAGAACTCTACTCATATAGTGAATTGGTAATTGCTGAGCTCCATTTTGCTTGAGTAGTACCGTACTAATGGCATGCAAGGATACCGCTAGATATAGATATAGCATTTTATTTTCCTCCGGTTTGGCTAACAATGGTGGGCTCACCAGATAATTTTTCATTTGTCTGAAAGCCTCCTAACATTCCGGCGTCCAAATGAAATCTTTGCTTCGCTTCATCACCTTAAAGAAGGGAAGTTTCTTTTCTGCGGATGTCGATATGAACCTTCCCAAAGCTGTCAAACGGTCCACCAGACATTGTACGTCCCTCACTGTTCTTGGTGATGGTAGATCCAATATTACCTTCATTTTATCAGGATTGGCTTCAATTCCTCTTTCATTCACCACATAACCTATAAACTTTCCCGTCGTTACCCAAAAGCGCATTTCTTGGGTTTAACTTCATCCTGTAGGTTCTCATAATGGCGAAAGCCTCGTCCAGATTTCGCACATGCTCCCCGGCCTTGAGACTCTTGACTCGTATGTCATCAATATACACTTCCATTGACTTTCAAATTTGATGGTAAAACATTTTAGCTACCAGTCTTTGAAATGTTGCTCCTGCATTCTTCAATCTGAATGGCATTGCCCTATAACAGTACACTCCAGTATTCGTGACAAAAATTGTTTTGTTCTAGTCTTGCACTGCCATGAATATCTGGTGAAAACCATTTTTCGCATCCATCATGCTTAGCAACACACATCCTGCAATCGAATCAACCAGTAGGTCTGTCCGAGGTAATGGAAAAAGATCCCTAGGACAGTGCTTGTTCAAGTCCGTATAATCCATGCACATTCTCCAAGTCGCTTCTTTTTTCAAGACTAAAACGATATTGCTCAACCATTCTGAGAATCTTATCGCATAAATGTGTCGTGTTGCTGAGAGTTCTTGTACCTCTTTTTCAGCAGCTTTATTTTTTTCCTTGCTAAAATTTTGCTTCTTTTGTTGTATCGGTTTTGCGCTCTTGTCTACATTCAAGCGATGTACTATGATCCTAGAGTCTATCCCGATTAGATCGGAGTCAGGCCATGCGAATATATCTGAATTTTGCCCGAGACAGTCCACCATAGTTTCCTCTATTATTCGGTCCATTCCTGTCCCAATTTTTATTATTTTCTCGGTGCTCTCCCTAAATAGTTCTACGATCTTGAATTCCCCTAAAGGCTCCATCTTACATTCTTTCCACTGTTTTAATAATTGACTCTCTGCTTTATTCTGCACCTGCTCTTTAGGCTCGAATCTCTTTCTATTTTCGTCTGTCTCCATTTTGTTCTTCTTTCCTGTTTCCCTTTTTTCATTCGCAAAAATATGACGTTTATTTGTCATCCTAGCTACTTATATCTAAATACAATCTAAATGGTGTTCCCACATACGGCGCCAATATTTAGGTCTTATTTCGTCGAGGAAATAAAACACATTAAATAATACAACCAGAATACAAATAACCAAAATAATGCTAATCTAATATAATAAACGGACTAACTTGGTCTGGAACACCTACTGTCTATTACAAGTATTGAATTGCTTTAGATATCCTAAAAGGACAAATTAACGTGTATATCGAATTCAAGATGTTCGATGTGCGCCTCGAACGGGATTGGTTCGATGTGGATATAGTTCAGTGTAAATTGGTTCGATGTAGTTGTATCGAATCTTAGTGATTCAATACTGATGTACCTCGAACAAGACTGATTCGATCTTGGTATAGTTGTATCGAGTCTCAATGTCGAATGGTCTGTAGTATCGAACGATAAAGCGTGTCGAATGAGGACGTTCCATATGGTAGTGGTTGGTACTGGGTTCCATCTCTCTGCTGGAAGGTCAAGAGGCACGATATTATAAACCCTGTCACATAGGGCCCACTAAATGCAGAAAAGTCCGCATCAAATTATTGCGGTTCGATACGGGAACCGCATCGAACAATATTTGTTTGATGCTCTCCGCATCGAATAATACACGTTCGATGCTTTCTTATGAAATGGGCCTTACAGCTGGGCCAGCCCAAATGTGGATTTGGGCCTATCTTAAATTCTCCCCACGAGTAAGGTATGTTGTTTTACAACTGAATTAATAAATAAATGCTTATCTAAGGCACATATACTTTTGACCCAAGAGATTGAGATTAACAAATGCATGAAGCATGACACCTTTTCGATAATTGGGAGGCGAATGATTTGAGCTAGTAACCTCCAATATCATATTAATTTATCATCTCATCTAAAAACTTCAACTTAAACTGTTTAAGAGGGTAAGTATTTATATATTTAAATATAATCGACAACGTTGTTGAATTAAGACCTTGTGTAGATATATGAACAATTTGATTATAAGAATTAATAAACTGAAGACATATTATATACCACAACTTGTAACTTTCTCATTGATAAATTGGAAATCATCCTCATTATATTTAGCTATGGAACATTGAATTGGAGGCAAGAGTAAAAGCACGTTATTATCACACTAAATAAAATAAGAGTTGTAAAACTTGCACGTCAAGAAATTTGAAGTTCTTTGATGAGCATATGAATCTTATTATGCTCAGAAGTAGCAAGAGTACATGTTCATTTGACATGTTAAACCTTACTCGAAGACCTCAGAGTATTACACGAAAATTGTATTTGGGCTTCTACAATAGGCCTACCTATGGCACAACAGGATTTTAATAGCTCATAAAAGTAGCTATGATAAAAATATAAATTTTATTTTAGCATGACATCGTGGAAGATTTCAAAATCAGCGTCCACTGTTCAAAATCAAGTATGCGTATATTCATTGTGATGACTAGAGAATAATTTATTCTATTTTCATTATTATACAAGATTAATCCAACCAAGATTAGTTTAGAGAAAAATCCACTCAATACACGCCCGAACGTGCATTGAGACGCATTTAACCAACATCGCTATTAACTAGTAATCAAATTCATAAAGGCAGATGGATTGAAAATATTAGGATTAGAGGTGATGCGAATAGATAAAGACAACACCTGGGGGAAGTGTGGGTATCCACTGAATTCGAAGTTGCGACTTTTGCTGAAAATTATCATCATCGTGTTACTGATGATTCAAGGGATGGTTATGTATCTTGTGGCTGCAAAAGATTTGAGTTTGTTGGAGTTTTATGCTCACGTGCACTAAAAGTTTTAAATCACCAATGCGCCACAAGAATCCCTGATCAATATATCAAGAAACAATGGATGAAATAAGCAAAATAGAAAGCAATGAGAATTCAAAATCATGGCTCTACTCAAGTGAATCCTAAAGAAGCGATGGCTTATCGATACAAAGAGTTATGTCAGATTCATAATCAATTGATCATAAGGGCTTCAGAAAGTCAAAAGGCATATGGAATTGCAAAACAGGGGCTCAAGAAATTACTAGAGCAAGTTGATGCAAGTTTTTGGCATAGTCCATGTCAAGAGTCTAAACTTTTGTGGATCTGGATTGATACTAAAATTTACACAGTGTTAAGTTGATGTTGCCTTAACACTCACCACCTTTCACAATGTTAAGTCGGTGTTGCCTTAACAATGCAATCAATTAATCTTCTTGAGAGAGATTATGCAGCGGAATTTAAAATAACACAAGAAGATATTTTGAGAAGATTATTAGGATTTGTAATATTCCTAGCCTTAGGAGAAATAATCACTAGGAATAAATATTTTAACAAAAAGTTTCTCACAGCTCTCATGCTCGCACTCTCAAGTTGATCGAACTCAATCGAGCAAGAAAAGATCAACTTCTTAAATCTAGGAACTAGACTTAATTCGTTAATCTCAAACCTCGATAAAGAAAGATAAAAACCTAACAACAATTGATCTAATCTCTATGGATTGTTTAGCTCTCGTGTCTTGTGTTTTTCTTGATGTACTTCACACCTTTATATAGGTTTCTTGAAACTTGATCTTCAAGGTACGTTGTACACAGTTTTAATAATTATTCAAGCTTCCTGGTTGAACTCTACTTCTTTTAAGTCTCAAACTCCTTCTTGAATAATGTTCCCATAATTAGATTGGGTTCTAATTAGGAAAGTCACATAACAGATCATCCTGGAAAGTCTCCTAGTTGCACTTGAACTCCAATACTTTTGTTCTTTAACAAACGCGTTCTGCCAATAAGGAAAGATCTTGATCTTGGAAACGTCTTGCCTTAACTTATGTTTAAACTTGATCCTGAAACATACAAATCAACTAAAATCGCCGAGTTTGATTATTAGGTGAATAAAGGCAAAACATAAATATTCAAGTATAAAATCCTGAATGTTAGAATTTCTGTTTCCAATGGGAGACAAAGGGTGGTCTATGAGAACTATCCCACGTACTGCACCAAATGCTTCAAAATTGGGCATATTGTGGGTGAATGCAAAGGTAATAGGACGACGATGCCAAATGTGGACGATTACGGATCAAAACCATCAAAATTTGATTGGAGGCCGATTGGGAAGAAGCATAGTAAGCCCAATAAAAGCACATAAAAAAAACACGAAAAATGTATTCTTTGCACCAATCAAAATTCTTCAAAGAGGTGAGAGTAACATTTTTAACAATCTTGAGGTGGAAGATAATGAGGAAGTTATGGAAGCAATGCCTACGAAGAGTCCTAGTGTTAATGCAATGAACAACACGTATTTGGCCGATACTTCTAACAAAGAGGGTAAAAATCAAAGTAAAGATCTCTTGAAAGATTTAGAGGATAAGCAAAAGGAGAAGGGGCTAGAGGATGCTATTCTAAATTATGCATATCATGACGTTATTGGAGATCTTTTGGACTCTCAATGTAAGAAGAAATCTCGTATTATCTCGCCCTGAAAGTCCTTTGTACCTGATGAGCAAAGAAATCTTGGAGATGTGTTCGAATCACAACATGAGGAAAGCTTCAATGAGAATGGCGAGAGTGCAGAAGAAAACTTCACTTGTGACACTTCGACATCACCAAGTGCACAAGGTAAATTTTGGCAAAACAATGGGGAGAGTAACACGGAGGAACTTATGAAAAGTAGCTCGGAGAGTGACGAAGAAACTTCTTCAAACCCACGGCCTCAAGAACCACCAATTAGAGAGAGTGATAAATACATGAAGGACGGGGTTGTCGTGGCATTACCGGCTAACGTGGTTCACGAGCCGCTACCTAAGAACCGAGAGCAAAGGAAAATTGAAAAAAAAAACGGTTGCAATCTTCGGCCTAGAGATGGGAACTCCAACAAAAACCATAAAATTGATGAAGATCATGTGTTGGAATGTCCGTGGTGTCGGAAAGGAGTCCTCTTGTCAAAATGTCTACTCCTTACTACAAGATCATAAACCGAAGGCATTCGCTCTACTTGAACCCATGGTTACATTTAATGAGAGAAGACATCGCCGTAGATTTCAATATGATACGGTGATTGGTAATTGCAATAACAAAATATGGGTGTTTGGTGATTATGACACGAACATTGAAGTGCTAGATAATCAAGATCAATACTTACATTGTCAGATATCTATCAATCTTTTGCATGTACGTTTGTGTATGCGGCTCAAACTCGACCGCTTCGTCGATACCTATGGGATGGAATGAGAAATTGTGATGATATTGAGCCATGGGTTGTGATGGGGGACTTTAATATCGTGCTTCATTTAAATAAAAAAAATGGTAAATCACCACCACCGGAAGGGGATATGCTTGATTTTCATGAATGCATTGATGATTGTGGCCTTAAGGATGTTGGTTTTGATGGCAATCCATTTACATGGAGAAAAATGGTACTCGTACTAGGCTCGATCGGGCTCTTATTAATTTCGGGTGGACTTCAACCTTCGTTCGAACTAGGGTTGAACACTCACCTTGGAAGCATTCGGATCATACGCCTATCATTATGCACTTTGATAGGGAAATACAAACGAAGCCTCGTCCATTTCGGTTTCAAAAGATGTGGATTAAGCATCACACATTCATTGATATTGTTGCTGAAAATTGGAACCAACATATACCGTGTGTGGGCCTATTTAAATTTGGCGTGAAGCTTATCCGACTTAAGAAAGTCCTCAAAGTTTGGAATTGAGCTACTTTTCGTAACATCTTTCAAAAGTTTAAAGACCAAGAGGAGCTTCTTAAGGTGGCGGAAATGGAACACGACAATAATCCTTCATCCAACTCTCGAGCAAAACTTCATAAGGCCTATGTCGCGTACATTATGCTTAGAAATATGGAGGAGGAATATTGGCGACAAAGGGCGAGGTGTAAATGGGCTATTGAGGGCGAAAGAAACACCAAACTATTCCAAGCAATGGCAAAGAAAAAATAATCAAGGGCAAAAATATTCAAGATTGAGGAGGACGGTGTGCTCTTAGATGATCTAAATGCTATTGGAGGCTCGGTCGCGACTTTCTTTGAGAAACTCCTTGCCACCCCTATTGAGGTACCCGCATGCCACAATTTACATTTCATTCCATCCATTTTGAATGATCATGATAATGAATGGCTTTGTCGAGAGCCGTCAATTGAGGAATTGAAAAATGTTGTGTTCAACATCAACGGTGATAGTGTTGCCGGTCCGGATGTGTTTGGTGCATCATTTTATCAAGCATGTTGGGATATCATCAAGGAAGATATTTTTGAAGCGGCCCTTAACTTCTTTACAGGTAATGCTATGCCGAGAATGTACAATGCAACGAACATAGCGCTTATTCCCAAGGAGACCGCACTAAAAGAATGGAAAGATTATCGTCCTATAAGTCTTTGCAACGTGAGCTACAAGGTGATATCCAAGCCCTTAAATGATCGGTTATCTACTCTCTTGCCGAAAATTGTATCTCCCTCCCAAAGCGGTTTCATTAAAGGAAGACTTATTGGTGACAACATCCTCTTAGCTCAAGAAATGACCTACAATCTTATAAAGCGAAGGGATAAATTCAATATGCTCCTCAAGCTTGACATGGAGAAAGTATATGATAGGCTCAATTGGAATTTCCTCTTTCAATGCCTTCACAAATTTGGCTTCTCTCGAAAGTGGATTTTGTTTATGAAGGGTTGCGTAGAACATTATTACTTCTCGGTCCTAGTGAATGGAGGATGTTATGGATTCTTTGAGTCGAGGCATGGAGTTAGACAAGGTGATCCGCTATCCCCGACCTTATTCATTATTGCGGCCAAATTCCTATCCCGGGGCTTAGAACACCTATATGCGAACAATAAGGAGCTTTATCTTGATACGGGTGGAGGCCTCCCAATCTGGCACCTTGCATATGCCGATGATTGCATCATTTTCATTCGATGTACCATTAATAACATGTCTAAGCTCATTGATTTCCTTCATATTTGTGAATTGGTCTCGGGCCAACATGTTAACTCAAACAAAAGTTACTTTGTGACCGCACCACATGCTACTTCATCTCATGCGCATTCTATTACTTTACAAACCGTCTATGGTTGAAGTATGCTTCCTATTACGTATCTAGGTGCTCCCCTCATTAGGGGTCGAATGAAATACTCATATTTCAACTCATGGATTGAACAAACACGAGGACTTATTAGCGGATGGGATATGCAATTTCTCAATTTTGGCGGTCGGCTAACGCTCATCAAAAGCGTTTTGTGTGCTATCCTTATCTATCTTTGTCAAGTCTTGGAACCACCTTTGAGTGTAATAGAGGAGCTTGAGAGGATGTTTGCTAAATTCTTATGGGGCTCCGCTACCGAGAGGCGCAAACAACATTGGCGAAGTTGGGATGGGGTATGTAGTTCGTGTATCAACGGGGGTCTCAACATTAAAACATTGCAAAGCATGATTGAGGCTTTCGGTATCAAACTATGGTGGAGAATGCATTCGCAAGATTCTCTATGGGGGTGGTACACGATGCATCGGTATACTAGTAGGCCAAATTTTCTCAAAATCCGAGGTTGGAAATCCGTTATTTGGAAGCAGCTTACTAGAAGTGCGACTTTGGCACAACCGGACATCTTTTGGAACATTAAGAGTGGGGACGCTTGGTTTTGGCTTGATCATTGGATTGAAGGAATATTCTTCGGCCAAGAAATGGAGTTCGAATTGATGAGAATATGAAGACTCATGACTTGTGGGATAGGGATGATTGGAACCTTAGTATGCTTTATACAAATAATCTCCAAACCGGCTTGGCAAGAATGCAAGGATATACCGCTATGGAAGCTTGATTCGAATGGGACTTTTACTACCAAGTCCGCATGGAAGAGAATGACTATGAGACCGAGTCCGAGCGCAATCTATAGGTATGTTTGGCACAAATTTATCATGCCTAATATCTCATTTTTTACTTGGCGCTTTATCCAAAATCTTATTCCGGTTGACAAAGCTCTTAAACGAGTTGAGATGGTCTCGAAATGCTATTGTTGTGGCAAACATGAAGAGACAATGAATCACCTCTTTTGGGAGGGAGAGATCGCGACACGCACTTGGGACCACTTTTTTAATCTTTTCAACATCAAAAGGCCAATGACTTTGACGTGGAGAGTCATCCTCTCATATTGGATTAAGGCAAAAAGAAACGCATGCACGGGCCACATTAGAGTGATTCTTCCTATATTCGTCCTTTGGTTTATTTGGGGAGCAAGAAATGACCCCGTTCATAGACGGATCCCGATGGAGTTTGATAATTTTTTTGCAAAAATTGTGAGGCACACCCGTGAACTATTTTCGCATAAGTCTTGTGATGAGTCTTATTGGAGAGGATCTAAGAAAGTCGTGGCACTTTGGAGCATACCCCTTGTCCGAAGCAAAGAGAAGCCGCCAATTATTGTTCAATGGAAAAAACCACCCATAGGAAGGTTCAAATTAAACACGGACGGAAGCTCTAAAGGTAACACCGGATTGGTCGGGGTGGTGGAATTCTACGGGATCACCGTGGATATTGTTGTTGGGTTTTTCGTGAGGCATGGGAGGTAGTGACTAGTGTTGAGGCCAAGATTAGAGCAATTTATAAGGGGTTGAAGTTATGTGAGGATCTTGGATTTCATGGTATTGATGTGGAAACCGATGTTCTTATTACAATCCCAATCATTCGGGCCTCATCGGGAGGTCATTGGAAACTCATTAGGTACTTGGAACATATTCGAGAGTTGCTTGAACGATTGAATGGTAATCTTCAACATGTCTATAGGGAAGGAAATCAAGTTGCGGATCTCCTTGCAAATGAAGCTTGCTCACTTCGTTTATCAAACCGGGATTCTATAGAAGAGGCAAATCACAAAGTTAAAGTCCTTGTGGAACGAGATCGACTTGAATGGAGTTATATGCGCATCCCAAAAGCCGTGTAAGTATGTCAAACCATAGATTGATGTCTTACTCATATGATTTAACTTATAGCATCATGGAGTGAATTATTGGTTTGGAGTCGTTATATATGTTGTTGGATATAAGAATTGGTTACTCTTCCCTCACAAGATACATCGCTCGACCCTTTGGGAGTACCACAATTATTACCTACTTTGCTTTCAAACCGAGCCTTTCTATACTTATAAGCCTCCTTAAACTCGTTTACGTTTCTCTCACTCAAAGGTGGTCGACCACACTTTCTTTGTCTTTTGCTTTCGATCGACGGCATTTGAAAATCTTTGCACACACTAATATGGTCTCTTGGAGGTTCAATTGGCATAGGTTCGATTTGGTTGTAAATAGCAGTAATGACTATTATTTGGTGTATGCTAGTAATAATAGAACTCTTGGCATGCGGCACAGATATGACTTTATATTTGACAAGCTTGTTTGTGGCTTCTTTGGCCGAATTCATCCTAGAACCTTAGCATATTTTGAATGTAATGATTGGCATCTACATGAAGGTACTCTTGTTAGTTACATTAGTAGGTCTTTTACATATGTAACGAAGAAATATGATCACGAGAGATGCTTCGATAAGGGACGGGAACCTTACAGTTGGTGCCAATGCTTCGACGACATAGAAGACGGCCGGTTTGGAGAAAGATGGAAGTACGGGTCAAATCACAAATGGAAAAATATTCGACCGCGGCCATCAAATAACAAACCGCACACCCCTAGCGGCCACGTTACAAAAGATCGGTGAACATCAACCACAAACAAACGACTTGGTCCGATACTAATGATTACCGTGGGTGCAAAAGGGAACCGAGAGTGGGCGACGAGGACGACATGTGCGACAGCAAAGCTACAACAAAGCATCGATATCTTGGACACATATGGCAACCACATAAAGACATAATGAACAAACAAGATAGATGTAATAACAAGTGGAGTGTGACTCTTAGCTTTAGGTATGAAACTTATGCTTATATGTGTAATTTACAGAGATGCCTCATCATTTGACAAGCTATTCCATGTATTAATCACACTGATAACCTACATATAGGAAGTAAGCAAGTCTCCTTACAAAAGCCCAAAGCCGAGTTGCATACTCCAACTTTGGGTATGATTCTTGACTACATGACTTTTAGAAGACATGCTTACAACCTTAGTACGACCCCGGTTTACTTTGGCCAACTTGTGAGAAGAAGCAAACAAGTCCCACATCTAAAGCTCAAAGCCAAATTGCACACTACACATTTGGGTGTGAGCTTCAGACGCGAAACTTATGGGGACAACATTTGCAACTTCAAATCGGCCTTGTATCATTTTCTGGGGCATAACTATAAGCCTCCTTAGGATTGTCTTGTTTTTCATGGTCTTGCTTGGTTGAGGGCTCCAAACTCGACTGATTTTGTATAGCCATCTTTCTCATTTATAAACTCTTATTTTATACAATGGGCCTACCCCTAATTGCCCAACAGGATTTTAAGATCAAATGAACTCTCTCTGTCTCTCTCTCTCTCTTCAAAGGTACACTTACAAGTTACAACCAAAATGAATAAATTGAGTTTGGGATTAGAGCATCGTAAACGGTAAACGTGTTCTTGTTGTCATTATAGAAACTGAGTTAAATCTCAATTTTATTGTCCAATTTGTTTAATACCCTATAGCCATAATTGTAGTTCACGCAAGGCCCAAAAGGCCTTAGCTTGGAGACAAAACTTCTCTTCCTGAATTCAATACACGGAATAATTAGTCCAATTTTAGCTACCCGAATTTACGAATTCTAACCACCTAAGTAATTACAAAGAAAAATGTGAATACCTCCACTCCAGTATATCTGGTATAGAATTCTGCTTAAGGAGGTGTCACACGCTATATTACATCTATATAATAGAAATAATAATCCAAAAAGACTATATATAGATATATTATAATATTTATATATGCCAAGATATGACAAATAATTGGTGATGATGATAAAATGGATAGGAATCAGTTCAGGGTTATCGGATGGTCCCTTCCTGAGCTTTTTTGCCAAACAGATTCACTTTAGATGCCTCTGATTGTCACTGGACCACACTAATTTTCAGAAAACGCATGCATTTTTTTTTATCTCTAATTAAAGTTTTTAACTTTTTATATTTTCCTTATATGTAGAAATTACAAAATTATTAATAACATTCTAATTTTTTTTCGTTAAATACCAAAAACATGCAAATAACTTTAAATTAGTCTCGTTTAATTACGTCGAATCAAAATAGAAAACATTTCAACACATTGATTTGAGTTCTCTTTTGACATATGTGTACCTCTTTACTTGACAAATGGTTCTTTTCATTCAACTCTTTCAAATCAGTAGAAAATTAATAATTATCCAAAACGACGTCTTCTCATGCACTTGGTGCCTTGGTGGTCCAGGGGAAAAAAGTGAAAGAGTTATGATAAATGCAACGTTTCATAAAAACAGAAACATGACATTGATATGAAATAGATGTATGAATCATGATGGTTCTTTCTCAATACATATAAGTCCATGACAATATTAACTTTTTCTTTAAGCCACCTGAAATAAGTAAAAAAAGGTTGCAAAATTGGGTTATTGTTGATTGATATATTGTATTATGTGAGAGCAAATAAGTGGATTTAAAAAGAAGAGTTGGGATTTAAGTAGTAAAATGAATAATTATATAATAAATATTAACTATGCGCGTTCTTTCCGTGTAGCAGAAAGAGATTAGCGTCACTGAAAAATGAAAATCCAATGACATACAAATATGATCGAACACGCCAACAACTAACTTTAGTTAAGTTGATTAAAAGTGTATGTACCTACTCCAATTAATATCCTCATTTGACGACTAATATTTGTCAAGGGTTAGACTAATCACCATTAAGTGTTGTGATTAAAGTCAGATCTGGTGGCTTAATTCCATTGGATAAAATCCTTTCCATTGGCCCACTGACAGTTCATTTTGTACACAGGTGACCGACTTATCAATAATTAACATTATCTTCCGAAAATTATAATATATACGCTAGACATAATCTCTCCCGACTCCAAATTTGAATATTTAATGCTCGTGATTATTGCATAAATAAATGTAATTAAACACAAAAGACACTTTACTAAGCAAGTGTAATTAATATTAAACTATGTAATCATCTCCGTGTCCTAACTCATGGAATATTACTAACATTTTCTTTTAATTATAGCTGGAGGTGTTTATTTTAATTAAGCTTCCCGAAGAGATTGTGATATATTCATCAATAGTTGCCACCAAAAACATATGACAGGGGACAACGTTGTTACTTGATTGTCTGATTCCAAACACATCATGTATGTATCTTTCTCGAATGATTTGATCTTATAATTAACTTTATTATATATCATTACTTTTCATCACTTTAATCGCAATTAGACAAAGACATGTGATTATGTATTTAGATTTTGGAATTTCCCTAAAGTGTTGGTAACATTTAACTAAAATATTTGTTTAGATATATTGTTCAGTGGGCACACTTCCATCGGAGGAAATTGCGATTAATTAGATTAGCTAGTGGGAAAGAGCACATCAACTAGGGCAAGTTTGGAGCACTTATAATCAGTAGTTCATATAAAATGTTTAAATCTTAATGAATTTTCAATCTATAATCGATCGGGTACTTTATGAAACCGGGAGATTGTCTCGTGTAATCTATCTGATTTCTCATCTTTATAATAATACAACTCTAATAGGACATGATAATCCTTAATTAAAATGCATGCAGATGGAATGAATTAAGAAAATACGCTATGAACTTAATATTAAATCATCTCACTGACATGAGGAACAAACAATATAATGATGGATTAATGTAACACATTCAACATGTCACATATATTCTATTTCGCTCTACGCAGAGTTTCAATAATTATTTCCTAGCGAAAAAAGATATAGAACAGATTCTAAATATAAGCATTAGATTTAAGAGCAGAAAGAGTTTTTTTATAGAGAGTAATGTTTTTTTTTTTTTTTGGGGGGGGGGGGGGGGGGGGAGGGGTGTAGAGCTAGGGATTGTATCAAGTTATTAGTTATCATAAATTATCAAAGTATTTATGTATGTGATGCAATTGTTTAAAACCCATGAACTTATCATATTTCGAATGAAAGTTTATCAATACGTGTACACTATTATTAATGGACACTTGCTCTCTCGATTTCTATGTTTTTTTTTTCCTTTTGTAATAGAAACTCTCATTCTTGTTGTAATTCACAAAACGTGGTACAATTTTAGGTTGACGCCTCTATGATTCGCTGTTTCTCTGCGAACATTATTGGAGTCACCTAACGCAAATGATAATTGTATAATTCCTTTTTTTGTCTATGAAAAGTTAGTATTTTCCTAAACCCATACCGAAAAAAGAAGCATACGACTATTCATATTTCGTATTCTACAAATAATGCAATTAGTAACACCAAATATTTATAAGAATTTAACATTGACGGCAGGCAGAGCTATTCGCATTTGCATATATGGTAGATAGATACAAACAAATATATAATCAGACGACAGGCCATAATATATGCGAGGTAGGGGACCAACCGCCCAACCCTGACGTGTAGCTGACCCTACCCGACGGGACCACCACTAGCTAGCCGCCGACGCACCACCCGCAGCAAAAGAAAAGCAGCCCGCCAGCTGCCTGATCAACTGAACTGTTGTTTCAGAATTCAGGTTTTGGGATTGATGATGAGGAATGTAAGCATGCCATGGTGTTATATATGTGGATACATGTACATATGTGTATTATAATTAAATTTAAGGTTAATGCCATTATATTAAATACCCTTAATCTATCAACATTCTCTCGTTTGCAACTTGCTACTTGTTTTTTTAGCCAACAAAGAAACTTTATCGATGGAACGAGTACGAGAAATACTTAATAGTTCGTACAAAGCCATGGCCATCTGCACTAGTCAATAAAAGTCTAATGAAAGTTATGAGATTTATTCATAATTTTGCTACTTCATCTTAAAATTAAAGGTACACATTGGCTTAGAATCGTATCAAAACCACGGTCATGATGCTAAATTTTGTCATTCGTTTTCAGTAACGTTTCTATATTTTTGTCGGTTATATTTTGGTTTAGAAGTTAAGTACTATAACTTTATACTTTTGGAGGCAACATAAGTAATTAGGGTTAAGTAACAACTAACAAGTCGTAAATAAAGTGGAAGGTATAGTAGGATCATTAACCCTCAAGTTTTTAACATTTATGTATCATATTATATATATATATATATGTGAAAATTTAAGACATTGATTTGTCTTTAAATATATGATGAAACATATAATAATTTAGGGGAAAAATATCAAACCCCCCAACGTTTCGGGTTGTTTGCAACTTACTCCCTTAACTTTGTTTTTTGCAACTTACCCCCTAATCTTTTATCAATGAAAATTTTAACTGTAAAATTTGTCAATGTATCAACATTTTGACCGTTAGATTTACAAAGTTATAAACGATGGGAAGCAACATATAAAAAAATAAAAACAACCCCAAACATTGCCGGATTTGATGTTTTTTTTTTCCAATAATTTAAGAACACAAGACAATATTAGGCAAAAAAAGATTTGAGACTGAAGTGGCACAAATGGTGGTTGTTTGATTCAGCCATCTAAGGCGCGGGCTTTCATGCGGTCCCCGGCCTATTGCGTGGTCCATGAAACCAGGGACTGACACGTGGCAGTTTATGATGTCAGTGTCCCACAGCCTGTGCTGTTAATTGCTTAACTGTTCATGCACAAAATGTTCTTTTTCTTTTTTGGATTCGATGACTTATATATCATGAACATAAATTTCCACCTTCCAAAATTCATTAATGATTTTGCTAGACACATAAAGTCATTTTGCATTTTCACTAGCTTATTTTATAATATGGTAACACAATAGGGCCGGTTAAATTCTAAACAAGCTACCCAAGAATATACCCCCAACCAACAGTGCCCACACCAAATTAAAATAATAAGTTAGGTCTAAATAAAGTGACATAGAGGAACACAATCAATCATCAAAATTTGTCTTATTGTTGGAAAAACATAGACAAATATCAAAATAATATTGTTGCATGATGGCCAAAAAGATGAATATAGAAATGATTGATTGACGTGGCATATTATTTGTTTTCCTAGCCCCTTGCAAAGGTCGGTAACCCCACTCACCAAGAAATTTTATTTAATACAAAGACTACTAAGCATTCTCCATATCAAAATATATCTTCTAATTAGCACAGAATCTAAAGTGTTCTCTAACTTCTAACATAAACAAGTAACAATGGTTTTTTGTGAAAAATAAACAGAGAATCTATTACAGACGTTCAGATAAAACTGATTCAGTTCTATACTCTTCGCCATAAAAGAGTTAACCACCCAAGGCAAACGGAAATAATGAGGGAAATAGATACGAACACAATACAATGTGAAGTTGTGAATACAAAATTTCGAAAATCTCGAAACATAATATAAACACACACACACACACACACACACACACACACACACATATATATATATATATCGACCCTAATGGCTTTTCACAATATAAAATGTTGGATCATATGTAAATATGAGATACTGACACTCTTTGTCATGTGTTCAGTGTTGTAATATAAAATGCCTACAGGCTACAGTCGCTAGGTCAACTCCTCAACTAATTTACTATTTGAAGCTGTTGATGCTTGCAAAGACTTACAAAAATATTTCCTTACATTTTGGTTTACAACGTAAGAATGGTGTCAATAAAATTTCAAATAGATAAGGGTAAATCCCGTTAAGTCCTGTGTGGTATATTATGTTTCTCACTTTGTCCTCCAAGTTTTTATAATTAGCAATGTGCTCTCTGACGAACAAAAAATGCACATGTGTCCACAATGAACGGCTAATCAACGATCCATGGGATATTATTAATATCTTGAGGGGCACATTGCTAATTTTAAAACTTTATGGGACAAAATGAGAAACACGGTATACATTAATTAGGGGGTTTCACGAGATTTGTCCAAATAATAAATAATAATCAATTCCTCAATGTATGTATACCTCATTTCACAACTCGCCAAATGTAAGAAAATAACAACTTGCACCCCACTTACTCCAATACTTACTAGTTTTCTCTTGGTCAATTTCACATTGACCAAAAAAGTTTATTTTTGCTGGAACTTAATATTTTTTTATTTTTTTTAACAATAAGAAGAAGCAAAAAACATTACATCATGTCTCTAGTTAGTAAACTAGTAATATAAGTAGAGGGAGCCTTGTCCCAAAAGACATAGCTCTCTTCTATATATCTAACGCATTTAGCAAGTGCATCCGCCACTTTGTTAGTCGTTCTTGGTATCCAAGTGAAAGTCGCGTTCCATGGCATATATAGTACTCTCTTGCATTCCTCCACCATTTTAGCATTGCCAGGAGTTGGAGTTAGTTGTCCAGAAATCATTTTGTGAATTGTGAAGGAGTCCACTTCAATTGCAATGTTGTGTATTCTTATGTTCAAAGCCATATCAAGTCCCTTTTGCAATGCAGCCAGTTCTGCTTCCTCAACAGTTGGAGCATTTAGTTTTTGCATATAACTCCAACTCCAGGGCCATTTATCATCTCTGAGAACACCAACTATAGAACCAATGTTGAGATCAGGGATTATACAGCCATCCTTCAGTTTGAACCATTCACTTTGAGGTTTTGTCCAGCCAACTTCCTAACTCATGCATCTGTTTCTTGTTCTGCCTTCATAAAGCTCATAGCTCAGTTGTTTGATCTGAAAGATGCACCCTGAAACATTGATCTCCTTCTAAGTCCAATGGCTCTAGTCTCAAAAGACAAATGTGCCATATCCTGGGATTTGGTCAAACTCAGAACCTAGGAAAATATCTTGGTGTGAGGTTAATACATGGGAGAGTAAACAGAGATACTCATGCTGATATATTTGACAAAGTCATGAACAGATTTGGCACTTGGAAGAGTAAAATGCTTTCTCTTGCTGGAAAGGACACTCTTATCTCTTTTGTCTCGTCTTCAATGCCAGTATACTCCATGCTCTTGGTTACCTCACCTCAACATGTCTGTGACAAGCTAGACAAACTTAAGAGAAACTTCTTGTGGTCCTCTGATGTTACTAAGAGGAAGTTACATTTAGTTAATTGGAATCAAGTCACTCTATCCAAAAGTGCAGGTGGTTTATGCATTTTCTCTACTCGCACTAGAAATGAATCATTGCTTGCCAAGTTGGTCTAGAAAATCATAACCAATGAGGAGTCTATCTGGAAAAAAATCATACAAGCTAAGTACCTGAGAAATTTGTTACAAGAGTAGAATGTATGATAGTCTTGTCTGAAAGGGAGTACTACACTGTATGGAACTTATGAAGCCTTTCCTTAGATGAAAAGTTAGAAGGGGTGATCAAGTTTACTTCTGGTTTGATAATTGGAGGGGCTCACGTTGTCTTTGTGATGAGAATTTCTCAATTCATCCTTCTGATGTACACCTGATTCTTCAGAGATGTTTTGATGGAGAATGGAGAATGGGATCTGGAAAGTATCAACTTTGACTTGCCTCATGGGATAAAAGATGACATAAGCAACATAATTATCACATTCACAGATCAAGAAGACTAGGTGATATAAAATGGTTCTTCTAATGGACATTTCACATGTCAATTAGCATACAAACTATTTCAAACTCATAAAGGAACCAATATCAGAAGCTCCAGTAAGCATGGATAGGCTTGGAAGATGGATGTAAGCAATAAATTTCAACATTTCTTGTGGTTGTTATCTCAAGAAATATTGACAACTAATCTGGTAAGATTTAAGAAACAGATCTCTCTCACAACAATGTGCACACTTTGTGATGAACCAGAGAATTTGGATTACATCTCTTCAGATACTGTCATGTAGAAAGGAAACTTTGGGAAAAAATTATTATTCAGGAAGATCATGTGATGTTTGATGGTACAGTGATGATAACTGGTTGAGAGAGAACTTGGAGAGGCTGCAAATCAGAAACAGAATTAGACTTGGTGCCTCTTGGAAATGGATTTTTATGGCAACACTCTCGATTTGTTGGAAACACAGAAACTCCGGAACTTAAATTTTGAACATACAATATATTTCAATAAGGAGCCATTATTTATCTTTAGTTTAGTTATATTTTATTGATTACAAACTATAAAACTTCGTTCATCAAACATTAATGAAAACATATAATAAATCAAGAGAGTGAAAAAGACTGTAGAACCTACTTATGACAAATCTACTCCTAAAAATATGATTCATACAAAAAGAGATCCACAATAGAGCCTTAATCCCATAGCCATATACCACCCACGAAAAGAGAAACAAAGCTCCTCATATACAACCCACCAAAAGAGAAACAAAGCTCCTCAGAGAAGAGCCTCAGACAGCCACGAAGATGCAGCAAGCACTTTTTATGAATATCATGTATTTATGTTAATAAATACTAACAAGCTCTGACGCTATAAAGGCCCACGTATAGATCTAGTGGGTGTATTATTCGATCATAATAACTTAATCAAAAGACATTTACTTCGTTGGCAAAAGCAAATTTAAGGATGTCAACAAACCTGTCCACCTCGGAGCAGAATTAAACATTGTCCATACCTCTCTTCATGAATACCAAGTTGCACAACATTAATAAAAAGATTCCCCATTTGAGCACTATATACACTTCTTAGCTCATTTGTATTAGACTAATGAACTTAAAAAATCTCAACGCAATGTGAGTTGTTGATGCAATTGAATTGAAGTTTTCTTTAGGAAGTCCCATAGTTGCTACATCAGCACTCAAAATCTCAACGCAATGTGAGTTGTTGATGCAATTGAATTGAAGTATTCTTTAGGAAGTCCCATAGTTGCTACATCAACACTCAAATTTTTTCCCGTGCAGTCTCTCATCCGGAAGTGTCTCTCTCTACCGTACCCTTTGTTATTGGTGTGTTCTCTTTATCTCTCAAACACTTATTACCAAGAATATTATTGTTTTATTATTCTCACATTTGTAATATATATTCTCACATCTATACTATTATATAAAGAAAGGCAAACTGTGATACCAAACTTTTGATTTCCATTTTTAGCCTTATAATTTTATTGTTAACACAATAGTTTAATTATGAAGTTCCTAATTTAGCCTTATAATTTAAGTAGAATCATTAATTACAATAATTATGGTGATTGGTGATTTAGTTTCCCAAATTTTGAATCTTTCTATATAAATTATATATCCTTATACATGTAATCTTTTGTCAATAAAGTAATTTTCTACCCTACACAAATTAAAAATATATTCACGCGGGGACCGCGTGTCAGCGTTTCTAGTTTGTAATATATGAAGCCCCTTTACACTATAATCTATTTTTATCCATTTAAATATTTTCACGGACTTCTCTCATCAATGCGTAAATAGTGTTATTTTTCCTTCTTAATTACAATAATTTCATAATTAGACCATTATTCTAATTTGGAGCAACCACTTAATCTTGCAAATTAACCATGACAATTATGATTTGAGTTACTCATTTTACTCAACAATCTCGATAAGACAGAGGCAGCTACCAGTAAATTAGCAATTTTCAAAGTAGATTTGCTTGCTTTCCTCAAAACAAATGGCCCCTCTATATTTAATATTAGCATACAAAATCTTTTGTCTTATTGCTAAAACATCCCATCACTTTTCCACCTTTACACTATTCTCCTTTTTTCAACGCCCCAACTCCCCTTCTCACTCCCTCTCACTTACAAAACTCTTATTAATAGCAAGGCCACCATCACCTGCTTCACATTAAAAAAAGGATCATCATATCATCATATATATAAACACTGCATAACAACACTTCACACACACAATCACACAAACACATGGCATTCGAAAACCACCACCACCACCTCTCACAAGAAATGCCCCTCTACCACCACTCCTTCTTCCGCCCCGACCACCACCACTCGCCGGAGGACAAACAACAACCACCCGCCACCGCCACGTGGCTCCACAACCACCACCAGTGGCTTACCACTCAAAGTAGTCCGCCGGAGAACCAAAACGACGTCGCCGGAGTTGAAAACAGTAGTAACTGGGAGAGGGACAAGTGTAAGGCGGATATTTTGAGCCACCCTTTGTATGAGCAGTTGTTGTCTGCACACGTGGCGTGTCTGCGTATCGCTACGCCGGTGGACCAGCTGCCGAGGATCGACGCCCAGCTGGAACAGTCGCAGCAGGTGGTGGCGAAGTACTCTGTTCTTGCACAAAGTCAAGGTCAACAGCCTGACAAAGACCTCGACCATTTCATGGTAATAATAACATCATAAATACATATTTTTTTCCTTCTTTTTTTATATTTAATTATTTATTGGTTGTATGTTGGGTTGTTTTCTTTTCAAGATTGGATTTTTAGACTTCTAGTCCTTTTATTTTAGTTGGTTCTTGAGTAATAACATCATTAAAGTTGATATTATTTCATTTTTAGCTAATGTTTTGTACATGTTGAGTGTTTCTTTTTTTCCAAGATTGGATTTTTAGGACTCCAGTTGTGTATTTTTCAGATGGGTGTCGTGTAATTTTGTATTTTTGTTTTTTGGGTACAAAAGTGGGATTGAAGGAATAAGCTTCTTCTTTAGTGTTGGGATTAGAATTACTCTTGATAAAGATTCAATTTTTAAGCATTTTTGTCGTACAAAATTATGAATATTGAATTGTCATATCAGTTTTTTTGGTGGCTTCCTACTTAATGTAACATTGTGTAAGGAATGAAGTGTCTTGTCTTATGCAATATTTACCTAAGAAAACTTTTATGCTGCTTTGCCTTGTATCGTCGGCTTTGTGAACATTTGACATTCTTTAATGAGCCAACGAATTTGGTCTTGGTGTGGTCTCTGTTTGCTTTATTAATGGGGTACGAGGGAGGACGAGTCTCGTGAAATTTTGAATGGAGAGCTTGTACCGTTGTCTTATTTGTGGATTCGTTCGTAGGCAGTGATATTTTTATGAGTTTCGATTCGTGGTAGCATTTAGTTGGAGTTCGGTTTATAGTGCCAATTGGAATTGTCTTTTCGAAGGAGGAATCTTGTTATTCTTCGCGGTACATGAATAATTGGAACTCAATTGTTTAGTGCTATGTGGAATCACTTTCTCTTGAATGTAGTATCACTCCTAACTTGTTCTCTTGTGCTTTTGGAAGTACTTCACTTCTCAAAAATATCTGCAAAATGAGAACTTGGTGTGTGAAAGATTTTTAATCTTATCTCTAAAATCGCATATGGTGAAGAATGGACACAGCTTTAGCCATTGATAGCTATTTATTAATATCGCTCTTTTCCCTTTTATAAAATAGTAGCTAGATTGGTTAGGCATTTGCTAGCATTATCCTTCATGTACTGATAAGTGTTACTTTCGGTAGTATCTTCTGATAAAAGTTGTGTTGATGAGGAAAGGTTAGTTACTAACACCAAAAACTGCACTACTATTTAAATATTGCTAGGCAGTGGGTGAACTCTCGAAGAGAAGAGTAATCAGTTGGTTAACCTTCTAGATATCTATCATTAAGTGATTATGAATTGTTAAAATATATTGAACAATGATCTATAGTGTTTTGGAACCTCAGAGTCCTCAACAGTGGCATTTAGAATTTGTCAATAAAGCTAGTTAGTCTCTCAAGTTACCATCGACTATTAATCTAACTTTGAAGTTTTGAATATACCACACCTCCGCTGGCTAAAATCTTGCAAGAAGTATGGTTAGTTACTCACGTTTGCAATTACGTAACTCAGTTCGCTACTGTTACCTAATCATATTTCTCGTTCCTCTTTAACCCTGATGCAGACACATTACGTCCTATTGCTGTCTTCCTTCAAAGAGCAGCTGCAACAACATGTGAGGGTTCATGCAATGGAAGCAGTCATGGCTTGTTGGGAGCTTGAGCAATCTTTGCAAAGCTTGACGGGTATTCCCTGATTTCATCTCTCTTGTTGTAGATTCATGGGAAGACTTTTTGATAAATTGTTATGTCCCCCACTGTTTGGTTCAGGGTTTACTCTTTCTGCGATATGTTAATTTTCTTTCGAATTAAAACTATTCTTCTGGAAAATTTTCATCCCATTAGTAGGTGCAAGAGATGAAGCAAAACATGTCTTATGATTCGTATGCATTAACACGTTTCATTTAACCACCATACGTTTAAAATAGGACTCGCTCTTTGTATCCGTTTAACGGAATTCAACATGTTTCTTCTCGATAGTTCTTTTATGGATTATCAGATATGGAGAAACGCCTCAAAATTATGCATTTGTTTGACAGGGGTAGCACCGGGTGAAGGCACAGGAGCAACCATGTCCGATGACGACGAGGACCAGGCAGATACTGAAACTAACTTGTTTGATGAAAGCTTGGATGGGGGAGACAACATGGGATTTGGTCCTCTAGTACCTACTGAAAGTGAAAGATCCTTGATGGAACGTGTGAGGCAAGAACTTAAACACGAACTTAAACAGGTGAGAAAAATACATCGAAAACGACTGATTATTGAGCTTCACATGTTCTTTTAAGTTTAAACTAACTAATCAGATTTTCTGCTTTATAGGGTTACAAGGAAAAGATTGTGGATATCAGAGAAGAAATATTGCGAAAGAGACGAGCTGGAAAACTTCCCGGCGACACCACATCTGTCTTGAAAGCTTGGTGGCAATCACATTCCAAGTGGCCTTACCCAACAGTAAGCAAGCTTCAACCTCAACAACGCAAGCATTGTTTTTGAACTGAAATGTTAGATACATTATATTTACCTCAAAATTTGCATGGTTTTTTTTTTTTTTTCCTATTAGGAGGAAGATAAGGCAAGACTAGTGCAAGAGACAGGTTTGCAACTGAAACAGATCAACAATTGGTTCATCAACCAGAGGAAAAGGAATTGGCACAGCAATCCTTCCTCGTCAACCTCCCAAAAGACCAAGCGCAAGAAGTAATTCCATTGCTCATTTTCCTAGTCGAAACATTCAATGAGTGAATCGCCAACTTGATGGACGTGATAAAGTGACATTATGTATACGGTTATAATTACCCTATTCATATTAGATAGCCACACCACAAGAACGCGTAAAAATTCCACATTAGTTGAATATTTCAGTATGTCTTATGGTAACTTCGCGTTGGCGAGGCCACCATTAACCGATGCTTAGTAGAACAAAATGGGTTATGCTTTGGGACCTTGAAAAACATATGAAAGTTAGTATATTGCGTATACTAGTAGGAAATTGTTTGAAAGTTTTGTTTTGTTTCATGTGACATATTTTCAGACAACTTAGCTTTTATTTTTATGTTAATGTATGATATGAAATATGATTATTGGCATTTACCAAGCCAAGAGTATTTTCCCT
This sequence comes from Linaria vulgaris, assembly GCA_948329865.1. Taxonomy (NCBI): domain Eukaryota; kingdom Viridiplantae; phylum Streptophyta; class Magnoliopsida; order Lamiales; family Plantaginaceae; genus Linaria; species Linaria vulgaris. The sequence continues at coordinate 95,318,448 of OX415254.1, forward strand.
CTACACAATGAACTCCACTGTCTTTAGTTAATTGTTTATTTATATATTTTTATGCTTTGTGATTTAAATTAATTATCAAAAAAATAGGAAAAAGAAAACTTTATGGTTTAAAATGAGTTAAAGACTTAGACTAGGTTGAGGTGTTATGTTCTAGATATTTTTCTGACTCGGCCGTAATGGAACAGGCGGCTGGCTGAGCTGTAACAGTACTGTCTTTAAAGATACTCTTATTAAAATGTTCGTTGGTCAACCATCGTGACGTGTTGGTCGTATTGGACGGAAAATTCTTAGGCGGACCTGGTGCATGAGGTAACTCATGCACCTTGTGGCTGTGATTAATTCTAGTTTTTTATTTATAATTTAAAATATAAAAAGTAACATACTGCAGTACAGTTTTCTTTTCTATTCTGAAAAAGATTTGTTTATTAATTTTGCTTTTCTTTATGAAATCTTATTCATAATTCGTAGTAATATTTTATTCCTTAGTTATCTTAAAACTTATTACATAACAACACGTTAGATATTTAAATTACATGTTACTTCAATTTTCTTTTTCTTTTTCTTTTTTTGAATTCCTTCACTTTATTTATCTTCCATACAGATCAATAATTATGGACTTTACTTAGAAGATTATTTCTTGTTTCCTAAACATTATCTTTTTTCTTTAAGAGAATTTGAGCAAATCATAATAAATATTAATTTCAGTGAACCACTATTTTCTATTCTTTATTTTGAAACTCGAATGTTATACGTCTCATACTCATTACTATTATTTTGTAAACAATAATCATTTGGTTTCATACTCATTACTATTATGTTATAAACAATAATCATTTGGCTTAGATTCAGTTCATCAGTTAGCTTAGATTCAGTTCAAACAAGAACTCTCACTCAAAAATGAATGCAAATTAAAAAAATTAAAAAGTACTTAGATGAATTATAGTTTATTTGATTTTTTTTTCAATAGAACAAGGTGTCACTATATGTGATTATCAGGATCGATGAACTATTCTTAATTTTTTAGATTCGTATGTGGCAATAATGCAAAAAAAAAAGAGAGAGAGAGAAAGAGGTAAAACAACAGATTTTTGAAGAATTGTCATAGATGCCATATATAGTAGATTATTCAAAAATTCACAAATTTAATTTACCTGTAACAATTATTTTATTAAAATATGAAGTATAGGAGATTATACGAATAAAAACAATTTATGTATTTAGTATAGAACTAGATTTTGTTTCGTACATATCTTGAGAGGAAATGTCTATGAGTCATTAATATGTGAAAATATTTGTTATGAGATTAAGAGATAATTAAGGAATAAAAAATTACTACGAATTATAAAGAAGATAATTAAGGAATAAAAGATTACTAAGAATTATGAAGAAGATTTCATAAAGGAATGCAAAATTAATAAATAAATCTTTTTAGAATAGAAAAGAAAACTGTAACTGCAGTATGTTACTTTTTATATTTTAAATTATAAATAAAAAACTAGAATTAATCACAGCCACAAGGTGCATGAGTTACCTCATGCACCAGGTCCGCCTAAGAATTTTCCGTATTGGACAATTAAATTGTTATGCACCTTAAAAGTTAAAAGTACATGGTTCATTCAAGACGTGGTAACCAATAATTTAATTAAGTAATAATTAATGGGCAGCCCAAATAAGATGGAGTATAAATTAGGTCATATGACACTTAAGTGTCATTTCTTGAGAGGACTAAGCATATTATATAAATACTTTTGTCTGTTTAAAAATTACAATACAAAAGTTCTTCTCTGATACCTTCACAAAAGTTTACACAGGCGTAAAAAAATAGACACTTTTGTTGTGTTAGCATGAATAATATAATGTAACGTTTGATTTATCTTTCAGTTACTATCCCCATTTTGACTCTTAAATGAAACTTTGTACCGCAAAGATACATTGAAGTATATTATTGTGGTTGACGGTCTAGCTCATTTTGCTTTGTGTAATATCCAATATACATATACGCGGTTGTCCCGTCCGCCCCTATCTCACACCCCAACGTACATTTGTCGGCCTCGGCCTTAGTTAATATGAATATCGTTTGTTCAACAATAACAAAAAATTCATCATTATAACACTTCCAGGTGTTCTGCTAAAATTTTCTTGTGAAGATTTTAAATTAGCTAGCCTGAAGGAGTGGTTTTGTAATTGAACCAAGTGTCGGGCGTGTAACTGTAATAATAATCCCCAAATTTGTTTGACAGAAGCTTCTGGAATATGAGTTGGTATAAGTAAATTGAATTTTCTATAAGCATAAATGAATTTAGTTACAGACCCGTTGCACTAATGCACTCTATCTATTCAACATCGTACAAATAGGTCCTAATAAAGTTCTTGCCTGAGTTTTTTCAACAAGTTGTTCGTTTTTGTCAAAATAGGAATCTTAAATTCTGCGCTTCATGTCGATTTAACACCAATTCAATTAAGGAAACATTGTACCTCAATATCTTTTTCTTAATTAAAAAATCTGAATTGCTATAATTAATTTCAAATATTATTTCCAAATGCAACTTTTTTTATTAGGGGACAATCATTTTTTATTAGATCAAGTTGTAAACAAAAATACGTTAAACGGCAATGATGGGGCTATTTTAGAAATGGCCCAATATGAATATTGGACTGGCCCACGGAGAAAGATTCATTGAAATTGTACGTCGAATAGGAGAAATTCGATGTTGAACGAGCATCGAATGGCCCCGGTTCGATCTAAGGGATCGATCGAATCATCCCAATTCGATGTTCGTTCCCCAACCACCAATGGGACCCGTGAGACAGGGGTTATAAATACCCCATCCTTTCACGTTCTTGGGACGCGTTCAAGACTAACTTCAACCTACTCCAGATCGAATCCATAGCATTCGATACACTGCATTCGATCGAAGTCCTTGCATTCGATACTCATACTCGATCGAAGCAATCCGATTCGATACTCAGCAACTCACTCAGTCCTGCATCGAAGGACCTTAATTCGATACATACATAGATCGAAGATCGAGATTCGATATTGGACTACCCTACACGCACTTTGTCGAACATACCGAATTCGATACACCCTAGATCGAATTCTCACAATTTGATGCGCTATCCATATATTGTGATTTTACTTGTATTGTCTAATTAGCTTGTAATAGGTGTTCCGGACCAAGCTAATCCGATTTCTATTAGATTAGCATTATTTTGGCAATTGAGAAGCCATTGTAACAGTTTTCGGTGTTTTGTAACCCGGACGAAATAATACCAAAATAGACAACTTATAAGTAGATATATGATCGGGGGCAATCTGTACATTTTTTGAATAGTTTAGAGCTCGGCAAGTAAAAGGCAACTTGTATAGAGGTGTAAAGATTATTGCATTTCTGTCCTTCCTTTTCTTTTTTCCTTGTTGAATAGTTTTTAGCTTTAATGCGGCACATAATGAAACAATTTCTAGATACGTAATAAGGAGATATGTTTCATATCTTAATCATCAAGAAAGTTAATCAAATAAGATAATATAATAACTTTTAAAGATAAAATAAATTAATAAAATAATTACCATCTAAATAAGATTAACTTAACAAATATTTACAAAACAAGATCAATTTTTAACCTAATTGGGCTCATAAGAAATCTGCCCAACAGTAACATGAACCACTCAATTAGTTTTTGTTGGTTAGGAATACTATTTGGCATAATCTTGACTGTTCTTCTTTATAAAGCCATGTCACCTTGATCAATGAAAAAGAGATCAATGAAAAAGAGATTGTAGTTACTTTTTAAAAGGCCACAGTTTTCAGCTATTCTTGAATGCTCACTTTGGTGTACCTTCGGTATATTAAACCTCGATTAAGTTAATTCGATAAATTCAAAAATTGCAATTTTTAATCTTCATTCCTTGGGTAAGAATGCCAAAATCCGGCCAGATATGATTCTGCCCCAAAATTTTATCTCATTAACCAAATTTAGCTTCTAAAATATTAATTTGAAAAATCACTTGATTCATTTTTGAACTTTCAATCTTGCAGTTGGTGCAATGTATTGCTTGTGTAATTTCGATCTAAACAACACTGCTATGTTGGCAAACATCGATTTTGCATGTGCATCTAGAGCGGATTGCTCCCTCATAGTATCGGATGGAGTTGCTATGTAAATCTAATTTTATTTAAGTGTTCTACAGTGATCTCGGAGACACTAACATGGAGTTGCTACACTCCCATCTATAGGCTTCACCTTTAGTCTCATTGCTTGGTTTTTCGTTTGAGCGTGGTGATCATTGTTCTTAGTTTTTAATTTGATATGTACTTATTACTGAAACTGACTTGATGAATTGTGTAATTGACTTAATATGTAAGGAATCGCAATAATATTAACAACCACCACTGTAGATGGTCGTAACAGTCGAGTTCACGATAAACATCTTTTGGATTGAGTCGGCCAAGAGAATCACCGTCGTAATCCAAGAAAAATAAGCGAAATGTATTTTGAAGAAACCACATTGCAATGATGAGTTTGAGAGCGATGCAGAATGAAGTTTATTAACAAATTTTATAGACGCATTTGCTTGTATGGAAGGTTAAATCTACGGGTGTGTAGAGAGTTGGAACCAATGATAATTTTATCACAACACATATTTCTAAAATAATCTAAGAGTATAGACCAAATCATCATTTCTAGGATAGTGTGTATTTGTTTGTTCTTTTCTCATACATTTCTTTAGACATAAAGTATCCAGTAAATGATTTTGTAATACACATAGGTTATTGAAAAGCAATATCATTACACTTGCACCATTCTGAGAATTCGCACTATAAACTCCAACTAAATGCTACGAAGAATCGAACCTCATGAAAATATCACTGCTTACGAACGAATCCACAAATAAGACAACGGTACAAGCTCTCAATTCGAAATTTCACGTCCTCTCTCGTACCATTAGTAAAGCAAATAGAGACCACACCAAGAGCAAATTCGTCGGCTCATTAAAGAATGTCAAATGCTCACAAAACCGATGATACAAGGCAAAGCAGCATAAAAGTTTTCTTAGGTAAATATTGCATAAGACAAGACACTTCATTCCTTACACAATGTTACATTAAATAGAAAGCCACCATAAAAACTCATATGACAATTCAATATTCAAAAATTTGAACAACAAAAATGCTTTAAAATTTGAATCTTTAACAAGAGTAATTCTAATCCCAACAGGCCAACACCAAAGAAGAAGCATATTCCATAAATCCCACTTTCTTTACACAAAATTAACAACACCTATCTTTAATAACTCAAAAATCAAAATACATCATTATGATTTTATTTTGCATTGTGTGATATTCGTTGTACATATCCAATGTCATCTCCCCTATTCCACACCATGATGTACAGTTGTTGGCCTCGACCTTAGTTAATGTAAATATTGTTTGTTCAAACTTCAAACAAAAAAAAATACATTATTATAACTTCCAGGTTATGTATTCTGATAAATCTTCTTGTGAAGATTTTAGATTAGCTAGCATGAAGGGGTGATTTTGTAATTGAACCAAGTTTCGGGTGTGTAACTGTAATAATCCCCAAATTTGTTTTACACAAGCTTCTGTAATAGAGAGTTTGTATCAGTAAATTGAATTTTCGATACGCATAAATGAATTTGGTTAAAAGCATAAAACTCTCCAATCTACAGACCCGTTTAGTCGTTATTCTTTTTACAACTCCGCACTCAATCTATTCAATACAAATAGTTCCCAATCAAGTTCTTGCCTGAAGTTTTTTCAACAAGTTGTTCATTTTTGTCAAAATACGAATGCGCTTCATGTCGATTTAACACCAATATCAATAAGGAAACAACGTACCTCAATATCTCTATTTTTTCTTAATTACAAAATCTGAATTGCGATTGATTTCAAATATTATTTCCAAATGCAATTTTTTTTTTATTAGGGGCCAATCTGCACGTTTTTTAATAAATCAAGTTGTAAACAAAAATACGTTAAACGGTAACTTATAAATAGGTATATGATCGAGGAACAATCTGTACATTTTTTAATAGATTAGAGTTTAGTAACAATACGTTACTTGAAAATGAGACTATGATGGGGGGCAATCTGCACGTTTTTAAATAGATTAGGATGTAAATGAAAGCCAACTTGTACAGATGTATAAAGATTATTGCATTTCTGTCTTGCCTTTTCATTTTTTTCTTGTGGAATAGTTTTTAGTTTTAATGCAGCACATGATGAAACAATTTGAATCAATTATAATTAATTGTTCACAAAGAATTTAATCAAACAATTGGCATATATATAAAGCAAATAAAAACACATATTTACAAACTAGCTAGTACTCATCCTTCCTTGATCCTTATTAATCAAAGGAGCGGCCGCGAACCTCGACGAGAAACTGTGTGATAAAACGTCATCTTCCTCATCATCGTAATACTGATCGCCAGCGAAATTCAGCGCATAGCTCTCCGGCGAATACTGAAACTGCGTTGTTTGCTGCTGCCTATTCTTCGGATTGAACAATTTACCCACTTTTCTTATAAAGTTCTTCCATTTAGGTCCTGCCACGACCTCCGAAAACTCCTTCACTTTCTTCACTTGTACCACAATCCATGCCTCTTTCTGCCCATCGCGCAATAAATAGTTATTGCTCTCCCTGTTGACGTTGGACCCAAAACAGCAAAACCGCCCGAAACAGCCGCCTACGGAGACCCCATCGTCGTGGTCAATACCACCTTGGTTGACGGGCGAATACGAAGTGGCTGAGAAGATTGGTTTCTCTTCAGGCTTGGAAGACATGTTTGTATATTTGTATGATGATGGAAGGTGCTTTTGGTGGTGTTATATATATGTGCGTGTGTACGTATTAGGCCCGCGTTTGTTTGGTGTGTGGAAGAAAAATCAAAGAGATATATATTATGATTGGAAATATCATAGAAAGTGGGGCTTGATAATATTTGTATTTGTATGCAACACAAGGCCAAATATGTATTCGTTGACTGGTGGAACGTGTGCGCCATTAATGACGCATGACTGGCCTAACCAGCATAATTATTTCTGAATGGTTGGCTCTATTATATATATGATGATAGTAACCAAAAGCATTTAACAACTTGCCACAACGTCATCTGCCGGCTAAATAACTCCAATGTTCAATAGTTGTCAATTTATTTCAAAATAAGATTAGTTCTGGTGAATATTGACTTACTTTCCTTCAACTCAAAGCAAATATAAAACAGAACCTGGATATTTTAAGCAATTGGGTGCCAATTTGCAACTTTGAACATTACGATATTCCAAAGACGGTGGTACGGTAGGGAATTCCAATATCCATAACTGGGTTACTTGTCTTTAAGTTACAGGCCAAGGTTGCGATTCCGGAGTTTCAAACAATATGGTATTCTAACAAGGTATTTCAGACAATAAGCTATTGTAAAGACGAAACACGGTATTTCTCACAATATGGTATTCTAACAACAAAACACTGTCAGGTGTTCCACACATCAACTGACGAACTTCCAAGACTACCAGCAGAACGATTTGCAGAAGCATACAAGACCTTTTCGACAAGTCTACTGTTTTGACCTAAATATATAAGTTAAGCTGCTTACACCAACAAGCTTTGTAGAGCTGAGGTTTTACACAAGTCAGGCAATATCAGCCCTCTGCTTGAGGATTTGCAGGTGAAATTGGCTGTTGTGGTTGTCCTTTCGGAGGAATCTTAGCTGCCATAGCCCTCAATTCGCTGGCGACCTCAGTGAAATTTGGCCTTTCTGGTGGTTCTGATGACCAGCACCTCTCCATCAGAGCTCGCCAATCAGGATCACAAGTCTCTGGGACGGGAGGACGCAATGTGTTGCTCACAATACCACCTGCCATCCATCAAAAGACAAGGTCAAAACTGAAAACACAAGAGTTCAAATATGCAGAACGAACGGATAAGAAAAAAACAAAGGACACTACATACCAATAATGGCCCCGTAGTGCAAATCTGCATATGGTTCCTCACCAGTAAGAAGCTCCCACATCACAATCCCAAAAGAGAAAACATCAACCTGCGTGCAAAAACCAGTTTAGGAATACAGACAAACTTTCCAACGGGGGTAGCGATCATAGTAAGTGGGCTAAGATCCACCAGATAGACAGAGAGAGGGAATGGAGGGACCACCTTCTCAGAGACGAGGCTACTACTGCCGTTAAGAAGCTCTGGTGCCATCCATGGAAGGGTACCTCTTACACCACCTGAAATTAGAGTTTGGCACTTCACCTTGGACAGCCCCAAGTCACCAACCTACAAGTCCAGAGGATTGAAAAAACTTAATTGTCAAAACAAGATCCCTACAAAAAGCAATGGTTCCCAACTACACGTCCAAACAATGAAAGAACAACTCTCAACAGTAAGAGGCCCATTATCATTGTATTACGGACTCCGAATGTCATTTCCCAAGTAGGAAGCATTTCCAAATTGCAGGTTTGAGAAATCATCCGGGATTTCGAACTCTACGGAATATTTACATGGAAATAAACCACTCTTTTTAATAATATTTATGATGAAAATTCAAAAAAAGTTGGTTCTATTATTAGAAATTTCGCTACTCAACCCATTATCAAAACCGCTCAGTAACATCATTGCTAAAAAATAATTATAATGAGATTGGAACTAACTTTGTTTTGGGATTGGGATTATAGTACCTGCAATCGTCTAAAAGTACTCTAGAAAGACAGGAAAACTTGAAGTACAATGACCAGCTCTAATAACATTGAAACAAGCTTTGACAAGATGGATCAAGTAAGGGTGCACTCTCACCAGATGATACAGTTCCAGGTAATTTCTCCTTCCTATAGAACTATAAACATAAGATAATTTTTCGAACCGTTTTGTAGGAACCTCTCGACTTCCGCTTCATTTTAAGGTCAAAATACCAGACGGTGGGTGGGAGGGAGAAAAAACTTAGAAGACTCATTTTTTGGTCGATGATAACGTGCTACAAAATTGCTCCTAAACCTTAGCTATAAACTATTAACGAATATTAGACAAAACCAGAGCACAATATAGTACATTGGTAAGTTGACATATGCTTCGACATAAATCACACACCAATCAAAATGTTCAACACGTGCTTTTTGTTGCCCTTGATAGATAATACTCTTTCAAAATGGAATACTTTCAGCATAAATTTTGAAACATAACTAAAGTTCGAAGGCTGCAATTGCCATGTTTCAAATTCTGAATCCCATCCACAGCGGAGCCCTTTCATAATCAAGGTTGAGGTTGACACCCTAGATTTGCAAGTTAATAACAGGCAACATGGGAGCAACTATGTTTAATGAATTCTGTTTTCTTTTATCAGTTCCATATATACATCTATATCATACCATCCTACTTTCGTAATCTGTTTTCTAGCAGATTATCTATGGCATTTGCTAGCAGCAGCTAAATCTTAATTTGGATCTAGATTTATAGATAACCTGAAAGTAAACTTCAAGTAGCAAAAGGACTGGATAACTTGGACATACTTATACTCATGCTAACAGGGAGCTGGGGAACATCATCATTTGAGGGCTTACCTTGCATATTGGCCGATGTGGATCACGAAGGTTAACCAATAAATTGTCACTTTTCAAGTCAAAATGTACTATATTCTTTCCATGTAAGTATTCCATTCCAAAGGCAACATCCATGGAAATCAAAAGACGCCGGCGCTTATCAGGATTCCTGGTGATATCAATCAGGTAAAACGAACGGATATCTGTGAGTTTTCTAGAGCAATATTCTGTGAGTTAAGTAAAGCAACATATAAACAACTATACTTCTACAACATTACAGAAATCAATTTGATTTATCTGCATATCTCAATACCATGTACGGTATCACAATGAAACAACTCAAAGAGAACTTCAACCAAATTCAGAATATACCGCATGCCACGAACAGTTAATACATAGGCACATGGCCCTCAGAAACAAATCACATTAGGTAATAGGACGTGCCACTGTGGTTCAAACAAACAAGCATTACCTCTCACTCTTCTGCAAAGCATTCCTCAGAGAGCCATTCACCATGTATTCAGTAACAGTTGCAATTGAACCATCGGGACCATCAAGAACAACACCATAAAAAGCAACCACATTTGGATGGTGCAAGTCCGCTAGCTTGATAGCCTCATTCCAGAAATCATCTCTCTGATAATTTATAAAGTCAGGTATGGTAGCCAGAAAATAACATGAAAAAAAAAACGACATAATGAGCTACAATACTAACCATGCGATCATGTTCGGAAGGTTTCCCAGCAAAGCATCTATCATTGATGCGCTTAATAGCTACATCCGTACCTCTCCACTTCCCATGATACACAGTACCAAAGGTCCCAGAACCCAATTCTCGTAGCTCTTCCAGGTCACTGTTTTTAATGATCTGCCAGAAAGGAAAAAATGAAAGAGATAAGAAAAAGCTTTCAAGGGATTGGAATTGAATAGTGATGGTCGGATTTATATATGTAGGCTATAAAGAACCACAAGTGCTGAATGTGTCTGGAGGAAAAGATGACCTGCAATCTGCCAAGGCCATCTGATGCAGGGAAACCAAAATTTATTTTTTCTGGCAACTTAGTTTTATTTTCCTGAACAAGACATGATTGAAGAAACAACTATACATAAGTATTCAATTGCAACAATAAATTACACTGCTAACAATTAATATATACACGTAAACATGCACCGAGAAGAGGAAAATCAAGCGACCTCAAATTTTTCTCTTTGTTGAGATTCTAAATTTGCACGTCGAATTTCACTCTCGGCATTGATTACAGGAGCAGAATCAATATTGGCATACATTGATTGGTCCGGATTCGAAGGGACAGACGAATGAAGAACAGAAGCGGCTACACCTTCAGCAACAGCTTGAAGTTCTTGCTTTATCAGTTCCTCTGCCGAATCTTTCATAGACAAGGAGAAAAATTAATGAGTAACAAAGTCAGCAACAGATATCCACATGAACCTAAAAGGAATAGACATATCAATCCAAACCTTTGCTCGACATTGCATGATCTAGATTGTAATCGCCGTTCAGATTTCCAGGGGGCTGGTAAGCTCCATCTGCCAACAAGACATCTTTGTAATTAAATGTAGGTGATTCACCGGCATTCACGAGACGATTGTCACCACTAGGACCTGTATTATCCCTTCTAATTTGAATTTTGCTAGGTTTGGGAGGGGGGAAATGATTATCATGTCTTAGATTCCAGGGATCCTGGTTGCTAAAAAGTGATGCCGGGTCCTCTTGGCCAATGCTATGAGAAGGTGATACAGATGATGTAATATTTCCCTTATCAGAAAAAGCTTCCATGTCGCTAGGTATGTTGGGCTGGGACCATGGACTTTTGTCCTGCTGTTCACCAGTAGGTCGCATCCTATCAGCTGCCTGAGCAGGGTCAACACCAGAAAATACAGAGTTCTCAGCAGTGTCATGGGCAGCGAAATAATTAACCCCAAGCGTTGAATGAGGGTAAAAGTTGGGATTGGCAGGGGGCGGCTCAGCCACTTCGTAAAATTCTGTAGGTGGGCGATTTTGCATATTAGCATCCCTGATGGCAATCTGGTATGCTCTGTTTTCCAGTAAGTCTGCTTCTCTAGGGTTAGCAGCAGCCTTCTTCTGCTCATTGTTAACCAATTCAGAAGTGCCAATCTGGAGGTTTTCTAACCTCCCATCAAGTTGTCTAGCATGGTCAAATGCCAATGAAGAAGAATCATCATTAGGGCCAGCACCAGCAATTCCACCAGAATATTGTTTTGGTGATTCATGGACGATATAATCAGTAGTTTGCAAAGGTGTACTTCCAGGGGCAGCTAAATCATAGTTTAGTGGTCTGTTAAATGCTGGATCTTGCAAAACTTGGAATTGAGGCGGAGGAACAAGATGGCGGGCATTAGTGACTTGACTTTGTTGAGGAATATTACCCACGAACACACCATATTGAGACTGCAATCCACTTGTCAACATCACACCCTGTGGAAGTGTAGGATTTTCCATCTTCTGAGGAATAACTTTTTGCCCCTCAACATTTTGTGAGATTACCATTCCTTCTCTCTGAATTTTGCCAGATTCATGACTCTCAGGGCCCACAACTCTTGGTTGAGCCCCACCAACCAGTTTCTCAATGTTGCCTTCTGTATGGGTACCAGGCATTACAGGCCTCATCATTGGTCGCCCTCGATCATCCAAGAGGAGACTGTGATAAATTGATCTAGAGTCGGACAAGTTGCTTGTAAGGCTTTCCCTTTGCTCTTGAGCTACTGTATCTGAATGAGCATGCGGCAATTGTTTTTGACACATATGGCAGTCATCTAATCTGGAATTTTTTTCAAGAATAGCAACTGGCTGAGGCAGCATGCCCCCCTCCGAGAAAGCCATCTGCTCAGGATGTGGGATCTGATGCCATTCATAAGGTCCCCCCTGTAGTGCTCCAGAGGCCTGAGCATGATGTGCATTGTATCCTTGACCAGCAGGAATTTGAACTACCCTCTGTGCCACCAAGCTTTCCATCGGATATTGCTCCGCACGAACTTGCTGCTGCTGAACTACAGACGGAAATCCAGAGGGTCTCATGCTTACAAATGAAGGATTCATTGCCATATGTGCAGCTGGAGAAAACTGTTGAGGAGGAGCTCCAGCAGAGATAGGTTGTTGGCTGAACATAGTTCCTCCAGGTCCAAATGCCTGTGCAGGGAATCCCATATGTGAGGGATATTGCACATAGTTAACATGGTTCAAAGTTTCTCGTCGAGGATCTAGATAAGCCTGCACATAAGCTGAAGATACCGGATAATTCACACCAGGTTGTGACTGTTGGGCGGTGAAAAATGCAGATCTTTCGACATCTCGTTCAGGCACAACACTGAATCCCATAGTAGGACCAGAGTTAATGCTTGGAACAGTTGATGGAGCAGAAGGATCAGTGTATGACACAGGATTAGGATCTATATGAATCATATTTGGAGCTGCATCAAAAGGAAGACCAGAATTCTCCTTTGGTGATACTCCAACGGTGGATGGTGGACCATTAGTTTCTCCATGACCATGATAACTACTATCAATACCCTCATTACCACTCAAATCTGAAGTCTGTGAAGCACCAGCAGCACTTTCAATGCTTTCTTTTCTAGCAATACGACCAGAACCACCATTAAAGCCATCAAAAACCCCATTGACCGCCTCAACATACCTCTGCCCGCCATCCTGAAAATCTCCAATATTCACTAACCCCGAAGATTCAAGTTCAGAAGGAGAAAACAAAAATATCCTTAACTTAGCTGACCCATCCGAAGACTTCTCATTCAACTTCTCATATTCGTCCATCATGTTATCAAGATCATCAGGACAGGAGACTGACACAAGTGCATCAAGATCTTCATCCGGTAACTGATACTTAATCACTACATTCTGTCCACATGTATCCCTTAGTTTCTGAACCAAATCACCAAAACTAACATTCCTCTTAACGCTAATTATCCTAGTCTGCCCACCTACATATCTCAAAGACCCGTCATTTGGCCGGGGCAGTATTTTCCCACCAAAACTACACAAAAACTTAACCTTCCGCCCTGACACCGAATCCTCACCACCATCATCACTAGCTTTATCAGAAGAGCCACCCCTAACCTGTGCTCCAAAATTCGGCCTAGTACTGTAACCACTCGCTGGATTAACCACAGGAGCACCCACGACACCCGGATGAGGTTGGTTCGGCACAACATGCTGCACCCACCCTGCCACCCCAGGGACGCCACCATTATATCCTAAAGGTACAAAACTAGTATCTGTAACCGTGGGAGAGTAATAAACAGCAGGCACGGCATTCGGGCTACCCCCAATGTCATGCGGCGGGTTTCCATAAAACCCTTCAATGGGCCTCCCCGAAGAGGTCACGGGTGCCATCCGCGTGTCTTCCTGAATATTTCTCGCGACATTTAACGGGCGTAAGTCTTTCGGCACCAAGTTCTGATCGAATGCCATAACTGAACTATATGTATTATGAGCTCTATCTAGCTAATTAGGTATAAAGATCAAATCTTTACCAAAACCCAATAAAGAAAACCACTTTGCAATCAATCCCAGCTCTCCAAATTATTCCAATTTAAGCTGGAAAAAATATAAACCCAAATATTAATGCACAACAGCACAAAGATACAGACACAAACAGAATCTAATGAATTAAATTAACTAAGGTACAATCAAAAAAAAAATACCTGAATTTGAAGAGAGAGAGAGAGAGAGAGAGAGAGTGAGAAGGAGAATTTTTGAGGCGGTGGGGTTAGCTCAGAACCCTTTTTTTTTTCTTTTTCTCACTCTCTCTTTTTAAAGTAATATTAAATTTAAAATAAATACACGTAAATGCGTGTATTGATTGATGATTGCAGGTACTAATTTTGAGCTGTTATTGTACCCTGCAAATTTGAGAGAGAAAAAGGAAAGAGGAGACCTTGAAGAAGAAGAAGGGTCGCTGTCTATTTGGATTTGGGGAGAATTTTTATTTTTTATATAAATTATTTATTTGATTTGAAGTTTAAGATTTGGTACCAAATTTTTTTTTCTTAGCAATCAAGTACTTTTTGTTTTTTGTTTGTGTGAAGGGGATGTTGGGGGGGGGGGGACTCAACTTGGCACGTGGATGGGTGCATGCAATAGAATCCGAGTCAATGGAGGTGTATGTTTTCTGATTACAAAAAAAGAGATAAATATGAATAGAATAATATTTGTGTATCAGCCACTATGAAGTTCCCTCATCTTCTTTTTTCTTTTGACTCAATGGATTAATGAAATAATAAGGGTAAAGTAAAGTTCTTGAATTTTTTTTTTAATAGGAAACGTTGTTGACTTAACTTACATTGGAAAGGTTTCATAGAACTGGTGAGTTTGATTAGGGAACTGATTACAGGGACGGTGAATTTTTTTTAGGAGAAATAAATAATTTTTAAATGGAATTAGAACATTAGATTCCTAATTAAGTCCTAACCTATGAGATGTTTTATACGTGCACTCCAACTTTATTCATACAATTTACCGGAACATATTTTAATATACTTAAAAAAGTATGTACTTTGGTTTCGATTAGTTGATCATAAGTTAATCTTAAATACGCGCTGCATTATTATCACTTGGATTTGGCATTAAGGGACATGTCATACTTTTTTCAATAGATTGGTAAGTGGTGAAAATAAGTTGAGGGATGACATCTAAAATACCATAGGTTTGGGTAGGAAACCTTTTACCCTTTTTATTAGGGTGTTGGGCAATTTAGCATGCAGGTGATGAGTTCCTATTTCAGGGGCACCCAATCTCCACACGGTGCAGCACCGTATTAATTTAACATTGGCGGAAAGTCCCTTTGGAACCCCCCCCCCCCCCTGAAACCTCCCAAATGCTACATGTTATCAATCCACTGGAATCCGCCGTCACGAGGAGTCTTCACACTAAACACGAACGGTTATACACTGGCCAACCCCGGCCCCTAAGGAATTGGTGGCGTAACGTGATTGTGTGCAGGTAACATAGATGGCGCTTTTTCAAATCGACATGATGCAGCACCAACAATATAACAGAACTATGTGCTATTCGTTAGGGAGTAATGCTCTCTTTACGTCCCTCTACTTTATTCCTGCACTTATCAATGAAATCGGCTCAGAGATTACGTTCAATTGTCTCACTAGAAGGTCGGCCCTATGGCCTCGGTAGAAGTGTTAGCCCTGCTCCATGATGTGTGGAGTCTAGGAAGAAAATGTCCCACCCTGTTCATCTCTTGTATATATCGTAAGGCGAACAGGTTTGCGGATGTGCTGGTAAAAGAGGGAACCAACCGAGCTTGTAGAGATTGCCCCCTGCAGCCGCCCTTTTATGCAACCTAACTAGGTTGCCCGCCCGATTTGCAATCGTTGACTTTGTGTGATACTTCTTGTACATATACAAGATTCTATCGCCAGCCCCGACCCCGCACCCCCACTGTAAATTTTATAGTCTCGGCCTAGTCTATGAATAAAGTTGCTACTATTTTTTTTTTTACCAAAGCAATTTTTCATGAATTAACCCTAGTGTCTTCAACTTGAAATTGTAACTATTATAATATGAAATCACGTTCATACGGTGATCAAGCATTTAAAGATTCTCGCACCACGCAACTAGTTTTATTCAATTTTACCATACTATTTTGGTCTTATTTCGTCACGGTAATAGAACACAGTAAAACAGTACAATGGGAATATAAATAACCAAAATAATGTTAATCCAATAAAATTAACCGGACTAACTTTGTCCGAAACACCTACTATCTATTACAGATCTTACACTGATTTAAACTATACAGATAACACTACCTATTTAGCGCATCGAATTGTGGTTGTTCGATGTGCGCCCTCGAATGGTGCTGGTTCGATGCTGAGCTGATTCGATATGGCCTTGATAATACACTAGATCATATCGAATTAAGGAACGTCTCGAATTATGGAGCGTATCGAATAGTGAGATTCAATGTGATCAGGTTGGGACTCAAGTTCGATCTCCCTCTGAATACTCAAAACCGTCATATATATAGCAACCTCGCTATGTGGGGCCCAAAGACAGCTGTAAAATACGCATTGAATCATACCGATTCGATGCGCGCATCGAATGAGGAGTATTCGATGCGCTGAAGGTATCAAATTACGATTATGGGCCGGCCCAATCCCTATTGCTGGGCCAGTCCTAAAATACCCCCATCACATAGTCCCCCCAGTTTGGGAGACGTTAATAGAGTGATGACGAGTTCCAAACTCAAATCATATTCGCCATAATAAACTATGGGCATCGAATTGTAACAATTCGATGCGTCAGTTTGCAGGCATCGAATTTTGACGAGTTCGATGCGCGCATCGAATTATGAGAATTCGATGCGTTCAGTACAGTGGCGGCCCATGGGCCTATATATAAGGGTCCACATGTCTGACATTTCTTGTTTTTATTCGTAGAAGGAATTTTTTGTTTGCTTCTGAACCGCATCGAACGGAGTATGTTCGACACGGTCCGTATCGAATCGTTGGTATTCGACACGCTACTGATTCTTTATTTTTATAGAAAAATTATTAAAATTTGTTATTAGGCTGATATGGCTCGTATAAAATCTCGAAGTCGCAGCAAAATTGTGTTGTCACCTGAGAACATTCACGATGCTCAGGGAAGGAGTGAGCGAAATGAGCAAAATGAGCCCTCAGGCGCGGGCCCATCTAATTTATCTTCCCCAAATCATTCTACCATGAGGCTTGGTGGTATTAGTGCTGGCACTCGGGTGCCCATAGTGAGCG
The DNA here is from genome assembly GCA_948329865.1 of Linaria vulgaris. Lineage (NCBI taxonomy): Eukaryota > Viridiplantae > Streptophyta > Magnoliopsida > Lamiales > Plantaginaceae > Linaria > Linaria vulgaris. The sequence goes on from OX415254.1 coordinate 95,335,787, forward strand.
ATTTTGAACGCAACGAGAATGTTGACACGCGTAGAGTGGTGGTAACACCTACCGTTACTGGTGGACGGATAAAAGTCGGGACTAATCGTCAAATCCAAATAATGGAAGATATCGATTCTGAAGACGATAGAATTGCCACTAACTTGGCCAGATTTAATGCAGAGAACCCTACATTCAGACAAAGGCGAAGTGCAGAGGAAGCGAGCTCCTCCCGCACATTTGATGAGGATTGGTATACTTCTGCTAAAAGAAAGTTAGCGGAGGAAGAACCCGCTCGCGACGCTCAGGACATTCCGCCGCCTCCCCCAAGACGACCTTGACCTTCGGGGAATCCAAGACCTGCCCCTCCTGGAAGTCTTATTAATTACGATTTTCTCAATGATGAGAATTCAGAATCATTAAGTGCCATATTGGGTGGATATAGGCTGAGAGAGGAGCAAGCTGGAGAGATAATGCAGAGTTTATGGCATCAGTTGGATCGTCGAACCGTAATAAATTGGTTGGGGTATCAGGATTTGGCGCGCTTCAGGCGTTTATTCTTTGCTGCCGTCATCTTAGCAGTATATCGACTATGCAGGGATTATAGCGGGTTAGCCGAGGTGCAGAACCAACATAATAGTGTTGTCGATAATCTTCGCACTACTATTCGTAATGGGAATTATAGTCGCCAAAATGCGCTGAAATGTGCTAAGGAGGCGGAAGCAAAAGCATCGAAAGCTACCCGCGACAGACATGATGCCGAAGTTAAGGCTAAGAAAACAGAAAATGACGCCGAGGCTCTGCGTGCTGAAATTATTGCGCTAAAAAAGGATAATGAATCCCTGAAACGGAAAAACTGTTCTCTTCAGGCTTCAAATACGGATGCTGAAAATGCCATTTCCAATTTGCGCCGTCGGATCCAGTATTTCGAATCTGAAGATTACAAATATGCAATCGTTCGAGATTTTACGCAAAGTAACGTATATAAATTTTTGGAACTACTCCGCGGTTCTGCTGATATGAAATACAGAATGGAAGTCGGTGTTGGTCAAGTTGGACATCTTGGATATCTCAGAGATGGTTTCCGGAAGGATATGCTAGATGTAACGCGTAACTCTAAAATGGAGATCCCAGAGTGTAGCAGTGATGATGATAATGACGATTTACATACTCCTAAGCCTGGTGATCCATTTTATGCTGTGTGGCGCGACCGTAAAAACCCGAATGTGAGCGGTTCAAGTTCCGTAAAATCAAGCTCACCTCAATCCCATAAGGGAAAAGAGAAAACCAGTCCTAGCGCAACTATGGAGGATTCAGAGAGTATCCAAAAAGCTCTTCACGATGCTTTTGGTTCAAGCGATGATGACTCAAAATTACCTCCGAGAACTTCTAGGTCTACAATCTTTCTCCAAAGTCCTCCAAAGAGAACGGGTTTTGAAAATATTCCCCCTGCAGCCTTGGACAAAAGAAGTAGGGCATTAAACGCACCTAAGACTTCTGGTCCTAAAGGAGTTTTACCAGGAGGAACGTGTTCTACTCCAGGTGACAAGGTTTCTGTGCTGGCCAGTAGTGTACCTGATCCATCATTAAGTGCACAAAATCTTATTTCTCCTAGTAGATATCAACTTCATGATCCTTCTGAAAGAACTGAAGTTGTTTTGCCCGATAATTGGGCACAAGAGAATGAATTGATTCTCACAGAGGATCAAATGCAAAGCAATTGTGCTAAATTTTCGCGTTCGGTGGGTGTGGTTCTTCGTACGGAGTCCCCCCATTCATCGAATGAGTAGTGATACTTTGCTAAACTGAATTGTGGATATCAGGCCTTTTGTTTTGTATAGAGTCTTGTAACTTTAATCAATTGCTCTGTAATGAGAACGACTCAACCGTTTAACATTAGTTATGTAATTTAGGTTTACTCCCATATTGCTTCTTTGCGATTATTCCCAAACAAAACATTTAATTTATTTGTTTGCTGTTGAGTGAATATTTTTCTGATGTTTAATAATGGTGTTTGATGTCATGGTGCATGCCTAATATCATGATTTTACTTGCCATGAAAAATATGAGCACTTTGAGCTGTTATTATTATCTTTAGGGCATTCATGTTTTACTTGAGAGATCAGATCCTTTTATGTCGCTGTTTTGGCATGTGGGGATGGATCACGTTGGGCCTTCTTATCCCTTCGTCTTGTTTTTTCTTCTGGCATGCGGGGGTGGACCACTTTTGGCCTTCTTATCCCTCCGTCATGTTCTTCCTTCTGGCATGCGGGGGTGGACCGCTTTGGGCCTTCTTACCCCTCCATCATGTTTTTCCTTCTGGCATGCTGGGGTGGACCGCTTTGGGCCTTCTTATCCCTCCGTCACGTTCTTCCTTCTAGCATGCGGGGTGGACCGCTTTGGGCCTTCTTACCCCTCCGTCATGTTCTTCCTTATGGCATGCGGGGGTGGGCCGCTTTGGGCCTTCTTACCCCTCCATCATGTTCTTCTCTGTATCATTCAACGAATAAAAATTTGCAGTTAATAATTTTTGAAAAATCAATACAAATTAAAGTGTAAGAAACATATATTTAATGAAATTTCTTCAATTTATGCGTAATAACGCCTGAGATGTTGCACATTCCATGGGCGTTTCTGTTGAACTCCTCTTAGAGTCTCCAAATAATAATATCCTCGTGAACTTGCTCGTGTGACTCTAAAAGGCCCTTCCCATTTTGGTTCAAGCTTTCCGATATGCTGTTTAGCTGCAATGCTCCTAAGAACCAAATCTCCTACTTCAAAATTTCTGAATTGAACTCTCTTATCATAGCTTTTGGCCATTGCAGCTTTATAAGCAATAGTACGCTGATAAGCATCCTCTCTTGTGGATCCTATCATATCCAGATCCATCTGTCGCAACCGGGCCGATTGTTCTGGATCATAGTCAGTAATTCTGCGCGTTGGCATACCTATTTCCGCATGCAATACAGCTTCAGTGCCATAAACAAGAATGAATGGGGTTTCCCCTGTGGATGTCCTCAGAGTCGTTCTATATGCCCACAATATTCCTTGAAGCTCTGCTGGCCATGTTTTTCCTGTGGCTCTAACTCTCCTTTCGAGATAATCCTTCAATGTTTTGTTAGTGGATTCTGTTTGGCCATTGGATTGTGGGTGATATACTGACGTGAGATTGTGTGATATCTTTAATTCCCCAAACCACGATTTAATCTGCTTCCCAGTAAATTGCGTGCCGTTATCACACACAATGGACCTCGGTATGCCGAATCGGCATATAATGTACTTCCAAATAAACTCGATCATATTATTCTCCGTGATCGACGTTATAGCTTCTGCCTCAACCCATTTAGTATAATACTCAACTGCTACTATTAAATATCGTTTTTGACCTTTGGCAGGTGGAAACAGACCCACAATATCAATTCCCCACTGATCAAACGGACATGCCACGTCGATGGGTTGCAGTTGACGTGCCGGTCTGTGAATGAGACGAGCATGGTATTGGCAACTATCACATTTTCTCGAATAAGCTGTTGCATCTTTACGTAGAGTTGGCGAATAATATCCTTGACGCAATATTCGTTGAGCTAATGCGCGTCCCCCAGAATGATTTCCGCAGCAACCTGCGTGGATCTCTTCCATGACATATTCAGCTTGAGTAGGAGTCAAACATCTTAAAAATGGTCCTTCGAAAGATCTTTTATATAACTCTCCATTACTGATAGTAAATCTGTAAGCCTTGTAACGCATTCTGCGTTGAGCATTCGGATCCGCTGGTAAAATGCCCTGTTGAAGATAGATCATAATTTCATCCTTCCAAGACGGGTCCTCTTGTATTGTCATTATAAATTCCACTCTGACTTCTGTGGTAATATATTTTGATATCCCAATCGAAGGTTTATCAGCGACCATAAGTGTGATTCGTTTCTCTGCCAAAATCTCTGAAGAACTTGCAAATTTAGAAAGCGCGTCTGCTTTTGCATTGTTGTCCCTAGGGATTTGAGTTATATCAAAAAATTTGAAGCTTTTTGCCAACTCTTTAACCTTAGCGGCATACAGCTTCATAGTTTCCTCACGTGTCTCATATCTTCCCGAGAAATGATTTGCCACCAAGAGCGAATTGGTGAACACGTCTAGATGTTCGATGTTGAGTCCGAGTGCCATTTTGATCCCTGCAATTATTGCTTCGTATTCAGCTTCGTTATTCGTTACCATGTAATTCAGGATGATAGCAAATTCAAATTCCCTCCGCTCTGGGGACAAAAAATGTATTCCAATTCCCCCTATGTGAGTTGTGGCAGACCCATCTGTGTGTAATATCCATGTCGATGTTGCCCTACTGGTGCCCACTTGATTGGATATAGAAAAAATACAGCTTGCGGTCTCAACTACACTGTTTCTGAGAGTTTCGGCCATGAAATCTGCTAGAGCTTGCGCTTTGATTGCAACCCGCGACTTAAACTCCAATCCGAACTCACTAAGTTCAATTGCCCATTTCACCAATCTGCCCGATGTTTCTGGCTTTGCCAACACTTGTTTTAATGGTTTATCTGTTACCACAGTAATTGGGTGAGATTGAAAATACGGTTTCAACTTCCGAGCTGTAACAACAATTGCTAACGCAAATAACTCTATTTCCAAGTAATTTCTCTCTGCCCTCTGCAGTACTCTGCTCACATAATGTATGGGTAATTGTTGAGCTCCTTTTTGCTTGAGTAGTACCGTACTGATTGCATTTGCAGATACTGCCAAATAGAGATACAACATTTCATTCTCCTCTGGTTTTGCTAATAACGGCGGGCTTACCAAATAATTCTTCATTTGTCTAAAAGCTTCTTCACATTCCGGCGTCCAAATAAAATCTTTGTTCCGCTTCATCACCTTAAAGAAAGGGAGGTTCTTTTCAGCAGATGTTGATATAAATCTCCCCAAGGCCGTCAGACGGCCCACCAAACATTGTACATCCCTCACCGTCCTTGGTGAAGGTAAGTCCAGTACTGCTTTTATTTTATCAGGATTGACCTCGATTCCTCTCTCATTCACCACATATCCTAGAAACTTTCCAGCCGTTACTCCAAAAGTGCATTTTTTAGGGTTTAATTTCATTCCATATCTCCTCATTATGTTGAATGCCTCATCCAGATGTTGCACATGTTCATCAGCTTTGAGGCTCTTTACAAGCATATCGTCAATATATACTTCCATCGATTTCCCAATCTGATGGTAAAACATTTTAGCCACCAGCCTCTGAAATGTTGCTCCCGCATTCTTCAATCCGAATGGCATTACCCTATAACAGTACACTCCGGTATCAGTTACAAATGCCATTTTACTCTGATCTTGCACTGCCATGAAGATTTGATGAAAACCACTCTTTGCATCCATCATACTCAATAATGCACATCCTGCTGTAGAATCCACAAGTAGATCTATCCGCGGCAAAAGAAAAGGATCTCTCGGGCAATGCTTGTTTAAATCAGTATAGTCCACACACATTCTCCATGTAGCTTCTTTCTTTAAACCAACACAATATTGCTCAACCATTCTGAGAACCTTATAGCATAGATATGCCGAGCTGCTAAGAGTTCTTGCACCTCTTTTCCTTGCTGAAATTTCGCTTCTTTTGCCGTATCGGTTTCGCACTCTTGTCTACATTCAGATGATGTACAATGATTCTTGAGTCTATCCCGAGAAGGTCAGAATCGGACCATGCAAATATATCTGAATTACGGCGAAGACAATCTACCAACGCAGCCTCTGTCATCCAGTCCATTTCTGCTCCAATCTTGATTACTTTCTCAGAACTTTCTTTGAAAAGTTGTACGATTTTGAATCCTCCTAAATGTTCCATCTTACATTCTTGCCATTGCTTCAACAACTGACTTTCTATTTTATCTTGCCCCTGTTCTTTAGGCTCAATCCTATCTTGACTCAGATCTGTCTTTGTTTTGATCTTTTTCTCTGTTTGCTGTTTTTCAACCACATTCATGCGCCTTTTATTTGTCATCCTAGCTGCCCTATCTAAAAACAGTGTTTACGGTGTTCCCACAGACGGCACCAATATTTTGGTCTTATTTCGTCACGGTAATAGAACACAGTAAAACAGTACAATGGGAATATAAATAACCAAAATAATGTTAATCCAATAAAATTAACCGGACTAACTTTGTCCGAAACACCTACTATCTATTATAGATCTTACACTGATTTAAACTATACAGATAACACTACATATTTAGCGCATCGAATTGTGGTTGTTCAATGTGCGCCTCGAATGGTGCTGGTTCGATGCTGAGCTGATTCGATATGGCCTTGATAATACACTGGATCGTATCGAATTAAGGAACGTCTCGAATTATGGAGCGTATCGAATAGTGAGATTCGATGTGATCAGGTTGGGACTCAAGTTCGATCTCCCTCTGAATGCTCAAAACCGTCATATATATAACAACCTCGCTATGTGGGGCCCGAAGACAGCTGTAAAATACGCATCGAATCATACCGATTCGATGCGCGCATCGAATTAGGAGTATTTGATGCGCTGAAGGTATCGAATTGGGCCAATTCGATACGATTATGGGCCGGCCCAATCCATATTGCTGGGCCAGTCCTAAAATACCCCCATCACATGTTGTTCTACTCATGTTGTTCTAAACTACTCATGTTGTTCTAAACTACTCATGAGCTATCTGTCAAAACTCAAAACTACTCATGTTGTTCTAAATTGGCGAACAACCTTGTCTTATTTTTTAAGAACTGAAGTCTTTCGCTCATGAAATAGAAACGTCGTAAGAAACAAAGGAAAAAAGGGAAGGGTTATTATGAGCTTTATAAAATTACAGGATATATAAGACATATTTTATAAAATAATAAGGAACTGTTTCCAATTTTGCAAAAACATGTTAAGTTCATGAGTCAATTAGTCTTGCATATATGGATTAGTTTGTGAAGTAGCGTTTATCAACGTCAAACATATGCGTTCCCAATCGGACTCTAATTGGAGCATAGCCACACACAAAAAAAAAAAAATTTGTCAAGCTCATTCGAATTTTGAACTATAACGCTACAGAAATTAGGCCGCAATATTGCAAAGCGTGCATATTGCTGATTATTGCCTTTAGAATTTTAACCTATGGATTAAAGTTTTCGTTTCTAATATCTGTTCGAAAAAAAAAGTATCATAGTTGCTCTCTTTGTTGCCACTAGGAGTGACATTTGGCACGTTAGACTAATAATAACAATAGCATGAATGTGAACACATGAAACAGCACTCACCTTTTAGTTTTTACTTTACTTTTATTCTAAAAATAATAATTAAATATTTAAAATTCTCAAAGATGGCACTTGAACATGGGCCCAAACTCTTAATCTGAAAATTGATTCTCCAATGGGCTGGTTGTCCGTGGATTCGGTTTTTTTCGGTTACGCGTCAATGTCTCTTCCAAAGAAGGGTTTTTTGGCACAACACACGTATCTAGGGGTGTTTGGGCCGGGTCGGGATCTTGGAATCCGACCCGACCCGACGGGCGGGGAAAACCCGATCAGTTCCCTCCCGGTCAAACCGGGAATTTGCTCTCGATTTGACTCCCGCGGAAGGTAACGGGATCCAAATCGGATCCCGTTACCTCCCGCGGGATCCCGGGAGTAAAACCTCCATTTTTGTTTTCTTACACTCTTAGTGTTTAAGCATCAACAATGGCGGGAGGTGGTTTGAAGAAAGGTTCAGTGAAGTGGTTCAACGACACCGTGAAGTCTGACGTGGAGTTCACCGTCGAGTTCACCAGACCTAACGGTGCTTCCGTACAAGGCAGCCAGCGTGGCGGATCTGGAGGAGGAGGACGAGGCGGCGATGGAGGCGGTTACGATCGCGGCTACGACGATGGTGGTGGTGGATATGGTGGAGGTGGAGGTAGCTTCGAACTCTCTTCCTTTTTTTTTCTTTCAATCATTCACGCACAGACAGTCACACACAACACACACACTTCATTTTTTTTCTTCAACTGTCTCACACACACTACACAGTACACACACTCTTCATTTTTTTTTCTTAAACTCTCTCAGTACACACACTCCCACATCTTATTATTTTATTCAAACTCACATAAGTAAACATTATTTAAATATTTATTTTAGGGATAAGTATTACATTATTTAAACGTAGTGGGGGACAATGTAGCTTTTGTCTTCAAAAAAGAAAAGAGGGGCTGGAATTTACCAGCCCCAATACGGGATCACAACAAAGAAAAAAGGGCCTGTAAACTATTCACAAAAAAAAATACCTGTAAACTGTCGGCCGGGATCCCTCCCGTCCCGGCGGGAGTCCCGTTACGCTGGGAACAGTGTTCCCAGCGGGAGGGACGGGAGCTGTTCAGCAGCTCCCGCCCCAGAAGATCCCGATGGACCGGGGTCCCGTCCCGGCGAGACCCCGGCCCATAACACCCCTACATGTAGGGGTGTTTGGGCCGGGTCGGGATCTTGGAATCCGACCCGACCCGACCCGGTGGGTTTTCCCAGGCTCGGGGAAAACCCGAAAAAATCCCTCCCGGTCAGACCGGGAATTAGCTCCCGGTCTGACTCCCGCCGGGAGGGAACGGGATCCGAATCGGATCCCGTTCCCTCCCGCGGGATCCCGGGAGGTATCCCCACCTATTTGTTTTTTCAACCCATGAAGAGAAGCTGCAGATCTGCAAATCACCATATTGAGCTTGCTGAGAAGCTGCAGATCTGCAAACCACACACTCACGCACACAGTACACACACTCACGCACCACCACACCACCTCACCACCGCCGTTGTACACACTCACGCACACACACAGAACACAAACCCATTGGGAGGACAAGAAGTCTTGCTGCCATTAACGAGCTCGATCCACTCCGCCGCCACACGAGCAGCACCGGGCAACCAATTAAGACGGCGATTGAGGTGGTGTGCACCATCATTAGGTCTCTGTTCTTCAGCGATTCGTCGAGATTGAAGATCGCCGCCATCAAATCCAACGGCGACAGCTTCTCCGGCGTGGATTCCATGGATTTTGGGGATTTTGGAAGGTTGTGGAGAGAGAGTGTGTAGGAGAGATGGAGGATTTTGTGATTGTGTGTGGTGGGAGCTTAAACTGTCCGCCGGGATCACGGGATCCCTCCCGTCCCGGCGGGAATCCCGTTATGCCGGGAACAGTATTCCCGGCGGGAGGAACGGGAGCTGTCATACAGCTCCCGTCCCGGCTGAACCCGGTGGGCCGGGGTCCCGACCCGGCGGGTCCCCGACCCATAACACCCCTACCTACACGTATCTAGTATAGGAAAGAGGCCCATTACCCCACTTAAGAACATACATATTATCCCATATAATGTATAAAATAGGCGTATTATTTCCTATAAAAGATAAATAGGCAAATTACCCAATGTAATATATGAAATAGGTACATTATCTCCCTATAATTTTTAAAAGGTTGCACAACATCCCCTTAATACATGTGTATAAAAGGTGGTATTCTGCACTATATAAAAACACACAAGGGAGTAATGTGCTTATAATTTTTAAAAGGTTGCACAACATCCCCTTAATACATGTGTATAAAAGGTGGTATTCTGCACTATATAAAAATACACAAGGGAGTAATGTGCTTATTAAACATAACACAGGGAGGTAATCTGCCTATTTTATAATTACATGGGGTAATATGCCTATTTCGTATATCACAGGGGGATAATATGCCCTTTCTTTTTTCAAAGGGGGTAATGTGTCTATTTCTCATATTACAAGGGGTGTTATGCCAAAAACTTTCCAAAGAATGATGTACAAGTCAAAAATAAAAAAATGATATATGTTATTAATATTATGGGATAAAAACATCAAGCCCCCCAACCTATGGGTACTTTTGCGCGTTGTCCCTTAAAATAATTTTATCACCACTTTGGTCCTTAACCTATATGATGTATGTTCGATTTGCCCCAGTTGTGTATTTCCGGTCTTTTGTGGCCGGAATATTCTTCCCTTTGAGGTTTTTTATTTTTGTCACCAACTACCATTATACATCTAGTACAACGCATATGAGTCGGGTAGAGAGGAATATTCCGGCAAAAAATGGCCAAAAATGGCCAAAAATAGGCAAATCTCGTGGTGCCTTCTCGGTCTTTTTGTGGTCGGAATATTCATCACTTGGAGGTGTTTTTTTGTTTTTTTTTTCACCAACTACTATCATGCATCTATTACAACATGTATGAGTCGGGTAGAAGGGAATATTCAGGCCAAAAATGGTCGAAAATGGCCGAAAATGCACAACTGGTGCAAACCGAACACATATAGGTTAAGGACCAAAGTGGTGATAAAATTAGTTTAAGGGGCAACGCGCAAAAGTGCCCATACATTGGAGAGCTTGATGTTTTTATCCCTAATATTATTCAAAATTGTGGTCTCCAAAACTTTCATATAAGGAATTAGATGAGAATTAATACGTATTTTTAACATTGAGATCTATACGTGACCAATTGATGGATTGCGGGTGGAATATTAGGGTTAATTATGGGATTGGTTAACTACTGTTTTCTTCACGTTTATACTTACTTCAAGTCTTGTATAAACTCTCAGTAACTTACTGCTTAAGTTTGTAATACACATCTCATGATAAATACGTGTTGTTTACAAGTTTTGTTCGACCAAAGCAAAGCATACACGAGTCATTTGATTTTCTTAAAAGTCTTGAGTCCAACTTTACTTGATAGGCCGAATTTGAGCTACACGAGGTGCTTTGATCTTGTGTAATTAACAGATGTGACGTACATTCGAACTCTATTAGGAATTTAGGACTCTGGTGGGCTAGTGAATGGATTAATTTTGATCTAATCTTTATTACGTAGTTCATTAAATATATGCAATAAACTAAAGCTAGCATATATGCAATAAACTAAAGCTAGCTCATTCAAAATTTACATCCGCGATCTCATACAAAAGATCTTCTACATAAAGCAGAAATTAAACAATTTAATTATATTATAACCACAGAACGAAATTCTTTTCTTAAATCGATGCATAACACATCATTATGTTCTCTAATGAGTATCAGATATTAATTGATTGTTTTGTTTAGAAAACATATATTTAATCTGTGAGGTCATGAAGTTTCAGTTTAAGTTCTCACAAGTAATTTTGCTTTAAATTTCAACACACTTTCTTCTATCATATATCAAATTTTAAGACACGCTGTCAGTTGTAATTCGTTTTGTACTAATGAAACTAGTAGGTTTATTTTTATCAAGCACCTCGTACGTGTTCTTTTTAGATGTACTAATTAATGAATTTATTTTTGCTTTAAGCTAAGCGCATAGCGCTATGTGCGAACTGTGAAAGCACCCATCATTTAGGCGATAACTCTGCCTCTGGACCAGAAATAAGTTGAAACCTAATTTTGAAAAACAAATAAAAAAAAACATCCATCCCAATAAAACGCCTGCTTTGAGCAAAGAGATTAGCGAAACCAAAAATAATAAAAATATCAAGAAACGCCCATGTTACGTACAACAATAGTTTTTTAATATCACATTACAATACATATTCTGGAGAACTTTAATTCCTCAATTTTATTACAGTAATTTTTGTATTACTAGTAGGAAAGGGACGTATTAGTAAATTTTTGTGAGTTCAACTTGTAGCTAGCCAGGACCTTTAAGTTCCAGGCCATTCGCTGTTTACACATATAAATTTAAAATGGATTCAACAATTATATATATTAGTTGTATTGATTTATGATATTCTTTTAAAAAAACTATTTAAAGAAATTCGGTTATGACATTTGTCACTAAAGTGCTATATCAACCTTATAATACCACAAAAAAGTCCTTATCTCCCTGTCAAAGGAACTACCTTAAATCAAATACGTATGTCATGGTACATACAAAAATCTACGAACCAACTGTCCTCATAAAGATCACAAGCACGATTCCAGCCAAGAAAGTGATAACTATAAGAGAGTTTATGATGGAGAACTATTAGACATATTAGATATATTAGTATAGTTTTTCCTTATATTAGAAGCGTTATCTTTTAATAACGCGTCTTTATGTAATTTAGCTTTAGGTCCTTTTCTTTCCCGTTATTCGCACTATTGGCCTACTATATAAGACAGGTCTGTAATATTTTTTAATTAATTAATTTATTGTTTCTCTTTTCACAATGTGTAACCCTAATTCTCTTCGTCTCTCTTATCTTCTCTTCTTCTTCCCCAAATACACAAAGACTTGAATCACTGTACTTTCATGGTATCCGAGCATATTCTCGGTCCTCGCTTTCGCACTTTCCTCATCTCTGAATCCTCTTTCCGCTTCTCTCAATTTTCTTTCCATCAAAACCCTAAATCCGCTCCACGGTCCAATTTTCTCTCGATCGCTAAATTTCTCTCAGTATGACATCATCAATATGACATCACCAGGTGATCTCTCTTCTACTACCGGCGTTTCAACCTCCTATGTCACTGGTTCTGCTTCGATTGGTTCGTCGTCTTCACGAAACCCTAGAAAAGATCCGTCTACTGTCTATTACTTGGCGAGCAATGATCTCACTGGATCCACCATTATTGGCGACTTACTCAACGGTAACAACTATATCTCTCCTGGAGCCGAGCCATTCTCATCACTCTCAATATCAAAAATAAGGCGCAGTTTGTTGGCGATTCACTTCCCATGCCTACTGACGATGAAATCCTCAAGATCTGTTGGGTCCGTGCGAACAACCTCGTTCTCACGTGGCTTATGAACTCTGCTGTCAAGGAGATCCGTGACAACCTTGTCTGCTGCACCACCACTCTTGAGGTTTGGCAAGAATTGCAGATGAGGTATGCTCGCACTGATGGCTCTTGGGTCTTTCAGTTGCAAAAATCCCTATATACTATCTCTCAGGGTGCCCTATCTATTACTGCCTTCTTTAACTCTATTCGTGTTGTATAGGATGAATACGTCAATCAACGCCCTATTACTCTTTGCTCTTGTGGGCTATGTGTTTGCAATGTTAATAAATACTTTTTAGAGCTTCAACAACATGACTGTGTTCTGAGTTTCTTGATAGGTCCGAATGACTCTTACACTGCCTTGCATAGTCAATTTTATTAATGAGTCATTTATCATCTCTGTCTAGAGTTTATGCACTTGTCTTACAGGAAGAGAACCAGAGGTCTCTCACCTCTTTTGCTCCAAATGATCATCTCGCTATGTTTACTAGGGGTTTTCAACCTAGGGATACTTAGACCAAAATGTTTTTTGCTCCACAAAACTCCACTCTTGTTTTTAATCCCAACCACCCTACCCCTGTTTTCAACAAACCTGGCAAAGCTCATGTGTCCAAAGATAAAAAGAAACTTAAATGCACCCATTGTGGGTATACTGGACATACTATTGACAAATGTTTCCAAATTTATGGTTATCCCCCTGGGTGGGATGGTCCCAAGGGTAAAAGATCTTTTACTCCCAATTCTACTGTTAACTGTACTACTCAATCTACTGAGGACTCTTCTTCTGGGCTCCCTAAGCCTAAGGATGCTGCTTTACAAGGCTTATTTGAACAACTTATGAATTTTGCAAAGACTCACAGTGCTTCTCAGGTTCTTGTGAATGGCTCTGCTGACCAGTCTTCTGATGTTACCTCTATGACTGGTATTAATGTTACCTATGCACTTACCTCTACTGTTTCTTCTAGTTCATGTGCTACTTCCTGTTGGATTCTTGACACTGGGGCAACTGGCCACATGGTCTGTTCTATGGCTTATTTTACTTCTCCTCCTAAGAATGTGCATGTTACTGTTAATCTCCCTAATAACAGTAGTACTATAGCCAACTTTATGGGTGATGTTTATCTGTCTGGTGACCTATTTTTGAGAAATGTTTTATATGCCCCTGCTTTTAGGTTCAATCTCCTCTCTGTCTCCTCCTCCTGATATTGCTCTAAAACTGATAAAAGAGATTTTTTATTTAAGAAAAATCTGTATGGCCTCAAATAAGCCTCTAGACAATGGTATAACAAACTTACATGTTGCCTTCTTACTTTTGGCTATACTCAGTCAGTTTCTGATTGTTCTTTATTTACTAAGTCTGCTGGTCATTCCTTTATTATTTTGTGCATTTATGTGGATGATATTATTCTGGCTGGAAATGACTCCTCTGCCATCTCATCTTTGAAAGCTCACTTACATGCTCAATTCACAATCAAAGATTTGGGCCCCCTTAAGTACATTTTAGGTATTGTGGTTTCTAGAAGTAAGTCTGGTATTATCTTAAGTCAAAGAAAATATGTTTTAGATATTTTAAATGATTGTGGGTATCTTACAGTGTACATGAGGTTGGTTGGGTGCCTGCTCCACCTAACCATTACTATGCCTAACTTGAGCTTCAATGTTCAAAGTTTGAGTCAATATATGGCCAGGCCCACTACCTCCCATCTCGCTGCGGCCCATCGAGTGATGCGCTATATCAAAGGCAGTCCAGAAGGGAATTTTTTATTCGGCTCGATCTGAATCTCATTTAAAATCTTTTTGTGACAGTGATTGGGCTGCCTGTCTGGACTCTCGTTGCAGCTTTACGGGCTACGCGATCTACTTTGGCTCCTCCTTAATTTCCTGGAAAGCAAAGAAGCAGCCCACCGTGAGTCGCTCCTCAACAGAGGCTGAATATCGGGCCCTCGCTACTACCACTTCTAAGGTCCTTTGGTTAAGCCAACTGCTCAACGACTTATATGTCACTCAAACGCGCATTTCAGTCCTATTCATTGATAACAAAGGGGCGGCTTACATCGATGTCAATCCAGTCCACCACGAGCGCACCAAACATATTCAGATAGACTGTTTCTTCGTCCAAGAGAAGGTCCATAGTGGTCAAGTCAAAGTGCAACACATTTCTAATGAGCATTTTATAGCAGATATTTTCACGAAGCCACTTGATCTTCAGTCGTTCAGCCACATGCTCTCCAAGATGAGCATTTTGGATATCCATGCCCCTCTTGAGGGGGGGGGGGGGAGGGGATATTAGACATATTAGATATATTAGTATAGTTTGTCCTTATATTAGAAGCGTTTTCATTTAATAACGCGTCTTTATGTAATTTAGCTTTAGGTCCTTTTCTTTCCTGTTATTCGCACTATTGGCCTACTATATAAGGCATGTCTGTAATTTTTAATTAATTAATTCATTGTTTCTCTTTTCACAATGTGTAACCCTAATTCTCTTCGCCTCTCTTCTCTTCTCTTCTCTTCTTCTTTCCCCAATTACACAAAGGCTTGAACCATTGTACTTTCAAGAACTAGTGTACTTTTGCTACATTTTCAAATATGCATCCCACCTCGAGGGCCACTTAATGTACCTCTCTTCAAATGCCACCTCGAGGGCCACTTAATGTACCTCTCTTCAAATGCCACCTCGTACGTAAAAGCTATTGGTTCGTTCTCCTTAATAGCCATGGCGACTGTCCCCGAATCACATTGAATTGACACGAGATACTTGTCGTAAGTAGTCAATTTATTAAGGGAACTACACACCACCACTTCAAATCCAACAACCATGTACCCGGGTATCTTTGATCCAGGTTTTGCAATGGTATGTATCACCTCAGCCGCATCACCAGTGCCCATAACACGAGCCACATTGGTCTCCTGATACTTATTATATAGAACTTTGAACTTCAAGTGATTAAAGACATAATAATTCTCCTGTACCTTAACACCAACAGGGTAACCCGTCCACCTCATCACGAAATCATCCTTCTTAGTATGCCAAATCGCGGGCAAGTAGTGTAGAATCACATTTACCTGGTACATCTCATCGATCCTCTCTTTCAAAAGCTTAAACTCGTGAGCCGACAAAGGCTTAGTTTGGAAAACAAAGATCTCAATCTCACTCGTGCACGTCTTAAACCTATACGAAGAATTCTTGATCATATCACTCATTAGAAGCTCACCTAGATTCTCTGCGCTATCCTTAACACCCTCTTGGGGCTGACAGAATGGTAAGCTGTAATAACTAAATGGCATTTCAGTATCAATTGAGGTCAAAGAATTGACTTTTACTCTCAAGTCATCACCGACAGTGTACTTGTGAGGATAACTGCCAGGGAGATAAAACCCATGTCCTATTTCAAGAAATGCCATGAAAACAAACAAACCCCAGATCTGGAATTTGGAAAAAGATTCCATCTTTA
This sequence comes from Linaria vulgaris, assembly GCA_948329865.1. Classification (NCBI taxonomy): domain Eukaryota; kingdom Viridiplantae; phylum Streptophyta; class Magnoliopsida; order Lamiales; family Plantaginaceae; genus Linaria; species Linaria vulgaris. The sequence goes on from OX415254.1 coordinate 95,351,939, forward strand.
CAGTTTTCATGGCAGATCTGAGCACCAAATGTGACAAAATCAATGAATATCAAGATTACAATGCTGATCAAGATCCGATTTAAAACACCAAAATACTGATGGGTTTGACAAGTATTGCTAGGATTAGTCGAATGAAACAATATATATGATAAAGCACTGCAAAAACAAAAAGAAAATTACACTTGTTGATTGTTAACAATATGTTTACAAACTGTTTGAGCACTGACCTGTTCAAAAGCCCTGTGAAATGGAGTTACATATGAAGTTGAGAGCGTCAACATTCAAAAGAGAAGAGAAGAGAAGCAGAGTACAGTGTAGTTGTGTTACAATTGGATGCTTATATATTTTTGAGAGACTATGGTGAATTGGTTGGCATTTTGGGTTTTTGTCTTATTTGAACCTTATTTACTCAGTTTTTAGGACATAATTTTCTTATATTGGTAATAAAGATCTCACTAATTATGATATTTGTATTTATCGTTGAGGGCCGATCCACAGAAAAATCAGGCCCAGTCCAATAATTCAGTAACCTTCTGTATGTCGGGGATCCTATATCTAGGGGTGTTTGGGCCGGGTCGGGACTTTGGAGTCCGACCCGACCCGCCGGGTTTTCCTCGAACCGGGGAAAACCCGGCTCGTTCCCGTCCCGGCCAGACCGGGAAAATGCTCCCGGTCTGGCTCCCGCCGGGAGGGAACGGGATCCAAACTGGATCCCGTTCCCTCCCGCGGGATCCTGGGGGACAGTTTGTATTTTCTTTTTTAATTTTTTTGTCTCATTTTTCTACTGCTTCTCTAAGAGTCCAGTAGGTTTTTTTTTGCAAAACATAAATTACAAACAAACACACACACACACAACACGCTACACACACACAAACACACACACACATCGCTGCCTCACGTCCGCCGCATCGCCGCCGAGCCTCGACGCCGCATCGCCACCTGACCTCACCTCCACCGACCACCGCCCCACGCCGCTAAGCCGCCGCCGAGCCTCCAACAAAATTTGAGGCAATTTTTAAAAACACTTTTTTTGTCAACCTTTAAATTATTGTTTGATTACATGATTTCTTTGAATTATATTTTGCTTAGATTGCTTATTATTGATTTACATATGAAAAATTAGGGTTTATGAGTTTGCAATTAGAGTTTACTAATTGGGGGTTTTGTGCAATTAGGGATTGATTTCGAAAATTGATGAGTTCTTATTTTTGGATTTTGTTGGATTTTGTTGAGATGATTGTAGTAATGTAGTATGGAAAAAAAAAATAGGGGCTGGACAAGGCATACAGAGACTGTCCGCCGGGAGCCCGGGAGCCCTCCCGTCCCGGCGGGACTCCCGCGCCGCCGGGAACAGCGTTCCCGGCGGGAGGGACGGGAGCTGCTTAGCAGCTCCCGCCCCGGCAATTCCCGGTGGGCCGGGGTCCTGTCCCGGCGAGACCCCGGCCCATAACACCCCTACCTATATCGGGCATCTATACCTGATATTCAGTTGAATATATATATATATATATATATATATATATATATATATATATTCGATATGATACAGTCACCCCGGGATTCGCGGAGCTGGCGCCACTCCTCGGAGCTTATATATTACCGCGCTCTACATACCAAAACAGATTCATTAATTACGCATGTCACCCCCTCTCAGTTATCGAACGTCGTTGTTCGATATCTGCATATTCGACATAACTATTCTCGATATACATATATTTTGATATACCTTCAGAATTCGACTTCACATAGATTCCGACATCTGGACTTCATCAACAGAATCCCCGACACCATGAGACCCCACATCCATTCAAATAGAGACCAAAGTTAATATTATATTGATTATAGGATTGTTGTACGGTACCTAGGTGTGTCCTCGTTACTTGTAGAGGTGTTTCGGACAAAGCTAATCTAGTTCGCGTTATATATTAGCATAACCTATCCTAGGTCAAAGGCTATTTCTGTGATCTCTTGTAGTCGTTTGTAAGCTACGACCTTGTACCAAGTTAAATTACTTACCATTTATTGCTTGTCATTCACTTCTTTTGATTCATGAATGCAAAAAATGTGTTGAAAATTGGTGAGATCCTCTGTCCCCTTCCATGTCGCATTCTATTTTTATTTATTTATTTAATTACCAATAACTCTAATTACTAATTATGGTTAATTATGAATAATTTAAGATAACGTAAGTGATAATACACACTTTAGACTGATTCCTATATTATAGGAACACCACTAGCTACACACACACAACTCATTATATTGTTTATTGTATTGAATTCTTCAATACACCAATCCTAATTTTCAGTGCACATCCTTTTTTAAAACACAACTTTCTCCAATAATAAATTAATAACCTTTCATAAATTAGATTATATTGCATCTGAAATTGAGTAGACAATACTGTTTCCATACATATATGAATGATATCGGTTTGGATGAGTGCAAAAATAGTATATATGATATTTTTGCACATCCACTACATACACAAATTAAAACTTGGATTATCTATGCTATTATATGATAAAAAGACAGGTTGACACCAATATTTTAATTTTCTTATTTATCCCTCGAAACACTATTAAAATTTGTTAGTAGTTGAGATATAACTGTAATTTATTTTCGTTTTATTATTTATTTTAGGATAAAATGATAAAGCCCTGTGGCCTTGAACTATGACTAGTTTTGCGACTTGCCCTTAAACTAATTTAATAATTAGCATTTTGCCCCCAAAACTAAGGTCATTTGTTCGATTTGCACCACCGGTGTATTGTCGGCCATTTTTTGCCAGAATATTCCCTCCTACGCCACTCACATGGGTTGTAATTGATGTATGTTGGTAGTTGATGACAAAAAAAATAGGCAAAAAAAGCCCCACACGGAGAATATTCGGCCAAAAAATGCCGAAAATATACTATTGGTGCAAATCGAACAGATGACCTTAGTTTAGGGGACAAAATGCTTATTAAATTAATTTAAGGGGCAAGTCGCTAAAGTGATCATAGTTTAGGGACCTTGATGTTTTTATCCCTCTATTTTAACCTTCTTAGGAAAAAAAATATTACTTGATGATTCTCCCTTACATAAAAGAAGGTTGAGACATATATATGAATAGGATGAATGAAAATAGGATGAATAACTCTCTACTCAACATCGCAATGAATATACGCATACTTGATTTTGAATAATCGACGTTGATTTTGAAATCTTCCACGGTGTCATGCTAAAAAAAATACGGTTTTATCATCAATTCTCGTGGGTGTATAAGTGTATATGTCCTATCCCTAACCTGTGTTTTACAAAATCAACTACTAGCTACTTTTGTTTAGAGAAATATATTAGAATAGAGCAAACAAATATACAATTAGTGTATTAATATGGCATATCGCTAACCTATGCATTTTACAAAATCAATTACTAGCTAATTTTGTGAGATTAGAACAAATAAATAACAATATCCTAGAATTGATGATTTGGCCTAAACTATAGATAATTTTAGAGATATTTGTTGTGATAAACGATCAACATCATTGATTCCAACTAACTATTCATCGTAGATTTAACCTTCTGGAAGAGCAAGCATATTCATGAAAAGATGAACTATGTTGATAAACTTCATTCCATATTGCTCTCAAACACTCTTCTTTCCAAAAGAAAAAAGATTGATGGTTTCCTCAAATTCGTATCACTATTTTTTGGCATTGTCACAACATGCATTCTAGTTTTTGATTCAAGCAGAAAAATGTTTGATGAGACGATGACTTGTTATAGTCATCTTGACCAGCAACCATGGTTGCTGATCACATTAAGTGTCGGTTCAACAATCGGGACCCTTACTATTTTTGGCATCATTGCCAATTGGAAAGGATGGGACCGATGTTGAACCGACACTTAATATGGTCAATATGACTATAACAAGTCAAAGTCTAATCAAACATTTTTCTGATTGAATCAAGAACTAGAATGCATGTGACAAGGCCAAAAAATAGTGATATGAATTTGAGGAAACCATCTTTATTTTTTCTTTTGGAAAGAAGAGTGTTTGAGAGCAATGTGAATGAAGTTTATCAACATAATTCATCTTTTTATAAATATGCTTGCTCTTACAGAAGGTTAAATCTACGGTGAGTAGGAAGTTGGAATCAATGATGCTGATCGTTTATCACAACACATATCTCTAAAATTATCTAGAGTTTAGACCAAATCATCAATTCTAGGATATTGTATATTTGTTTGTTCTAATCTCACAAAAATAGCTAGTAATTGATTTGGTAAAACGCATAGGTTAGTGATATGCCATATTAATAAACTAATTGTATATTTGTTTGTTATATTCTAATATATTTCTCTAGAAAAAAGTAGCTATCCTTCAGTACATCCTATTTGCGGTTTTTCTGATTGCCGTATTTGTGTTATGGCGTGCCAAAGTGAGCAGCCTAGATGGTGCCTAAAGATTTTGCCGAGGAGTTTCTAAGTGCTTGAAGAATCAAAATCTTTGCGGCATCGCGAAGAACTCTCTCCACGTTTGTTGCTCTACTGTGTCCAACTGTACACAAGAGTATCGCGTCTGATTGTTATACATCTCTTGTAGATGCCAATGGGCATTGCTACTCTTATGCCAGTTCCAGAACACATTATTAATGAGATCAAAAGATGTGGAGTTGTGACTCATGTTTAATTTTCGGGGATGTCGCATTTTTCATGTGTATAGCATCACCTTGGTTCCGTCGCGGCCAACATCAGTCTGAGCCTCAAAACAACCAAATTGAGGCCGAAGAAAACCAAGATAGGCCGCAACATGCGCCCCACCGAATTATCAATAATTTATTTCTGTGTAAAGGTTGGGCTGATGATGTAAGGGACAAGGGAGAGGGAGCTAGAGCTCAAGTATGGTGTAGGGGTCTATTAAGTCAATAGTAGTTAGTTAAGTAGTTAATTAGTTAGTTATTAATGTTTTTTATTTATTAAAAATTAGTTAGTATTAATGTAGTTGTGGTTTATAGTGGATAGTGATTAATGGATTTTGAGATTTTTTTTTCTTCCTTTTTCGCAGGCCTATAAAAACCAATAATATACGTGCAAACTCGCAAAATATAAAATCATGATTTTCAAACAGTTAATTAGCAACAACAAATGCCTCGCATTACGAAAATTCCCACAACACACTGACACATTTATTCGGTGGCTGCCTCATGACCTCATCATCTCTCCGACATACGCACGTTGCCCTCTCTCTCCAATCCTCACATGGTTTTCCCGCCTCACTTCTTTGGGTTCTCTGGTGATTTGGTAACGAGTTATCCGTCATTTGGCGATCGACTTAAGTAAGAATGGGTCAGGTCCTGTTAGTGTTAATTTGGTTTCGTAGAGTACGATTAAGCGGCTTCTGCCTATAGTCGAGATTGTGACGGGCGACGGCGGGGAAGTTAAGAGGAGGAACTGGTAATGTATTGAGCTTTTGTAGTAATGGACTCTTAGTTGCTGTTTTGGAGGATGTGGTTGATTTCTTTGCTGTTCTTTTGTTTTATTGGTGCTGCAAAGCAAGTTTAAAACCTTATATGTGTTGTCTTATGCTAAGTGATCCTTGAAAAAATTATTTTTATTGTCTTTATTACTGTGATCCCCCGCATGAGATGTCTCTTTGTCATGCGTTTATTATTGTGATTCCTTCTGACCATTCGTAGGCTCATTTCTCAGAAACCATTAAACAAATGTTACAAACACTTAACTGTGTTTATGGTCTTAGAATAAAGCATAATTCTGTACTCGCACCGACATGACATTAAAATATCTATGTACATTTTAGAGTTCCAAATGCTATTCTTATTCAAGTATCTATTTATGCACATGTCTTCTTCAACTTATGTAAGTTTCATTTTTGTTGAAAGATAATTGATGTACATAATATGCTTACAGTTTCGTTCTTTATGTTGGCTTAAGTTCAATCAAGAATATGTTGGCTTAATTCTTTATGACTTGCACTACTGACTCGCTTCCAGGATCTTTTCACATCGACTCGTCCTAACTAAGAGGACACTAAAACAAGTCCGAACGCGGCACAAAGAAGAGTTAAAATTGCAATCAATCAGGACCCTGTCAGGAACTTGAGGTAAAACAAGCTCTCGACACTTTGTTTCCTTTTAATTAATAACCAGGACTTTCTAACTAACCTCAACTACACCCATAATTGCCTGATCCCAAAAGTCCCTGATTTTAATGCTACGTGGCATTTACGTTCGATTAGTTTAAGTCATGTATGCTACAAAATTGCAGCTAGGATGATAGCTAATCGGTTAAAGCCTTGGATGAATACATATCTGAGATACAAGCAGACTTTATTCCTGGCTGTCTTATTACTTATTTAGCCTCTGAAATACATCATTTTCTCGAGAATAAACGAAACGGGAGGAAAGGTCATCTGGCTCTGAAGTTAGATATGAGTAGATTAGCTTATGATAGAATCGAAAGGATTTTTCTTGAAAGAACCTTGACTAGCTAGTGTGTCTTTAATTATGATGCGTATGAGTTCAGTGTCGTATATATACATATATATTCTATTTTGATAAACGGTAATCCATATGGTTTCTTCAAGCCGGAAAGGGCACTCCGTCAAAGGAGTTCCTATTTCGCCATATATGTTTTTGTTTTGCTTCGAAGTGTTGACAGGCTTACTTAGAGAGGCAAAAGTAAAGGAGTCAATCAAAGGAATAATGATCTGCAAAAAGAGCTGACACATTTATATGCTGTGAAGCAAATGACAGGGCAGCAGTGGAGATAACAAAGATACTTGAAATGTATGGAGAGGTTTCAGGCCAAATGATTAACTTTGAGAAGTCTGAACTGTGGCTATGGCTATGAGTGTATTTAAATTTCAGGACAATCTGCTCAATGACCTTGAAGGCACTATTTGTAAATATTTGAAAAACATATGAATTCAAGAGCGATGTACGATGAAATAATTGTGAGTAAAATATAGAAATAAATATTAAACTACAAAGCATCCTTGGATAACTATTGTTCCTTTGTTTGTGGGTTATGGCATTATAATGGACTCGGGCCATTAGTAAACTCATAATACAATTTAAGCTAACTTATTTGTACTACTAGCCATGGTGGATTTCTCTTCTCAATCCCTTCCATAAAATTATTTGTGAAATTCAGGAGAAAGAAAAGTTAAGGTTTCAATTTCATTAATCCAAAATACAGAACTCCTACTAGTAGAAGCTTGATTGAAACTTTGCGTTATGGTAAGATTGAGGATTTTAACGAAGAAGATTACGCTCCTCTTGCCAAACGTGCTCCACTTAACAAGTTAATTTCTTAATTTTTTTTTTGAACAAAACTATATGGTGTGTTTTTTTGATTGGTCTGTTTGTGGAATTTTATCAGAGTGTTCTCATATGAGTTATGGATTGAATTATTGGAATAATATTATTTGTTATGTTGAATCGCTAATAAAGCTGAGTGAACGGTGATTGAGTAGTTATATAAGCAGCTCAACCTGTTTCAGTGTTTGTTTGCTTTTCTTCTAGTTATTGCATTTTGTGCTCGGGAGTCGGGGCCCTTAATTAATTCCATCCAATTAAGGCTTCCAGGACTAGCGACATCCTTAATTAATCTCCTCTTCCAAAAATTGCTTCATGAGCATGCTACGATAATCCTCATTATATAAGTGCTTTTCAATCAATTTCATGACTAGGATTAAGTGCTTTTCTGTTCTGTTGAATACCAAAAAATTATATACATTGATCGATTCAATACAACTCATATGTTTGTTATCTATATTTACATTATATTCCTCGAGTTACTTTCGATGAACCTATTCAGCCGATTAGGGTGCATTAGATTAAATGCTTTATTATTGAATTGCTTGTTTGTGTAGTGAATTTCAACCTATATTTGCATGCATGCATTTTCTTTCACCTGCGTTGAATCAATCAATTTGATTCAATTAATCGTGATTAAATACTTCACCATCTGTTAATTGTTCACGTGATTAATTACTTGATCACTTGTTGAGCGATTAAATACTTGTTCATGTGATTAACCTCCTAAGATTTTTCCATATTTTGATCAAATGTGATATACCACAGCCAAACAAACATAACTCCAGGTATATATATACATACATACATACATACATACATATATATATAAGTTGAATCCAGATTCTAATGGGCCTTATCTGGGCGTAATTTTTTATTTTTTGATGATTAAAAATCATAATTGACAGTTATCCGGGCGTAATTTAATCATTCATATCCTACGCATCCTAAAAATATATATTATGTCACATTCTGTGTGGTTTTATAATTTATTTTTTGATAAGCTGTGTGATTTGCTATAATATCATTTTTTTTTCTGAAGTTAATAACAGTAACTCTAAGTTCATGTAACTTATTATGCATGACCAATTAATGCTAGAGATAATATTAAAAACTAGTGATGTTGTCAATTTTTTCTTCAAAAAGATGAAACTAAGGTTCTACATTCGGGGAGAATATTATGATTAAATTAAGAATACTATAAAGTTAAAAGAATATATTTTGTATAATACTCGTTAGAATAAAATATTAAGTTAATTAAAACTAGAAACATGCATGAATGAAATATGTTGTGATAAAAAAAGCACGTGCTTTATTTTGCATAATCGAATATTCTAGACATTTTTCTTTTTACAATTTTATCAGGAGAAGAAGAAAGGATAAGAAAGTATTGCGGGGGTTGGATCTTATGGGGTTGCAAATTCCACTCATTTTTTTTGTAGTGTTGTCTTCTTCCCCTCTAGTTCTAATTTGCTCGATCCATTATTTTTCTTTGTAGAAATCAACAACTAGTCAATAATTAATTATAGGAATAATATTAGCAATTATCGATACTTTTACTCTGCAAACAATTTATATTATGTCTAACAAAGCAATAGAATTAAAAGGATTTATTTTTTATGAGCGCTCGAATTTATTTTTTGAACCTCAAAACCAACTATATTTCATCAAAAAACTAGGAAGTACTTGAAAAACAAGCCCCCCTAGAGAAATCCTCTTACAAAACGCAAGAATAAAATCAATAAGCGACCTATCAATAAACAAGGAAACTACTCAATATCAAACCCATTCGCATCCTCTATGGCATTCCTAGCTAACTCGTGTGCCACGGCGTTTGAATCGCGACGCACACAACGGATGAAGAACTCTGGATTTTGAATGAAATAATCACGAATATCATCCAAAGCACTTGCTATACTAGAATCCCCACAAGTACCAAATAATATGTCGTGAACAATCACAAGGCAATCTCACTCAAAAAGCACGTTGCTCCAACCACGAGTGATCGCCCAACGTACTGCCTCCCTCGCGGCTAAGGCCTCACACCCAATCGGCTCAACAAGTGATGTCAACCGTTGTTGCCTCCATGCAACCATCTCGCCCAAAGAGTCATGCGCGACCATACCCATCCCAATAGCTATGTCAGCCCGAAACACTGCGCCATCAAAATTCACCTTTATCGTGTCCCCCTGAGGTGCGGTCCAGCCCTCCTCTCTTATAAGTGGTCGCGAACCGTGTCTACCATTCAGCCTCGACCATGTATATGCATAAGTGGTCGCGAACATCGCCAAGTCGCCCGGATTTTGCCCCTTCTCACCCGCTAGGAGTTTGTTCCTATTTCCCCATAGAGTCCAGCAAACCGTGATCATCAATCCAATCCTTTCCCATGGTGCACTTTGTCCGACAGGTAGCAGCCAATCCGCCACATGTTCGCCCTCTCGGATCCATAGCGAAAGTGGAACCAACGCCAATGCCCATACCTGCCGAGCCAAGTCGCAAGCAAACAGAACGTGATACGCCGTCTCCACGCCCGTTCCACAAACGACACACTCCTGTCCGATACATATATGGTGACGTCCCAAGTTCGATCGTGTTGGAAGTATTTCATGACAACAACGCCACAAATTTTTTTAATCTTGTTTGCGCAATCAAACTCCCAAAGTTGTTTCCAAATACCATGAGGTTCGGATGATGATGTAGTTTGTCCGTTCTTGATCAAGCCTTGCTCCATAATGAGGTGATATGCACTTCTAACCGTAAAGACCCCCTTCCTCTCGTAATGCCAAACAATACGATCACTGCTTCCCACTTCGCCTAACGGAATTGATAGGATGACCTCGACATCAACTTCCCATAAGAACTCTCTCAATACCGTGACATCCCACCAACCCGTATTGTTGTCGATAATATCCGAGACCATCAGGAACGGCTTATCCATGTCCACATGCGTTATAGGCCGAAAAGAAGACGGGCGAGGCAGCCATGCGTCATGCCAAACAGTCAGCGATTCTCCATTGCCCACCTGCCATCTAGTTCCTTGCTTCAATACCGCTATAGACTCCCAAATTCCATGCCAAGAAAACGACGGTGCTGCTCCAATCCGTGCGTCCCAAAGATCGCAATGTGGGAAGTATTTTGCTTTAAGGAGTTAGCTTACAAGGCTGGACGGATCAGTTAGTATACTCGATTTTTTGAGAACCTTATTAAGTGTTTATAATATTTATTAATTTACATTTTTACAAGTCTTTTTATAAAGGAAAAAAAAAACTTGATTTGGAGTGCACGACACTAATTCTGAAATTTAGACCTCCAAGTTTTTATATATTTCCTTCACCAATACTAGCCCAAACGTAACAATTTGGTTACCAAGCTTTTCCTCTCGATTACCAATTATGGTTTGACCTTCGTCATACAAAGAGAAAATCCACAATTTAACTATCAATTCTGAGAGTCGTGCAAGTGTAATTATATTGTTTTTCAATAGCCTATGTGTATTACACAATCATTTACTGGATACTTATGTCTAAAGAAATGTATGAGGATAGAACAAACAAATATGAAATATACACTATCCTAGATTTGATGATTTGGTCTATACTCTAGATTATTTTAGAGATATGTGTTGTGATTGTTGTTCCCCTGGTCATATACTCACAATATTTCAAAGGAACAAACAAATTGTTATTCCACAAATTAGCATAACATTGGTTCTTGTTTTTCTATTAATTAATCACAAAAATTAAAATAGAGAAACAAGTAAGAAAATATTACCTCAAGTGTTAATACATTACCAACCACAATAAAGTAAAATTGGGATGTGGCACAGACTAAGTCACAACTCTCTTTAAGACAATTCGCACCCCTATTCATAAAGAATATGCAGTAGGGTCACACCTTGTACGTTCTCCTCCAGGATACAACAGATACAACATGCCAACCATTCTATGTTGTTAATTTCTCTAAGTCTGCACTACTAGAGAAATTTGAAGCGTAACCTAACACTTTTCTTTGCCCATAATGTTATATTTATGTATATTATACATATATTATTGAATAGTACTTATTTTGAAAGAGAGTTCTATTCTTACGAGGTTTTTTTTTCTTCTTATAGAAAAAAGACTTGCAAGACAACTATTTATAGTGTTTCAATAGTTGGTCTTGTTACACCAAATAATTATTAGTTTAGTGCACAATATAAATGAGTATATAAATATAATCTTTATACATATCATAAGTGGGGAATTTAATCAAAACATTAGTAGGTGTGGTAAATGTGTAGGTTTATGAGTCTTACCCCATTATTTCACAATAATTCACACACTTATAACATACAAGACTTTGACTCCCACTAACCAAATAAATAAAGCCTTTTTAATTATTCACAATAAATCTCAAAATATGATATTTTTATTAAAATATCCAACAAACCCTCACTTATTTTAATAAAAATATAATACTAATGGGAAAAGATAGAATACCATGCATTATGAAAGTGGCAATGCCTTTAAACCTTCGCTTAGTGCAACAAAATTTCCGTACTAGAATCAGAGTGGACCAAGCCTTTAAACAATGACCATTGAGGGCACGTAGAATAATGAAGCACAAGTGATATTCCAAGTGTTCTAATTCGCTTCACAAGCCAGCACGTTAACGGCCTTGTGATTTATCCCAGTTTTAACGAGCGCTCTTGAGAATTAGTCCCAATTCTCATAGAAATTGGCCCCACTTCCACACTCGTAAATGTGAGTCTATCAAGGATGCTCCGATGACTATTACATCCCACCCATAAGGGCTATAGAACTCATTAAGAGATAAAACAATCTCAACCTCCATATCGACATAGGAAACATACACACACCATAGGGAGGGGCATATGATCAAAACATCATTTTAAGTGCATGTCATCACCCAACTTCTCAATGATTCGTTTGTCCCTTGAACCTAGTTTTTGGGATCTCCAATCGTTAGGTAGGGTATCATCAAAGGAAATTTATAACAAAATAGGGCTCAAGTCCTCTCCCCCTCAATGTACCTCTAGACCTTTAACTCAAGCTTGAGTTTTTGACCTCCAAAAATATTTTAAAGATCTAGGGAATCCAGGATCGATGTTAATCGCATAATTGAGCCCATATAATAAGTTTTCACAAGTAATGCACCTCAAGCATTCACAATTAATTTGATGATTTCATCATCATGTGATCAGTAGCCTTACTACTAGGAATAAAATGGTCAATAGCCTTACTACTAGGAATCACGTAAAATGACCAGTAACCTACTACTATAAGGAACCATTACTTTCACAAATATATTACTGCATAAAATGCAAAAATTATGCACGTCGTAATCTCATTTCTCTATATTATGCTCAAAAGGATTGTGATGGCTCATCACTGCACCATGGGTTAGTTCACAACATAATAATTCAATAGTGAAATAAATATTTACGCATAAAATATTAATCATAAAATATTAATCAAAAACATTGCATGCTAAGCAACATAACCCCCACAAGATAATGCTCCTCAAGTTACAAAAGTGTGAACTAATGCAATCATCATGCCGAAATTTGAAGCATCCAATAAATTACCAAGCCACACTTTAATTTGCTAACCCCTTAATAATATAACCATTTATCTTTTCTTAATTGTTCATAATAAAATATCCATAACAATTAAGCTTTAATTGCAAGTGAGTACTTAACTTCACAAGATAGTAGAGCAATTAAAGACTCACCTCAAGGAGAGATTATTTGGTGCAGCCGCTGTATGTGCATCCACTGCCAATACACGGTGGAGATGGGGTGTTGCTCAAGGGGTCTGAAAATATGGCACGCCTTTTTCGCATTTCGTTCAGTTTAGCCATTTCTCATTCTTTGTTGAAATGCATAAAGAATGATTAGTTAACGAGAGTTCTCTTACTACCAAAAAATGCTTCTTCCCAGCCACGTGCACTTAGTCAAATGGCATTTAGTTAAATGGATCAAAGTCTTCTCAATGCACCAAGTAATAGAGAAATAAATATATACCTACTTAAATGGTCTATAAATAAATTTTATGAGGGCTCCTTTTCTGAACTTAAAGAATAGTTCTAGAGGTTACAAATATAATAAAAAATATGATTTCACAATCAATGTTGTAACCCCTACTATCCATAGTTCATAAATTTTCATTGTATAACATAGAAAGGTATTTCACCAGTAGAAGAAACTACAAGTTCACATTCACAGATATTTTTCAGACAATATTTCAATGTGCTAAGTAACCCCAACTAATAAGGTAATGTCATTTTGTTAAGTATCTCAACAAATGTTCATAATTCATGGAATACTCATGAAAAATATGTCATCATGTGCACAACATAAATGACCACCTGGTTTTCATTATGAACTCTGTTTTAAATAATGAAGCAAATAAATTCTCACCAAATATTATTCTACGGAGTGTTTTATAGAACCATTGCTTCATAAACATATCCATCTTGTTAAGAGGTGATGACAGGAAATGAATGCCAAGATAATCATAAGTGTGAACAGATGAGTACATGATGTATGTTATATTCATCATATTTGAGTCAAGCAACTAGGAGGCCCTGTTGCTATCAAAACTCAAACTTACAACACAAGAGAAATGAATTAAAACATATTGTATATATATTAATCAGTCTCATTACCGTTACAAAAAAAGCAGTTATGTGCTTCCATCATTAACTCAAATTGAAAAAATAATTTTCGCCGAAATTTGAGTTCTAACTAATGTGCCAATGTGTACGTGTAGTACATAGTCAAAAAACACTTGAGTACTAGAACTAAAAAGCACTTAGCACCAGAAGGCAATTAACAAGGCACATCTACAATTTATACATGTCATTAACATGCTGTGTTATTCAGACTCAAGTTCCATCACATATTAACCGAAAATTTAGATTTGATGGAAGCAATATACTTACCAATATTACCTGGCCTTCACCTTTTTTATAAAGAAAAAAAACTCATATAGCAATTAATTTATCAATGAGAAATGTTAATCATGCTTGGACCGTAACATCAACTTACTTATTAACTCTCCACTAATTTCAACCATTGTCAAGTGACAAGGAATACGAGCACAAATGAATTCAACGCCCTCTAGTGAGTGACTACTTCATATTGATGATAAAAAAAGAATTCACACAAAAATCAGAGTTTTAAGTACTTCTGCTCAAGCATTCAATTTAGGCAAATTCACGAATTATTAGGCATGCAAAGAAAGAATTGCTTGTAACTGCCCCAAGTGTAGTCCGCTAAAAATATGACTTTAGAGTAACATACGTCACGCTGGTACATGGTGAAACCAATAGCTTTAGTAACTTCAGCATAGTGAATATATAACCAAATCAAGGCAATTAAGGAGATATCTTATAGTGATGAACCTTCTACGCTTAAACAAGATATCAGTATGCACATTGAATATAAATACTTCAATTCTACATTTTGCATATCGATGAGCAGCGAACAATATCCTTATGAAAGATCATCATAGAACTTCGCACCCGACTTATAAGATACCCGATTCTTGATGATTCTTATTGATATCACGTACACACTTACACCACCGCGCATAAAATCGGAGAAGATGAGTTCCATAAGATATCAATTAAATCATTTAGATCAATGAAACATACCGTACTTGGGAAATATCGGCCCAAACACTGATCAAGAAAACTTATGTGATAGATTTTGCGCCTTCACGTGCATCATTATTTTTGTTGGAAAATTGATTAATTGAAATGGGTTTGTACAGCTGACTTCGGGTCAAATTTTGAGCAGATTCCACTTGTCGTATTGACGACTTCAAGATGGGAACGTTTTCTTCTATGTGAGAGCTTCGAAACGATATATTGCACGCTCAAAATAGTACACGGGTGAATGAGAAATTGATGCTCAAAGATAGCTACACAAAGCTGAAAATATTGAAGTAAATGAGGGAAAAAAACCATAAAGTGAAGATGGCCATCCCACATGGGAAAAAGAGCACTCTCATTTTGGGTTTATCAATAGCAATGCATTCTTAGCATAATAAGAATGCGTTGGCTAGAGTCCCCTCCCTCTCCTACGTGCGCGCAGGGGGGTGCAAATGTGAGCCAAAAATTAGTGCGACTAATGCGATTCGGGCTTGCGCACACGACGTACGCGCCGAATGTCGGTCCGTTTAGCCTGTCGGGCTCCCGCTCGTGTGGGCCTTGTTTTGCAACTTTAATATTTATTTTTCTGTTTTAGGTAACAGAATTAATTCAGATTCGGATAATATTTCTATATTAAATCCGAAGCATCAAAATGCGTCCAGATTCATCCGAAGATATAGTCTTATCTTAATTACGATCCGGTATTATCTTAATTAGAGATTTGCATATATCCAAAAGATCTCGTTTCTTGTTAATCAAGTCAGCCGACTCTCTCCCTAATTAGTATAAATAGGGGTCGCTCCCCTTAGGTTAATCATCAGCAAAAAAAATACACTTTTGCATACACGAAAAAGGGGTCTTAAGCATTGTGTGGTGGTGGTGGTCTGTTACCGTTCGAGTTCGCCGGGATTGTTCTGCGAGTGCTAGCAGCCAATTCGAAAGGTCGTTTTATCCTGGGAAGAGTTAGTCCAACGATCTCAGCACGTGGAGAGGACTAAACTACTTTAAGGAAACCGAGAAGGACTCGACCAATTACTACGATTATTTTCGGTGTCTACTTTACTATTTATTTGTTTATTTGCGTATCAATTTATATACTGTTCGTTATCTCCATTGTTTCTAACAATCTTAAAGTAGTTTATGTCTTGAGACGAACAGGTTAAACGATTGGCGATAGATTTTTGTTTCAGAAAATTACTTTCAAAACTCGGTTTAATAACCGTAGTATATTTTTCTGTTGCAAAAATTATATACATGTTTTATATATATAAACAAAATTATAGTTTTTATTCGTGAAGGATTATCTGAATCCTCACCTACTACAAAAGAACTGTTTCTGTATCTCAAAATAATTTGAAGAATTTTCGTAATTCTTCCGTGTTCTAATAAAACTTTTGAAACGTTTCAGATGTCTGATACCAACGAAAACGTGGACATGAGCATTACTGATGCCAGTCTTAAGACGCCCCAAACGTCTAAATCGCAGGCTCCTGGCACTGCTCTGAAAACTATGCCTCTACGTATGGCAAGTTTGGAAAATCCGGTTGCTCCCACGGTTCCTATGAGCCATCATGAGAAACCGGCGAAATTCGATGGAGAGAATTTCAAAACTTGGCAACAAAAGATGTTGTTTTATCTCACCATGCTGAATCTTGCGAGATTCTTGAAAGAAGATCCTCCTTCGGTTAGAGAGGATGAAATTGATACACAATCGCAGACGGCAATTGATGCATGGAAGCACTCTGAGTTTCTTTGCCGAAATCTGATTCTGAACGGTTTGGTAGACACGTTGTACCAAGTGTATAGCGTGAAGAAAACAGCAAAAGAATTGTGGGAATCCTTGGACCATAAGTATAAAACCGAAGATGCTGGTGCCAAGAAATTCCTCGTGGGTCAATTCTTGGACTACAAGATGAAAGACTCGAAGACTGTGATCAGTCAAGTGCAAGAGTTTCAATTGATTCTCCATGGGATTCATGCTGAGGGGATGATCTTGAGTGATTCTTTCCAGGTAGCTTGTATCATCGAAAAGCTACCACCTGGTTGGAAAGATTTCAAGAATTATCTAAAGCATAAACGAAAGGAGATGAGTATTGAAGATTTGATTTTCAGGCTTCGTATAGAAGAAGACAACAAGGGTGGAGATAAAAAGGCTTCCAATGTTGTTGTTAACACCAATGCTGCTAGGGCAAACGTGGTGGAGCATGGCAAAGGCTTGAAGAACAAGAAGCCTAAACCTGGGCCAAAGATTGGACTGAAGGGTGGAATTTCTAAACCGAAGAAATTCGTGGGCAAGTGCTACAACTGCAACAAAGCGGGGCACAAGTCATCTGACTGCCGACTGCCTAAGAAGAAAGGCAAGGAGACTAATGAGGCAAATCTGATGGACACTGCGTCCGAACTTGACCTCTGTGCTGTGATCTCTGAAATGAATCTTATGGATGCTAATCCGAAGGAATGGTACCTCGACACTGGAGCTACTCGTCACGTCTGTAGTGACAAAAATGCTTTCTCCAAGCTGACTCTTGCTGATAACGGGGATATGATCTACATGGGCAACTCTGCTACCTCTGAGATCAAAGGGAAAGGGACGGTGCGCCTCAAGATGACTTCTGGAAGGGAAGTTACGCTGATGAATGTGCTGTATGTGCCAGACATTCGTAGGAATCTGATTTCTGGGTACTTGATGGACACTCATGGCTTCAAGATGGTGTTCGAATCTCAGAAAATTGTGCTTTCCAAATGTGGTGTTCACATTGGAAGAGTTATGTGAAAGAAGAGATGTGGAAAATGAATGTAATGGCTGTTAAGCCCACCTCTTTTGATTCTAGCAATAAAACTTCTACTCCTGTTTACTTGCTTGAGTCGTCTAATCTATGACATGGTAGATTAGGACATGTTAATTATGAGTCATTACGTAAATTAATTAACATGAATCACATACCAACATTTGAAATTGATTCCAAACATAAGTGTGAAACTTGTGTAGAGGCAAAACAAACAAGAACACCGTTTACAACCATTCAAAGAAATACGAAACCTCTAGATTTAATTCACACTGATGTATGTGATTTAAAATTTGCACAAACGAGAGGTGGAAACAAGTATTTTATAACTTTCATTGATGATAGTACAAAATACTGTTATGTATATTTACTGAAAAGTAAAGATGAAGCTATAGACAAATTTGTTCTATACAAGCAAGAAGTCGAAAACCAACTTAATAAGAAAATTAAGATGGTTAGAAGTGATCGTGGTGGTGAATATGTTGAACCATTTGGTGAATTTTGTTCACAACATGGAATTATTCACGAGGTCACTGCGCCATACTCTCCCCAATCGAATGGGATGGCAGAAAGGAAAAATCGAACTTTAAAAGACATGATGAATGCCATGTTATTAAGTTCTGGATTACCACAGAACATGTGGGGGGAAGCCATCTTGTCGGCTAATTATCTTTTAAATAAGATACCCAAAAAGAAAGAAGAAAAGACTCCCTATGAATTGTGGAAAGGTCGAGAACCTTGCTACAAATTCTTAAAAGTGTGGGGGTGTCTTGCTAAGGTGTCGTCACCTTTGCCTAAGAAAATGAAAATAGGTCCAAAGACGGTGGATTGTATTTTCATTGGCTATGCGCACAATAGCACTGCTTACCGTTTTCTTGTGCATGAATCTAAAAACCCCGAGATTCATAAGAACACGATAATGGAGTCAAGGAATGCAACGTTCTTTGAACATATATTTCCTTGTAAATCCAATGTGGCTGGACCAAGTTCTTCAAAACGAACTTTCGAAGAGATTGACAATAGTCAAGATCTAGAAGAAAATGAAGAAATAGACGAGGTCCAAGAAGAGCCAAGAAGAAGTAAAAGGGTAAGGACAGAAAACTCCTTTGGACCAGAGTTTCTAACTTATATGGTGGAGGTACATGATGAGCCTAAGACATATAAAGAAGCTGTAAAGTCAGTGGAAGGCCCTTTATGGAAAGAAGCCATACAAAGTGAGATTGATTCCATCTTACAGAATCACACTTGGGAACTGGTAGACCTTCCTCCGGGATGTAAACCATTAGGTTACAAGTGGGTTTTCAAAAGGAAAATGAAAACAGACGGAACAATTGAAAAGTATAAGGCTAGGCTTGTGTCCAAAGGATACAACCAACGAGAAGGCCTTGATTACTTTGATACGTATTCTCCTGTAACGAGAATAAATTCGATAAGGATGATTTTGGCGATTGCATCTATCCGAAATCTTGCAGTACATCAAATGGATGTAAAGACTGCTTTTCTTAATGGAGATCTCGATGAAGAAATCTACATGGAACAACCCGAGGGTTTTGTAGCTCCTGGAAAAGAAAAGAAAGTCTGTAAATTGGTGAAGTCTCTCTATGGACTTAAACAAGCACCAAAGAAATGGCACGAGAAATTTGACAACGTCATGTTGACAAATGGCTTTAGAATCAATGAGTGTGACAAGTGTGTCTATGTCAAAACTACAGAAGAAGGATATTTGATTCTCTGTCTATATGTTGACGACATACTCATTGTGGGAAGCAACGACCGAATGGTAAATTCCATTAAAAGTTTGCTGAATTCAAGGTTTGATATGAAGGACATGGGTCTGGCCGATGTAATCTTAGGAATTAAGATTAGAAGATCGCCAGAGGGTCTCATATTAACTCAGTCACACTACGTGGACAAGATTCTTGAAAAATTCAGCAAGGGTGATTCTGGTGCAGCCAGAACTCCAATTGACACGAGTCAACATTTGTCTAAGAATAAGGGAGAAAGTGTTGATCAAATCGAGTACGCTAGAGTGATAGGAAGTCTGATGTACTTAATGAGTTGTACACGACCAGACCTTGCCTATACAATTAGCGCATTGAGTAGATTCACGAGTAACCCAGGGCATGAGCACTGGAAAGCAATCGTGAGAGTACTTAGGTACTTACGTTATACTCGTGACTACGGGTTGCACTATACTAGAGATCCTGCTGTACTTGAAGGTTACACCGATGCAAGTTGGATCTCAGATATACAAGACTCCAAGGCAACAAGTGGATACGTATTCACTGTGGGAGGTGCAGCCGTGTCATGGAAATCTTCAAGACAAACTATCATAACCAGATCCACGATGGAAGCTGAGTTTGTGGCATTGGATAAATGCAGTGAAGAAGCCGAATGGCTTCGTAACTTCTTGGAAGATGTTCCTGAGTGGCCAAAACCGGTGCCGGCAATTTGCATAAATTGCGATAACCAAGCTACGATATATAGAGCAAAGAATGCTCTATATAACGGTAAGTCTAGACACATACGTCGGCGACATAACACCGTTAGACAACTGATCTCGACAGGGGTTATCACCCTTGACTACGTAAAGTCAAAAGATAACATTGCAGATCCGCTAACCAAAGGGTTAAATAGAGATCAAGTTGAAAAGACATCGAAGGTAATGGGACTTAAGCCTATTGGAAACTAAAGTCTTATGAAGGAAAACCCAACCATGTTTGACTGGAGATCCCAAGATCTTGGTTCAATGGGACAACCTAATTGTAAGAACTTTGCACGGTCACTGTGGGGGTCAACCCTTGTCCATTCCTAGATGAAACAGTGACACCCGTAGTGGAAAAGGTTAAGCATCGTGCTTTTAATGATTCTTACGCGTCGGAAATCCGAGCGGAGTAATGCGGGTTACTCTTAGATAAGAAATTACCTATGTGAGAGAGAGGAGGGGCCGCCTCTGAGGAAAACTGTGGGGGCATAGTTTTCTGGAAACTCTTGCAGAACCAGGCGTATGTCCAGGGCCAAAATGGACATAAACCATGAGAACCGCAACGGTAAAAGGAATTATACTTGTGTGAGATGTATGGAACGTTTGCACAAACGGCGGATAGTTCAATGACGTCAAGTCACACTATCGGCTAGCAAAGAAAGTACTTCTCATGAGGGAAGGTTCAAGGGCGTGTCCTACCTATCCTATGCAGGCATAGTCCGTAGTACTCCACCACCACATGATGTATGCATGATCATTCAATTTCATTCATGTGGGGGATTGTTGGAAAATTGATTAATTGAAATGGGTTTGTACAACTGACTTCGGGTCAGATTTTGAGCAGATTCCACTTGTCGTATTGACGACTTCAAGATGGGAACGTTTTCTTCTATGTGAGAGCTTCGAAACGATATATTGCACGCTCAAAATGGTACACGGGTGAATGAGAAATTGATGCTCAAAGATAGCTACACAAAGCTGAAAATATTGAAGTAAATGAGGGAAAAAAACCATAAAGTGAAGATGGCCATCCCACATGGGAAAAAAGAGCACTCTCTTTTTGGGTTTATCAATAGCAATGCATTCTTAGCATAATAAGAATGTGTTGGCTAGAGTCTCCTCCCTCTCCTACGTGCGCGCAGGGGGGTGCAAATGCGAGCCAAAAATTAGTGCGACTAATGTGATTCGGGCTTGCGCACACGACGTACGCACCGAATGTCGGTCCGTTTAGCCTGTCGGGCTCCCGCTCGGGTGGGCCTTGTTTTGCAACTTCAATATTTATTTTTCTGTTTTAGGTAACAAAATTAATTCAGATTCGGATAATATTTCTATATTAAATCCGAAGCATCAAAACGCGTCCAGATTCATCCGAAGATATAGCCTTATCTTAATTACGATCCGGTATTATCTTAATTAGAGATTTGCATATATCTAAAAGATCCCGTTTCTTGTTAATCAAGTCAGCCGACTCTCTCCCTAATTAGTATAAATAGGGGTCGCTCCCCTTAGGTTAATCATCAGCAAAAAAAATACACTTTTGCATACACGAAAAAGGGGTCTTAAGCATTGTGTGGTGGTGGTGGTCTGTTACCGTTCGAGTTCGCCGGGATTGTTCTGCGAGTGCTAGCAGCCAATTCGAAAGGTCGTTTTATCCTGGGAAGAGTTAGTCCAACGATCTCAGCACGTGGAGAGGACTAAACTACTTTAAGGAAACCGAGAAGGACTCGACCAATTACTACGGTTATTTTCGGTGTCTACTTTACTATTTATTTGTTTATTTGCGTGTCAATTTATATACTGTTCGTTATCTCCATTGTTTCTAACCATTTTCTCGGTTTATATTTTGTAACATCATGCACAAACAGAAAAAAAAAAAATAGAGTTATGTATACTTGATAGTTACAGTATAATATTTCTCTTTTTCAAGAGTCGAATCGTCTTAAAATTTTTGTTCCCCTGTTCACATATTCACAATATTTCAAAGGAACAAATAAATTGTTATTCCACAAATTAGCATAACATTGGTTCTTGTTTTTCCATTAATTAATCACAAAAATAAAATAGAGAAACAAGTAAGAAAATATTACCTCATGCGCGAATCGAATGAATATTACCTCAAGTGTTGATACATTACCAACCATAATAAAGTAAAATTGGGATGAGGCACGGACTAAGTCACAACTCTCTTTAAGACGATTTGCGCCCCTATTCATAAAGAATATGCAGTAGGGTCACACCTTGCACGCCTCCAGGATACAACAACACAACCATTCCATGTTTGTTAATTTTTTTAAGTCTGCACTACTAGAGAAATTTGAAGCGTAGCCTAACACTTTTCTTTGCCCATAATATTATATTTATGTATATTATACATATATTATTGAATAATACTTATTTTGAAAGAGAGTTCTATTCTTATGGTTTTTTTTCTTCTTATAGAAAAAAGACTTGCAAGACCACTATTTATAGTGTTTCAATAGTTGGTCTTGTTACACCAAAATAATTATTAGTTTAATGCACAGTATAAATGAGTATATAAATATAATCTTTATACATATCATAAGTAGGGAATTTAATCACAACATTAGTAGGGGTGGTAAATGTGTAGGTTATGAGTCTTATCCCATTATTTTTCAATAATTCACACACTTATAACATACGAGACTTTGACCCCCACTAATCAAATAAATAAAGCCTTTTTAATTATTTCCAATAATTCTCAAAATATGATATTTTTATTATAATATCCAACAATGATAAACCATCATTATCATGGGTTCTAACTCCCTACACATCATGGATTTAACCTTCTATACAAGCAAATATGTCTATGAAAAGATGCATTCTGTTGATAAACTTCATCTAGAATCGCTCTCCAACTCTTCATTGACATATGGTTTCTTCAAAGCACATTTCGTTTATTTTCTCTATGATAACGACGATGATTCTCTTGGCCGACTCGATCAAAAAGATGTTGATCGGTGAACTGGATTGTTACGACCATTCAAGTGGTGGTTGTGGATAGTATTGGTATCCGGAAGTTGGGTTGGAGCGCTGACCGTGGTTGGCTTTTTGGCCATGCTAAAAGGATGGGACCGCGTATACATGATCCACGCATACCTCCGTTGTCTACTTTTTACGTAGTGTTTCATCACCGCGGTTGTTATTTTTGGCATCATTGCCAATTGGAAAGGATGGGACCGTGGATACAAGGACGAAATATTTAGGGTCCCGATTGTTGAACCGACACTTAATATGATCAGCAATTGGTTGCTCGTCAAGATGACTATAACAAGTCATTGTCTCATCTAACATTTTTCTGCTTGGATCAAGAACTAGAATTCATGTTGTGACAAGGCCAAAAAGCAGTATACGAATTTGAGGAAACTATCTTTTTTTTTTTTTGGAAAGAAGAGTGTTTGAGAGCAAAGTGGATGAAGTTTATCAACACAATTCATCTTTTTATATATATATGCTTGCTCTTGCAGAAGGTTAGATCTACGGTGGGTAGGGAGTTGGAATCAATGATGCTGATCGTTTATCACAACACATTTCTCTAAAATTATCTAGAGTCTAGACCAAATCATCAATTCTAGGATATTGTATATTTGTTTGTTCTAATCTCACAAAAATAGGTAGTAATTGATTTTGTAAAACGCATAGGTTAGTACTCTCACTAATTGTATATTTGTTTGTTCTATTCAAATATATTTCTCTAGACAAAAGTAGCCATCCTTCGGTACATCCTATTTGTGGTTTTTGTGATTACCATGTTTGTTATCTGGCGCGCTAAAGTGAGCAGCCTAGACGGCGCCTTTGCCGAGGAGTTTCCAAGTGCTTGAAGAATCAAAATCTTTGCGGCATGGCAAAAAAACTCCTGCCACGCTTGTTGCTCTACTGTGTCCAACTGTACGCAAGAGTATCGTATCGAGTTACTTGTAGATGCCAATGGACATTGCTACTCTTGTGCCAGTTGCAGAACACGTATTATTAATGAGATCAAAAGACGTGGAATTGTGACTCCATGTTTAAATTTTGGGGTTATCGCATTCTTCATGTGTATAGCATCATTGTGATTCTGTCGTGGCTAACATCTGCCTGATTTGTTCCGGCGAGGTGCAACGTTGTCTTTTCACTAGCCACGCCGCGCGAACAACTTGATCCAAGAATAATACTAGCCCATGATTAACAATCTTGTCACCAAACTTTCCATATCGACTCACAATAATCATGATTTATATTTCCTAAGTATATAGCTTATATTCTCTACTCTCGGCTTACAGAATTTCTTTTTTTATCTTTTTTCTTCTTTGTCGAAATCCTTCGTTGGGCTTTTCATCAGGCTTTCAACATGCCTAATATGATAAGCTATCATAAACCAATTATTGTCTTGGGTCAAAGCTTGCCCACTTTTGCCCACGTGTTATTATTGTCTTAATTGAATTATGTTTGTTCACCAACATTTTAGTGTAAACTTTTCCTTTAAAACTTTTATTTGCATTGGAAATTTAATAATCTCATGCCTTATATATAATTAATCGATTTGTCTTATTTTATAAATAAGTTATTAAGCTATCCTAACATGTTAATTGGGAAATAACTTTAAAAATATTGCGAGTAGCTTTTTATGACGCATAAACATATCCTCAAAATCAACATGTTTTGTAGACTATCTCGTAGAGAGAAAGGTATCTCAACAAGAGAGATTCCTTTCTTTGCTCTACGAACTGTCTTTCACGAAATATTCAATTTCAGTTAGAAGCTTGTTTCAGCTCGAGGAAAAAATCGATAATTTTCTTGAACAATAAACACCTGAATAATTGAACATTAACAATTAGACTCTTGAAGAGACCTAGAAAGGTGAAAGAAGAGGAAAGTAACATGTATGAGAAGTATAGGCATCATTTCAGCTTCACATATCACATTCTTACCCGAAGCTGTACGTGGAAAACAGAGATAAAAATAATTACCAGAGAGGCGTTTTAGGACATAACGATGAATTGATTGAGGCGAGTTTAATCTCCACCCCAAGAGTTTAAAGCACACCAATCGGATGAATAATTAGGTGCAATTTTAGTGGGCCTACCCCGGCCCCTAAATGGAATCTGAAATTATTATTATTATTATTTTATATTTAATAAACTTACTAAATAGGCAAGTCTTTGTGTAAGTAACAGATGTTCGTACGTTCGAACTCTATTAGGACTCCGGTAGGCTATTGAATAAAGATCTATAGGTATGCAGTTTATTTAATTTATGCCAAAAACTAAAGCTGGCTCATTCGGAGATTATTTTCGCTATCTGATTACAAAGATCTTTGTACATCCAACACAAACAACCAATCCAGTTTCATGAATCAAAATATAATACAGCATAATTATGTTCCATAATGAATCTTATACACTAATTAATTGCTTTGTTTAGAAAACATTGAGTATGGGAGGTCATAAAGTTTCAATTTAGTTCTCATAAGTAATTTTGCTATATCATATAGGTTAAAATAATTTCAAGATATTTTCCTCTATCATATATCAGATTTTAAGATACAATTGCAGTTGTAATAATGACAACCGTAGGGTTTTTTTTTTTGGTTTAGTACCTAGTACGTGTTTTTTTTCAGATGTAACTAATGAATTTATTTGTAATTTAATTAAATTGTGTGTGAACTGTGAAAGCACAGAAAATCGATGATATATGTACTATAACATTATACAATGTTGTTTGGAAAATTTAGGCGACAACTTTGCCTCTCGACCGAAAATAAGTGGAAATCTAATTTTGGTAAAATCCATTTCCAATAAAATGTATGTCTGCTTTGAGCAAAGAGATTGCTGAAGCCAAAATTATAGGTATACTTTTTAAAATTTCACATTATAATAAATAGTAATTTCCTATATCATATTACACTAATTAGCTGTTGCGCAGCGGAAAAATACAAAATCACAACAAGAATAGATAAATACGCACAATCGAAAGCGATAGCAAAACAATCAGCACACAAGACACAATTTGTTTACCCAGTTCGTTACCTACATCTGGGGGCGTCGCCAAGCCAGGATTTTCTACTATTTCTCATGGACGCGCAAATAACAATTACATAGCAGTGGACTATTTATAATAATGACACACTCCTAATATTAGGCAACGCCTAATTATAGAATTACTCAAACTCTGCAATTCCCACGAAACTATGCCTCTACAACTCTTAGTTAAACTAGGAAACTGCATTCTTTGGTAATTCAGGCTCCACAAAACCTAACAATCTCTCACTTGGAGTTTGAATCCATATGTGATTCAATTGCAAACAATCCATTAAAAAAACGACGCTAATCCTTGAACTCTTCAAGTTCCAAGACTCGTTGAAGCCACGTACAACTTCAACTCTACTAAGGTAACAACCTTAGTCAGCAAATCTTCACACTCCCACTAGCTTGAATCTTGCTTATGCAACAACATCCCCATCACTGCATACTTGCACCACTTTCACCGCCACGATTGAACCATCATGTTGGATTTTTCCACCACCATGATCGATGCCATCTTGGTTGACTTGCATCACTTTCACCACCACGACTAAACCATCATGTTGGAATTTTCCACCACCAAGATCGATGCCCTCTTGGTTGACTTGCATTAGATGAACCTTGTTCGCCGCAGATGGCTTCTAGAACACGTGAGCCAACCTTCAGCACCTCTGCAAGGTTGTCTCATCAACTTGAAACGCCCCGTTTCACAGTAGAGACAAACGAACGTTGTCATCGCCTTCCTGTCTACCATCACCAGTGTGTCTGATATCACCGTCGGTTTAACCATCAGAGATCTCCACAAACCATTATTGGATTGATAATTTTCGATATGCAATCTCCAATATCCGTAATTCGACCCTCGAACATCTCGATCAACAATTCCCTCCGTTCAACATACAACTCCAGTAAAATTGTATCGCCCCTCAGAACCCGGGGCTCTGATACCTTGTTGCGCAGCAGAAAAATACAAAACCACAACAAGAACAGAGAAATACGCACAATCGAAAGCGATAGCAAAATAATCAGCACACAAGACACAATTTGTTTACCTAGTTGTTAGGCATTGGAATCTCCACATTGGTATGATATTGTCCACTTTGGGCCCAAACCCTCATGGTTTTATTTTTGGGGTCCAACTCCCCAAAAGGCCTCATACCAATTGAGATGTCTCTAATCCTATAAACCCAGTTCAACTCCCTCATCTTTCCGGTGTGAGACTCTTGTTTGCCCCAACATTAGCTACATTTTTTTGTGTTCTCCTGAAAGATGTGACTTGTGACACAAGTGAATATAAGTGAGTGGAAATAAATAACCAAGAATAATGTATCTCTATTTTATATATTTATTTATTGTGTATAATAGCAAAGGGGCCAATGAGGAGGCACGCAAGGATGAACAAAAATGGGAGAAGTCTACTTGATTACGCGTCTGGATCTTTAAGAATTTTGTTATATATATAGTTTTTCATGTGCTCTAAGTTATCTTTATTTCATACGAAGGTTACAACATGTAACCTTCAAAAAAGAAGAGTATGAAATGGGCATACTAGTAACTTTTCCCTTAAATACA
Source organism: Linaria vulgaris (assembly GCA_948329865.1). NCBI lineage: Eukaryota > Viridiplantae > Streptophyta > Magnoliopsida > Lamiales > Plantaginaceae > Linaria > Linaria vulgaris. Next base: position 95,379,789 of record OX415254.1, read on the forward strand.
TTAGTCACCCTCTTTCGGGAACGAAGCCACCCTTCGTGGATACGATCTAACTATATTTTATTCTAAAGTCACTAGCAAGTGTGTACACACTGCGTTGCTATATTTGGGGATGTCGATTATTTGAGGATGTCGAATATCTCCAAGGATGTTGTTGAGTATCTCTACAGATGTCGAGTATATGAGGATGTTGATTATCTCCGAGAATGTCGAGTATCCCTGAACATGTCGAGTGTCTAGATATACTGAGTACCAGACACGTTGAGTGAAGTATATCAAATCTATCACGTCTAGTGTTTACTAGACATGTATGAGTGAACATTAAAGTGCAATCAATTAGTTGTCTTGAGTGGCAAAAGGTGGTATTTATAGACCTCAGGATACGAGGACCATCTCAGCCTTTTCCGAGCATGTTGAATAGTAAATGACGTCTAGTTGTTTAGAATAAACAATTTCTTTATTGGGTGCTGGCCCAGACGCATTGGGCCGCTACAATAGCATGTATCAGGTATAATGGCCCATATATCAATATTGTTGTTTTCTTAAACTTGTTTTATATTAAATTCAGCTATGTCACGTGTTACGACTAAAGTGTTACTTTTTTAGGTATTTATTAAGTATATAAATTTTCTAATGAAATCAATTTTTGATAAACCATGATAATTGTCCTTAAAGGTTATTATTCTTATTAAAAGATGAAAGAGTGTTATAGTTATACGGTTTTCTGAATCCTAGGGGGGTCACCATTGGGTCACCCCCCTCAAAATTCAACACGTGGCTTTGTTTTATTTTTTAATTGTGTCACTTTGTTTTTTTTGTTTTTTATTTATGTAATCCTTTTTCCCCTTCTTTTTACAGCTTTTGGTAAACAGGGTTAAAGAAAATTTTGTTTACCCTGTTTACCATTTTGTGAGGGTTCTCTACCCTTTAATTTAGTTTCTTATATATACTACTATAATCTTTTTCGTATATACTGTACATATTTTTGTTATGGTGGAGTACTTTAAATCTTTGCATTTTTTTCTATTGTTAATTTGTCTTTGATCAGATGTATTGAGTATAAACCTCATGGTCATGTAGTCACTTAGAATTACGACGTCAAATCTAAGTATTTGGTTAGCATTGTGCTTAATTTTGTAACCTCCATTTGACTAAACATAATCGATTTGTACGTTGAAGAGAAAACAGTTGCAATAAAATTACACTGCTACCAGTTGAAGTAATTTTCCGGGGGGATCTACAATGATTATGGTGGTGGAATAATTTACCCAAGAAATATATTACAGTACTTGAAGTGAAAGAATTTCCGGGGAGATCAACACACGAGATCAGGAGAGTTTTCATTACCATTTTCTTTAACCCTGTTTACCAAAAACTGTAAAAAGAATGGGAAAAGGATTACATAAATAAAAAACAAAAAAAAAACAAAGTGACACAATTAAAAAATAAAACAAAGCCACGTGTTGAATTTTGAGGGGGTGACCCAGTGGTGACCCCCCTAGGATTCAGAAAACCTAGTTATACTAATGATCTATTGAAGTAATCGTGTTTTATAATGAAATGAATTGGTCCCCACAAAACCGTATTTAATTTCTGGTTGTGCCTTGTACATGTTGGATTTTCATGGATTTAGAGACATAAACTATCATGTGCAAAAAGAGAAAAGATGACAAATAATAATATTATTATCACCCAAAAATGCGTTCCATGTTCTTCCTCTTTTGTTCCTTATTTTAATGTAAAGTAACTTCTTTATATCTACTTTACCATTAATTTTTTGTTTCGATGTGTATTAATTATTATTGCTTTTCCAAACTTTAGAAGCAAATAAATGTGTGTTTGATTATGTGTGGCACAAAGAATGATAAATGTTAGGCTAATCACGTGGGTGGCCTAGCTGCCTTATATGCAGGTGAGATTTGTATGTCAGCCTTCTTTCCTGTCATTTTCTATCAAAATGCTCAATGTTTCTTTTATTGTGAATAAAAAGTTAGTCCCTTAATTTTACACTTGTCGTATGACAAGTCCTTACCTTTATTAAAATGTAAAAGAGCCCTTTATATTTTACACAGACAGTAGTAACTTGTCAATATAGTCCGTTTATCTTTAATGTCAGCAATCTACATTACCTTTGTCACGAGGTGAATTATCCTTTCATTTGCAAGAACCTAAGATAGTACAAGTACGACGGCTTGCTTGATTAAAATCAATTCAGTTTTAATTGGAGAAAGGACATAAGTCGCTGACAAATGAAGATAGTTGACCATATTCGCCATTTCTAAAAGAACGAAAGGACTAAACTTGTCAGTAAGAGACTATATTTACAAGGATACAGGAGTGATTTTCAAAAATTTAAAAATGTATGGACAACTTTTGCAAAATTGTAAAATTAAAGGATTAAAATTGTTAATAGCTTTTTTCCTTCTTTCCTTTCTACCAATGAACTAAATTATCCCACTTCTATTAAATTTTCTTCTTCACTCTTCACAATATCCAAAATATCTCGAATATCAACAAGGCCGCGCCTCAAAAACTGATACATCGATATTATATCACAATATTATATATGTGCACGTATCTTTGTTACGAATTTAATGATTAATGTCCAACTCCAACATATATAACAATACATATATATATATATATAATATAAACATGAAAGAAAGCTACAAGGCAGAATCATGAGTGGAATTTGTAGGGCCTGACTTTTTTATGTCCAATTATCAATCACCTACCTCTATTATTATTTCTCCAATTTTCCTCACTATATGATTATAAGTAATCAGCTCCACTTCAACTATACTCCTTCTCTTTCATTCATTTATTGAGTGACAATAATAATAATAATTGAAAAACAAAATGGCTGGTTCTCTTCCTGGTGTTGAATCTGCTAGGAGAAGAAGATTTCATCAAAGCAATGGATCTCATCATGACCTATCTCTATCTGGCTCCAATAGACGCTCTTCCTTTTGTTTGTACGCAAGTGGACATGACTATCATCTTAGTGCAACCTCGTCCATGGTACTAACTATTACCATGTTACATGTTTTTGTTCTTTTTAATTACTATGTGTGACAAGTAACTTTGAGTTATATATTGCCACTGTTTGTGAACATTATTTTATTTGGAAACTATATAGATGAGGAATCCGGCTAGTCAGAAGGCGATAATGAGCGACGAGAGCGGGCTGGGCGTGGCGGTCAGAGAAGCTAAGAAGAGGTTGGATGAGAGGCTATGGAGATCCGACACGAAGAGGTTAATTATTATTATTATTTGTTGTAGTAATTTAGTTATGGCTAAGTTCATATAAGAGAAAATAAATGTTCTAGGTAAGTTGTTTGGCAAATGTGGTGCCTATTTTCTCGACTCAAGTCCGCAAAATGCATCATTCCTTCATGTCGAACGCCTTTTAATACATTGGTTAGTAGCAGACTATCGACCCGTTTTAGGACGTTGAACTAACTGTTAATATTATTAACACGAAGTTTGGACTATAGTATTATCTACTATAAAATTTCCATTGAAATCAAGTAGAGTCAGCAAGTTTCGGGGGTAAATTGACACATTTCTAACTTTGGTCCCCTTTATATATTTCCAGAAGAGGATGTTATGAACTTTCTTTATTAGATTCTCTTACGTATGTACAATCTGGCTATGTCACTTTAGTTCCTTCATCTTGCACATGCCATACTAGGAGGCCTAGACCAAGACATTTTGACATTGTTCTTTCTTGTTCTTTTCTCAAATGTGAAACTCCATAATTTATGATTTTTTTTTTCTTTTTAATGCTCATGTTTGTATTCAGGACTACTAGCACTCAAGAAAGTTCGAGATCTTTAGTCGAAAGGCCTACAATCCAACCTGAATTGCTCACGGAAACGCCTAGGACGTTGAAGAAAAGTGGATCGAAGAGATTAGATTGGTTAAAGAAGAGCTGGAAATGGTCGGAACAGGACGAATGCGCGGTGTGTTTGGAGCAATTTAGGTCCACGCAGAAAGATACGCTCATGCAGTTGCCCTGCGCGCATAAGTTCCATGCCAATTGTCTGGCACCGTGGTTGGAAGGCAATTCGCACTGCCCCTGTTGTAGGATGCAAATTTCTTCTTGAAAATTAAGAACCGTGAGAGCATGTTATTAAATTTTTTAAGTTCAAATAGATGGAAATTTGTGATCTTTTTTTTTTTTTTGCTAGTGTTGTATATATTGATGGCTATGATTTTGAAGTTACTAAACTATTATGAAGTCTGATTTGTATGTTATTGTGTACCACATGTTCTTTGGACTAGATTTGTATTCTCATTTGAGAGTTATTTTTTTTACTATGTTGTAACGATGAAAAAACAGTATATTCCACAAGAACTTAAAATTTTCGAACAGTATTTAATTCTGTGATTGTAAGGAGTTCGGATTCTTCGAACATGTTCCAGATTCCTGGTCACAAATGTCCTAAATCCCAATCCAAAGAAGTGGTGCCAGTCGCTTGAAAATTCATTTTCTGTTGGTTCTGATAATGAAATGAAATATAATTCAACAGTATTGACCTCAAGTGTCTTTCCAACAAGAATCATATACAGCCTGAGCATTTGTCTCTACATATATGTCCGATTCCTGATGGCATCTTGACACTTAAACTAGAGAAAGTTACTCTCATAAAAGGTTGAATATTAACAAACAAACTTTGCCGGCAACATATTACATGAAGATTCTGAGTTAATTGAAAGATGGACTTGAAAAGAAGCACCATAGATACCATCTGGAGTTTAGCATATGATACGAAAATCGAATTAGCTTATGCACATGATTACAACCAGAAAGATCACATTAGCATAATATAAAGAGGCAGGCAATGCAGGCTGCCTATTCTTGTCCGAATGTGTCTAAATAATCAAATAAGTGCTATTACCATTTCAAGGTTAACTTGTATAAATCAGCTTCAAATAAGAAGTAATAGGAGCAGTTCACTAGCATCTCAAGGTACATTTACCTAAAGAAGAAATGGAAAACGAACACCAAAAACATAAACCTCACTGTTTAATTGTGCCGTACCCAATCCAAGGCCACATAAATCCCATGCTCCAATTCGCCAAACGCTTGGAGAACAGAGGAATCAAGATAACATTGGCATTAACACGAAACTTGCTCAAGAACACAGCTCAGAAGAATACATTGGTCAGTTCCAAAGACCGATAACTTAGAAGAATACGCAGCTCAGTTCCAACAAATTGGTTCAGAGACCTTAGCACAGGTGTTGGAGAAGCTCAAAAGCTCTGGCCACGGAGTCGATTGTGTTATCACGGGTTCAATGAATCAATGGGGTCTTGATGTGGCTGAGAGATTTGGATTAATGGCGGCTACCTTCATCACTCAGAGTTGTGCAATTTTAAGCATTTATCACGAATGGTATAATGGACAGATAATACTTCCATTTAAAGAGAACGATGAAGTACTAGTTCCAGGATTACCCTTGATGGAACCTCGTGAGACGCCTTCTTTTATGTTTGATTATGGATCACATCCTGGTGCCCTTAAAATGGTTTCCGCTCAGCTTCATAATATACACAAGGCAGACTGGCTCTTCGTCAACACTTTCTACAAGCTGGAAGAACAGGTAGGACAACAGAAATCTTCCTTCACTCATTAACATACTTTTGAACTTAATTGTTACTTTGATGAGTTGATCAGCTAAACCTCTCAATGTATTCCAGGTGATTGATCTGTTAGGAAAACATTTACCAGTGAAAGCAATCGGTCCATGTATACCATCCATATATCTGGACAAGCGCTTGCCCAATGACAAAGATTATGGTTTTAGTATCTTGAAACCTGATACAGTTTCTTGCACAGAGTGGCTCAACGACCGTCCAAGTAAATCTGTAATTTATGCGTCGTTTGGTAGCTTAGCGCAGCTAGGAGAAGAACAAATGGAAGAACTGGCTCATTCTTTGGAACTTACCGGAAAGTACTTCTTATGGGTGGTTAGAGCAACAGAAGTGTCCAAACTCCCGAAGAACTTCAAATCGGACATGAACGAGAAGGGACTGATAGTGTTAAGTGCGGACGGTTGGAAGTCTTGGCACATGATGCAATAGGATGCTTCGTCACACATTGTGGGTGGAATTCTACGCTGGAGGCATTGAGCTTGGGTGTCCCAATGGTTGGAATACCATGGTGGAGCGACCAGAGCATGAATGCAAAACTTGTGGCTGATGTTTGGGGACCAGGAATCAGGGCTAAAGCCGAGAGGAATGGGATTGTTAGGAAAGAAGCGATAGTTCAGTGTATAAAGGGACACGTAATGAAGAATGGGGGAGGAGAGGAGATCAGGAGAAGTGCTGCAAAATGGAGAATGTTGGCTAAAGAGGCCGTTAATGAGGGAGGAACTTCAGATCAAAATATTGAAGAGTTTGTTTCATCATTGTCTGCTCTTGCCTCTGGGAGAAAATGACTAGCAATTGCATCATTTGTATTTCAATCTTAAAATTGCAGAAAAAATTTATGAAAAAAAAAGAGCCAATATTTTACAATGTTCAGAAGTTACATGTAGTTACCTGAAGTGCATGAAAGAAGAAGAAAAGAGAAACCTGGCCTGATAACACTAATATACCAGTAATAGGCAAGGGTGCTTCATTCATTTTCATCAGTTTGATCCTTCCCTGATTTCTATATACAAGTGAAAATCAGAGAGGATAAGAGCAGAGGCTACACAGCCATCACGCTTCTGATATTCATGATACAAAGTATTTTTTTTTTCTTCTATACTTTTCTTGCCATGGCATCTAAATCCACTTACTATTTCACTATCTAAAAAAGGACTACTGAGCCCAGAAACATTCCATTGAATGGCCGTAAATGAATGTATTATTGCTTGAAAGTAACAAATCTTCAAGGTCCATCTAATCTACACAGCTATGTACTCAAGCAACTAACCAAAAATAGGATCTCTCAGTTCGAACTAGAGCCCTCTATCAAGCCCTCCCGAACATCTCCCCGGCACAATGGGCAGACACTGAAAAATTTGAATCGAATTACTCGTTAGACATGGTAGCATGCACGTATCGCATAACAGAATTGGTTCAGGGAATAAGAGAGACAGGCATAAATATTTAGTGCAACGTACCCATGAATCTCTTTAAGCCATTTATCTACACATGACATGTGATATTCATGGTGACACGGTAGAACTCGAACTTTGTCTCCTTCCTCATATTCAGACAGGCATATGTAGCACCTATATGATATAACATTTTAAATCAGAATAAATAGGATTGATTCTCCGATTAGTAGCATCATTACTGTTTTCGGAATATAACGCCCCTTCCAGATAGAGTATTTGTTTAAGTTAATACCATATCTGGTCCAGCTTTGTCTTTAACCAGAAATGAAGGAAAACTATTTATCCCGACACATTATTTTTCCTCTCTTTGAAGTCAAATTTCATCAAGGAATAGTAATTTCTGAAGGACATGGGAGTGAAATAATTGCTACGTGTTCCATAATGAAAGATCATTGTCTAGAGAATACACACACACACACACATATATATACACACACACACACAGCCTCATTCTTATTTTAGGTTAATTTCTTCCTTCCATTAGTAAATACACGGCCTCTTTCTCTGAGATGACAAAAATACAGTACAAGAAAGCCTAGTCATGCGATGGCAACCTTCAACTTTGCATAAAATGAGAGGAAATCTAAATAATATTTCATTCAGTTGCCTTCTCTGACAGTACTTATCTTATTTCTTTAACTTCCTACAGATAGTCACAGTATCACCATACTTGTTCACACATTTTAGGTAGTGGGAAAATAAGAAAATAGATCAACACTTTGAAAAGGCAGGAGAAAGCATACTGTGAAACATCGTCTGAATGACTCTGTTTATCTGTCTTCTTGTGAGTTTTCACAGGGAAAGAGTCCACAACTGATTCTGGAGCTGGAAGTGAGACCATAGACAAGGAGAGTGCTAGGGGCTGCTGATGTATTTGATCAAGTACCTGATATAACAACAGAATATATCTGAATTAAGATAAAACCCAACAAACATATAAAACACATTGGGGCTTGTCGTTGCTTCTAGATTATCAAATATAAAATTATACGACGAGTCTCCAATTGCTATAGCAAAGGGTATGATGTCAGCCACAGGTACTTCACACATTTCTTGAGCCAGAGGGATGCGGTCTATATTCTATGATAAAGACGAGTATTTTTTCCTAAAGTGCAGAGCTTTACTGATTTTAAGAGGGTGGAAGCCTGACAAAGAGATAGGGAAGTGAAGAATTGATAAGGCAAGAGGGAAGGCAGGGAGGAAGAGCAGAGATAAAGCAAAAAGACGTCGTCTTTGTTCTAAATACAGGTTTGCAAGGACTAGCAAATGTCACATAAGTGATTCCTCCTGTTTGAATCATAAGTACCCAGGACAATATACTGATGTATATGAATTCCAGATCTATATATTGGTCTCATATCAAATTTTAATCCTGAGCAATTAATAGTGAACTGAGAAATGTGGGCCTACCTTTTGAGGGCAAAAAGAAAACTTTTCCACTTGAGTATAGTTCTTCACAAAATTATACCCCCTTTGTGTGAGCATAATCTCAAATGAACTTCATTCAGGAACAACGATTAATAGTTTTTTTTTTTTTTTAGTTTTGTTTGTTTGTTTGTTTGTTTGCTTGTTTGTTTGTTTGTTTGTAATATTTCACATTTTACAATTTTTTTACTGAAAATGAAATCCTTATGCTCCAAATAGTGTTGAAAAGATTTCATTGTTACAAATATAAATATAAGAATGGATAGCAGAAAATCAGACTGATTTACTTAAGCGTTGCTATTCAAAAAGAATACCTCAAACAATGCTTCAGCCAGCATGACAATTCGAGAAATGCCAGCACGTGCCCCAGATTCATCAGCTAATAAACTGGGTGGGCACAAGCATGGGCCCTCGGCATGTATTCCACTAGGACAGGCAACAGTCCGGTGATCAGTTGAATCAAGAGTACCACGAAGTCTTTCCCAGATCTGCACACACGACGTGTAAACAATAACTCATTAACCAACTTGACGTATTAGATTGCCTTAGAATATTGTAAAGATAATAAATCAAACAAGGAGTAACAAGCTTATATCTATATAGAAGTGGAATAAAAAGGTGAGGTGGGATTTGGACACGAGAAGGCCATATCAACTACCAAATACATATACTCGTTCATGCATAGATATGTGTGTATACATACATAATACATGCACATATGTTTGAGAGAGAGAGATAGTGATAAAATATGATAAAAGAAATCCAACATGGCGTCTAGTATAACGACTGAAATTTTAGAGCTAAAATTTGCAGTGAACAACCAATCAGACACTCGGGTTTCAACAAGGCTTCCAGTAATAAACGTAAAAGCAGGTATACCTCAGATCTTGAATTCCACCGCTGCTCATTAATACCTTGACTTCCACTGCTGTTAGATCTAAGATCTCCCCCACCCTCGTCATTGATGAGATCACCAGTAAAATCAAGGAGCCATCTGTCGTGAGATCTAAAATTATCTGAATTATCAGGGGAAAAAGAAAAGGTTCTTGACTCAATATTTCTCCTGGAACTCCGTCTCGAGAAAGCATCCCAAAATAATCTTCTACTGTTTCTTCTCATTTCACGACTGCTTATTTCAGCAGAATTACCAGATAAAATGTTGGAGGAAGAACCCACTACATCAACATGTAGTCGACCCCCACCATGCCTATTTTGCTCCCTTTCTGACACTAAAAAGCCTATATTCGAAGGTATTACATCCTCAAGATTATCATCTCCCAACGAACGGAAGTCTAAGGTTGAGTCAGGAATAGCAGCACAATCGAAATAAGTATCAGATGAGTTATTTTCAGTTGAAACATCATCTATCGAAGATCCTCCAGTACCCTGAGAAAATAGATTATTTGAGTTGCCGGTCCTTCCACCAACTTCAGATGAATCCCGATTAATGTTGTCAACGTCATTTCCAGCACCTATACCAACAGCTTCATTTGCTGAGACACAATTGGGAGATGGTTGATCTACATAAGAAGTGCTTGCAGTTTCATTTCCTCTATAATTAGCATTAAATTGATGAGAAGGAACCAATTCCCTGCTTTCAGTCAAGCATTTTCCTTTACCACCTCGATCAGTATTACTTGGACCATCGTCAGAAGCAGGATTCTCTCTAGCATCTATACATTTCTCAGATGAGACCCCATTTTTACTTTTGATTCTAAGATCAGCTCCATTTCTACGGGACAACCCAGAATTACCTCTTGGGAATTTCAACTTCTTCTGATGACCATGTTCTGCAGAATTCACCAATAATTCAGCTGGATAATCTTCCATCTGCAGGAGCAAAATGGCAATACAAAGAATTAACTCTAATACCCTGACAATTACAGTGTTCAGAAATGCATTAAACAAAAAACCACATTAAAGCATTCTGAATACATGGACAAACAAAATGCCAATGTTAAACCACACACAGCAGAAAAAAAAATTCCACTACATTTTCCACCATGGTGAGTCGACTGATGTCTTAATAATGCAATGCACAGGCTGATTCCAAATTCAACCCCCAATGATTTATCCAACAAAATACGCCACCCAACCGTAGCTCGGAAACAAATTGTCAGGCTTCTCCTAGTCATAGGCATAAACGTGTTAGCACAATCACGGGTCAAGGAAAAAAGGGCCAATTTTCTGGCAACAGGAAACAGGCAACACCTTTCTCCGGCAGCTTCTAACCAGTTTGAAAACATAGTACCCTGACGTTTAAACATGTGTTCGCATTAATAACACTACACCAGCTCCAATTAAAGAGACAAAAGTCATCCTAGTTCTTTACCCAGCACCCTTTAATACATAACCCCATCATTAAAAATCCAATCTTGGCAAAGCCCATTAAATCTAATGCTCAAATAAATGCATACCCATCAATTTCAACCCACATTGAAATTAATCAACTCACCCAAAACACCATTTAGCAAGCCAAACACAACCCACTTGCCGTATTTTCTCTTTCCCCATTTCCAATTCCACAAAACACGAAGTGGGTTTCATCAATTGGTTTTCAAATTTTCATTGAGACAAAAGAACAAATACCTGGTAGGGGGAACCAGAGGGAGAGGCACCGCAGAGGAGGAGGGATGAAATGGTACGTTTAATCGTTGGCCAACGGCGTTGACGATGGGGATGATTTGAACCCATCCGGCTGTTGCCTGACCCCATCTCAGATTTCTCTCTTTCTCCGACCACACAGAGAAGAGGAGAGAGAGAAAATGATGTCCGATGATGAATTATTATTATTAATATTAATAATAATAATAATAATAATAATAATAATTAATGTGTATTGTAATAAAAGGAATGTAGTTGGTAATATTAATATAGTATATTTTATTAATAATGGAGGGCTAAAAGTTGAGAGGTCAGTGTGACTAATTTCCTTTTAGTTGTGAAGTTTTATGGTTGTGGTTGATTTGTTTAGGAATGGAAGACAATGATGTTGCTTTTCATTTGATTTTGAAGTTGGACCTTAGATGAGATATTTTACAAGCATCATATTATGACAATAAAATGTTGTTCGATACGTTAATACGGCTATGTGATATGAGCGCGTTAGTACGAATTTTTTTCAAAGTAATGTCGTAAAAGAAAAAAAAAACATAAAACTTTCATCTATAATTACCTTGAAAATTCTATTCTAGAGCAATAACGATAAATAGACGATGCATCATCCTTGCTGCTACATACGTTTTTCTTTATGTAGCTAAAGCCCAAATATCATAAATATGTATGTGTGTTACGAATAAGAAAACAAAATTCGATGTATTAGAAAAGACACGATATGGAAAGTATTGGATATGGCACAAGATGATTTTTCAATATAGCCGTGCAACTTAAAGGATAATTTAAAAGGACATTGTTAATTATTGAGTTTGCAATATTTATTATGCCAAGATTTATTTTTTGTTCTAGAGAAAGAAGCATCTATTGTGCTTCACGTGTTTAATTATTATCGTATATCATGATAAAAGTTAAGAAAGAAAAACTAAATATGATAAATTTAAATCTAAAAAATGGATGAAGTTCTGGATTAACCACTGGTTCTTTGGTGTCGTGGTTGGTCGAATATTCTTGAATTTTGGTATATTGCAACCATAAAAACTTGGTTGCTACATGGTCAAATTTTGTATACATATATAAATATTATAATCTTAATTGTATGTTTATACTAGATGTGTCATATTATAGTTGAGAATTTCAGTACATTCAAATGATGGGATTCAAATTATGGAAATAGTTTAATTTATAGAATATAATATGCTTTCATTCATGGTCTTGATCGATTCTATATGTGATTAAGGGTAAATTCCATGCTGCGCACAGGGCCTTGTGCGCAGCCCCCCTCTGATGGTGACATGTGGACACCATCAGAGAGGGGCTGCGCACAAGGCCTATGCGCAGCATGAAATAGACCGTGATTAAGGCATTGGCGACCTGATCAAGGTGGACGAAAATACTTCTAATGCCACGTGGGGAATATTTGTACGAGTCTGTGTTCCGGTATGTACAGACATACCGTTGGAACTTGGAGTGTATTTAATTATTAAATTTTGATAGCTAATAGTGATAGAATCAAATTATATTTTTTGTTGTGAATTGAATTCTTCATTAAATCAATCCTAATTTCAAGTGCACATTTTTCTTTAAAACACAACTTTCTCCAATAATAAATTATTAACCTTTCATCAATTAGATTATATTGCATCTAAAATTGAGTAGACAATACTATTTACATGCATATATGACGATATCGTTTTGAATGAGTGCAGAAATAGAATATATGATATTTTTATACATTCACTACATACACAAATTAAAACTTGGATTACCTATGTTATTATATAATAAAAAAATATGTTGACACCAATTTTTCAATTTTCTTATTTATCCATCAATACACTATTAAAATGTGTATTAGTTGAGATATAACTGTAATTTATTTTAATTTTATTATTTATTTAAACCTTTTTAGGGGAAAAAATATTACTTGATGATTCTCCCTCACATAAAAGAAGGTTGAGACATAGATGAATAGGATCAATGAAAATAGGATGAATGATTCTCTACTCAACATCGCAATGAATATACACATCTTGATTTTGAATAATGGACGGTTATTTTGAAATCTTCCACGGTGTCATGCTAAAAGAAAATTTACGATTTTATCATCAATTCTCGTGGGCATATAAGTGTATTAATATGTCCTATCACTAACTTATGTGTTTTACAAAATCAACTATTAGCTACTTTTGTCTAGAGAGATATATTAGAATAGAACAAACAAATATACAATTGGTGTATTAATATGGCATACCGCTAACCTATGCGTTTTACAAAATCAATTACTAGCTACTTTTGTAAGATTAGAACAAACAAATATTACAATATCCTAGAATTGATGATTTGGTCTAAACTTTAAATAATTTTAGAGATATGTGTTGAGATTAACGATCGGCATCATTGATTCCAACTCCCTTCTAACCGTAGACTTAACCTTCTGTAAGAGCAAGCATATTTATAAAAATATGAATTATGTTGATAAACTTTATTCCATGTTGCTCTCAAACACTCTTCTTTCCAAAAAAAGAAAAAAGACAAATGGTTTCCTCAAATTCGTATCACTGTTTTTCGGCATTGTAACCACATGCATTCTAGTTCTTGATTCAAGCAAAAAAATGCTTGATGAGACGATAACTTGTTATAGTCATCTTGACCAACAACTATAGTTGTTGATCATACTAAGTGTCAGTTCAACAATCGGGACCCTAACTATTTTTGGCATCATTGCCAGTTGGAAAGGATGAAATAGTTAGGGTCCCTATTATTGAACCGACACTTAGTATGATCAGCAACCATGGTTGCTGGTCAAGATGACTATAACAAGTCATCGTCTCATATAACATTTTTCTGCTTAAATTAAAACTAGAATGCATGTCGTAACAATGCCAAAAATCAGTGATATGAATTTGAGGAAATCATCTTTCTTTTTTCTTTTGAAAAGAAGAGTGTTTGAGAGCAAAGTGGATGAAGTTTATCAACACAATTCATCTTTTTATATATATTCTTGCTCTTACAGAAGGTTAAATCTACGGTGAGTAGGGAGTTGGAAGTAATGATGTTGATCGTTTATCACAACATATTTCTCTAAAATTATCTAGAGTTTAGACCAAATCATCAATTCTAGGATATTGTATATTTGTTTGTTCTAATCTCACAAAAATAGGTAGTAATTGATTTTGTAAAACGCATAGGTTAGTGATATGCCATATTAATACACTAAGTGTATATTTGTTTGTTCTATTAAAAAATATATTTCTCTAGACAAAATTAGCTATCATTCGGTACATCCTATTTGCGATTTTTGAGATTACCGCATTTGTGATCCGGTGCGCCAAAGTGAGCAGCCTAGTTGGCACCGAAAGAGTTTGGTGAGGAGTTTCTTAGTGCCTGAAGAATCAAAATCTTTGCGGCATGGCAAAAAAACTATTGTCATGCTTGTTGCTCTACTGTGTCAACTGTACGCAAGAGTATCGCATCAAGTCTCTTGTCGATGCCAATGAACATTGCTACTCTTGTGCCAGTTGCAAAACACATATTATTAATGAGATCAAAAGATGTGGAATTGTGACTCCATGTTTAATTGTTGGGGCTATCGCATTCTTCATGTGTATAGCATCGATGTGGTTCCATCGCGGCCAACATCAGCCTGATTTGTTACGGCTGGGGTGCAGCGTTGTCTTTTCACTAGCCACATCGCTCGAACGACTTGATCCAAGACTAATACTAGTCATGATTTATATTTCCTAAGTCTATAGCTTATACTCTCTGCTCTCGGCTTTTCTTATAAAATTCCTTTTTATCTTTTTTCTTCTTTGTCGAATTCCTTCGTTGGGCTTTCAACAGGCCTAATATGATAAGCTATCATAAACCAATTATTGTCTTGGTTCAAAGCTTGCCCACTTCCGAGTTCCGCCCGCGTGTCATTATTGTCTTAATTGAATTATATTTGTTCACCAACATTCTAATGCAACATTTTCCTTTAAAACTTTCATTTGCATTGAGAATTTAATAATCTCATGCCTTATATATAAATAATCAATTTGTATTATTTTATAAATAAGGTATTAGGTTATCCTAACATATTACTTGAAAAATAACTTTAAAAATATTGTGAGTAGCTTTTAATTTCATGATGCATAAACATATCCTCAACAATCAATATGTTTTGTAGACTATCTCGTAGAGAGAAAGATATCTAAACAAGAGAGATTTCTTTCTTTGCTCTACGAACTGTCTTTCATGAAACATTCAATTCCAGTTAAAAGCTTGTTTCCAGCTCGAGGAAATAACCGATAATTTTCTTGAACAATAAACACCCGGATAATTGAACATTAACAATTAGACTAAATAAGTGGAAAGGAACATGTATGAGAAGTATAGGCATCATTTCAGCTTCACACATCACATTTTTACCCGAAGCTGTACGCGAAAACCAGAGATAAAAAGAATTACGAGAGAGACATTTTAAGACATAACGATGAATTGATCGAGGCGAGTTTAATCTCCACCCCAAGAGTTTAAGCATACATATCACATGAATAATTAGGTGCAATTTTAGTGGGCTGACCCCGGCCCCTAAACGGAATCTAAATTTATTATTATTATTTTATATATAAAAAACTTACTAAATAGGTAAGTCTTTGTGTAATTAACAGATGTGCGTACATTCAAACTCTACTAGGACTCTGGTAGGCTATTGAATGAAGATCTAATCTTTGTTACGTATGTAGTTTATTTAATTTATGACAAAAACTAAAGCTGGCTTATTCGCAGATTATTTTCGCTATCTGATTACAAAGATCTTTAATTTGTACATCCAACACAAACAATTTACCCAAAAACAATCCACTTTCATAAATGAAAATATAATATAGCATAATTATGTTCCATAATGAATCTTATACACTAATTAATTGCTTTGTTTAGAAAACATTGAGTATGGGAGGTCATGAAGTTTTAGTTTAAGTTCTCATAAGTAATTTTGCTATATCATATAGGTTAAAATAATTTCAAGGTACTTTCCTCTATCATATATCAGATTTTAAGTAGCCCTATTAAGGCCAAGAAATGGACTTGTACCTGAGGTGGTCTGCATTATTTTGGGTATATTAAATGGTTTTAAACTTTTAATTTTACTATCGCGTTATTTACCAAAAGAAGAAGAAATCTTCAATATAACAAATAAAATGGAAACGAACAAAGATCTAAAAGCAACAATAGAACTAACAGCAACCAAATGCACAATACATAATAGGCTATTAAAAATGTTGTTAAGAAAGAAAAATAAAGCAATAATATTATTTCTATATTGAAGCATAAGTTTTTTTTTTTTTTAGATTTTTCCATGTTAACACTCAACCTCATAATCTTTATGTTGAGACGATACCTTAACAACAACATGATAAAAATGAACGTTGTTATTGAATTGATGGCCTTATAATTATAAAAAGAAGACAATGGGTTTTTTTTATATATACTGGATTACTGGCACAGCCCATTTTTATGATCCGGTTTCTTCCTTTCCTCCAGTCCAAATATTAAATGCAATTCAATTTCCTCCTATCCTGAACAAGTAATTTCTTCTATTGATTTTTTTAAAAAAAAAAAAATACATTAGATAATAGCAGAATCGAAAATGTTTGAACAATCCTAAAATTAAGCAGAATAATCTTACCCAATTGGAGTCCTCATCCGATTTGGCAAGGTAATGAGCTGCAAAATTACTAACCCCTATCCCTAATATGGAGTTGTTGGTGGACATCAAAATAATATAAAAATAAAATTCTTTCAAGTTTCAATGAATTAGATTTCACGAGTGTTTTCATAATTAGATCAAATTGACTAATTGAACTGATTCAACCAGTGACCTTAGTCTCATACAGATTTGATCGACAATGAAAAACCAACTTGGATTAGTCAAATCCAGACCGAACATGCAACTCATTGACCTGATCGGCCTAGTCCTACCCTCTTTTTATATTTTTATATAAAAGAATGTCATATTTCGGAAAATACAAAATGCCCACCCAAAAGTCAAAAAAATATAACTCCTTCTCCACAGAATTGAAATTGGGGGCATTTTTTTCACTCCCCAGCAAAAAAGCTTGAAAACTTGAAATCCATTTGTGACTTGAGAATGTGATCATTTATTGCATTTGGTAATTCCTTCTTGAAATTATGTTGCATAAATTTGATATTTGATATGTTGTTTGATCACTGATGTTGATATGACATATATATACTTACGATTTGGTGCGTTTATATGAGATGTGGGGTTGTGAGTATCATTAATTTATTTTTTTAATCAGACATGTTAATTTCTTAAGTAATGGAATATTTTTTCGATTAGTATGAAAACACGCGACAGTAAGACCACCGATTTGATTCTGAAAACATAAGTTTTTAACTCTTAAAGCTGAACAGGACAACACTTCAACCTCTTAGATTATATTTGGACCAGGCCAGAAATATGAAAATCGCAAAACAAAAATGTAGCAATCTATTTTCATGTACAATGAACTTGGGTACTATAACCTAATACATGTGCTCTATCCCGCCGTTAATACGTACACTACGTGGTCCAAAATTTGGTGCTTACTAATTACAAGAATCCTGTAGTAACTTAGAACTGAAAGCATTTTCCTCGTGATTTAGTAAACTACAGCACACACATCATTTCAGAATCTAGTACGTACTTCGCGCGGCACGAAGCTCTAAACAAGAAGTACTGTACAATTCTGCAAATATTATTACTTGATATTGAATAATATTACAAAAGCTAGCGACTACTTAGTAATTAATTAGTTAATACTTCTTGCTAGTGCTTATGATACATGATCATAATAATCAGCTAATTAATAATCTAAGAGTCATGAAACAATCAATAAAATAATGTACAAGATCTTTCCCTAATCCAAAAAAAATGGCAGCATTTCTGTAATGCTGTCCAAAACCTACATATGCTTCTTTTATAAGACAAACTACTTATTGTTCTTGTTGTCTTTTTCCTCTTTGAATTATTTTCGACGGCTTGCAACTTTATAAGTCACTTAATTGTGTATTGGAGGTTTTCTTCTTGCCTGAGAATAGTCCATTCCAGCTATATCTAAAATATCAGGATATTGCTCCGACACCACTTGCGGTTGTTGATCAGTTTTCGATGATGAAGGTGAGGGTGCATTAACAGATAGATTTTCTTCATGATGATGGGGTTTCTTTTCCTCATTCTTGTCATTCTGTTTCAGCCATGAAAGTTTATAAATCACTAAGGGAATATATTTAAGGAAATTAATTAATAACACGCGTTTGTTTAGTTAAGGTTTAACTTTGACTAATGTAATTATAACTAACCTTATGATAATTGGTGGCGGTCCTAGAAATAGTAGTCATTGATAGTTTCCTATTCTTTCCTGCAAACAATACATGTATGTATACATTAATATATTGACGTATATAGATGTCAATCTTTCTACAAGTTTTAGCTTGATAAATCCAAAACTCAACATAATATCAAAACTTAAGCAAAAAAAAAAAAAATAGGTCGTGAGTTCAAATCCCACCGTCAATTCACATTATGAAAAGACGTTTGTGTCAGGCATAACAAAAAGATTTACAACTACATGAAGAAGCATGTGTTGGAGAATATCTAATCATTAACTCTCTACGAACTTGAGATTTATATGATGGAAACTCAATAGTAAACGTGTATTACAACTCACCATTTGAGGAGGCTAACAAGAATCAAATTATTAGAAAGGGTACAAAATTGGATGGTATATAGGGGTTATGCAACTTCTGCTCTAGTAAAATCTGATGAAAAAAGAGAAGATAGTAAAATCCCTAGATTTTTCAAAGTGGTTAAAATGTGTAGCTGATGATATGGAGAGTATGAATTAATGATGTTGAGGTCTGTGAGTTCTCGGTCCATAGTAATCTTCATGTACTCTTGGTGACCAATGATGAGAGAGTTTTCTCTTCTTTTTACCTGACGATGAACATCTATTGCCTTTGCATGAATCGACATCTTCAAGAACGTCACTACGTTTTTTACCCGATAGATCTTCCTGTTAAAATAGCAACGAGAATCATAAGTTTATGAAACGAAGTGATCAATACAAATTACAAAATATCCTATAGTCAAAATTCTCTAAGATGGATATACATAAAGAAAAAAAGACACTTACATGTATATTATTTTGCTGCCTCACAGATAAGTCCGATTTTGATCCTTTTATAAACCTTACACCTTTAGCTTCATCAATGAGAGTCGACAAAAGTAGCAAAGAAAACACCATCCACAACTTCATTATGCAAAGTACTTCTTTAAATGATTTTTGAGAGCAGAATTTTTAATAAGGAGCTGAAAATTGACAGAGAATGTGGATCTTCTTTAGAGTTTGTGTTTTAATTGAGACTTGAAATGAAAGTATTATATATATACCAACACACACACACAAGATTTCGAAATAATACAAAACACAAGGGCCCATATTAGTTCCTGAACATCCTTTCAAAAAAAAATATTAGTTCCTGAACATGGCATTATATTTAATGCTATTTGGAGTTGTATATTTCGATCTTGTTCAAAAAGTGAAATATAGAATATAATATATAGTTTGGAATTAATTCTCGGTAAATGAGTTTGAAGTCAAATGTGGTAATAAGGGAACAAAACATTACGGCCTCGGATCGGGAAATGAGGGCTCCATTTTCTTGAAATTGGAAATTTGGTTAAGTACTAAATAATTACAAAGAGTAAAATCCCAACAAGACAACCTTGTTGGAAATGAAAAGATAATGTGGAAAAAGTGTTTTCTCTCTTTCGTTTTGTTGTTGTGTATGTATCTACACGCCACAGTAGTCACTATAACGGGATAGTTTGTCTAACCTTTGTCTGAATGGCGTTCATATTTTTAGTCCTTGTAGCCATCTGTCGAGCTCTATTTCCGTACCAAGTCCCTAGCAAAGAAGAATCATGAACTATGACCACACACCTATATAGCTAATTTGAAAAGGTCGATTGCATGGTGAAACATAAATGATCCATATGTCCCATCCTACCTTGAAAATTTTATCCAAAAAAGAAAAAACCTTGAAAAATTAATGAATTGAGTTGGGCTATCGCATTTTAGGAGAGGGTTTTTTGTTTTTGTTTTTCTTTTATAATAACAGTTGAGACAGTCAACTAATTAACGTAAAATAATAGTGTTAGGTATAAAAAAAAGGAAAACAAAGGCAAAATTGTAGCGATACATTAGTAGAAATATCGTATAACAATAGAGGTTATTTTCAAATATAGCATATTCACGAGGTATGGTAGCGTGTGAATGTTATAGAATCAAACTCAGTCGTTCACTACAACAAAATGGGCCTTTTCCGTCGGGCCCGGCGATTTGGCCCGACGGAAAATGCCATTTTTTGCCGTCGGATAAAAAAACGACGGAAAAGCCCTTTTCTGTCGGGTACAAGCCGACGGAAAAGGGCCGGTTTTTTTTCCGTCGGCTTTTTAAAGGGGCAAAAAATAAAAAATAATTGGTGTTGGCTTTTCCGTCGGCCAAAAGTTGACGGAAAAGCCCCGATCCATGTGAAAATCACACGGATCGGTGCCATGGTAGGGACTTTTCCGTCGGCACAAAGCCGACGAAAAAGCCTCGATTCGTGTGAAAATCACACGGATCGATGACATGGCACCACCCCCTTAAAAAAAACTCTATAAATACCCCTAATTTTACACCCCCAAATTCATTCATTCTTACCCTATTCTCTAATAACTATCAACATTCTCTCCACAAAATCCTTAATAACTATCAAAACTTCCTCCATATTCACTAATAACTATAATTAGAGTATATTTTTTGTTTTATTATTTCATTTCTACTTATGTTTATTCCTTATCTAACTAATAATAACTATAAAAAACTTATATTATCACGATTTTATTTAAAATGTGAAATTTTATTTATTAAAACAAATATTCGCTCGAAAATGTGAATGTTATTATTTAAATCAATTTCTTTTAAATAAAATCGTCAAATAAACATAAAAATAATTATTTTAAATCGATTTCTTTTAAATAAAATCGCCAAAAAATCATTAAAATAATTATTTTAAATCGATTTCTTTTAAATATAATCGCCAATAAATCATAAATATAAATTTTTTTTTTACCCGAAAATTTATTTTTTTTTTAAAAATATTTTTAGCCTTTTCCGTCGAAAAGACTAAAAAGGCTTTTCCGTCGGCTTACGTTCGACGGAAAAGCCTTTTTCCGTCAGCTAAAAACCGACGAAAAATCCTTTCCCGTCGGTTTTTAGCCGACGGAAAAGATATTTTCCGTCGGTTTTAAGCTGACGGTTTTAGTGTCGACCTTTTTTCATCGGCTAAAAACCAACGGAAGAGCCTTTTCTGTCGGCTAAAAACCGACGGAAAAGGGCTTTTCCGTCGAGCTTTTTTCGACGGGTTGGGCCGACAGAAAAGCCTTTTTCCGTCGGAAAATACCCCTTTTCCGACGGATTTTGTGCCGACGGAAAATGGGTTATTTCTTGTAGTGGTTCTTGATGTGAGTATGGATGCTCCTTATTTAATTATGATAATGCATAAATACACGAGAGATGGGAAAGATCAAAACACTCCACCACACTGCAAAAGATGTTTCGCAAAAGGTCCTTGTACATAGGATTCTCAAATTCGAGGAGGGGCTAACATTGCGTCGTATATCTACATGTTCCGCATGAAGGAGGCCTTGAGAGCTGTCAGACGCCTTAAGAGTCACGCATGTAATCAAAGAATGCCAATCATTATTAGCATAATCATCCTTAAATCACGAGCGACCCGCATTATGCATTGTCAGCAGACCCATGTCCTACCAGCAGTATTAATGGACGCACATTCTCAACATTAAAGGAGTCCAAGTTGCCACACTCTGAATTACACTCATGATCATAAAAATGGGAGAAGAATTCCACCATTGTAATCAAGTTAGATTCATATAACACACTGTATTCTAATTTCAGTTAAGCAATACATCTATGTAGCATTCACTTTCATTATCTATATTTAAAGAGCCTTTGTCATCCAAAATGCCCTCGTATGAAACACTATCACATAAGATATTTTCTCTAAGAGTCACAGGAAGTGAGGAATCGTGTTCCGAATCACATATATTCACGATAATTAAGGAATTACCCCATTCGGAGAATTTTGTGTTATCATATTAGATAATCCGTTCTGGACAGAACTAGACTGAGATAGGGCAATATACATTTTCAAGGAGTCATTTGGGCGTATCTAAAAGAAAATACTATGTTTCTATATGGATCCCTACGTTTCATTCCATTTCCAATTAGAAATAGGCAAAATCGGATGAAATCAGAATTGTCTCTTTCAGGACCTGATTCACCTCCTTGAGCTTCTATTGAATCGAGAAGTAAAATAGGTTTAACTAGCCATTCATATATATATATATATATATATATATATAAGGCATTCTTCGGATAATTCAAATCAAAGTAATTGGATGTCCAACTTGTTGCGAAGCAATGCGATGAAGAACAATTTTAAACACGAAAATCAAGAAAAGATTCAATAAATTTATTTACCTAGTTCATTAACAGAATACCTGTGTAGACATCGACAAGCCATAATTTTTTACCATCACAAATAAATGCAAATAACAGTTTCACTCTATGGGCTATTTATGATAAGAACACACTTCTAATTATACTCAAATCTATCGTTTCTAGAAAATTGGGCCCCTACAACTCTTAACTAAACTAGGTTGTTAACCATAAAAATTTAAAAAGGGAAAAGAAGAAGGTTAATCCTAATCGGAAAATCAATAAATGGACAATACAGTTGTCACGAGTACTTCCGATGAGATGTACCCACTCCTAATAAGGAGACCCCCTCGGATGTTGCCCTACTTCTCGATCACTGACCTAACAAAGGCATAGAAGAGCACAGGAGGAGGAGCCTAAGCGTCCCTTGGAAAGTCAAATGGTGAGTAAAAAACAGATATCAACGCGGCATCGGAAAAAGAGCAAACCCCGATGGATCCGCGCGACTCCGATATCCACCAATGCGCCAAGAGGGACCACAACGGACCCCGAGTCCCATGAACTTACAAGAAAACTTCCTTGCTGAACACTCATCAGTATGAACTGCCCTCGGATCACGTTCCTCAATGAAAATTGCCCTCGGGCCATCATCCGAAGACTCATTCTCAGAGAAAAAACCAGAAATGAAGAACATAGTGCCCAATAAATATATTCCGAGAACTTAGACGGAAAAGTTTCATTTCAAACAGAGCAAATACAGTCCTCCGAGATCAAATCAAGCCCTCGGATCATCGAACCAAGCCCTCGGAGATTAAATCAAGCCCTCGGAGATCAAATCAAGCCCACGGAGATCACATTATGCTATCAGAGATCCTGTTACGCTATCGCATTATGTCCTCGGAGATCACCCCAGGTCATTGAAGAATGAACCCGAGTCAAGAAAGATAAGTAAAACCCCTCGGAAAGCATATACGGTAGTCCTTACTTCCATACGAGCATTCTCATTATGTGTCAACAAAAGCGTAGCCCTCGGAAGAATAGCGTCCCCGAAATAATCATTTATTGGAGATCCTCGAAGCCATCGGAAAGCACAAAATCGGGTCTAGTCAGCATCCAGTAGATTAAGAGATAAACCTTATCCTAATTTTTACACCTGTATCAATGAAACAACACCTGTCTTTACTAAAGCACATGCACAATGACACCTGCCCTTATCAAAGTCTATATAAAGGGAGGTGATCAACAGAAGAAAAAAAAACTAAGCTTAGCTTAACACAACTTACCACAAGCACACAAAAATAAGAGGAGGAAAAGTTCAGTGAATAAAGGAAGGGAATATTCTTGTATCTCTTATCTCCTAGTCTTTTCCATCTATGATTGTTTCTGAATCACGGACAGGGCGTTCCAACCCAATATAAATATCTTCCGTTAAATAGGGAATAATTCCAAACCCGTTAACAAAGGTCTCTACAAGTTCTTGGTAATCTATGCTTTATAAAACCTATAAAACAACTTGGGCTTATATGACCGATCAATAGAAATATTTGATGCTTGTCATATATTCCATACATTTATCTGATTGATTATGTTAGCAAAAGAATCATGCGAGCATCATAAAGCTATTCAATTATACCTGTGTGTTGTGGTAATACAACATGATCATAAACAATGTATAATTAAAATTAAACTTGCATTCTGCAATAATATATAGAGCTATTGGTTGTTTGATCATGTATAAGTTATTAATTACATAAGAAAAAAATGGACATTTTTGCGGTCGCTAATGGCCAGTCCCGACTACTCACATGACAAATGACTTAACGACCAACTGACGGTCGCTAACATTATTAGCAACAGCTAGACGGTCGTCCGTCATTAGCGACTAATGAGCAGTCGCTATTGAGTCAGAACACTAAAGACCTGAATACATTAGTGATTGTTGAGCCTTCACTAATGACTCTCTAGTCATTAGCAATCTCCCAACGATCACTAGTGACCTGATTACATTAGTGACCGCTGGGTATTCACTAATTTGGTGCAAGTCATTAGCGTCCTTCCAACGTTCGCTACTAATGCTCATACCATTAGTGACACGTACAAGTAAAAAATTTAATAAAACATACCTACCTAATACGGTGCTTTGTGTAGTCGATAGATCCACCTACATAAGTGCGCGCTGCCTTGAGGATCTCCTCGACGCTCTTCCCCCCTCTCATGTTCTTGCGAGCCCTCTCGGCGCGCGCCGTGACCTCAACCTTCTCCTAGTGCACTACAAACTTCTTTTCTAGTTTATGCTCATCCAAATCTTCTAGCGACCTGTCCACTTTTGATCATCCTTCCTAGCGTAATAATTTTTCTTAACGTAATTAATCATGCATGTCATCCTATTTCGAGAAAAATGCTCCAATGCCTCATGCATCTTACGGAAGTCGGTGTTAGCAAACTGGTATATAGACTCCAGGTACGAGAGATTTTATTAATATTCCCCGATCTGTCTATGAAAGACTTGTAGATGCTACATGGGCACCCCGGAGGGGGGAACCGCTCGGAAACATGTCCTCTATATCCTCTGAGGACAGAAATTTCCCTTCGGAGAGAAATACACCTCAGGCGGTGCGGAACCCAAACTCAATTCCTTGGCATCAGGACCCCCGACAAATGCCCCGAAGGTACGTTTATCCTGAAAGGACTCCAGAAAGGGGTCGGGAGGAAATTTCCCACCCCTCGGAGTATCAAGGAGATGTTGAACACTCCTTATGGGGAATGATGGATGACTTACGAAAGGAATTGGGCGATTTTAAGAAAACCATGGCTCCTGAGGAGGATCCCACATTCAAGACCTCTCCTTTCATTCCCGAAATTACTTTAGCCTCCATCCCCACGGGAATGCGGCCCATCAATATCCCGTTATATACCGGAGAAGCTGATGGAAGAGACCCGCATGACCATATCCATCAATATCTGGTCGGAATGGACCTATCTTCCGCCCCGGACCATGTATTATGCCGCGTATTTCCTGTTACCCTTGGAGGATGGGCTCAGGCGTGGTTCACTCACCTTCCACCTAGTTCCATCACGAGCTTTGACCGGTTAGCTCATTTGTTTGTACGACAGTTTGCTTGCAATCGGAGGTACCCCAAGTCCTCCACACATCTTTTCACTATTAAACAGAAAAATGATGAACCCCTACGAGGGTATATAAAGCGCTTCACGGACGAAGCCCTAGATGTTCCCAACATTAGCCCGACCATCATGGCGGACATATTGACTCAAGGACTTCAAACGGGGGATTTCTTCAGATACATTATGGGCAATCGTGTCACAGACATGAATGAACTTATGCAAAGGTCGCGAGAAAGGACGCGAGACAAATGTATGGAAGAGGTCACGAAGAGAAGAAGAGGAAGAAGAAGAGGAAAGGGCGCCCAGGCAGAGGTCGCGAGAAAGGACGCCAGTCGGAGGTCACGAGAAAGGACACCCAGTCGGAGGCCACGAGAAAGGACAGTTGGACGCCTACGACCCCAAGAGAGAACCAAAGACCGTCGACAAAACTCCCGAGAAAGGACCATGGGGTATCGGAGTTTGCCTCCTCCACCCGACTCTTATAAAAACAACCCCCGTCAGGGTGAACCATCAATATGATTGAAGGAGGTGAAATTTCAATGACGCCCCAAAGTAAAAAGAAGAAATATTTGAAAGAAGCCAGACGAGCAGAGCAAGGATTCCCAGTATGCTCGGGCCAAGAGTCAAAGTTGCCTAGCGTTACCTTTGGACCCGAGGACCTTACAGGTATAATATACCCCCACGAAGACCCGTTAGTTATTTCTGCCGTTATTTATGGGTATGAAACCCAACAGATCCTCATAGACACGGGCAACTCTATGGACGTACTCTTTTTACCTACTTATCTTGCTATGGGGTTGAAACAAGAAAAATTGGAAACCGCTGAAGTCCCCTTGGTAGGATTCTCTGGGGAAACTTGTCACACCCTCGGAACTGTGACTCTTCCAATGTCATGGGGAAAGGGAGCCCTTCGGAGAACGGAGCCCATCAAATTTTGGGTAGTGGAGGCTTCTTCAAGAACATATAATGCCATTTGTGGGAGACCATCCATTCGAGCCTTTGAAGCTATCCCCTCTACCTTGCATCTTAAGGTGAAATTTCCCACCCCCTCGGGAATTGGAGAGGTCCGAGGAAGTCAATCTAAAGCCAGAGAATGTTGCATGAATGCCATCCCCTCGGAAGAAGATGAACCTTCCCTCGGAAACGATAAAAAGCGCAAAACCGAAGAAAGACGAGTCCAACCTGTGGAAGAATTAAAGATGGTAGAATTGGTGGAAGGAAGCCCTGAGAAGGTTATCAAAATGGGTACCCACATGACATTAGCAATAGAGGCTCAACTGATTTCCCTCCTCAAGCAATTCCACCATCTCTTTGCATGGGAAGGAGGACCGCCCGGGAGAATTAGCAACAAGGTATGCCAACACTTTCTTAATGTGAAGCCCGGAGCTAAACCTGTCCAACAAAAGAAAAGGAAAATGGGACCCGAGCGTAATAAAATCATTCGCTCGAAAATACAACGTCTTCTCAGTCTAAAGCAAATTCGGGAAGTTATTTATCCCGAGTGGTTAGCTAACGTCGTATTAGTTCCCAAGCACGGAGGGAGATGGCGGATGTGCGTTGACTTTACTAATCTTAATGAAGCATGCCCGAAGGATTGTTATCCTTTACCGATCATAGATCAGTTAGTTGATTCAACCGCTCGATGTGCGCTACTGTCAACCTTAGATGGAGACCAGGGCTACAATCAAATCCCGATGGCGGCAGTAGACCAAGATAAAACTAGCTTCATTACGGACGCATGCACATTCTGTTACCTAGTCATGCCCTTCGGGCTAAAAAATGCTGGGGCTACCTACCAAAGGTTAGTAAGTCTTATGTTTGCCGGACTTATTGGAAAATCAGTAGAAGTTTACGTGGACGACACGGTAGTCAAAAGTAACACGGCCGAGGAGCATCCCGAGGACCTACAGAAAGCATTGGTCATTATGAATAACTTTGGTATGAAAGTTAACCCTAGGAAATGCTCCTTTGGTATACGAGGAGGAATTTTTTTGGGGTTTATGGTTACGGAGAAGGGAATAGAAGTAAACCCCGAGAAAGCAGAGGCCATCATGGGGTTACCTACCCCGAAGACAGTGAAAGACGTTCAAAAGCTGACTGGTAGAATGGCATCACTGAGTCGATTCGTCTCCAAGTCAGCAGAAAAATGGCTTCATTTCTTCAAAATACTTCGAAATGTCAAGGAATTTCGATGGAGCCCCCAGTGCGAGGAAGCCCTCGGAGAACTGAAAAGGTACATGTTGAAACCACCCTTGCTGGTAAAACCTTTACCTCAAGAAGAGTTATTCCTATATTTGTCGGTCGGAGAAGAGGCTATTAGCGCCGTTTTAGTCAAAGAACAAGATGGAGAACATCGTCCGGTATATTACGTCAGTAAAACCCTTCTCGGAGCCGAGACCAGGTATACCCTAACTGAAAAACTTGTCCTAGCACTGGTTACTACAGCCCGCAAGCTACGCCCCTATTTTCTTTCCCACCCAATTACAGTGCTAACAAAGCATCCCCTAAGGACAATTCTTAATAAGCCTGAATCATCAGGGAGGTTAATAAAATGGGCAGTAGAACTCACCGAGTATGACATTTCTTACGCTCTGAGACCCTCCATCAAGGCCCAAGTCCTGGCGGATTTTGTAATGGAACTTGCGGGCATCGGATCCGAGGGGAAAGAACCATTATGGTACGCTTATGTAGATGGGTCCTCGGTGGGCACGCACAGAGGGGGGGGGGGGGACAGGAATAGTTTTTGTAAATCAAGAAGGGGAGGATGAAAGGCTCCATTTTGCAATCCGAATAGATTACCCCCTCTCTAACAATGAAGCTGAGTATGAAGCTCTCCTTATTGGTATGAGACTAGCAAAGGAAGGAGGAATAAAGAGAATACTCCTCCATAGTGATTCTCAATTGATTGTCCAACAAGTCAAAGGATCATATGAAGCAAAAGAAGAGAGAATGCAAGAGTACCTTCGAGTTGTCCGTCAAAGGTCCGAATGGTTCGAGGGATATGATATAGTTCAAGTTCCCCGAAAAGAAAACCAAGAGGCGGACGCCCTATCCAAAATGGCCACTCAAACAGCCGCCGTACACACTCGGAGGATTACTCTACTTCATGTTAACGAGTCTGAAAAAAGGGAAGGCAAATAGGTAAATTCCATCCCAGATCCCTCATCTAGTTGGGTGACTCCTATCAAGGCCTATTTGCAGGATCCTGAGAGATACTCCTCCGACAAGAATATCTAGCGGATGATGTTCAGAAAAACCATTCGGTATTTCCTTAAAGATGGAATACTTTTCCGAAGGACGTACTCGTGTCCCCATGCTCGATGCCTTAATGAAGAAGAAGCCCAACTGGCTTTAGCGGAAACTAACGAGGGGACATGCGGGAGCCATACTAGCGGCGAAAGCATGGTCGGACGCTTGATTCGACAAGGCTACTACTGGCCCACGATGGCTAAAGACAGTAAAAGCCATGCTAAAAAGTGTAAACCGTGCCAAGCTTACGCCCCTCGGATTCATCAACCCGCAGCCCCGTGGGAACCCCATCTTACTCCTTGCCCGTCTCCAAATGGGGCATTGACATACTTGGACCTCTCATTCCTGATTCCGGTCAAAAGAAATTTCTACTAGTAGCCATTGACTATTTCACCAAATGGGTGGAAGCGGAACCCCTAGCTAGGATAACCGCAGGCGCCGTTATCAACTTTCTTTGGAGAAGTATCATCTGTCGCTTTGGTGTCCCTCGAGCTTGGTAAGTGACAATGGTCTGCAATTTACGGACCAATGGTTACAAAAATGGTGCGATCATTGGGAAATAAAACACCGTTTTGCTTCGGTAACCCTTTTGAAAAACATGAAAGCCCGACTCGATTATCACAAAGCCAAGTGGGTTGAGGAAATACTCGGTATACTATGGGCCTATCGGACCACGCCAAGCGCCGCTACGGGCGAAACTCCTTTCAGTCTATCCTACGGATGTGAAGCTGTCCTGCCCTCGGAGGTCTCCATAGAAAGTTGGCGAGTTAAGGAATACGAGGAAGTAACCAACAGCTCAAATCTAGCCCTCACCCTTGATTTGCTCGAGGAAAAGAGAACCCGAGTAGCCCTCCGAGTGGAAGAGTACAAGGCTCGGATGTCGCGATACTACAATGCCAAGGTAAAGCCCCGAACTTTTCAAGTTAGAGATCTAGTGATGAAATGAGTAGGGGCTTCCAAGAATGTAGGCAAGCTAGATCCACGATGGGAATGACCCTATAAGATAATGGAAATTGTGGGGCCAGCAACCTATCGTCTTGCCGATTCCGAGGAAGTAGTGCTTCGTAATACCTGGAACTCAATCAACCTTAGAAAGTATTATGCTTAATGTAATAGTCATGCTTGAATAAGAAAAGTTATTCATATACGAAGGGTTCCATTACAAAAGAAAATAGAGTTGCTTGACAAAAGGATAACTCTACATATGAGTCATCTTAGCAACCCAACAAAAAAGCCCCTCGTACTATGAACTAAGCTACATAATATCCCTCCACAAGTTAAACCCCTCCTATAGGGCGCTTTCCTTCTCGAATAAGTCGTCGGCGCTGCTCCTCAGCATCTCAGCACAACCGATAGCCTATATGGACCAAATCACGCATCTCATCTTGGAGAGACTCGCGAAGGCTAGATGGACCCACCACTTCCAACACTGCTTGGACTCGAGCCATAACCAATGCCACTGCTTGGGTACGAGTAGCCCCTAGTATTTGCTGATTTAGGGTATCTCTCTCCTTCATGGCATGCGTCAATTGCTCTTTCGAGGACCTCATTTGGTCACACATCTCTCCTATTCTCCTCTCTAAATTCAATACACGAGCTCTTTCTAGCACCAGTCGGCGTTCTAAGTCCCACGCTTTATCCCTCTCGGATTGTAACACATTGTTGTGGATTTCCTGAGTGGACTCGTGAACTTCATTCAATTGAGCTATCTCCGCTTGAGCCTCTAAGAGACCTTGCTCCAACTCGTCCCGACGACGATATACCAAACCAGGATCAGAAGAAGAGCTTCCGTAAGATCCGAGGGCATCTAGCACCATATAAATCTGCTCAAAGAACAAAGCAAATTCCCTCAGACATTGGTGACAGGTTAGTAGTAAATAGAATAGATAAAATAAATAAAATACCTCACACAGGTCTTTACATGCAATGTCCTGAAGAACGGGTGCCGAAAGGGTTTTCATCAACCCGCAATCTGTTGCATTCAATAAACCACTGAGAAAGTTTCGACAGAATCCCACCGCTGATCCGAGAGGAGAAATATCCTGATTATCCCCGGAGGGAAAAGATCTCCCAAGGGAGGGGTTCCCCTCGGGTGGAGGTGCGGGAACACGATCAGGTACACCCTCAAAGGGCGGCAAGTCCTCCGTATCGGGGGAGAGAAGATACTCCTCTAATACATTCACCACAGCAGAACTGCGGGGAAAAGGTTGTGACACCACTGGAGTCATGTGAGGGTCTGTTTGGGAGGAAACCGCTATCGGATCCGACACTCCGAGAGGAATTATAAAGTTTACTGGGGGGCTGCTATAGGCGATGCCTCCAGTCCCTCCTCCTCCGAAGAAATATCAAATATCGCTTCCTTTACGAGTGGATCAGAACCACCAACTTCCAACAGCCTGGGATTACCATGCAAGGCCCGCCCCAGAAAAACATCATCAGAAGACCCGAGGGAAAACGCTCCCATCTCTGCGCCTGTAAAAAACACCAGTATGCAAACAGTCCGAGGACACCCAGAGAATTTACAAATTGAACAGGTA
The DNA here is from genome assembly GCA_948329865.1 of Linaria vulgaris. Lineage (NCBI taxonomy): Eukaryota > Viridiplantae > Streptophyta > Magnoliopsida > Lamiales > Plantaginaceae > Linaria > Linaria vulgaris. The sequence goes on from OX415254.1 coordinate 95,411,403, forward strand.
AGGAGTGATCAGTAAAACTAACAAAAATAAAAGTTACTGTGAAGAGGACGAGATGTGGGGGTACACCCCTCCACCCCCTCTTGTAAACCCGCTAAAATCAGGGCCTCAGGGAAATCCAGCAACCCGGATATGTCATAGTGTTAACCCTAAAAATAAAATAAAGAAGATTACTCTTACTAGGAAAAAACAATATATGGACAATACTATTGTCACGAGTACTTCCGATGAGATGTACCTATAAAGAAAACCCCTCGGAGGATTGCCCTACCTTTCGGTCACTAACCCGAAAAGGTTTAAAAGAGCACACGAGGAGAAACATAAGCGTCCCTTGGAAAGTCAAACGGTAAATGAAAAACAGATATCAACACGACATCGGAAAAAGAGCAAACCCTGATGGATCCGTACGACTCCGATATCCACCAATACGCCAAGAGGGACCACAATGGACCCCGAGTCCCATGACCTTACAAGAAAACTTCCTTGCTGAACACTCCTCGGAAAAGACGACCCTCGGACCATCACCCGAGGACCCATTTTCGGAGAAAAATCAGAAGTGAATAACAGAGTGCCCAGATAACATATTCCGAGAACTCCGATGAAAAAATCTCACTTCAAATAAAGCAAATACAGCCCTCGGATATCACACCATGTCCTCGGAGATCACACTAGGTCCTCGGAGATCACATTCACATCCACAGAGATCACTCCTGATTGTTGAAGAAAAGACCCGAATCAAGAAAGAGAAATAAAATCCCTCGGAAGAATAGCTCTATCAAAACAATCTACATCAAAGGCCCTCGGAGCTATCAGAAGAGATGAAGATTTAATCTAGTCAGCGCTTAGTCGATAAAAGATAAACCTTATCCTTATTTTAAACACCTGTATCAAGGTAACGACAACACCTGTCCTTACCAAAGCACATGCACAATGACACCTGCCCCTACCAGAGTCTATATAAAGGGAGGTGATCAGTAGAAGAAAAAGGACAACCTAAGATAATTCAGCTTACTTACTACAACTTGACACTCAGATACATAAAAAGAAAGAGAGGAGAAAAAGTTCAGTGAATAAAGGAAGGGAATATTCTTGCAGTTATTCTTATTATTTCCACCTATCGTTGCCTCTGAATCACGGACAGGGCGTGCCGACCCAAATAAATATCTTCCGTTAAATAGGGAATAATTCTAAACCCGTTAACAAAGTGGCGCCGTCTGTGGGAACGCCATAATATCTGTCCTCGAGAGAATTCAAGCAGATGTCAGCTAGGATGGATGATCTTTTCGAAAGTGACAACCTTCCTTTCTCGAACAGCGACTCAGAAGAAACTTTGTCCAATTACGAACCAGGTACTAGAGACTTTATTAATATTCCCCTATATGTTTACGAAAGACTTATAGATGCTGCACGAACACCCCGGAGGAATGAATCTATCGGACACACGTCCTATGTGCTCTTCGAGAATGGGGATTTCCCCTCGGAGGGAGATGCACCTCCGATGGCGTGGAACCCAAATTCGAATCCTTGGCAACGAGAATCCCGACAGACGCCTCGAAGGTATGTGTGTCATGAAAGAATTCCAGAGAGGGGTCGAGAAGAAATTTCTCGCCCCTCGGAGTATCGAGGAGAGGTTGAACATTCCTTATGGGGAATGATGGATGATTTACGAAAAGAATTAGGTGACCTAAAGAAGACCATGGTCCCTGAAGAGGATCCTACATTCAAGACCACTCCTTTCATTCCCGAAATCGCTTCAGCTTCTATCCCCTCGGGGATGCGACCTGTCAATATCCCGTTATATACTGGAGAAGCTGATGGAAGGGACCCACAGGATCACATTCATCAATATCTGGCCGGAATGGACCTCTCTTCTGCCCCTGACCACGTGTTATGCCGCGTGTTTCCTGTTACCCTCGGAGGGCAGGCCCAAGCCTGGTTTACTCACCTTCCACCTTGTTCTATTACGAGCTTTGATCGATTAGCCCATTTGTTCGTACGACAATTCGCCTGCAATCGAAGGTACCCTAAATCTGCCACACACCTATTCACTATTAAACAGAAAAAAGATGAATCCTTACGAGAGTATATAAAGCGCTTCACGGATGAAGCACTCGATGTTCCCAACGTTAGCCCGACCATTATGGCGGACATATTAACTCAGGGACTCCGAACGGGGGATTTCTTTAGATACCTTATGGGAAATCGGATCACGGACATGAATGAACTAATGCAAAAGGCAGAAATCCATATCTTGATGGAAGAGGCAGAAGGAACAAAGAAGCAAATGGAGCAGGAGGATAATGAACACCTAGAGCGCGTCGAGAAAGAAGCAAAGGCCAAAGAAAAGAATAAGGAAGGAAAACCTCTTCAGCGCAAGGACGAAGGAGAAGTGGTTAAGAAGTTTCTCCGACCCGTGCACCTGCCTCCGATGACTGTTACCCCACCAGAAGTGCTCAATATAATGAGGGGTAGCAACGAGTTACACTGGCCCAGGCCGACTAAATTCCCTAACCGAGACAAGGACACTGGGAAATATTGTAAATACCATAAAACTTACGGGCACACTACGGAAGAATGTACTACCCTTCGTCTAGAGGTGCTCCGCCTGTTAGAAATAGGGTATTTGAAGAATTACCTCAAGGAAAATAACCCCGAGGAGCCCAAAGCACATGTTTGGAAGAGATCACGAAGAGAGGAGGAAGAACAATAAAGGGAAGAAAGGATGCCTAGTCGGAAGTCACGAGAAGGGACAACTGGACGCCTCCGATCCCAAGAGAGAATTAAAGATCGTCGGCAAAATTCACGAGAGAAAACGACAGGGTATCAGAGTTTGCCTCCTCCACCTAACTCTTACAAAAACAACCCCCCAACAGGGAGAACGATCAATATGATTGAAGGGGGTGAAATTTCCATGACACCTCAGGGTAAAAAGAAGAAATATTTGAAAGAAGCCCGACGAGCAGAACAAGGATTGTCTGTCTGCTCCATTCAAGGATCAAATCTGCCTAGCATCACTTTCGGGCCCGAGGATCTTATGGACGTAATATACCCTCACGAAGATCCATTGGTTATTTCTGCTGTCATCTACGGGTATGAAATCCAACGGATCCTTATAGATACGGGCAGCTCAGTGGATGTACTCTTCTTACCTACCTATCTTGCTATGAGGTTGAAACAAGAAACGTTGGAAACCGTTGAGGTCCCGCTAGTAGGATTCTCAGGAGAAGCCTGTCAAACCCTCGGAACTGTTACTCTTCCAATGTCATGGGGGAAAGGAGCCCTTCGAAGAACGGAATCTATTAAGTTTTGGGTAGTGGAAGCTTCCTCACGAACATATAATGTCATCTGCGGAAGACCATCTATTCGGGCCTTTGAGGCTATCCCCTCCACTCTGCACCTTAAAGTGAAATTCCCCACTTCTTCGGGAATCGGAGAAGTCCGAGGAAGTCAGTCGAAAGCCAGAGAATGCTGCATGAATGCCATTCCCTCAGAAGAGGACGGACCCTCACTCGGAAATAACAAAAAGTGTAAAACCGAGGAAACACGAGTCCAACCTGTGGAAGAGTTAAAAATGGTGGAATTAGTAGAAGGAAGCCCCGAGAAAGTAATCAAAATGGGCACCCATATGGCTCCAATCATAGAAGGTCAACTGATCTCTCTCCTCAAACAGTTTCATCACCTCTTTTCATGGGAAGGTGGACCACCCGGGCGAATCAGCAATAAGGTATGTCAACACTTTCTTAACGTAAAGCCCGGGGCTAAACCTGTCCAACAGAAGAAAAGGAAAATGGGACCCGAGCGCAACAAGATTATCCGATCGGAAATACAACGCCTTCTTAGTTTGAAACAAATTCGAGAAGTCATTTATCCCGAATGTTTAGCTAATGTCGTGCTAGTACCCAAGCATGGAGGAAGATGGCGAATGTGTGTTGACTTTACCAACCTCAATGAAGCATGCCCAAAAGATTGTTATCCCTTACCGAGCATAGATCAGCTAGTTGATTCTACCGCAGGGTGCGCGCTACTATCAACTTTAGATGGAGACCAAGGGTATAACCAAATCCCAATGGCGACTATTGACCAAGATAAGACCAGCTTCATCACAGATGCAGGCACATTTTGTTATCTAGTCATGCCATTTGGGCTGAAGAATGCGGGAGCTACCTACCAAAGGTTAGTAAGTCTTATGTTCGCAGGAATTATTGGGAAATTAGTAGAGGTTTACGTAGATGATACTGTAGTTAAAAGTAACACTGCCGAAGAACATCCCGAGGACCTACGGAAAGCGTTGGTCATTATGAACAACTTTGGCATGAAAGTTAACCCTCGGAAGTGCTCTTTTGGTATCCGAGGAGGAAGATTTTTGGGATTTATGGTTACGGAGAAGGGAATCGAAGTAAACCCCGAAAAAGCAGAAGCTATCATGGGGTTACCTACCCCTAGGACGGTGAAATATGTCCAAAAATTAACTGGAAGAATGGCCTCGTTGAGTCGATTTGTCTCCAAGTCTGCAGAGAAAGGGTTTCCCTTCTTCAAGATACTTCGAAATGTCAAGGAATTTCAGTGGACCCCCCAATGCGAGGAAGCTCTCGAAGAATTGAAAAGGTATATGTTGAAACCACATTTGCTGGTAAAACCTATACCCCAAGAAGAGTTGTTTCTGTATTTATCAGTCGGAGAAGAGGCTATTAGCGCTGTCTTAGTCAAAGAACAGGATGGAGAACATCACCCGGTATATTACGTCAGCAAAACCCTCCTCGGAGCCGAAACCTGATATACCCTAACTGAGAAACTCGTTCTAGCATTGGTTACTACGGCTCGTAAGCTACGTCCCTACTTTCTATCCCATCCAATTACCGTGCTAACTAAGCACCCCCTGAGGGCAATTCTTAACAAGCCTGAATCATCAGGGAGACTGATAAAATGGGCCGTAGAGCTTATTGAGTACGATATTTCCTATGCTCCGAGACCATCAATCAAAGCGCAAGTTCTGGCGGACTTTGTAACAGAACTTACGGGCATAAGATCCAAGGAAAAAGAGCCACGATGGCATGTATATGTAGACGGATCCTCGGTAAGTACACATGGGGGGGCTGGAATAGTTTTGGTAAACCAAGAAGGGGAGGAGGAAAGACTTCATTTTGCGGTTAGAATAGATTACCCCCTCTCTAACAATGAAGCAGAGTATGAAGCTCTCCTTATCGGTATGAGACTAGCAAGGGAAGGGGGAATGAAAAGAGTACTCCTCCATAGTGGCTTCCAACTGATTGTTTAGCAAATTAAGGGGTCATATGAGGCAAAAGAAGAAAGAATGCAAGAGTACCTCCGAGTTGTTCGTCAAAGATCCGAATGGTTTGAAGAATATGATATAGTTCAAATTCCCCGAAAAGAAAACCAAGAGGCGGACGCTTTGTCCAAAATGGCTACACAAACAGCTGCAATACATACTCGGAAGATTACTCTACTTCATGTCAATGAATCTGAAAAGAGCGAAGGCCAAGAGGTGAATACCATTTCAGATCCCTCATCTAGCTGGGTGACCCCTATCAAGGCTTATTTGCAGAATCCCGAGGGATACTCCTCGGACAAGAATATTCAGCGAATGATGTTCAGAAAAACTCTCCGATACTTCCTCAAAGACGGGATACTCTTCCGAAGGACATACTCATGCCCCCATGCTCGATGCCTTAATGAAGAGGAGGCCCAACTAGCTTTAGCAGAAACTCACGAGGGGGTATGCGGAAGCCATACCAGCAGTGAAAGCATGGTCGGACGCCTGATTCGGCAAGGCTACTACTGGCCCACGATGGCCAAAGACAGTAAAAGCCATGCCGAAAGGTGTAAATCCTGCCAAGCTTACGCCCCTCGGACCCATCAACCTACAGCTCCTTGGGAACCCCATCTGACCCCTTGCCCATTCTCCAAGTGGGGTATTGATATACTTGGACCCCTAATCCCTGATGCAGGTCAAAAGAAATTTCTGCTAGTAGCCGTTGACTACTTTACCAAATGGGTGGAAGCGGAACCCCTAGCTAGGGTCACCGCTGGGGCCGTTATCAATTTTCTCTGGAGGAGTATTATTTGTCGCTTTGGTGTCCCTCGGAGCCTGGTAAGTGACAACGGTTTGCAGTTTACTGACCAAGGATTACAAAAATGGTGCGATCATTGGGAGATAAAACATCACTTTGCCTCCGTGGGATACCCTCAAGCAAATGGCCAAGTAGAAAGAACCAATAGAACCCTCTTGAAGAACATGAAGGTCCGGCTTGATTGGCATAAAGCTAAGTGGGTTGAGGAGATACCCGGGATATTGTGGGCCTATCGGACCACGCAAAGTGTTGCTACGGGCGAAACCCCTTTTAGTCTATCCTACGGGTGTGAAGCTGTTTTGCCCTCGGAGGTCTCCATAGAAAGCTGGCGAGTCAAGGAATACGAGGAAGTGGCCAATGGCTCAAACTTAGCCCTTGCCCTTGATCTTCTCGAAGAAAAAAAAACCTGAGTAGCTCTCCGAATGGAAGAGTACATGGCTCGGATGTCACGATATTATAATACCAAGGTAAAACCCCGAACCTTTCAAGTTGGAGATTTAGTGATGAAACGAGTCGGGGCCTCTAAGAATGTGGGTAAACTAGATCCACGATGGGAAGGACCCTACAAGATAGTGGAAATTGTGGGACCGGCGACTTATCGGCTTGCCAACTCCGAGGAGGCAATACTTCGCAACACGTGGAACGCAAGCAACCTTAGAAAGTACTATGCTTAATGTAATAATCATGCATGAATAAAAAGAGTGTTCATATACGAGGGGCTATAGTACAAAAGAAATAAGAGTTGTCCGACAAAATGATGGCTCTATATATGAGACATCGGGACAACCCGATAATACTAAAAACCCTCTGTATTATGAACTAAACTATATAACATTCATCTACAAGCTAAGACCCTCCCATGGGACGTTTCCCCTCTCGGATGAGTCTTCTGCGCTGCTCCTCGGAAAGAGAGACTGGGTCATCAAAGAACACAGTTCCGACCGCAAAATCTCTAATAGGTGAAGGAAGAAACTCCTCGGAGACTTGACGGATGTTGAGCTCAGGAAGGAGCAAGCCCGAGGGAAACTCTGTCGAAGCTTGTACGGCATCTTGGCACAATTTATAGCCTATATGCACTAAGTCACGCATCTCACCCCGAAGAGACTCACGAAGATTGGATGGACCCACCACCTCCAGCACAGCTTGGACTCGGGCCATAACCACCTCTACCGCATGAGAACGAGTTATCCCTAGCAACTGCTGACTCAAGGCATCTCTCTCCATCGTAACCTGCGTTAGTTGCTCCTCCGAGGACCGCATTTGGCCACGTAACTCCTCAATGCTCCTCCCTAAATTCAATACACGAGCTCTTTCAAGCACTAATTGGCGTTCTAATTCCCACGCCTTATCCTTCTCGGATTGTAACGCATGGATATGAGTCTCCTGAGCGGACTCGTAAACTTCCTTCAAATGAGTTATCTCCACTTGAGCCTCCAAGAGACCTTGCTCTAACTTGTCCCGACGACGATATACCAAACCTGGATCTGAAGAGGAGCTTCCGTAAGAACCAAGAGCATCCAACACCATATAAATCTGATCAAAAAACAAAGCAAGTAGCATCAGACCGGAAGACAGGTTAGTATTAAATAAAATGAATAAATACCTCACACAGGTCTTTACAGGCTAAATCTTGGAGAACGGGTACCGAAAGGGTTTTTGTCAGCTCACAATCTGTTACGTTCAATAAACCGCTGAGAAAGTTTCGGCAAAATCCCACCTCTGATCCAAGAAGAGAAACATCCTGACTATCCCCGGGGGGAAGAGTTCTCCCGAGAGAAGGGTGCTCCTCGGGCGGTGGTACAGGAATACGATCAGGGATATCTTCCCGGGGCTGCAAGACCTCTGTGCCAGGGGAGAGAAGATACTCCTCTAACACGTTCACCACGGCAGGGCTACGAGGAATAGGCTGTGACACTATAGGATTCCCGTGAAAGTCTGCTGGGGAAAGAGCCGCTATCGTATCTGACGGCCCCGAAGGAATTATATAACTGACTGGGGGGGCTGCTACAGGTTCCTCCTCCTCCGAGGAAATCTCAACCATGCCCTCATTCACGAGAGGAACGAAATTACCAATCTCCGCCATCCCGGGACTACCATGCAATGCTCTCCCAAGGAAAACGTCAGTAGAAGACCCGAGGGAAAATGCTCCCATCTCCGCTCCTGCAAAAGATGTCAGTAGGAAAACGGTCCGAGGGCACCTATAAAATTTACAAGTTAAAGAATGATTAGTAGAACTTACGAAAATGAAAGTTACTGTGAAGAGGACGAGAAACAGGAGTACATCCTTCCACCCCCTCTTGTAAACCTGCCAAAATCAGGGCCTCGGGGAAATCTAGTAGCCCAGATATGTCATAAGAACCAGAGAAAAGTCCCGAGTGAAGAAAAATCTCCCTCACTTGCCCTTGTGTTTCAAGGTTGGGAGCAATATATCCCAGACCCCATCGGACGGGTACCCCCCATGATCTGGCTGACTGACCTCTCGAACGGACGAAGAAAAATCTACGCCTCCAATCCCCTCTACAAGAGTGGGAACTGGATACACGAGTGAAGATATTTTCCTTGTCCCTATAGGTCAAGCTAAAAAAGGGAGTCCCCTCTGAGCAAGGTCGAAGGGTAAATATTGTTCCCACTCGATAAGGGGACATGGGAAGGTTTAAAAGCTCACTACGAAGGACGTACCCCACCAAATGGCTATAGGAACTTGGTGTTAACTGACTCGGACACACCTGCCAATACCGAAAAAGTATTTAAAAAAAGGGGTGAAAAAACATCCGCAACCCGCAACGCATCTGTTCGGTATAAATGGTCATGTAACCCGAGGGGGGTGCGTAAGCCCTTTGGCCCGAGGAAGGCACTATTATGTCATAATCTTCGAAATCCAAGTTATAACCAGTGAAAAGAGATCTTACCGAGTTCTTACATTCTGTACTCATAGTGGATCCTACCCGTCCTCTACCTATCAATCTAGACGGGTTAAGAGGAATCAAATCGAACTCCGAAGACTCATCCGCCAAAGGGTATGGCTCCCTACCCATGAATATCTCCCTGATATGATTGACTCTACGTGAATTTGTAGATGGAATCCTACGAGTTACCCCAAGAGAGGAACTAGCACCAAGTATCGCTTGATTTTCGGATAGATCGTCCCTCGGAGGAACCCTTGATGATCTAGAAGGACTCCGAGCGGTATCCCGAGAAGAACTACAAGACGAAACTAAACCGCTTATTCTATAATAAGGAGGCATCATCTTATCAGGTAAGTATTATCTTCGTACTTGCAATTATGAACAAACTTGAAAGAAAATCAATGATTAAATATGATTATAAGATTAGAGATAAGTGCATAATTGGTAAAGAGCCTAAGTACATATATACTCTCTAACTCTTGGTTAAAAGAAGAAGTTTAGATTCTTATTATGTTAACTAAGGGACACGTGTTGAAAAACTTTTTGATTAAGAATGACACGTACCCTACTTAACCATGCAAAGCAACACCTCCTACTTTGGAATCTTACTTAGTCATCAACCTTATAAGAATTATCATTATCTGATTTAGTTGAATTTTAATTATAAAAACAAAAAATAGAAAAAGGAAATTGAACAAAAAAAAACTTATTTATTTAAGCCGAAGAGCCCTCGGAAGGGGTAATAGATACAAAGAACATTTATTTAAAAAAAAAAAAAAAGAGCAAGACTAAGCTCCCGTGGAAGGAGGGAGAGGAAAAGTTGTCTCTTCGGCAGAAGTACCCAATGGAGCGAGACGAGAAATTGGAGAAAATACCCCCCGGAACCGCTAGCCCTCGGACTCGGACTAGTGGCAGAGCGCATCGGAGACGGTGTTGGAGAATCCCGAGAAGATAGTAAACCCCCAAACCTCCCCACAAAATAATGGCAGTCATCGGGAGTTGGCTTCTTTAACTTGCGAAGATCGAAAGACTTGGGGAAGTCAACGTCCGACCTTACCAAAGACTTAGCCAATCTGGCACACTCCAAATAACCCCATAAAAGATGACATGTCAAGAGCTCGTGAGAAGGCGTCTCGGACACTCCTGATTGCTGTCGTGAAATCTCCCGCTGAGCGAATTGAACGGCTGCATCCACCTTAGCTTGCACGTCCTCGGGAGAAAGAAATTTTATCAACTTTCCTTCAGCTGACTCAGCCCTATCAGTGGCTTGGCCCAATGTCTCCTGGAGAACCCTCTCTCTCTCATTCCCGTCCGCCATCGCCTTCTCGAGAGCCGCAATACGAGCAGTAAAGACCCCCTCGGACTCTTTCCTTTCCTTCTCCAGAAGAGCTATCTTAGCTACTGCAGCCTTCTCGGACGCCTCCATCTTTTTATAAGTGGACTCGGCAGCGCTTAAGTTACCTTGCAAATCCGCCCTCGCCTTCTCTGCTTCATTAAGAGCAAATTCGTAGTCAGAAATCTTGGTTTGAAGAATGTCCTCCCTAGTTTGACTCTCTTTATCCCGGACTAAGAGAGGTGCCAATTGCGCTCGGAGTACTTCTAAATCCTCTATGTCTTTCCGACCACGCTCTTCAACGGCAGTGACCGCCTCCCGAGTCTTTCCAATCTGCGGAGAAGTCAACAATAAAGAATTTAACAGAGATATATCATGTAATTTCAGAGGATTAATTTAGAGAAGCTTACCATGAGCCCCAACCAGTTAAGACTGGTGTACAAAAATTGGTACCCCTCGGCGGGTGTTGAACTAGAGGAGGCGAAAAACCGGAGAATATCCTGATAAGCTTCCCCCACCGTCCGAGACGAGAACTGCCCCCCGGATCCACTGGGAGGAGCGGGCTCCTGGAATGTATGACCCCTCGGAGACAAAGTCACCGGAACATGCCCCCTCGGAGGAGTCGCATCCTTTACGGGAGTCATCACTTCTGAATTCGTAAACACGGCCCGAGAACCACCAACTGTTGTGGGTAGGCTAGTCTTTCCCAACAGTGAATTAAGAATCCCCTCCTTCACATCTCTGTCTTCGGAAGAAGGATCGAACTCCCCTTGAGTATCCTCGGAATCCCCTCGTAAAGCTTCCTGCTCGGGAATGTTGAACTGGGCCAGAAACTCCTCCTCTACAAAAGATACAAACTGTCAGTGAGAGAGAGAATGAAACTAGAAAAAATTATGGAAAGAGGGCGAATAACGGATACTCACCGTATAATGAAGGCTCTTCTACCATCGGAGCTTTTCCTTTATCCATAGCTGCTACATCAAAAGAAAAAGCGTCAACACATCAGCGAATGTTACGAGTAAGGTATGAAAATCTCATTAAAACCTCATAGAAACTTACCACGAGGAGCGGATTCGGAAACTGTCGGAGGCTGAGGAGAAGGACCCTCAGAAGACAAATCTATTACTTCCGTAACCTTCTGAGCAGATTCTTCCTCGGTAACACTTGGAAGGGTCCCCTCCTCGGAAACTCTCGAAGAAGTTCCTATATTAGATTCAGAAGCAGGTAAATTCCCCGACTCAGATTTGGAAACGGGCACCAAAGCCAAATCCCAAGAAGCAGGAGCTACTTGGCGCAAGGGAACAGCGCTCCTGATGACCCCCGTCATATCCATACATAGAAGAGAGTTGTCCTCGTAAACTTCACCCTTCTCTGAACCCATCTGCCTACTCTTTGGAGCATTAACTTCATCCTCCTCGTGATCACCCTCATCTGGTATCTCTGAGACACCACTAGGAGTAGGCTCCCTCGGACTCGACTGCAAGTAGTAGTTTGCCATGACCTCCCCTGCATCAACCCCACCAATGACGTGTATAAGCATAATTTACTACTGTACTCGGAGAAAGAATAAAAGAATAAATAAAGGGACTTACGAAAGAGACTCCTCGCATCGGGAGACAAAGACAAAGGCCTCTCCACGGCGTCATCGGTGAAAACTACGTAGTGAAGGCCGGAGGTCTCGTACAACATTGTGAAGTCCTCTGATTCCATCAATTTGTGCTGGGAAATTATAGGAGATAACACCACCTCCTGGTCCAGAGCATGCACGGGAGTAGTACCCTCTCGCCAATCGAAGGGTACATCCCACTCACCATTAACAGGTCCCACGAAGAAGTATCTATTCTTCTAGACACTATGTGAGGAAATTGCCGCACCCAAAATTCTCTTCGTGGAATCCCCCGTGTTGTCCCGGTGATGAACGTTATAGAAAGGATACCCCCGGGTGACACCGCTACATCAAAGATCGAAAGAAAATGGTCCACCGTGCACTCTAGTCCATTCACTTGACACCAGAAGACATAAATGCAAATAGCGGCAAAACCGTTCGGCACCATTTGACTCGGGCAGATGTTACAAGTCTTGAAAAGCTCACAGAAAAAAGGTGACATAAATGAACGCCACCCGTACTTCACCTGGGCAAAAAACACTGTCAACATACCCAGAGGAGGATAACATGCCCTCTCATCCTTCGTCGGGATTCGGAATACCATATTCTTCTGAAGGACCCCGGTTGAGGTAAACAGATCCGCTACCTGCTTACGAGTAGCAATATTCCGCATCTTTTCCACCTTAGCGAAAGTACGAAGAGGCGGCTCCTTTGATTTGGGAACCCTAGCTTTTTTCGAGGAAGTGGCGCCGCCCTCGGCAGCGGCAGCAATTTCTCCCTTGCGTTTACGAGTAACAACTCCCACCGGAATACTCCTCACATTCGCGGAAGAATCGATCAGAGCAGTAACTTCCGAGGAGGTAGCAGCGACAACGGGATCAGTGTTGACGGAAGAAGCCATCAATACAGTAATAAAAGAGGAATGTTTTTGAAGAACAAAAAAAGAAAGAGTAGAGTTGCTGAGAATTTGAAATGCAAAAGATGAAAAACAGAGATGAGAGAAGAAGATTATTGCCGTAAGAGAAAGATGTTGTGAGAGAATGAAGAAGGGAATGAATAGTTCTCATATTTATAGGAGTATAAAGACCAAACGGTCACAAAATTCCCACACGTGGAGCATATTTAAAGCTCCACGCATGCTCCGCGTCTGCCACGCCGTTACATATCTGACCGTTGCCAACGGTCAGATATTTTGAAGTTTGAAGCCAATCAACGGCTACTTGCAACCCCTGCTCCGAAACCTCCACGTGTGAGGGCAGTACCCCCAGGGGTAAGAAGGTAATTTCTATATAATCCGTTTTGAAATTAATGCATATTCCCTCGGAAAAATATATATAAAGAAGACCAAAACAAGAACTAACCCCTCGCCTCACTGAGGACGATGATTAAAATTTCGTATGTCTCTACGAGGACAATCGAAATTTGGGGGGGCTAGCGTTAACCCTAAAAATAAAATAATGAAGATTACTCTTACTAGGAAAAAACAATATATGGACAATACTATTGTCACGAGTACTTCCGATGAGATGTACCTATAAAGAAAACCCCTCGGAGGATTGCCCTACCTTTCGGTCACTGATCCGAAAAGGTTTACAAGAGCACACGAGGAGAAACATAAGCGTCCCTTGGAAAGTCAAACGGTGAATAAAAAACAGATATCAACACGGCATCGGAAAAAGAGCAAACCCCGATGGATCCGTACGACTCCGATATCCACCAATACGCCAAGAGGGACCACAATGGACCCCGAGTCCCATGACCTTACAAGAAAACTTCCTTGCTGAACACTCCTCGGAAAAGACGACCCTCGGACCATCACCCGAGGACCCATTTTCGGAGAAAAATCAGAAGTGAATAACAGAGTGCCCAGATAACATATTCCGAGAACTCCGATGAAAAAATCTCACTTCAAATAAAGCAAATACAGCCCTCGGATATCACACCATGTCCTCGGAGATCACACTAGGTCCTCGGAGATCACATTCACATCCACAGAGATCACTCCTGATTGTTGAAGAAAAGACCCGAATCAAGAAAGAGAAATAAAATCCCTCGGAAGAATAGCTCTATCAAAACAATCTACATCAAAGGCCCTCGGAGCTATCAGAAGAGATGAAGATTAAATCTAGTCAGCGCTTAGTCGATAAAAGATAAACCTTATCCTTATTTTAAACACTTGTATCAAGGTAACGACAACACATGTCCTTACCAAAGCACATGCACAATGACACCTGCCCCTACCAGAGTCTATATAAAGGGAGGTGATCAGTAGAAGAAAAAGGACAACCTAAGATAATTCAGCTTACTTACTACAACTTGACACTCAGATACATAAAAAGAAAAAGAGGAGAAAAAGTTCAGTGAATAAAGGAAGGGAATATTCTTGCAGTTATTCTTATTATTTCCACCTATCGTTGCCTCTGAATCACGGACAGGGCGTTCCGACCCAAATAAATATCTTCCGTTAAATAGGGAATAATTCTAAACCCGTTAACACATAGGAACCAGAAAAAAGCCCTGAGTGAAGCAATACCTCCCTTTCGTGACCTTGTGTTTCGGCGTTAGGAGCAATATATCCCAGACCCCATCGGATGGGCACCCCCCACGATCTGGCTGATTGACTTCTCGGACGAACAAAGAAAAATCTCCACCTCCAATCCCCTCTCCAAGAGTGGATACTGGATACACGAGTGAAGGTATTTTCCTTGTCCCGATAGGTCAGGCTAAAAAAGGGAGTCCCCTCTAAAGAAGGTCGAAGGGAAAATATTGTTCCCACCCGATAAGGAGACATGGGAAGGTTTAAAAGCTCACAACGCAGGACATACCCCACCAAATGACTATATGAACTTGGCGTTAACTGACTCGGACATACCTGCCAATACCGAAAGAGTATTTGGAAAAAAGGGTGGAAAAACGTTCGTAACCCGCAACGCATTTGTTCATTATAGACAGTCAGATAACCCGAGGGAGGTGCATAAGCTCTCTGACTTGAGAAGGGCACTATTACGTCATATTCTTCAAAATCCAGGTTATACCCAGTAAAAAGAGACCTTACTGAGTTCTCGCACTCCGTACTCGTAGTGGATCCTACACGTCCTCTACCTATCAATCTGGACGGATTAAGAGGAATCAAATCAAATTCTGAAGACTCATCCGCTAAAGGATATGGTTCCCTACCCATAAATATCTCCCTAACATGATTTACTCTACGAGAATTTGTAGATGAAAGCCTACGAGCTACTCCCAAAGAGGGACCCGCGCCAAGTGTCGCATGATTTCTAGACAAATTATCCCTCGGAGAAAAACTCTCACAAGAAATAGGAGGAGCCCTTGATGGTCCAGAGGGACTCCGAGCAGTGTCCCGAGATGAACCACAAGATGAAACTGAACCACTTCTTCTATAGTAAGGAGGCATCATCTTTTCAGGTATGTATTATCCTCGTGCTTACAACTATTAACAAAATTGAAAAGAGATCAAGGGCTAGTTCTGATTATAAGGTTAGTATTAAGTGCATAACTGATGAAGGGCCTAAGTGCATATATACTCTTCACTCCTTGATTAAAAGAAAAAGATTAGATTCATATTACATAAAGTAAGGGACACGTGTCGAGAAATTTTCTTAATTAAAAGTGACACGTATCTTACTTTACCATGCAAAGCAACACCTCCTACTTAGGAGATAAACTTAGTCAGCAATCTTATATGGTTTATCATTATCCTCCTTAATTAAATTTTAACAATAAAGGCAAAAGGTAGAGAAATGAGAAATGAAAAATATTTATTTATTTAAGAAGCCGAAGAGCCCTCGGAAAGGGTGATAAGTACAAAGGATATTTATTTAAAACAAGAAATAAAAAATTACAAGGACAGGCCCTCGTTGGTTTTCTTCGCTTCTCGCAGCGCGAACTCGTAGGTGGAAATCTTTGTAAGAAGCACTTCTTCTCTCATCTGACTCTCCTTATCTCTGGATACAAGAGGCGCTAATTGCTCTCGGAGAGCTTCCAACTCCTTCACGTATTTCAGACCACGCTCCTCTACCGCAGTAACTGCTTCCCGAGTCTTCCCAATCTGCAGAAAATAAGCACAAAAAGAAGTTATTGCGGATAAATGGTATATCCCTAGAAAAAGAAAAAGGAAAAAACTGATGTAAAGAAACTTACCATGAGCCCCAACCAGTTAAGACTGGTATACAGAAATTGATATCCCTCGGCGGGTGTTGAACTAGAGGAAGCAAAGAACTAGAGAATATCCTGATAGGCTTCCCCAACTGTCCGAGATGAAAATTGCCCCTCTGGCCCACTAGGAGGTATGGGCGCCTGAAAGGTGTGACCTCTCGGAGAAAGAGTCACGGGAACAGAGGAAGATACTGGAATATGACCCCTTGGAGGAGTAGTTCCGAGTACTGGAGTCATCACCTCCGAGTTAGTGAATACGGCCCGAGAGCCACCAGCTACGACGGATGGGCCAGTCTCCCCCAACAGCGAATTCAAGATCCCCTCCTTCACATCTCTGTCCTCGGAAGAGGGATCAAACTCCCCTTGGGTATCTTCGGAACCCCCTGGTGAGGCCTCCTGCTCGGGAACACTAAACTGGGCCAAGAAATCTTCCTCTACAAAAGGTAATCACTATAGGTAAGAAAGAGAATGAAACTAGAAAAAATTATCACTAAAAGAGAAGTATAGATAACGAACGCTTACCATATAAAGAGGGTTCTTCCACCATCGGAGCCTTACCTTTATTCACAGCCACTGCATCAAGAAGGAAAGCATCAGCACATGAAAGAAGTCTACAATGAAGATATGAAAAATTTCGTTAAAACTTATAAGAACTCACCACGAGAAACAGATTCAGGAAATTCCGAGGACGTAAGCTCAGTAGAATCAGGAGAAGGATCATCAGAAGACAAATCAACCACTTCAGTAGCCTTCGGAACAAATTCTTCCTCAGTCGCCCTCGTAAACCTCCCTTCTTCGGAAATCCTCGGAGAATTTCCTATATGGGATCCAGAAGCGGGCAAATCTCCTGTATCGGACTTAGAGACCGGCACCAAAGCCCAAGAGGAAGAAGGAGCTACCTGGCGTAAGGGAACAACACTTCTGATAACCCCTGTCATATCTATACACAGAGGAGAGTGGTCATCGTGAGCTCTCCCCACCTCCGAAGCTGTGTGCTCGCCCTCGGGAGCATTGACCTCCTCTTCTTCGTAATCACCCTCCTCTAGCACATCAGAAATACCACTCGGAGTAGGTTCATTTGGACCCCGACTGCAAGTAATAATTGGCCATAACCTCCTCTGCATCACCCCAAAGTCAACATATATAAATACAATTCACCATTATACCCCGAAGGGGAAGAAAAGAAGAGAATAGGGAACTTACAAAAAAGGTATGCATTGGAGTTGTGCCCTCTCTCCAATCGAAGGGCATATCCCATTCACCTTTTGCGCGCTTCATGAAGAAATACCTATTTTTTCAGACGCTATGTGAAATAATTGCCGCACCTAGAATTCTCTTCGTGGAATCTCCCGAATTATCCCGATGACGAACATTGTAAAAGGGATACCCCCCGGGCGATACCCTCACATCAAAAATTGAAAGAAAGTGATCTACCCTACACTCTAACCCATTCACTTGGCACCAAAAAACGTAGATACAGAGGGCGGCGAACCCATTCGGAACCATTTGACTCGGACTGATGTTACAAGTTTTAAAGACCTCACAAAAGAAAGGTGGCATGAAAGAACGCCACCCATATTTTACTTGGGCAAAGTAAACTGTCAACATACCCGGAGGAGGATAACATACTCTCTCATCCCTCGTCGGGATTTGGAACACCATGTTCTTTTGAAAAGCCCCGGTTGAGGTAAACAAATCTAACACTTGTTCACGAGTAGCGATACTCGGAACCTTTTCCACTTTGGCGAAAGTCCGAAGAGGCGCCTTCTTCGGTTTGGGAACCCTAGCTTTTTTAGAAGAAGTAGCGCCACCCTCAGAGGAGGTAGCCATCTCTCCTTTGCGTTTACGAGTAACAACCCCCACCGGAATACTCCTTACATTTGCAGAAGAGTCAATCGGAGCAGTGACTTCAGAGGAGGTGGCGGCGGCAATAGGATCAGTGCTAGCAGATGAAGCCATTTGTGTAATAATTCAGAAGGAGTATTTGTTCGAAAAAGAAAAAAGGTGAATTGTGCGTGAGATTACTGAAAGATTGGTACACAAAGTATGAGAAGGAAAGAAAAATTTGCTCTAGAGAGAATTTGCCGTGAGAGAAAGTTGTGAAAGTGAGAAGGGAAGAGGAACAGTTCTCATATTTATAGGAAGAAAAAGGACAACGGTCACAAACCCTCAACACGTGGAGCGCAATTGAAAACCCACGTAACCCCTGTATCCATGCGCCACGCCATTAACGTCTGACCGTTACAAACGGTCAAAGATTTTGAAACTTTAAAGAACCAACGGTCACCTGCAACAAAGGCTCCGCATCCTCCGCCTACACTGAAACGGAACCCTCAAGGGCAGCACGGTAAAATTCTGTTCGGTCTACTTTTTTATAATAACTATGCTTATATACACTCCTTCGGAAAAATATCAAAAAATAAATATAAGGAATACTAGAACGTGAACTAACCCCTCGCCTCACCGAGGACGATGATTAAAATTTCGCTCACCTCTACGAAGGCGATCGAAATTTGGGGGGGCTAGTGTTAACCATAAAAATAAAAAAAGGGAAAAGAAGAAGGTTAATCTTAATCGGAAAATCAATAAATGGACAATAAAGTTGTCACGAGTACTTCCGATGAGATGTACCCACTCCTAATAAGGAGACCCCCTCAGATGTTGCCCTACTTATCGGTCAACTGACCTAACAAAGGCATAGAAGAGCACACGAGGAGGAGCATAAACGTCCCTTGGAAAGTCAAATGGTGAGTAAAAAACAGATATCAACGCGGCATCAGAAAAAGAGCAAACCCCGATGGATCCGCGCGACTCCGATATCCACCAATGCGCCAAGAGGGACCACAACGGACCCCGAGTCCCATGAACTTACAAGAAAACTTCCTTGCTGAACACTCATCAGTATGAACTGCCCTCGGATGACGTTCCTCAATGAAAATTGCCCTCGGACCATCATCCGAAGACTCATTCTCAGAGAAAAAACCAGAAATGAAGAATATAGTGCCCAATAAATATATTCCGAGAACTTAGACGGAAAAGTTTCATTTCAAACAAAGCAAATACAGTCCTCAGAGATCAAATCAAGCCCTCGGATCATCGAACCAAGCCCTCGGAGATTAAATCAAGCCCTCGGAGATCAAATCAAGCCCACGGAGATCACATTATGCTATCAGAGATCCTGTTACGCTATCGCATTATGTCCTCGGAGATCACCCAGGTCATTGAAGAATGAACCCGAGTCAAGAAAGATAAGTAAAACCCCTCGGAAAGCATATACGGTAGTCCTTACTTCCATACGAGCATTCTCATTATGTGTCAACAAAAGCGTAGCCCTCGGAAGAATAGCGTCCCCAAAATAATCGTTTATTGGAGATCCTCGAAGCCATCGGAAAGCACAAAATCGGGTCTAGTCAGCATCCAGTAGATTAAGAGATAAACCTTATCCTAATTTTTACACATGTATCAATGAAATGACACCTGTCTTTACTAAAGCACATGCACAATGACACCTGCCCTTATCAAAGTCTATATAAATGGAGGTGATCAACAGAAGAAAAAAACTAAGCTTAGCTTAACACAACTTACCACAAGCACACAAAAATAAGAGGAGAAAAAGTTCAGTGAATAAAGGAAGGGAATATTCTTGTATCTCTTATCTCCTAGTCTTTTCCATCTATGATTGTTTCTGAATCACGGACAGGGCGTTCCAACCCAATATAAATATCTTCCGTTAAATAGGGAATAATTCCAAACCCGTTAACAAAGGTCTCTACAAGTTCTTGGTAATCTATGCTTTATAAAACCTATAAAACAACTTGGGCTTATATGACCGATCAATAGAAATATTTGATGCTTGTCATATATTCCATACATTTATCTGATTGATTATGTTAGCAAAAGAATCATGCGAGCATCATAAAGCTATTCAATTATACCCGTGTGTTGTGGTAATACAACATGATCATAAACAATGTATAATTAAAATTAAACTTGCATTCTGCAATAATATATAGAGATATTGGTTGTTTGATCATGTATAAGTTATTAATTAAATAAGAAAAAAATGGACATTTTTGCGGTCGCTAATGGCCAGTCCCGACTACTCACATGACAAATGACTAAACGACCAACTGACGGTCGCTAACATTATTAACAACAGCTAGACGGTCGTCCGTCATTAGCGACTAATGAGCAGTCGCTATTGAGTCCGAACACTAAAGACCTGAATACATTAGTGATTGTTGAGCCTTCACTAATGACTCTCTAGTCATTAGCAATCTCCCAACGATCACTAGTGACCTGATTACATTAGTGACTGCTGGGTATTCACTAATTTGGCGCAAGTCATTAGCGTCCTTCCAACGTTCGCTACTAATGCTCATACCATTAGTGACACGTACAAGTAAAAAATTTAATAAAACATACCTACCTAATACGGTGCTTTATGTAGTCGATAGATTCACCTACATAAGTGCGCGTTGCCTTGAGGATCTCCTTGACGCTCTTCCCCCCTCTCATGTTCTTGCGAGCCCTCTCGGCGCGCGCCGTGACCTCAACCTTCTCCTAGTGCACTACAAACTTCTTTTCTAGTTTATGCTCATCCAAATCTTCTAGCGACCTGTCCACTTTTGATCATCCTTCCTAGCGTAATAATTCTTCTTAACGTAATTAATCATGCATGTCATCCTCTTTCGAGAAAAATGCTCCAATGCCTCATGCATCTTACGGAAGTCGGTGTTAGCAAACTGGTATATAGACTCCAAATAAGATTATGAGATTAGAAGGATTTCATTTTATAAAATAAAATATATAACACTAAATAAAAATATTAATAAAATTATTTCTCACCCTAAATCGTACCCACATCGCGTCTCTTATGTCTTGTGGAAGGTCTGTATCAGTGGGGACAAAAATGGTCCATACCATCTTGATGGTTGATGAAATGATCACTACAATCCGCCGTTGTTCGCGACTAAAATGTCCTCGTGAATCCACTGACATAACTTGGCGATCTACCGTATTAGTAGGAGGTATATCTCCTCTAGCCACTCCCCTAGGAGGCCGCACCTGCGTATTAGGTGAAGCACCAGATGATCCAACTGGTGCCTGTGTTGGCGTATTGTGGCCTTGGTATACTATGCCTAGCTCCAGAAGATGTAGCGGGTGACAATCGTCTCAATCCTCCAGGCTGGTCTACTCGAGCAGGCTCTACAGCGGGATGATCTAATCTGTGAGAAATGTGTGGCTCAGAAGGAGTAGATAATGTAAATCCACCCAACAACTCATGAAGCGAAATGGTCTCCCTAGATGTAGGGTCTTAGTGAATAGAGGTTGGCTCTCGACGCGTGCCTCAACATCATCACAAGCTGAATGTAGAGTAGTCGACTGTGACCTGGGTCAAAGAGGTCCATGACCAAGACCCCATTCGATGGGCCACCGCTAGTTGAACGCTATTGTGTAGGATCGTCTAAATTCAAAGATCTACTACTATTTCAAAATATCTAAGTTAGATCAAAACTACTACAACTTCCTACCCATTTAATTTTAGAAATATAGAGATTATGTAAAAATATTATTATTCTTAAGTTATACTACTATTTTTAATTTTCTTGGCTAAGTTATAATTCTAAACTATTTTTCTAAAGTCATAAATGCTTAAAACTAATAATTTTACAAGATCTAACTATTTCTAAAGTCGTAGACTACAAGATCTAATAACAATTCTTAAAGGCATATATAATACATTTCTACAACTAATTAAACTACCATTAAAATATTTTTACAACTAATAAATATACGAGATCTAAGAATATTCTAAAGATATAGTAACATTTCTACAGCAAAAATCAACACAAGATATTAAATAAATTAAATTATTAGACATAATTAAAAAAAACAACAAAAAACTTACAAAATTTTAACTGTCAGGGTATGCGATTGCTCGGTTGTGGGGGGGGGGGGAGAGGGATTTAGTGTGTAAAAAATGAGGGGAAGGGTATTTATAGGCCTCTGCCGCCACGTAGCGATCGCCCCTAAGTCGCTTGTCTAAACCTATATGTGCACTCTCTCCCAAAAGTTAGCCACCGATGGGTAGTCGCTAATGACGCTTTTTTCTCGCGACTGCTGGCCGTTGCGAATAGGATGGTCGCAAATCTCAGTTTTTCTTTTAGTGTAGCGATTAAAATTCAAGACGTGGTCTATGTTTTTTTTTTTGGCAAATTGGAGATAACTCTGGAAACGTCAAGCTATGAATTACGAATAAAAAAGTGGCGCTTGATAATGTCTAGTCTTTTACAATGTGTAATCATAGTAATTAGTAAACGTCACACATGGAGAGACTCACCTATATATTATAAGGGATGATGCAGGGTAACTTAGTTTGACTAGTCACTCCACGTGAGACTAACACAAGCTCCTTATTGGTTTTGGTCTATCTTTGACTTCAGGAAACTTGCACTAAAAAACACAACATGTGAACTAGGTCGAGTTGACCCGGTTTAGGCACTCTGGATACTCGTTGAAGGGTTAGACTATAAATAAGTTATAACTCAATACGATATAGATAGAAAATAGTTAAGTAAGTCGAACGTATCTGATAGGTATGTCGAAAGTGACTGATCCCGATTGAGAGTTTGTGATTTTGGACTAAACTATGAGCTAAGCCAAGCTGCCTACGTATCCTGTTGAGAGAATTAAGCCAGATGTAGTTCATTGTTTTGCTACGATTGTCGATTATGGTCGAATCTCTGAGGTAGGACCCTTACGGTTGGGCCTTTGCACATCTGATATTAGTATGAACTCTTAATGTGTGAGCTCATTGTGTATGAACTCCACATGTATGCATTGAATATGTATGAACTGAATATGTATGAACACAACATTTATGAACTCAATACGTATGAACTCAACATGTAAGAACTGGATATGTATGAACTCAATACGTATAAACTCAATACCCATGAAGTGAATACTTATGAAGTGATGTGAGAGCGTAAACCCCCTAATGATGATTACATGTGGTATTTACAGCCTATGTATTTTCTTAATTGTAGGAGTTAGTTGGATGGGCTTCACGTGGACTGGGCCCTCAATGAGTTCGTGGGTCAGTCAAGTGTGTTCGTAGGTGGGCCTTTGGGCCCAATGAGTTCGTGGGTCATCAAATGAGTTCATAGGTGGGTATTTTGGCTCAATGAGTTTGTTGGTGTGCCAAATGAGTCACAAGGTAAAGATTTAGGCATAATGAGTTTGCTGGTGGGCCCAAATGATTGTTTATGAGTTAGCTGATGTGCTCAAAGTGCCATGACCAACTTGGGCCGCTGGATCTGATTGTGCAGTTCATTTAGGCGTTGTTACCACTTGTCACGAGTAATTGGTCGTCGTATAAGTTCAAATTATGGCACACAAGGAGATAACGACCTCTTTTATAGTAAATAGTAATCTCTTGTTTTGTCATGCAGATAAGTAATTGATTGTACTCTTTCTGATAACTAATTGTCCTCTTTCTGTTTTTTGATTGAAAAATAATTGTACTCTTTCATTCAATTCTAAAAAGGAGAGATTCATATCCACTAGTCCGAGACTCCGAGCTTGTTTAGAAGAACGCATGCTCCCATTCTTATTTTCTTTTTTATTTTTTTTTCTTTTTGGCTAAGTAAACGCAGGCTCCATTGGGTATCAAGTCTTTTTGAACTTTATATTTGAGTCCAGTTTGTTTTGACGGTTAAGTTCATAAGATAAAATCTGACACTATTGAGAATTCGAATATACTTGAAAAGCACCAAATATATGTTGTCACCTTTGAGTTATGGCCTAAACTAATACTTCATATCAGTTTTCTGAAACCCGGCCCGGTGACTGACCCGGTGAGGCTACCGGGTAGTGGGTCAACAGGTCGGACCGGTCGAACCACTGGTTGGACCGGTTTGTTGACTTTAGTCAATATTTAATAAAATATATAAAAAATATATTCACCATGTACAAAATGCATTGAAAAATTTAGTAAAGGGGTTAATGAAATTGAATTTGTTTCAAAAGTTCTATGTGATGCATGCGATATAAACATTGAGAAATAGTTGTATAAAAGTATAATATATGAATGAGATATAGATGGAATATTATATTATATAAAAAATCATTAGTTATATATTTAACAAAAAAGATTAACAATATTCTATCCATAGTTATTATAGTAATAATTATAATATTACTAATAATTAAAAGTATGAAATATATCTTAAAGAATTTGTTTATAAGAAGTATTAGGCAAGTCATGGAATGATGTATTATTTTCTTATAAATCAATTATAGCATCAAATTTTGCTTTGATTGCTTTTTCAAATCAATCATTTAAGGGTAGATTACGGTCTTTATTAAATCAGGAGAAGTTTTCTCTTTCTTTTTATGTATTTCAATAAGAACATCCTTCTATATCTAAATATTCCCTTTTATTGATAATTACAAATCTACTACATTCTTTTTTAACCAAAGCATAATTATTTCCGTAAGTAAAGTGGGTCTATCAGCACAGGCTCAAACTATAATTGAGTTAGTCAAACTTTCTTACCCAAAACCCCCCATTCCCGTAGAAAATATTTTATAATCTAATGTAATCAATTAAGCATGATTTTGTTTCTTTCTTTGTGAATTAAACTATCAACTTATTTAGTTTCCTTTTATTGGGTTAATTGATTATATTTTGTTTATTGTCAAATCTAAACAAATTAGCCTAACAATATATATAACAGATTATGTCCTTCTATAATCCCTTGATCATTTTGTTTCTTCTTCAGCCTATACCTACTGCACAAGTCACGATAATCATTCTTCTTCATCTATAATCATCACCTCTCATTTTTTTTATCTTCTGATCTAATGTTTCCAAAAATATGAAGACCGGGTTTTACCGATCTAGATTCAGACATGAGTTTTTTTTTTCTTTTATTAAAAGCTGACTTTCAGCAAATTCATTTAAAAAAAAAAAGGGCTGAACCGGTTCACAAACGGAACCGGTTCAGCGGGTCGCCGGGTGAACCGGCGAAATGAGAATCTAGGAATAAGGTCGCTTGTCCAAACCCACCATGAATAATATGTAAAAGTAAAGACTAATAAATGGGTTTTTGAGAAGGTTTATAAAAGAAGATTGGTTTTTACTTTTTTTGTTAAAAGTTACTTTAAGTTGTTTTTATCTATAAATTGTGAGTGCTTCACTTCTTAGTAGATCTTTTTTTTCGATAATAAAATAATTTGAAAGTTGAGTGTGTTTGCGAATCTCTAAGAAAATTCACTTGAACCAGTTAAAATAAAACTAGGTGTAATTTGTTGGAACCACAGAAAAGTACATTTTAAATAATAAAATATAGTAAGACACAATTACTCTTTCTTAATATATATAATATTTGTAAATTAATTACGACATATAATATATGACAAGAATCAGTAATACTATATATAATTATACTTTGGTTATTAAAATCTTACGAGGCACGATATTTGTTCTTCTTTTTTTTTTTGGTCTTAGCATATTTGTTAGTACTCATGATTTTTTGTCATCATCAAAATTACTTTAGTAAATCATTATTATAGTATCGGGTCTTGTTAGTTATAGAATTATGATTTGGTTAACATATTATTAATTACAAATCTCAATGTATTTTAATAGTGAGATCCTCTTTTTATTTAGTTTGATATGCACAAATCTTCTCAATATATTTTTATTTAAGATATTGAACATAAATATACCCGATATTCTACATAACATTTTTTTTGATCGGCAAAGAAATTTTTTTTTTTTTTTTTGAACCAGGCAAAGAAATTTTTTATTTCAATAAAAGTGGAGTATAAGGTGTACTCCAAGAAGGAGAAGATACACCAAAAAAGAAGGAGAGTATACATCAAAGAGGGGGATATTACATCATTGACCTGCCCAACAAAGAGCCAGGAAATTTGACCACTCGTGAAATGAGTAAAAAAAATCTTTACTTTTGGATTTTATCCAATTCCAAATTATGACATTTATAACCTCAACAATACGATCACGATTTGGCTGCTCCTCTTTGAAGATCAACGCGTTCCGCATTTTCCAAACAGACCAACGACGAATCGCCAAATCACAACCCATTATTTCTTACCAAAACAAGTAGTCACCGAGTGAATAAACTGAGCAAAATGATCATTGAATCCCTCAAAGATAGTTGTGTATATTCCAAGCCAATTGTAGGTATCCATTCAAATCTGATAAGAGAAGAGACAATATGTGAAGACGTGATCCGTAGTTTCTTGAGCAGAGTTACGGATTGGAAACATGCTCTTAACTCCGCTAAAAATAACACCTCTTTTGCAAAGATTTTCTCTAGTAACAATTATATCCATGAGCGCTTTCCATACAAAGTCTTTATAATATTTTGTGTATTCATAAAATACAATATATAAAGTTTGTTCATGGAGTTGAGAAAACTCCAATTGGATTAAGGAAAAAGAATGAATCTTGAGATTTTCTTTAATATAATTTAAAATCTTAAAATGATTTGTGCTTCTAAAAACACTTCATCACCCTTCAACAAACTACAAAGCTTGTGCTTATTTCTCTTTCTTAACTTATTTTAGGACGACAAACATAATCAAAATTACTAATTGCAAACACAATTAAATACCTTTCAATAAAAAAAAAACTCACAGATCAACTTATAAAAACATTTGCAAACATTCCTAGAACAATTGTTAACTTATAAATCCAAATCAAAACAAGAATACGTGGATATACGATAATGTCCATTCCTTTGAAGATCTAGGACCAAACAATTGCACATGGGAAAAATATTATCTTAATTAAAGATCCACATAAATGATTATAAAACATATTATTATGTTACACTGTCTTGTATGCCTTATAAATTCTTTAAAGATAAAGAGATACATTTTACAAACCTAACAAATGATCATTTTTATGTAAAGACATTTACAATTAACTGTGAATTTTCGCATATGTAGTTTGATATGAATTTTAATTTTTTCTTAAAATACGAAAAATAAAAAGAGGGACAAGTCGTTGATGCAGTAGTTGTGAGATATAAATGTGGCGGGTGAAGTAAAGACAAGAGCTCTAAATGCGACGGCGACACACCGGACCCTCCCACCATCTACCGTCTCTCCCCCCGCTGACGTGTCCGGCACCACTTGTTAGGTCCACATGGACGTCTTTATCTGGGGCCCACGACAACCGACGTGGCTTGTCGCCACGTGGATGCCGACTGCTCGTACATGTGCGTGCTTTATGGAACACGAAAACATTTCAACGTTGATTGTTGTGCTTTGTCTGGTGGGTATACTGTGAACTAATTTAATTTGTGAGTCCGCTCTGCTCTATTAATTAGCTAAGTATTAAGGTTAATTCAAAAACTTAATTACTCAAACTGTACTGACCAAAACATCTTCATGGTTATATATATATATATATATATATATATATATATATATATATATATAGCAGAAATGTCAAAAATGTCCGTTATCTTTTGTTTACTTTATTTTTTGCTCTTTGTTTTTTTAAGCCGTCGTTTATGCCATATAACTTTGTCAAAAATGCTCAAAACGCTGTTTGATACCTAGTGACAGCCATGTCATCAAATGTTGACATATGTAGCCAAAATGTGGCTGTCATGTCATGTCATGTAATGTATAATGGTTATTCCCGACCGAATTATTCCCGACCGCCGTCCGGTCGTGAATATTAGGGTTTAGGGTTTAGAGTTTAGGGTTTGGGGTTTAGGGTTTAGGCTTATTGGCGACCGATTTTCGGTAGGAAATAATATTCATATTCTTAATTTCACAATTTCGCTCTCAATTTTAGGTAAATTGTTCATTTAATGATCAAGTAAATCAGTATTAGTTATATATTACTAAAAATCCCAAAAAAAATTAAATTTAGTTGCACGTTGATGAATCGTTTGAAACGTTGATTCATATTGTCACTTATAAATAGATTAGTATATGTAGTTGCTAATAATGTAACTACTTACGATTATGTTAAACACATGTTAATATATATATATATATATATATATCACAATTAGCCTCTCTGTACTAACGTTCGTAACAAATGTTAATCGCCAATTGTGAACTCCTATATACTACATATGATTATTATATGTAAAACTCCAAACTAACTTAACTTATACTCCGATAAACTATACTAATTTAATAATTAAAAGTACATTTAACTAACTAACTAATAGTGCAATTCATGAATTTAATGAGATTCTATAGTTATACTTAACAAACACATCAAGATTTTCCAAAAGATCGAAAAAAGGTAATATTTACTATTTTTCCCGACCGATATGCGGTAGGGAAAAATATTCAACACCATTCCCGACCGCTTTTCGGTCGACATTGACCATTATTGCCGACCGCAAGGCGGTCGGGAATAATATTTAAAGGTATTCCCGACCGCATGTCGGTCGGGAATAATATTCGTAGTTATTCCCGACCGCATTGCAGTCGGGAATAATATTTAAACGTATTCCCGACCGCAGTGCGGTCGGTATTTCCCGCGTTTCTAGGCTGCAAAGTATTGCCGACCGAATTTCGGTCGACATTTTTTGAAAATTTGGTGGGTTTTTGAAATTTTTGAAAAAATTCAACATTCGCGACCGAAAATCGGTCGGGAATAATCGAAAAAAATGGCGGGACTTGGTGGGAAATTCAAATTTGACGAAAATTCAAATTTTTTCAACTTTTTCTATAAATACACTTCATTATTCTCCTCATTTTTTCATCTCCAAACACTTTTTTCCTCTTCAAAAATTTTTTCAAACACTTTTTTCATATTCAAACACTTTTTCAAACCTTTTTTTCTTTCAACTTCAAAATTAAATTTTTTCACTTCTTTATTCAACTTTTCAATAATCAAAAACTTATTTAATTTTTTTGTGTTTTAGACTGAGCAATGAATCAAAAATTTAATTGCTCATCTAAAACACAAAAAAAACTAAAATAATGTTTTTAAAATATTGCAAAATATTAAAAAAATAATATTCCGGTAATATATTACCGGAATATTTTTTTTTTTTGTTATGTTGAATTTTATTCCCGACCGAAAATCTGTCGGGAATAGTATGAATCTTATCCCCGACCGAATTGCGGTCGGAAAAGACTTGAATATTATTCCCGACCGCATGCCGGTCGGGGATAAGATGAATGTTAATCTCGACCGACTTGCGGTCGGTAAAAGTCCCGACCGGCCAACGGTCGGGATGTCCCATAAATAGACCCGACCGGCCATCGGTCGAGAAATTCCCGACCGCATGCCGGTCGAGAAAGACGGTCGAGAAAAGTCCTTCCCGACCGAACGGCGGTCGGGAAACTTTTTCCGACCGAAGCAACAGCAATGCGGTCGGGAAAGGGTCATTCCCGACCGCAAATGGGTCATTCCCGACCGGCTTTGCGGTCGGGAATGACCCGATTTTTTTGTAGTGGCACCTCCACCCCCACAGCCGTCGTCACTTTCACACCTCCCCCGCCCCATAGCCGCCGCACCCCCCACAACTGTCGTCACTTTCACAGCCGCCGCACCTCCATCACCACAATCGTCGTCACTTTCACACCTCTCCCCACCCCCACAGCCGCCGTCACTTTCACACCTCCCCCTCCCCCCCAACCCACCTTGCCCACCACCACCACCACCTCGTCAGCGGTGCAGGTGGTGGTGGGCTATAGGGAGGGGGGGGGGGGAGGGTGACGACTAATATTTTTTTTTAATTTGAATAAATCGGGTTTAAAATTAATAAGAATCCAGGTGTACTAAATTAATTACACATGGAGGTGCAATTTTGCCACGTATGACGCGATTTATCAATTTGGCAGAGGAACATTGAATCGGGCATTTTTGTAAAAGATAACGGGCATAAACGACGGCTTAAAAAGATAAAAGAGAAAAACTAAAGTTGGTGAAAGATATAGAGCATTTTTTACATTTTTGCCTATATATATATTTTTTTTTTTCTTTTCCAAACAAGATATAATATTTTGTTTTGTTTTATTAGTAGTTGTCATTTCATTTATTTCTCGTGCTTTCGCTTCGTTAACACATTATTCATGCATTATTATTGAACAATCACGAAAACTTCAGGCTGTATGCGCCCTCCTTCACTTGAATTAACAAAAAAAAAAAAAAAAGGTAGGGTTGTGCAAAAAATCATTGCATTTTCCAAATCGTGACTAGCCGGCCGAGTCCATCATCATGAATATAATTTACAGAATCAAGCAGATGATTTGATAATTAGTTCATCATCCCTTCTTTTCGAATCTCTATTTGATTGGTAAACGATCATGAGTACCCTCGTTAATCAGGTCATATCGATCTTTTACTAAAACAATATATATATATATATATATATATATATATACAGGGGCGGAGCCAGGAATTTTTCTTCACCTGGGCTAATCGATACTCGAGGAAGATATTAAAAAAATATATATCCAAAAACTAAAGTACGAAGATACTAAATAAAATGAGAAATTGTCATTATTCGATACAAAATTGTAAATGTAAAAACTTCATACTACCAAACACTAAAAATAACAATGCTATTGGAGATGAGCTTTGCGATCCTTCTTGGAATAAAATTAATCAATTACAGAATCTACATATATACTTTTTGATAGTTCTCTTTCAATGTAGATAACCAAATTATCATCATGAGTTGTTGTAGCTTCAGTCGCTGAAATATGCTCTATACTTGTTGAACTATGCTCTATACTTGTTGAACTATGCTCTTTCGGCTTATAGAAAGAAAGCATAGTTTTCTTCCTCTTCTTGTTTCCTTGAGAACTCATTATCACCTAAATACATTTAACATCAATAACGGAATCTTAAAAATTATACACTAACATGAGAACAGTACAACTTGAGAATAATCGATTACTCGTAGCTACCGGACTTTTATTCAATCCGTATTTCCCAATCGAATCTATATTTCGTGCACGTAAAATCGACTTCAAGCTAATCCTAGGCCAATGAACTAACAGAGCTCATTGATAGACAATATTAGACTACAAACAAATTCTGTTTACAACAAAATAAACACAGATCAAAAACAGATCTTTCACAAGAAATTTTGATCATTAATATTCCTATTTTAATGACAATTACAACAAAAAACAAACAAAAATCAAACGCAAATTCACATTTAGAACAATTAATCAAACGCAAAAATTGAACCTAATACCCTAAAATTAAAACTATCAAATAACAAATAATCTACAAATAATTACCTTTTGGTGTCTTGTGCAATTCTCGATTATTTGGGATGAAAAGCAAGGATGAAAAGCTTCCTCCCTTCCTTTGGCACGACACGGATGAAGACAGGGAGTAATTTTTTTTCTTCTGTTTGTTACTCTGCAGCAGGGGCGGATTAGTTCTTGTGTAATATTATTATATTATTATTATTGGTAAAATTGTTATATCACTATATTATCAGCCGCCTAAAGCCCTAAACCCAGGTTAATTAGTTTACAATTGTGATACATTGGGCCTTGTATATAAATTTTCTGGACTTCTGTTTTTTACAAGATAAAAGATTAATACTACTAAAAAAAATTTGGGCAAAATTCTCACCTGGGCTGAAGCCCAGGTGAGCCCAATAACAAATCCGCCCCTGTATATATATATATATATATATATCTGAGATGTCATATGTTAGTTGTTATATATTTGTGTCATGTGTACGTAAATATGTTACCCTATTTCATTTTATTTTTTCAAAGTAGGTTACACTGTAAGAGAAAAGGTTTTGGCAAACAAAATACAGGGTGATCAGACATCATCGAATCTACGAAAGAGTTTGCTTTAATTTATTAAACGTGCAGTCCGACTGATGAAATTAACGAATCAATCTAGCTCCCTGTAACGTTGACCACCAAGTCACTAATATGAATGCTATAGTATCATATCGCAAGTCCTTAAAAGGATACTAATAAAGGGAATTAAAATGTAGTCGACAACATTATCTATTCGTTTTGAGGATGTGGTAATTATGACTTATGATCGTCGTTGCAGAGAGCTTGAATCACTCATGGAATAAGTTGAATGCACATCGTTTCAATTTTGCATTCAACTGATCAAGAATTATTGATCACTTGGTTGTGCCACTTGCCTGCAATCGATCGGTTTCATTTATTACATTTAATAAAACTTGTTGACTCATGAATCTTATTATAAAAGACGGGCCTATGTAACGAAATAAAAGAAGAAAATAAAAGACAGACCATGTGCACCTCCAATTGCGACATCAAATATTGAGATTGGACTGATTTCAACATTTCTTCCTGCATCCCATAAACGTGGAAAAAAAACAAAGAAACAAGCTGGTATTGTGTATACAAAGAGTTATATTTGGTGATCTTAACAGGTGTAAATTAGAAAACAAAACAGTATTTAAAGTCGAGACAAGAGATGAACTTTTTCTCTTTAAAACGATATTTGCCCTTCTCGGTGCTTACGGTTTGATCGGCAATTCGTTTCCCAAGAGTGCAACAACTAACTCTTAATATAGCAGCACTTCAAATATTAAGAACGACGAAACAAAAGAAACTTTTGAACTCTCGGAACAAAACAGAAACAATGTATTTGATTGTGTGTTTTGGGAAGACGAAGAGGCTGCCTTTTATAGATGACGAAAGTGGGCCTAGGGGGTGACTCGACGGATACATCATTTCCACGTCACAACTTTCCCGCCAGAATCTGCACCACTTTGGGTGACTGTACACCTATTCGGATGAAAGGTGACATGGTTTCTGCTGACGGGGTGTGTTGGTGACTGTTCGCTGACTAGAATTTCTCGCCAAATTTTCAGCCACTGGACCCGCCAAGCCCAAACCTGTTACCCACGACCCCGACCAGGATTCGGTCTGGACAGACGGCGACGCGCGTGTGGGCTTGAATGGAAGCATAGCCCATCTAAGTATTCTCCCTTTCAAAGACTTGTGGTACCCCTTGGGGCTCAAATCCCTATCACAAACAAATAAAAAATAAGGTATAAAAGTTAGTTCTTTTTTTTCACGTGTGATAATGACTTTTCACATTCTCATTCATTTCCTTTTCTTTCATCTTTATATTTAATTTTATTTCAACTAACTCAATTTATTATTTAATTTCTGATTCATCCCAAATTAGTTTTGAACAATTAAATAGACTAGGTTCATCTACACAAAATGTAGATTTTATTGAGCTAAAGAAATTCCAACTTCATAAATAGGAATCTATTGAAATAAATTATTAAATATTGGTGCAACACCAATTTTCCAACAATATTTCACATATAAGTACATCTTGAATATAACTTAAAGAGCCGATCAAAAAATATGTATATGTAACTTTGAAAATACACTTAAGTGTGCAAATATGGAATAGAACGGAAAACCGTTACGTTGTGCAAATAAGTTTAACGATAAAATTCCCACATATTGACCAACATGGTTTTGATCATACCTTATGATAATTTATCGTCTCTTCTAAAGATATGCACTTGACCTTTTTTAGTTGTGACAAAATACAGTACATTCTACATCGGTGAGAAATAATTACTTAGTAAAAAACTAATTTATTTAAAATTGATGTACTCCAAAAAAGAATTATTTTTTTCTAAAATTTTTCTTTGTATTTATTTGGCACTTTGCTACCCACACCCCTATACATACCCAACTTTTATTTACGCATTTTTATATCTTCTCATTCTACAAAATTTCCAGAATCCTTGTTGCGTCTGCAAAATCTTGCTAAATATACAGTTAAAATATTATTAATAGGAAAATGATATAATCATGCCAAGAAAACTACATAATAAACTCTTCTCCTATATTTTTTTTATGTATTGTCAGATTCAACTCTTACGTACGACGTGCTATATAATATAATTCGCACGGCTTCGAGGAATTATGCAATGACCGAATTATAGGCCAAATTAACTATATATTGAGCATTTTGTACTAGGTGACTGCAATGCTGTTGAATTAATAAGCCTAATAAATAACGGAGAAGTGCACATATGCTGTTTTTTTTTTTTTTTTTTAAGGTCAGCACATACGCTGTTGAATGTAATTAAGTGGGATATTCAATTCGATCTCACTATGCTATGTCAAGCGTAAATGAACATAATATATATGTAATTGGACGACATCATTTTCAAGAATAAAAAAATATCTCGATCTTAATGCAAATTAAGAGAAGTATCAATTGGACCACTAACATTGAGGACCAGGTGCATTGAGGACCAAGTATGTTTTTAGTCAATTATAAATGCTTGTTTTGCTGTTGTAATATGTCTAGTGAAGACGGAACAATCAAGTCATGAGAACCGATTTACTTATTTTTCTAATCAACGTACATTTTTTTGTGGTGGAATTGGTACTTGATGCATTTCTTGTCGAGTGGGCTTCTGATCACCTTTCAAACATTGAATAACTAAGTCATATTACCATGGATGAAAATTTCGGTCCGTGAGTACGTTTCGGTTAGCTAAAAATTAGAAACGTTTCGTAATATTTCGAGAACTTTTCGGCATGTTTCGAAGAATTCGTAAAATTGTAGTTATAACTATCATGGAAACTACATGTATATTTCGTATCGGTGAAGTCAAAAACGGAAACTTTTCGGTACTTTTCGAGGAAACGCACGGAAATTTTGATCCATGCATATTACTAGTACTCAACGAGCTTCAATCACTTTAATATATATCTAATATAACGGGGGTCCAAATTGTGTGGAGTACTCGAGTTTATTTAAGTTAAATTATTAATCTTGGCTAAGTTATTGAATTATGTTGACATAAATCTTTGTTTCAATAAAAACCGACGGTTCTTTTGTGATACGATAGAGATGATAAAGGTTAAGGCTTGTGTTAACATGTTTGAAATTATGACCTAATTAATTAAATTATTTATTCGGGTTGGAACACGCTTACCCGTGGTTCAAAAGCTAAATGCTATTTTAAAGGAGACAAAATAACAAGAACATTTCTTCATTTATTCACTATATTTCACTTTTGTTGTATGTCTGTGTCTTGAGTTGTTCTCTTTTTTCAATTGATCACCTCCCTTTTATATAGAAATTTTTAGGGACAGGTGTCTCTATGCATGTTGACATGGTTTAGGATGAGTACACGTGTTACAAGGTACACCAATCAATAAGATAATATCTATCTTGATCTACTAAGTGCTGATTGTGCTGCTTTATCTTCCTCCAAGGGGTTTTGCCTTCATTCCGATAGGTGGTTAGGCCGACTTCTTTGTCTCCGGGGGCTTATTGGCTTTAGTAATGACTTGAGGGCTAAGTTTGGGTGTCTCCTTCGTGATAATGCCGCTCAGATAGGGATGTATCCTGAAGTAAGTGATTCGGGGCTTTTTCTCCGATAGGGTGTTCGACGTGATTTGAATTCCGAGGGGATTTTATCTATCGTGGGCAGGTGTTTCTTTTTCCGACTGCCCGGAAGACGTTGTTCTATAGTTCTTACATCAATTCTCGACTCCGTTCTTTGAGTTAGCCGTCTGGGGCATTGCTCCGAGGGCACTTGTATTGGGAGTGTATAGCAAGGAAGCGTTTTTGTCAAGGTTCTGGGACTCGGGAGTCCGTTGGAGCCCTACTCGGCGTCGTGATGGATATCTGAATCAGGCGGATCCATCCGGGTTTGCTTTTTATCCGATGCCACCTTGATATCTGGTCTTGATTCATCGTGACTTTCCGAGGGACGCTAGGTGCCCTCGTCGGATGGCCACTCATACCGCTTTGGGTTAGTAACCGAGCGATATTGGTCACACCCGATGGGCCTCCTCGTTGGGAGTGGGTACTACTTCATCGGAAGTACTCGTGACAATATTATTGTCCATTTATTAATCCTTCTGATTTAGGACTAATATTTTCTTTAATCTCGTATTTATTTTATACGGTTAACACTAGCCCCCCCAAATTTCGGTCGCCATCATAGAGGCGAGGGAAATTTTAATCTTGGGGTTTTTGTAAGCCGAGGAGTTTTGTGTTTTTTCCTCTTTGCCCATTTTTTTGTGGCCATTTTACGAGGAGGGCGAAGCTTTTTCCGCTATTTTTTGATTTTTCCGAGGGGATAAGAAGCCCTGAGTGTTGTTTTTTCCTTTTTTCAAGATTTTTCCGAAGGGATATGATTTTTTTCTTTTCTTCCGAGGGGGTTTATACTTTTTTCCATGTCTCCGAGGGGATCACAGTGTATACGAGTGCATGCTTAAAAATTTGTAAAGGTAATTACTTGATTGCCCTTGAAGCGTAACGGCTTGGTGGCGATTTTGATGAGCAGTTATGACGTCGCATGGTGGAGAAGTAACGGTTTGCTAGCATTGAAAGCCTTTAGCCATTAGATCATTGATGGTAGTGGGTTTTCGACCTTTGAGGATTTTCAACGGTTAGGACGTGTGGATGCCACGCGTCTGTTGAGGGGTGACGTGGGGCGCGAGTTTCGCGACACGTCTTAATTGTTTATTCCTATAAATAGGCCCGTTCGTACTCCTCTTCACTTTACCTTTCTTCAATCTTCAAATTCTCTCAACTTTCTCAATTTTCTTAAGCAAGAAAACGACTTTTATACATCTCAAAATTTCTTCCTCTCGTTCAACGAAAAAAAATGGCCTCCTCTGCAAATACCTCATCTGCCGATGTTTCCGCCGCTTTTGTGGCTATTGCTCCCCTCGTGGGGCCTGCTACTGCTACCCGTAAAAGGAAGGTTGTCGTTGCTGAGGGGAGCGGCGCTGCCTCTACTAAGAAGGCTAGGGTTTCA
This sequence comes from Linaria vulgaris, assembly GCA_948329865.1. Lineage (NCBI taxonomy): Eukaryota > Viridiplantae > Streptophyta > Magnoliopsida > Lamiales > Plantaginaceae > Linaria > Linaria vulgaris. Next base: position 95,448,305 of record OX415254.1, read on the forward strand.
AAATCGAAGAAGCTCCTTGCTCGCGATCTCTCTAAAATCGAGAAGATTTGGTTTGTTGTTACTTACGAGCAGGTCATGGATCTATTTAAAGCCACGTGGACCGCTATGAAGAATGTGACTGTTCACATTCCCATTGAGGACCAGAGTGCTTGTCATCCTCCTGCGGGTATGCTTACGGTGTACTTCGCACAGGTGAATTACGGGTGGCGCTCATTTATGCCACCCTTCTTTTATGAAGTTTTCAAGACTTGCAACATCTGTCCGAGTCAATTGGTACCCAATGGATTTGCTGCTCTCTGCATTTACGTGTTTTGGTGCCTCATCAAGGGGTATGGGTGCGGAGTGGATCATTTCCTCTCAATTTTTGATGTGGTGGTGTCGCCCGGGGGATACCCCTTTTATCATGTCCGCCATCGGGACAACTCGGGGAATTCCACGAAGAGGATTCTGGGTGCGACAATCAGCTCGCATAACGTTTGGAAGGACAAGTTCTTCTATGTGAAGCTTGTCCGAGGGAAGTGGGACGTGCCCTTCACATGGGCGGAGGGCGTGACTCCAATTCGCACCATGGATGAAGACATGGTGCTCTCCCCGGTAATTGCTCAGCAGCTGTTAATGGAGTCGGAGGATTTCTGAAGCTGTTTGATGATTCCGGGCTTCACCACGTAGTGTTTACTGATGACAAGGTGAAGAAATCGTTTTCTGTTCCGGCCGTGCGCTTGGCAGCTTTCAGTAAGTTCCCCTTTCTTATTCTCATGCTCTCTTTTTCGTATTTATTTCCTCCGAGTAGTTTCTTTTTCGTATTTTGTTGTTTGTACTTAGTTGTCCTTGTGTGGTGTAGAGGAGGTTGTGGCGAGATATTACTTACTGCCGGGTTTTGAAGAAGTGGCTCTGAGTGGGCACAGTGAAGCTTCCGAGGGGGAGATCACGAGGGAGGGGAAGTGCAGTCTTCCGGAGAGGCAGGGATGGATCCAGGTGCTGAGGAAGTTCACGAGGACATCCCGCGTCCCTTCGTAGATGCTGAGGGGGTATGCTTGGAGGTCGTTCCACTGCGACAAGTGGATCCTATGTCTGCTTTGGTCGTGGTGCCAGCTCCCGAGTCCAACACTGGCAGTTCTCCGAGGAGCTCCAAGGAGGCGCCATCTCCACGGGCGGAAGAAGAAGAGCCCTTGTCTCCGGGGCCGGATGTCGTGCTCATCCCTTCCCGGGACCCTTCCCCTTCTTCTCCTCGTAAGTTTCTTTCTCTCCTCTATTTACCTTGTTTTAGGATTCTATCTATGCTATCATGTTCGAATTTGTCCCGCAAAGTTACTTAATTATATATCTTGCTTTTGTAGCGGTAATTAATAAGGGAAAGGCCCCCATGTTTCCGGGGGCTGACTTGTTTGCTCAACTGCTCCAATCACACTCGGAGGGGCCATCGGGGGGTTCCGAGGGGATTTTCAAGACTCCTGCTGACTTATTGAAGGACTTGGAGGTGAAGAAGGAGGTGTTGGGAACCTTACTTAGTGGGGAGGGTTCTTCGGCCGCCATGGAGGTCCCTGAGGCGGTGATGACGGAGGCAGTGACTGTGACTCCCACTACGACTGTCCCTCTCCCGACGACCGATTTCCCGAAGAGGGCTACCCTGCGGAGGTCTGCTTCCGAGGGAAACCTTTCGCCCCAGGCACCCGAGAAGGAGCCACCGACCGTGGGGGAAGCTTACCACGAGATTCTTCACTTCTTCGGCTCTGCTCTTTCCGCGCCTGCGGAGGGGTATCAATTTCTACGGGCCAGCACCGTCTGGATAGAAGCTATCGTAAGTATTTGTTATCTCTTAGTTTTTTCTTCAGTGCGGTTTCCTTGTATCCTTACTTATATTCCCTTTCTCGTCATGTAGTCCAAGAAGACTCGGGAGGTCATCACCACTGTGGAGCAGCGCCATTTAAGGGAGGTAGCGGAGGTAAGTACTCTTCGGGGGCAGGTGGCTTCTCTCCAAGCTCAACTCCACGAGGCCGAGTTAACGACCGAAGTCCTACGTACCAAGCTGGAGGCCCACGATTTTAAGTGGAATGAGGACCGGGAGGTAAATGAGGTGATGCGCCTTACTTTGCAGCGGGTGCAGTCGGCTTACGACCAGATGGAGGCGTCCGAGGGGGTTGTCCGGGCGCAATTATCTCGCTTGGAAAAGGAGAAGGCGGAGTCCGAGGAAACCCTTCGTGCCCGGGGTGGAGGCTCTGGAGAAGGAGAAGTCTGAGGGGTTGGAGAGGGAACGGGGGCTCCAATTGCGGCTAAATGCCCACTGAAGGACGTGCAAGCTCAGACTGACGAAGCTGTTCGGTGTGCAACATTGGAGGCGGAACGCCAATACACCGCCTTGTCCGCTCGTGAGCATGCTCGGGATGCACTCGGGCACATGCTGTGGGGATACTTGGAGTGTGCTACTTTGGCCCGCGGGGTGGTGCCTTCTGGGGTGAACTTCGGCCGCATTTTTGATGTTAAGAAGCTTTCTAGACCATCTCTCGAGCAGGTTCAGGATATTCTGGAGATGTTTGATGGTGCGATGACGCCAAGGGCTTCTCCTGCACCTCCTCCGACCGCGTTTGCTCCTGGTGCAAGTAGTTCTGGTGGGGCTCTGTCTCCGAGTCCGTCCGCTGGTTTACCCGATGAGTCCGTCCCCACTCCGCCCCCGCCTCCTCCGAGTACGGGGATTTAGAATAGGATTTTCTTTTATTTTTCTACTATGTGCTCCTTATTTTATGAACTTTTAACATTCTGTCTTGTAAGTCTTTCCGAGGGCTTTTCGGATTTTTCTTTTAATGAACCAACTCTTTTTTTTTTGAAGATTTCGCCACTTTTGAGCAAGTATAATGACCTGGCCACTATTTTTACTGTTTTAGAATAAATAATAGGAAAAGCTTGCTGACTAGGTAAAAAATGAAGTATGAGGTGTCGCTTGGCATGTCGCCCTATTTTCTTAAGTAAGAAAATCATTGGACACGTGTATCCCATTAACTAGTTTAGACAGCTCAAGCTTTCTATATTTTTTACTTTTTGAAAAAGTATAAATAGTTGTTCAGTAATTTTCTCAAAATTACTTAAAATTTTTACCGTTAAAGACTCATCATAATTTCTCTGAAAGGCTAAGTTTTCCTTCGAAAATCAAGTAGAGCAAGTAAATTACTTACCTTATCAAGATGATGCCTCCGTTTTTCAAGCAGGATGACTCTTCCTCGTCCCACCACTCTCCTCGGAGTCCTGCCCGGAATCCCTCCTTACTGTTAGGAGTGCGCCGTGCGGCCTCAGAGAATTCGACTTAGGGGAGTAGGCATAGTGAGCGCAGGGTGCGTGGTGGGAGGAGTAATTCTGCGAGGGCCGTGTCTATGTCCCTGGAGGATGATCTCTATCGTATTAACCATATCCGCAATGTGTTCACGAGCCGTGATCCTTATCAGTTGGTGGTCGAATCGTCGGTGTATACCAGGCTCGGTTTGGAGTCCGAGCGGATGATGGGGCGAGGGCGCGTTGGGACTGCCGTTGGAATCGAACATGGTGCCTCCGCCATGGCACTCTTTGCCATATACAACCTGGATATTGACAAATATGATATAGTAATACCGTACCCCGATCAGAGGGCTTATGATCCTCCCTCGGGCTACATTACCGTATACCGGGAGCAAATGCGGTGCGGATTGCGGGTGTTTTTTCACCCTTTCCTTCAAACTTTGTTTCAATACTGGAAAATGTGCCCGAGTCAGTTGACTCCGAACTCCTACCATTATCTGGTGGGGTATATTTTGTGTTCCGAGTTGCTAAGGTTGCCACTGTCTCCCCATCGGATGGGGGCCATATTCAACCTTCGCCCCTGCTCGGGTGGTATCCTTTTCTTCAGCTTGGCCCATGGGGACAAGAAGAATGCCTTTCTAGATGTATCCAATTCCCGTAATAATAGAACGGATTGGAAGAGGGCATTCTTCTTTGTCCGTCCGAGGGGCCTATCAGCCAGGTCATGGGGGTACCACTTCAGTGGGGGCTAAGTTATATTACCCCTAACGAAGCGATTCTGAGGAGAGAGTGGGGCACCTTGTCCGATAGCGGGTTATTCTCGGGGGTGTATGACATCAATAGTCTATTAGAGTTTCCGGAGACAATGATTATGGTTGGCTTGCAAGAGGGGGTGGAGATTTTTAATCTTCCGCAACAGCCTCTCTACAGCAATTTCTTCTTTCGTTAGTTTCTTCTCTTTTGCAATCCTTTCGTGTCACCTTTTGATGTCCTCATACTCATATTACCTTTTTCGTTTACCTGGGCGGAGATGGGGGCTTTTGCCATTGAGCCTTTTGACAAGGCTTTCCTAAGAGAAACAATGAACAGTGGGTATGACGCTTCGGATGATGAATCGTCCGAGCGTCTTAGCTTTGACATGTTAGCAGGCCTCTCGGGGGCGGGGGATTCGCCCGTGGCAGCCCCCCAGTGAGTTCTATAGCTCCTGAGTATGATCCTATAGCTGCGCTTGCGCAGGTGGATATTCCATTGCCTCCGTTGGTGCCGTATTCTTCTTCTTGGGGAGATACGAGGATTGTATATGCTGTTGAGGAGAGTCCTTTGTCTCCGATTGTGGGAGCTTCTGCGCCACTCGGAGGGGGTCCCGACCGCATTCCGATGCCGCCCCTTGGAGGGAATCTTCCCGTTACGGGGTCAGAGCTACTCGGAAGTGGTGTTTTGTCCCCCTCCATCTCGGGGACGGTTAGCTTTTGTCGTAACTATTTGAGCGGTCTGTTAAACGACACGGATTGCGGGCTTATGAAGTCGCTGCCTTTGTCGGACCTCTAGGATTTAGCCTGCAAAGATTTATGCGAGGTAATAGTATATTCTTATTTGCGTGATACTAACCTTTATAGGCTCTTCGTAGTTATGCACTTATTTTTTCGCAGATCTATCTGGTGTTGAATGCTATCGGATCTAGGGGTGAATCATCCTCTGACACGGAGTTGGTATATCATCGTAGGGATAAACTGGAGCAGGGTTTGCTGGAGGCCCGAGGGGCGATAGATCAATTGCGGGCCGACCGGGAGACTTCCGAGGAGGTTCATGCCGCTATTTTCCAGGCAGAGCGGGACAAATCCTGGGAGTTGGAGCGCCGCTTGGTTATGGAGAGAGCCCGGGTGGCAAGCTTAGAAGGCAGGTTGGGTGATCTCTGGGAGCAAGTCCGCTCCGTTGATGAACAATTGCTACATGTTGCAAGAGAGAGAGAGATATAGCGACCTTACGAGTGTTGGAGCTAACTTGTGCTCATGAGGTGGTGCTAGTTGTGGCCCGGGTCCAAGTGGTTTTGGGCGTTGCAGGGCCTTCTGTCCTTCGCGAGTCCCTTGCGCAGGAGATGCGCGATTTGTCCGTATGGGATATCACTTGTGCTGGGGCGCAGTGGAGGCTTTGCCAGGATTCCCCTCAGACGTGGTAATTCCAGAGTTGAATATCCGTCAGGTGTTCCCGGAGGCTCCTTCTCCGCAGGGGCCGACTGTGTCTATAGGAGATCCGAATCATATGTCCGCGGAGGACCGTCGTCGTCTGATCAAGGAGGGAAAGCGTCCCATAGAAGGTGTTTAGTTTGTATAAGTGTTTTGTTGGTATTAGGGGTGTGCATTTTTCGGCCGGTTCGGCCGAACCGGCCGAAACCGAACCGAACCGAACCGGCCAAACTGAAACCGGACCGGTTAACATACGGTTCGATTTCGGTTGGCCGTTTCTTTGTTGTTCGGTTCGCGGTTTTTTTCGGTGACCGAACCGAAAAACCGAAAACCGAACCGAAAACCGAAATTCTTATGCATTTTTTATGGTGTTACTTTGTTTATGAATTATTATTTGTTAGCACTTAGTAGTGTTTAATGTTTATGCAATTTTGTTATGGTTTGTTAGTATGATTATTTCAAAAACACATTAAAATTATAATTATATATAAACTCGAATATTAAGGATATAGACCCTTATGCACTGATAGTATCGATAAATTGATTTATGTTGGATGTTTAATATCTACTCGTGAATCTAATACTCCTCCTTAAATTTCTTTCAATTACTAAATCTCATTTTCTGTTTCTTTTTTCTTCGGAATTCTTATAATGTTTGTATTCGTCTTTCTTGTCTAAGCGTTGTTGATGACACTGTTGTTGAACAAGGTTCAAGTTCAAGTGCCAGTGCAGGTCATTATTTTTCTCATTTTTTGTTGTCAAAGATTATAAACATGATATTTAAACATGTTGCTTTGGTTAATTGTAGTTTACCTTACCATGTCAATGACTTGTATTCTTAAATCATTTATTGTAGGTCCTCTGCTGAAAAATGCACACCCCTAGATATAAGATAACTATATAACTATATAAGTATTTATTGAAGATTATTGGATTTTTGTTAAAAAAAAAAATCTTTTAAGCAATAATTTGCCTTCTTAAACAAATACATAAGCTTTCATGACTTATGTTATGACAAATAAAGTGGCAAAAATAAATTATTTATAGTTTTTATCATTTGTTTTTGTTTATAGTTTACGGTGCGTTGTAATTTCGGCGACGTATTATATATTTGGGGGTTCATATTATACTTTGTACAACAATATTGATTTTTTTTCTTTTTTAGAAAAATGGTAGCTAAGTAATTTACTCAATATTTTGTTAAAAAAAAAAATCGGCCAAACCGAAAACCGAACCGAACCGGTTCTTAACCGGTTTTAACCGAACCGAACCGATTGGTATACGGTTCGGTTTCGGTCGGCCAAAAACATCTTGTTCGATTTATCGATCCGGTCGGTGACCGGACCGAACCGGCCGATGTGCACCCCTAGTTGGTATAAGGGCCTTTGTATAGGATGCGGTCCGATATACCTTTAGTATGTAGGGTCTCGTGGTTTGGGTAAGATGGCCCCTCAGGTTAGATTCCCAAAATGACTCGTAGGCCTGGAGTCATTATTTTGTAGGGCAATCTTATCTCTTTTGTATCGTAAAGGCACCATCTATGTACAAATAACTTTTATTTATGTACAAAGATGTTTCGTTACATTATGCATAGTACTTTCTAAGGTTAAAAGCGTTCCAGGTATTGTTGAGGATGGCGTCCTGAGAATCGGCGAGGAGATAGGTCGCAGACCCGACAATCCCTGCTATCTTGTACGGTCCCTCCCATCGTGGCTCGAGTTTGCCTACGTTTTTGGAAGCTCCGACTCTTTTCAACACTAGGTCCCCGACTTGAAAAGTTCTGGGTTTCACCTTCGCATTGTAGTATCGGGACCTCCGGCCCTTGTATTCTTCATTCCGGAATGCGGCCCGCATTGTTTTTTCTTCGAGAAGATCAAGGGTAAGGGCCAAGTTAGAACTGTTAGCTACTTCCCCGTACTCCTTGACTCGCCAACTTTCTATAGAGACTTCAGAAGGTACCACAACTTCGCAGCCATAGGCTAAGCTGAAGGGGGTTTTGCCCGTGGCGGCGCTCTGCGTGGTCTGGTAGGCCCACAGTATACCAGGTATTTCTTCCACCCACTTGGCTTTGTGCCAATCAAGTCGGGCCTTCATATTCTTCAAGAGGGTCTGGTTGGTCCTTTCCAGTTGACAGTTTGCTTGAGGGTATCCCACCGATGTAAAGCGGTGTTTGATCTCCCAGTGGTCACACCATTTTTCTAACCCTTGATCCGTAAATTGCAGACCATTATCACTTACCAGGTTCCGATGGACGCCGGAGCGGCATATGATGCTTCTCCAAAGAAAGTTGATAACGGCGCCTGCGGTTATCCGAGCTAGGGGCTCCGCTTCCACCCATTTGGTAAAGTAATCAACGGCTACGAGGAGAAACTTCTTTTGACCGGCATCGGGTATAAGGGGTCCTACTATGTCTATGCCCCACTTGGAAAACGGACAAGGGGTCAGGTGCGGTTCCCAGGGGGCAGCGGGCTAATGAACCCAGGGGGCATAAGCTTGGCACGGCTTGCACCTTTCGGCATGGCTTTCGCAATCTCTGGCCATCGTGGGCCAATAGTAGCCTTGGCGAATCAGGCGCCAGACCATACTTTCGCCGCCCGTATGGCTGTCGCATGTACCTTCGTGGGCTTTCGCCATAGCCAGTTGAGCTTCTTCCTCATTTAGGCATCGAGTGTGAGGGCATGAGTATGTCATGCGGAATAATATCCCGTCTTTAAGGAAATACCTGATAGTTCTTCTGGCCATAAGCCGTTGCACGGCTTTATCCGTGGAATACCCTTCCGGGTCCTGTAGCTAGGCTTTAATTGGGGTCACCCAGCTGGACGGGGGGTCTGTAGTGGCATTCACTTTGTGGCCCTCAGCCTTCTCGGACTTGGTAACTTAGAGCAGGGTGATTTTCCGGGTGTGGATGGCGGCCGTTTGGGTGGCCATCTTGGACAAGGAGTCCGCCTCTTGATTCTCCTTTCGTGGGATTTGGACTAGTTTGCACTCGTCGAACCATTCCCGTTTGCGGTGAACCGCTTGGAGGCATGCTTGCATCCTTTCTTCCTTGGCTTCGTACGAGCCATTGACTTGTTGCACAATTAGTTGCGAGTCGCTGTGGATGAGTATTTTTCTGATGCCGCCTTCTCGGGCAAGTCTCATCCCTATGAGTAAGGACTCATATTCGGCTTCGTTATTCGACAAGGGGTAGTCGATTCTGACCGCGAACTGGAGTATCTCTTCTTCTACTTCTTTGTTTTCTAGAACTATCCCAGCCCCCCCCCCCCCCCCCCCCCCCCGTGTGTGCTCACAGAGGAGCCGTCCACATAGAGGTGCCACATGGGTGTCTTTTCTTCAGCTCCGATGCCCGTCATTTCAGTCACAAAATCCGCTATGACTTGTGCTTTGACGGAGGGTCTCGGGGCATAAGAAATGTCATATTCGGTGAGCTCCACGGCCTACTTTATCAATCTTCCAGAGGTCTCGGGCTTGTCGAGAATTGCTCGTAACGGGTGTTTAGTTAACACAGTTACGGGGTGGGAGAGGAAATATGGACGGAGCTTCCAGGCTGTGGTAATTAAAGTTAAGACAAGTTTTTCGGTTTGGGTATACCTGGTTTCGGCCCCGAGAAGCGTCTTGCTTACATAGTACACGGGGTGGTGTTCCTTGTCTTGATCCTTGACTAGTACCGCACTTACGGCCTCATCTTCGACTGATAAGTACACAAAGAGTTCTTCATGTGGCGCCGGTTTCACTAGTAAAGGAGGTTTCGCCATATAATCCTTCAGTTGTTGGAGAGCTTCTTCGCATTGCGGGGTCCATTGGAACTCCTTGATGTTGCGTAGCACCTTGAAGAATGGAAGTCCTTTTTCGGCCGATTTGGAGACAAATTGGCTCAGGGAGGCCATTCGACCTGTAAGCTTTTGCACATCTTTAACCGTCTTTGGGGTAGGTAACCCTAGGATGGCTTCGGCCTTCTCGGGGTTGACTTCTATCCCTCTCTCTATAACCATGTATCCTAGGAACTTGCCCCCTCTGATATCGAATGAGCATTTCTTAGGGTTAACCTTCATCCCGAATCGGTCCATGATAGCTAATGCATTTCGTAGGTCCTCGGGGTGGTCCTTGGCGGAGCGGATTTTAACTACCGTATCATCCAAGTAGACTTCCACCGTGTTTCCGATGAGTCCTGCAAACATTAAGCTTACCAATCGCTGATAAGTGGCCCATGCATTCTTGAGTCCGAAGGGCATCACCAGTTAGCAAAAGGTGCCCGCATCAGTGATAAAACTAGTTTTGTCTTGATCCACGACGGCCATCGGGATTTGGTTATATCCCTGGTTCCCATCCAGGGTGAACAAGAGTGCGCAGCCCGCTGTTGAGTCTACCAGTTGGTCAATACTCGGGAGGGGATAGCAATCCTTGGGGCATGCGTCATTGAGGTTCGTGAAATCTACGCACATTCGCCACTTACCCCCATGCTTTGGGACTAGGACCACGTTGGCCAACCACTCGGGGTAGATGACTTCTTTGATTTGCCTTAGGCTGAGGAGTCGCTGAATTTCCGACCGGATGATTTTATTACGCTCCGGACCCATTTTCCTCTTTTTCTGTTGGACTGGCTTGGCTCCGGGTTTCACGTTAAGGAAATGTTGACATACCTTATTGCTGATTTGCCCTGGCGGTCCGCCTTCCCATGCGAAAATATGGTGGAATTCTTTCAAGATGGGGACCAGTTGGGCTTCCACTTCAGGCTCCATTTTGGTACCTACTTTGACCGCTTTCTCCTGGCTCCCCTCTACGTGTTCCACCAGCTTTAGCTCTTCTACGGGTTGTACTCATACTTCCTCTGCTTTTCGCTTTTTGCTGCTTCCGAGGATAGGTTCGTCCTCTTCAGGAGGGAGAGCATTCATGCGGCACTCCCGGGCATTTGCCTGGTTTCCTCGGACTTCTCCGATACCTGAAAAGGTTGGGAATTTTACCTTGAGATGGAGGGTTGAAGGGATCGCTTCGAAGGCCCGAATGGATGGCCGCCCACAGATTGCGTTGTACGTTCTTGATGACGCCTCTACCATCTAAAATTTTATGGGTTCCGTTCTTCGAAGGGACCCTTCTCCCCACGACATCGGAATTATCACGGTTCTGAGTGTTTTGGAGGCTTCTCCCGAGAAACCTATTAACGGAACTTCGGCTGCTTCCATCCGCTCTTTCTTCAGTCCCACGGCCAGATAAGTAGGGAGAAATAGGATGTCCACGGAACTACCGGTATCAACCAGTATTCTCTGGATGTCTATCCCATAGATCACGACTTCTATTACCAGGGGGTCTTCGTGGGGATAAATCACCCCTTTTAAATCTTCGGGTCCAAATGTGATGCTAGGAAGCTTTGCACCCTGAATGGATCCTACGAACAATCCTTGTTCTGCCCTCCTAGCTTCTTTCAAATACTGCTTCTTTTTACCTTGTGGTGTAACGGAGAGATCTCCTCCTTCTATCATACTGATGGTACGCCCCGATGGGGTGTTATCTTCATATGCTTCCGGGGGAGGGGGTGGGTTCCGTTGTCCCATCGTTCTCTATCGTGACCTCCGATTGAGAGTCATCTGATCTTCTTCTTCCCTTCGAGGTCTCTTATAGGTATACTGAGGGGGATTCTCCGGGTTGTTCGCTTTGAGATAGTTCTTCAGGTACCCGGCTTCCAAGAGGCGGAGCACCTCCCTTCGCAGTGTGGTACACTCCTCGGTAGTATGCCCATAGGTTTTATGTTAATTACAGTACTTACCCGTATTCTTGTCCCTATCTGGAAACCGGGCTTCTCTTGGCCATCGCAGCTCGGTGTTGCCCCGCATCACATTGAGTACTTCTACGGGGGCAAGGGTACCGGCTTGAGAAATTTCTTGACCGGGCCACTCTCGTCTTTACGCTGGGCGGGTTTCCCTTCTCGACTTTTTTCCTTGGCCTTTACTTCCCGTTCAGTGCGCTTGTGATGTTCATTGTCATCGCCCTCCAAGCGTCTTTTCGCGCCTTTTGCTTCCTCCTTCAGGATATAAGTCTCCACTTGATGCATAAGTTCGTTCATATCCGTGATATGATTTCCCGTGAGGTAGCGGAAGAATTCGCCTGCCCGGAGTCCTTGTGTGAGTATATCCGCCAAAATGGTGGTACTAACGTTCGGGACATCTAGCGCTTCATCTGTAAAGCGTTTTATGTATCCTCGTAGGGGTTCATTCTTCTTCTGTTTAACAGTGAAGAGATGTGTGGAGGATTTAGGGTACCTCCGGTTGCAAGCAAACTGCCTCACGAATAAGTGGGCCAGTCGATCAAAACTGTCGATGGAGTTGGGCGCAAGGTGGGTGAACCACGATTGTGCCCGTCCTCCGAGGGTCACCGGGAACACCCGACAAAGCACATGGTCCGGGGCGGAATTGAGATCCATTCCGACTAGGTATTGATGTATATGATCCTGAGGATCCTTTCCATCAGCATCCCCCGTATACAGGGGACCATTTACGGGCCGCATCCCCGCGGGGACAGAGGCTAAGGCTATTTCGGGGATAAAAGGGGAGGTTTTAAAGGTATGATCCTCCTTGGGGCCCATAGTCTTCTTAATATCGCCCATCTCCCTCCTAAGGCCATCAAGAATTCCCTATATAGTGTGATCCTCACCCGGAGATGGGAATGATGTAGGACGGTCCGGGGCAGCCGTTCCCCCTTTCGGCTGGCCAATTCGGCGCGTGTCCCGATAATTGTTGTGCCTTCGGGCATTCTGCGGGGGTCCTTGGCGCCAGGGATTGGAGACGGGGCTCCATCTAGCTCGAGCTCCCCCTTCTTCAACCCGGGGATTTTTGGTGGCGGGAGGACCGAGGGGATAAGTCGTGAGGGTTCACGTATCCGAGCGGTGTCCTCCGGGCCCTAGTCTCCATAAATCTTTCAAAGGCGGAGCGAGGGATGTTGATAAAATCCCTCTCCTCAGATTGGCGGTTGGACAGAGTTTCTTCCGAATTTTGAGATTGGCTAGGACGGCTTTCGCTGTAGAATAAATTCTCCATAATAGGCATCGCTCTTGAACACTCTCAAAGGCAGATTTTATGGTGTTCCCACAGATGGCGCCATTTTGTTAACAGGTTTGGAATTATGACCTAATTAACTGAATTATTTATTCGGGTTGGAACACCCTTACATGTGGTTCAAAAGCTAAATGCTATTTTAAAAGAGACAAAATAACAAGAACATTCCTTCATTTATTCACTATATTTCACTCATGTTATATGTCTGTGTCTTGAGTTGTTCTCTTTTTTCAATTGATCACCTCCCTTTATATAGAAATTTTTAGGGACATGTGTCTCTATGCATGTTGACATGTTTTAGGATGAGTACACGTGTTACAAGGTACACCAATCAATAAGATAATGTCTATCTTGATCTAATAAGTGCTGATTGTGCTGCTTTATCTTCCTCCGAGGGGTTTTGCCTTCTTTGTCTCCGATATCTGAATCAGGCGGATCCATCCGGGTTTGCTTTTTATCCGATGCCACCTTGATATCTGGTCTTGATTCATCGGGACTTTCCGAGGGACGCTAGGTGCCCTCGTCGGATGGCCATTCATGCCGTTTTGGGTTAGTAACCGAGCGATATTGGTCACACCCGATGGGCCTCCTCGTTGGGAGTGGGTACTACTTCATCGGAAGTACTCGTGACAATAGTATTGTCTATTTATTAATCCTTTTGATTTAGGACTAATATTTTCTTTAATCTCGTATTTATTTTATACGGTTAACAGCTTGGACTAGGTTTAGGTCGAAGGATCAAAATCTCTCTTACGAGTAGTACTTTGAATGATCTAAAGACCCTTTATCTTGTTGTATCTGGCAACTCTCTTAGGAATACCGTAAAAAAGTTTTTAGACGGGGCTCGGGAGGTAGTTCTTTAGCAGGCCATGATTTCTTTTTCTTTTCTCTTCTTCTGCTCAAGATGTAATTGCTAAAGTAATTCGTGAGGAAACATTTTACGAACATCTTATTCTTCACAATTCTAACCTTTTTTTCTTTTTTAACAGAAACAAACACACTAGTTTGACAATATCTCGTATATATATATATATATATATATATATATATATATATATATGGGTCGGTTACAAGGGTAGTACAATGAGTACACTATTAACTAGACCTATTCTAGTTATACTAGTCACGAATAGGCTTGGTCCGGAACACCTCGGACTAACGTCGGATGCAAGGTAAGATGTCGGAAATATGTCAGATATGACATCGGGGATTATGTCGGGCCCTCCATGTCGAGAATTACCCACTAGATATATCGAAGGGGTGCACGTGGTGTATATATCGAAGGTAGGGTATTATGTCGAATGCTATATCGGGTGTGGCTGGATATAGATCTAAAGTAATTGTGGATAATTAAAGCTTATCTTGATTACCGGGAAGCGGGTATTTATAGGCTTCGAGATACGGGGACCACTCACGTGATGAACACGTAAGATGTACCATATCGGGGATGATTTTCGATATATATGTCGGGGATGATACGCGATTTAAGTTAAAGCTGGGACTAGCCCATTGCAGGCCCAGTACGGAAAATTACTCATATCATGTAGTCCCCCAATTTGGGAACTATTATCTAAAGATAATAATTTGCAAATTAAATCTGAGTTTTTGTATTACCAGTACCTCTCGTCCCGCCTGTTCAAATGATGAAGAGCTGATGCAGAAATTGCATTTTGATGTTTTGAATTGATATTGGTGGACCCCAATGCAATTTGCGCATTGTGAGAGGTTCTCATTGAATTATTGTTCTGTAGTAAACTTATTATATCGGAGGTCTTTCGACATATATGTCGAATGTAGATTTCGATATATATGCTGCATTTAATGCCTACCAGTAGGCTCTCCCTATAAATAGTAGTGCATCAGGAGAGGTAGAAGAGTTTGGTTGTCTTCTAGCGCATCAATCCCTTCTTCAGGTGAGTATGTCGGGGATATCCGACGTATATTTCGATACGTTTTTTGATATAACCTTCGATATGGCATTCGATGTGCCCTTGTTTATTTTTTACTCTAGTTTATTTAATGCATTATCTTTGCAGATTATATAACCCTCAGCATACCTACGTCGTGACCTTTGAAAGATATGTCTGGAATGCATGCTCTTATGCAGAAAATTAAGGAGCATCGTGACCGGAAGGCTGCCGCTTCGGCAGGGAGGAGAGATGGTGCTTCCTCCGATTCTGGTGTGAACATTAGTACTCTGGAGGGTGTAGTTGAACCCCCTTTACTAGGAGAAAACACTGTTTCCATTACTAGAACATCCATTCCTGGTGGTGTTAGTTCCCTTATGGCAGAGTTTGCCCATTTGGCCACCAAACCTGGTGGTGAGACGATTCTTGATATTGTAGAAGATGTGACTGGGGCTGAGGCTCTGTTAAAAGCGGTCTTTATGGCCAAAGAAGTTGTCCAGACCTCAGAGGTGTTGCCCTCTTCGGTGGGCCAAGCTAAGGTCCGTCCCTCCTCTGCTGGCGGAGTCGCACACACCTATGCCCCTATTGGTCATTCAGCGTAGAATGATGAAAATATTATAAATTTCGCGGCATGTTGATAAGGCGGTCCTGGGGGTTTCATTGAGGATCCCTATTCTGATAGATGAGGATTCGCCTGATCCGACCAGTGGCGCGGATAAGGGCAAGGGTCCTACTGTGGATGGTGCGACAAAGAGCGAGCGTCCCACTATAAATTCTCAAGTTTTTGCTGGAATCCCTATCCTCAGACTGTCTGTCCCGATAGGCCCGCAATTTGCACAGGCCTGTCGAAAAAGGGCCTGAGATGAGAGCACATGCGTGACGCGTTCGACTGCTGATGAAGGGCGATCGAGGCATGGACCTAGCGGTCAAGGCCAAGGTGTGGAACTTCCAGAGGCTGATGCAGTCTGTGGCATAGCACGGGCCTTTCCTCCGCCCGCTAGGGTTCCTGTTTTAATCGAATTTGAACGGGCGCAGAATGTGCGTCGAAACATCCATGTTTTTTAGAGTGTAAGTTGCCGAGACCGTATTATTTACTACACTCAGGTTTTATCATAAATTCCCTCTATTCATGATAGTTATTTTGTAGCTTGGGAAAATGCTGGCTACGTTGATGAAAACCTTCAGTGAGTCTGAAGGGGATAAGGACGTTATTATTGCGCAACTTGAGGCCGACATTGAGAAGATGGTTGATTTTAACCCTATGGCCTTAGAGAAACTTGAGGCTGAGAAAAGGGAGGCTTTAAGCAAAGCCCGGCTAATGAAGAATGCATATGATGATGCTTGTGCGTAGCACATGAAAACGACGGTCCTTGCTAATCAGTATAGAGAGCATGCTCTCAAAGAGCAAGAAGGCCGCCGCCGAGCCGAAAGTGAACTTGCAAAGGTGAAGGCAGAGAATAAGAGCTTGCTGCCTGAGCTGGCGAGGGCTCAAGCTGTTCTGGAGAAAGTGGTAAGTCCACGTGTCTTTCATGCGCAATATCTTCTCATGTTGAGATATCTAGATAATGTGTTGTCTCTATAGGACGAGTCTCCTTAGGTCTTGCTACGGGGAGCCGAGAAATTCTTGGCAAATGGGAGCTATCAGCGGCTCCTTGTAGAGCATGCCGTTGTAGAGCGGGAGGAAGCCTTTCAATCCCTGATAGGGCAAGTAACCGCTAGGAAAAGGTTCAAAGAAGGATTCAATTTCATGGAATTGAATGCCATTTGTGGCCCGAAAGATTTTCCCCTTGCAAATAATGAGACCGCGGACGTTGTTTCGGATCAGCAGGATCTATTTTCGGAGCTTGTGAAGCAGAGGGCCCCTGCCTAGTCTG
The DNA here is from genome assembly GCA_948329865.1 of Linaria vulgaris. Lineage (NCBI taxonomy): Eukaryota > Viridiplantae > Streptophyta > Magnoliopsida > Lamiales > Plantaginaceae > Linaria > Linaria vulgaris. The sequence continues at coordinate 95,464,579 of OX415254.1, forward strand.
AGCTTGTGGTTTTCATTTGTTGGCGTTGTATCGCCTTGTTACTCATTCTGGTCATGTACTATTATTGAATAATGTTGCCTTAAATTTGTTGGCGTATGTCGTTATGCCTTTATGTTTTTGCATAATTTCTGTACTGCATCTCCACTTTCATATAAGTTTTAATATCTGTCATATGGAGTAATAGGTTAATACTTGGGTACCTTATGTTATCATCTTATTGGAGTCTCTCTTTCAATTGTCTGGGAGTTATATCGCCTCTTCGTGGGGCTCGTATCTCCTTTAGCTGCTCTCCGGCCTACATCGGTGTGTATGGGAGTTATTATTTGGAGTGGTGTGTTGATTCTGTCCTGGGTGCTCTCGTTCCTATCATCATGGATAGGAATTATGGATGCCATTGCCGGCTTGTCTCCTACCTATCTCGGTGGATAGTGGAGTTGTACTAGGGCATTTGTAGATTTCATATGCCGGCTTGTCTCCTGCCTATCTCGGTGGATAACGGAGTTATACTAGGGCATTTGTAGATTTTGTATGCTAGCTTGTCTCCTTCCTATCTTGAAGGATATCGGAGTTATACCAGGGCATTTGTAGATTCTCTCGACACTCGTCGGCGGTCGATATCCCGTAGGATTTGTAGAGTCTTCACCACTCTTCGGTAGTCGTTATTCCGTAGGATTTGTAGAGTCTTCGCCACTCATCGGTGGTCGTTTTCCCGTAGGATTTGTAGAGTGTTCGTCACTCTTTGGTGGTTTTTATCCCGTAGGATTTGTAGAGTCTTCGCCACTCATCGGTGGTCGTTATCCCGTAGGATTTGTAGAGTCTTTGCCACTCTTCGGTGGTTGTTATCCCGTAGGATTTGTAGAGTCTTCGCCACTTTTTGGTGGTCGTTATCCCGTAGGATTTGTAGAGTCTTCTACGTTTCCTTTTTTCAAACAAGGTAACACATTTGTATATTGAAGAACATTTGGTACTATGGAATCGAAAAAATGAATTTCCATCTGTACGCGTTATCCCATCGTGTGAGAGATATGCCATTTGCTGCGTGTGAGCAAGGAATATCGTTGTGCCTGTTCTACACGGGTGAAATAAACATGTTCGCAATAGTAATAACAATTAATGTTGTATGACAGTTTTTGGATAATCGTACAAGCAATATCATAAATTATGCTTGTCGTTCGGGCATCTTCCATTTTGTCCTCATGATGGGAGACATTATTATCATATCATGTTGGATATGTACCTGCAAAAGTTCAGGAATGCAGTATTACATGCATATATCAATTGAAATGATAGGAGTAAACGATGGATAGCGATCGAGAGCTAGGTAAATCCTAACCCACCTTATCCTATCCATGGGAATCAGACCGACATAGTTCCCCCTGTTTTAGTACAGTCCAACCCAACGATGGGGCAATTTAGGGAATCGAAATTGTTCGAAAGACATAACACGATTGTTCTAAAAATAGTAAAAGACAGTAAATAACTGAAGGTCGGGGCCCCCAGTGGAAACGAGGTGATTACTTCGTATCTGGTAGGTATTCCTGCTCGATTGCCTCCACTTCTTGTGCCTCCCTAATCCTAGGAAGTCTTAGTGAGGCCACATAGCACATCCATCCCTGTTTCTGATGTTCTATGACTTCCCCAATTCCAGCATGTGTGGGAAAATTCATTTTCTGGTGGTAGGTTGATACCACGACTCTCATTTCATTAAAGTTGGGGCGCCCAATGATAGCATTGTAGGGGAAGAAAAGGTCGATCATGGTGTACTTTACTGCGATTGTCCTCCTGCATGGCTCTTCATCGAATGAGGTAAGAAATGTGATTTGGCCCATTGGAATTATCTCTCCTCCTCTGAAGCCTGTTAGTGGGGTCAAGACCGCCTCCAGCATGTTCTGGGGTAAAACCCTTTTCTCCAAGACATGGGCAAAGATAATGTTGGAGGAGCTGCCATTGTCGACCAAGGCCTTGTGTACCTGATATTGAGTTACATCCATTGTAACAACTAATGGCAATCAAGTTTACCTACTTTTAATGCCTACGACGTGAGCTGCTCCAGGTCTCTCATGGTGAACGAGATCTCTTGATCCAGGAATCCTTCCTGCATAACAGAGGTAGTATAGCCTATATATGTCCCGGCCTGCATCCGGCGGGTTATTCTATCGCTACCTTGAGCCGAATCGGCACCTAACGTTCCTCCGTTGATGACATTGATCATTCCTCTAATTGGGGCATTGATTATAGCCCTCCCGCGCTCGGTTGATACCTCGATTGCCTTCTGTTTGTCTCTTTTGGGGGAGCGCGAGTGGTCCCTGCGAGGTGAGCGGGAATCATCATCCATTTGGCGGTCGTTCTTTGAGTTCCTCACGAACTCCACAAGCTTGCCCTCATTGATGGGTGTTTCAATCTCATTCTTTAGATCGATGCATTCCTCTGTATCATGTCCCATCTGGCGATGATATTCGCAGTACTTCCTAGAGAATTTCATTCATTTGTTCTCTCTTAGCTTCCTAGGCTCGTTGAGCCACCCGTTTTTCTGCGCCACTGCGAATACCTCCAAAATTCCTCTATTTAGTGGGGTGTATCTTCTCGGGGACCTATCCATGTATAGTTCCTTTCCAGGGTGCCTCTTTTGGGCTTTGCTTGGTGGTCATCATGTTGTCTTCGTAAATGATGTCATACGCGAGCGTATTAATTTGGGTTATTGTTGATGACTTAAGCTTGAGCAATTGGGAGGCAAATCTCCTATGCGACGTAGCATTAAATAGGATGAGGACAACATGGTCCCCATGCGGCTCATCCACTTTGAGTAGTTCATCGTTAAACCTCTAGATAAAATCCCCCAAGCTCTCTTTGTCTCTCTGCTGCATAGCATTCAAATGATGCATGCTGGTCCTCATCATTTTCTGACTAGAGAATTGGCTCTCAAACTTTTGTCTCATCTGATCATAATCCATTATAGATCAAACCTCCAACCTGGTAAACAAATCCAAAGCTACTCCGGTTAGGGTCGTAGCCAAAATCCTCGCTTTGATATTGCGCGAAAGCCTGTGTAAGTTCAAAACATTGTCGACAGAGTGGAAATGGTATGTTGGATCACTCTTTCCATCATACGGTTTAATCACGAGGATCTTATCTCACTTCTCTGGCACTTCTGACTCTATCTCATCTGAAAAGGGTGTCAACCTACGGCCCTCTGCCAGAGCTAACCTTCGTCCTACTTCTGCCTTTTCGCTGTCCAATTGTTCCATCCTTTTAGCGATATTCATTCTCTCCATCTCTCGGTCTCAACCCTCAACCCCGCGGGTTTCTTGGCGGCGCAAATCTCTTCTGGAATCTCCCGTGTACTCACGTTCATCAGCTATTCATTATGATCCAGCTCTTCTAGTCCTGGATTCCAGCGGTCGCGGTGGGGCATCGTCCATTCCCCTATTGTTCAGGCGCGGTAGTAGTGAATCTAAGGTCACGTTCAGTGTGGTCTGGACCGTAGCTTTAATTTGTGCTATGATCTCTCGTGGCATAACTGCAGGCACCACGGGTGCAGGGATCGGTCCCCTCAGCACTTGGGGATGTTCGAGTTCATTCTGGTTCACCACCGGTTCTCGGGCAGGAGCAGGTGGCGGGGGTGCGCTTTCTGTAATCGAATTGTCAACCACGGGTCTGTTGGACTGCGAGCGGATCATCCTTCTTTGCATCTTGACGTCCCCGTCCGGGAACTTGGTGTTCCCACAGATGGCGCCACTAGTTTGACAATATCTTGAATATATATATATATATATATATGTATATATATATGGGTCGGTTACAAGGGTATTACAACGAGTACACTATTAACTATGCCTATTCTAGCTATACTAGTCTCGAATATGCTTGGTCCGCAACACCTCGGACTAACGTCGAATGCAAGGTAAGATGTCGGGAATATGTCGGATATGACATCGGGGATTATGTCGTGTCCTCCATGTCGAGAATGATATATCGAAGGGGTGCACATGGTGTATATATCGAATGTATATATCGGGTATTATGTCGAATGTTATATCGGGTGTGGCTCGATATAGATCTAAAGTAATTGCGGATAATTAAAGCTTACCTTGATTATCGGGAAGTAGATATTTATAGGTCTCGGGATACGGGGACCACTCACGTGATGAACACGTGAGTTGTACCATATCGGTGATGATTTTCGATATATATGTAGGAGATGATAGCCGACATAAGTAAAAGCTGGGTCTAGCCCATTGCAGGCCCAATACGGAAAATTCACATATCATACACATCCATGTATAAAATAACTAGAGCCGATGCCACATAATGTACATAGGGGTGCATGGCACAATTTTAATTTTGAATTCATAAATTAGTACGTGAAACAGTAATATTGAAGACAAACAGAATTCTCTACTTGTAGGCGCTAATTTGAAATATGGTATAACAAACTAGGTTGATGATTACGGCAACGTAACATCCACATTAATTATGTAGTTCAACAACTATACATACAATAACAACACAATGATGATATATGTTTATATAAATTGTTTCAGAAGACTCCATGACCAAATAGCACCAACATTCCAATATTATCTTCATTATTTTTTAGACAACCCTGAAGTAATAATGTCCCAGTCTCATTTTTAATTTTTGGCGTTTTCCTATTTCCTGTTTTCTTCTAATATTCTAGTATATGTAATTGATAATAAATATGAATGGTTCATTAAAATATTCTATGGGCCATTTCATATGGGCTGAGATTGTGAAGTTGGCACCACAACAACTCAAGGAACCAAACTAAGTAAAAAAGAGGCCTAAATGTTTCAGTGAACTAAATCAAACAGACAAAACAACGAAAGGATAATAATAATTCTTCAATACACACACAAAAAAAGATGGCTTCCATAAGACCATCTCTTTATCCACATTCTTGTCCACTCAAAAACACAAATCCTTCTTCTTCCCCACCTCCATGGATTCATTGCAAACCATTCTCTGAGTTCAAGTTCTCGTATACGGAATCGCATTCCTCGTCTCAATCGCAAAGGCTGTCTCCCGTCTCCGTATCGTTTAATCCATCAGGGAACTTGGACCTCTCACTAACTGATGACGAAGGTATGCATACATACATACTAACAAATATTGTTTTTCCCTTAAGTTCATATCTTTTTGTTTTCCAAATGTTGCATATTTTTATTTGAATGAATATATATAATATATATTCATGCCAGATGCCTCAAAAGCACCTCCTCCAATGCCACCATCAGAAGGCAGATATGAAATAGTCATTGACAATGATACCATCAGCCGCCTCGACTTAACCCCGTTTCAAACTGCAACAGGGATAACCTCACCTTTATCGGGTAATTAAACATTAAACATGTCCAAAATCACATTATTACATTTATAGTTATGTACTTATGTACGTAACACACAAAAGAATAGCAAAATCAATCGTATGTGCCACTTTGTATGCTAAATTATCCCACGACACATTCATCATTACAACTAAATAGCATGCTACAGAAGATTGTGCTTACAAAACAAATGAGGACTAAAAAAAAAATTGGATTGGACGTGTTAATTTGCAGCTAGGCCAAAAGAGTTTCTTGAACGAACAATCGGGTTTACAATCAATTACAAAAGAGAAGATGAATCCGATCCTCGAGAGTTATCTGAGTACCCTGATATAAGGCTTTGGTTTGTTAGACTGGACGCCGTGTACCCATGGCTTCCTGTTCTGTTGGACTGGCGAGCAGGGGAGCTTGCACGTTATGCTGCCATGCTGGTACCTCACCAGGTATCAATAGATTAATTCCTTCATTGAACGTCTTGTTTTACGTCCAACGCCTTTTGAAACATCGAACAAGTTCCTTTTCTCCATCCTAATAATTTTATACGAAATGGATGAATTATGGTGACAGATGAGCATGAGGATGGGAGTGGTGTTCAATCCGGAGGCGCTCGAGTTATTTGTAGTGCAGAAGGTGTTTGTCGTGTACTCGTGGTTGAAGGAAAATGGCGTTCCAAAACCGAGGTTGAAAGCTAAGGATATGGCCAAAATGCTTGGGTTTGGAATCGGAGATGATCTCTTCGATTTGGCTGACAAACAATCCATCAAACAATGGAGTTCTTGAAATTAGATTTCATTAGTATGTTGTGACAATAGCCATTTACAATATTACAAATTGAAATGAACATTACTACCATGAATTTTTTAGGGGCGTCGTAGCATGCAGGCTTGCCTCTTGTTTACTCTGTGTCAATAGCAAACACAAGTTAAACCATCGGTGATATGGTATAATGTGTCATGTCGAAGAAAAGCCACGATGGCACGAAATTGACCGGTGTGTGTCGAGAAGGCTTAGAGGTAAAGTTACCTTAGCCGTATTTCGGTCACCATTATATCTATATAGCTAATTAGACATTGAGTAATATGTCATTGAAAAGCTACATGAGTCTAGGTCGCAACGCAACAAGCGGAATGCGATTTGGAGGTCCAGAGAGAAAGTTATGTTCAAAATAGTAAAGCTGCGCTGAGCACATCGAATTTGCACAATTCGATGCGGATTGACCACATCGAATTTGTACAATTCGATGCGGTCCTAAAATGACCTTTAAGCCCCTCTAATCATGCCTATATATACCTCCTCACTCCTCACAACTAGGGGGGACCGACGGAGATGCCACGCATCGAATCCAAGTCAATTCGATGCGTCCCAATTCGATGCGTCCCAATTCGATGCGCCCCAATTCGATGCGTCCCAATTCGATACGTCCCAATTCGATGCGTCCCAATTTGATGCGCCCCAATTCGATGCGTCCCAATTCGATGCGCCCTAATTCGATGTGCCCCAATTCGATGCCCCTATTCGATGCCCCAATTCGATGCCCCAATTCGATGCCTTATATGCCCATAAATCTACGTGAGTCAGGGTTCCGAATCAAGAAGCGGAATGAGGTTTCGATCATCCGTTAGAGAGATATGATTGAAACCGTGAAGTCGCGCAAAGCAGTCTCGAATTCACCTTGTTCGACATGGACGCATCGAATCAAGCCAATTCGATGCGTCCTAAGATCAAAGCCTTACATGTACGGAGATCCAAGAGAGTCAGGGTTCCGAATCAAGAAGCGGAATGAGGTTTCGATCATCCTACAAAGAGATATGATCGAAACTGTGCAGTCGCTCCAATGTTGAACCAAATGAACCAAGCAGCCCTATCAAGGGTCGATCATAGAGAGGCAGCTCAAAAGAGACAATTGAACTACGTTCGGCTTGATTCCCTTAATGGGATACGTAGGCAGCTTGGCAAGTTCCCAAGTTCAGTCCGATATCATAAGAACCTAACGCCCGCAAGTCAACAATCAAAGAGTAACAAATCTCTCACGTTCGACTGTTCCCTCAACTTGGCCATTTAGGGATTACTTCTTGTAACCTTATATTTATCTATGTGTAATAGGTGTTCCGGACCAAGCTAGTCTATTCACTGTAATAGGATAGCATTATTTTGGTTAAGTCAGGCCCCACTGTATCGATTTCTCGGTGTATTGTAACCTAGACGAAATAAGACCAAAATATTGGCGCCGTCTGTGGGAACACCATTTCGCTTACGCTTAAGAGTCTGTTTAGGTAAAATGGCAAAGAAAGGGAATGAACCAATGAGAAAAGAACCGCGAAGAGTCCCAGTAGCTGTATCGAGATCGAGAAACAACTACGGAGTTGATAATATGGAACTCAGTCCCAAGCAAACACTGAGTGGTGCTAAGAGCAATAAACAAATCTGCAATTCAACCAAGAAAACTAACATTATCAGAGAATGATTATGGATTCTTCAATTCCAATCCTGCACGGACAAACGACGACACCCCGAATAGTGTCATGATTTGTCTTACCCTAAGGTGGTATCGAAGGTCGTATTGCATTGATTATCAGACCAAGCAGGAACCAGCAGGGCCATCATCACATGTATACTACATATAGATGGAACCCAATAACAAGACATCGAAGAATTACCTCGAGAAGAGGATGAAAGACACAGGAAAAACCTCGCAAGAGGAGTTCCAAGGAATATTATTGGCGTGTAGAACAACCACGAGAACATTGATGGGCGAATCGTTCATTGTTTACGGCACTGAGGTTGTTCTACCTGACGGAATGAGAATGCCAACACGCAATATTCACGACTATGATCCCGAACAATCAGTCCGCTTACGTCAGATGGATCTAGACATGATAGGCACAATAAGGGAAGATGCGTACCAATGCACTGCAACTTTCAAAGCAGCAAATGCTAAAACTTACGATAACAGAGTCCAATTATGAAATTTTGAGGTAGGAGATCTAGTACTCAGAAGTGTATCAACAAAACAGCACATTGAAAAATTCGAACCAATATGGAGGGGCCCTTCAAGATCATACAAGCGACCTTGGAATGTGCAACATTTTAGGCGTTATTATGCAAAGGAGTAGAAACAATTGCGACCAGGAGCTAACAAAATGTATGACCTGCGAAGGGTTGAGTCCCGTGCAAAGATTGGGAAACATAAACCCCTCGGTAAGTAATTGAGCCCAACCTTTTCCAAATTATTAAATGTATCTATCTATGTGAACGGCGCAAGTGGAGTCTTATAGAAATGATGCTAAAATCCCCAAATGAGGAACCAAGGAGTTCAGCGACAAAACAAAAACGAGAAGAACGAAAAATCGCCCTGAAAGATCAAATCGCCCCAAGTGGCTGAAAGAACAAATCACCCCAAGTGGCTGAAAGATCAAATCGCCCCAAGTGGCTGAAAGATCAAATCGCCCCAAGTGGCTGAAAGAACAAATCGCCCCAAGTGGCTGAAAGAACAAATCGCCCCAAGTGGCTGAAAGATCAAATCGCCCCAAGTGGCTGAAAGAACAAATCGCCCCAAGTGGCTGAAAGAACAAATCGCCCCAAGTGGCTGAAAGAACAAATATCCCCAAGTGGCTGAAAGAATAAATCGCCCCAAAGTGGCTGAAAGTACAAATCGCCCCAAAGTGGCTAAACTCTTCATGCGCGCCACCGAGTGTCATGACCGCAATATAAATCGCCTCGAAATGACAGAACTCCTCATGCACGCCATGAGCGTCGTGACGGAGATATAACGTGAAGTTAATAATCATAAGTTATCACACAATTATGAGATTGATAACAGACAAAGAGCAACTGAACATGCACTGAGCATGGTCAAAAACCGTTGCAAGTGAAATGCAAAAATTGCTCGCAGAACAAAAAAGGCCTAATATCATCAAAATGATATATCCCAATATCACTACTTAGCAAGTGACTGGGGGGACTCCTAATGAATGATCGCACCCACCGAACGAGCGAAATTGGCACAATTTCCATGAATCTGATCCTATGCGGTACGTCAAACGTATCCAGAATGGCACCAAGAATGTCCACACAAAGCGACACGGTGCAAACCTACCCGAAATGGTACGAAACAAACTTGTCCAAAGCAACACCAAAAGCATCAGCCCGACAAGATAAACGTAAACCTAAAATTTCAAAAATGAAATAATGGCCCGAAGTGGTCAGATAAATAAGTGGAATATATCGAAAATGGACATCAGTCCATCATGGTCTGAAACATATTAGACATCGCAAAGCATAGACATTCGCTAGTAGAAGCATGATGCAAACAACATATCCATATGCCTGAAAGGCTGGATATGGCAATAGACTTCACGTGGTAAATCAATTACATCTATCCAGCATGATACGATGCAAATCCACCCAAAACAACACGATAAACATCTAATTATAACAATACAATGAGAACGTGTCCAAAGTAGCACCGCGTCAGCTACCCAACTTAATACGATGAAAACCTGCCCAAATGAGTGCATATTTAGACTACTATAAAAGGATTATCACCTTAAGAGGTGCATATATCCATTCGTTGAATTAGCCGTCAACGTCGAAGAGCAATAACATGTGACAACACAAAGTTCCATAAACAGAACGCGAGAAATCATTGAGCAAGAATGCAACAAAATATCCGAACAAATGCGACACAATGTCCAGATAGACAAAGATCTCTACCAAGCATAAACTGCAAGATTAATGCAGGAAGCTTGAAAAGCTTAGCACTAGATCGCTTTAGATCCATCACTTATATATCATTTCTATCATAGTCGAAGGTCTCCATTGAGACGATCTCTCGCTCGATCGAGGTTCTTAGCAACATAATCTACGTATTATCTAAGTTGTCTATCTCTCAAAGACAACAACGATTAATTCAAAAGATAACTGCCAAACCGTATTGGGCAAATAAACGTCGCGCCTTCGCACGATCCAGCAACGCTAATGCAGCAACTGGGACGCACCAATCAAAAAACAAAAAAAAAATATCAAAAAACCTATACCCGAGTGAGGCCATAATCCTCAAAGCGCAAATCATACAAGGTTAAGCAACGATGGCAGCACTGCCTCAAAAATGAAGCAAAAGCAGAATCACGCATTGTGAAGTTATTTGCATAAAAATAACGCCATCCATGATCTAATGGGGACCCACAATGAGAAGGAAATGGGACGGACACTCTGCCCCAAAGCGGCAAGTGCTAACCATTAAATCCCTAAAAACAAAGCAACGATAGCAATTGAAAGAAAAGGCAACGATTATGAGCCTTCGATTAAACAAACAAATGAATAGTCATAAATGGTAACCATGCGACTAATAAAAAGGCGACGCAGTGCCACAAAAATAGAAAATTAGAAATTGTTCATTACAATCAGAACTTGAGCCTTACGGGCCTAGCACACACATCAGACTACCTCCAAATCAGGGGCATGATTTTCAGTATTATCAAATAACTAGCATAAAGCGGTAAGTCAAGAATACATCTTATAAGTTTGGCACCCGCTCTCTGATCGACACCGTCTCCCAAACTAGGGGGATTATATGATGTGGGCTTATTCGGTCACTGGTGCATAATGACATTAATCACCCCAAAACTGAGGCAAAATGGCTCTAACACTTCATTATAGTTTGAAGTATGCTTATGTACCAAAATCACACTCCAAACTGGGGGACTAGTGATATAGTATAATGTGTCATGTCGAAGAAAAGCCACGATGGCACGAAATTGACCGGTGTGTGTCGAGAAGGCTTAGAGGTAAAGTTACCTTAGCCGTATTTCGGTCACCATTATATCTATATAGCTAATTAGACATTGAGTAATATGTCATTGGAAAGCTACATGAGTCTAGGTCGCAACGCAACAAGCGGAATGCGATTTGGAAGTCCAGAGAGAAAGTTATGCTCAAAATAGTAAAGATGCGCTGAGCACATCGAATTTGCACAATTCGATGCGGATTGACCACATCGAATTTGTACAATTCGATGAGGTCCTAAAATGACCTTTAAGCCCCTCTAATCATGCCTATATATATCCCCTCACTCCTCACAAGTAGGGGGGACCGACGGAGATGCCACGCATCGAATCCAAGTCAATTCGATGCGTCCCAATTCGATGCGTCCCAATTCGATGCGTCCCAATTCGATGCGCCCCAATTCAATGCGTCCCAATTCGATGCGTCCCAATTTGATGCGCCCCAATTCGATGCGTCCCAATTCGATGCGCCCTAATTCGATGCGCCTATTCGATGCGCCCCAATTCGATGCCCCTATTCGATGCACCTATTCGATGCGCCTATTCGATGCACCAATTCGATGCCCCTATTCGATGCCTTATATGCCCAGAAAGCTACGTGAGTCAGGGTTCCGAATCAAGAAGCGGAATGAGGTTTCGATCATCCGTTCGGGAGATATGATTGAAACCGTGAAGTCGCGCAAAGCAGTCTCGAATTCACCTTGTTCGACATGGACGCATCGAATCAAGCCAATTCGATGCGTCCTAAGATCGAAGCCTTACATGTCCGGAGAGCCAAGAGAGTCAGGGTTCCGAATCAAGAAGCGGAATGAGGTTTCGATCATCCTACAAAGAGATATGATCAAAACCGTGCAGTCGCTCCAATGCTGAACCAAATGAACCAAGCAGCCCTATCAAGGGTCGACCATAGAGAGGCAGCTCAAAAGAGACAATTGAACTACGTTCGGCTTGATTCCCTTAATGGGATACGTAGGCAGCTTGGCAAGTTCCCAAGTTCAGTCCGATATCATAAGAACCTAACGCCCGTGTTAACAGGATGATAATTCACCTGCTTAAAATAAACAAAAAGTCAATTACTGGAATTACCAAATATATTATTATATGATTATGTGACCTACTTCCGCGATACAGGTATCACACCTCTTGGAGCACATCTCCCACACAACAAACTACTGGAGTAAAAGCCAACATGAGGAATACGAAACCAAGGCAGTCTCAAATACGAAAGCTCTCGGAACTCATACTACTTTCCAAGAAAATTAAGCTCTCGGAAAGAATGAGCCAAAGGACAACAGTCCCAGAACCTTGGCAAAAACCCTTCCTTGACTATACATTCCAAACACGAAAGCTCTCGGAACACTACTCTCAACGATCAGACTAAAAGTCAGAACTTTACAAAAATAACTCAACCAACCTCTCTGGACACTCGGAGAAAGAAGAACACCTACCCACGATAGCTTAAAACTTCTCGGAGACCAACTCACCCACACCCTCTCGGAAAATATCTTGAAACACTTACTCCAGAATACGCATCTCTCGGAATAGCACTATCATTAAAGGGAATACTCCAACTTGGCCCTCGAAGCCACCATTAGAGACAACAAAGAAAGTAATCTACCCCGTATCACAAAGAAGACCAAAGCCCTCGGAAAGGATACAGTCAGCACTCAAAGTGAACACGTTATCTTATTGGTTGAATAAGCATTGTAACACGTGTAAACATAACCACATGCATAACGACACCTGTAAACACATGCACCGTGACACCTGCCCCTATCAAAACCTATATAAAGGGAGATATCAATAGAAGAAAGAGGCAACTCAAAAACGAGACTCGGAAATGTAAGAAAATCCACTCGGAAGAAAGAATGAAGTATAGTCAATAAAAGGAAGGAAGATTCTTGTCCATTTTTCCTTCTCGGGATGATAGCATTTAGCCTTTGAACCACGGGCAAAGGCGTTTCAACCTTAATAAATAATTCAGTTAATAGGGAATAATTCTAAACTCGTTAACAAAATGGCGCCGTCTGTGGGAACCGCACAAGATTTGTCTCCAGGAACATCCAAATTCGAAGGAGAAGCAGGTGCTACAGTAATAGCATAGTTACGCACCAAAGATAAGTATCCTTCTTTCAGTTGTTATATTAGGAATTAGATTATAGTATCTTCGTAAAGAGATCTTAAGATTTTATAATTTTAAATACTTGGGAAAAGAAAAGGACAGAGAACAGGAACCCGGGTGAGTATCTCCGAGAGCAATTACTCTAGGAAACCTCACTCATACTCTCTCATCGAAGGCTTTTTGAAAGTCTAAATAAGTAAAAGAGAAAGGTATGAACAAGTCTACTAGGAATGATTCTTTGAAAGGACGTGAAAATATTCGCCATACTCTAAGCATCAACGCCTACTTACGACTCTTTCCTCGAAGATAGAATTACGATTGAGCTGCCCAAAGTATACTATAATAGGCTACGAAGGCGTGCCAGGGGATACTCCTATTTAGGAAAGTATATTCCCCCAAAATTGCACTGCAAATGGACACGCTATGCTAAAAAAGTTACTTGGCCAGTAAGAGTGGGACGCTCTCTCATTTCTGTAAACTCAATCTTAAAAAAATTCTACAATAAAAGGAAAAAAACTAAGTAGTCATAATATGCGGAAGAGTGGTGTGATTATAAACACGAAAAAGAAAAAGTTTTGTTCCAAGTAAGAAATGTTTCATTCCAAAATAATACCATTACGAGATAAAAAACAAAGTACCATTACATAAAAAGCGTTTACAACTACTAAAGCTGGGGGGGTTGAGCACTCGAGGGGTCAGGGGTTGACTCGGTAGTAGGAGGGATAGAAGCACCCGCTGGAGAAGGAACACCCGAGGAGATAGCCTGAACCCCAACCCGGAGAGGGGAGTCCGCTGAAGATCGCGGGAGGATAGTAGAAAGAGGCACCCGAGACGGAGATGAGGAAGTGGGAGGACGTCGAGTACTACTCTTTTGGTAGAGGTCGAAGGCTTACTCCAAAGTTGGCCTCTTCATCTCCGCGATGTTAACCACCCGCGGGTCCAAGAGGGGATTCACCTTCTGCCGTACCTGCCCGAAACACTGAAGGAATCCCCACATGGCAGATCCCGCCAAGTACCCCGCATGTTTGCTGAGGTACAGATCCCTCACTCGAATAGTAGTCTCCTCTCGGGCCTGCTTAACAGCAACATCCACCCTTTGCTGTACCTCATCGGGGAGAAGGCCCCCCGTAGCCGGGGCCTGTGCCATCTTCGCGTTAAGAATATCCACCTGGCCCAGTACCTCCGAGAGATGTTGCTCCAACTCTTTCTGCTTGGTCTCCCAAGCCGCCTTCTCGCCCTCGAGGGAATCCACCTTATCCTTCAGCACCAACCCAGAAGCCTCCATCTCCTTTACCGAGGAGAGAAGCTGCTTATTTTCCCCCCTCAGGTCTTGATTGTTCTGCGAGACCTTGGCAAAAGCCGCCTCGTATTTCCCCACCTTCTCCAGCAAGTTCGTATTCTCTACCTCCAGCTTACGAGACTTTTCCTCAACCGCACTCGCCAGTTTCTGCAGCTTCTCAACCTCGAGTAACAGAAGGGGAAGCATTTTAGGTGCCTAAGAAAGCAAAGTAGAAGAATAAAGATCCCGATAAAGGATCTTAAATAAATTAGTTAGATAAAAAACTTACCAGCATGGCCACATTGTTGACACAAGCCCGGGTAAATTCCCACCCGTCTGCGGACAAGGAATTGGCGGCGGTGAGGTATCGAGTCACAGTCTCGAGTGCCTCCTGAGCATCTTCGGTGCTAGGCTCTCGTCCTGAAACAGGAGCCTTAGAAGACGAGGGCCTCTCAGAAGATACCACCCCCGGCAGTGGAACCTGAGTGACTACGGGGCTATCGGACTGGATAGCCACGAAAGGTCTCGGGGGAGGAGCACTCGCAAGCGGAGGACCCGCGGCCATAATCTCGTCCAGCAAGCTCATGGTATCGAATGCTGGAAGGTAAGCAGAGTCGGAAGGAAGTGATCCCCCTTCCAAACCAAAAAACTCTTCACCTCCTACAAAATTAGAAAATTATCTAAGTAAAAATACCCTTTTGATTACCTAAAGCAGTTATCTAAGGCACACTCCTATAGTATTTTAAGAACACGTACCTTTCGGAGGGGTCGCCAACAGGGCGTAAGAATCCCCTGATAACTCCAACGACGAGGGTACGTGGATGACACCGGGAGCTGGTAAAGCCGTCTCCTCTATCCCAACCTCATCTTCACCATCCCCTATGGTGAATCCCCCCTTTGGACCTGCACCGACAGAGGACACAACTAACTCCACTTCCTCGGGGGTATCGGACGTCCCGCTAGACGACCGAGACGTAACCTCAGCAACCCTGGAAGGAGTTCCTCCTTGCTCCCCTGCTGCAACCTCAACATTCCCACCCTCTCCTAGGGTAAACTTCCCCTTCTTGCCCACCACAGCCTCACTTTCCACCATAAATGGCCGTAGGACATTCACTATCAAAGAGGTCATAAGTTAGATAAAATAAAAATAGAAACCCGTAAGATAGTAGATAGAAGGGTAAAAGACTCACCAAATGTATCAAACAACTTCTCGGGAACAGCCAAAGGAGTCTTGATTTTGTCTATCGGGGAGATGTACTTTAATCCTGCGGTCCGATAGAGACGAATAAAGTCCTTTGACTCCACGAGAGGCTTCGCAGAGAACACCGGTGAGAATACCAGTGTGTCGTCCATCACTCTGTCGGGGAAGGTAGGCACCCTCCAAGTCATAGGTATGTCCCACGACCCCACAACTGGGTTGATGAAGAAGAACTTATTCTTCCACGAGCTATGGGAGGTTACCATACCCTCGGAGATCCTGTCATCCTTGTCTCGGTGAGTAAAATAGTAAAAAGGACCTCCCTCGGGAGACTGCTTCAGCTCGAAAACAGCAAAGAACATGTCCCTCGTACACTCGATGCCCCTCACCAGGCACCAAAACACGAACAAAGCCATTAACGAGAACGAATTTGGGGCGAGCTGACTCGGACAAAGATTGCAGTAATTGAAGATGTCGCAGTAAAAAGGCGGGAAAAAAGTGCGCAGCCCCGCCTTTAACTGTGGGTAGTACACTGTCAGGTACCCTTCAGGAGGAGCATCACCCCGGTGATGGGCCTCCGGCACCGTTATCTCGATGTTACGGCCGGAAACACCATGCTCCTTGAACAAGTTCTTGATTTCTTTCTCGGTGGCGGTGCTAGCCGTGTTACCCACCTTCTGGGTGACTCGCGGAGCGCCACCTTTCTCAGCCTTCTTCTTCATCCTCTTTGATTTCCCCGCGCCACCACTACCGCTTGCCCCCACCGCCGCAACACTCCGCTTTCGCGAAACCTGAAACCCTAACCCCGCCGCTCCTCCGGTACCGGAAGCAGCCGAAACCAAATTTGTGTTAGATTGCGACGCCATTAGAACAGAGTTTTTGAAAGAAGAGATGAGCAGAAATCGACTGATTGCAGAGAGAAAAGAATGCGCCTTGGGAGAAAATTCGATCAGTGTACAAGTGAAAGTAATGGGTGAAAAAGAGGGTTTTTAAACCCTACGCCCACTACACGTCTTAAATGACCACTAAGCGTGCCACGCCTCACGATTGAAAATCGTGCGTAATGACACGTCTCCTCGGTTAATGAAAGAATAACGGTCAAGACTCTTCGATTCCTGCACCCAACTTAAAGCGGGGCATTAAAATCACCACTAACTGCATTTAAGTCGTAATTAATTAAATTACAGTTAATTAAATATCATAACATACAATTAATGCCCAAACAAATGACCTACGAAGGTGCATTTGGAAAATACGCTGGGAAACACTCGGAGAGAGTATCACGATACTCCTCGCCTTTTTAAAGGCAGTGCCAAGAACGAGGGAAGTGTCGAACAAAGCACACATGTCACTGACGAGTGTTTACGACACCTCTGAAGAGTTCTACGAGGCCTCGTAAAACCCTCCCCATATACCTGATGAAATCTACGATACCAAGACTCTCGTACCCCTTAAAACTCTTAAGTTTCTAGTACAGTAGTGATAACTAACTGCACTAGAAACTGGGGGGGTTTGTTAACAGGATGATAATTCACCTGCTTAAAATAAACAAAAAGTCAATTACTGGAATTACCAAATATATTATTATATGATTATGCGACCTACTTCCGCGATACAGGTATCACACCTCTTGGAGCACATCTCCCACACAACAAACTACTAGAGTAAAAGCCAACATGAGGAATACGAAACCAAGGCAGTCTCAAATACGAAAGCTCTCGGAACTCATACTACTTTCCAAGAAAATTAAGCTCTCGGAAAGAATGAGCCAAAGGACAACAGTCCCAGAACCTTGGCAAAAACCCTTCCTTGACTATACATTCCAAACACGAAAGCTCTCGGAACACTACTCTCAACGATCAGACTAAAAGTCAGAACTTTACAAAAATAACTCAACCAACCTCTCTGGACACTCGGAGAAAGAAGAACACCTACCAACGATAGCTTAAAACCTCTCGGAGACCAACTCACCCACACCCTCTCGGAAAATATCTTGAAACACTTACTCCAGAATACGCATCTCTCGGAATAGCACTATCATTAAAGGGAATACTCCAACTTGGCCCTCGAAGCCACCATTAGAGACAGCAAAGAAAGTAATCTACCCCGTATCACAAAGAAGACCAAAGCCCTCGGAAAGGATACAGTCAGCACTCAAAGTGAACACGTTATCTTATTGGTTGAATAAGCATTGTAACACGTGTAAACATAACCACATGCATAACGACACCTGTAAACACATGCACCGTGACACCTGCCCCTATCAAAACCTATATAAAGGGAGATATCAATAGAAGAAAGAGGCAACTCAAAAACGAGACTCGGAAATGTAAGAAAATCCACTCGGAAGAAAGAATGAAGTATAGTCAATAAAAGGAAGGAAGATTCTTGTCCATTTTCCTTCTCGGGATGATAGCATTTAGCCTTTGAACCACGGGCAAAGGCGTTCCAACCTTAATAAATAATTCAGTTAATAGGGAATAATTCTAAACTCGTTAACAGCCCGCAAGTCAATAATCAAAGAGTAACAAATCTCTCACGTTCGATTGTTCCCTCAACTTGGCCATTTAGGGATTACTTTCTGTAACCTTATATTTATCTATGTGTAATAGGTGTTCTGGACCAAGCTAGTCTATTCACTGTAATAGGATAGCATTATTTTGGTTAAGTCAGGCCCCACTGTATCGATTTCTCGGTGTATTGTAACCTAGACGAAATAAGACCAAAATAATCGGTTTAGCAAAATGCATCATCACTTACAATATCCATAAACGCAAGAGCAATAAATCTACTGAACTAGCATAAATCTCTTGTCACAAAATCATGCACTACCTTACACATGAATAAGTATTTAGATACTTATATTTTAACCATTCAAATGATGATGAAAAGAATAATATGTCAATTTGGCATTCACTCGTTAAAAATCCTCTTGTCAATATGATATTGGATTCGACGAATTAGTGCAGGTTGATGGGGTATTTTAGGAATGGCCCAATATAAATATTGGGTCGGCCCACGAAGGAAGGCCCATTAAAATTGTACATCGAACAACAGGAATTCGATATTGAACGAGCATCGAATGAGCCAGATTCGCTCTAAGGGATAGATCGAATCGTCCCGATTCGATATTCGTTCCCCAAACTACTACTACGGCCCGTGGGGCGGGGTTACCCCGCCCACTAACATTCTCAACACACATTCAAGACCAGCTCTCACCAATTCAATATCGAACCCTTTACGTTCGATACTCACCACTCGATCGAAACTCATGTATTCGCGTTCGATACTCACCACTCGATCGAAACTCCCAGATTCGATACACAAGAACTCAAACTAATCCTACATCGAGGCGTCACAATTCGATACACCCTACATCGTAGTCTCACGATTCGATACTCAGCTAATTCCTGTATCGAAGGACCAAGATTCGATATTGGACGACTCAGTATACCCTGTATCGAGCATACCTGATTCGATGCTCCATAGATCGAATCCTTGTAATTCAATATACTATCAAGATTTGTAACTTAACTTATATTGTCTATTAAGCTTGTAATAGGTGTTCCAAACCAAGCTAGTCCGATTTCTACTCGATTAGCATTATTTTGGCATTTAACAGGCCCTATGTAACAGTTTACGGTGTTTTGTAACCCGGACAGAATAAGACCAAAATATTGGCGTCGTCAGTGGGAACACCACTTTTCCCAGTTTATTAGACATGACGTCTATAGTTACCACTAGATCGCGAAGTAGAGCAGTGGAAAGTACACATGCTGAAGTTGAACGGGCAACCGCAAGTCAGGCTGTCCCGGAGCTGAGAGACAACAACATTACCCCCAGGGGAACCAACGCCTGCGAGGCAGGAGATGCTTGGACCACAAGGAGTAGGCGTACCTACGCCAGACGTAGGCGCGACTAGGGTGACGACTCCGACAGCTTCATTCCCAAATAATCTGGGAGATGAAATTATGGCAATGGTCTAATCCGCCGTGGTTGCGGCATTGACCCCCGTACCACTGATGCCAATGCCTCCACCAGTGGGTTGCACTGAGGCCGTGCGAGAACATGGTTCCGTGGCCAGAGGCCTAGGTGGAGGAAATAAGGAATAATCTCAGGTGAATGGCCGAAGAGGCAGACCTAACTCGCTGGAGGTGCAATCAAAGTAGCACCACGACACTAGAAGAATTGAAAGGATTAACCAAGAAGACAAAATGATAATATTGAGGGAAGCCGCTGGGAAATCTGCGACTCCATGAGGGAGCATGACGAGGTGTCAAGGAAGTTAGAAAGGCTTGAGAGGGAGAAAGCAGTGGTTGAAAGCCGGATGGAACACATGGGAAGTGCTCTCCGAAGCATCCCGTTTTGTGAGGAAATCAAGGCAGAGATTCTGGGGGCATGGGGAGAAAATCCTCGATTTGAAAACTTATGATGGAAAGACATATCCCCACGACCATCTTTTCCATTTGGACAACAAGTTGACCTTGTACGGGTTCAAGGAGAACGTATAGGCCTGAATATTTTACACTACCTTGGCAGGGGTAACAATGGACTTGTTCACCCGAATTGAGAAATATGTTCGAGGATCAGTTCTCAAGTTAGGCAAGACTGGTTCTGGACCATTCCCATCTATACTCTCTTAAGAAAGACCCCAAAGAAAGTTTGAAGGACTTCACGAGGCATTCTAACACATAATTGCTTATGATAGACTGTCCCAAGGGGAAATGGTCATGAGTATACTCTTCTGCGCGACCAACAACGCAGTCTTCAGTGAGGATTTGCTCAGGCTGAATCCCAAAAGTATTGAAGAAATAAACAGGATATCGCAATAGGTTGTGCACCGTGAAGAGATGATGGTGACCAAGGCAGTCATTGTTGCAACGCCAAAATAGAAAGAGAGAGGAAGGGAGGACTAGAACTGCAACAACTACAGAAACAGAAACAATAGGTATAGAGATGATAAATATGATATCAGGTGGCCCAGTGGGGGCGAATTCCACGCACGGAAGGAAGAAAATCTCTAAGCTTGTTGAATCGGACCGTTTTGTCGGCTTCGTTGACCTATTGAGAATGGAGGAAATGCCGCATGAAGAGATTACCTTCTCAACGGCAGATATGCGCAAGTTGAGCGCTTAAGCCCTACAGACAGGAAATCTGAACTCTCCATTAGTGATAACGGTTGACATAGCCAACTTTAGCGTGACAAAAGTGTTGGTGGATCAAGGAAGCTTCATGAATGTTCTGATGAGGTCGACTTGGGAGAAAATGGGGCTGGGTGACGAGAGACTACAATCGGTCCGAACCTCGCTTCACGGTTTTGGAGGACCAGAGATAGTGCCCCGCAGAATGGTTTCACTCCCCACTTCATTGAGAACTGCGCCTCAAAGAAGAACATTGTTGGCAGAGTATGTCGTGATTGACATGAATTTCCCATACAACACCATTCTAGGAAGGCTAGCGTTGAATGCATTCTGAGCATTGTCCTCTACCTACCATCACATGGTTAAGTTTCAAACTGCAGCCGGAACAGGTGATGTCACCGCGAATCATATAGAAAGTTAGAAACGCTATGTGGCATCACTTCGACTACGACCACAAGAGGAGCAAGAAGCAATGGAAGCACTGGGACCAATGAAGGTGGAGCAGATTGACTGAAACGCTATTGTCCCAAATTTTTGCAAAGTCTTTAGTTTTTTTGAATATTTTGAACAACATTTATCCGTCCCATCTGCCCTGACAAGCATGAGGGGCAAACATGTATTAAGCTAAAACAGGGACACCGAAGACTTGACCCCCGAGAACTCCCTCGGGGAACATAGGAAAACGGCCTTAGAAGTCAAGCTTCGACCTATTTTCTTAATATGATTATGTCTCCACGTGAGACACTTTTGATTTGTCAGTTATGTCACTGTCTTAGAAAATGCAAAATGCGAAATACCTTGTTAGGATGAAATGCATAACATTGATAAAGTGCATGACCGAAGAAGGTTCGGCCCGACGAAGGATGGGACGAACACTTTGTCCCAAGTGACAAGTGCTAATCGTAAATCCCAAGAGATGAAGTGGGAATGAACACTTTATCCAAAGTGACAAATGCTAACCGCAAATCCCTAAAGACGAAGAAACGGGACAGACACTTTGTCTAAAATGACAAGTGCTAACCGCAGATCCCTAAAGACGAAGAAACGGGACGGACACTCTGTCTAAAATGACAAGTGCTAACCGCAAATCCCTAAAGACTAAGAAACGGGACGAATAATATGTCTGAAATGTCAAGTGCTAACCGTAAATCCATAGAGATAAAGAACTGCGCGGACACTCTGTCTGAAATGACAAATGATAACCGTAAAACCACCAAATTAAGTGACGACATGTACTGTCTAGAAACACAAAGCATGTGGGATATCCAACAAAATAATTGGGAAAATATAACAGCCGATCGATGCGGTTGGTATGAATGAAACTCGTATGAAACTCTTCAAATGCAATACGGCCTATAAATTGTCAAAATAAAAAGTAAATTGCGAGAATCGCATTTGAAAAAAAAAAGGCAAACGAAAGTGCAAGCAAGTAAGTGAATAAACTATCGCAAAATTAAACAAGAAATGTACGAAAAGGAGTTCAAGCAATTAAAATTGTTTAAAATAAACGGGCGACGTTGCGCCATACCAAATAAAAAACATTGTTCATAAAAGCTGAAAATTAAAATCAAAGCCCTTAGGTTTTGGCGTCATTCTCATCCTCAGAAGAGGAATAAACATGAGGCATAGGAGGAGGCAGAGAGATTCCCCTAAAGACGAGGTTCTTGCTCTTGAGCACACTCGCAAATTCGTCATCGCCAGCAGGTAGCTCATCGGCGGGAGGTGGAAGAATTTCTTTGTTGGGCCCCAACGGGAGGTGATATGGATTTGCTGGACAGTAAGCACTTGGGCTTTCCTAGCATCCCGAGCCCCTCTCCGAGCGCTGATTTCTTGAAAGGTGTTGCTTCGGAGGAACTCCTCGGCAATTTCCAACCTTTGTTGCGCAGTAAGAACCTGCTTGAGTGACAAAATGAGATTAACAAGGAAGAATAGAAAGATACCTACTTAAAGTTGTGTAAAATCCTTTACCTCGCTGATACCATGAGCGTATCCGACTTCCTCAACCTCGGCGCTCTTCTCTTTTTTGGTAGAAAGCTCCTTCTCAAGCTCAGCAATCCGTTTCTCCAGCATACCCTTACTGGACAAAAGGTTGTCGACTTCCAGTTGGAGCCGGTCAACGGTTTCTCTTGCGAGCTTCACCGCGTCCCTGTCGTTGGCAGCTCGAGTGACGTAGTCCCTCACTTGCTGCATGGCTTTCTCCGTATCTTCCAATGCTTCTTTCAGAGCATCACGATTACTCTCCCGAAATTCAACCCTCAAGTGCTCCTCCCGCTCACCCTCTTCTCGTGAGCCCGTTTCAACCCCTCGATCATGGCATCCACAACCCCTCAAGCCTGAGAGAAAGACATAAAAATGGTTCAATAACGAATCATAAATAAGATATTATATCCGTAGAATATAGTATTATTGCGCCAACCATGTGAAGTGCATTCCGCTCCACCATCTTACTTTCCTTGGTAGAAGCCGCATAAGGGACTGCGAGGTTTGGGAGAAGGATTTTCAAGGTATTGATCGCATCCTCCTCGGAAAGTTCATAATCCGCAACACGAGCCTGTGGACCATGACTTGGCCCTCCCCCAGCACTTGCCCCATCAGCAGGAGCCGAGCCTCCAACAACAGCCGTAGAGACTATACGCGGCGCAAGGGGGATAGCTCCCCCAGTTTGAGAACGGGTCAGCGGAACCTTCTTTCGTTTGGCACGAGCTGCAACCTCAGCATGCTCGACATTCTCACTTTGATCTGCACCAGCACCTTCAAAACCTCGCCCATGACAAAATTTGGCGGGAGGAGGAGTGTTTGCACAATCCTGGCCCATAATATCCTCGAAAGTATCAAACAAGGTGTCAAACCGGCAGAGGCGGAAGTCTCAGCAGCGACCTTCTTACCCTTGTTCTTCCTCTTCCTTGAGGGTGGTACCGGGGGAGCAGCGGTTGTTTGAGAACCTTCATTCTTAGCGGCTAGAGCTTGACTTATCCGGGCGTGACGGTTCATGATGAATTCGCCTAAAACAATAAACGAGCATTAGTAACATTATAAGGTTGAAAATAGAGCAAAAAAATCAACTAAAGACACGGAGTCTATACCAAGCGTAAATCTCCCATTATAACAAACTGGAGACAACCCAGCTAAGGACAACACGCGATTTTCTACTAATCTTTTAACATTAAACTGTTGGTCACAAACTAAGTTCGGATAAAATTGCAATCCCATAAAGGAGGGCGCACCCCGTGGTATTGCAACTCTCGCACCATCAAACCAATAGTGACGCTACATATCGAGTTTGCCCTCATAGCTCTCTTCGATGTAAAAGTATCATCTTTTCCAGTCCTTCCCATAACTAGAGGCTTCGCCACTCAGAAACTTGTGATGTCTCGGTGCTTTAACGTGATAAAAGCGTACTTCCCTCATACAAACCTCGAAAAGAGTCCAAAACTCATTGGGGCATTGCGGCTCGCCTAAGGCCTTCATCAAGATGATGAAACCAATAATGTGTCCAAACGAGTTCGGTGACAGCTGGCTCGGCACAACCCCGATGGACCTAAGAATGAGTTTTACCTCGACGGGTATCGAAAATCGCAACCCATTGGCCAGCTGACCCACAAACACTGTGAGATGACCAGGGGGTATCCATGCGTTCGTCCGAGCCAGGGATGACTATCTTATATCCATTGCCAATGTTGACGTTTTGCGCAAGAAAGTGCGACTATGTTGCAGTCGTGATACATAAGAATTGTAAGCCATCCCTAGGACCTCCACATAGTCTTCAATCTCCTTATTGATGACTTCAATTTCTTCGTCTGCTTCACTGGGGGCACGATTATCCTCAGTAGAAAACGACTGCGAATCGTCTTCCCCAGTCTGTGGGGACGGTTGGTCATCATTATCACCAAAATGATCCTCCTTCGGCGAATCGACAAAGTTGATATCGATTAGCTCATTATCATATCTTCGCGGTAAGCTCGACCTCGCGGGAGCACCTACAGGGCCCACCACAAAGTTGATTGAATCGGATCTTGGACCGCGGCTAGACTCACTCCCCGACGTCGATTCAGAACTCACCATCTTGATCGACACCAACTGAAATAAAAAAAGAAAGGCAAGAAAGTTGACCACGCAAATCCGTCACTCTCGACACTTACGACAACTGCCACTACAACAAAAAAGGCTTGTGGGGACACAGAAATATGTCCCAATAATATACATATTGGGACGTTTAATCTTCTAGGGACATATAAAGTATATGTCCCATATAATCGTGTCCCAATAAGTTAGGGACACTATTTTTTCCATCCCTAGATATCTTTGTAGAGACATTTATATATGTCTTGTAATATATATTTGGAGATGCTTTCATGTGTCCTAAGATATTGGCAACACATAAACATGTCCCAAAAATGTATTCTTGAGACACTTATTTGTGTGTCTACATATATCTATAGGTATTGCCATGTGTCATATAGAATCATTTATAAATGTCCCTTAAGTATCTCGCACAGCTTTCTTCAGATTTAAATTATTTAATTTCTTTGGATTGAAATAAACTAGAAATGGTACCAGCATTAACCCATAACAAAAGAATGAAAATGAACTTTTATTATTACTCATAAGTTCAACAAACTCAATTATACAAGAAGTTTCAATCCTAAACTTAAAAGAAATTGTACAACAAAAGAAGCAAGAAATACTTGGAAAACTATTCAGTACAAAGAGTATGAAAGATCTTTTGCGCAGCTAACTCTTCCAAACTAGGAGCATACTAATTCACAAATTAATGGGACAAGCCCTTGTATGAACTACAAGCTGCGAGTAGTGCCAAATGAAGATCCGTCAATACCAAAAGCCATGGGCAACCTGAAAGATACAACACATTTTATGCATTAGGTTAACAATTCTTTGACCACCAAAACAGTACATGTGTTGCATAATAATCAGATGTAACGTTCTTAAATCACTAGCAAGCAAGCTTATCAGAAGCAAAGACACATTTGTTTGGGCCACAGAGAGTGTAAATCATAAAAGGCATAAACAGTAAGATATAATAGCAATACTTGTGAGAATAATCTAATTTAGCACCTTTATAAGAAAACCAATCCACAAGTGCAAATCTTCCCTTATGTGTTTTCTGCATTATGAAAATCCGTATTAAAAAATGTACAATGTCAAATAGAGAATATGAAATCAGAAACAAGGACCTTCAAGGAGCAATCATCTACTACAGTCTCATTGTGTTAGTCAAACACAAAAGTAGTTGTTGCACTACAAAAGGTGATAGTCATCTACCACACAAACTATTGTTTGATGGACTAAGAATACAAAACCCAATGACCCAATGAGAAGTAATTGTTATAATAGAACAAATGTTTAGAAATTAGTAGTCTTTGATAGATGGTGGTCTCTAAAAATTTTTACACCTAATCAAAATAAAAGAATAACTAGAAAAATAAGAGTGCACATTTAGGATAGGAAATAAAATCACCAAAGGCAGCACATGTCACAAGAGACTTGGATGCCCTCCGCAGACACAAGGACCAAAAAAATGAGCAACAAATTTGACCAAAAAGTAAAAGATATACAAGTAAAAGAGGGAAAACTTACCTGGTCACTGAAATGAAAACACCAACACTGTCCAAAATGAAGAGGAAAAAATAGAAAGAAAAAATTGGTTCAGGAAGAGGACTATGGACCAAGAATAATCAAATGGAGACAAAATAAGGGGGTGTTTTTTCTGCCCCGCATACATTCACCCTTAATTTACGTGACTTCAAGTTTTTCCGCATAGCTTAGAGTAACTCACATGCAATGATAGCAATTTACGGAAAAACCAACTCATATGTGAATAACTGGAGAAGAATAATGTTAGCAACTCTGTATTGTTATAATTAGCATTACCTTTCAGATTTATGTGTCGATCAGCTAGTCATGGATGCCACCAGGTATCTCTTGGAGTATATAAAAATAAATAAACACATGATAGTTACATGATAAGCGAAATCCCATTAGTAACCTGATAAGCGAAATCCCATTGATAACCTGCTATTCCTAATATGAAGACTAAAAGTGAAAATGAAGAAGAAAACTGTGAAATGTATTTGAGGTATTTTCTTAAACATGTAAGAGCCAGCATACTATACCAGGAACTCCACCAAGCAACAACATGTGCGGAGACTCTCAAACCCAACATAAAAACAAATGGAATGTAAGAAACTGCAAAAGTTGAAATATAAATTTTTAATGAGGCATTTCCTCGAACAAGTGAAAGCCACCATACCTGAGTTATAAATGAGAACTTAATCCGAATTACTCACCCAATATTCTTTGCTAATCAAATAAATAGTATTCAGCAATTCAAAGTATGTACGAAAAAATCACAATTTAAAATCTTAAAAACTGAAAAATAAGAACACAAACAATACTAGCAGATTTTTGATTTCACAGAGGAAATCTACCAAAACTTACAAATTTCCTATTGAAAACTGGCAAACATTCATGCTTAAGAGTAAAGAACAAAAGGATCGTGAGAAAAACGAAAAATAAAATAAGAATGGAATCCTAAATGAAGCCGAAATTAGCATTTCATGGTAGAGTTTACTCACCAATATGCGGTGGGTTCAGAACTCTGCTTACAACGTTAGTAGGACTATTGAATAAAAAAAGTATAACTACATTAAAGAGGAAGAAACAAATGGTACAAAAGGAAGACAACATTATAAGCCATATAGATAATGATACTTAACAAATATCATCATTCCAGAATTAATGGACACTCTCCCCGAACATTTTGAATAGACAACGAATTGAGAATATAACCCTCTGACTACTAACTACTCAAATAAAACTCAAATTACAAAACAAAAATAAGAGATAGTGAGCTCTAAACTTTATTCTTTTTTTGGGAAATAAACAAACATGTTCTGAGACAATGAAACATATAAACATATGACATCCTACAGCTCTTCCTCATCAATCAATAATATAACAGAGCAAATACCCCACCTCTCAAAAAACTTGCACACACCAGGAAGGGCAACCTTAAATTATTAAGAATTTTCCTGGCCTAGCATTGACAGCCTTACCCACTCAAATCCTAGTGATGGAATATGCACAAAATGAGGCTTATGTTGTTATTAATAATAGAAATAGCACATCATAATCTAAAGTTAAAGCCAAAAAATCGTCTGCACTTATCCTCCAAAGCAATGAAAGGATTAAGAAATCATAGGAAAAAACAAATTCAGTACAAGGATAAGCAAAGATATGGAAAAGCTAAGCGTTAATATATACCTCAGGTTTAAAACAAAATTTTGGATTGTCAGTCCACTCTAAATCTCATTTACTTCCACCATGATGCAAAATTGCAAACTAGATTAGAATTAAAGTAGACTGATTGACCCATTAGTAAACAAGAATATTTAGATAGACAATTATGATCACATAATCTTTTGATATTAGTGGAACATCACCTCTTTTGTATCGCTCTTTTCAAATATTACCAGCCTGAGATCTCAACAACTGAGATCTCTAATAACACACACACACACACACACCTCCAACCTTCAAAATATATATTCCCTTTTTGTTTCAAACAACAAAACAAACAGATAACCAAGAGTCTTCCTGTTCAGCCCTTCTAAAACATCAACAAATAAGACATATTGTAATGAGTTTTTCATTGAACCACAAAATTAGAGAATCTTACACTGGGTATGATCGGAAATTGAGGAAATGAAAAAGGCCTATGAAATAGAGGTGAAATTTCATGACTGAAAGGGTTCACTATAATTCAAGCAATTACTTTATAGTTTATAATAAACAAACACATAGCAATATGGAAAATGAAAGACATATAAATCCCAAACCTGTAGCCGCCGAAAATTTAGAGATGTAGAGAGTTGCTATCGAGAAATTGGAGAGAAACAAGAAACCTAAAGTGAGAAGAAAGTAGTAGAAAAAGTTTAACTAGGAGTTAAAAAATTGGGGCGGGATTCTAACCGCCTAATTGCTTTAGAAAAAACTTTTTTCGGGACGTGTGTAGTGATATAATAAATTAACAACTTTATAGAATTGGGGGATTTACTTGTTATTTTTGGGACGCAATTCATAATCGTCCTTATAATAATCTTTTGGGTCACATTACATAAAACGTCTCTAACCAAATGTCCCAATATCTATACTTTGTTGTAGTGTGCGCGATATGTTTAAACACCATTTACTATGCAAGCAAATCGACACACAAAGTAAGGGAATAATCATTTACCTAGATTATAGTTGGAAAATCAACAAGAAACAAATTGCCTACAAAAAGAAGCAAGGTTAAAAGAAATTAGAGGCAAAAATCTATATTTTCAGCAAAAAGTAAGATTTTTTTTTCTAAGGCATTAGATCGAATGATCTCCGTTCGATACAGCCAGCATCGAATCAATCACATTCGATGTAGGGTGTATCGAACCATGATCATTCGATGTTACTCACTTTTGAGCCAGAGTTCTGAGGAATGAATAATGAGCTTTTCAGGCCCCTTCCCCTTTATATAGAAGTGGAAAAATCCCACTAGGCCCATAAGAACAAGCATCGAATCGAGCCAATTCGATATTTTTTCCAACATCGAACTACGACAATTCGATCGACGTGCAAAAAAAGGCGAAATGTAGACCGAACCATCGTTGTTCGATATAGAAGCTAAAATCGAATGAAACTTATTCGATCGATAACACCAACATTAAGAAATTATATACATTTAGTTATCTTTACATAGCTGATACGAATATAACGGCAAATTCGCACGAGACGTTTTCAATATGGTTTAAGGCATGGCTCGATAGATCAAAACCAATATGCTTGGGACCCACGTCTTTCAAACCGTCTCCCAATCGGGTGCATAATTTTCAACATAACAAAATCAAGTCTTCAAAGCTTGGAACCCGCTCTCTGGTCGAGACCGTCTCCCAATCGGTGGCATGATTTTTAATATTATCAAAGATTGTGAGTAGAAGGCGCAAAATAAAGGTAGAATTTATAGTTTGGAACCCGCTCTCTGATCGATACTGCCTCCCAAACTGGGGGGACTATATGATGAGGGTATTTTAGGAATGGCCCAATATAAATATTGGGTCGGCCTACGGAGGAAGTCCCATTAAAATTGTACATCGAACAGAAGGAATTCGGTGTTGAACGAGCATCGAATGCGCCAGATTCGCTCTAATGGATTGATCGAATCGTCCTAATTCGATACTCGTTCCCCAACTACTACTGGGGCCCATGGAATGGGGTTTATAAATACCCCGTCCTCTGACATTCTCAACACACATTCAAGACCAGCTCTCACCAATTCAATATTGAACCCTTTGTGTTCTATACTCACCACTCGATCAAAACTCCCATATTCGATACATCACATTCGATCGAAGCTACCAGATTCGATACAAAGGAACTCAAACTAATCCTACATCGAAGCGTCACAATTCGATATACCCAACATCGTAGTCTCACGATTCGATACTCAGCTAATTCCTGTATGAAAGGACCAAGATTCGATACTGGACAACTCAGTATACTCTGTACCGAGCATACCTGATTCGATGCTCCATAGATCGAATCCCTGTAATTCGATATACTATCAAGATTTGAACTTTACTTATATTGTCTAATGATCTTGTAATAGGTGTTCTGGACCAAGCTAGTCTGATTTCTATTCGATTAGCATTATTTTGGCATTTAACAGGCCATATGTAACAGTTTACGGTGTTTTGTCACCCGGACGAAATAAGACTAAAATATAGGTCAAGAAAAAGAAATATTTTCTTTGAGTTAATTTCTAGAAAATGTCACATGGAAGAACTCAAATGCGAGATACAATCATAATTTAGAAGAACCGTGATGGGCTGGAATCTGGCAAGACTTTCTAATTGGGCCATGGCTAAAACGGGATAGTCGGCCCATTATATTCATGCCCACTACATATAACCGGTCTAAATATAAAAAAGTTATTATTTACTGTTGCTGTATTGATGATATTGCACAACTGATTAAATAAATTTGATAGCCCGTAAACGAGAACTCGGGAAGCGAAGCAAGAGGAAGAAAACAAAATTCCAACGAAAATAGGTTGAAATAAAACAAAATTAATTTACTCATGAGGTCATTAACTTTTTTAGGCTGCATAGTGTATATATGAAGGTATCCAAGAAGGAGAGTCAGAGTTATTCTATCCCGACCCACATAATTATTAGTGTAGAATTATATAAATTGACATACTATAGAGAGAACTATAAGAGATCTACTATTCTAGTATCAACAACAACTTCCAAACTTTAATGAAAGTCTCATAAATTTATATATGACCAATTTAGTTTTTTAGACCGCCAAATGTTAAATATATTTTTCATGCAGAATAAAACCAAAATATTCTTGATCTGATATGCGCAACTTATACAAAAGTTAGAGGAATCGGCTAGTTAGGGATTTATGCTGTTAATTAGAGTGAGCTTGAATTGAATAAATATAATGTTCAAGTTGCAATATTTTGGAATATAATTTCAGTAGGCACTTGTAATTACCGCACATAGTACACAACTCTTGAATATAAAAGAAAGATTACCATGTGCATCTTCTAGCAAGAGAATAAAATTTAGTAATATAATTAAGCAAAAAACTTTATATACATCATAGTATATTAGAGAACTAAGTGGCCTCTTCCCGAATTGTGTGAATATGTGCTCCGTGCACATGATTCAATCAACTGTAAATTAAAAGAAAATAAAATTGTAAGCAGAGATGTAGAAAAATGAGCCCCATCATGTGAAGGATGGATGGTAATAATTAATAATTGGTAATAAAATAGTTAAAAAGTTAATGTTAGAAGTGAGCAAAGTGGTGTGTGTAAGAGAGAATTTCAGAAAGCTGGGGGTGAAGATCCCCCCTCGTGCGGCTCACCCGCTGATCCCTTCTGTCTCTTTCTCCAATCTACTCGACGTGTAATCTTTGACCATTGACCGGAGATGGGGTGGGCTGTTAAAGAGTTAAGTATTTGCATCATCATTTGATTGATGCTTTTACTAATTAAGTTGATCATATACACATGATGGTCGATTCCCATTGGGAGCGAATTGAGTCCAGCCTTCTGGGTCTGGGCCTGTCGCACATGGTTAGCCTAGTGTTGATCCTCAACTGGTTGGCGAGGTTTGCAGGCTATTTCATCGACCCGTGGGTTTACCCGGTGCGCACCCGAAGGGTAGTGGCTGAGGGTTCCCACGTCATAAAAAAAATATATATATATATACACATGATGGAATTATGAGATTTGGTGTAATTTGGTTGGTCGATAAATTTCTCGTTGAATTCAATTAAGTAGATATATAAGTTCGTTCATATTTATTATGTATTGTGAAAAAATGTGTAATACATTTTTATGTATTTATGTGACAAAATTGGCATACAAGCTTTTAAGAATCTATATACTATTATATAAATAAACCCATTGTGACACCAATCTTTTGATTCCCAACTTTAACCTTTGAATTTTAGCTATATTGTAAAAGTATACTATTAAATCCCCAAAATAACCTTACAAATTAAGTTAGACTAATTAATTACACTATTCATTGTAATTAATGATTTACTTTCCCTATAATATATTTTTCTTCCATTGTTATACTCTAAATTTATGGCACGTGTTATCTAAATAAATTTTCTTCTTTAACCCACATAGAATAATGACATTGAAAAAAGAATTATGCTCGCGGGAACCGCGTGCTCCATTTGCTAGTTGTAATAACTAATAACACATACAACCCCTCAACTTGTATAAAGCCCGAGCCTAGCGTCTACCCTCACCTAGGCCTTGGAGCCGGAGTCAAGACCTTAAAAGAGCTCGTTCGTTACTTTGATTCAAACGGTAACTGACGATTTCTATACGACTTAACTAGAGAAGAATCTAATATCCGTCAATTTTAAAAGACTTATACGCCTCTGCCTCTATAAGTGGAGGAAGACGACCCCAATCTAGTAGGGTACTTATCGAACCAATCCGCGAAGTGCCTTGGATTCATGGGACAATGACACGTTGCATAAAGAGAATAAAGAGACATTTGCCGACCTTCAAGACGGCGACGCCACTATGAGTGCTCAATAAATTAACAACAAAAACAAAAACTCACTTACGAACATGAATGACACATCTTCAATGAACAAGACAAAAAGAAACTCGCTTAGTCTTTTTCTCAAATACGTTTCGAGACATGATATGCATCTCTCTAGTCACTTAAGTATTTTCAAATTACCTCGAGTATTATATAGTAGGTAAGATACTCCCTTGTGATTTAAAAGATACAAATATTTTTTAGTGTATTATCAAAATACCTCTTGCTATTCTACTAATATCTTGTATAATTCTATTTGTATTTTCATACTTCTTTAAAATGTTATAAGCTAGAAATGTTAGTTTTAATAATTATTTTCTTTGTAATTGAAGTATGAAATCATAGTTTAATTTTGTTTTTTCTGAGCATAAAGGGTATAAACATACTGTTTAATTGCGTTTTGACATACAAGCGAGTGAACTGCGAATGCATGTATAAGTTGGTAATGTGTTATTTTTGAATATAGAAAGATCTAATTTGCTTATATTTTTAAGTAGAGTAATTTTGCCTATTTGACATAACATACACAATGTAATTTGCCAAAACTTCTAATACCTTTTTGACGTAACACAATATAATTTGCCAGAACTTCTTAAACTTTATACAAGAATATAGAATGTTTTAAAGGTAAATTATGCATCATATGCTTATTTTTTGAGATAAAAGAAGATAATCTTTCTATACATTTTGTGCATGTAGATTTAGTTTTGAAATCATCACGATATATCTTACGTTATCAGTCCTCTTTTTTTAATCTTCAAATATAAAACCAAATTAGTTAAAGAAGCTAAGTGATGTGTTCGCGGTATATATCGCACAGAAGAGGAAAATATAATATTTTGCAGTTCCTAGGCATTAAGACAAATTGGATAAACATATGAAAGAATTGCTCCATTGGATCCTTTGCACGTGAGCTTCATTACCTACACAATCATAAAATGCCACTCGGATGCTCTTTGTAGTTTTTTTGTCACGTGGGGAGGCTGTTTTTCATGAATTAAACTCGGTTATCGGAAATAATATATGTTAAACTACCAATAAACCTCAGTACAATGAATCTTGGAGAGTTTCAAATATTTTTTCTTCTAAATTAGTGAATTACGGTAAAATCAGTGCTCGCTTAATCGGCTAATTTCACTATGATGACGTCGTACGAGTTTAATGTTGTGAAAAGTTCGATACGTTGCCAATTGTACTGATCACAAGTATAATTTTAAGGCTCAATGGCGTAGTTTTTTGTGTTGCTCACAAAGGTTGTTGATTGCGGCAAAATAGCTAAACACTAACGGTATATAATACCAGAATATCAATTTGATTATTCGAATTATACGATCTCGAATTTGGTCGTTTTTCCTGTTTATCTTTCTTAGTTCAAAACTATGATATGTATGTATGTATTATCTTCCTTCTATTTACAATATTATATTCTTCTGAACTATACTATTCAAAATTCAAGGATGTTAAATGATTTTTTTAAGGACGAATTATCAAAAATGCCCGCTAACTTTTGCCTTTAATTCTAAATGCCCGTTGTTTCCCAACATGCTAAAAATGTCTTGTATCTTTTAAAATTTCTACTAAAAATGTCCGAAATAAAAAATAAGCACAAAAAAACTTATTTTGTCTGAAAAAAAATGTTAAAAATGTCCTGTATCTTTTAAAATTCTACCAAAAATGCCTGAATTTTAAAACGCGACTTTTTGATTCAGCAATGCGTCTCTTTGATTCGGATGCCACATCGGATAAAAAGTTCGAATTTTTAAAATCGGACATTTTTGTTAGAAAATTTAAAACTTAACAGGCATTTTCAGCAAGTTTGGAAATAACGGGCATTTATGATTAAATGCAAAAGTTAGCGGGTATTTTTGATAATTTGTCATTTTTTAATAAAACGATTTTTGTTTTAAAATGTTCAATGAATTCGTATGGAGTTTCTCTTTATATAATTTTCAAACACATTAGGAGTGTTGTAATATAGTTGACTTTGACAAAATCTTTTTCAATTTTATGATACCAAATAGACTTAAAGCATAAATTGTATATTCTAGACAAGACAACCAAAATGTCAACTTTCGTTTGGTAAACAATATTTCCGTGTCGAGTAAATCTTGAAACTAACCGAGATCAATTAGCTGATTAGCTCATCAAGCGATCACCAAACTGCATACGAAAGAGTTAGTTGGTCAAATACATATGCACTATACTGCATATTATACCCTCTTTGTTTCTTTTCTTTTTCCTTTTTCTCTTTTAATTAACTTATACAATTCTTTGGTTTCATAATAGTCTACTCGTAACTTGTTATACTGCGTTCTAATTTTTTTTTAAAGGACTACGTTCTAAATTTTATCTTAGATTTATCTTATCCTTTTCATGAAATAAAGTAAATTGTGATCTTCTATATATTTCATTTTTAAGATATTTTACTTTTTCTTGGACATTTTCACAAAAAATCTTTTGATAAATAAATTGCGGAGACAATGTTATAGGAATAGTAAAGACACTTTCTTAAATAACCCTAATTAATATATATGAAGAAAAATATCACATAGGATGTTGAAATTAGTTTCTTTAGAATTTACTATTTTTGTTAAAGTATGTGACTCAATTACATATTTCGAAACCAATACTTGTACGTGTGGTTTTATTTTCATTCATCTACAAATTTTAGCTATGTAATGAGATACTTTTGAGCTACTTTTATAATCTTTGTAAAATATGTAGTTCATATAAATTATTTTCAAAATGCACTATATATAGAAAGAACAACAAACTTACGTTTTGATTCGATTCCTTTAAACCAGGTTTTTGACTCTTCCCTGTGTAGACATATACGCTAACACAAGCCATTGGAAAAAATGTGCACTTCCAACCTTGAAAGGCTTTATTTAAAAGCCACTAAATAATATAATGCGAGATATATACTTGTAGTTTACAATAAAACTAGCTAGTCGCGTAAGTGAATCAAGAAATAGTAGTTTACATTATTTAATTGTGTAATATCTAGCAAGAGATAATATAAGCATAACATTACAAAAAATTGTGCTAGTCTAGTTACAAATTTTGACCACTGTTGTATATATTTATTAGTAAAACTACTTAAGTCTATTTGTATCCAGGAGTTATGCATATTCTATAGTAAATATATTGTGTTAAAACAATTAAGAACATGTATTATTCTCATTGCATATCAATGTACTATAATTGGAGATCTATGCAGTGAGCAGTGAAAATCTTCTATTTGAAGACACTGAATGTTAGTAAGTTAGATGTTTATATGGCACTCAAAAAGCAGCTTATAAGATTTATTGTGGGAATTAATCGACGTATCCGACTCTTACAGGGAACAAATTTGACAGAAATTGTTAGATGCAATGCTGACAATGAGGTAGTGCAAACTAGTTTTGGTTTTTCAGTCAATACAAGGTGCAAATGGTATTATGAATATTTCTTATAATTCTAAAAATAGTTTACTCTCAACTTTTGATTGTATCAGCCAGGTCATCAATACATGAGATGTACATTATAATTTTTTTTCTAGTGCACTAGTCTCGCATTAAACTAATGATGATACATAGACCGTTTTTACTGGGAGAGGTTAATTATAATATTAATCCCTATATATATAGAACAAAAAATTGTTTAGGCCGGTAATCTGACGGTCAGCTCTTGGTTAAGTTCTAAAGGCGCCATAAATTAAAACGACTTCCTCAAGATTAGCATAAGTTTTTATTTTATTTTAAAGTGTGTGATTAATTTCCCAACGAGTGCTTAATGACTAGTTTTTGTCTGTCGAGGCATTTTTTAGCAAAACCCGGTGTCCATTATTTTAGCAGAAGTTTCATTAGTGGAGTGGTTGTGGATTGAATTTTGTTGTCATGTTAAATGTCCAGAAACCGAGCCTCCTCGTACATGTCTTGTCTTTGCTCCATCACTTTTTGATTATGGAGCCTAATTAATTAACTAGGTGCAATTGCAGTAACTAAAATAGAACACATTTTTTTAAATTAATTAGGTCCGGTTTATCTATCTTATGATATGCTACCTCAATAATTGAGTTTCTCTTCTTTATCTTTTCCTTAAATTTCGGTCCGTATTTATGAACTTCTTCTTTTTTAGGAGAATTCAGCATTAAGCTCAATAATTTTGCGATTCCTACAATGTAGCCCTTATTCCGGTTATGAAGGTTAATTTGTCGTCCTACTCCCATAGATTCGGAACTTTATAATTAATTCCGGCTGGTGTTTTAACTGTAAAGTTCTTTTTATTGCGATTTTGAAGATTTTTTATTTGTTTTGCAAGGGGGTTTTGAAGATTTGAGCTGCATACTTTTTTGAGATGAAACATGCACCAGGCCGCAGTAAAAATTGACCTCTTTTCCTGGCTTTTTCTGTAGCTCGGGAAACTTTTTGTAGAAATACATGGAAAATATCCTCAACTTTACATTAAGAGACAACTTTAATTTCTCAAAAAACTATTTGTGTGCGTGGTAGTCATGATATTTCGATATTTTAAAAAATTATACGTGTTCGTGTTGTAACGTGTGAAGGAATTTGACACCTTAATTTGATACCGATTTAAAATCATTTCACACAACTTTGCCCTTCATTGGTCTTCCTTAGTGCTCCAATATTGTTCTAAATTGGCGTATAATCCTGTATTTAAATTCAAATTCGGGCCGGCGTGTTTTGATCAAATTAGATCGAATAGAACCAGATTTATTGTTGTAGTATTTGATCTTGATATTGGCTAAACAAGAATCAAAATCAAATCAAATTAGAATAGTCCAATTCGATTGAAAATCACTCGATTTTGATCTTTTTTTTTTGTTTTAAGAAAAATAATACCATATAACATCTTTATTTTGTATTTAAAATTAGAAAAATCTGAATAAACACGAGTTGTATAATAATTTATAATAAACCTCAATGAATGAGTAGATTTCTCATAACAAAATAACAATTCAATATTCAAAATAGAAACTCTAATAATACAAGTCATATATAGTTACTAATAAGTGGTTTTGGATCTCCTCCTACAAATTAGTACTACATCTTGTCCTACATAGTGTGGATGCACGCCACATGGCAAAAATTAAAGAACTTGGTATTCCTTGTTTGTTTGAATTTATTTATAGCTTTTGAATTATTTCACAAATTGTCTTACCAGATTTAAAAGATCTATATTTTTTAAACAAATATCTTGTTTTTCAAATATATGAAAAGATTGAGATTTTTATTTCCAAATCATATCTCAGCGACCGGGTTTATTTCACTCTACTCCAACAAGGCAACACTAATCTCTTATATAAGATTTCATAATTAAATCACATGATATTTCTATAAATCCCTTTATGACGCAAATTCATTATAATAAAATTTTCTATATAATTTAGAACAAACTTCACATTTTGAACAATTTGTTTAATGGAGATTTATTTTCTTATGCGGGTGTGGTTCAAAGGGAAAAAAAAATATTCTACCATTTTAATCTAAAAAATAAAATATAATGACCAGACCATTAGCCTTCAATTTACAAGTGATGAAAATAAAGTCATTGTCTCTACTTATTTTTCTTTAGATTTGTTGAGATTTCAGAGTTTTTTATTTATTTATTTTGGATGTTACTATAATACTGTCTCAAGAGTAAAAATGACAGAAAGTTCGAATAATGTAATACAATAATTATATGTTACTATATTAATATTCAATCCGGGTTGCTTTTTACAATGAAAACTTAATTGAGAACAATATTAATTAGATATATACTTAAATGAAGATATGTATTATATATACGTTATCCATTTTTAAACAGTAAATGAATGTAATATTTATGGTTAATAAGCAACAATTGGTCCAATACTTTGAAAAAACAAACAAGGGATACTATGTTATTTGAATTTTGCCATGTGGCGTGCATCCACACTATGTTGGATAAGATGTAGTACCAATTTGTAGTAGGAGATCCAAAGCCCTAATAAGTAGATTTACAATTCAAAGTTATACTAATACAAAAGTCCTACCATTTTAAGTAGTTAAACTATTGTCCACCTCCCGAAATTAGAATTCCAACATGAAAATAAGTGCTATCTCGAGCTCCCGAGATTCAAAATAAAGTAGGATATTAGAGTCTCTCTGCGTGTTTTGAGACCTAAAATGATCCTAAAGGCGAGTTGGTAGTCACCCCTATTGTCCTGTCAAAGAAAGACGAAATTATTTTGTTCAAGAAGTCTAATGCGGTTTGAAAATATGGAAAATTGTTTATTCATAATCATAGGTAATTCTTTTATTTATTTTATAATAAGATGGTATTAAGTTCTATCCGTTTATTTATTTATTTTATAATAAGATGGTTATTAAGCTCTATTCGATTCTTAACCCCTAAAATAAAAAATTCAATTGAAGGGAATTTTGATCCTAAGACAAGGATCGAAAATTGGATCAAATATTCGATTTAATTTCTTGATCGGACCTTTGCAAACAATTCGATCGATCCAATCCATTGTGCACACTTCTATTTAAAACTTGACAATAACCTCCTTGTGTATTTATAAAATTTTAAACAACCCAACTTTTGTTTTTCTTTTCTTCAATCTAACTTATCAATTTTCATGCAAATTAAATGAGAAATAAGTGAAATTAAAACAGGGTATGGTCTATTCACTTTCGCAAATACTCAAAACCGAAATTGGAATAAATGTGTTTGTTAACGGGCTTGGAATTATTCCTTATTTAACGGAAGATGTTTATATTCGGTTGGAACGTCAAAACCCGACCCGAGGGGATCGCCGGTTTTATTAGTTTGGGGCTGGGCTCGGATATCTTCCGAGCTGCCTACGTAACCCCCGATTGGGAATCAAGCCAATCGTAGTTCTTGTTCTTTGCTTTCGGTTTTGGTTAATTTGGAGTATGTCGATTTTATTGATGTGTTGATTTTATCTGTTTGAAAGAATGGACCATTGTGAAGCCTTCGGAAAGAAAAGGTTTTTCTCCCGTGAAGCATTTTTTAATTTTATAGAGAACACGAGTTCCCTTGGAGCACCTCCATTTTCTCCCCTCCCGGGAGTGTGCTCTTTCTCTGGAGCGCCCTTTTTGGGCGTCCTGCTTTTCTGATCTCTCATCTCTACCTTTTATAGAAGTTGCACAGGGACAAGTGTCACAATGCATGTGTTCACAGGTGTCACCATGCATGTGCGAAGAGATAGGTTTTATCCGTCGGATATATCTGATGACGGGGCGCTGATTAGGCGAAATTATCCTTTCCGATAGCTTCAATGTGTTCGGAGGTGCTGGACAGGTGTGTGAGAATGTTCGTCCGATGCTGTTGTAGTTCCGATAGCGGTCCATTGTTAGGTTGCCTTCTTCTGAAGTGTACTCCGATAGGTGTTTATATCTTGGTTGCGATTTAGGCGTGTCTTCCGAGGGGTCTGATTTGATTTCCGAGGGCTTTTGCTTTGTTTCGTGCAATAGTGTTTGGTGATATAGGCTCTCGGAATGAGCTCTCCGATAGGGGGTGACATAGTATCCCGGAGGATTCGGGGCCTTCGCCATGCGATACGGGTATTTTGCGATAGCGAGTACAAGTCATATAATAATATATCCGGTAATTAATCAAATTATAGTATATTCTAAGCACGTGAATTTTTACCTGGTTAACAATGTTATTTATCAAATAACCCGAGAGATTTTTGTTAGTTAAACAAATTTTAAAATACACAAGGAAGCTTTCGCTAATAACCCAATTATTTAGGGCCGTATATAAAATGGATTTGCAGTTTTTGGTCAACAATATACACACACACATGCATAGAGGATGAAACATGTATGTTTATACCAAAACAAAGGGGTTTTTTTCAAGTTTGGTACCCTAATTTGGCACTCTAACGAAAATGGTACCCCAAGTTGGCAGCTATCCGAAATGGTACCATAAGTTGGCAGCGCTCCAAAAAGTTGGTACCTCACAGGCGGCGATTACAAACTCCGGCCACTTTGCACACGTGGACGTTCAACTTGACTTTGACCTGCCACATAGGAGCTGACGTGGTTAAAAAAAAAAATTTCAAAAATCAAAATTATATATCACTCGTTTAGGTCATTATCAGCTCATTTCCGCGCGCTCATTTTTCTTCTTCCCCCAAATTCCTCTTCCAGAGCCTACAGTGGTTAACAATTGAGCTCTTTCGCACCAAATCGCTGCTCGTAAATGGTGACCCGTCGCCGTCGATCGAAGCTCACAGCACGTCATCCTTCAAAGACAGACGACCCCCCCTACATACGGTGAGTTTTATTATCTTTTTCCGACATGCAATTAGTACGTTTTGTGTAAATTCTCTGCACGTTTCAGAAGAACCCCTAATTTGTGCCCTAATTTCGAAGATTGTTAATTTCCCTACTTTCCCCCAATTTGAAGCCCTAATTTCTTTAATTCGAGATGCGCAGACCCTAATTTGTGCCCTAATTTCAAAAATTGTTAATTTCCCCTACTTTCCCCCAATTTGAAGCCCTAATTTATTTAATTCGAGATGCGCAGACCCTAATTTGTGCCCTAATTTCAAAAATTGCTAATTTCCCCTACTTTCCCCCAATTTGAAGCCCTAATTTATTTAATTCGAGATGCGCAGACCCTAATTGTCAAATTCGAGATGAGATTATTAATTTTTTGTTGGTTGGTTTTCTTTTTGACAGAATGTGGGAGTCTCTATGCCACTGCACTGCTACACCACAGTGGAAAGTTCAGCTATGATCCTGTTATTGACTACACAGGGGGGTGTAAGTGTGTGGTTGATTTTGTAAGTACAGCTGAGTTGAGCATTGATAGATTCTTTAAGATATGCACAGACTTAGGTTTTATGGGAGTTACTGAACTATATATCAGAAATGAGTCTGGGTTTGTACTTGTTCAAGAAGACTGTGAGATAAAGACTTTGTTCCTGAAAAGCCTAACCAGCAGGGTGATGGACATTTATGTTATTTGTGAAGGGAGGGTTGACAAGCACCAACAAGCAATGTTTGAGGGTATGGATTATATTCAAGGTGAAGTTGAGGTAGAAAATATGATTGAGACAGATCCAGATAATGTGGATGTGGATGATGGTGATAATAATGTAGATGATGTTGAACTTGAGGATTTTAGTGATGGTTCTTATGGGATGCAGAGTGATACTGAACAAGGGCCTGAAATGAATACAAGGGTGGTTGACCAGATGTTCAATGAGCAAGTTGGAGAAGATGATGGTCAAGAAATTCCAACTACTGATGCATTTGAAGAGTTGGTGGAGAAGCAAAAACAAAAAGCCATGGAATCAGGGGATTCAGATGATGAAGGTTCATATGGTGATACAGAGTCTGATACAGGATCTGCCAATCTAAATGAAAGTGAAGATGATCTGATTAGTGAAAGGGAGTCTGATGCAGATGATGAGAGATGGACAATGTTCAATGAGAATGATGTACTGAATCCAAGACTTAAGTTGGGTCTGAGGTTTTCTTCAAAGAAGATATTGAAGGAGGCAGTAACATCTCATGCTATAATGCACATGAGATCTGTTAGAGTTACTAGTAATGATAAGAGAAGATTGTATGTCAAGTGTCTGGGAAGAAGGTGTAGATGGAGACTAAGTGGAGTTAAGGTGAAAGGAGAAGATGGTACTTTCAAAATCAACTACTACAAATACAAACATAGGTGTCCACAATCAGATAGGATCAGAAATTTGAAACCAAAATGGGTTGCAAAAAAGTACAAGCATGTATTCCAGAGTGATCCTAAGAGGGCAGTAAAGGTGTTTCATACTGATGTTAATAGAGATACTGGATTGAAATGGTCATTGCCACAAGCATACAGGGCTAAGGTTGAAGCACTTAGGTTGTTGAATGGTAGCTCACAGGACCAGTATGCCTGGTTGGGGGATTACAAAGCTGAAATAGAAAGGACAAATCCTGGGAGTACAGTTTTGCTAGGGTTGGACAACAACAATGGTGATAACAGGTTTGAGAGATTTTATATGTGCATTTGGGCATTAAAACAAGGGTTTATAAGTGGGTGTAGGAAGGTGATAGGAGTTGATGGAGCCCATTTGAAGGGCCCTCATAAGGGAATATTGCTCACTGCTGTTGGTATAGATGCCAACAATAACATATACCCTATTGCATGGGCAGTGGTTGAGAAGGAAGATGGACCAAATTGGGAGTGGTTTCTTGAAGTTCTTAGGCTGGACCTCAATATAACTAAGAATGAGGATTGGACATTTATGTCAGACAAGCAGAAAGGCCTTCTTCAAGCTTTTCAGTTGGTGTTTCCAGGGGCTGATCACAGATTTTGTGTTAGACACCTCCATGGGAATTTCAAAGGAGCTTCATTCACAGGAGATTCTTTGAAAGATGTCTTGTGGAAAGCTGCAAGGGCTACAACAGAGAATGAGTTCAAATATAGAATGGAGTGTATAGGGAAAATTAATGCAAATGCAAAGTTATGGTTAGAGGGGA
This sequence comes from Linaria vulgaris, assembly GCA_948329865.1. NCBI lineage: Eukaryota > Viridiplantae > Streptophyta > Magnoliopsida > Lamiales > Plantaginaceae > Linaria > Linaria vulgaris. The sequence goes on from OX415254.1 coordinate 95,508,062, forward strand.
AACCAGCATCACAGTGGAGTAGGTCACATTTCAGCACTAAGTCCAAGTGTGACATGTTGTTGAACAATGGTTGTGAGTCCTTCAATGCCTGTATTCTGGATGCAAGGGAAATGCCAATACTTTCCCTATTGGAGTGGATTTTTAAGTACTTGATGACAAGACACCAGATAAACAGGGACAGAGCAAGGGCCAAGTGGAACAGGAGAGTGTGTCCCAAAATCAGAAAGGTTGTTGATGAATTTATGGGATCACATGCTACTCAAGCCAACAAAGTCTGATGACAATCACTATATGATTAAGTGCTGGGACAATAGTCAGTGGGCTGTTGATATTGGGCAAAGGACATGTGGGTGTAGAAAATGGGACATAAGTGGGATACCTTGTATCCATGCTGTTAATGCCCTAACTGCTCAAGGTTTGGATCCATATTCATATATCCATCCTGCCTATAGTGTTGCTGCTTATAATGCATCATACCATCATCCAGTGTTGCCTATTAATGGTAGAGATGAGTGGAGGAAAACTGGCTTTGCTGGTCCAACACCACCAAATGATGGTAGATCAGCTGGTAGGCCTGAGAGAGCTAGGAGGCGAGGACCAGATGAACCTAAGGTAGTGAAACAAAGAAAATGCAGGGGTAAACCAATAACTCCCCTGGTGAATGATCCATGTAGATTAAAAAGGCAACAAAAAACAGTAAGGTGTGGGTACTGCAAAGTACTTGGACACAACAAGAAGGGGTGTAGTGTAAGGAAACACCATATTCTAGTGGAAGAAGCTAAAGCAGCTGAAAAAGCAGCATCTGATAAGGCTGCAGCTGAGAAAGCAGCAGCTGAAGGTGGGGTTGAACAAGATGAGGTCAATGTTGGCTTGAATACTGAACAAGGTGAAGAGAATGGTGTACCAGTAAATGTTGATGAAGCAACAACTCAAGTTAATGTTGATCCAGTAGTGGCACCAGCCACTGAACTGAATGTTGATCCTGTTGATGAACCAATATCTCAACTGAATGTTGATCCAGAAGTGGCACCAGCCACTGAACTGAATGTTGATCCTGTTGATGAACCAATATCTCAACTGAATGTTGATCCAGAAGTCTTACCAGCATCTCAACTGAATGTTGATCACAGTTTAACTCAGCCTTCTGAAATAAACTTCAGTGGTTCCCAACCAGTCCCTAATGGGAGTCAAGAAGCTGATGAAGTGCCAATTGTGATACTTTCCCAGCCACCACTTCAGAAACAACAAGTTAGAAGGAATGTTGACAAAATGACTTCAACTAATAAGGTAAATTTTGTTTACTAACTATTGGCTTTCAGTGTTAAGTGCAATTTCTGAACAATATTTGATTTGTTATGTAGATCCACTCAAAGGGGAAACATGCTCTCAACAGTCCTTTTCAACCACCAGGAGTGGCTATGAAGCGCAAGGCTTTTGATGACCAGTGTGTCCCTACTGGTCCATCAATCACAGAACAACTTCAAAACAATGGGATGTTGAAGAAGCCAAGTGTGAAAATTGTGAGGATGGGTAACACCAACATTCTTCTGAATGTTGGAAAGCCAAAAGTCACAAAGAAATAGATTCTCTGTTGTGTTAAAAAACAGTCATTTTGGGTGGATGGATCATATTATCTGTTTTGTTAATTGCTTCTATTAAGAGGCACTTTTGATGTCATACATTTTGTAAACTTTTGACATGGATGGATGGATATGGTTTTTTTGACATGAATGGATGGATATGTTTGTTTTATTCCAGTACTGCAATGCTATTCATGGAGTAAAAAAAAGTGATGCATTGAACAAAGCTTCAAACCATTCATTTATTCATTCAAAAACCACCCATTATTCGAAATTAAACACCATGAACGTCCAAAACACAACCAGCTTCCAAAATTAAATTCGACCATCACATCAATACTAATCTACTAATTTTCTTCTGGTTCTGCTTCTGATTCTATCACAATTGGATCCACCTCATTCCATCCGGCCACCTCCGGGAAAGTTGCACACTCTAGATCAACAAATAGCTTGTACAGTAGTCCGGCGTTGGCAAGTCCGTACATGCGAAAGAACTGTTCGTGTTGTGTCTCCTGCATTTGTGAGATCGAAATATTTAAATTAGTAAATATAGAAGAGTGATTCATTTTTTTAATAATTGGGGGAATGTTGATTACATTAAGCAAGTGGGCGTCGTACTCCCTGAGAATTACAGGTTTATAATCAGGATCGTTGCAACGTACACCAGGCAAACTGACAAATTCACGAAAACGGTCAAACTTCACCCTCAACTTGGATAATTTCTCCCTCAGAGTTTGAAGCATGTAACGTTCCCCCAAGATCCTGTGCATTTCAAGATTTACAAGCCTCAAACCCCTATTAAGAGCCCTTAACTCACTAATTCTATGTCTTTCCCCATACTTGCATAACCCCCGCAGTAGGAGCGTCTCGGCACGACGAATGAATTGCGGATCAACATACAAGTACCTTAGACCCAGATCAACTGCTGGAATCATCTCCTTTGAAATAAAGAAAATACATTCAAATGATAGTCAACAAATATTTATCACAAAACATATTAAAACATCGACTTGAACATAACTGAAACATTAATAGTCTTACAATCACAACGATTGTTCAATGGGAAAATAAAATACATAACAACACAACCAAACACAACCAAACACAAAGAAACGACAATACGAATTACATTTTAGAATACATCACAGACAAAATAATAACAAACAACACAACCATAAAGAATAAGAGAACCCATGCGACAACACAACACACGACCGCCGCCTTAATAGCATCAATGGATCTCAATGAATCCACAAACGATGAGGTGTTTAGAGTGCTTGAGGTGGCCACAAATGAGGTTTGATGGTCTAGTGTCTCAGAAACTTCAACAGCTCCTGTTGCACCTCGGATATTTGGGTTTGGGTTTGGTTTAGGATTCAGATTGGAGTTCAATTTAGGGGAAGCTTCGTCAATAGAGTCTGCCCATATAAAACACTCCTTATGGCGCATGTTTGCGGGGCATACATAATAAAATCTCCCGGGGTACGTAGCACGATTGCTAGCCTGCAAATAACGCATGACGCCTCTTCCACACAAGCACGATATGTTGTAAGGGTGACCCATCTATCAACAATTTTCTACAATTTTAATCTCTAAAATATAAATCAATAAAAATTACCTAAAGCAATATAATTTAAACATATTTATACCGATTCAGCAATAAAGCCCTAAATTGCTAATTAGATCAATTCAACAACCCTAATTATACCAAATCAGAAATCAAGCCCTAATTTGTTAAAGGGTTTCGAAATTACCTCCTGTGTGGTGTGTGAATCGCGCACGAACTTAGTCCCACTGTGAAAAGATCACAAAAACGAAATTAGAATCAAATAAACATAATCACTAAGTGACGTAATTGGGGGTACAGAGAGGGAGAAGAAATAGACGCGCCAAAATTACCTTTCAGTGCACACAATGCTGCAGAGTACGAACAAAGTACGAATGGAATGGGGTTTTTAATGGTGCAATGCGATGCCTGGTTTGGCTGGAACTGAAACGGCGGGAATGAGCACGCGGAAATGAGCTGATAATGACCTAAACGAGTGATATATAATTTTGATTTTTGAATTTTTTTTTTTAACCACGTCAGCTCCTATGTGGCAGGTCAAAGTCAAGTTGAACGTCCACGTATGCAAAGTGGCCGGAGTTTGTAATCGCCGCCTGTGAGGTACCAACTTTTTGGAGCGCTGCCAACTTATGGTACCATTTCGAATAGCTGCCAACTTGGGGTACCATTTTCGTTAGGGTGCCAAATTAGGGTACCAAACTTGAAAAAAGCCCAAGCATGCATAAAGAATTGTGTTTATTTTTTGGACATTGAAAGGACTATTTTTCTTCATTGATGTGATGTGAGTACAAGTGGCTAATAGCTAGCCAACTCTCTTTGTTGTATGTTTATACCGAGATATTAGAATCAAATAAAGGAAAACCAAGGTAAAATAGAAATTTGTATTGGGAGATGAGCGGTCATTTAGTTTAGGTTTTGAGCTCTTAACACTAGGAGATGAGCAACCTTTTTTATGCCATTGGGGGACAGCCCCCACGTTCTCCTCATATCTAGTTACTCTTTTCTCCATTTCTATTTATTTTTATTAATCTCTATCTCTCTTTGTCTCTCTCTACTATATTAAGAAAGTGACCATCTTAATTGCCAAAAATGTTATATTGTAATCTAAATTAATTAAAATAAATATATTTCCTAGTTAGCTTTTTTTTAGCCTCCCTTTGTTTCACTCCATAAATATCACTACTATCAATAACCGTAGCCCTCTCTTTCTCGAGCTACACTAACATTATATTGTCGCCGTATAGTTAAGCTTATTATTAGCCAAAACTCAAGTAGAAGAAACTTACTTGACCTACTTTGCGCAATTATGGTAAGTACGTTTAACTTAATTTTGCCCTATGAACATGTTTGAATTTCTAATTTCAGTTTTGCATTTTTACATTCGCGATGATCATAATCTAACTTAAACTTAAATTCTTGCTAACAAATGTAGGGATATTCAAAACCTGCATGGTTGGAAACAATGTACTCGCAAAAATTCTTCGCCCCTTGTTCGATTCACGACTGTGCGAAGAAGAACGAAAAGAATATACACTGCTTGGATTGTTGCATAAGTATTTGTCCGCATTGCGTACTTTCGCATCGATCTCACCGGCTTCTTCAGATTCGTCGGTATGTTTATCATGAAGTTGTGAGGGTGGAAGATCTTGAGAAGCTTATGGACTGCTCAAATATTCAGGTACACTTATATTTTGATATGAACATACTAAATTTTATGACTACTCATTATCATTAATCTGTTAGCTAATTGAATTTCGAAATTTATGACTATAGGCATATACGATCAACGCTGCGAAAGTTTTGTTTATCAAAAAGAGACCACAAAACAGGCAGTTCAAAGGATCTGGAAACTATTGCACTTCTTGTGACAGGAGCCTCCAAGAACCTTTTATTCATTGCTCTCTAGGTTGCAAGGTACGCAATTCCCACATTTTACGATTATAATTTCAGTTGAATTATTCCATAATTCTATAAGAAAAATTGAATTTCACTTTCATGATTATGATTTGATATTATGTATAATTCGCATAGACTAAGTCCTGAAGTTATTGGTCAATGTGACGTGTATCTTGCTGTAAAGATGCTACTTTTGAATAGCATAGTAGCTTCGAGTAAATTCTGCACTATATATGCAATCAATTGTATACTATTGAGCTGAATTTTACTTTTGTCACTCATCATTATAACTAGTATTGATCAAGGGATCATGCGATATACTGTATATGATGAAGAAAGGAATTGATAGCTAGCAATTCGTAATATAATGATAATTGTCAAGCACCGAATTCTCAAATATCATGACGTTTGCCATGTGTGCTAGCAAGAACTTTTGAAATTATGAACATTACTTTTTGAATTTGATGAATCTTGGTGAATTAATTATATCATATAATTTAATTGTCATTAGGTTGATTTTGTGCTCAAACACTACAAAGACCTTTCACCTTTCTTGAAAGAGTGCAAAATTCTACAACTTGGTCCAGACTTCTTTATCCCACAAGACATGGCGGACGAAGAAACAACAAATGAGACGCTACATTCAACAATTGTCGACAGCAGCGACGCGCCAATGAGCTACACTTCAAGCTCGTCGGGGTCCGAGAGCATGAGCTTTTCATGCACGGAGGTTGTTAGGAAGAAGAGGAGTGGTGTCAATTATCAGGTGTGTGGACGATTGGCTAACAAGACAACAGAAGATCAGGACATGGCCACTAGCATCATGAGTAGAAGGAAAGGCATTCCTCATAGGTCACCTTTGTGTTAGACCAAAAAGAAGTAGAATAATAAAATAATTACTAATAATTCTTAAATAATTTATTTTTAAATTTAGATTGAGTTTCTTGAGGCGTTTGCGGGTTAATTATATAATCACTTGGTCGGGGTGTTTTGTCTTAATGGCATCACGTGTTTCTCAATTCCCAAGTTGCAGTTTTGTACATTTTTTCTCATTTCTTTTATGTCAAAATTCACTATTGACTATTGAGTGGGGGCGATCATAGAGACTCTCCTTTGTTGTTTCTATGCAAAATATGTTGTCAAGTTTTGAACCTCTCAAGTCTCACCCTACCTAATAAAGATGACTAATTTTCAAGAGGAATAAAACTTCTGGCTTGAATTTTGGTTAGCGATATATTCGAACTAAGTCCGTAACGTTATTTTAGAAACTAAATAATTTTGTCGTTAGTTACTATCATATTTTTAGCGTATAATACATTTGTGAGTGAGGATATTCTTGAACATTATTGTATTCTCCGAATAGTTCATACTTCATAAATAAAAATTGGCACGAATGTACAAATTATAATTTGTCACTGACTGAAATTTGGACAACGATATTTTAGTCTTTGCCAATTAAAATACACCAAAGAATTGAGTAGGGCGGTGGGCTAGTTTTATAAAATCTCATAAGGCAATTTGCAAAATGTTCCTGGAGAATAGCTACTTCATTCTGATTGTTGACATTATCATCATAACAAAAAAACGTAGACTTCATATGATCACTACTTGCATAATGTGTAACCATTTTATTTGCGTTCTAAACATTATTAATAAATTCCCTTTTTCGTATTAGGTGAAATAATCACGCCATTCCATATAAGATGTACGGACGTTTATATATCCTTCTATTAAATGCCATTGTAACATGGGCACTAAAAGGTTCCAGTAAAAACTACTGGGCAGTTACCAATGCGGTGATGTCTTTTGACTAATTTCCCATAACCGGAAACGCTTCTAAGTTCTAATTCATGCTCCATATCATCTCATACGTTTTTTTTTCTCAAATAATTTAAGTGAAAGTTAGGAATTTTGACAGACGGGTATGCGCTCGACAGGTTTGCTCATTGCAGAAATATGAAGCAAAAATGTTAACGGTAAATCATAGCTTGGAAACTCTAACATCGAAAAACATCCACAGACAGATACTTGCACGAAAATACAATGTGTAGAAAATTGTTACAACAAGACAATTTTCGACTCAACCTAATGACCCACATGTAAGATTTTTATTAACACATCCACATATAGATAATTGCACGAAAATACACTTTGTAGAAAATTGTTATTAGTAGAAAATTTAAATTTTAGACTCACTCTGATGACCCACATGTAAAATTTTCGTTAACAACAATTACGTACTAACTTACACTTCGAAAAAGTATATAAAAATACCACAAAAATAAATTAGACAGAAACAAGCCTTTTTCTTTTTTGAACAATAAAAGATGATTGATTAATTGCAGGATCTTCTAATTCTTCAAGGATTGCTCTTTGATGGGCACAAATTAAAAAGAGCCTGTCCAGTCAATTGCTCAACTACCTGAATAATGATGTATGTGCAAATCGATCAGTCCATTATTGATCTTTAGATCCCTTGCGTTTTCCTAGTGAGCCATAAGCCTTATTAATTAGAGAGGAAGAAAGGAAAGATTATTTATACATCGGATCAAATTTGTTATTTTTTAACATGAAATTATTACTCTTGTTAAAAAAAGGGCAACCCGTTGCACGAAAGCATCCACGCAATGCGAGGGTCCGGAGAAGGGTCCCACCATGAAATTATTACTCTTGTTATTTTCCAAATATACTACATATACATTGAAGCACTCGGTGTTCATGAAAAAAATCTGGTCATGTATATAGCACACCAGATTCTTTTTTCTTCTTCTAATTAATTTTATAGTTCAGTTTCGAGATCTGTAACTGACAACTTGACAAGTTTGGTGTGTTTTCTGCTGAATCATGAAAGACTACTTTTAGTTCTAGGTCTTACTGTGCGCTCCTAATTAATCAGACATATGCAATGCAAACCACGAAAAGATAGAAATGTTTGTCACAACCCTGTATTATATAGTAGAAAATGAATAATTGTGTCGAAATTTTAATTAGTGACACTTAACTTCGCCAGAATAATTTGATTGTTAGAGCGAGTGTGAATTAATTAACAAGGGGATCTAGTTATATCCTTCATGGGGCTCCCAATTGGGATTAAGTTCATGCTCCACATTACATTCCTAGTTAATATCCAGTTGTCTAAATCTCTTGATGCGTGACAGCCAAAGTGTCAAGGCGGACTAATACAAAATCATAAAGTAGAAGATTTTGAAATTTAAAGATCCATGCAGATAATATATTTACAATAAATATTTGTGTCCCAAACTAATTACTGCATGCTATATATCAGGTGCTGGTTGAGAAATATTTATTAATATTCCTCATAAAGAACTATTTAGTTTAGCTCAACACAACTTATTATGCAATTTGTTAATCATATGACCTTGGTTAATTAGCTATAAGGGCACCCAAAAAAAATGACGGTCAACTGAAATGTGGCCGTACAAATGTGGATCTGGAATAACCACGAAGTAGAGATATATGTAACGTAACGGTATAAAACGGTCAAATTGTCGCAATAAAAACTTAAGTAGTTTTATAAAATCCAAAAAACATTGTAAAACAACAAAGGCTGTCATTTTTCTTCAAAAGTAATCATCCTTGCCACTATGGATTCTAGCAAGAAAACGCCAATGCCACACCCCTATATCATTAAGGTGGTGTTGCAAACTCTTATGAAGATATTCAATAACTTGCATGTACAATTGGTTTTCATTCATAAGTTGGTGGTCTTTTTGCAAAAAAAAGTAACAATTGGAAGTTTCAATTTGTTAGATTAAAAATAAGTTTCAACATGTTTAGTTTATTTTATAAGAAGGCAATTATAAGGTAAAACCGTAAAAGCAAGCTCATACCAGTTCAGGGGTTTATGCCAGAGTTCTCAAAAACGACTTCGATCTCTAAACTTAAAAGTTATTTTCATACCAAAAAGTAGGAGTATTTTACAAAGACTTGTTGAAAGCAAGCGCTACTTTAAGCATTAGCTAGATCAGTAAATGTTAAATAATTAATGAGAACTAGAAAATCTTTTCAAAAACTATACAAAATAATATATTATCAAAAGTAATTTTCAGAAGCACCTTAAATCCAGCTTCTCTAGTTTATATCTTTTATGGGTTTTTTTTTGACAATTGGACATTTTTCACAAATATTCGCAAACACTCCTCCGAGAATGTGGGATTTCAAACGGTACTGCACAATCGTCCTTCAGTTAGTTTTGCTCAATGCTTAGGATTCACTAAGTGTTATTTGAAGTATGAGGAATGTGAATAATGTTTGTGGTTTGTGGTTTGTGGTGATATGGTCGATATGGTTAAAAAGAAACAAAATTCTCAAAGAAGGGGGTTTAGTGGATATTATTATGATAGTTGATTTAATCAAAGTGAGGATGTGGATTTGAGTCAAGGCGAAAAGACCATCTTTTTCTTTCTCATATATCGATTGGTACTCAAACTCAAAGGGTTGCCTCGATTTTGTTTGTTCTTGAGGGGAGCTTATAGCATTGAAAATGTAAGGGGTTGACCACCATTTATGCTGATGAAAAAAGAAAACTGCAAAAGCCCATTAAAGAGTACCAATTCAATCAAAAGCATGTTTCAACTAAGACGAAGAATTTTTTTTTTTACAACGCCACTATAAATTGTAGCTACCGAGATAAAATAAAATGGAAGTGAATTACAAGTCACCTTTAAATATTTTCAAAATAGTATTTATAGATATATAGTATGTGGGCCGTCTGATGAGTCTGGCCCAATCCTAAGGATTAGAGTGTATATCTCTCTGTAACCGTATAACCCACTAACCCTGTATTCCTTCCGTTGTGTAGTGTAACCTAGTAACCGTGTAATTAATTAATCTTGTGATTTTATAATCCTCAATTAACGTATGTGACGCGAAGTCGTCAAACTGTTGTACCCATTAAAAAAAAAAAAAAAGAATATAATACATCAATTATTGTCCCCTTAATTTGCAGTTAATTTTGGGATCAGATTGAATATAAATTACATAGGCGATCTCAATTAAGTTGATACATACTAAATCGAAATAAGTAAAACTGGTTGAATTTTATGTGACTTAGCATTGACTATCTCTGACCTGGAAGAATATCGCACGCGAATTAGTTCAAGAGGTGCGTGTTGAAGTGTTGCTGACCACGTTCGCCATGAGCTCAACTCATGCGCCTGCCATTGTATAGAAATGCACACACAAGTGAATCTTATAAAGTAATGAAATAACAACTTTTGCATGCAAAAAGGGATTCCATATAGCATTCGTTTTTTATGCTATAAATAGAAGGATTAATTGCTCAACCCTAGTAAAATAAACCAATCTAATTAAATTCCCTTCTACATTCTTAAGAGTTTTCTTGTATTAATAGTTATTAGCTTGTTCTACGTTTAAGTTGAAATGGCGATCGTTAGTACTGGTGTGAATTTTGGTTGCTCCAAGCTGATTGCAGAAGTAGTTGGGGCCACAAGGGATTTCTCGGACATGCGGCGTACAAAGCTTGAAGGCGATGATGATGACGATGATGATGACCAAGGCTCAAGAGTAATACCAGCAGCCTAGTTATGGGTAGATCTATTTAGTGAGTATCCTAGTTCCTCAGAATATACATGTTCTCAAAGTGAAAGAACTACTGATGCAGATTGTCACTGAGATGGTACTTATATAGTTATATTTATTAATATGGAAGAGTGAGCTAGGTTACTTGTTTCTTAACAATATGACTCAATGCGTAGTGTCTCTTGTAATCGACTTCAATGTTGTCGGATGAATAAAAGCAGATTAATTGTGGTCATGACATCAGCTAAATCACACCATTTTAAAAATAAATACGGTTTCATTATTGCTTCTATCTCCTTCATAGGTCCTTCAAATTAATATCCAGTAAAAAGGATTTGTAAACGTAATTCTGACATTCTATATCTCGAGCCATTGCCATGAATTCATCAATAGAGCGCTTTTAAATAGAAACAGAATTATGGAACCTTCTTTGGTTCATTGTGGTAAGAGAGATTTGGAAATTAAGAAACTCGATATGCTTCAAGAACAACCAACTCGACTGTGGAAAAATGTTGGAAATTATCCAAGTTCGGTCGTGGATTTGGATGAAAGCGAATAAGAGGGAGTTTCTATTTTCGTTTACCGATTGGCACCAATTTTCGAGACAGTACTGTTTGTAGGTTTGGTAGCTGTTATATATTTTTATCTTCTTGTGTAATTTGGTGGTTGTTGATCCCTTCTTTTCTTGTTTTGTTGGGTGTATGAGTGTATCCCTTGTACTCCCTCCATGTTGTCTTCTTAATGAGTACGGCAAATTGAAGCGGCTTAAGGGTGATAACAATTATAAATTAAAGTTCGATTTTGGCATGATATATAGTTAAGTATTTAATTCTTTTAAGCCATAAATTAACCAGACAGCCTGTCTAGAATTTTTGCATAATAATGATCTTGAATTGTTTATATATGTATACATTATATGAGTATAATGATATATAGCTTCACCGTGATCACTAATTGCCCACGAATGCAGGTCAATGCATGTATTGTTATTTTTTATTTTGTTGAATCGATATAATGACCGAGAATGCATCTAACATAAAGGTTTAATTAATTTAGAATTTGTTTTTTTAAACATATAAATCAAGAAGACACAAAATATACATTTTTATACATGGATGTATGATTTAAATCCGTTCAGCAGCTAATTAAATCATCAAAGAAAACAAAATCATACGAACCAAATGATCATGCGATGATACATATTAAATAACGACATCTTACCGTATTGTTAGAAGAAATTACTTACATAATATTCCAGTATAATATAGTAGAAAATATTTTAAGAACGAACAAATTGATTAATTGAATTACATGTATCTAATGAATAATATCTATTGCTAATGAAACCATGGGAAATACATCCAAGAATAAACAAACGCAAACTTTTTTAAAAGAAGAGAAGAATTTAAGAAATTAATTAAACATCAACACCCTCCTATAATTAAATTTATTTCTTCTGAAAAAGCTTGTGCTTGTTCAACTTAATTTTAACCCAGTTGACACTGCTTGAGGTCCCTTCCTTCACCTTTTTGGCCGCCACCTTGCTTTTCTCCATTCCAACCGACGCCACCACCTTCGTCTTCTCCATGCCAACCGATGCCACCTCCTTCGTTCGCCCAAACTTCTCGCTCATTCTCTTCGACAGGGACGGGCTCGGGTCGCCTAGCCTACGAGGCTCTGAGCCTTGTTTGCCCGCGGGGACCACGGCGCCGCCCCAAGGGTTATCGTCATACGTCATTGATAACTATATTTGTATATTCTCAAGAAAAGACAAATGGTGTTGTGGTCTTTCCTTGAGAAAACTATGTGAATGAAGATGAACGTATGCCCTAGTTTTGCTTTGTGTTTCCTTTTTTTGATGGTTCAATGTTGGCCAAATGTTTTTTTTCGTATGTTCCGGAATTTTATATGGACGGCTGAAGTAATGGATGGTTTTGCACAAATATGGTCCTGATCGATAACTATAAATCTTAGATTGACATAAATTCATTTTATTTTAATGTTTTTAGAACTTTCTTTCATTTCTTTGTTTGAATGTAATTTTTGAATAAAAATATCAAACACATTTAGGAAACTAGCAACAGCTTTGACACACGCGGGGACTGCGTGTAAACTATATAAATTATCAAAGAAATTTTAATATAACACAACTTTAATATAATTTATAAAATTGATGCGAATAATAAGGAAACCAATATGTTCGACACACATTAAAAATCACGTAAGAAATTTGTTAAATATGTTGCGGAATTTTAGGAGTGGTGATAGTTATTTATTTAATTACTTATTTTTTAATTGTTGAAAAGTCAAAGAATGGGTATTTTTGGAAACTTAAAATTTGGTATCCAAACTGGCATTTTGTGAGTGGAAGAGCTTTGATTTTAATTTTTAACTAACAACTTTGACACACGCGGGGACCACGTGTAAACTATATAAATTATCAATTTTTTTTTAATGTAACACAACTTTAATATAATTTATAAAATTGATGCAAATAATAAGGAAACCAATCTGTTCTGCACACATTAAAAATCAGTAAGAAATTTGCTAAATATGTGGAGGAATTTTAGGAGTGGTGATAGTTACTTATTTAATTACAGAATTTTAGATGTTGAAAAGTCAAAGCAGTTGTATCTTTGGAAACTCAAATTTGGTATCCAAACTGTCATTTTGTGAGTGAGAGAGCTTTGATTTTAATATAGTATTAGATATAGTAATAGATGGTGCAAATTAACATGTCAACTTGCCAAGTGTTGTTAGTTAAGCGAGCACGACGATTATTACTGCACTATTACTTTTTTTTTTATTATTATTGAATTGCATGTGCTCATTAACCTGATGGAACAATCGTTCCAAAAAAAAGTAAAAAATGTCTCACAAAACAAAATGTAAACTAACTTTTTGTACACTGTAAGTAATTGTTACATTTGTAGTTTGTACAAGTAAAATCTGAAAAACAATACTTGGAAGTTGGGCCTCATTTGATTTGATACCCCCAAGATATATAACTTTCTTTTTCATAAGGCCTAGGCCCATTTTGGTACTATCCTTTCTTTTCTTTATAAAACTAAGAAAAAATTATTAATCAAAGAAAGCATCACTAATAGTTTTTTTTTTTTTTTTTTTTTGATAGATTGCATCACTAATAGTTCATTACAGGATTCTGGTAATATCCTTCAGACCTTGACTTCTTAACATTAAAATGTCATACGTAAGCTATGGTTACCTGAACATTCTCTGTAACCAATATAAAGTGTCCTATATTCTTGTGGGTGCTAAATAATTACAGGTATGTGTTAATTAACTTGCACATCGACATCGATCTCCTGATTATAGTACATGCTAAAGATAGACCGCTAGCTTAACTTATAGAGAAAATGAGACAAAATCAACCAAAAAAAGGCAACTGACAATTGAATGTGAACAGATTTAAATTAGCTTTATAGGAATTTGAAGGTATTTCAATTGTTTGTTGTTGTATTTTAATCTCTTTGATTCACGTTAAAGATCGAGACTTTAGATCCGTAAATAATATATAAGAAGAGAAAGGGTTAACTTTAGTAATTAGTCTAACCCACCTAACTTTAGTAATTAGTAATTCGAAGAGGAATCCCGATTTAGTTGTCATATGGGTGGTTGTTATTTGAGTTTTGTGGTCTTTTAGAAACAAAATCGTGTTCAATGGAGGTGAGGCGAGCGTTCATGAAGTTGTTGATCGAGTTGATTAAAGTTCAATCTTTGTGTTGGATTAAAGCAAGGTCTAGGAGTTTTTCTTATTCTTTTGCTGAGTGGTCTTGGTCACCTCATTGTTGTTTAACTTGAAGAGTATTTCTTATACTCTCATTAATAAAATTTATTTTTGCTGATAAAAAAAAAAAAAAAAAATCTCATTAATCTATTGCCAGAATAGGCTATTGAACAACTAACTCGAACATAAGATTTTCACCACAACTTCTACTGATGTACTTCATAGCACATAGTATTGTGCCTAAGTTGGTAATTATACATGACGTAAAATTCATATAACGATGCACAATTTTAAGTCGCGTACAAGATTTGAGATGGAATTATAACACACACACACATTATAGAAACATTTATAATGAATCTATAAATAATGCCAACAAACCGCATAATGTAATCATCAATGACGTTTTGATGCAAATGACAGTGTTGGCTTAGATTTTAAGCTGGGTTTCTCGATATCTTCTTTTGATATTTTGAGTTTTGACTCAACCAAGTTGAATTGATTTTTTAATTATTCAGATTGGGCCTCACGTATCCATAGTCCTAAAAATACAGGTTACACTTATAATAGTAATATCTAAAGGGAATATTTGGGCCTAATTTTAATTGATGCTCCCAAGAAGATCCCATTTTTGTCGGGAAAATATAAGATTCTGCTTTAGAGCAAACGAAAGAAAATCTCATCCATGAGCAAGTCATTGCTGCTTATCGGATTTCCATCAAAAAAAAAATTGCTGCTTATCGGAATGTTCTCTGCTGTTTAATATTTATTCAATGATTTTGTAACTATGTTTACATTTGAGTGTACGACACTACTGTATCGTATCCAACTTCTCTAATACTGGTATAGTACCATATACTAATGGTTTTACAATCGAATATATATGTGAAAGTAGAAGCAAAATTGCAACACCAGGAATATAATACATGAACTGCTATGCACGAAAACACAAGGTTTTAGAAAAATATTTATCATTTGTAAAAAAAAAAATATGAAGTGGTCCTAGATTTTTATGGGCACGGTGTTATAATAGGTCATGAGCTAACGTTACTTTCAAATTAAATCAACATCGATTACAAGCTAATATAATTGAGATATTACTTGTTCATTTCAAACTGAAAGAGGATGCACGAATCATTTCTGGCTGTGGTCATACATGCATGTGATAGTTGTCCCAGAATGGGAAAGATGTCCGCCTGAGATTTTGTTCTGATTTTTTCTTACATATGTATATGATTTGTTGCATGTGCCCAATGTTGCCTGAGCTGCAAATATATGCTATTATTAATATCGAATGCCAAATCATTTGGTTGCAATAATATAATATTATTGGACAGATATCCTAGTGTCTTTAATATCCTACCAAAATCGTGATTAGAAAACAAGAGTAGTTAAGATTGTAATTTATACTTAATAAAAGATTGACAAATAGTTCAAGTAACTTTCCTTTATAACTGATGATAAAATGACTGAAGATTGTCTGACTCGTGAATATATACACCTCTATTTGTAAGTCTAAAAAACTTCCCAGTAGTGCGTGATTACATATAACATTAATAGATTAAAGTTATAAAAAAAAACATTAATGGATTAATAGAACTAGTACACGAGAAAAGAAATTGCATGCATTTTCAGCCCTACTCTATTCATAATTTTGATATATTAGTATTACTCATGAAAGAAAAAACATTAGGCCGTTCAAGCTTTGTATTTAATTAATACCAACTCAAATGTATAATTGAGTTAATTAGTATACTAACTCATATATAATATACACACACACACATATATATATATATATATATATATTCACAAAAATTTATACTGCAAAGTGCAAACCACCAATATTTATGTACGCGCGGAAGTATAATGATATGTGTGAAATTGTGGATCGGTTGATAAGCGTTTGTTGTTAACTTCTCAATGTTATTTTAACAACGTCCAGAATAACAATGCAGCGGAAAATAAACAAACACAAAATTTAAGAAGTGAATATATTAATATTAACTTTCGAGCCGTAGGCAAAATACCACAAGGGTTTATCAAAATATGTTTCTTACAACTCTCAAGCTCCTCACTATTGAATTGCTCGAACTCAACAAAGCAGATAAGAATTATTCTCTCAATTCTAAACCTAGAACTAATTGAACAACTCACAAACTTTGTAAAAGTAAGACAACACTCAAAAACTCATGAATTAATCTATTGGATTTATTAGCTCTTGTCTTGTGTTTGTCTTGATGTAATTCACACATATATATAGGTTCTTGACTTGGACTTCAAGGTGTGTTGTACACGGTTGGTAATTCTTCCAATTTTCTTGTCGGACTCTTCTTCCTTGTTCTTGGCGTTCTTCTTGAATAATAGTTCATTTGTTAGTAAACTAACTTAGGAAAGACTTCTTCTTCAAATCAGAACTATACTTGGATGTTTCCTAGTTGCACTCGAACTCATCTTTCCTTATATGTTGAACAGTTAACTTTAATTAAGGAAACTTCTCTTTTTGGAAACTTTGAGTGATCAACTTATGACAAGTTTGTTTTCTGAATAATAACCAAAGACAATCATAATTGTGGAACTAGATTAGTCGAGTGAATAAGGCAAAACAATAATTAAGATTTCAAAACAAGATTGTAAAAACAGATTCTGTCAGTCAATGTTACTCTAACATTGACCTTCTAACATTGCCAGAATACTTGCACTTTCAATCTCCCCCTTTTTGCCTTACTTCACAAAACCCTAGAACATGTCTCCTTAGATCAAATATTCAGAACAAGCTTAATAACCCTTGTGGAACATCTTAAAACAAGTAACTCCCCCTTAATACCAGGAGAGTCCAACATAATAGTTCTGTCTCATGCTCAGTGATCCCAGCTTCAAGCTCCAGTGTTGGAATAACATTCTCAGTTTCCAATGTTAGTTCAACATTAGAAACTGAAATGTCACCAGTACCTGTTTCAAAAGTGAAATCATCAAACACAACATTCACAGATTCTGGAACAGTCTTTAATCTAGAATTATAGACTCTAAAAGAAGTATTGTTAGCAAGTACCCTACAAAGATGCATTTCTCACTTTTTGGATCAAATTTACTCACATAATCCCTGTCATTTAGAAGATAACAGTCACATCCAAACTCATGAAAATATGCAATATTTGGCTTTACACCATTCAAGATTTCATAAGGAGTCATATTAGTTCCAAGTCTGAGATACACTCTGTTACTAATGTGGCAAGTAGTATTTAAAGCTTCGGCCCAAAGTCTTTTAGATAAATCTTTAGCATTCAACATAACTCTGGCCATTTCTTGAAGAGTTCTATTTTTTCTTTCGGCAATACCATTCTGCTGAGGTGTCTTAGGGGCTGAGTATTCATGAAAGATGCATTTAGCATTACAGTAGCTGTCAAAACTAGCATTCTCAAATTCCTTTCCATGACCAGACCTGATCTTAGACACAGAAGAACCATGCAACTTTTTGATGCTAGCACAGAGAATTTTGAACTGATCAAAAGCTTCAGATTTTTCTCTAAGAAACTTTACCCATGCATATCTAGAGAAATCATCTACAATAACAAAGGCATATTTCTTACCGCTCAAACTACTTACCTCAATAGGACCCATTAAGTCCATATGCATCAATTCAAAACACCTACTAGTTCTAGAAGTAGCACTCTGTACCTGTAGGGGTGTATGAACAGCTCTGGTTTGCTTACCTTTGAGGCAATCACCACACACAAGCTTACCTGGACTTGTTAGCTTAGGCAAATCTCTTACATCATCAACTTTCTGTAATTTCTCCAAGTTTCTGTAGTGCACATGTCCCAGTTTACTATGCCATACAGATGCCTCATCTATCTTGGCATGGAAACATTCTACTTCTCCCTGAGCCAGATAGCAGTTGTCTTTAGATCTAGTACTTGTCATAACAAGAACATTGTCACTATCATAAACATTACAAGACACTTTGTCAAACGTAACTAGTAGATCATCATCATAGAGCTAACTAATGCTAATTAAATTTGCTTTTAGCCCATCAACCAACAAAACATCCTTTAGTGGTGGAAATCCTTCAACATTGAGTGTCCCCTTTCCAATGATTTTCCCTTTGGTTCCTCCTACATAGGTGACAATTCCAACATTTATGGGGATCATCTGTTTAAGATTCTCTTTGTTGCATGTCATGTGTCTTGAGCATCCACTGTCAAAGTACCATTTACCTGAAAGGTTAGAGTAAATAGCAGAGAAAACCACATTGCACACAATCTTGATCTTAGAGGATTTCACCTTTTCAACCCAAGTTTTACCTTTCTGTCCAGAACCTAATGTTGGACTAACATCAGGAACAATTGTTGGTTTAACATTCGCCACAAAAGTTGTTTTCTTACCACTCACTTTTAATTTTTTTTTATAGAATGGTTTAATGTGATCTGGTTGAAAACAACATTGACAGATAAAGATAGGTTTACTTTTTTCTATGTTGACAGGACCAGAACTCAATTTAGAAGATTATTTGACAAAACAGGTTTTAAGGTAGGAAGAATTCTCATCATAAGATGAAGATTTCACAACAAAACCTAGACCATTTGTACCTGCATTACCTATGTCCAGTACCTCATCGAGTTTGCAAGTTCCTAAATTCCATTTTGCAATCATCTCAATGTCCTTTTTGAGTTTTTCTTTTACCTCCTTCAACTCAGCTTCTGTTCTGTCAAGATCCCTTTCATAGAGTTTCATCATGTTCTTCAAACACTCAATATAAAATTTCAGGGCTTTATTACTTTTGATGAGCAATATATTCTCTCTTTCAAGTTTGATGAATGTAGAATGAAGATCATCTATGATTTCCACATGAGATTGTTCTTCTCCCAAGCAGTATTCCTCTTCCAGATCAACTGAACCATAAAACAATCAAAGTTAGTATCATCAGAATCGGAGTAAATATCAGAATTAACATTTAAGTCATTGTTGTCCCAATTTCCAAAGAAGATCCCATGTGCTGTTGTTGGTTCCTCAATGTTAAAGTAACATTGTGGGCCATTGCAGTTCCTGGAGTCTTCTCCTGACCAGTTAATCTGAGTGTAGAGCCTAGTAGTGTTGATTTGTTCCGAGTGTTCATCAGCACTTGATCCAAAGTTGAAATCAGCTTCATCGAAATCATCTACACAAGCCCAATGAGAGTTCCCTCTTGCTCGGAGGATGTTAGCACATTCGTGTTTAAAATGACCAAACCCTTTACATTCATAGCACTTGACATCTTTCAATTTTTCAGCATCTTGAGGGGTGCTCTTTGATGCCATGTACTTTATGAATTTAGGGGGTAGCTTCTTATAACCAGGGCTAGCATTACCAGATTGCTTTTCTTTAACTTTATCTTTGTAACCTAATTTGCTAAACTTCTTGGTAATGTTTCCATAGCTAGAGGAGATCAATTCATACTCATCATCATCACTTCCTACATTATCTGAACCGGTTCCAAGTAGGGCCAAAGCAGGTTGCTTACTGGACTTACTTAGAAATTCTAGCTCAAATTCTTTCAAAGTGTTTATTAAGGTTTGAAAATCCATATTTGCAAGATCTCTAGACTCATTCATAGCAATTCTTTTGACAGTGAATTTAGTAGAGAGGGATCTGAAGGCTTTGTAAACCATGGTTTGATTAGAAATAATAAATCCTAGATTTTGACATTGGTTAGCAATATCAAGAAGTTTCTCAAAATAGCTATCAATGCTTTCATCTTCACCCATCACTATTTTTTCAAAATCTTGAAGCAACTTCGTATGTTTAGAGTCCCTCACAGCCACATCTCCCTCACAATGTAGTTCAAGAATATCCCATGCAGATTTAGCTGTCGTGCAATTTTGAATAAGTTTAAACATATGATTACCTACCCAACTAAAAATAGCATTCAGAGCCTTTTCGTTGAAGTTGTAAAGAGCAATCTCGTTGGCTGTCCATTGTCCTTTGGGTTTAGGCACTAGATCAGCATCTCCATCTCTTGGTAAATAAGGAATGGTGTAGCCTTCCAAAACCGATTCCAATGCTCCCAGGTCAATGGATTGGATGTGGAACCTGAGTCTGATATTCCAATATGCATAATTGTTTGGTCCTTTCAACACTGACAATCTGCTGGTATTGGGGTTGGAGTTGTCCATCTTGTCGTATCAATGCTAAACACCGGTGAAGTTGGTGCTTGGCTCTTGATACCAATTGAAATTGTGGATCGGTTGATATGCGTTCATTGTTAACTTCTCAATGTTATTTTAACAACGTCCATAATAACAATGCAGCGGAAAATAAACAAACACAAAATTTAAGAAGTGAATATATTAATATTAACTTCCGAGCCGTAGGCAAAATACCACAATGGTTTATCAAAATATGTTTCTTACAACTCTCAAGCTCCTCACTCTTAAATTGTTCGAACTCAACAAAGCAGACAAGAATTATTCTCTCAATTATAAACCTAGAACTAATTGAACAACTCACAAACTTTGCAAAAGCAAGACAACACTCAACAACTCGTGAATTAATCTCTTGGATTTATTAGCTCTTGTCTTGTGTTTGTCTTGATGTACTTCACACACACACACACAGAGATATATACATATATATATATATATAGATAGATAGATAGATAGATTTTTGACTTGGACTTCAAGATGTGTTGTACACGGTTGGTAATTCTTCTAATTTTCTTGTCGGACTCTTCTTCCTTGTTCTCACTGTTCTTCTTGAATAATAGTTCATTTGTTAGTGAACTAACTTAGGAAAGACTTCTTCTTCAAATCAGAACTCAACTTGAATGTTTCCTAGTTGCACTCGAACTCATATTTCCTTATATATTGAGCGGTTAGCTTTATATAAGGAAACTTCTCTTTTTGGAAACTTTGAGTGATTAACCTATGACAAGTTTGTTTCCTGAATAATAACCAAAGACAATCATGACTGTGAAACTAGATTCGTCGAGTGAATAAGGCAAAACAATAATTAAGATATTCAAAACAAGATTGTAAAAACAGACTCTACCAGTCAATGTTACTCTAACATTGACCTTCTAACATTGCCATGATACTTGCACTTTCAATGTTATTTATAAGTTAACTTATATTTACTTCTAATAGAATTAATTATATATGATCTAACTTGAAACCAATGCTTTGACAAAAATAATTCAGAATAATAAACTCCGAAAATAACTATTAATGTGTCTAAAAAATATGAACTATGTAATTAACCAATAATTCGCACAATAATGACGTCGCATACAAACGAATCTTTTAGTTGTTTATGATTATTTCCATTCATTTCTTTGTAAAACCTACCCATTAAAGAAAAGAAGGAATCATGATTCTTAATCATACAAAAAATGCGAAATGACCACCATTCCTAACTCCCAACATATTGGTCACCGAATGCATTAGACTAATACTAATCACACACGCCATTTTCTATTATTCATTGCCTCAATCCTTAAACCTTTGAGTTAGAACTATCAAACTCCTAACGAACTCCAAAACGTGGCACAGTTTATTCGGATGCACATATGACACAACCCACACAAGTTCACCTCATTATTTATTATTTATCACCACCACGCATTTCATTATATGACAAAGAAGATACAAGAATATATTACAAGCCTATGAATTCTCGTCCTTAAAAAATACCACATGATTATGAGTTTAACAGAACATTAAAATAGATCTAAGACCATACGTGGAATCTACAAAGAGTGTGTCACCAGATATGGTAATGTACATGGCATGCGTCCCACTAATTTGTGTTGCTTGCCCCATAGTATAAGGCCGTTAAAACTTCAGGACCAAAAAGTGATAAGGTCAGGAACGGAGCCATGATTTTTTTTCCTCCAAACTATTAATGTAAGTAGAAAAATTATAAATATAAAACGATTTTAAAAAAAATAAGATCATCCGTTGTGTAGGATATTCGCTCGAGTAACTAAGCGAGTGAGAACGTGCTATAGCAGTTTGTGTCTTGAGGTAAAAAATAATAAAAATGTTTTTAGTGTTATAGAATAACTAAAACTATTTGGAAATTATAACAATATATTAAAAGACTTAGGAAAAGAAGAGCAAATAAGGAGTATATTACTTGTGAAATGAGTGTTTTTCTCTTCATCTTGATGACTCCATATATAGGCAAGAATTTACAATATCTTACATTATTTACAACAACTTCTATTATTATAAAATAATATTTGTGCATAATTTTCAACAATGGTCACAACGCATATTCTACCAACCATATTTTATAACACTCCCCCTTGGCCATTTGAAGATTTTGTTATGTACATGATCCGTCTTCTGCACACGTCTTATGCTGCCTCGTTAAAAATCTTATAAGGAAAAACCTAGTGGGATAAAAACCTTAATAAGGGAAAAAGAGTGCAGCCGTGTGAACTCCCCCTCAAGTTGGCATCTCCAATTCTTCATAAGTCTCGTAGGTGACGCATCCCAATACTTTGAACATGTTTCTTAAAAGTTACAGTAGGGAGTGTCTTTGTAAAAAGATCTGTCATATTGTCACATGATTGAACATATTGGATATTAATTTCTTTGTTCTTCTCGAGTTCCTGAGTGTAGGCAAAATATCTTGGGGGTATGTGTTTGGTTCGATCACTCTTGATATAGCCTTCTTTCATACGTGTAATACATGTAGAATTGTTTTCGTATAATGTTGTAGGACCCTCTCTAATAGGTAAGCCAGATGTACTTCTTATATGATGTGTCATTGATCGTAGCCATACACATTCCATGCTTGCTTCATGAAGTGCAATAATCTCAGCATGATTCGATGATATTGCAACAAGTGTCTATTTTTGAGAATGCCATGAAATAGCAGTGCCTCCATACGTGAATACATATCCAGTTTGAGATCTGGATTTATGTGGGTCTGATAGAAAACCTGTATCTGCATAACCAATCAATTCTTGTACCGCATTGTTAGGATAAAATAGAACAAGATTCATAGTTCCTTGAAGATAACGGAATAAATGTTTAATTCCTTTCCAATGCCTTTTTGTGGGTGATGAGCTAAACCTGGCTAATAAATTCACAGGAAATGATATATCAGGTCTAGTACAATTAGCTAGATACATTAAAGCTCCAATGACACTTAAATATGAAACTTCAGAACCAAGAATTTCTTCATTTTTTTCACAAGGACGAAATGGATCTTTATCTATTGTTAATGATCTTGCAATCATAAGATGGTTCAAAGGTGTTGCTTTATCCATGTTAAAACGTTTCAATATCTTTTTAGTATAATTAGATTGATGCACAAGTACTCCATTTTTAACATGCTCAATTTGCAACCCAGACAATATTTAGTCTTTCCAAGATCTTTCATTTCAAATTCATCCTTTAAATAATTCATTGTTGAATGAATTTCTTTGTGAGTGCCAATGATATTTAAATCATCTACATAAACCGCAATAATTACAAAACTAGATGATGTTTTCTTAATAAAAACGCATGGACACAAATAATTATTTAAATATCATTCTTTTAATAAATATTCACTCAAACGATTGTACCACATGCGACCTGATTGCTTTAACCCATATAATGATATTTGCAATTTAATTGAGTACATTTCTCTAGGTTTGGAACTTGATGTTGCGGGTAATTTAAGTACATCAGGGACCTTCATGTAAATATCATTATCAAGTGATCCATAGAGATAAGTAGTGACAACATCCATGAGATGCATGTTTAGATTTTCATAGACCGCTAGACCGATCAAGAATCAAAATGTAATCGTATCCATTACAGGAGAATACGTTTCTTCATAATCGATTCTAGGTCTTTGAGAAAAACCTTGTGCGTTTGTACCTTACAATTTCATTTTTCTTATTTCGTTTGCGAACGAAGACCCATTTGAACCCTACGAGTTTCACACTTTTCGGTGTGAGAACAATGGGTCCAAATACCTTTCGCTTATTAAGCGAATCTTATTCAGCTTGCATAGCATCTTTCCAATTATCCCAATCATTCCTATTTTGGCATTCAATTACAGATTTGGGTTCAAGATCGTCATTTTCATTCACAGTTTCATAAGCGACTAAATATGAAAATATTTCATCCATATTTTCTATCTCATTTCGATCAAATACCATTCATGTATTGATATAATTTATAGAGATTTCAACGTTCTCTTTATTTATAGGATCTGATTGGATAACTTCTTGAGGTATCTCATATATCACATTTTGCGACTCATCACGCGTAGATTCCTTAATAGGATCATTAGGTTTTGATGCTCATTTTCTATTTCGAGGACTTTTATCCTTTGAGTCAGTAGGACGCCCACGTTTCTTAGTTATATCAAAGATATCATCATTTGATGTTTCTTTTGGAATTAAAATATGAGCAGAAGCATTTGCAGTTGGTATATGTGATTTTGTTACCCTGCTTATGTCAGTAAATGCATCGGGTAATTGATTTGCAATAGCTTGTAAATGCAAAATTTTCTTTACTTTCAAATCACATTGCTTTGTTAGCATATCAAAGTTTGTCAAAGATGGATTATACCATGATATATCTTTTTCCAACTTCTTCTTTTCTCCCCCCCAAGGTTGGAAAATTTGCCTCATTAAAATGGCAATCGACAAAACGTGTCGTAAAGACATCACCTGTTAGAGGCTCAAGATATCTGATTATTGATGGTGAGTCAAATCCAACATATATTCCCAACCTTCTTTGTGGTCCCATTTTTGTTCGCTTTGGTGGTGCAATTGGAACATAAATTGTACAACCAAAAATCTTTATATGAGAAATATTAGATTCATGACCAAAAACAAGTTGTAATGGGAAGTATTCATGATACGAGCTTGGTCTAATGGGAATTAGTGACGCTGCATGTAAAATCGCATGACCCCATAGAGAACTTGGCAATTTAGCTTTCATCAACAATGGTCTAGCAATTAATTGAAGACGTTTAATTAATGATTCAGCTAAACCATTTTGAGTATGTACATGTGCAACACTATGTTCAACCGTAATTCCAGTTGACATACAATAATCATTGAAAGCTTGAGATGCGAATTTACCAGCATTGTCAAGTCTGACTTTCTTGATTGTATAGTCAGGAAATTGAGCTCTTATTTTAATTATTTGAGACAAAAATCTCGCAAATGCCATATTGCGAGTAGACAATAGACAGACATGTGACCATCGACTTGAGGCATCAATTAATACCATAAAATATTGAAATGGTCCACATGCTGGATGAATAGGTCCACATATATCACCTTGAATTCTTTCAAGAAATGTGGGTAATTCTGTCTTTAATTTTAACTGGTGAATGCTTTATAATTAGTTTTCCAAGAGAACATGCTTCACGTGGACTATTATTGATTAAATTGAGTTTTGATCATTTTAATGAATGTCCATTTGTAGTTTCAATTATTCTTCGCATCATTATTGAACCAGGATGACCTAGTCGATCATGCCATAAAGTTAATAATTCAGGATTTTCATTGACTACCATATTTGACTCGATAGCATTAATATATGTATAATGCAATCCCGATGAGAGTTTTAGTAGTTTTTCAAATATATGTTGATTTCTTGATATATATACTTAATAATTTAAAGATATTTAGTTTTATTCTCAGTCTTTGAGTTGGTATCATATCCATGACGATATATATATATATATATATATATATATATATGTTAATAGGATAAAAAATCACCTGCTTAAAATAAGCGATTATTCAATTACCGAAATTACTGGGTATATTATTATATGATTTATATTTATAACACCGCATTATAACACGGTTTAAATACCGGTTTACTTCGTTAAAAAATTATACTATTCGTATATCGTAAATCACGACACATAGTTATCGGCCGGATTTATAACTAAAATACTACCCGGATTATGCTCGACTCGGTATATTATTACGCGTACGATTTTATATTCGTCCTGGTAACATGACTCATATTCACATAATAACAGAGAACACAACACGTGTCTGCTGACACAGCTTAAATAGATAAGTTAATTACTGTGCTGCTTGAACAGATAAATAACAGTACAGATAATAACATAAAAATAACTAATATTAAACTAATACAGATTCCAAACTTAGGGAGAAAGATTAAACTCCTATAAAAGGGAGCAAGACCAATAGAGGAAGGAAGAGGACGACTTTTCTACACAAAAAGGAATTTCTCTACGGGAGAATAACTCCTCCCCTCGGAGAACTCCCTCTCCCCCTCGGACTCTTCACGAGGACAACCCCTCAACAAATACAAAACCAATACATCCGATAAAATCGACAAACACCAAATATCCAACACCAAAAACAAGAACTACGAGTGGCTTGATTCCCAATCGGGGGATACGTAGACATCTCGGAAAATATCTGAGTCCAGCCGCAAATCAATAAAAACCAACAATCTCCTCGGGTCGGGATCGGCGTTCCAACCCAAATAAATATCTTCCATTAAATAGGGAATAATTCCAAACCCGTTAACAAAGTGGCGCCGTCTGTGGGAAACGTCGTTGAATCCTTGAGAAAGCCCGAGGGGATCGCCGCCAAGATCAAAACGGAGAACAGTTACTACTGCTACGAGGCGATACGCTCCGAAGTTAAGTTTTCCTTTCTCCAAACTTCCGTGATTCGATTCCAATCTTGGATATCTCCTTGAAAATCATAATATTTTCTAAATTGCTATATAAGTATATATATATAAGTGTATATATACGAAGTCTGTAAAAGACTTGTAAATAAACTTGGGCAGGAGTAGATTCTTTGGTCTACTGCCTGAGAGTTGCAGAGAAAATCTGCAAGTGAAGAAGAAAAGAGAAAGAATTAACAAAGAAGAAGAAAAGAAAAGAATGCAACGGAGAGGAAGAAAAGAAATAAAAGAAAGGGAAGAAAAGGTAGTCACGTTTCTTCTTTGAAGAATTTTAACTGTGAAAGAGACACTTGTCCCACAATATTGCTTTTGCTAAAAACGTGTCTGGCTGTAGTGAATTGGGTTATAAAATATATATATATATATATATTAATCAACTCATTAATGGCTAATTTGTATAATTAAAAAAGGGGCTAGTCTAATATAAATACGAGAACAAACGAATTCATAACCAAAAGAGATATGTAGCCCAACGGTCCTCGGAGAGCATATCCGAGAACTTCTCTCCGAGGGCCCGGGTTCGAGTCCCACATCCGATGGCTTTTTTTATTATTATTATGAAGAGCTGATATAATAAAAACTAAAAATGCTCTTGTTATAAACAAAAAAGGGGGATGCTCCAGTGGTCCTCGGAGAGCATCTCCGAGGGTATCGCCACAAAGAACCCGGGTTCGAATCCCTTTTCGGAAAGCTTTATTTTTATATGAAGAAAATATATAATAAAACTAAACAAGTCTCTTGTTATAAACAAGAACTTGAGCTGGTCCAGCGGTCCTCGGATGCCCTCTCCGAGGTCATCTACCCGAGAGGACCCGAGATCGAATCCCATTCACGATAGTATTTTTATTTTGCTGCTATCATATGATAATAAATAAAAACATCTCTTATTGTTAAACATTGGAGAAGTGCTGGTCCAGGGGTCCTCGGAGAAGCTATCCGAGGACGTTTTCCCGAGTAACCCGGGATCAATTCCCACTTCCGATAGCATTTTTTTTTTATTAAAACGCAGCCATAATATAATAAAAATAATAAAAAGTCTTTCATAAACAAAAAATGGGGCTGCTCCAGCGGTCCTCGCAGAGTATCTCCGAGGGCATCCACACGAAGTACCCGAGTTCGATCCCATCTCCGAGCACGTATTTTTTTTTAAAAAAAAAGGTGCTGCCATAATACATTAATAAAGAAAAAAGCTCTCCTTATCCAAAAAAGGGGAAGTGGTCCAGTGGTAAGAAAACAGCTTCCGAGGGCATCTTACTGAAAGGACCTAGGATCGATTCTCCTTATGAACGAGCCTTTTTTATTATTATTAATCCCCGGATATATGCTATGTAGCGAATGTAATGTCCTCATAAACGAAAACGGGTTTGGCCTAATGGTCGGACTAGCTCTCCGAGTTCCTCTGTCAAAGGAACCCGGGGTCGAGTCTCACGCTTGCAATTTTTTTTTTATCAAGGTTACTGTTGTGATATAAAATATAGAATAACCGTACTGTAACCACAAATAGGCTTGTAGCCCAATGGTTTATTCAATGGCTTCCCTTTCCAATGGCCCGAGTTCGAATCCTTTAGGTGGCGATAGGAAATCTTCATTTGATTTTTTGCTTTTTCCAGCGAAAAGAAATAATAAATAAAATAAAGAGAAGAGACTGCTCTGAGAGGAGTTCGAACACGAGACCTCTTTAATAAAATTTCCTGCTCATAACAGTGGGACAAGCTTCTATTGCTTTATAATAATACTAAACCCTAGATTTAGGAGTAAAGTTTATTAACCTCTTATGATACTCACGAGTATCCGTGTATGAAATCGAACTTTTCTAAGTGTGGTAGCTTGGAGCATCGGAACAAGGACTAAGCACTCTCAGGACATGGTACTTACGAACACTCAAAACTGGAGCACGCGACAACCCCTACCCACGAGGTAAACGGGAAGCTCGCAACGACCCCGACCAAGAGGTTCGCAGGTGACCCCCCCCCAAAGGAGTCAATATATATATATATATATAAAATACGATGACTACGGCTACCCACGCGGGAAATCGAGAGTGATTCACGGGTATTTACACGAGGAATCAAAAACTCTCTAAATACGACGGAAAAAGTGCAAATTATTGCCAATATGTATTTCTTCCCAAACCGAATACAACGGGTCTTATTATCGGACTTTACGAGGGATACGCACCCATTCACCAAGATTGCTGTATAATTTTATCATGAGATAAATAGTTCTTCCATCGGAAACACGAAGAGAGTATAAATATACCCAAAATCTATATTCCATGAGGTCTTCGTGCTTAAATATGGACTATGCTCTACATATTTTTGAACACTGACTCCGCCGAAGGAAACTTCGAGCAAAGTTGGCTATTTTTGCTTAAGCTATATGCAGATATTATAGTCGGAACCCCCGAAGAGTTCCCTCCGATAGCCAACAACCCCTCGGAGGAAGCCTAACGAACGCCATTCCGAGCGGAGTTCCGAGGAAAATTGCTTGACGATAACGAATTGGCATGCACGGAACGACCTGGACTCCAGATAAGTGCTACGAACCTCTTATGCAATTTTGATTTCGATAAACTTATACTCTAAGTATAAAATTCAACAGAGAGACATAACTTTACCTTTCCAAACAAGCAAATTCCAAAAGTGAAAGCTTGCAACGGAAACTATTAGGATTAGGTGAAAACATTCACTAATCCGAATGTATATACTAAGGGAATATCCACAAAAAGATTTATAAGCAAATAAAGCCGTAAAGTAGAGCTATCCTCCTCCATCAGATTATGATCCTAATCCTCGGATGCATCGGTCTCATCTTCGAGAACATCATCCCCCTCGGACGGTTGGTCCTCTTCAAAAATCTCATCCTCCTTGGGAGCATATGAACTCCCACGAGGAGGGCGAGGCAGAATCGCAGCCAACGTCCTAGACCGCCCTCTCCCCCTCCGGGTAGGAAGACCCTACTCCGAGAACCGCGCGGCCGTGAACAAATAAACTGTAAAATATTTTCCAAGGCATTGCCTGCGCAAAATAACGGGAATGTAAAACTCCCCGAAGAAAGAAATGAGTAAACAACTCAGCGGAAAAGATTTTTTGAAAGTAAGTGAGAATATTCAATAAACTTTAAGCACCTATATGTATACTTAGGAACCTTTCCTTGGATAACCGAGTTAAGCTTGAGTTGTCCAAGCTCTATTATAGCCGCAATTACGTGTCGGGTGATACCTCTATTCAGAGAAAAATCTCCAAAGTTTGCATTGCAAACAGACACATCATGCTAAATAATTTGCTTGGCCAGTCAGAATGGGATCCTATCTCATCTCTTTAAACTCAATCTTAAATCCTACAATTAAAGGAGAGGGTCCAAGTATTTATAAGTGCTGAAAAGTTATGATGAATATTAACACGAAAAAGGCAAAGTAGAACGAAAGACCCAAAGCCGAGAAACGCTTACAAAGCACGAAAGTAATTACAAACGCTAAAATGCCCAAAATTCTAGGACGGTCCTATCGTTCCACTCCCGATGAGGAGGCCCGATGAAGGCATGCCTCATCGGAGGCATCGAAAAATAAATAAAAAACTCCTCGCCTCTTCTAAAGCAAAAAACTGGGGGGGGGGGGGGGGGGGGGGCTCGTGTTAAACGGATATAAGCATCGAGCGACAAAGGTCTAAGATACCCCAAACTAATTCCCCGATACCTTACCAAGGCTTTCCGAGTCCTACATGAGACTCAGATGCCTTTCGAGGATCTACGGGACGTTCACGATACTATAACCAACAAGGACCTACAAGGTTCTAAATAACTCTACGATACCTCAAAAAATCGTTAAAAACGTTAATAGCTATCGGGCATACACTATGATATCTCCGACCGGAAAAAGCGAGAAACGTATACTTTAAAAGGCTCGGAACTAATGCCTTAAACGACTCCGATACAAGAGGCTACGATACCTCTCTAGGAAATCTACGATAATCGAACCCTCACAACTCCCGACTTTGAGTTTCTAGTGCAGTCATAATAACCGACTGCACTAAAAACTAGGGGGCTTTGTTAACAGGATAAAAAATCACCTGCTTAAAATAAGCGATTATTCAATTACCTAAATTACTGGGTATATTATTATATGATTTATATTTATAACACCGCATTATAACACGGTTTAAATACCGGTTTACTTCGTTAAAAAATTATACTATTCGTATATCGTAAATCACGACACACAGTTATCGGCCGGATTTATAACTAAAATACTACCCGGATTATGCTCGACTCGGTATATTATTACGCGTACGATTTTATATTTGTCCTGGTAACATGACTCATATTCACATAATAATAGAGAACACAACACGTGTCTGCTGACACAGCTTAAATAGATAAGTTAATTACTGTGCTGCTTGAACAGATAAATAACAGTACAGATAATAACATAAAAATAACTAATATTAAACTAATACAGATTCCAAACTTAGGGAGCAAGATTAAACTCCTATAAAAGGGAGCAAGACCAATAGAGGAAGGAAGAGGACGGCTTTTCTACACAAAAATGAATTTCTCTACGGGAGAATAACTCCTCCCCTCGGAGAACTCCCTCTCCCCATCGGACTCTTCACGAGGACAACCCCTCAACAAATACAAAACCAATACATCCGATAAAATCGACAAACACCAAATATCCAACACCAAAAACAAGAACTACGAGTGGCTTGATTCCCAATCGGGGGATACGTAGGCATCTCGGAAAATATCTGAGTCCAGCCGCAAATCAAGAAAAACCAACAATCTCCTCGGGTCGGGATCGGCGTTCCAACCCAAATAAATATCTTCCGTTAAATATGGAATAATTCCAAACCCGTTAACAATATCATTAAAACTCAATAAATTTCTTCTGGATTTTGGGGCAAATAAGGCATCGCCGATGATAAATAGCGTTCCATTTGGTAAAACAAAACTAGCTTTACCAAATCCTACAATCAGGTCAGTAGGACCTGATATCGTATTGATTTTTGCCTTTATTGGTTTTAAATATGTAAAATATTTCTTACTTGTGAGAATTGTGTGAGTTGTACCGCTATCAGGGATGCAAAAATCACTGGTATGCTCCATATTGACTTCATGTCAAACAAGTAGAATGATATAATAATAAACGAAGCATATATTTGAGAAAAGAGAAATAGTTTCATTAAGATACATAAGGAAACACAATTAATGGAACACAACACATTACAAGCGAAAATTGCAAATACATATCAATTCAAAAATCACACAACAAAGATTCACATAATGCAAATCAAACCAGAAATCACGCAGACATGAATCACATAGCTCATATCAAGCCACAGTAACATCATGATCATCCGTGAAATCAGATGCTGCTAAATATGTGGGATTATTAGGCATTTGTTCAACAAGGTTCACTTCATTTTCTTTGCCTTTACTCTCTTGGTACAATTTACAAAAATGTTCAGGTGTACGACACGTATTGGCCCAGTGTCCTTTCATTCCCCAGTTAAAACAGTAACCTTCAGATTTATTATGAGCATTTTTTCTTTTATTATGATGGTTATTGTTATGGACCGTATCACTGGTCGAAGGGTTGTGATAACTACCTCAACCACGTCCACGACCACGATTGGCATTATCATTGTTACCTCGTCCATAGGAGTTTGAAAAATTAATGGCATTTGCCTCAGGTAATGCATGTGCTCCAGGAGGACGAGATTGATGATTTTTCATCAATAAGTTATTGTAACTTTTTGCCATTAACAACCTTTGTTGCAAGTCGTGATATTTTGAAATATTCAGCAATATGTATTGTTGTTGAACATTTATCATGGACACATGGAAAGTAGAAAGCGTTTTCTCATATAGATAGATCACAGCCTCACATTTTTCTGGATCCGTATTTGTATTTACTGCAGCAAGAGTTTCAACGATACTCTTTGATCTGAGGTACAATTTTGTATCTGATTTACATTGTCCATAATTCTTGCTAGTGATATTGAGTATACAACTAACTGTACTGGTGAGGTTAGACATTTTGCTAGCTAAATACATAACCAAGAAAATATAATTAGGGTCAAAATATTTTATTTAACACATAATCATAGAAGCACAATTATTACAATATACAATGCAATTATCTCATCTCTAGCCAAATCTTGAACACGAACATTATTATGATAAAAGGGAGAAATATCGTAGGGACAAACATAGGAATGTTTTCATCTACTAGCATAAAAATAAAAATTGAAAGGTAAATGAGGATCAAGATCGCTGTTGTCGTAGAGATCATTTTGCAAGATGAGAGAAATAAGGTGAAGATTTGTGTGGAGTTTGTGTTATGAAATTTGTGTATTTATAAAGGAAAAATATCCGTAAGTAGCCGATTATAATCGTTAGAAAAACAATCATTTTTTTTTATTTTGGCATGTTTTATGAACGGTAATGGCTTTAATAATTTAGCAACAAAAATTAATTGTAATAACATGTAAAATAATTTCCGCCGCATTAATAATATTTTAACAGGCATATGGAATAATATTACGATATGTAAATACATATATATTTTCCGCCACATTACTATGTAAAAACTTTCATGGGCTTAAGGAATTATGTAAACAAGTAAAATAATTGCAATGAATTAAGTGCGTAAATAATTTCCGCCACATTACTATGTAAAAACTTTCATGGGCTTATGGAATAATTTAAACAAGTAAAATAATTGCAATGAATTAAGTGCGTAAATAATTTCCGCCACATTACTATGTAAAAACTTTCATGGGCTTATGGAATAAAATAAGCAATAATAAATTGTCAGTAGTCGTTTCTAGCTTGGGGTTAACTCAAGCATCAACGAAAGTTAAAATTAGATTTAGTGTTAGAGTTAGATGACAGTAAAATATAAAGAGTAAAATTATAGATAGGCGGTAGTCCGCCTTGTCTATAATAATGTATAGATGAACACGTAAATATTAAACTTTAACAACAAAATTATAAACACATATTCATCTAATCATAAAATTATAGATTGGCGGTAATCTGCATTGTCTATAATAATATAGATAGATGAACACGTAAATATTAAACTTTAACAACAAAATTATAAACACATATTTATCTAATCATGAAATTATTGATTGGCGGTAATCTGCATTGTCTATAATAATGTAGATAGATGAACAAGTAAATATAAAACTTTCGTACCTTTTAACGTTGAACGTTTTCTCTAACGAAGGAACTAAATTCTTCCGGATCGAGCACTATCTTGCTGATAACGTGTTATAGAATAACTAAAACTATTTAGAAATTATAACAATATATTAAAAGACTTAGGAAAAGAAGAGCAAATAAGGAGTATATCACTTGTAAAGTGAGTGTTTTTCTCTTCATCTTGATGACTCCTTATATAGGCAAGAATTTACAATATCTTACATTATTTACAACAACTCCTATTATTATAAAATAGTATTTGTACAAAATTTTCAACAATGGCCACAAGGCATATTCTACCAACCATATTTTATAACATTTAGTCTATTATCAACTTGAGGTATCAAATTATCTTATTAATATCGTAACAACAAAATGGTTATTTGTTTTGATATATTTTTAGAAGTTCAATTAAAAGTATAAGTCGACTTAAAAATAATCATGACTCGTTTCTGAATTAGTAAACGACGAACTTGTGAGATTTCACCTTGGTAAAAAAAAAATGATATAGCGTTTGAGAGTTTTGACTTTTGAATTTGGTGTTGTGGTGTTTGTTGTTCAAGATAAAGTTCGTCCTTTCTACGAAGATAATTTTGTAAGTGAATTTGCCGAAACACTTTAAACTTTAGTTTTGAAATTGAATTGGCCATGGGTCAGGTTAGTTTCCCCTCCCCCTTCAGGTTGATGAACCGATTCCTCCATCTGTGGTGGTTCTTTGTTCACTTTTGTTTTCTTGACTTCTAGAGGGCTTTCTTAAGGATTTATTTATATTTTCACATACGTCGCCAGTTTGATGACACCATTTATTCATCTTGTTTGTAAGATGAAGAGGGCCGGCGGTTTATTTAGGGTTTAACAACGCAAATCCAAAACCAAAGACAAATGAGAATGGTCGCAACGTGTAAAAAAGAACTAGGAATTCATAAAAAAATCAAATTATTATCAAACGAGGAGAATAATACATATGTCGGTTTGATCTAGAGTCCAAGCTCTTCTATGATCTTGGAGCTTTCTTTTTATAGGTGGATAGTGCCTTAGTTGGTCCATGTATTACCCTCGCGATTTTTGAGAATCCTCACACGTCTCAAATATTGACAAGTCGTGTGTGTCGTTATCTCCATGTGGCATGTCTTTTATACAATTTATCTTTATCTTGTCCACTAGCTAAGATTAGATGAGGAGTACTTTGTCATCGATGTTTGTGTTATGCTTCGTTGTTCTACACTCTCTGTACGCAGTTCGTCCTTGTGACTTTGGTCTCTAGTTTCCTCTTAGTTGCGATCTATGTTATTTTTGAAGGAGTTTGTTTAAGTTGTTTAGTCTATGTCTTTTGGGGAAGTCTCATTTTTTAAGCCGGAATATTATTAGGCCAATCTTCCAAAGTAATCATTGTGTGGGAGCACATGTTCAAAGTCACCCATATATCTAGATAACTGATAAGAAAATAAATGAAGATTGTGTGTCTCTTGATTAATATACTTGCATTTTGAAGTCTAAGAAATCTCTAAGCCTGATTTCATATAACATCAATGGATGAATAAAAACTAGTTCACAATAAAAGAAATTGTATGCATTTTCAGTTCTTGGTTCTTGCTCTGTTCATAATTTTGATAATATACATGAAAGGAACCAAAACATTAGGCGTTCAAGCTTTGTATTTAATTAATACTAACTCAAATATATATTGAGTTAGTATACTAGCTCAAATATATTATTTATGTATATGTGTATATATTCGCATAAAATTATACTGCAAACTACCAATATATATATATATATATATATATATATATATTGATTGAATATTGAGTTATAGTACGTGCGGATCATAACGTATGTAGATTATAAATTAATTTGTATCTACTGCTAATAGAATTAATTATATGATTTTAACTTGAAACCAATTTTATTGACAAAATAATTATTAACCATAGTACAAAAATGCGAAATGAGCACCACTCCTAACTCCCAACATATGGTCACCGAATTCATTAGACTAATACTCATCACACACACCATGTTCTATTATTCATTGACTCAATCCTTAAACCTTTGATTAGTAGTATCCCAAACTCCTAACAAACTCCGAAATGTGGCACAATTTCTTTGGATTCACATAACACATACCACATGTTCACCTCATTATTTATCACCACCACATCTTTCAATATTTGACAAAAGAAGATACTAGAATATACAGGCCTATGAGTTATCATCCTTAAAAAATATCATATGATTATGAATTCAATAAACATTGCAAAAAAGAAATAGAAAACATTAAAATAGTACTAAGACCATACGTGGAATCTACAAAGGGTGTGTCACCAAATATGGTAGTGTACGTGGCATGTGCCCCACTGATTTGTGCATATTGCTTGCCCCCACAGTAAGGCCGTTACAAACAGCCGCGGTTATTTTTCGTCGTTTTGCTAACCACGGGTAGCCCACGGTATCCCATTCTCTTAAGTCTTAACCATGGTTAAATTTGCTGGCAGCAACATTTGCAGCTTGGACCCTACAATAACCGAAAGTTTCGTATGTTGACCACGATGTATTGTACTGAATTTAATCTAATGGTTTTACTTTTTACTGGACCACAGTAAGATTGATATCAAAAAAACGAATCTCGGTTGTTCTCACAATATTTTTATAGGGAACTAAATTAGGTGGAATTCTGAGAAACTATTGTAATTGTTTTACCTTTACGAAAGCGTAAAGATGAATTAACGTTAAGTACCATACATATATTAGTCTATTCTATTTCGGATCACTTCATTAAATGATAATCAGTTTGTTAAGATTAGCTCAACAAGAATGTAATTAAGTACTGAAAATTGCAGTCATCATAACTTCCACTAGAAAATCATTTCTTAATAGAGTATTAAACTGAATTGCAGGTCTATACAATTGATGCACGATAGCACTAAAAGTGTTGCCCGCAGTAAAATAGATTTTGCATGGTTTGATCAAGACAGCCTGATATTAACAAATAGACCAGCACGATGTGTTAAGATTTTTAATCTCGAACTAAAATTTAAAAGCATTGCTTTATTTCACAAAAGAACACGTACAAGAAGACTTAATACACACACTATGTACTATTAAAATAAAGAAATGAAAAATAATTCGTTAGTCATGATTTTATCGAGCTTTATAAGATGCGTTTGCTAATTAAGATAAGATCCATTTTGATCTAAATAATTACATTTGTAATATGACGTATAAATAAGCCGATGGTTATTTGGTAATATGTTCTATTCATTACTGTAAATTTTTCCCGATTAAATTATAAAGCACCAACAAAGTCAATCTTGACTGTTTTATCTATGCGGTGGGTCACTAACATCATGTCATCCTAAAATACATGCTTTTAGATACATGTTTAGATCATAATATTAGTGAAGAAAATTGTATTCTAAAGTATATATAGAAAAGAAAAAAAAATCCAATTTCCATGATTTTACGAATTATCAGCCATTGGCCGACGTAAATAACTATCAGGAACACAAATAAGATATTTAACAGCTTATAAAAAGCCATCATTACCTTCCACCAAAAAGAGAGAGACCAAAGAAATATCTGAAAAAACGAGGGGGCCACCACTGCAATTAGTTGAAACCAAAGAGACTAAGAAAAGAAATCCCACAAAACCAAAACTCCTTAATTACCAAAACACCCCTATCCCACTTTCCCACTTTGTATAAATACCCAGCTCGAGTAGAGATCGGTTTGCCAATTTCAACACTCAAAATCCCCTTTACACAAAATTCAGTTAATCAGTTAAAAAAACCCAAATGGCGGCTTATTCAGCTCGCAAAAGCGGACCGGTCCTCCGGTCCAACCCTCCCTCCCTCCGGTCCAACCACTCCTCCACCTTCGCCTCCGCCGCCTCCTCCGCCTTCACCACCGCCCGCACCATCCGCCGCCCCACCTCTCCCACACGCGTAAGCCTCTACAACCCCTCCTCGTACTCCGTCTCCTTCTCCGACCGGCCCGGTTCGCCCAACCGGTCCATTTCCGTATCGAATCGGGTTCACAAACCACCGCCTCCACCCGGTCCGAAGCGCACGTGTATGTGTTCCCCCACGAACCACCCTGGTTCTTTCCGGTGCAGCCTACACAAGGCCGGTTCCGGTGGCAGCGGTAGGGTTTCGGGGGACCCACAAACGGTGTCGTGTGGGAGCTCGAGCCGGTTGAATATGCGCCGGTCGGCGATGAAGAATTCGTTGGTGAGAATCGGTACGGTTGAGGGGGATTGGGTGAGGAGGGCGCTGGCGGCGTTGATTCGGCCGTCGTCGCATCAGCAGCGCCGCCGTGGGGAGTTCCGGCCGTGTCCGAGCCGCCTCTCCGTTATGTCGAAAGAGTGACGGAATGTGACGTCAGCGTGACGAGTCTTTTTGATGTGACCCGAATGAAACCCGACAAGGATCCGTATTTTTAGTTGGACTTTGTGTTGTGTGTGTATATAGTAGTGTTGATACGTTTAATTATAAATCAAATCATGAAAAAATTGATTTTTTTTTTTCAGTTTTGGTTATTTTGCTGCGATTATTTCATTGCTCGCGCTTACTATCAAATTTCGAACGGAAATTAATTCTAATTTAAGAAAAAGCCCTAATTCCGGTGTCGATGACGTCAGCGATTCTCTGTTTTCGCCGTTAAAATTAACGTCGTCAAGCCGTTCCGTTGATTTCGGTCATGTTTGTTCCATTTTTTGTTGGGCATTTCCGTTGCCGTGATTTTATTTTATTTTTTATTTCTTGTTTTGGTGCAAAAGTGCAATTTTTTTTGGTCCTGTTGATGTTGTTACTGTTTTCTTTTATTGTTATTATTATTATTGACTTGTTTCTTGTTTATGAGTTTTGCAGGTATCCCGTAATCGATGGAGCGGATGGTGTTAGGATGATTTGAATATGTCATCAAATAATTGCAGTAGTGACTGATTCCTTGGGAAGATAGGAATAAGAAGTATTAACCATAGTGGACAAGTTGATAGTAGAGGAGTAGGAGAGTTGACACGGACTTAAGAATTGATGAATCAATCCAGACTGTGTTGGTTTCGACAAACAACTATTTTAAAACAGGGTTCCACCCGTTAAAAGAGTAAATAATCATTTAACAGCTGGCAATTGACAAATTAATATCTAATTTTCTCACAACTGGAACATTCTTCAAGAAAGACGGCTTTTTCCCTCCAGTTACCTCGTATGTAGAGCCTTCAACGTTCACAGTGGTGTGGGATCCACTCTTGTGAGAGTAGGTGGGGAGGCACATGAGACACTCCTATGAAAGGGGTTGCTACACCATGTGTTAAGAGTCGTCGCCGCCGCAATCTTAACTGTCGCTTGAAAGGCTCGGGCGCTAGTTGCAAGGAAGACTGTGTGCCTCTGCCCCTTGAAAAGCTCGGGCGCTAATTGCAAGGAAGATGCCGCTTGAAAGGCTCGGGCGCTAATTGTAAGGAAGACCACGTGCCTCGTAGGGCATCGGTTGTTTGCTACACATGTGGTAAGAGTCGTCGTCGTGATTATAACTATCGCTGGAAGAAGGGTCTGTGCATTGGTTGGCAGGGCGAGATCGTGCACATGGCAGGGCGTCAGTTGCTGAGATAATCAGGTGCCCAGACACCAGAAGGAAGGATGGTTCCAAAAATAAACGCTTTAATGTGTGGATCATAAGTCTATTCTTCTAAATAGTTGCGAAATCCAGAAGCAAAGTCAAAGGTGGGTCAAATGGGTGCGTAATGGCTGAACAGAAGACAGGGAGTTGGGCTGTTGCCAGGTAGATTCAGCATGGCGTCTTGGGTTGAAGGACAATCCCTTGTACAATGGGATGATATTCAAGGGGATGGTATGTGGAGGTGTTAGCTTCATCTCCACAAAGTTTGAAGGCAAATGACTCAGCTGTTTGGGAGAAGGTCTGTTCCTCTGACTATGCGCGGGTTGCGGCTTGGTGCAAGGACTTAGAAGGACTTTTTACACTGGGGGTTGGACGATTCTTGGTGGGATGCTTCTAGGACATGGGAGGATGGTGTCCACAAAGTTTGAGGAGATTCACACGAACAGTTAGAGAGTAGGCACCGTGGCGACGCGTAGAGTAATGTTGGGTGCGTTTGAGGAAAAACTTCCTAAGCTTGGAATGGGGTGACTTGGCTATGAATGTTCTAGGACATATAGGAAGTATGTCCATAAAGTTTAGGAGCAATCGATGCTCGAAAGAAGGAGTTCGATAACAGTTGGTCGTTAGTGGAAAGTATTATCTACAAGCAGAGCTGTTGGCGAAAAGAGGTGAACAATGGTAAGGGAAACAACATTGTTGAGCAAACATCCAGTTTTCCATGTGCTAAGTTGCAATACACGATACGAAATATGCAATCTCTTGGGATCGTCAAGGAACAATGAGCCGACTAAGGGCATTGTTGGGATGAGCCTTAGTTTTCGATTGATTTGGGTAAAATATGGAGTTGCACGGCTCACATTGGGCGCCCCGTGGTGGCTAGGCTATGCAGAGACACCACTATGCGGTACAGATTCTGGGGATTAGGATTCCGCAAAGATAATAAGATTGTAAGACAAGCATTCCAGGAGTCTTATGGTCTACTCGAAAGCTAAGGCGTGTATTGTTGGAACGGCGATGCACACGGTTAAAGCAATATCATATAATGAGGGCTTAGGATCACAACATGGTTCTTGTCTAGGCGAGATACGAGTGAACGATATGAAGAAATGAGGGACTACGGTTGACTCTTGTGTCAGGATCAAATGTTGAGCACGAGGATTCAGTTGTGGGTGCTTGAAGACCCTCAAGTTAGGTGCCAAGCTAAAGAGAGCTTCTAATGCTATCGAGAGTGGGGACTTAAGTGAAATCCAAGATGGTGATAAGAGAGGCAAATATTGGTTGGGCTTATGACTCCAAAGTGGGGAGTACAACCGAATGGCCCTTATGAATGGGTGAGTGTCGCTACCTTTGGTGCGATGCAAGAAGCGTTCTTAAGATCAACGATAGAGAGTGCGATGTAATGAGACTAAGGAGAGGTGAGTGCTCTTGGGCACAAGGTTGCATCTAGATGTTGTATGTGTTTACGTTATGTGGAATATCATAAGAATGAGTTATGTGTACAATCTCGACAGTAAGGGCGATCACAAGTTCGGACAAGGAACTTGTGCGCCACACGGGCGAAAAATATTTTTTTGCGCTATAATAGAGTCGGCCCGTGACACCATGGTACCTTATCTTTGAAATGACTTGGGGAAGAGGCATCCATATGCTTAGACCAATACACGGGTAACATTAAGGGGTGGCTGAAACCAAATTATAAGGGAGATTACTTTATTTGGTGTCTTGTTATGTATTTTACTGATTGGCAAAGTAAAACTAGATCCACGGGTTAATCAAGATTCGGTCAATTATTGAATTGGCATAGATTTGGCGGGCGGGATCAACCATATAGTTTGAGATCAAATATAGTTTTGATTCTTGTGGATTCGTGAAGATTTGTATGTGGATCCGCGTCACGTTTGTTCATGTGTAAATCCACAATGTGCGCCGAAATTACGAAAACCGGGTCCATGGAGATGCCCATCCACATTGACTAAAAAATGAAAATTATACGGATGCATAATCAATCACGCTTTTAGCAATGCGAAAATGCTTCTTTTGCAATTTTGCTTCAAAGATCCATGTGATCTCGCTTTGGATCTGCGCAGATTGGCACATGGATCCATGTGTACCCTACTTTGTATTCGGGTTGATCCTTCTATGGATCTATGTAGGTTCAACCTTGGACTCGTGAGCCTGAAATTGGGGAACATTTAAGATTACAAATGGGGGATGTTTTATTTCAGCTTTGGTGTTTATTCCAGTGTCTTACTACTAATTTTTGAATACCAAACATTCAACATTTGTTTCTGTGTTCTATTATGTTATGCCTTAAATTTCAATAAATGAAGCATGAATAATTAGTAGGGCCTAGAATAAGACACCACGAGTTAGGGATAATAGATATTATGAGCTAATAAGATAACGTGGCTCAACAAAACTTAGGCTAAGACTAAACAGTCTTTAAATCATATTAGTGAGTTGTTTAAATCCCTATAGAACTTGTGTATCAACATCAATGGTCGAACGGGTTATTGTGTTACATTGTACAATCGTTGTGTCTAATACTTTGTCGAAATGTAATGTTGTGTATATAAGAAGAGGCATAATGCTTCTGATTTTTTTTTTTTGGTAATTTTGCTTAATTGATGATAACCATAAGTGAAGAGGCTATTCCATAACTCTTTTTTTATGCAAATTCTATTATAACGATTTTTTATCAAGTTATGGGGGGTTCTCATTTCTCAATGATTTCGTATTGTACAATTTGTTGGAGACGGAGTTTGCAACTTCTTCCACATTGCGTGTGATCTAGCGACTAGCACACTCGCGATGCACGTTAAGGCTCTTTCCAAACGTCTTTCAACCAAGCGGGGCTTCAAAAGCAAGTTGTCCTTCCGAATTGCTCTGGCATTACTATCACTCAAATGAGCTCACAATTTTCTTCAATTGCCTAGACACGATACTTGGTTGATGTCA
The DNA here is from genome assembly GCA_948329865.1 of Linaria vulgaris. Taxonomy (NCBI): domain Eukaryota; kingdom Viridiplantae; phylum Streptophyta; class Magnoliopsida; order Lamiales; family Plantaginaceae; genus Linaria; species Linaria vulgaris. The sequence goes on from OX415254.1 coordinate 95,550,872, forward strand.
AGCAGTTATATGTCGGAAGATGTACTTCGCCTTTGAAACACCGCATAGCTTTATTATAATTTTCCTAAATTCAGTTATAGATGAAATGTAAGCCTCGCGTCTTTGCTCGTATTTTCATCCTTATGTTGTATAAATGTAATTATCACAGAGTAGGTCTTGAGGTAAAGAATAAAGTGTTGTTTAATATCGTTAAGGTTAGAGGAATAATATTTTTTCTAGTGGTGTTTAGTGAGATGGTAACTAATAAATTGTACTAAAATATAATTAATAGTGTTGTAGGGGTGAGATACGATATTATGAGTAAGAGAAGATTACAAAAGTGTACTTGGTCTTGGCATATGGGGGGGTCCAAGATCTTTTAGGCCCGAGATCTTTTAGACAAACTATGGTGATTGTATGATCCAAGTGCGATAGAATATGTGCTATCAAATATCAAATATCATGTTGGCATCACTAGTTTCATATATAGTTTTACTTGCCACTAGTTCCTAAGGGTGGTCACCGTAATTTTCCGACTATAAGAATTATTCCCCATGCTTCTTTTTTTTCTTTCACTTGAGACCATTGAAGGATGTTCGCTCAAGCGTCTTCTCCAAGGTTGTGTTGTACCACACCAAAGGAACCTCCCCAACTAAATTCATAATTAGTACTTAATTAAGTATCGTTGTAAGTTGTAACTGCAGTAGATGAATATTTAGTATTTAAGTAGGTGTTCAATACAAAAGTATATTGGGGCCTTGGCCCTTCATATCATGCGTAAGCCATTTCAAATATTTTTTAGTTTTTTTTAAAAAGTTCCAATATTCTTTTGACTATTATCTTATCATCTTTGATGTTGACTAGCCGGCTAGAACGCACTCTAAACTTTGGATAGGGTTGTGAAAGAGAGAGGTGGGGTGAGATGTGATGCAACTTTGTAACTTTTTCCCCTTTTCTATGAACTTTATTCTAGTTAACTATTTCACTAATAGTTGATATGTATTTAGAGGCTAAAGCTTATATAGACTTCAATGCAGCTAAAATTGGAAGGGGATAGGCATGCCATGACATCCACAAACTGTGGAAGTAGATGCATTTTGGTCAAATAATTTATTATTCACGCTGATTAGAAAAAAAAAACTATAATTTGTTCTACAACGAGTTGAGATAAATTATATTAACTAACTAGATGAATTTGAAAATACGAATACAATGAATTAATTAACTAGACGAACTTGAAAATACGAGTTCTCATATTCATCGGCAGGTTGAATAGAACGTCTTCATGGTCATATAAGTTTCGTTTATCATTATATAACTTTCACTCACTCGTATAACACATATGACATTAAATATAAATATAAATCACACTTGCATTGTAAATTTAGAGTTTTATTATGTTACTGTCTTTTCTGTCAAATTAGCAAATTAAATTTACAGCAAGAAAGGTTGCATAGGATAGTTGTTTACTAACGGAGTCACGGTACAAATTAGTCATAAGTCATAATCCATATCTTCATCTATAAAAAATAATCAATGTGGTTACATCCGATACGTAATGTATAATATTACTTTTATAATACATCTCTCAAGTTGCAACATAATGATTATTAATAAGTAATATTATCTCTTTGAAGATACATTGATGATTGATTTATAAAGTAAACTGAAAATTGCAATATCACATAATCATGTAATGAAATAACGAAAGTTATACAAATCTTCGCTCTGCGAAAATACAAAAGAATTGTACTGTTGAGTCTGTATATATTTAATTTGAGTCTGTATATATTTAATTTTTCAACGAACCTAACAAAATTTTTGACTCGCTGGATTAATGGATTGCTTAACATAAAAGTACTTTGTGATATAACTAACTCATACTTTCGTAATTTCAGTAATTTAACCTACAAAAATTTGAAATGTCACCGAACTTGGGAAACTGAAAATCGATCATAACGAAAATGTTGTCGCATATGTTGTAGTTTGCAATATCCAGCTACATGTGTTACATGAGCACACTTTTTCTATATCCAATGTCGATCAATATCTCGTATATTTCATCGATCCGTAAGTTGTTATCAGGGAAAAAAATATCAACTACCACTACAAGAGAATCGAGTAGTAGCAACGGCTTTTTTTCCCACGGCCAAGCCGTTGCTACTAGTACCAACGGCTCAGCCGTGGGTAATAACCATTACCAACGGCTAAGCCGTTGGTACTAATACGTACCAACGGTTTCGCCGTTGCTACATTAGTACCGACGGGCATACCGTCGGTACTAATTATAGGGCGACGACCCTTTTTAGCTGGGCCTAATGGGGCGCAGCTGGGCCGTTGTTGGACCTTAGTACCAATGGCTTGGCTGTGGGTAATAATATTAGTACCAACGGCTCGGCCGTTGGTACTAATAACAGAACATAAATCCGCTAAATAAAACTTTAGGGGTGGAAAGTGTAATTCGTGAAAATTTTAAAACACATGCAAAATCCTAAACCCCAAACCCTATACTCCATACCCTAACACTACCAATGGTGCAGCCGTCCCTATTGACATTATTACCAAGGGCTGTGCTGTTGGAAAAATACCCTAACACTAGCTACGGCCCAGCCGTGACTAATAAGGCTCATTACCAACGGCTGAGCCCTTGGTAGTAATATTCATGTACATAAATTTTACATTTTCCATGATTGTTTAACATGTGTGGGTGTTTTATTATCGATTACGACAATTATAAGTATAAGTTAGTTTAATATACATAAATTTTAGCTTTCGTAGTACAATCATGCATCATTTACACACTCCGGGTCTTAATGGCAAAATAACTGAATAACGTTGTTCGTAATGACTTATATTTGACACAAATTAAATCTATGTAACATTCGTAATTGCATGTTGTAACGATCATTAATCAATTACGTGGTATCATTACAACTTCTTAAGATCTTATTAAATCCAATACATACTTAGTATATATAAGGATATAAAACTTAACTTAGTATGTAATATACGTATGAGAATATAAAACGTATGATGATCTAATTCTATAATGTATATTTCGATAACTCAAAAACTATCATACTTGTGTTTTTAGTTATTCATTTAACATATTGTAACAATATCTTAACAAAAATCATAAACAAATCAAATTTATATAATGCAAATCATGAAAACGAAAAATTTAGGGGTTAGTACCAAGGGCCTAGCCGTCCCTACTAATATTCAAACATGTTTACCCGGTTTTACCAAGGGCCTAGCCGTCCCTACTAATATTCAAATGTGTTTTTACCCAGGCAAGACAATATTCAAAATGTTTTAGCCAAAATTTTGGCGGAAATTTCAAATTTTCAAAAATTTGAAATTAGTACCAACGGCCGGGCCGTTGGTAATGACTCCAAAATATGCGGGAAAATGAAAATTTCATGAAAATTTGAATTTTTCATCCAACATTATAAATACACCTCCCCTCAACCCTTCATTTTCATTATCCACGAAAATACTCAAGTTTCTCTTCATTTTTTTTCAAGTTTTTCTTTCCTCTCTTCCAAAGTTGTCTTTATATCTTCATACTTTTTCCTTTCTTCAAATCTTCAAATCTTCATATATCTTCAAATCTTCAAAACTTCATATCTTCATATCCTCAAATCTTCAAAGTTTCTTCAAATCTTCATATCTTCAAAGTTTCTTCATATCTTTAAAGTTTTCTTCAAATCTTCAAAGTTTGTTCAAATCCTCAAAGTTTCTTCATATCTTCAAATATTCAAAGTTTTTTCATTTTCCTTACACTTTTTTGTATACATCTTCAAAATTATTTTCAATCATAACTTTCTTTTTCTTATTCAAAGATTTTGTTTCTCTACACACAACAAATCACAAGATTCGGTAATTGTTAAAATGCATCCAATAATATTCCGGCAATTTACAAAATTGCCAGAATATTATTGGTTTTTCTTTATTCGGATGAATATTAGTAGCCACGGCCGAGCCGTGGCTACTAATATTTAAACGTAAAATATGGTTCAATATTAGTACCAACGGCTCGGCCCTTGTTAATATCATGAATATTAGTACCAACGGCTCGGCCCTTGGTAATGATTGCATGTTCTTAGCCACGGCCCAGCCCTTGGTAATTGTTTTTACCAAGGGCTTGGCCGTAGGTAATATGTAGCTAGGGCTGAGCCGTCCCTACTTTATAGCAAGGGGCCGACCGTTGGTAATGAACTCATTACCAAGGGCTGGGCCGTTGGAAAATTTTGCGACGCGATTACTACCAACGGGAAATTCCCAAGGGCTTGGCCGTCCCTACTAACTCATTACCAACGGGAAATGGGTCTTTACCAAGGGCAGAGGCCGTTGGTAAAGCCTGTTTTTCTTGTAGTGTACTTGGGAGTAGACATCTGTGATTCAATTAATTATTTCGTCACACGCAATGACTTTCATAAAGTATAGTTTTAGAGCACGTAGGGATTTTTACATAAGATCAAGTGGCCGACTTCACTAGGTACAAAATAGCCAACTCCTACTTTGGAATGGGATTAATTTGGCAAATTGATTTGTCACAATTTACAGCTCACTTAAGTGCAGGTCAATATCATTATCATCAACACACAGTAACAGCCGACTTCAGTTGTTACGAAAGTCACTAACTTTTGGAACAATTGTTTCCTTGGTTTGTAAGAAATCATTTTGTAAGCTTAATGGATACTAAAATATAATTCAAACAAAAGAGATCGATAAGTTATAAAATTGTATTTCGTTTGGAACCCAAATACCAATATCAGATCCTTCTTTTTTTCATATCTTATCTTATCTTATATCTTTATCTTACTTATTAAAATTATTATTCTTTTCTTATTTTCTTTTCAATTTTTTTTATATTGATTATTATTACACTGCAACAGGCTATAGAATAGGACAACCAAGCAAGCATGCATGCATGAGGATCTATGGGCTCCAGCTATCTCATCCACTAGACTACAAATAATTTAATATGCTGTTTATCACTCAAATCAAGTGTAATAATGAATATCTTTATTTCAAAAATGTTTGTAAACTATACATGAAATAAGTCAAAAAAAACGAAACATCACCTTCTGATATCTTAATAAAAAAAATTTACACAGATTAAAGCAGTATATCTTAAGAAACAATTTTTGCATGGTTAAGTAGCTAGATAATTTTATGATTGACTAGTCTTTTAAATAAGATGAAATATATAACTACCTGACTTATTTTTTTTCTTGATAAATTAAATAAATAACCAGTCTTCACCAAAATGAAGTTGAGGTGAATATAACAATTTTAGCTCAGGTGGGTTCCACATGAATATGCAGTTTGGTTATCTCCTCTCTTCTCGTGTATGTGTTACTAAAATAATTGCTATGTCCAGTCCAGACAATCCATGTGCATTGTACCTGCCAAACCATGAAACTGACATGAAGTACTGGATTGATAATTTCCACTTTCTTCTGCTGTTTTCAAATGGGATAAGAATTAACAACATGAGTTACTCTTTATTCCTATAATTGTCAACATAAGCTTGATCATATGATTTCATAAAAACTTAAATTTTCCGTTTATTGTAGTTAATTAAACAATATGTGATATTTAAGGTATTTTATCATGTACGGTTGTAATTTGATAGTTATGGAACTAAGCACCACCATTAGAATAATGGAAATAATAGGGCCGTAGCATAATTATTTAAATTACTGAGAATATAACTTTGCATTATTCACCCCATTAGTCATTCTGATGAAATCTTCATATTTTCTAATAGCCTATACGTGGCGCTTTTTAAATTTCTGAAATTATTTGGTCTACAATACTTAAAATTCAGAGGCTCCTACCCACCCAGATGAGTGAAGGACAAATATCCTTTGCCCAAATATAATGGGCTTGTGAAAGTCTCGCTTGTGATTATTAACGGGTGAGGTGAGTTGGAAATTCGCGGGATTGGGATTCCGGCCCACGGAAAATGGCGGGATCGGGAGCACCGATCCGAACTGCGTAAGCCAAACTCGCGCGACGGCAGGAGTCCCGTGGGAGTCGGGATCCCGATGTTTCCATGGGATTTTTTGTCCACTGGATCAAGTTCATTTCTTATTTTAATTTTTTTGCTTGCAACTTCTAAATATATTTTTTTTCTAGCACCCATTTACACCAATATGAACGCCAATCGCCGTTTTGTATTCTAAAATGTTTCGTCTATCTCCAAAACGATCAATTTAATCACAAATATCACAAACTTAGTAACTATCATTTTAAAAAAAAAAAAACTAGAATTTAAAAACAACTATCTCCCAAACTCAAACAATCCATCTAATACTCAACGACAACAGTCAACATTCAATCACATTAAGCATAACACTATAACCCCGTAGCCATACATCAAAATAATAATTCACCAATACAATTAATACATAACATTGTCATTAACCATCCAACAACACCAAATTACGGTCCAATATTCAAAACATGTGATGGCCACAATCAAACATAATTTAAAAAGAATCTCAAAAGAACACAAGATCATAACAGGAACTCATCAACCGCTAATGTATCATGTTTGTTATCCCCTTCGTTTCTACTCATTCATCTAGTAAAGTTGCATCTTCACCCATTTCCGCAAATTCTACACAAAAATAGTAAAAACTAATCAATGTCTAATTTATTTATTAAATTTGGACAAGTAATTGTTAACTATTAAGTATACTTAAACATACACACACCTCTGTCGCATGCCTCCAAGTCCGCCAAACACTCCTCGATCTCAATTGGCGTATCATCGTCTCGTAGCCAATCTTGTGAGCAAACTAATCCTTGTACTATTCTCGGAGTAAATGAGCTTCTAAACCGATCAAGGATGCGTCCTCCCTTACTGAATGCGGATTCAGAAGCAACGGTGGAGACGGGAATAGCCAGTAGGTCTCGAGCCATTTTGCCAATTATTGGATAGCGGGTGAAGTTTTGTTTCCACCAATACAATATGTCAAAGTTTGGATTATATGGCTCGACTATGTCTTCGAAATATTTCTCCCATTCGTGCTTTGGTGCAGTTTCATCAACCTTCATCGCCATAACAAAAATGACATTCAACAAGCAATAAATACATAAGTAACAAAGTGTATTATAAGTAAATTAACGTTAAATTTGACATAATAATAGATTACCTAAAATAAATGTCGTGCTTCGAAGACAATATGTTCTCTAGAATCCAAGGAAAAGTAAATGACGGGATAGACCTTTGAGTTGGCCTAATAGTTGCACTTTCTTCGTACCTTTCCTTATACTCATCAAATAAAGACAAAAAATCCATCCCTCAATGTCCGCTGCAACTCAATATGATAGTCTAACATAGCCGCGACGTAATCCCACTTCATACGGGGATCCACAATGGCGACATAGTAAAGTAAATGGTTCATCTTCCCATTTGTACCCCAATACTTATCATACTTCTCTTTCATTAGCAAAGCCATTGCTTTCAAATCGTCGGGTTCCTTGGTCACCTTGTCATCCGGACGGTTCAACCACCTATCCAAAACTTCATTGATGCAAATTAGTTGTGTTAGAACCTTGTTTGATGTCACATATGTGGTGCCGGAGACAAGTTCGGTCAAAACTTTGAAAGGTTTTAGGAAATCCACATACATTTAAGCCTTCTCCCAATCCGCCTTCATTGGTATATTGTTTTTCATATCCTCCCCATAGTTTGGCTCAACATGCTCGTAAATGTCAAATAAACCTCTCAACTCAATGGCGGCTTCAAGCATGATATACGTAGAATTCCACCGTTTCGGAACGTCCAAGCTTAGTAACTTTTTACTTTCAATCCCAATTTTCGTCACGGGTTCTTTGAATTTCCTATACCAAAAGGGAGTGACTTTATGTAACGAATGCAAGAACGAATGCGTTCTAGCGTGCAATCACCACCCCTCGTCTTTAACCCATCTTGCACCACGAGATTTAAGATGTGAGGTATGCATCTAATATGCAAGTGTTTCCCATTCTCTTTCGTAATGTACCCCCGAGCCGACCACTTTCTTACCAATTCCTAAATAGCCACGTCATTTGCCGCAACTTCATTTCCCCTTATGCCCATAAATCAAGCTGAAACTTATTATTTTTTTCTTTAAAATCCAATGATTGTCAATGAAGGGGATAGTGACACACATGTAGTTGTCCTTGGCAAATGAAGTCCACGTGTCAGTCGTGAGGTACACACGATGAGCATCTTCCTTCACAAACTCAATCAACCGAGTTCTCTCGTGAAGATATAAGTCGTAGCATGCATCGGTGATGGTCTTTCGACATGTCAATTTCAAATGCGGGCATGCTCAGATCATCATACGCCAGAAAGACGACTTCTTTGTGGTGATGAACGACATCTCGTTGTCAATCAAAAACATCACATCCTCTAATACATACTCTTGATTAAACTTCCAATTGGCCACCAAACCATTAACTTCCACTTTCAACCGGGCTTGTTTTTTTTTTACATTTCTGTCAACTCGTTGTGGACACCACTTGCTATGACTTTGAAGACCTCTCGTGCCGTGTTGGTGTCCATCTGTACCGATGTCCTTTTTGCAATTGATGCAACAACCCTTTATGAATTTTTTATAGGGCATTGGAAAGGTTCAAAAGTTTCCCAATACTTGGATGTAAGATGGTGGACTTTTTGCCATTTTTTGATTTTACCATCGACTTTTTTAGAGTGAAAAGTCGCAATGGTCTTATGTACTTTCTCGTCGTGTTCTTCCTCCTCAATATCATCTCCCCAATATCCCACATCTTCTCCATCCTCTTCTCCCCCTCCCCCCCTCTTCTTTCTTCCGACTCATTAATATCATCGCTCATATCTACATCGTTTTCTTCATCTTCATTAATATTATGTAGATGATCCTACCACTCCCCAAGCGAATAATCAGTATTGTATCTATTGGAGGGAGGGGGAGGAGATTCATGTCCATCGTCTGGTTCACGAGCCTTATTTTTAACATTTCTTTAAGATCCAAAAATCATCGATGGCCTCCACTTAGCTTTATCACGTGAAGTATCCAATGCCTTTCCTTTACTCCGTGAAGTATCGGGTGCCTTCCCCTTATCACGTGAAGTTACTGGTGCCTTTCCCTTTTCACGTGAAGCATCCGGTGCCTTCCCCTTATCACGTGAAGTACCCAGTGCCTTAGCACGGAAAGTAGTCGGTGTCTTCCCCTATCCCTTAACACGTTTAAGAGGACTTCGTCGGGGAGCAGGGGCGGGAGGTGTACTTGATGGAGATGCTTTGGATGGTGAACAACCACCACCACGACCATGATGGACACTCTTGATTGCCATTTCTACAATATAACGACCATAACATTAGCTAATTCAAACCATCATTTTCAAGTAATAAAAATACCAAGTTCTTGCACCAAAAAAGTATTCACTTAGTCGCATACTCACGTACCCAATCCCAACAATACCACATTAATTACCAAATCCATAATGTGGTAGAAAGAATACCATACACTTACAAGTTACCACACACTTACAATATACCATACACTTACAAGAATACCATTCACTTACCAAATTCACAATCCAAACAATACCGCACGAACGAAAGAATCAGATTCGATTAACAATCCATACAACTACTTACAATAATTTCCAAAGCAGAATTACCACACTTACCACTCAAAAATTGATAATTAATAATTATTTTCGTATTTTGCTGTTAATTGACAATCAATAATTACCAAAGACTACCACTACTTACAATAATTTCGTCAAATTGAGCCAAATTTATAAAACCCCCAATTTGAAACCCTAATTCGAAAAGCAAAACATCTAATTTTTCATAATTTCTATGATTTCTAACAGTAACAAGTATTCTAGGGCCAATGGGTGAATCAATTTTAAAAAGAATAACAAGAAATTTCACTTTAATTTTAAAATTGGGAAAAAAATAGGTACCCTAGGGTTTTTGAAATTGGTGCGGCAGAGCGGCGGAAATGAGGCGTCGGAGATGTGGCGGATCAGTGGTAGACTTGGTGGCCTCCGTTTTTGAAGTGTGTGTGTGTGTTTAGTGTGTGTGCGCATTTCAGAAGAAAAGTAAATGGTTTGATTTTTTTTATTTTTTTTGGTAGTTGTGACCTGTTATTGTTAGATATTATTAATAGAATAGAAAACAAAATATAGCAAGGGGGATCTGGATATACTTCCTGCCAAAATCGGGAGTTGCGGGTCGGATCGAATTTCGACCCCAACTCCCAACCTCGTCCCAGGGGTGCAGCTACATGAGAAAAATTTGCAGTTGCGGAATGGAAGATTGATTTGCTTTTTCCGGGCCGGGAAAAATTCAATCGGGTCGAATCGCGGGAATTTGATCCAGTCCTTCCACCCCTACTTGTGAATCCATCTAGATATGGAGCAGGGCTTACTGTGAGGGCCTTCTTTTTGTCTTTTTAAATTAAATTAAAGTTGTTTCATGGGAAAACAATATTTTTAGTTCATTAATTTGGCATTTTTTTAATTTTGATCCAGGCAAACCTCAAGTTTGGTCACTTAAGTTGGCATCCCAGTTCAATTTGGATTCTTCTTCGCCAAATTGTTCAGTTGACGCAGAAAACATCATACATGGGTGCCATCGACAAGTTACTAGCCTATTTTGACCAACATTTTGGTCCCACTTGCACACCTGGCGTCTACGTGGAATAGGCAAGTTTTAGGCCTCGATTTTATTCAAAAGAAAATCATCCTAGAAAAAACATCAAAGCATATTAGTGTATTTCATAGTTAGAATACAGAGTTAGAATTATTTTACTTTAATAAAAATATGATAGCTTGTAATTCAACTTTTACCTCATCACCAAGTTTCTCTATCTACCTCGTGGTTTTTTCACCTCGAAGTCTCAAAATAATAGCTGAGATTTTGTTCGAATCCAAGTTTAATTTTATAACATGTTTCAAATGTTATATATGTTTTTTTTAACTATCTTGGCTCTAGAATCGATATCGTCATTTCATTTTTTGAATTCTTTGTATCTGTGGAACTTGAACTCTCATGGCTAGTAGCATCTCTACTAGTGAAGAAACCAGGTTGTTTGACTTCTGGAAGTACGCCTTCATTCCCCAACAACAACACCACAGACGACATGTTTGGCCTATCCTCGGGTTTTTGTTGAACGCACAATAACCCAACGTGGATAGATCTAACCACCTCAGATACAGAAAATGAGTCTCGAAGGCAAGAATCGACTAGTTCTGAGGACCTCCCTGCCTTATAAAGCGTCCACGCCTATCAAAAAATAGACAAACGCTTTAGGTAACTAAAAATTACATTTGATGATATTCACACAATATCGATAGGGAAAGATACATTACATGACCGAGAAGATTGAAATTGTGGTCGTTATGCGAAAATCCCCTATTTCTGTTCCCACTCACGATTTCGAGAACAAGGACGCCAAAGCTAAACACGTCTGATTTTATCGAAAATAATCCGTCCACTGCATATTCGGGAGACATGTAGCCACTGCAATCGATGTTAGACTAATTAGCTAGAAATCAAGGTCACAAGTATGCAATGAAGAAATACATTAGATAAAGACAAATAGACTCTTACTATGTTCCAACAACTCTGCGTGTCTTAGCCTCGATCTCGTTCCCTCCAAAACATCTGGCCAACCCAAAATCTGAAATCTTTGGGTTTAGGTCGGAATCGAGTAATACATTACTAGCTTTGAGGTCTCGGTGGATGATTCTCAACCGCGAATCTTGATGAAGATACAAGAGGCCCCTAGCAATGCCGTTGATGATATGAAAACGTTTGTCCCAATCAAGTTGTGAACTTTTTATTTGATCTGTCAAATTCTATTCTCGTTTAGTATGATGACGAGGTAAGATGATGTTAATTGAGTTACATAGAGATAGAATGCTCACCAAATAATAGAAGGTCAAGGCTATTGTTGGGCATGAATTCGTAAATCAGCATGCTTTCTTCTCCTTGAATGCAACACCCTAGAAGTCGGACAAGATTCCGATGCTGAAGTTTTGCTATGAAGATCACCTCGTTCTTGAATTCGTAGAGTCCTTGCATGGAGTGCTCTGATAACCGTTTCACTGCTACTTCTTGTCCGCCTTCTAGAACTCCCTATAATCAGGAGATAGTTAAATTTGATTCATTTTTACCACCTAAATATTCTTTTCTTGTAATAGAGGAGAACAAAAGAGTATGCACTAAACTAGCTTCACCTTGTAAACAGGCCCAAATCCGCCCTCACCAAGCTTATTCCTAAATGAAAAGTTATCGGTAGCTTTCAATATCACAGACAAGTCGAATAATGGTAGTTCTGAGTTTTTGTGATGACTTACATCGGACAATCCTACAACAACAAAACCGAAACAATAACTCTTCCATGAGTTTAACATTTTGTACTCAACATAAAATGTTACGTTTTTGTTAATTACCTGTTTCTCTCATCTTTCGACGATAATTTCTCTTCGACTCATTATTTCTTTTCAAGATATATGAAAAGACAGCCAAGACTATAAGAACCACCACAGTCACTAATATCAAGCTCACTAGTAATATACGCTTTTTGCCTCCTCCTGAAATTGAAATAATTTGCTATTGTTGATTATACGAATTAAGTGAATGAAGAAGTGAACTAACACTAATATATATACAACACAAGCCGAAAAAGAAAATAATAGTACAACCTTTCCTAAACTAAAAGCTTTTATCCTAACCGATAACGGAAGTTTGAAATATTTTTATGAATGGAAATAAATTACAATTATTATTTTAGGTCGTCTAATAAAGTGCATAATCGGCTATTTATTCATAGTCAATGTCAGAAGTAAAATAAACGTGCCTATTATATATATTACCAAGGAGGTGGAATTAGCATTATGTTTGATAAGAATTAGGTGTTTACCTGCCTCAGAAGAAGCCATTCTGATGTAAATATCTTGTCCATTTACAGACAAACTTCTAATGTCAATCAAATCTCCAAACCAAATCAGACAACCGGTTTTTCTATTTATATCAAAAATTTGCAAATAGGCCGTACATGAACAATTCCTCAAACACTCTGCTTTGCATTGTTCAGCCGTCATGTCTTTGTAGTTCAATGACAATCTCGTGTCCGGCAACTTAACACCCGAATACCTAAGAAATATATCGCTTTCGCAGCTCAAATTCCTCCTTCGAATGCACCCGCTGGACCAATCTATCGTCGACCAGGCCCTAGGATCCCTCGGGACAAATCTATCGAGACATTCACATATTGGGGACCTCCCATACATGCAAATGCCGTTTGGACCACATATTCCGTACGTATCGCATATGTCAGACGGGAAGTTCCAGTTCGACGTCCAACCTCGTCCGTCTGCCCATCTCCATCGCTCCGAGAGACCAAACGGACTAGTCACTACCCTCGTGGGGACCAAATTGTCGGACGAATCTTCGTGATAAGTAACCTCGTTTTCGTTCATGACGAATGGTACAGTTGACACACCAGTGCTATCCACGTTCCATGGCATGAACCTGCTTTGTACTACGTCACCTCTTCTGAACACCATTTGTGGGAAACCCGTGGGATCGAGATGGAAACTGTATTCGCCACGGGAGGGATCGTCATTGCTCCTCCACGAGAGGAAGTACATTTCTAGTCCCGTTACGAGGTTCCATCCCATTTTCATGCCAGGTAACTGAGTGTCGGTCGGGTAGTCAAAACTCTGCCAGAGGAAATTTTCGGGCTTATCGTCGTCGTTTGCTTCTTTCACGACGAGATTCCCTGTTTCCAATAACCGCGCGACTGGATTTATAATGGATCTCGACGCGTTTGAGGACCATGTAAATTTTTTTGTTTCACTTAACAGGGCGAGAATTCCAGGCCCCATTACGGTTAACATAACGCCTGTTAATGTTATTGAAGAATTTATGAGACAACAATTCTACATATCATGGGCTTTACCATCTTCATCTACTAATCAAAAATTGTCATCTGGTAAATGTATCAAAAAATTCTTTCGCTTATATAATATATACATATATAAGTATAAATGAATAGATATAATTATCTCTTATAAACTAAATTTTTTAGTCAGCTAAAAAATAGTTGAGACTGGTAAACGTACCAAAAAATTCTTACGGTTATATATATATATATATATATATATAGGACGAAATATTAAAACTGCCCTATAACTTTTTTTCAAAACTAAAAATGCCCGTTTTTTTCGGGCCTTGCAAAAATGCCCCGTAAGTCTTGAAAAATCTTGCAAAAATGCCCGATTGCCTTATTTGGGCCAAAATTGCCTATGTGGCGGTACAATCAACGCCACGTCATAAAATAGCTCTGCCACGTCATATTTTCAGCCAATAATAATAATAAACATATATATAAATAATAAAGATATATATATAAATAATATATAAACAATAAAGATATATATATATAAATAGTAATAAACATATATATAAATAATAATAATAAACATATATAAATAATAAAGATATATATATATATAAATAATAAAGATATATATATATATATAAATAGTAATAAACATATATATAAATAATAATAATAAACACATATATACAAATAATAAAGATATATATATATATAAATAATAATAAACATATATATATAAATAAAACAAATAACAATAAAACACAAAAAAAATAAAAAAAAAAATAAAAAAAATAACCTACCACACCCCCTGACCCCCCCTACCGCTCCCCCCCACCCCCGCCACCAACGACCACGATTGCAGTGGTGGTGGCGTCGATTTGACGCCACCACCACTGCAAATCGCAGCGGGAGTGGCGTCGCCACCACCACCGCGATTTGCAGTGGTGGTGGCGGGGCGGGGAAGGGGGTGGGGTTCCGAGGGGGGCGGGGCGGGGAGGGGGGTGGCGATTTGGCAGTGGTGGCGGGGCAGGGAGGGGGACGGGAGATGGAATTATTTTTTATTTTTTTTGTTTTTTATTTATTTTGCATAATGTTAAAATATTTATTATTTTATAAATTAGTATAAATAATAATATATGTTGATATTATTTTTATATACAAATGATTATTCTTTTACATATATAAATGAATATTTACATTACATTCTCTTACAAATTAAATGAATATAAATTATTCTTTCCATTACATTTTTTTACAAATGATATTTATTTATATATATATATATTTATTACAAATAATATTTATTCTTTTACAAATAATTATATATATATATATGTTTATTAGTTATATATATATATATATATTTTGGGGGGCAAAGTGCAATTTATTTTGGGGTGCAAATACAATATTTAAAGTTACAAGAGTTTGGAGTGCAAATACAACTTGTTGACGTGGCAGCCACTGTACCGCCACATAGGCAATTTTGGCCCAAATAAGGCAATCGGGCATTTTTACAAGATTTTTCAAGACTTACGGGGCATTTTTGCAAGGCCCGAAAAAAACGGGCATTTTTAGTTTTGAAAAAAGTTATAGGGCAGTTTTAATATTTCGTCCACACATATATATATATATATATATATATATATAAATGAATAGATATAATTATCTCATATAAACTAAATATTTTAGTCAGCTAAAAAATAGTTGAGACTTTAGATTAGACGAGAAATTCAGTACCTGTCGAATTTGTGATAGGAACATCTCGATTGGCAACCCAGACGACGGTCCTCTCCGGTATATTCTTGTACCATATTCCGACGTACCGATTGGTGGAATTTCCGGGGCTGAAGAATCCAAGCTCAAACGTTCCATTTGAGGAAATCAGAGTGTCACCATCCCTTATACCGTTAGTAGCGTTGATGGTATTCGTCACAGCATAAGTGCAATGGAAAATCAGTGAAGAGACTATTATTATTACTAGGAGAAATAATGAGTAACTTTCACATGATTTCCCCATAGGATCATATGATTAATTGAGATATTGTGATGGACGAACTTAATTGACTTTAGTAATCCTGGCCTAATTTATAATGTGAAAAAAATTATTAAAAATTAATCACGAACAGGATTTCTTAATAATGTATAGAAAATTAAATATCAATCAACGAAACTGTCACATTGGCTAGCTGAGAAGGTGGATATTGAATTTGTGGGAAGTTTGACAATACGAATTAATTTAGTGGGGTCATTTATAGGGTTAATAATTAACAAAACCTACCAATATATAGGGTTATTAACAAATAAGAGAGTTGCACAATAAACGGCTCCATTTTAAAATTTGAGGTGAGAAAAAGCTTTGCCATGACAAATTAACTCTTGATTCTCTTTGCAATTAAAAGTAGTACATGGGTTGTGTTTTGTCAATATTTCTTTTTCCTTGTAACTTTTTGGTATAAGACTACAAGTTTTAGTCAAAGAATTAAGACATGCATGGCCGATTGGTACGGACAAACGAAATTCAAAACCGGCTGCCGGAAAGGTCTTAATTAGCTCCAGCTCCCTCATAATAATAGTACATTGTGAATTCTTGAATCTATTATCCTGGATGAAGTTAATGGATGAATTATAATGTGTCCTAACTCCTAACAACTTCATTATTCCACAGAAATTATTGAGACGTCGATTTGTTTTTTTTTTTTTTTTTTTGTCGATAATTAGCGATGAGACTCCGTTTTTTTCAACAGAAGGAATCAATTATTAGATAGTAGGAGGTCAATTGCAGCAGTTTAATTAAATGCAGATGTGAGATTGTGTTTCTTCTTTGAATTAGTCAGACACCCGTTTTCTGTCACTAAAATAAATAAATAATTATGTCCAAAAAAATAAAAACCGTGAGTTCTGACATACGAACTGATTGATGATTTCCCATTTCATTCGGTTTCAAATTGGATAAGAATTAACATGAGCTACTCATTAATTCCTATAATTGTCAACATTAGCTTCCTGGTATGATTTCATGAAAACTTAAAATTTTCCGTTTAAAAAATATGTGATATTTAAGGTATTTTTCCATTTACGGTTGTAATTTGATAGTTATGGGACTACGCACCACCATTAGAAATTAGAGTAATGGAATTAATAGGGCTGTAGCAAAATTATTTAAATTGCTGAGAATATGACTTGCATTATTCACCTTTGCTGAGAATATTGTATGTTTTGTTTCCTGTTAACCAAAAAAAAAAAATAGTCATTCTGATGAAATCTTCCTATTTTGTAGCAGCCTATAAGTGGCCCATTTTAAAGTTCTGAAATTGTTTGGTCTACAATGCATGCTTAAAATTCATAGCCTCCTAACCAGAGGACTGAACTGAAGTAGTGAAGGACAAAATCCTTTGCCCAAAATATAATGGGCTTGAGAAAGTATCACTTGGGCTTACTGTATGGGGCTAGTCTTTGTCTTAAATTAAGGTTGTTTCACCTATGACATTTTACTTCACCTACTTATTGAGTGATGTTGAGCATGCCAATTAGGGAATTAGCGATTGATTAGGATTAATTAAAAACTGTGCAGTTCATGTGAATATTTTACACATATATAGATATAAATTCATAAATATGATGTGCCTCTATGTATTGAAATACGTATATCATATATAAGTAGTGCATATATACATATAGAGTAGTATATATGCATGTATTATGTAAATTAACTAATTAAAGAGGGTGAGGAGTGAGCTTTTGTACATATATTATATATTT
The DNA here is from genome assembly GCA_948329865.1 of Linaria vulgaris. Classification (NCBI taxonomy): domain Eukaryota; kingdom Viridiplantae; phylum Streptophyta; class Magnoliopsida; order Lamiales; family Plantaginaceae; genus Linaria; species Linaria vulgaris. The sequence goes on from OX415254.1 coordinate 95,568,520, forward strand.
ATAGTGATCAAATTAACCTTAAGATTCTAATTCTTATTAGAACTTTTTTTGGTATATAGTAAGTGAAAAGGAGGTGTTCTAAGTAGTCACATCTCTCTTCGATGGTACTTCCACATACATGTGCTTGTTCTTATACGTTTAGTGAAAAATGGAGGATATGCATTATATACTAGTATTCACTGCATTACACGTATTCTTTTTTTCTTTTTCTTTTTTGAAGTAACAATACACGTATCTCTGTGTATATATATATACTAGAAATTTGACACACGTGAGGACCGCGTGTAAATTATATTAATATTTAAAGAAATAAAATTTGAAAAATAGATGCACGAAAATATGAATTGTTATTTTATAGGGTGGGTAGTTGAGCAAAATATGAAAAAGGGAGAATTGCACAAAGTACCCCTCAACTATGAGTAAATTACACAAAATACCCCTCCTCTTTGAGAAATTACACAAACTACCCTTATGGTCAAAAAAATTAAAATAATTAAGACAACCTTTCAAATTCAAGTCATAGCATAGACTAAAATTCGCAGAAAATTTATTTTTTCTTAGAAGAAATTATTTGTTATCAATATTTTTTGTCATTTTAAACGAGATAAATGAGGTTTAATGCAATAACTTTGACTTATTTTTTGTTTTTTGTGTAAAATAATTGAAGAGCATGAATTTACATTCAATAATTTGGAATAAAAAAATTACGAAAAATCGGTCATAATGGTAGTTTGTGTAATTTTCCAAAGAGGAGGGGTACTTTGTGTAATTTACCCATAGTTGAGGGGTACTTTCTGTAATTCTCCCTATGAAAAATAACAATATTACTTGGCATGCTTTTATTTAAAGAGAGAGAGATGGGGGTATTTTAGGAAACTCAAAAGTTGGTATTCAAACTGTCATTTTGTGAGTGAGAGGGGTTTGCTTTTAATATAGTAATATATATATATATATATATATATATATGTAAACTGGAAGAAAACTTTATATTGAATAATCAAAAGGAGGAATTTACAAGAGGATTTTGGGAGAGATGATGAACTAGGGTTTCATCTCTCCAACTCGTAAGTTTCAGAATGAGAAAATTAAATGACAAAAGTGACCCACACCCTATTATATACTCGGGTCGCTAATACTAATATTACAAGGAAAGGGACTAAAAAGCAATTACATAAGAAACGCTTGTAAAAACATTATAAACAAAAACACGTTTTGCTAATAGTTTAATACCCCCCCCCCCCCCCCCGCAAGAGGGGCATGGATATCGTGAAGGCCCATCTTGGAAATGAGCTTGTAAAAAGGATGGACACCCAGCGGCTTAGTGAAGATGTCCGCGAGCTGATGATCGTTCGAAATGTGTTGCACCTTGATAACCCCTTGTTGAACTTTCTCTCTGGCGAAAAACAGTCTATTTGCACGTGCTTCGTGCGTTCATGGTGTACTGGGTTAACAGCAATGGCAGCAGTGCTCTTATTGTCTGTAAATATAACAGGAGGCCTGGTGGGCTTAATATGAAGATCCTGTAGAAGTTGAATTAGCCAGAGCACCTCGCAAGTGGTGGAAGCCAGCGCGCGGTATTCAGCCTCTGTGGAAGAGCGGCTCACGGTGGGCTGCTTCTTGGCTTTCCATGAAATCAACGAACCTCCTAGATATACTGCATAGCCAGTAATGCTTCGTCTGGAATCCACGCATGTTGCCCAGTCACTGTCACAAAAGGACTTGAGGTGAGATTCACAGTTGGAGGAATAGAATAGTCCCTTACCTGGACTGCCCTTAATATAGCGCAGGACTTTGTGAGCAGCTGCAAGGTGAGTAGCAGTGGGCTTAGCCATAAACTGAGTAAGGCAATGTATACTGAAACTGAGGTCAGGCCTTGTTATAGTTAAGTAGAGTAACCTGCCAACCAGTCTCCTATAAACAGAGGGATCAGTTAAAGGGGCAGATGAATCATTCAAATGTAATTTAGAATGAGAACTCATTGGCAGAGAACTGGGGTTAGACCCTAAATAGCCAGAATCATGCAAAATATCCAAAGCATATTTTCTTTGACATAATGAAATACCCTTATGACTCCTAGCAACTTCAATACCTAATATATACTTTAAATAACCTAAATCTTTAATGGTAAACTGAGCATGTAATTGAGCTTTTAAAGAAGAAATTTCATTTAAATCATTACCAGCTAATATGATGTCATCAACATAAACACATAAAGCAGTAAATGAAGTGGAGGAAAGCTTAGTAAACAAGGAACTGTCAGAAACAGATTGCTTATAACCCAAGTCAAGTAATGAAGATGTAAGTTTGTTGTACCATTGTCTAGAGGCTTGTTTTAGGCCATAAAGACTGTTTTTCAACAAACAAACTTTAGATTTAATGTTAGAGCAATAACCAGGAGGGGAAGTCATGAAGATTTCTTCATCAAGATCCCCATGCAAAAAAGCATTGTTAACATCAAGTTGATGTAAATGCCAATTATGAGACGCAGCAAGGGCTAAAAGTAATCTGACAGTGGTTAACTTAGAAACTGGGGAGAATGTATCAAAATAATTCAAACCCTCTTCTTGAGTATAACCCTTAGCCACTAACCTAGCCTTGTACCTCTCAACAGAACCATCACTCCTAAGTTTAACCTTGAAAACCCACCTACAACCTATGCAGTTCTTACCATGAGGCAAATCAGTTAGAACCCAAGTATTGGTTTTCTCTAGAGCCTTAAGTTCAGATTGCATGGCTGACTGCCACTCAGGATGTAGACAAGCCTCTTTATAGGACTTAGGTTCAACTATGGAACTCACAGAGGAAGTAAAGACCTTATGAGAGGGGCAGAGATGAGCAGTAGAGAGGTAAGACTCAATGGGATATTTGATGCAAATATTGGATGCACTGGTATTGCTCTTATGCAATGATGCAGGGAGATCACAGTCATAAACATGCAAGTAAGCTGGTAAAACAGTGTTCCTAGTAGATCTTCTAACAGGAAGAGCAGATTCAGTAGGTGTAGATATAAGAGAGGGATGAGAAAGTGTACTGTCCCCCTGAGGCTCAGGGGTAAATGGTGGAGGAACTGCAGCAGATGAGGGTGAGGCTGGAGGAGGTGCAACAACCACAGCAACATCATCCTGAGGAGCAGGAGGCAAGAGATCCTGCAAGGAAACAAAAGGTCTGGTGCAAGCATCAAGAGTGTCTTGCCCTAAAGTGTTAGAAGATAAATCAGTCATAGCAAAAGGAAAAATAGATTCATAAAATATAACATGCCTTGAGAGAAAAGGTTTGAAATTAGTAAGGTTAAGTAATAAGTAGCCCTTAGTACCAAAAGGATACCCCAAAAGTACACATTTGATAGACCTAACATCAAACTTGTGCCTGTTGGCAGACAAGGAGGAGGCATAACATAAACAGCCAAAGCACTTCAAAAGGGAATAGTCAGGAGGCTCCTTATATAAAAGCTCAAAAGGAGACTTATGGCCAATAGTTTTAGAAGGAAGTCTGTTTATTAGAAAAGCAGCAGTTGAAATAAAATTACTCCAATATTTCAAAGGTAGATTAGACTGAAATTTCAGGGCCCTTGCCACTTGTAACAAATGCTGGTGTTTCCTCTCAACCAAGCCATTCTGTTGAGGGGTTTCAACACAGCTTTTCTGGTGAATAATGCCAGTAGAATCAAATAAGGATTTCATAATAAACTCTGTTCCATTATCAGATCTTAAAATCTTAATAGTTTTAGAAAATTGAGTTAGAACAAGTTGATGAAAACTTCGGATTTTAGATTCAACTTCAGACTTATGAAGAATAGGAAAAACCCAAGTACATCTAGTGTAATCATCAACAATGGTGAGAAAAAATTTAAAACCATCATGAGAAAGAACAGAGAACGGGCCCCACACATCACAATGAATCATTTCAAAAGCAAAATTTGTTACAGATGTACTGTGAGGAAAAGAAAGTCTTTTCTGTTTAGAAAAATGGCAGGCATCACAGGCCTTTGTAGAACAGGGAACAGGAGAAATAGAAGAAATTTTGGCTAATTTGTCAAAAGAAGCATACCCTAATCTCCTATGCCACAAATCAGATACAGAAACAGAATTACAAGCAAAAGCATTTAAGGAAGAACTAGCAGTAAGGGTAGCAGCATGCTTAGAGTAAAAATCAACAATGTATAAGCCACAGAGCAGCTTAGCAGAACCAATCATCCTCTTCAGGGAGATGTCCTGCAGAAAGTACATAGAAGAGCAAAAAATAGCACATATCTCAGAAGAGGCAGTTAGCTTAGAGACAGAAAGAAGGTTAAATCTAAACCCAGGGACATAAATGACATTGTTTAGAGTAAGAGAGGAAGAGACAGATATATCCCCTAAGAGTGTACCAACAGTACTGCTATTGTTAGGCAAAGTTATATTGACATGAACTGTGGTAACAGAGGAAGTAAAGAGATGTGGGGTACAGACCATATGGTCAGTAGCACCAGTATCCAAAACCCATGTATTATTATAATCAAAAACAGAATTAGGTAAGACAGAAGAGTGCAAGGCAAAGAGAGGGGCTGTACCAACTATAGTGGTAGCAGCTGTGTGAGGTGAAGTATTGCTGGAAACAGGTGGGGGAGCCTGATCCTGAGATCTGGTAAAAGCCAAAAATTGTTCAAACATGAGCTGCAGGTTAGTGTTAGCAGGTGTAGCAAGAGATGCTGATGGCAGCTCAATGGAAGAAGCGACCGAGTGAGCAACAGCAAGGGGCATGAGTCTGCGGCCTCTAGGGCCTTCCCACCCAGGTGGATAGCCAATCACCTGGAAACACTTATCAGCAGTGTGTCCAGGGTACCCACAAAATGAACATTTGAGCTTCTTTTTGTCCTTAGAAAATGGGGGCTTATTGATCTTACCAGAGGTAGGACCAGAGGAAGGTGAAGTAGAGGGAAAACCCTGCTGAGAGGGGTGAGACTGAGAGGATGAGCCTCTGGTATACATAGCAAGGGAAATAGGGGTGGGGTTATAGTAGAGAGCTCGCTGATGTTCTTCTTGAAGAATGAGGGAATAAACCTTGGAAAGGGAGGGTAGGGGGGACATAAGTAGTATCTGACTACGTATAGCAGAGAAAGAATCATTCAAACCAATTAAGAAACCTAACACACAGTCATTCTGTTGCAGGCCAGCAAGGTTAATATTGACATTACAAGTACAGAGACCGCAGGAGCATAAAGCAATGGGGCGTTGACAGACAAATTCATCCCAAACACCACGAAAATAATTATAATACTAAGTAATAGAAGAGGTACCCTGAGAAATCGTGTACAACGATTTCTGCAATTCAAATACCCGGCTGCCGTCAGTGCGATCGAAAATAGTGCGCAATTCATTCCATATGTCGAGAGCAGTAGACTGGAACATGAGACTCCGGCGAAGGTCTTTGGCGACCGAATTCATGATCCAGGTCAACACCAGGTTGTCGGCACGGGTCCAGCAGATCCGAAGAACTTCATCATGCACCGGAATAGGGAGAGAGCCGTCGATAAAGCGGCCTTTATTCTTGATGTTGAGGGCAAGCCGAATAGCACGACTCCAAGAAGGGTAATTCTCTCAAGTGAGGAGTTCACCGAAAATAGAACCTCCGTGAACGTCATTAGCACCCAGATAGTAGACGGAAGAGGGATCCTCACTCGGATTTCGCAACAACGGCGGAACAGGCAGCGTAGATCCAGAAGCCGGAGTCGGACCAGTAGCAGTAGAAGAATCGGCCGGAGACGACGACATTGAGTGCACAGAATAGTAGATCGGAGGGAGATCTGAGAAGGCGGCGCGGAAATCGCAAAACTAGGGTTTGCGAGAAAGCGGCGGTGTGGAGGCCGAAGCAGGTGAGAAAACAGCGGAAAACTAACGGATCGGAGTAACCCAAGCGATTGATACCATGTAAACTGGAAGAAAACTTTGTATTGAATAATCAAAAGGAGGAATTTACAAGAGGATTTTGGGAGAGATGATGAACTAGGGTTTCATCTCTCCAACTCGTAAGTTTCAGAATGAGAAAATTAAATGACAAAAGTGACCCACACCCTATTATATACTCGGGTCGCTAATACTAATATTACAAGGAAAGGGACTAAAAAGCAATTACATAAGAAACGCTTGTAAAAACATTATAAACAAAAACACGTTTTGCTAATAGTTTAATAATATATATACATGAAATGCCTTTCCAATTCAATAATACCATGATAGCATATTTGGTGTATTTTGTGGCTAAATGGCTAAATTACATGGCACTTGTGTTTATGATATTATTGAATTATTGAATAATTTGAACTTGCTATTGGATTCGGATTGACTTGGGTAGGTAGGTATGAGATAATATGAGGGCTCGCCGATTGACCTTGTATTTACCTTGTTCATTCCTCTCAAATCCACTATATCCCAGTTGTTATATGTTAATTTTCAATGCTCATTTTTCATTTTTTTTTACAAAACTGAAAAAATTATAATCGTATGCTGAATTAGACAATCTGAGAAAATTTGTTTGCAATACTGGTCAAGTTTATTTGTCTTGCAAACCTCATCAAATCAAGAAGTTAAACCTATTGTTCACCTAAACACGATTCACGAAAATCTCATGCCCGAAACTCTTGGTTTTAGTTCTCTACATGCAAATAATGCAATATGTAACATGTATATTGAATATTAAATCTATAAGATATCTTCTATTAAGTTTCAATATACATGTTACATATATGATTTCTTTTTAACTAAAAATAAAAACACACAATTATAATTTAACCAAATAAATCATTATATTCGAGACATAACATAGCAACACATGGCGCAAAAGGGGAGTCTCTTACCTTTTACGTGTATGCTATGTGAAATGAAGCAGCAAAGGCACCTCAAAATGTTTTAGGGTAAAAAAAAGTTGTTGCGGCAAGTCTTTTAGAGAGCATTGGCCTTAGTACCACGTCTAGAAAATGTATCCATTCAATTATATCCCACATTGTTATAATTATATCCCACATTGTTATAAAATGAACTTGATTTAATCTATATATTATTGTATAAATAAAGCAGCGTGAACACCGAACTTTTAGTTTTCAATTAATCTATTAATTTAAGTTACATTGTAATATTAAAAAAATAATTGGGCGAAATATTTTTTTTTCTTTAATTTAGCCCAACTTTAAGTTTTGCTCTTTATTTTTTCGGATTTAGTGAATGGCCAATAACTTATTTTTTTTCAATTAAAAATGCTCGAAGGGCTTTTATTTGGGCTTGGTCCAATTTTAGCCTACATGGCAGCTGACTAAAATGTCACTAGGATGACACATGGCGCCACATAATAATTTTTTTAATTAATTTAAAACAAAAAATAAAAAAGTTTGCATTCTTACTTTTAATTCAAGATTAAATTAAACTTTATGATATATTGTTGTAAATCATAAAAAAATATTGTATAAATCCAAGTTTAATATAAATTTTATTTTAAAATGTTTAATAAATTAATGTTTATTAGTAAATAAAAAAACCTAGAATATTTCAATGATATATATTTTTTCTCATTTCAAAAAGTATAATTATTTTATTAGTCTTAGTTATAAAACTTAATTGTATGTTTTTTCTTAATAAACTTAATTTCTCAACAAAATTATAAACATATAATAAAATACAAAAAACAGAAAAAATATACAATCTTAAAATCTTATATTGTTATCTTAAAAACTAAACTAATAATATTTAATATTTATGCTTAATTATTTCAAAAAATATGTTGTATCCAATTTTGTTATTGCAAAATCCTAAATGAACTTATTCTAATGTTTAATAAAATCACATTTTATTCATATTTATTAAAATATAAATACTTTAATCAAATAAAAATTATATAAAACAACAAAAAAGAAAATACATTCACAATAATAATAATTAAAAAAAAATCAACTCATCTTCTTCAAGTTACCACTCCACCTTGTCGTGCCGGGGGAGTAAAGGATCACAACGACGTCATTTGGCAAGCTCGAATCACTCGATTCGAGCATCGATTGGAATTTCGGAGAATCGATCAGAGGATAACGAATTCACCGGAGAAACGACGACTTCGAAGGAGAGGAGAGAGAGGTAAATCACCGGAATGTGTACGGAAGGCGGTGAGAGGATGAAAGCGACGTTGTTTTGGGAGATTAAGGGTTTTAGCGCGGTGGGAAGAGAGCTGACTTATTGGAGGAAAGTGGAGTAGGTCATGCTGTTACCGGTAGCGGCGTCAATGATAAATTGATGGTGGAGAGGGCGGCAGAGGCGGCGGTGGTGGGAGAGTGGAGGAGAGAGAGTGTGTACTAGGCGATGGTGAGGGGCTATGAGAGCGGTGGGAAAGGTACGGCGGGGCGGAGGTTGTGGTATATTTTGGTATTGGGAGAGTAGCCATTTTGGAGGTTTTGATGGCGTCATATTTCCCGCCATGGAAATGGAGCTTCGATTTCCGCCGGGTCCAAATTAAAAAAAAATGATTTGGTGCCTTGTGGCCGTCACCCGTACGCCACGTAGATAGCCACGTAGACTGGGCTTCGAGCAAGCTTAGTCCGAAGCTTGTTAGGCATATTTTATTAAAAAAAAATAGATGGCATTTTTAAAGCCCGTTTGAAAAACGGGCAAAACTTAAAGATGGGTAAAAATAATTGGCAAAAAAAAAAATCGCCCAAAATAATTTTACAAACTTATTCCTAAAACTAATGACACGACAATAACTATGATGGGTGTAATTTAGGATTGGCCCAATATAACATTATTGGGCCGGCCCATAAGCGCATCGAATGGGGACAATTCGATGCGCGCATCGAATCAGCAATATAGGCCTGGTTTATTGGGCCAGCCCAACAGCGCATCGAATACACCTGATTCGATGCGCGTATCGAACAACAATGATTCGAGGCGCCTTTCTATATTGGAGTGTGGGTTCCACGGGACGGGTTCTATAAATAGCCCGTCCCCTTGTGTTCAAAGGGTTTTTGAGATCTGAACCAACTCATCACAGTCAGCATCGAATCGACTACATTCGACACGAGGCATATCGAATTAACCTCCATTCGATACGTTCAAAACATCATATTTCCATTCGATACGCCAGTACGCATCGAATTCGATATCTGCAGGGCACTTCGAATTCGATACCTCCAAAGTGACTTTTACCTATTGAAGGTTGTACCGTATCGAATTGCCCCTCATTCGACACGACAGCATCGAATACAGCAAATTCGACACGTTGTATTTATTCTGTAATTTAGTTATTTCTATCTAGAAAGCTTGTATTAAGTGTTCCGGACCAAGCTAGTCCGTTAATAATATTGGATAGCATTGTTTAATCTCATTTTGTACTGTATTACTGTGTTCTTTTACCGTGACGAAATAAGACCAAAACATTGGCGCCGTCTGTGGGAACACAATTATATTAGCTTGATAGGCAGTATGACTAGAATAACTCGGTCCAAGAGTAGAGCTCTAGAAGGTAATACGGGAGAAGAACGACCGGATACACCGGAACGGGGTATGCCAGATATAGTTGGACCATCAACATTACCCTCAGCGGTACCAACTCCGGCTAGGAAAGAAAATCAAGGACCTCAAGCTGAGAAAGTACCCATTAATGAAGCCGAGGTGACTGGAGCTTCAGCGACGAGTGCTGCAATTCCAGATAAATTCAAGAGTGAACTATTCGCAATGATAAAAGCGGTCGTGGCTGAGGTGCTCCCTACCGAACTTCCCGCTATAATACCATCTCATGTTGAATATTCTGAGAACTTGAGAGAACAAGGTTCAGCTATCCGAAAGCAGAAGGGAAAAGAAAAGGAAAAGTCACAGCAAGACGACCGAAGAAGTAAACATACTTCGGAGAGGACAAACAGCAAAGGGAAGTCAGTTCATGAAGAGCGAGGAAAGAAGCTAGTATCTGTAGAGATACAGTCAAAAAGGCCTCATGAGAAGGAAAGAGAGGCAGAATGTGTTGCTGAACGAACTAGAAGAGAAGACAGAAGACGGTCGGAGAGCCGTGATTCCAGAAAAGAAAGGGATGATGAAGAGGATCAAAGAGAGGAATCGCGAAGAAGAAAACGTAGAAATGACCGAAGACAGTCAGAAGGTATTGATTTGCGTGGCAAGCATAATACAGTAAGCCGAAACGTTGGAAGGTTGGAAAAGGGGAAAGCAATAGCCGAGACTCAAACGACAAGGAAAGATAATTCTATGAATCGCAGTCCTTTTTGCCGAGAGATAGAGTCGGAGATTCTAGGGCAAGGAGATAAAATCCCGGAATTAAAAACTTACAACGGGAAATCTGATCCCCGAGATCACCTCTTCCAATTAGACAGAAAATTGTCCCTCTACGGTTTCAGGGACAATATGCAAGCCAGGATATTTGCAACGACTCTGTCAGAAGTGGCTGTTGACTGGTTTAATCGAATTCCTCATGGACAGATTGAGAGTTATGCCCAGTTGAGAAAGATGTTTGAGGACCAGTTTTCTAGTCAGTCTAGACTGGTTTTGGATCACTCCCACTTATACACGATGAAACAAGAAGTTAATGAAAGTCTAAAGGACTTCATGAAACGTTTCAATACAGAGCTATTAAGGATTGATAGCCCAACGGGAGAAATGGTTGCAAGTATAGTTTTTCGTGCAACTACCAACACCATGTTTGGTGGTGAGTTACTGAAACGAAAACCCACCACAGTTGAAGAAATAAACAAGATAGCTCAAGATGTGGTTCATTTCGAGGAAATGATGGCAACCAAAGTTCATAACAATGTGGTTGTAAGAGATAGAGAGAGAGGCAGAGAAGATCAAATCGCCACAACAGCAACAACAGGAACAGAAACTACAAAAGGGACAGTTCGCCTCGAAGGTACACCCCACTGAATGCTCACATTATGGCAGTATTTGGGGCAGCAAAGAAAAAAGGATGGTTAAAGGATCCCAGACCGATGAGAGAGTCCAAGGCTACGATGTACTCAAGTCAATTCTGCCAGTACCACAATCAGAAAGGGCACAATACAGAGGAATGCATAAATTTGAAGGATGAAATTGAGCGGTTGATAAAGGATGGCAAATTGGTAGAGTTTGTCAAGAAGGTGCAAGAACAAGAAAACAATCCCAACCGTAAGAGAACTCCATCTCCTAGGAAAGATAAGCAGAGGGCAATCGATGAACCGCAACTTTTTCAATACCCCCAGATTGAGGACGGAAACACCAGGAGAGGCATCATCAATATGATAGCAGGAGGACCAGGAGGAGCAGATTCTACGAACGGTCGTAAAAGGATCACAAGGTTTATTGAAGCAGATAATTTTGTTCATATGGCTAATATGCTGAGAATCGAAGAAATGCCACACGAAGAGATCACATTCTCCACTGCAGACCTACGGAAACTAAGTGCACAAGCTATACATATGTCAAATTTAAATTGCCCCTTGGTGGTAACTGTTGATATAGCTAATTTCGGAGTCACCAAAATGCTTGTGGACCATGGGAGTTCCGTAAATGTACTATTCAACTCTACGTTGCTCAAAATGGGATTGAACAACCAGGCACTGGAACCGGTGAGAACGTCGCTTCATGGTTTTGGAGGTCCAGCGATAGTGCCATTAGGAATGATCAAGCTCCCAACTTCATTGGGGATAGCTCCAAAGAGAACGACAATTTTGGAGAACTATGTAATCGTTGACATGCACTTCGCATACAACGGAATCATAGGAAGACCGGCATTGAATGCATTTCGAGCGCTACCATCAACCTATCATCAGATGATAAAATTCCCCACCATTGCTGATACAGGAGAACTCATTGCAGATCACATTGAAGGTTGGAAGTGTTATGTAAACTCGCTTCGGATGCGGCCGCGACTAGAAGAAAACGCAGCAATAGCCTTGGCTCCGGGGCGTATGGAGCATATCGAATAAATATTCTGCTGAAATTTACAAGCATTTTTAGAAATTTGAATATTTTGAACAAGTTTTTATTCGTTCTCTCTGCTATAACACGCATGAGAGACAATAATGTATGAACTTAAAACAGGTACCTCAAATCCTGGATCTGAAGGACAGCACTGGAAGTCATGCAAATGAGCAATGATAAAAGCTCAGATTCTATTTACATAATCTAATTTGAATTATTCAAAGAAGATTATGTCGAATTATTTGATTTGCATAAATTTTACATATACTTTGCATAATGCAATCAGTGCAGGTCTAAAAAATCAGAAGATCGGAAACTCTGCCCCAAAGTGGCAAGAGATACCGAAAATCCCAGAAGAAATCAGAAGAACGGAAACTCTACCCCAAAGTGGCACGAGATACCGAAAATCCCCGAAGAAATCAAAAGAACGAAAACTCTGCCCAAAGTGGCAAGAGATACCGAAAGAAGCCAGAGGCAACAAAGGGACGAAAACTCTGCCCCAAAGTGGCACGAGATACCGAAAATCCCTAAATCAATCAAGAAAACGGATACTCTGTCCCAAAGTGGCACGAGATACCGGTAGAAGTCGAAGACGACATAAAGAACGGAGGCTCTGCCCCAAAGAGGCACGAGATACCGATAAAAGTTCAAGACAAGAAGGATGGGAAACTGCCCCAAAATGGCATGAGGTACCATAAACCCCTAGAATAAAATAAGGGAGGGACGCGCTATACTGCGACAAACTCGGAAAATCACGAACAACAAATGGAAACAAACAATTCGCTCCAAAATGACTAAGGTCATTGAGGTAGGAGGCAGATACTACGAAGAATATTGATAAATAATTTTCACTGAATAATAATGAACCAGCAGGTTGTCAAAATAAAGTAAAGAACTGAGATAAGAAATTGAAAGAAAAGACAACAGTCAGTATCCCACAAATTAAGCAATGGATATTAAATTGTTTCAAGCACATTAGAGCGACGCATCGCCCTACATAAATTAAATTACAAATGAAAATTGTTTATAAACGGAGAAATAATTAACAGCCGAGCAACGCTCAGTTTTATTCTTCATCTTTTGATGAGGGATATGGTTCAGGCATTTCCAGCGGCGGTGATAACCCTTCGAGAATAAGATCCTCCCTATCCAGCAGAGGGGCAAACTCATCAGGTTGTGTAGCCTCAGAAGGTTGACGAGGGGGACGTTTCGTCAAATTTGGCCCCAGGGACAGATTCAACCATTCCGGTTGAAATTTGCCACGAACATAGGTTGTAGCATAGAACTGATGCACCGTAAGAGCTTGAGCATTTCGAGCCACATGATCATCTCGACGACTGCATAACTCTTGAAACGTATTGCCCCGAAGGAACCTTTCAGCAATTTCCAATGTTTGCTCGGGGGAAACCTTTTACAGGGGTAAAAAAAGATATTAATGAGGTTAAAAATAAGAGAGTAGGTGCCAAATTGTAAGAGTAGTATATCTTACATCTTTAAGGCCTCGCATGTAGCCATTGAAGTCAGCATTGTGGGCTTCCTCTTTGGCTGCAGCAACCTCCTTCTTCAGCGCAGAAATTTGCTGATTGAGATCTTCTTCAAGTTTTTTAGCTTCCTCTCGAGCATCTTTCGCCGTTTGTAAAGTTTTTTCTTTGGCATCAAGGGCAGCTTCAAGTGCAGAATTATCAGCGTTACTGGCGGTCTCCTTGAAATCCATTAAGGCTGAGGCCATAACATCCACGAAACCGCCCGCCTAACAACAAACGAACGGTTAGATAAGAATTTACAAAGCAAAATCACAGAAAAAGTAAGTCAGATAAGACATCATTACCGCTGACAGCAGATGCAGTGTATTTCGCTCCAGCCTTTTCCTCTCTTCGTCAGAAATTGGAAGAGGGATGGATAAACCAGGCAATAATGCCTTCAGATGCTCGATGGCTTCGGCCTCCGAGAGTTGGTATCCAGCGGCTCGAGCTCGAGGACCCTGGCTAGGTCCGGCTACGTGACTTGGACCAGACGCACCGGCAGGAGGGTTAGAGGCACTTGGCCTGGTAGTTGGGCCAGTCGTAGCAGCAAACCCCGCGGTTTGCGACAAATTTTATGGCATTCTTCGTCTTTTACGTTGAATGGGATTGCCGGCATCCTCGCCAGTCTCGGTTGCTCTGCTTTCCAATTCTTCGCCACCGTCTGGATTACCCTCAGGATTACTCCCCAATAAGTCCTCGAAAGCGTCAACTGGCAGAACACTAGCAGCAGCAGCTGCAGTAGCAGTTGAGGGTTCAGAAACCTTCTTCTTACCCTTACTCTTTCTCTTCCGAGGAGGAGGAATTTCACGCACAGTCTCGGTCTGGGAACTTTCCATGTCCGCAGCAACAACCCGGTTCATCCTTGCGTGCCGACTCATGAAGTATTTTTCTGCAACAAAGACAAATCGTTAGAATGCATAATAAACATAAAAAAGAATCTCAGAGAGATCAGGTATATACCAAGGGTCATTTCTCCCTTGTATTTCACTAGAGACAACCCAGCCAAAGAAAGGACTCGATTTTCACCGAGTTTTTTAACATCAAATTGATGTTCTCTAACTAGAGTGGGGATAAACTCGCAATTCCACAGGGTTATGGAAACTCCACTGGGAATTGTTACCCTTGTACCAGTGAACCACTCCCGGCGGAATCCTAAGAACTCGTTTTCATAACTCTCCTTTATGAAAAAGTATCTTCTTTTCCAATCCTTTCCGTAACCGGTTGCTCCACCGTTTAAGAACTTTCGGTTAGTTTGAGCCTTCACATGGTAGGAACCTTCTTCGCGTCTCGCAATCTCGAATAACGCGTAAAATTCATTAGGACTGTGTCGTTCGCCCAAAGCCTTCATCACTATGATGAAACCAATCATGCTCCCGTAAGAATTTGGCGTGAGTTGAGCATGAACGACATTTATCTTCCGCAGAAGCCATTTCAGCTCATACGGTATTGGAAAGCGCAATCCTTTCAAAAGCTGTCCGACAAACACAGTAATATGACCGGGTGGTGGAGTATGCATACGATCATTTGGGCCAGGAATGACAATTTTATACTTGTCAGGAATATTAAATTTTTCGCGCAATCCCCTACGATTATGCTGGAGACGAGACACGTATTGATCATAGGTCATTCTTGGGACCTCGATATGATCGTCAAATTCCCTATTTATGTAATCTACATCTTCCTCACCCTCGCTCGGAGCACGATTATCTCTATAGGGCGAAGATTCATTGCTATTGACCTCAGTTGTTGGATTCAACTCTGGAACAGGATTATTATCCGCGGGGGAATCGATGGTTATTCTGTCTATTAAATCATAGACATCTGCATCGCCTGTGGTCGGAACTGCAGGTGTATTTGACGGATTCTCTTTGTTAATCGAACTGGCACTAGAGCCTGAACTCGAATCACTCCCGGAATGGGTCTCAATGCTCACCATCTTTGATGAGAGTTAACTAAAATATATTTAAAAAACGAGTCTGACTAAGGACGCATACGTCACTACACACTCTCGTATATCACTCATATATATACAATACTGAACTTGTTAAAAAACTAAACGACAAGGCGCAATAAATAACAAATACTATTTTACCTTAAGTATATTCTCGGTAAAAGAAAGTCTTGCTTTGTTGCTTATATCCTACACAAAGTAAACAGCAAGTCAATAACACGCAACGGTAAGCTCAAATCAAGGATGAGCGAAACTTTTAACGCATCGAATTTTTACAATTCGATGCTGATCGTATCGAATAATTTATCGTTCGATGCGAGACGCATCGAATGACGCGAATTCGATGCGTCTTACCTGAGGAGCAGAGCCTGTTGGCAGAATAATGATCGTGTCAAAGCAGCAACCCCCTTATATAGGGGACGGGAGGCCCATCAGGCCCAGCTATGCTAACACATCGAATTACCGCATCGAATAGCTATAATTCGATGCGTGCTATTTCACGCATCGAATACCTTACGATTCGATGCGCCAGAAATTATCTTACTATTACAAGAACTCTGAACTGATCAGATTTTACTATGATTAGAAATATCCCAAATCAGTACAGATATGTTTTTATAAAAAGTTTGGAAGACGATCTCTAAATCGATATCGTCTCCCAAACTGGGGGGACTATATGATGGGTGAAATTTAGGATTGGCCCAATATAACATTATTGGGCCGGCCCATAAGCGCATCGAATGGGGACAATTCGATGCGCGCATCGAATCAGCAATATAGGCCTGGTTTATTGGGCCAGCCCAACAACGCATCGAATACACCTGATTCGATGCGCGTATCGAACAACAATGATTCGAGGCGCCTTTCTATATTGGAGTGTGGGTTCCACGGGACGGGTTCTATAAATAGCCCGTCCCCTTGTGTTCAAAGGGTTTTTGAGATCTGAACCAACTCATCACAGTCAGCATCGAATCGACTACATTCGACACGAGGCATATCGAATTAACCTCCATTCGATACGTTCAGAACATCATATTTCCATTCGATACGCCAGTACGCATCGAATTCGATATCTGCAGGGCACTTCGAATTCGATACCTCCAAAGTGACTTTTACCTATTGAAGGTTGTACCGTATCGAATTGCCCCTCATTCGACACGACAACATCGAATACAACAAATTCGACACGTTGTATTTATTCTGTAATTTAGTTATTTATATCTAGAAAGCTTGTATTAAGTGTTCCGGACCAAGCTAGTCCGTTAATAATATTGGATAGCATTGTTTAATCTCATTTTGTACTGTATTACTGTGTTCTTTTACCGTGACGAAATAAGACCAAAACAAACTATATTATTTACTCTAATTAAAATTTTCATATTATGTATTTACATATTCTCTCTCATATTTTTATTTTGATTAGATCTTATATATATACACGAAAGAAGGTCATGGTCTTTAGCCTGAGCTTGCAATGAGACTCCATTCCAAAGATCCGTAACGGGCTGCCAAGAGATGAAGAGAACCAGCTGAGGAAAGGAGGGAGTCAATAGAAGATATATAACTCATTGGGGGCGTGCTATGATTTCTAAGGAGTACATGATTCAAACTCATCATGACAGAATTAATCAATAAAACTTTGGTAGAAAATAAATCAAAATTTAGAAAAGTACCAAAACAAGAAATAAAATAAGGTTTGGACACATAAAAGAAGGTTGGACACAAATCGAGAATGTAGGACACGCAAAGGGACCCATAAAGGCAAATCCAAATGGATCCAAGATTCTGCCGTTTGATGATGATCATGAGTAAATACAAAGCAAACAAAATCGCACACACATGACACACCTCTTTAATTTACTTCGCTTAAAGTTAAATTCAAAGCTCCGAGGAATAAGATCAACTCACACCTACACTCCAAATAAATATATATTCACAACAAAACACAAATAAAACCCCAATCCCAAAATCTTGAATCCCATCATTACAACGACACCCCATTACAAAGAAAAGGTACAGAACCCACCTCACTTCTCTCCTACTTTATTCAACCACATCACTCAAAGTGATATTACGCACATTTCCTGTGAACCCCATTTCTGTTTTCAACTTAAAGTTTGAATCTTTACAAGTTTGGATCAAAATAAAAAGAAATAAGTGAACCCCATTTCTGTTTTCATCTCAAAGTTTGAATCTTTACAACTTTTGGATCAGAAAAAAGAAAAATAAAAATGGTGGATTTGAAGGGGGGGACTAGGCCACCATGGGTGGGGCTTGGAGCTGCAGTGTGGGTGCAAGTGGCAGCTGGGAATGCTTACAATTTCCCTTTGTATTCACATTCACTTAAATCTGTTCTGGGGTTTAATCAGAGGCAGCTGACAATGCTTGGGGTGGCTAATGATATTGGTGAAAATGTTGGGATTTTGCCTGGTTTGGTGTGCAATAATTTTCCACCGTGGGTGGTGCTTTTGATTGGTGGTTTGTGTTGTTTCTTTGGTTATGGAGTGCTTTGGCTTGCTCTTAGCCGTACTGTTACTTCTTTGCCATATTGGCTGGTAATTGTTCTTTCTTTCTTCTTTTTTTCTCTTATGTTTGTGTTTTTGTTGTTTTGTTGATTCTGTTGGTGTAAAGATTTGATCTTTGATCTTTGATCTTGCATGCCATTCGGTGGGATGGTTGAATTGAGATTTTTTGCTGTGAAACAAAAAAAAGTTGATGTCTTTATTTAGCTTTGCTTGAATAGTAAATATTAGTATTTTCAGAGTTATAGTTAACACATGAAAATACTTGTATCTTGGCCTGTTTATTATACACAATCCATGGTGTTTGCATCTTTGGTTTACTGGTTTCACTGTGACCAAGAAGTGGTGTAAATATTTGATATTTGATCTTGCATGCCTGTGGTGGAATGTTGAATTGAGATTTTTTTTTTTTCTTGTGAAACAAACAAAAAAATAGTTCTTGTTATTTTATATGTACACCGAATTGAATAAATGTGAATGTTTTCTGATGATATAGTTACTTTTTGTGGTCTTATATTAGTTGCTTTTTATTTAGCTTTGCTTGGATTGTAAATATTAGTATTTTCGGACTTATAGTTAGCACATGAAAAGCAGAGTTCTAATATCTTGGCCTATTTATTATAAGCATCCCATGTGCATGTTTGGTTTACTTGTTAGCACTTTGATCAACAAGCTCAATTTTCATCTCGCAAATTCCATGTTTGAGCATTCATCGTTAACCTTAAATTTCATTCATCGACATATATCAACCATCTTCCTTTTATCGGGCAATATCAGGGGAGGTCTCTTGCATTTGTTTAAGTCTGTTTGTGCTTCCAGCACCAAAACTAATGGAGAAATTATATTTTGGCCCCTGTCTGTGTTCCTCACTTGTTCATACCTCTTGCAAATTTAAAATTGAAGTTCTACTTCTGTATGATTTCGTTAAAATCGATTCATTTTACTGTTTCACGGCAACTCTCTAGAATATTTGCTATGTTGTGATCAGTCGTACACTTCTTATTTTCTTGCTGTTTAGTTATATCCGGTAAACTCTTGCAGACCCATGTTGATCATAAAAGTTGCCAGTTCGGCTGAAATTTGTTAGTACGTACCTTGATTTTGATGATATTTATAAGCAATACTAAACTAGTGCGACTCAGATGGACTTCCTTATCATACTCAAACTCATCTGCCTTTGCCTTTCTCCTGATGATTAACACTATTTGTTTGCTGCAGTTATGGGTCGCATTGTCGATTGCAACAAACAGTAGTGCTTGGCTCAGCACAGCGGTGCTCGTGACTAATATGAGAAACTTTCCTGTCAGTCGAGGCACTGTTGCTGGTATCCTTAAAGGCTATGGAGGGCTCAGCGCTGCTGTCTATACTGAAATTTACAGCGCATTGCTTAAGAACTCTTCTCCAAACCTCTTGCTATTCCTCGCACTTGGAATTCCTACGCTTTGTCTCATAATAATGTCCTTAGTTAGGCCTTGTACTCCAGCTTCAGGGGATGATTCCTCAGAACACGGTCATTTTCTTTTCATTCAAGGAGCTAGTGTGGTGCTTGGCGTATACGTTCTTACCACGACCATTTTAGACGATGTGCTCACTTTAAGTGCACCTGTTATGTACTCTTTTCTTGTAATCATGGTGCTCCTTCTTATGGCTCCACTTGCTATCCCTGTCAAGATGACTTTCTATCCTTCCGGTCAAAGCAAGTCCACCCTCAGATCGGGTTGCAATAACGGTGTTGAGGAGAAAACCGAACCACTTTTGGAACAATCTCCATCATCAGCAAGTCTTGCAAGTTATCTTGAAAATGAGGGCATATCCGACGTAGACTTGCTTCTTGCCGAAGGAGAAGGTGCAGTTGCAGTAAAGAAAAAGAGGAGGCCTAGAAGAGGTGAAGATTTCACGTTTCGTGAAGCTTTGGTTAAAGCCGATTTCTGGCTGCTTTTCTTGGTCTACTTTGTTGGGGTTGGCTCTGGAGTTACTGTACTCAATAATTTGGCACAGATTGGGAGAGCTCAATATATGCACGATACAAAGATCTTGTTATCCCTCTTTAGCTTTTGCAATTTTGTAGGTCGACTTGGTGGAGGAGTTGTATCTGAATATTTCGTCAGGTTCGTATGATTTTTACCTCCAAAAAGTCATTCCGTCAATCGCTCAAAATTTCATGCTGAGCTTGATAAATCATCATAAAAGCAGTTTGGTTGCCCGTAATAGCCGCATATTAAGATTGGATCCTACCAGCACGTAGTTCATGATGTAATATAATGCACTGCAAAATATGATCACGTTACAGAATCTGCCCAGATCAAATTATTGTAAACTTACCAAATGGTCTTCCATTACAGTAAACAACATGTTAGTCTTGGATTGTTTACCCTTCGGATGTAATCATTACTTGCTTATCAAATTGCCTTACTAGCAAGCAGATCAAGGTGATCTTTGCCTTCTGACCCGAATCTTCATTTTTTCTTGCAGATCAAAGGCAATTCCTCGCACAATTTGGATGACTATCACACAAGTGATAATGATTGCAACGTACCTTCTATTCGCTTCAGGCTGTGACGGTACTCTCCTTGCTGCAACTTCATTGCTCGGTATCTGCTACGGCGTTCAATTTTCTATCATGGTCCCAACGGCTTCTGAGCTTTTTGGGCTTAAGAACTTTGGCATGATCTTCAACTTCATGTCACTTGGCAATCCACTCGGTGCGTATCTTTTCTCGGGTCTCCTTGCCGGCTTTCTATACGATATTGAGGCGACAAAGCAACAGTCTGTTACTTGTTTGGGTCCAAGTTGTTTTAGAGTTACATTCCTCGTTCTTGCTGGAGTTTGTGGCGTTGGTTCGTTGCTTAGCGTAGTTTTGACGATGAGGATTAGGCCTGTTTACCAAATGCTTTATGCAGGGGGCTCATTTAGACTGCCTCAAAGTTCTAATACTTGAGAACAATGAGTTAAGAGGCTTTTTAGTTGTGTACTGTAATGGATCTTGTTAATATGTTTGTATCATAATAATTCAGCAAAATCAGGTTTAGCATTATCATGAAGTGTTCTGTAGCAATTAGTTACTAATTTATGCTTTATTTCTTGATTGTTTTTTTCTCAAACAATCACTAAAGTTACACGTGTAAATTGCAAAATTGAAAATTCCCTTTTATTACAGTGGCTACTTTGTATAAGCATTTTACTCCTACTTTGAGAAATAAATAAGCAAATAAACCTCGCAAAGATTTTGCACTATAGAAAGCGTGATACAACCAAAAGTTGAGATCAAACGAATTTTAAATTTATAAGAAATAACTATCCCATAAACCTCATTCCCACCATGCATTAATGAAAATAACCGATTCGTTGAGCCATCACACCGTATTTTTCTATTTGACACAGCACAAAAAGACAATTTATTTCTTTTTGCAAGACCAATAATCCAATATCAACATAACACCCAAATTCCTTTTAAGTTGGTTTCATATCTTGAAACATCATAGACCACAATGACTGAATCTCATATTCATCTCCCACCAATTTTTCACTCTTGTAGTAACTCACTTGTGGGCTCAACCCCCACCTGTCAATAGCACCAGAAATAGTTGGGCTTTTGCAAAAATAGCCCAACCTCTCATTCGTACTTCCGCTCATGGGCCTCTTAACAATTGGGCTGCAATTAAGGTACGTCAGCTGCTCATGCATCCTCCCATGATCCAACGGCCCAGATACACTCACGCTCCTACTCGTCAACATAACCTTCTTCCGATCCAACGGCCCGGATTGCACAATATTCCGACCATTACCCGTCGCCGTTTTATAACTCCGGTACGGCGGAGGTGGTGGGTCGGCGACGGAGACCCGACCCGGATTTTTGTGAAAGAGAAATTTTGTGAAGAGCTTTTTTATTGCGGAATTTAGCTTTGAGGGGGATTTGTTGTTGCTTTTTTGTTGTTGGTATTTTTTGGCGAGCTTGAGGATTTCGAGCCTGTGTTTGGCGATGGAGATTCCGACGCTTTGGAGGAAATCGTGGGTGAAGTGGGGTACGTCGTCGTATTGGAGCTCGTTGTGGGAGAAAACGGTGCCGTATTGGTTGATTAGTGATGGGTCGAGGTTTGATTTTGATAGCCATGTGTACCAGTCCATGGTGGACTTGTTTGTGTGTGTTGTGTTCTTTTAGTGTAATTTGGAAAGGTTGAGCAATGTACACATTTATTATATATTGGAAGGAGAGTGGGAATGATAAAAAGACGTGCATGTGGTGGGTTTGGGCGATGGATGACTAAATTAAATTTCTTTTTTTTTTTCACGTCGAATTAGGTACATGTATTTTATGTGTCCATTCGTTATAGTTGAAAATTATGTCTTCATTCAGGTCTTTAAAGTTCATATCGTTTTATATGACCTTCTCACCTTCATCAATGTTTTATTCGGTTGCCTACGTGATCTATTCACATGTGCTAAGTCGGGGTTTTCAACGCTTCATACTGATGTATCTATGAGTCTACGTTTAACATACCAAAATCGACTTAAGTTACTCCCTCGCATCTTCTCATTGATTGGTGTCACACCCAATTTATGACTAATATCTTCATTAAGTACATTTTTCTGGTATTATTACACATCCATTGAAACATTCACATCCCAGTTACATGTATCGTATAGGTGCATGATTATGTTTAATAGTCCAAATTTCAGAGTCAAATAGTAATGCTGGCCTGATACCAATTTCAAAGGAAAATACAACCGCACATGATTCAATTACGCTCTTTTGTTTTATCTATCTTGCTTGAATGCGGTGGTTGACATTGCTATTTATTTGTTTGTCAAATGAAATTGATAGTAAAATTCGATTTCCTTAAGATTTGTATTCACTTGGTTGGGTCGTTTTGAAAAAAGCAAAAAACAAAATCTATAAAAATATCAAAATATCCCAGATTATTTCGATAATTACACATTCTCAGAAGCGTTATAAAGATCTTGAGTAATTAGTAGACATACTTAGGCAATTTTGTACATAGAGGTTTATTTATCAATAAGAAATTGCATAGGCGAGTAGTGCAATTCGGGGAAAAAATCACTTTTGGTCCCTTATTGTGGCAGAGTTACCATTTTGGTCCCTTATTGTGGTTTTGTCCACATTTAGTCCCATATTGTGGCCTTTTGTTCCACATTTAGTCCCACGGTCACAATTTCCGGCGAAAATTGCACGTGACCGCACGTGCCGGCCAAAATTTGGGGATTTTGACCCCGCACGTGTGGTCCCGCACGTGTGATGCTTTGACTCAATTTTTTTTTTTTTTTTAATTCATAAATCTAATAAGTAACCTTTAATAAAAAAAAACAAATTTATAAATAAAACCGGCCCCACCCATATTCAGAAATATTAATTAAATTTTATTTATAAAAAAAGTAAATTAAAAAAAACCTTTTTAAAAGATTTATTTTTTAAAAACTGTGTCAAAGCATTTTTTTACACAATTTTTTTGTAAAACTAAATCTTTTAAAAACGTTTTCTTTTTAAAAATTCGACATTGTTTATTTGTTAATAAAAAATCTTTTAAATTTTATTTTTTTACACAGTTTTTTTGTAAAAATCTTTAAAAAAACGTTTTTTTTTTAATTTCGACACTTTTGTTTGTAAAAAAAGTTATTTTAATTGTTTTTTTTACACAGATTTTTTTGTACAAAAAATTATTTTAAAAACGTTTTTTAAAAAAAAAAATCGACACTGTTTTTTTATAAAAAAAAACTTTTAAAATTTGTTTTTTTTTTATTTTTGCCACAGTTTTTTCGTAAAAAAATTCTTTAAAAAACTTTTTTTAAAAAAATTTCGACACTGTTTTTTTGTAAAAAATTTTTTTTTTTAAAAACTGTGTAAAAAAAAAAGTTAAAGTTTTTTTTTTACAAAAAAACAGTGTCGAATTTGTAAAAAAAAAAAAACAAGATTTTGTTTTACAAAAAAACTGTGTCAAAAATAAAAAAAAATGTATTTAAAAGTTTTTTTTTTACAAAAAAACAGTGTCTAATTTGTAAAAAAAAAAAACAAGATTTTTTTTTACAAAAAAACTGTGTCAAAAATTAAAAAAAAAAATTTAAAGTTTTTTTTTTACAAAAAATCAGTGTCGAATTTGTAAAAAAAAAACAAGTTTTTTTTTTACAAATAAACTGTGTCAAAAATAAAAAAATAAAATTTAAAAGTTTTTTTTTACAAAAAAACAGTGTCGAATTTTTTTTAAAAATATAATTAAGTTTTTTTATAATTTTAATTAATCTTTTTTAAAGAAATAATTAAAATTTTGACTAAATAAATGGGGGGCGGAGCAGGTTTTAATTAATTTTTTTTTAATTTACTTTTTTTATAAATAAAATTTAATTAATATTTCTGAATATGGGTGGGGCCGGTTTTATTTATAAATTTGTTTTTTTTTATTAAAGGTTACTTATTAGATTTATGAATTAAAAAAAAAAAAAAAATTGAGTCAAAGCATCACACGTGCGGGACCACACGTGCGGGGTCAAAATCCCCAAATTTTGGCCGGCACGTGCGGTCACGTGCAATTTTCGCCGGAAATTGTGACCGTGGGACTAAATGTGGAACAAAAGGCCACAATATGGGACTAAATGTGGACAAAACCACAATAAGGGACCAAAATGGTAACTCTGCCACAATAAGGGACCAAAAGTGATTTTTTCCCTGCAATTCGCCCAATCTCTTCCCTACCAATTAAAGAATACAGTTTTAATTTTTTTTGTCTTACTTTATGGGGATTCAAATGTTAGTTGAAAAAGTCATGGTACCCGTGAAAACTAGGAACTTTCTCTTATTAAATCGGACTCCATTTTTTCTGTTCGACTATTTAAAGTTGTATTCAATTTGAAATTAATATTGGCGTGGCTGTTAGGTATGGGTTGTTTATTACATAGCTGAAATTTGCAACAAGTTATTTATTCATTGCTAGCTGGAGTGCTAACATGCGAAAAATCCATCACAAAAATATGAAACTGTGAAATGTGACACATGAAACGTATCCAATGGTTCGAATGTTATTTGGTTGTGAAATTAATCTGACAGCCAATTTATTTGCGAAATTTAGAGCTTTAATCAGATAAATAGATGCCAATGTAAGTTGTCCTTTTTAAGTGCCAAAATCGGGGCAAATCCTAAAATTGGCCGAAAATTATTTCACAAATCAAATGAAAGATTAAGTGAGATACATAGACCCCGTTTGGATGTAGTTTCACTTGTTTCACCCATTTGATGTTTGGTTGGAGTTTTTGAAGATTCTTTTGAAAACCGTGCAAAACATTTTGTATTATGTTTGGATGTAGTTTGAGTGTTGGAGTTAGAGGTGTAAAAGAGGTATAGGGTTGTCATATCAATATAGGTTGTGAATATAAAAATAATATAGTAACTATTACACTTTTGATAATATAGTAACTATTACACAATAGACTTTTGATTCAATAATATAGTTTTAGTGCTAATAATTATATATATATATATATACTACATAAGGACGTACACATGCTGCCCCTAATTTTGTACATATTATTAATAAATTGAAGGTTAGTCTATTTAGTATTTTAGAATCATATTCACCAATACAAATCCGTAATGACTTATTCATAAATCATAACGGCTTATTACTCTAAATAAAATTATAAATCAATAAATCAATATACAAGTCACATTTGTGGATCCCTTAGCATTCGAGTACATCTGATTATATTAAATTCAAGGAAAAGTTATTTACTTTTGCACAATAACGTTTGTCAATTGGCTTTTCCCATTCATTAATATATATATATATATATCAAATTATATATATATATATATATATATAATTTAGGTATCTTAATAAGTTTTTCTCGTTCCTTTATACTTTTGGCTCAGATAATTAGAAATATTTTGCGGTGTAATTTTATAATTCATACTTATCTATATTGAGTAATGAAATAAATCTAAATTATCTTTCTCAATGATTTCGGTTTCCAAATCAACGGAATATGGTCCTAACTTTCGAAATATAATCTTGAGATATTTTCCTTATTTATAAGATAATAATGTATTATTCAAATACTATTCATCAATAAGGAAGAAATAAAAAAATGATCAATTTTGGGTGAATTATTTGAAGTCTTCCCGAAAAAAGTAAAACATAAATAACGAAAAAAATATAATGGACAACTGCTATATTAAGTTTACAATAATTTAAGTGATTGAAAGATTTATGCAATAATTTATGTGATATGAAAGATTTATTGTGATTCCTTCTTGCCTATATAAAAGAGACAAATCCTCATATTATAATTAGCCAATGATAATTATGAAAGGAAAAAAAACAAATGATACACATCTTTCTCAATAATTTGCCAAATCTAACAACTAAAGGGGTCTTTAAAAATAGATAAAAAAAGTCTTCTTAAAAAAAAAAAAGTAACGTATATCAATAGGGATGGTCTTGCTATCTAAAATAATAATAAAGATGATAAAAAAAGAGATTTCTCTTGCCGACAAAAAGGTACCCAAGAAGAGACATCCAAAATTTTGAATTATGTGAACGAAAAAGGTTTGAATTATTTGAGGAAGCCAAATCTTGAAAGCCCAAACAAATTAATTTTCAAGGCTTGAAAAATTGAAAACCTTGGGAGAGATCCAAGTTCTTTTTCTTTTTTCACGAAATGAACCAAAACGATTTTTTTTTTAATTCTTTAGAAACGAGATACACAAGTATTTTCTAAGTTATTTGTAATTATAATTTTAAAGAATTTTTCGAAACTCGTCGAAATCATCTCGAAACATCACGAAATGTTTCCTATACTTAGTTGACCGAAACATGCTCTAGAAATGAAACTTTGATCTATGACCAAACACTTACTTATTCTACTCAAATACTCCGTTTTTAGTCCATTAAAGGTGTTATGAAATAAGATTTGTAGCGACTTTCTTTTCATTTTCTATGTTCAAACAAAAAGAAAAAGTTTTTTTCAGTGGGATATTATTTTTGTCCGAATATATATACTAGAAATTTTCTAATGTACCAGAGTCAAAGAATCAAATAAACATTGGCCTCAACTTTTAACGGCATGTGTCGTTTTGCAATTGTACTCATTTGAAATCCGGCGTTGTGTTAATGTTAATAAATGGTATTAACTACTAATTAGTTAATAACATGTTCCGCATACTGAACCACTTTGGAAAAAAACGCACTGGTTTTTAAAGTCTTCGCAAATAAGCACATCGCCAAAATTTAGTTATATGTTGGTGCGCATTAAACTCTTATTTAAGAGTTCATAAGAAAGAAAAAAATTATTGATTCGGACCGACCTGATTGTCCGGACAATTGACTTCACCAACTAAAATAGGACAAAGACAAAAAAAGTTAGCCCCGTAATTTAAGGTCAGTGCATGTTTGCACAACAAAATCTTATGATTATAAAATTATTTCTAGCTAAAAATCTCGTAAATTAAAGTCAGCATGAACCTAATATATTAGTTTATGGAAACCTTTTTGAGACAAGATAATTTAAAACTTATAACTTCTAGACTATTCTTCAAAAAACCACCAACTTCGATTTATTCGATGGATTCAGGTTTTGCTGAAATTTTATTTTAAGTCATGAGTTTTACTTTTACCATATATCCATATAAATTCAAATAATTTATCATAATCATATATTGGTTAAATGTTTTTCTCAGTGAGAGTTCGAAGATACTAACCAGACTCTTTCTTGAGTATTTAAATAAAGTGCTTCAAGAAAGTTAATTCATAATTGGCTAATCAAGGAAAGAGTGCAAAAGTATTGAAATCCAAAGGTACCAGTGCACTAATTTATGGTAAAAAAATGCAAATGCCTAACGAAAATATTCTTAAAAAATTCGTATTACCAGACAATTTTAGTTATTGTCTCGAATCTCAATAGCCACAAAATATAAAGGTAGTTCGATTGAATTGAACCCAAACAATTTTATGAAGCTCTGTACGTCTTTCACCATAGAAGAAGTGATATGTTGTTAAACTTATGTATTGCAAAATGAGTCACTCTCGAGTCTCTCGACTCCCGTATTACACTATTTATTACTAATTCCTAATTCGACTATTCTAATTGCTAGCTCAATGAAAGATAACTAGATCTTGCACTCGTCTAACACGAAAAATGTTAGTTCATTTGTTCGATTTGCCCCATCAGTGTATTTTCAACCATTTTTTACTAGAATGTTCCCCCACGCGACTCATATGTGTTGTGCTTCATGTATTTTGTAGTTGGTGACGAAATATAGGCCAAAATTTTCGGCCAAAAAAGGCCGAAAATACACTTGTGGGGCAAATCGAACATACGATACAAAGTTCAAAGGGAAAAGTGCTTATAACCAAAGGTTAAGGGGAAAGTCGCAAAGAGGCAATAACTAGGTTGGGGGTTTGATGATTTTATCCCTTTAATAAAATCCAAAGGTGAAGAGAAGTTATTTTAAAAGTTTTATATGCTTGTAAAAAGACAATATAGTGCACAACTCCAGGTTATTCGTAGTGATAATGGTGGTGAATATCAAAGGTGAGAGCTAAAAAGGTATATGGAAGTGAATGCAAAAACATCAAACTACTTGTCCTCGTACTCCTTAAGAAAACAGGTTTGTTGAACGAAAAAATAGGCATTTCTTAGAATTTTTTTGTGCTTCTTTAATCAATTGTATGTTTATGAGCATTTATTTAGCGACATGTTAGTACTCATTTTCTCATGCTTTTGTACTGTTCATAGTGTATATTTATTAATTTTAGTATTACTTTTTGTTTCTCTAGGATTTTATCGAGTAAGCTAAAAGACCCTAAAATAGATATTTAGGAAAACATGGCACAAAACGAGACAAACCCTAATCACATTGCGCAAAGAGCCCCAAGAGTCGGTCCAAACCAAGGAATGAGCGACGCGATAAGGAGACAATGCAGGCGACAACCCCACAATACCGAAGGTGGTGCGAGCAACGAATGAGCATCAAAAGGTCGCAAATAAGAGACAGAGAGTGACACGACAAAGTAAGAAGAGCAGCGCGACATGGATTGTTGCGCGACTCGAGGACTAAACTATTTTTTTTTTGCTGATTATGTTACGACTGTTCACTAAATTATGGCATAAAGACTTTCCTATATATAGGAGAGAATGACCAGCACACAAAGTAACATGCACAAAACAAATAGAAAAGAACACCAACTTACAACTGCTAGATTTCTTACAATAGTTTTGTTCTTAGAGAGAGAACACCATCGAAGTTATGCTCTAGTTTAATTTGGTTATTTTTTGAGAGATAATAGTTCGTGGAGAAGAAGATAACATGTAGGAGTTGAGAATATAGTCAAAGCATCAACATTCCACCTGATTTGAGAAGCTATCCTCTATCTCTTAATTGGTTTATGTTATTTAACTCTTTATTGATTGTTCAACTCATGACGATGAGGAGCTAACCAACTCGTTGTTAGAGTAGGAGAGTAACTCTGATTTATGAACATATTTATTTTCTTTGTTTGATGAACTCTTATGTCTCTAGATTGATTAGTTGTGTAACTAGTCTTGCTCAGTTGCTCTCGCTAGATGAACAAATGCACTACACTCGAACCGCCAGAGTGTAGATGTCAAGCTAGTTATATATATATATATATATATATATATATATATATATATATGTGTGTGTGTGTGTGTGTGTGTGTGTGATTTGTGACTTTGGTATGTTAACGCAACTAATGCACGACCCTTAGATCACACTAAATTAATCTTGATTATTTACGCTTATGTTAATACGATTCATATGAGTTAATTGGATTGCAAATTTGTGTTAGGGACATTTTTCTATCCAATTTGGGCTCAATTCGAACCGGCCCAACTAAGGTTTAAATTGATATTGTTTTGTTGAATCATTAGGATAAGTTAATCTTTTAGATGGTAATTATCTTAATATTATTTCCTTATCTTTATAAAATATCATTCTATCTTTAAGATTATCCTACTTGATATCAACCATATCTCCTATCTATGTATCTAGACATAATATTAGGCATGTACGTTGGATATCTTCTATGATTATGCATAATTCATCAAACAAGGCAAGGAGATCGGATCGGATTGCAACTGGATTATCAACTTGCTTATCAGATAAGGAAAGAAGACATTCCGGGGTTGCAACTAGAGATCTGATGAAGATTCTGCCTATGCCTATATAAGGAGGACTCGACACAATTAGAGGACAATCTTTGCAAAATGATAGTTTGTGATTTCAGTCCTGTATCGAGTCAAAGTCTTCTAGTGAGAACTTCTTGTCAAAGAAGCTTTGAGTTAATCTTGAAGTTCTCCGACTCAAAGGAGTATACCAAAAATAGTTAAGGGTTAGGTGTTGTAACGGTAAATTAGAGGCAGTCTAGATTTACGTTGAAGTAATTTCTATCATTGTAATTTTTAAGTATGTATATTGTTTGAGTCAATAATTCGGGTGCAAACCCCATGGACTAGGACCAATTGGACCAAACCACGTTAAAAACATTGTGTTCTTTACTGTTTTTATGTTTAACTGTCTTTTCATAATTGCAACAGTAAAACAACTTTCCAACATTAAACAACTGTTATCTGTCTTACTTACGAGTGCAGTTGCAACTACTGTCAAGTGCAACTGCATCTGATTACAAGTAACATAGATCTAAGATCTTTCAATTGGCATCAAGCGCGGGTCACTATATTCTATAGTGTAGATACTGGTTTAAAAAATATATTTTTTTTCTCTTTCATTGATGGAAGAAATTAGGGTAGATCTTTCGATCACAAGACCACCAATACTAACTGCAACCAATTACTCCTACTGAAAAAACCGCCTGCGGAATTTCATTAAACAGCAGGATCAAAAGGCGTGGAAAAGCATTCTTAATGGGTGGAGCCCTCCAGTAGATGACAAGGGCAGAGTAAAATCTGAACTTGAGTGGACCGATGCAGAGGAACTCCTCGCAAAACATAATTCTACTGCTCTAAATATCATTCTTGTTTCTGTCGATTATGATCAATATAAATGTATTGCTAACTTTGAAATTGCTAAGGATGCGTGAGAAACCATCATGAATGCTCATGAAGGAAACTCCAAAGTTCGTGCATCCAAGTTGCAACTTTTGAATGATCAATTCGAGTTCATGTTGATGGGAGAATTGAAAACGATTGCTCAATTTCACTCAAACCTCAAGCATATTGCAACTGAGGCTACCATGCTTGGAGCAGACTTTCCAGATTCACGTATTGTTCAAAAGATGTTGAGATATCTACCCGGGAGGTTCGCAATGAAGGTTGCAGCCATTGAAGAAGCCAAAGATATTGATACTCTTTCTCTTGGGGAACTGATGGAATCACTCACGGCATGGGAAATGAAGTTGGAACAAGAAAGTGACAGATTTGCCAAAGGAGTTGCATTTCAAGCAAGTCTTGTGCAAAACACTCCAAACATGGAACTCACACAATCCATGCTTCTCCTTGCAAATTAGTTCAGCAAAATGAATAAAGGTAAAAATTCCCATATTGTTACAAGTCCCTCTGATTCATTTAAAAAACCTTCCTCTATTAATAGACTTGAAAACAAGAGATATGAGAAATGTATTGAATGTAGAGAATGTTGCTTTCAATTTAAAAGCAATTGACAATTGGACTGAATCCCTTAACACTGTAGGTCATTAGAGTCTTATAGATTATGTAGTTGGGGATAAGTCCAGCTATAGGTCACGAATCCATTAAACATAGGAACATCAAATTATCATCAAGCATCTCAAGTGAATGTGAACTACTATAGTTAAATCAGTGGTGAAACCTAACCTCTAAACAATATTTTAATCTATTGATCATTACCTAAGTATTCAACCAACTTAATCGTGAATTCTGGTCTTGTTTTATTCTTGCACTAGTTAGATTAGTTATTAGTATTCATCCTTAGTTAATAAATCAATCTTTTTGCATTCATTAACAAGTCATTAGTTTAGGTCAGTATTAGTTAAATCATTCTTTGCATAAAACTGTTTTCTTTGCATTCAAAACATTCTTTCATATTCTTATTGTTTTCATTGCATATTAGTTTAATCATTCATAGCATATTAGTTTTAGAGATTCTCTGCATTCTAATAGATATAGCATTCATCACATTCATTGTATTCACAACATTCATTATGCATAACATAGAGATAGTAAACATGAAAATCATTAGTGTTTTGTATTTAAGTGATTCATACATTAATCCACCACTACCTTGTGATACGATACTTGGTTCATAACTATACTCACCATTTTATTATTACTTGATTTGTGCACTTGTGAGAAGAAAAATCTAGGTGTAACAATTGTTTGTTGACTTTTATTTTTTGTAAGCTACACTAAAATCCCATCATATGCCATTGTTCTAGTGAGAGGAGACTCTCACTTCCACTTTTTATCTCATCAATCGAGTACCTTCTGTTCTATTGACTTCCAAACACCACACCAAGCTCTAAGCGATGCGCTTGTTGCTCCCACTACAAATTTATCTCTCTAGTGCGTGTGAGGGTGTTGTGTTGAATGCTTCTCCGTTCTTCTCTTCAAGCTTGTCCATAACACCATTCCATTGACCCTCTAAGTCATCTCAGAGCTTTTTAATTTAAGCTTTAATAAACTCTTTGATTCGCTTTGTGTGCTTTGTCAATGCTTTCTTCACTACATCTTCAGCTGCCTTTGGTTTCCTCGGCGTGTCATCACCACCTTTTGCTTTTGCATATCATGCAAGTTGTTTATGTGTAATGATGTCAACCACATACTCCTTCTTGTCGGGTGATCTAGTCGTAACTCGTAACTCCTGCCCTTTTTGCATAATTTTGTTATAAGGTCTCCATATGAAATTCCTCCAGATGTCTTTGCTTCAACAAAGTGATTGATGGATGACATAATCTCTTCTCCCACATTTATTTTGACTCTAACTCCAAGCTTTGTATTGTAGTCTAGAATATGCAATATTAGGCTCTTTTGAATTGCCCGTGTATAAGTTTGTATCCGACTTTGTCACGTGCTTCATTGCTCGGCTCGTTGGAGTGTTGTCCCCCACTTGGTGTTCGCTTTCTTAAATCTCATGTCCAGACGGTCAATTTCATTGATTAGATCGGCCGAAATTTGCATCTTATTTCTCCTCACTGTCACGTACTCCTTCATAGGATGGTTTGCGTTGGTGTCAAATTCAATAGCCATTGTTTAGTTGACGAGGACGCATATCATCATAACATAGACAAGAACAAAGACAAAGAGGATGAGGACGAAGACGATGATGATGAGAACGAAGACGAGGAGGACGAGGGGGGTGGATGTTGCTACTCAAGCACTAGCTTTTAGAGTTAGGATTAATTAATTTATTTAGTGGATTCTCTTTGAATTGGGTTTATTTAGTTTTTACCTTTTCTTTTTTTATCTTTGTTGCATGCGGGTTAACTTCGTGTTACATTTGTAACTCATTATTAGTGAAACACACACACACACGGTTGATGTTGAACAATCTTTAATTTTAATTATCATTTTATTAAGGCATACTACAAGAAATTTTCTTTAATTTTATGTTAATTTCTTTATTATCTGTGAACATCTCTATTTACTATGGATAGAGTGTTACGAACCAACCGATAATATTTTATAAGTCCCTCCGACTAGACATATAACCATATACTAACATAGTCATCACATATATATGAAGCACTACCATTTTGGGGAATTTCACAAACTTGGTCATTTGAAGAAACTGCGCATCAACTTGGTTCTCTATAGTGCCAAAACTATTTTTATCCTAATTGCCCTTAAATTATTTTGACATGTGATATACACATGACACGTAATTGGTGTTTTATTTTAATTTTTGTTCAATTATTTTTGAATTATAATATATTTACACTCCATATTTTTATACTGACTGTATTCAAAACCTTAAAAATAATTATATTTTTAAGTTATGAAACATAATTAGATATTCCATAATCGTAGTGTTTTGGTGAATATTTTCATAATTATATTTTTATCTAGTTACCTTTCAAAATGTGGTGAATATTGTGAGCCCACTAACTCTTTTAAAGGTTTGATGTAACCTTAATTGATGATTGAGATCGACTTAATCACTACAAGAAAAAGTATTTTTGGCTAGGACCATTGGCTACGGATGTCGTAGGCAATGCTGGTTTTGCCATTGGCTACGGAAAATCCGTAGCCCTTTGGCATTATTTGGATTAAAAAAAATTAAAACTCATTGGCGACGAATATATCCCGTCGCTCTTGACCATTGGTGACGGGAAAATTTGTAGCCAATGGTCAAAGGCGACGGGCATCCGTCGCCCATAATTCACTAATATGTTTTTTAAGAAAAACTATTGGCTGCGGCTAGAAGCCGTAGCCAATAATATAGTAGCTCGTCGCCCTTAGTCTTTGGCTATGGAATACTCCGCAGCCAATAGAATAGTCATTGGCTACGGAACAATCCGTAGCCAATAATCTTTGCCTACGGAATATTCCGCATCCAATAGTCTTTGCCTACGGAAAATTCGTAGGTAATGCGTATTCCATTTTTTTTTCTTTTTTAGTATTATATGTGTATTTTTATTCAATTTTTGAATAATTATATTTTTTCCCCAAAAGTTTGTTTATTGTCTTTTGAAATTTTATTTTGTATGAAATTTGAGGAAACATACTAATAAATAGTTTAGAAGTGCTTGGTGAAAGAAGAAATGGAATTGTGTTTGTTTTATGACTTTCGATTAATTACATTTTTCCCCGAAAGTTCGTTTATCGGTTTTTGTAATTTTTTTTAATGAAATTCGAGGAAACATATTAATAAATAGTTTAGATCGTCTTTGGTCAAAGAAGAAATGGAATCGGGTTTGGTTTATGACTTTTGATTAATTATATTTTTTCCCCGAAAGTTTGTTTATCATCCCTTTTAATTTTTTTTTATGAAATTCGAGCAAAGATACTAATAAATAGTGTAGAAGTGTTTGGTGAAAGAAGAAATAGAATCGGGTTTATTTTACGACTTTTGATTAAAACATAGAATAAAACTGAATTCGAACAAACTTAAGCAACAAAATTAAAATTCTTACATGCCGAGGAAAAATCGTAAACTCAACATACCAAAACGAGCAATTGGCTGACATTGAAAAAAGATTTGATCAAGAACGCCAACAGTATTGGAGTCAAAACTTGAATGGTGGAAGCTCATCTGGACAACCCTCTGTGGGTCAAGGGACTAATAAATGGCAACCCCTTTTCGACATACTCAACAATGATAATATTAATCTTCCGAACGACTTCTCTCTGTCAAGAGAACAACATTGATGGAACGGGCCAGAGTTGTTTGTTTGTTGTTTACTTAATATTGTTTGGATTTGTTGTAATGTTTACTCTTCTGTTTAGTTTGGTGTGTACGATTTTTCCTCGGTATGTAAGAATTTTAATTTGGTTGCTTAAGTTTGTTCGAATTCAGTTTTATTCTATGTTTTAATCGAAAGTCGTAAAACAAACCCGATTCCATTTCTTCTTTCACCAAACACTTCTACACTATTTATTAGTATATTTTCTCGAATTTCATAAAAAATAAAATTAAAAGGGACAATAAACAAACTTTCGGGAAAAAAATGTAATTAATCAAAAGTCGTAAACCAAACTCGATTCCATTTCTTCTTTCACCAACAACGATCTAAACTATTTATTAGTATTTTTTCTCGAATTTCATAAAAAATAAAATTTCAAAAGATGATAAATGAACTTTCGGGGAAAAATGTAATCAAAAGTCGTAAACCAAACTCGATTCCATTTCTTCTTTCACCAAGGACGATCTAAACTATTTATTAGTATGTTTCCTAGAATTTCATTAAAAATAAAATTACAAAAGATGATAAACGAACTTTCAGGGAAAAAATGTAATCAATTGAAAGTCGTAAAACAAACCCGATTCCATTTCTTCTTTCACCAAACACTTCTAAACTATTTATTAGTATGTTTTCTTGAATTTCATAAAAAAATAAATTCAAAAGACAATAAACAAACTTTTAGGGGAAAAATATAATTAATTAAAAGTCGTAAACCAAACTCGATTCCATTTCTTCTTTCACCAAAGACGATCTAAACTATTTATTAGTATGTTTCCTCGAATTTTATTAAAAATAAAATTATAAAAGACGATAAACGAACTTTCGGGAAAAAAATTTAATTAATCGAAAGTCGTAAAACAAACCTGGTTCCATTTCTTCTTTCACCAAACACTTCTAAACTATTTATTAGTATGTTTCCTCGAATTTCATAAAAAATAAAATTTCAAAAGACAATAAACAAACTTTTGGGGAAAAAATATAATTAATCAAAAATAAAAAAAATACACACAAAATACTAAAAAAGAAAAAAAATGAAATACGCATTACCTACGAATTTTCCGTAGGCAAAGACTATTGACTACGGAATATTCCGTAGGCAAAGATTATTGGCTACAGATTGTTCCGTAGCCAATAACTATTCTGTTTGCTACGGAATATTCCGTAGCCAAAGACTATTGGCTACGAAATATTCCGTAGGCAAAGACTGTTAGCTACGGATTGTTTCGTAGCCAATGACTATTGCCTGAGGATTATTCCGTAGCCAATAATCTTGTTCTATTCTATAAATACCCAACCGTTCCATTCATAAACATATTCCTACATCTTTCTTATAATTTCTACCTTCCACCATAAGCTATTCCTATAATTTCTACCATTCAATATATATAAAATAAGTCTCAAATTCATATACTTTTCAAGATAATTATCCATCTTAAAATAAATTATATTTACTACATTAAACACTTAATAATTCCAAAATTATTCCAATATACAAATATTTATGCAATAAATATATTACATAATTAATCTTGTAATCATTAGTTAACTAGTTTAAATATATTTCATTATATAAAATTCAAAAATATTAAAAATTGTTTTTTTTTATATATTTACGAATATTATTGGCGACTGATACAATAATTTTTTTTTAAAAAAAAGTGTATTGGCGACGAAATATTCCGTCGCCAATAATAATTTGGAAAAACGTTAAATAATAATAATAGTCATTGGCTACGCAAATATTCGGTAGCCAATAGTCATTGGCTATAGAAATATTCTGTAGCCAATAGTATAAGAGCATTTTGGTCTTCCGTTATTGGTTATGAAAGATCCGTAGCCAATAGTCATTGGCTATGGCCATCCGTAGCTAATAACTATTTCCTACGAAGGCTTTTACTACGGGCATTGGCTACGGATACCCGTAGCCAATGACTATTGGCTACAGAAAAAGGGTTTTTGGCTACGGATCTAATCCTAGCCAAAAACCCTTTTTCTTGTAGTGAATCTTATAATCAAGAATAAAGTTTTACAAGCTTCTACAATTTCACTTAAATAATAACAAACTCTACATAATATAGATATTTCCTACAAACTCTACAATGTCGAATGCTTAGCAACACGCATAGAACGAAGATTCGGTTTAGAGAAAATAGGTTCATCTTCCAAACGTTGTACATAAAGGTCGGTGCACAATTGTTTGCCAAACAAACTGTGCATGCATGTATGAAATCTTAGTTAGACAAAAATACAAGATTAGTCTAAAATGCAATTTCTTCTTTCTTTACTTTTTCTATATGAAAAAGCTTATGGCATAAATGGTAATTGCAGATCTTTGAATAGCGCTTATGGGACTCCATAAATCCTCTAATTCGTTATTTATGAAAGTGTAAACAAAGGGTAGATTATTCCCCCATCTCATCACCTCATTCTGTCCTCTCATATATCTTTGCTTTTTAACATGTTGAAACGATAATATCCGGCAAAAAAAGTCTATGTCTAATTCGATCAGATTACAGTATATGTATACCAAAATCTCAATTTTATTATCGGTCTTTACACCATGATTATATATTCATGAAGACGACAAAGTCACAAGAGTGTCATGATTTAATCTATGAGCTAGGCTATGAGTTGCCAAGATAGATTAAGCTAATTGTCGAGACTGTTGTTTTCATAAATTTGGTGAAGCGATGTATAAAACGCAAAATGACAGCACAACTAATAGTTCTAATTGCACAGAATTGGAGGAAATGACAAAGTAGGATAGTTAGTTACAATGGGGAATATTCTTCTCCTTTTTTGATTGGTTGTAGAGATTCTCAGCTGGCTATTATATAACCAGTGAACAGTGTAATCATTTCAATTCAATTAATGAGCAAAGCATCTTTTCTCTTTCTCTGATCACTCACACCACCATGCACGCACTCATTCTTTTCTCTTATGCTAGCTGTGCCATACTCTGTTATGGTATCAGAGCTATGGAACTCGGTTCCATTTTTTGATCCATCTAAAATATTTTAATCTTAGCTCAATGTTATAAACAAAACAAAAAAAATAATATATGACGAATCCAGGGAACGCAGCACCACCTGTAACTCCGACGAGTGGACAGAGCGGATCGACGTCACAGTGGCCACCGTTGCCGCGCGCCGTACCATTTTACGAAGATCCTTCAAATCCTTTATATCTTCATCATGGCGAATCATCTGGACAGAGCCTCGTAGCTTAAAAACTCACATCTCAGAATTATCATCGTTGGAGCAGGGGAATGCACATCGCTCTGCTAGCTAAGAACAAGCTAGGGTTCGTGGATGGAACAATTCCAGAACCACCAGCGAATGACCCGACCCGACACCAGTGGATGAGGTGCAATTACATGGTACTCGGATGGATTTCAGCTAGCTTGTCATCTGAATTTCCAGATGGAACTCTTTGGTCTAATTCTGCACTAGAGGTATGGAACGATTTAAAGAAGAGATTCTCTAAAACTAGCAATAATAGGATCTATATGCTTGAGCAGCAATTGTTAACACTAAACAGGATGGTAGTGTGTTAAGTGTTTATTATGGTAAGCTGAAAGCTATCTCGGATGAGATTGCAATATATGAAGAACCATGTAGATGCACTAATGTTGGTTGTGCTGTTCTGAATGTTGTGCACAAAAGGGCTGAGAACAGGAAGGTGATGCAGCTCCTTTTGGGATTAGATGAACGTTTTGTTCAAGTCAGGAACCAGATCTTGCTTAGAACACCCCTCCCTCATCTTGATGATGTTTTCAACATTGTGCTTTAAGAGGAAGCCAACTTGGAATTGAGCACTGCATCCCCTCTTGTTACTACTGATTCAGTGGCCATGACAGTCAGAACAAAACCAGAACATTCACAACCACAGTACACCCCTCCTGCTCCTCAAGTAGCTGCAGTGCCTGGAAGATTTCAGGGCAAGCCTACCCAGAAACCATGGAATAAGGGAGTTGGTAATAGGACCAGAGCTCCATATGCAAAGTGTGGCAAAGATAACCATACTATTGATGCCTGCTTTGAGATATATGGGTACCCTCCAGGTCATAAGCTTGCTAGGTTTAAGCCAGCAGCTCCTCCAACAAGGTTTAACCATGGTGCTGTCAATCAGACCTCTCAGGTGGTCCAGAATGCAACACCAAACTTGCCTCTATCACATGAACAATTCACTCAACTCTGCAGCTTGCTCCAAAACAACAATGTGCTTGGTCCCTCTTCCTTTTCACCTAATCCCACTGCGAATCATTCACCAACAGGTAATCACTCACTCATCAATCATGTGAGCACAGTTAGCATCAATTCTTTTACTCACTGCCTATCTTACATAAAGTGCAGTTCCTGGATTCTTGATTCAGGAGCATCAGACCATATTTGCTGTAATCCTTCTGTTTTTGCTTCTTTAACTCCCACCTATAATGTGTCTGTGAAACTTCCCAATGGAGACCTTGTTCATGTTACTCATTCAGAGTCTGTTAAACTCATAAATTCCATCACACTCCATAATGTGCTACGTGTTCCCTCCTTCTCTTTTAACCTAATCTCTGTTAGCAAACTCATTTCTGATTTGAAGTGTTGTCTGATTATGTGGGCTAATCTCTGTGTTATACAGAATCCAAGTAACTGGATGAGGATTGGGATTGCTGAGGAGAAGTTTGGCTTATACCACCTAGTCCTGGATCAGCAAAAGGTTTCTTCTTCAAGCCATATCAACCAAGTCCACTCTCAATCATCTCTCACCCCTACCATGTTGTGGCACCTCAGATTAGGCCATTCTTATGTTCCTAAAATGTCTTTATTAAAGTCTCAGAATGATGTCTCTTCTGTAATTTCTTTTCCTTCCAAGTTTACTCCCATTGTTTGTGAAACTTGTCACTTGGCAAAGCAGCATAGACTGCAGTTTCCTAATGATTCACATAGATCAGACAATTGTTTTGATTTAATACATGCTGATATTTGGGGACCATTCAGTGTTGGTTCTTCTAATAATTCTAAATACTTCTTGACTTTGGTGGATGATCATAGTAGATTCACATGGACCTTTCTAATGCAACAAAAATCACAAACTCAAGGCATCATCAAACACTTTCATCAACTTATACTCACTCAATTTAAAACTCAGATAAAAGCTTTTAGAACTGATCAAGGCACTAAGTTCAAAATGCAAGAATTCTTTACCACTCTTGGCATCATTCACCAACAAAGCTGCACTTACACTCCCCTACAAAATTTAGTTGTAGAACGCAAACATAGACACCTCTTAAATGTAGCAAGGGCCCTACGCTTCCAAGAAAATTTACCACTCAAGTTCTGGGGTGAATGCTTAGTTACAGCTGCTTATATCATCAACAGAACTCCTACCCCTCTACTTCAAAATGATACCCCATTTCACATTCTATTTGGCAGAGTTCCCAACTACAATCACCTCAAAGCCTTTGGCTGTCTACGTTTTGCTTCCTCTCTCCTTAAGCCTGCTACAAAGATGCATCCCAGAGCCCACATATGTATATTTCTCGGGTATCCAGCTCATATCAAGGGCTACATTGTGTATAATCTCCAATCCCATTCTACTTTTGTCTCTAGGGATGTTGTGTTCTATGAGCACATCTTTCCTTATGCTACTCCTTCTCCTGATACAGCACCTCTATCTTTATTTCCTACTTTCTCCATTCCTCCACCCCCTCCCCTTCTACCCACTCACCACCATCTCCCACTCCTGTTGCATATATTACCTTCACCTCCTAGGTCACCTCTCATACAGCCTTCTCCTACTGTCCCTACTTCACCTTCTCATTCTGGGACCTCTGCCTCACTCGCTCATGTCATATCACCATCCCCACCTCCTCTTCCTCTCAGAAGATCCACTAGAGTCAAGAAACCTCCTCCTCACCTCCTTGACTATCAGTATAAGCTGGCTTCCTCCACTGCAGTTCCTCCCTCTACCACTGCTGCTGTCACACTCTCAGGTAATTCTCC
Organism: Linaria vulgaris; assembly: GCA_948329865.1. Taxonomy (NCBI): domain Eukaryota; kingdom Viridiplantae; phylum Streptophyta; class Magnoliopsida; order Lamiales; family Plantaginaceae; genus Linaria; species Linaria vulgaris. Next base: position 95,609,790 of record OX415254.1, read on the forward strand.
TTCTTTCCCAATAAATATGTCCTTTCACAGACCGTCTCCTTCCTTTTTAAACTCTATACTCTCAGTTGCCTCTCACTCCACACCTACCTCTTATAACCAAGCTGTTTTGGACCCTCACTGGCAAACTGCTATATTGGATGAGCTTTCTGCTTTACAGGCAAACAATACTTGGTCTTTGCAAACTCTACCACCTGGGAATACTGTAGTTGGTTGCAGATGGGTATTTAAGATCAAACAGACATCCACTGGTGCTATTGAAAGGTTCAAGGCCAGGCTTGTAGCCACGGGCTACACCTAGAGAGAAGGTCTGGACTACTTTGAAACCTTTTCTCCTGTTGCAAAACTCAGTACAGTGAGATGTCTCCTAGCTGTTGCTGATTCTAAAGGATGGCCTCTTTCTCAGCTTGATGTCAACAATGCTTTTCTGTATGGAGACCTTGATGAAGAGGTTTATATGCTACCACCTCCTAGTCTTGTCACTGAGGGGGAGAATCTAGTATGCAGACTTCACAAATCACTTTATGGCCTGAAACAGGCTAGTAGACAATGGAACTCTAAGCTCACATCTGTTATCCTCAAGCAAGGCTTCACTCAGTCTTCCTATGATCACTCTCTGTTTATCAGACACTCTAATGGTCACACCACTGCCTTACTAGTCTATGTTGATGACATAGTCATCACATGCAGCAATGATGAAGACATTGCCTCACTGAAAGGATATCTAAAACACCACTTCCAGTTGAAAGACCTAGGACCTCTCAAATTCTTCCTTGGATTAGAAATAGCCAGATCCAAACAGGGAATTGCAGTCAGCCAAAGACAATATGCTTTAGAGATCATCAATGACTGTGGGTTGCTAAGTGGAAAATCTACTGGAATTCCTATTGAACAGAACTTGAGATTATCTCAACAAGGGGGAGACAAGATTGAAGACCCTACTGAGTATAGGAGATTGATTGGAAGGCTGCTTTATTTGGTAGTGACAAGACATGACATCTCTTATGCTGTACAAACACTCAGTCAATTTCTATCTGATCCTAAGAAGACTCATATGAATGCAGCACTAAGGGTGGTTAGATATTTGAGGAGTTCACCCGGACAAGGCCTTTTCTTCCCCAGCAACAATGCCCTTCACATTAAGGCATATTGTGATGCTGACTGGGCTGCCTGTATAGACACCAGAAAATTTGTCACATGACTCTGTGTCTTTTTGGGGAATGCTTTGGTCTCTTGGAGGTCCAAGAAGCAGCAGACAATTTCAAGATCATCTGCTGAGGCAGAATATAGAGCCATGGTCTTAGTTGTCTGTGAGGTAGTATGGCTGAAGTTGTCTGTGAGGTAGTATGGTTGAAGGGACTGATAAAGGATTTAGGAGAAGGACATGACAATCCTGCCATGATGTTCTGTGACAACAAGGCGGCTATGCATATTGCATCCAATCCGGTTTATCATGAAAGGACCAAACACATAGAGATAGATTGTCATGTTGTAAGAGAAAAGTTGCAGCAATGTTTGTTCAAAATGTTCCATGTTTCAACAGACAATCAATTGGCGGATGTGTTCACAAAAGGATTATGTTTGAAGAGGTTTAAGTTCATGTTAGGCAAGATGGGAGTCTATGATATATACTCCCATCTTGAGGGGGAGTATAAAACGCAAAATGACAGCACACCTAATAGTTCTAATTGCACAGAATTGGAGGAAATGACAAAGTAGGATAGTTAGTTACAATGGAGAATATTCTTCTCCTTTTTTGATTGGTTGTAGAGATTCTCAGCTGGCTATTATATAACTAGTGAACAATGTAATCATTTCAATTCAATTAATGAGCAAAGCATCTTTTCTCTTTCTCTGATCACTCACACCACCATGCACGCACTCATTCCTTTCTCTTATGCTAGCTGTGCCATACTCTGTTATGATGGTTGTTCAAAAGAACAATATCCCATATTTAGATGAAGGATTTTATGTTTGTATGTATTATATAGCAATGCGACGCGCTAACAAATAATTGTAAGTAATATATAGAAGTCAATATCGCAAAAAAAAAAAAAAACATTTGAGGATCTACCGACATGGATTTAGGGGATGTTAGCCATAAGTCAGTTTGTCAGTGGGTTTGAAATAAAGAAGAAAACGCGCACTGATCAAGATGAACTCTTGGATTGTTACGGTTGCTTTTTTTTTGACTAATACATATGCTTAATTCCGATTTCACTTTGGATTGGTTTGATGTTCTTCATGTTGATGCATCTGATCATGAACGCTCAGGCCAATTCCCGAGAGCACTGGAAAGACACGTGGTTGATTTGTTTGAGCGTCGTGTTCGTGTAAACACACCAAGTCAATCATTTTGTGCACATTAATTAGAAAGTGGTAACAGCAGTGCAAATTTCACAGCAATGACTTAAATCTAATATAATTTCAACCCAACTTTCAACAAGACACATTTGAGAGGTGGTGCTTCAGCAGATACGGGAAAAAAAAAAAAAAAAAAACTGATCTTCTATTAACAGTACTGTCTCTATTGGAACGATACAAATGATGTAGAGTCGTGGTCTACAAGTTACTTAAGTGAAGTGTGAATCATCCAGACACATGCAGGCTGATACAGGCCTCAGGTTGGCACTCTATTACAAGTACTGCCGCTATTGTCGAACCACGGATCACAACCAAACGCGGAGCAGAAAGAGTTCCACACAAGCAGCACAAACACTATCACTGTAACAAACCCCCGTAGAATCTTAAACGATGCATAAACATATTTCCGGAAAAATCGTTTAACCTTAACTCTACCTGCATTGTTACATCGCCAATTAACCTCGTCGATAGCCTCCTCCAACTTCGACTTCTTTTCGTTCTTTCCCGTTGGTTTTCCTATCCCGTTGAATATACGCACAATTTCTTCGTCAGGCAACTTGCTATCTATGATTTTCTCCTTTCTCAGAATGCCCACATCCTTGACAGTGTCAATAATTCCACACATCAAATCCACATACTCTGCTAACTCGAGTGTCGTTCCTGGCTTAGCCGATACTGCTTCGTACGCCACGAGATTCCTCAGTATGATTTCTGAGGACGGATTCAGCCTGATCACCGGTAGATAGAATGCCGTTTCCCCCTTGCGATCATCCAACGAAATATCTCTGATTCCTCCAGGCGTGAGCACGAATTTTATACCGGCAATTTCAGTCATTTGTGAAACTGTTGGAATGCCAATATTCTCAACTGAATCATTTTCTCCATCGGAGCTCTCATTTTTGAAAAGGCCCAAAGTATTACACCAATTTACAGTCTCGTCGACGAAAGATAGAATCCGCCCTGCTGTTGACGCGCCAGGCACACCTCGTTCGGCCAGAAATCCAATGGCATTGTTAACATCGTGGAACAATCCCGAAGTAGGACCAGCTACTGGCGTGGGCATTGTATCCTTGATGCCCCTGTTGCTCACAATCAAATAATACATTCGATGAAGGAGATGAAGCTGACTCTTATCTCCTAACACCGCCGACTGCTCGTTCAATCGCAGAGGCGAATTCCTACGACAAAAATTATCAAAACTATCAAATAAATAACGGTATGGAAGAGCCTCCTCGATTGTCTTGAGCAAAACCACAGGGATTTGATTCTCTAACATACATAAATCACCGGCCTCTGTACCTTTCCCATAATAATCATCAAAAAGCTTCAACAAGTACAACCCATCAACGACAATAACCCAAGCCAGAGTTTGGATGTCGAGATCAAGGTGCTGACCGTAACACGCACGAAGAACAGGCTGCATTGAAATTAAAGCCTCCACCACCTTTTGAACACTCCGAAGCTCTTTCTCTCTCGGCTCAATGTCTATCACCCGCCTTTTCTTAATGAAAAATTCTCTTACAGCAGAGAGCTTTTGCATCCGGGTCCGGTAGATATCGGGTCGAAAATGGTGGTACGGGCCAAGCCCGATCAATTGAGGGGTATAAGCTTCTGGTTTTGTTTTGCTTAACGTTGTGGGTACACGAAAAACGCAAGTTGGGGCGTCTTTGGAAGAGTTATCATCAATGGCGTCATGCTCTTGAGAGAAATTCCTTTTCATTTCAAGAACCCATCTTTTCTCGCTCTGGATTGAACTGAAAATTGAGTTGGATGACATTTTTTTTTTCTTCTTTGAGTGTGTGAAAGTGTGTGGCTTTGCTGCTTGTTGTGTAATAGCTAGCATGCAAAAGTCTCTTGGGTAATTATAAGCAATGTCGATTGCTTAGCAACACAACGTAACTGGGTTTTTTTCAAAAATGGTCCTTTATCGTGGCCTCATTACAAAAATAGTCCGTTATCGCGCCACTGTCTAGATTTAGTCCTTTATCGTGGTTTTTCGTCCAATTTTGGTCCTCCGGCCAAATTTTCCGGCGAATTTTGGGGATTTTGACCAATTTGGGCGATTTTGACCAGAATTTTGGGGATTTTGACTAATTTGGGTGATTTTGACCAGATTTTGAACAAAAAAATTAAAAAATAAATTATAATTTAAAATATATAGTTTTTATAATTGAAATCCCAAAAAAAAATAATAAAAAAAATGTAATTTAAAAATATACAATTTTTATGGTTGAATTCCAAAAAAAAAAAAATATATAATTTAAAATATATAGTTTTTATTATTGAAATCACAAAAAAAAATTTAAAAAACACAAAAAAAATATAATTTAAAATATATAGTTTTTATAATGAAATCCCAAAAAAACAAAACCTTAAAAAACAAAAATAAATTTGTAATTTAAAATATATAGTTTTTATTATTAAAATCCCAAAACAAAATAAAAAAACACAAAAAAGTTGTGATTTAAAATATATAGTTCTTACAATTGAAATCCCAAAAAAAATTCAAAAACATTGTTTTAAAATATATTGTTCTTACAATTGAAATCCCGAAAAAAAAAAAATTAAAAACATTTTTTTTAAAATATATAGTTCTTGTGATTTAAAATATATTGCTTTTATTATTGAAATCCCAAAAAAAATAAACAAACACAAAAAATTTGTAATTTAAAATATATTGTTTTTATTATTGAAATCCCAAAAAAAATTAAAAACACAAAAAATTTGTAATTTGAAATAATGTACTTTTATTATTGAAATCCCAAAAAAAAACACCAAATTTGTAATTTAAAATATATAATTTTTATTATTGAAAACCAAAAATATATAGTTTTTTTTGGGATTTCAATAATAAAAATATATATATTTTAAATTACAATTTTTTTGTGTTTTTTAATTTTTGTTTTGGTATTTCAATAATAAAAACTATATATTTTAAATTACAAATTTGTTTTTATTTTTTATCTTTTTTATGGATTTCAATTATAAATACTATATATTTTAAATTAGATTTTTTTGTGTTTTTTTATTTTTTCTGGGATTTCAATAATAAAAACAGTATATTTTAAATTACAAATTTGTTTTTAATTTTTACTTTTTTTTTGGATTTCAATTATAAAAACTATATATTCTAAATTACAATTTTTTGTGTTTTTTAATTTTTTTCTGGGATTTCAATAATAAAAACAATATATTTTAAATTACATATTTTTTGTGTTTGTTTCTTTTTTTTTTTTTGAGATTTCAATAATAAAAGCAATATATTTTAAATCACAAGAACTATATATTTTAAATCACAAGAACTATATATTTTAAAACAAATTTGTTTTTAATTTTTTTTTTGGGATTTCAATTGTAAGAACAATATATTTTAAAACAAATTTGTTTTTAATTTTTTTGGGATTTCAATTGTAAGAGCTATATATTTTAAATCACAACTTTTTTTTGTTTTTTTTTTGGATTTTAATAAATAAATCTATATATTTTAAATTACAAATTTGTTTTTGTTTTTTACGTTTTTTTTAGATTTGAATTATAAAAACTATATATTTTAAATTACAAATTTTTTGTGTTTTTTAATTTTTTTTTTGTGATTTCAATAATAAAAACTATATATTTTAAATTATATATATTTGTTTTTTGGGATTTCAACCATAAAAACTATATTTTTAAATTACAAATATTTTTTTTTTGGGATTTCAATTATAAAACCTATATATTTTAAATTATAAATTTATTTTTGTTTTTTTATTTTTTTTGCTCAAAATCTGGTCAAAATCGCCCAAATTAGTCAAAATCCCCAATATTCTGGTCAAAATCGCCCAAATTGGTCAAAATTCCCAAAATTCGCCGGAAAATTTGGCCGGAGGACCAAAATTGGACGAAAAACCACGATAAAGGACTAAATCTAGACAGTGGCGCGATAACGGACTATTTTTGTAATGAGGCCACGATAAAGGACCATTTTTGAAAAAAAACCCAACGTAACTACAGTGCAAAGATTCGGTTCAGACAACTTTCGGTGCACAACACTTCATGCTTAACAGAAACTATATGCATGAATGTTATGAACGTATTTAAGGGTTCAAGAAGCAATCATGAAAAACATGTACCCAAACGTTTGTTGCTTAGCTAGGTCAAGGGGCGTCATTTCCCCTACGTCATCGCATCTTTCCATAGTTGAACCGATGATATCAGACAAAAAAGTCGTGTAATATATAAGATACGAAAGTACTTTCCTTACGGTCCGTATAAGTGTACAGACCCCTTAATCATTCATTCAATAAACTAATTAACCACAGGGAACCGGCAACTGGAAGAGTAGATTCACATTAATTAATATTCTGTTTATATCAAATGATTTCATTTTTTGAATTACCATGTTATTAATTTTTGAGAAGTGGTTCTTGTTGTTTTAGAATGACGTCATTCATTTAAATTACCGAATTATTAATTCTAAAAATTGCTTATAAATACAGTTGCCTTGTTCTTGATTCATGTAGAATGATTCTATTCTTAAATTCCCATATTGCTAATTACATGTACATTTGTCTTATTATTATTATTATTATTTATTATTATTATTATAATAATAAGAATAGATATTATTATTATTATTATAATAATAATAAGAATAGATATTATTATTATTATAATAATAATAAGAATAGTTATTATTATTATAATTTTTTGAAGTAAGTTGTCTTATTATATTACTTACGTAATATTTTATATCAGTGTATTTTGATTATCTATATGTACATAGAGTAAATTTTGTTTGTAAGTTAATATAATATAAATAGGAAACCTTTTATTTTTTTATTTTCAAATATGTTTTAAAAATCAGCAAAATCCAATCACGCGTAAAATAGATACGTCACTACTGTTGCTTACTAGGGAAATAACAAGTTCAGTAAACCCATTTCTATTTACCCTTTATTTGAGCTTCACACTAATTAATATTAAAGACCGGCTGTAAGTTCAAATCTTACGGCCAGTCTGTAAGATTAGAATTACTCAATTACATAATAGTACATATACCAAGATCTCAATTCAATTAATTGATCTTTAATTATATCATGGCGCCATGTAACCACAATTTTTATGAATTCTTCGAAACATGTCGAAAAGTTCTCGAAATATCATGAAATATTTCTAATTTTTAGCTGACCCAAACCGAGACTTTAATCCAAGAGGCGGCCAGAAGAGTATCATGATTTAGTTTGCAAGCTAGGCTATGAATCGTCGACATGATGAAAATTTGAAACGATGTTTGCCAATATAGATTAAGCTAACTGTCGAGACAGTTGTTTTCATAGTTTTGCTGAAGTTAAGTGTTAAAGTGATCGTGCTCAACGATCCTTGGATCAAATCGAAAAGAAAAGAAAACGATTGTGATAATATTGATGAATCGAAAGTTACACAGTCGAGAGAGAGAATTCTTCTCTCTCCATTGTTGATCGAAAATTACAGAATGAAAAATTTATGATCTAATTGAGCTAAGATCTATTTATACTTATAACTAATTGCAACGGTAATATTTAATTAGCCGCTTTCTATAAATGGTATAAAACTAACTAAACAGAAAACTAATTACTAGCTAAAAATGGAAACTCTTGAAAAATGCAAATTAACATTGAAGGTTAATTTGCTTGCTGGATGATACTGCTAATACCCCATGCAAGAGGGGAGTGGATGTCAATCAATCCCATCTTGGCAATGAAACTCTTGTTGGGCTGTAAAAATAGGGATTTAGTGAAAATGTCTGCTACTTGATCTTTGGACGGAATGTGAATAATCTTCAGAAGCTTTTGTTGAATCTTTTCTCTAACAAAGAAACAATCGATCTGAAGATGCTTTGTCCTTTCATGGTGTACATAGTCGTTGGCAATACAGAGTGCACTCCTGTTATCAGTGAAGAGGAGAGGAAGTTTGCAAGCTATGAAAGAGAGATCCAAGAGCAACTGTTTAAGCCAGATTATTTCACATGTTGTAGCTGCAATTGCTATGTATTAAGCTTCACAGGAGGATCTAATGCCTGTAGTTTGCTTCTTGGCTTTCCAAGAGATCAAAGAATCTCCTAAGTATATGGCATAGATTGTGATGCTTATTCTTGTTTCCTTGCAACCTCCCCAGTCACTGTCACAATAAGATTTTAAGCGAGGCTCATAATTTAAGAATAAAAGATCCATTTACGTGGTGAAGTCTTGAGATATCTCAAGACTTTGTGAGCAGCTGCAAGATGAGCTTCAGTAGGTTTTGCCATGAACTGAGTTAGACATTGTATACTGTAACATAGATCAGGTCTAGTTATAGTCAGATATATTTACCTACCAATAAGCCTTCTGTAAAGAGAGGGACCATCTAGAGCAGAAGAAGTATCATTATATAATTTTGTACTGGAATCCATAGGGATAGAAGAAGGTTTGCAAGCAAGATAACATATCACTAAGAATATCTAATGCATATTTTCTCTGGCATAAAGTAACATCCTTAGAGCTTCTAGCTACTTCAATCCCTAAGATATACTTAAGATCACCCAGATCTTTGATAGTGAATTTTTCATCTAAATGTTTCTTTATCTTGTTAATAGCTTCAATGTTGTTCTCCGTCAAGATTATGTCATCAACATACACACATATAGCAGTAATGTTTTTACCATCTTGAAGTGTAAACAAAGAGCAATCTGAAATAGTTTGCTTGAAATCATAAGAAATTAAACAAGTAGTGAGTTTAGTGTACCACTATCTGGATGCCTCTTTAAGGCCATACAAACTCTTCTTGAGGATGCATACCCTTTGATCTGATGGTTCACCATATCCAGGAGGCAACTTCATGTAAATTTCTTCATCATGATATCCATGAAGAAATGCATTATTGACATCCAGTTGCTTTAGGAACCAGTTTTGAGAGGCAACTAGGGAAATGAGAACTCTTACAATAGTGATCTTATCAACATGAGAGAAGGTGTCAAAATAATTCAATCCTTCTTCTTGAGTATATCCCTTTGCCACTAGTCTTGCTTTGAATCTTTCCACAGAACCATCTGCTTTGTATTTGATCTTGTATACCCACCTTCAATCAACACAATTATGTCCTTGTGGAAGATTTGTTAGAACCCAAGTGTTGGTTTTCTCTAGAGCTTCAATCTGAGTTTTCATAGTGATGCGGGCTTATTCGGTTACTGGTGCATAATGACATTAATCACCTCAAAACTGAGGCGAAATGGCTCTAGCACTTCATTATAGTTTAAAGTATGCTTATGTACCAAAATCACACTCCAAACTGGGGGACTAGTGATATGGTATAATGTGTCATGTCAAAGAAAAGCCACGATGGCATAAAATTGACCGGTGTGTGTCGCGAAGGCTTAGAGGTAAAACTACCTTAGTCGTATTTCGGTCACCATTATATCTCTATAGTTAATTAGACATTGAGTAATATGTCATTGGAAATCCACATGAGTCTAGGTCGCAACGCAACAAGCGGAATGCGATTCGGAGGTCCGGAGAGAAAGTTATGCTCAAAATAGTAAAGCTGCGCAGAACACATCGAATTTGCACATTTCGATGCAGATTGAGCACATCGAATTTGTACAATTCGATGCGGTCCTAAAATGACCTTTAAGTCCCTCTAATCATGCCTATATATACCCCCTCACTCCTCACAAGTAGGGGGATCGACGAAGATGCCACGCATCGAATCCAAGTCGATTCGATGCCCCAATTCAATGCCCCAATTCGATGCCCAAATTCGATGCCCCTATTCAATGCCTATTCGAGGCCTTATATTCCCAAAAAGGTACGTGAGTCAAGGTCCAGAATCAAGAAGTGGATTGAGGTTTCGATCATCCGTTAGGGAGATATGGGCAAAACCGTGAAGACGCGCACAACGCATTGAATTCACCCGATTCGACATTGAGGGATCGAATTCGATGCGCACACATCGAACCAAGACAAATTGATGCATAGGCCCAGAAATCTACACGAGTCAGGGTCCCGAATCAAGAAGCGGGCCGTTGTTTCGATCATCCATGAGGGAGATATGATCGAAACTATGAAGTCGCGCACAACGCATCGAATTCACTCGGTTCGACATTGAGGGATCGAATTCGATGTGCACGCATCGAACCAAGTCTGTTCGATGCACATATCCAGAAAGCCACGTGAGTCAGGGTTCCAAATCAAGAAGCGGATCGAGGTTTCGATCATCCTACAAAGTGATATGATCGAAACTGTGCAGTCGCTCCAATGCTGAACCAAGCAGCCCTATCAGGGGTCGACCTAATAGAGGGAGCTCAAAAGAGACAAATGAACTACGTTCGACTTGATTCCCTTAATGGGATACGTAGGCAGTTTGGCAAGTTCCCAAGTTCAGTCCGATATCATAAGAACCTAACGCCCGCAAGTCAACAATCAAAGAGTACCAAATCTCTCACGTTCGACTGTTCCCTCAACTTGGCCATTTAGGGGTTATTTCCTGTAACCTTATATTTCTCTATGTGTAATAGGTGTTCTGGACCAAGCTAGTCCATTCACTGTAATATGATAGCATTATTTTGGTTAAGTCAGGCCCCACTGTATCGATTTCTCGGTGTATTGTAACCTAGATGAAATAAGACCAAAATACATAGCCTTCTGCCATTCAATGTGTTTGTTGGCTTGAGAGAAGGATTTTGGCTCAGTAAGAGTTGTGATGGAAGTGGTAAAGGCTTTATGATGAGAGCCCAATCTAGAAGTACTTATGTACTGAGTAATGGGATATTTAACTGAGGAATTGTTGCCTTTGTGGAGAGTGAGGGAAAGAGTAATCATAAGCTTGTAAATATGCTGGTGGAGCAGTTTATCTAGCAGATCTTCTAGTGAGTTCATTTGTTGAAGGGACAGAGGAATCATATGGAACTTCAGTGTGTTGCATATTTTCTGTGGGCTTATAAGTTCCAGTGTCAAGGGGTTGAGTTGGGGGAAGGGAGATGAGCCACATTGTGAGTGGACTCCAGAGTAAAGGATTGGTCATTATCCACTGGTTGTTCAATATCAGGGGTGGTAGGAAAGTTGTAGTTGGTGTTGTAAGCTGAGCTATCATTTGAATTAGTAGGGGACTGAACAAGTTGTTGAAGTGGATGAGCATCCTGTACTTGCTGCTGAGAGACACTTATGAATGGATCAGTGCAAAACTTAGTATATTGAGAAGTGTTATCACCAGAAGATTTAGTTATAGACCTCCTGTTCTTGAGAGGAAAAATGTTCTCATAAAACATTACATTTCTTGAAATAAAAGACTTGTTTGTGAGCATGTTCATAAGTAAGTAATCTTTAGTTCTAGAGGGATATCCTAGAAAAATGCAATGAGTGACTCTAGGATCAAATTTGTGTCTTTGAGCAGTGATAGTAGAGGCATAACACAAACACCCAAAACTTCCGAGTAAACTATAATCAACAACTTTGTTATAGAGCAATTCATAAGAAGTTTTATTGTTAATAACCTTAGAAGATAACCTGGTAATGATGAAAGCTGATGTGAAGATGAAATTGCTCCAGTATATGAGAGGGACTCCAGATTGGAACCTCAGGGATCTGGCAACCTGAAGAAGATGCTGGTGTTTTCTCTCCGCTAGACCATTATGTTTAGGGGTCTCTACACAACTTGTTTGATGAGTAATGCCATGAGTGTTGTAGAAGGCAGGCGTTTTGAACTCATTTCCATTATCTGATCTAAGAATCTTGATATTCACAGAGAATTGATTAAATACAAGTTTCTGAAATGTGACAAAAATAGGCCTCACTTCAGATTTGAGCTTCATGAGATACACTCAAGTGCATCTATTAGAGTAGTCATCAACTATGGTTAGAAAGTATCTATACCCTTCATGAGAAGTAACAGATAAGGGACCCCATATGTCACAGTGAATTAACTCAAAAAAGCAGTTAGTCTTACTATTCCTCACATGAAATGGAAGATGTTTTTACTTAGAGAAATGATAGACATCACAATGTTGCTCTTTATTAATTTTGAAATGAGGGATACATTTGATAGATTGAAGCTTTTCAATAGAGGTATGGCCAAGTCTATTATGCCATAATTAAAAATCACTTCTAGTTATAGAGTTACAAGTTTAAAGAAAAGGAGCAACATTGTTTGCAGAAATAAAAGGCTACATGATGTACAAATCATTTCTCAATCAACAAAACCAATCATCCTCTTGAGCCTGGAATCCTATAATAAACAATGTGTATGCATAAATGTTAACTGAATGTCTGTGTGTTTAGTGAGTTTGGAGATGGAAAGCAAGTTATGACTAAACTAGGAACAAACAGAACATTATACAGTGTAACATTTTTTGTCAACATGACAGAACCAATATAAGTGGCAATAGTAGTACTGTTATTAGGTAACTGGATAAGCACATTAAAAGATTTAGGAGTGGAGATGAACCAATTAATATCACATATCATGTGATCTGTTGCACCTGTGTCAAGAGAAGTAGAATTGAAAGAAAAGAAGCCAGAAGTACCAGGGTTAGTGGTGACAGTAGCAGCATAGTGATGAGACGGATTATGAGTAGGAGGCACCATCTTGTTCTCCTTAGCTTGCTTGTATGCCCAAAATTCCTCAAATAGGTCTTTGTGAGAAGCCGAAGGCTGGGATTGAGAAGCAGTTGAATTGGTCTCACTTATCATAACAGGAGCCATAACAGAATTGGCATTGTGGGATGAGTTGGTGTTGTTTCTTCTTCCTGTGGGACCAGTCCAACCAGGAGGGTAACCATTAAGCTGAAAGCAGGAGTCAATAGTATGACCATGAAAGTTGTAGTGAGTGCACTTAAGTTTATTTTTCTCTTCCTTGCTCAGCTTCTTCTTGCGAGTGTTGTTGTTAGTGGATTGAGAGAAAGTAAAAGGATTTTGAGTGGGATTGTAGTTCCTTTGGCGTGTGAATAGTGTCATGGATTCAAGAGTACCCGTAGAGGAAGAATACACTTCTCTTTGATTTTCCTCCTGGAGCAAGAGAGAGTAAACTCTAGAAAGATTAGGGAGGGGAGTCATCATAAGAATTTGACTCCTTATGGCAGAGTAAGTGTCATTCAAGCACACCAAAAACTTCAGAACACAGTCACTTTGTTGTAATTTAGTCATTGTTATATTAACATTGCATGTGCAATGTCCACATGTGCAAGCAACAATAGGCCCTTGACTGATTAGTCCATCCCATAAAGTCTTGGAACCATTGTAATACACAGTGATAGAATTGCCAGCTTGATGAATAGAAGCCAAGGGTTTCTGAAGATGATACACTCTTGATCTATCAGTTCTTGAGTACCTAGTTTTTAAATCATCCCACAACTTCAAGAGAAGAGGTGTGAAAGAGTAAGCTCTAATTGATTTCATACACAACAGAGTTTAAAAGCCAAGAAAGGATCAACTCATTAGCTTTTATCCAACAAAGAGAATTGACAACATCACTGCTAGGGTATTGTGGCATAGAACCATCAATAAAACACATCTTATTCTTCACAGTGAGGGCCATAAGGATACCTTTACTCCAAGACAAATAGTTTTTCCCATCTAACTTGTCACTGACAATAGATTGGCTAGTAAAATCATGTGATCATAGGAAGAAAACAGAACCGGAGTCTTCACTAGGATTCTTAGTAACGGCATGAGTAGAAGAACTTGAATCAGCAGGGATAGTCATATTAGCAGAGTAAGAATTAGGGTTTATATCACATAATCAGAAATTGAAGTGCACAAATCACAAAATCAACAAAATTAGGGTTCATATATCCCAAATTCACAAAATTATGGCAAAAGGAATCTATCAGAATCGTACGACGAACGAATCTAACCGACAAAGAGCGGAATGAAGCGAAAAAAACCTCAGGATTCGTGGAATCCAGCGACGAATACCATGTTAAAGTGATCGTGCTCAACGATCCTCGGATCAAATCGAAAAGAAAAGAAACCGATTGTAATAATATTGATGAATCGAAAGTTACACAGTTGAGAGAAAGAATTCTTCTCTCTCCATTGTTCATCGCAAATTACAGAATACTTTTTTTTTTGATCTAATTGAGCTAAGATCTATTTATACTTATAACTAATTGCAACAGTAACATTTAATTAGCCGCTTTTTATAAATGGTATATAAAACTAACTAAACAGAAAACTAATTACTTGCTAAAAATGGAAACTTCTGAAAAATGCAAATTAACACTGAATGTTAATTTGTTTGCTGGATGATACTGCTAATATTAAGGCTGTTCAAAAGAATAATATCTACAGATGAAAGATTTTATGTTTGTATATACAAATTACAAACGCGCTAACAAATAATTGTAAGTAATATACAAGTCAATATCGTAAAAAAGAATAAAAAAAATATATCTAACTAAGGATCTACCGGCATGGTTTGTGGGATTGAAAGTAAAGAAGAAAAAGTGAACATCCGGTAATTGATCATGATTAAACTCTTGGATTTTTACGGTTGCTATTTTGACTAATACACATGCTTAATTCCGATTTTCACATTGGTTGATTTGATGTGCTTTATGTTGATAGTTGATACATGGCAGAATTATTGAAAATGCCCTGTAAGTCTTAATTTTTTTGCTTTTTGCCCTGTAAGTTTTCGGGCCGCTGAAAATGCCCAAAATACTCATTTTTCTGTCTAAATATGCCCTGTAAGTCTTTAAACGGGCTTATTGTCAAAAATGCCCTGTAACTTATAGTTAAAGGGCACTTTTAGTAATTAGACAATTTTTTTTTAATTTTTCTATTAAATCTTAAAACTTATAAACACTTGTTAAATTATATAATTAATTATCTAAATTGTGTTAATTCTAATTATCAACTTTAAAAAAATATTAAAACATGTATTTTCTACATGTTATTTAAATGAATTAGAAATAAATTCTAAAATGATAATTAAAATATAGTTTCAATTCAAAAATAACATAAATTTTATCATACTAAATGTAGGGTGTAAAGAATGATTTTATGTCCCACTTTATTTAAAATTTTGGTGGGGTAAGTGGGGAAATAATTCTTTACACCCTACATTTGGTATGGTAAAATTTATTTTATTTTTGAATTGAAAATATATTTTAATTATCATTTCAGAATTTATTTCTAATTCATTTGAATAACATGTAGAAAACACATGTTTTAATATTTTTCAAAGTTGATAATTAGAATTAACACAATTTAGATAATTAATTATATAATTTAACAAGTGTTTATAAGTTTTAAGATTTAATAGAAAAATTAAAAAAAAATTGTCTAATTACTAAAAGTGCCCTTTAACTATAAGTTACAGGGCATTTTTGACAATAAGCCCGTTTAAAGACTTACAGGGCATATTTAGACAGAAAAATGAGTATTTTGGACATTTTCAGCGGCCCGAAAACTTACAGGGCAAAAAGCAAAAAAATTAAGACTTACATGGCATTTTCAATAATTTGGCCTTGATACATATGACATATCTTACGGCCGAAGGTTCAGGCCAATTCCAATTTCTGAGAGTGGGTTGCATGAGTGCGCAGTATATTGTGTTTTGTGCACATCATATAGAAAGAGAGGTAACAGCTGCGAAAATTCCACAGCAATGACTTAAGGTGGTGTTTGCAAACTCTTAAAAAAAGCTATAATCAGCTTTTTATTTGAACAAGTGATTTTGGGGTGTTTGCAAATCTAGCTTTTTCGGTTACAAAACTTTTTTTAAGCTAAAAAAGCTCACAATCTTCAAGCTGGTGTGGGGGTGCTTTTGGCTTAACTAAAAATTGTGAACTTCTACTTTTCCACTAGAGTTTGCAAACACCACCTAAATCTAATATAACTTCAACCCAACTTTCAACAGGACTCATATCACAGGTTGTGCTTCAGCAGATACAACAAAAGTTTAACTGATCCTCTAGTATCACTATCTCTAATGAAACGATACACGTGATATTGCAGATAATGCTGCAAAGAGTTCTCTTGCCAATACTAACTTAACTACTACTAATTTTGGCTAACAGCCTTTGCTAATACCGACGTAACTACTAGTAGTGTATTACCTCCTGTTGTAAGAAACCTAATTTTTTCCAAATATGCTAATTAACTTTTAATGAGTGCGGTGCTGAACTCCGGGTCGATATCATATCATATGAGACATATCCGATACAACGAATACCAAACTGAAGATAAAGACAGTTTTCTCATAATTATAGCCTGAGGTCAAGCTGGTTCCCTTAGGTTTTCACCTTGTAATCATTACCTACATAATCAACTACTCTTATATCTCAACATACTTCATGAATTAATTGATTCAGTGATTCTTGTTGCACTGTTCACATAGTTCACCTTATGAGTTAACTGAAACAAACAAGAGCAAGAAGCACACAAGATTGTTTATAATTAGTTTCAACAGAAGTTCAACACCATGGCATCTTCTTGAACCATATGACATATATGAGCGCAAAACTACGGGTAGTTTGTTGCAAAGTTGCAAAGTTAAAGTGTGAATCATCCACATAGTATTTTCTGATATAATGCCTCATAGATCCCATCCTTTTCCAACAGTTTGAAGCTTCAACTCTCTTGATGCTACACATTAGATTTTCAATGAATTAAAGTTCCTTTTCCAGCTTCAAGAATATCTATCTCAGTAGTTATTTTGTCATGGCTGCTATTTGGCTTAACGAATAGTCACTAGTTGGATTTGAGTTCCTGATACGCACAAAACACTCCTTTCCTACCACCAACTATCTACCTTAACTTTTGAAACCCCTTCGACTTAGTTTGTACTTTCTTACAGTTTTTCCACCAAGAGTGTATCAATTACCAGCCTAATCAATTACTCCAGTCTCTAGTGACAAAGAGTGCAGTATTATATTATGCGCCTTCTATTGATTTTCTCTCCTCCAAAGCACCTAAGATTACGGGCTCATCTAAAGCACCAGAGAGCAAAGATGTGTGAGTCTTAAGGATTTCGATCCACAGAAAGATAGCTACTCACTTTCAAGAAATGAAAAATAATAAAAGAACAAGCAAATTATTGGAGAACCAAATCAGAGATGCAACTGAAACTCAAGATGCATTTAACTTGACAAAACTTACTTTACACGCATTTTGACAAAAAGTTAAAACAACAATGAGCTCAGAATATCCCGACTCAAATGCATAGCAAGTGCATCCCTAATTCTCCTCCCACTTTCATCGTCCTCCCCTTCAAACTCAGGGAACTCTCCGTTCCTACCGCTCTCCCAATTCTCCTCAGGCACCTCCTCACTGCACTTAATGAGAAAATTGTGCAGCAAACAACACGCGACAATAACAAACGGAAAAGCCTCCACACTCCGCTCCTTCCATTTCTTCCCCACCAGCTTCCATCTCTTCTTCACCCTCCCAAACGCCTCGTCCGCCAACCCCATCCCTCTACGATGCACCGCATTAAACTCCTCCTCCCTACCACCAAACGGCGTCAAAAGCCACGGTAATAGCGGAAAGCACGAACCGGCCAAAACATACTTAGGTACCAAATAACCGCCACTCAGCTCCAAACCCGGCCCATTCAAACACTCCTTTAACTCGACAACCACCGAATAAAGCTTCGACCTTTTCAACACGTCCAACGGTCTCTTAACCCCTGACCAACCCGCACTCACATCAAAGAACCTCCCTTCGGAATCCACCGACGCCTGAACCAACAAACACCCATTTGTTTCACCCTTCACGCAAACCTCTCAATCCCCAACACCCTCACAACAAAGTCCTTAGAGATTGAGTCTAGAATCCATTAAGTAACCATACATGATACATCCTACTCTATAGTGAGAGAGGTCCACTAACAGTGCAATTCTGCAAAGAACTCGCCAGATCATATCATCGGCGTTGTAGAAGATGATATTATATACGCATGCATGTCTACATAGATACGTCAATAATATAGTCATGAAGTAATATGAAAAGAAAAGAAAATATACTTAAACGTAATTTGACAAGAATCGAAAATAACTTACGGCGTTCAATTATTATTTATTAATTGTTGTCTGTAAACCGTTTCTTTGTTAATTATAGGGCTTTTTATAATTTCTGCCCGTTAACTATCCCCAAATTCAAGTTTTGCCCTTTTTTAAAACGGGCTTGAAAAATGCCCTATAAATTTTTTGTTTTTAATAAAAAATGTCCGACGGGCTGAGGACTGGGCTGGCTCGAAGCCCAGTCGACGTGGGCATCCCACGTGGCGTACGGACGACGACCACATGGCGCCACGTCAAAATTTTTTTTTTTTTTTTCGTTGACCAAAATTACCGTTAAAAGCAAGGTAATCGATTTCTTTAATTTTTGGTGTTAATCAAATCAAGGTATTTCGTTATTGAAAATGGATTTCGCTTCTTCAATTCTGCCACAACCAGAGTAAATGGTGACCATAGTATTCAGCAGAACTGTATCATGAGTTTCAAGCTCACCAAATAAATTGCAAGCATCACTATCAGTACCACACTTTGCATAAGCATCAACAAGTGCACTGGCAACAACAAGGTCCTGCAGGAATCCCAGCTTATGTACTTGCGCATGCAATTGCGTGCATATATTATGAGTACCTAAGCTACTGCAGGCCCTTAAAATGCTCGAAAACGTAGAGGCATCACCAAAAAGTCCCCGGTATCTCATTAAACAAACTCCTCGCATAACATTAATCATCGTGTTCCACGCAAGTTCGTTCTTCCTCGGCATCTCATTAAACAAACTATGAGCACCATTCAACTCCCCTGCATCCACCAATCCCGAAAGAACTACGTTCCAAGAAAACTCATTTCTGTCGGGCATCGCGTTAAACGCGGCCAACATCTCGTTCTTGCGTCCCGACTTTGCGTATCCCTCGAGAATCGTGTTCCATGTGAATGGGTTTCGTTGGGGAATTTCGTCGAACAGGTTACAAGCATCCTCTGTTTTTCCACACCTGACGTACATTTGCAGGACTCGGTTGGCAATGGAGAGCGTGGAGAGCAGGACACCATTTTTGAGGAAAAGTTGGTGAAGTTGCTTTCCTTGTCGAATGGAATTATGGCTGTTGAAGTTATTCAGCAAACGTGCGTATGAGTGTAAGTCTTGAAAATCCATTGGCATTAATTTCTTTAATTTTATCCCAAGTTTAAGATTATAACACTATTATTTTGCTTTTTTTGAACATAATTATTTTGCGTTAAATTTGACGAGGGGTAATTTTGTAATTAAACTTTGGTCAACGAAAAAAAAAATTTGACGTGGCGCCACGTGGTCGCCGTCCTATAGCCACGTGGGATGCCATGTCGACTGGGCTTCGAGCCAGCCCAGTCCTCAGCCCGTCGGGCATTTTTTATTCAAAAAAAAAAATTATAGGGCATTTTTCAAGCCCGTTTAAAAAAAGAGCAAAACTTGAATTTGGGGATAGTTAACGAGCAGAAATTATAAAAAGCCCTTAATTATACTTCTAGGTGATTGCCTTACTTATAGTTAACACTAATCCTAATGAGAAATATTGTATCACATTGCAGGTTCTTCAGCTTAAACCCTTCAGGTTTTATTTGGACTCCAAACTTAGCAGGATACGTTTTTGTTGGTGGGCTACGAGATGTATATCATAAAAGTTAGCCATGAAAGTTAACATCTTGAAACCACAGTAATGCTTTCACCGTACATAAACATTATACAAACTAATATATTTTTAATAACAAACACAATGAGTAATATTAGTAACATACACATACTGATACAGGCCTCAGGTTGGCACACTATTACAAGTACTGCCGCCATTGTCGAACCAACGACCACAACCAAACGCGGAGCAGAATGAGTTCAACACAAGCAGCACAAATACTATCATTGTAACAAGCCCCCACAGAATCTTAAACGATGCATAAACATACTTCCGCAAAAAATGTCTAACCTTAACTCGACCTACATTGTCATATCGCTTGTTAACCGCGTCTATAGCCTCCTCCAAATCCGACTTCTTGTCATTTTTTCTCGTTGATTTTCCTATTCTATTGAATATACGAGCAATTTCTTCGTTCGGCAACATGCTGATTATGATTTTCTCCCTTCTCAGAATACCCACATCCTTGACAGTATCTATAATTCCACACATCAAATCGACATACTCTGCTAAGTGCTAACTCGAGTTTCATTCCTGGCGCAGCCGATACTGCTTCGTATGCCACGAGATTTCTAAGTATAACTTCTGAGGCCGAATTCAGCTTAATCACTGGTAGATAGAATATTGTTCCCTTCTTGCGATCATCGAACGAAATATCCCTGATTCCTCCAGGTGTGAGCACGAATTTTATACCAGCAATTTCAGTCATTTGTGAAACTGTTGGAATGTCAATCTTCTCAACTGAATCATTTTGTTCATTGGAGCTCTGATTTCTGAAAAGGCCTAAAATTTCACCCCAATGTAGAGTCTCATCCACAAAAGATAGAATCTGCCCTGCTGTCGACGTGCCAGGAACTCCTCGTTCGGCTAAAAATCCAACGGCAGTGCTGAAATCGTTAAGTGACACCTGCGGGCCTAAGGTTTTTCTCTTCCTGATGCCCCTGTTGTTCACAATCAAATAATACATTCGATGAAGGAGATGAAGCTGACGTTCATCTTCCAACAACGCTGAATGCGTGGCCAATTGCAGAGGCGAATTCCAATGACAAAAATCATCAAAATTACCAAATACATCATGGTATCCAAAAGCCTCCTCGATTATCTTTAGCAAAACCGTAGGGATTTGATTCTCTAACATACATAAATCACTGGCACATTTTTCTAATGAGGTATTGTTTACAACTCTCCTATTATAATCTTTAAGAAGCTTCCACAAGTACAGCCCATCAACGGCCATAATCCAAGCCAGAGTTTGGATGTCGAGATCAAGGTGCTGATCGTAACACGCTCGAAGAACAGGCTCCAGCAAAATCAAATCCTCCACCAGCTTTTGAACAATCTGAAGCTCTTTCACTAACGTCTCTTTAATTATCAGCTCTTTCTTTATCAGAAATTCTCTTACAGCAGAGAGCTTTTGCATCCGGGTCCGGTAGATATTGGGTCGAAAATGGTGGTACGGGCCAAGCCCGACCATTTGAGGGGTATAAGCTTCTGGTTTTGTTTTGCTTAACATTGTGGGTACACGAAAAACGCAAGTTGGGACGTCGAAATGCATGTCAGTGGCGTCATGATCTTGTGGGAAAGTCTTGCTCATGTCAAGAACCCATCTTTTTTCGCTCTCGATTGAACTGAAAATTGAGATGGACGACATTTTTTTTTTTTCTGTGAGGTTACGTTGCTCCACTGTATGTGTGTGTGTGGCGTTGCTGCTTGTTGAGGAGGAGGAGGTGGTCTACAGTGCAAAGATTCGGTTCAGAAGAGAATAGGTCGTCCATCTTTAAAACATTTTTCTGTGCACAACTTTTTGCCAAACAGAATGTGCATGCACGTTTGAAATCTTAGTTTGAAAAAATAAAATGCAAGACTAGTCCCATCAGTAGTGCAATTTTCTTTCTTTACTCTTTCCATCATGGAAAAGAAAAGAAAAAAAAAAACCGAAATGGTAATTGCAGATCTTTAATTTGAACAACGCTTAAGGGAGTCCATCAGCCCTCTAGTTCAACATATTCGATATTTATGAAAGTGTAAACAATATTTTTGAGAGAGCACAAAGGGTAAGATCACAAAAGAGTATCATGAATTAATCTATGAATGAACAACTAGGCAACGAGCTTGCCAAGATAGATTAAACTAATTGTCGTGAGTGTTGTTTTTATAAATTTGTTCAAGTGAAGATTGTTCAAAAGAACAATACCCTATATATTTAGATGAAGGATTTTATGTTTGTATAAGTAACATATAGCAACGCGCTAACTAATAATTGTAAGTAATATAAAAGTCAATATCGCAAAAAAATAAAATAAATTCATTTGAGGATCTACCGGCATGGATTTAGGGGTTCATATTGTTAGCATTAAGTCAGATTGTAAAACGTGGTTTGAAATAAAGATGAAAAAGTTAACACCCGGATCATTTATGTTGCACGGACACAAATACAAGGACTGTATCGGACAATATACGGATACAAAACTACGAGTTTTTAAAAAATAAATTAAAATACGTCCAAGATATGTCGAATATTTTACATTAATAAATTTTTATATATACAAATATAACTTGAATAAAAATATCATACTATAAGACTTTTAGTTCACTTACAAAGTAACATATTAATATGAAATATATTCAAGTTTAAACACAATTAAAGTTGCAAGCCTATATAAGGATATCTACAATTGTACATAAACTCAGTATACCATTACAATGTGTCAAGCAATATTAAGGAATTTTACACTCTATTAATATTAATAAAGCTAAATTAACATCACATTTTGATTTTAATACAAACTGTATCTTATTATTTGACGGATATGTATCGAATACACCCTCATAACGTGTCTGATAAATGTCTGTAAATTATTAATTTAATTTTTAATTAGGATACATCACGTGCATATAGGATACGTATCTGAGGTGTATCCATATCTAATACGTATCAGACACGAATACAAACAACGTTTGACAAACAACTTCAAGCTTGTCCATAACATCGTTCCATTGGCCCTCTAAGTCAACTCAAAGCGTTTTAATTTCAGCTTTAATAAACTCTTTGATTCGTTTTGTGTGCTTTGCCAATGCTTTCTTCATAAAATCTTCAGCCGCCTTTGGTTTCCTCGGCGTGTCATCACCATCTTTTGCTTTTGCATATCCTGCAAGTTGTTTATGTGTAATGATGTCAACCGCATACTTCTTCTTATCGGGTGATCTGGTCATAACTCCCGCCCTTTTTGCATAATTTTGTAATAAGGCCTCATTATGAAATTCCTCCAGATGTCTTTGCTTCAACAAAGTGATTGATGGATGACATAATCTCTTCTCCGACATTTATTTGTACTCCAACTCCAAGCTTTGTATTGTAGTCTAGAATATGCAATATTAGGCTCTTTTGAATTGCCCGTGTAAAAGTTTGTATCCGACTTCGTCACGTGCTTCACTGCTCGGCTCGTTGGAGTGTTGTCTCGTTTTCTTAAATATCATGTCCAGACTGTCAATTTCATTGATTATATCGGATGAAGTTTGCATCTTATTTCCCCTCACGGTCACGTACTCCTTCATAGGATGGCTTCCGTTGGTGTTAAATTCAATAACCATTGTTTAGTTGACGAGAACGTATATCATCATAACGTAGACAAGGACAAAGACAAAGTGGACGAGGACGAAGACGATGATGATGAGAACAAAGACGAGGAGGACGAGGAGGTGGATGTTGCTACTCAAGAACTAGCTTTTAGACTTAGGATTAATTAATTTGTTTAGTGGATTCTCTTGAAATTGGGTCTATTTAGTTTTTACTTTTTCTTTTTTATTTTTGTTGCATGTGGGTTAACTTCGTGTTACATTTGTAACTCAATATTACTGAAACACATACACACGGTTGATGTTGAACAATCTTTGATTTTAATTATCATTTTATTAAGGCATACTACAAGAAATTTTCTTTAATTTTATGTTAATTCCTTTATTATCTACGTGTTAACAGGATGAAAATTCACCTGCTTAAAATAGACAGTAAATCAATTACTGGAATTACCATGTATATTATTATATGATTATGCAACCTACATTCACGATACATGTATCACACCCCAAATAGCCCTCGGAGCATATCTCCAAACATCAAATACTGGAGCAAAATCGTGCCTAATGGCCCAACAGGCGGAATCCATAACCAAGACAGGCACCTCTCGGAATACACATCCGAAGAAAGCCATCCACAGACAAAAAGGTATTGGAACTACCGCAGCATCGGACAAGCACTCCGCCCCACTCATTCTGCTTCTCCGAAAAGTATAAACCCTCGGAAAGGAGGAGTTAACAGAACCAACCTATCAAGGCCCACTAGAGCTATCGAAAACCAACAGAGTCCCAGAACCTTGACAAAGAACACTTCATTAATATGCACTCCCAATACAAATGCTCTCGGAACACTGCCCCAGTCGACCAACCCAAAGGACGGAACTTCACAAATAAAGCAAGAATTACAGAACAACACTTTCCAGGCACTTGGAGAAAGAAAACACCTACCCACGAGGGCTAAAAACCCCTCGGAGATCAACTCATAAATAAACACCCTCTCGGAGAATATTCTGGACCAATCACTCCAGAATACACGCCTATCGGAGAAACACTGTCACTAAGAGAACACCCAAACTTTGCCCTCGAGTCACCGTTAGCAGCAATGAACCCTCGAAAGCAAGGAAGGCAGTCCACCCCTCATCATAAAGGAAACCAAAGCTCTCGGAAGAAGATAAAATGAAACAGTCAGCACTTAAGATAGACGTTATCTTATTGGTTAAATAAACATTGTAACGCGTGTAAAGCATCACCACATGCATAACGACACCTGTAAACACATGCATAGCGACACCTGTCCCTAAAAACTCTATATAAAGTTATAAACAGAGAAAGCAAAGGAGGTCGGACAACAAGGGAAGACGTAGATAGACTCGGAAATACACTTATCAACTCGGAAAAAGAGTGGAGCATAGTGAATAAAAGGAAGGAATGTTCTTGTCATTTTCTCTCTTTAAATAGCGCTTAGTTTTTGAACCACGGGAAAAGGCGTTCCAACCCAAATAAATAATTCAGTTAATTAGGTCGTAATTCAAAACCTGTTAACACTACAAACATCTCTATTTACTATGGATAGAGTGTTACGAACCAACCGATAATATTTTATAAGTCCCTCCGACTAGACATGTAACCATATACTAACATAGTCATCACATATATATGAAGCACTACCATTTTGGAGAATTTCACAAACTTGACCATTTGAAGAAATTGCGCATCAACTTAGTTCTCTATAGTGTCAAAATTATATTTATCCTAATTGCCCTTAAATTATTTTGACATGTAATATACACATGACTCGTAATTTGGTGTTTTATTTTAATTTTTTGTCAATTATTTTTGAATTATAATATATTTACACTCCATATTTTTATACGGGCCATATCCAAAAGCTTAAAAATAATTATATTGTGAGCCCACTAACTCTTTTAAAGGCTTGATGTAACCTTAATTGATCTTATAATCAAGAATAAAGTTTTACAAGCTTCTACAATTTCACTTAAATAATAACAAACTCTACATAATATAGATATTTCCTACAAACTCTACAATGTCGAATGCTTAGCAACAGACATAGAACGAAGATTCGGTTTACAGAAAATAGGTTCACCTTCCAAACGTTGTACATAAAGGTTGGTGCACAATTTTTCGCCAAACAAACTGTGCATGCATGTATGAAATCTTAGACAAAAATACAAGATTAGTCTAAAATGCAATTTCTTCTTTCTTTACTTTTTCTATATGAAAAAGCTTATGGCATAAATAGTAATTGCAGATCTTTGAACATCACTTAAGAGACTCCATCAACCCTCTAATTCGTTATTTATGAAAGTGCAAACAAAGGGTAGATGATTTCCCCCATCTCATCACCTCATTATGTCCTCTCAAATATATATCTTTGCTTTTTAACACGTTGAAACGATAATATCCGGCAAAAAAGTCTCTGTCTAATTCGATCGATCAGATTACAGTATATGTATTATGTATACCAAAATCTCAATTTTATTATCGGTCTTTACACCATGATTATATATTCATGAAGACGATAAAGTCACAAGAGTATCATGATTTAATCTACGAGCTAGGCTATGAGCTGCCAAGATAGATTAAGCTAATTGTAGAGACTGTTGTTTTCATAAATATGGTGAAGTGATGGTTGTTCAAAAGAACAATATCGCATATTTAGATGAAGGATTTTGTGTTTGTATGTATTAATTATATAGCAATGCGACGGGCTAACAAATAATTGTAAGTAATATAGAAGTCAATATCGAAAAAAAAAAAACATTTGAGGATCTACCGGCATGGATTTAGGGGATGTTGTAAACACACCAAGTCAATCATTTTGTGCACATTATTTAGAAAGTGGTAACAGCAGTGCAAATATCACAGCAATGACTTAAATCTAATATAATTTCAATCCAACTTTCAACAAGACTCATTCGAGAGGTGGTGCTTCAGCAGATACGGGGAAACAAAAAAAAAAAAAAAAAACTGATCTTCTATGAACAGTACTGTCCTATTGGAACGATACACATGATGTAGATAGAGTCGTAGTCTACAAGTTACTTAAGTGAAGTGTGAATCATCCAGACACATGCAGTCTGATACATGACTCAAGTTGGCAGTTGGCACACTATTACAAGTACTGCCGCTATTGTCGAACCACGGATCACAACCAAACGCGGAGCAGAAAGAGTTCCACACAAGCAGCACAAACACTATCATTGTAACAAGCTCCAACAGAATCTTAAACGATGCATAAACATATTTCCGGAAAAATCGTTTAACCTTAACTCTACCTGCATTGTTACATCGCCAATTGACCTTGTCGATAGCCTCCTCCAACTTCGACTTCTTTTCGTTCTTTCCCGTTGGTTTTCCTATCCCGTTGAATATACGCACAATTTCTTCGTCAGGCAACTTGCTATCTATGATTTTCTCCTTTCTCAGAATGCCCACATCCTTGACAGTATCAATAATTCCACACATCAAATCGACATACTCTGCTAACTCGAGTGTCGTTCCTGGCTTAGCCGATACTGCTTCGTACGCCACGAGATTCCTCAGTATGATTTCTGAGGACGGATTCAGCCTGATCACCGGTAGATAGAATGTCGTTTCCTTCCTGCGGTCATCCAACGAAATATCCCTGATTCCTCCAGGGGTGAGCGCGAATTTTATACCTGCAATTTCAGTCATTTGTGAAACTGTTGGAATGTCAATCTTCTCAACTGAATCATTTTCTCCATCGGAGCTCTCATTTTTGAAAAGGCCCAAAGTATTACACCAATTTACAGTCTCGTCCACGAAAGATAGAATCCGCTCTGATATCGGTGCCCCAGGCACACCTTGTTTGGCCAGAAATCCAATGGCATCGTTGACATTGTGGAGCGATAACGATTCTCTAATGTACCTGGGTTCCTTGATGCCCCTGTTGTTCACAATCAAATAATACATTCGATGAAGGAGATGAAGCTGACTCTCATCTCCCAACACCGCCGACTGCTGGTTCAATCGCAGAGGCGAATTCCAACGACAAAAATTATGAAAATTACGAAATAAATTCCTGTATCGAGGAACCTTCTCGATTTTCCTGAGCAAAACCACAGGGATTTGATTCTCTAACATACATAAATCACCGGCACGTTTTTCTAATAAGGTTTCCTCTGTACCTCTTTTATAATAATCTTTAAGAAGCTTCAACAAGTACAACCCATCAACGACAATAACCCAAGCCAGAGTTTCGATGTCGAGATCAAGGTGCTGATCGTAACACGCTCGAAGAACAGGCTCCATTGAAATTAAAGCCTCCACCACCTCTTCAACACTCCGAACCTCTTTCTCTGTCAGCAGAAATTCTCTTACAGCAGAGGGCTTTTGCATCTGGGTCCGGTAGATATCTGGTCGAAAATGGTGGTACGGGCCAAGCCCGATCAGTTGAGGGGTATAAGCTTCTGGTTTTGTTTTGCTTAACGTTGTGGGTACACGAAAAACGCAAGTTAGGACGTCGTCGGAAGAGTTATTTTCAATGGCGTCATGCTCTTGAGAGAAATTCCTTTTCATTTCAAGAACCCATCTTTTCTCGCTCTCGATTGAACTGAAAATTGAGTTGGACGACATTTTTTTTTTTTCTTTTTTTTTTTTTTTCTTCTTCTTTGAATGTGTGAAAGTGTGTGGCTTTGCTGCTTCTTGTGTAATATCTAGCATGCAAAAGTCTATTGGGTAATTTATAAGCAATGTCGATTGCTTAGCAACATAACGTAACTACAGTGCAAAGATTCGGCTCAGACAACTTTCGGTGCACAAAAACCTTTCGATATAAAGGATATGAACATATTCCAGAAATTAAAACCACTATACGTGCAACACATAATACGAGAATAAATTTGATCTTAAGATTGTTGGGTACGTGCTGCACATAAACATTTGAATTTATAAATATAGACATACACATAAATATGATTATATTTCTAGAATCATAACATCATAAATTAAATAATAACGTATATGTAATTAAACAGATAATAGACAATAAGATAAAATTTGACCTCTCAGCAACTGTAGGAAAATCCTTGGAGTGGATTAGACGAGTCCGAAAAATCCCGTTGAAGCATAGGGAGAGTCGAAGGATTAGCCCTCTCCCCTTAAGATTAATTTTCCCGGCTACCTTTCAAGCCCTCCGTGTGAAACGACCTCCCAAGGTACAACGTCCTCACACAATAAGGTAGTAAGTGAAGGACAATACTACCTTCTCAAATCGGACACTCAAAGTATTTTGCAGAACTCTTAGAATCGAAAATGTTATGTATTTTTTTATGCAAAGAAAATATGTTGATGAAAGATGGATTTTTCCTTCTGCAGAAGGCCACCTTTTATAGGAGAGAAAACATGTAACAACCACTACACCATTAAGGGGAGGAGTTAATTCAAGCAAACGAATTAATAGGCCATTGAGTGTGATTTTAGTTTCACATATTTAAATAAAGTTTAAATATTTATCTTGAATTTATTTAATAAATAAATAAATCCACTACATTTTCTGGGAAAAAATCAAGTTTGGTACCTTAATTTGGCTTCTGTTTCTTTTTGGTACTTTAATTTGCCACGCCACATTTTTGGTACCCTATGTTTCCAAACTTAATCACGTTTGGTACCTCCCTAGCGGCGTCCCCAATTTAACCACCGCGGATCCTACGTGGCTCGTCGTTGACCCGTCCAAGCTCGATTTTGACCTAATTAATGCTACGTGTACATGCTGACTGGGATTAAAAAAAATTAAATCAAATCTAAAAACATATATATAACTATTTGTAAACATAAGAAATATATAAATAAATAATAATAATAAACAAATATATACTATTTGTAAAAATAATAAACATATATATATATAAATAATAATAATAATAATAATATGTAAATAATAATAATAAACATATATATACGTATAAATAACTAGTTGTAAAAATAATAAACATATATATATATATAAATAATAATAATAATAATAAATAATAATATGTAAATAATAATAATAAACATATAGATACGTATATATAACTAGTTGTAAAAATAATAAACATATATACATATATAAATAATAATAATTATAATAATATGTAAATAATAATAATAAACATATATATATATATATATAAATAATAATAATTAACATTTTTATATATAAATAATAATACTAAATATATATAAGTAATAGTAATAAACATTTTAACAAAATATGAAAATAAAATTAAAAACAAAAAAAATATTAATCATCATCATCTTCACCACCCACGCTGTTGTTCACAATCGAAAGCAAGCAATTGTTCAAATTAAGAAAAACCCCACAAAATTACCAAAATCCCTTAAATCAAAATTAAACAAATTCAATGGTGAGAATCAAAATTCAGCCACATTTTCCCCATCGACCTCGGTCCTCGGCTTCTAATGGCGAAAGAACAATCCCACCTATTATTATCGTTGGAAACAAATAGAAATCGATCCCTTATTGTTCCGAGTTGAGGAGGGGGGGTGACGGGGAGGGGGGGTGGGGGGGGGGGGGGGGGGTTTGGCGGTGGCGGTGATGAACTGGGGGTGTCGGTGGCGGTGGTGGTGGTGATGATGATGGGGTGGGGGTGGTGATGGAAGGGGCGGGGGGCGGGGGTGGGGGGGGTGAGGGGTTGCTGTAAAGATGATGTACTTTTTTTTCTTTTAGATTTGAGTTTTTTTTTTTTTTGAAAAAAATAACTTATATTTATAATAGTATATATTTAATAGTTATAACTTTAAAGTTAATTACAAAGATTTATAAAAATTATAAATATTTTATAGTAATTAGTTATAGATTTTAATAGTTATTTTAAAAATAACTTATATTTATAATAGTTTTTTTTTAAAATCCAGTCAGCTTGTCCATGTGTGTAAAATCGGGTCAAAATTGAGTATGTGTGGTCAACGGCGAGCCACGTAGGATCCGCGGTGGTTAAATTGGGGACGCCGCTAGGGAGGTACCAAACGTGATTAAGTTTGGAAACATAGGGTACAAAAAATGTGCCGTGAGAAATTAAGGTACCAAAAAGAAACAAAAGCCAAATTAAGGTACCAAACTTGATTTTTTCCCACATTTTCTCACAACATATATTAAGATATACATGTAAAAATGTAGCATTCTTTTAGCTTCTCAATAAGCCAATGTAATTCACACTCTTAAATTATTTGGACTTAATTCTAAATTTTTATTTCTATTTTTTTCTCAATACAAAATTAGGAATTTCTCCAACACGAAGTGGAGTGAGTCACATAGTGACGAACAGAACGACCGATAGGCGCGTGCGCGAAGAAGATAAATAAGTCCTCATCTTTTAGAGAAAGGAGCTAACTCGTCTTGCTTTAAAAAAGAAGACATGTCTCGACTTGACCCATTGATTATTAAGAGACATGGACCGACTAAAAAAAAGCTTGAATAAATAAAGGTGAAAGTCTTCTTATTTTCACTTTAGTCAATCAACTCTTTAAAAAAGAGAGGAGGCCAATATAAAAGTGGGATGTATGAAATCTTACTTGGACAAAAAATACAAGACTAGTCCCATCAGTACCACAGTCCATTTCATTTCTCCGTAAGTGATATGATATTGGTCACATTATTTCAAAACATTCCACAAATCCCTTTTTTCCATCATACAGATCTTATGTTATGGTCCTACAATTGATTCCAACCGCGTGTACTTTCCAAAGAAATCAAGAAACATAAAAAACATATATATATATATATATATATATATATATATATATATATATATATATACACCAAAGCGTGTGTTGCTTAGCTTGGTCATCTAGGGACGTTATTTCCCCCACGTCATCACATCTTTCCGTCCTCTCACATATCATTACTTTTAAATCGTTGAACATATTATATCCAACAAAAATGGAGTGTTGCAATCTAATTAAGATAATAGTATAAATGCCAAGATCTCAATTTAACAAATTATTTTTTATACCATGATTATATTTATATATTCATGAAGAGGATAACGTCACGGTTAACAGGTTTAGAATTATAACATAATTAACTGAATTATTTATTTTGGTTGGAACGCTCTTACCCGTGGTTCAAGAGTTAAGCGCTATTTAAAAAAGACAAAAATAACAAGAACATTCATTCCTTTATTCACTATAATCCACCCATTTTGTATGTTTGTGCCTTTTGTTTCCTCCCCTTTCTTTAATTGATTACCACCCTTTATATAAAAAAATTTAGGGACAGGTGTCTCTATGCTTTAAGATGAGTACACGTGTTACAAGATACACCAATCAATAAGATAATATCTATCTTGATTTACTAAGTGCTGACTGTGTTGTTTTGATCTTCCTACGAGGGGTTTTGCCTTCATTCCGATAGGTGGTTAAGCCGACTTCTTTGTCTCCGAGTGCTTATTGCCTTTAGTCATAACTTGAGGGCCAAGTTTGGGTGTCCTCTTAGCGATAATGCTGCTCCGATAGCTGGGTATTCCGAAGTAAGTGATTCTGGACATTTCCTCCGAGGGGGTGTTCACCCGTGAGTTGAGCTCCGAGGAGTGTTTTAGCCTTCGTGGATAGGCTTTTCTCTTTCCAAGTACCCGGAAAGTGTTGTTCTTTGGTTCTTGCATCAATGTGCGATTTCATTCTTTGAATTGGTCGTCTGGGGCATTGCTCTAAGAGCATTTGTGTTAGGAGTGCATAGTAAGGAAGCGTTTTTGTCAAGTTTCGGGGACTCGGGAGTCCGTTGGGGCCCTGCTCGACGTCTTGATGGATATCTGAATCAGGCGAGTCCATCCGGGTTTGCTTTTTATCCGCTGCCGCATTGATATCTGGTTTTGATTCATCGTGACTTTCCGAGGGACGCTAGATACCCTCGTCGGATGACCACTCGTACCGCCTTGGGGTAGTAACCGAGCGGTATTGGTCACACCCGATGGGCCTCCTCGTTGGGAGTGGGTACAACTCATCGGAAGTACTCGTGACAATAGTATTGTCCATTTATTAATCCTTCTTATTTAGGACTAATATTTTCTTTAATCTCGTATTTATTTTATACGGTTAACACTAGCCCCGCCCAAATTTCGATCGCCATCATAGAGGCGAGGAAAATTTTAATCTTAGGGTTTTTGTAAGCCGAGGAGTTTTGTGTTCTTTCCTCTTTGCCCGTTTTTTTTTTTTACTAATTTTTGATTTTTCCGAGGGGATAAGAAGCCCTGAGTGTTGTTTTTCCTTTTTTCAAGATTTTTCCGGAGGGATATGATTTTTTCTCTTTTTTCCGAGGGGGGTTATACTCTTCTTTATGTCTCCGAGGGATCACAATGTATATAAGTATATATCTAAACTACCGTAAGAAAATTACCTTTCTGTCCCTGAGAAGTAACGGTCCAGATAACTGTAACGGTTCTTTCTGACCGTTGGATGCCTTTAAATGGCATTTACTCATCCGTCCGTTGATCTCCACCAACGGCTAGTGCGTGGAAAGACACGTCGCTTTATGAGTGGAGACGTGGGGCATGGGAAACGGGGCACATCTTGATGATTGTTGCATATAAATAGGTCCGTTCGTACCATTCCCATCACTTCATCCTTTTCTTCTATCTTCAAACTCTCTCAACTCTCTCAACTTTCTTAAGCAAGAAAGCAGTTTTTACCTCTCTCAGATTTCTTTCTCACGCTCCTTTTTCTCTATCAGTTTGCGAAATATTCTTCTTGCCCAAAAAAGAGAATGGCTTCCTCTGCAAACACTTCCTCTGCCGATGTTTCAGCCACTTTTGTGGATACTGCTCCCATCGTGGGGCCTGCTGCTGCTACTCGTAAAAGGAAGGCTACCGTCGCTGAGGGGAGCGGCGACGCCTCCGCTAAGAAGGCTAGGGTTTCAAAATCGAAGAAGCCCCTTGTTTGCGATCTCTCTAAAATCGAGAAGATTCGGTCCCTTGTTACTTACGAGCAGGTCATGGATCTGTTTACGGCCACGGAGACTGCTATGAAGAATGTGACTGTTCACATTCCCACTGAGGATCAAAGTGCGTGTCATCCTCCCGCGGGTATGCTTACGGTGTACTTCGCGCAGGTGAATTACGGGTGGCGCTTATTTATACCACCTTCTTTTGTGAGGTTTTCAAGACTCGCGGCATCTGTCCGAGTCAATTGGTGCCCAACGGATTTGCTGCTCTCTGGATTTACGTGTTTTGGTGCCTCATCAAGGGATACGAGTGCGGAGTGGATCACTTCCTCTGAATTTTTGATGTGGCGGTGTCGCCCGGGGGATACCCCTTTTATCATGTCCACCATCGGGACAACTCGGGGAACTCTACGAAGAGGATTTTGGGTACGACAATCAGCTCGCATAGCGTTTGGAAGGAAAAGTTCTTCTATGTAAAGCCTGTCCGAGGGAAGTGGGACGTGCCCTTCACGTGGGGGGAGGGTGTGACTCCAATTCGCACTTTGGATGAAGACATGGTGCTCTCCCCGGTGATTGTGCAACAGCTGTTAATGGAATCAGAGGATTTTCCGAAGCTGTTTGATGATTCCGGGCTTCACCACGTAGTGTTTACTGATGACAAGGTGAAGAAACCGCTTTTCATTTCGGCCCTGCACTTGCCAGCTTTCAGTAAGTTTCCCTTTCTTATTCTCATGCTCTCTTTTTCATATTTATTTCCTCCGAGTAGTTTCTTTGTGTCCGCGTGTCTTTTGTACGTATATTGCTTGTAAACGGGCATCTCACTTTTGTACTTACGGGTCTCTGTGTAGAGGAGGTTATGGCGAGATATTACTTACTGTCGGGTTCTGAAAAGGCGGCTCCGAGTGGGCACAGTGAGGCTTCCGAGGGAGGAGATCACGAGGGAGGGGAAGTGCAGTCTTTTGGGGAGGCAGGGATGGAACCGAGGGTTGAGGAAGTTCACGAGGACATCCCGCGTCCCTTCGTGGACGCTGAGGTGGTATGCATGGAGGCTGTTCCACTGCAACAAGTGGATCCTATGTCTGCTTTGGTATTAAGGCCAGCTTCCGAGTCTAACACTGGTAGCTCTCCGAGGAGTTCTTAAGGGGCGATATCTCCTCGGGCAGAAGAAGAAGAGCCTTTGTCTTCTGGGCCGAAGGTCGTGCTCATCTCTTTCCGGGACCCTTCTCCATCTTCTCCTCGTAAGTTTCTTTATTTCTTCCGTTTACTTTGTTTTAGTATTCTATCATTTCGAATCTTTCCCGTGGGGTTTACTTAACTATATGTCCTATTTTTGCAGCGGTAATCAACAAGGGGAAGGCCTCTATGTTTCCGGGTGCTGACTTGTTTGCTCAACTGCTCCAGTCGCACCCGGAGAAACTATCGGAGGGTCCCGAGGGGGTTCTCAAGAGTCCTGTTGACTTGTGGAAGGACTTGGGGGTGAAGAAAGAGGCGTCGGGCACTTGCTCCGGGGAGAGGGTTCCTCATCCGCTACGGAGGTTCCTGAGGCGGTCATGACGGAGGCAGTGACCGTAACCCCCACTACGACTATTCCTCCTCTGACAGTCGATCTCCCGAAGAGGGCTACTTTGTGGAGGTTCGCTTCTGAGGGAAGTCTTTCGCCTCCGGCACCCGAGAAGGATCCGCCGACCGTGGGGGAAGCCTATCACGAGATTCTTCACTTCTTTGGCTCTGCTCTTTCCGCGCCTGCGGAGGGGTACCAATTCTTACGGGCCAGCACCGTCTGGATGGAAGCTATCGTAAGTACTTGTTATCTTGTAGTCTTATCTTCATTGCGGTTTCCTTGAATTCTTACTTATACTTTCTTTCCCGTCATGTAGTCCAAGAAGACTCGGGAGATCATCACCACTGTGGAGCAGCGCCATTTAGAGGAGGTGGCAGAAATGGGTACTCTTCGAGGGCAGGTGGCTTCTCTCCAAGCTCAACTCCACGAGGCCGAGTTGATGATCACGATTCTTCGTACCAAGCTGGAGGCTCATGACTTCAGGTGGAATGAGGACTATGACGTAAATGAGGTGATGCGCCTTACCTTGCAGCGGGTGCAATCGGCTCACGACCTAATGGAGGCGTCCGAAAAGGTGGTCCGGGCATGGTTATCCCGTCTGGAGAAGGAGAAGGCGGAGTCCGATGAAGCCCTTCGTGTTCGGGTGGAGGTTCTGGAGAAGGAGAAGTCTGAAGGGTTGGAGAGGGAACGGGAGCTCCAATCACAGATAACTGAGTTGGTGGAGCTGAAGTTAGTCGGGGTAGTGCCACAAGAGGAGGTGCAAACCCAGATTGATGAGGTCGTTCAGCGCGCAGCAGCGGAGGCGGAACGCCAATACACTTCCTTGTCCGCTCGGGAGACACTAGGGCACATACTATGGGGATACTTGGAGTGCGCTACTTTGGCCCGCGGGGTGGTGCCTTCGGGGGTGAACTTTGGCCGTGTCTTCGACGTCAAGAAACTTGCTAGGCCGTCTCCCGAGCAGGTTCAGAACATTCTGGAGATGTTTGATGGTGCGATGATGTCAAGGAATTCTCCCGCACCTCCTCCGACCACGGTTGCTCCTGGGGCAAGTAGCTCTGGTGGGGCTCTGTCTCCGAGTTTGTCCGTTGGTTTACCCAAGGAGTCCCTCCCTACTCTGCCCCTGCCTCCTCCGAGTACGGGGATTTAGACTAGGATTTCTTTTGTTTTTCTGTTATGTACTTTCTATTTTATGTATTTTTACCATTCTGCTCTTGTAAGCTTTTTCGAGGGCTTCTCGGATCCCTTTTTTTTTATTAATGAACAGGCTCATTTTTAAGCAATAGCGTATTTTAGTAAATATCATTACTTGATAATTATATTTATTGCTTTAGGATAAACAATAATAAAAGCTTGCTGACTAGGTTAAAAATGAAGTATGAGGTGGCGCTTGGCATGTCGCCCTACTTTCTTAAGTAAGAAAATCATTGGACATGTGTATCCCATTAACTAGTTTAGGCAGCTCAAGCTTTCTATATTTTTTACTTTTTGAAAGAATATAAATAGTTGTTCAGTAATTTTCTCAAAATTATACTTAAAAAAATTTTACTGTTCAAGACTCATTGTATTTTCTTTTAAAAGTTAAGTTTTCTTTCGAAATTAAGAAAAACAAGTAAATTACTTACCTTATCAAGATGATACCTCCATTTTTCAAGCGAGATGACTCTTCCTCGCCCCGCCATTCTCCTCGGAATTCTGCCCGGAATCCTTCCTTATTGTTAGGAGTGCGCCGCGCAGCTTCAGAGGATTCTACTCAAGGAAGTAGGCATAGTGAGTGTAGGGTACGTGGTGGGTGAGGTAATTCTTCGAGGGCAGTGTCTATGTCCCCGGAGGACAGTCTCTACCGTATTAACCATATCCGCAATGTGTTCACGAGCCGTGATCCTTATCAGTTGGTGGACGAGTTGTCGGTGTATACCAGGCTCGCATTGGAGTCGAGCGGATGATAGGGCGATGGCGTGTTGGCACTGTCGTTGGAAACGAACACGGTGCCTCCGTTATGACACTTTTTGCCAAATATAACCTGGATATTGACAAATATGATATAGTAATACCGCACCCCGAGTAGAGGGCTTATGATCCTCCCTCGGGCTACCTTACCGTGTATCGGGAGCAAATGCGGTGCGGGTTGCGGGTGTTTTTTCACCCTTTTCTTCAAACTTTGTTTCATTATTGGCAAATGTGCCCGAGTCAGTTCACTCCGAACTCATACCGTTATCTGGTGGGGTATATTTTGTGTTCCGAGTTGTTAAGGTTGCCACTATCTCCTCATCGGGTGGGGGCCATATTCAACCTTCGCCCCTACTCGGGTGGTCTCCCATTTTTCAGCTTGGCCCATCGGGACAAGATGAAGGCCTTTCTGGATGTATCCAATTCACGTCATAATAGAACTGATTGGAAGAGAGAGAGTTCTTCTTTGTCCGTCTGAGGGGCCAATCAGCCAGGTCATGGGGGGTACCACTTCAGTGGGGGCTGGGTTATATTACCCCTATCGAAGCGATTCTAAGGAGAGAGTGGGACACCTTATCCGATAGCGGGCTGTTCTCGGGGGTGTATGATATCAACAGTCTGTTGGAGTTTCCGGAGACATTAATAATGGCAGGCTTGCAAGAGGGGGCGAAGATTTTCAATCTTCCGCAACAGCCTCTCTACAGCAATTTCTTTTCTCGTTAGTCTCTTCTCTTTTACAATCCTCTCGTGTCATATTTTGGTGTCCCCGTACTCATATTACTTTTTTCTTTTGACAGGAGCAGAGATGGAGGCTTTTGTCATTGAGCCTTTTGACAAGGTTTTCTTAGGAGAAACAATGAACAGTGGGTATGGCGCTTCGGATGATGAATCATCCGAGCGTCATAGCTTTGACGTGTTAGTCGGGCCCTCGGGGGTGGGGGGTTTGCCCGTGGTAGCCCCCCAGTGAGTTCTATGGCTCCTGAGTATGATCCGATAACTGCGCTTGCGCAGGTGGATATTCACTTGCCTCCGTTGGTGCCGTACTCTTCTTCTCGGGGAGATACGGGGATCGTTTATACTGTCAAGGAGGGTCCTTTTTCTCCGATTGTGGGAGCTTCTATACCGTCCGGAGGGGGTCCCGACCGTGTTCCAGTGCCGCCCCTCGAAGGAAATCCTCCCGTTACGGGATCGAAGCTACTCGGAAGTGGTGTTTTGTCCCCCTCCGTCTTGGGGACGGTGAGTTTTTGTCGTAACTATTTGAGCGGTCTACTAAATGCTACAGATTGTGAGCTTATGAAGTCACTGCCCTTGTCGGGTCTTCAGGACTTAGCCTGCAAAGATTTATGTGAGGTAATAGTATATTCTTACTTATGTAATACTAACCTTTATAGATTTTTCGTAGTTACGCATTTATCTTCCGCAGATCTATATGGTGTTGAATGCCATCGGATCCAGGGGCGAATCCTCCTCTGACACGGAGTTGGTATATCGCCGCAGGGATGAATTGGAGCAGGGTTTGCTGGAGGCCCGGGATGAAATAGACCAATTGTAGGTCAATCGGGAGACTTCTGATGAGGTTCATGCCGCTATCTTGCAGGCAGAGCGGGACAAATCCTGGGATTTGGAGCGTCGCTTGGTAATGGAAAGGGCCCGGGTGGCAAGCTTAGAAGATAGGTTGGGCGATCTCCGGGAGCAAGTTCGTTCCGTTGATGAACAACTCATGCTTGTTGCAGGAGAGAGAGATGTAGCAAACTTACGAGTGCTGGAGTTAACTCGTGCTCATGAAGTTGCGCTAGTGGTGGCCCAAGTTCAAGCAGTTTTGGGTGTTGCAGGGCCTTCTGTCCTTCGCGAGTCCCTTGCACAGGAGATGCGCGATTTAGTCTGTATAGGGTAGCACTTGTGCCGGGGCGCAGTAGAAGCTTTGCCAGGATTCCCTTCGGGCGTGGCCATTCCTAAGCTGAACATCCGCTAGGTGTTCCCGGAGGCTCATTCTCCGCAGGGGCCAACTGTGTCTATCGGAGATCCGAATCATATATCCGCGGAGGACCGCCGTCGTCTGATCAAGGAGGGAAAGCGTCCAATGGAGGATGCTTAGTTTGTATAAGTGTTTTGTTGGTATAAGGGCCTTTGTATAGGATATGGTCCGATATACCTTTAGTATGTGGGGTCACGTTGTTTTTATTAGATGGCCCCTCGAGTTAGGTTGCTAATATGACTCGCAGGCATTGAGTCATTATTTTGTCGGTATCTCCCTTGGTATTGTAAAGGCACCTATCTATATATAAACAACTTATATTTATGTACAAAGCTGTTTCGTTACATTATGCATAGTATTTTCTAAGGTTAAACGCGTTCCAGGTATTATTGAGGATGGCGTCCTTAGAATTGGCTAGGAGATAAGTTGCAAGTCCGACAATCCCCGCTATCTTGTATGGTCCCTCCCATCGTGGTTCGAGTTTACTTACATTCTTTGAGGCTCCGACTTGTTTCAACACTAAGTCCCCGACTTGAAAAGTTATGGGTTTCACCTTCGCATTGTAGTACTGGGACATCCGGCCCTTGTATTCTTCATTCCGGACCGCGGCCCGCATTCTTTTTTCTTCGAGGAGGTCAAGGGCGAGGGCCAAGTTAGAACTATTGGCTACTTCCTCGTACTCCTTGACTCGCCAACTTTCTATAGGGCCAAGTTAGAACTCTTTTTTCTTCGAGGAGGTCAAGGGCGAGGGCCAAGGTATAACCGCTTCGCAACCATAGGCCAGGCTGAAAGGGGTTTCGCCCGTGGCGGCACTCTGCGTGGTCCGGTAGGCCCACAATATTCCAGGTATTTCTTCTACCCACTTGGCTTTGTGCCAGCCAAGTCGGGCCTTCATATTCTTCAAGAGGGTTCGGTTGGTCCTCTCCACTTGGCCGTTTGCTTGGGGGTACCCCACCGAAGTAAAGCGGTGTTTGATTTCCCAGTGGGCACACCACTTTTCTAACCCTTGATCCGTAAATTGTAGACCATTGTCACTTACCAGGTTCCGAGGGACACCGAAACGGCATATGATGCTCCTCCAAAGGAAGTTGATAACGGCTCCCGTGGTTATCCGGGCTAAGGGCTCCGTCTCTACCCATTTGGTGAAATAATCAACTGGTACGAGGAGGAACTTCTTTTGACCGGCATCGGGTATAAGGGGTCCCACTATGTCTATGCCCCACTTGAAAAACGGGCAGGGGGTCAGGTGCGGTTCCCAGGGGGCAGCGGGCTGATGAACCCGTGGGGTGTAAGCTTGGCATGGTTTGCATCTTTCGGCATGGCTTTTGCAACCTCTGGCCATCGTGGGCCAATAGTAGCCTTGGCGAATCAGGCGTCCGGCCATACTTTTGCCGCCCGTATGGCTGCCGCATGTCCCTTCGTGGATTTCCGCCATAGCCAGTTGAGCTTCTTCCTCATTTAGGCATCGGGCGTGAGGGCATGAGTATGTCCTGCGAAATAATATCCCGTCCTTAAGGAAATACCTGATAGTTCTTCTGGACATAAGCCGTCGTACGACTTTATTCGTGGAGTATCCTTCTGGATCCTGTAGATAGGCTTTGATTGGGGTCACCCAACTAGACGGGGGATCTGTAGTGGCATTCACTTCATGGCCTTCAGTTTTTTCAGAATCGATAACTTGGAGCAGGGTGATTTTCCTGGTGTGAATGGCGGCCGTTTGGGTGGCCATCTTAGACAAGGCATCCGCCTCTTGATTCTCCTTTCGGAGGATTTGAGTTACTCTGCACTCGTCAAACCATCCCCGCATGCGGTGGACCGCTTGGAGGTACGCTTGCATCCCCTCTTCCTTGGCTTCGTACGAGCCATTAACTTGTTGCACAATTAGTTGCGAGTCGCTGTGGATGAGTACTTTTCTCATGCCGCTTTCTAGGGCAAGTCTCATCCCTATGAGTAAAGACTCATATTCGGCTTCGTTATTTGACAAGGGGTAGTCGATTCTGACCGCGAAGTGGAGTATCTCTTCTTCTACTTCTTGGTTTGCCAGAATTATCCCAGCCCCCCCCCCCCCCCCCCCCCCCCGTGTGTGCTCACAGAGAAGCCATCCACATAGATGTGCCATAGGGGTGTCTTCTCTTCAGCTCCGATGCTCGTCAGTTCTGTCATAAAACCCGCTAGAACTTGTGCTTTGACGGAGGGTCTTGGGGCATAAGAGATGTCATATTCGGTGAGCTCCACGGCCCACTTTATCAATCTTCCAGAGGTCTCGGGCTTGTTGAGAATTGCTCGTAACGGGTGCTTAGTTAACACAGTTATGGGGTGGGAGAGGAAGTATGGTCGGAGCTTCTGAGCGGTGGTAATTAAAGTTAAGACAAGTTTTTCGGTCTGGGTATACCTGGTTTCGGCTCCGAGGAGAGTCTTACTCACATAGTATATGGGGTGATGTTCTTTGTCTTGATCCTTGACCAATACCGCACTTACAGCCTCCTCTCTGACCGATAAGTACACAAAAAGTTCTTCCTGTGGCACCGGCTTCACTAGTAAGGGAGGTTTTACCATATAACCCTTCAATTGTTGGAGAGCTTCTTCGCATTGCGGGGTCCACTGGAACTCCTTGATGTTACGTAGCACTTTGAAGAATGGAAGTCCTTTTTCGGCCGATTTAGAGACGAACCGACTCAGAGAAGCCATCCGTCCTGTAAGCTTCTGCACATCTTTAACTGTCTTTGGGGTAGGTAACCCTAGGATGGCTTCGGCCTTTTCGGGGTTGACTTCTATCCCTCTCTCTGTAACCATGTATCCTAGGAACTTGCCTCCTCTGATACCAAAGGAGCATTTCTTAGGGTTAACCTTCATCCCAAAGTGGTTCATAATGGCTAAGGCCTTTCGTAGGTCCTCGGGGTGGTCCTTTCGTAGGTCCGTGTTACCCACGTAGACTTTCACCGTGTCCCCGATGAGTTCGGCAAACATTAAGCTTACCAATCGCTGATAAGTGGCACCTGCAACTAGTTTGTCCTGATCCATGGTGGCCATTGGGATTTGGTTATATCCTTGGTTCCCATCCAAGGTGGACAAGAGTGCGCAGCCCGCCGTTGAGTCTACCAGTTGGTCAATACTTGGGAGGGGATAGCAGTCCTTGGGGCATGTGTCATTAAGGTTCGTGAAATCCATGCACATTCGCCATTTACCCCCGTGCTTTGGGACTAGGACTACGTTGGCTAGCCACTCGGGGTAGATAACTTCTCTAATTTGCCTTAGGTTGAGGAGTCGTTGAATCTCCAATCGGATGATTTTATTGCATTCCGAGCCCATTTTCCTCTTCTTCTGTTGGACCGGTTTGGCCCCAGGCTTCACTTTAAGGAAATGCTGACATACCTTATTGCTGATTTGCCCTGGCGGCCCACCTTCCCATGCGAAAATATGGTGGAGTTCTTTTAGGATGGAGATCAGTTGGGTTTCCACTTTGGGTTCCATTTTGGTGCCTACTTTAACCGCCTTCTCCGGGTCCCCTTCTACAAGTTCCACCAATTTTAACTCTTGTACGGGTTGCACTCGTACTTCTTCTGCTTTTCGCCTTTTGTTGTTTCCGAGGATAGGTTTTCTCCTCTTCTGGAGGGAGAGCATTCATGCGGCACTCCTGGACTTTTGCCTGTATCCCTCGGACTTCTCCGATACCTGAAAAGGTTGGGAATTTTACCTTGAGATGGAGGGTTGAAGGGATCGCTTCGAAGGCCCGAATGGAGGGTCTTATGGGTTCCGTTCTTTGAAGGGCCTCTTCTCCCCACGACATCGAAAGTGTCACGGTTCTGAGCGTTTTGGAGGCCTCTCCCGAGAAACCTATTAACGAAAATTCGGCTACTTCTAGTCGTTCTTTCTTCAATCCCATGGCCAGATAAGTGGGGAGAAATAAGACATCCACGGAGCTACCGGTATCGACAAGGATTCTCTGGATGTCAATCCCATAAATAACTGCTTCTATCACCAGAGGGTCTTCGTGGGGATAAATCACCCCTTTTAAATCTTCGGGTCCAAAGGTGATGCTAGGAAGCCTTGCACTCTGAATGGATCCTATGAACAACCCTTGTTCCGCCCGCCTGGCTTCTTTCAAATACTGCTTCTTTTTACCTTGCGACGTAACGGAAAGATCTCCTCCTTCTATCATACTGATAGTACGCCCCGATGGGGTGTTGTCTTCATATGCTTCCGGGGGAGGGGGTAGATTCCGCTGCCCCGCCATTCTCTCTCGTGACCTCTGATGGGGGGTCACCTGATCTTCTTCTTTTTCTTCTTCTTCCTTTCGAGGTCTCTTATAGGTATACTGAGGAGGTTTCTCTGGGTTGTTCACCTTGAGATAGTTCTTCAGGTACCTAGCTTCCAAGAGGCGGAGTACCTCCTTTCGTAGTGTGGTACACTCCTCGATAGTATGCCCATAGGTTTTATGGTATTTACAATACTTACCTGTGTTTTTGTCTCTGTTGGGGAACCGGGTTTCTCTTGGCCACCGTAACTCGGTGTTGCCTAGCATCACATTGAGTACTTCTACGGGGGCAATGGTCATCGGGGGCAAGGGTACCGGCTTGAGAAATTTCTTGACCGGCCCACTTTCGTCTTTACGCTGGGTTGGCTTCCCTTCCCGACTTTTTTCTTTGATCTTTACATACTATTCAACGAACTCGGGATGTTCATTGTCATCGCTCTCCAGGCATTTTTTCGTGCATTCAGCTTCCTCCATTAGAATATAAGTCTCCTCTTGATGCATAAGCTCATTCATATCCGTGATATGATTTCTCGTGAGGTAGCGAAAGAATTCGCATGCCCGGAGCCCTTGTGTGAGTATATCCTCCAAAATGGTGGTACTAACATTTAGGACATCAAGTGCTTCATCTGTAAAGCATTTTATGTATCCTCGTAAGGGTTCATTCTTCTTCTGTTTAACGGTGAAGAGATGTGTGGCGGATTTAGGGTACCGCCGGTTGCAAGCAAACTGTCTCACGAATAAATGGGCTAGTCGATCAAAACTATCGATGGAGCTGGGTGCAATGTGGGTAAACCACGATTGGGCCCGGCCTCCGAGGGTCACAGGAAACACACGACATAGTACGTGGTGCGGGGCGGAATTGAGATCCATTCCGACTAGGTATTGATGTATATGATCCTGCAGGTCTTTTCCATCCGCATCCCCAGTATACAGGGGACCATTTACGGGCCGCATCCCCGCGGGGATAGAGGCTAAGGTTATTTCAGGGATAAAAATGGAGGTTTTAAAGGCAGGGTCCTCCTTGGGGCCCATCGTCTTTTTACTATCACCCACCTCTTTCCTAAGACCATCAAGAATTCCCCATATAGTATGATCCTCACCTGGAGAGGGGAGTGACGTAGGACGGTTCGGCGGAGCCGTTCTCCCTTTCTATTGGTCGGCCCGGCGCGTTTCTCAATGGTTGCGGTGCATCCGGGCATTCTGCGAGGGTCCATGGCGCCAGGGATTGGAGGTGGGGCTCCATCCAGTTCGAATCCGATCTTCCCAGGTACGGGGAGTTGGGTGACGAGAGGACCGAGGGGATAAATCGTGAGGGTTTACGTATCCGGGCGGGGTCCTCCGGGTCCTAGTCTCCATAAATCTTTCAAAGACGGAGCGAGAGATGTTGATAAAATCCCTCTCCTCGGATTGGCGTTTGGACATAGTTTCTTCCGAATTTTGAGACTGGCTAGGACGGCTTTCGCTGTGGAATAAATTCACCAGAATAGGCATCGCTCTTGAACGCTCTCAAAGGTAGATTCTATGGCGTTCCCACAGACGGTGCCATTTTGTTAACAGGTTTAAAATTATGACCTAATTAACTGAATTATTTATTTGGGTTGGAACGCCCTTACCCGTGGTTCAAGAGTTAAGCGCTATTTAAAAAAGACAAAAATAACAAGAACATTCCTTCCTTTATTCACTATAATCCACTCATTTTGTATGTTTGTGCCTTTTTTCTTCAAT
Source organism: Linaria vulgaris (assembly GCA_948329865.1). Lineage (NCBI taxonomy): Eukaryota > Viridiplantae > Streptophyta > Magnoliopsida > Lamiales > Plantaginaceae > Linaria > Linaria vulgaris. The sequence goes on from OX415254.1 coordinate 95,654,728, forward strand.
TGATCACCTCCCTTTATATAGAAATTTTTAGGGACAGGTGTCTCTATGCATGTTGATGTGTTTTAGGATGAGTACACGTGTTACAAGATACACCAATCAATAAGATAATATATATATCTTGATCTACTAAGTGCTGACTGTGCTGTTTTGATCTTCCTCCGAGAGGTTTTGCCTTCATTCCGATAAGTGGTTAAGCCGACTTCTTTGTCTCCGAGGGCTTATTGCCTTTAGCCATGACTTGAGGGCCAAGTTTGGGTGTCCTTTTAGTGATAATGCTGCTCCGATAGGTGGGTATTCCGAAGTAAGTGATTCTGGGCATTTCCTCCGAGGGGGTGTTCACCCGTGAGTTGAGCTCCGATGAGTGTTTTAGCCTTCGTGGATAGGCTTTTCTCTTTCCAAGTACCCGGTTGGTTCTTGCATCAATGTGCGGTTTTATTCTTTGAATTGGCTGTCTGGGGCATTGCTCCGAAGGCATTTGTGTTAGGAGTGCATAGTAAGAAAGCGTTTTTGTCAAGGTTCGGGGACTCGGGAGTCCATTGGGGCCCTGCTCGGCGTCTTGATGGATATCTGAATTAGGCGGGTCCATCCGAGTTTGCTTTTTATCCGATGCCGCATTGATATCTAGTCTTGATTCATCATGACTTTCCTAGGGACGCTAGGTGCCCTCGTCAGATGGTCATTCGTACCGCTTTGGGTTAGTAACCGAGTGGTATTGGTCACACCCGATGGGCCTCTTCGTTGGGAGTGGGTACAACTCATCGAAAGTACTCGTGACAATAGTATTGTTCATTTATTAATCCTTCTTATTTAAGATTAATATTTTCTTTAATCTCGTATTTATTATACGGTTAACAGTCACAAAAGAGTATCATCATTTAATCTGCGAGCTAGGCTATGAGCTGCCAAGATAGATTAAGCTAATTGTCGAGACTGTTGTTTTCATAAATTTGGAGACGTGAAGGTTGTTCAAAAGAACAATATCCCATATTTAGATGAAGGATTTTATATTTGTATGTATTATATATATAGCAATGCGACGCGCTAACAAATAATTGTAAGTAATTATATAGAAGTCAATATTGCAAAAAGAAATAAAAAGAAATAAAAATATTTAATTAAGGATTTACCAGCATGGATTTAAAGGGTCGTGTTAGCTTTAAGTCAGTATGTCAAACGTGGATTTGAAATAAAGAAGAAAATGTGAACACCCGGTCAGTGGGGGCGGACCCAGAAAATTATTTTAACCTGGGCTACGGCTAGAGACGGGTAAAGAGTTGGTAGAGCGGTCTACATTAGTTTTTGATCCTCCTAATTTATTTTAAGATCTTACATTTTTAGTCCGTTAATAAAATCTATAAATAAAACAAGAATATTATTAAGGAATTTATCTATTTTTACTTAGAATTATAGAAGTTTTGATTTATAATAAAAAAATTGTGGGCTAAAAAAATATAAAATATTATTTTAGTGGTGCAAAATATAAAAACAAGTATTATGAGTACTAAAGTTACAAAAATATCACCTGGGCTTGAGCCTATGTAAGCCCAAGCCTAGGCCCGCCTATGCCGGTCACTGATCATGAATTCATGATTGAGCTTTTGGATTGTTACGGTTGCTTTTTTTGACTAATACACAATGCTTTAATTCCAATATTCACATTGGTTAGTCTGATGTTTATTACTTTGATGCATATCATGAGGGAAACCTAAGGCTGAAGGCTCAAACCAATTCCTAAGAGTGCTGGAAAGAAGATCGATGTGATGGAGCTATGGAGGTTGCGTAGTCAATCAATTTGCGCACATTATTTAGAAAGAGAGGTAACAGCAGTGCAAATTCCACAACAATGGCTTAAAGAGTTAAAGTTAATCTAATATAACTTCAACTCAACTTTCAACAAGACTCATATCAGATGTGCTGCTTCAGCAGATACGAAAAAAGATTTAGCTGATCTTCTGTTAACACATTCTCGATTGAAACGATACAGATGATACTGCAGATAATGCTGCTAAAAGTTCTCGCTAATACCAACGTAACTACTCCTAATGAACTACCTCCTGTTGTAAAAAACCTAATCTTTTCTTAATTTGCTTATAACGTTGGTGTTGATATGAGATTATTCAATACAAAGATAACCAAACTGAAAAGATAAGACAGTTTTCTCATAATTATTGCCTGAGGTCAAGCTGGTTCCCTTAGGTTTTCACCTTATAATCATCGTCTAAATAATAAACTACTCTTAGATCTCAACACACTTCATGAGTTAATCGATTCAGTAATTCATGTTGCACTTTTCAAACAGTGCACCTTATGAGTAATCTGAAACACACGAGCAAGAACCACACTTTGCAAGATTGGTTATACTTGGTTTTAATAAAAGTTCAACGCTGTGAGATTTTTTTGAACTCCACATGACATATAAGAGAGCAAAGTTACCGGTAAAAGCTGAAGCTGCATGATGTAGAGTCAATAGTCTGATGCTAAGTTACAAAATTGAAATGCAAATCATACCATAGCATTTTTCAGATATAATGCCTTATAGATCCCATGCTTTTCCACATTTTGAAGCTCCAACTCTGTTGATGCTACAGATTAGATTTTGTCATGGCAACTATTGGCTCAACGAATATGGGCGAGATTGATTTGACTACCAACTCTAGCTTAACTTTTGAAACCCCTTCGACTTAGCTTGTACTTTCTTGCAATTTTTCCACCATGAGTATGCAAATTATCAGTCTAATCAATTACTCTAGTAGAAAAGACTGCGGTATTATGCTTCCACTGATTTTAAAGCACGGGAGAGCAAAGATGTGCGAATATACTGATTCAGATTCTATAGCAGATATTTATATGCTCCCAAGAAAGAAGTTTTAAAAGATCAAGCACATCATTGGAGAACCGAATCAGAGATGCAATCGAAACTCAAGAGCCATTTAACTTAACAAAACTTACTTTACAAGCATTCCATCAAAAGCTACTACAACATCTATGAGCTCAGACTATCCCGACTCAAGTGCGAAGCAAGTGCATCCCTAATTCTCCTCCCACTTTCATCGTCCTCCCTTTCAAACTCAGGAAACTCTCCATTCCTACCGCTCTCCCAATTCTCCTCAGGCATCTCCTCACTGCACTTAATGAGAAAATTGTGAGCAAACAACACGCCACAATAACAAAAGAAAACCCCTCCACACTCTGCTCCTTCCATTTCTTCCCCACCAGCTTCATCTTCTTAACCCTCCAAACGCCTCGTCCACCAACCCCATCCCTCTACAATGCACCACATCAAACTCCACCTCCGAAGAACTCCACCTCCCTAGCACCAAACGGGTCAAAACCCACGGTAATAGCGGAAAGCACGAACCAGCCAAAACATACTTAGGTACCAAATAACCGCCACTCAGCTCCAAACCCGGCCCATTCAAACACTCCTTTAACTCGACAACCACCGAATAAAGCTTCGACATTTTCAATACGTCCAATGGTCCCTTAACCCCCGGCCAACCCGCACTCACATCAAAGAACCTCCCTTCGGAATCTACCGACGCCTGAACCAACAAACACCCATTTGTTTCACCCTTCACGTCAAACCTCTCAATTCCCAGCACCCCCACAACAAAGTCCTTAGAGATTGAGTTTAGAATCCATGAAGTAACCATACATCCTACTCTATAGTTAGAGAGGTCCACTAACAGTGCAATTCTGCAAAGAACTAGCCAGAATCGCATATCATCGGGGTTGTAGAAGAAGACGTTAGATACGCATGCATGTCTATATAGATACGTTAATTTGAAAAGAAAAGAAAATATATATAAACGTAATTTGACAAGAATCGAAAATTTTAACTTACGGCGTTCAATTAGTGTTTAACAATTGTTGTCTGTAATCGAAATCCGGAACCGTTTCTTTGTTAATTAAACTTCTAGGTGATTGCCTTAGTTAATACTAATCCTAATGAGAAATATTGTATCACATTGCAGGTTCTTCAGCTTAAACCTTTAGGTTTTGTTTGGACTCCAAATTTAGCAGGATACGTTTTTGTTGGTGGGCGAGGAGACGAGATGCATATAATAAAAGTTAGCCATCAAAGTTAATATCTTGAAACTGTAGTAATGTTTTCACCGTACATAAACATTAAACAAACTAATATATTTTTAACAACAAACAGAAAAAAGATGGCAAAAAGTTGTGCACAGAAAAATTGACCATTCTCATTGTGCACAGAAAAATTGACCATTCTCATTGTGCACAGAATGTGCATTTAAAATTGTACATAATATAATGTGCAAAGATTCTGTTAAACACAATAAAAGTTGCAAGCCTATATAAGGATATCTACAATTGTACATAAACTCAGTATACCATTACAATGTGTCAAGCTGATTCAACAAAAATATTAAGGAATTTTACACTATTAATATTAATAAAGCTAATTAACATCACAGTTTGATTTTAATACAAACTGCATATTATTATTTGACGGATATGTATCGAATACGGCCTCATAACATGTCTGATAAATGTCCGTAAATTATTAATTTAATTTTTAATTAGGATACATCACGTGCATATAGGATACGTATATGAGGTGTATCCGTATCTAATACGTATCAGACACGAATACAAGCAACTTTTGACAGTATCCATGCAACATAGTTGATCAAGATTGAACTCTTGAATTGTTACGGTTGATATGTTTGACTAATACACATGCTTATTTTCGATCTTCACATTGGTTGGTTTCAAGTTCTTTATGTTGATGCATATCATGAGAGAAACCCAAGGCCTAAGGCTCAGGCCAATTATTGAGAGTGCTGGAAAGACGATAGATGTGAGGTTGTGTTGTTTGCGCGCGTCGTTTATCGTTCATGCACACCAAGTCAATCATTTTGCGCACATCATTTAGAAAGAGAGGTAACAGCTTTGCAAATTCCACAGCAATGACTGAAATCTAGTATAACCTCAACCCAACTTTCAACAAGACTCGTATCAGAGGTGGTGCTTCAGCAGTTCAGCAGATAAAAAAGAAAAAAAGAATAAAAATAGCTGATCTTCTATTAAACACATCCTCTACTGAAATGATAAAGATAACATTGAAGATAATGCTGCAAAGAGTTCTTGCTAATACTAGCTTAACTACTACTAATTCTGCTAAGAGTTCTCGCTAATGCCAGCGTAACTACTCTAATGTACTACTACCTTCTGTTGTAAGAAACCTAATATTTTCCTAATTTGCTAACAACTATTGATGAGTGTGATACTGAAGTCGACCATAGATTATCCGAAACAAAGAATACCAAACTGAAGATAAAGACAGTTTTCTCATTATTACTCAGGTTTTCACCTTGTAAACATTACCTAAATAATCAACTACTTTCATATCTCCACATACTTCACTAGTTAATCGTTTCAGTAATTCTTGTTGCACATTTCACGCAGTTCGCCTTATGAGTAATCTGAAACAAACAAGAGCAAGAACCACACTTTGCAAGATTGTTTATAATTAGTTCAAATAAAGGTTCAACACTATGAGATCTTTTTGAACTCCACATATATGAGAGCCAAGCTACCAATAAAAGCGGAAGCTGCATGATACATAGTCATAGCTGTTGCAAAGTTACTAATTTGAAGTGTCAATCATCCACATAGTATTTTTCAGATATAATGCCCTGCGGATCCGATGATTTTCTCCAACTCTACAAATGAGATTTTCAATGGGTTACAGTTCCCAATCCAGCCTCAAGAATATCTATTCCCGTAATTATTTTCTCATGTCTGCTAGTGGCTCAGCGACTAGTCGAATTTGAGTTCACGACACCCACAAAGACTCCTTTCATACCAACTCTATACCTTAACTGTAAAGCCCCTTCTACTTAGTTTGTACTTACCTTGCAGTTTTTCCACCAAGAGTTTGTAAATTGTCAATCTAATCAATTACTCTAGTGAAAAAGCCTGCAGTATTGTGCTTCTATTGATTTTCTCTCCTCACAATCACCCAAGACTACAGCTCATATAAAGCACGAGCAAGCAAAAATGTGCGCATCTACTTATTATGATTCCATAGCAGATATTTATATGCTTTCAAGAAAGAAATGATCAAGGAACAAGCACATCATTGGAGAACCGAATCAGAATGCAATTGAAACTCGAGCCATTTAACTTAACAAAACTTACTTTACAAGCATTCCAACAAGAGCTAATAGAACATCTACGAGCTCAGACTATCCCGACTCAAATGCGAAGCAAGTGCATCCCTAATTCTCCTCCCACTTTCATCGTCCTCCCCTTCAAATTCAGGAAATTCTCCATTCCTACCGCTCTCCCAATCCTCCTCAGGCACCTCCTCGCTGCACTTAATGAGAAAATTGTGCAGCAAACAACACGCCACAATAACAAATGGAAACGCCTCCACACTATGCTCCTTCCATTTCTTCCCAACCAGCTTCCATCTCTTCTTAACCCTCCCAAACGCCTCATCTACCAACCCCATCCCTCTACGATGCACCACATTAAACTCCACCTCGGGAGAGCTCAACTCCTCCTCCCTACCACCAAACGGCGTCAAAAGCCAAGGTAACAGTGGAAAGCACGAACCGCCCAAAACATACTGCGGTACCAAATAACCGCCACTCAGCTCCAAACCCGGCCCACTCAAACACTCCTTCGTTTCCACGACCCCCGAATAAAGCTTCGACCTTTTCAACACGTTCACCGGTCTCTTCACCCCCGGCCAACCGGCACTCACGTCCAAGAACCTCCCTTCGGAATCCACCAACGCCTGAACCAACAAACACCCGTTTTTCTCCTCACCCTCCACCTCAAACCTCTCAACACCCAATACCCCACAGCAATTCGGCAACGAAATCCAACCAAACCCCACCATAACCCTATTCAAATCCGAGCTGAATTCAAACAAATGACCAAGATTCTCCAACACACCTTTACATACCGCGTAAAAAGCTCGACAGGCCGTGATCGAGTCGATTTCAAATCGACGAGCGACAGCTGAAAAGGGTGCACCGTGAGCTAATCGGAATAGGGTTGCAGCTAGGGCCGTGGCAGGGGACAATAGGTGGAGAGCGGAGGTTAAAGAAGGGGTGAGGAGGCGTAGTAGGAGAGTGAAAGAGGGTTTAGAGAGGTTGAAGAAGTGGACCCACCTCGGATCTTCGTCGGGAGAGGAGGAGAGGAAGTGGGTGAAGGTGTTTTGTTGAAGGGGGAGGGGGAGGGGAGGAAGGGGAGGGGTGAGGGGTGAGGGGAAGAGAGAGAAGATGTGGGAGAGAGAGAGGGAGGTGGAGGAGAGGAGGGATTCGAGGGAGAGGGATTGGGAGGGGAGGAGGTGGAGATCGTGGCGGCGGAGGAAGGAATGGGCGGCGGAGGTGGTGGAGATGAGGAGGGGGAGTACGTCGGAGAGTTGCAGTTGGGGTGTAGTGGTGGTGGTGATTCTGGGTTCGGGTTTGTGGGTGTTTTTTTTACCTGGTTTTCTTCCACGGCGGCGTTTCTTGGTTGCTCCGCCGCCCCTGGCCATGATTCGTCGTACTTTCTATTTAAGGGTGATGGAATGACAGCACACTTGCTCTTACTTTCTTAAATGGATTAACTTATTTATTCATCACTAAAATTCGAGGTTCTTTTGGGAAATACTAAAATTGGAAATTGTAAATGTCATGAATCAAAGTTCGTCTCGAGAATATATGTCTTAGACACTCTATGATTACCATGTAGAAATTCTTCTCAATGTTTTGAGATGTTTTCGTTCGAGAAATTCGAAAAATAGTTGTACATTTTATTGCAATAATGTTAAAATAAAAACGTTTCGGTAATATTTTTGGAAAGGAATTGTAATAATGTCAAAATAAAAACGTTTCGATAATTTTCTTAGAAAGGAACGAGACTTTGATCCATAGTCCATAGGCCTCTAGTAGAAAATAACGTGGACTTAATGAAATATTGAAGCAACTGGATCCGAGTGAACACAATTTTTTTATCGTCACGGAAACCACAGTCACCAGACTTTAAGCGCGCTCGATAATCCTTGAAATTTCGGGATTAAACTGAACACAATGATCCTCCATTTGTGATCAAAATATGTTCCATAGTTCAATTCAGGATGGCCTTCATTACAAATGTAATAATTAGGAAGGCCAAGTGCCTCAAAATGAGAGCTCTCATTAGACATTAAGAGCAAGGCCATAAGTAGAACAACATTTGGTGTCCTTTATTCTCAAATCTCACGAAAAATGACCTCTTAAGTTGTAAATTTTCCTAATTTAAGACTTTCCGCCAAAACAGTTACATAAACTCGTTAGGAAATTTTTGGTTTGGTTAAATTTCTCTCTACATGTTTTCTCAAATAGGATGGAGACTAAAACCCGCTTGGCTTCTTTTCACATATTCAAGAAACAGTTGTTCTGGGTTTGCTGAACTTCTCCTATAAGGCAAGTTCCTAAAATGACCTTTATCTTTTCAGTTTCAATACAGTCGAAAACAACAAGAAAAGCAATCAAGTAACATGTCATTTCCTTCTATTTTTTGTTCAGCCTCTCTGGAACCTATACTATACTAATTTGGTCCAGTCAAATTTCACAAATGCTCTGCAAACAAACAAGACATATCAATGGAACGGCGACTTTTTACCTGCTATATTCTTTATACTTACAGAAAAAACAAAACCATCTAAAATTTCGGGTAGACGAAAGAGGGGCTGAGTCCATGATTCAAGTTGCGTGTTCTTCTGAGCTGAAAGCAGGGGAATAATGGACGTCGGTAACCATTGTTATCTTTTCGGCAATATGTTCTGTCTCCACCTTTGGTTCCTCTCTAGGAAGAGCATTACAATGAATGATATGTGATACTGGTCTCTCTTCGTGGTATAATCTGCACAGAATTACTAAAACTTGAGCAAGCAGAATAGTGAATAAAAAGAGGGACCACTTAGACTACATGCAAATTATTTTCCAAATATTTTCTCATACATAATTTTTTTAGGTTGAAATTATTATGTTCTACAGCAGAGACAAGAATGATTTGTTTTAGGAAGTTACAGAACTTGAACGTGAACGGGCAGGTTCCTTCTCACTATGAAGGGTCTTTTTGTGCTGTATTGTTAGCCGATATGGCTCCTTATCTATTTTTATCATAAAACAGTATTCTCGCCTTGCATTTGAGGAAAAAATAAACTTGTGATTTTGCCTCACAAACTTGAGCGAGTAATTCAACTGAGGCACGGACTTTTTCAGTAGTATCCTGAAATGCAACTTCACTAGTTTTTTTCCAATTTTAAAACTCCTCTGTTGAAGATAGTAATTCAACAGCGACTAAATTAATGAGAAAAAGTAAAATGCAATGGATATGATGGAATGGTGTCTCCATTCGAGTGAACTTAAAATTTGGCAGTTAAGCATTTCCAATAACCAAACCATAATTTATACGCATCTTGAGAACAATAGCTTCTGAGCGTGACAAACACGTGGAAAAAGAATGAAAGAGATCTAATCTTACGGGTGCTTGCAGAGGGCTGGGCATTGGAATGTCAGTGCATACTTGCATGTTGACATTTCTGTAAGCGAGCTTATCATAGCTCTGGGCTCAGAGCAGACAAATCTGACCTGAAAGTAAATTATAAAAATGCGTAAACTGGGGGTTGGTGTGGAAATATAAATTCAAGCAATTACCTCTATTTCCCGAGGTTCATTTGTTAAATCACAGAGGGTTCCATTATTGAATAGATGAGAATGATATCTGCATATTGTAACGTATCGTCAACCCAACCATCCTTGTTTGATTTCATAAAGCAATACTCCACGTGATTATTTGAGTATTAAAACTGAAATTATACCTTTGAGATGCATCTTTTGAGCGAGGATCCTTCAATGTAGATATATCAGAAAGATTCTGATTGTAAGCTTCTGTAGCTTCAGAATCATAAACTCCCAAGACAAACTCTTGAACCACCTATAATATTTCAGGTCAGGCATCACTTAAAGAACTATAGTTACACCAAGTGGAAGTCATAAATATCATCGAGAATACAGATCAGTTTGCTAGCAGTAATACTCAGTAAGCAGCATATACAACGTGTAAAGCAGAGGAGTTGAGAAGCATCAGTATAGTTCAAAAACAAAAACTATGCTGAGCATGTGTACTTATGACATAAATATGTTTAGATAAATCGCTGCAAAGATCTAAAAAGAGACAAAAGCTGGAATCTGAAAGCTACAAAACTAACAGTATGAATTCAATAAATAATGGATATCACAAACACTGACTAAAGAAGAAAGATATACCTTTTCATCCTCCACGTGAATTTGTCGCACCCGATTTTGATAGCAAAACTCATATGACCACCATCCCTCTTGCTGCGTCATATTATACAACGGGAAGTTAATATAAGAGGCAAAAATTGCAGTAAACAGAGAAAGGAGTTCTCGAAGCTACTGTCATTTTTTATTTTTTATTTTTACTATTTTCAGTATCTGCAAAGCTCAGGAAGGGTTCACGATTGACTTATCAATGCAGTCTAGGAAGATAATTCTATCTAGATTCTCATACTTCCTAAAGCAAATTTTGGTATTATAAATACTTTACCCTGATAAAGCACCGGTCTTTCAGCACTTCAAGTAGCTCATCTGGTGTCTTCAGTTTCTTATGTGTCTCAGACTCCACAATCATGCTGCTTATATTGTGTTGAGCAACTAGCTTTCCGCTCTTGGATTTTTCCACTTTAGGCAGAAAACAGAGAAACTTCTCCCCGTTACTGTTGGGCATAACAATGGACTCTTGGTCATCATCCTGAAACAAATAATTAACTCAATAACAATCATGTATGCAACAAGAAGTAATTAATATACAAAACAAATAAATGGCCATGCTGCGTTCTTCAACTTTTTTCTGCATACTGTCAAGTCAATATTAAAAGTAAACAACTGTAAGGAGTTGACAGTATATGCTTTTGGATGTGACTGGAAACACACATGCCCGTTGCAGCTCATAATTAGTCAATCTCCTAAAATCTGTATATTTCTTCGACGACAAAAAAGGATACGACCTACACAAACCAACAACATGGGAATTGTGGAAATGTGACACATATGAAACAATAACCTAGGCCAGTGCAAGAACAAAAGGAACAGATACACTATTAAATATTAAAAGCCCATGAAAAGAAGTTGATGCACATAGAAGTAAGAGATTATCCCTAGAACATACATGTTTTTATCACGCAAAACACAAACAAGCAAATTACATAAACGTGACCCGTGAAAAGCTTAGCATGTCCAAGAGCCAAACAGAAAAGCTAGTGATAAATAATTAACACATGTGCAACACAACATCCCGCACGGTCATAGGCTAATGCTAAAATCATGTCTAACAATCTCTTATTTACTTGTTTTAGTAAGTTGTTATATAAAATGTAACACAAATACGATGCAGCACATTGAACAACATTATGTTACATTGCATGAATTGGAGGGAATAGGAAGAGTAGAGAAAGATGTTAGTTGAGAGAATCTTCTCTCTCCTATTTGTTATTTGTCTTATCTTAGTGCTATTATGAATAGATGGTCCTTGAAATTATTGAAATTATTTTATTCAATTAATGAGAAGTAATCATTTACTCTGATTTGCATTCTGCTCATGCACTCATGCACACACACTCTCCTTTCTAATGGTGATTCCATATTGTTATGGTATCAGAGCAAATGATTATTTCTCACTAATTGAATAAAATGATTACAAGGACCACCTATTTATAGCACTAAGATAAGACAAATAACAAATAGAGAGAAGAATATTCTCTCAACTAACAGCTTTCGCTACTCTCCATATTCCTTTCAATTCATGCACTACTCTCCATATTCCTTTCAATTCATGCACTGTAATAGAGTTGTGTCCCATGTGCTACATTACATTTCCTTTGTATTGCACTTTATACTCCTTCTCAAGATAGGAGTGCATGTCATATGCTCTTATCTTGCCTATCAAAGTCCTAAACACCACTCTAAACTGAAGGACTTAGGACCCCTCTATTTCTTTCTTGTACTCGAAATAGCAAGATCCAAGCATGGCATAACTATTAACCAAAGACAATATGCCTGGAAATTATCAATGACCACGGACTATTGGGAGGAAACGTAACTGGTCTTCCCATGGAGCAGAATCTCATTTAACTAGCTCAATTACCACGAGTTCCAGAACATTATGCCCGTATCTCGTCCTACATTTCCCAAGTTCAGCAAACCTTCAACAAGATTCTAGAATGCACATTTCTATCGCGCTCGACATTTGCAAAACAAATGTAAGAATTTATAACGAACCAATTCATACATTCACCACCAAACATGATCACGCCCACGATAATATCCTTTAAGCTAACCACACACAGAGACCGAAACAAAACGGAATGGCAATCAAGATTTCACTTACAGGATGAAAAGGCGAGTCTTCCGAATGGAATTCGATATTAAATTTGGGTTCCTTAGTGCTCCGCCCAAATGTACCACCTAAAATCAAACGAAGCTATCATGAAGAATGTGTCTAATTGCAATATCGCTATATTGCAGCTAAAAACAGAAGCTTCAACACCTCTAAAATCAGTTGATAGCTTCAATTACTGTTCAACTAAGCTTACAGAGATCACAGTTTGATCGTACCTGTGTGAGCTGGGATGATTTGATCGGATGATACGACGACGTTAATGAGGATGCCGGAGAAGAGCACCGCCGCACACCACCATGAAGCTCTCATGTTTGTAGTGAAAAACGAAATTTTGTGAAACCCTAATTTTCGTTAATTTTCCCCCAAATGAGAGAGAGAGAGAGAGAGAGAGAGAGAGAGACGAGTTCGATCAAGAAATGGCTGGGGAATCAGCGAATTATCGACTACGCTGAACGTGATGGAATAACACGCCAGCTGGCCAATGGGAATTAGACATGTCACCTAGTTGACTTGTGTCAACGTGGTGCTTGTCACTTTTTTGAGGTTTGCGTAAGTTAGATAAATTGCGTGAAGCGCCTTAATGCATATTATGTTTCTTATTTTGTCCATTAAAATTTCAAAAATAGCAATATAACACTTAAGGTATGCTGAATATTTTGTAGATCGTTGATTAGCAGTTGCATTTTGAACATGTGTTTGTATTTTTGTTTGTGAGATTTAGTCAATGGGAGTATTTAGCGAACCATAAGGACCACATTGTTACTTCTAAAATTTTAGGAAGCAAAAATGAAAAACGCCTTATACGTTATAGGGCTTAACAGGATTTGCCCTAAAAATTATAAAACATTTTGAAATCAGTATAAAAAGAAGACAATGAGTTTCATCGTCATTAAATCCATATATTCTTATCACTGCAAAATTATTTTTAAGCGCTTTATCTAAAGCATAGAATTATTAAAGACGTATGTGAGAAGTCATATTACGAGACAGTCATATAATTCTTTATGACTCCTTAAAGCTGCAATATTTCGCGATTGACAAATCCAACACATATGTAAATCTAAAAAGCCCACGTATATAACTTAACCACAATGCAGCCTATAGCAGTCTCTACAACCCTACTATGAAGTTGCCTAATTAGCATCCAACCATGATGGGATGTATTGACCTACTTAGGGACTTTTAATCTGATCTTTTGACCAATGAGTCTGCCCATAGTTCACCCGTTGTGGTTCACACTTTTTAATGGTGAAGGAGCATAAATTTCTACCCAGAGCTTCTCGAAAAAGCCATGAATTATTTCTCTTATTATACAACAATCATATATATGTTTCTATGTTAGTACATCTCACTGGTTAAGCATGGCATAGTCATACTCGTAGTTCGACACTGGTCTCACGTGACTTGTTTCAATGTATGTTATTCTAAACAAGATTGAAGATCCAGAGAGCCTATGAGTCTACCCTACATACAACACATCAATATCAACAAATGAGTAGCAACAATTACAAGTTCAATGCAACCATAAGCTTTACAATTGATTACAAAACTACAACAACTAAGTCTATAAGCTCAATTATGTGGGAAGGCTACATGCAGAAGCGAGACTCACATCGAGTTGAACACATATTTTTTGCTTCTTTACTTACTACAGTCGAGTAGACATACGTTTTTGTAGGCCTTTGGGTTGGGAAAAGATTATTTATCCTACTTTTGGTGTCTCACTAATCATCCACTCTTCATATATCAAGATTTGGAGACTACAACATAGTGGTACACATAAATGAAGGGTGAATACTTAGTGTGACATAGAGTGACACTAAAAGTTTGGGATAAATGTTCCTTTTTAAACTTCATTCTGTGTCGTACGATTCTCTTCTACGTCTTCTTGACTGTCCGTTCATGTTTCCCCTTGTATCTTAGTCTATTTGAACTTTATTTCACATGATGCTAATAAAATATCTACACAATTAATAGGATTACCCGAGTAAAACATAGACGATAAATTAAACACTTGAACAATCAAAACAAGAAACCATTTTATTTCAGATGTACTAAAGAAAAAGAAAAAGAAAAACTCTTTAAAACATACAATCTTAATAATAAGAATATAAATATTGATAAGAAAGTTAGTTAACAAACAATAACAATAGTCAAATCGAACGACAGATTGCCACACACACAATACACACAAACAATAGACATGCGCATGACCTCTCCCCCCATAATTATGGAATATAGACATACATGGAAGCCTGTTCCTCCGTACATATTTATTGTCATGGCAAAACATAAAAAGACAAAAAAATAGAAAAAAAAAGGAAATCATCCCTCTGCAAAAACAAAACAATTGCAGGCCTTCAATTCCCTCCCATATTTCTAATTATAGAGGAGAGGCCTATCATTATCAATGGATAATAATACCTTTTGTGGCTTCAACATCTAAAAAAGTCTTATTCTGCAAATGCCATTTCAACAAAACCTACAAATTTCTTGATTTTCCCTCGAAAATTGCAAGAACACATTGAAGGTTTTTTGATTAAAGATCGAACCTTTATTAACAGGTTTCTTGTTATATCATTGTTAATGTTATTATAATGTGTAATTTTTGGTAAAGGCTTAATCTTTCTCTTATTTTGTACCTCTCTTGTGATTTGGAAATCAGGGTTCATTTGCATTTCCTGTGGAATTTCTCATTTCATTGGATTGTGGAGCTTTCTATGAAGCTTTCTGGTAAAGATTGTGGATTCTGAATTGTTTTAGATTCGCGGGTTCGTTTCATATCGGTTTTGCAATGTTGATGTGTATAGTTTCTTCACATTTTTCTGATTTATGCACTTATGTAATGATAGGTTGTTTGAGGCTAATTACGAGGCATTGAAGAGAATTGGTTTGGGTGGAATAGCGTAAAGCTTGTTGTTATTGTCGATTATTGAGGATCAAGATTTGGTAGCTTGAGCTTTATTAGAATGGAGAGTTACGGTAGCATGAGCAGGAGGTTTCCGGGAGAAAAACCCGTTGAATCAAGTTTGAGGACTAGTAAAACTTTTGATATTAACCAAAGAAGTTTTGATAGGGATACGGCAATGTTCATCTCTGTGGCAGGGGAACTAAGAGATGAGGGTAATCGTTTATTTCAGATGAGGGATTATGAAGGTGCAATGTTTAAGTACGAGAAAGCCATAAAATTGCTTCCGAGGAATCACATTGATGTATCCTACCTCAGGAGTAATATGGCCGCTTGCTATATGCAGATGGGCATAGGTGAGTATCCGAGGGCGATTCATGAGTGCAATTTGGCACTAGAAGTCACACCAAAATATAGTAAAGCACTGTTGAAGAGAGCACGGTGTTATGAGGCGTTAAATAAGCTGCATTTGGCACTTAGAGATGTTGGGATCGTACTAGAATCTGAATCGAATAATCTCATGGCTATCGAAATTGCAGATAGGGTGAAAAACTCAATTGAGAGACAAGGGTCGAGGGTGAATGAGCTTTCCTTTAATGCTGTTCCGTTACCTGAGTACATTGAGCGGCCTTCACCTCAAATGAAGTTATCTAAGGGGAAGTCGAAGAAAAAGAAAAGCTACAGTGAAGGGGAGAGTAGATTTTTTGGCGAGATTGAGGAAATTAAGGACGATGAAGCAGGAGATGGTATTGCAACGAGAGGGAAAGTTAAGGATAGGGAGACTGATGATGAGTTTTATGTTGGTAAATCTGAGGATTGGATTGAGGAGAAGACGACTGACGACAAAGTGGTGGTGGAGGAAAGAATTAGTAACGGTGCAGAGGAAGGGCCGAAAAGAACCGTGAAATTGGTACTTGGACACGACATAAGATGGGCACATATTCCTCTACACTGCAATATTACTAAACTAAGGGAAGTTATATCTGATCGGTTTCCCAACTCGAAATCAATTCTTGTTAAGTATAGAGATCAAGAAGGTGACTTGGTCACGATCACCAAAACAGAAGAACTGAGGTGGGCCGAAGCATCCACAGAACACAGTTCTCTCAAGCTGTATATTGTTGAGGTTAGTGCAGATCAAGATCCATTCTTTCAAGAAAGTCTTAAAAAGAAACAAAATATTGAAAATAAACAAGCTGGGAAAAGCAAAGAAGTACATATAAGGCCTACTTGCATTAGTGATTGGATCATTCAGTTTGCTATATTCTTCAAGAACTATGTTGGGTTCGATGCCGATGCTTATCTGGATCTCCATGAGGTTGGAATGAAGGTCTATTCCGAAGCTATGGAAGAAGCGGTCACTAGTGAAGAGGCTCAAGAACTTTTTGGCATTGCAGCAGATAAGTTCCAAGAAATGGGAGCTTTGGCCTTGTTTAATTGGGGTAATGTTCATATGTCGAGGGCGAGAAAGAAGGTAAATCTTCCAGAAGATGCTTCGAGAGAAACCGTGATTGAAAAGGTCAAAATCGCCTATGATTGGGCGCAGAATGAGTACATAAAAGCGGGAGAGAGATACGAAGAGGCTTTACAAATAAAACCAAATTTCTATGAAGCTGTTCTAGCTCTTGGGCAGCAGCAATTTGAACAAGCTAAACTCTCGTGGTATTATGCAGTCGCCACTGATGTTGATCTGGAATCGTGGGCTTCAACCGATGTTCTCGAACTTTACAACAAATCCGAGGAAAATATAGAGAAGGGTCTGCAGATGTGGGAGGAAGCAGAGGGAGACCGTCTAATGGAGATGTCCAAGCCAAATAAAACTGATGCTCTGTTGAATAAAATGAAACTTGGTAAATTGTTTAAACATATATCTGCAGGCGAAGCTGCCGAACAATCTTCAAACATCGGGTCACAGATTTATGTATTATGGGGTACTATACTATACGAAAGATCGATAATGGAGTTTAAACTGGATATTCCTGTATGGCATGAATGTTTGGAGGTTGCTGTTGAAAAATTTGAACTTGCGGGCGCTTCTCCAACTGATGTTGCTGTTATGGTGAAAAATCATTGCTCCAATGATACGGCGTCGGATGGTAATTTGCTGATATAGAATCTCTATAGTAGTTAAATGAAGTTCTAACAAATCCTGACCTTTTGTCATGCTTGCAGGGTTGGGATTTAATATCGATGAAATCGTACAGGCTTGGAATGAGATGTATGACGCGAAAAGGTTGCAGAGCCTCATTACATCTTTCAGATTAGAGCCTCTACTGCGGCGACGAGTTTCAAAAATCTACCACGCCCTCGAGCATGCGTAGATGCTTTATGATGATTTTGGAAGAAAAGTAATCAGTGATACAGCCTATCTTGTGTTCGTACTTTGTAAGTGATATCTAACCAACAATGTTGGTAATCTTTAATATGTGAAAGTCATTTGCTATAGTATCTCAAGCATAAGACTAGAAAACAATTTTAAGCCATTGACACCAGCGAATATGGAATGGAATGGAGTATAACAAACCTGTCACAGTTGAACTGATTATACAGAGTCCACTGTATCAGAATATAGATTCAAGTCCTTAAAGTAGAACCTGTTATATCTACTTTTTCGTCTATCTTCTTCTCTAAAAAATTTTGGCGGTGAAGTTAGAATATGTAGGCTGGAAATCGAGAAAATAAAGTTCTGGAAACCATCTTAGTTGTGCTTCAAAAGTAATACTATGATTTCTGAAGAAGAAAAAAGTTGAAAATAATCTTGTGTGACGGTGGCACCAGTCGTTCCAAATACTCTAGAAAGTGTTCACACTATCTTCAAAGTGTTTGTTACATTGTATTGTATGATGAATCTGAACTAACTCAGTTATTTACAGATCAGGAGACTATAAAAGGTAAAGTTTTGATAGCACTAGACGAAATGTGTTGCATAACCAACTATAGCAAAGAACTTACACCACAGAAACTCTGAGGCATCCAGTCGCATGTTAGGTCGTATTATTCACTTGAAAGACCTACATGATATTGATGAGGAAGTTTTTAATTATTAATTTCAAAGACATACATGATGATGCATCTATGTTTTTTAGAAAAAATATCCGAAAAAAGAAAAGAGAGAATTTGCAGTCATCTTAGACATGGCTACTGATGAGCTTAATCTAGAATGTTTAACTCGTGAGGTCGAGTATAGATACTTCAAGTGACGGCAGTTTGAAGTTTTAAACTCCATATTACAATAGCTAGATTTTTAAGGCTTCGTAAATTTTGTTTAATTTGTTTTGTTTTTCCTTCTAATGGTTATAAACAATGGACATATTGCAAACATTGTTGAGAACTCTAGTGTGTCAAAGGACACAACTATATTTGTCTTTTACAGTGCCTACTTCATCTTAGTACTAAGTGGCATTTCTTAATACTATAATTCCATCTTGCAGGCATCTTGCATCAACTTCTGGCTACTTTTGCTTTACCATGTAGATATCTCAGAGGTTCAGCACAGTGGCGTGTCCGCTTGTTACAAAATAAACGCGGAACAGATTCACCGCTGGTGGTTTACCAGTTTCAGGGAGCAAAAATTGTTAGTTTATGAATCGATTTGTTACACCCTCATTATCAATTCTTAAAATATTCAAACAATTGTGTTTCCAATATTTTTTATGGATTTTGGCTCCGTTTCTAGGATAATATTTTTCCGTAGATAATGCTTCGTCCGAGAGCTCATTATATTTTACTTTCTAATTATAGTTTTGAAAGCCATTTCATGCTTCTCCGGTTGAAAGAATTCTTCAACGGTCAGTTCTGTACCAAAAATACTGTCTGAATCTGATTGATACTGTTAAAAGTATTAGTTTCCATCGTGTAATGCAACGGATTTTAAGAGCGACTTTTTGTCCTGTTAATGTGCATGGCCGCTATGGCTGGTGCCTCAATTGGCGGGTGGTATGTTGCACCAAAGACATTCTAAACGTGTTATTTTCTCTTACCAAATTTCATGATGTCATCGATGCGTAAGCATTGCGTGTTGGAGAAATTATTATTTGGCATGAGACTAAATATAATTTTAGAAATTGGAATTGAGTCCAATTGATATTATAGCAACTTGGGCTTAATGGTGTGAATTGTATTGGCTTAATGAGAAGCTAATTGGTGAGATTTTATTTATATGAATAAGATTTTTATTTAATAAAAATCAGATTTGAATTGAGAATTCAAACCACACCTAAATGCTATAATAATGTGAAATGAATTTGGCTTTATGGCTGAATTAAAATCACCCCTTAATGGCTTGGTTGTTACATGAAATATTTTCTATTTAAAGGCCTTTGCGCAAAGGAGAAAAGCATCCAACAAAAACATAGCATTCTGCATTTCATTTTTTATATATAATCTCAGAGTTTTGCAAATACCGTTCGTGTTCGAAATAGAAAAACAGTAGAGTCATTCACTTGCTGTTTATTTGAGTGGACGTTGTACCTTGGGAGATCTCTTCCTTACGAGGGCTTGAAGGATAGCCAAGGAATTCGATCAAGGGGAGAAGGCTTGCTTTCAACTCGTCCTAAAACCGTTCTTCAATCCATTCTTACACATTTTTCGGTAAACTTTATTGTTTGTCATATGTATTTATTTTGGAAAATCAACATCATGAATATAAAAGTTTTTCTTGTCGTTATTTGTTCTTTATTATTGTTATACGTTTGCAACGCGATACCAACATTGAGCACCTCCTCCATCTTGTTGTTGAAGTGCTAAAGTTGATCTTCTTGTTCATACCTCGATTCTGAGTTTGGAAGTTTCCTTCAATCTCACCAAGTATTCGGTCTCTGGCCGCAAGATAAAAGTGTCTAAAGTGCATATATTTAACACCCCTTTCGACAATATTTTGCTCCTCTAAAGCCGTATTCCTGGCTGTGCGTTCATACAATCATACACCATTTTTTATTTATTTTATAACGTGAGAACCCGTTAGCCGCTATCCTTTGGGCGTGCACTAGGTAAACCCCCGGGTCAACGCAATAGCCTGCAAACCTCGTCGACCGGGCAAAGTCTCAAGTCATTTCTTGTGAGAATCGAACTTGAGACTAGGGGTGAGTTCGGGTCGGGTTTTTCGGGTTTCGGGTTTTTCGGGTTCGGGTTTTTCGGGTACGGGTGGCAATTTTATACACCCGAAAACCGACCCGATACTTACGATACCCGAAATTTTCGGGTACCCGAATAAAAGTCGGGTTTCGGGTCGGGTTTCGGGTTATGTGTGATAAAAAAAATGTGCAATTATTTTACCACCATTCATTAGTCTTTTGATATACATTATACTAAAGATAACACATTATTCAACATGAAAATAACAAATTCATACAAAAACATATTTCTAAAAATTAAATTCAAAAAGAAAATAACATTGTGCTCGTCATTATTCATCACAAAAATAAACTAGCTTTAAAAACTTAAAGTTAAAAATAGTGAACTAGTTTTTTGCTAATAATTACTATTAAGTTAGAACTTAGAGTTTACTCTTTTTGTTATAGTCATAACGTTCTTTTTTATTTACGTATGGAGAAACACTTTTTTTTTTACTTAATTTTTTTAAAAAATCTTAAGATTTTTTCAAAGCAAATTTCGGGTTTCGGGTACCCGAAGACCGGTACCCGAAACCCTACCCGATTTAGTAATTTCGGGTTCGGGTACCCGAACCCGATTTGATGTTAACCGATTTTTTCCCTTAAATCGGGTAAAACCCGATCGGGTCGGTTCGGGTATCCGAAACCCGAACCCGTTTACTCACCCCTACTTGAGACCAAATAAAGAAAATCCCTCCTCTTTAACCAACTAGGTCACCCTTCCTGGCTACAATCATACACCATATATTATGTAATAACAAGGAATCAAAAATCATAGAGTAAAACTATAGTACAAGAATGTTTCATCATTATGGCACATGTTCACAAGAAAGATGGAAAAAGGTTGTGCGTTGCATGCACTTATATTTCTTTTGCATTGCCTTAAGCACAATTTCTGTTCACCAATTCTTATATATCGTTGCTAGTTTAGTAATTTTGTCCAAAATTGCATGTACTTTCTGTCAATTTTGGATCCAGCTGTACATAAGACAATGGGTTGTTGTTTTTGCATTAAAATTATCCAGAAAAAAAGTGGAGGGAAAAGAGATTCATCAGCATGCATGTACTAACATTTTACGATGGTTTAAAGCTTTATATCTGGACACTCTTAAAAAAAATCGTATATATGTTTAATTGTATTAACTATTCTACTTTGATTGTAAAAATATCGTAGTTAATTACATGACTCTTCTAATGGAATATTTGTGTAGCACCACGACTTGGTTGTGTTCTTAATTTCAGAAACCGTAGCACATTTAATAAAATTTTAATTTGTGAGAATTCTATTTTTCTTATATGCATTCGTGCTTGCCATTATATATAGAAAAAGTCACTACTTTCGTAACTAAGCATTTGAGGAATGCCGCGCTCTCCTCCGGAAACCATGGCAACAAAAGTTCGTTTAGATTAATAGAGAGGCCAATAAATTGGCGGATGCTTTAACTAAATCTTGTGCTATGATTGAGGAAGAATCCGATGTTAGATTGGATCCGCCCTCTTCCGTTTCGTCTATCTTGTATGCGGATATTGCCTAAGGGCCTTTAATTCATTTGAGTACCAAAAAAAAAAAAAACAAGTAATTAATGCAGTACGCTACTCACTGTTTCAAAAAAATTGCCACTTTTATGTTTAAAGTTTATTATGAGATGTACTCCCTGATTAAAGATGGTCATAACTCATAACTCATTTCAAATTTATGTAATTTTGGTTATTGTAATAAAACTAGTTTCTTTGATGATAAAATTTTCTTTTTATTTTGTCAAAATAAATTCTGAAAAAAAATGGCAAGTTCGTAAAGTTTTTAGCTCAAAATAAATTCTGAAAAAATGGCAAGTTCGTAAAGTTTTTAGCTCATATTCATTTTTAGAGCATAATATTTTAAATATAAATGAACTTATATACCATGGTTTTAAAAAGTAGTCTTGTTTGTTTATAACTTTTCATACATTCTGATTTCAGTGGAAATGCATACATCTTCGAGTTGATCTTTACTTCTTTAGCACTTTGCAATTAGGCTTGCACTTTATTTTCGATGTACAAATCTCAAAAACTTGAAAATTGTATCCAGATGTGCACTTGAAAATTGTTAGGGTTTTTGCTTATCCAATGTTATTCTTTGGCGCTCCAAGGCTTGTATTACTCTGTGTTTTTTAAATTATAAATATGTCTTTTTTTTTCTCTAGGTCGTGCTATTGAGTACAACCGTGGTGCTAGATGATGGGGCGGTGATTTAAATAATTCCATGGTGCAGCAAGTCATGCCAAGAATAATTGGGGAGGTGATTAGAATAATTTATCAGAATTTAAAATTCATTTGTCAAATCATCCTGAATTGATTGCTACGCGTTTTGTAGCTCAGCTTTGAGGCTATAAATAACAGCCCATTTGTAGCCATGAAATACATCCCAAAAATACATCTTCTTTCTCTTATATAATTAAACAATAATATATAAAGAGTGGTTAAGAGTGTTGTAGTGTGAGGTAAAAATAGAGAATTTTGTGCGACTTTACTACGGTAAAAGTCGGAGTGTTGTAATTCCTATTTTACACTCATAGTGAAGTTCTTCTACCTTGTCCGTGGTTTTTCACCCTAAAGTAATTTGGGGTTTTCCACGTAAAATTTGTGAGTCGTTTATTTTCGTCTTTCAATTATTGTCGTGTAATTCCTATTTTACACTCATAGTGAAGTTCTTCTACCTTGTCCGTGGTTTTTCACCCTAAAGTAATTTGGGGTTTTTCACGTAAAATCTGTGAGTCGTTTATTTTCGTCTTTCAATTATTGTCGTGTTTTACGCTCTATACGAAGGGTCCACTTTGCAACAAGTGGTATCAGAGCCTCGGTTCATATCCGGGGTCTCGGTGATATATGTGAGTATCGTACTGAAATTATTTTTCAGTGACGGTGGTACGTGATAGAATCAATGACGGCGAAATTCGAGATCGAGAAATTCAACGGGAGTAATTTCTCGTTGTGGAAACTGAAGATTAAAGCCATCTTACGAAAAGATGGGTGTCTCGCGGCGATCGGTGACAGGCCGGTGGAAATCACAGATGATACGAAGTGGAACGAGATGGACGGAAACGCTATCGCAAATATTCACATGGCGTTAGGTGATGGCGTGTTGTCAAGCGTTGAGGAGAAGAGGACAGCTAAGGAGATATGGGACCATCTCAACAAGCTGTATGGCGAAGTCCCTACATAACAAAATTTTCCTTAAACGAAAATTGTACACACTGAGGATGGCGGAATCTACCCTGGTAACTGAGCACCTCAATGTTTTAAATACTCTATTTTCTCAATTGACGTCGTTGAGTCATAAAATCGAAGTGGTTGAACGTGCTGAAATTCTGCTGCAAAGTCTGCCCGATTCGTATGACCAGCTTGTCATCAACTTAACAAATAATGTCCTCACGGATTATTTGGTCTTCGACGAAATTGCAGCCGCTATTCTGGAAGAAGAGAGTCGGCGCAAGAACAGAGAAGACAGGGAGGCAGGTTCGCAATAAGCAGGTGCCTTGTCGGTGACAAGAGGGAGAACGACGGAGCGCGGTGCAAGTGGGAGTAAGAAACAGGGGAGATCCAAGTCAAAGACCAAGGGCAGTTGTTGGCACTGTGGCAAGAAAGGTCACTTGAAGAAGGACTGTTGGAATCTTAAGGATTCGAACAAGAAGAGTTCTGATCCTCAGGGGAACATTGCTAGCACTTCAAATGATGGTGATGTACTATGCTGTGAAGCAGCAACAACTATTCGAGGTATGCGTGGCTTCGATGATGTATGGCTTATTGATTCAGGAGCCAGTTTTCATATGACTCCCCGGAGGGAGTGGTTTCATGAGTATACACCGATCGCTGGAGGATCTGTGTATAGCTGTAAAAATGAACCTTTGAAAGTTGTTGCCGTTGGTACGATCAAGCTGGAGATGCGTGACGGGATTGTTCGGACCATTCGAGATGTCCGACACGTGGAGGGATTATGCAAGAATTTGTTGTCTTATGGACAACTCGATGATCTTGGTTGTGAGATTAGGTCGCAAAACAAGATCATGAAAGTACTGATGAAAGCGGACAAGATTGCCAAAAACTTATACATGGTACATGGGAGGACTCTGCAAGTGGGAGAAGCATCAGTGGCTTCATATGAGTCGATTGAGAAATCATCAATGATTTGGCATCAGTGGCTCGGGCATATGTCGGAACAAGGCATGAAGGTTCTTGCAGAGAAGAAACTACTTCTAGGCCTCACAAAGGTATCTTTAGCTTTTTGTGATCATTGTGTTGTTGGCAAGCAACATCGTATAAAGTTTCGTAGTTCAGATTCTAGAAGTAAAGTCATTCTAGAATTGATTCACTCTGACGTGTGGCAGGCACCAGTACTATCCCTGAGAGGTGCAAAGTATTTTGTGTCTTTTATAGATGATTATTCCAGGAGATGTTGGGTGTACATGATCAAGAGTAAGGCAGAGGTGTTCTCGATGTTCAAGATGTACAAAGTGCTGGTGGAACTTGAATCTGGGAAAAAGATCAAGTGTCTTAGATCTGACAATTGAGGGGAATATACTGGCAAGGATTTTGAAGACTTCTGTAAAGAGCTGGGATTAAGAGGCAGTTTACTATGGCATACACTCCGCAGCAGAATGGGGTGGCAGAGCGGATGAACATGACCTTGTTGGATAAAACAAGAGCCATGATGCAGGTTGCAGGCTTAGAAAAGTCGTTCTGGGCAGAAGCAATCAATACCGCATGTTATGTGGTGAACCGATCTCCGTCAACATCACTGGGGCTGAAAACACCGATGGAGGTGTGGACAGGTAAACCAGTTGATTATTCTAATCTCCATGTATTTGGGAGTCCTGCTTATGTTATGTTCAATACTCAAGAGAAAACAAAGCTGGACCCAAAATCCAGGAAGTGTTTGTTCTTACGGTATGCTAAAGGAGTGAAGGGGTATCGCTTGTGGGACCCCACTGCCCACAAGATTGTTGTAAGCAGAGATGTTATCTTCACGGAAGATAAGAAAGGAAATGATAGCATCACATGAGAAGATCCAGAAACTACGACAATAGTAGTCAAGAAGGATGCCGAGCAGGAGGGTCCTACTGAACCAGAGCATGAACCTGAGGAGACAACGGAGTCTGGAGTCTCGGGGATACGTCGATCGACACGTGTCAGGAGACCACCAGGCTGGCACTCAGACTATTATATGGAGAACAATGTTGCATACTGTCTTTTAACTGAGGACGGGGAGCCATCAACTCTCTAGGAAGCAATGAGTAGTTCAGACGCAGCTCAGTGGATGGCAGCAATGCAGGAGGAAATTGAAGCACTCCATAAGAATAAGACATGGAAACTTGTGTCTCTACCACAAGGGAGGAAACCCATTGGCAACAAATGGGTGTATAAAACCAAACGTAACAGTGATGACCAAGTGGAGAGGTATCGTGCGCGATTGGTGGTGAAAGGATATGCTCAGAAGGAGGGGATTGATTTCAACGAAATATTTTCTCCGGTGGTTCGAATGACAACTGTGCGGGTAGTTCTGGCGATGTGTGCTACATTTGATTTACATCTTGAACAGTTAGATGTAAAGACGGCTTTTCTTCATGGTGATCTTGAAGAAGAAATTTTCATGCTCCAACTAGAAGGATTTATTGAAGAAGGAAAAAAGAACTTAGTTTGCAGGTTGACCAAATCTTTGTACGGTCTTAAACAGGCGCCGAAGTGTTGGTACAAAAGATTTGATTCATTCATAATTAGCCTTGGATACAACAGGCTGAATGCAGATCCTTGTGCATATTTCAAGAGATCTGGTGATGACTTTGTTATTTTACTATTGTATGTTGATGACATGTTGGTTTCAGGCCCCAACAAAGTTCGTATTGAAGAACTGGAGGCTGAACTGGTTAGGGAATTTGAAATGAATGACTTAAGACCAGTAAACAAGATTCTAGGGATGCAAATCCACCGAGACAGAAATAGCAGGAAGATTTGGCTTTCTCAGAGGAACTATCTGTTGAAGATTTTGCGGCGGTTCAGTATGCAAAATTGTAAGCCAATCTCTACCCCTCTTCCTGTTAATTTCAAGTTATCCTCAAGTATGTGTCCTAGCAGTGAAGAAGAGAGGAGGGAGATATCTCGAGTACCGTATGCATCAGCAGTGGGAAGCTTAATGTTTGCTATGATATGTACTAGACCAGACATTGCACATGCAGTGGGAGTGGTTAGTCGATACATGGCGGATTCGGGAAGAGAGCATTGGAGTACAGTAAAAAGAGTTCTGAGATACATTCAGGGAACCTCAGATGTTGCATTATGTTATGGAGGATCGGGTTTTACAGTCAGGGGTTATGTTGATTCTGACTATGCAGGTGATCTTGACAAAAGCAAGTCCACGACAGGATATGTGTTTACTCTTGATGGAGGTACAGTAAGTTGGGTTTCGAAGTTACAGTTAGTTGTTGCGACATCAACAACGGAGGCTGAATATGTGGCAGCTATGCAGGTCAGTAAGAGGCGATTTGGCTGAAAATGGTTCTGGAGGAACTCGGGCACAAACTAGAGAGTATTTCTCTATTCTGTGACAGTCAGAGTGCGTTGCATCTTGCAAGGAACCCAGCGTTTCATTCCAAGACAAAGCATATTCGGGTGCAGTATCACTTTGTTCGTGAGAAAGTCGATGAGGGTACTGTGGATGTGCATAAAATTCACACTAAAGATAACATAACTGATTTCATGACGAAGAGTGTTAATGCTGACAAGTTTGTTCACTGTCGGTCCTCGTGTGGTCTGGTGAAAACGTAAGCAACATGAAGGGCGAGGTAGAAAGAATGGTGTGAAGATCTGATTAATCTCTAATCAAATCTTCAAGTGGGAGATTGATGGGGCGGTGATTTAAATAATTCCATGGTGCAGCAAGTCATGCCAAGAATAATTGGGGCGGTGATTAGAATAATTCATCAGAATTTAAAATTCATTTGCCAAATCATCCTGAATTGATTGCTACGCGTTTTGTAGCTCTGCTTTGAGGCTATAAATAGCAGCCCATTTGTAGCCATGAAATACATCCCAAAAATACATCTTCTTTCTCTTATATAATTAAACAATAATATATAAAGAGTAGTTAAGAGTGTTGTTAGTGTGAGGTAAATATAGAGAGTTTTGTGCGACTTTACTACTGTAAAAGTCGGAGTGTTGTAATTCCTATTTTACACTCATAGTGAAGTTCTTCTATCTTGCCCGTGGTTTTTCACCCTAAAGTACTTTGGGGTTTTCCACGTAAAATCTGTGAGTCGTTTATTTCCGTCTTTCAATTATTGCCGTGTTTTACGCTCTATACGAAGGGTCCACTTTGCAACACTAGAAATATTTTACCACAAGCACGTTGTGTTGATTGGCACCAAATAGAATGGATTGACAACTACATCTCAGTTTTGAACGGGAAATTTATGATCTCAAAAAAGTGTTCATCGAAAAAGTGTTTACTGGGAAGACACTCAACATTCATCAGTAACTTCGGTGTAATAGACGCCAATAGATACGGACCGGACGATATGTCTTATATGAAAGTTCTTATTCAAATTGATTACGTTTCAGTTTATCGAATTTTGACGTATGGAATATAAGAGATTAATTTGAAGTGATAATTCTTTATTAGAGATTGGTAGAGTATAAATACAAGTACAACAGAATCCTATCTAGCTAAACTAGGAAACTAAATCACTATAAACTAGGAAAAGGAAGATATTACAAGATATTACAAGATATTGCAAAGATATATAAATATAATCTAACTAGGTCTATTACGCCCATGCAAGATCGACGTTCCACCAGCAATGGAGAGCTTGGAACGCATAAGTTGGAAGCGAGAGCGCGCAAGATGCTTGGTCAAGATGTCAGCAAGTTGATCAAGGGTGTTAACGTAGGTAACCTTAAGTATTCCCTTGTTGACATAATCACGAACAAAATGCAAGTCCACAACAATGTGCTTCATTCTTGAATGTTGCACGGGATGACTAGATTGATGAATAACACCCATATTGTCACACTTAATGTGAGGTGACGAGGGAAGGGTAAACCAAGCTCCACAAATAAGTGTTGCACCCAACGAACCTCTGTCGCAGCATTAGCGAGCGCACGGTACTCGGCCTCAGTCGAAGAACGGGAGACGGCTCGTTGCTTGCGAGAAGTACAAGAGATGGGATTTGGGCCAAGAAATAGGACATAAGCCGACGTGGACGTGCCATGAACAGTTTCGCTGGCCCAATCATCATCGGAGAAGGCCGAGAATACGGGAGATGGAGAACGGCGAATGAGGAGGCCGTGAGCCAACATGCCCTTAAGATACCAAAGGATCCTATTAAGGGCAGCCCAATCACGCTCAGTCGGAGCAGCCATTCGCTGCCAAGACGACTAACAGCAAAGCCAATGTCCGGGCGAGTGAAAGCAAGATAATGGAGTGCACCAATTATTTGTCGATAAGGTGTAGGGTCAACTGGTGAGGCCGAGGAGGAGACGATCGGATTGGAGGTCATGGGAGTAGCCAAAGGCTTGGCACCATCCATCTTGTGACGAGCCAAAATGTTAGCAATGTATTTGTGTTGGGAGAGAAAAAGACTTTCTTTACAGCGGAGAACCTCAATTCCCAAAAAGTAATTAAGTGCACCCATATCCTTAATTGCAAACTGTGAGCCAAGCCGCGAGATGAGGGACGTGATAAGAGGCTGAGAATTGCCCGTAATAATAATGTCATCGACATAGATAAGTGTTAACGGGTTAGGAATTATTCCCTATTTAACGGAAGATATTTATTTTGGGTTCGAACGCCCTGTCCGTGATTCAGAGGCAATAATGGATAGACATAATGAGATTAATTGCAAGAATATTCCCTTCCTTTATTCACTGAACATTTCCTCCTCTCCTAATATTTGAGTGTTAATTTGTAGTAAGTAAGCTAAGTTGTTTCAGCTTGTCCTTCTTCTACTGATCACCTCCCTTTATATATACTTTGGTAGGGGCAGGTGTCATTGTGCATGCGTTTTGGTAAGGACAGATGTCGTTGTTACATTAATACAGGTGTGAAAATTAGGATAATGTTTATCTCTTATCTACTAGGCGCTGACTGGATTAGCTTTTGTGTCTTCTGATTTCTCCGAGGGCTTCTGATGTAGATTGTTTTGATAGAGCTATTCTTCCGAGGGCTTTTATTTCTCCTTCTTGATTCGGGTATTTTCTTCAACAATCAGGAGTGATCTCTAAGGGTGTAAATGTGATCTCCGAGGACTTGGTACAACTTCCGAGGGCTGTGATTTTGTGTCCGAGGGCTGCATTTGCTTTACTGAAAGTGAGATTTCTTCACCAGAGTTCTCGGACTATATTCACGGGATGTTCTTGTATTTATTTCTTGATTTTCTCCAAAATTGGGTCCTCGGATAAGTCCGAGTGTCGTCTTTTCCGAGGAGTGTTCAGCAAGGAAGTTTTCTTGTAAGTTCATAGGACTCGGGGTCCATCTTGGTCCCTCTTGGCGCATTTGGTGGATATCGGAATCATACGGGTCCATCGGGGTTTGCTCTTTCTCCGATGCCGTATTGATATCTGTTTTTCATTCACCGTTTTGACTTTCCAAAGGACTCTTATGTTTCTCCTCAGGTGTTCTTATAAACCTTTTCGGGTCAGTGACCGAAAGATAGGGCAATCCTCCGAGGAGTTTTCTTTATAGGTACATCTCATCGGAAGTACTCGTGACAATAGTATTGTCCATATATTGTTTTTCCGAGTAGGAATGATCTTCTTTATTTTATTTTTAGGGTTAACACTAGCCCCCCCAAATTTCGATTGTCCTCGTAGAGACAAGCGGAATTTTAAATCATCGTCCTCAGTGAGGTGAGGGGTTATTTTTTGCTTAGTGTCCCTATATTTATTTTTTTCCTTTTTTGATATTTGTTCAAGAGATAAATACGTATATTTAGAGTTTTTCAAGCGATTTTACCTGAATACCCCTAGGGTATTGTCATTAAGCAGGCGAAGATCTCGGGAGAGCAGGTTGTGGACTGCCGTTTGACCAGCTTGGGGATTTGAAGTATCTTACCGTTGGCAACGGGCAGAATCTGGACGGCGTGGCATGAGCGGACAACGGTTACGTGGAGTCACGAATAAATGCCACGTTTTTATGGGCATCTGACCGTTGTAATTTTTGGTTATAAATAGGGTACTGTAGCTCTTCTTTTTCTTCATTCACACAAGTGTAATTCGCGATAACTCTCTCCCAGAGCTACAAATTTCTTCTCTTATTCTCTCGCAATTCTCAGTTCTAGTAAAAAAAAAACTTTCCTCTTTTTATATCCATGGCTTCTTCTGCCAATGTGAATCCTGTAGCTGCTGTTACCTCCTCGGGGGTTACTGCTCCGATTGACACTTCTACGAGTGCGAAGGGTATTCCGGTGGGAGTTATTACTCGCAAACGTAAGGGAGAAATTGCTGCTGCTGCTGAGGGTGGTGCTACTTCCTCGAAAAAAGCTAGGGTTCCCAAATCAAAGGAACCACCTCTTCGGACTTTTGCTAAGGTGGAAAAGATGAGGAATATTGCTACTCGTAAGCAGGTAGCGGATCTGTTTACCTCAACCGGAGTCCTCTAGAAGAATATGGTCTTCCGAATCCCGACGAAGGATGAGAGGGCGTGCTATCCTCCTCCGGGTATGTTGACAGTATTTTTTGCTCAGGTGAAGTATGGGTGGCGCTCGTTTATGTCCCCCTTTTTCTGTGAGCTCTTTAAAACTTGTAATATCAGCCCAAGTCAGATGGTGCCGAATGGGTTTGCCGCCATTTGTATTTATGTCTTTTGGTGTCACGTGAATGGACTGGAGTGCTCGGTGACTCATTTCCTTTCCATTTTTGATGTGGCGGTGTCGCCCGGGGGATATCCTTTTTACAATGTTCGTCACCGGGACAACTCGGGTGATTCCACGAAGAGGATCTTGGGTGCTGCTATTACCTCACATAGCATCTGGAAGAACAAATACTTCTTCGTGGGACCTGTTAATGGTGAATGGGATGTGCCTTTCGATTGGCGAGAGGGCACTACTCCCGTGCATGCCTTGGACCAGGATGCAGTTTTATCTCCGATAATTTCCCAGCATAAATTGATGGAGTCGGAGGATTTCACGATGTTATACGAGACCTCTGGGCTTCACCACGTAGTTTTCACCGATGACGCCGTGGAGAGGCCCTTGTCACTGTCTCCCGTTGCGAGGAGTCTCTTTCGTAAGTCTCTTTATTCGTTCTTTTATTCTTTTATTCTCTTTCCGAGCACAGTGGTAAATTGTGCTTATACATGTTACTGATGGGATGATGCAGGGGATTTCATGGCGAACTACTATCTGCAGTCGAGTCCGAGGGAGCCTACTCCTAGTGGTGTCTCGGAGATACCAGAGGAGGGCGATCACGAGGAGGAGGAGGTTAATGCTCCCGAGAGTAGGCATATGGGTTCAGAGAAGGGTGGATTTCACGAGGATCATTCTCTTCTATGCATGGATATGACAGGGGTTATCAGGAGCGCTATTCCCTTGCGCCAAGTAGCTCCCTCCTCTTCTTGGGCTTTAGTGCCAGTTTCCAAGTCTAGTACAGGAGATTTGCCCGTTTCCGGATCTGATATAGGGAGTTCTCCGAGAGTTTCCGAGGAGGGGATTTTTCCGAGTGTTACCGAGGAAGAATCTGCTTGGAAGATTACTGAAGTAATAGACTTATCTTCCGAGGGTCCTTCTCCTCAGCCTCCGATAATTTCCGAATCCGCTCCTCGTGGTGAGTTTCTATGAAATTTTAATAGGATTTTTATACCTTACTTGTGACATTTGATAATGTGTTGACATTCTTCCTTTTGATGTAGTAGCTATGGATAAGGGAAAAGCTCCGATGGTAGAAGAACCTTCATTATATGGTGAGTATTCCTTATCTGTTCTCTTTGCATAATTTTTTCTAGTTTTATTCTTTTTCTCACTGTCAGTTTGTACCTTTTGTAGAGGAAGAGTTTCTGGCCCAATTCAACATTCCCGAGCAAGAAGGTTTACGAGGGGACTCCGAAGACACCCAAGGGGAGTTTGATCCTTCTTCAGAGGACCGAGATGTGAAGGAAGGGATTCTGCAATCATTGCTAGGAAAGACTAGCCCCTCCACCTCAGTGGGTGGTTCACCGGCCATATTTACAAATTCAGAAGTGATGACTCCCGTAAAGGATATGACTCCTCCGAGGGGGCATGTTCCGGTGACTTTGTCTCCGAGGGGTCATACATTCCAGGAGCCTATTCCTCCTAGTGGATTCGAGGGGCAATTTTCATCTCGGTCAGTGGGGGAAGCTTATCAAGATATCCTCCGATTTTTCGCCTCCTCTAGTTCAACACCCGCCGAGGGGTACCAATTTTTGTACACCAGTCTTAACTGGCTGGGACTCATGGTAAGCTTCTCTAAATTAATCCTTTGAAATTATATAATATACCTCTGTTAAATTCTTTAGTGTTGATTTTCCGCAGATTGGAAAGACTCGAGAGGCGGTCACTGCCGTTGAAGAGCACGGTCGGAAAGACAAAGAAGAGTTAGAAGTACTCCGAGCGCAATTGGCACCTCTCTTAGTCCGAGATAAAGAGAGCCAAACTAGGGAGGATATTCTTCAAACCAAGATTTCCGACTACGAATTTGCTCTTAATGAATCAGAGAAGGCGAGGGCGGATTTGCAAGGTAACTTAAACGCTGCCGAGTCTGCTTATAAAAAGATGGAGGCGTCCGAGAAGGTTGTAGCGGCTAAGATAACTCTTCTGGAGAAGGAAAGGAAGGAGTCCAAGGAGGTCTTCTCTGCTCGTATTGCGGCTCTCGAGAAGGCAGTAGCGGACGGGAATGAGAGAGAGAGAGTTCTTCAGGAGACATTGGGCCAAGCTACTGATAGGGCTGAGTCAGCTGAAGAAAAGTTGGTAAACTTTCTATCTCCCGAGGACGTGCAAGCTAAGGTGGATGCAGCCGTTCAATTCGCTCAGCGGGAGATTTCACGACAGCAAGCAGGAGTACCCGAGACGTCTTCTCACGAGCTGTTGACAGGCCACCTTTTATGGGGTTATCTGGAGTGTGCTAGGTTGGCTAAGTCTCTGATAAGGTCGGAGGTTGATTTCTCAAAATCTTTTGACCTTCGTAAGCTGAAGAGGCCGACTCCCGATGATTGCAAGTACTTTGTGGGGAGGTTTGGGGGTTTGCTATCTTCCAAGGATTCTCCAACACCGTCTCCGATGCGCTCTGCCACAAGTCCGAGTCCGAGAGCTAGTGGTTCCGGGGGAGTATTTTCCCCAATTTCTCGTCTTGCTCCATTGGGTACTTCCCTCGAGGAGACAACTTCTTCCCTCCCTCCTTCCACGGGGGCTTAATTTTATCTTTGTAATTTTTTATTTTTAAAATAAACGTTCTTTGTATTTATTATCCCTTCCGAGGGCTCTTCGGCTTAAATAAATATTTTTGTTCAATTTCCCTTTTTCTACTTTTTGTTTATATAGTTAAATTTCAATTAGCATGGATAATGATAATTCTCAAAAAGTTGCTGACTAAGTAAACTTCCTAAGTATGAGGTGTTGTTTTGCATGGTTAAATAGGATACGTGTCCTTCTTAACCAAAAAGTTTTTCAACACGTGTCTCTTAGTTAACATAATAAGAGTTTAAACTTCTACTTTTAACTCTGATTTAAAGAGTATATATGCACGTAGGATCTTTATCAATTATGCACTTATCTCCTAATCCTTATTAGTCTTTGACTTTCTTTCAAGTTTATTCATAATACTTACTTGATACGATGATGCCTCCTTATTATAGAAGATGTGGTTCGACTTCATCTTGCGGTTCTTCTCGGGATACCGCTCGGGGTCCTTCTGGATCATCAAGGGTTCCTCCGAGGGACAATCCATCCGAGAATCAAACAACACTTGGTGCTAGTTCCTCTCTTGGAGTGGCTCGTAGGACTCCATCTACAAATTCACGTAGAGTTAATCATATCAGGGAGATATTCATGAGTAGGGAGCCGTATCCTTTGGCAGATGAGTCTTCGGAGTTTGATTTGATTCCTCTTAATCCATCAAGATTGATAGGTAGAGGACGTGTAGGATCCACTATGAGTGCAGAATGTGAGAACTCGGTAAGATCTCTTTTCACTGGTTATAACTTAGAGTTCGAAGATTATGATATAATAGTGCCTTCCTCAGGCCAAAGGGCTTACGCACCCCCCTCGGGTTACATGACCGTTTACGTCGAACAGATGCGTTGCGGGTTGCAGATGTTTTTTCACCCCTTTTTCCAAATACTTTTTCGGTGTTGGCAGGTGTGTCCGAGTCAGTTAACACCAAGTTCTTATAGCCATCTGGTAGGGTACATCCTTCGTAGTGAGCTTTTAAACCTTCCCATGTCCCCCTATCGGGTGGGGACAATATTTACCCTTCAACCTTGCTCAGAGGGGACTCCCTTTTTTAGCTTGACCTATCGGGACAAGGAAGATATCTTCACTCGTGTATCCAGTTCCCACTCTAGTAGAGGGGATTGGAGGCGGAGATTTTTCTTTGTCCGTCCGAGAGGCCAGTCAGCCAGATCATGGGGTGTACCCATCCGATGGGGTCTGGGGTATATCGCACCCAACACCGAAACACGAGGGCAAGTGAGGGAGATATTGCTTCACTTGGGACTTTTCTCTGGTTCTCTTGACATATCTGGGCTATTGGATTTCCCCGAGGCTCTGGTTTTGGCAGGTTTACAAGAGGGGGTGGAAGGATGCACTCCTACTTCTCGTCCTCTTCACAGTAACTTTCATTTTCGTAAGTTCTACTAATCATTTTCTAGCATGCAACCTTTATTGGTGTCCTCGGACCGTTCTCCTACTGACATCTTTTGCAGGAGCGGAGATGGGAGCCTTTTCTCTCGGGTCTTCTACTGACGTTTTCTTGGGGAGGGCATTGCATGGTATTCCCGGGGGGACGAAGGTTGGTGATTCCCCTCCCTTCGTGAGTGAGGCAATGGTTGAAATTTCCTCAGAGGAGGAGGAACCTGTGGCAGCTCCCCCAGTCAGTTATATAATTCCTTCTGGATCGTCAGATCTGATAGCAACTCTTTCTCAAACGGATTTTCACATGAGTCCCGTAGTATCACAGCCCATTCCTCATAATTCTACCGTGGTAAATGTATTAGAGGAGTATCTTCGCTCTTCTAGTACAGAGGATATGCAGCCCCGGGAAGATATCCCTGGTCGTATTCCTGCACCACCGCTCGAGGAGCACCCTTCCCTCGGGAGAACTCTTCCCCCCGGGGGTAATCAGGATGTTTCTCCTCTCGGATCAACAGTGGGATTTTGCCGAAACTTTCTTAGTGGGCTATTGAACGTAACAGATTGTGAGCTGATAAAAACCCTTTCGGTACCCGTTCTCCAAGATTTAGCCTGCAAAGACCTGTGTGAGGTATCTATTCATTTTATTTAATACTAACCTGTCTTCTGGTCTGATGCCATTCGCTTTGTGTTTTGAGCAGATTTATATGGTGTTGGACGCTCTCGGATCTTGTGGAAGTTCCTCTTCAGATCCAGGCTTAGTGTATCGTCGTCGGGATGAGTTAGAGCGAGGTCTCTTGGAAGCTCAAGTGGAGATAGCCCATTTGAAGGAAGTTCATGAATCCGCTCAGGAGACTCACATCCAGGTGTTACAATTCGAAAAAGATAAGGCGTGGGAATTGGAACGCCAATTAGTGCTTGAAAAAGCACGCGTCTTGAACTTAGGGCGGAGAATTGAGGAGTTACATGGCCAAATGCGGTTCTCGGAGGAGCAGTTATCACAGGCTACGCTGGAAAGAGACACCTTGAGTCAGCAGATGTTAGGGATAACTCGTTCTCATGCGATAGAGGTGGTCATGGCCCGAGTCCAAGCTGTGTTGGAGGTGGTGGGCCCCTCCAATCTTCGTGAGTCTCTCCGGGGTGAGATGCGTGACTTGGTGCACATAGGCTATAAGTTGTGCCAAGATGCCGTACAAGCTTTACCAGAGTTCCCCTCGGGCTTGCTCCTTCCTGAGCTTAACCTTCGTCAAGTCTCCGAGGAGTTTCCTCCTTCACCTACTAGAGATTTTGCGATTGGAACTGTGTTCTTTGATGACCCAGTCTCCCTTTCCGAGGAACAACGTCGAAGACTTATCCGAGAGGGAAAACGTCCTATGGGAGGGACTTAGCTTATAAATGAGTTTAGTTCATAATAAGGAGGGTTTTTAGTGTTATCGGATTGTCCTGATGTCTCATATATAGAGCCATCATTTTGTCGGACAATTCTACTTTCTTTTGTACTATATCCCCTCGTATATGAACACTCTTTTTATTCATGTATAACTATTACATTAAGCATAATACTTTCTAAGGTTGCTTGCGTTCCACGTGTTGCGAAGTATTGCTTCCTCGGAATTGGCAAGCCGATAAGTCGCAGGTCCTACAATTTCCACTATCTTGTAGGGTCCTTCCCATCGTGGATCTAGTTTACCCACATTCTTAGAGGCCCCTGCTCGTTTCATCACTAAATCTCCAACTTGAAAGGTTCGGGGTTTTACCTTGGCATTGTAATATCGTGACATCCGAGCCTTGTATTCTTCCATTCGGAGGGCTACTCGGGTCCTTTTTTCTTCGAGAAGATCAAGGGCAAGGGCTAAGTTTGAGCCATTGGCCACTTCCTCGTATTCCTTGACTCGCCAGCTTTCTATGGAGACCTCCGAGGGCAAAACAGCTTCACACCCATAGGATAGACTAAAAGGGGTTTCGCCCGTAGCAACACTTTGCGTGGTCCGATAGGCCCACAATATCCCGGGTATCTCCTCAACCCACTTAGCTTTATGCCAATCAAGCCGGGCCTTCATGTTCTTCAAGAGGGTTCTGTTGGTTGTTTCTACTTGGCCATTTGCTTGAGGGTATCCCACGGAGGCAAAGCAATGTTTTATCTCCCAATGATCGCACCATTTTTGTAATCCTTGGTCAGTAAACTGCAAACCGTTGTCACTT
This sequence comes from Linaria vulgaris, assembly GCA_948329865.1. Lineage (NCBI taxonomy): Eukaryota > Viridiplantae > Streptophyta > Magnoliopsida > Lamiales > Plantaginaceae > Linaria > Linaria vulgaris. The sequence continues at coordinate 95,692,206 of OX415254.1, forward strand.
ACCAGGCTCCGAGGGACACCAAAGCGACAAATAATACTCCTCCAGAGAAAATTGATGACGGCCCCTGCGGTTACTCTAGCCAGGGGTTCCGCTTCCACCCATTTGGTGAAGTAGTCAACGGCTACTAATAGAAATTTCTTTTGACCGGCATCGGGAATAAGAGGTCCCAGTATATCAATACCCCACTTGGAGAATGGGCAAGGGGTCAAATGGGGTTCCCAAGGAGCTGTAGGTTGATGGGTCCGAGGGGCGTATGCTTGGCAGGATTTACACCTTTCGGCATGGCTTTTGCTGTCTTTGGCCATCGTGGGCCAATAGTAGCCTTGTCGAATCAAGCGTCCAACCATGCTTTCGCCACTAGTATGGCTCCCACATACCCCTTCGTGAGTTTCTGCTAAGGCTAGTTGGGCCTCCTCCTCATTGAGGCATCGAGCATGGGGGCATAAGTATGTCCTTCGGAAGAGTATCCCGTCTTTGAGGAAGTATCGGAGGGTTTTTCTAAACATCATTCGCTGAGTATTTTTGTCCGAGGAGTATCCCTCGGGATTCTGCAAATAGGCTTTGATAGGAGTCACCCAGCTAGATGAAGGATCTGTAATGGTGTTCACCTCTCGGCCTTCACTCTTTTCAGATTCATTGACATGCAGTAGAGTAATCTTCCGAGTATATATTGCAGCTGTTTGTGTAGCCATTTTGGACAAAGCGTCCGCCTCTTGGTTTTCTTTTCGGGGAATTTGAACTATATCATACTCTTCAAACCATTCGGACCTTTGACGGACAAGTTGGAGGTACTCTTGCATTCTTTCTTCTTTGGCCTCATATGACCCTTTAACTTGCTGGACAATCAATTGGGAGTCACTATGGATGAGTACTCTCTTCATTCCCCCTTCTCTTGCTAGCCTCATACCGATAAGGAGAGCTTCATACTCGGCTTCATTGTTAGAGAGGGGATAATCTATTCTAACTGCAAAATGGAGCCTTTCCTCCTCTCCTTCTTGATTTACCAAAACTATTCCGGCCCCCCCATGGGTACTCACCGAGGATCCATCTACATATACGTGCCATCGTGGCTCCTTTTCTTCGGATCCAACGCCCGTGAGCTCTGTCACAAAGTCCGCCAGAACTTGCGCTTTGATTGATGGTCTCGGAGCATAGGAAATATCGTACTCAGTAAGCTCTACATCCCATTTTATCAGTCTTCCTGATGATTCTGGCTTATTAAGAATTGCCCTCAGGGGATGCTTAGTAAGCACGGTAATTGGGTGGGATAAAAAGTAGGGACGTAGCTTATGAGCCGTAGTAACTAATGTTAGAACAAGTTTCTCAGTTAGGGTATATCGGGTTTCGGCTCCGAGGAGGGTTTTGCTGACGTAATATACCGGGTGATGTTCTCCGTCTTGTTCTTTAACTAAGACAGCACTAACAGCCTCTTCTCCGACTGATAAGTACAGAAACAACTCTTCCTGGGGTACAGGTTTTACCAGCAAGGGTGGTTTCAACATGTACCTTTTCAATTCTCCGAGAGCTTCCTCGCATTGGGGGGTCCACTGAAATTCCTTGACATTTCGAAGTATCTTGAAGAAGGGAAGCCCTTTTTCTGCGGACTTGGAGACAAATCGACTCAACGAGGCCATTCTTCCCGTTAACTTTTGGACATCCTTTACCGTCCTCGGGGTAGGTAACCCCATAATAGCTTCTGCTTTTTCGGGGTTTACTTCAATTCCCTTCTCCGTAACCATAAATCCCAAAAATTTTCCTCCTCGGATACCAAAAGAACACTTCCGAGGGTTAACCTTCATGCCAAAGTTGTTCATAATGACCAACGCTTTCCGTAGGTCCTCGGGATGTTCTTCAGCAGTGTTACTTTTAACTACAGTATCATCTACGTAAACCTCTACTGACTTCCCAATAAGTCCTGAAAACATAAGGCTTACTAACCGTTGATAGGTAGCTCCAGCATTCTTTAGTCCAAAGGGCATGACTAGATAACAAAAGGTGCCTGCATCCGTGATAAAGCTGGTCTTATCTTGATCAATAGCCGCCATTGGGATTTGGTTGTACCCTTGATCTCCATCTAAAGTTGATAGTAGCGCACATCTTGCGGTAGAATCAACTAGCTGATCTATGCTCGGTAAAGGATAACAATCCTTGGGGCATGCTTCATTGAGGTTAGTAAAGTCAACACACATTCGCCATCTTCCTCCGTGCTTGGGAACTAGCACGACATTAGCCAACCACTCGGGGTAGATAACTTCTCGTATTTGCTTCAATTGGAGAAGGCATTGTATTTCCGAGCGGATGATCTTGTTGCGCTCGGGGCCCATTTTCCTCTTTTTCTGTTGGACAGGTTTAGCTCCAGGCTTTACATTAAGGAAATGTTGACATACCTTGTTGCTGATTCATCCGGGCAGCCCCCCTTCCCATGCGAAGAGGTGATGGAATTGTTTGAGAAGAGAAATCAATTGACCTTCTATGATTGGAGCCATATGGGTGCCCATTTTGATTACTTTCTCGGGGCTTCCTTCTACTAATTCCACCATTTTTAATTCTTCCACAGGTTGGACCCGTGTTTCCTCGTTTTTACACTTTTTGTTATTTCCGAGTGAGGGTCCGTCCTCTTCTGAGGGAATGGCATTCATGCAGCATTCTCGGGCTTTTGACTGACTTCCCCGGACTTCTCCGATTCCCGAAGAAGTGGGGAATTTCACTTTAAGATGCAGAGTAGAAGGGATAGCTTCAAAGGCCCGAATAGAGGGTCTTCCACAGATGACATTATACGTTCGTGAGGAGGCTTCCACTACCCAAAACTTAATAGATTCAGTTCTCCGAAGGGCTCCTTTCCCCCATGACATCGGAAGGGTAACAGTTCCGAGGGTTTGACAAGCTTCCCCTGAGAATCCTACTAACGGGACCTCAGCAGTTTCCAACGTTTCTTGTTTCAACCTCATAGCCAGATAAGTAGGTAAGAAGAGCACATCCACGGAGCTGCCCGTATCTATAAGAATCTGTTGGATTTCATACCCGTAGATGACAGCAGAAATAACCAATGGATCTTCGTGAGGGTATATTACGTCCATAAGATCCTCGGACCCGAACGTGATGCTAGGCAGATTTAATCCTTGAATGGAGCAGACAGACAATCCTTGTTCTGCTCGTCGGGCTTCTTTCAAATATTTCTTCTTTTTACCCTGAGGTGTCATGGAAATTTCACCCCCTTCAATCATATTGATAGTTCTCCCTGTTGGGGGGTTGTCTTTGTAAGAGTTAGGTGGAGGAGGCAAACTTTGATACCCTGTCGTTTTCTCTCGTGAATTTTGCCGACGATCTTTAATTCTCTCTTGGGATCGGAGACGTCTAGTGGTCCTCTCTCGTGATTTCCAACTAGGCGTCCTTTCTTCCCTTTCTTGCTCTTCCTCTTCCCTTCGTGATCTCTTCCAAACATTTGCCTTGGGCTCTTCGAGGTTATTCTCCTTGAGGTAGTTCTTCAAATACCCTATCTCCAGTAGGCGAAGCACTTCTAAACGAAGAGTAGTACATTCTTCCGTAGTGTGCCCATAAGTTTTATGATATTTACAATATTTCCCAGTGTCCTTGTCTCGGTTAGGAAATTTAGTCGGTCTGGGCCAGTGCAACTCGTTGCTACCCCTCATTATGTTGAGCACTTCTGGTGGAGTAACAGTCATCGGGGGTAAGTGCACGGGTCGGAGGAATTTCTTAACCACTCCCCCTTCATCTTTGCGCTGAGGAGGTTTTCCTTCCTTATTCTTTTCTTTGACCTTTGCTTCTTTCTCGGCACGCTCTAAGTGTTCACTATCCTCCTGCTCCATCTGCTTCTTTGTTCCCTCGGCCTCTTCCATTAAAATGTGTACTTCCGCCTTTTGCATTAGCTCATTCATATCCGTGATACGATTTCCCATAAGGTATCTAAAGAAATCCCCCGCTCGGAGTCCCTGAGTTAATATGTCCGCCATAATGGTCGGGCTAACATTTGGAACATCGAGTGCTTCATCCGTGAAACGCTTTATATACTCTCGCAAGGATTCATCCTTCTTCTGTTTAATAGTAAAAAGATGTGTAGCAGATTTAGGGTACCTTCGGTTGCAGGCGAATTGTCGTACAAACAAATGAGCTAATCGGTCAAAGCTCGTGATGGAACAAGGTGGAAGATGAGTAAACCAAGCTTGGGCCCGTCCTCCAAGGGTAACAGGGAATACACGACATAACACATGATCAGGGGCGGAAGAGAGGTCCATTCCTGCCAGGTATTGATGGACGTGATCTTGTGGGTCCCTTCCATCAGCTTCTCCGGTATATAGCGGGATATTAACAGGTCGCATCCCCGAGGGGATAGAAGCTGAAGCAATTTCAGGAATGAAAGGAGAGGTTTTGAATGTAAGATCTTCCTCGGGAGCCATAGTCTTCTTGAGATCACCTAATTCTTTTCGTAAATCATCCATCATTCCCCACAAGGAATATTCCACCTCTCCTCGACACTCCGAGGGGCGAGAAATTTCTTCCCGACCCCTCACGGGAGTTCTTTCATGACATACATACCTTCGAGGCCTTTGTCGAGGTGCTGGTTGCCAAGGATTCCAATTTGGGTTCCATGCCATCGGAGGTGCATCTCCTTCCGAGGGGAAACCACCGTTCCCGGAGAGCACGGGGGACGGGCATCCGAGAGGTTCATCCCTCCGGGGTGTTCGTGCAGCGTTTATAAGTCTTTCGTAAACAGATCGGGGAATATTAATAAAATCTCTAGTACCTGGTTCGTAATTGGACAAAGTTTCTTCTGAGTCGCTGTTCGAGAAAGGAAGGTTGTCACTTTCGAAAAGATCGTCCATCCTAGCTGACATCTGCTTGAATTCTCTCGAGGACAGATATTATGGCGTTCCCACAGACGGCGCCACTTTGTTAACGGGTTAGGAATTATTCCCTATTTAACGGAAGATATTTATTTTGGGTTCGAACGCCCTGTCCGTGATTCAGAGGCAATAATGGATGGACATAATGAGATTAATTGCAAGAATATTTCCTTTCTTTATTCACTGAACATTTCCTCCTCTCCTAATATTTGAGTGTTAATTTGTAGTAAGTAAGCTAAGTTGTTTCAGCTTGTCCTTCTTCTACTGATCACCTCCCTTTATATATACTTTGGTAGGGGCAGGTGTCATTGTGCATGCGTTTTGGTAAGGACAGATGTCGTTGTTACATTAATACAGGTGTGAAAATTAGGATAATGTTTATCTCTTATCTACTAGGCGCTGACTGGATTAGCTTTTGTGTCTTCTGATTTCTCCGAGGGCTTCTGATGTAGATTGTTTTGATAGAGCTATTCTTCCGAGGGCTTTTATTTCTCCTTCTTGATTCGGGTATTTTCTTCAACAATCAGGAGTGATCTCTAAGGGTGTAAATGTGATCTCCGAGGACTTGGTACAACTTCCGAGGGCTGTGATTTTGTGTCCGAGGGCTGCATTTGCTTTACTGAAAGTGAGATTTCTTCACCAGAGTTCTCGGACTATATTCACGGGATGTTCTTGTATTTATTTCTTGATTTTCTCCAAAATTGGGTCCTCGGATAAGTCCGAGTGTCGTCTTTTCCGAGGAGTGTTCAGCAAGGAAGTTTTCTTGTAAGTTCATAGGACTCGGGGTCCATCTTGGTCCCTCTTGGCGCATTTGGTGGATATCGGAATCATACGGGTCCATCGGGGTTTGCTCTTTCTCCGATGCCGTATTGATATCTGTTTTTCATTCACCGTTTTGACTTTCCAAAGGACTCTTATGTTTCTCCTCGGGTGTTCTTATAAACCTTTTCGGGTCAGTGACCGAAAGATAGGGCAATCCTCCGAGGAGTTTTCTTTATAGGTACATCTCATCGGAAGTACTCGTGACAATAGTATTGTCCATATATTGTTTTTCCGAGTAGGAATGATCTTCTTTATTTTATTTTTAGGGTTAACAATAAGAATATAGCACATGATCTTCTCGCGAGAGTAAACAAAAAGCGAGACGACGGGCTTGGCTTAAACAAAGCCAAAAGAGAGAAGAGCCGAACTTAGAGCGAGATACCACACCCGAGGATCCTGCTTAAGGCCATAGATCGACTTGTGCAAGCGACAAACACGGTGAGGATGCTTTGGATCAAGGAAACCCGGTGGTTGGCTCATGAAGACTGTCTTAGTGAGATTGCCGTGTAAGATAGCATTGCTGATATCCAGTTGACGAAGCGACCAACCATGACCGACAACAATAGTAAGAATGGCGCCAATGGTTACCAGCTTGACAATCGGACTAAAGGTTTCCTTAAAGTCGAGGCTCGGGCATTGGTGGAATCCTTTTGCAACCAAGCGAGCATTGTACCGATCAATCTTGCCATTAGGGAGGCATTTGATACGAAAGACCCACTTTGACCCAATAACAATACGGTTCGGCGGTGGTTCAACAAGAGACCATGTACCATACTAAGCAAGATCCGTGAGCTCCTCATCCATAGCCATACGCCAAGTCGGGTCTTGTAAGGCTTGGCAAACACATGTCGGCTCCACAGAAGAAGGTAGTGGATGAGTAGTCACCAAATGAGCAAGCTTCGGCTTGAATATATTATTACGGGAGCGAGTAATCATATGATGAGATCGGTCCATAGGCTCAGGAGGAGACGGAGCCTGGAGGGGCTGGACAGAAGTTGAGACGAGCTCAATGGGCTAGGCATGGGGCAGAACGGCCAGTGCAGGGGCAACCGTGGGTGCAGGTGGTCGAGCGGGCGATGCGGGTGGTAAGGACAAGACCGCAACAGTCGAAGGAGGTGATGAGTCCAAGGAAGATGACATGTAGATCGGCAATTGATCCTCAATAAAGAGTACATGACGAGTAATATATAGGCGGCCAGTCTTAAGATCAAGGCACTTATAAGCGAATTGAGACGCGAATAACCAAGAAAGATGCAACGTCGAGCCAGAGGATCAAGTTTCCCACGAATATATGGACGTGTGTGAGCAAAGCAAAGACAACCGAAGGTCCTAATACAAAGATAATTGGGCGAACTCCCCTGTAAAACCGAGAAGGGTGACTCGTTGTGAAGAAATGTAGTCGGGAGATGGTTAGAAAGTGAAAGTGCAAGTTTTCTGGATGTTAGGATAACATTGAGATTTTCAATGTTAGAGTAACATTGCACGTCCAGAAACTGTTTTACAATCTAGTTATTATTATTATTATTGTTTTGCCTTATTCACTTAACTAACTGAGTTCCACAGTTGTAGTTGTCTTTGATTATTATTCAGGAAACAAACTTGCATTAGGTTGGACGCTCAAAGTTTCCAAGATGAGAAGTTTCCTTAATTAAAGCAAACGGCTTATAAAAGGAAAGAAGAAGTCTAGTGCGACTAGGAAAGCTTCCAAGGGAAAGTCTTGAATTGAAGAAGGAGTCTTTCCTTAGCTAGATCACTGGCGAAGGAACTATTATTCAAGAAGGACTGCGAGAACAAGGAAGAGGAGTTCGAGAAGGAAACAAAGAGAATTACCAACCGTGTACAACACACCTTGAAGTCGAAGATCAAGAACCTATATATAGGTGTGAAGTACATCAAGACAAACAACGAGACAAGAGCTAATCAATCCGAGAGATTAATTTACAGTTGTTGAGTGTTGTCTTGCTTTAGCAAAGTTTTTAAGTTGTTAGAATAGATCTAAGAGTGAGGAGCTTTTAGAGATAGTCGAAGCAACTCTTGTGTGCTTTGCTTAGTTTGAACAATTCGAGAGTGAGGAGCTTGAGAGTTGTGAGAACGCCTTTGTTAAACCCTTGTGGTATTTTGCCTACGGCTCGGAAGTTAATATAATCCTATATTCACTTCTTAAATTCGTGTTTGTTTATTCCGCTGCAAACTGTTACTCTGGTCTGCTGTTAAAGTAACATCGTCGAACTAGCAGCGAACACAAACTGCTGTTAGAACTTCATTGTTAAGTTAACATCAACAACGTATCAACCCGATCCACAATTTCAATTGGTATCAGAGCCAAGCACCAACTTCACCGGTGTTTGGCGTTGATACGACAAGATGGACAGCTCCAACCCCAATACCAGCAGGTTGCCAGTATTGGAAGGTCCCAACAACTATGCCTACTGGAAGATCAGACTCAGAGTCCACATCAAATCCATCGACCTCAAAGCTTGGGAAGCTATACTAGAAGGCTATACCATCCCTTATCTGCCAAGAGATGGAGATGCTGACCTGGTGCCAAAGCCAAGGGGACAATGGACAGTCGCTGAAATTGCTCTCTACAACTACAATGAGAAGGCTCTCAATGCTATTTTTAGCTGGATAGGTAATCATATGTTTAAACTTGTTCAAACTTGTGATACTGCTAAAGCTGCATGGGAAACACTTGAGTTACATTGTGAGGGTGATGTGGCTGTGAGGGATTCTAAGTATAGGAAACTTTTGAGAGACTTTGAGAAGATTGAGATGGGAGAAGAGGAAACTATTGATAGTTATTTTGAGAAACTTCTTGATATATCTAATCAATGTCAGAACTTAGGTTTTGTGATTCCTAATCAGACCATGGTGTATAAAGCCTTTAGAACACTATCTTCTAAGTTTACAGTCAAAAGAATTGCTATGAATGAGTCTAAAGATCTTGCCAACATGAGTTTCCAGACCTTGATGAACACTATGAAAGAATTTGAATTAGAATTCCTAGGAAAGTCTAGCAAGCAATTAGCTTTAGCCCTTCTTGGAACTAGTTCAGATTCTGCAGGTAGTGATGAGGATGAATATGAGTTGATCTCTTCTAACTATGGCAATATTACCAAAAAGTTTAGTAAATTAGGTTTCAAAGGTAAACAGAAAGAAAAACTAACTGGTAATGATGGCCCCGGTTACAAGAAATTGCCCCCTAAATTTGTTAAGTACATGGCATCTAAGAGCACACCTCAAGATGTAGAAAAATTAAAGGATGTTCAATGCTATGAATGTAAGGGGTATGGTCACTATAAACATGAATGTGCTAACACCCTCAGAACAAGAGGGAATTCTCATTGGGTTTGTGTAGATGACTTCAATGAAGATGATTTTGAATCTGGAACAAGTACCGAAGAACACTCAGAGGAAATCAAAATTGCTGCGCTATGCACAAGGATCACCTGGACCAATGAAGACTCCAGAAATTGCCTAGGATCACAATGTTACTCTAACATTGGTGAACCAACAGCAAAGCAGGAAATCTTTTTTGGAGACTGGAACAGCAATGATTCCCAGGTTATCTCTGATGAACTCTCTGATTGTGATGATACTAATTTTGACTGTTTTCATGGTACAGTTGATCTAGAAGAAGAGTACTCCCAAGAAGAAGAATTATCCCAGGAGGAGATTCTTGATGATCTGCACACAACATTCCTCAGGCTTGAGAGAGAGAATGTGAAACTCATAAAGAAGAACAAAGCACTGACTCATGACATCGAGTGTCTGAAAAACATGTTGAAACTCTATGAAAGAGATCTTGACAAAGCTGAAGCTGAGTTGAAAGAGGTAAAGGATAAACTCAAGAAAGACACAAAGATCATAGCTAAATGGAATGCAGGTACTTCCAAACTTGATGAGGTACTAAGCATGGGAAATTCAGGTTCATGTGGTCTGGGATTTGTTGAGAAACCTTCCTCTTCTATTGTAAATTCTGCCTATCTATCTTCTAGCTTTGTTAAAGAATCTGATTCTAAGAGTTTAGGTACCATCAACACTGTGAGAAGTAAACCTACTTTTATCTGTCAATACTGTTACCAACCAGGCCACATAAAACCATTATGTAGAAAATTTATAAGAGAATGTGGTAAGAAAACAGTTACTGAACCCAATGTTAGAACAACAGCAGTTTCTGATGTTAGACCAACATTAGGTTCAGGACAGAAAGGTAGAACTTGGGTAGAAAAAGTTAAGACCCCTAAGATTAAAGTTGTTTGCAATGTTGTTTTCTCTGCTGTGTATTCTAACCTTTCAGGTAAGTGGTACTTCGACAGTGGATGCTCAAGACACATGACAGGCAACATTGACAATCTTGTGAATATGGTTTCCTTGAGTACTGGCACTGTGACCTATGGTGGTGGTACAAAAGGGAAAATCATTGGAAAGGGGACACTGAATGTTGATGGATTTCCACCCCTGAAGGATGTGTTGTTGGTTGATGGGCTACAGGAAAATTTAATCAGCATCAGTCAACTATGTGATGATGACTTGCTGGATACATTTGACAGTTCATCTTGTGATGTTTATGATAGTGATAATGTACTTGTTATGACAGGTACTCGGTCCAAGGACAACTGCTACCTAGCTCAAGAGGAAGCAGAGTGTTTCCATGCTAAAATAGATGAAGCATCTATATGGCATAGGAAACTTGGACATGTTCACTACAGGAACCTTGAGAAATTGCAAAAAGTTGATGCTGTAAGAGGCTTACCTAAGCTATCTTGCCCAGGTAAGCTTGTCTGTGGTGATTGTCTCAAGGGTAAACAAACTAGAGCAGTTCATGCCCCCTACAGGTACAGAATGCTAATCCTAGATCTAGTAGGTGCTTTGAACTGTTACATATGGACTTGATGGGTCCCATTGAGGCGAGTAGTCTGAATGGTAAGAAATTTGCCTTTGTTATTGTAGATGACTTCTCTAGATATACTTGGGTAAAGTTTCTTAAAGAAAAGTCAGAAGCTTTTGATCAGTTCAAAATTCTTTGTGCTAGTATTAAAAACTTATATGGCTCTTCTGTGACTAAAATTAGGTCTGACCATGATAAAGAATTTGAGAATGCTAGTTTTGATAACTATTGCAATGTTAAAGGAATTTTCCATGAATACTCAGCACCTAAGACACCTCAGCAGAATGGGATTGCTGAAAGGAAGAACAGGACACTTCAAGAGATGGCCAGAGTCATGCTGAATGCCAAAAATATATCCAAGAGACTCTGGGCTGAAGCTTTAAACACTGCTTGTCATATTAGTAACCGGGTGTACCTCAGACCTGGAACTAACATGACTCCATATGAACTCTTGAAGGGTGTGAAACCAAATATTGCACATTTTCATGAATTTGGATGTGACTGTTATCTGCTAAATGACAGGGATTATCTTAATAAATTTGATCCAAAAAGTGAAAAATGCATCTTTGTAGGATACTCTGTCAATAGTACTTCCTTTAGAGTCTACAATCCTAGATTGAAGACAATTCAGGAATCAGTGAATGTTGTGTTTGATGATTTCATACTTGATACAGGTACTGGTAATATTAATGTCTCCAATGTTGAACCAACAGTGGAGATTGATGATGTTACTCCTTCCAATGGTACTCCAACATTGGACCATGAAGCTGGAAATGCAGAACAGGAGACAGAACCCAATGTTAGACTAACACCAGCTAGATCTGATGTTAGACTAACAGCAGAAGATTCTGACTCTGAAGTTGAAGCTGTCACTGGATCTAGAAGGGACCCTCCAGCTAGGATTCAGAAAGACCATCCAGCATCACAGGTAATAGGTGAGATCACTGAACGGGTAAGGACACGCAACAAAGAAAGAATTGACTATAGTGATATGGTCAAGATGTGTGTCTGCATGAATTTCACTTGTACTGTTGACAATGCCTCATGTTTTGTTTCCTCTATTGAACCTAAGAATGTGACTGAAGCCCTTCTTGATAACTTTTGGATTAATGCCATGCAGGATGAACTATTACAGTTTACTAAGAACTGTGTTTGGAAGTTGGTACCTAGACCACCTAGTGTAAATGTAATAGGAACTAAATGGATCTTTAAAAACAAAAGTAATGAGGAAGGAGTCATAGTTAGGAACAAAGCTAGACTGGTTGCTCAGGGATACACTCAGGTTGAAGGTGTAGATTTTGATGAGACTTTTGCTCCAGTTGCTAGGATAGAATCTATTAGATTACTCTTAGCCATTGCATGCTGTCTTAAGATAAAACTATACCAAATGGATGTTAAGGGTGCTTTTCTTAATGGGCTGATTGATAAGGAAGTATATGTTGAACAGCCTAAGGGATTCACAGATCCTAAGTATCCAAACCATGTGTACAAGCTTGAAAAAGCCCTTTATGGTCTTAAACAAGCACCTAGAGCATGGTATGAAAGGCTTACAGAATTTCTATTAAGTCTTGGTTTTGTTAGAGGTGGAGGAGATAGAACTCTGTTTGTTTTAAAGAAAGATTCTCATATCTGTATTGCTCAAATCTATGTTGATGATATTGTGTTTGGCTCAACTAACAATTCTATGTTAGAAAAGTTTGTTGAATCAATGACAGGGCAGTTTGAAAGGAGTATGATGGGAGAATTGAATTTCTTCCTTGGTCTTCAAGTGAAACAAACAGGTACTGGCATATTCCTTTGTCAGGAAAAGTATGCAAAGAATTTGGTAAAAAGGTTTGAATTAGCAGATTCAAAGCCTTGTAAGACTCCCATGGCATCTGCAGTGAAGATGGCCAGGGATGATACTGGTGTCAATGTTAATCCAACATTGTACCGTTCAATGATAGGAAGCTTGTTATACTTGTCTGCTTCAAGACCTGATATTATGTTCTCTGTGTGTGTATGTGCAAGGTACCAGGCATGTCCAAAGCAGTCACATCTGATTGCTGTGAAGAGAATACTTAGATACATATCTGGCACTTTGGCCCTTGGCATATGGTACTCTTATGATACTAACACAAATCTTGTAGGTTTCAGTGACTCAGATTGGGCAGGTGATACTGATGACAGGAAGTCTACAAGTGGAGGATGTTTTTATCTGGGGAACAACTTGGTCTCATGGTACAGTAGAAAGCAAAACTGTGTGTCACTATCCACTGCTGAGGCTGAATACATTGCAGCAGGTAGTTGTGTCACCCAGTTGGTATGGCTCAAACATATGCTACTGGACTATGGGTTGGACAGTGATACCTTACTTATGTTTTGTGATAACCTTAGTGCTATAAGCATCTCTAAGAATCCTGTTCAGCATTCTAGGACAAAACATATAGACATTAGGCATCACTTTCTGAGAAACATGGTAGAAGACAAGCTTATTGACATTGAACATATAGAAACTAACAATCAGCTTGCTGATATGTTCACTAAACCATTAGATACTGAGAGGTTCTTCAGTCTGAGGAACTCTCTTGGCATGTGCATTGTTTAGCGTTGTTAGTTCACCAGTGTTGACATAACACCACTGTCTAGCATTGGTTATTGGTTGTGGTGTAGCTGTAATTCTTTTATGTTCCTTTTTTGCATTCTTCTTTCTTGCATATTACATCTTTGTTAGAGAAACTGTTGGTTGTGTGGTTAATCTGTATGAATAGCTAAGGTGATTGGTGAACAGGTACATATCAAGAGTTTTGGAAAGAAATAACTCTGATGTTAGTCTGTGAATGTTAACCTAACATCATGGGAGAAGCTGGGATACACAGAGCTCACTACTCTGATGCTATTCAGTTGTGACTTATTCATGTTAGGTTTGACAAGGTATGAAGAGAAGCTGGGGTACATGATGTTGAAGGCCTCATTGTCATTCAGTTGTGCTTATTTTCATATTTTTGTCTATGGCCAAGGTTTTTACATGATAGTGATCTTTCCTACTGGGGTGTATAAAGTTTAGACTGTGTGCATTCAGTAGCATTGATTACTTAGTATTTCCTTGATAAACAGGTTAGTAAACAAGTATGCATGAGGAATTGGGGTGGAGAAATATTTGATAAAAGTGTTGTCTTCATTCAATTTCTTTGTACTTGCCTGATCTGTAGCTGATGGTTAAGTTGCTGGGGTGTGTGGAGTCCTGTGCTGCCCACATTCAGTGATGAGACTGTCCTTTAACATTCATCAGTTTTTTATTCAAAAGAGTTTCTAAAAATAGTGAAAGTTAAAGATAAATTGATATGTCCTGATCCCAGTTACCAAGGCGGTTTGTATGTGGTTACCATCTCTCAAATGTTAATCTAACATGGTTGCATTCATTCTAGTTCTGCATATTTCCTTTTGTCGATTTGGGCTTAGGGGGAGTAGTTAAGTATATTGTGTTGAGGCATACTTCTTGGGTGACCAGCTACAGGTAAAAGCACTATGTTTTGTGATCTTCTTGCTGTGGGAAAATCCTTTCCCTGGATAAGTATATCCTCTGTGTTTTTCCCTATTTGATTTGTCACTTGCTTATACTGATGATCTTAAGCTTTGTCATTGTACCTGTGTACGTGGTTGAAGCTTCAGATTAGTACAGGAATATCTCACGCTCTCACAAGATGATGCTACTTTGGATGAAGCCCTGCACCTCCAACTTCCCTCCCTGATGTTAACTTGCCAATGTTAGTCCAACATTGTAACAGTGTAACTTATAAGTTTTCAGGTATGAAGACTGCTCTGGTTACGTGTTAACCTAACACTGACACGTGGTAAGAATAACATGTAGGGGACGTGTGATAGTGGTCAGATTATTATGGTAACATGTTACAACACCACTATTCCATGCTCTTCATCTGAATCATATATATAATTTGCCCTAATTTCTTCTTCATTCTAACGCTAACAACTGTGCAAAGCAAATTACTCTCTAAATTTTCAAAATCTTCAATCTTTTATCTCAAAGTTACTCTAACAATGGCACGCAAGTCCAATATTGATGCTCTTGCAGAAGCAGCTGCGCAAATCGAGCGAGCGCCACGACGCAGTACTAGACGCACCACCGCTGAAACCACAGTCGCCGCCTCTCCAAAGAGGAAAGCTACCACTCAACGGCGCAAGGGCAAAAAGATTTCAAAGAAAGATGTTGGTTCAACATCAGATGCTGTCGAGCAAGCCCCTGCTCCCACCAATCCTGAAATCGAGCTAACAATGGCTAACCCTACTCCGAGTATACCTGCTGATGTTGATGTTGGTATTGAGGGGGAGAATGAGGCCCCTGTGATTGGGTTGGGTAGTGCTGTGATTGAGCCAGCTGAGGCTAATGTGGTTGAGGAAGTGGTGGAGCCAACTGTGGCTAGTTCTGTTGAGCCTAATGAGGCTAATGATGATGAGTTTGCTGCTGCTGAGGAGAGTGGACATGCTACTGGTGAGCATGATGAGAATTTGTCTGAGGAGATTGCTGCTGATGGCAATCTTGGTGTAAATAATGGGGTTACTACTGAAGGTAACCAAGCTGTTGTGAGTGATCAACCAGCTGAGGTTGAAGGAGAAGAAGAGGATGAGGATGAAAACCTTTCCTTGGCTGCCCTTGCAAATGCTGCCAGGAAGAGGAAGGGTAAGGAGGTGATGGCTGAGTCTTCTGAGGATGAGTCAGAAGAAGAAAAAGAAGAAGAAGAGGTTGAGGAGGAAGAGGAAGAGGAAGTTGAGGAATAAGAGCTTGTGGCTGATGAGCCAGAGGAAGCTGATGTTACTCTAACATCAGATGATGATCAGTTTACTGATCTGATGATGAAAGAGTATCCACATGAAGCTTACTCTGACTTCTATGTGTCTCCTGATGCTGAGGAGCAATGGGAGGCATACCAAGCCAGGGTAATCCACAAGGAAAGGGCTATTGAGGAGGGTATTTTCAAAGAAAACAGGGTGTTTGAGTTGCTTGAGGCTAGAGGAGTCTTGGGCTCTGTGCAGAATCTGTCTGCATATGTTCCTGATGTAGTGAGAGAGTTCTACATGAATCTCTCTGAGTGGGTGATCAACCTGGATTCTCCTAAGTATGGGAAGGCTTGGGTTAGGAAGAAGATCTATGACATCACTCCTGCCATGATCAATTAGGCTTGGGGGCTTCCTGATCCTGAAGAGTCTGAGGATCCTACTATGGAGGAGATCATCACTGATCTTACAGGTGGTCTCACTAGGCAATGGAGAGAGAGCTTTCCCACAACCAGGCTGACTTCTCTTAGTGCCATCCTTCACAAAATCAGCACTTACAATTGGCTTCCTTCTTCCAACACTACTGTGATGACAAAAGAGTCAGCAAAGTTGGTGTACAAGCTGAAGAATGGACTGAGTGTAAACATTGGTGAAAAAGTGCTGAGACACATGAAGGAAGTCACTACAAAGCCCAAAGGAATCCTTCCCTATCCCTCTCTGATCTCATGCCTATTGGTGAAGCAAGGCTTCAAAACCAAGAAGACTGAAGGATGGATCAGCAACAAGGCTGTAATGTCAATCACCATGAGCTACTTCACTAATGTGAGGATCCAGGATTTGCCTTGGAACCCTCAAGGAGAAGCTGGTCCCAGCAGGAAGAAGAAGAAGAAGGCACACAAGTTTGCTGCTTCTTCAGTTCCAGTGAGCAGTGGTGACAGCTGCTCAGTGATTGCAGATGCTTTTGTTGAGGAAACCTTGGTCTGGCTGGATAGGGAGTACAAGGACACCCAGAGGGAAATAGCTGACAAGCAAGTCAGACTGCAGGAACTGGACAGCTTGAGGAAACACTTGAAGGATCTGCCTTCCTCACAAAAAGGGGGAGAGTAGATCAAATTTCAAAATTTCCTGCAAGTTTTTTAGTTTCTGTTTCTAATGCCTTTTGAACAATTGTTTTCTTTTTATTCTGATCAAGGAGTCTGTTCCTTGCTGCTAGTATGGACTGTAATTAAGTAATTTTTAATTTTGGGTACTTAGTGTTTCTGCTTATGCTATTATTGAACTGTGATTACTGGTACTAACTCTGTTTTGCAGGTGTTAACTTTCTGATGTTAAACCAACATTGATAAAACTGGATGTTATAACATCGAGAGTATCAGTGTTAGAATAACATTGGATTAGTCCCTTCTGATATTCAGTGGGAGAGTACTTAGTTTTTCATTGTTATGATATAATGAAGTTTTTCTGAATAATTTGATCTGATAAGAACTGTTTCTTAGGTTTTGTGATTAAGGCAAAAAGGGGGAGATTGAAAGTGCAAGTTTTCTGGATGTTAGGATAACATTGAGATTTTCAATGTTAGAGTAACATTGCACGTCCAGAAACTGTTTTACAATCTAGTTATTATTATTATTATTGTTTTGCCTTATTCACTTAACTAACTGAGTTCCACAGTTGTAGTTGTCTTTGATTATTATTCAGGAAACAAACTTGCATTAGGTTGGACGCTCAAAGTTTCCAAGATGAGAAGTTTCCTTAATTAAAGCAAACGGCTTATAAAAGGAAAGAAGAAGTCTAGTGCGACTAGGAAAGCTTCCAAGGGAAAGTCTTGAATTGAAGAAGGAGTCTTTCCTTAGCTAGATCACTGGCGAAGGAACTATTATTCAAGAAGGACTGCGAGAACAAGGAAGAGGAGTTCGAGAAGGAAACAAAGAGAATTACCAACCGTGTACAACACACCTTGAAGTCGAAGATCAAGAACCTATATATAGGTGTGAAGTACATCAAGACAAACAACGAGACAAGAACTAATCAATCCGAGAGATTAATTTACAGTTGTTGAGTGTTGTCTTGCTTTAGCAAAGTTTTTAAGTTGTTAGAATAGATCTAAGAGTGAGGAGCTTTTAGAGATAGTCGAAGCAACTCTTGTGTGCTTTGCTTAGTTTGAACAATTCGAGAGTGAGGAGCTTGAGAGTTGTGAGAACGCCTTTGTTAAACCCTTGTGGTATTTTGCCTACGGCTCGGAAGTTAATATAATCCTATATTCACTTCTTAAATTCGTGTTTGTTTATTCCGCTGCAAACTGTTACTCTGGTCTGCTGTTAAAGTAACATCGTCGAACTAACAGCGAACACAAACTGCTGTTAGAACTTCAGTGTTAAGTTAACATCAACAACGTATCAACCCGATCCACAATTTCAGAAAGATACACCGTTGTGGCAAAAGAAAATTCCCAAAACTGAGGGGAAAGATTCGCACGTGACAAAAGAGTTCGACCCAACGAGACAACTTGTAAATGGCGGCGTTCAGTGGTACCATTTTGTTGGGGAGTGTGGGGAGATGTGGTAAGCCAACTGATGCCATGTGCATTAAGATAAGGATGTAACGCCATAAATTCACCTCCGTTATATGTATAAAAGTTTTGCAAGACAGTACCAAATTGTTTCTCAACAAAAGAATTGAATTGTGGAAAAATACGTGCCACAACATATTTGACCACCAACAGATAAAACCAACAATACTTGAAATAGTGATCAACGAGCAGTAAATAGTAACGAAAACCATACAAAGAGGGTACTTGTGCATGACCCCACACATCACCATAAACATAGTGTAAAACATAATGAGAAACAAGAGACGTACTCCCAAAAGGCAACTGTTTGCTTTTATTCAAAAAACAAGGTTCACAAGCATCGTGCAAAACTGTTTGATCGACACATGGTAAATTAAACTTGCGCAAAACAAAAGAACTAAGTTTAGAGGACAGATGTCCCAATCTATCATGCGAACAATTCTTAGTAGTTCGTTCCCCAACTAAATCAGTGAAAGGCGGTCGTGAAATAGTAGGAAGTCGTAACTGATACACTCCACCAATGCAAGGTCCTGTAAGCAGCCTATCCCCCGAATTGCGATCCTTAACAACAAAGTGAGATGCAAAGAACTCAATAGTCACATTATTGGCTTTACAAAGCTGATAAACAGATAATAGATTCCGACGAGACGAAGGAACGCATAAAATGTTGTCAAAAATAAAGCGACGATTTGAACAATTAACGATAGAAGTACCAATACGCGAAATAGCCAAACCTGTTCCATCAGCTATGGCGACCTCATCGGGACTCTCGTACTCGGAGTGAATGAAAAGGTTCTTGAGATCAACAGTCAAATCGTGCGACGCCCATGAGTTAACGAGCCATTCATTAGCAGGTGTGTGCGAGGAGGATGGCGAGGATGCCGCGTTCGAAGTAGGAGAGCGGAAGAGGCGGCAGGTGTGTGCCGCATGGCCCGAGATCCCACAAAGCTGACATATGACATCTGAATGGGGCTGAGGCGGGGCCGAATGCTGGTTGGATGGCAGAGTGCGACGACCGGACCCAGATCTAGTGGATTCACCGCGGTTGTGATAATTGTGGTCGCGGTTATGATGAGGACCGCGGGAGAACTGTTGACCACCCGAGTTCGGATCTCTACCAGAATTGGGACGCCCGTGAGATGCACCATAATTAGTCGTGGCTACCAACGCCACGAATTCGGCCTCACCGCGACGAATGAACGCTTCTTGAACGAGCAAGAGATCATGAAGCTCTGTGAAACGGATCGCATTCTCACGGGCACGAATTGGTCCAACAAGGTCACGGTAGGCAGGTCCAAGTCCGTTTAGCACATATAGGGTAATGTCGTCGTCATAAAGGGGGTGATCAATCACCTCTAGTTCATCCTCCTTGGCCTTTATGGCCTGAAGAAACTCAGCAACCGAGCGCGACCCAAGCTTCTTGAGGTCGTCCTTGAGTTGGAGTATATGAGATCGAGAGTGGTTCGCGTAGGTGCGTTGCAAAGTCTCCCATGCAGCCGTTGCGATTGTGTCACCTGAGATCAAGGTTTGTAAGGAACCAGTGAGGGAGTTTAATAAGGCATATATAATGAGGGAATCCTGCCTCGTCTAGTGAACATGACGAGCAATGGAATCCGGTGTATCGCCACGGGGAGGGCACAGAGTGGTGCCGTCGAGATGACCAAAAAGGCCAAAGCTATGGAGGAGATGGCGCATCTGAGCACGCCACGAAGTAAAATTGCTTCTATCCATTTGAAGGGGGAGATGGTTGTGAATGCTGATCGGGACGAGGGGATCAGAACCAGTGCCACTAGGGCTGGACGTTGGGTGACTTGGGAGTCACCGATCGACATTGAGTCGGTGGCGGAAGGTGTGGTAGGGTTGGCCATGGATCAATATTAGAGTAGAATCTCGTGAGATAATTTTAAACTCGTGATACCACATAAGAGATTAATTTGAAGTGATAATTCTTCGTTAGAGATTGGTAGAGTATAAGTACAAGTACAACAGAATCCTATCATAGCTAAACTAGGAAACTAAATCACTATAAACTACGCAAAGGAAGATATTACAAAATATTACAAGATATTGCAAAGATATACAAATATAATCTAACTAGGTCTATTATGGAACGTTCCAATTATCTTCACATTGGTTACAATCCTTAAAGTTATCGAAACATTACTCACTTTTATAACTAAAGATTTGTTGTTTTATTTGTGAGCTATGGCACGTGCAACGCAAGTTGGCTCGTTAGACGCTTGGCCAAGAACCATGTTTGCCAACCTGGAAAGCGTAACTTCCAAACTTTAACAATGACGGTCAAAAAATCTAAATAAATTTGTTGGACGTATGTATTTGCATTGTTAAACAGTTGCTTGATGATTATAAATGAAAACAAATGTCTCTATTATATACTACTCTGCATCATTTCTAAACAGTGGTGATCACTTTGATCTTGTAAGTGCAAGTGTTGGAGCGAGATGTTAACCTAACATTGAGATTAAAATTGTACAATCATTTTTATATTGTAATAATTATTTTACATTTATTCACAAACTAATCTAGTTCCACAGTTGTAGTTTATCTTGTTTATATTTCAAGATAAGGTTAAATCAAGAGTCCAAGTGGTTTACTCATCATAAGAAGAATATGCCAAAGATAAAGGCGATGAATTTGCAAGATAAGGATGGAAGATTTTTTGGTGATAAGTTGAACGAATTTCAAGATAAAAATAAAAGATTTTCGAAGATTAGAAGTCTATCAAAAGTGGAGTTCGATCAAGAGAAGGTATTTCTATTGAAGAGGTAGAGTTCAAATAGGAAAGCGTCTAGATTCATCCAAAGATAAGGACGGAGAATATGATAAGCTCAAGAACGAAATTAGAGATGATATTGGAGGTCTAATAGCAATAAAAAAACGTGCACAACATGTCTTGGACTTCAAGAAACAATATATTATAAATAGACATGTTGGACATCAAGAAAAAAACACGAAACTAGGGTGAAAATATCCCGGGAGAAAAATCTTATAGTTGAGTGTCTTTGTCTTGTTTTACTGATTTTTTACCCAACGAGTCAACGCTATAATCTCTATACGTTGTAGTGAGTTAGGTTGTTAGAATTGGTTTCCTTACTCAGTTGTTTTGTTATTTTTTTGTAAAATTATTAATTCATTAGTGGTTATTCTGCCATATGGGCTATGCAGATTATATTTATATAATCTGCTTAAAAGTTACCTACTGTATTCTTTAAATTTCGTTGTGCACAATTTACTCTATCATGAATGTTAAGGCAACACTGAGTAATTCAATGTTGGCGTAACATTCAACTTAACAACGTGTGCTTTATACTTTGTTAGTAGGTTTTAAGACAACACTGGACTTCAACACTAGTGTTGAGTTACAAAAGCTGTACTAATCCCGATCCACACATTTACAGATCATATTGGTAAGGATGAAGTTTTACGAACTTCAGTGAAAGTCCCTAAACTATCATAAATTTTTTATAGAACTTTTATTAAGTTCCAACAATGGAGTATGCCAATGATGGTCCTTATACTTTATAAGGTGTAATCGAGTTGCTTCACAGCTTTCTAAAGGATTTCCAAGAATGTCCTTGTCTCATAATGTGCGAGGTCATGTAAGTTGACATAATTTTGATTTAAGTCTCTTATATGGAGGCGCATAAAATTAGTTCCTCGATTTGGCTATCCGAGTCAATTTTAGTCCCTCATGGAAGGACAGTCCATGTAGAGCCATTTTCACTCATTATTTGAGGATTTCAAAATCATCCACGTGGCGTTGCTCTGGCAATTCTTTGACCCACTCGTGATATTTGGACCAATTATTAATTACCTGTTTTTCTTCATTTTCTAACTTCATTAAACTAATGTATCATCAATTATGCATATCGATACGTCTATGATTTAATAAAATAATTCAAAAAGTGAACATAATATTATTTTTAAGAAGTAATTTATTTATTTTTTTAAAATAGTATCATCTTCTTCCTCAGCTCACCCCTACCTCTCATAAAAGCACCCACCACCTCAAGGCTCAAGGTGAAGTCCTAAATTCAGATTCATTAAAGATGTGATTGAGACATCTTTTATGGTATGAATTTGAGTCTTTTAAGTCCAACTCTTTACATCAAAACCCCTTCAGAATCTTTTATAATAACAAAGCTTTATTTATTTATTGATTTATGAGCCCATGCATTTACCTATATAATTACCAACATTGATCCTACACTTTTGGAGATTAAATTGTTTTCATGAATTAGAATACGGATTTTCCATTAGAGAATATGAGCGGGAAGCCGGAAAGATGGTGCATGAAATATAAAAATATTGAAGAGTTGTAAAAGCTAAAGAAAAGAAAAGTATGATTTATACATCTTAAAGAATATATAGGTTAACCTAAAAAAAAAAAGAATATATAGGTTTAATTTAAAGAAATGCGAGGAAAATGAAACGCTTTGAATTTAAAAGAATAAAGAGGAGAAGATTATGAACATAAGAATAAGATTGCCGGGGCTTCCGATCAGTTTAACTACTCTATCATTTTATTATTTTGATTTGATTTGTTAAAAAAAAAAAACATCAAAAGCCAAGACAATTATTATTTCTCTCGTCTATGGCGGCAAATTTTATATCTCCACGGCCAGAAATCATTCCTGAAGACCAATTCCAAAAAAAAAAAAACATTTAAACTTGGAGACATCAAAATTCTCAATGTGCAATTTATTTATTTTTTTATAGAAAATTCACCAATGCAATTCCCTTGTATATGTTCACAGATCTTGGTAGCGCATAACATCAAGATTGTAATAAAGTTGTTTCTTAGGACCCAAAATTCTCTAGAAAAAACCATAGTGAGTGGAGCAAAGTCGTCCTTATACCGAACATTTTTTGATGCATGCAATACGTATATATAGTTCTAGTTTGACCAAAATGCATAAAACCCACATGTGTTAGTTATTAAAGACATGAACGCTAATATCTTCTTTTGTTGTTTTCTTAGCGTAAAATTTCTTTGTATTTTCAAAAACCATCTAATTAAATGTGAATTGTCTATTTTGCAGTCGTAATAAGAAAGAGCTTTGGTGCATGATTTCTAAAAACACTAGAACATGCGATGCATGTTCTTAAGAGGTTTGGTACAAGATTTTCCAATACATGTGTGTAACATAAATAATGGGTCCAGAGTTTTTTAAAATACAACGGGTTTGGTGGTTTTCACTTTCCTCCTTACCAAGTGTTGTACACCAACCTTCTGCAAACCTCTTAAAAACGTGCCTATTTTCTGAACCGAATCTTCACTTCCAGAGTGATTTACCTCCTCACATTTGACCTGTATTTTGTCTTTAATGCAGTTATGCAACAGAGACATTTCAGGACCATGACCATCACTGCCTTATTAATTAGTACCACCAATGCCACCAACAAACACACACAGTGAAGCTACCTCACATTCTCACTCAAAGAACAAACAACAGCAAAAAAATGTCATCCAACTCAATTTTCAGCTCAACCGAGAGCGAGAAAAGATGGGTTCTTGGAATGAACAAGAGTTTCCTACAAGATCATGACGCCATTGACATGCATTTCGACGCCCCAACTTGCGTTTTTCGTGTACCGACAGCGTTAACCGAGACAAAATCAGAGGCTTACATCCCTCGATTGATCGGGCTTGGCCCGTACCACCATTTACGACCCGATATCTACCCGACCCAGAAACAAAAACTAGCAGCCGTGCGAGAATTGTGGAAGAAAAAAAGCTTCAGAGTGTTCAAGAGTTGGTGAACGCTTTAATTCAGATGGAGCCTGTTCTTCGAGCGTGTTACGATCAGTACCTCGATCATGATATCCAAACTCTGGCGTGGATTATCGCCGTTGATGGGTTGTACTTGTTACATTTTCTTGAAAATCATGACAGAGGTGTACAAGATTCCGTGTTAGAAGAATCAGTAGGGGATATTTTGATGTCAGAGAATCAAATCCCTGTGGTTTTGTTGAGGAAAATCCTGGAGGTTCCTGTGAGTGGTGGTGGTTATGATCCTTCATTTGAGAAATTTGATAAATTCTGTCGGGGTTGTTCGCCTCTGCGATTGAACGAGCAGTTTGTCGTGTTGAGAGATACGAGTCAGCTTCATCTCCTTCATCGAATGTACCATTTGATTGTGACCAACAGGGGCATCAAGGATCAAGTGCCCACTACTAGAATGTCTGCGTTTTCGACGTATTCGTTGCCAATCTCGTTCGACAATGTCAACAATGCCGTTGGATTTCTGGCTGAACGAGGCGTGCCGGGCGCGTCAACAGCAGGGCAGATCCTATCTTTCGTGGATAAAGTGGATTGGGGTCAGATTTTAGGCCTTTTCAAGAAACAGAATTCTGATGAAGAAAATGTTTTAGTTGATGAGATTGATATTCCATCGGTTTCGCAAATGAGTGAAGTTGCTGGTATAAAATTTATGCTGACTCTTGGAGGAATCAGGGATATTTCATTCGATGATCGCGAAAAGATATTTTATCTACCGATGATTACTCTCACTTCAACCTCAGAAATCATACTGAGGAATCTCGTGGCGTACGAGGGTCTATCGGCTAAACCAGGAATGACACTCGAGTTAGCAGAGTATGTCGATTTGATGTGTGGAATTATCGACACTGTCAAGGATGTGAGCATTTTGAGAAATGAAGGAATTATAGTTGGTGAGTTGCCTGACGAAGAAATTGCGTGTGTATTCAATGGAATAGGAAAATCAACGAGAAAGAATGAACAGAAATCGAACTTGGAGGAGGCTATTGGCGAGGTTAACAAGCGATATGACAATGTCGGTAGAGTTAAAATTAAACGATTTTTTGAGAAATATGTCTATGCTTCGTTTAAGATTTTGTGTGTGCTTATTACTATAGCAGTGTTTGCTCTGATTACGTTGAATTCTTTCTGCTCCGTGTTTGGTTGTGGTCGTTGGTTCGACAAAAGCAGCATGCTACAGAGTGCTAACCTTCTCTGGGATCATTAGAATGAAGAAGACTCACTTGAAACTTTATTACTTATTTAGGTTGTAACATGTCCTTAAAATAAGTTCGATGTCTTACGTAATTACTAGGATTTTCTAATTTCATTTTTTGTATGGGTACAACTTTCAACCTTTGTGGTGTTTGTGTGAAACTTGGTTGATTAGTCCTACTTCGTACGTACACCACTTTAATAAGCATATAATCGGGCTCACCCTATAGTCATTGCTCCACATCTTTTGCTCTCCTCGACAAGGTGCAATTTGCAACCAGCACACGAGTAGCACTACCCATGAGCATCTACCTCAATTTTTCAACAACCAGACATGGGGAACCTCTTGCACAGAGTAGTACACATCGTTGGGAGGAGAAAATATTTTCTTATTAATTTTAATTGAATATGATTGTTAAATGCAATGGGCTTGTTGGGAGAGTTTTAGGCAATTTGTGGGCCTATTACTAATGAGCATGTTACTTTTTACTTTTCATTGTGTATTTCTTTTTCGGGCTTCTTCTACAGAATATTTTATTGCGAGGGCAAAATCTATTCATTGCTTTTAGTTTTTTTATGTGTATTTGAGTCTTTTGCATCTCATAACCCTACAACGATGTCTATACAATTAGATTTGTAAGACCTTAATCGTTTATTTGATACCTTCTTTTTTTGCAATAATTATTATTTGTTACGACATGTAAGCAGTATAACAATAACACTGGGATTTTATAGTTGTTCGGTCACAACAGACTTAGTCCACTCGACTTTCGCATGTTCTAGCAACTCAAGTTTCTTTCATATACTACAGACTTGACTCACTCAGGCTATTACTTGATACTCGTAAACTAGACTCCCTCTAAATATTTTCTTAATACTTGAGACGACACCTTACTACAGAACTCTACTTGAATCTGGAAATAATCAAGTTCATACGAAGTTCCTTTGTCTTGATATTTCGTACATAAACAGTTACAAAAAATGTTTTGACTCTCAAACAAATAAAAATGACAAATCTTAAAACTTAAAAACTTATCTTCAAATGTCTTTGAGTCTTCTAATTTTATATAGTGCAAAATCTCCTACGCAGAAGGACACTTGTTGGACCAGGTCTTCGAATACCTTCTCTCAGACTTGTTTCTAGTTCTTATACCTTCATTGATGCCACCAATGATTGTCGTGACATGGTGATTTTTCTTTATTCTTGAAGAGGGTTCCCTTTAAGATAGGTCATGAATGTCCAGTAAGGTGAACTCTTCCATTGCTTCAAGATGGTCATTTTCATCATCAGTGGCAGGCAAAGTTTCCTCAGGTACTATACTGTCGTAACAGGTCATCTTAGTGGTTGATCATCTATTGGAGTGGAGACAATGCTTCGTTCAACTAGGTCTGAGATCTATGTTTCTGTTGAGGCTACAACAAAGTCTCTAGAATCATCAAATTCAACATTAGCTAACTCGATAACAGTTTGGGTTCTCATGTTATACACACGATAAGTCTGACTTTTCCGAGAATAACCAACAAAGATTCCCATATCACATTTTGACTGAAAATTTATCTCTAAGTTCTCTATCATTCTAGACATAAAATGTGAAAGTGTCGTACATTAGGCTTCTTACCTTTTCGGCTTCATAGGTTATTTTGTATGTACCTGGTCTCAAGTAGGAGCAATTGATTATGTAACAAGTTGTGTTGACTGCCTCAACCAAAAATTGAATGGCTAACCTTTTCAAATTTAGCATGACATGGGCCATTTCCATAATTGTGTTATTTTTCCTTTCAACCATGCCATTCTGTTGTGGTGTTATGGGAGCTGAAAATTCATGAAAAATACATTTCTCATTGCAAAAGGAATTAAACATACATTTTCGAAGTCCTTTCCGTGATCACTTCTAATTCGTTTCATGTTTAATTCCTTATCTGTGACAACAGTATTACATAAGATTTGGAAAGCGTTAAAAGTATCACTCTTTTCTCTTAGGAACCCGACCCATGTAAATCTAGAGAAATCATCTAAACATACGAAAATGTACCTTTTACCACTTATGCTCTCATTCTGAATTGGTCCAACTACATCAACGTGAAGAAGTTCCAATATGCGGGTTGAGGGTGTATATTGCAACAGGACGTGATTGCTCTTCTTTTGTTTCCCTTGCATACATGCTTCACATTTTCCTTCATTGCGAGTGCCAACAGAAGGAATTCCTCAAATGGCCCTGGTCTTGGACACTTTGGACAAGGTCTTGTAGTTGATGAGTCCCATCCATTGGTTCCACAACTCGGTCTGAGAGTTAACAATGAATTGAACAATAATGATATTTGCAGGATTGTCGTGTTTTGTATTTATCCTCCTTGTTGATTACTTCACATTCATCCTCGATGAATCGTACAAATAGATGAGCGCACATTTGACGTATACTGATCAGATTTACATGCAGACCTTATACGTAGAAGACATCCTTTAGACGAGAAAACTTGTTTACATTCAGGGTTCTTCTTTCGGCAATTTTACCTCTATTTCCATATCCAAAAACTACATCTCCCCTCATTTCACCACAAATTTGTTGAGGATCTCTTTGTTGTCGATTATATGGTGGGAACAGTCACTACCAGCGAGCCAGGAGTTAGTATAATTATAAGAGGACAATTGATTGCTAACTAAACATTTGACATTGGATCGTTGAACCCAGATTTGTTTATCATAAGCGGATTTATATTTTGGAGCTATTTCTGTCGCAACAGCTGGTTCCGCCCCTTTTTGTGACTAAGCTGGAGAATTATTTCTACTCCATGGTGTCTGATTTCTCATAGTTTAAAACAGTAGGGTCGTATGTGATCTTTGATTCCACAGTGATGACATACTAGCACAAAACTTTGAACCTTAGTAAAGAAAGATTTATTTGAGAAGTTGTGATTTATACCAGAGTATCTCCACGAGACAGGAGGATCTTGATCCCCTTTATGTTGTTCAACGTCCTCGTTTGGATATTCATAATGATATTCATTTCATCTTATTTCTTCATTATGTGTTAGGACATCTTTTCGAGAGGATGGACTTGGTATTTTCCTGCATGTCTCTGGATATAGCCCATTAGAGAAACCTAATCCAGCGCGACCAGTAGTGGGTCTTTGTACTTCTAAGACTTTAGTGAGTTTGTTCGTTCTTGAACTTAAGAGTTTGACATTATTCTTGATTGACTCAAGATCATTCAATGCTTCGGCAATAATTTTTGTTGCGCCTTTTTAACAGACATTCGTGCTTGGTTCAAGCCTGGGGAACGAGTGTTGTTCTTTCTCCTCGATGTATCAATTTCATTCACAAGAGACGATGCATCTGGGTTTCTTTGAGATATAGAAGAGATGAATTGTTCCTCGAGTTCAATATTTCTTCTTAGGGATAAAAGCATCAAACCCCCTAACCTATGGGGTGTTTTGCACTTTGGTTCTTAAACTATATTTATCAGCGCTTTGGTCTCTAACCTTTAGGGTGTCTGTGCGATTTGGTCCTATGGTGCAGTTTCGGTTTTTTGTGGCTAAAATATTGCTCCATTTGAGGTGTTTTTTTGTCTTTTTTTTCACCAACTATCATTATACATCTAGTACAACAGATATGAGTCGGGTAGAGGAGAATATTCCGGGCAAAAATGGCCAAAAATTGCCGAAAATGGGCAAATCTTGTAGTGCCTTCATGGTTTTTTTGTGGCCAAAATATTCCTCCCTTTGAGGTTTTTTTTTTTGTCTTTTTTTTTCACCAACTACTATTATACATCTAGTACAACATATATGAGTCGGGTAAAGGGGAATATTTCGACCAAAAATGGCCAGAAAATGTCAGAAATGCAAAATTGGGGCAAATCGCAAAGACATCCTAAAGGTTAGGGAGCAAAGCGCTGATAAACATAGTTTAAGGACCAAAGTGCAAAACACCCAATAGGTTAGAGGGTTTGATGCTTTTATCCCTTCTTCTTATGACATCTACACATCTTGCAAGAGTAGCATTTATTTCATCGCAATTTACGTCGTGTAATATCTCATCTAAGACTGATTCTTCCTCAGATTATGTGAGAATGTTTGTTACATAAGTTGCCAAATGAGTGGTTGTCATGTGACAAATTCTAGCAGTGAAGGCCACGTATGGTGGTGATTCTTCTTCTTCATTTGTCTCATCTGAATCATCATCACTTTATGTCGTGACAAGAGCACGAATTCTATTTTTTTTTCAAGTAGATTTGCACAGCCTGCTTCAATGTGTCCAAAACCTTGGCATTCCCTTTCCTTTGACTTCAAGATGATTAGCAGCGAAGTATTATTGTCAGAGTTGGAGGAACTGGGTGATGAAAATTTACCTCTGAATTTGGAAATGTTCATCTTCTTGAAGTTTTTTGGTAGAAGAGCCATGGATTTCAAGATATCCGTTCTTTGCTCATTTTGTGGAAGTGATGTCGTTGTAGATTTCAGTGCAATATTTTTGGGAACATTACCCTTTCCTGTTTTAGTTTCATTTCATATGTTGCAAGGGATCCCATAAGAATCTCTATAGGCATATTGTCTGTGTCTTTAGCTTCTTCAACGGTCTCAACTTTAATTGCAAACTTTGGTGGAAGATATGTAAGTGTTTTGTGAACAAGTTTTGCTTCACTGTATTCTTCACCGAGTGAGCGGCTTCTGCGATGCCTCTAAGTTTTGCATTATATTGGGTTATAGTTTCAGTTTCCTGCATCTTCATGTTCTCAAATTGAGTGGTTAGCAGTTGTAACTTAGATATGCGAGAACGTGAAGTACCTCAATGAGCAACTTGTAGAATATTCCATGTTTCTTTAGCAGATACACAACTCATAATGATAGTGTATTGATTCATGTCAGCAACACTTAAAACAGTGTTAAGAGCAATAGGGTTTTGTTTAGCTTACCTTATTTGTCAGTAGGGGGTGACCAACATCTTAGGAAGCTTTTCCATGCTTTCTAGTCTTACTGTTTGGTGAAGTTCTTGAGACAGTTCTTCCATTACTAGTAGTTGTTGCTTGTGAGCATTGGTGGTTTGTTCGTTG
Organism: Linaria vulgaris; assembly: GCA_948329865.1. Lineage (NCBI taxonomy): Eukaryota > Viridiplantae > Streptophyta > Magnoliopsida > Lamiales > Plantaginaceae > Linaria > Linaria vulgaris. The sequence goes on from OX415254.1 coordinate 95,722,168, forward strand.
GCAGGCCTTCTTTTCAAACCAAAATTTACTTGTTAGTGACGAGCTCTTGATGCCACTTATAAGACCTTAATCGTTTATTTGTTACCTTTTTAACAATAATTATTACTTGTTACGACAGGTAAGCAGTAAAACAATAACACGTGGATTTTATAGTGGTTTGGTCACAACAGACCTAGTCCACTCGTCTTTCGCCTGTTCAATCAACTCAAGTTTGCCGAAACACCTTAAAATATAAATTAAGCACACTTAATTAACAAATTAATTAAATCTACTTATACCAAAATACTCGGTCCTAACAACATTGTTCCACAGCATTCCCATAAATGACAACTAACAAAGTTACCTAATTATCCCCGCTACCAACATCATCGATCTATGTATCTTTTCACACACGCACAAGATGAGGGATAAACCTTGAATGCAAACTTCTAATTTGAAAGAACAACAGAAAAACGACAAGAATTATTGGATTTTTAGCCTATATATATGTATATATATATATGTGTGTATATATATATATATATATATATATTCATTCTCTATATTGAGCAACAGAGCTCATTTTTCTTCTCTCTCTCTCTCTTAGCTTCAAATGGCTAACAAACTTCTCGGTCATTTGCTCCCCAATGGCACCTACAATTTCAAAGAGGTAATTTCAGCTTCTTATTTTCTCGTATACAAGTTTTCTTCATCTTTTTCTTCCTACACTTATTGTAGTCCTCCTTTTCCTACTGCATTTATTATTATCTCTTCAGATGGTCTTGAATGCGGTCACCCAATTGAGCGATCGTTTCCAAAATGGGTCAAGCATTGTTTGGATTATTTACGATTTTCCAATTATGCACCCTACTATCGTCCAAGATTGAGTTAGAGAGAGAGCTACGAAGATGAGAAGTGCGAGTCAAATTCAGTCTCGAGACATGGACATGTCCTATCTTCCGATGATGGTGCACGTTAACGGGAACTTTCCCTGGTCGAGAACGGTCCACAACTCGCGATTTTTGCCACCGAATCTTCCCTCAAATAATGAAGGTGTCGCATTATCTAGAACGTTTTGATTATTTTGACAGTGGTTATAATCCTCGGAGTTATTGGAACTTTATCCACTTTTATGACTAAGACTTTGTTATTTTATTTGTGAGCTATGACACATGCAACTCAAGTTACCTCGTTAGATGGATGGTCAAGAACCATGGACTGCCAACCAGGTCAAGCTTCAATTTCAAACTCTAAAGAAGAATGTCAAGAAATCTAAAAAGAAATGTTGGAAGTATGTATTTGCATTTCTAAACTGTTGCTTTATGATTATAAATGTGAACAAATCAATGTCCCTATAATATACTACTTTACATCATTGTAAAACAATAGTGATCACTTTGGTCATATAGGTAAAGTTAAAGTTCTACGAACTTATACAAAGATTCATAAATTATATGGGGGGCTTATACGAATTTACCCCATTTTAGTTTGGTTTTGGTCTGGAAAAATACGGTATATATGGGAATCTCTTTGGTTTTTTGGTTATGGGTTATTTTTGTTTATGATTGAGGATCTCTTTAATTTTTGCGTTATTAAATATTTACGAGCCTAAGATGGTTATTTGTTTAATGTGATTTGTAATTGTGATTTGTCATCGGCGATGATGTATTTTAGTTTATGGCTTGTTTATGGATTGTTATGAGGTGTTTATGTATTTTTATAATGTTCAATTTTATTGTAACTTGTATGTGAATTGTGTACTATTTATTGCATAGTTGTATACTAAAGGTTATCTACTTATCTTAAAATTATACAAGTTTTGAATTTAAAGAAATTGTATTTTGTACAGAGTTATAGAGACAATCGTACGTTGTTGTATGTCATAACTTGTATAATTTAACGAAATTGTATGTTACAATACATTACTTTTGACAACATATTATAATTTAAATGGATGAGTAATGGATGATACGACATTTGTTTCGAACTTGAAAGTTTTTCCTCTTGAATATAAGATAAGTATTTAACGAAAATTCTCATATTTTATATCTCAAAATTTGTCACATGAAATGAAGTATTAGTGTCGAAAAAGCGACAACCTTCAAGTAATTAATTTTTACAACACATGATTGAAAATAGAGGTCAAAATACAATTTTTTAAATAGAAAAGAAAAAGGGAAAACAGTTTAAGAAAATGATCGAAACCAAACCGGTTAAACTAATACCAAATCAAGTGCATTTTGGTTCGGGTTGGGTCGGCCAAAATACGGTTAATCAGTTTTACGATTCTGCGATTAACCGAACCGAATCGGGGTCGACCTGTCGATGAGAAGTCCTAGGACTGTACAAAGATTAATTTTTAGGACCTTGCAGATTGCGGCTTAGAGGGGTGCGGCGGATTAGCAGGTTATGTTACACATAAAATAATTAAAAAAAAAGTTTTTTTCATGTTTTAAGACGCACAAGTTAATGCGTTATATAGTGCCATAGTCCAATATTCTCGAATTAAAGAAAAGCTCTCTAGTACTTTCCTTGTTTTTCTTTCGTATCCTTATACCATTTTAATCAATGTATTTACTAACGAATATTAAATTTCATCTATATGTATGTGAAGTCTTCATTTCATTCACGTGAAATTATTAACTTGTCAAGTTATAAATGAACTATAATATTGTGTAGTTTTCTCTATTATTTGATTAGTACAACAATTTTTTTTTTTTTTGTTATAGTGTTAATGAAATGAATTAAGATTTTTGTTTTTTGCTTTCATATGCGAGTAGGTGAATGAGCGGGCGGGTGTACGACTCAACATTGAACCCACCTGCTTAATGGCAGGTTTCCAACCGCAACATAAGTTTAAAAAAACGTATAGGTAGCAGATTAAGCGGGTCGATGACATGGGCGGGTTTATTAACATCCCTACCCCCACATCTCAATGTGAAAGCCTAAATTGAGATTTATTGAAGATGTAATGTGGACATCTTTACATCAAAATCCATGTGGAGTCTTTTAAATAATGAAGCTTTATTTATTTATTTATTTGTAGCCCATTTACCTATTCAATTTAGTTGAACATTGGTCCTACACTTTTAGATAATGAATTGTGACAAGCATATTTAGCATGACTGAAGTACTTATTTTCTTAGACTTTTGATGAATTCTTAGTGAATTTTATTGATTTTCGTATTATTTTGTCATTTTGTAGTTTTGAGTCAAGTCAAAACCAAACGAGAGAAAAATAGCACAAAATATATATTTTTGGAAGGGATTGCATTTGGAGTGCTACGACGCCACGACCGAGTACCACGATGCTATGAGAATGGAGAATGCAACCTTAGAATTGCATATAAGGGGAGCCAAACAATCGGCCCAGTAAGAGACGAGGTCGCGCGACACGCACAAGAAATGGTGCAACTCGCATGCCCCAGGTAGCTGGCATGACACGCACGACAAAGAGGCACGACACGCGCACAATTGACAAAATATGGCGCGACCCACACAACATGATCGCTCGTCTAGAGGCAAAATAGACAATTTCGATGTTTAAAGTGGCGGCAGAAGATCTGACCCAGGGCAACACAACTTAACTATATAAAGGGAGGACGACCAGTACTTAGAGACATTGCTTTCAAGTTACTTGATACACAAGAAATCATCTAGAGTTGTGAAAGAGAGAATTTTGAGAGAAGTGCGAAGAGAGTTCAGAGAAACATCATTGTAACTTTGCCTTCCATAGTTTTATTCTTATATTCAAGAGTCAATAGTTTTGAGGGAGAAGACAAAGCAAATGAGTCCAGAAGATTAAAAGCGTTCTTTCGTATCTAAGAAGTTTTTCTAATCTCTTTTCTCTTTTTATATTTTTTTTTATTTGTAGTTGAACTTATGATTATGAGTAGATAAAGTACTTTGTGTCTACAGTAGTGAGGTAGCTCTGATTTATGAATATGCATATTTTATTTATTTGAGATTTGTTTGAGCATGCATATCTCTAGATTGACTGGTTTTATGTGTTGTGTGTTGGAATTAACTCTCGTTGGATGAACAGAAGCTCTACCATGGGACCGTCAGAGTGTAGATGTTAAATTAATTATCTATACTTGCGATTTGTACATTGATGTGCTAATACAATCTTGCACAACCTTAGATCACACGAATACAATGTTGACTAAGTACATTATATTAGCACGAATGGATGAGTAAATTGTATTGGAGACTTAATTTCTCTTCTAAAACAAAAGACAATCGGACTGATTTGCTAGCCCGATATGTCATTATAGAGTTAAGGATTTATAGATTCAGGATAACTCCATCTATAGGTTACAGATCCATTAGACACGAAAGAACTTAAACAAGGCTCAATAGATCAAGAAAATATAAGTAGTTTGTCTATGAACTATCAAGGTAAATCAGTAGTGAAACCTGACCTCTGAACATCGCTTTAGTCATTTGTTTACAATCAAAAGTGATCATCATTAATCTTTTTTATTTTTGTTTTGTTTTATTGTTTTGCATGCCTTTCATTCAGACTTCTTTCTTACGAATATAGCAACCATGACAACTATCACTGCTTCAACATTTAAGTGATCCGGAGTCAATCCACCACTTCATAGGGATACGATACTTGGTTAGTCACTATACTTATCATTTTTATTGCCACTTGACTGTGTCATTGCAAAACTGTAGGCGTAGCAATTCATTTGCATACATATTAAGAAACTACTCGCGTCGACACAAATCAAACTGCTTTCATGAAATAGAATGAGGGGGAAGCCAGAAAGATTGGTCATATACATGTGACCCACTATCAGGAACAGAAAAACAATAGTAAAATGATGGAGTGCAATATCGGTCAACCATAGACCCCCAGTTATAGGATCTAATCCTCCACGAAAAATTAGAAATTCTGCAGATTTTGACCAATTCAAGGTAAAAAATGGGGTTGCTCCCTCGGCAAAACTTGGATAAAGTTGAGCCAAAAGATCCTGATTCAAGATAAATTCATGAGAAATGGGTATCTCTTTAGAATCTACTCCAACATTTAAAAATTGGTTAATCGGTAAAGATACTTGTACTTGATACCCTGCCCAAGAGAGAGACCCAAGTCCTAGTAGCCTCGTTAAATGATGATTTAACATAGATTGTATGTCTTGAAACCAAGCTAATTTTGGGGCAGCTTTATGATAATGAAACCAACCAGCAAAAAGTATTAACGCAGCAAAGACTAATGCACCGATTGCGGTATAATTGTAATTCATTAGTTATTCCAGATGCTCGCCAAATCTGGAAAAAAAACATAGGTTATTTGTATTCCTCTGAAACCCCTGCCCACATCACCATTCAATATTTCTTGACCCACTATTGGCCAAATCACCTGAGCACTTGGACTAATGTAATTTGGATCACTTAGCCACGCTTCATAATTAGAAAAACGAGCACCGTGGAAATACATGTCGTTCAGCCAAAGAAAGATGATGGAAAGTTGACCAAAATGGCCACTAAATACTTTTCGAGAAATCTCCTCCAAATCATTGGTATGGCTATCAAAATCGTGAGCATCAGCATGTAGGTTCCATGCCTAAGTGGTAGTATCAGGCCCTTTAGCTATTGTTCTTGAGAAATGACCCGGTTTGGCCCATTCCTTGAAAGACATTTTTACGGGATCCTTATCCACCAGAATCTTTACTTCTACTTTCGGCGAAGAATAATCATTGAGTCCTCCTCTTTTCAGATAACACATACAAAGAGACATGTCAACAGTCAAATAATTAGTAAACCTTTAAGAGATATTTCTAGAAATAGTTTGTTTCACTTCAATTTTTCTATCTCCCATTTATCTATTTCTTTAGTTCCTTACTAGAGCAATTATGATCTGAAAGTCGAACTAGGGCAAGTGTTCGGATCTATTATGACATAGCTACGAGGCGCTCAACGGACCTTTTGAATCTCATAAAACTTTTTTGTATCTTTGGATTGATGAAAAATAGAGATTTTTGCAAACCTGGTGATATGAATTACTCTATTACAAAATTGCAAATCACGCGCACGGCCATTGCTAAGAACCGTCCCGGTATATGTATTTAAATAACAACAAATAATTTGTTTTTAATTTAGTTATTAAATTTAATTTTCTTTAGATTAATTTTTCTTGAAATTTATTTCCAAAAAATTTCAATTAAAAAATAAAAGTCTATTTCGTACTCTATGCATTAATTTTATCCGTTTATACTTAGGAAATATCAGATGAAATAGAATGCTTAGGCTTAGAAGGGATATAATAAAATTCTTTGATTGGCTCTTTCCACAAAGCAAAGGAATGATCCATTTTTTTATTTGACTGATGAGCTCTTAATTATTAATTATAACAAATAAAATAAATATTTAGAATATTCTAAAATAAATAATAGAAAGAAAAGAATTACGAATTAATAAACTAAATCTACACAAATCTAAATAGAAAAATAATATATATTTAATTTGAACGGAAATCCATTTTCTAAATTTTAAATAAAAAATGCGTCTTCTTTTATTCGAAATGCCTCATGATCTTCAATCAATTATGTACTTCAATATAATTACATGGAGTAAGCATTGTAGCATGTTTCCAATACTCGGCGGCTTGATCAAACCAAGCCTCCGCAATTTCCGAATCTCCTTGGCGAATGGCCTGTTCTCCGCAGTCGGAATAGGTGGATTAATTCATTCCCTTAGAACCATACCTCAGAGTTTCCTACCTCATACGGCTCATCAATTCTTTTGGTGTCCCAGTATCAGATCTAACGAATGAAATTTCTCGTGGATCTATGCCATTTTTTGGGTTTACCAAAGAGGTTCATTACATGAGTTTAAACTGAAATTTTGATTCAATTTTGATTAATAATCCGTTTTATTTCGTTTTTATCTTTTTTTCCACCTTCCGAAGAAAAAAAAATCCCGAGAGGTAACTATCTCGATTTCATATAGAAATTTATATAGGATCTTTGAAAAAGACTTTCCTTTCTAAGGAAGAAAAGACTTACTATCTTTGGGATCTGATCCTACACCTTTGCTTGAAGACTTTAGTATATCAACTCTATTACATAAGTTGCTTCCTGATTTTTTTTCTCCCATCATGAAATAAGTATATCAACTATCTTGACATAAGTATGCAGTTATTATTGTATCGGACCAAAATCTCGCTAATTGATCTTTACGGTGCTTCCTCTACCAATTGAGATCCTTTTTTATCCATATAAAAAAGCATATATATTTCTTCATATTTCGACTTTTATGAAGTTTCTTTCTTTGCTACAACTGATAAAACTCGTCGTTTTACACGATGCATATGTAGAAAGCCTTTTTTTTCTTTTTCGTTTACTTATATAGTGGAGATAGTCGCACGTAATGACAGATCACAGCCTTATTATTAAAAGCTTATGGTAAGAACGGGTTCGTTCTAGTGCTCGAAATTAATATTCCAAAACTTTCGTATGTTCTCCATTACTTGTATGGATAAGACCTATATTGTAGAGTATATAACTTCGATCATAGGGATCAATTTCTAGTCGCATAGATTTGTAATAATTTTGTAGAGCTCCCGAATAATTTTCTTTGGATTGAGCTGACATACGATACGGTCGACATGCAATTAAAATAATCTTTGTTCCAGAACCGTACGTGAGATTTTCATCTCATACGGCTCCTCCTTTATATATATAAGTAGAATAATACATGAAATCAAAAAAAAAGATGCAAATATTCTTATTATGAATTGAGCAGGGCTAGTGTTGCACGACGAATTGGGCCGGCCCATAGACGTATCGAATTGGCACAAATTCGATATCCGGAGCGCATCGAATATACCATATTCGATGTGCGCATCGAACCAGCTCGGTTCGATGCGTTTTCTACAGCTGTCTAAGAGTCCCACGGGACGAGGTGTATACATACCCCGTCCCTTCGCCTTCCGAGGCAGATCGAACCCGAGTCCAACTCTTACCACATCGAATCAGCCTATTCGACACGCTCATGCGTTCGATGCCCAACGAAATTCGACACCAACAGGATTCCATGGGTTCAGCATCGAATCAACTCAGCATCGAATCAGTATCGTTTGAGACGCACATCGAACACTCAAGATTCGATGCGTTATTTAATTTATTTAATTAGAATATCTAAAGCAATATAAGATCGGTAATAGATAGTAGGTGTTTCGGACAAAGTTAGTCCAGTTGTACTATTGGATTAACATTATTTTGGTTATTTATATTCCATTTGTATTGTTTTACTGTGTTCTATTACCGTGACGAAATAAGACCAAAATATTGGTGTCGTCTGTGGGAACACCGTTAACATTGTTTTAGATATAAGCAGCTAGAATGACAAATAAACGGCGCATGTATACGGTTGAAAAAAGGGAAACAGAGAAGAAGATCAAAACAGAGACAGATCAGAGTCAGAAGTGAATTGAGCCTAAAGAACAGGCGCGAGATAAAACAGAAAGTCAATTACTAAAGCAATGGCAAGAATGTAAGATGGAGCTTTTAGGGGAGTTCAAGATTGTGTAGCTTTTTGAAGAAAGTACTGAGAAAATAATAAAAATTGGAGCAGAAATGGACTGGATAATAGAGGCTGCATTGGTAGACTGTCTCCGGCGTAATTCAGATATATTTGCATGGTCCGATTTTGATCTTCTCGGGATAGACTCTAGGATCATAGTACATCGTTTGAATGTAGATAAGAGCGCGAAACCGATACGGCAAAAGAAGCGAAATTTTAGCAAAGAAAAGAATGAAGTTGTTGAACAAGAGGTACAAGAACTTTTAGCAGCACGGCATATTTATGCTATAAGATTCTCAGAATGGATGAGCAATATTGTTTTAGTCTTGAAAAAGAAGTTACATGGAGAATGTGTGTAGATTATACAGACTTAAACAAGCATTGCCCAAGGGATCCTTTTCCATTGCCTCGGATAGATCTACTTGTTGATTCCACAGCAGGATGTGCATTGCTAAGCATGATGGATGCGAAAAGTGGTTTTAATCAAATCTTCGTGGCAGTGCAGGAGCAGAGCAAGACAGCTTTTGTCACAGATACCAGAGTGTATTGTTATAGGGTAATGCCGTTCGGACTGAAGAATGCGGGAGCAACATTTCAAAGGCTGGTAGCTAAAATGTTTTACCATCAAATTGGAAAATCAATGGAAGTGTATATTGACGATATGTTAGTAAAGAGTCTCAAAGCCGAAGAGCATGTGAGACATTTGGATGAGGCTTTCACTATCATGAGAACCTACAGAATGAAATTAAACCCCAAAAAATGCACTTTTGGGGTAACGGCTGGAAAGTTTCTAGGATATGTGGTTAATGAAAGAGGAATTGAAGCCAACCCTGATAAAATAAAGGCAGTCTTGGATCTACCATCACCAAGAACAGTGAGGGACGTACAATGTCTGGTGGGCCGTCTGACAGCTTTGGGAAGATTTATATCAACATCCGCAGAAAAGAGTCTTCCTTTCTTTAAAGTGATGAAATGGAGCAAAGATTTTATTTGGACGCCGGAGTGTGAAGAGGCTTTTAGACAGATGAAGAATTATTTGGTAAGCCCGCCGTTGTTAGCTAAACCGGAGGAAAATGAAATGTTATATCTGTATTTGGCAGTATCCATGCACGCAATCAGTACAGTATTACTCAAGCAAAAGGGAACTCAGCAATTACCCATTCATTATGTGAGTAGAGTACTGCAGGGGGCGGAGAGGAATTACTTGGAAATAGAGTTGTTTGCATTAGCAATTGTTGTTACGGCTCAGAAATTGAAACCATATTTTCAGTCTCACCCAATCACAGTGGTAACAGACAAACCGTTGAAGAAAGTGTTGGCAAAGCCTGAAACCTCTGGCCGACTAGTAAAATGGGCAATCGAACTCAGTGAATTCGGGCTGGAGTTTAAGCCACGAATTGCAATCAAAGCGCAAGCCTTAGTAGATTTCATGGCCGAGACTCTGGGAAACTGCGTAAATGAGACCGCAAGCTGTATTTTTTCTATATCAAACCAAGCTGGAACCAGCAGGGCAACCACGACATGGATATTACACACAGATGGATCTGCAACCACTCACGAAGGAGGAATTGGAATCCATTTTCTATCTCCAGAACGAAGAGAATTCGAATTTTCTATTAGTTTGAATTACATGGTAACGAATAATGAAGCCGAATACGAAGCAGTTATTGTCGGTGTCAAAATGGCACTCGGACTCAACATTGAACATATGGACCAATTCACCGATTCGCTTTTGGTGGCTAATCATTTTTCGGGAAGGTATGAGACACGTGAGGAAATAATGAAGTTGTATGCCGCAAAGATAAAAGAATTGGCAAAGAACTTCAAATTCTTTGACATCACTCAAATCCCTAGGGACGACAATGCAAAGGCAGATGCGCTTTCTAAATTCGCAAGCTCTTCAGAGATTCTAGTCGAGAAGCGAATCACACTTATGGTTGCTGATAAACCTTCGATTGGGATATCAAAATATATTACCACAGAAGCACGAGTGGAGTTTATATTGGCAACAAGAGGATCTATCCTGGAAGGACAAGATTATGATTTATCTTCAGCAGGGCATTCTCCCGGCAGATCCGAATGCACATCGCAGAATGCGATGTAAGGCTTACAGATTTACTATCAGCAATGGAGAATTATACAAAAGGTCTTTCGAAGGACCATTGTTGAGATGTTTGACTCCTACTCAAGCTGAGTATGTCATGGAAGAGATCCACGCAGGTTGTTGCGTAAATCACTCCGAGGGACGAGCTTTGGCTCAGCGGATATTGCGTCAAGGATATTATTGGCCTACTCTACTTAAAGATGCGACAGATTTCTAGAGGAAATGTGATAGTTTCCAATACCACGCTCGTCTCATTCATAGACCAGCACGCCAGCTACAACCCATCGATGTGGCGTGTCCATTTGATTAGTGGGGGATTGATATTGTGGGCCCATTTCCACCGACCAAAGGACAAAAACGATATTTGATAGTAGATGTTGAGTATTATACTAAGTGGGTTGAGGCAGAACCTATAACATCGATCACAGAGAAGAATATGATCGAATTTATCTGGAAATACATCATATGTCGTTTCGGCATCCCGAGGTCAATCGTATGTGATAACGGCACACAATTCAGTGGAAAGGAGATAAATTCATGGTTCGCAGAATTAAAGATATCACACAATTTGACCTCATTGTATCATCCACAGTCTAATGGTCAAACGGAATCCGCTAAAAAAACATTGAAGGATTATCTCGAAAGAAGGGTGAGAAGCACAGTAAAAACATGGCCGGAAGAGCTTCAAGGAATATTATGGGCATACAGAACGACTCCAAGAACATCCACGGGGGAGACATCGTTTGTTCTTGTATATGGCACTGAAGCTGTTTTACCTGCAGAGATAGGTATGCCAACGCGTAGGATTATTGATTACGATCTAGAGCAGTCGGCCCGGTTAAGATAAATGGATCTGGATATGATAGGATCAACAAGAGATGATGCGTATCAACGTACTGTTTCTTTTAAAACAGCAATGACCAAAGGCTATGATAAAAGGGTTCAATTCAGAAATTTTGAAGTAGAAGATTTGGTCTTGAGAAGCATTACAGCAAAACAGCATATCGGAAAGCTAGAACCAAAATGGGAAGGGCCTTTTAGAGTCACACGAGCAAGTTCACGAGGATACTATTATTTGGAATCTCTAAGAGGAATTCAACAGAAGCGTCCATGGAATGTGCAACATCTTAGGCGTTATTATGCATAAATTGAATAGTTTCATCAAATATTATGATATATACACTTCTATCAAGATTCATCTTTCAAGAGTTATTAACTGCAAATTTTTTATCTGTCAAATGACGCAGGTAAAACATGACGGAGGGATAAGAAGGCCCGAAGTGGTCCACCCCCTCATGCCAGAAGGAAGAACATGACGGAGGGATAAGAAGGCCCGAAGTGGTCCACCCCCTCATGTCAGAAGGAAGAACATGACGGAGGATAAGAAGGCCCGAAGTGGTCCACTCCCTCATGCCAGAAGGAAGAACATGATGGAGGGATAAGAAGGCCCAAAGTGGTCCACCCCCTCATGCCAGAAGGAAGAACATGATGGAGTGATAAGAAGGCCCGAAGTGGTCCACCCCCTCATGCCAGAAAGAAGAACATGACGGAGGGATAAGAAGGCCCGAAGTGGTCCACCCCCTCATGCCAGAAGGAAGAACATGGTGGAGGGATAAGAAGGACCAAAGTGGTCCACCCTCTCATGCCAGAAGGAAGAACATGACGGAGGGATAAGAAGGCCCGAAGTTGTCCACCCCCTCATGCCAAAAGGAAAACATGACGGAGGGATAAGAAGGCCCGAAGTGGTCCACCCCCTCAGGCCAGAAGGAAAAACATGACGGAGGGATAAGAAGGCCCAAAGTGGTCCACCCCCTCATGCCAGAAGGAAGAACATGACGTAGGGATAAGAAGGCTCGAAGTGGTCCACCCCCTCATGCCAGAAGGAAGAGCGAGATAAAGGCCCAAGTGATCTGATCTCTCAGGTAAAGCACAAATGCCCTAACGATAATAATAACAGCTCAAAGTGCTCATATTTTTCATGGCAAGCACAGTCATAATATTAGATATGCACCATGACATCAAACACCATTATTGAACATCAAATAAATACTAAATCAACGGCAAGCAAATAAATGAAATAACATGCTTTGGAATGAATTAGGAAGAAACACTATGCGAGTAAAACGTAAATCAAATATTTTGATATCAAGCGGTAAAATCAGTCTTATTCAAAAACAACTGCGAAAGAGTTACAAGACTCTATACAAAACAAAAGGCCTAATATTGAGAAAATAATGTAACCAAAATATTATTACTCACTCGATGAATGGGGGGACTCTGGACGAAGCACCACACCCACTGAACGCGTAAAATTGGCACAATTGCCGTGAATTTGATCCTCTGTAAGAATCAATTCATCAGTTTGTGCCCAATCATTGGGCAAAATAACTTTAACTCTTTCAGTAGGATCGCCGAGCTGATATCTGCTTGGAGAAATCAAATTTTGTGCATTAAATGATTGATCAGGCACATTACTTGTCAGCACAGAAACTATGTCATCTCAAGAAGGGTACGTTCCACTTGGCAAGACCGTTGTTGGAACAGAAATCTTAGATACGCTTGCCACCTTATTTCTTTGGTCCATGGTTGTAGGAGGAACATTTTTAAAACCCGACATCTTTGGGGGACTTCGCAGAAAAATAGTAGACCTGGAAGTTTTCGGAGGCAATTTTGAATCATCATCACTCAGACCAAAAGCATCGTCAAGAGCTTTCTTAATACTCTCTGAATCGCTCAAAGTAGCACAAGGAGCGCATTTCTCTTTTCCTTTATGGGTCATAGGAGAGCTCGATTTCAAAGAACTTGAGCCTGACACATTTTACTTTTTGCGATCGCGCCACACGGCATAAAATGAATCACCCTAGCCTAGGAGTATGTAAATCATCATTGTCATCATTGCTGGCCTCTGAGATCTCCATTCTTGAATTACGACTTGCATCAAGCATGTCTTTACGGAAACCCTCTCCGAGGTACCCAAGATATCCAGCTTGATCGACACCAAGTTCCATTCCATATTTCATGTCTGCAGCACCGCGGAGTAATTCCAAAAATTTATAAACGTTACTCTGCGTAAAATTTTGGACAATTGTGCATTTATAATCTTCAGACTTGAAATGTTGAATTCGACGACGCATGTTGGAAATAGCAATATCCGCGTCCACATTCTACACCTGAAGAGAACAATTCTCATGCCTCAAGGAATCATTATCCTTTTTTAATGCAATTATTTCAGCGCGCAATGCTTCAACATTCTCTTACAGTTTCTTAGCCTTAACTTCGGCATCATGTGTGCCACGTGCAACTTTAGATGCTATTCTTTCTGTTTCCCTGGCACGTTTCAGTGCATTTCGGCGACTATAATCCCCGCTACGGATATTAGCACGAAAATTATCGACGACAGCATTGTGCTGGCTCTGCACCTCAACCAAACCACTGTAATCCCTGCACAGCCGAAATACTACTAAAATAACAGCAGCAAGAAATAGGTGCCCAAAGCGAGCCAAATCCTGATATCCCAGCTGATTTATTACGGTTCGGCGATCCAGCTGAGGCCATAGGCTTTGCATTATCTCCCCAGCTTGCTCCTCTCTTAACCTATATCCGCCTAGTGTGGCGCTCAGTGATTCTGAATTCTCATCATTGAGAAAATCATAATTGACAAGGCTTCTTGGAGGGGTCGGTCTCGAATTCCCTGAAGGTCGAGGCCGCCTAGGTGGGCGCGGAGGTATGTCCTGAGCATCGCGAGCAGATTCTTCTTCCACCAATTTCCTTTTAGCGGAGGTATACCAGTCCTCACCGACTGAACGGGAGGAGCTCGTTTCATCAACATTTCGCTTATTCCTAAATGTAGGATGAGGTGCATTAAACCTGGCCAAATTCCCAGCAATTCTTTCGTCTTCTGCATCAATATCTTCCATTATCCGGATCTGACGATTAGTCCCAACTTTTATACGTCCACCGATAGCGGTTGGCGTCAGCACCAATCTCCGTGTAGCAACATTTTCGTTACGTTCAAAATCACTCACAATGGGCACCCGAGTGTCAGCACTGACACCACTGAGTCTCATGGTAGAACGATCAGCTGGAGGCACATCAGAGTGGCCCGCACCCCAATTATCGGAAAGATTTTCAGGGGTCATGGTCGCAGAATCTCTTCGCGCAAATTCGTCGGGATTGTCTTCCGGGGCGACATTGGCAGAAGATGGGCCCACATCTGAGGGCTCATTTTGCTCGCTCCCTCTCTGAGCATCATAAATGTTCTCGGGTGACATCACAATTTTACTCCGATTTCGAGATTTTGTACGTGCCATGCCAGCTTAACGCTAAATTTTATCTGCTTTCCGGTATTGAGAATATATTAAAAGCGCATCGAATTCCCAGGATTCGATACGGCTCGTATCGAACAGCCTCTGTTCGATGCGGTTGAGAAGCGAACAAAAAATTCCTTTTGCAGAAAAGAACAAAAATGTCAGGGCAGGTGGACCCTTATATAGGCCCATGCACCGCCAACTCTCATGACCGCATCGAACGCAATTCATTCGATGCGGCGCATCGAATTCAAAAAATTCGATGCCTAGCCCCACCACGCATCGATAATCACAATTCGATGCCATCAGATCAGTTAAAATTGCATACAATTAAAAGTTTGGAAACCGCTCTCACATTGATAACGTCTCCCAAACTGCGGGGACTATGTGATGGGGGTATTTTATGATTGGCCCAGCACTACGAATTGGGTCGGCCCATAGACATATCGAATTGGCCCAATTCGATATCCAGAGCGCATCGAATATACCCTATTCGATGTGCGCATCGAACCAGCTCAGTTCGATGCATTTTCTACAACTGTCTAAGGGTCCCACGGGACGAGGTGTATAAATACCCCGTCCCTTCGCCTTCCGAGGCAGATCGAACCCGAGTCTAACTCTTACCACATCGAATCAGCCTATTCGACACGCTCATGCGTTCGATGCCCAACGAAATTCGACACCAACAGGATTCCATGGGTTCAGCATCGAATCAGTATCGTTCGAGACGCACATCGAGCACTGAGGATTCGATGCGTTATTTAATTTGTTTAATTAGAATATCTAAAGCAATATAAGATCTGTAATAGATAGTAGGTGTTTCGGACAAAGGTAGTCCGGTTGTACTATTGGATTAACATTATTTTGGTTATTTATATTCCATTTGTATTGTTTTACTGTGTTCTATTACCGTGACGAAATAAGACCAAAATAGTGTTTTTACAAGAAATCTCTAGCCAACCTTTCGGCAAGAGATCTTTTCTTAACATCAAGCGTGTAGGGACTAGATATAAATGAGAACTCCAACGCCTCCTAATTTATAGGAAGAGTAGAATTTCTTTATTTTCACATGATTTATACACCCTAATGAATAAGTTTAAAGAAAATATGAACGGGAATCGACACTTCTGGATTGAAAAAATGAAGAGTAGAAGATTATGAACATAAGAAAAAAATTGAAAGCCAAGGCATTTATTTCTCTTCTTTATGGCGCCAAAAATCTCCAGAAATGCATTCCCGAAGCCCAATTCGAAAAAAGAAGCATTTAATCTTGAAGCCACCAAATTCAGCGATGCAATTCGCCTGTATATATATGATTTATATTCACAGATTTGGTCACACATAACAACAAAGATTGTAAATAAAGTTGTTTACACATCTATTCCTAGGGCCCAAGATTCTCACCAAAAAAAAAAAAACCCATAATCAGTGGATCAAAATTGTCGCTATACATAATAAACAGAACAATTTCTGATGCAGGCAATACTTATATATAGTACTAGTTTTGCATCTTTCTCTCAATAATTACATGCACTTCCTCTGGTTGGAGACATTCAGGGGCGGAGCCAGAGTTTGGGAATAGGGGGGGCGAGATTGTACTTGTCAAAAAAAATTATTGTTTCGCATAAAAAAATATTATTGTTTGCCTGATTAATAGTTCATATGACTACGACGATATAATTATTGAGAAAAGCAATTAACTGTCAGAATGCTTACAGTAAATAAACAAGTTCGATATACTTAAACGAAACCTATTGGTCAAATAAATGAAGATCACATAGTTAGGGGTGTTCGCGGACGGATTTTGGCAGATTGTCATAAGAAAATACACCATACCCAACACTTCCGGATATTCTAGATTGTGATATATATTAACAACGTTTAGGAGGAGCAATATGAATCTCTAGTTTCTCAGAACCAACATTTTAATTAATTTTTTGAAAAATAGCTTAGTTCTTGTTTAACTTATTGAATCATTAAGACCGGTCAAAAAGACCAATTAATATATGTATAGAGTGCTGCATAATTTAAAACTAAACTTTAAAAAGTGGAGTTTTTTTTTTTTTGGAAATAAAGTGGAGTTTTTTTGTAGTATCAGACTTATTGTGTTTGTGACATGTGCATTAACACTAACTTATTCAATTCTACAAATTTGTAACAGCGATACAAAAAGTAAAATAAAAAAATGTCCCTTTTTGAACATATATATGCATAAAAAGTAACAATATTAAGTACACATTTCTTTTACGTATTTGTAATATATTAATGCCCCCACATGCACCCCCGTGGCTCCGCCGTCTCAGACATTTCCATAAAATAATGTGTTCCAATAATTAAGCAACTCTCTAGGTGGTAGATATTTTTATAAAATATTATCAACTCAACTATTAGGAATTATTAAGATAGTGACATGTTTTAATTAAGATAGTTGCTAGATTAACAAAAATCTTGTATAGTAAGGCGGCTGATCACTCTTATAAATGTGGTAGTGAAATGAATCAAGAAAAATCCAATAAGCTTGTAATAAAAACTTGTAAATTGCAATAAAGTTCTCAAGTCTTCCAAGTTCCCAAAACAGTCACAAATACTTTTATATCTTTTCTATATTATTCTAAACACCCAATATTATTTTCTGAATCAAGTTATTTCACCTCATCACACACACACATTTGAACTGTTATTTGTCTTTAATGTAACAGACATTTCAGTGAAGCTACCTCACATTTTCACTCAAAGAACAAAAAAAATGTCATCCAACTCAATTTGCAGCTCAACCGAGAGCGAAAAAAGATGGGTTCTTGAAATGAACAAGAGTTTTCCACAAGATCATGACGTCGTTGACATGCATTTCGACGTCCCAACTTGCGTTTTTCGCGTACCGATAGCCTTAACCGAAACAAAACCAGAGTCTTACGTGTCTCGTTTCATCGGGCTTGGCCCCTACCACCATTTACGCCCTGATATCTACCAGACTCAGACCGAGAAACAAAAACTCGCAGCTGTGAGAGAATATGTGGAGCAAAAAAAGGTTCAAAGTGTTCAAGAGGTGGTGAAGGATTTAGTTCAGATTGAGCATGTTCTTCGAGCGTGCTACGATCAGTACCTCGATCACGATATCCAAACCTTGGCGTGGATAATCGCCGTTGATGGGTTGTACTTGTTGCAGTTGGTGTGAAGGTGTACACGAAAAATTAGCAGGCGATATTTTGATGTTAGAGAATCAAATCCCTGTGGTTTTGTTGAGCAAAATCCTAGAGGCTCTTGTGAGTGGTGGTTATGATCCTTTGTTTAAGAAATTTGATACTTTCTCTCGGGGCTGTTCGCCTCTGGTATTGAACGAGCAGTCTGTCGTGTTGGGAGATACGAGTCAGCTTCATCTGCTTCATCGAATGTACCATTTGATTGTGAACAACAGGGGCATCAAGGATAAGGATCATGAAGAAGAGTTAACTCATTGTAGAACACTGTCTGATAGCATGGCCCAGTTTTCAATCTCGATCGACATCTCGATCGTCCAAGTCAATAATGCAGTTGGATTTCTGTTTCAAGAAAGTAGTGTATTCATAACAGAAAACAATGAATACATATTGTTATGAACAATGTAAATTAAATGAAGAACAAAGTATGATAAACACTGTTGTATTGAAAGAATTCGAAATGCAGTAGTGTTGTGTATCATTACATTGATCATCTACTCTTTATATACAACTAGAAAGTACATTGAATCATGTAAGAAATATAAAACAATCAGCCTGATATTCCCTTTATCTAAAAGCGTTCTTCCACTACTGAAATCCAGCTCATCTCACATGTGCAGCCATGTGTTGATTTAGTGCAGCAATGTGTTGCTTCTCATGTGTTGCTTCTTGGCTGATGATGGAGTTCTGACATCCAGCCATTGATGATACTTTCTTCTGATACTCCCCCTCAAGATGAGAGTACATATTATGTACTCCCATCTTGATCATTAATCCTTTCAACCTTTCAACACTTAGAGCTTTAGTAAGGGCATCTGCAAGTTGGAAATCAGTTGAGACATGAAACAATTTTATAACTCCTTGTTGCAGTTTCTCTCTAGTGACATCACAATCTATTTCAATATGTTTAGTTCTCTCATGGAAAACTGGATTGGAAGCAATATGAACTGCTGCTTGATTATCACAGTAAACTAGAGCAGGTTGTTCATGCTTATCACCTAGATCATTGATTAATTGTTTCAACCATACTACTTCACATATTGTTGTTGCAAGAGCTCTATATTCAGCTTCAGCTGAAGACCTAGATACTGCCTGTTGCTTTTTTGATTTCCAGGACACCAAAGCATCTCCAACAAAAACACAATATCTTGTCACAGATCTTCTAGTGTCAACACAAGCCCCCCAGTCTGCATCACAGTATGCTTTAACATGGACTTTGTTGTTACTAGGAAAAAATAGTCCTTGTCCAGCAGATCCCTTCAAGTACCTTACCACTCTAAGTGCTCCATCCATGTGTTGTTGTTTAGGACTACTCATGTACTGGCTTAATGTTTGAACAGCATAAGATATGTCAGGTCTAGTGACAACCAAGTATATGAGCCTTCATATTAGTCTTCTGAATTGAGTTGGAACAGTTAAAAGATCTCCCCCTGAGTCTGAATACTTCAAGTTCTGTTCAATGGGAGATCATGCAGATTTAGCTCTAAGCAGTCCAGAGTCAGCAATGATATCTAAAGTATATTGCCTCTGATTGATAGAAATCCCTTTAGTACTTATTGCTACTTCTATACCTAGGAAATATTTCAAGTCTCCTAAGTCTTTTAACTTGAAATGTTTCTTCATGTATGCTTTCAATTCATCAACTATATGCTTATTGTTCCCACCAATTATAATATCATCAACATATACTAACAGAATGGTAGTGGTACCTTTAGAATGTTTGATAAACAAGGAATGATCTGCTGCAGACTGAATGAAACCTTGATTAATTATAATGGAGGTAAGCTTTTGATTCCACTGTCTGGATGCTTGCTTTAACCCATATAGAGACTTGTGCAGAAGACAGTAGAGCTTCTCCCCCTCAGGAGCAACACCAGGAGGAGGGGTCATGTAAACCTCCTCATCCAGATCACCATATAGAAAAGCATTGTTCACATCTAATTGTGAAAGATGCCAATTGTTAGCAGCAGCATAAGCTAACAAACACCTGATAGTAGTGATCTTTGCTACTGGAGAGAAGGTTTCAAAGAAATCTAAACCTTCTTTTTGATTGTACCCTTTTGCAACTAATCTTGCCTTATATCTCTCAACTTGTCCAGTAGAAGTCAGTTTCACTTTGTATACCCATCTACAGCCAATGGCATTCTTACCAGGAGGTAAGGGAACTAAGGTCCAAGTGTTGTTATCTCTCAGGGCATTAAGTTCAGTTTCCATGGCTGTCCTCCACAATGGATCTTGTTGAGCTTGCTCATAAGATGATGGTTCAGGATGAGAGGACACATATAGGATATAGTTGAGATAAGAAGGAGAAAGTTTTTGAAAAGATAAGTTAATAGGATAAAGATTACCTGCAGGATTGTCACCAGTAGGAGAATGTATGGGAGCAGCAGTAGATTGAGCTAGGTTGTACTGGAAATCTGCAAGATGTGAGGGAATCTTTCTGACTCTAGTAGAGCGCCTGAGAATGGCATGAGGTGGACTGTTTGGTGGAGATGATGTAGGAGAAGGAAGTGAATGTAGTGTATCTTCTTGTGAAGGTGTAGAGTTTGGTGGAGAAAATGAATCAGGGGAAGGATTTGAGTAGGATGATTCGGGAGATGATATCTGAGGAACTGAAGTATTGTGTCTTTCACTGTCTATGTGCATAGGCAGAATGTGATTCTGAGATGTAGTAGGATAAGGAGTAGGAGTGACATTATGAGTTTGATAAGGGAAGATATGTTCATAAAAGGTTACATCTCTTGATACAAACACAATTTGTTTATGTAGATCATATAACTTGTATCCTTTTATATGAGCTGGATATCCAATCATGATGCATTTAGTAGCTCTAGGCAGGAACTTGTTGTGAGGCTTAGGCATGGTGGCTGCATAACACAGACATCCAAAAGTTCTAAGATGGGAATACTTTGGATGTTTGGAATACAGGTGATAAAATGGAGTGAGATTGTCTAAGAGAGGTGTTGGTGTCCTATTGATGAGGTATGCTGCAGTGAGTGTACAATCTCCCCAAAAGGATAGTGGCAGATTAGCATGAATGCGCAATGATCTAGCAACATTTAACAGATGTCTATGTTTTCTCTCAGCAACAGAATTCTGTTGTGGAGTGTAGGTACAAGTCTGTTGGTGAATCACACCATGAATGCTGTAAAAATCAGGCATATTGAACTCGTGTCCCTGATCTGATCTCAGAGTTTTGATATGTTTATTGAATTGAGTGAAAACAAACTTGAAGAAGTTACTAAGAATGGTCCTTGTTTGGCTTTTATTTGTCATAAGATATAACCATGTGAATCTGCTGTGGTCATCCACTATTGTCAAGAAATATCTGGATTTGTTAGTAGACTCAGTGCTAAAAGGTCCCTAGATGTCCACATGAATTAAGTCAAAACAATTATCACTCTTAGTAGGATTAGAAGGAAAAGAGGATCTGGTTTGTTTAGATAGATGGCATGAATCACAAACTACATCATTGAATTTTTGTGGAAGCTCATTACTTGTAGGACATATCAAAGACATTCTTCCTATGGATGCATGTCCTAATCTATTGTGCCACAAGGCTGATGGAGAAATGACAGAGTGTATGCTGGAATGACAGACACTCTTTGAGTCATGAGACTCTCTATCCTGCATTAAGAAGTACAACCCTTGTCTCTCTTTAGCCATCCCAATCATTCTCCAGTTGGCAATGTCCTGAAATACACAAAATTCAGACCAGAAAATCAGTGAGCATGATGTATTATGAGTGAGCTTGCTTACTGATAAGAGGTTGAATGAGAAAGATGGTACATACAAAACATTAGTTAACAGTATGTGTGGATTGAGTTGTATTGATCCTGTCATTGTAACAGGAACAGATGTACCATTTGGTAATGTAACAGAAGAGTTTGACAGAATACTAGATTCTACATATAGTGATGAGTTACAAACAATGTGGTTTGTAGCTCCTGAATCCAGAATCCAGGTCTTAGTATTCATGAGTGGATGTGAAACAGTTGAATAGGCAAAGGTTATGGGAGTGGAGCAATTTAGAATAAAATGAGTACCTGATGGTGGATTAATCATGGTATTGCTACCTTTGGAATTTGAACTCATCTGACCAGCAAGCCCAACATTCTCTTTGAGTAGGTTGCATAGGTGTTGAAACTGCTCATGTGATATTGGAGATTGTTGTCCTGAACTCATAATTCCTTGGCTTAGTTGATTAACATTTCCAGTGACTTGCTTCATTCCATTGTTATGTCTAGGTTTAAATCTAGCATATTTATGCCCTGGTGGATATCCAAATATCTCATAACAATTCTCTATTGTATGATTATTCTTTCCACATTTTGGATATGGTGGTCTGCTCTTGGCACCATTTGGTTTGTTCCATGGTTTGCTATTCTTCTGAAAATTTCCAACAGTAGCAGCAACTTGTGGTAGACTTTGAGGGTTTGAATGTGCTTGAACATTCATTGTTGCTGACTCAGTGTTGTTCTGCAAACCATATGACATCTCCTTGTTTGCTTCTTCTTGGAGTACAAGACTGAAGGCATCATCAAGTACAGGCAATGGATCTTTCAATAAGATCTGGTTTCTTACTTGACTATATGATTCATCTAACCCCATTAAGAATTGCATAACTCTTCTTCTCTTATTCTTTTTATGTAACACAGTTATAACCCCACAGTTTAAATTCTCACAAGTATATGTTTCCTCATATTGAGATATTTCATCCCAAATAGATCTTAGTTTGGAGAAATATAATACTACAGCTATGCCATCTTGTTTTGTGTTTATCAATTGTTGCTCTAACATAAATATTCTGTTATTACTTGATTTAGCAAACCTGCGTTTGATTTCATTCCAAACTTTGAAGGCATTATCAGAGAATAGAGTGTAAACTCCAAGCTCATCAGACAAGCTTGCTGAAATCCATCCTAAGACCATATAGTTGCATCTCATCCACTTCCTATAAGATGGATTTGTGAGTGTTGGTTCAGGAAAGGATCCATTTACAAAGCCAACTTTATTTTTGGCTAACAAGGCCACATACATGGCACGGCTCCATTTGTGGTAGTTCTGTGTGGTTAATTTTTGACTGACAAGAGATGTGTTTGAATTTTCAACATGACGTAAGAAGAATAGATCTAGAGGATCATCAAGCATGACCTGGTTTTGTGCAGTAGGTGCAATGTGTCCTGTACTGCCAGTGGAGCCAGGTGAAGTTGATTCTCCTTGATCTGTCATGAATATAAGAGGTTTGTGCGGAAGCTAGGATACCTGAGGCAATGATGGATTCACTGCTCTGATACCATTTCAAGAACGTAATGTATTCATAACAGAAAACAATGAATACATATTGTTATGAACAATGTAAATTAAATGAAGAACAAAGTATGATAAACACTGTTGTATTGAAAGAATTCGAAATGCAGTAGTGTTGTGTATCATTACATTGATCATCTACTCTTTATATACAACTAGAAAGTACATTGAATCATGTAAGAAATATAAAACAATCAGCCTGATATTCCCTTTGTCTAAAAGCGTTCTTCCGCTACTGAAATCCAGCTCATCTCACATGTGCAGCCATGTGTTGATTTAGTGCAGCAATGTGTTGCTTCTCATGTGCTGCTTCTTGGCTGATGATGGAGTTCTGACATCCAGCCATTGATGATACTTGCTTCTGATATTCTGGCTGAACGAGGCGTGCCAGGGGCGTCGACTGCAGGGCAGATCCTATCTTTCGTGGATAAAGTGGATTTTGGGGTAAGATTTTAGGCCTTTTCAAGAAACAGAATTCTGATGAAGAAAATGTTTTAGTTGATGAGATTGATATTCCATCGGTTTCGCAAATGAGTGAAGTTGCTGGTACAACATTCATGCTGACACATGGAGGAATCAGGGATGTCTCATTTGATGATCGAAAATAAATTCTATCGACCGATGATTACTCTCACTTCAAACTCAGAAATCGTACTGAGGAATCTCGTGGCTTATGAGGTTGTATCGGCTAAGCTAGGAGCGACACTCGAGTTAGCAGAGTATGTCGATTTGATGTGTGGAATTATAGATATTGTCAAGGATGTGTGCATTTTGAGAAATGAGGCCAGGGGATCATAGTTGGTCAGTTGCCTGATGAAGAAATTGCGCGTATATTCAATGGAATACGAAAATCAACAAGAAAGAACGAACAGGAAAAATCGAACTTGGAGGAGGTTATGGACGAGGTTAACAAGCGATATGACAATATCGGTAGAGTTAAGGTCAAACGATATTTTGAGAAATACGTGTATGCTTCGTTTAAGATTTTGTGTGTGCTTGTTACTATAGCAGTGTTTGCGCTGCTTACGTTGAATTCTTTCTGCTCCATGCTTGGTTGTGGTCGTTGGTTCGACAAAGGCAGCCTCCTACAGAGTGCTAACCTTCTCCGGGATCAGTAGAATGAAGACTCGCTTGAAACTATGTTTACTTATTTAGGTTGTAAAAAGGTTAAACATGTGTACTTAAAATATGTCCGCTTTTCTTAAGTAATTAATATAGGCTTTTCTACTTCTATTTTATCTATGGGTGCAATTTCAACTTTTATGGTGTTTGTGCGTGAAATTGTTGGATCAGGACTTGATACTTTTCTCATAATGTTAAACTTGATGTTAGTCTAACACTATCTGCTCTTCCAATGTTATGCTAACACTAGCCTCTCTGATGTTATCTTAACATCCGTTTAACAGTAATTAATGTTGGCACAAATCTACTTGACAGAGAATATAACGTAGCGAATAAGTAAAGAACACAAATAAATATAATTTTAAGAAGATAAAATATAAATATGATCTTCCGAGTAGTAGACGAAATACCACAATGGTTTAACAAAGATGTTTCTCATAATTCTCAAGCTCCTCACTCTCGAATTGGTCGAACTCAACCAAGCAACTAAGGTTGTAACTCCTTACAATTAAATCTCTTTAACTTTAAAACTTAGACTTAATTTGCTAAACACAAACTTGACACAACAAGACAAAGACACTTGACTATAATAGTTTCCTCACGGGAGATCTTCGCTCTTGTCTTCGTGTCTTTTTCTTGATGCCCAACATGCCTATTTATAGTGTAGTCTTCCTTGATGTTCAAGACATGTTGTGCATGTTTTTGGTTGCTATTAGATCTCCTTGTATGGCTCTAATTTTGTTATGGCAAGTCTCCTTTAATAGGGAAATGTTTCCTTGTCCAACTTGAAGTCAATGGAAAGATTTCCTTCTTTAACTAGAAGACTTTAATGGAAATGTGTTCTTCTTTGACTTGAAGGTTTTCTAAGGAAAGTATCATTCTCCATCTTGTAGTCTTCTATGGAACGAATCCTACAGCAAGTAATCTTCTTTCCTTCTTGAAATTCACACGCCTTGATCTTTCCATTGCACCGCACACATCTTTTTGCTTATTTAATTATGGAAAGTTCTTCTTTGGCAACTTCTCTTTGAATGGCAACTTCTCTTTAAGGAAATAGATCATTCCTTGAAGTCTCTTGACCTGGAGCACATACAAATACCAACTACAACTCGTGGAACTTAGTTAGTAAGTGAATAAAGGCACAAGACAATTATAGCAATAATCCCGAATGTCCTATGCTTTGATAATAAATTGTTGTGAAGTTGGGCATACTATTCCGGAGAGAGGCCTTCGACAAGGTGACCCCCTATCACCATATCTATTTATGTTTGTTATGGAAACCCTTTCAGGTCCGATCCATGATGCGAAAAGGAGTCAATCCTTGAAAGGAATTGTTGTGAATAGTCTAGCACCCCGCGTTTCTCATCTTCTTTTCGCAGATGACACCACGTTGTTCTGTGAGGCAAAAGAGGAGGCAGTTCACTTGATCTTGTCGTTGCTTGATAGATTTGCCAAGGTGTCGGTCCAGGTTATTAACGCTGATAATTCGGTGGTGGTCTTTAGTAAAAAATACATCAGAGGATCGTCGGTGAGGGGCTATAAGAGTCTTAGGTATGAAGGTGGCGGGGAAACATGACAAGTACTTGGGTATGCCGTCGGAGATTGGGAGATCAAAAAAGGAGATGTTTGATTTTCTAAGAGAGAGGGCGTGGAAGAGGTTTCAGGGATGGAAAGAGATTTCCTTGTAGGGCGCGGAAAAAGAGATTTTGATTCTATGGGATGTTTTCGTCTTCCTGAGACCATCTTAAAGGAGTTAGAATCTCTTGCTAGCAAATACTGGTGGGGCGATGGGACGCATAAAAAAATGCATTGGTTGGTCTGGAATAAACTGTGTCGAAGAAAAAAGGATGGAGGTTTGGGATTTCGGGATTTGCGTGCTTTCAATGTCGCCCTTCTTGCGAAACAGGTGTGGCGTATTTGGAAATATCCGGATAGCTTGATTAGTTAAATTTTCAAGGCTAAATATTTCCCAAATTGTCCGACATTTGAGGCGAGAAAAGGAAGCGGTCACTCTTATACGTGGCAGAGTATACGTAACGCTATAACGGTAGTTAAGCAAGGTTTACGATGGAGAATTGGAGATGTATCTCAAGTGAGAATTGGACGAGATGGGTGGCTGCCCCGACCTGCATCAGTTAGGCCGATCACCCCCAGTTCTAACGTGCATGCAGACCTGGTGGTGAGCAATCTTATAGACGGGGATACAGGGCAATGGAATGCGGCGTTGATAAAAGGTATCTTCTGGGATGTGGATGCGAGGCTGATCCTTTCCATCCCTTTAGGAGCTCGTTCTAACCACGACATGCAGATCTGGCACTACAACAAGTCGGGATTGTTCTCGGTTCAAAGCGCTTATCATCTCATCATGGACCAGAATTTGTTAGTTAAAAATCAGGCCGCTACGAGCAGTGAAGAATATGATTGGAATCTGATATGGCGTATGAAAAACCCGAATAAAATCAAACATTTTTTGTGGAGAGCTTGCGTTGATATTCTGCCAACCCGACGCAACCTAGCGTGTAGACACATTGTTATAGAAACAGAGTGCATTGTGTGCTGCAAAGAGGGGGAAGATGCACGTCATATCCTTTTCTTTTGTCACGTAGCGAGACAGGTTTGGGCATTAGCTCAGTTTCCTCTTGTCGCCATAATCATGGAGCGTAAATGTATTAAGGAGTGCAGCCGACGTTTCTTAAAAGCGGTGGGGGTAAAGGAATTCTCGAGGGCTGCTATTATCATGTGGGCCTTGTGGGGTAATCGCAATAGAATTTTAGCGGGGGATAAGGCGGCTATGCCAGAAGAGATTGCTTCTTTTTGCAGCTCATATCATAAACAATCGGCTGGTCTTTACACTTTACCAGGTCTGACGACGCATGGTGATGATTCTCTATGGATGCTGCCGAATAAGCCTTGGCTTAAATGCAATTTTGATGGTGCCGTGTTTGAGGACATGAAGGAGTCGAGTATGGGAGCTATTTTCTGGGATTGGAATGGGGTGTGTGTGGCGCGGATGCAAAGGCATTTTCTTGGTAACCTCGAACCTCAAAACTCAGAGATTATGGCAGCTTTCCTCGCCGTCAAATTCGTTGTTGATCATGGATGGAGAAACATTGTATTTAAGGGCGACAACTTGGAGGTAAATAACGCTATAGAAAACAAGACGATCATTGGAGCAGAGGGGGGTTCTGTTATAAATGACATCAGGGACTTACGCCGCAACCAACGAGGGTTCATCTTCCATTGGATTTAGAGCGAAGGAAATAAGAATGCACATGTTTTGGCTCGCACAGCAGCCTCGGACATAGATTGGGTTGGAACCGGTTCATTTGATCCTCACTGATGTCCTGCTATTTGTGTTTATTGTGTTCTGTTATGGAAGTATGTAGTATATTTTTCATGCATACTGTTGAGGCGTTGTTGGCCTGTCTTTTCATTTAGTGAAATGAAAGTTTGGTTTTAAAAAAAAACATTGCAGTTAAAATGTTGATCTAACTTGACAAAATACTAGCACTTTACAAAATACTTGCACTTTCAGTGTGAAACTTGGTTGATTAGTCCTAGTACACCATTTCAACAAGCATATCATCGGGCTCGTCTGGCATGGTTTTAAATCAAATAAGAGTAACTTTTGGCTAAAGTAAATTTATAAACCATAGTGAATGAAATTTTCTCACTTTATTTGAATATAATAACAGTGCATAGCCATAATTTTTGAGAGAAATCTCTATGCTCAACACGGCATAAATCTAGCAATGCTTTGTTTTTTCTAGTGGAAGGATTCCACAATGTCAATACTCACACTTAGGGTTACGTGCTTTCTTCTGGAAGGATCCCACACCGCCTCACGGTAAATTAAAGAAAATATAAGTTTATGGCATGATCAAATGAGGGTCTACAATGTCTTTGGGATTCAAAAGTGTCAAACCCCATTGGACGAAGGTCAATCTGGCGATCTTCCATTAGTAGATTATGATGGGAGTTAGTCACCAGGAGAATGGCGCAAATGGAGGTTGGCAAAATGTTTGCTATCGATAAGTGACAACCACGACGCTGAAAACTCATTAAAACCGCAAGAGGGGCTCTACTGCGAGGCAACAGGGGATGTTGAAGATGGCATCATCGAATAATTTCGACAACTTTACTTTCAGAGATATGATGGGGTTTTGCTAGGGTTCTGAAAGTTGATGTTTGGCTAGCAGTTTCTGTTTTGGACTGAGATTTGTTGTTTAGGTACTAAAAATTCATGTTTGAAAGGTGTATCATATTGTTTCGAATCATCTTTTGAGGTTTTGGTCTAAATATTGTCGAGAATATTGTCGTTTAGTCTGGCTTTGTCGCTTTTGCACTGCATTTTGATGCTTAACTCCCAATATGTTTCTATTTTGCATTGTATTATCATGGTTTAAACTAAAACTTGGGGCTATTCCAACTTTTCTTTCTTTGTAAAGTTAATGTCTTTTAATAATTTGGAACATGTATTGAAGTTTTTGAATTTATGTTGATTTTTTCCCCCAAATCTTAAAGGTTAGATATTTATTACTCTCGGATTAAATATATGATGGTTTTTTTGTTCGGCAATCCGCAATCGCATGCCAAACCAAAAACCCCCGCTAAAAGCGCACTTGTATGATTTATAAAAAGGTACGATTTGTGAAATTTATCGCCCGTTGCAGTGTAGGTAGCTAGCTTATTTTACTTTTTGGAAACTCGCTCACTATCAACCGCATACAACCTTAGTATATAATTGCTAAATGGTTGTTTTATGACTACAAATGAGGACAAATGTCCCTATAATATACTAGTCTACTTCATTGCTCAACAATGGTGATCACTTTGGTAGATTCTGACTTCCGAAGCGCTCAGCTACGCTTCTATAATAAAGTAAAATAAAAAACAGTCTTGGTCCTCTAGTTTGACACAATTCTAATTTTAGCCTCTTATTTGGTGGGGAATAAATTTAGTCACTGAATTTGGCTCTCGAATTCAACTTGTGTTCCTCATGCTTGGAGTTGTTCACCCGATTTAACTCAATTTATCACGACTTCAAAATCACCCGTGTGGCATTCTGGTAGGGGTGTTCAAAAATCAGGACATCTAACCGACTCGTTCAACCTGTCACTCCTATATTTTTATTTTTGTAACTTCTGTTGCAGTTGACAAAGATGAAAAATCGCACGTGAGCAGGTGGGTTACGGGTTGAGGCGTCTATTTGCCACCTGCATATGAAAGCCAAATATAAAAAAGTAAAAAAAAAAAAAAAAAAAAAAAGGTAAAATGAAAAAACCTATGTGTTATTTCAAATTAGCAAAAACCTCCTTGTCTTATTTTTAAGCAAAAAAACCCATGTGTTGTGTTATTAGATTATTAGCACACTCTCGGCCCCAAATCATTTTAGCATTGACTTTATTGTACAATGACGCCCTTTTCAATAATCTTACAATTATTTTATTGTTTCATCTTGGGTTTTATAATTAGTTTTTCTTGTGAATCTAAAAACAATACTAAATAAAATTAAGCACACTTTATTTGATGCCATTTCCTGATAAATATTTATTTTATGAAACATCAGATAATCTGCAAACATTCCTTTCGACTGTACAAGACTAAAAAACAAAGGAGAAAAATAAATATGATTATACGTTAACTTACTAGCAGTGAGAAAAACTAAAACACAATTTCTTATTAAAACAAAAGAAAAAAGAAAAACTAGAAGAACAAAGGCTGTAATTTAATGTGTAACATAATCCGCAAATCCGTCCGCGATCCGCTCGCACTCACCTAACCCACAATCCGCATGGTCTTAAATATAATTTCATACGCAAGGTTGAACAACTTGGTAACCCACAAGTATTGGGTACGGTGTCTTTTCCGATGACAACCCGCCAAAACTCACCCTCGAACACCCCTACGTTTTGGTGCCTCTTGGCAATTCTTTGGCCAACTCTTGACATTTGGACCGACCACAAAATTGTCTCTTTTCATTCTTTTTTTTCATTTCACTAACTTCATAAAAGTCAATTGGTTTAATTATTTAAATCTATAAGTCTGCAAAATTAAACAATATTAACAAATTAGTACCAAAAGATCATATACATTAATTTTTAATTCACAAAAAGAAAAATATATCTTCTTCCTCAACTCACCCCTACCTCTCTCAACAGCACCCACCCCCTATCACATCTCGAGGTGAAGCCTTAAATTGAGATTCCTTAAAAGTGTGATGTAGACATTCTTCATTTTGACGGGGTGTTTGCAAGAGCTTTTAAAAGTTTTTTTATGGACTTTAAGTCACTGAAAAGCATTTAATGAGTGTTAGTAATTGATGATTTTGCTTCTTCTACTATTAAAAAAATGTAAAAAAAAAAAACAAAGGAGAAGCCCATAAGCATGTCATGAGGTGCTTCTATAAGGAGCGTTCTCCCCAAATCTTGGTGAATATCTTATTTAGGCTTATTAATTCCTTAAATTTTTTTAAATATCCAATTTTACCCTCAAATAAATCTCATGATTTTTCTCTTTCCTTACGCAATCTTATTTTTCATCATTTATATTTTTAGAGTAAAAAAATAATTATTAAAAAAAAAAGAAAAAAAATCTTAAAAATGATTTACTTAACAATATGTACGGCATTATTATATTAACATGTTTTAGACATAATTATTTTTTCTAGAAGATATATGCACGATGTATTATACCAAATAACTTGTATATTATAATGCGATACACATATATATTGATTACACTATATTAAAATTTTAATTATTTTAATTTTTAATATATAACTATCCACCTCTTGTGCAAATGTGAGTGAATGATTAATATTTCTATATCTATAATTTAAATAAAAATAATTAAATATTTTTTGTATTTTAATAAATGTTCAAAAGCTGTTTATATCTAGTTATGGCAAACACCACAAAACTAACGTTATATGCTTTAAGTTACTTTTAAAGAACAATTTGCAAACACTCATAGCTTTAAGTCAAACGCAACTTTAAATAACTTTAAGTAGAAGCTATGATGAATAAGGAGATTTCATAAGCATTTGCAAACACCCTCTCAAGTGTTGGAGACCTCCGTTGGACGAAGTTTTACTTATGAGTCCATTTATCTATTCAATTTAGCTACGAATATTGATCCAACCTTAAGAGATTGAATTCTTTTCATGATAATGAATACGAGGGGAAAGGCAAAACGATGGTGCATGAAACGTACAAAAATATTAAAAAAGATAAAATAGAAAAAATAAAAAAATAAATTAAGAGTTGGTACAGAAAAAGGAAAGTACGATATATACATCTAGCGAATAAGTTTTAAGGAAATATGAGAGGAAGTTTTTTTTTTTTTTTTGAACAGCAATATGAGAGGAAGTTAACACTTTGAAATTTGAATTCGAGCTGAATCTCAAACAGCTCTGCGCTCCATAGGGAGGTTACTAGTTACTATCGTGTGAGCACATTCAAAAAAGCAAAAACAATCCACCGTTTGAGAGAAATTCAAAATAAGAATTAAGGACTCAGAACTCATTGGCTTGACAAATTAAGATCAACTCATCAAGATAGTATAGAACTAAAATCTCACAAAAATACAACAAAAAGATTAAAACTATTATTTGCAAATCATTAAAAGAAATGAGCGCATTTAACGACCAATTGACAAATTAAGATCAACTCATCAAGATAATATAGAACTAAAATCACACAAAAACGCAACAAAAAGATTAAAACTATTATTTGCAAATCATTAAAAGAAATGAGGGCATTTAACGACCAACCTAAAATTGAGTAACGAAAATTAATTACTCATCCGTTTGTTAATTAACTTAAGCCAAGATCGAACCAGTTTCAATACAGAAGGGTCAATCCACATTTCTACATAGAGACTAACAGGCATACCCCTTGGCTATTCAACATTAACAAGCAAAAATCATAACATATGATTCACTTTCTCTTCCAGGAACTCGGACAATATGTATAAGATTGTTTCAGTCGACTGTTCTGCAAATCGAACAGTCTGGACTAGATGATTAAAACTGTTCTTTTAACAGAATAATAAGGTTCAAACTTTCTATAAACCAAAAAATATTTAAATAAGAAAACCTAGAAAACCACTAGCTCAATAAAAAAAATTACAGTCTGGACTCAGCGGTGTGCTTATGAACAGCAGGGGTCACAAAACAGGCAGATTCAACCTGCTGCAGGACGGTTGAAATTCCGGCCTAGACCAGCGCCCAAACCTAAAGGAACAGAACTATGATTATGGTTATGGCTACAATGCGAAGAATGAACGTGACCCTGATGTGAATTTGTGGTTTTATTCACATCAATCACTACATGGGCATTCCCATTCGATTGACACCCTTTGGATGGTTAGCTTCCCGCGTCATTTGGACCATACCAATGCCGCCTTCAGGCTCACTCAATGACTCGGTATACTCGACATCTTCATTATAACCATTTATTAGGAAATCTGAACAGTTCTTCTTGCAGCCATGATCGTAGGGGTTACGGAAAACACCAGTTGGGCCTCTTAGGTAACTATATCGCATCATGTTTGCCATTTCATTTGTAGTGATATTGCGAGTAATCTGTAGCAGGCAAAGAAGTACAACAAAGCATTATAAAAGATGAGTATCTTAAGCTCGGCAACAATATATATATATATACATATATATATATATGTGTGTGTGTGTGTAAAATGCAAACAGCTCAGTTGACAAGAAACAATAAAGAAGATGAGGGGTCTACTAGAAGCATACCTGAGAAGCCTGTACGCAAGTCAAGACCGCAACACCAGATAGGATGAAGAAGTCTGCTATCACAAATGATAAAGCGCCAGGATGCTGGTTACCAACATGGCTCCACCATCCGCCAAAGGTAGACGGGGCCAATGGGTCTGTCAATACCCCTGTGATGATGAAGATTTATTAGCATTGAATAAAGATGCAAATATAAGACTTGGCGGTTAACAGAGGTTTATCAGTATTGGTACTCTATTGTGTACACTTCCTATTTTGAGTCCTTTAATGAGCATTCTTACAATGATAGTCATCCAATTTGTATTTTGCCCAATTATAGTCCTCTGATGACAGAAATTGCCCAAATTCCCTTTTTATTTTTGCCAGTTTTAGTCCTCCGCTGACAGAAATTTTTCAATTTTGCATGTGGTTTGCACTTTGACTTCATAATCTTGGATCTTTTAATATCCAGCTCTACACACGTGATGTTGCATGACCGTTATTTTGGCAGCTGAAGATTGCGTTAAGGACTCAAAAAAAATTCAAATCGCGAACCCTAGATCCCACATTAAGAAAAAATCGCACAAGAGCCAACTCTAAGATTGTAACGCCAAATAGCAAATCATAAACACTTTCGCCACCTTCCCCCCCCCCCCCCCCCCCCCCCCCCCTCCCCTAACTATTATGAGTATCCCCAACAATAGTTTAAGAGTCGTAATGTTCAATGAGTGAAAGCCCAGTAGCCCTGAATTTGTTTTGCCGAAGACAAAGCTGAAGTTTGTGCAAGTAGCAATGTCGTGGAGCCATGGTTCAGGGCTACCAAACACAATGATGATCCTCCTCCCATTTACAGTAATTAAGGTTTGGGTGAAAGGGGGATCGTTAGTTCACTGCTAGAGTTAAAGAAAAAATAGTGTTTTCTTTCTCTCTCTTTTTTCATTTTTGAGCATCTAGCAGATTAATATAGGGAAAGAAAAAGGAAAACACAACTTGCCAGGTGCCCTTTGACACGCACCAAACACGTGCAAAATAGTTCAAGAAAAACAAAGTTTACTTCTCGCAAATTTCCGTTGCTGGAGGGACTAAAAATTGTGACAAAATGCACATTAGATTACTAATATCAAAAAGTGGATCTATTAGAGGGCCGATATTGATACATTCCCGAGGTTAACAGTAATGTACAAAACATGCCTTATTGAAGGCAAACCGGAAAAAAAAGATAGGGAGAATCTTACTTGTAAGAGCAACTGTCCCTGTGATCAGCATAGCTAGAACTTCCAGAACAAGAAACAAGAAGAAATCCCACTTGTTTTTCTGTTCAAGATGATCAAAAGCAGTTAGACAGTGCCACAAAAATATCTTATCGCGACTCTTATCTACCTACAAGTAAGCATAGCACTTTTAATGAGCAAGAGATCAGTGATTATCAACTCCCAAACATGAAAATCACGAAACACTATAAAAGACATGACAGGAAATCTCTGTTGCATCACAAAAGACAATTTATAAAATTACCAGAGATCATTATAGCTCGCATAGTAACATTTTTATCCAAAACCAGTTACAAACAAACCGAAAGGCAAAACTAGAGTGCAAGAGTACCTTGCCAATGCAATTTGAGACCCATGGACAATGATGGTCAAATTGCTCAACACAGCGATCACATGTAGAACAATGCTTTGCACGTAGAGGCCGAACAATCTGGTAAAGCAAAATCCAAAGGTAAATGAAGCACTATCAATTATATTTAGAAAATAAAAATTGTTGGCTGTTATTCTTTTATGGAGGTTAGTACGGCGCTTGGCAAAAAATTAAAGCGATACCTTGCAAGTTGAGCAAAGTTGGGACCAATTCCCAGCAAGCAACGCTGGGTGACTCATCTCAATCTTCAACAAAGGTTCCTAAACAAACCAATTACAGTTTAAGCAACCAAAAGAAAATAAAAAAAATATAACATGCAAACACTTTCAAATGAAACAGCAAGCCATTCTTCTTCAACTAAAAGGCTGATACTCATAAAGGTAGATGGTGTAATTAGGTATGAAAATATGAACTACGAAAGCAGTTCATCCATAAAACAATGCCATTTACATATAAGTTAAGAAACGGCACAACTACCACAGAGGTATCAACTTACATCATCTTTCATGTTTCCTGAATCGTGCTTATTCATGCTGATATACCCAGGATCCTTGCTACAAAAACAAACAAAAAAAAACGTTGGAAAAGAAAATTAGACAGGTTAATCCATGATTCTAATAAACTTACATGCCAGTAGTGAGAGAATAATACCAATACCGGCAAAGTCATTAAGTTTTTGTAAACGTAACCCAGAAAAGGAAAATAAACCAAATCAACCATCAAGTTACGGTGGCATAAAGATTGAATGATAACACAGCAAAACAGCGGTCAATTCATTATGAAATTAAAACATGTAAACCTTGATTTCCAAAGAGATCAGCACCAAAGCTTATGGAGAAAACAAAACAGATATTCAGGCCTGAAATAGTTTGGCAAAAAATTTCGTTGTCCAAAACAGCTTGTTATGATGTCATTTTTCCGACTTTTTTAAGGTAATTTAACTTTTAAAAGAAAATAGACATTCTTATAACCGATCATCTTCACTTCCTAACGCTTGCTATAATAGAGATACTACATATATCATTCAGGTAGGGCAACTTATCAAAATAAAAAATCAGGCAAGGTTATCTTCAGTTTTTATACACCCACATCCATGCTTAAACAAATGTAGGAACAAGATTACAACCCACGCCAATTCTACATTCATGTCCCCAGAAAACAACATTGAATCATGGAAAGGTCACATTGCAAGTAACCTAAAATTACCTGCTACATCTATAGAACAGATACAGTCCAACCGTAGCTGAGAATACACCCATCCAAGCAAAAAGGCCAAAGCCAGCCGTTAATCTTGGCAAAGTTGAAGCTGGATCAATGGCCAAGTAACATAAGTTCTTTCTCTAATGAGTAGACATGTTGAAATCATAATAACTGAGATGAAACGAAAATTCAGGAAATATACCCATCAACACTGCATGGATATATGTCCCAAGTAGCAGAAAAATTGTAAACCAAAGCAATGGTGCAAGTCCTAATTTGGAAAGTCTGCCAAGTAAGCTGTTTCCATCCCACTGTTTCTCAAACAGCTTTCTAGCATTTCCCTGCAAATCAAGTCCCAACAACATAAGAATCTGGCCTACCCACAGTTATCAACATAGATCTAAAATAAATAATCAATAGCGGGCTCAGACTAAACTACTAATATGAGATTGAGAAGATACGCTAATAACCTTCAAAAAAATATCCACCAGAGTTTAACATAGAAACAAGCTGCATAACTGACTTCAATTTTCCAGAACGAAAGAGAGCAAAAAGTCGCTCGCTTTAATGATATAAAATCTAGCTATACTTCAAATAAGATGTATTTAAAATCATTTATCAGTTATAGCAAGAACTTTGATAAGCAGTATTGAATACTACACCCAATCTAAAATTCCATCGCAAAGATCATACGCCTGCTTAACATGCAAATTTTCTGTATAAATCATGTCACATATAAATGCGAGAAATGCGGGATGAAAAACTTCTGAAAGAAAAATGGAATAAATTGTTATACCACATATATTTTTGTAGCAGAACAATTAAGAATCAAGATTACGAAATTTTGATTTACAGAAAGATGGAATAGAAACAGATGTAGGAGTTATTTAAGAACGGCTAATCATAACTTCTAACATAAAGAAATACCAGAACTCGATTGACAATATTACGGCAATTACAACATCATTCTCGAAATACAGTATGAGATAGTTTACGGAATACCTACAAGGAAAAATGCAACTTGTCTGTGACTTTTGTCAGAAGCAAGCTGCGCAGGCGTAAGGCCAGTATTATCTGTTATCATCAAATCTTCCTTTTTCCCAGCCTGCACCAAAACAGTGCAGGCTTCTAAGTTACCCCTAATGGCGGCCCAATGGAGAGGGGTGCAACCTAAATGTGGCAATGTAAGTATGAGACACTATCAGAGGAAGATAATGCAGCACGATAACAAACTGCAGCTATACAACAGGAAGGATGAAGATGCATAAAAAGGCATCATGTACATCTATGAACAGAATTTAGACAAACCTTCTTTGTCCTGCCGTCCCCTATGTGCATTTAGGTATAAAAGAAGGCGTATGCAATCTGCAAATCCCTTGTAAGCAGCCCTGCACACCAAAAGAAAATAAAAAATCAAGGAATGATAAAACTTATGTTGAGTTTTGACCAATTAAATGAAGCGCGGGTGCAAATATAGCTTATACAAGAATAACAAGCAGAGTGAGAGTAATAACTGGTAAACATAGTAGTATATCTACTTCGAGATAAATGTGAACATTTGAGCAATAAAGAGAAATAAACAAAAGTGAGGTTATGAATTAGCTCTTGAGACCAATATTCTAGACGGTACTTTTACTAAACCATCAGTAGCTAGCAAAGTTACTTGTCTAGATATTAGATACGGATTGTCAGTTCACCCACGAGAAAATGGACCGAATGTGAATTATAAAGTAGTTGTTTACAAATAGACATTTAGCTAAACTGAATAACATTTATGGAATTACTCAGGGTAGAGAAAAGGAAACATAAATTATCATGTAGAGGAATAGTCAGCACTTCCAAAAGAAATATTATAGTGCTGAAACATAATCAGAAAATTTAAATTGGCAATGGATATAAAAAGAATTAGCCGGTGAATATTTTTCTATTAACAATAGTGTGAAACTCGATATTTGGGGGAGTTAACATGAAATATTAAGTATGCAATTTGATGCAATTTATGTCTTAAAAACATACACAATCTTAAAAGGATTCAGTACAGAACAGTCGAGACGGACCACAATGGTCCACAGAACTTGCATCGAGGGGTTCAAAAATTGTGAAGGACAACCTCTTTGCCACTATGATAGACTCTCTACTTTACTTTTCAATAAAAAACAGTTTATTAGATATTATGTATCAGTGTTATAAATAAATGAAAATGGAAAAAATTGTCCTAGATATGTATACAGAAAATAACAATTACATTTATTAAGTACCAGTGTAAAGGGCTTCTTCCATCATTATCAGGAACATCGGGATCAGCATTCCACTTTGTGACAATGTGATAAAGAAAAGCCGTCTGACCATATTGCGCAGCAACATGCGTCGTCTGCAATCAGGTTCAGGCTGTGTAAAATTCCTATGAAAAACTTCATAATTTTTGCGAAACTACGTTTGAGGCAATAACAACAACAGAAAACCAGAAGGGAAAAAAAGATTCTTTAAAGAATATAGAACCGAAGAGTCAGTACAAAAGAAAACCACAAGAACAAGTGCTGGATCTATTCTAGCATTATCACTTATCCTTTGCAAAAAAAAAAAAGGAACAGCCTGAAATTTTCTATGCCAATTCCATTAGTTCTACCAAATCCACTCGCTCGTATGAATCGACTCGAAGATAAACATAAATAATTCCAAGAAATGTTGTCAAGGTTACATCTTCACTCTAGCAGACACCAAATACTATTTTCTCATATTATTGCACGATTCAACTCATTAATTGGTTCTTTAACTTTCAAATTTGCAAATAATTTCCATCTGCTTCAGATTTGAATATATATCTATAATAATAATAAAATAAAAAAAGTAATAATAATAATAATCTGCTTCCAGAAGGATCTGTCTTTTCCAATTGTATCTCACTTAAAATAACTGATTTCAATCAAAATGGTGAAGAAATCTCAAAAATCAAATGAGAACAATGAAGAGTACAGGCCCCACGCGGTTAAAAGTCCCCACCTGAGGTTGCACGTTTTTCAATAAACCACCGCTAGAGTCAAACGGAATCATTCTAGATTGTTAAAACATTCTACCGTGATAATATTCCTCATAGGTAATCACAATATTGTCAAAATATATCTTTATACATTTATTTGCATTGAAGACCAGACGAATATGAACAAAACCTGATAGCCATTAAAATCAGCAGCATTGACCCGAGCACCCTCCTGCAACAGAAGTTCAGCAACCTGAATCGCACCTCTTACTGCACTCCAGTGCAGAGCCGTTTGGCCTGTATGATCACGCGCACTAATATCGCCTCCGTGCTGGAATAACACACCAACAATCAGAATGGCACAACAGTTTAATAGAAAAACAACAAAACAAGAAAGTCAAAACTACAAAATGCGCTAGATTCACGCCTTCCCTAGTTACTAAGTTCCCTATGTTCATTTCTAGTAATTAATTCGTCAATACCTCCCGAGCCCGTAACTCCCTATAATTGATCTAAAACAGAAAGTAGACATTGTATCATAAATTCTTCAGTCAAATTAAATGCAAACTCCGCTGCTCTAACATCCAACTAATAATCACTATATTATGCATTGGCCCACAATCATCGACAAAATAACGGTATTCTCGGATGTTATAACTTACACATTCCAACCTTTTTCTAATCAATAATCCCATTTTCCAACTCTTTTCACCAGTTTAAACACATTATACCCTTCTCGTACGCATTACACGTGTGGATAACGACAACGCTATAACTCAACTAAAACAACCGAATCCAATAATCCTCG
Source organism: Linaria vulgaris (assembly GCA_948329865.1). Classification (NCBI taxonomy): domain Eukaryota; kingdom Viridiplantae; phylum Streptophyta; class Magnoliopsida; order Lamiales; family Plantaginaceae; genus Linaria; species Linaria vulgaris. Next base: position 95,762,085 of record OX415254.1, read on the forward strand.
AATAACAAACTGCATAGAATACAATCAAATCTCGTCCATAGTTGCATCCAAGCGAAACAAATGTCAAAAATCCTCGTATACCTCGATGATGTACTGCGCAGCGGCGGTTCGATTATTGAGCGCGGCCCACTGCAGCGCGTAGTAACCGAGGGCGTCAGGCTCCGACACAGAGCAACCTTCGCTCTCCACCAAACGCTGCAGTTTCTCCATGTCGCCGTACGCCGCGGCCGTGTACACGTCGTTCCTGAGGCTCTCATCCTCCACCACCACCACGGCACCCGCCTCCGCCGCTCCCTCATCGGAATGCGGGAGATCTCTGGATTCGTCGTCCTCCACCACCTCGATCTCCGACGCCATTGAATTAGAAGATGCGCGCGGAAATCGGGAGGATGATGCGATCGCGAATTGGATTGGGAATTTAGGGTTTTTGTATGGGCGAGTTGACTCAGGTGGAAAGGAATTTGTTTGGGATAAAATTGAGACAGTGATGAGGAACAATTGGTTTGGTGTTGTGTATGACAAATGAAACTCTAATAAAATGATTTTATTTTATTATTTATTGGATATTTTGGATTCGACATAAACTATGCCAACAACCAAGTTTCTACGGTTTACATAAATATATGATATGATATATATTTAAATATAGATAGTTCCTACATTTTATTTTTTGTTTTTGATGATAAGAATGAGAGTTTAACTATATATTTATAAAAAAAACAAGATTCAATTTTGGTGTTGCACAATGGGCTAACGTTCTTTATGCATTATACTAATGTAAATTAGACACTGACATGTATCTTGATCAACGACCATTTTCAATCACCACAGAAATATCCATACAAGAGGTGTCTTTCAATTCACGGCCTCAGGTTCTTTAGGTACTACTGTGCATGTTGTTTGTGACTTCGATAAGCGAGTTGTCTTTGTTTTTGTGTCGGTGGAAAGAGGTCTTTAAAGATGCCAAGGCATCGACAGATGCAAAGTTTTAGCGCATGCTTAAGATCTCCAAGGTATATGGTTGGATTAAATGTTTCGACCATCACGACCATATTGCTTTTTTCTTTTCTTTTTTTTGTTGGATGAGGTATCTTGACCCCTATCTCACAATTATTACCACATCAAAGTAGTTTTAAATGGTCTTTGTCGTGACCACATTGTTGTTCAAATTACACATGAAACAATCACATGAACTATCAAGTGCTTCAAAATGAGAACTATTTTGTACATTAGTAAATTGAATTCTAACACGGTTCCCACCAATTTTGATGATCAAATTTATATACGTATAGTCATTTAATAGTCCATAGTCGTAAACACACTAATGAACTAAACTTAATAATAACATGCATCCGACTAAACGACCATTTTCGATCACCACAAAGATACAGATAGAGGTGCTAAATAATGTTTACGTCCAAGAGCTGCATGTAGAGGACCCTCCAATTTACGACATGTTGTTAAGGTGTTATTGTGTTTGTTGTTAGTGACTTCAATAAACGACATGTATGTGCGTTTGAGTCGGTGGAAAGAGCTCGTTGAAGATGGCAAGGTGTTGAGAGATGCAAAGTTTTGACGCATGCTTAAGATCCCAAAGGTTATGGTTGGATGAAATGTTTCGACCATCACAAGCATATTCCTTTTTTTCTTTTAGTTCGATGAGGTGTTAAGGCCACTGCCTCACAATTATTACCACATCAAAGTAGTTTCAAATGGTCTTTGCCTCGAATTACACACGAGACAATCATGTGAAGCTATCATCTCAAAACAATTGTAGTTAGTTTCAAGTGCTTCAAAATGAGAAATGAATTAAACACTAGTAAACTGACTCCTAACACCGCCCCTGTAACGCCCCAGTTTTTTGAAACACTTATTTGTAATAATTCGTACTATTATTTTAATTTTCCTATGGTTTTAAGAGAACCTCCTTAATTTAATTCAAAATTATAAACACTTGTTGCATAAGTTATGAAATCGAGTTCCCTGAAAGTTTAATAATTATTTAATTTTCGTACTGAGCTAACGGAAAATTAATTATATCACTTAATTATGTTTAGCTTTCCTTTATTTTTAGAACTTATAAACGTACCAGGTCTTTTAATACTCATATATATATATATATATATATATATATATATATGTGTGTGTGTGTGTGTGTGTACTAGGTAACAAGCCCGTGCGGATTCCGTTTAATTTTTTTATTATTGTTGTTATTATGAAATAAGAAATGATAATAGTTTACTATTTACTAATTATTCCTTGCCAAATCAATAAACTAATGTATCATACCTTTTTAAAATCATTCACCCATAAAAGAAAAAAAAAAAAAAAAGAAGATGTTCATTCTGATATTTTCCAAAACTATAATATCAAATCAAATGAACATTTTCATTAATTATCATTAGGATTTTTATTTTGTTTTTTCGTTTAATATGAACGTTGAGGTTTTCTTTTCATTGTATTTCTTATTTATTCTTTCAAGCAGATTTAATACACCAGATTAAGGTCGTTTCCAATTAAAGAAAAAGTTGAGACCGTATAATTTTCGAAAACAATATATTGGGCTTTGTTTTAGAGCTCACATTTATTTATATGCCTTTGCTTTATCCACATAAAAAAAATTGAAACAAAAAGGAGCTTTTGTGACTGGTTATTTCCTTTAGAGTATTTGAAATTGCCACTGAAGAAAATGGACAATGAATAATTTCCTTCTAGTTTATTTCTTAGTGTAATTATTAAAATCATTTTGATTGATCCATCATCATGAAAATGTCATCTCTTTTCAGGCAAACGGGCACTTTTTGAGTTTGATATACAACTCTGTTTCTCGAAGTGCTCGGAACACTTGCCTCAAATGTTCAATGTGTTCCTCTATGTTGGGCGAGTAGATGACGTTGTTGTCCAAGTACACTAAATTAAAGAATATATATCTTTCAATATCAAATAGGAAAGAAGAATATATCATGATTAAATTTCCACGTTATTATATTTGATATAAAGTAATAATAAATTGTAAAGCAACGTGGTTTTTTTGTGTGGTTATTTTTTCCTATGGAACTTTGTAACAAAATAGAGTTAGACGAACCAAACCGTAGTAAATAGTTCAGTAAAATTCTTTTATGATGTTCAATGATCAATTGTTTTCTATATTGCACATGTTTATGCACTAATTTCATTTAAGTCATTGATTTCTAAGCTTATGTATTGGTTTGTGTATTTATGTAATAGTGTGTACCTAAATGGTTATTGTTTTATGGTTGTTTTATATTTTGGTTTTTAATACTATATTTATCTATATAAGAAAAAGAAAGAAGAGGATAAAGATAAATAAATTTGAGAAGTTTTTGAAACCTGAGGATCATATATTAGTTAAGAGAAAAGGCATTGGAACTTGACCGCCATAAATGAGCCGTATATCATTGGAAATGATGAATAATATCTTTTAATAAAGGGTAAATCTTATTGTCATTGTCATGCTATGGATCATTGATTGTGTTTTTCATGAAATTATTTTTAATGTTCTATATGATTATTTGATAGTTATTATTGTAAACTTTCGAGAAAGTACACTTCTTCGTTTTGTACAAGTTCTTAACTTTCATAAAATACATTATGTAGTAATAAATTGTCTTTACGTGTTATTATATATATGTATATATATATGTGGTAGATTTGAATATATATAATTTTTATGTGTATATAATATATATTTACATAATATTAGTTTCAATCTTTGGAGAGAATAGATGATGATAATATCATTTGTCAGGAAGTCAAATCTTGGAACTTCATATAATTATATGTTGTTTAAGGACATCGTATTGGAACTTGGAAAGCTTTAACTGAAGAAGTGAAAAATGAACTATAAAACTCCAATTCGTTTTGCTCATAACTTGTACAAAAAAAGAATAACCTATTTGACGACATTTGCAAAAAATATTGTGATGGAAGTAATTGGTCAAAAATTACAAACGGTTTGTGTCTTTGGTAGTCTTGGTTCAGGAAAAGATGAAAAGTATATGAGAATAACAAATGTTCTTAGTAATCTTTTGGCCATCAAAAATATCAAGCTGGTATATGGAGGAGGTAATATGGGACTAATGGGATGTATTGCCAACAGTGTTTCTTCCAACAACGGCAAAGTGGTAGGAATCGTATCAAAACCTTTAATCGACAACAATCCAGAAGGCCCAGTATTTGGCGACGAATTTAAGGTGCCTAGCATGCATGAAAGAATTGCAACTATGTTATATAATGCTGATGCTTTCACAGCATTGCCATGTGGGTTAGGAACGCTTGAACGAATTCTTACCATAGTATCGTGGGCTCATCTAAATTTACACGATAAACCAATTGCATTGCTTAATATCAAAGGCTTTTATGATGGATTGATTCGGTTTTTGGATTCTTGTATTAAACAAGAGTTTATCAAAGCGGTGGATCGTCCAATTTTATTTGTCGCCTCAGACGTCGAATAAATGATTGACCAACTGGAAATTCGTGTGCGTAAGTTAGCTTTGTCTTTTTTACAAAATAAAAAGGAGGGTGAAGGTGGGAGTTCCAGCAACAACAGCAAGAAACGTAATCTAGACACAACTTTACGTCTGTAACTTTATATGTCCCAGTATTATCACTTTTGGTTTTGATTTTTTTCTTATGAATAATGTAATAAAGTCTTTGTAAATAATGTTTCAGTACCTTGTTACAGCAGTTGTAATAGCTATTTTGGAGTTTGTGTAATTGGTATCTTATCGTTTGTAATGCTATGTACTATCGTAATAAGGCCTAGAAGAAGTTGTCGTTGTTTATAAAACAAAAACTTGCCAATGTTTTCTATATAATTAAAAGACAAAACATGTTTAACTAATGGTCTATTATGCTATGATGCATAAATACATGATTAGGAAACCACCTATAGTATAGTAACGTAAATAATAACTGGTATTAGCAAGATTGATTTTTTTAATAATGTATTAGATTATTTTATTTATTGTTTGATAAGGTGTCATTATCTATTATGTAAAAAATTGCTCACTAAATCTTTAATAAACACGTGTTCTATCAATGTGTAAACTTCTAAAAGAATACAAAAAGAAAATGTATTTTTTACGTTAATTTTCTATTTGCTTTGGCATCGAGATTTTACTGCAAAAAATACATAGATTGGGATAAAAGTTTATGAGATTTTAAAATTCCGAATATTATTAGAAACATCAAATTTATTAGATTGTGTATAAAAGTAATCAATTAATGGCCATCTGCATCCCATGCAATAATGTTGTGTATTGTGTAACATATCAAATTAATCCATTTTTATTACTATATAAATTGGTCTATCAGATAGATAATAACAAACTAAATCACTTGGTACAAATTTGTTTAATGTCAGGTGGACCACAATTGATTAATACGTGCGGACCAACAAGTTATTTATTACTGCAAAACAATACAAAATATAGCAAATAGTTGAACCTCCATGAGTAAAACCGCAACAACGAAAGATGAGATAATGCACATTTTTACATATTTCCCAGACTACCTAATGTGTTTGCTATGCAACAATGTTGAGGTTCAAATATTAAAAATAATAATGAATACTCTACATCAATTTTCACTTATTGATAATTTTCAGATGTCCCATTTACCACTCTTAACAATATAAATTTTGTTATTTGTAAAAAAGAAGCCTATAATTAAGTATTGTATTGACTATTTTTACTTTCTGTAACTACAATTTTTGTTTAGCTATTCACCATATATAATATAACTAAAATTAATAAATTTTTTTAACTATTCAAAATTCTTTTACAAAGTTATTTGCGAAACTCTAAGCAATAAGGTTAACATCTTAAATGAGAAAAATATTAAAGAAAGTTGTGACTAATTAACAATTAAAGCTTTTGAAACTTATAAAGTCTTTGTACAACTTTTAATGTCTTTGGGTGTTTTAAAAACTTCGATCAAATTTGTCGATAATATATATTCGAGCTACGCATTTTCTAGTGCAATTGTTCTAGAAAAGCAATATGTGTCTATAAAACAAGAATATACTCCAATTAAGGACACTTTTAGAAGTACAAACAATATGTATGATTTTTGTTCTACAAAGTATATTTACTTAATCACAACAGCGAACTGTAATGTTATTTTCATTGTGCGCAAAGCCGGTTTTTTCCAGTCATTTACCAATTAACGGGGCTCCAATCAAAGCAATAGAAGCACAAAATCCGACCTTAAAAAACGCTGCGATTCAGATTGGGCTATTATAACACATGTTCAAATAGTTGACAAAAAAAAAAAGGTAACAACCAAAAATATTCTAACCAAGATCAGTAGTAATATATTTGTTGATGCAGTTGTCACATGAACACTGAAAGGGACTTCTTTTTGCAAGAGAGACTGTGATATTAGAATACCAGCTACCGAACCCAATAAAAAAAGTGGCCCTAAATCCAGACCGTAAGAATCCTTACATATATTGAGGAAACTAAACTGTATATGTCAAGTAGCTATGAATCCAATATCACTAAAATTTTCTTTTGTATTGTAAAGTACCTTCTTTTAATAATAGATATAAGAAGAAACTTACAATGAACCTTGATTGAATTATGGATAACAGATCTTTGTCTTGGATTTGTTGTAAATAATGAATTAGGCATTTTGATAGTTGTTATGCTGTTTGCACTAATTCTAGATCATCTACAACAGCACGGTATACCTGAATCCTTTCATACTGTTCATGTACTTTTGAAAAAAGGATGAAAATGAGTTGCATATTTGAAGTTGCGTTATGTGTATTAAATCATGAACATAATAATAATTTTTGTTTACCAGAGTTTTGTTTTGAAGATAGGTTTTACCGATGTACCAAATTCAGTAACTCTCTGTACACAACATTTCTGGTACATGTACGAGAGTCTAAAAGATCTAAAGGCTTGATGACAATCTTGATATCACTGGGTCTCTAGGATCTTGATAAAGCAACATAAAGTTGGCCATAAGAGAATACTGGTTGCGGTAAGTAAATTCCAACTTTTTCCATTGTTTGGCCTTGAGCTTTATTAATGGTCATCGCAAAACAAAGACGAATAAGAAATTGTCTTCTGGCAAATGGAAAGGGAAATTTGTCATTGTCGGATGGACGCAGTGGAATTATAGGGATAAAAACTTTTTGACCCTTATGATGGCCAATGGCGATTTCAGCATCAATAACATTATTGTCGAAATTTTTGCATATTAATCTCGTACCGTTGCAAAGCCCAGAGAAAGGATCAATATTGCGCAGCAACATTATGGGACAATTTTTCTTTAGCACCAGCTTATGAGGAGGTAAGCCGTTGGAAACCAATGAATTTAAAAACTCTTCTTGTTGGAATTGTTGCGTGCTGTCAATGGCTGAATCGAAACTGTAATACCTTTGTTCCTCCCCTGGAAACTTGAGTATTAACATATCATTAAGATCGTCTACGAACTCATTTTTGGTTGTCAGGGTGGCCCTACTTGTTATAAATTCCCGATCAAATGCATTTAAAGAAAGATTTGGGAATATAGCATCCATCAATTCGTCTTTTGAGCCAGTTTATTCTTTAAAATCGATCACCATTTCGTGTGGCACATTAATTCTATCCCCGACAATAGGCTGCTCAGTACCATTACCCACGCGCAATAGGAAATTGCTAAATAGAAGGTTACTTGACGCTCTCATATTTTGGTGTAGTCTATTTTTTTCGACGCGTTTCCAAAATACAGACTTGACAAGAGTACCTTCAATTGTTCCTTCTCTGTCGCCATTGGGTACAACAGGAAGTACCTGTCTGAAATCGCCTCCAAAAACGACAACTTTCCCACCAAAAAAAGAACTACAATCAGTAACATTCCGAAGCAAGTCTTCAAGTGTCTCCACAAGATTTTTATTGGCCATAGATATTTCATCCCAAATTATGAGCTTTGTTTTACGCAATAATTCAGCGCCACCAAATTGCTTTGACATGTTGCATGATTTTTTTTCATCATCAACTGACAATTTAAAACGAGAGTGTGTTGTACGTCCTCCAGGTAGAAGTGAGGCTGCAACACCTGAACTTGCTGTTGCAATTGCAATAAAACCTTGAAATCTTATAGTAGCCAATAAAGCACGATATAGATATGTTTTTCCTGATCCACCAGGACCATCAATGAAAAAAATTCCTCCTCTTTTTCTTTCAATAGTTTTTAGTATCTTAGTATATGTTGTTCTTTGGTCCACATTCAAATTCTGGATCGTTTGCAAGTCCTCTTGAAGTACAGGAACATTGAGTTTGAAAGTGCAAATATTCTGCCAATGTTAGAATGTCAATGTTAGAGTAACATTGACTGACATAATCAGTTTTACTAACTTACTGGGAATAATTTTATCTATTGTTTTGCCTTATTCACTCGTCTAATCTAGTTTCACAGTTGTGTTTATCTTTGGTTATTATTCAGGAAACAAACTTGTCATAGCTTGATCACTCAAAGTTTTCATAAAGAAAAGTTTCCTTAATTAAAGCTAGCCGCGTATCAAATAAGGAAGGATGAGTTCGAGTGCAATTAGGAAACTTCCAAGTTGAGTTCTGATTTGAAGAAGGAGTCTTTCCTAAGTTAGTTCACTAATGAAGGAACTGTTATTCAAGAAGAACATCGAGAACAAGGAAAAGAAGTCCGGCAAGGAAATTAGAAGAGTTACCAAACCGTGTGCAACACACCTTGAAGATCAAGACAAGAACCTATATATAGGTGTGAAGTACATCAAGACAAACACGAGACAAGACCTAATAATCCAAGAGATTTATTTACGGGTTGTTGAGTTGTTCAATTAATTCTAGTTTAGGATTGAGAGAATAATTCTTGTCTGCTTTGTTGAGTTCGAACAATTCGAGAGTGAGAGCTTGAGAGTTGTAAGAAACATATTTTCATAAACCCTCGTGGTGTTTTGCCTACAGTTCGGAAGTTAATATTATTATATTCACTTCTTAAATTTTGTGTTATTTAGTTTTCTGCTGCTTGTTAACATTGACGTTGTTAAACTAACATTGAGAAGTTAACAACGGTCTCGTATCAACCGATCGACAATTTCAGAGTTCTTCATTGATCTCTCTTTGGATTTTTGCATTTGTATCATCGTTAATTATAGGCAGGTCAAACGCCAAAATATTTTTTCCCATTGATTGTAGATGTGTATCAATAATGTGCAGAGCTCTTGATTCAATACACAGAGGTTGCAATAGTTCTGACCTTACAAATAATCGCACATGTGCGTTTTAAAATTCTCCCACAGAGCCCTCGGATTTTGTGGAGAACAGTAAACCAATAATGTAGAAAAAGGTCTTCTAAGGCTCGAAGGCATCTGACATAATGTTGCCTCATGCATGCAGTCATATATATTGTTATCTGATTCTAGCAAACCTAATGCATCAACGGCTTCACGATATGTATTAAATTGGGTGCCTTTTACATGTTTTAAATTGTGGTAGGAAGTTGCACCCTTGACATGATTTAATATACACTGTAAGAAGTACCTTTTATTAGGAAGGAAGATACTACGGAATCTTCTTCCCCTGATTAAGAGATTCTAGTCTATCGTTACCATACTTAGATAGTTATCTTTACCATACTTAGATAGAAGAATCTTTCCTTATTGTACACTCTTATAGTTGTATATATACCCTTGTAATTCACTTTACTTATCACTCAATGAAATACCATTACAAATAATTGTTTACATGGTATCAAGAGCCTCAAAAAGGCCATTAGATCAAACGATCCAACCTAAAACTCCTCATATTTTCGGCCACCACTCTCATCAACAAAAAAAAAAAAAAATCTCTCTTCTTCTTTTCTCTCCTTTCGGCCGCCACCTTCATAATGTCACACGAGTCCACCGCCTCGTCCGGCCCCGTCCGTGACCAAAACCCTACCGCCGACCTCCCACTCCGACCACAAGCCCCCACCACACTCATCCATGTCACTCAATCACACCACTTTCCACTAAAACTCACCACCACCAACTATCTTTCATGGAGGCTACAATAGTCTCACAACTCAATGGCCTCAATCTCCTAGGCTATCTTCAGGGCACGTTTTCATGCCCTCCCCCATCCAATATTGAGGGCTACACCTTGTGGTTTCAACAAGACTCACTCCTTCTTGGAGCACTGGTCGGTTCGATCTCGGATGAACTTCTCCCACTCATCCACAATGCCACCACCTCGTCCGAAGCATGGGTTTGTCTCATGCACAACTTTGCACGACCCGACCGCACACGTGTGATGGCGCTTAAGGACGCCCTCAACTCCACCACAATCGGCTCTCGCTCCGTCACGGCCTTCCTCACTGATATAAAGGCCAAAGTTGATGAAATAGCCATGCTTGATCGACCTATCCACCCGGACGATGTCACCCTTTATGTCCTAAACGGACTTGGCACGGCGTACAGGGACATCGCCACATCGATCCGCCTGCGTGAGAAGCCTCTCACCTTTGCTGAGCTTCACAGTGCTCTCGTCTCTCATGAGGCGTACATCAATCGCTTGGATCAGGACACGCACCACCTCGTTGCCACTGCCAACACGGCCAACCACCACCCCAATCCGCGCGGATCCACCTCCTACCACCCCAACCGCGCGTCGCAGCCCCGTGGCCGTGGCCGTGGCTTCCATCACTCCCGTGGCCGTGCTCCTCGCGGTCGAAACCAAGGTAACCCTAATTATGTGTCCAGTCAATCCAATACTCATGTTTCTAATGTCCAATGTCAGATTTGTGGTCGTCATGGTCACACCGCTCTTCGGTGTTATCAACTTGGATCCGTCACACCCACTGCCAATAACGCGCGCACCACCCCACCACCGACCCAACACCGCTATGGCACGGGCGGTTGGCTTGTTGATTCTGGAGCATCTAACAGCATCACTCCGGATCTCAACGCATTGAACTACCACTCGGAATATGATGGCACGGACGAGGTTCACATCGCTGATGGACATGGTATGGAAATAACACATGTTGGTTCCTCTAAATTAAAATTTCATCCACGCACGTTTACTTTATCTAATGTTTTGAGGGTTCCATCATCTCAGCATAATCTTTTATCCGTGCATCAATTTACGAAAGAAAATAATGTGTCTATGGAATTCTTTCATGATTATTTTGTCATTAAGGATCAACCGTCGGGGGATTTGTTGGCGAAGGGACTCTGCAGTGATGGTGTGTATCACATTCGGCCTCCTTCTTACTATATGAAGTCCGCTGCTCGTTTAGCTACCTTAGGGGTTCGTACTACATATCATACTTGGCACTCTCGTCTTGGTCATCCGGCCTCCAAGACTAGTTCGTCTTTAATTTCAGCTTTTAATTTACCTATGGACACTAAATCCTCTGCGAAGGACTTGTTTTGTGAGTCTTGCCATATTAGCAAGTCTCACCGCTTACCATTTGTGGACTCTTCATTTACTGCTTTACATCCCTTGCACTTTGTTTTTGCGGACGTTTGGGGCCCCACAGTGACCTCACGTGATGGTTTTCGTTACTATGTTATTTTTGTGGATCTCTATACTCGTTATTGTTGGTTTTTTCCACTGGTTACCAAATCCCAGGTGTATGATATCTTTATCCACTTCAAGCCCTTGGTGGAAAAACAGTTTTCTCAAAATATAAAGAACTTTTATAGTGACAATGGCGGTGAATTTCTGGCACTAAAATCATTTTTTGCAAAATCGGGCATAAGCTGGTTAACAACTGCACCTCATACGCCGCAACAAAATGGGATTTCTGAGCGACGCCATCGTCATATTGTTGAAACGGGAAGGGCACTATTACATCATGCCAAACTGCCCTCTATTTTTTGGTCTTTTGCATTCCAAACCGCGGTCTATCTCATCAATCGCATGCCTTGCTCTGCAATCGCCAACACATCACCGTTTCATAAATTATTTGGGACATCTCCCAATTATCTCAAGCTGCGTGTTTTTGGCTGTCTCTGCTATCCTTGGCTACGCCCTTATGAATCGGGCAAACTCACTTTTCCGTCTCGCCCGTGCATATTTCTTGGGTACTCTAACTCACAAAGCGCCTACAAGTGTTGGGACCCCTCCACCAAGAAATTATTTATCTCTAGCCATGTACGCTTCTGTGAGTCCAAGTTCCCTTCCTATGTTGCACAACCCACCACCGCCTCACCTGACCCGCCAATGATCCTCCAGCCTCTTCCGGGCCAGCCCATGTTGCCCGCTCCTATCTGTCCGGCCGATCGCCTGGCCCAGCGCACTCTGGCGCCCAACCCACCAGTCGATCGCTTGGTCCAGAGCGCTCCGGAGCCCAGTCCAACAGCCGCCAGCTCGGCTCCGCCTCCCTCAGCGCCCGCAACGACTCCTCCCGAGCCGCCCACTGCACCGTCCATCCTGGACCCGCCTCCACAAGGCCCGCACCATCATATGACAACTAGGTCCAAAAACAATATTTTCAAACCGAAGGTGGTCAATCTCACGACCAAGTATCCACTCGACCTCTCTCTTGAACCAACCACTGTCTCCGCTGCTCTCAAAATTCCACAATGGCGTGACGCCATGTCCCTGGAAATTAATGCTCTCCTTCAACACGGGACTTGGGATCTAGTTCCCTCTCATCAGGCCTCCAACATCGTTGGGTGCAAATGGGTCTTTCGTATCAAACGAAATCCAGATGGCTCAATTGACAAATATAAGGCACGCCTCGTCGCTAAGGGCTTTCACCAACGTCCCGGCATTGACTATACTGAAACATTCAGCCGGTGGTCAAACCCGTCACTATCCGACTCATTCTCTCTTTTGCTGTCATGAACTCCTGGCCCATTCGCCAGCTTGATGTCAGCAACGCCTTTCTTCACGACGATCTCACTGAAGAGGTTTTCATGGAGCAACCTCCTGGTTTCGTTGACGACTCTCGGCCTTTTCACGTATGTCGCCTTCGAAAGTCCATCTACGGGCTCAAGCAAGCTCCTCGTGCCTGGTTTCAGACTCTCCGTGACACACTACTGCAACTTGGATTTCTTCAGTCCAAATCCGATGTCTCCCTCTTTATCTTCCGCCGCAACTCCACCGTTCTCTTTCTCTTGGTATATGTGGACGACATTATCTTCACTGGCACGGACCCCGACCTTATCTCGTCACTTATCCGTCGCCTTCAGTCATCCTTTGCCATCAAGGATCTCGGTTCCCTCTCCTACTTTCTCGGCATTGAGGCTTTGCCATGTAAGGAAGGCCTTCTCCTCTCCCAGCACAAGTATATCAGTGACATCCTTCATCGCCATCATATGGAAGGTGCCAAGACTGTCTCCACTCCTATGGCCTCCAATGCCGCCTCGACCTTTCGGGACTCCTCGCCCGACTGCGATCCTAGCTTGTATCGTCAAGCCATTGGTGAACTTCAGTACCTTGCTCTCACCCGCCCGGACATCGCTTTCCCAGTAAATCGTCTTGCCCAATTTGTCTCCAAGCCCACCGAGGTACATTGGGTCGGGGTCAAGAGGGTCTTACGGTACCTCAAGGGTACTATCACTCATGGTCTTCTTATCCGGCGTGACTCTCATCTTTCTCTCCGCGGTTACTCTGATGCGGACCGGGCCGACGACCCAATTGACCGCTCCTCCACCACGGCCTTCATCATTTTTCTCGGCAACACTCCGATCTCCTGGAGTTCCCGCAAGCAACGGGCCATAGCTCGATCTTCGACCGAGGCCGAATATCGGGCCCTCGCCACTACAACATCAGAAGTTTGCTGGATTCAAAATCTTATGTCCGAACTTCACATCTCACAACCATCGCCTCCGACCATCTACTGCGACAATATTGGTGCCACTCATCTTTCTCTACATCCCGTCTGCCACTCACGGATGAAGCACATCGCTATTGATATTCACTTCGTTCAGGATGTTGTCTCCAAAGGACTCCTCCGTGTATCACATATCAGCACTCATGACCAACTCGCAGACATCCTCACGAAGGCCCTCCATCGGACGCGATTTATCTCCTTACGTTCCAAAATTGCCTTAGCCGATGGAACGACAATTTTGAGGGGGCGTATTAGGAAGGAAGATACTACAGAATCTTCTTCCCCTGATTAAGAGATTCTAGTCTATCGTTACCATACTTAGATAGTTATCTTTACCATACTTAGATAGAAGAATCTTTCCTTATTGTACACTCTTATAGTTGTATATATACCCTTGTAATTCACTTTACTTATCACTCAATGAAATACCATTACAAATAATTGTTTACACCTTTCTCCTTCAATTGGATTAGCTGCAACAACTCGCCCACTGACTTCGCGTTGGGATCGAGGATGCCAAGTCCTTGTGTTAACAGGATGATAATTCACCTACTTAAAATAAAACAATGAACCAATTACTAGAATTACCAAATATATTATGCGACCTAATTCTGCAATATAGGTATCACACCTCTCGGAGCGCATTTCCGACAAAAGCCAACATGAGGAATGCAAGGCTAAGGCAGAATCTCATAAATGAAGGCTCTCGGAACTCATGCTACTGACCAAGAAAAGTAAAGCTCTCGGAAACAGGGCCCCAACGGACAACAGTCCCAGAACCTTGACAAAAAAACCTTCCTTGACTATACATTCCAAACACGAAAGCTCTCGGAACACTACTCTCAACGATCAGACTAAAAATCAGAACGTTACTCAATTAACCTCTCTGGACACTCGGAGAAAGAAAAACACCTACCCACGATAGCTCAAAAACCTCTCGGAAACCAACTCACCCCCACCCTCTCGGAAAATACCTTGAAACACTTACTTCAGAATACGCATCTCTCGGAAAAGCACTATCATTAAACGGGAATGCTCCAAACTTGGTCCTCGAAGCTACCATTAGAGACAGCAAAGAAAGTAATCTACCCCGTATCGCAAAGAAGACCAAAGCCCTCGGAAAGAATACAGTCAGCACTCAAAGTGAACACGTTATCTTATTGGCTGAATAAACATTGTAACACGTGTAAACATAACCACATGCATAACGACACCTGTAAACACATGCACCATGACACCTGCCCCTATCAAAACCTATATAAAGAGAGATATCAATAGGAGAAAAAGGAGGACGAAGAAGCACGAGACTGAAAAATGTAAGAAAATCCACTCGGAGAAAAGAATGAAGTATAGTCAATAAAAGGAAGGAAAATTCTTGTCATAGCATTTAGCCTTTGAACTACGGGCAAAGGCGTTCCAACCTTAATAAATAATTCAGTTAATAGGAAATAATTCTAAACTCGTTAACAAAATGGCGCCGTCTGTGGGAACTACACAAGATTTGTCTCCAGGAACATCCAGATTCGAAGGAAGTAGCGAGTGCTACAGTATTAACACAGTCACGCACCAAAGATAAGTATTCTTCTCTCACTATTATATGATAAATTAGATTATAATATCTCTGTCAAGAAATCACGACTCATGTAAATACGTGGAAAGGGAACAGAGCCCAGGTAAGTATTTCCGAGAGCGGTCATTCTAGGAAATTTCACCCTCTTATCAAAGGCTTTCCGAAAGTCTAAATAAGTAAAAGAGAAAGGTATGAACAAATCTACTCGGAATGATTCTTTGAAAGGACGTGAAAATATTTACCACTCTAAGCATCAACGACTACCTATGATTCTCTCCTCAAAGATAGAATTATGATTGAGCTGCCCAAAGTATAATAGGCTACGAAGGCGTGCCAGGGGATACTCCTATTTAGGAAAGTATATTCCCCTCAAAATTGCACTGCAAATAGACACGCTATACTAAGAAAGTTACTTGGCCAGTAAGAGTGAGAAGTTTTCTCATTTCTGTAAACTCAATCTTAAAAAATTCTACAATAAAAGGAAAGAAACTAAGTATTCATAATATGCAGAAGAGTTGTGTGATTATAAACACGGAAAAGAAAAAGTTTTGTTCCAAGTAAGAAATGTTTCATTCCACAATAATACCATTACAAAAAAAAAAAAAAAAAAAAAACTAAGTACCATTACATAAAAAGCGTTCACAAATTAAAAACTACTGAGATTGGGGGGGTTGAGCACTCGATGAATCAGGGATTGGCTCCGAAGTAGGGGGGGTAGGAACACCCACTGAAGAAGGAACACCCGAGGAGGTAGCTTGAACTCCAACGTGGAGGGAGTCCGCCGAGGATCGCGGGAGGATAGCAGAAAAAGGCACTCGAGATGGAGAGGAGGAAGTGGGAGGACGTCGAGTACTACTTTTCTGATAGAGGTCGAAGGCCTCTTCCAAAGTTGGCCTTTTCATCTCCGCGATATTAACCACCCGCGGGTCCAAGCGGGGGTTAACCTTCTGCCGTACCTGCCCGAAACACTGAAGGAATCCCCACATAGCAGATCCCGCCAAGTACCCCTGGTGTTTACGGAGGTACACATCCCCCACTTGGATAGCAGTCTCCTCTCGGGCCTGCTTAACAGCCGTGTCCACCCTTTGTTGCACCTCCTCAGGGAGAACGCCTCCCGTAGCCGTAGCCTGTGCCAGCTTCGCGTTAAGAATATCCACCTGGCCCAGTGCCTCCGAGAGGTGCTGCTCCAATTCTTTTTGCTTGGTCTCCCAAGCCGTCTTCTCGCCCTCGAGGGAAACTACCCTGTCCTTCAGCACTAGACCAGAAGCTTCCATCTCCTTTACGGAGGAGAGAAGCTGCTTGTTCTCCCCCCTCAGGTCTTGATTGTGCCGCGAGACCTTGGCAAAAGCCACCTCATACTTCCCTACCTTCTCCAGCAGGCTATTCTGTTCTACCTCCAGTTTCCGAGACCTCTCCTCAGCCGCACTCGTCAATTTTTGTAACTTCTCAACCTCGAGTAACAGAAGGGGAAGCATTTTAGGTGCCTAAGAAAGCAAAATAGAAGAATAAAGATCCCGATAAAGGATCTTAAAGTAAATTATTAATTAGATAAAGAACTTACCAGCATGGCCACGTTGTTGACACAAGCCCGGGTAAACTCCCACCCGTCTGCTGGCAAGGAATTGGCGGCAGTGAGGTATCGAGTCACCGTCTCGAGTGCCTCCTGAGCATCTTCGGTGCTAGGCTCTCGTCCTAAAACGGGAGCCTTGGAAGACGAGGGCCTCTCAGAAGATACCACCCCCGCCAATGGAATATGGGTGACTATGGGACTGTCGGATTGGACGGCCGTGAAAGGTCCCGGGGGAGGAGCACTCGCAAGCGGAGGACCCGCAGCCAAAATCTCGTCCAGCAAGCTCATGGTGTCGAATGCTGGAAGGAAAGCAGAGTCGGCAGGAAGTGATCCCTCTTCCACACCAAAAAACTCTTCGCCTCCTACAAAATCAGAAAGTTAGTATAAATAAAAATACCCTTCTGACTACCTAAAAGCAGTTATCTAAAGCACACTTCTATACTCCAAAATATTTCAAGAACACGTACCTTTCGGAGGGGTCGCCAACAGGGCGTAAGAATCCCCTGATAACTCCGACGACGAGGGTATGCGGATGACGCCAGGAGCTGGTAAGGTCGTCTCCTCTATCCCAACTTCATCTTCACCATCCCCTATGGTGAATCCCCCCTTTGGACCTGCACTGGCAGAGGTCACAGTTAACTCTACTTCCTCGGGGGTATCGGATGTCCCGCTAGACGACCGGGACGTAACCTCCACAGTCTTGGAAGGAGTTCCTCCTTGCTCCCCTTCTGCGACCTCAGCAGTTCCACCCTCTCCTAGGGTAAACTTCTTCTTCTTGCCCACCACAGCCTCACTATCCACCATAAAGGGCTGTAGAACACTCACTATCAAAGAGATCATAAGTTAGATAAAGTGAAAAGAAAAACCAGTAAGATAGTAGATAGGAGAGTAAAAAACTCACCAAACGTATCAAACAACTTCTCGGGAACAGCCAAAGGAGTGTTGATTTTGTCTATCGGAGAGATATACTTTAATCCTGCGGTCCGATAGAGGCGAATAAAATCCTTTGACTCCACGAGAGGCTTCGCGGAGAACACCGGTGAAAACACCAGCGTGTCGTCCATCACTCTGTCGGGGAATGTAGGCACCCTCCAGGTCATAGGTATGTCCCACGACCCCACAGCTGGGTTGATGAAGAAGAATTTATTCTTCCACGAGCTATGGGAGGTAACCATACCCTCGGAGATCCTATCATCCTTGTCTCGATGAGTGAAACAGTAAAAAGGACCCCCCGGGAGATTGCTTCAGCTCGAATACAGCAAAGAACCTATCCCTCGTACACTCGAGACCTCTCACCAGGCACCAGAACACGAACAAAGCCAGTGACGAAAACGAGTTTGGAGCGAGCTGACTCGGACAAAGATTGCAGTAATTAAAGATGTCACAGAAAAAATGCGGGAAAAAAGTACGTAGCCCCGCCTTTACCTGCGGGTAATACACTGTCAGGTACCCTTCAGGAGGAGCATCACCCCGTTGATGAGCCTCCGGCACCGTTATCTCGATATTACGGCCGGAAACACCAAGCTCCTTAAACAAGTTCTTGATTTCTTTCTCGGTGGCGGTGCTAGCAGTGTTACCCACTTTCTGGGTAACGCGTGGAGCGCCACCTTTCTCAGCCGTCTTCTTCATCCTTTTCGATTTCCCTGCGCCACCACTACCGCTTGCCCCCACCGCCGCAGAACTTCGCTTTCGCGAAGCTTGAAACCCTAAACACGCCGCCCCTCCAGTACCGGAAGCAACCGAAACCAAATTTGTGGTAGATTGCGACGCCATCAAAACAGAATTTTGGAAAGAAAAGATTAGCAGAAAATTGCAGAGAGGAAAAAAGTGCGCCTTGAGAGAATTTGCTTAATATGCAAGTGAAAGTAATGGGTGAAAAAGAGGGTTTTTAAACCCTACGCCCACTACACGTCTTAAATGACCACTAAGCGTGCCACGCCTCACGATTGAAAATCGTGCGTGATAACACGTCTCCTCGGTTTATGAGAGAATAACGGTTAAAACTCTTCGATTTCTGCACCCAACTTAAAGCGTGGCATTAAAATCTCCACTAACTGCATTTAAGTTGCAGACAATTAAAATTATACCATAAATTATAATTAATGACCCCAAATAATGACCTACGAGGGTACATTTGGAAAATACGACGAAAAACACTCAGAGAGTATCACGATACTCCTCGCCTTTTTAAAGGCAAAGCCAAGAACGAGGGAATTGTCAAACAAAGCATACATGTCACTGACTAGTCAATGACGAATGTTTACGACACCCCTGAAGAGTTCTACGAGGCCTTGTGAACTGTTCCCCGCATACAAGACAAAATTTACGATACTAGATTTCTCCTACCCCTCAAAAGTTTCTAGTACAGTAGCAATAACTAACTGCACTAGAAACTGGGGGGGTTTGTTAACAGGATGATAATTCACCTGCTTAAAATAAAACAATGAACCAATTACTAGAATTACCAAATATATTATGCGACCTAATTCTGCAATACAGGTATCACACCTCTCGGAGCGCATTTCCGACAAAAGCCAACATGAGGAATGCAAGGCTAAGGCAGAATCTCATAAATGAAGGCTCTCGGAACTCATGCTACTGACCAAGAAAAGTAAAGCTCTCGGAAACAGGGCCCCAACGGACAACAGTCCCAGAACCTTGACAAAAAAACCTTCCTTGACTATACATTCCAAACACGAAAGCTCTCGGAACACTACTCTCAACGATCAGACTAAAAATCAGAACGTTACTCAATTAACCTCTCTGGACACTCGGAGAAAGAAAAACACCTACCCACGATAGCTCAAAAACCTCTCGGAAACCAACTCACCCCCACCCTCTCGGAAAATACCTTGAAACACTTACTTCAGAATACGCATCTCTCGGAAAAGCACTATCATTAAACGGGAATGCTCCAAACTTGGTCCTCGAAGCTACCATTAGAGACAGCAAAGAAAGTAATCTACCCCGTATCGCAAAGAAGACCAAAGCCCTCGGAAAGAATACAGTCAGCACTCAAAGTGAACACGTTATCTTATTGGCTGAATAAACATTGTAACACGTGTAAACATAACCACATGCATAACGACACCTGTAAACACATGCACCATGACACCTGCCCCTATCAAAACCTATATAAAGGGAGATATCAATAGGAGAAAAAGGAGGACGAAGAAGCACGAGACTGAAAAATGTAAGAAAATCCACTCGGAGAAAAGAATGAAGTATAGTCAATAAAAGGAAGGAAAATTCTTGTCATAGCATTTAGCCTTTGAACTACGGGCAAAGGCGTTCCAACCTTAATAAATAATTCAGTTAATAGGAAATAATTCTAAACTCGTTAACACCTTGCATTCTGGTCCCAAACATAATGCTCTGAAAATTCATAATACAAGTAACGTGCAACATTTTTGTCCTTAGAATTCATGCGAAAAAATTTGATCAACATCGTTCGCGACTTACGTTCATCTTCAATAATATCAATTAAACGTCGAGCCTCATGAAATCCTATTAATTGTTGTCGCTCAAGATGAAGTGGTAGTGAAATCACAGCATGATGTATCTCGTTCAAAGGAAAGCTGAAAATTCTCCATGCAGCCTCAGGAGGGGATACCCACCTACCACTTTGAAATTGTTTAATTTCATCAACCAAATCTGCATTTTCGCCGTGCCCCAATTGAAATAGAACATTGTCATGCCCTTTGTAAATATACTTATAGAGATATTTAACAACCTTGATAGTGGAGCACATCTCGACATTGATATGACAATCAAACTTCTTTAACAAATACGGCATGTATGGAACAACTGACCGGTTATCTAGTAATGCATTTCGCACTCGAACTTTGATGTCGATGTCTCTTCTTCTATATATAGGATAACCATTCTTTTTTGTGTTGTCACCTCGCAAAAATCTCGGAGGTAATGGTTTCGACATTCCCCATCTCGCATACAAGAGTTGTTTGGATTTAGGACGCCACACGGTCCATGCATCATATGTTTGATTACCAATTGGTACAGATGAGGATCTTGGTCACTATCCGAAATTTCAGCACAAACAAACTTGTCGTATGCATTAGGAATTGTGTCCTTTGGATGTAGTATCAATAAAAAGTGTGCATGAGGTAGCCCCCTCTTTTGATATTCCACCACATAAGTATATGCAATTACACGTCCAAATATATTCTTTTTTAGAAGATCGACCTTGAGATCTTCTAAATGTGACCTGAAAATTCTACTTGTTAAATCAGGCCTGTTTTGTGCTTCTTCAACTCGATGGAGTAATTCCATTTCAATTTCCGGCCATGATGGATTACATGTCATTGTAAGAAGTATATCGGGTTTACTGTATTTTTGGACTAATGTCATTGCATCAAAATACCTACGTCGCATATCTCTAGGACCACCAATGAACGAAGACGAAAGGATAATTCTTCGACCCACCATTGATCCACGATTCTCGCCATGATTGACGTAATCTACTATTCCCTGATATAGCTCAGTGCGTACATTTTGTTGCTCACTTCTTATATAATCCAAGCGACTGATTTTTATCTTAATATACATGTCGACAATATATTGTTGGATTAATCGTCCAAAGAGTAACAATGCTGAGTCTTTAGACGGCTTGATCTGTAGTTTATAGCAATAATATTGACGACATGATATATTATGTCTTGATTTCTTAGCTTGTAGAACTGAAACAAAGAACCAAATAAGTTAGTCAATTTTGATAGTAATTTAGAAAGAATAAAATTTGGTACAAAAGTATATAATATGAAATTCTTATACACACGCAATCATATTTTTTTTTTATCAATATAATCATATTATATTGGACCTAATAACTAATGTAAAATCAATTAACCATTCTAACAAATTAATGTAAACTAAACAGGTGTAACAAGAGTTTAATTTAGAAGACACTTTGTTATAAGAAGGAAAATATATACACACAAAAAGACAACCTAACAAATTAAATAAATAAAAACAACATATAACATGCTAAGATACGAATAGAACCGCTCACAAATTAAAATTGCCTATAAGAAACGCTCAATAATTAGTATTATATATTGAATCCGCCATCATTTTGATTAATCAGTAATTATATATAAGCGTTAAAACCAACTTACTTTTGGGACGTATCAATTTTGTTGTGGACAATATAATTTAAGAAAATTGACTTACCTAAATAGACGCAAAAAAATCATGCGAACAACAGTAACTTTAAAACCTCATTTCTCGAAAGAAGGGCAAAGGGTAGATACATAAACGCAACAATTTTTTTTAATATATACTACTCCATTTCGCACGTGTATTATAGTACTAAATACCGTATAATGCAATAACACAAGTAATGATGGCAGATGTAACATCACAAAGGAAATTATACCTAACCTACTTTTCAATGGAGTCTGAGTTTATTTCTTTACAAAATAGAAATTAAATATGGCAGCCGATTTGTTAGCAACGCCTACTTATTCTCGCAAAAAATGTCTAGTTATTTGAGAAGAGCCTGTATTCAATCTATGTTTTGACTAAGGAGAATATGTAGTATCTTCACCTTCCCCCACCTAGAAACAAAAGTGCTATTTATTATAAAGGCATATTTACTTGACCATTATCATATACTGATTTATTTTTTTGTTGATTGTTGTACCTATTTATTTGAATTTTATTATGGAACCCAAACAATGAACATTCAATAAGAACGATACACAGAGGCAAATATCAAGAAAGAAATTCACAAACGAGTTCTAGGCACATTAAATCTTCAAAAAGGTTTTGACACCAATATTTTCGCGCACCAAAATATTTATATCATAAAAATTACAGAAAAGTATGTTTTTAGCTTTTTTGTTTTTTGGCTAATAAGTCTGTTGGGCAACTAATAGAGGAGAAATCTAAATCAGCAATCTTTCTTTTAGAACCACTTTTTTTCCCTCTTCCACTATACCTTCATGCCATCCGACCTCGCCATAAGGTAATATCAAAGGATATTGTAGAGGATCATAACAATCGAAATAATAATTGATGTGGTGACTACCTCCACCATGTGGACGAACAATTATATTGCTCTTGCAAGGGCCTTCGTTGTCACCGTCATCAAGCCAAATGCCAGCCACTTGAGATGCAGTAGCCTCATTAAACATCCTTTGGTCCATTTATGGAGTCGCTTTTATGAAAATAGACCTATTCTCAAAGTCCTCTAAATCTCTAAGATTCTTAAGAAACTTTGAATATGGATTGACGGGCAATATATCCATTATTTTTCTAACAATGTCTGCTCTGAACGACGACTCCATTTCAAGCATTTTTTCAACCTCATGCTCTGTATCATAAAAGAAGAATTGTAGATTTGATGATTCTCCATCTGGCGGAAAAATATCAGAGATAAAGTGATAAATCACCCCTTGAACTTTAAAAGTATACACATTGTAAGTATTATTGGTAAGATCCCTGTCATATCTAACACCCAATGATGTAAACGCAAATTTATTGTTGTATGTTCTAAGAATCCTTCTGAACTTGACAACCTCTTCATCTATAGATGTCAATAGATGATATATCATGGGATGAATTTTAGTTGGTGTTAGAACCACATCCCCACTTGCGCAGTAGAACCCCTTTGATTCATATGGAAATTTTTTGGCTCCACAATGTTCGCAAAGAGATATTGCTGGACATAGATAAAGAACATCATCAATAACGGATTTTACAATGCACCTATGTGATAACATTAAGTACACATTAGTTTATAGCGTAAAGCAATGTAACAATATTGTGTGCGTCTGTAAGGGAAAGATTTAATAAGGTTGCAAAAAAAATTGTAGAAAAGACCTTAAGGGTATCCGGCAGAGAAATTTTAAAATTAATTTAGAAAAACATAATCTCTTATTCATACTTAGTATGTGCGAAAACAACTATAAGTGCCTAATCCGCTTTTATTTTATTTATTATTCCTTCATGTGTGGCCTATGTACTTTCTGTAAAATTATAAGTTGTGAGAGATGGTTACTATTCTTGTGTGGTGATACCTGGTAGCATGTTTTACTCTTTTTTCTATGTAAAGTAGTTTACTAAGACTGCTAAAGATGCCAGTTCTAACTTACCCACTACTTGTTAGTAAGTCCAAATTCTTGTCGATGGAGATCACATCACCTATACCGAAATTTATTATTGTACGCTAAAAGTAGAAATGGAGCCATTTTGGAAGTAAAGGAAGCATTCCACAAGTTTGGGCTTTGGTTATCTTGAGATTTTAGTTTGTTGTTCAAAAGTTCAATAGGTGGGAAAGGTCCATACTAAAATTCAATTTTAGTCCAGTACTTGGGCAAATAATGATACAACAAATTTAGATCTTGAAATCTGTATATCAAAATTAATTATGTAGACTAAAGTTAACACTTTAGTGAATATTAGTGTTTATCGCGAATTGGCTGTCTTTTGCGCTGTGCAAATACCAGATCATATAGGCTTAAGAACCACCTTTTATTCTCAGAATTCCGTGCATTGTGAACAATTATCTTGAGATGCAAATCATGGGACCCGAGTTGGTTCTACAACGGTTATTTGCAAATGTTTAACTCCTCGTTCCTTTACATTTATCTTTATCTTGTTTTCATCCTTTTGCTTTACAAACACTTTCTCATTGTCTCTTTTTGAATTTACCGGTGACATGGATCAGTTCTTTTTGGTACTCAATGATGGTAGTAACAGTTATCTTTATGATTACTGTACATGATTCTTACACCCCTTCTGCCATAAATGTCTATTTTGTAGGAATATAATCTTCTTGTATTTTATCACTTTATATAGACCTACATTTATTTTAAGAGTTTGTTAATTATTTCTGGTCTATTTTCTTGTGAACAGATTGTGGCCTACGATAGGTCCATTGCTCCCAGGCAGTATTATCAAGGAAAGCACATATTATCTAACACAAGTATACAATATTATTTCTGGAAAGAACAAGACAAAGTAAACAATAATAGTAGACGAATCAAGTCACTAACCATTATTGTTCCTCTGTATATAACTCTGGACCTGGTAATCTCTACATATTTTCAACAATTTCTATTTCCTTTGTTCTGGCAGTGCGGCATAAGATTCTTTTTTTCTTTTTAAAAGATCACATTTTTTTTTCTTTTGAGGTGCATGCATACCGAATTCTTTGCCTCTTCCTTATCATCTCTTTTTTTCTCTTCCGAAAATGATGCATACCGATTCCTTCTCTTCTTCCTAATCTCTTCCTTTCTTTCTTCAGGCAACGATGCATACCAATTACATGAAATCGGATCTCTTTCTGTAGGTATGCACTGTATTTCTTCACAAACCTTTTCCTTCCCTTTGTTTTCCATATTTTTCTTTCTTTGGCCGACCAAATCTTTCATTTCGATTTACCCGCGTGCTGCATAAGAGTCATCGATATCGATAAGAAATCATAACGATAAGATATTGTTTTGGTCTTATTTCGTCACGGTAATAGAACACAATAAATAATACAAAATGAGATCAAACAATGCTATCCAATATTATTATCGGACTAGCTTGGTCCGGAACACTAAATACAAGCTTTCTAGATAGAATAATTAAATTACAGAATAAATAAAGCGTATCGAATTTGCAGTATTCGATGCTATCGTGTCGAATGAGGGGCAGTTCGATGCTGACTGGTTATCACGGGGTGAGATTCAATCTGGAGGTATCGAATTCGATATGTCTTGCAGATGTCGAATTCGATGCGTACTGACGTATCGAATGGAAATATGGTATTCTGAACGTGTCGAATTTGGGTTAATTCGATATGCCTCGTGTCGAATGGAGTGTATTTGATGCTGACTGTGCTGAGTTGGTCCAGATCTCGAAAAGTCCCTCTGAACACAAGGGGACGGGCTATTTATAGAACCCGTCCCGTGGAGCCCACATTCCAATATGGAAAGGCGCGTCGAATCATCGTTGTTCGATACGCACATCGAATCAGGTGTATTCGATGCGCTGTTGGGCCGGCCCAATGAGAAAGGACTATATTGCTGATTCGATGCGCGCATCGAATTCTCTCTATTCGATGCGCTTATGGGCCGGCCCAATAATGTTATATTGGGCCAATCCTAAATTACACCCATCATATAGTCCCCCCAGTTTGGGAGACGATATCAATTTAGAGATCGTCTTCCAAACTTTTAAAAATATATTTGTACTGATTTGGGATATTTCTAATCATAGTAAAATCGGATCAGTTCATAGTTCTCGTAATAGTAAGATAATTATTTCACGCATCGAATTCTAGCTATTCGACGCGGTTATTCGATGCGTCAGCGTAGCTGGGCCTAATGGGCCTCCCGTCCCCTATATAAGGGGGGTGCTGCATTGGCGCGATCATTATTCTGTCAACAGACTCTGCTCTTCAGGTGAGACGCATCGAATTTGCGTCATTCGATGCGACTCGCATCGAACGACAAGTGATTCGATACGATCAGCATCGAATTGTGAACATTCGATGCGTTAAAATTTTCGCTCATCCTTGTTTTGAGCCTATCGTTGCGTGTTTTTGATTCGATGTTTACTTTGTGTAGGATATAAGCAACCAAGCAAGACTATCTTTTACCGAGAATATACTTAAGGTAAAAAAAAATTTTGTTTTTTATTGTGCCTTGTCGTTTTGTTTTTAACACGTTCAATACTGTATATATATGAGTGATGTACGAGAGTGTGTAGTGATGTATGCGTCCTTAGTGAGTCTCGTTTTTAAATATATTTCAGTTAACTTTCTTCAAAGATGGTGAGCATTGAAACCCATTCTGGGAGTGATTCGAGTTCAGGCTCTAGCTCCAGTTCGATTAACAAAGAGAATCCTTCAAATGCACCCGCAGCCCCGACCACAGGCGATGGAGATCTCTATGATTTAATAGATAGAATAACAGTTGATTCCCCCGCGGATAACAATCCTGCTTCAGAGTTGAATCCAACGACTGAAGTCAATAGCGATGAGACTTCGCCATATAGAGATAATCGTGCTTCGAGCGAGGGTGAGGAAGATGTAGATTACATAAATAGGGAATTTGACGATCATATCGAGGTCCCTGGAATGACCTATGATCAATACGTGTCTCGTCTCCAGCATAATCGTAAGGGATTGCGCGAGAAATTTAATATTCCTGACAAGTATAAAATCGTCATTCCTGGCCCAAACGATCGAATGCATACTCCACCCCCGGTCACATTACTGTGTTTGTCGGACAGCTTTTGAACGGTTTGCGTTTTCCAATTCCTTATGAGCTGAGATGGCTTCTGCGGAAGATAAATGTCGTTCTTGCTCAACTTACGCTAAATTCTTACGGGAGCATGATTGGTTTCATCATAGTAATGAAGGCTTTGGGCCAGCTACACAATCCTAATGAATTTTACTTTTTATTCGAGATTGCGAGACACGAAGAAGGTTTCTACCATGTAAAGGCTCAAACTAACCGAAAGTTTTTGAACGGTGGGGCAACCGGGTACGAAAAGGATTGGAAAAGAAGATATTTCTTCATTAAGGAGAGTTATGAAAACGAGTTCTTGGGATACCGCCGGGACTGGTTCACTGGTACAAGGGTAACAATTCCCAGTGGAGTTGCCATAACCCTGTGGAATTGCGAGTTTATTCCCAATTTAGTTAGAGAACATCAATTTGATGTTAAAAAACTCGTTGAAAATCGAGTCCTTTCTTTGGCTGGGTTGTCTCCAGTTAAATACAAGGGAAAAATGACCCTTGGTATATAACTGATCTTTCTGAGATTCTTGTTTATGTTTTTTATGTCTTCTAACGATTTATTCTTGTTGCAGAAAAATACTTCATGAGTCGCCACGCCAGAATGAACCGAGTGTTGGCTGCCGATATAGCGAACTCTCAAATTGATACCGTGCCCGCAATTCCTCCACCCCGTAAAAGAAAGAGCAAAGGCAAAAAGAAAGTTGTCGGCACTTCTAGTGCTGCTACTTCTGTTCCTTATGTCGATCCTTTCGAGGAATTATTGGGGAATGATCCTGATGCTGCTGAAGGAGGTACTGAAGCATCTCAAAACACAGCAGCTGGACAAGATGAGGAAACTGAACACCTTGTCAAACGCAAAAGGCGAAGGATGCCTCAAAGTGGGTCGCAAATTAAAAGGGTTGCTCCTCCGGTAGGAGTAACTGACAGACCATGTACCTCTAGTGCTCCTGCTCATGCATCTGATCCAAATGCAGAGGTCGGGCCTAGCCTAGGCCCTCGTGCGCGGGCTGCCGGGTATGAGCTCTCAGAGGCTGAAGCCATTGAGCATTGGAAGGCATTGCTGCCTTGTCTTGCAGTTCCTCTGCCGATTTCTGACAACGAGAGGAAAAGGGTAGAGCGCAATACGTTGCATCTGTTGTCATCGGTAACCATCTTAAAGTTTGAGTTGTATTTTCTTTGAATTGACTATGTAAGTTTTTCCTCACCGCTCATCTTTTGTTAGGCGGGGGGTTTCGTGGACACAATGGTATCGGCCCTTATGGAGTTTAAGGAATCAGCTAGCGGTGCTGACAATTCTGCTCTTCAAGCTGCACTCGATGCCAATGAGAAAGCTTTGCAAACCGCCAAGGAAGCGCAAGAGAAGGCTGAACAACTCGAAAAAGATCTGAATCAGCAAATTTCTGAGCTGAAGTTAGAGGTTGGTGCAGCTAAGCAAGAAGCCTTTAACGCCGATGCCAAAGGTTATCAGCGCGGCCTCGAAGAGGTAGATTATACGTTCTTTCTTGCCATTTTCATATTTCCTCTACCTGTTATCATTTTAATATATAACTCTTATAGGTTTCTCCTCAGCAAACATTGAGTATTGCCGAACAATTCCTCCGAGGCAGTACGTTTCAAGAAATGTGCGCTCGTCGAGACGATCGCGTGGCTCGAAATGCTCAAGCTCTGACAGTGCACCAATTTTATGCTACAACGTACGTTCGTGGTAGTTTCGAACCCGAGTGGTTAGATCTGTCTTTAGGACCAAACCGTGAGAAATTGCCCCCTCGAACATCTGATCCTGCAGAACCTGACAATTTTGCCTCATTGTTGGACAAGGAGGATCTTATTTTCAAGGGTCTTCCTCCACCGCTCGAGATGCCTGAACCATATCCCTCATCTGAGGATGAGGAAGATGAGGAGGAAGACTAAATGTTGCTGAGGCTGTTTTTACTATTTTCCTGTTTGTGAACAATTTTATTATTATTTTAATTTGTGTATGGCGCTGCGTCGCTCTGATGTGTTTGAACAATTTAATATCCGTTGTTTAATTTTCTGGGATAATAACTGTTGTCTTTTATTTCAATTTCCTATCTCAGTCCTTTACTTTATTTTGACAACTCGATGATTTCTTATCAATCTTTGAAAATTGTTATATCATTAAGAAGGGATATTATATTCATCGC
Source organism: Linaria vulgaris (assembly GCA_948329865.1). Classification (NCBI taxonomy): domain Eukaryota; kingdom Viridiplantae; phylum Streptophyta; class Magnoliopsida; order Lamiales; family Plantaginaceae; genus Linaria; species Linaria vulgaris. The sequence continues at coordinate 95,791,466 of OX415254.1, forward strand.
TTTGGATATAATATCTTTCCTTTTCTCTTAATATTTTTGCTTTATCCTTGTTAATCTTTTGCGAGTTTGTTTATGTTTTTTGAAACATAAAATTTATAATGGTTACCATTTCATATGTAGTATCTGTTCATTACCTTTGGAGCATTGTCACTAGGCTTCTTCTTATTTCTTGCCCTTGGCTTCATTCGGTATCTCATGGTACTTCTGGGCTGAGTGTCTATTTCTTACGTCGTCCTTGACTTCTTCCGGTGTCTCGTGCTACTTTGGGGCAGAGTATCCATTTTCTTGATTTATTTAGGGATTTCCGGTATCTCGTGTCACTCTGGGACAGAGTATCCGTTTTCTTGATTTCTTTAGGGATTTCCGGTATCTCGTGTCACTCTGGGACAGAGTATCCGTCCCTGCAAGTTCTTCTGGGATTTTCGGCATCTCGTGCCACTTCGGGGCAGAGTTTCCGTTCTCCTGATTTTTATGGATTTTCGGTATCTCGTACCACTTTGGGGCAGAGTTTCCGTTCTCCTGATTTTATGGCTTTTCGGTATCTCGTGCCACTTTGGGGCAGAGTTTCCGTTCTCCTGATTTCTCAGACCTGCACCGATTATATTATACAAAGTAGATAATGCTCAGGCAAATCAAATAATCGGACATAATCTTCTTTGAATAATTCAAATTAGCTTATGTAAATAGAACTGAGCTTCGAGCATCGCTCATTTGCATGACTTCCAGTGCTGTCCTTCAGATTCATGACTTGGGGTACCTGTTTTAAGTTCATACATTCTTGTCTCTCATGCGTGTTATAGCAGAGAGAACGAATAAAAACTTGTTCAAAATATTCAAAATGCTAAACAACATTGGTAAATCGAAACAGAATCTTTAACCGATACGCTCCATATGCCTTGGAGGAAATACCCTTGCCGCTGCTTCTTCTTGTTGTGGCCCAGTCCTGAGTGAAGTTACGTAGCATTTCCATCCTTCGATGTGATCTGCTATGACCTCACCTGTGCCGCTAGAAGTTGGAAACTTCACCATTTGATGATAAGTTGAAGGTAACGCTCGGAAATTATTGAGTGCAGGTCTCCCTATGATACCATTGTATGCAAAATGCATATCAACGATCACATAATCCTCCATAAACGTCTTCCTCTGTGGTGCTGTTCCCAATGAAGTTGGTAGCTTGAGCATTCAAAGTGGTATTATTTCTGGACCTCCAAAACCATGAAGATATGTCCTTACTGGTTCTAACGCCTGATCATTCAAACCCATTTTGATCAGCGTAGAATTAAACAGCACATTTACTGAACTCCCATGATCAACCAACATCTTAGTGACTCCGTAGTTAGCTATATCCACTGTGATCACCAAGGGGCAATTCAAGTTTGACATCTGTAAAGCTTGTGGACTCAACTTCCTCAAATCCGTTGTAGAAAATGTGACTTCTTCATGCGGTATCTGCTCGATTCTCAGTATACTGGCCATGTCCACGAAATTATTCGATTCAACCATTCTTGTGATCTTCCTTTGACCATTGGTGGAATCCGCACCAACAGGACCTCATGATATCATATTTATCATCCCTTTCCTGGCGTTCCCATCTTCAATTTGAGGATACTGGAAAAGTTGCGGTTCATCAATCATTCTCTGCTTATCCTTCCTTGGAGATGGAGTTCTCTTCCGGTTGAAATGGTTCTCCTGTTCTTGTACCTTTTTAACAAACTCAACGAGTTTGCCATCCTTTATTAGCCGTTCTATTTCATCTTTTAGGTTTATACAATCCTCTGTTTCATGTCCTTTCTGATTATGATATTTGCAGAATTGACTTGAAAACATTGTGGCTTTAGATTCCCTCATTAGCATGGGATCCTTCAACCATCCTTTCTTCTTTGCTGCCCCAAAGACTGCCATGATGTTGGCATTTAACGGCGTGTACCTTCTCGGTGAACTGTCCCTTTTATAATTTTTGTTCCTGTTGTTGCTGTTATTGCGATTATGATCTTCTCTGCCTCTCTCTCTATCTCTCACAGCCACACTGTTAGGAACTTTGGTCGCCATCATTTTCTCGAAATGAACCACATCTAGGGCTATTTTGTTGATTTCTTCAATGGTGGTGGGTTTCAGTTTCAGTAAGTCTCCACCAAACATGGTGTTGGTAGTTGCTCGAAAGAGTATACTTGCAACCATCTCTCCCGTCGGGCTATCAATCCTTAATAGCTCTGTGTTGAAACGTTTCATGAAGTCCTTTAGACTTTCATTAACTTCCTGTTTCATCGTGTATAAATGGGAGTGATCCAAAACCAGTCTAGATTGACTAGAAAATTGATCCTCGAATATTTTTCTCAACTGGGCGTAACTTTTAATCTGTCCAGGAGGAATTCGATTGAACCAATCCACAACCACTTCCGATAATGTCGTTGCAAATATCTTGGCTTGCATATTGTCCTTGAAACCATAAAGGGACAATTTCCTATCCAATTTGAAAAGGTGATCTCGAGGATCAGATTTCCCATTGTACGTTTCCAGTTCAGGGATTTTATCTCCTTGCCCCAGAATCTCCAACTCTATCTCTCGGCAAAAAGGAGTGCGATTTACAAGACTGTCCTCCCTTGCTGTTTGAGTCTCAGCTGTTGCTTTCTCCTTTTCCAATCTTGCAACATTTCTGCTCACTATTTTATGCTTGCCAAGCAAATCATAACCTCCTGACTGTCTTCTGTCCCCTCTATGTTTTCTTCTTCGCGATTCCTCTCTTCGATTATCTTCCTCATCCCGTTCCCTTCTGGAATCACGGCTCTCTGAGCGTCTTTTGTCTTCTCTTCTTGCTCGCTCAACAACACATTCTGCCTCTTTTTCCTTATGTCTCTTCGCATGATGCCTTTTTGATTGTATCTCATCAGATACTAGCTTCTTTCCCCGTTCTTCATGAATGGATTTCCCTTTGCTCCTTGTTCCCTCCGAAGTATGTCTACTTCTTCGGTCGTCTTGCTGAGACTTTTCCTTTTCTTTTCCCTTCTGCCTTCGGATAGCTGAACCTTGTTCTCTCAAGTTCTCAGAATATTCAACAGGAGATGGTATCATAGCGGGAGGCGCTGGAGTGAGTGCTTCAGTCACTACGGCTTTTATCATTGCCATTAATTCATCTTTTAATTTATCTGGGATTGCGGCACTCGTCGTTGAAGCTCCAATTGCATCGGCTTCGTTATTAGGTACCTCCTCAGCTTGAGGTCCTTGATTCTCTTTCCTGGCCGGAGTTGGTACTGCTGGGGGTGCTGTAGATGGTCCAGCAATATCTGGCATGTTCCGTTCAGGTGTATCCGGTCGATCTTCTCCCGTATTTCCTTCTAGAGCTTTACTCTGGGATCTGGTCATTCTAGTCATACTACCTATCAAGCTAATACAATTTGTGTTCCCACAGACGGCGCCAATGTTTTGGTCTTATTTCGTCACGGTAATAGAACACAATAAATAATACAAAATGAGATCAAACAATGCTATCCAATATTATTATCGGACTAGCTTGGTCCGGAACACTAAATACAAGCTTTCTAGATAGAATAATTAAATTACAGAATAAATAAAGCGTATCGAATTTGCAGTATTCGATGTTATCGTGTCGAATGAGGGGCAGTTCGATGCTGACTGGTTATCACGGGGTGAGATTCAATCTGGAGGTATCGAATTCGATATGTCTTGCAGATGTCGAATTCGATGCGTACTGACGTATCGAATGGAAATATGGTATTCTGAACGTGTCGAATTTGGGTTAATTCGATATGCCTCGTGTCGAATGGAGTGTATTCGATGCTGACTGTGCTGAGTTGGTCCAGATCTCGAAAAGTCCCTCTGAACACAAGGGGACGGGCTATTTATAGAACCCGTCCCGTGGAGCCCACATTCTAATATGGAAAGGCGCGTCGAATCATCGTTGTTCGATACGCGCATCGAATTAGGTGTATTCGATGCGCTGTTGGGCCGGCCCAATGAGAAAGGACTATATTGCTGATTCGATACGCGCATTGAATTCTCTCTATTCGATGCGCTTATGGGCCGACCCAATAATGTTATATTGGGCCAATCCTAAATTACACCCATCAGATACCACGGCTAAAGCACTTCTATAAACGTATTATTGGATCACTTTTACAATCGGTAACAACACGAACACTTTACCAGAAGATATTTGAATGTAAATATAGTTCAAGACAACAAAAAAGACATAGTTTAACCTTATACTATAAGTTTAGGTATTTTTCATTCATGTTTCACCGTATTGGTCTTTTGGACCCTTTTCTGTTTTCTGAAAATGTAGCAATTCAGTTAAATACATTATCGTTTGAACGTTAAAAGACTAAGCAAATTTTCCTCTGCCTTTAGTAGTCAAATAAAATAACACGAGCACATTACAGATTTTAGGATCTAAAGAGTACTTATTTGTTAGAAATCAAATACATTTCCTATAAAAACAAGGTAAAGTTTGGATATAAATCTGCCTAATTAAAAAATTAAACATCAACTGCCAAACAATGATACTTATACTTGAAAGTCAGACCTTTTGCGCGAAGCCAACAAAGCTAAAACGTTGAAGGAACGAGGATTTCGAATATTGTTATCGTATATTTACGAGATTTATAAAATTTTCAGAGCTTCAGATGTTAATAAAATTTTTCAACGGGGACTTATAAGAACACAACAATGAATAATTAAGACAACATTGTCCTTATATATTGCACCAGGCCTGGTGTTACACTTGATTGATGAGTTATCCATAAGAATAAATAACCAGCCACATCTCATACTATAACACATATAAAAAATATTTAGTTGTCCTATTGCATAGCATAAAATTGGAAAATGCTTTCCTAGCAGTTGCTGTATGCTTACAACCCATTCAATAAGCCTCCGTAATTTTGTGTGGACCGACAACTTGTTTACCAAGTTCCTTCCGGTTCACTGCAAAAGGTTACTTCAAATTGTTTATTTTATAAGTGCATTTAATGTTTTTTTATATTACACATTTATTTTAAAGTATAACATTTCGGTAATTACAAGTGCATGATTTCTGAAAAAATATTCTGCGCATCTTCAATTTTAAAAAAACCTAATATATATTTATGTGTATATATATGTAATTGAACTATATATTTTTGCCATGCATTATATCATTAATTTGGAATTTGAAATTCGAACTCTAATTTTTTTATGATGCTTTCAATCTTCTAATAAGAAAGAATAATTACCTTTCAATATAAGATTTTGCATACGAAGACGATAATGGAACTAATTTTGACAAATAAACGCATAATTAATATTCACACATTGCGCGTACATAAATATACATATACATTTTTTGTGTTTTTCATAGATTCATTTGGCATATGTGTAATATATTTTTCCTTAGGATAAAATATCATTTATGTGCACATGTGGATGAATTTTCAATATATAAGAGTAAACATATGGGGCTGTAAATATAATATATTTTCATATTATTAGAATGTATTAAGATTTAAAACAAGTTTGACATAAAATACTTATTTGCTTAATTAAATAAATTTTACATTTATTTAAGGCATTTTTAGTAAGGAAACTACTTTGATTTTATTTCCTATTAATTAGGATTTGTTAGTTGCCTCACCAATCCGAAACCGGCTGTACATTTAAATCTCACAATGGACTGTGAGATAAGCATGACTCAACAACTATGAAATAAGATTTGTTCAATTCAAATCGCAAGGAAATCAAAATCCGCTCATATATTGTCTTAACTATTTGAAAAAATAAGATTATCTCAAATCGAATCGTAAGAGAATAAATTCCCATCCATGTATATCTTAATTTCTTGGAAAGTATCATCAACATTCGTTATTTACAGTAAATTAGTTTGGTTAAATTCATCCAACCTAAGATATTGTCAAATTTTAGTTCTGTTCACCCAGCCTACATCCTGAGTCGGAATCTTTCTCGTGTACAGTGAGCACCAGTAGAAATATTTTTGTGTATGGTCGACATTTACAGCAATTACAATAAATTATGTTTAAATTCACAATCAAAAATAGTCGGAGCTTTGTTAAGTTCAACTTCTATGCATATGTCGATTGTGTTCAATCAAAAGAAATGATAACCCTGTCACAGTATATTAGCATAAAACAGCCACAAGAAAAGACGCCACATAAAAGCCAAAGAAAAATTATGATATCCTTACGAAAGAATAACACAAGGAATCACATTCAGCAACATTATAGGCTAAGAAGGCACCAAGTTTAACAAAGCAAGTTATTGATTTACGTCATTGTATTACACAAAACACTCCCACTTATCAACGACAAATAAGTAAAAGAAACGAAACCAAAAATATACAATGGAAACAAAGAAGATAAGATGGTCAGCCTGCTTAACAAGCTACACACAAAAACGACACTACAACATTATTCCACCTCACGAATTGACGTGACTCGAACGTAATGTTCGTTAGTTTTCCTAACTAATTTCACCGAAAATATGTACTCCGTTCCAACACGTTCCGTTGCTAGCCTGTGAAGCAAACTAAAGTGCGCCTACAAAACAATAACATCATGGAATTAGGAACACTACTACTACCCAAAGATATCGCAATGTCTAAGTAATACAAAAACTAAAATATCACCTCAACTCCACCATTCTTTACAGTTTCAGCCTTACAAGCTGCAATTTTTTCAACCTGTTTGCCAAAGATCATTGCATCGATTGAACCAGTAGAGTCACCAATCTCCACTTTGAGACGGAAGCTACATATCAATCAATATAAATTTTCCAAAAAAGCAATATAAACTGGAACCAATATAAACATTCTAACCAAGGTTCTGCAGTGACATTTTCTTTGTGACAATCGTCGCATGAGAACATCATTTCATATTTAGTCACACAATGACAGTTGCTGCAACCCATATACCACGAACGATCTTGAAACGGAATTTTGACTATGGCTGCCCTTATGTAGTAAGAGTCATTCTTTAAAAACACATGTATTAGTCACGACAAATTTTCCAGCCTGTAAATAAATTTCTAGATTAGGAAAAGCACACACCGAAGCATCTAAATTTAACAGATATTGTATAGTGACAAGTTGGTCCTCCGCTATGACACGTCCTTTCTCTTCAGATAAACGATCTAACTCTATTTTGTTCTGAAGTTTTCTGCGACAATCAATGCCAAATATTAATTATCAAAATGCACCAAATAAATATATAATACTATATTAAAATTAATAACGAGCCAAATAATGCAATTTTCAATAGTACTAAATTTCTAACTCATAGCCTCCGGCCTCTGCGGATTTATTAATATCTCCGTCAACGCACTTGTAGATAATTGTCTTTTGCATGTATAATAAGTAACAGTGAAAAAACAACCAATATGAGGAGCATACTCATATTTTGAAAAACACTATAGATTTGAATTAACAATAGATATCTTTTGACGAAATTTTGTTGCAACTATTACGGGCCTCGAAGGCCACAATTCATATATTGCACTACATTCCTCGAAAACAAAATGACCCCACACCGAAAGTACCACATGATGAAGGCTGTAAGAAGAAAGCAATAACATGTCAAACGGCTAAAAATAACCACAGGAAAAGATATAAGAAACAAGTGACCTTGAATCCGTCAAGATCATCTCCCGAAAAGAAATTTTCATGGAATCAGACTTCCTCTTTCTGTTCTCCACATTCGAAACATCAAGAACAACAGCCATAATATCTAAAAAAACAAAAAGTGCAACACATATATTAGAAAGTCTAAAACGGCATATTTAAAGACATAACACAACAATATACCAATTTGTTGTCCATGGTCCTGCAACGTATTTAAATCCTTTAAAGGCAAAAACCTGAACTTTTCAGGAGAGATGCCTACCTGATCGCATTCGCCTTCCTCCACCTCTTCAATCTTAGTATATGGCTTTACAATCATTTGATAACCATGTTCCGAAGCAAAACCTGAACAAAAATCCTGTTTTGTTTTTTTTTAAACACCCACGCTAGATATAATACAATCGCCCTAATTTGAGGGTGTTTTCAAATAACTTGAGCTCATCACCGAAAATCGAGGCTTGCATAGTCGTCCCCTGTACCAACCCATAAACAACAGAAAATCAACAAATTTATTCTTTCAAAAAAACCAAAAACGTAGAAAGTAATAAAGCCGACCACCAACCTTTTCATCCGTAAGCACGAGCCTCTTATACATGATCTTACCATCTCTCGAGCTACGAGTTCCTGATTCCCACGTAAACCGCACCTTAAGAGTCCAAATTATATCTCCATCTGTTAAGTCGCAAATGAAATTGTGGTGCCTATCCATGCCCTGTAAATCGCAACGAAAGAGCACATGTTAAACGCAAGCAATATATTGCCAATAATCTTAACAAACTCATACATGCAAAGAAACATAAAATACGACAATAAGAATCCACGCTATTAAGATTTGTTGCGCCATAAACCATACAATGTTCCTCGTGTTCAATAGAAAACAAATTCAATCTCGAATTGCAAAGTTACATTACTCCAGACACTATCTATTGGAACACAACATCTGGTAAAACACCACGAATTAGGAGGCTCAAGCAAAAGCCATCGTGTTAAAAAAAAAAGATAATAATAGTCATTTGAGAAACCTAAACTCAATGTAACAACCCAAAATCAGATGAAAAAATTTGAAGAAGCAACTAAAAGGTCAGAGGAGCGTACTTCACATCCAAAACCTCTTTATTTACACAATAAACTAAAACCAAAGAGACAAACGCACATATAAGGGTTGCTTCAAGGGGACAACAACCATCTCCCACACATGGCCCCTTCGTTTTCAATTCGCGGACGAAAAACAACAGTAATTGGAACCTATATACTTAAGGCGCGACCCCTGCCATTTCCAGAATATTGGAAATCGAACCACGCCGTGTAAGCATATGAACGATCGAAATCTAAAAAAATTCAAGTCGCTCCTTTGTCAACCCAGCCGTGTCATATAAATCGGGGAAATTTCTTGTCCTGTAATGAGATTGACCTTAGCAGCCATTTGGGGGACCCTAGAAATCGACAAAAATAAATTGAAAGAAAAGGCTGGGGGTTGGAGAGAGAGAGAGAAGATGGAGAGTCGTGTTTCAGAGAGAGAGAAAAAAAGAGAGTTGAATAGTCAAATCAAATGCTATGGGCTTTAGAATGAGTTGACGAAAACGCCCTCCAGTTTTATATTATACTGCAATATGTAGATATTAGGTAACATTAACAATGTGAATTTGAAGAGTCAAAAGTGCATAATTGAAAGATCGATAATTACAAATAGACCAAAAGGGCAAAACCTTTTATGTTGTTATATTACAAGATGTAGATATCATTTGAGAGTGTAAATAAGAGAAACATAAAAGACATAATTGGAAGAATAAAAATTGGACGATGGAATTAGTATAGATATATAATATACATATAAGTTAGGGTTTTCTCCCTTACGCCGTGATTCTTTTCTCGTCACCTGCTACCATTTACGTTTTTTCACTACAACAGATTTGGCCTTTTCCGTCGGGCCCGGCGTTTTGGCCCGATGGAAAAGCCTTATTCCGTCGGTAAAAGTCCGACGGAAAAGCTCTTTACTTACGAGCTTTTTTCCGTCGGCTTTTACCGACGGATTTTGCCGACGGAAATGATTATTTCCGTCGGAAAAGGGGCCTTTACCGACGGTTTTTGAGCCGTCGGTAAAGGCAAAATCTGTTGTAGTGTTTGTTCTTTTCTCTACGTGTTGGCGATTCACTGCGCACAGGTAATTGTTTCATTCATAATTCTTATTGTTCGACCGATGCATAGCCTGCCATGTAATGCTTGAATAAGACATAGTATAATATGGAATTGATTCATAATCATTGTTAATGAGGAGAAATTGCGCGGGATTCGCTCCGTATATAAAGTTAAAGGAAGAAACTTGCTCTAGTAATGTTGTCGATAGCCACATATTTGCATACATAAACATCAATTGCATGAAAGAAGGAAATATTACATTTAAAGGAATATTTAATTGGATCTAATGGCCATTTAATTTTGTGTACTGCATCAATTACTAGGATCATCAGTTCATGTTTTAGAATCCTTCTATGACCAGTAAAGCTTTAATCATTGAAATTAGATTGAGAAGGGCCATATATATACGTATTATATGTTCATATAAAAACATGTAGTATATGTAAGTGCAAATTACGAGCAAGGTAATAATATGCTTGTTATAAGCATTTCTTAATTAAGTAACTAAGATTAATATTTTAACAATATAATTTTATTTGGATTCAATACAGAGATGAGTTTGTAGACTAGAATTTGAATATCATTTTCGCATTGGATCAGCTCACTCTCGTTTTTATTACCTTTGTTGCTAACTCGTGTACGTGTTTCTTTAAACCGTATTTGAAAGGAAGTATGTGTTACATGTATCTTAGTAGTAAATATATATACGTATACATATACAAACTGCTATTAATGTGATTTGAAGTGGATTGTGATAATTTGGTTTTCTTAAATGATTGTTGGTTTGTTGGTGACTTATATTTTGGATTAATTGCATTGTTGATCGAATGCTTCTAACGTTACCTCACTATTTGGATTGGTAATTGAGTATTTGTATTGTTGTTGGATTACTTGTCTTATTGACTGGTCATGTGTACTAATGGACGATCATGCATTCCTTGCATGTTGAAAAGGATTGACGAACGTGTATATCTTTATACATGTGGAAAATGATTGACAATCATGCATTATTTGCATGTGGAAAATGATTGACGAGCATGCATTCTTTGCATGTGGAAAAGGATTGACGAGCGTGTATATCTTTATACATGTGGAAAATGATTGACGAACATGCATTATTTGCATGTGAAAAATGATTGACGAGCATGCATTCTTTGCATGTGGAATGACTGACGAGCATGCCTTCTTTTGACGTGTGGTAATTGACGAACATGTCTTCTTTGACATGTGGTGATTGACGAGCATGTATTCTATACATATGAAACTGATAGATTAGTATATTCCCTTACGCGTGGAATTTGACCAATATGCACTTTTATGTGGAACTGATGAGCATAACATGACTGCCTGATTGCCCGATTGTTTAACTGCCAATGTACTTACTTGTTTTCTATTGTTTCTAAAATAAAAGTGCATGTCATCGCTCTGCATACAAATGCACAAACACCACTGAGATTTTTGTCTCACGCATGCATTATTTCTTTCTTTCTTCCTCAGCTTAGACAATGATATGTTCGTACCAAAAGATGAAGGGTAACCAGGGGAGTTGAGTTGCTGTTACTTTGTGTTAATTTCTATCTTGAGCGTCTAGTTTGTTTAAGTTTTAAAGCCTTGAACTGGAAATCGTATTAGTTCAGTTGTTTCCTTTATTAGTTTTGGATTGTTGAATGTTGAGTCTTGTTAGCATTGTGCGCGATTTATTTTATTGACATTGGTTTAGTTATTTTTATTGGTCTTGTTACGGGATTTGTTTAACTTAAATTACGGGACGTCACAGTCCCATGCAATTGTGATCATCAAGTCTATTCACTTGTAGTCATTTAAGAGTGCATAATCATAAACCTGTTTTTTCACCACTCCCGCAAATCGTTGATGAAAACCTCATTGTGTCCATCCACTGCGTCATTTGATATGAGTATAACTTAAAATTTTAACACTTGATGTGGCGCTATAGTCATTTGCAAACATGTATATCTAGCCGACTAGCCGTTTATATAACTGTCGTCCAACCAAGAAAATCAATTGATGTCATTCGAGGACTTTGGTAAATTGAGGTAGTATTAGGGTTTTTCTTATAAAGATATGGAAAGTTGACTATGCATATATTTTTTTCTCTTTTGGTGTGAAATAATATATTGGATTATACCTAGACCATAATTAGGCCCACAGCCAAGTTTCTATCATATACATAAATATGGCATATTTTAAAATATTAATAGTTCGTATATTTTTTTTTTATACTATAAAAAGAAAACCCAATTATAGTGTTACATGAACGAGCCGGCTTTCTTATAACCGATACGGTATAATGGCATATTAGCGTGAGTTAAACCTTATAATATATGCGACCATTGATTGTACGTTAGTATAGTTCCACACATTTGTGAAGGTTAAATATATATACTTATATAGTTACTTAAGAATACATAGTCATGAGCATCTTACCACGATACCTGCAAATCCTTTATCAAAACCTCCTCGTTTTCCTTTTTCCACCTCATATTGTAGATATAGACAATTTTAATATTAGAGGTGGTGCTACAGCCTATGTGAAAATGTATGTGTATGCCTTGTTAGTATACTATATTATTACTGCCCGCAAGGGTGACTTAGTTGGTTAAAAAGATGAGTTTTCCTTTCATTGGTCTCAAGTTTGAATCTCACAACGAGCGATTTAATTCTATGCCTTCTAGGTATGTGTCTCTCACACATGGTTAACCTAGTGTAATTTGTCTTGACGGAGTTTGTAAACTATTGCTTCAACTCGCGAGTTTACTTAGTGTGCACCCGAATGATAGGGACGGTGGGTTCCCACGTCATTAGAAACAATACAAATTTATTAATTTTGCGATCACCCATGCAAGAACTGATGTTATTTTAAGGACTTATAATATAGTTCATGTAGTCAGATGTCATTTTTTCATTTTGGAAAATAAGAAATTGAAATCTTAATTTTAAAAAATGTTATATAATATGGTATACAAAAACTCATTGAGTACCAAAATCAACGTTACACAGAAGTCTTGGATGTTTATGCCAAATGTCAAATCTCAAGCAAAATAGTTTTTTTTAACAACAATGTCAAGCAAAATAGTTAATAACTTATAATCCTATGTCGGCATCGAAATATTAAATTTAATAATTTATTGACGCGTTTGATCTCGTGTTGCCAATAGCCCCAAGTCCCCAACTAACCCCCAAAATAATTTGCAACCACCCCCTCAAATTAGGACCAAATATCAGTTCACTCCTTAAAACCCTAGATTCACTCAATCAAAAACCCTAGTCAACGTATGGACACAAAATCAACCTCGGCCCAGACACAACACTACCCTCTTCTGCCCTTACTTCACTCCGAGTTTTCTGCTTTTGTTTCTTTTTTTCTAAATAAATAATTTTCACCTCAAAGATTGCATTTTTACTGTGCAATTTCATGGAGGTTGTGAAATTGAGCTCTGGTGTGAGTGCTTTTGAGAAGCAGCTGATTGTGTGCTCTTTTGTGGAGGCTGCTGTGGTTGAAACTCTTTTTGCTGCTCAAAAGTTCATGGCTGGTGTTCTTATGCTGGTAAATTTTGTTGCTTTCAAGTTGAAGTTTTTTTTTTTCACTTTTTGGCTTGTGTTGTGTGCTAAATTTTGAATTTTGTGATGTGGGTTTTTGAGATTTTTGTGTAGTATTGACTTTTTGGGAGTTTCTTGTTTTGGGGATTTTGTTTGTATTTGTGATTCATAAAGGGTTTGGCTTTTAGGGTTTTACTGTGTTGTGGCTTTGTTACTATTGTTGCCTGTTTTTGGTTAAGAGGTGAAAAGGAATATCTTGTAGCGGTGAGATATAGTGTTGTTTGAAGTTACTGTTTATGTACATGTACCTTGGTGTTGTGTTGTTCTGAAACTAAAACTAGAGAGTTAGCATCTGAGCTATGGAGCTGTGAGACGGGTATTAGATGAGTCTGTCGAAGCCTAATTGAAGCCGTACCTTTAGTTGCACTTATATTGTCATTGTAGAATGTGTTTGATTGGACTATTTAGCTTGATTTCTGTTGTTATATCTTTTCCATTGGGATTGAACTAGGTGATGCATCTGTTTGCACTATGCTTTCTCAACTTTGGGTGTGTATTTTGTATTTGAATTTAGTGAGTGGCTGCCGTACAAATGTATATTCCTTCGTACATGCGTACTTGCTGGCGACTATAGTAAAATGTGTAATTGCAAAAGTATTTGGAAAGTACAAGGGATACTAAAGTCTAATGAAGAATCTAAGTGGCCAAGTCTTGAATAAAACCTTACATGTTTGCTATAGCCTCAGGTTGGAATGTGGAATTAGTTTGTGTAATAGGATATGAAGGTGATTTTTTTCGTAGTATCAGTTTTGTTTTGTAAGGATAAATCAGATTATGGCACCGAGGTGATGAATCTTTATTCTGTCTCCAGTTATAAACTTTTCTGACTCCTCGAGATACATATCCGTCATGTGTATTCTTTTTGTATTGAAACATTGTGTGTTTGTGCTTGCTGATGTTATATTGATCTTGTGAATTGCTGTGAATGGAATACTTTTATTCTACTCCTACGCGATTTGGCATGATAACATAACTACTATTGACAGACTGGAGCCCTGTTGAATGAAGCTGATGGACTGCCAGACTTGATCGAGAAAAGGTAATTTTTTTGTTTTTATCCAATAAGCTTAGCTGCACAATAAAAAATGTGAAATGAGCAAATTGTAACTGTCAGCAGGTTTCCCTTGGACGAGCTTCGTCGACTGGAAAAACCTGGACCTGAGAACAAAGATGGAAGTGATACAGAGGATGATGGTGAAGATGATGATGATGAGGCTGGTGAACAGGACGACGATGATGATGCTGGAGACGAAGATTTCTCAGGTGAGGAAGAAGCGGGAGACGATGATGAAGATGCAGATCCCGAGGAAGACCCTCCGGCTAATGGCAATGAAGGTAGTGACGATGATGATGATGACGACGAGGATGGTGATGATGACGAGGATGGTGAGGATGACGAGGAAGAAGAGGAGGAAGACGAGGATGAGGAGGACCAACCACCTGCTAAGAAGAGAAAGTGAAGTAGTTCGTAACGAGTGTAATTTTAATTTAGTGTCTTAATTTCCATTGGGGGTGTGTAATAGGACCGTGAAGATTTAGGTTCCCTCTTTGTAGAGTAGGAAATTGACCATTTTGTTTGTGATGATCTACTTTTGTCATTTGGCAGAATGTTGGCAGAATGTTGCCTTTCCCCTCTATGCGGGCATGGGCAAATAGAACTCTGGATTTATTGTTAGCTGTATGGTTTTCATGGTGAAATATGTCGCGAACCTCGTATTTTTAAATACCGACTCATAAAAAATTCGGTTGCGTAGCAGCTAGTCTATATCTCGCACATTGTATCAATAATCTCATAAGGTAAACTCGACTTGCAACACACAACTGTCTAAAGAGGTGGTAGAAAGATGCTGCAATTTCGTAGTAAGATGATCAATACTACTTGTTAGGTAGTGAGATGCGATCCTCACTTATAACAATAGTTTTGGTCACTAAGATTTTCAAGTGCTTGATTTGTTTGACGAATCAAGTTTTGCCAATTTTTGGTGAGTGCTAATATTGGAGTGGTAGGAGTATTAGACTAGTTATATTTAGTTTGATACTTTTCGAATGTAATATATATTACATATTATATATAAACAAATAAAAAGTATGCATTTAAGCCCATATATAGCAATATTAAAGAATCATGTCCCTGAATTTGCATGTTTGTAGCGAACATGTCATCGGAATACAGTTACAATATGTGTTAAACCGTGTATTTATTCTTTGAAAACGAAAGTAACGCACTTTATCTTTCTTTTTCTTTTTTTAAACGGTAACTTTTTGCAATGATAAAGTATAGTTCATTGAAGGCAAAATATTGTGAAGCAAGAAGAACCCTCAACAGAATAATCTTGAAGCAGATGCACAAAAACTTGAAAGAAACAAAAAGAATGAGGGGTACTGTTTCAAAGCCATTTATTTCCTCATAAATGCTCAATCGTTGCTCACCATATCACATTCACTTTGCTCTGTTTCTTCACAATAAATAGCCCATAGCAGTAACGTCTTTCCATTTGCATTAGATCACCGAATGTGACTCTCACTCAAGAACAAAAAAATATGACTAAACATGGCCTCACATACGCCATCACCCTCATTGTTGCATTCACTTCAATCTTTGCTCCACCGGCCGCTGCACATTTCACAACGGAGGGCATGTTACAACTGCAGCAGATTTGGGGCATAGGCGTTCCAGACATCCGTGAATGTCTCGCCGTGATATCTGATGTGCCCGGTTGCCTTGAAGAACTCCTATCATCAGTCTTCAGCTTTCGACCACGGTTGCTTGGACCGGCTTGCTGCAATGCCTTACTGCAAGCTGACCAAAATTGTTGGCCCCGGGTGTTACCTATAGACCCGAACTCTACACAGTCGTTAAAGGAGTATTGCGTTGATCTACAAACTCCACCAGGCGGACGAGCTCCTCCAGTGCCACCTCCACCACCTCCGGTACAGGCACGGGCTCCTCCTCCACCACCTCCAGCACAGGCTCACACTCCTCCACCTCCAGCACATGCTCGAGCTCCTCCTCCAACACCTCCGCCACAGGCTCAAGCTCCTCCTCCAACACATGCACGAGTGCCACCACCACCACGACCTTCAGTACTGGCCCAAGCTTTGCCTACAACACCACTACCTCCAGCACGTGCACAAACTCCTTCATCACTACATGCACCATTAGTACCACCACCAATATTCTCTCTGCCTGCAGTACGTGCACAAACTCCTCCATCACTAAATGCACCATCGGTACCGCCATCATCATCCTCTCTGCCTACAGCACATGCACAGGCTCCTCCATCACTACACGCACCATTAGAACTACCATTATCATCTCTCCCTCCATCACAAAGGTGCCCCTCAATGACAGTCCCCCCGCCAATGTCAATACCCAACGACTACGATGAATACGGATTTGATGTATGACATTAAAAAAGTAACGAGGGATTCACCATACGGCTATAGAGAATAGTAGGACTAGATGTTGGAATAGATGGGTTCAAATAAGTTACTTTCCCATAACTTCAACAAGCATTCTTACGAAGAAATCAAAAAAGGGCAGGTGCTACAAGTTCAATTTGTGCATGAATTGTTCGCATATATGCCAAGTTGCTGACAAGAATAAATGGTTCATAATCGTAAATCATAATTTCATTTCCCAAATGAATTAATCCACAGTAACAAACCTTTTATCATTCAGATCTGGAACGGACACAAACCTATTAGCTATAAACTTCTACATATAGCTTGTGGTGCAGAAGTACTTAATATATACAATCTGATTCTTTACCTACCAATGGTGCTACATACAAGTCGGCCTATCACTGTGTATAAAAGGTATTGGTGAAAAAAAAAAAAAAAAAACTCGGCCTAATGCACAAAATTGTTGTCAGGACGGTAATACTTCTGACGGAAATTTGGTTTATGAGAAGTTCACAGTAAATGTCAGTCGCTCTTTGAGAAAGTTTGTGGCTTACTGCTGGCAAATGCCAACCATACAACTGTACCGGTAAGGTAGAAGAAGATGGAAGGAGCAAACAGGGAAATCTGTAGTAAAAAATAAACAGTAAGAAGAGCAGAGTAAAAACTATCTTTAACAGATTAACACTTTGAATGTGGCAAGAAAGAACTTACACCCCATGAATGAGTTGAATCGAGAAGGTAACCCGTGAGAGCAACCCCAACAATTCCCGGTATTGCTCCAACAGTGTTCGTAATTCCCTGGAAGAAAATTACATGAACTATCACCAGTAATGAAAAAAAAGAAAATAGATATACATATATATAAGGCAAAGTCAGGTTACTGCATTTCAGAAGTCATAAGATCACTTTGGCCAACTTTTGGCAAAGGGGAAGTGGTAATGCATACCAGAAGGATGCTTGCATATTCGGGTGATATATCCTGGTGGGTACAGTATAGTCCTGCAGGCAGTAGACGACAAATTTAACATTTTTACCCAATTCTGCAACACCAAACAGAATTCTGTTCATAGAATCAAGTGTAACAATTCAGAACCTGATAAGGCAAAACTTGATAGTGCCAAGCCAGCTGTGAGGATAGATATTACTTCCCATGGACTCAGTCCTAAGTCAACCGAGGAAAGAATCATGCACGTTGCAGGAGACAGGAAAGAAATTGTTTGACAAAGTTTCCTAACCTGTGACCATATAACATGATAAATTTCCAACTAATTACATAAAAAAATGGAGGCTTCTTTTTTAAGCCCGACAGATTTGAGAACTTCAGCGAGAAGTAGTTTACAACAACAGGTAAAGAAGTTAAAGAGGAGACAAGGTAAATGTTTCTGGTGTAACACACCATGAGGAACACATGAAATGATTTCTTAACTTTTAATGGATAAACCATTTTACTTTTTTCATGTGAACACATTACAGTAATAAAATAAAACAGGAAAACTTCACGAAACATGAAATTAATTAGTCAAAAGCATTAACAGGATATTGTTACAAGATGTATAAAGCACATATTCTTGGATCAGCAAGCTTCAGAAAATAAAAGAAAAGAAAGAAGCACGGTATACGAGAAACTCTATTATATGTCATCTGAAGCAATTCCGCATGTATTAACTGCATAAAAATGATATATGGAAAGCCAGAATCAGAAAAGAGGTGAGAAATCAATCTAGCACCTAAGGAGTAGATACATGAAGTAAACTCAGGATATTTCGCTGAATCCCATTTATTTGGTCACAAGAAACCCATGGCAAAGCAGACAAGCAGCTTAAATATCCTAGAAATCAATCAGAAATATATATATATATATATATATATATATATAAAATTTATGGTGCGGGATCAAATGTTTGTTAATTTGACGAATTCATCTCCTTTACTGAAGATTAAGTCCCATCAATAAATTCAAAGTGTATAGCAATCCCCTATACTTTTAAGGACTGTCAAACAAAGAAGACAACATGCAATGGAAGTAATAATTATCATCCTGAGCATCAGAAGTATAGATGATATTAAGTTTCTGAATGTGTTCTCTCAACTCGAACAACAAAGGTAATGAAACAACTTTCGTTTGTTAACTTACCACTGTGACTTCAACCCCTTTCGAAATTAAGCTGTCAGCCAGTTGAGATGCAATGCTTGTGACAAAGATTGACGCCAGTGGAGGAAGCACAGAAACCTAAATTTGTATAACATTGAGATTACAATATACTCATTTAACAAAAAAATATATATCTTTAACATTAAGCCATTAAACCAAGCTGACAAGAAATGAGTCGTGCAATTAGTTCTAAAGTGGTGTCTAACAAATTGTGTGCACTGCACTTAGCTAGGTAGCTACTCAAGCCAAATTATTGCAATGTTGATGAAGATATAGCATTGGGAGTCAGAGCAACTATCACATACTCGTAAAAGAACAAAAACAATTACTTATATTTTGCACATACCCATGCAGCTCCGGTTAGATCAAGGTTCAGCGCCTCACTGCAAGAAACGTTGCATAAATTTAGATCTTTATAAATTAAATTACATAAAATAAATCATTTATTTGGAGGTATTCCACGGACCAAAGACTACAGCAAAGGAGGAACGAAGTAAATAGAAAGAAAGAAGCATACAAATTGCCACATAGTTAGCTGAAGTAAATGGTAACTACAGACAGTAATGGTAGAATTATTGTTTTATCGTACGTCTATAGCAGCTCAAGCTCTAAAAGATTAGGATGATCCATGCAGCCAGTTCTAACCGAATCAAAGATTAAGACTAATATCAGCAAATTAGAAATGTACCTGAAATATGTCGGAAGCCAGGACAAGCAGGTATAATGACCCCAACTACCACAAAAGTGAGCATATATCATCGCCCATACGGCTTTGCTTTTGAAAAATTCTTTCCAGGGAACATCCTGTATTTGCACAAGAAATGGTCAGATGGAGAAAACTGGAAGTTCATTAGACATTTTTTAACTCTTTAGGTTCTCATTTTTTAGGGACAATGAGTAGAACCACTCTTGGGTTTGTAGCTTATTCCTTGGCTTTAGCAAATATTACACTGCACAATTCTCTCGGATGTCAAGCAAAGGACATATCTAATGCTGGATCCTCAAAAAATTCCTGCTCAATTGGGTGTAGGGAATTCTCACCAAAAGCCAATGTCGTCTTTGATGACTCTTAACAAACTAAATTTTCAATTTGATGGAAAAAACAAGTTACCTTCACGGAGCCACTAAACTCCTTCAAAGAGGATTTCCATGCCTTGTTTCTGGGGTCAGACTGAGGCCCTTGCCCTGCAAAAAAAGTGGAAGTGAGAAAAAATTCTAAATATAAACTTTGTGCACTTTCTAAATGTAGAACTGTCACTCAAACATCAGAACGCTACAATTTGGACAATAATTGTTGGAAGTTAAGTCAAAACTGATTAAACTCCAGTAGCTTTGACCCGCATAAGCAGTCCTCATATCCTATCAGATATTGTAACATACAGAAGATAATATTAGCACTAAATGTTCTACATTCCGTTTCAATAGCAGCTATGTCCTATTTCAGGAAATCCGGTTAGTCAAAGTACTATGTCAATGTCACTAATCTTCTGCAGCCTAGAGCCAATATTTAACAGGAGAAGAAATCATAGCAACTGTCACTGGCATCATTTACTGACTATTTGACCCCATCATGCACTCGCCATTCATAAAAAATCTCAAAAGTTGATAGGGCAATAGTTCTCTGAAACCCTGATATCGAAAAGCAGAAAAAGAAGAAACAAATTTGGGCCAGAATTAGGGGGCAAAATGAAGAGTAGCATACACAAAAGCTGAGAAGCACTAGATGGAGTTTGATCTTCTTCAACAAACTGAAATCCTGAAAACCTGCATGACAGTTTGAAAGATTTAGGGGGGGGAAAAAAGAGGCCTGTTACTTTCATAATCTCGATGCATGAACCTCGAGTACTTTCTTATACTATAAACAAAAGAGAAAAACAATAGATTATTAATATTTCCTATAAGCACTGAATACTACTTGTTCGCGTTCTTCTTCTGATTACTCATGTGACTCTAAAGGAACAGGAAAAGTGAAATAATTTAGACTGATTATCTTACCAAGCTATGCCTAGGAGGCCAAAAAGGTAAAAGACAGATTCCCAGCCATAATTTTCGATTAGCGGAGGAGCTAAGATAAGCCTGCAGATTACAATCCAATATGAACGTGAGAGAAAACTTGACCAGGTACGTGGCTTGACATGCATATTTCAGAATAACATAGTACAAAAGAATGATAACCAACTAGAACTATTTAATGGAAGGAGAAATCAATGCACAAAACAATCCCGTTGATTCATGTCAACTACATAAGAATGGGAAATATTGATTCTTTCTTTAAGAAGAGCAAGAAACGAGCTTTTCACACTCATTCTGCGTTCTTAAAGGAGAAAACGTAGAGCGTCGATAACAATTCTTACAGGTGTCAAGCAATCTGACAGCATAAAATTTGTAGTCCTGCTGTCAAACTTCAGATTAAAACCACTCTAAGCCCTCAACAACATGCGCGGTTACTGAGTGATTCTTTCATTTCTACTCAAACTAAACCGACTGCAAGTTCGGGAAAGAAGATGTTGTTTTGCTTAATACCACGTGCAGATACCTACAATCACAGTGCGCAAAGTGTGGAGCATGACAATCGTGATAAGAGCTAACACTTCTTATGGTAATCACAGATCTCATATATTTCTTCATACAGGGTTAAACACAGATCTCACATATTTATGTGACAAATAGTGTGACAATGACTATTAAATATTGTTTAAATAGTGCCAAAAGATTATTACCCCAAGACACTTCCAACACTCAGACCACCAAAAACAAATGATACTGCACGCGAACGCTCTTCTACAGGTATTGACCTGCAATTAATTCAGATATTGTACATAAAAATTAAGAGAAGAAATAAGTAAATACACGATTAGAACTTAGCTCTAGAACCATGAGAATAACATCAAATCTTGAATAGCTAAAGGGGAACTAAAGTAAATGTCAAATCCCAAAAATATTCTTCTCAATTTACTAATGGAAAGTCACAACCATATACATCTTATTGAGCCCAGAGCTACCACCTTTTAAGCATCTCCGAACCATTTTTTTCCTAGAACTTCACTCGCTCCATCCAATAAAATAGAATTTCATTATGAATCTCTAACTATATTTGCCGCATGGTGAGTTTTTGGAACAGAGATAAGGAAATCCTTCGTACTTTGTATACTTGGTATTCTACTCACAGATAATCTTTCCTAGAACAAGATTCTTAATAGCAACATAGACACCCTGCGTATTTTGCGTTACTTTATTGTCGATTCCATGTCCATTATGAGGTATAGTTATGACTTATGAAGGAAAAGAAAATATCATGGTAGATGTGATTTTAGTTTGCAATCTTCTTGTGACACTAATCCCTTAAGTAATATAACTTACATCAGATTATTCACATAAGAACTTCCACCAAGCAGTAAGCACCACCTCCTAAATGAATACGACAGAGCTCCTTTCATCCAAATTTTTAGGCTCTTAGGATTCAACATCAACTGAAAACCTAAATCCTGCAGACTCTACAATAAACATAAACCAATTCCCATCTTCGGCAGAATAAATTCTAATTGATGAATTGCAACTATTGGCCTCCTATATATAGCATAAAACGAGCCCCATTCTCCAATCCAGAGTGTGAAAGAAAGCATACGTGTCAATAGAAATCGATGTTAGTGTAGCTTCTAACTCATGCTACTCTAACATAACATTGTCTGGAACAGCAAATAGAGGAAAGAAAATAACTTATGCCCTGAATAATCAATGATGACTCTTTTTGGATTAGGATCCAAAAGAAACAAAGTGAAAAAACTATGACATCAATCACAAAATAAATAAATATAACACGGATTTAGAGAACTAACATAACAATAATAAAAAATATTGATACTACTTGATCCATAAGCATGTTCGGTTTTATGGAATCCATTCAGTCAGGTAACATACCTGGCAATCATATCCGTGGCAGCTGATGGTGAAACGCCTTCTCCAATCCCAACCTGGAATTGTTTAGTGAGAGTCAGATAAAGAAGATGTGGAAATGAATCTCACTGCAATTATCTTGATCATGTACAAATAAGAAATTGAGCCATTTTTTACTGGTTAAGCTACTTTATAGAATCCACGGGAAACGCAGGAGATTACCAAAATTCTGGTAAAAATAAGTCCCGGCATAAACCCCGCAACAAAAGGAACCATTGCTGTAGACAGAGACCAAGCCAGGACTCCCACTTCAAGAACTCTTCTGCACAAACAAAGGAAAGCCATGAACAACAAGCTTGGAATGGGTTGATTAAAATAAGGTATATCCCTGTACGCTTATTTTCTGATTGCTCGGAAAAATATGAAGTTGAGGAGCCTCCTTCATGAAACCAAAATGACGACGAACTTTCTTAATTGTAAGTGATTAGAGACATTTGGCAGAATTACATGATGTAGGCATATTGGCTCAACATTGACACGTATCCAACAGATTGGAAGGGAATGAGACAGACAAATTCATTCAAGGAATTAAATATACATTCAATAACTAAAAGAAACATACCCCTTTTCAGTAGAGTTGATCATAAGATAAAAAATTATTTACAGAACTAATTTGGTTGCAGGTCTACCTCTAGAAGAATATTGAGTTTCAATTAGGTTTTCTACCTTTTCCATTCATTTGAGATTTTGACCAACCAATATTGACCTATGGTAGCTCTAGTCATCAAAAAAATTAGAGTACTGCTTCAAAGCAAACATAACCAAATTCAGCAATAAAAAGGGTATGTTCCGATCTATCTAGCCACACTCCTATTGATTCGACGAAAAGCAACAGGCTGTTTGTGTTTTACTTTGCTCCTCTACTAATGCAGTTACACATAGTTGTTTAAGGGCAAGGCAATCATGCTTATAACTACCTTCACAGCATCCTTGCTAAATATAAACATGGCAAGAAACTAACCTCCCACCAAACATTTTTGCAAGCCAACCACCAGGCAATTGACTCAGAGCATAACCCCAGAAGAAAGACGATTGCACCAATCCAGCCACAGACGCACTCCAACCAAAATGATGCGACATTGGTATTATAGCGATACTCAGATTCACCTATCAAGTGAAAAGAAAATTAGCTTCAAATCCAGCTGCCTACTTATTGATATTATAAGTGGGTTCTCAACATACATAAAATTATATCAGCGAGACCTTGCAGTAAAGTAGTTATACATCCAAAACCAGAACACCCAATACATCATATCAACATGTTCTATCACTCATAGAAGAAGGAAGTCCATTAATCCAGTTCACTGTTTCCAGCTTATGGAAGAAAACTAATCCTTCTCTTCCCATATAAATAAAAAACAACAACAACAACAACAACCGAGCCTGCAATCCCAATTAATTGGGGTAGGCTATATGAACCAAACGAGAATAATGTCGAATCGAGCACATAAATATCGACACTGATTGATGAACTTAAAGCTTGTCAAATGTCCATTAAGATAGTTTGAACAACAGAATAATCTACCACATTACACACGTAAATCATTTCTTATAGTTGCTGCAAAGATCAGGCTTAAAAGTACATGGGAGCATTCAGTTCTAATCGACTAGTACAACTACCCCTCTTGCTTCACACAACAACGATGAAATCCTAAACACAACATCGAAAGCTTGTAACTTTAAGGCATAAAACCACCAACAAGAAAAATCACCTTATCCATATTGCAAACAACAAAAGCTAATGAAGTAGTCCCAATGAGCTTATATCTCAGAGGAAGATTCTTCCATGGTGGCCAACTCGGGTCAAAACCCACTTTCCCTTCTCCACCATCAATCTCCACTAAACCACCCTTATCCTCCTTCTTCACTCGCACCTCACTCAATAATCTCTCTGTTTCCCTTTCTTTAATACTGCAAGAAACTCGCAACTTCAAACTCCTCTTAAAGCTTTGATGCTTGCTTATACTTGTAAAGGTTGAAGCTTTGGGGTTTGTACAGTAAGAGAGGTTGAATAAATTGTTGTCAGGCTTCAAGATGGGTTGAGCCATCTTTTTTTGAACAGTTTGTTCTGTTCTTGAAGAGAAAAAATGGATTTAGTAAATGTGGAGTCTTTTTAACGTGAGAAATGTGGACTGTGTGTGTGTGATCGGAGAGGAAGGGGAGAAAAAAGAAAAGCACACACGGCATTTAATGGAGGACCCAAAATTGCCACGAACGTTGGAGATTTGTGGCGTTTAGACCATTTGGGATCTTTTTTCTATTTTTTTAATGAAAAGAAAATTATATATTAGAATGTCTCACAGCCAATAGTATAGTTCAGGTGCTAAATGCTGATGGATGCGGTTATCGTAAGTAGTTTTTACAGTTTGTTTAATTTGTAACTAACTACAATTACAACAATAATTCAATAAGAACCTAATATAATTCCAAATACTTTCAGCATATATTTTCTCTATTTTATTAATTATTATAATTGTTTCTTGGCAAAATTCACCTTTAACGTATTTGACTAGGTTTGGCAAAAGTCAATTTGGATATCAAGATAATTTTACTTCTTATAACTATGCCAACTTTTTTCAGTTTTGAAGCTCATTTGAGGGATTTTAATTTATCCATCGATTGAATGAATAATTTCAACCTCCAAAATTCATCATATATAATTATCAACATTCAAAAGTCACTAAACTTCTCAGCGAATCAGTAGAGCGATACACGCTTGTTTACAGCATAACAGTCAGGACATGGCTGGTATTTTTCACCAACCTGAAGAACTGAATAAAAAATGAAAATGAGATCAAAGTGTCTGTCAAGAAAAGATAGTTTTACATTCCAAGGAAGATGAATTCAGCAAACGAAATGTGGTCGCTCTGTAAATACAATTTTGATTTCCTATGTAACACAAAGAACCACAAGTATAATAAATAAATAAAAAAATAAAAATTGACAAAAGCAAAAACCGAAAAAAAAAAATTTGAGATGGAGAGTCTTCAGGTGAAAAATTAAACTGGTTGACTGTACACCACCAGGCACACAACGTCTTTATCGCAATTTGTTATCAGCAGGATGGGGCGAACGGAAAATTACGGCAAGCTTTCTGCAGGGTAAAATGGTTGATGGTCAATCAGAAAGGCAGATATTGGTTAAAGTATAAAGTAACTGAGTTAAGAGTAAGCACTTTCGCAAGAAAACATTAGTCGCATGGATGATCAACACTGATCATATTTCAGCAAATTCAAATTGAGCCTAACGAAGTGGTGATAAAACAAGTCAGAGTGGCGCAAGAGTTGATTCATACTGAAACCTAAGAAGCTAACATGTTCATCTATGTGCAGTGCCTATTCATACTGAAATCTAAGAACCTAACATGTCGGTTTGCGTGCAGTGCCTACGCCCACATGCCCACAGAGTATAAGTATAGTTAAAAGAGTTCTGCTATTCTCATCCAACGGCTTAGATTCACTCTCTGTGATTGTTAAAAGGGTTCTTAGCATAACAGAACGACTTCAATTTGAGTACTGGAACAAAACTATACTGATCTGTGAAATGAGGCCTCTCCAGGCAATTAGTCACTCTAATCCATCAGATATAACTTACTTAGACGGCAATGGAGTGAGGGGGGGGGGGGCACACAAAAGAGTGAAAGGCGAGTACCGAGTAATCAATTGTGTGGAAAACCACTTCATTTTGCCAGCCACTGATAAGACATATTGATGGAAATCTCCATCAAATATCCTTCAAGCACAATGGTATGCGGGAACATATTAAACTAAACTCACTTCTTTATCAGTAGTGTCATAAAAAAGAAGCAACAATGAGCTTAGGGATTCAACGAATAAGAGTACAAAATGAACCTTTCTCTAGGCATACATAGTCTTCTCAAGACTTTGAATTCCATTCAAAACGCGCCTTTGATTTTCTTTGCCTATGTTAGCAGCATTGAAGAGCAGTAAAACAAACTTCCTGCTCCCTCCACTTACACAACATTAAGAGGTTTATAGCTAATACTATACGAGCACGTTTGGATGCCCAGAAAAGCACAGATAAATTCTTAAACCTCCCCTTATCTCGTGTTTGGATGGCTGCACTACAAGTTCGAAAGCCCGGTATAAGTGGGCCATCCCCCCCTTATCCTACAACTTACAATCGCCCAGTCCCCCCCTCCGACTCCAAGTTGGATGATTTGCTTACAAACGAAAACCCCAATTTACCCTTAAATTACGCATTCGTTCCATCTCAAACCCAATTAATAGGAGAAATATCGTGTCTCTCCACCATATTACTCCTCAGAACAGCCATGGAAGCAAAATAACAAATTTCCAAGAATCTCTTCTATGCAAGAATAATTGTGCACCAAACTTTTCCAGAATCAGAAGCAGATCAAATTCACAAATTTCCAAAAATCTCTTTTATGCAACTTCTCAATATGATAGGTGTTACAGATTTTTTTGGGTTGACATAAAGAAACCCTTTTATAGAACTCCCGTTCTTTCGAATCACTTTCATTCAAATTCTCATAATCAAACCAAAAGATCATTCGTTGAAGGACTTACAGCAAGAATTTACGGAAGGTCATAAGAAAATTCTCAAATTGCAGTTCTCTTTGTGATTTAACGTTCGACCCAAATTTCAAAATCAGAACAACTACTGCTTTAAATATAATTATATGCCTTTTTTCATCGCTATTGTGTTCACAATTGAAGAACGGGGTTGCAAGTTTTGGGTATTTAATTTCTATGGTGTGCAGTGAAAACTGGTGAATTGGGTGTGAAAGAGAGAGTGCAAAGAAGATGCCTGCTCTTCTGTCAATTTAGTCCTTCTAGATTCAACTGATTTTTCTTTTATTTTATTCATTTGGTGGTAAGGGTAGATATGACTTTCCCTTTGTTTTGGATACATTACATGGAAAACCAAACGAGAAATTGCACTATTAAATTTATTTATACTGGTTATAATCCATCTAAACAAACAACCAATTACTTAAAAACTTAAAAACTTAATACAGTCATATACAATATGCCCATAAATCAGTTAGGGTATCCAAACGCGCTCTACAGGAACTTCTGTACCTATATATAAGTAGTAGACTAGTATCTTCATAGTTGAAGCAATATATAGCTTACTGATCCAATTCGGTTTTCCTTGACAACATGGAGTTTCTTCCGTTCAAGTTTTTTGATGTTCTTATGAGAAAAAGGCACAAAGAGAAAACAGATAACCGCTAATTTGGTACTTTAGTGAACTATAGCAAATAGCAAAATTCATTAATTGTAATCAAATCATTGACTAATCTCACGATAGTCACCGCCACTAAAGCATACTAAGCAAACAAGGATACCTATTACAACAGAGTGAGAGTCCACCATCCTAGCTGCTGTTGTTGCCCACGCCCTCCGACTCAGGCACGCCCTCTGACTCAGGCACGTTCTACGACTAAGGCACGCTCTCTGACTCAGGCACGCCGTCCGACTCAGGCACACCCTCTGACTCAGGCACGCCCCCCGGCAACAATGGAGGCTCATTTTTGGGCAGCTTATCAAGCCTCGGGCTCCTGACACCCCCTTCCTCCGACTTCCCAAACAACTGCTTCCTCAACACCTCGTGCAAATGACCAAACAACTCCTGCTTCAACGCCTCAAACGCCAAATCCAACCTCTCAAGCTGCTCCATCGCGTTCTTATTGTACATAAACAGCCCATAGTACAAGTCAAAACTATCCCCTGCCGTATTCTCCACCAAATCCAACAACGTCTCGTACCCCTTCGTATTAATCGGCGTCGAATCCAGGTCCAACTTCTCTAAAATCCGCCCCATCGTATGTGTAATAAACTGCGATTCAGCCGCAGACTTATCGTGCTCTGCACACGTCATCTCCACCATCCTACACCCTTCCTTCCTAAAGATATCCAAAAAATTCTCCACCCTGGCAACCCTACTCTCCTCATCACCAATCCTCACCTTATCGAACACAAACGGTAACCCCTCCCACCCGTTCTTCCCGCTCTCGGGACCAAACATCGGATGCGTACACAGCACGTCGAAGTGAGTAGGAAGCGCCTGAAGAAACACATTCTTCGGAAACTCCTTAACCGAAAGCACATCAACAAACAGAGTATTCCTTCTCAGCCGCTGCACCGGAAGCGCTCTGAGCACAGATTCAGTCGAAATGATCGAGGTACATAACAGGATGACGTCAGGGTGACGTTCGCACAAATCGTTGGAATCGGAGAAGAAGGTGGCGCCGATCGATTGCGCCACGGCGGAGTAATCGGATCTGGAATGTGCGTACACGGTGTGGCCTTGCCGGATGAAGGCATTGGCGAGGAATTGGCCGAAGTTTCCGAATCCGACGATGGCGATTTTGAGGCGGGTGGATTGTGCGAAGCGATTGTTGAGGTGCGCCTCGTAATCGTAGGGCTGAGCGGCGTCGATTGCGCGGATTTTGAGGCGATTGGAGAATCGGCGGTGGGAATGTGGGCGGCGGTGTGGTAGGAAGGAGGAGAGGTGGTGAGAGTGGTGGCGGGGGTGGAGGAGGGCGGTGCATTTGGTGGTTGAGGTGGTGGGAGTTGGTTGAACTGAGGGGAATGAAAGCATGGTTGAGTGAGTTAGCGTTTTTCTAGGTTTCCGGTGGGTGGTGTGGTGGCGCCGCAGTGGGTTAGTGGAAGCGTTGGGTCGAGTGAGTTAGGGTTTAATGGTCAACTGCACTACTAAAATAATTTATTAATGGTCAACTTCTTAAAAGATTTGGGAACATGAGATTTGTTAAACAATATCGTGATAACCATGATCTACTTACTACTCATTTCTGTTGTGAAAGGCGTACCTCGAAGCGCGTCAGAACATGTTCGGAGTGATTTTGGCCTAAAAAACGCCATTTGGTGATGTATTGGTGCGGTACTTTTGTGGGACGCACGCCCCAAATATTGGGTGTGGGTTCTAAATCATTGTAAACTGCCCACAAATTATGAAATTATTGCGTTTTTCTCTTATTTTTTCTAAATATTCAGTCCAAAAATAAATAAAAAAACATAAAATTGATCTACTTAAAATACTCTATGCCTAAAAGAGAAGTAAAGAAATAAAATAAAAAGGGTTCGTAATTGTGATTCTTGGCAGAATCTAAAGTCATATACGTGACTTACTTTCTTTTTCAATATTTTTTTCCTTCCGTCATTTTAAGCTTTCTTCCATAATGTGATCATATAAAAACATGATATGAATATGATCACCTATTTTGCTTAATTCTCAAGTTTGATTTTTGAATTACTCCACACTTATTTATTATTATTATATACTTGTTTTATAATATTATGCTTAAAATATATTAAAATCAAACATTTATTAGGCTTACGCCCTACGCCTCGCCTCTAACTATGAAAAACGTCTCGTTTACGCCCCACGCTTTTAACAACACTGCTACTAATATATGTTTTACTATGACGATATCGATAATCAAAGATATGCTTTGCATTTTTATCAAATACATATTTATCCAAGTAATATTGTAGACTTTGTGAAACTTTTTAAATATATTTAAACTAGATAAAACCAAAAACAACTACGAATTCACATTGTATTTTTTATTTTACATATGTAAAGACTAATATTTTCTCTAAAAATACGCATATATTTAATTTGAACAACCACATTGTTTATAGAAATCAAGCTTTTATGTTTAATGAACAATGAAGGTGTCATTACAAGAATTCTTTTCGCTAATTAAAATAAAAAAATAGGATTGTTTCTTAAAGATATATATAACCAAATGTGGGGTTCTCTAATTATTTAAATCCTATCCAAATAAGTATTAGATAGCATGGCGTTAGTTACGTAATGTGATTTGTTTTTATCTTTTCTATTCTGGTCTTATTTCGTCAAGGTAACAGAACACCGTAAAATAGTACAATTGAAATATAAATAATCAAAATAATGCTATCCAACATTAATATCGGACTAGTTTGGTCCGGAACACCTATTACAAGCGTACTAGGTTAAACTGGTAAAATATAAGATAAATATTGCGTATCGAATTCTAGGCGTTCGATGCTAACGTGTCGAATAGCCGTTGTTCGATGCGAGATGTATAGTAAGGGTCCTATGTCGAATTCAAGTATATCGAATCTAAGATATTTGATGTTGCCTTACATATCGAATTCGATGTTGCCTTACGTATCGAATTCGTTGTTGCCTTACGTATCAAATTCGGTCCAGATGTGTGTCGAATAGAGTATGTTAGATCTATTACGTCTCGAATGAATAGTGGTTCGATGCTGATTATGTCACAGTGATTCTCCAATCAGAATGTACACGGACTACAAGGGGACGGGCTATATATAGCAATCGTCACGTGGGTCCCATTGACAGTTGTAGAATGCGCATCGAATCACATTGGTTCGATGCGCGCATTGAATATGAGTTGTTTGATGCACATCAATATATCGAACATGCCTTGTTCGATGTGCTTATGGGCCGACCCAACATGCAAATGTTGGGCCAATCTTAAAACATCCCCATCATTTTCTAAACTGTGAATTGTGATAGGATTGTCAGTTTTTTTTTTCTTTTCTTTTCTTTACTTCACTATAATATGTATATTTCAGAAAAATGGTTACATAAATACGCCATTGTGTGAAAGTATCCATATATAATAAGTTGTGTACAAAATATAAGGGTTAGGTTTAAGGTTCACGAGATGTAATATGATGTTTTATAATTTTTATCTTTTTTGAACCTCAAGAAACGATTATATTGCGTCAAAAAACCGGAAAGCACTTGAACACAAGCACCTCCAAACATCGATTACAAAACGCAAGAAAAAACAACTAAAGCACTCAAACAAAATCAACGCGATCAACTAAACATCAAAGCCGTTGGCATCCTCAATAGCGTGTCTAGCTAGCTCATGTGCCACCGCATTGGAATCACGTCGCACCCATCGAATGAAAAAACTCTGATGACTGCGAAAAAGTTGTCGAATATCACCTAGCACATTCGCTATACTTATGTCGCAACAAGTACCATGTAAAATATCGTGAACGACCCCAAGACAATCTCCTTCAAATAAAACTTTATCCCATCCTCGTTCAATCGCCCATCGGACCGCGCCTAACGCAACAATCGCCTCAATGCCGATGGGATCCACCAACGCCGTAAACCGTCGTTGTCTCCAGGCGACCATCTCTCCCCTACAATCATGCGCCACCATACCCGCTAATTGTTGCGTCGTCGCCAAACTTCGCCCCGTCGAAATTAACCTTAATCACATTACCAATCGGTGCAGTCCACTCGCGCGGCTCGTCCATGTTCTTCACTCGCCGCCCTTACCATTCAAACGCATCCAAGTATTCACATAGCTATGTGCGAAAATTGCCATGTCATCCGGTTTACGCCCTTTCTCCCCACGAGTACGCTATTACGGTTTCCCCACAACGTCTAACACACCGTGATTCCATCGTGTTGGAAGAATATCCGTACAACATCGCCACAAGAATAATTTAAATATATTGATTAAAATAAAATAATTCCTTAGAAGGAATCATGCTAACTTCAATTATTTTCTCTAGCCAAAAAATGAAAAAAACTTCAATTCTTGTCCGAGAGAAATAAAAATATATGTATGCTGTTGACAAGTGGATTTCAACACTCGGAAATATTTTGAGATTTCAACACAGGCAGAGAGAGGAAAAATGTTTTTGAACTAACATAATATGGGCTCGAAAGATTTCTAGTTCACAGAAACTTTTCTGCAGGTTCTTAATCAAACTCACAATCCAAAAAGACTGATGAATATCAAAGTTCAACATCAATAAAATCAGAAAATGAACTAATCATGTACCGGTGAAACGAATAAAATTGACTTCCCAACTCTTCACTACAAACTTTCTCGTCAACATCTAAATCGTACTTAAAATCAAAACAGAATCCTTCGACAAGAGATTACAAAATGTGGGAGCGAGAGTTGCAGGGCAATCGTGCTTGCCACCCTTAGTTGAAAATCTTGAAGAGCAGGCCACCGTGGGTAGCAAAGAATGGAGCAAACACGAGTGACTCCACAGCCATTAGCTTGATGAGAATGTTGAGCGATGGTCCGGATGTGTCCTTCAGAGGGTCACCAACAGTGTCTCCAATGACAGCAGCCTTGTGTGCGTCGGATCCTTTAGGTCCAAGAGTTCTGGCATGTTCAGAAGCACCAGCCTAATGTCCCAAAAGCAATGGCATTGCATTAGCGGAATACATGAACAAATCTACGCCTCTATAAATGCTTACTTTTATCAAATGAACAATTAATAGAAAAAATTACCTCGATATACTTCTTGGCATTATCCCAAGCACCTCCAGTGTTGGAAGCAGAGATGGCGATCTGCACAAAATAACATCGATAATTGGTAATCAAGATCAACATAAAAAGACTACAAAAGTGTAGCACAGTATTTTCAACTAAAAATAATAATCACGTTTTCCGGTATCTGCTAGGATTTGATCTCACGGCAAATTCTCATTTTTAAAGTTCTAATAATGAAAGGACCCCTGAAGATTGAAGATCAGGAAATAGTCGTCAGGGGGGTCTCTGTATATATACAAACAGTAGGGAGCCCATCATCTAATTTTCAATTAAAGTTTAAAGAGGTATTACTATAATTATTCACGGTAGAGAAATAAAGCTCCTGTAATTAGACCAAACACACAGGGTGCAAATGTAACTATCCTAAATATACGGATTTGCAATTTCTACAATGAGATTACCTGAACACCAGAGACAAGAGATCCAGCAAGCACGCCAGAAAGTGTTTCCACACCAAAGAAAATTCCAACAATGAGAGGTGTGAGCATGACGAGAGCACCTGGAGGAATCATTTCCCTGATAGATGCATCGGTTGAGATCTTGACGCAAGTAGCATAGTCGGGTTTGCCAGTGCCTTCCAAGAGGCCGGGGATATCCCTGAATTGACGGCGAACTTCTTCAACCATGGCCAGGGCTGCTTTCCCGACACTCTTCATTGTCATGGCTGAGAACCAGTAAGGAAGCATAGCACCCACAAGCAGACCAATGAACACTTTAGGAGTCAAGACATCCACAGTTGAGATGGATGCACGGCTCACAAATGCACCGAATAGGGCGAGGGAAACAAGAGCAGCGGACCCAATTGCAAAACCCTGAAAATAAATGTAAGAATTATGAAGCGCAGGAATACATAAAGGGCTTGATTGAAGTAAGCTAAGGTTCATCTAGGCCCCAAAAACTACTAGACCAATAACAAAAACTCGAGAGGAAATGAACCTCAAATGCTTGATCTATCCAAAAAAAGACTATCTACTTGATCTTGACGTTATAGAAATGTTCAAGATGCTAATTACCTTTCCAATAGCAGCTGTTGTGTTCCCTGCAGCATCAAGGGCATCAGTCCTCTCTCTAATAGTGTGGCTCATTCCTGCCATCTCGGCGATACCACCAGCATTGTCACTGATGGGGCCATAGGCATCAATAGCTAAACCAGTGGCTATGGTGCTCAGCATTCCAAGGGCAGCCACAGCAATGCCGTACATTGCAGCAAAGCTGAAACTAACAAAAATACCAATAGCTATGGCGAAAATGGGAATAATGACTGATTTGTATCCCAAAGCAAGGCCAAAAATAACATTGGTAGCGGCTCCAGTACGGCATGAATCAGCGACATCTTGCACCGGGCTGCAAACAACAAGAGGCGCGAGTTGAAAATGATTTGCAATTAAAAGAAATCACTTCTATGCTTGATAGTTTTGTCGAGATGGGTTACCTGTAAGCATTGCTTGTATAATACTCTGTGACAAATCCAATGATTAGACCAGCCCACAACCCAACGGCAACGCAAAGGAATAATTGCCTGCAAACTCAAAGTCAAGCTGTTCAGAAACTTCAGATAGAAGAGAAGGAAACACAGTCCTCTTATACATAGACAAACACCTCAGAGTGTATGTGACCCAAACTTTATAGTTTTATCGAAATGGAGAAATAAACAACAAAAGATATACGATGTTTAACATCAATAACAAGGAGGACACGAAGCATATTACAATCAAAAAGAAAAATCATATTTAACTCACCAGTTCTTTACATCTTTCTGGGCTCCAAAGTTAAATATTGTGAAGGACGATGGAAGGGCAATAAAGCTAACAATAGCAATTCCTATTGTCATAAATACTGTGGAGATAATAAGTTGGTTCTTCAATGATGGCTCAATTTCTTTGACAGTCTTGACCTCAAAGAAGTCAGTTGCAAACAAGGTGGTCAACAAACAAACAAGGATGCCAACGGAGCTGACTAGAAGAGGATACAGCATAGGAGTAAACTGGTGGTTTATGCCAAAAGATGAGATGGAGGCAACAACGAGGGCAGCACAAGAAGATTCAGCATACGAGCCAAATAGGTCAGATCCCATACCAGCAATATCCCCAACATTATCACCAACATTATCCGCAATAACCTGTAACATTTTCCAAATATAAGATGTAAATGAAATAAGTAAAGAAAGAAAGTTTTTGGGAAATTCATGTTCAGCATACCGCGGGATTTCTTGGGTCATCCTCTGGGATGTTCTGCTCCACCTTCCC
Source organism: Linaria vulgaris (assembly GCA_948329865.1). Lineage (NCBI taxonomy): Eukaryota > Viridiplantae > Streptophyta > Magnoliopsida > Lamiales > Plantaginaceae > Linaria > Linaria vulgaris. Next base: position 95,826,940 of record OX415254.1, read on the forward strand.
TACAAGATCAGCTCCTACATCAGCCGCTTTCGTGTAGATACCTCCAGCAACTCTACCAAAAAGTGCCATAGAAGATCCACCCAATCCATAACCAGTTATAGCCTCGAATAGGCCTTCCCAGTCATCACCATAGTACAACTTGAAGAGGTTAATGGTGATGAACAAGACAAGAAGACCATTTGCAGCAAGAAGAAAACCCATGACTGCACCAGATCTAAATGCAATAATAAAAGCCTTTCCAACACCCTTCCTGGCCTCTAGGGTAGTTCTTGCGTTTGCATAGGTGGCAATTTTCATTCCAAGAAAGCCAGAGATCAGAGATGTGACACCACCTAGAAGGAACGCTATAGTGCTAAAAAGAGCTGTGGCAAGGGCAGGCTTGCACAATCTGGAACTGTCATAAGTACAAGCCTGGCTCTTTGTACTGAACCCTTCCACCGATCCGAGGAAAAGGAAGATAATTATGGCAAAAGCAATCATGAAAACACCCACATACTGGTACTCGGTAATGAGAAAAGATGTTGCACCTGTCAAAGAAAACATACGATATTAAAAGGACACTCAGGAGAAAGTTGGAGATAAGAAATTAAGGAAAATGCATTTTTGATACATCGCTCTACTTGAGAAATAATGATGTCAGAGCTAGGAAATGTGCCAAATCCCAGGCGAATTTCCCAATCTCTTCATTTAGCTTTCACAAAAACCAGTAGTAAAATAAAATACAAATGATACTACCTACACAAATTACGCATCTTACATCTATACAACTTACATATGCAGCTATTGAGAATCCTATTTGACGAAAAATTTATAAATTTTAGCACATATTTACCAGTGTAGACTCAAAAATGTTAGTTTATATTTTCAAGGCTGCAAAACTATATTCTACTATGATGCTTCATATTCATGAATATTCAGCCTTCAAGTCAAAATCGTATCAGATCACACTTTGCACAATACATGTCAGCTTTTTACTGTCTGTCAAGATATACGTTAGTACTGGATAAGTATCATTACTGAATGACCAATCAATAATATCGTGCTCAAGTGTAAATCATTGTTCAGATTTGTCATCAATGTCACTTTAATTATTATTTAAAATTAGGAAATATATTGTCTTGCATCTTTGGGTAACTTCAAGATCCGATCAATGATTAAAGGACAGAAACAGAATACCAAACTTCCCCAATCAGCAGGGATTAACACATAAATATTAGTTTTAAAAAACTTTCTAAGTCAAGGTGAGAAAAAATGAGAGCGTGTTGATTTGACATTACAAACATGACACCAATAACTAATGCCTAACCAATATAAAAAGGACAGATAGTTGGAAAAATAATATGATCTACTTAGCGTAAAAGATCATGTGGATGAGTAATTAAGAAAAATAATGGTAGTCAAATATGTCAGATGGCGTACAAGTTACTCTCACCTAAATACAATAATCAAAGATGACCAAACACTAAACTCCAAGTCTTAACACACGTGTCAATCATGAAAGAATTATAGTAAAGTGATAATGAAATTATACACCACTCAACAACCCCGGAAGAAGGGTAGATCTTTACGAGAAAAATCGCACAACTTACAAAAAGAAAAGCAATTGTATTTTTTAATCAATCAAAGATTACCTCACCTACCGGAAAGAGAAGAAAAAAACAGCCTTGTTGTCTAATTGCCCACAGAATACCAGTGATTAAAAAAATAACAAAAGAAATTTGGAAAAGTACACATTCAAATCTCTCCACCGTCAAAAAGAGAAAATACATCAAGACTTCTACGAAAAAAGCAAATCCTTCTCCTTTTCTTTCTCTCTTTTTCAATAAACAAAGACTTTAAGCCTCACAAGTCACAACCATATACCAGATATGTATATCAAATTTCCAAATTTAAAATGAAAATGGGACCAAAGAGAACCAGATCTCCATTCAGCTAAATACACAAGTCCCAGATCCAAAAAAAAAAAAAAAAAAAAATTGTTCTAAATCACACAATTACAACAAAAGCAAATAAAAACCCACAACCCCACGAATCAAAAATGCCTAAAAAAATCAAAATTTGGAAACGCATAATACATATCACAATTTTACAAAATGGACCAAACCCAGAATTTACAAATCATAAACTAAGCTCCAATCAGCCCAAGATACAAACTTTATGTTCTAAATCATACAGCAACACAATATACATCAAATTGAACAGACACCCACAAATCAAAATTGACTGAAAATCTAAATCTTAGAAAAACACAATCCATATCATAATTTCAAAAAAAAAAAAATGGACCAACCCCCAACGTACAAATCCATAACAAAGCTCAAATCGGTCCAAGACACGAACTTAATGTTCTAATCACACAACAACACAGTATACATCAAATTGAACAGGCACCCACAAATCAAATCAAGATTTTGGAAAAACGCTACACCCATCATAATAACAATTGCAAAATGAACCAAACCCAGAACGTACAAATGCATAACCCACCTCTAATCAGCTAAAATCAACCCAAAGATTCAAACTTTACCTCCCCAATCACACAATTACACAACACAAAGACATTAAATCTCACAAAAAACCAAAACCCAGATGGGGAAAAATATATATACCTTCAGAGATGGCGTTCTGGATTTCGGCGCACTTTTGCACGACAGATTGATCCGTGGTGCCATCCTCCTCCTCGATGAGCGGTTCAGCGTACCCGTTCTTGTTGTCGGAGGAGTGAGATTTGTCGGCGGAGACCTTAACCTTAGCGACGAGCAGCCATTGACAGATGGCGAAAACGATGCCGACGACAGCACAAATCGGGATTATGAGCTGTGTGCCCAGATCTGGGAGCAATACTACGCTCATCTTTTCTTTTTTTTTCTTTTTGTTTTTCGAGGAGAAAAATGGATTTGGATTGGAATGAAATGAAATGAAATGAAATGGGATGTGAGGAGAGGAGATGAGATGAGAATGAGAAGGGGAATTTATTGATAGTTGTTAGTGTGAGTGTGTGTGGCTTGGAGGGATTTTTGGGGGTAAGTACACACACGCGCGATGGTAGGTGGATTGGGAGAATATTTTTGTGATTTTGATTTTTTATGGTTGGTTTATTTATTTTTTTCCTTTTTACTTTTGTGTTGTTAGATGGATTGGTTTGGAAATTTGAAATTTTATTTCCTTATTTGTGAATGTGTATAGTTGGTCTTTTTCCTATTTGTAAAAATTTAGTTGTGATTCTTAAAATCTTATCGGGTAAATCCATGAGTGGGATTGTGGGCCTACTTTAAAATTTCTAATAGAATGTTCAATCGATTCATTTTGGATCGATCGAATTTGGAAAAATCACGAAAACACGACTTATTTGAATAACTCGACGACCACCAATTGTCGAGAAAGTTGTACTTAGCCAAAAAGTCTAATATGCGGCTTTACTATATTTACAATAGTGGTCTATTTGGTTAAAAAATGAGGAATTACTTATCTTGGTCCCAAGTTAGATTTTTAGGAGGAACAATTTGATTATATACTTTCTATATCAAAGTCAATTACACATGGATAATCTAGTATGGTTTGTCTCATTTGCGTGATTTGTCTCTATTGCGTCAACCCGTGTGTCTATCTAATGCGCATCCAAATGGTAGTGATTGTGGGTCCCCATATAGTCCAAAAAAAATGGCCCTTCTTGTAACTGCTATCATTAACATAGATTTGCGTGGTTAGAACTATTGCGTCAACCCGTGTATTTATCTATTGCGCATCCAAGGATAGCAGTTCCGGGATTCTTACATCGTCCAAAAAATTTCCAACCCTTATTGCAACCGACATCATTACATAGATTTTATGGTGAAACGGCCAATTTTGAAAACAGAAGCGTCTGCGCTAAAGAGTCGTATCAGTTCAGTAAACTCACAAAGTACTCATTGTTTGCAAGCATTAAAGAAAGTTTGATACACGTCAGATTAACGTGTTCACCAATCGTGACATTGAATACCTCTGAAAAATAAGGTGTTCTCCATATTAGGACCCATCATAAACACTTTCAATAACTTATTTAAAATGACATTTTGCAAGTAATTGTTGACGAGTATACAAAGACCCGTATCTTTAAAAGTGGTATTACAATTCTACCCTTGCATTTCATTATTATTATTAGTAACACATCCAAAAAAAATTGATTTACTGTAACTTAATATAGTTTTCCAGATTAAATAAGAAAAGAAAAATATTTTTCCTGATTTGGCTTCTGTCTATACCATCGTCCTGTCACCATGTAACATCATACTATGAATTCGACTTTTGTAACATATGATATCAAAATTATTAATATTTGGTACTTGCAAGCTTTAGTTTTAATAATTATATTATTTTATTTTACCAAAAAAAGTGATAATATTTGTTTTGAAAGCTAAATGTTTATTATATTAGAAATACATGAAACGAGCGTATAAAATATTTTTAACGTGTTGGGTTTTCCTAGTAGGATAAGTTACTCGAATAGGTGATTTGGATAGGTCGTAGATTACTTCTCACAAAAAAATATAAAATATAGGTCACTTGTTAGACAAGTGGGAATTCTATGGGCTATTAGACTATAAAAATATAGAATATTATTTTGCGTGAATTATATTCTTACCTTTTAATCACCAATGCCGCTTTAATTATTTTGGTAACTTTTCATATATCTTTCCATAATTGAAGACTTGAAGTCCATGTTAGACCACTTAAAATGCCTTATTAAATGGAGGGGAACTCTTCTTTATTAACACACAAATTCAAAATCATACCCAAGCGATGTGTGATAATATATTCTCAACACGCCCCCTCACGTGTGACCCAATAATTATCTTCGGTGCCATCACGTAGGTAGGTCGCAGAGCCCAACATACGTCTTAAGGCTAGCTCTGATATCATGATAGAAATCAGATGCACATATCACTCCACTTAAAAGGCCTTGTAAAATGGAGGGAAACGCTTCTTTTATTGACAATAATCCAAGATCATACCCAAGCGATGTGTAATAATATATTCTCAACATTTTTCATATTCCATTTGGGTTATGTGAATACTGAATACTAATCGTTAAAATAATAAAATTCCTCTAGAATCTTAGATGATTCATGCAATTTAACGCAAATATCATACGTAGAAGATAGTGATTGAAAGAAAGGTCTTGTCCAGTGCTAATTCAGATAATCAAAAAGACAGCACTTAATTAATGAGTAAAATGCTGAAACCTACCCTGTGTTATTTCTAATTGGCAAAAAAACCCCTATGTTATTTTTATTAGCAAAACCCCCCTGTGTTATTCGGTCAAAGGCAAAAAAGCGCCTATCGTACGATTTTGTCTCTCACGCGCCTCAACTGCAGCTTGGGCTTCAAATTTCGAAAATAAAGGAATATTATGGGACTGTTTTACCCTCATCTTCCTCACATATCACATGCAGAAACCTACCCTGTGTTATTTTTAATTGACAAAAAAACCCCTATGTTATTTTTAATTGGCAAAAAACCCCCTCACATATTAACGTAATTTTGCAATCCTTTTTTTTAAAGGTTTTCCATTTAAATTCGTTTATAAAATTAATATGAGAGGAGGGTTTTTTATGTAAGTAGAGGATAGAACATTAAATATCAATCTAAAAAATAATTTGAGATTAAAGGGCACATATGACATTTCAGATAAAGTCAAAGCAAAAAGCTAAATAAGGGGCAGTGTGCTAATTGTTGAATAACACAGGGGGGTTTTTGCTAATAAAAATAACATAGGGGTTTTTTTGCCAATTAGAAATAACACAAGGTAGGTTTCTGCATTTTACTCCTTAATTAATTAACGATTAGTAATTGCCATCCAAAACCACATAAGTGCGTGTTACGTCGCAAATTGTCTAAGTGATTCTGGATGTGTCTAGGTTATTAAGAATAGTATATTAATGATTGAGGTTGAATATAAATTTTCAGTGGGTAATTTAGAAAATTTCTAATAACCTGAAATTTAAGTACCAGTTATTATCATAACTTTGACCCATAAATTATTCGACTTCCTTATTAACACATGAGCTGTCATGGCTTCCACTATACTTAATTTGATTTACTTTCTTATATATACACGAAATAATTTTGAATAGAACTAGTCGGTGAATTTTCTTTTGTTGGTTAAGTAATTAAAAGCAGGCCGCTCTTTTCGTTGAGGCAAACATAGTACCTAATGTTGGCAGAAATTGCCTTTTCAGTACACCATGGAAAAAGAGTAAGCAGAATTTGAGGAAGCATGAAGAAAGTGCTGAATAACATTGCTAGTTTAGATTTAGACAGGTAATTGATAAGTACATTTCAAGTTAAAGTTTAGTAACCTGGTCTATTAGGGACAATGACCTAAGTTGGATCTAGAGACTTGAAGAAGTAATTATGTAGTATCCACATTCAAGTATTACTTAACTAAATCAACGCCTTAATATTTATTTTCCAGGAGTAATAATTATTCTTCACTCAAGGTGGTATTTATACAAAAATATAATAACTGTACTTAAGAAAATAATTACTAAAATTAATAACGATACAGACTATTGTCTAATAGTCATAAATTTGATTTGGTGGCCTTAAACTACTTTTAAAAACGGTTGTGCCGTTTGATTTATGGCCAAAGACCGCATAGGCATAAATTTATGAAGTCAAGCTACTTTTACAACTTAACTGAGTCACTATAGAGAAAAATCCAGCCTTCACCAATGATTTCTTCTTCCTTCCATTCACCAACCGGCACCACGTGAATCTCACTCTTTCAACCATCGACTCCAGCTGTTCGACAAAAACGGACAAGACATTGACATGATGACATCACATATTCTCCTCCCTCTTCGTATAAACAACCAACAAAGATAAAGAAGAAAAAACACAACACGAGAGAAAAACACACGAAAAGAAGAAGAGAGAAGTGAAAATGTAAATGTAAAATGTGAGCGATGAACAACTTTGCAGCACATAATCTTGCTGCTTGGGCGTTACCCAATATTTCATGGGTATCGTTCATTTTGATAGGTAACCAGTTAATTATTTTTGTGATGGTCGATTTTCGCTTGTTGAGTCTTTTTTGACTCTATTCTTTCATGATTAATGAAAACCTTCTTCATAAAAAAAAAAAACAACCACGACATGAATCACGTATAAAGGAAAATGTGTCTTGTAGGTAAATATGTAATACTAATTAGATTTATTGGAATGCCATATTTAGTACCACAAACTTTAGAGTGCAAAATGTGTTTTGTAGGAAAATAGGAGATGATTTCTCTTATGTTATGACTTATGAAGTATGAGAGGTATATTTAAAGTATAATTGGACTTCAAGGATTGAATCTATGCTACAAGTGCAATATGGTGGGATTCACTCATGTGAGACCCACAACACATGTGAGCGTATTGGGCACTACTACACACCGTGAAGCATAGAAAAAATGAATTTGAAGTGTTTTTTCGGTGCAAATAACAATTTATCTTTAATTACTTTTAAAATTTTAAAAAGCGCAACAGCTCTTCCGATTAACTTGGACAAACATCAGACAATGTGATTTTTGGCTGTAAATTACACTTAAAAACCTGAGCCTATAACAGGCATGAATATATATTATAATTATACCGAGATCTTCGTTTTGCATGTCATAAGATTAAAAAAGAAGATTGATGTTTATGAACCATATTTATCAACTTAACAATTGGTCTATTTTTGTCACTATAGAGTCTACAGACATGTGATTCCATATAGACTTTAAGGAATCAAACTTTAGCAATTAAATAAAAATTATTTAGTGTAATATGCTTTCAGTAAAATAAAGAAGTGGCACATATATTATCGAAGATTACTAGATTAGAATCTCAATGTTATCACGTACAGCGTCTGGTTTTGATTGAAAGCGACATATATTTTACATTTTAATAATATATATATGGGAATGCAAGCATATTTTTAGGGCATCAAATAAACCATAACGGATATTCTTATAAGAATCTTTACTCTTCACAACAAGTTTCCACCACATAATAATTATTTAAAATAACTTTTGAAAATTCCCTAGAGATAATATTTGTGAAACTCAAACAGATTCGAGAGGCTAAAATACCATGTCAAGTCTATTAATACATAAATGGGAATCGTTTTCCATACAAAAATTATAATAATTTGTCACACTTCACAAGACACTGGACCAATGATGTTGAGTGATAGTGCCATTACTGAATGAATGTACTGCTGCTGAAGGCAAAATACTTCGATTTGCGTATACGCATTTTATTTTACTTTTCTTTATAGTTAGAGTATAAATATATTTATATTTTTTAATTTCTGTTTTTATGGGTGTTTTGTTGTGTTATTATGTTTTTTTTTTTTTGATAGATTTGTGTTATTATGGTTTGGTGTCGTGTTCATATTTGAAAAAGAAGTGACAACAGACTAGTAGGTGTAGTGAACGTTGAGATATGAAATCATAGCTGGCCAGTGGTCACAAGTGGGACCCCTTAAATTAAATTTGATCCCTCCATAACTTTTCTTGGATCTCACCTCTCATTATGACGAGTATTTTGTCTGCATAATAAAATTTATTTTGTTACACATAAAAAAAAACCATATTAATATTATTAACGCATATACGAGAAATATCTTATAAATATAAAATGTGTATATAGAGTATCCGTTGGAGATATTTTTTTATTTAATTTGTTTAATATTCCATTTGCTGTTGTGAAAAATTCAGACATCCATACTTTCACATGGGGACAAGATCCAATTGTACGAATCAAGAGAGGACTGTGTCCTCATATTTTATGGTGACTGTCAAAAGCTGTAGATTGTCCTTCTCCATCCAATTTAGATCTGCAACCACCATATAAATATGTTTTTCTTTTTTCTTTTCAGCCATTTAACTAGTTAATGAGAAATCAATAAATTATTATTTATTTTTTCTTGTAGAAATAAATAAAATTTCAATGACAATTTTTATCTTGTTATTAAATATATTATGACAAGCCTATGAATTCCATTTTATTTCATTAAAATCCAGTAGACCCTTGGGCCCGTCACAACCGGGTTATTGGGCTGCATGTGGGGATTAGTCAAAGCATTAATGAGATGGATGCCATGTTGGGCTTGGGTCAATGAACATGAATGTAATAGTTTTGCCTTGGAGCAAGATACTTGCATGACAATAGAAATAGAAATATGTAAAAATTAATGTGGTGTAGTTAATGAGATTAAAAACATTTCTTAATTTATAGAAAATAACTACTTATAACACTCATATACATTGTGTATTAGTAACAATAACCAATTGAATGTACCACCTCATTGTGTTGCGGCTGCATCTACTCTTAGAAATATGAAATTGTTTTAAGTTCAATTCGAGTAAACTGGATAATTCACAGCACTTATCCATATTAATATTTGTATTTTAAAAGAAACCAAACCAAAATATAAGACGTAAGCAGATGGAGCTACAAAACAATCTAAGCATAACGGCCATTATGTCATCAATTCTTCCTTATTAATGATATCATTGTTTGTGCTATACTTGACTACTATGAATATGTCATCAATACTTTACACGCGCATCTCATTTTTCATTTTAAAAATATTTGGACAATATTATGCAAAGCAATATAATTGTTACTTATTTGGTATTGTTCGCAAGAGCTTATAAAGGTTATTTTATTATTATTTTTATTTAAAATTACTTTTGTCTAAAACTTACGAGTGAGTGAAAATACTTTTAATAAAAGCTACTTAAAGCACTAATTAGGTAATTATAACATTTATTGAGAAATAGCTTTATCTTTTTATAAAGTTAATAAAATATCACAATTACGCAGTACTTAAAAGTAAGTGGTGCAAATACTTAATTTTGGGCATAATTCAGTGATGCAAACACCTCGTACCCCCTTAAAACTTTGAAAAAGTTATCTTTTAATTATTCAAGTTTCAAAGGAGATTATAATAGTGGAGTCTACCTCGAGTTATCTTTTAAGTTTTAACCTTCAAGGAGTATTATTCTTATGATTCAAACAAACAAAGAAGTTTATGCAGTTAGATCAAACAACAGGGGGTGTAACTGTAATTTGACCTTTTTTTTTCAATCTCATAAAAGAGGGAAGAGAATCAGGCCAAGTCTTTAACATTGATATTATATGCAGTATAGAAATCTAGATCAAAAACTCATCCATGTTCGCTCTCTGTAGAACCCTTCCTCTGCGTTTCTCCCGTCGCCATTGCTCATCCCCTTCTCCTCTCCTCTCCTCTCTTTTCCCCTCTTTCTTCTATCCCCTTCTCCTCTCCTTTCTCTTCCCATATTTCTTCTCTCTTTCTCTCTCTTCCTCCTCCTTCCACATTGCTCTCTTCTCAGCCATGGATCCGAAATCTCCCATCGATGAGCTTGTCCTGCAAACCGAGAATCTTGTCACTAATTTGAGCCCAGAATACGATGACATCATCACCTCTCCTTTGGGTGAATTCGCGGTCATTGCAAAAGCCCTAACCTCAAAAACCCTTAATTTCGGCGGTCTTAAAGCCTCACTCCTTAATGCGTGGAAGCCCACCCACCCTGTCAAAACAAACTCCTTGGGGGCTAACACTATCTCCTTCATCTTCTCCCACAAAGCCGACTATGACTATACTCTTGAACTCTCATGGTCTTTTAATAACACTCATATTATTATCAAACCATGGCCCTCATAAAAAGCCCTAACAGAAATCGACTTAACCACCACCTCCTTCTGGGTTAGGGTTTCCAACATTCCAACAAACCTAATAAACCCCTACCCTCGAAAAAATTGGGAACTGTATTGGTAAATTCCTCAAATTGGACCCTAAATATGAGAAATCCAAATGGAAACACTTTATCAGAATCAAAGTTGAACTCAGTATTTTCAACCCTTTGGTGGACCATTTGATCTTCCCAACTCGAGCTCGTCTAGACCCGAAACTGGAGCTACGTGTTGAAAGACTTGCTAATTGTTGCTACCTCTGTGGACTTTTGGGGCACAAAAAAGAGGTATGTACCACTTTCATTAGTCAAAATTTGGATCCTTCTGAGCATATGAGTACGGGTCCTTAGATCAAATCTGACAACATTTCTGACCGCAACCCTTTATTCCCCTCATTTCCTACCCCACAAGCAACCTATTCCAATTACCCTACTGAAATGAGAGCTGATAAACCGGCTTACCCCCTGGCTTTACCACCTCAAGCTTAAATGCACATGACTCCATTTCTATTACCACACCTTCCCCCACTCTAAATGTGGACAGAACTACTAATCCCATTGACCTCATTTCAAAAGATCTCATTGCTATAAATATAAAGGACAAAGGAAAATCAATGATCCCCCGGTACCTTTACCCCTTAGAATTCCTCCCCCTGAACTTAGCCTTGAACAAGAAGAGTGGATTGATAAACATGTCAAAACAGTTAACACAGGCAGAAAAAGCCCACTAAAATTCCCAATTAGGCACAAAATACCAAATCTCCCAACCAAAAGAGCTCTAGAGGATTACCATTACTCTCTCCTCAAAAAATAGAAACTCACTTCCCACTCTCCCCCCTTGTCCAATCAACTGACTCTCATATGTTAGATCCAGGAACTTAGTCATGCTCAGTGGATCCATCTGTTGACTCCCAAAAAGTGTACTACCCTGAAAGAAATGTGCTCCTTATTTCCCGCAACACTCAAGGAACTCCATCTGCACGCAAAAACTCTACTGTCATTATTGAGGACATCGCTGATTCCTCCTCCACTCCTTCTTCTATCACAGGCCCAGAGGGGTAAAAAAACTAATCCTCTTATGAAGATCATCTGTTGGAACTGCTGAGGGCTCTCAAAGCCTGAGGCAGTTCGAGCTCTTAAGGGTTTCATTAGAGACTCTTCTCCTGATCTCCTCTTTCTATCTGAAATTAAAACTCCTTCCCTCTCTAAAGTTATCAGAACTCTCAACTCTCCTCATCTCTCAAATCAAATCATCTCCCCTCCTGTTGGCTATGCATGGGGCTTTGTCTTGCTTGGAACAATACTGCTGATGTTGTGATCTCCATTCACAATAACTTTTTCATTCATGTTGTCATTAACTCTTCTTCTCCCTCCCCCCCCCCTCTGGTTTTTCACTGGAATTTACTGTCCTTGCTATGCTGCTGCAAAAAACCAATTCTGGGCTCTCATTAATGATTTAGCTTCTAGTTTGTCTGGACCTTGGCTTATCATGGGTGATTTTAATGATATTATGGCAGATGAAGAGCAAAAAGGTGGAACTTCCCTCTCCTCTTCTTCTAGATTTTCTCTCATCTCAAACCTTCACTCCATTGGCCTTGTTGACATTGGTTTCCACGGCTATCCTTTCACATGGAACAAAAACAGAGAAGGCTGTGCAAACATTCAAAAAAGGCTCGATAGAGGAGTTGTCAACCCTGATTGGTGCCTCCTCTTTCCCTATTCCAGTATCCTTCATCTCCCTGCCATGTTCCCCCTACTTCAAGGCCAAAAGCCTTCAAATTTAAGTCTATGTGGCTTAGGGATGAATCCCGTGAGGAAGTTGTCTACAATAGTTGGAACAGTCTTGTTTTAGGCTCCCCCCTCAAAAGCTCCACTCAAAAGCAAAGAATGTCAGATTGTCCCTCAAAACTTGGAACAAAGATCATTTTGGCAACTGTTTTGAAAACATCAAGAAATGCAAAGCTGGGATACTTAATCTACAATCTCTTGAGCAGAATGCTACTAACCTTTCTCTTGTAGCAAACCTGCAGGCTGAACTGGATGAGATCTACAAAAGGGAGGAAATACTCTGGAGGAACAGAGCAAAGGACAAATGGCTCAAAGAAGGTGATGCAAACACCAAATACTTCCACCTGACCTCTGTCATCCACCAAAGATTCAATAAAATTCCTTCCATTATCAACCCTGCATGTATCCATGTTTTTGATGTTGAGGATATTGGTACCTGTTTTTTGAACTCCTATTCTGATTTGTTTAAGTCTGATCTGGATACTAACTGTCTCCCTTTTGATGATAACTTAGATGATCTCATACCCAAGATCATTACTGATGAGGATAATCTTAACATTTCATCAATTCCACCCCCCGCTCTCATTAAGAAAACTCTCTTCTCCTTTGCTTCTCATAAAAACCCTGGCCCTGATGGTATTGCCCCTCTCTTTTATAAGCATTTTTGGAAATTTACTAGCAATGCCTTGATTCATGCCGTGCAACACTTTTTCAAATTCAATCACATGCTCAAGGCCCTTAACCATACTTTTATTGTTCTTATTCCTAAATCCAAAGGTGTTTGTAAAGTTGAGCACTTCAGACCATAAGTCTCTGCAATGTCTCTTATAAAGTAATCTCCAAGATTATTTCCGTTAGACTTAAGCCTTTCCTTAACTCTATCATCACCCCCTTCCAATCTGCTTTTGTAGAGAACATGAACATTACTGATAATACCATCATCACTCATGAGATTATGCATTATTTGCACAACAAGAAAGGCAATAAAGCTTATATGGCCATTAAAGTTGATATTGCTAACGCTTTTGACAAGGTGGAATGGCACCTCCTTTATATAATCCTTATCTGTCTTGGCTTTAGTGATCTTTTTACAGGATGGATCATGAAATGTATCACCACAACTTCTTTTTCCTTCCTGCTCAATGGATCTCCTTTTGGACTGTTCAAGCCCAATAGAGGAATCAGACAGGGAGACCCCCTTTCTCCTTTCCTCTTTGTGATTTATACTGATCTACTCTCCAGATTACTTATTGCTAAAGAAGATAATGGTTTCCTTAAGGGAATTAAAGTTTCTAGAGCTGCCCTCCTATTTCCCACCTTATGTATGCTGATGATCTTGTCATCTTTTGTAGAGCCACAATTGAAGATGCTTTCACCATTAAAGATTCTCTTGACACCTTTGCCTCTTGGTCTAGTCAAGAAGCAAACAAACTCAAGTCAGTCATACACTTCAGTAATAACACTTCTGGACATGCTAAGGCTGATATTCTGGACTTATTTGGGTTTAAGGAATGCTCACATTCAGAAAGGCATCTTGGACTCTCCTTGTGCAAGCAAAAATCAAGAAAGGGGGCTTTCTCCTCCTGCGCTGATATTCTCTCCAATAGGCTCAAGGGGTGGAAAGGAAGTACTCTCTCCTAAGCTGTGAGAACCACCTTAATTCAATCAATTGGCCTCTTCCTATCAGTTTATACTATGTCAAACTTCCTCATCCCTAAGTTCTATTGCTCTAAGCTTGATGGTCTTATGTGATATTTTTTTTGGGGGCAAAAATGCCAATGGGAACTGTCTGTATCTCAAAGCTTGGGATTCTTTATGCCTCCCAAAGTCTGTTGGTGGACTGGGATTTAAGAGAACTTGGGATTTCAACAGGGCTCTTGTCTCTAAAATGGCTTGGGAGGTTGTTTCAAACTCTAATAAACTTTGGGTGCAAATTTTTAAGGCTAAATTTCTTAGATATAATCCTCTGTTGAATATCTCATCTGTCCCTTCTAATGCCTCTTGGATCTAGAAGGACATCTGCCACACTCTTGATATCATCAAGAAATTAGCTTGCTTCATTATTTCCTCAAACTCTTCAGTCAAGATCTGAGAAGACCCTTGGATACCAGAACTGGAGAAATTCACTTCTGCTCCTAATCTCCTATGCTCCACTAATCCTCTCAATGTTGTGTTGGTTAACCAACTTTTCTTGGAAGGGAAACATGAATGGAACCTTGACACTTTAAATCAGTTGTTTGACCCTCCCACTGTCAAAGCTGTGTGCAAGATCATCATCTCCCCAGCTCTCTCCCAAAAAACCCTGATCTGGACCCCCTCCAAGTCAAGGAAGTTCTCATCCAAGAGTGCCTACCTCTCTGATCAACATGCCAGAATCTTCAATAGAAATCCCAGCCTTTGTGCCTCTTTCAAAAACCTATGGAAGCTTCAAATGCATCCCAGATCCAAATTCTTTCTATGGAGAATTTATTCAGGCTCTTTCCCTACTAAAGCTAAGCTTGGATCAATTTTCCAACTGGAGAATCAGAAATGCTTTTTCTGTGACCATGATGATGAAGATATTGATCACATTTTCTTGATTTGCCCCCTGATTGCTTCCCTCTGGTTTGGATCTAAACGGGCTCTTAGACTCAACTCCTTCAACTTCATAAAAATTAGAGATTGGATGGACCATTTCATTAACAAGGATGTTTCTCTTTTTTTGTCTGCTAGAGATAGACTTGAATTCCTTATTTTTGTAGCTATCTTATTTGAACTTGTCTAGAAATGCAGGAATCAGGCCCTTCATGGTGTTATAATATGGACTCCCAAGCAGATTCTGGACAAAGCTACAGCTTCTACCCATGATCACCTCAAAGCCCAATTCTCTAAAGCAATCAAGACTCCAACTTTTAACAGTCAGGAATGGTCCCGCCCAAAAGAAAACTGGATTAAGATTAACTGTGATGCTACTTTCAAGGACGGAGTTGGTTTCTCAGCTTTCATTGCCCGCAATAGTGAAGGTACCATTTTGTTCGCAGCTTCAAATCGCCACCCCTGCCTCTCTCCTTTAATGGTAGAAGCACATGCGCTCCAAGAAGCTTGCTCCTTCATCAACAAAAACAAAATGCACAAGATCATTTTTGAATCCGATTGTCAGTCCCTCATTCATGCTATTAAAGATCATCCCCTGTAGTATGATTGGATGGCTAGACCTCTCATTGAAGATATTAAACGCATTTGGTCGGGTTGGCCCCAATGAATTTTTTGCTTCATTAATAGAAACTGTAATTGTGTTGCCCACTCTCTTGCTAAATGGGCAGAACACTCAAATTGGAATGGAACTATCCCCCTTAAATCTATTCCAATAGAGTGCTTCAGGGACGGTGGTTTCCCGATTTTAGCTTGTACAAACTCTTTTGTTTTATTTTAATATTACCCACTTTTATTGATAAAAAAAAAAGATATTATATCCAGTTTATTGTAGGTTTAAGCTTCAATGTGCATATATATATATATATATATATATATATAAATAACTTCTAAGGAGTATGTCTGTTAATTACAATTAAAACGTTAATTACGCTTCATAAGTTTTTCAATGGAATGACTTCACCAACAGTTCAGTAGTTTTTTTTTTGTCTTAACTACTACTAGTAACACTGGGTACTTAAATTTGTGATCTGACCTCAAAAAGCTTCATAACTATTTATTCAAGCAAAATGAGTAGTACATTACACATTCAGGCACACATAATATATATAATATATGTTGTGATCACTATTAACACATAAGTGGGAATCGAAATAAGCCTAGCCATTTCTTTTGTGTTTTCTTTCCGCTGCTGATCTTGTGTTGTGATCTACTCTTCGTAACAACTCCGGCTACAGAAGAAGAATCTCCTTCCTGCAAAAAAAAAGAGAGCCGTGAATTAATCTCAACAATGCGTATAATGTGATAATGATAATAGATGTAATCAGCTTTAGCTAGCATAACCAAGTTGGAATACTAAGTTCTCTTACTTGTGCCTGAGTTACCGAACTAGCGTCTTGCATTACTTGGGAAGTTTCGCTTACTAGATTCTTTTGAGGAATGTCGGATACTTCAGAATCTTTGATAGTCGTTTCAGAACAAACTTGAATCGTTGAAGAGCTCGACTTAGACGTGTTCTCTTCATCCACCTCCAGGCTCAGCTGCCATTAACATTGGAGCTAAACAAGTTCATATCTAGAAAAATGCAATCTTTAGCCCTCACCGTTCCCAAAGTAAGGACAGCTTCCCTTTCCGATATTTCGAGTACTTTTCATGTCATTGTTGATATGTCTATAAACGTGCTTTCTAATTTCTAATCAGCAATTTTGATTTCTTAACAACACAAATGGTAGGTATTGTTGTTTCATGTTTCATTAGTTAATATGATAATGCGATATATTACACATTATATTATTGAATAATACAAAAGTACGAACAACGTGTCATACGTGACAAAGAACGGTGTTAAGTACTTAGTTTTCGTCACATGAACGTGAGAGAGGCATGTTTGATATCAAATATATTAATGCATAAGCTTTTAGATGAGACGACAATCAAGTGAAAATAAACCTGCAATACACGCTTCTCAAGCAATGCAAGTCGGTCCATAAGAGTGCCCTTGTGTTGCACTTCCTCCAGAGCCGACGATAGAGGCTTGCGCTCGTCGTTTTCCATTGATTCCGATAAACTACTAGCGCTAAAATGATGATCTCTTCTAGACAAGCTCTGCTTCTCTTCTAAGAGTTGGAGCTACATGATTGTAAAGTAATTCCAGCACAAATTTCATTACAATAATTCACAAAAAAACAAGTCAAATATTCCAAAGAGTTAGAAAATAAAAAACTATATATGTACCAGGCGATCAAGGCGATCTAATCTTGGAATAACAGGCATGAAACCAATAGTGGCTTCTTCCTTTTCATTTTGCTCGTGCTCCATGATTTGTGCCATCATCAATCAGATTTATTATTCAATTATTTGATATTTATTTGTTTGTATTATAACATGGTGCGACAATTAATAAGAGATGAAGATCTTGATAGATGATGACATTGAACTCGGATTATTTATGACAACTACCAAAGCCCATGCTTTTTATTTTTTAATACTTATCTCATTCTTGCCATATCTTAGCTCTTACCCTGCATATGATCTGTCATGCAAGTCAAAAGTCAAAACATTTTTTTTTATCAAACTGTTTCCGTCCTACATTCAAGCAAACTTGTTGTATTCAATAGTTTTTTTTTCTTTTTCGAAAAAAAAAATCAAATAGATTGTACAAAACAGAATCAGTTGCAATTTGTTAACATGCCTATGCCGACACTTTTTATCCAAGATCTCATGACTTGATTAACCACAAAATATAATTAAGACCAATTGACCAGTAATTAATTGTATAAAGAGATTCGACAAGACGACAACTACCGAGAAAAGAGAATATCATTGACCATTAATGTGATCAGATCTGCACTTATTAGAACTATTAAAGAAAGCCAACTTAAGTTTAAATAATTTGGTGTTTTTGACTGTCATCCATTATTTTGTGATAAATATGACATAAATAGCAAAAATAGCCCACACCGGGTTACCAGACTTGGAAACAATAGTTTTTTTTTAATTCTTAACCACTTTTATTTAATTTTAGAATATAAACATGGCATTCGTCCTCGCTCCTCTCCTTGTACTAAGACAATTATTTTATGTTAAATATAGGCCTCTACCATGGTCAGAAAAGAAATATAACATAAATAGTTAAACAAAAAATAACTAGAAGGGACTTCACTCCAAATGGAACGAAAATACTTGGACTCAACCTTACTAATGTGCCATAGTGGTCCAATTATTTGCGCTGGCCCGTACTTTTAGTTACTGGTCAAATTATCAAAAAAAAAAAAAAAAATCTAGTAAAG
Source organism: Linaria vulgaris (assembly GCA_948329865.1). Taxonomy (NCBI): domain Eukaryota; kingdom Viridiplantae; phylum Streptophyta; class Magnoliopsida; order Lamiales; family Plantaginaceae; genus Linaria; species Linaria vulgaris. Next base: position 95,845,379 of record OX415254.1, read on the forward strand.
GTCTTTTTATTGCTTATTACCATTAGATTTTTCTCGTTCTAATGAATGAGGACATTCATATGAAAGGAAACTACTCAGCAAATAATTTTCATTGGAAAGCAAGTTTATATATAAGAAACTCAAAAGAAGGCACGAGAGATCAGTCCAATCAAACCTATCGAGCTCTTTAACCTGTTAATAACCTGAGAGCTTGACCTATTTTTTTTTTTTTTTTATGACGTGGGAACCCTCAGCCACTACCCTTCGGGTGCGCACCGGGTAAACCCACGGGTCGACGAAATAGCCTGCAAACTTCGCCAACCAGTTGGGGATCAACACTAGGCTAACCATGTGGGGTTTTTTTCAAAATTGGTCATTTATTGTGGACTCATTACAAAAATGGTCCTTTATTGAGGCATTGCCTAATTTTGGTCATTTATCGTGTTTTTTTGTCCAATTTTGGTCATATTTTGACAAATTTGGGGATTTTGACCAATTTAAGATAATTTTGACCAATTTTGACCCTCTTTTTTCCATTTTTACATTTGTACCCCCAAAATAAATTGCACTTTGCACCCAAGACATATATATATATATATATACACAATTTTTTTAATATCTTTAACAATTTATAAAAGTTATAAAAATTATAACAAAAAAATTAATTCATCATCTAAATATATATATAATTTTTTTATTATCTTAAATAATTTATTAAATTTATAAAAAAATTTAAAAAGTTTTAGTTCATCACCTTCATGTATATATATATACATAATTTTTTTATTATCTTAAATAATTTATGTGATGAACTAATTTTTTTTAACTTTTTCTTGTAATTTTTGTACATTTAATAAATTGTTAAAGATAAAAATAAATTGTGTATATATATATATATATATGAAGGTGATGAACTAATTTTTTTTAATGATTTTTAATTTTATTCTTATAAATTTAATAAATTTATAAAGATATACAAAAGTTATAAAAATTATAACAAAAAAAATAATTCATCATCTAAATATATATATAATTTTTTTATTATCTTAAAAAATATATGTGATGAACTAATTTTTTTTAACTTTTTCTTGTAATTTTTGTACATTTAATAAATTGTTAAAGATAAAAATAAATTGTGTATATATATATATGAAGGTGATGAACTAATTTTTTTTAATGATTTTTATTTTTATTCTTATAAATTTAATAAATTGTTAAAGATATACAAAAGTTATAAAAATTATAACAAAAAAATTAATTCATCATCTAAATATATATATAATTTTTTTATTATCTTAAATAATTTATGTGATGAACTAAATTTTTTTAACTTTTTCTTGTAATTTTTGTACATTTAATAAATTGTTAAAGATAAAAATAAATTGTGTATATATATATATGAAGGTGATGAACTACTTTTTTTTAATGATTTTTATTTTTATTTTTATAAATTTAATAAATTGTTAAAGATATACAAAAGTTATAAAAATTATAACAAAAAAATTAATTCATCATCTAAATATATATATAATTTTTTTATTATCTTAAAAAATATATGTGATGAACTAATTTTTTTTAACTTTTTCTTGTAATTTTTGTACATTTAATAAATTGTTAAAGATAAAAATAAATTGTGTATATATATATATGAAGGTGATGAACTAATTTTTTTTTAATGATTTTTATTTTTATTCTTATAAATTTAATAAATTGTTAAAGATATACAAAAGTTATAAAAATTATAACAAAAAACTTAATTCATCATCTAAATATATACATAATTTTTATTTTTTATCTTTAACAATTTATTAAATATATAAAAATTACAAAAAAAAGTCAAAAAAAATTAGTTCATCACATAAATTATTTAAGATAATAAAAAAATTATGTATATATATATACATGAAGGTGATGAACTAAAACATTTTAATTTTTTTTATAATTTTTATAAATTTAATAAATTATTTAAGATAATAAAAAAATTATATATATATTTAGATGATGAATTAATTTTTTTGTTATAATTTTTATAACTTTTATAAATTGTTAAAGATGTTAAAAAAATTGTGTATTTATATATGTCTTGGGTGCAAAGTGCAATTTATTTTGGGGTACAAATGTAAAAATAGAAAAAAAGAGGGTCAAAATTGGTCAAAATTACCTTAAATTGGTCAAAATCCCCAAATTTGTCAAAATAGGACCAAAATTGGACAAAAAAAACGCGATAAAGGACCAAAATTAGGCAATGCCTCAATAAAGGACTATTTTTGTAATGAGGCCACAATAAATGACCAATTTTGAAAAAAACCCAACCATGTGTGACAGGCCCATACCCAGAAGGCTGGACTCAATTCGCTCCCAATGAGAATCGAACCTGAGACCTAGGAGAGGCATGAAGGGGTAGAGCTTGACCTATTTACAAAACTTAAATACCATTAAGAACTTTGTCTTCTCTCTAATAATTTCGTCATGTGTCATATTCACTCTATTTAATAATATATATATATATATATATATATATCTATTTGTTGTGTAAAGATGCATCACATGCTCTTTTATCTACTAAAACACTTGGCAATAGTGTTATATGACTTTCGTATGATGAGCAGACTCCCGCTACTACTGTTTGAGTATAAATTAGCTAAACCTTAGCAACATAATAGCGTGTAAAACTCGTGAATCGAACAAATTATACTATACTAACCGCGCCTAAAAGAGACTTGCTGATCTAATAACAACTATTAAACAATCTTCACATTATTAATTTTAATTTGGTGGGTAACTCATTTCAATAATTTAATTGAAGATGTCCATAACTCAACTCAAACCAATCTGTTTTTGACACGTGTCCACATAACCCCACCATGACACGGTTTTACGCTTCCTAATCCAACCACTGTTGTTAAACTAATCCAACCACTGTTGTTAAAAAAAATTAAAAAATCAAACAGTTGACATTAATTTTGATCATCAAAAAAAGAAAATAAAGTTGATATATTAATTATAGGGATAATTCTATCAAACCCCCCAAACTATGGGGTCATTTACCGCACAGGGTCAGAACTTTAGTTTTAGCGGCAGTGCCCCCTAAACTTTGGTCGTTTGTGCGAGTTACTTTTGTGCGTTTTTCGAACATATTTTTACCGGAACAGTAAGCCACGTGCACAACACATGTTATAGTTTAAGGGCATTTTTGTCCAAAAAAATTCTTTTAAACTTTACTAAGTGTGCGTTTTGCCCCCTGAACTATGAAGTGTGCGATTTGCCCCCTGAACTATTGTTTCTTTTGAATTTATACCCTTTAACTATATTTTAATTTTCTGAAACGCCCCCTTAACTATATTTTCCATTTCTAATTTAGGCCCTGAATTTTATTAGTTTGGTCATTTATATACACTAAAAAAAACATCATATACCATAAAAAAAGATGACTAAATACACCAATTATACACCATTAGAACATCAAAAATTCAACATCAAAATAACAAAACATCTCAAGCCATAACATCAATTGTTCATACTCCTACATTACAAGAAAAATAAGAACTGTTCATAACAAAATGCAAAATGGGCATCACATTGTTATCCCTCCCAAAATAGATGCTCATAAGGGCTGATTGCCCTTCAAAATCCTGCTCACTCTATTGTGAAGTGCCTTTTTAAGTGCTGTGTCAACTATTCTCTCCACAACACTTGCATGGTTGCCCACTCTATTCACTTTTTCCCTTTTATATGACTGCAACAAAAACACAAGAAAATTAAACAATCATATTGGGACCTCAACCAATAGATAATAATATTTCTCACCAAAAACATGCACAAGGCAGTTTTTACCTCATACCTAGGGCCAATTTCTTCTGAAGTGGAAGCCCCCTTCTTTTTCAATTCTTCATATCTCTTTTTTACCTGTAAACAAACCAAAGTGGTTGGTTCAGGCAGATAGCGATAACCAAAGATTCAATAATTTGGAAAGCATTTAAATAGAAAATAACCTCAGCAAGTGTTGGCTCAGATTCCTCTTCCTCTGTTGTGACTTTGGCTTTTTTGGCTTTGTTGTTGACATTTTTCTTGGTCACCTTCTTACCACTAACCTCCTTAACCAGTCTTGCCACTTTCTTCACTTTTCTAATCTGCCTCTCCCTAACTTCCAACCCCTCTTCCTCAGTTACTAACTTTCTTTTAACATTTTTCCTTCTTGGAGCAGGTGGTGAAGAAGTAGCATTGACCTGTCCTGTAAACCTTGGGCTTGATCTAGTTGGAGAAAGCTGGCTTGCAACAGGTGGTGGTGAAGGTACTTTGGTCTGGCTTGTGAATCTTGGGCTTGATCTAGATGGGGTAGTACCTGTAGGTCCATCCTCGGGGCTAGATACCACCTGATCCTCTGTTACACCATCATTTAAATCTGCCATTTGAGGCTCATGATCACCAGCAGCAGCTCAACTTTCTCCATTTGCACCAGAATCCAAATCAATAGGATTCTCTTTGACACCAGAAGCAACAACATTAGAATCCTTCTTCTTCTTGGCACTCTGTTTTTCCCTTTCTTAGATGGCTGCAATAAACAATTTAGTTAGTACATGTTATGAGTATGAATGATCAAATATAAGTTAGCAAAAATCAGTTAATATTTACCTTTGCAGTTTTTGTTATCTTTGGAGGAATGTCTACTCCAGCAGTAGCCTCAGTGCCTAATATTTCATGCCTCTTCGGACAAGTCCTCTTATTATGCCCAACCTTGTGACAGAACCCACAGTTCATCACCACACCCTTCTTGCTCAATTTCACCCTCTCCCCTTTACTACCCCTCTTCTTCAATTCTTTTAATTCTTCAGGAGGCTTGATCCTGTCATTCTTCTTGGGCCTGCCTGGTAACTTTTCTAGAATGGGTGGAAGGCATGGTGGAAGCTCAGACAATGGCCAATCCTCAGGACCTCTCAAGGTGTGCATGCAATGCTTATAACTCTCATTATAAGCAGAGATCTTGAAACATTCCTCAACATGCTCAGAAGGATCACACTCTTTGAAGTATAAGCCAGCCATGCCATGTGCACAAGGAAGGCCACTAATTTGCCACTTCCTACATGTGCATTCCCTTCTTGCAATGTTACAGTTCATTTGACCATGTGGACTGCTAACTTCAAAGTCATCTGCTCCATTCCAAAATGCCTTACATTCACTGCTCTTCTCATGTGTCTTCTCCAACACCTTCAGAATATTTGGACAAACCTCCCCAATCCACTTAAGTGATAGATCCCTCTTCACATAAGTCCTCTTCATTAAGATAAGCCTGATGTGCTCCAACAAATCAATTATAGGCTTAGGCCTGGCTTCCAAAATCATGGCATTGAAGGACTCACACATGTTGTTGAGCAACACATCACAATTGAACACTGGCTTGAAGTAGGACCTAGACCAGTACCTTGCAGGCCTCTTTGCAAGCCACTTAAAAGCCTCTAAATCCCTCTCCCTTATCTCCTTCATAAACCCCTCAAAGTCATCAACTCTTGTGGACTTTGCAGCCTGCCATAGTAGTGTCTTCAATGGAAGGCCCTTGAAACTTTGCTTAAAATTCCCATACATATGCATAACACAAAATCTGTGTTGTGCATATGGGAACACACTCTCCACAGCATCTATAAGCCCATTATGTTTGTCTGATATCACCACATATCCACCACTGCCATCTTCTGTAATATCCAAATCCTTCACAAGCAGATTCATGAACCACACCCATGATTCCCTCTTCTCTTTTTCAACTACAACATAGGCTATGGGAAACAAGCAGTTGTTGGCATCAATCCCAATAGCACTCAATAGTATCCCACCATAGTAGCTCTTCAGATGACACCCATCAAAACACAGTATCTTCCTGCATCCTGCCTTATAACCCTTCTTCAGTTGACCCCAACAAATATAAAATCTTTTGAATATTGGACCATTCTCTGAAGGCATGGTCTTTATCCTCACAGTGTTGTCAGGGTCACTCCTGACTATCTCAACTGCATACCTCCACAGAAGTGCATACTGCTTCTTATCATTACCCACACTCAACTGCTTCACCTTACTCTTTGCTCTATACATCTGGAACCTTGTAAACTTGATCTTAGTGTCATTCCTCACCATGTCAACTAATGCAGAAGCAGCCATTCCTGGATTATACTTCAACATCAGCTGATATTTCTCTGCAACCCATGTTGATGTTGCTGCTTTAACAACCTCCTGCCTTTGACATATATGCTTTCATTTCCATGTCTTCACAATCAAAGTCTTACAGTTGCCCACCTCTGATGCATAAATCATCCAATCACATTTGTCATTTTTGCACTTGATTCTGATCCTGTGCTTGTCATTCTTGACAAATGTGATATCCCTCCCAACCAAAATAGCAAACTCCCTCACTGCTCTTCTGAAAATAGTTGCACTATGGAAACACAGTCCTGGGTGGAACATGGGCTTTGTCATATCCCTTGCTGGATTGAACACAGGATAACCCATGTAATTCCATTGTCCCCTTTTCATTTTCTCCACAACAAGTTTCTGAGATGGTTGTTGTGCTTGAGTGGAAGGTGGTGGTGGGGTTTGAGTTGGCTGTTCAGTAGGGGGGACTTGATTGTTTTCAGGTTCTGGGACTTCATCTTTTTTAGCTTCAGAAGCTTGTGTATTCACAGGAGTTTCCTCCTCAAAAACATCTTCTTCATCATATGCAGATGGGGGAATCCAATGTGCTTCAGTTTCTCCAGCAGCCACATACAAAGATTCATCATCTGACCACTCCTCCCCACTATCACTGAAACATTCTGATATATATGTATCACTCCCAACAGAATTTGCATCATCAGACAGAACTGCTTCTTTATCTTGTATAAGTTCATCCCATAAACCAGCCTCTCCTCAACCTCATCTTCACCATCAGCTTCCAAATCTTCTCTCAAGTCATCACCATTTTGTTCATCACCAACCTCTTCTTGACCTCTAAAGGTATCATTTGCAACTCCATCAGAAGGTTCCCCATCATCCTCCAACACATTGTATAACTCCCCACCCTCTGTGTACAAATGCACCACTCTGTCCTCATCTAAATACTTATCAAGCTTCAATGTTTCCTCATCCCTCCACAAGTAATCCATAAGTGACAAATCATTCTCACCAAACTGACTATAGTAGAACTTGGAATCCTCATCCTTCTTAAAACCAGCAGCTTTACTCATTGCAATAATCTCTTGCAGGCTTATCTCTGACACATTGCAATAGTCAATGTGACTAACATCTCCCCCCACATATCTCGCAACTCTACTGTGTCTAAACTTGCCACTGTGATGAAGTGTGATAGTGAAATCTTCAGATCAGTTCCTGCAATAATAATGAAAATATTTGTTAAGTATGTATGCTAGGTTATTCACATGCACAAATGCTCAAAAGACTAAGTTATTGAAAAGCATGACAATGATAGAATATTATAACTTTTGGACAAAGCATGGGTAACCACAAATAGACCACTCAAAGTCTGACAAACTTGTTATATTTTACACTCTTTATATTGCTACCCAAGACCCACCACTACACAACCCAAGACCAACTATTTTTTTGTCATGTTCTCAACACATAAGGACTGACTTTATTGCTTTATAATTAACAAATATTGAGGATCAAACCCCACCACTGCACATGGATGGACCACAACAAGTAAAGCAAAGCAAATCAATACACTAACATAATATTCATCAATTTTTATTAAGGATCAAACCCCAACACTGCACAACCTAATATCCCCTTTTATTCTACTTATAAAAGCACTAAAAAACCCTCAATCCAACAGAAGTAACAATTTGCAGCAACAAAATTAAAAAAAAACAATCATTTCGGGACCACTGTTCAAACCCTAGCCCACGTAATAGGAACAAAATGCAAAATTGCAAACATTGACACTTATTATAATATGTTGTGAGTCGTAAGTTACTAATTAAAACCAAAGACTAAGCAAATCGACAAAAAATTTAAGAAATTAGGGTTTCGGTTCGATTTAAACTTACCATAATCGGGATGATTTCGCCATTCTGGAAGTTCGTCGCTGGATATACGGAGAACCCACACCATTTTAATGATTATAACGCGGAAATTGATCGGAAATTAAGCAAAATTAATTTTTTCGACGAACCCTAAAAACGCCCCCAAATTCGACTGAGTGTTGATAGTTGTGTGATGAGTGTTAGGTTTTGCCCCCTGATGTTTAGAGTTTTTTTTTTAATTTTTTAATGTTATGGGTCTATTTTACCCCTTACGGGTCACGTGAGTATTGCACGTGAGGGAATATTCTAAGAATATTCCGGTAAAAATGTGACCGGTTCACGCACTAAACCAACTCGCACAAACGACCAAAGTTTAGGGGGCACTGCCGCTAAAACTAAAGTTCTGACCCTGTGCGGTAAATGACCCCATAGTTTGGGGGGTTTGATAGAATTCACCCTTAATTATATATAACACTTGGAGTCTGAGAGCAAACCTTTATCGTTTCAAAAAATAAAATAAAATTATAAACACTTCTAATCTGCGCCTCTCCACCTCAGACTCCTCACTAATCTGCGCCTCTTGTAAATTGTAATAATATATATATATTTATAGAATTAATTCGCATAATCTTTGTAATAACTCTTCTGTACTGTTCGATTCAAACAACCGATCGAATTCGCTAGCGTCATATTACACTTGTTCCTAATTTCAGGTAAGAAAGATCACTCTTTCATTATTAATTAGATTACTGCACAGATTAATTAATTACTTTGAGATTAATGTTTTAATTCATCTTCATCATGTGATCATAGTCAAGTGTTGTGTTAGTTCATTATCAGCTATTTTGAATGTGGGTTCTCAAGTTGTATGGATTTCACTCTCTGATTTGTACTTGGTTTTACTTAATTAGGATGCCAAAGACTTGATTTTTGTGTTGGGTAATGAGATTTTAGAGGTAAAAATAGCTGTTTGAAGTAGGGACTCGATTGGGAGAAATTATTAGGTACAGTCGTTGCACAATGAGGTGGCACAATCGGTCTGTTATTTGTACCAATATACGGTCGGGATAGGGTTATGAGTGGTTACTTCTTATAAAATTAGGCAATTGTTTTGATCTCAACGATTGATTGATTGTTGCACGTCATCGATACAACGGTTGTACATTTTTTTTCTTGATTGGTTTCGATTCTTGTTTGTGATTTAAAGCGTTTTTTTGTTCGTAAAAGAGACAGTAGATCAGTTGCTTCGTTGTTGTTTCTTCGAGAATGCGCAATACTTTTAGGTATGTGGTTGCGCAGTTAGGATTATTTGATTAGGGTCTTTCTATGTGTGTTGGATGTGTAATTTCGGAATTGTTTTCAGGAATAAGGGAACGGACCCGATGTTGGTACGAGTTCTGCTTTTGACGTGCCTTCTGTTGTGTTCCATAAGCAATGGGAACGCAGGTGTGACTAGTTCCTTTGTTCGTAATGAGTGGCCATCAATTGATATTCCTCTGGACAACGAAGCCTTTGCAGTTCCTAAAGGCTATAACGCGCCACAGCAAGTAAGGATGAATGGTTTGTTATAATTTCGTTACTGCATTTTGAAAAAAACAAGATGGGGGTCGAAATAATGAATCATTGAACAGTTGCAAGGATGTCGCGAGTCTTGTTTTGTCTCGAATTAGTTGTCATTTTGTAGCCTCTTAATTAAAGTGACTGTGAGATTCTCAAAATTTTAGTGACATCTTGCACTTATTTGTCTTTTCTACAGGTGCATATTACACAGGGAGACTATGATGGGAGAGCTGTTATAATCTCCTGGGTGACATTTGATGAACCAGGGTCCAACAAAGTACGATATGGGGTTTCAAAAGATAAATACGAGTTTACGGCAGAAGGGACGGTGCACAACTTTACTTTTCACGACTACAAATCTGGACATATTCATCAGTGTCTATTAGATGATCTTAAGGTAACTATATGTAAGTTAGTATGCAGCAGCATGGTTTGATGATTATTGAACTCGAGAAAAAAGCGGAACGTTGTATCTTATGAACTTTAAAACAATGTGAACACAATATTCATTGTTTTCTGATAATGCACGGGCATTCCTAAATGCCTCAGCACCAAACTAGATGCATAAAGTTGTCATTATATTCAATATCCTCATTACATGTGTGTTTATTTATGCAGCATTCCACGAAATACTATTATGAGTTAGGGGATGGAGATTCTGCTAGAAATTTCTGGTTTGAAACTCCTCCACCAATAAATCCAAATGCTGCTTATAAATTTGGAATAATTGGTGAGTTTTTCATTATTCAAGCTCTGTAGTGGCAAATGTGAAGTATGAGAAGCTTTTGTTCTGACTGTGAAAGACATTTCGTGATTAGATTTGTGAAGAATAGATCAACAAACCCCAAATCAGTTGTATGATGATAGTAATTGACTAGAATATGCATTTTTAGCAGATGATATATGGTTTCATTGGGTTTATCATGATATAATGTTAAGTCACTAAATTCGGTCGTTGTTGGGGAAAAGTTAAACGTGCTCTGAGGAATGAATTTAATCTTTGCGATCTCGAAAACAGTCTAATACCTAGTTCACTATTGATATTTTGTTAATTGTAGGTGATCTTGGTCAAACATTTAATTCTCTTTCAACTCTTGACCATTATGCGGAGACTGGTGCACAAGCTATTCTATTTGCTGGAGATCTTTCTTATGCTGATCGATATAAGTATCATGATGTCGGTGTCCGCTGGGACTCATGGGGTCGTTTTGTTGAACGCATTGCTGCATATCAACCATGGGTGTGGTCAGCTGGAAATCATGAAATAGAGTACTTCCCATATATGGTAAGCCTTGAGAAAATGTATTCAAGTTACCTTTTGAGCACACAAGGAATTTATTTTTTATAATTCTTCGGAGTGTATTATTCCCCATGCCGGAGAAAAAGGTTGACCAATTGAGTGAATTATCAATTGCTTACTGATCATTTATATCGTAATCGGGTTCGCTGAGTCTAATCTAATTTGCGATACGAAAGACGTGAACCTCTTGGAGGCCCAATATCGTCAAAAAATTCCTTCTGCATAAGGATTGGGACATTATGTGTTGGGCTGAAGGCGATTTTTCCTCTGTACCTTTGTTGTTTATATAAACCAGTTTCGTGATTTATGGATGTCTAAACAAACTCTTTGTGAAATATGGTAAATAAAATCTTTGTGAAATATGGTGTTGCCGACCAAGCAAAGACATATCCTCTCTCTTTTTTTTGGTTCCTGTTGTCTCTATGGCCTGTTTTAATTATGCGCGCAGAAACTTTAAAGTACATGCACAACCATGACTTTTGTTCAGCACTTTTTTGTTTTTTTTTGCTGCACATTACAACTTATGCTTTTGCTTTTTTGATCTCAGGGGGAGGTTATTCCCTTCAGAAATTTTCTTCAGAGATACCCTACGCCTTATACTGCAAGTGAAAGCAGTAGTCCTTTGTGGTATGCCGTTAGACGGGCGTCTGCTCATATCATTGTCTTATCCAGCTACTCCCCATTTGGTAATTACGTTTGCCACACTTTCACTTGTTCTCTTTTTTCATTTATCTGGCCAGTACAATCTTTATCCTTATATCTAAATAGAGAACTTGTCTAAGAGGGATTCTTTGCAGACTATTAGATATGTCTGGAGCTTTAAGGTTCCCATCCATGTATCAGGCTCCTCATTAGTTGAGTAATTTTAAGTCTCAAACCACTTATTTAGTCCAGTCTTTGTACTCCCCCTTTAAAGGTTTACTCCAGTGCCTTTGGTGTATGATCTTGAATATGAGCTGATTCAAAGGTCATGACGTTATAACATTTCACGATACATTTAGGCATCAGACAGAGAGAATCCTTAATGTTAAAGACGCAGCTTTGGTATTATTGCAGCTGGTTAATTGCCATTGTTTTTTCACTTACTGCAAAGCCTTGCTCCCTATCATAACTCTGTACTAGCATTTTACCTTTTGTAGTTCTTTTTGGTGTTGACCTTAAAGAGTTTCATGAATGTATTAATTAAATGCAAACTAATGAAAGTGACCAGATGAAGTCATACAAACACATGAAAATAATGTATAAACGATCATATATTTCTTTAATTCTTGTGTTACTAATAACCAAATTTTGTTTCTCTTCTCAAAGATTTAAGCTGTGGTGAAATGAAATGACAAATGGTCATATATCAACTGTATGTCTCCCCCACTGTTGTAATTTTCTTTTCCTTCATTCGTTCTTAATATTAGGACGCCTACCATCCCACTTATTGAAGTAGGGCTGTTTAATATGCTAATTCCCCACTTCCATCTGATTGCTCTGCCGCAGTTTTTTCGTTTTCCTTATTATTTTGTATCCACCGAAATGAATTTTCCTCTCCAAGATTCAAGCTGAGGTGATTTAATTTATGCATTCAAGTGACTGGAAGTCTTATGAAATGACGATTGGTTATATATCAACTGCATGCCCCCTGTTGTAAAGTTTTTCTTTTGCTTTATCCAACGTGAATAATAAGAGGAAGCTCAAGGTCCCAATTATTGAGATGTAGCTGTTCAATATGTTTCCTCACTTTCATCTGATACACAGACTTCATCTTCTAAGTCTTTTGATTGGTTGATTTATTTTTTATTTTATATCCACCTGATTTGCTTATGTACCCTACACCATGGCAGTAAAGTATACACCACAATGGGTGTGGCTTTGCAAAGAGCTGAAAAAGGTTGACAGAGAAAAGACTCCTTGGCTTATAGTCCTGATGCATGCCCCAATTTACAACAGTAATGATGTTCATTACATGGAGGGGGAGAGCATGAGAGCTGCAGTTGAGAGCATGTTTTGCCGCTATAAAGTTGACATTGTCTTTGCTGGCCATGTCCATGCTTATGAAAGATCGGTTAGTTTCTTTATCACATTGTTCTCTTTCTTTTCCTTGAACTGTCATACAAATTTCAGTTTTGGGGAGGTTGAGTTTTAAGCATCTGGCAAAATCCTTATCTTTTAAATTCAGAATGGTGAAGACTGAAGAGTATCAATTGTTTATATGTTTTGACTTTTTTTCTTTTTGCATATAAGAGGGTAAAGTTTAAATGTCAAGTATTTTCCATATAATACAATCCTTTCAATGAAATCAACATCCCACAAATAAAGTAGTGTTCGCATCGTCTTATAGTTATCGGTCTGTTTCAGCCGTTCTTGAGTACTATTAATGTTGAGTTATGTAATCACCTTTTTGTTTCAGTACCGCATCTCAAACCTAAGATACAATGTATCGAGTGGTGCATCCTATCCTGTGGAAGACAAATCGGCTCCTATTTATGTAACTGTGGGGGACGGAGGAAATCAGGAAGGTCTTGCTATGGGGTAAATATCGGACACTGTAACAAATCTCAAGTCTTTCATATTGCTAGCTTTTGTGTAATTTATATCATCAAAAACTCTTTTTCTTTCTGGGTTTCTGCAGATTTAGAGGTCCTCAACCAGATTATTCTGCCTTTCGCGAATCCAGTTACGGGCATTCTACATTAGAGATTAAAAACAGAACACATGCAATTTACCACTGGAATCGAAATGATGATGGAAAAAGAGTACCAACAGATTCATTTGTGCTACACAATCAGTACTGGTGAGTACACTCTAGCACTCCATCCAAGTGTTATCATTATCTTTTCTTTTTCCAATTTTCTATGTTCAGTTCTCCTGGATGTTGTTACTTGTGTTTACAACTCAAAATTCTGTTACCGAATATAAACAAACTCATATCAGGATTGAGAACTCAAACATGACGGTGTTCTATACTTTTTGCATAGCTCTGTGTTAACAATAGCTACATAATGCAGGGGAAACAGTTTGCGTAGAAGAAACTTGAAGAAAAACAATCTCCATTCTGTGTTAACGAGCGTGCCACTGAGTCACTTGCTATAAATTTGGCTATGTGTAATGTTCACAGATTGGTGTGGAGAGCTCTTGTGAATATATCTAATTTTGTCCGCTGACATGTGAAGATTATCATGAAACTGTTATCTTGTATTTCTTCGCGTGTCTGGATTGTGAATAAATTGTACATAATTTTTATAACCTCATTCATCACCTGTCTTCCCGCATCTACTTTAGAATTTTGCGCAACTTGCAGCATCTATCTGCATAGCTAAACTGTCCTTCATATACTTGTATACATAGCTAGAAGCGTTGTTCATACACGATAGAAGTCGCTACATGGCGTTGGCCAACGCCTAAGAGTTCCTATAAATTTGTTGTGGACTCCACTTGAGATGTAAATTGAGCTTTCCTGATTTGCACCATCCAAAGGGAAGCTATCACTATATTCACCTTCCATTGAAACCCTTGTCAATGTTAAGATGCATCTACTCATATAGTCCTGCATACAAAAGATGTTGGAAATAAAGTTAAAAAGACAGCACGTGTACCAATAAAATGCCACCTGGACTGATCGACTTTTACCAATAAAGTAGACAACCTGATCACTTTACTTTCTATCTAATTATCTGCAATCCAAGCTGTTAGGCAATGGATGTTTCTAGCTCAATCACATAATTGTTGCACTTTATTATCATGGAGAGAAAAGGTAAGGTACCTTCCCAAATGTGTCATGTTCCCAGACCTCTAGAGCTAGCATTTCATGTAATCCATCTTCACCAATAAGATTTTGTTTCACACACAATTATTATTTCTTTCATTGTGTTATCATGATTCACACACAATTAGCTGAGTTATTTATGTCAACTACCAAGCCCCATACCTTTTCATATATATATATATATATATATATATATATATATGAAAAGGTATGGGGCTTGGTATATATATATATATATATATATATATTTTACTTTATCTCATTCTTGCCGTATCTTAGCTCTAATTCTAATCTGCTTATCTGTCATGCAAGTCAAGTTCCTATTATTATCTTTTTTTTTTCTAAAAAAATGTAATAAATCTCCAACCTGTCCTGATTCAATTATTAAAACTTCTTGCCATCCTTCATGCATGCAAAGTAGTTTTCATTTTTTTTTTTAAATTCTATGAGATTGCACCAAACAAGATCAGTTGTAAACCTTCATATGCGGACACTTTTTTTTAATTAAGATTCCCTCAATGCATGCCAACGGTCTGTAAGTACTACTAAGTAGGTAATAATAAACTATATATAAAAGTTAAGACCGATATAATTGGCCGGTAATAGTTAAAAGAGTTGCGACAAATTTCGAGAAATGGGAAAATATTGGCCATGCATGTGATCACATTTAATAGTTAAGTAGCACTTAGCACCATTAAATGAGTGTCATGACCGCTGAGTGTGCCTTCTGCTTATGTTGGAAGTTGTTTGCGTGCTTAGATAAAGTAGCATATTCGAGTCCAAGTATTTTAGGCTTTGTTCGTGTTATGCATTTTAGAGTATTATGTGTTTATTATGTCATGCTTATGTCATCACAAGTGTTCCAGAACAAAAAAAAAATGTCATCACAAGTGTGCCTAGCACATGATGTGTTTTGTTATTTTTCTTTATATAGGTAAACATTTCATTCTCAAGGGAATCAATCAGAAAATTAACTCAATTCTCTCTTTTATTATCTTCTCTACTTTCTCTCTTTATCATTCTTCTTCCCCAAGTCTTCCTTTTATCTTTTATTTGCAACTACTTTAATTTCTATGAACTCATAAAAATACATAAAAAGAGTTATCCAATGGATTATTCAGCTTTTAATCCCGTCAAAAATGGCCGAGACATTACAATTGGTATCAAAGCCATCTACTACTACCTCCCAGTTGCAATCGTGCGGCGCGGGTGGTGACGTCGGTATTAGCCCGGGGCTAGGTAAAACTAGCGCAAAGCCAGCCCGCGTGGGCGCCGGGACTGCGAAGCGTGGTGGAATGTGTACCAGTTGCAGTACTTTTTATGTTTTTTATTATAAGTTTAAAGGACAGAGATCAGGGAAAGTAGAATAGAGCAGAGAGAAGGACATAAATAAAGTATAAAGAAGAGAAATTGGAGCTAATTTTCGTTGTTTTTCACTGATGAACAGTACACTTATTTATACTAAAAAAGGAAATGTAACGGTACAATTAATAACGTTAACTTTCAGAATTGTGTCATTCCCGTACGATTTTAACGGTACAATAATGAGCTGGATTATTCCTTCAGTCGTGTGGGCCGTCTGCTTAGTTCTGGGCCGCTTTATCTGAATTAAACGCAGGCCCGTTACTTAAGCTCATTCTTCTTGCATCTTGGGCCGCCTTAATTTATTTTAGGCCCATCACTGAAGCCCTCTTTCTCTTCTTCAGGCCTTGACCCGTCTTTGACCATTGCTGCTGATGTTGACACGTGTACGGTTGGGATATTGTGGATTAAGTCAGGAACGGCGTCGTTTCTAGTTGCTGAGCTGAGTTCTGTACTGATACCAAACCGATCCCCAATTGAGTTAAGGTTAGAATCCCTAGCTTTTCTCCTCCTTCTTCGCGATTCTTCCCTCTTGATGCTCATCTTGTCGTCTTTCTTCGCAAAAGCTAATTCCAGGTCGTTTGTCATGTGCAGGGTCATGACATTTCCCCCGCGAGCAAATCTCCCTTGTCCCCAAGGGTCGAAGAGAGGAAATGTGTTCTGGATGTAGGAGTAGTCCTCCCATGTTGCTTCTTCCTTGCTGAGATTTGACCAATGGATTAGAATTTGAGGTACCAATTCTCCTCTTCTTTTTATGGCTCTTTTATCTAAGACTTCTAGTGGTTCGATTTTGAATTTGCCTGAGGTGTCAGTGTCTGGTAGTGTAGTACATGGTATGTCTGAAGTGTTTAGGCGCTTTTTTAGTAGTGAAACATGGAAAACTGGGTGGATTTGTGAGGAGGTAGGTAGATTAAGCTTATAGGCTACAGTGCCTATCTTTTCAATGACTGTATAGGGACCATAGAATTTGGCTGAGAGTTTAAGATTTTTTCTGAGACAGACAATGTTTTGTCTGAAAGGGTGTAGTTTTAAGAAAACTTGATCACCTACTTCAAAAGTTCTTTCTGTCCTCTTGAGGTCAGCAAAGAACTTCATCCTTTCCTGTGCCTTCTGCAAATTTTCCTTGATTAGGGCTAGCATAGTGTCTCTTTCCTTTATAAACTCCTTCAATTCTGGTTGTGTTGTCTCCAAGTAAGATTCCAGGTTCATTTGTGTGGGTTGATACCCATATAAGGCCTGGAATGGTGACATCTTCAAACTGGTGTGATAACTGGTATTGTACCAGAGTTCTGCAAGTCCTAGCCACCTGTTCCATCTCTTAGGGTTATCTGAGGTCATGCACCTCAGGTAATTTTCCATGCATTGATTCACCCTCTCAGTCTGACCATCAGATTGAGGGTGATATGATGTGCTTAAGTTGAGCTGAACTCCAAGTAGCTTGAACAACTCTTTCCAAAAGTTGCTGGTGAAGATTTTGTCCCTGTCAGATACAATGCTAATGGGCAGCCCATGTAGCTTGTAGATGCAATCTAAAAATATTCTAGCAATAGACTGAGCAGAGTAGGGGTGAGATAATGAACAGAAATGAGCATACTTAGTAAATCTGTCTACTATGACATATATAACATTTTTTCCTTCTGATAAGGGTAACCCTTCAACAAAGTCCATTGTTATGTGTGTCCAAGCTTGCTGGGGTATAGGGAGAGGTTGCAACAACCCTGGATAAGCTTGTGAATCATGCTTGTTGCTTGTGAATCATGCTTGTTCATGCTGCAAGTATCACACTTGCTTACAAAACCAATAACATCACTTTTTAACTTAGGCCAGTAAAATAACCTTTTGATCCTCATGTAAGTTGCCTGGTTCCCTGAATGCCCTCCTATAGATGATGCATGTAAAGTAGATAGTATCTGATTTCTAAGTGTAGCATCTGATACTACACAAATTCTCTTTTTATATCTCAATATACCCTTAGTTAAGGTGTAATCTGGGTAAGAATTTGGATCAACAGTTATGGCAGTGATGATAGGAGTAAAGAACATATCAGTAGTGTAACTAGACTCTATTTTCTTCACCCATTCAGGTTGTACAGTAGATAATGTAGAACAAGTAATATTACCTTCCTCCTTTCTGGACAGGGCATCAGCTGCTCTGTTCTCACTACCCTTCTTGTAATGTATCTCATAATCAAGGCCTAAGAGTTTGGCTATCCACCTTTGTTGAAGAGCAGTTGTGATTCGTTGCTCTAAAAGGTATTTCAAGCTCTTCTGATCTGTCTTAATGATGAAATGGTGGCCCTCTAAATAGTGCCTCCATTTTTGGATGGCCATTAGGACTGCCAAGAATTCCCTTTCATAGATGGATAGCATCTGATTCTTTGGGCATAGTGTTTTGCTGAGGTAAGAGATAGGCCTCCCTTCTTGCATTAGTACAGCTCCCACCCCTGTGCCACTAGCATCTGTCTCAAGCACAAAAGGTTTAGAGAAATCTGGGAGTGCTAAAACAGGTGATTCTGACATTGCCTTTTTCAGTAGCTCGAATGCTTTTTCAGATTCCTCACACCACTTGAAATTGTCTTTTCTTAACATGTTAGTCAATGGTCTACTTATTAGACCATATCCCTTAACAAACTTTCTGTAGTAACCTGTTAAGCCCAAAAAACCCCTTAACCCTTTTATTGTTTTTGGTTTTGGCCAGTGAAGCATGCTGGATACCTTGGAAGGATCAGTAGATACCCCATGTTCTGTAATAATATGCCCAAGATACTCAATTTTGTTTTTTCCAAACTCACACTTTGTCATTTTGGCATATAATTGTTCTTGGGATAGAATGTTTAAAACAATTTCTAAATGCTTAGTATGCTCAGTTAAATTTTTGCTATAAACTAATATATCATCAAAGAATACTAAAACAAAAACTCTCAAGTAGGGGCCAAAAATCTGATTCATTAGTGACTGAAATGTAGCTGGAGCATTACATAATCCAAAAGGCATAACAAGGAATTCATAATGGCCATGATGGGTTTGGAAAGCTGTGAGGTACCTGTCTTCTTGTTTCATCCTTATCTGGAAGTATCCAGATCTTAAGTCAATCTTAGAAAATATTTTAGAACCATGTAGTTCAGCAAGTAACTCATCAATGACAGGTATGGGGTAATCATGTTTTATAGTTAATGAATTTAGGTACCTATAGTCGACACATAGTCTCCAGCTAGCATCCTTTTTTCTGACTAAGAGTACTGGTGAAGCAAATGGGCTTTTACTGTGTTGAATAACTCCTTCTTTGAGCAATGCTTTGACTATGTCTTCAATTTCCTTCTTGTATGCATGTGAGTACCTGTATGGGTGCTGATGTTTTGGGCTACTACCTGTTTTTAGTATAATCTGATGCTCTATGCTTCTTGTAGGTGGTAAGCCAGTGGGTTCAGCAAACACTTGTTTGAACCTGTCCAGGAGAGGTAATAGTTCTACCTTTATGTCAGTATCTTTAGAGTTGAGAATTATTGAAAATACCTGACTGTTAATGTCTTTTTGCAGTCTGTGATGCAGCTTATCAGCTGTTATGAGCTTGCATTCAGGGGTGGATTCCTTCTCATGTAAGGTAATTTTCTTCCCATCCTTTCTGAAACTGATATACATTTTAGTGAAGTCAAATTTGACTGGCCCAATGTGTTTGAACCAGCTGCACCCTAGTATCATGTGGCAGCCATCCACATTAATTATTCTGAAGTCATGAGTGAAAGTTTCCCCTTGAATTTTGCATGCCAGGCCCTGTGCTGCTTTGTTACTCAGAAGCTTCCTCCCATCAGCTACTTTAACCATTCTAGGTGCTACTGTAGTGAGCTCACAACCTGTAGCTTCAAAGTAGAAAACAGTGAGTTGCTCCAGTGTCCAGTAGGATGTGCAGCTTCCTGTTGTTAACCACCCCCTGTAGCTTCAAAGTATCCTCTCCCTTGCTACCAGCTAATGCACAAGTTGAAACTTTGAATTCTAGTTCTTGTTCTTCTCCTGGTTCAGACCTCATAGCTTCCTCCTCCAGTGACTGTAGATATTCATCCTCTTCTTCATGTGTCATTTGTAGAGAGTACAGTCTGTTGGCACATTTATGATTGAAAGAATAGGGTTCTTCACAATTGAAACAAAGACCCTTTTCTCTTCTAGCCTTCATTTCAGCTATACTTAGTGTTTTTCTGTTGCTGTTGTTGCCAGTAGTAATGGGTGGGCTTGGTGTAGTTCTGAACTGATGGTTTGGTGAAGGTGTGTACTCCATCCTCTTTTGAATAGGGCTGGCACCAGGTGAAGACCACTTAGGTTTGAGTTTCTTACCTATAGCCTCCAGTGTCCTTTCTTGTTTCTTGGCTAGCCTCATAGCCTGCTGTAAATTTTGTGGCTCAAACATATCTAAAAAGGATTGTAAGTCTTCATGAAGCCCACTGACATAACTGGCTACTAGATAATTTTCAGATAACTCTCTACTATCAAACAAGTATAAATATGATATGAGCTCTTCAAATTTTTCATTATAGCTATCCAAGGAACCTGTTTGTTGTAGTTTGTTGAAATCTGCAATAATCTTATCTTCCCTAAGATCCTCAAATCTGGCAGCAATTAACCTTAAAAACTGTTCCCATTCTAATCCAGCAATTTTAGTACTATAATTCCTATACCATGTTGCAGCTTTGTCCTCAAAATTGATGGTGGCTAAAGTAACTTTCTGATTTTCAGTTAAGCCTGGATTAAATGAGAAATACCCTCTGCACCTAAGCATCCAGTCCCTTGGATTTTTCCCATTGAATTTGGGGAAATCCATTCTGGGCATATTCAGAGTGTGTGCATTTTGGTTGTAGTTATTTTCAGTAGTATACCTGTGAGTATTCTTACCTGGTGACATAGCTGAGTGTTGCTCAGTTGTTTTACCAGATGATGGTTCCCATGTTTGTGATTGGTTCTTACTTATCATTTCTACTGTGTCCCCCAATTTTGCCATTTGTGTTCTGAGAGCAGTAATGATAGAGCTCATTTCCAAATGGTTATGTTCTGCTTTGCTGGTTTGATCATCCATTTTGGTGTTGATGGCATCAATTTTGTCTTGCAGGTTCTCCCTCCTCAAGGCTTCCTCTTGGAGTGAGAGATCCAGCTTCTTTTGCGCTTCCTGCAGATCTCTGAGTGCTGGCCCATTCCCCCCCCCCCCCCCCCCATGTTAATCCGAGGATATGGCTCTGATACCAAATGTACCAGTTGCAGTACTTTTTATGTTTTTTATTATAAGTTTAAAGGACAGAGATCAGGGAAAGTAGAATAGAGCAGTTAGAAGGACATAAATAAAGTATAAAGAAGAGAATTTGGAGCTAATTTTCGTTGTTTTTCACTGATGAACAGTACACTTATTTATACTAAAAAAGGAAATGTAACGGTACAATTAATAACGTTAACTTTCAGAATTGTGTCATTCCCGTACGATTTTAACGGTACAATAATGAGCTGGATTATTCCTTCAGTCGTGTGGGCCGTCTGCTTAGTTCTGGGCCGCTTTATCTGAATTAAACGCAGGCCCGTTACTTAAGCTCATTCTTCTTGCATCTTGGGCCGCCTTAATTTATTTTAGGCCCATCACTGAAGCCCTCTTTCTCTTCTTCAGGCCTTGACCCGTCTTTGACCATTGCTGCTGATGTTGACACGTGTACGGTTGGGATATTGTGGATTAAGTCAGGAACGACGTCGTTTCTAGTTGCTGAGCTGAGTTCTGTACTGATACCAAACCGATCCCCAATTGAGTTAAAGTTAGAATCCCTAGCTTTTCTCCTCCTTCTTCGCGATTCTTCCCTCTTGATGCTCATCTTGTCGTCTTTCTTCGCAAAAGCTAATTCCAGGTCGTGTGTCATGTGCAGGGTCATGACAGAATGTTTAAGGTAATGACATATATGTATCGTAGAACAAGAGTGACATGCAACTTTGATATTAAAGATAGTACAGACTCTTAAGTCATTTCATGACAGAGAAAAAATATACAATTTTTCAAATTTCTAATTACGATAAAAGACTTTAACGACGATTTGTTGAAGGATGAGCATAATCTAAGTACCTTAACGACGATTTGTTGAAGGATAAGACTAATAAATTCAACTCACACATGAACACAGACACAAAGACGACATTACACAACACATGCACACGAGTGACTTTTTGAAATATCGATCGCATTATAGTATAACCAAATCAACGTACGACTAAGCTACATCATCACAAATTATCCCAAATTGACCTTGTCCCGCCTCTTCTTTTTTTTTTTTTTTTTTTAAATAAAGAATTCCGACCATCAAATATCTCAATGATTGGATTAGAAGTGTGCCATACTCCACATTCGACCAATGTAGCTCAGACACGTGTCCGATCTCCCCACCATGGCTGATCGAATCATAATTCAGCCACCTTTTTAATAAATAAATATATCTCATGATACATCAAACAAACAATTGATCATTGAGCATGAATAAATTATTAATCAACCAGACCATTACTTTAGTTAATAATAATAGTTACTCTGATAGATAGATCAAACAGACATTCTGACTTGCGGGCCCCACCTTGAACTACTCACCTAATCTTTGCCTCTTGTAAGTTGTAATAATATATATATGTATAACAAATACAATCACCATAATCTTACAAAATCACTCTCCACTGTTGGATTCAATATATAAAAAAAAAAAAGATTCTTCGGGGTCATCACGCACTTGTTCCTTTTGCAGGTAAGATTTATCACACTCTCATGCTTAGATTAGTGCTTAAGATTACTATGCGTAACGTAACGTAACGTAACGTCGATTAACGTATTCGTTTACTTAGTATTTGGGCTTATGAGGATTATTATACAACACGTGCGTGATCGAAATCTAAAGTGTCGTGTGGTTCGTATTCATTAGTAGATATTCACAATTCGGTAATTTCACTTACATACAGACAACTTGTGTTTGATTCACTCAGGATGCTGAAAGATTAGATTTTTACTTATGGGAGTGAGAATTTCTATGGTGTATTGGTGATTTTAAGTTTTTTAGTTGTTGCTGGTCTAGTCGAGATCAGGACCCGGTTTGTCGTTGCTGATCAGGCCGTGCCCGGGCCGTAAGTATCTTTGTGATGGGGTTTTGTTTATCTTCTTGGACTCTTGTTAATATAATGTGCTCTATTAAAGCATTTTGTTCGTGAAGATGAACACTATATTAGTCGTGGGATGGTTATTTTTCTCGAGAATATGCGATTCTAGTTCTGTGGGATTGAGCCTTGAGGCGTATCGCTTAAGAAACTTCTTTTTGGGAATTGAGATGTGTGGTTAGGATTATTTGAC
Source organism: Linaria vulgaris (assembly GCA_948329865.1). NCBI lineage: Eukaryota > Viridiplantae > Streptophyta > Magnoliopsida > Lamiales > Plantaginaceae > Linaria > Linaria vulgaris. The sequence continues at coordinate 95,868,684 of OX415254.1, forward strand.
TGGAGAAGTTTTGGATATTACATTGCTTTTTGAGTTATAGTTCTTCGATGGTCGATTTAGTTATTCTTTCATTGATGCATTATTAGTAAGTAGAACTTGTTTTACTATATGGTAGATGCGTGATTTTCAATTCCTTTTCAGGAATAAGGGAACGGACCCGATGTTGGTCCATCTTCTGCTTTTCTCATCTCTTCTGTTGTGTTCCGTAAGTAATGGGAACGCAGGTGTGACTAGTTCCTTTGTGCGTCACGAGTGGCCATCGATTGATATTCCTCTGGACAACGAAGTCTTTGCTGTTCCTAAAGGTTATAACGCGCCACAGCAAGTAAGGACAGATGTTTGAATTCTGGTGAAAGTCAATGTAACGTTCTCAAAATCTTAATGACATTTTTTAAACTTATTTGTCTTTCTTACAGGTGCACATTACACAAGGAGACTATGACGGGAGAGCTGTTATAATCTCCTGGGTGACATTTGATGAACCAGGGTCCAACAGAGTTCGGTATGGACTTTCAGAAGATAAATATGATTTTATGGCAGAAGGGACGGTGCAAAACTTTACTTTCTACAACTACAAATCTGGACATATTCATCAGTGTCTCGTAGGTGATCTTAAGGTAACTATATGTGAATTGATTTGCAGCACTGCAGCAGCGTCATTTTTATTGATGATGGAATTCGGAAAAAAGCGCAATGCTGTATGTTATGAACTTTAAAACAATATATCATTATAGTCAGATATACACATGCATCGCAAAATTACATCAGCACTAAATGTGATGCATAACGTAGTTAGGTTGTCATTCTTTTTTTGTCTCTTTCCTCATTAAGATGAGGTGTTTATTTATGCAGTATTCCACGAAATACTATTATGAGATAGGGGATGGCGATTCTTCTAGAAAGTTCTGGTTTGAAACTCCTCCACCAATAAATCCAGATGCTTCCTATAAATTTGGAATAATTGGTGAGTGTTTCTTTATTCAGGTTGTGGTTGCAGATGTTAAATATGAGAAGCATTCTTTCTGATTGTGAAATAGATTTCTTTATTAGGCTTGATAAGAACTCAGTCACTAAGTACCAACTGAGTATTGTGTCAAATGTTATCAACAATCTCTCATTTTCATTTTTTCTAATGGATTATCCGTTTTAGAGTATCAATGTTATGTTTATTGTAGGCGATCTTGGTCAAACATATAATTCTCTTTCAACACTTGATCATTGTGCGGAGACTGGTGCACAGGCTATTCTATTTGTTGGAGATCTTTCTTATGCTGATCGTTATGAGTATCATGATGTCGGTGTCCGCTGGGATTCATGGGGTCGTTTTGCTGAACGCAGTGCGGCATATACACCATGGATGTGGTCAGCTGGAAATCATGAAATAGAGTATTTCCCTTACATGGTGAAGTCTTGATTTTTGTTGTTCTCCCTTATTTATGGTATTGAGGAGTATGATGCTCCCAACATCAGAAGGTTGACCAAATTAGTGAATAACCCATTGAGTAGTGATCATTTATATGGTAATTGACTTCTCTGAGTCGAACTGTTCTAGCTAGTTTGCAATATAATCACCTGAAACTCATGAAGGCCCATTACTTGTCAGCAAATTCCTTCCTCATATAACAGGGATATTATATCCAAGGGACGGAAACACTTTCTTTTATGAACTGTCACTGTTTATACTAACCAGATTCTTCAGTTATGGCTATGGATGTCTAAATGACCGCTTTGCGAAACATTTTCCCTATGGCTTGTTACATAATCTTTTGCATGCAGACATTTAAAAGTACATATGCAACTATGGCTTTTGTTTAGCACATCTTTTTTTTTTGCTCCTTACCACTTACATAATGATTTTCTTGATCAGCGGGAGGTTATCCCTTTCAGAAATTATCTTCACAGATACCCTACGCCTTATCCTGCTAGTGAGAGCAGTAGTCCTCTGTGGTATGCTGTCAGACGGGCATCTGCTCATATCATTGTCTTATCTAGCTACTCCCCATTTGGTAATCTACACTTGTTCTTTTCTCATTTATCTGGCTAATACAATCTTTATCTTAATATGTAAATGGGATCTTGTCTAAAAGGGATAACGTTGCAGACAGTTGGTAACATCTAGAGCTTTAAGGTGACTGTCCATGTTCAATAGTTGACTAATTTAAAATCTCAAACCACGACGACTTAATTGCCGCTTCAATTTCTATTAGATCCCGTCTTTCTACCCCATCTCATAGGTGTAATCTATTGCATTTGGCGCATTTTAATGAATTTGAGCGAATTTACAGTCAGTCTTTCTATATAGTATATAACTTGTTACCCTAGGTTAGGCATCAGACAGAGAATCTTAATTGTCACTTCCATCTGATTGATAGACTTCATCTTCCACGTCTTTTGATTGATTTATTAATGTTTTAGTTTATATCCAACCGATTTGCTTATGTACCCTACACCATGGCAGTAAAGTATACACCTCAGTGGGAGTGGCTTAGACAAGAGCTGAAGAAGGTTGACAGGGAGAAGACCCCTTGGCTTATCGTCCTAATGCATTCCCCAATTTACAACAGTAATGATGCTCATTACATGGAGGGAGAGAGCATGAGAGCTGCGTTTGAAAGTTGGTTTTGCCGCTATAAAGTTGACATTGTCTTTGCTGGCCATGTGCATGCTTATGAAAGATCGGTTAGTTTCTTTATCCATATGTTCGTTTTCCTTTTCCTCGAGTTATTATAGAATTTTGTATTTGGAAAGGTTGAATTGTGAAACTAATTTGAGCATCTGGAATAATCCTTGTCTTCTACGTGCAGAATGGTTAGGACTTAAAGAGTATTAATTGTTGGCTTAGAGGGGAAGTTTGAATTTCAAATTATTTTCGCATAGCTTAGAGACCGGTTAAAAGTATGGAATGAATTTGGCTTTCCAGAAAATAACTAAAGCTCTTCGGTTTTACGTTAGATATTCGTATGGTATTCCACCACATCAATTTCAGTCACTCACACGGTCCTGCTGTGTTAATGACGATCCATACCCAAAATATGGTTGCCCCTGTCAGCTCCCATATCTTATGTCACCATTTTATATTCGATGGGCGTTTTGGCCTTGTAATGCAGAGAAGACAGAAACTTCTTATTTGAACAGTTGAGTCGTAATGTGAAACTATTTTTTCTCTTTGGTGTTTGTTGCCATCTCACGTTCTTTCTGATTGATACCATTTCCTTATCATTTAATTACTCTGGTATTAATATTGAATAGTCTAACCTTTTTGCGAATTTCAGTATCGTATCTCAAACACAAAATACAATGTATCAAGTGGTACATCGTATCCTGTACCAGACAAATCAGCTCCTATTTATATTACTGTGGGGGATGGAGGGAATCAGGAAGGGCTTGCTTTGAGGTAAACATCCGATGCATATACATATTTCATGTTGTTCTTATGATGTATCACTAACCTTTTGACTTCCTTAAACGCATACTTTATGACATCAAAAACCATTTTTTACCGCTCTGCAGATTTAGAGATCCACAACCAGATTATTCTGCCTTCCGTGAAGCCAGTTATGGACATTCTACATTAGAGATAAGTAATAGAACACACGCAATATACCATTGGAATCGGAATGATGATGGAAAAAGAGTACCAACAGATTCATTTGTGCTACACAATCAGTACTGGTGAGTATACGACAACACTCCATCTAAGTGCTGTCTGATTTTTGCTTTCTTTCTTTCCGACTTTCAATATTCAGTTCTCTTGGATGTTATTACTTGAGCTTCACACGGCCGTATTCTGTACTTAATGCAAAGATCTATGAGTTAACATGCCCTTGGTAATGCAGGGGAAACAGTGGACGAAAAAGAAACCTGAAGAAAAACAATCTCTATTCTGTGATAACGACCTCGCCACTCAGTCAAAAATCATAATTTTGCTATGCAACTGCCCAACTGCAGATAACTTGCACTGGGTTTGAGGGGGGCAGGCATATAATCTGTTCACTGTTTCATTTGTACCTATCAAGGATCTGTACGTAAGCGCGGCTACTTTCATGTAGAGTAGAACCAATGTATTTAATAAAATTTGGCTATGTATGATGCTTTCAGATTGGTGTGGATACTGTTGTGAATAAATTGTACAACATTTCTAAACCCCGTTCACCTGCCTTCCCACACACACTTTAGATTTTTTCACAATTTACAGCATCTTTTTGTATTGTTAGATTACTATTTACATCCACATAACATAACTCACAAAAACACTATTACAGTCCCATCCGTGAAGGATTATGGGACAATCACTGGGATGAATCTCAAATCTGTCCTTCATATATAGGCTTGTGTACATAACTCGAAGACAAAAGAAGAGATATCTCTCTAACTAGTACTATAGCCAGATAACAATTGGATCCCACCTTCACTTATTTCTTAAAAATATCACGTGTCAAACGTAATAACAAAGTTATAAATACCCAGTGTTCCTATTTATAGGCGTGCTTGGTATCGAGTATATTAATTAATACATAATTTGTTTTAATAAATAAACTTTTAGACGAGAGGGTGATTCAGTGAAAACCTGCAATACTCTTTTCTCAAGCAAGGCGAGTCAGGTCCATGCATAAGCGGGCCTTTGTGTTGCACTTCTTCCAGAGCCGACGATAGAGGCTTGTGCTCGTTGTTTCCATTGATTCCGAAAAACTACTAGCACAAAAATGATGATCTCTTTTCGACAAGCTTTGCTTCTCTTCTAAGAGTTGCAGCTGCATGATTTTAAATTGATACCAACACGAATTCCATTAAAAAAAAACAAAAAAACAAAAAACCAAAAAAAAATAAAAAAATAGAAGAGTTGAAAAAAAAATGTGAATACGAGGCAATTATGTAAATTATGGCAACTACCAATCACCCATACTTTTCCAGTTTTTTTTTTATACTTTATATATCTCATTCTTGCCATATCTTAGCTCTAAATCTAATCGGCTTATCTGCCATGCAAGTCAAATTCCTATTATATCTTTTTCTAAAAAAAATGTAATAAATCTCCAACCTGTCCGGATTCAATTATTAAAATTTAAAACTTCTTTCCGTACGGTCCTCCATGCATGCAAAATACTGAAATTAGTATTCATTGACTTTAATTCTATGAGATTGCACAAAACTAGATCGATCAGTTGTAAACATGCCTATGCCGATACTTCTTTCTTTTTTTAAATCTAGATTCCATCAATGCATGCCAACGGTCTGTAATTAAGTAGGTAATAATCAACTATAAAAGTTAAGACCGATTTAATTGACCAGTAATTGTTTAAAGAGTTGCATGCGACAAATTTCGAGAAATGAGAAAATATTGGCCATGAAAGTTAGAACAATTAAATGAGGTCAAATAAATAATGATCAAATAAACCTTTTATTTTATGTTAATTAATGGTATATGTATCATTGAATCATGGTTAACATCTTTTTTCTTTTTCAACAAAGCCAAAAGCTTGTTTTTTTGGAACTATCGGAACGAAATACAAAACCACGTTGTATGTTATTTGTAACAGTTAGTATTACGAAATCTAATTAAGAAACGTGTCAAAAAAAATAATACGAAATATGAGGAAAAAATAGAAATAAAACTTTGATCCATGATCATAGAACTATAGATAAAACTTTTTTTTCTTTCCCAAGAAAAGTATAAAAAAACATGTCAAAACACATAAGCATTTCAAGCTATTTGTAACTATTGTTCTTACGAATTTTCTAAAACGTGTAATGAAACATTGGAGAACTCTTCTCAAATCTCAATGATTGGATAAGATGCGTGCCCATACTCCAAATTCCAACCAATGTGACTAAGACACGTGTACAGGCTCCCGACCATAGCTGACAGTTTGTTACGACGCTTTTACGACATCCTAGTATCTTATAGATCAAACAAACAAACATTCGATCACTTCTAATTTAAACTACTCACCTAATCTTGTTAGTTGTAATAATAATAATAATAATATATAAATAGAATTCCCATAATCTTACAAAATCACTTTAGTACTGTTAGATTCACAAATTTCTTTTCTTTTTTTAAAAAAAAAAGAATCTTTAGGGTCATCACGCTTGTTCCTTTTGCAGGTAAGAATATTTATCACACTCTCATGCTTAATATTAGTGCGGAGAATTACTATACGTAACGTAATGTCGGATTAGATGTATTTATTCACGTAATGTCCAGTACTGTATTTGTATTCACTTAGAATGATGAAAGATTAGATTTTTACTTATGGGAGTGAGATTTTTAGCGGTGAATATTAGTGATTTTAAGTTTGTTTAGTTAGTTGCTGGCCGGGTCGAGATCAGGACCGGGTTTGTCGTTGCTGATCAGCGATCAGGCCGTGCTCGTAAGTATTTTTGTGATGGGGTTTTGTTTATCTTGTTGGACTCTTGTTAATATATAATGTGCTCTATTCAAGCATTTTGTTGGTAAAGAAGAAAAGTGGAGATTATTCTAGTTCTGTGGGGTTGAGGCGTATCGGTTAAGAAACTTCTTTTTTGGGAATGGAGCTCTGTGGTTAGGATTATTTGATTGGAGAAGTTTTGGATATTACATTGCTTTATCGAGTTATTGTTCTTCGATGGTTGATTCAGTAATTCTTTCACTGATGCAGTATTAGTTAGTAGCTAGAACTTGTTTTACAATATGGTGGATGCGTGATTTTCAATTCATTTTCAGGTATAAGGGAACGGACCCGATGTTGGTCCATCTTCTGCTTTTCTCATCTCTTCTGTTGTGTTCCATAAGCAATGGGAACGCAGGTGTGACTAGTTCCTTTGTGCGTCACGAGTGGCCATCGATTGATATTCCTCTGGACAACAAAGTCTTTGATGTTCCTAAAGGTTATAACGCGCCACAGCAAGTAAGGACGAATGTTTGAATTCTGGTGAAAGTCAATGTAACGTTCTCAAAATCTTAATGACATTTTTTAAACTTATTTGTCTTTCTTACAGGTGCACATTACACAAGGAGACTATGACGGGAGAGCTGTTATAATCTCCTGGGTGACATTTGATGAACCAGGGTCCAACAGAGTTCGGTATGGACTTTCAGAAGATAAATATGATTTTACGGCAGAAGGGACGGTGCAAAACTTTACTTTCTACAACTACAAATCTGGACATATTCATCAGTGTCTCGTAGGTGATCTTAAGGTAACTATATGTAAATTGATTTGCAGCAGCGTCATTTTTATTGATGATGGAATTCGAATAAAAGCGCAATGCTGTATGTTATGAACTTTAAAACAATGTCGACACAATATCATTTATTGTCAGATAGTACACATGCATCGCTAACTTACATCAGCACTAAACTTGATGCATAACGCAGTTAAGTTGTCATTCTTTTTTTGTTTCTTTCCTCATTAAGTTGGTTTTCTTTTCTTTTTTTTATGCAGTATTCCACGAAATACTATTATGAGATAGGGGATGGCGATTCTTCTAGAAAGTTCTGGTTTGAAACTCCTCCACCAATAAATCCAGATGCTTCCTATACATTTGGAATAATTGGTGAGTGTTTCTTTATTCAGGTTGTGGTTGCAGATGTTAAATATGAGAAGCATTCTTTATGATTGTGAAATAGAGCTCTTTATTAGGCTTGATAAGAACTTAATCACTAATTACCAAATATGTTATATGACAATAGTAAACCTAATGATGCATTTATAGCTGCTTATACTGTTATACAGGGTCATTGAATTTATAATGTTATAGGTTAAAATCATTGAATTCAGCTAGTCATGTGGAAAGTTCATGTACTCTTAGAATGAATTCCATTTTTGGGTCTTTAAACGATCTTATAAGTTAGACAAATCCAATTGTCCATTTTCTTTTTCTGCATGTAAATTAGCAGCAGGAATAATATTGTTTTCCTTGCTGTTAATGTCTTGCATTCTATATTCTCAAAGTGTCAGGCAGAGCTTCGGCCAGAATTATATATGTAACAGCTGAGGGTTCATGTTTTTCTGAGTATCGAACTTACTGCAATAATCTTAAATTATACAAGCCTTGATCACTAAGAGTTACTCATTCGAGCTATAGTTGATGTTAATATAGAGTAGGATGCCACTATAACCTGTTGCAGCACGATTGTATATTAGTATCAAATGGCCTGATTTCTTTAACTTTACTGGCAGGGAAACATTACTGTTGAATGCCAGATTTTAGTTTATTCTTGAGAACACCAGTGCTACGCTATCACATTTTCCAAATTTTAGCATTGAATATTCTTATATCATCTATATGCTTAGAGGGTTGAAATCCAATCCATTAATGTTATTTTATGTTAAGTGTTAACAATGTTAAGATTTCAATTCTACCAAGCTTTATTAAAATAAACAAGCTTTCTGAAAAATATGATTTTTCCTAGTTGATATAACCTGTGCATGTTGTGCCATCAATCTTTCAGAGTTTCTCAGATCTGTAAGTTGGCTAGGCTGTTTGACTATTGGCATTAGGATGATCTAGGATATTGGTTTATTTATAATTATTTATCAGCTGGCATGTCTAAGAAATGGATGTAGAAAGTAGGATTGGTGTGAATGCATATTACAAACATAAATAGTGACGCACTCACTTCTTATATACAGATGCAGTTATCACCTGTACAAGTGTGAATGGCCTGAAATTATTTGTAGGGACCTAAGCATTAGATGATCTATAAAGCTCGTGATTAATTCTCGGAGTAACATCTCTAGTTGCTCCTCAGTGATTTTACCACTTTGGGACGCATCTTAGATGTTTAATCTTGTCAAAGTCACTGATATATATGAGCATTGTGTCAAATGCTATTAAAATTCCTCATTTGCGGTTTTTTTAATGGATTATCCATGTGAGAGTATCAATGTTTTGTTTATTGTAGGTGATCTTGGTCAAACATATAATTCGCTTTCAACTCTTGACCATTGTGCGGAGACTGGTGCTCAGGCTATTCTATTTGTTGGAGATCTTTCTTATGCTGATCGGTATCAGTATCATGATGTCGGTGTCCGCTGGGATTCATGGGGTCGTTTTGCTGAACGCAGTGCGGCATATAAACCATGGATGTGGTCAGCTGGAAATCATGAAATAGAGTATTTCCCATATATGGTAAAGTCTTCAGAAAATTCGTATTCAAGTTACCTTTTGAGCAAACGAGATATTGTTATACCACTTAAATCTTGTTTTTGGTGTTCCCCACAGCAGAAGGTTGACCAAATTAGTGAATAACCAATTGATTACTGATCATTTAAATTGTAATTGGTTTCTTTGAGTTGAGCTGTTCTAATTTGCAATATAAACGTGAAACTCATGAAAGCCCATAATCAACAGCAGGAATATTGTATGCAGGGACGGATACGATTTTCTATGAACTGTTACTGTTTATACTAACCAGATTCTTCAGTTATGGATATCTAAATGACCTCTTTGTGAAACATTTACTCTATGGCTTGTTTGCATATGCTATTGCATGCAGACATTTAAAAGTACATATACAACTCTTGCTTTTGTTTAGCACATGTTTTTTTGCTCATTACCCCTTACTTAATGCTTTTCTTGATCAGCGGGAGGTTACTCCTTTCAGAAATTATCTTCACAGATACCCTACGCCTTATCTTGCGAGTGAAAGTAGTAGTCCTTTGTGGTATGCCGTCAGACGAGCATCTGCTCACATCATTGTCTTATCTAGCTACTCTCCATTTGGTAATCTACACTTATTTCTTTTCTCATTTATCTGGCTGATACAATCTTTATCCTTATGCGTAAATGGGGATCTTGTCTAAAAGGGATAACGTTGCAGACAATTGGTAACATCTAGAGCTTTAAGGTGACTGTCCATGTTCAATAGTTGACTAATTTAAAGTCTCAGACCACGACGACTTAAGTTCAGCTTCAGTTTCTATTAAACCCCGTCTTTCTACCCCTTCTCGTAGGTGTAATCTATTGCATTCGGTGCATTTTAGTGATTTTGAGCTAATTTACAGTTAGTCTTTCCGTTTATAACTTGTTATCGTAGGTTAGGCATCAGACAGAGAATCTTAGTTGTTACGAAAGAAGCATCGGTATTCTGCCTGCCAGTCCTGGTTTAATTCCTTTCATTTTTACTTACTGCGGAGTTTCATAAAGTGCAATTTCCAAGTGTGTACTAAGAAGTGACCAGGCAAAGCTATACAAACACATACAATATATATCTGTAACTCTTGTTTTACTAATAACCGAAATGAAATTTCCTCTCAAAGATTCAAGCTGAGGTGATTTCATGTAAGCATTCAAGTGACTGGAAGTCTTAAAAAGTTATCAACTGTATGCCCTCCTATTGTAAAGTTCTTCTTTTGCTTCATCCAACCTTAATAATGAGAGGAAGCCCGACGTCCCAATTATTGAAATGGAGTTGTTCAATATGTTTTCCATCTGATTGATAGACTTCATCTTATATGTCTTTTGATTCGTTGGTTTATTTTTTTATTTTATATCCACCCGATTTGCATATGTACCTTACACCATGGCAGTAAAGTATACACCTCAGTGGGTGTGGCTTAGACAGGAGCTGGGAAAGGTTGACAGGGAGAAGACCCCTTGGCTTATCGTCCTGATGCATGCCCCAATTTACAACAGTAATGATGCTCATTATATGGAGGGGGAGAGCATGAGAGCTGTGTTCGAAAGTTGGTTTTGCCACTATAAAGTTGACGTGGTCTTTGCTGGCCATGTCCATGCTTATGAAAGATCGGTTAGTCTAGTAGCCAAGTGTTCTTTTTTCTTTTCTTTGTATTGTTGTATTTGGAAAGGTTGAATTGTGAAAGTATCTCGAGCATCTGGTAAAATCCTTGTCTTCTAAATGCAGAATGGTTAAGACTTAAACAATATGAATTGTTTGTATGCCTATTTTTGTTATATAAGAGGGGAAGTTTGAATGTCAAATATTTTTTGTATAACGTAGAGAATGGTTAAAACTTAAAAGTATGGAATGTATTGGCTTTCCCTTAGATAGTCGTACGGAATTACACCACATCAATTTCACTCACTCACACGGTCCTGATGTGTTAATGATTTGGACGATCCAAAACCAAAATTATGGTTGCCCCTGTCAGCTCCCATCTTATGTCACTGTTTTATATTCGATGGTCGTTTTGGCCTTGTAAATGCAGAGAAGACAGAAACTTCTTGTTTGGCCAAAAACCAAGATGTTTTTTTTCTCTTTGATGTCTGTCGCCATCTCATTTTCTTGCTGATTGATACCATTTCCTTATTATTTAATCACTCTGGTATTGATGTTGAATTACATAGTCTGACTCTGACTCTGACTCTGACCTTTTTTCGAATTTCAGTATCGTATCTCAAACACAAAATACAATGTATCAAGTGGTACATCGTATCCTGTACCAGACAAATCAGCTCCTATTTATATTACTGTGGGGGATGGAGGGAATCAGGAAGGGCTTGCTTTGAGGTAAACATCCGATGCATATACATATTTCATGTTGTTCTTATGATGTATCACTAACCTTTTGACTTCCTTAAACGCATACTTTATGACATCAAAAACCATTTTTTACCGCTCTGCAGATTTAGAGATCCACAACCAGATTATTCTGCCTTCCGTGAAGCCAGTTATGGACATTCTACATTAGAGATAAGTAATAGAACACACGCAATTTACCATTGGAATCGGAATGATGATGGAAAAAGAGTACCAACAGATTCATTTGTACTACACAATCAGTACTGGTGAGTAAAACTCCAACACCCCACCCAAGTGTTGTCTAACTGTGCTTTCTTTCTTTCTGACTTTTTATGTTCAGTTCTCGTGGATGTTATTACTTGAGCTTCACGTCCGTGTTCTATACTTACCTGCAATGATCTATATGTTAACATGCCCTTGGTAATGCAGGGGAAACAGCGGGCGGAGAAGAAACCTGAAGAAAAACAATCTCTATTCTGTGATAACAACCTCGCCACTCAGTCGAAAATCATAATACTGCTATGCAATTGCAGATAACTTGCACTGGGTTTCAGGGGGCGCGCATATAGCCTGTTCGATGTTTCATTTGTACAGTGAAGGATCTGTAAGAGCAGCTACTTTGATGCAAGTGTGGAACCAATGTATTAAATAAAATTTGGCTTTGTATGATGTTCTCAGATTGATGCGGATATTGTTGTGAATATAGCTAATTTCATCAGCTGAGATACTATAGCTATAGCAAAACTGCCATCTTCGATTTCATCAGGTGTTCCGGGTAGTGAAATAAATTGTACAACATTTCTAAAACTCATTTACGTGTCTTCTCACATCTACTTGAGAATATTCCGCAATTTACAGTATCTTTCTGCATTGCTAAATTATTATTTACATCCATATTACATAATTCACAAAAGACACTATTACTGCCGCATCCGTGAAGGATTATTGGACAATGACTAGGAAGAATTTCAAATCTGTCCATATGCTTGTATACATAGCTCGAATAGTTGTTCATACACGTCAAAAGTTGCTACATGGCGTGGGCAAACGCCTAAGAGTTCCTATAAAGTGGTTGTGGACTCCACTTGAGATGCAAATTGAGCTTTCCTGATTTTGCACCATCCAAAGGGAGGCTATCACTATATTCACCTTCCATTAAAACTCTTGTCAACGTTAGGATGCATTTACCCATATAGTCCTGCATACAAAAGATGTTGGAAATAAAGTTACAAAGACAAAAAGTGAAAGTAATTTTAGTAAAATAGCGAAAGATATTCCCATCACTCATGATGAGGTTGTGACGTTGTGCCAGCATTAGACACACAACATTTGAAACCCGACGGTATAAAGCTGACCTTGTAATGTGAGAAGAGCCAAAGGTCATAAAGATATTTTTACCAGTCAATAGCACCAATCCAAACAGTTGAGTTACTTATCATGTGAATTGTTAAACTGAGCTCTGGTATAAGATTAAGCTTGACAGACTGACCAGTTTATCACATATATACAACTGTATCTGTTTACATTGTAAAAACTATTTTTCTCTCATGGAGTAGGTACCAATGAGTTATGCATTTATGTAACTGGTGACCCAATATGAATAGTTATCAAATTTATATCATCAGGGGATTGTTCTCCACTGGGTGCCACCTTGGACCGACCAAGTTTTACCAATAAAGCTGAATAACTCATATTACTTTCCACCTAGTTACTCTTTCTATAAGAACAGTATTATCCATGACATTTTTTTTCCTACTTTTACCTGCAATCCAGAAGTTAATGGGTCTACACTCTACACTAGGCACCAGATTTTTCCAGTTGAATCGTATTAATTGCACTATATTTATTTTGAAGAGAAAAAGCACGGTACCTTCCCAAATGTGTCATGGTCCCAAACCTCTAAAGTTAGCATATCATGTAATCCATCTTCAACAACAAAGTCAAAAGTTTGATTCCACACAGGATTTAGCGAGTCGTTCACAACCTACACGGATAAAAATATAAATCAAACAATTTCATGATACACGAGAATGAACTACAATCAAGTTCTTTTTTCCTGAGAATAATCATGTCGTGAAAATGATCAGATAGAACAGTTCTTAAAGTTATAGTAAGATAAACACAACTATTTTGATAGTCGGGTATGACTTCCTCCAATATCAAACCAAAAAGAACCATACCCGTGTCTTATTTCTTGTTTCTGTTTTCTTCAAAGTTACCACCACAAAGGGGTCAGCCTTCCCCATCACGTCTGCTGGTGGCAAGTCTTCAGCAGATTCCACAGTAACAGAAAGTACACCTCTCACAATGACCTGCCTCTTTCTGAGTGCACCACCATTTCCAACCACCTCTTCTCCACTTTTAAAGACTTTCTCCAGTGAAGTCATTGAATTATCTTGAGCAAAAGGATTGCTAGAGCCATTCTGCGTGCCATTAGGGCAATAAAGAAGCTCCAAGTGCACCTAGACAGAAGATACACACAAAGATTGAGAACAACATATATGTATGTTTCAGGACGATTTAATAGAAATCTAACTGTAAATCCGCTTTTCAATTGGATTCTGCTGAAAGAGCAGTTTCAATGTCCAAATTATATTGAAATAAGTGCAACAACATGTACTTACATAGAAGCTCACAGACAAACCAAAAGGTCCTATAAAATACAAGGATTTTCACCAATAAAAGACTATTGAGCCACCACCTAAGTGTCCAATATGAGTAAAGTGTGCGGAAGTTACTGTGTAAACAAATGAGAACATAATTCAAGAAAGTCCAAAACAAGTCCGAAAAGGAGTCTGTTAATTATTTCCAATCCTTATCAATATAAGTGATAAAACGGTCTGGAAGCATATCAATGCACATGTAGCATCATAGAACAAAACTGGTTGCCTCACGATAACAAAACCAGTTGCATTGATCTATATCAATCAACCATGTGTTATATGATAAAAGTGTGACATCAGCTGTGAAAACAAAATAGTTTCACTTAACTAGGGTACTCTATGACCCGACCACAATATGTTTATTTATTGCATTTAATTTCAACATTATCAATCTGCCATTTTCTTCTCATATTACCAGAAGATGCCTACTCCAAGCAGAAAAAAATTTCAGGCTTAGACATCAAAGTAACAAGAACAAACATAATGATAGGAGGAAAGTAAGAAAAAAAGAATCGATTACAAACCTCCCCCCTATTTTTATTGTCCCTCTGAATCTCTACATCTTTGACCAATTTAAGCCAAACATCCTTTACTTTGCCAGGCTGAAGCTCGCTTATCTGGATTTGAGCACATCCAATCAGCTCAGCAGACTGAAGCCCTTCATCATCGTAGATTTTCACAGTCAAGTGTTGTGTTGATGCATCCTCAATGACAAACTCATAATGTTCATTCCAGATGGGATTCAACTGGTTATTCTGTGGGTATAGAGATAAATGATGAGAATACGTACAAGTGCTTTGATATAATGCAAGAATCAAAAAGAACTCTATGAAGGGAATAAGTTAAACATCTTACTATTGTCTTGCTTTTCTTCATCTTATCATGCAAAGGCCGCACATATAATACAGCAAATGGATCAGATTTCCCGATCATATCTTTATTTGTTAACTCCTTAGCTTGCACAAGTTTCACCTCCAATGTTCCAACAGGTTTCAGTTCAAGGTCACTGGCAGAGAGAAAAGAGATGGCCGTCAGCTACTATAATGCTGAAGATCCAAGAGGCTGCGGTTGTGCTAAAATTGATTTGACAGACTAAGTCGAATTCAGGATACATGGTGTTTCGCGGTATATATCCATTCAGTTCTTGCTACTAAACACTGTTTAGGTTAGGACAAATCTCTAATGGCTGCTGATGCTGGACCAAATGGGGCTGGAGTTCATAATTCTAGAATCTGGTTCAACTTAAAGCGTGAAAAATCCAGAGTTCATTTTTATAAGAACAAAAGGAGCTGAATATCTCTTAGCTCAAAGCATTCCATTTAAAAGTATCAGAAGTTCCTTAGATAATTTTCAAGTTAATCAAAATATTCTCTCCAAGACTCATGGTGCAATATTTGCTTGCTCCGTTCATGTACTAAAACAAGTCAGGGGAAATATCAGGATTGTTTTATTTAATTCTAATGCTATTGAAAGCAATATTAAATTTATAAGCATATAAAAATTGTGCTTAAGAAGAGTAAAAAGTTTGATCCTTTAAGAAGCTTCAGTTTTCCTGTGGAAACTTGCTGGCAAGATCATAAGAATATCAGTGGCCAATTCATTTTGATAAGGAGGAACGCTAGTTCAGTTCTTATGATGCTACATACCTGTAATCTCCAGGCAATATGGGAATAACTTTTCGAACTGGCCAGGTAATGGAATCTTCAACTGCATCCCTTATAGTGCTCTGTCCAAACAAATATCTATTGATCATTCCTAGAAAACAAGATGCTGTGGGAAAATATCTATTGTACATGACTACATGAGTGCCTATATATCATTGTGTCAGGAGCCAGTAGCTGTTTGAGAAATCTCTAAGTAATGGGAAGGTAAATAATGAAAATCCAACCATAATATAGAACCATACGACAAAGAAGCATAGGGCCTACAGAAGCAAACATAACAAGTAATAACCTACCCTCCATTGTTTCAACTTGTCACCTAAAGACATACAGTGTCCTGATTATAAAATTCGACGATTTAATTATGTGACACACTGACACTAAATATGCCAAATAAAATACATGACACAATAGTAAGATCAATTTCATCAGCATTCTCAAAGGAAGGACAAAGATACAATAATCAAATATTAATTGCTGCGTATGTTCATCAACAATGTACCATTGCAATGTTATACAGGTGCGAACCTGATATGCTACTCAAGATTTTAACTCCAATAAATAATGCGAAGGGTCATAATCCATGACAACTAAGGTATCTTTAACCTTCATTATGGTAAAACAAACATAAATCATTACAGGATTCATCATGATGAGGAGAAACACCTAAAACAGACCTCAATGGCATCAGAAAGGCCAGGTATCGTCGATATGTCTCCTCCAATTACTTTAAGGGTAAAATCCAGCTTTTTCTGATAGTCAACAAAAAAATTCATTCAGCTGCTTCATTATCTTTTGAGCTTTCAAGTCCAAATAAATAAGAATATAGAAAATTAAGCACTTGTAAGTGTGTGTGGCTGTAGTAGAATGATGGCAGATGTGGTGAAACAAACGTAAAATGTTCCATATTAGAGCACATCTATTCTACCTAGAGTTTCTCTATCATGGCATAGCTTCTGCATGAAGAATGCCAGAAGAACAAATAAAGGAATACTGCACCTTTTGCCGTAATGAAAAGCAAACCGCTCCAAAACAAGGAAACACGTCAACCAGAGGTCTGAAAATCAACCTGAAGACCCCAGTAAAACCAATGTTTTTCACCTATACAAGAAAATGAATATTAAAGTAGCTTTTCGCAGAACTACATGCAATTTAAATGTAATTAAAAAGAAACAAAATGGATAAAAAGAACATTTCAGAGGATGATATGACACTAGGGAAGCTCCAGATACTCTACAAGTGATCTGAACATAAGAGCACGGGAGAGACACTTCGGGCTCTACCCTTCATTCGACCGGTGGATAAAGGTAGACCAATATCATATGGCTAGAGATACACTACATGGTAGCACCTACAGGGCATTGTCCCTACACACAATTCAATTCCCAAACTGTAGAGTGGATTTCACAGCTATATGACTTATAAATAAAGAATGAACGAATTAAAGGTGCACTTCACAGCACAAAATCTATTGGCCAAACTGGAGATTAGATTTAACAGCTATATGATCTATAAATATAAAACAAGGAGTAACAAGATTGACAATCATGATTTTATCAGTGTTATTGGGAACTATCCAACTTGCACATGCGCTTGAATCTTGTCCCGTGCAGCAAGGTGTTTGCTGAGGGTGCTCCTATTTCGTACTTATATAAGTGAGGCACATCCAGTGCAAATAAAGTTTAAAGCCTCCAAAGAAATATCTATCAACTAAGAATTAATAACAAATGCAGTTAAAAGTAAGCAAAACACACACACAGAGAGAGAGAGAGAGAGAGAGAGAGAGAGAGAGAGAGAGAGAGAGGTTACTTGCACAGGTAGAGCAACACCCAAATAAGTCTTAATATCAAGTACCATATTTGGGTTGCCGTCCCACTGCATCTCCAACTCCATGGTGATTCCTTCACTCCCATCATCAAGAATTGAAATTCCTGAAACATAATACAACAAGTCAGCACACCAATCTTTGTTTGCATAACTCATTGTAACCTTATTACACCACCTTATTAGTGAAGATACTACTGACTTACCAATAGAAATCTTGGTTACAATTCATAACCACCATTGTCACTAAGTTAACATTTGATGTCACAACAACATTAGCATAAAATAATTTTGCTGATTCGCTGATTTAACAAACATGAGCTAGAAACGAGCAATTCAAAACCTTTCGTTTCTTCGGGAAGGAAAATTGCACTAAAAAGTTACCTACATGATTA
Organism: Linaria vulgaris; assembly: GCA_948329865.1. Classification (NCBI taxonomy): domain Eukaryota; kingdom Viridiplantae; phylum Streptophyta; class Magnoliopsida; order Lamiales; family Plantaginaceae; genus Linaria; species Linaria vulgaris. The sequence continues at coordinate 95,886,694 of OX415254.1, forward strand.
GTCTCTGATATACAGAAGTAACGATAAGATGGAGATGCATTTTTCAAAAACCTTTTTTGTGTAAAAGTAACTTCAGAAACCACACAGAGTTTGACGTTTGACTCTCTAAGATGTTAATAAATTGGACGACCTTCATCTCTTGTATCAGTGTACCCTTGGCTAAAACATTTCGCCATTTTACCATATACGAATGTGCAATTTTATCCAATATTAGTCTCCTAAACCAAGGTAAGCTAGTGAAGTACCACTCTGGCCGTATCCGTATCAAAAGCCAATACAGAGATCCCAAGCGTACATAAAACAAACCAGCGACAATACATCCATATCATTGAAAAATACATAATGCACATTGCACGCATGCAGTGGATAGAACAAAATCAAATAAAGGTCCGAAAAAATAAACCCTTAGAGAACGAAACCTGTGAACTGCGGTGCGACGGTTCCAAAACTAAACTTGGAAAACTTCAAGGACGCCAATAACGTGGGCTTATACTGCTCCAAAATCGGCTCCACGCTCGCCTTAATCAGCTCGGACGCAGCCTTCAAACCTCAAAACAAGCAAAAAAATTAGCACAATGCACGCACCACAAAAACACAACTCAAGCTCAATCAGGACGAAACTACACCTCATCGATATACGGCCAGATCTTGTCCAGCTCCAAATTCAACCAAGTCAACTGAAAACCACACCACATACATTACAATTACATTCAATTCAACAACTAACTTCAACAAACACCACAACAACACAACAGTTGACCCTGACCTTCTGCTGCTGCGAGAACACCACCCACGACGGATAATACTCCGGCGCCAGTAGCTTCCGCGAATCCCCAACCGTCATTCGCGCAAAAGCGGCGATCGTCGTTGCCTGTTTTCAATTTACACACACACACACACACACACACAAAAAAAGGAAAAACTCAGCTGCTTAACAAACAGTTTTCAAATGATAATCAACAAAAAGAAGAAGAAGAAGAAGAAGAAGAAGAAGATGTAGTAACCAGGTCGGAGCGGCGCTTGGATCGGCCATTTTCGCAGCGAACAAAAGCGACAATAATAGCAAGCCCTAAAATCGCTCCGAGCACCAATCCTGCTACAAATGACATTTTCTCCTTTATTTTCAACTGCTCGATTTCGACTTCTGATTGACTTCAACAGTTCAACAAATTTTGCTGTTACAGCTCTCTCTCTCTCCTCTCTGTGCATAAAGTGAAATGCAAAAAAGTTTTTTTTGTGTACCTGCACGTGTATCGGAAAGCAGAGCGTCGTTGTTAAGTAATGGCGATTAGTGTTTGGATTAGTTGCTTAATCATATTTACTTTTTTAGTTATTTTATTTTGTTATGCTGATTTTTGTGTATCGTTGTAATCAAGGGACAAAGGGCGGCACGAAATGTTGTTTGTTGGTCTTGGTCCTACTAAAAAAATTGTACAATTCTCCGATTTTAATGGTTCGTTCTAACTCTTATCTTAAGGAATAAAATCTGTCAAAATTTGGAAGAAAAAAAAACAAATAATAATTTTTGAAGTTATAATTATATTATACAAATAATAAGAAGTGGTGTCACCAGTTTTTTATGCATGTCCTAGTTTTTAGGTAGGTTTCGTTTCCGGTCTCTGCGTGAGAATAAAAAGTAGGGTGCAATTTTCAAGGGTCCGAAAGTTTGCCGACATCGTACATTTGTGTTAAGATAGACTAGTTATTCATTGTTAAGTGTTAGACCCAAATAATTACTAGTGGTGCTTTTTCCTTTTCAATAATTTCAGTGGAATATTTGTGGTTAGTTAATTAAATTGATTCCGTTAGGGAATAGAATATAGGGTAATTACATTAAACTCTATGGTCCATTTCTGAGTCAACCACCTTAACTTTGTTTTGACTCAGTCAACCCCCCATCGTTTGCCAAAATCATCACTTTGTCCCAAGTCAACTTTTTGCACTTTTTTCAGGGGTATTTTCGTCAAATGTCAAATATTTTAATATTTTTAAAAAAGAAATGTAAAATTTATTAAGCGACAATTTTTTTTATCTCAAAGTTTTTTTTTCGACAAATTATTTTTTTCGATAAATTTTTTTTTCGACATAATTCTTTTTTCGAAAAAAAAAATTGTCGAAACAAAAATTTCTGAAATAAAATATTTGCCGTAAAAAAAAGTGTTGTCGAAAAAAAAAATTGTTCGAAAAAAAAATATTTGCCGAAAAAAAAAATCGGAAATAAATTTGGTTGAAAAAAAATATTTTTTGGCGAAAATTAATATTTGTCGATTAATAAATTTTACATTTTTTTAAAACAAATATTACAATTTTTAACATTTGACGAAAATACCCCTAAAAAAGTGCAAAAAGTTGACTTGGGGCAAAGTGATGATTTTGGCAAACGATGGGGGGTTGACTGAGTCAAAACAAAGTTAAGGGGGTTGACTCAGAAATGTACCATACGATGGGGGGTTTAATGTAATTACCCCTAGAATATATATACAAAGACAAAAAAATGAGTTCAAGCAATTTGTTGTATTGATAAAATTGATTAGAATATTATTAACTTCATATATTATAGAAGAAATATGCACCATGTATTTGGAATTACATAACCTCTTTCTTCCTAGTTGTTGTAACCGAGCATTTATGCTGGCTACTTGTCGAGTTAGATGTACTACATCATCGTACAACTATCTCAGAAAACAATTCATTTGTCGAGCTTATTTCTACGTAACAATAGTAGATAGTTTAGTTCCATATTATAATTTTAAAATATATGCTGGCTACTTGTCGAGTTAGATGTACTACATCATCGTACAACTATCTCAGAAAACAATTCATTTGTTGAGCTTATTTCTACGTAACAATAGTAGATAGTTTAGTTCCATATTATAATTTTAAAATATAAGCATGTTCCCTACTCATTTATCATTTAGTACTGTATTTAGTATTTCTGTGAATCATAGATGGATTTTCACCTTGACACAAGTTAGTCAATGTATAGCATGTAACGCTAAAATTTGACTAGACACCCATGAAGCAGGTAGTAAGGATAGTATTTTTCCCACAACAGGAAGCAGCAGTAAAACTCCTTCGATTGGCTTATCCTTTTAAATTTTTCCCATAGCAACAAGCAATAACAGCAAGTAGTAAGGCTCCTTCTGCTGGTGTTGTCATGAACACTTTCAGAAAAGAATAAGTTGCATTTTGATTTTTGACCCTTCCCCACAATTCCAATAGGCTCTCATCTTGCAGAGACTTGCAACATGAGTCTTTGGCCTAAAAAGGCATAATATATTATTGCATAAGATATTTACTCTTCTAAAACTATGAATATGAAGTGAAAGACACTTGCAACATGAAACTTAAATATTTGCAGATTCGATTTGGCCAATTATACACTATTTTGCCATCTTAAAATTCGAATTAAATATTTCGATGAAAGATAATCCCATGGTACATAATTTAGTATCCAAACCAAATGAAGCAGTTCAAAACATTAGAGCAAATTATATATAACAAAAAGACATGAACTTGTTGTGTAACGTCCGATTTTTGATTTAGAAAGTGTTGGAAGTTAATGTAAAATTGTTTGTGACGAATTCTATGCATATAATATGGAACAATAATTTAACATTTTAACATAGAGACAACATCTCATCCCACACTAAGTTTCATTAATATGGCAACATAAGAGACTAACAAGCAAACTTACAGAACATTACAACTAAATTTGCAACGTATTGAATCTTCCCTTGAACTATACAGCGCAACCTAACATTCCTACAAGATACAACACACCTTAAAAAAACCGTCTTTCGTGTGTCGGACAAAAACATAATACACTTCATGAGTATAGTTGTTCACAGAAAAAAAGAGCACCCCAACTTGTCTGAACCCGATCACAAAGGAAAAGATATAGTACCCAACATCGAAACCACAGAGGTCTTAATACCGCGGACTGTCCTAAGCACAGTTAACGTTCTTTAGTTTCATCAATTCCTTTCTCTTCCTCCTCGTCTCACTTGCCACGAAGCTATCCTTTGGTTTATTAACGCAGTTCTTCTTACTTCACATCATATGGTCAGCAGAGGCAGATACCAGGCTGGCATTGTTCGGCTGAATATTTTCAGTAGGCCCCCCATGAGTAACCAGCGGGGAAGTAAACTGAGTTGCTGCTCCATAAACGTCAGTCATGGACATAGATCTAGAGGAATCAGAAACTTCTGCTCCCACATTTAGGTCTAAAGACAACCGGATGTTGTCTTCATGCAATAAACCGTCTGTTGTCGAACATTTCCTGAACTGTTGAGTTGACAGTTTCTCTTCTTTTCCAGTGACGTTGGTATTGTGGGTGTGGAAAGGAAGCAACCAAGGTACCGGCAATACAAAGACAGGAGTTCCCGAGTTTTCTTGTCCTTGACACCAATTTGGCATGAGAAGTTGTGGTGAGGTCATGGCATTGAGATGTGAAGCACACTGATGCTGGAAAATATTAGAAGTTGGAAGAATCGAGGGCCATAAGCAAGGGCTAAAAGGATGCTGATTATGATATAGCATCGGAGCAGAACTAGATGCCTCTGTCTGGGACGAGTTTGGCTGCTTATTTGCTTCTCGTCGCTCGGCCTCCTCTATTTTTGACACCTGTAAAGACGTGCTTAAATGTTAGTGTGAAGTATATTATGAAGAAGAACGTATATTATTCAAATACAAAGAGTATACATATATATGATCTAAGTTAGGTATACAATTGATCATCATCACACACCACTCGTGACTCACACACCACCCGTGACTATTTACTATCCACCAACTATATTAAATATATATACATATTATTTATTCCACCCTCCCCTCAAGTTGGTGCATACAAGTCATATGTGCCAAGCTTGTCACATATATATTTTATTTGAGGACCACATAAGTATAAGAGTATAAGATAATTTGGAAGTGATAATATTCTCATTAACAAAGAAGGTATAAATACAAATTTACAATCTTAAGTTTAGCAACTAGATCGCTATAATAAAGGAAAGATAATTACAAGAGATTACAAGATCTGTACAAGATAAATATTTAGAATAACTAGTTAGGTCTATTACGCCCCTGCAAAATCGACGTTCCATCGACAACGGAGAGTTTGGAACGCATAAGCTGAAACCGAGATCTAGCTAGAGGCTTGGTAAGAACATCGGCTAATTGGTCGAGAGTGTTGACATAGGAGACTTTGAGGAATCCTTTGTTAACAAGGTCGCGAACAAAATGGAGATTAACCGAGATGTGCTTCATGCGCGAGTGCTGAACCGGATGAAGAGAAAGGCGAATGGCACTCATATTATCACAGCGAATGAGAGGCGTGGGAGGAATGGAGAACCCGAGCTCACCGAACAAGTGTTGGATCCATCTAATTTCCGTCGCAGCATTCGCAAGCGCCCGATACTCAGCCTCGATCGACGAACGAGAGACTGCGCGTTGCTTACGCGACGTCCAAGAAATTGGATTCGAGCCAAGGAACACGACATAGGCTGATGTGGATGTGCCGTGGAGGGAGTCGCCCGCCCAATCCGCATCTGAATAGGCAGATAACTTAAGAGAGTCCGAGCGACGGAGGAGAAGACCATGGGAAAGAGTACCCTTAAGATAGCGCAAAATGTGCTTAAGTGCAGCCCAATCCGATTCAGTGGGAGACGCCATAAGTTGGGCAAGGCGATTAACTGCAAACGCAATATCCGGGCGAGTAAAAGCCAAATAATGAAGAGCTCCAATAATTTGGCGGTATGGTGTCGGATCAACAGCGGAAGCCGAGCCCGAAACGGCGGGGTTGGATGTCATCGGAGTAGCGAGGGGTTTTGCCCCATCCATTTTGTGCCGAGCCAACACATCAGCGATGTATTTGTGTTGGGATAGAAAGAGGCCTTCACGACAACGAAGGACTTCAATGCCGAGAAAGTATGTTAGCACACCCAAGTCTTTAACGGAAAAACGCTCACTGAGTCGAGAAATAATATAGGAGACGAGAGACTGATCGTTTCCCGTGATAATGATGTCGTCGACATAGACAAGCATAAAGCAAAGAGTCGTCGTGCGAGAATAGATGAAAAGAGAGTTGTCGGAGTTGGATTGGACGAAGCCAAACGAGACAAGCATCGAACTAAGTGCCAAGTACCATGCCTGAGGTGTTTGCTTAAGGCCATAGAGGGACTTGTGGAGGTGACAAACATGACGTGGATAAAGAGGATCCATAAAACCCGGTGGTTGACTCATAAATACATCCTCACTGAGATCCCCATGAAGAAAAACATTGCATATGTCAAGTTGACGGAGCGGCCACTGACAAGAGACAACAAGTGTGAGAATAACTCGAATAGTGACGGGTTTAACAACGGGACTAAACGTTTCCTTAAAATCAAGGCCCGGTCGTTGATGAAAACCTTTAGCCACAATGCGCGCCTTGTATTTATCAATTTTCCCGTTAGGAAGCCGTTTAATACGAAACACCCACTTTGAGCCAACAATATTTCGATTAGGCGGCGCGTCAACAAATGACCAAGTTCCGTGTTTGGCGAGGGCCGTGAGTTCCTCATCCATATCGTGACGCCAATTGGGATCTTTCAAGGCTTGAGTGACACATGTGGGTTCAAGAGGGCCTGCCAAAGGATGCTTGGTGGCGAGATGCATTTGCTTCGGCTTAAAAATGTTATTACGCGAACGAGTGAGCATGGGATGAGCCCGATTCGTGGAAGACGAGCCAGGAGCAGAGATCGGGTCAGGAGCAGCGGTGTCGGGTTCCAACACGGGTGAGGCTGAAGTGGGAAGAACAGGGTTCTGGATGGAATGTTGCCCCAACATCACTCCAACATTTTTATCAGAAGGCGCAGAAACTGGTGCTACATGGGTGTGATTGCGATGTTGCCCCAACATCACTCCAACATTTTTATCAGAAGGGGGTAGTGCTGGTGCAACTTGTTCGGCTGGCAGTTTGGGGAGAACGAGAAGTGGCGTGGAAAAGCCTTGTTGTGTTCGCGGGATAGGAGGAGGTGGATCGAACCCCGAAAAATTATCCTCAATAAAACAGACGTGGCGAGATATAAATCCGACCAGTTTCAACGTCAAAACATTTATACGCTGATAGAGTCGTGGAATAGCCTAGAAAAAGGCATCGACGAGACGGCGGATCAAGCTTGCCACGAATATACGGTCGTAGGTGAGGAAAGCAGAGGCAACCAAAGACACGGAGACGGAGATAATTGGGCGAACGCCCCTGCAAGATGGAAAAGGGTGACGCTCCTTTAAGAACCGACGTAGGGAGACGATTCGGTAAATAAACGGTTGTGGCAAAATCAAATTCCCAAAATATTGAGGGAAGGCGAGCACGTGAGAGCAACATGCGACCAATAGAAACAACACTTAAGTGACGACGCTCCGTAGTACCATTCTATTGGGGTGTGTGTGGGGCCGTGGTAAGCCAGCTTATACCATTAGCAATAAGATACGGACGTAAGGCAACAAATTCACCACCGTTGTCCGTATAAAATTTTTTGATCACCTGTCCAAACTGTTTTTCAACAAGACCACGAAAATGACCAAAACTTTTTGCAACCTCGGACTTATTAGTCATCGGAAACAACCAACAATATTTCGAATAATGATCCACTAACAGAAGATAATATCGAAAACCATTAAGAGAAGTAGTCGGCGCGGGGCCCCAAACATCACCATAAATGAAATGTAAGGCATGCTCAGACACAAGTGAGGAACGAGTAAACGGTAACTGTTTGCTCTTATTCAAAAAACAATGTTCACAGTTATTATAATTCAAAGCAGTAGAGTCCTCACAAGGTAAATTAAACTGCCGTAAAATAAATGAGCTAATCCGGGAAGAGGGGTGACCCAAACGATCATGCCAACAATCATTGGTTGTTCGTTCGCCAACAAACGCTTGCACATGCGGCCGAAGGACCTTAGGTAGCCGTAACTGATACACACCACTCAAGCAAGGTCCGGTAAGCAACCTATCCCTCGTACTGCGATCCTTAACAACAAAGTGAGACGAGAAAAATTCAATAGTCACGTTGTTAGATTTAGTGAATTGATGCACAGATAAAAGGTTCCGTCGTGACGCTGGGACACATAAAACATTATCCAGAACAAAACGACGATCGGAGCAATTAATAACGGAGGAGCCAACATGTGATATTTGCAAACCTGTACCATCGGTGATAGAAACCTCATCGGGACCGTCATACTCGGAGTGGATGGATAGATTTTGAAGGTCCGAGGTGAGGTTGTGGGATGCGTCAGAGTCAACGAGCCAATTATTGTCCGAGTTCGATGGTTGACCGGTCGGAGTGGTAGCAAGGTTGGCATGAGGCGGACTGAATAAACGGCAGGTGCGTGCGGCATGTCCCGGAAGACCACACAATTGACAGATCACGGCGGGCCGAGGGGACGATCCAGTGACACGGGTTACTGGCGGGCGTTGCTGATTTCCATTTCCGGACCCGAACCCGCGATGGTAACCGTGAGGGGCCTGACCGCGGTCGTTGGATGATCGACCCCGACCTGAATTATGTCCCCGACCACGATGATGATTGGATCGGGGCTGAGATGAGCCATAGTTGGCCGTGGCAACAAGAGAAGCGGCGTCAGTTTCAACGCGGCGTAAAAACGCCTCTTGAGCGAGTAATAGATCATGAAGCTCGCTGAAACGAATCGGATTCTCCCTAGCACGGATCGGACCAGCCAAGTCGCGATAGGCGGGGCCGAGACCATTCAGCACATAAAGAGTTATATCATCGTCATGAAGAGGATGATCAATGACGGCAAGTTCATCCGCCTTGGCTTTCACGGCATGAAGAAAATCAGCAACAGATCGGTTGCCAAGTTTGATGGTGTTAAGATCGTCTTTAAGTTGCATCACACGCGAGCGAGAACGGTTTGCATATGTACGCTGAAGCGTAAGCCACGCAGCCGCCGAGGTTTTGTCATTAGAGATGAGGGTCATAATGGTGCTAGTGACGGAGCCAAAAAGGGCGGTGAGGATGAAGGAGTCTTGCCGCGTCCAATGAAGGTGACGGGCATGGGATTCCGGCGTGGTGCCACGGGGGGGACACGGGGTTGTGCCGTCGAGGTATCCGAAGAGACCAAAACCGTGGAAGAGATGGCGAACTTGTGAACGCCAAGCGGCATAATTTGTGCCGTCAAGGTGCAGCGGAAGGTGATGATTTGCACTGATGGGAACGAGCGGGTCGGAACCCGTCGCGTTGGCGACTCCAAGCAGCCGAGAGGTGAGGAGGGACTCACCAGAGGACGAATTATCGTCGACGGGGCTAGACGGAGTAGGGCCGGCCATCGGATCAAGAATCTCGTTAGAGAGTATTGACTCTTGATACCATATAAGAGTATAAGATAATTTGGAAGTGATAATATTCTCATTAACAAAGAAGGTATAAATACAAATTTACAATCTTAAGTTTAGCAACTAGATCGCTATAATAAAGGAAAGATAATTACAAGAGATTACAAGATCTGTACAAGATAAATATTTAGAATAACTAGCTAGGTCTATTAAGAAGGACTTGGTGAGAAAATCAACCAACTGATCATTTGAGTTAACAAACCACGTAACAATTTCTCTTGCGATAAATTTTTCCCTTATGAAATGACAATCAACTTCAATATGCTTTGTTCGCTCGTGAAAGACGGGATTAGAAGCAATGTGCAATGCTGCCTGATTATCGCAGAAGTGTTTTCCAATTTCAGTTCATTTAGCAACTGCTTTAGCCATATAAGTTCGCATGTTGCCAAAGCCATAACACGATATTCAGCTTCTGCACTGGATCTAGCTACTACATCTTATTTCTTGCTTTTCCATAATATAAGATTGCCACCAAGCAGAACACAATAGCCTGAGGTTGAGCACCTATCAACAGATGATCCTGCCCAATCTGCATCTGAATAGCTGATAATCTGAGTATGGCCATTATCTCTATACAATAACCCTTTTTCCGGGAGCTCCTTTAATATAACGCAAGATACGAACTTCAGCATTCCAATGAGTGTCGAATGGAGAATCCAAAAACTAACTGATAGTACTAACAGAAAACGAAATGTCATGACGGGTTACCCTGAGATAGTTCAATCGCCCAACTAACCTTCTATATTTTCCTGGGTCATCTAATGGCTCACCCTCTCCTGGTCATAACTTAATGTTTGGATCCATTGAAGTGTCAACTGACTTGGTCCACCATCTTTAGATTGAGCAACTTCGATTCCCAAGAAATATCGAAGTTTTTCCAAATCTTTTGTTTCAAAGTGAAGAAAGAGATGTTGTTTCAACTGTGTAATTCCTTCTTCATCGTCTCCCGTAATAACAGTATCATTTACATACACAACCAAATATATGTTGCGGCCTTTTGAAGAGTGTCGGTAGAATACAGAATGATCTGATTTGCTCCGTTTCATGCCAAAACCTTTTACAATGTCACTAAAACGACCAACCAAGCACGAGGGGATTGCTTTAGACCGTAAAGTGCGCGTCTCAAACGACAAACCATATGAGACTTCTCCCCCCGAGCAACAAAGTCAGGTGGTTGCTCCATGTAGACCTCTTCTTGTAATGTCCCATGAAGAAAGGCATTCTTGATATCCAACTGATGTATAGGCCAATGATATACAGCGGCTAAAGAAAGAAGAAGTCGGACAGAGGCCATTTTGGCAACCGGTGAAAAAGAATCTCCATAGTCAAGTCCATAGATCTTAGTGTAGCCTTTAGCTACGAGGCGGGCTTTAAGCCGATCAATTGCACCATTTGGACCAACTTTGATTGTGTATACCCAACGACAACCAACAATTGTTTTGCCCGATGGTAACAGAACCAAATCCCAAGTACCACTAGAGTGGAGAGCAGCCATCTCATCAACCATCCCCTTATGCCAACCTGGATTGGTCATAGCTTCACCTACAGATTTAGGAATGGAAACAGAAGACAAAGATGCGAGAAATGTGTAATAACATGGAGATATACGATGGTAGCTCAAAAAATTGTATATGTGATCAATTGGGGGACAATCAGTATGTGACGAGATCGGAGTAGGTACAGTAGTTGGTACAACGCATGAATCATCCTTAGCCTCTGAGGGTACACCTGAGCGATCAATAGGACGACTTCGTCTAGAATACGTAAGAAGAGGCACTTGTGGAGGACAGTCAGACTCTAAAGAGTGAAACGAAATCTCAAAAAATGAAAAAAAATGGAAAATGAAAAAAGATGGAAGAGTCTATGTGACGAAGGAAGGGTAAAGAAGGCAGCCGACTCAAAAAATGTGACATCCGCGGATATTATATAACGTTGAAGATCAGTTGTAGCCCTTTTGGTTCCGAGAATATCCTAAGAAGACGCATTTTAGAGAGCAAGCAGACAACTTCTCTTTATCGGGAGTAGGGTCATGTACAAAACAAGTACAACCAAATATCCGAGGAGGGACATGAGAGTGATCTTGGCTGGGGTACAGAACGGAATGAGGAACTTGATTATGAAGAATGAAAGATGGCATGCGATTGATGAGATAACAAGAAGTAAGAACGGCATCCCCCCAAAATCGAAGTGGAACGTTCATATCTATGAGTAGAGTACGAGCTGTTTCAATTAAGTGTCTGTTCTTTCGTTCAACTATTCCATTTTGTTGTGGAGTATGAGAGCATGATGTTTCGTGTAAGATACCTTGAGATGTAAGGAAATTCTGAAATGATGTAGAGATATTCACGGGCATTATCACTGCGCAGAAAGCGTACAGATGTACTAATTTGGGTACGAATTTCTAACACAAAATTTTGAAAGATAGAAAAGATTTCGAATCTATTTTTCATTAGATAAAGTCATGTACAACGTGAATAGTCATCAATAAAAGTTACAAAATAACGATATCCTAAGGTTGAAACAACACGACTCGAACCCCAAATATCAGAGTGAACGAGAGCAAATGGAGAATCGACTCTATTATTGAATTTGCGAAGAAAACTACTACGAGAGTGCTTCCCCGACTGACATGACTCACAATCTAATTTCCCCAACTGACATGACTCACAATCTAATTTCCCCAACTGACATGACTCACAATCTAAGGAAGATAATTTTGACAAAGAAGAAACCATATTCTTAATTTAGACTCGAATGACCTAACCGACTGTGGATAAGGGATGGTGCTTCAGTGGCAGAGCATGTTATCGCCGTTGGTGAAAGATGATAGAGACATTGGGATTCATGCCATGTGCCAATCGTCTGTCCCGTACTCCGATACTGCACACGGACAAATTTGTCATCTAAGGTGACAGAACAATGGAGAGAATGGCATAAACGGTGAACTGATATTAAATTAAATGGGGAACTTGGTAAATAAAGAACATAATCAAAGGGTAAATAGGGAAGAGGATTAGCGTGGCCAACTCCTTGAGCCTGAGTTTGTGAACCATTGGCTAATGAATGGATGGTAGATGTCCAGTATTTCTTAATGAAGAAAAAAGTTCCTTATTACCAGAGATATGATTTGTAGCACCCGAATCAAGGACCCATGATCCAAGTGACGGAGATCGAGAAGCACATGCTATGACTTTATCCGTTTAAGCAATAGAGGCAGTGGTAGTGGAAAATTGTTTGGCTGCAAACCACTTCAGAAAGTCCTCATAGTTTGGTTCTCGAGACATCAAACGTGCAGGATTGTCGGGTTGAATGATGGGGTTTGCTTGATCAGATGCAACATTTACGGTAGTGAGACGTCCGTGCAAAGAGTAACAACGCTCATGGGTGTGTCCATGCCTATGGCAATAAGTACACTGAGGACGTGATCTGTTGTTGTTGTCGCGGCCACCGTTACGACCTCCGTGTGCACTCGATTGAGAGGCTAAGATAGAAGAATTAACCGTTGAGACATCAGTATATACCGAGACATGTGGAGGGACCCGTAAGAGACGCAAAAATGCTTGTGATAAGGTGGGAACATATGGACTAGCAAGAATTTGATCACGAACTCGGTCGAAAGACTAAAAAGCGCCAATAACATAAAGAAAGTCGCTTGTTGAGACAACTCCTCTTGTGGTGTTTTAGAAGGAGGAAGCAATTCATTGAAATCTGCTAAAAGTCCTTGAATCCGACCGAGATAAGAGGTTATCGGCATATCCAACTTTTGTGGACCTACGAGCTTCATCAGATCCGAGCAAACTGCAAACATACGTGACACATCATGTGTGTATAATATTTTGGCCTGATCCCAAACGTTAAAGCAAGTTTTATGGGGGCAAAAAATTTGCTTGAGCGACAGATCAATAGTCTGCCATTGCATACTACACAATTGTGCGTCAATTTTCTCCCACTTAGGCGACCAGTAGTGATACCATCTGCTTTTTGAACAAGATGATCTTGATATCCTTGCCCCATGAACCAAAGTTCGACATCGGCAGCCCAAGTAGAGTAGTTAGAGCCGTTCAACCTTTCTGTAGTAATCAAGGTCGAGCCAGAAATGGTTGGCACAATCAAACCGGCTGTAGAGACACTTTCTTTATCTTTTGTCAAAAAAAAAAAATCCACCGAACAGAATACTATATGTAAAACTGGAACATAATAGAATATTATATATATATATGATATATAACTGAATAGAATATATATATAATATAGATATATAATATCTATATATTGAGCGACGCAGAGATGAACAGTGAATTGAAGTGGTGAAGCCGAAAACTGTAGCACGGCAGCAGTAGGCGCGATCGAAAATCAATTTCGATCGAAAAGTTGTAGCAGCGGAAGTCAAGTGGTGATGCCGGAAAGTGTTTCCACGGCAGCCACATAGTGGTTATTTGCCGAAGAAGAGACACGGCGAATCGAGTTGGTGATATGTGGTGATGCCGAAAAGTGGCACGACAGCAATGGCTTTCTTATCTGCCAGAGAAGAAGTAACACAGCAGAAGAAGCGAGAAGAATGTTTGGCTCTATACCATGTGAAGTATATTATGAAGGTGGTATATGAAGTATATTATGAAGAAGAAATTACATTATTCACATACAAAGACGATAATATATACATGAAGCTAGATTTAAGTTAGGTATACAATTGATCATCATCGCACACCGCACACCACCCGTGACTCTATTTACTATCCACCAACTATATTAAATATATATACATATTATTTATTCCACAGTTAGTGATACAACACACATTCTCCGAGAAAAAAAAATGAATCCACTGTATGAGGTTTGTTTACCTGTGCTTTCAGAAATTTGTTTCTGTCCTTCACTGAATTATAATCCTTCACTGCAATCTCCTTTTCCTTCTCACCACGATTTTTTAGGCAACATAAGATAATTTTAGCGGAGTTCCATATATAATACAAAAGTATTTAAACACTACCTCTGATATAAGTCAAAAAAATTATTCCAAGGAAGTTATAGAGAAAACACAGATACCTTTTTTAAATTCTTATTCTCCTCCAACAGATCAGCAGCTTTTCCGCTCAGTTCAAGGTACATAGCCTGGAGAGACGATGCAGATAAACCCATGACAAAAATACAATACCCTAAAAAAGCATATAAGGAAGAAACCGAACACTAAACATATTATCAAGGACTTGATCCTTTACACGACGATCAAGGTACGTATACAATGTCAAAAGAACTAAACCACAGTGGCCACCAAAGGACAAATCCGAAGAAACTTTGAAGCATAGTGTATCTCAACCAACCACTTAACCTCGCACGCACCACTATGAGACCGCCCCTCAATACTCTTCGCTCCTTTTGACAAGTAACTTAATGATTGAAAAAATGTTTGGGACTTGGATGATATTGGTAACCAGATCGAGAAAACGGGGAATGTAAAAACATAGTAGCAGCCACTTTCATTTTGTTCAAAGTCACAAGGACTGTCTAGAAAACATGACAGGCACATCAGTTAATAACAACTTACATTTGTGAACTCAATATAAAAAGCAACAGTCGCAGCAAATGAGGATACCTGCCAAGTGTGATTGATCACCAGAACTCATGAAGATTACCTGTCTGCGTCGAATGGTCTGCCTAGCAGATTCTCTATTTGCCAACACGCGACGAAGCCTTTGCGCTTCCTTCTCTGCCTGGGTGATGATGAAAAATATGTCACGTACACAAAAATCGCACGTGTTAAATAGAGTTTGATACAACAGCAACTCAGTCAAATATAAATGTACCTCGCTCGTATTTCTCTTTAATCTTCTGGCGGAGTTTGATTTATTACCTGCACACGGTTGAGAAGGCATAGCTGGAATAATTTTCTTACGGTTTTCTGGGACTGAATCAGATGTATTCCCGGAAGATTTTCGGGCACCTATTGCTTGATTCTGATATACACAAAAATATTGCTAAAGTCCTGCAAGGAATATGATATAAAGTGGTGACAAAATCTGATCTCTAATAAATAGAAGTACCACGACTATTGATCCGAAACTGCAGAATATGTCAAATTTCGGTCTCATTTTTCCACGAAACAAATATCACATGGCAACTTATGACTCCTGAACATGATGAAGCAGCAAATCGAGTAGTACAACAAATTCGATGCATGAGCAAGAGGTTCAAGTTTCACCACCATTACGTACCTTATCTGAATTTGGACTTAACTTGCTGGCCAAATTAGATTGATAACCAGCGGCTGCACTGTCAGGTGCGCTGCATTGCGCATACTTTCCGGCATCAGCAACTGTATTAGAAGTATACCCGCATGAATGTTGGATGTCCATTTCTGGATCCTGATATACATACAAATATTGTTCAAGTCCTGCAAAGAGTAACATGTAACTTGGTGACAGATTATAACTATTAAAAAATACAGAGTCAGTAACCGGAGTCACCGGAAAATGCAAGATCAAGATAGGCCGACTGCTGGTCTCAATTCTTTTAACAGACACAAAGAGAAGAAAGCAAGTACTTGCAGTGAGGTCATTCAAATAGGGAAATACGGCAACCGTTGCACATCAGGTGGAAATGTTCCATATATGTTTTGAGCAGAAACATGCCAAGACCTCAAAGTGATAACCATACATTGAATATTGATAGAGAACGAGAAACAAAACTGAGGGTGTAAGGCTACTTCAAATCATCAAAGGCCATCAGAAGGGCCTACCTAATGCAAACGACATATCGAAATTATGAGAGATAAATATGAAGAAAAAAGAGAGGTAGACAGTATTGTTGGATCCATAACCACATACAAACCAATTTATTTATGTCCCAAATTCATTAATCTAAAATCAACTTTAGATGAAGGAAGGCTGGCCAGCTCACGCCCAACAAAGGCCTCATATGGAAAAATACTTACGAGCCCGCCATCTTTGCTTCATAGTATTCAAAAAGCATCATAACTATAGTCTAAGAAGATCTTCCTCCTCTATCTTATCCTTTTTGAAATCAATTCTACAGCCCCCAAACGAACATCTGTGCAGAACTAAAACAAAAAATTACACATCTGATCAAAACAGCAAACGCGAGACATGGACTCCGAAATTTTATTGTAAACAGAAAAGCTTCAAGAACCAAGTTTTCATACTCCTCTTTATAAAAAGCTCTTAAACGATAAGGGAGTAGGCTCAAAATACCCTGGTAACTTCTAAAGGCAGGCCTTCAACACATACAATCACAAAGATTCATTCACTAAGTAAGGTGATACGAACTGATAACTCTACAGATCAAATGAAGTCCTGTTTGTCCATTTTCTAAAGAAATAAAAAGGTTTGAAAAGGGTAAAGAAGTTCTCTCATTTGTTCAAGTATTCCAAGTCTATGCGAATTTATTCACCATATAAAATATCATCAGGCACTAGGAGAAAAGACAAAACACCAAAAGAAGCCAAGATACTACTGTGACAGATATTTTGTTTGACATAATCTTATCCAAACCAAGTAAAGATTCCAACTCTAATTATTCCAATTTTAGAAAATTACATTCTGGACTGAAAAGACACTAAATTGAAACAATCCATATTCACGTCTTCACCAACCATAACCAAGATCATCATCATCATCAAAGACCAAGATCACAGCTTTAGCTGATCCCAGCAAAATAACTTAATAGAAATGAAAGCCTTTACTACATTTTCTCGTTAAACAGAGTCATAATTTAAACACTGTAGCCCCTCAATCTTTCTTCAAACATACATAACACAGCTGTAGTAAGTTAATAAGTTATACACATAAACAGAAGATAATTAAAAACCTGAGAGGGTTGAGAGCAACAGCGAGCTAACTCCGCCAAAGCCTGAGTAGCCTCGATCTCAAAATTAACCATCATCAAATCCTCATCATCATCCTCTCGTTCCATTTTATTTTTTTTTTCTTAACAAACAGTTTGTGCCAGTTGTAGACAGTAGTCCCCAACTCAAGAAAGGCTTCTTAACCAAGGAAGTAGAAACATAGTAGTACGTACTATTATTACTACTAATAATACAAGTTGTATAAAAGTAAACCGAATGAATCAAGAGGCGCCACGCGTAGCGTTTAGGACAAAGCATATGTCAGCACCTCACGTGGGACAGAGTGGAGGACTTGACACACGCAAAATATCTTCAGTGGCACGAAATATCAGTGTTTTATTAAATAGGATTTAGTACAAGCTGATGGTTACCTTTTTTTTTAGTAATAAAACAAATATGCATAATGCATTGTGGTTACATTTTTGATTTTTTTAATGGAATAGGATGTTGGGGAACGGGAACCCGTAGTGCTTCTTGAAGTCACACAGAGGTAGGTTCCACAAGTACTAGGCACACGTGGAACCTACGTGGAGCCCACGTAGAGCCTGTTATGTTTTTGCAGAAGACACTGTGAATGGGTACATATTAGACAAATCCGTTGGAAACGTGAAGAAGGCCAGGGCGTGTATATAATAATTTCTCGTGCATGTGGAGTCACTTGCACTCAAGGATATTTTTTTTAAAAAAAATATTTTTTGTAATGGTCTCATTACAAAAATAGTTCGTTTTGTCTATATTTAGTCATATTATTAGTTTTCATCTAATTTTGGTCTTCTGAACTTCTTTTTTTTTTCTTTTTGCCCCTTAAACTATATTTATTAGCCAAAAAACCCACAATATTATTTATAATTAGTAAAAAGCTCCCATTTATTATATATTCAGCTAAAATTACATATTCCCTTTAAAACGCTAAAAAAATATTATAATTAACTAAAATATATAAATATTAAATATTTAATTTAAAAAAGTTCCTTTATTAATTAATTAAATAATTTATCTTCAATTCTAAATATAAGCCCAAAAAGTTTTGTTGTATATTTATAATTTGGGAAATACTTACAATTTTATTTTTAAACTTTTAACAAACTTAAAACGAAGATTAATACAATAAATTTTTCAATTCAAAAATATTATTAATTTTTTATTGTATATTTAAGTTTTTTTTATAATTCTATCTTGAAATATTTAATAAACCTAGATTAATTGAGTGAAGTGAAATCAATATTCATCCTCTTATTCCATTTTCTTTAACAAATTGTGGCAGTTGTAGAACAGTAGTCCCACCTCAAAAAAGGTTGTCTTTTAAAACCACCCACCCCTGACCCCACATAGCGGTAGAAACGTAGTACTATTAGAGCACGTTTGGATGGTACCACTTTGTATTAGGAATTTATTATCATGTGATTATAATCACACATTTCATTAACAATCATGCGTTTGGTTATTTAAAAATATACCCGTTTGACAGGGTATTATTAAGTAGAACCATGTTTGGTTGACCCAGTAATACAAGGCAATTGGACCTTAAATTTTGGAATTACCTATTATACCCCTCTGAATAACACACCATACCCCTCCAAACCCTCACACACCCATTCTTGCTGTCACATAAACCCTAAATCCACCGCCGTTTCCGCTGCAAACACTCCCCCCAATCACGAGGTGCGATGACGAAATTTAAGTCCACCACCGCCAGTGCAAGCAAGACGAAAGGCAAAAGAAGCCGCATACGCACCGGAGCCTCAATCACCGGACTTGTGGGAAGCAATCTCGTCGCGAATCCAACTGCGGGTGGCGCGGTTGAGCCGCCATTTCAAGCGTCGCGGGCTCCAGAGCACGATTTCATCATATATAAGGACCCAATTGTAAGATTTCTTGTCTTGTTTGATTTACCTTTTTTGCAAAGCAAAACTTTGCCCCGGCGTGATTAAATTGTACGCTAGAAATAGGTGATTGTGTTTGTTACTGTAACAAGGTTTGGCCCTGCTTCGTTTGGATGTACATTGGTGCGCTATGTATAGAAACAAGGTTAAAGCAGTACCTCAACTTAAATATTAGTTCTCACGTTTGTTAGAAGCCGTAAGGGAATGGGTTTTTCTTGTGTTAAGTTATAGTGATGGAACACTAATTTTTGTTCTAACTTTGCATGTAAAATTAGACAACAATAGCATGTCAATGTATGTATGGTTAAATCTAAAAATGCCTATGAATTGGAGAGTAATCCCCAAAGGGTCAGTTTAAAGTTGAGGACAAAGTCTTTGTTCAAATATTTCAGAAAGTATACGAAGTAATAGTTATCTTTGGTCCCCTTATATGTGCTAACCCTTGAATAAAGCAGTTAGTTCGACGTCATTCACAGTCAGTCGCTCGACGTAATTGATTTGATGTACTTATTAAGTTCAATAATGTTAAGAGTGTATTACCATAAGTTGATCTAGTTGGTAACTTCTCATAACTTTACATATCAGGAAAAGTACATTATTCAATACAATTCTTGAGGCTTATTAATTTTTCAATCATTAATTGTCGTGCAATTACAGACCGGAAAGCCTACGTACCTAGAGCATGATGAGTGCCATGCCCTATACTGGCCTAGCGACGTGGAAGATGCATTTTATGCTAAGCTTGCCGAAGAATGCACCAAGGTCAACGTGAAGACATCCGATGGGGTAGTTGAAGTTCTGAAGAATGTGAGTGCGTGGCTTAGGTGCAACGGCAAATGGGATTTCCCCTCTGAATATGAGGCAAAACATAAGTTTATCCGGATGCGGGCGGGATTTCTTGAATTCTGGAACTTTGTAAAGAGTAACAACATTCCCTTTAATTCCGATACCGGGAAGGTACAAACTTCGAAGAAATTCAGAGATCAATACGTGGAGGTTAGTAAAGAATTCTGAAACTAATGGAGAATTTTAAACATGGTTACGTATGGTGGCAGCTGACTATTTGTAATTGAGTCATTTGTGATATTCATTTCCAGTCCATTCTCCTGTTGCGTATAGGATCATTTGGCAATGCATTTCATAGAGAACGGATTCCGAGGGTTCTACCAGCATCATGTCATATTCATGCAGCGTGATGCGGCTCATCTCCCAGAGGAACAACTATACTACTACCTCCGAGACGATAGATTGCTTGCTTCCATTGATGAAATGGCTTTGGTCGGCGATAGAGAGGAGGACTTGTTCAGATGTCTGGGAGACTTTTTGCTAAGGACTGGTTTTCGGACTGAAGAGGGACTCCTTCAGTCAATTGAGTTTGCAAGCCAGCGCAGCACACTCAGCATAGATGTCATTCGCCGCGTCATCAGACGAAAGCGGAACAAGTTTACTGCTTTCTTTACATTCATGGTATCAAAGGATCTGGACGGTGAATTGGAAGCTGGAAACTTGGACATCTTCGATGAAAATTTGCACCAAGAAATGAATGTAAGTCAGATTGTCTATCAATAAGAATTTATGTTTCAATTTTTAGTATATTTGGAAACGTGACACTAACTTTCCTGTGTGCCTTTAATAGACTCTATAACATCTTTGTTTTCATGTGAATGACACAAGATGACGCGGACGAATACATCATGAAGCACAGTCTGGATCTTTACCTTGCACACTGCCATTTCTATGTGAAGGTCGTGGCTCCCATGCTAAGCGAGGAAAAGGATCATTACTTTGAAGCCGTGAAGGAAGAGTCCATTTCCTTGGAAATTTATTAGAAGTGTTTTAATGGGAAGAATGTACATTTTGGATTAACTAAGTTAGGTTTATCTCAGAACTGTATTAGAACTCTGTTTTATGGCTGACTTTTGTACGGGGAAAGTATTCGTACTAGTACCATGTTTTGACTAACCATGTACCATACATTTTGTGTCCGTTTATGGTATTGGTTTTGTTCAATTCCATCGTATTGCGTTGTTTTTGATTTACAACATTGTTGTTTGTCTATTACATTGTGATTACCATTGCATGGAAACTTAACACTGTTTCGAATTGGTATTTAATGTGTATGTTTTATTATCATCTGTTTGTTGTTAGAGCACGTGCAGTTGGCATTTTAGGATTAGATTCTGTAAGGGGAAAATTGTGAACAGACCCAGAATAATACCAGTGCTTGTTTTAGTCCACCACAAAATCAAGTTCTGTTTAAATACTTAGCAGAGAGACATGTATCTGCTTTTTATTGAAAACTAGGGGATGTGGAGTAGAGTATGCAGAATACCAACTTGCTGTAATGCCAGTATAACATCATAGTTCTTTCACAAGCTACTTGTTGTCTAATCAAACTTAATGTAGTGTATATTGGTTGGTGTAGAGTATTGTGTACAGTTAAAATTTCTCACCTACTTGGACTGAAATGTAATTCAAAACTGAACTTCACTATAAAGTACTCAACTGCAACATGTCCTATTAACAAAAGTAAGCTCTAAAAATATCATAAAATTCTCTATATAACAAATCGTGAATATCTCCCATTCTTAGCCAAGTTCCCCACAAATGGTAACAGGGCAAACCAAACACAATTCCCCTTCATTGAAATCATATGAAGCATGTTTGTAATTTTTGTTTTCCATAGTGATAACACGTGAGCTTTCCTTTGTTATTGCAGGGCAGTAAGAGTCACATTGCCAGCGCAGATCAAAGTGACGGTTCTTCATTCTCGACAACTCGCAGACGAACTTCCCCCAACGATGAATACCATGACTTCTGTGAGTGTGGCCTCAAACCTGTTATGATAACCAGTTGGTCTAACCATAATCCGGGCCGAAGGTTTTGGCGATGCCCTCAACCAAGAGTAAGCTTTACCATATCTTACCAAACATTTTATACCATAAAGTCTGTCCTCTGCCTTTGGGATTTAATAGAAAGCATATAGTAATTTAGTTGAATGTATCCAGGGTCGACAATGCCGGCTATATGTGTGGGTGGACCCTGAAATGTGTCCTCGATCGAAGGTTATAATACCCGGCCTACTAAAGCGGATCAATGCGTCCGAGGAGAAAGTCAAGAGTGTGGCGCGCATGGAAAAGGCGTGGATGATCTTAGTTGTGTTATCGTGGTCTGTCACATTGGTCGTTTGCATCTTATTTTATTTTCGTTAATCGTAGTAGGGGCCGAAACATTACTGTATCACCTCCTTACTACTTTATCTGTTGCATGTTCGATTTATGCTAAGTCTTGTAATGTTAGTTTCAATGTATGGTATGGTTGTTGTGGTCTGTTGTAATTTATTTTCCTGGAACTTTTATATAAGTTATATGTTTCCTCGGTTTCTTGAGTTTTTGGTCTAACCTTATTCAATGCAGAATAACAACATTTCATAAAAGTGTTTAGCTTCTGAATTTTATTTTTTGAAGCTCAGCAAATGGAGATGTGTAGCATATAATATGTCTCCAGCCATCCTGCATAATTAATAACTGAAGTTTGCAAATAAAGTGTAATAAACCAGTGTTGAGGGAGAATACTATAACGGACGAGGTCCGGGTATTGTGGTGTCAATCCACAAAGATTGCTTTGCAGGAAAATCTTTGTTAAACAAGATGGAAAATATTTAAAATTACCTACTTGCTGCCTGACTATTTGTACTGCAACGTATAAAAACAACATTTTAAACTGCTTGCTCCTATTTGTAACATGATATTACCACTTTGTTTTGGGAGAATATTTTGTAAAAAGCGTGCTGCTGTGTAGTCAATCCTTCCAGATTGCTTTACATGAAAAATCTTAGTTCCAACCCTGATTTACAGTACTGACGTTGAAGCTTCTGATTGAGAATATATTTTCCAGACCATTATTGGCACATTAAATTATCACAATTTTGTCTTCAAATTGAAAACCAAAGGGTTGCTGGATTCACCAGGATTACATCGTACCATATTATCTGTTAACTTGCGTCTCTCATATAAAGTGGTTAATAACCTCTGCACCAATTTTAAATGCACACTGGACACACTTGAACTGGAATACAAGATCAAAGTAACTAAATTATATGTTACTTTTTGCAAATCAGTAAGTTAGGATAGCATGCATTCTGTAACTATGAAGGAAGATTTGTTTTTCACAAGTTTCCATTTCAATATTTCCTGGCAGAATATTTTGGGAAGAGTTCAGGTATGTGTAGTCATTCCAGAGAGATTCCTTTTGAAGAAAAATCTTACTTACACCATCTTTTGTACTATATAATATCTCTGTGACAAATAACACTATTGCTAGATATTATTCAAAATTGTGTGGAGTACACAATTTTTGTTTAATACATACATTGGAGATATAAGTTTAAATTAGACCACCTCTCTTAACAGTCTACTAGCCTCTGACATATTGGTTCCAGGAAATTATTCTCTGCAATTCAATCTCAAAGATATTCTAACACTTTTTCCACTGCTCCATAGAAAATAACATCACGCAGTCAGAGAATATAAACCTTTTTGCATTATTGCACATGAGAATACCATGCAAAAAACTGTTAACCAGCAGCACTACCAACAACCCTCCTAACTATATAATGTTTGTATTTCAGTTGTTAACCACCAACAACTTCACAGACTACCAAACATAATCTTAATAATGGCTAATATAAACCCGAGGCCACAATCGCACTTCTTCTATACTTCCACATGGACTTATGGCGTCGATTGTACGTTCATTGATTACCTCCTGGAGGAGAAAGAGAGTGCACGAGCTAGGAATGATCTGCTAAGCATCCGCGACATGGTACGAGTTGCAACTGATAAGGTCAACGCAGTTCACAACATGCGCTTCACCTTTCGTCAATGTTTGCATCAGTATCGTAAGCTCGAGCAACGTTTCACTGTGTTCCAATTCATCATTGGTCTAAGCGCGGTGTATTATGATGAGACGAACAACGTTGTTCATGCCTTTGAGGATTTTGTGTGGGACTACGTGGTGCTGGTAACCTTAACATATGCAAGATGTTTTTTTTTTCAATATTTTAAATTTATTTCTATCTATTACCTAAAGATGGCTACCAATTTGATAATAACTCTACTGCTATCCAGAAATACAAGCTTGGCGAGGCTTACATGATCGAGGGGGAGCCCGCGTGGTACAATCTATGCAAGTTGTTCAACGCCCCTGCACCAACAACTTCCCCTGCTGGACCTTCGAATCCCCCGCCTCCACCTCCTCCATTTGTTGACTTGACAACCCCCGAGAACAGCGGACTGAGTAATCACGATAGCTTTTGGGCTCCAGACCCGCCCAATCCTACTGGCCGTGTAGTGGAACCAAGTCCTAGCCGGACCTTCTCTCCACCTCCTTTAGGTGTGGAGGTATTCTCTAGGGAAACTTTCGACGTGTTGCATTCCGAAATGGATAGCGATTTCTGGGCAGATGTGTTGGACAAAAAACCTGCGTTACTCCCGACTCCCGACCAGAAGGTTGTCGAAGAAACTCCGGCACTCCCTACTTTTGATTCACACGAGTTTCATGATCGTGGTAGACAAAGATCCCTATTCCGTATACCCGAGAATAGAGCTAACAATGGCAAAGGTGTTGTTAACGAACGCACTCTTCACGTATTCTCAAACGACCACACGAGCTCGCAAGGCTCATCAAATTCAGTCACAAGTCCATGGCGTAGAAATGGGGTTGGAAGTTCTATGAAGGGTAAGGACAAGGTTTAGTTTCCCGTGGCGCAACCAATATCATGGTGGTTTCAAAAAAATAGGAAATGAGATAAATGGATTTGGATGCATGGTTTTCCACTATTTTCGGCTAATATAATCTAGGATTTGAATTTTATTGTTGTATTAGATGCCTACTACTATGTTTTAAGAAGGAACTCAATGCCTACTATATATTGGTTAGTGTATTACAAGTATTTTCGTGTATGCTACTGTGAAGCCGACTTTATTGTCTTGGAACAGCTTCACATTTAGGAACTCATTTCACTGCTCGGGTATGACCTATTTTGTGCAGCAGGAAATCGTCTTAAGTTGTTAGTGCTTTGATGAACAATCGCACTTGTTTTTAAGGTTATGAAATGTTTTGTATTCATGTTTTAGTGTAGCAACTACCCGCAAAATTGTGGTATACATCTGTTGTTCATTTTTTTTGCAGTTCTATGCCTATAAGTATTGCATAGAACTTGTTTTATTGGAATACAGTTGCAAATCACCCCAACCAAGCACTTAATCTGCACCGAATATTATCGCAATTATAAAAAATATACATTTGACAAAATGATGATCAGGCTACTTCCACCTCCAAAATAATTACAGCCATTGTTTATAACTGTAACACAAGTCAGATGACTACAGAAGACCACCAAACATGTAGTGATAATAGCCTAACATTTTTAACCACTGGGATAAGAAACAGGCTAAGATCTAACCAGCTTACACCCCTGGAACAAAACATATTGACAAACGTTAGCAACACAAAACCGGCGCTACGACAAAAGTTTGTTTTGAATCGAACGTTGGCCAACAAAATAATCAGGTACTTCAAGCGCAATAATTATGGCGCATTACTCATAAACGCAGTCCCAGAGGATGGCTCAAGTTGCCCGGCAATTACCATGTCAACATAAGCGGCACGACACGGTCTGTCCATCCCGAGGAAGAAGTCCGTAGACTGGGTGTTCATAGCAATCTTATGTGCGACCATGATGCGCAACTGCAAAGGCATTATTCCAAGGTCCGCGACGACATCGAACACTTGTTTACTCTTATTAGGTGGTGACGGTGGTGTGGCGGGGGCTGGGGCATTAACTGCTTGAGATGAGTTGCTTGCGATAATCACCTTTTCTGCCATGTCACCCAGCCTAGCATCGCTTTTCTCAAATATAGTACCAATGAGAGTTACAAGTTGTTCTGGCAGAGTAATAGGTTCGTGAGCCTTACGCTTCTTCTCGTTTGACTTCCCCGAGGTGGCTTTATTTTTGTTCTGGTCGCCACATTCTTTAGCACTTGAACTGAATTCTTGGAATTCAATGGGGTCTTCCAAATCAGCATCTCTCTCCCGGGCATTTAATCCTAATGTCCCGCCACTTTTCCCTTTACCCTTTGCACCGTTTACAACATGAACATCGAAAACCTCGTCATACACCTCGTGTGGACTATCTAGGTCCAATACTGCATCATTGAAAGTTTGTGCCCCGTTACCGTTTGCGCGGTCATTCCCGAATATCTCGCACCACGCATCGTAGTAAGGAAAACTTTTGTAACGGAAAGTTGAAACCTCAGGATGTGTCTGTTGCATCAAAATGGAAATTCATACTTGAGATTAGTAAATAAACCAGTCAGGCCAAATAGCATTATAATATCAAAAACACTAGTAGCTTCAAAACAATTTAACTGACACAAATGTTTAGTCATATAAATCAGTTACTCCTATGAACCATTAAATATACATTTCCACACACAAGTCATTATCATGGTTGCCTTCCATATTATTCAAAAATAGCCCCATGTCTATAATAAACTTGGATTAGAAGTAAAAAAAGATGAACTACATCATTATTCAATCGACAAATACAGTACTATATCAACCCTGAATACATATCACAGAGCAAAATCTTGTTTAATATCACAATTTGTCATTTTCAGAGAACTTGTGGCAACAAAGCCTGCCAAAATAAAAGGAAGCATCCTAAGACAGTTTATACAAATGAAAAGCACCAAATAGTAATAACAGGTGGGGTTTATAATAAAGTTAGATTGTTAAGCATGAAAAATCTTACTAATTTCCTGCCAATACAACTAACCTTAACATATGCATTCCATACGTCGTCCGATGGTTGGTCAACCATCATTGAAGATGCATAGAAACCCCACCCTGAAGCATTGAACATGGCGTGTATTGGACCAAAAGTCTTCTTCCACACAGTTAGTTTTGACGAGATGTGTTTTTCTGTCATGGGACGACCATGAGGGCATTTTTGCGCCATGATCAGCTCTAATTGCGCTAAGTAGCCAGGCCTAAACCCATTCTCAGCACGCCAACCGTTGGCGCACAGCTCCTTGAGCCCATCAATTAGAACCAACTCCTCTGGTTGAGTCCACACCCTCCTCGTCCCTCCAGGTTTTTTATAAGGAGCACGTGCAGTTGGGCAACTACTTTGTGAGTACGCCATAGCTATAACCCTACAATTTGTCAAGGATTAATTATTACATACTTTCATAGCAATTTTAAAATTGCAAGATAGTTAACTGGAGGAAACAGATAACTACTAGCTGGTAATAAAATGAACAATGATTTTTATGATGAATGAGTATGCTTCTCTCTTGCTCTCAATGTTATATAAATGAACAAGGCCTGACAAGTATAGGATGATGAAGCAATCAATACAGTCTTGCTATAAGAGAGAAGCATAAAATATGCCATAAAAACAGGACATAACAAGAAACCAAGTAATCACACAAATCATAACAATTATATGTTAATTCCTATCTGTAAAATGGTTGACAGAATAATTCCAACAACCATTTTAATAATCATCATCTGTAAATGAACCAAAACAACTCCAATGAAATTTTCCATTCAGAACTTCGATGATGTCTTCAATTATATGTTCAGGTATCAAATTCAACTTAAAATACAAGAACCTTACGCTTAAATCCAAAGTAAATCAAAATACAAACAACGTTACAACATGTATCCAGTACTATAAAGATGTTCAATCTTCAACGCCTCCTCCTAGCAGCATGCCAGTCGTTATACATTTGGGTGGCCATTGTTTCACGAAAATTATGCCAAGCTTCGGAGGGCTCCACAACGTCTATATACCCGGGTTCGGGTTCCATATTAGATGGTGACCTTGGGTAATCCTCATCTAAGATTGCATTTGGCAGGTTCTTCCTAATGAAATTGTGGAGTAGACAACAAGCCATTATGATGTGGTTGTGTCTCTTGACAGGGAACCACGAATATTTTCTTAATATTCCCCATCTCCCCTTCAACGCACCAAAGGCACACTCAATCACGTTCCTCGCTCTAGCATGCTTAAGGTTGAAGTACTCTTTGTAGTTTTGTGGGGTACGTTGGCTGGTTTCCCATTCCTTCAAGTGGTAGCGAACTCCACAATAAGGCACAAGAAACCCCTCGCCATTTGTGTAACCACCGTCGCCTAAATAGTAACAACCTAACACAATTTCCATAAAGTGGAGTGAGAGTGATTATTTTAGTATGAGAGTAGCTTTTTCGATTAGGCAATGAACAGGAAACGCTTCACCAATTTAAACATTATCAAAATTGTGGTAGGTGATATACCGGTTGGAATTTTTAGCGAATCTTCCCGAGTTATTGCGTCGTGTAACACACGACTATCAGCTGCGCTACCTTCCCACCCAGCGAGAACGTAAACAAACAATCCACTACGGTCAAAAACCGCAAGGACATTGGTGGCCACTAATTTCTTCCTTGTTCGGTATCTAGGCTTCTCCACTACCGGTACTCTTACTTGAAAAAATGAACCATCAAGCGCTCCTAGGCACCCCTAATGAATTTTTCCATTGAACAAGACCACTTTCAGACTACAGTTTTGTAAAAAAAGAATTCATTTATGTACGTATTTAATGTTATTTTAGATATTTAAACATTTACCTCGAAACATTTCCATGTCGGGTCTATGTCGTCGGGGCCAATTGGTTCGGGACGCTCCAACAATATAGGGTGACATTTTAACAAAGCCAAGAGAACTTTACCAAACAAACGACTAACGGTTTCACCCGATCGTATGTTATGACCTCCAATAATACGGTTTTTGGTGTGATGTGATAGGGTATCAAGAAACATAGACACTTGGGCAGAAATCCCAACATATTTAGTTTCTTCTAAACCACCGTAGCTATGGAGCAAGTAACACAATTTCATGAAACAATCTCTATTCATTCTAAGATAATTTTTCACCTTAACATCTCCGCAGTTCAAGAGCTTGTCTAGATATTTAATTTGATGGGGGATTCGTCGGAGAATACTATAACGAATGTTATTCCTCCTCTGTCTACGTCCTAAACAACCCGATTCGTACAAGTAGATTACCACTAACACAACAGCAAATAATGATACCCTAAAGACGGCTTGGTGCATCAAGACCAAGAGAAACAACTTCTCTCGTGGACCCATTCAAACCTGTTAAACATAAACATATCTTATCGCTCATGTTTTATAATTTTCCGTAAACACATATCCAAGTTTACCGACCAACGACACTACAGCAGATTAACAGAGGGACATAATTGGATATAATCACCATCCTTTATAATACTTTATATTCTGTAATCAGCATCCAAATTCATTTCTGTCACAATAATCCATATCAAGTTGCACATAGAATAGTAATCGCACATATTTCCACAGGGGGTAAAAATTATATTTGTATCTGCAATTGCTGCAGTGACAAGAGAGACCAATCTATAACAATCACTGTAACCTCAACAAACAGCTGGTAATACGCAGGCATCACGAATTTCAGGAAATCTATGCAATATCACCAATCGACACAAAATTTTTAACGCAGCAATTGTGCACAAAGAAAAAACAGCCTGATGTAGATAAACGACCAACAAACATACCTATCAAATGAAACGCAGCAATTCCTCAGGATTCCTATCCTCCAATCGCACTTCTTCACCTGTTCATAAGAAGAGCTCAGTAACTAGTACAACCAATCGAAGCACAAAGATGAAGACGAAGTCCAAATAATTTTGAAATAAAATTGATTTACTGTTCACGCCGAATCGCAGCTGCGGGAAGAAACCCTAAAATCGTGTGGTGAAAAGTGATGAATTAGGAAGGATGGGTAGGTAGTAATTGCGCCCAATTTGTGGTCGGGAGAAAAATAGAGCTAAATTGGGGCTGATTTAAGGGTACAATTGACAATTCGTGTATTCTTGTAAACCGAGATTGTGAATCGGAGGGGGGGTGGCGATTGCAAGACGTGGGATAACCCTTTCCTGGCCCACTTTTCGGCGGCGGCCGGACTAACAAACGCAACAACCAAACGCGGGATTAGCGGCAATTTCAGAACTTATCTCGGCCGGACGGACCATCCAAACGCTCTCTTACTATAGTAATAACTAATAATACAAGTTGTATAAAGAAAAGTAGACCAAATGAATGAAGTGTCGACATTTGTAGCGTTAAGGACACGCACATGTCAGCACAGTCACGTTGGACACAGCCAACTTGGAAGAGTTGGACATGATATATATATTTTGTTAAAGTGGGATTTGTATTAAACGGTAATTAAAATGGTCCAATTACAAGATGGTGGGAAAATTAAGAATCGAGATACCGTAGCAAAGATACAACGTGGAGAAAGGTAAGGCCACACAAAAGTTTGTAAAAGTTAATGTAGGCAAATTTGTAAAAGTTAATCTTATTATCCAATAAATCAAATAAAATTTGATCATCTGATAAGTACTATATATTTGATTAATTAAACTAGTAAATCATGATTCTTTGTTTAAAAGAAAATAAATTGTCAAATATTCCCCCCCCCCACCCCCCACCCCTATACCATACAAATAAATTATAATATACATATAATAAACTATTAATCACAGACCGTTGAGAACGTTTTTCGTATATATATGTATACATACATATATACATATATAAGCACGGGTAAATTCAATCGCAAGCAATTAATGTTGGTAGTTGGAGGCTTTCGGAAAACTTATGAAATTTTGTGAGGTCTTGTGTAGTTTCTTAAATATATAGAGTATGTCCGCATCTTTTTGGAGTTTCTTAGGAGATTTTGAGAAATACATTGAGTTTCATGGGATTTATATGTAGTATTTAAAAAGATATGGAGCCTCTGTGCAATTCTTAAAGTTTTGTGGGGCTTGTCTTTTGCTATAATTTGAAGTTTCTTGGTAGTTTTGAGATCTTTATTAACTTTGGTGGAGCTTTTCTTCAATTTAAGTCTTTGGCACTCTATTTGCAATTTTACCTTTTGGGGCTATTGGAGAAATTTATGAACTTTTATAAAATTCTTGTGCCTTTCGAAATATATAGAGAGTGTGCAATACTGCAATTGGGTTTTGACAATCTACTAACTCTTGTGAGATTTTATGCAATTTATGGGTCTTTGGCTCTTTATGTTCACTTTTTGGGGCTCTTTTGATTAATTTACAGAATTTGGTGGGATTATTGAGTACTATTTAAAATGTGAAGTGTGTGTTCAATTTTAAACTTTCTGAATGATTCTATGATATTTATTTAGTTCTGTAACAAATTAAGACGTACAATGAGATAAGCTAATCAAAGCAGCAGATAGACAGAATGATCGGAGAAAGACATAAGGCGTGATTTGTTTTCAGAATTGGCAAAAGGGATCTTGTGTTATTTCCATGGATCAAAATTTCACTCTGCTTTTTTGAAGAGTATCGATAACTTATTTATTTTTGCCTCTAACGAAACGAAATATACAAGTATTTTCACGCTCATAACAACTTCAATTTTTACTAATTTCTCGCAACGTGTTGAAAAAATCTCGAAATAGCGCGAATTCTAAGTTTTATACGCGAAATTTTAATACATGGTTATTTGTTGAGATAATCCCACCAAATTCCCATACTATAGGCACTTTATGCAAATAAGGTCAAAACCCTTTTTAGCACACATAGAGTACAAATTGTTGGTGTTTGTGCGATTTGTCAATTTTTTTATTTTTCTACAATTTTCCAATCAAAAATCGTTGAGAAAATTATTTAAAATTTGAATATAATATTTTCCTCGTCGAGACGGTTTCGATGGTGGTGATAGTGTCGCAAATTTTAAAGTTATTACACGTGAGTTTTAATTTAAGTTCAATACACTTAAATTAAATTTTTCATGTAATGACTTTGAATTTTGCGATACTTTCACCACCATCGGAACCGTCTCGACGATAGAAAGATTTTGGTCAAACTTTAAATGATTTTCGACCAATTTTTGGTCAAAATAGTTCAAATCGCACAAACACCAACAGTATGTGCTCCGTCGGTGTTAGAAAAAAAGTTCTCACCCTTTTTGCATAAAGTGTCTATAGTTTGGGGGAAAATATATTATACATCCATTGTATTGGTGACGTGGTGCAACCAACTATCCAGGTTTAATACATGTATAAGTTTTTTTTTATTATTTAGGAAATAACCACCCCCATCACTCCATCCCAATCGTATATTCGTAGCGATTGCACCACGTCAACAATAAAATAGATGAATGAAATAATATCTTTAGTTTGGGGGTTTGGGGGGATTAGCCCTTATTTGTTTATCTAGTTGGTCCGAAAAGCCAAGATATTTTTGATGATTGTAAATTATTCCGTACAACTAATGCATAATGATGTGGTACAACCAATACATGATGAAGGGAAATTTTATGTTTTGGTCCCATAAGTTGGCTCTACGATTTTGGTCCCATAACTTGGCAGACCTCGATTTTGGTCTCTCAACTTGGCACCTTGACTTGATTTTGGTCACATGGCCGACCCTCCGCCCAATTTCGTCGGAAAATGCATACGTGGCACCCGTTGACCTCAAAACTTACCTATATTGACCCATTTTTTGGGCCCACATGTACACATGGCACCCATGTAGAAATTAAAATTTAAAAAATAAAAAATAATTAATTAATTGATTCTTAGATTTTTACAAAAAAAAATCATTATTAAAAAATCATCTTCTTCTACATCCCACCCCACCCCTCCAATGCTCTCTCATGCTGCCGTCGCCACCCTTCCAAAACCTCAAATCGAAAACAACAACAACTT
Organism: Linaria vulgaris; assembly: GCA_948329865.1. NCBI lineage: Eukaryota > Viridiplantae > Streptophyta > Magnoliopsida > Lamiales > Plantaginaceae > Linaria > Linaria vulgaris. Next base: position 95,919,672 of record OX415254.1, read on the forward strand.
CCCCTCCAAAACCCCAAATCGAAACCCTACACTTGAGTCGTCCGCCACGAATAGTCATGAATCGTCCGCCGGATCAAACACTCCGACCACCGCGTGCGCCGTTCTTCCACTCCATACAACACAATTCCCCGTCGACCACCGCGTGCGCCGTGACCATGACGCAATCGTTTTTGACTGGCTCCACGCGCCGCCACGATAGGGGTTGTAAATGTCGACGAATTTGAGTTTCTGATAGAGAAAGTGGATCTACACAGTAAATCCTCTCTAAAATCCCCAATTTAATCGATCTGATGGGGAGGGGTGTGATGGGTATTGGTGGTTGTGATGGTGGAGCGGCGTCGGATACTGGACTCGTTTTTTTTTTTGTTCTTTTTTTTCTTTTTTTTCTGTTTTGTGATGGGTATTGGTGGTTGTGATCGGTGGTGGTGACCGGTGGTGATCTGTGGTGGTGACCTGTGAAGGGAAATTAATGGCTGATTTTTTTTCCCTATTTTGTGATGGGTATTGGTGGTTGTGATCGGTGGTGGTGACCGGTGAAGGGAAAATGAGCAACTAAACCTTTCATTTTTTTCTTTTTTCTTTTTTCTGTTTTTTATTAAGTACATTAGTTATAGAAATTAAGTTTCTAAATTAAAATTATATATAAGTTTTTATATTTAGATAAATATAATTGATATATATATATATATATATATTATTTTATATATTAATTTAAAATATTTAATATTAAATATAAATTTAATAAGTATGACAAGCTCACATTTTAATTAAACTAAAATTATACAATAAGTTTTGAATGATTTTAGATAATATATAAATGTGAGATGTTTTATGTTTTTGATTTTTGTTTAAATTTTTTTCCACATGGGTGCCATGTGTACAGGTGGGCCAAAAAACGGGTCAAAATATGTAAGATTTGCGGTTAACGGGTGCCACGTATGCGTTTCTCGGCGGAATTGGACGGAGGGTTGATCATGAGACCAAAGTCGAGTCAAGGTGCCAAATTGAGTGACCAAAATCGTGCTAGAACCAACTTATGAGATCAAAACATAAAATTTCTCCATGATATCATTTGAGTCCTCGGTTGCGGCATGATATCAATTGGTGGTTTAAAATAATTTTATTTTGATGAGTCAATTCCTTGAATTAATTAAATTAGAGGATTTAATGCATAATTTATTAAAATAACAATGTTGATGCTTTTCCTCTCAATAATAACTTAACAAATTTACGCTTTCGGACTATACAACCCACCATCATTCAAATTTCAAGATGGGATATCACAATAGTTATATTTTATGCCTAAGGACATCATCATTTGATTTTTTTTGGGAATTCATAAGTTCCATATTCACATTATTTATTATGTGGTTTATATTAAGCGTTTTATTATTTAGCTTAGCGCGGCCCATTATTTTGTCGTATGTAATTTTTTTGGCGTGCACTTTTATTTGAGATATTTTGACGAGGTTACCATTTTGAAATATGAGTAATCATTTTTTTTTTGATTTGATTTGAATTTTATAATTTTATATTGGTTAATTATTGGGCCAAACGAAACATGTAAGGTAAGCATTTGGTCCACGAGACGACCAACGATTGTATTATTAAAAGATGTAAACGAAGAACATAACTCTGTAAAGTTGGTTTTCTTGTAATTGGTTCAAGACCAAAGAATTTTTTTTTTTGATTGTATGATACTAATATTCAACGTGAATCAAACTTTCTAGACCAAAGATTTTGCAATTAATAATTTAAATAACGAAATTCTTTTGCATGATCTTTCGAAAATTTAAGGGCTTGCAGCTTGCTAGCCCGAATGGATTCTAAATTTACGTCAAGAAACTCTAATTTTGCGGCCCACAGCCTTTGCTGCGAATTGAGACTATTTTTGTAGTTATTCCAGAACATCACCTACCCATTTCCTCCTTCTTTTTTTTTTTTTTCCTTTTTTACGAGGTAAGGGTGGCAGGACGCAGTTGATACCAGGTGAAACTAGAACCGCAACTTCCCAAGTTTCATGCGTATATTTCATATTTGTATGTTTCTTCCTTCTCCAATCTTTATGGGATACCGCAACTATTGGTGACTGGTGGAGTTATTTAGAATGACCCAATAAATAAATTGGGTCGGCCCCGCTCAATAAAAAGCCCATTCAAATTTCAAACGAGTATCAGACGTTCGATTAAATAGTTTTTGCCGTCTGACCTTATCCGAGGTCTATAAATTCCTCGAATCTCGATATAGAAGGCATGGTGTGATGGTGTCACAAATCCTCTCACCAAAAGTTTTGGTTTATATTAATAGATTCAGATAGATGTAAATTGCTAGATTCACCTTTATATTATTTATGATCTACAAAGTACTTCTTGTGTAATTTTTTATAGACAATACCCCACTAATCACTATACTATTTAAAAATTGCCAACTGCTTTTTAACATAGAAAATATAATTTAAAGAATAGTTGCTATATGTAAAAAGTGCTTGGTATAAAATATAATTATATTAATTAGCTGAAAATAAATATAATTATATTAATTAGCTGAAAATATATTTTTTGCACGTATTCACAGCACATCAAAATGGGTTACAGATATATTAATCTAGTTTAGACCTATTGATCGGTTACCAGTCAATCTAGTGTTAACAATTTTTATTTATTTATCTTGCTTTTCCAGATATATATATATATATATATAAATTAGTTGATTGAACTGTTGTTATGTGAAGCTGAATGTTAACTATTAAAATGAAAGCTGTTATTTTCATGAAACAAATCTCGTGGTAAAAAACTACTGTAGTATAAGTTAGCGTGTGTCTTTCAAATTCTTATATTATTATCTGTAACAAGCTAGCCAAGAACCGAATCTTTAATTAGCTCTGTAAATCTTTAATGCGGAAATCACGACTTATCGATTTTAAGTCTTGATGTTTTAATATGTCTCGTTGATCTTGATAGTTGGTATTGTAAACGTGGATTCATTTTGCTGTCTGTAACCTATTCATCTCGTCGTTGTTGCTTAGATTAAACTCGCTCTTTGTTGTTACAGGCACTGAGCACGGACAATGTGATTCTTACCTGCCAATCAACTTATCATCTCCAAAACCCATTATTTCTGTTCAACCCGTTCTATTCTTCTCAAAACTATCCAATCTTATTACACCATATCTAAGAAAACCTTCCCATTTCCGCCGAAATCCAATGAAAACCCTCAAATCCTTGCATTGGATTCCTTCAACTGGGTCCAAACGGATTCTGGGTTTTGTCACAACACTCATACTTTCAACCGGCTCATTGACATACTTGGTAAGTTTTTTGAGTTCGATACTGCCTGGAACATGATTGAAACAATGAAGGAAAATCCCTATTCTTTTCCTTATCACACCACATTTCGCATACTGTTTAAGCGTTACATCTCCTCTCACCTTGTTAAAAGAAGCAATTGATGTGTTCTGGAAGTTGGATGAATACAACTTGAGAGATGAAACTTCATTCTCGAATTTGATTGATGCGTTATGTGAGTACAAACATGTGATAGAAGCTGAAGAATTGTGCTTTAAGAATATTATGGGCGATGGTGTATAACATGATTCTTCCTGGGTGGTTTAAAATGGAATGGTGGAGTAAGTGTAGGGAGTTTTGGGAAGAGATGGATAAAAATGGAATTCGAAAAGACTTATATATTCTTACTCGATATACATGGACATTCAGAGTAAGGGGGGAAAGCAGTGGAAGGCTGTCAAGTTGTACAAGGAAATGAAAACGAATGGCATACAATTGGATGTGGTTGTGTACAACACAATCATTCGTGCTACTGGGAAATCTGAGGGAGTTGATATGGCAGTAACCTTTTACAAATAGACGATTGAATTAGGCTGCCAACCGAACGTTGTAACCTTTAACACAATTTTGAAGTTGTTATGTGAGAATGGAAGGTACAGGGAGGCGCATAAAGTGCTCAATCTAATGACCAGAAAGGGTGTTGTGCCAAATATTGTTACTTACCATTGCTTTTTTATGTGCCTTGAAAAGCCTCGAGAAATTCTTCACATGTTTTCAAGGATGCATGAAAGTGGGGTTCAGCCAAGGATGGATACATATGTCATGCTCTTAAGAAAATTTGGCAGGTGGGGTTTCCTACGACCCGTATTGATGATCTGGAAGAAGTTGGAAGAACATGGATTAAGTCCAAAGAAGTTGGAAGAACATGGATTAAGTCCAGACGAATTTGCATATAATGCTCTTATTGATGCTTTGCTCCAAAAGGGGCTGGTTGATGTTGCGCGCAAGTATGATGAAGAAATGCTATCGAAAGGGCTCTCAGCTAAGCCTAGAGCTGAATTGGGCACAAAAGTGGAGAGTGAACAATACGTAATGGTTGATTTCTAATATTCAGTTTACATGACTTACCACTATAAAAATGTCTCAACTACAATTTTGGGTTTGGATAGAAATGAACACTAGAGAACACATGTAGGCTCTTCCAACACCTTTAAGTTGGCAATAGTGCAAATATGGGGAACGGATTGCCAGAAATGATGTCGTTGCACTTGAGCTCTTAAAATCACCGGAAGAAGAGTTTATGCACCCATGTTTTAATCTGGGAAACGAAAGATGACGCATCCTCTTTTCTGGGCTCCAGCTGTCACCCCTTTCAGCAATAAGCGGTAATTTACTTCTTTGCCAACTCTACCATCAGATGATCGAAATTTCAAGCAGCCATCAGAAATTGGTGAGCATCTTGACCATTTTCCCCTACTATAACGTGTTTTGGTTTTCAATATTCCATCCCTTATTTTCTTGTGATTTCTTTCTCTTACCGTTATGTTTGTGAATATTGCCAATTTTCAAGGATAAGATAGTTTTTTGTTGATTAAATGCATATTGGTGACAGTACAGTGAATTTAAGAACCGGAGTTCCTGAATGTAGTCATGAGTACATATCCCTATTTTCTTATGGAACTTAAGAAAAGTATTGCTTAATAAACTCAATAATCTGATTTTTCTTATGGTGTAGGCGGTAACACTAATGTACAAAAAGAATAATGTGTTCCTCCATAAATATACCAGGTGGTATGTTATTGTTCAGCAAATCTGCAATTGGATTTAGAACTATCGCGAATAATTGACCTGAATTATAGTTCTTGCTCAGGTAAGGATAATTATGTATTAACTCTGTTATGAGTCCCATTGCGAAAAAAGGGAATTCGATAGCAGTAGTTGTGGATTCTCATGTCAAACTATGTCTCTCTTGCGATTCATATTTATGCAGGTTGTACATATTTTTGCATCAAACCAATGAAAATGCGGAGTGTTTCTATATTATTGTCCATTCAAATATTACGCTTACCAAATGCACTAATCACATATCGTTTCGAATTACACGCATCAAGAGTGTGCTACATACCAAACGACCCTTACACGACTAACTAACTTACGAGGAGAAGTCATGGTACAATTGCCCCCACATGTAGTGCGTCCCTCCGCAGCCCCGCAACTTTGTACCACCACTTCTCAAGTTCTCACGCTGCTTATGTTTGTATGTTTCTTACTTCTCCAATCTTTACTGGAGAACCGCAACCACTGTACGTTGATATTAAGGCAGTGATGCTGTGATGGCACATCTCATTAGAAGTCTAATAAGCCATTTGTCATTACACGTCAGAAGAATAAAAATACTAAAAACAACGAATGGGAATTGGACCGCCTGCTTTCCTTTTAATCTTCTCGTTAAAAAACTAATTAGGTCCACGTCACAAATAAGAAGTTCGATTATTTAATTAAGCGCTTTAATTCTCAAACATGGTACCAAAAACATATAACAAGAAACATTTGTGTCGCCATTTTAACATGACAAATTGATCTATATTTGCACTTTGCAGCATAAAAGAACGTTAAAAGCAAGGGGCTTGCGTAGTTTTTATGCCTTATTGTGTAATGTGTATAAAACATAATTAAATCAAATAGTTGCAGTCAGAGAAACACATATTAATTATATATACGATGTTACGTTCTATTCAAAAACTTGCAGAACAAAATGACATATGCCACAAAATTAACCCTTAATGATGTCGCCAAATCTTTTTTTTCACATTGAATAAGCGTAGCCACTTATCTAAGCTCAAAATTCACAATTGGAACTCACCATTCTTAAATTGTATTTTCTATTGCGTAAAACACTTTCGGAAATTCCGTCATAGTATCTTATGATTTCGTCTTTTTCTTCTTCTGATTTTTGTTTTTATAGAGAAATTCATATTCTAGCATTCGTACATTTCAGTGCGATGAATTACATTACATATATACAATAATTTAATACACTGCAGTCCAACCTGATTTTTTTTTAAGAAAAAATTATTTCCTGCAGTTAGACTATATATTGCATGCTTACACTGACTCAGTCACTCACTCACACTCGATCCCACAAATGTCATTACAATAATTTTCTCCAAAGCTCAACAACTGCACAACGGCATAACATCTCGTGAATGGCGCTTTCGGATGGCTCGTCGACGGATTTGGAGTCGTCGGCTAAACCGCTGCATTTACGCAGATCATCATCCAGTACGACATCGCTAATAGCCATTGTCGGCTCCAATCCCAGCCCCATTGAAAGTCTCGATTACGAGTAAAACACATTCTCTTCTTATCGTTCTTTCTACAGTTCTTTCACATTACACAAGCATGCATAGAGTTGCTACGAGTTTATATATAGCTGAATTCGAATTTCGCGATTAACCATGTATGACTTTAATGTGCAGGATTATTGAGAATGGTTTTTTCAAGCAAGACTTGATGAGAAGTCAGCAGCAGGGGCAAAGTGAAATGGTTCAGTATATATGTATGAAAGTGATATTTTGTTTCTTTATTGGACTCATTGTGAGTCTCCTTGGGTTCTTCAACAACATGGCTATAGAAAATGTAGCTGGCGTTAAGTTTGTTATCACCTCCAACATGATGTTGGCTAGGAGGTAAGAAATTCTTCATTTCCCTATATAAATATGCTTTTATAATGCTTTTAAAACCGTTAAATCAAGCTCATGACATTTTTTATTTATCCAAAGGTCGTGTTAATTAGCACTCCTAGAGTGTCACTTTTAGATACTTTATCAACTAAAAGCACATTATATCCGCGAAGTGCAAAAGTTTTGTACTTTGCACCGAAGCGTGTTTCTGTAGGAGCACGTTTGGTTGGTCCTTAAAAGTGCGTGTTTCTGTAGGAGCACTCATTGACGCTGCTTTGGTTGCAAATATTGAAGACTGGGTCGTACGTGTTAAAATTTAAAACTAGCTGACTCGGTCAACAAGCGCAATTCTAATCGATGAAGGGAAAATAACCTTAAGGGTAGTTTTTGTTGAACAAGAGCAATGTTTCCTCTAACTAATGTTATAACCTTGATAAAATTGACATTTATACAAAATATATATATGGACTAGGTAGTACTAATTAGTTCTATATTTTGTTAAAAATAAAATAAAACTAGTTCTATATTTGTGTAATAATTTAATTAACTTAAAAGCAATTTATTTTTTTATTTTTTTTGCAAATCTCATAACAACGCTTCTCCCGACTCCCGCCAAAAAAGTAAATTGATTTTCCCCAAATCGATTACGAACCCTAATCCACAAATCGTTCAATTGCTTCCCCCAAATCGAATTTGCTGCAAGCAAGTCAAGCTAGAAATCGAAATCCCAATGAGCCAAAAACCTGGAAGCTTAGCCTCTGTTATGAATCTCGAAATCTCAACCTCAAGCTCGAGAGCCCTAAATCGCGACCATTACTGAGTGGTCACCACTGTAATTTTCATGGACCGGCATCGGTCGACGGTCACTTTCGGGTTGGGCGGGTTCTGTTGTTCTTGTTGGTGTACTGGAAAATGGAAAATCAGTTTTGTTACTGTATTCATGTCATTGGCAGCTCTGCTTGTTATTATATATAGTTGCTTCATTAGTTTGATAAGTATACGATTATGAAGCTTCCGTATCGAATGTGCTGATCCCTATGAGTAACTGTAGTTTTGGTCACCGGTTCTGTTTTGATTTTGATTGCGGTGAACGATAAATGCAAAATATAGTATCATTGCTAAGAATCACATCAACTATACTTATACGAGTGCAATGTAACGAGAAGTAATATTCTATTGCTAGTAATCATTAAATTACGCATACTCGTGTCTGTGTACTTGAGCGTATATATGGGGACAGGTTCGTGGTGGCTTTCCTGGTATTTACATCTTCGAATCTTGGCTTGACATTATTTGCGAGTTCGATCACTGCTTTCATAGCGCCCGAGGCTGCTGGTTCAGGTATACCAGAGGTCAAGGCGTACTTGAATGGTGTCGATGCACCGGCAATATTTTCATTCCGAACTCTGCTTGTCAAGGTATTTTAATGATGAGATGTTGAATGTGCCAGTTATGATAATTGGTAGGTCTAAACTGATGGTGATATAAATATACAGATAGTTGGAAGCATTTGTTCCGTGGCATCGTCTCTTAATATTGGAAAGGCTGGTCCAATGGTCCATACTGGTGCTTGCGTAGCTGCAATAATGGGTCAGGGAGGGTCAAAGAAGTTTGGGCTGACCTGGAAATGGCTGCGAGTTTTCAAAAACGACCGGGACAGGCGAGACTTAGTAACATGTGGATCAGCTGCAGGGATAGCTGCTGCTTTTCGTGCTCCAGTTGGTGGAGTGTTATTTGCCCTTGAAGAAATGGCTTCTTGGTATTCTCTAACCCAGTCATGATAATCAAGTTGCATTTTGGTATTACTTAGCCAATGCACGATGTTTAGTTTTTGGGGGTATTCTGTTTCAGTATGCTCATGTCTCGTAATATTATATACTTTTAGTTGTGGTTCAACAAAATATTTTACTTAAGTTATGACACTTAGAATTTTGAAAATGGTGAGTCCTAGATGATGTTATAACGTGGAGATTGTCTACAGGTGGAGAAGTGCGCTGCTATGGAGAGCTTTCTTCACAACAGCTGTCGTTGCAATAGTCATCCGAGCTCTAGTTCATGTCTGTTTGAGAGGAAAATGTGGACTATTTGGCAAAGGAGGTCTACTAATTGAGTTTGATGTCACTTCAGCAAGTACTTCGTATCACATCGCAGATGTACTTCCTGTTCTTCTACTGGCAGTTGTGGGCGGCTTTTTAGGAAGTCTCTACAACTTTCTACTCACCAAAGTTCTCCGAATTTACCGCTACATTCACCAGTGAGTATTCAAATTTTATATGTTTCATGTAAAGTGGATCACATTATACAGAGGGAAAGTAAGTTTTCTTTATATAATTTTTATGACAGAAAAGGAACTTTCTACAAGATATTATTGGCTGGCTTGATTTCAATCTTCACCTCTTGTCTCCTCTTTGGATTACCATGGATAGCCTCTTGTCGTCCGTGTCCATCTGATGCATCAGAGCCTTGTCCTACAATTGGTCGGTCTGGAAATTACAAGAAATTTCAGTGTCCTCCTGGTCATTACAATGATCTTGCGAGCCTTTTTTTTAACACAAATGATGATGCAATCAAAAATCTATTCAGCAAAGACAGTAATGACTCTGAGTTTCATCATTTATCAATGCTTCTTTTCTTTGTCACCTGTTTTTTCCTCAGCATTTTCAGCTACGGAGTTGTAGCTCCAGCGGGTCTCTTTGTGCCTGTCATTGTGACAGGGGCAGCCTACGGGCGTTTTGTTGGGATTTTAGTTGGTTCAAGTTCAGGTTTAAACCACGGCCTCTTTGCAGTTCTTGGTTCTGCTTCTCTTCTTGGCGGATCTATGAGAAAGACAGTTTCCTTGTGTGTGGTTATGCTTGAACTGACCAACAACCTTTTACTTCTGCCACTGATAATGATTGTTCTTCTGATTTCCAAAACCGTGGCCGATATGTTTAATGGAAATATATATGATCTCCTAATGACAGCGAAGGGGTTGCCTTACTTAGAAGGTCATGTTGAGCCATATATGAGGCATTTGACGGTTAGTGATGTGGTTACGGGCCCACTTCAAACATTTCATGGCATCGAGAAGGTTGGTAATTTAGTGCACGTCCTCAAAACTACTGGGCACAATGGGTTTCCGGTGGTAGATGAGCCTCCACTCTATCCATCACCAGTGCTAGTCGGTTTAATCCTCCGTACACATATCATCACATTGTTGAAAAGGAAGGCTTTCCTGCGAACTTCCTCACCACTTGGATTGGATGCAGTTTTTCAGTTTTCAGCTGATGATTTTGAAAAGAAGGGCTTGGACCATGCTGATGATATTGAAATATCAGATGAAGAGATGGAGATGTTCATAGATTTGCACCCCTTCACTAACACATCACCCTACACTGTTGTGGAGACAATTTCATTGGCAAAAGCCCTTGTACTTTTCCATGAAGTTGGTTTAAGGCACCTGCTAGTACTTCCCAAAACTTCAGGGGTAAGATGTTTAGTCTTATCAACTCAACCAGTTCTTTTTACTATTCTGGAATCATGGACAATTTATCTACTCTTCTTGAATCACAGACAACTATAGTTCAATAAACTGTTACTTTGATCCTAGTTTTTCTTTTTTGCTACTTTATAGTCACTCCTTCTAAATGTGCCTGTTTTCATGTTCATCTGTTGTATTAAAATGATGTGCTTTCCTTTTGCAGGGAGAACCAGTTACGGGTATATTGACTAGGCGCAATTTCATGCGAGAACACATCTTGGATCTTCACCCGTCGTTGGTTCAGAGCAGGTGGAAAAGAGTGCGTCTCCAGTTAACTCAGTTGAACATCTTTATATAGACAATTGATGCAAAGTTTTGGAGCACATCTTGAAGTCATCTTGTGGACAACTTAGGCTGTCCTATAAGTTAGGACCCAGGAGAACGAAAGACGTAATTGTTAGAGATTGGGGGATTTATTGGGCTTAATTAGCAGCAAGTATGCACTGACCCGGCATGCCTTGTAAAAAGAGACATAGTGGTACTTGTCACGTCTAATAAGTCCATTGCATTTATGAATTATTCGAAACATATGTCAAAAACACCACGGAATTTTATGAAAACTAATACGTGAGACACCAAAACATGTACTAAAAGTGAAAAAAGTTTATCCATGCCTCCTAATAAAGGCCCGTCGCCTACTAACCAAATGATTTGGGGGAAGCTAGGGTAGAGTCTCTCCTATATGCAACTAATCACTTTTCTTACTTCTCTAATCTTTCAGCCACTGTTCATTCTTTTTTAATTTAATTTTTCCTGGATAAGATTTGAAGCCACTGCTACTTTTCCAAAATTGTGGATTGCAAGACGTACCATAAATTGTGGATTGCAAGACGTCGGTTTTGAAGGCAACCCATTTACTTGGTCTAGTAATGGAACTCGGACTCGAATTGATCGGCTCTTATCAACTTCGATTGGACTTCTTCTTTTGCGAACACTCGCATTGTCCATGAAGCGAGACTACATTCGGATCACAACCCCCTCTTTGTTCACTTCGAGAGGTGCATGATCCGTAAGCCTAAATCCTTTCGATTTCAAAACATGTGGAGCAAGCATAAGGAGTTTCTCGGGAATGTGACGGAGTGTTGGGAAAAACCAACTATGTGTACGGGATTGCTCAAACTTGGTGACAAACTCATTCGGTTGAAGAAGATGCTCAAAACGTGGAATAGGTACACTTTCGGCAATATCTTTCATAATATTAAATCCAAGGAAGAAGCCCTCAAACAAGCCGAAATTCTACATGATCATGATCCATCTCCCACTTCCCGTGCTTTGGTGAATAAATGCTATGCCGAGTTTGTTCTTACTCGGAGTATGGAGTCGGATTATTGGAAACAACGGGCTAGATGCAAATAGGCCATTGAGGGGGAGCGGAACACTAGACTTTTTCAAGCTATGGCCAAGAAAAAACAAGCCAAGGCCAAGATCTTTCGCATTCAAGACAATGGCATTTTGGTGGACAACCCCAACGAGATTGGGAACTCGGCCGCAAGGTATTATGAACATCTTCTTGCTTCTAAAATTGAGTTTGGGGCATGCCATAATCTAAACTTCATTCCTGAGCTTATTTCCGAGAGGGATAATACTTGGCTTTGCCGCCCCTAACATTGAGGAAGTTAAAGACGCGGTCTTTGGTCTTAGCCCGGATAGTGTGGCGGGTCCGGATGGTTTCAATGCACATTTCTATCAATCTTGTTAGGATATTATCAAAGAAGATGTGCTTGAAGCGGTTTTGGATTTCTTTAGTGGCACTACCTTTCCGAGAATCTTCAAGGCGACCAATATTGTGCTCATTCCGAAGATCAAAGACCCTAAAGAATGGAAACACTATAGGCCGATAAGTCTTTGCAATGTGAGCTACAAGATCATCTCTAAACTCCTCAACGACCGGTTAGCTTCATTATTACCTAATATTGTCTCACTTAATCAAAGTGGCTTTGTCAAAGGTCGCCTTATTGGTGATAATATCCTCCTTGCTCAAGAATTGGCCGCTAATCTCAATGCAAAAAGGGATGTGCACAACCTTGTGGTGAAACTTGATATGGAAAAAGCTTATGATAGATTGAATTGGGAGTTCTTGTACCAATGTCTTAAAAAGTTTGGTTTCTCCTCGGTTTGGATTGCCCTCATTAAGAATTGTGTGGAGAATTGCTTCTTCACCGTGCTTGTCAATGGTGAATGCCACGGCTTCTTTGAATCGAAGCATGGAGTGCGTCAAGGTGACCCCATATCTCCCGCTCTCTTCATTATTGCCGCGGAATTCTTATCTCGTGGTCTTAATCAACTTTTTGACCGCAACCCGGACCTTTATCTCAACAATGGAGGTGCTATGGACGTATCACACTTGGCTTATGCGGATGATTGCATTGTATTTATTAAGGGTTCTTTGGACAACATGGCCAAGCTTATGGAATTTCTCCATCTTTATAAGATGGTTTCGGGCCAACATATCAATGCATCCAAAAGTTGCTTCCTCACGTCCCCTCGGATAAATGGTGCGCATGTCCATGCCATCCACGACCTCACGGGCTTTGAGAAAAGTGAGTTCCCCATTACTTACCTTGGTGCTCCTATTATACGTGGTCGCATGAAAAAACTTATTTTGATATGTGGATTGAGCAAGTTCGTGGTCTTATTAGTGGTTGGGAGTTGAAATTCCTTAACTTTGGCGGTCGTCTTACTCCTCGCATCGGGAGACAAAGACAAAGGCCTCTCCACGGCGTCGTCGGTAAAAACTACGTGGTGAAGACCAGAGGTCTCGTACAACATTGTGAAGTCCTCTGATTCCATCAATTTGTGTTGAGAAATTATAGGAGATAAAACCACCTCCTGGTCCAAAGCACGCATGGGAGTAGTACCCTCTCGCCAGTCGAAGGGCACATCTCACTCACCTTTAACAGGTCCCACGAAGAAGTATCTATTCTTCCAGACGTTGTGTGAGGAAATTACCGCACCCAAGATTCTCTTCGTGGAATCCCCCGTGTTGTCCCGGTGACGAACATTATAGAAAGGATACCCCCCGGGTGACACCGCCACATCAAAGATCGAAAGAAAATGGTCCACCGTGCACTCTAGTCCATTCACTTGACACCAAAAGACATAAATGCAAATAGCGGCAAACCCATTCGGCACCATTTGACTCGGGAAAATATTACAAGTCTTGAAAAGCTCGCAGAAAAAAGGTGACATGAATGAACGCCATCCGTACTTCACCTGGGCAAAAAACACTGTCAGCATACCCAGAGGAGGATAACATGCCCTCTCATCCTTCGTCGGGATTCGGAATACCATGTTCTTCTGAAGGACCCCGGTTGAGGTAAATAGATCCACCACCTGTTTACGAGTAGCAATATTCGGCATCTTTTCCACCTTAGCGAAAGTCCGAAGAGGCGGCTCCTTCGATTTGGGAACCCTAGCTTTTTTCGAGGAAGTGGCGCCGCCCTCGGCAGCAGCAGCAATTTCTCCTTTGCGTTTACGAGTAACAACTCCCACAGGAATACCCCTCACATTTACAGAAGTATTAATCGGAGCAGTAACTTCCGAGGAAGTAGAAGCAGCAACGGAATCGGTGTTAGCGGAGGAAGCCATAGATACAGAAGAATGTTTTTGAATAAAGGAAAAGAAAGGAGTAGGGTTGCTGAGAATTTGAAGTGTGAAAGATGAAGAGCAGAAATTAGAGAAGGAAATTATCGCCTTGAGAGAAAGATATCGTGAGTTAGAATGAGAAAGTGGAAAAGAGAATGAACAGTTCTCCTATTTATAGGAGTGTAAAGAACGAACGGTCACAAAATTCCCACACGTGGAGCGTATTTAAAGCTCCACGTATGCCCCGCGTCCGCCACGCCGTTACATATCTGACCGTTGCCAACGGTCAGATATTTCGAAGTTTGAAGCCAATCAACGGCTAGTTGCAACCCCTGTTCCGAAACCTCCGCAGGTGAAGGCAGCACCCCCAGGGGCAAGAAGGTAAGTTCTATATAATCCGTTTTTGAAATTAATGCATATTCCCTCAGAAAAATATATAAAAAAAGTATATATATATATATATATATAAAGAAGACCAAAACAAGAAATAACCCCTCGCCTCACTGAGGACGATGATTTAAAATTCCGCTTGTCTCTACGAGTACAATCGAAATTTGGGGGGCTAGTGTTAACCCTAAAAATAAAATAAAGAATATTACTCCTACTCGGAAAAAGCAATACATGGACAATGCTATTGTCACGAGTACTTCCGATGAGACGTGCCTATAAAGAAAAATCCCTCGGAGGATTGCCTTACCTTTCAGTCACTGACTCTAAAAGGTTTAAAAGAGCACACGAGGAGGAACATAAGCGTCCCTTGGAAAGTCAAACGGTAAATGAAAAACAGATATCAACACGGCATCGGAAAAAGAGCAAACCCCGAGGGACCCGTGCGACTCCGATATCCACCAATGCGCCAAGAGGGACCACAACGGACCCCGAGTCCCACGAACTTACAAGAAAACTTCCTTGATGAACACTCCTTAATCTGAACTGCCCTCGGAACATCACCCGAGGACCCATTTGCGGAGAAAAATCAGAAGTGAATAACAGAGTGCCCAGATAACATATTCTGAGGACTTAGATGAAAAAATATCATTTCAAAAGGAGCAAATCCAGCCCTCGAAGATCCTATTAAACCCTCGGAGATCACACCATGCCCTCGGAGACCAAATCAAGCCCTCGGAGATCACACCATGCGCTCGGAGATTACATTTACACCTTCAGAGATCACTCCTGATTATTGAAGAAAAATCCTGAATCAAGAAAGAGAAATAAAACCCTTTGGAAGAGCTGTTCTACCAAAACAAACATCTCAGAGGTCCTCGAAGCCATCGGAAGACACCAAGATTAAAATCTAGTCAACGCTTAGTCGATAAAAGATAAACCTTATCCTTATTTTAAACACCTGTATCAAGGTAACGACAACACCTGTCCTTACCAAAACACATGCACAATGACACCTGCCCCTACCAAAGTCTATATAAATGGAGGTGATCAGTAGAAGAGGAGGAGCACAACTTAACTTAGCTTACTAAATACAACTGGGTACTCATGTACATAGAAAGAGAGGAGGAAAAGTTCAGTGAATAAAGGAAGGGAATATTCTTGCAAATATTGTTATCATTTCCACCTATCATTATCTCTGAATCACGGACAGGGCGTTCTAACCCAAATAAATATCTTTCGTTAAGTAGGGAATAATTCCAAACCCGTTAACAAAGTGGCGCCGTCTGTGGGAACGCCATAACATCTGTCCTCGAGAGAATTCAGCAGACGTCAGCTAGGATGGATGATCTTTTCGAAAGTGACAACCTTCCTTTCTCGAACAGCGACTCAGAAGAAACTTTGTCCAATTATGAATCAGGTACTTGAGATTTTATTAATATTCCCCGATCTGTTTATGAAAGACTTATAGATGCTGCACGAACACCCCGGAGGGGTGAACCTTTCGGACATATGTCCTCAATACTCCCCGAGACCAGGAATTTCCCCTCGAAAGGAGACGCACCTCCGATGGCGTGGGACCCAAATTCGAATCCGTGGCAACAGGTACCCCGACAAACGCCTCGAAGGTATGTATGTCGTGAAGGAACTCCAGTGAGGGGTCGGGAATAAATTTCTCGCCCCTCGGAGTATCGAGGAGAGGTTGAACATTCCTTATGGGGAATGATGGATGATTTACGAAAAGAATTAGGTGACCTCAAGAAGACCATGGTCCCTGAGGAGGATCCTACATTCAAGACCACTCCTTTCATTCCCGAAATCGCTTCAGCTTCTATCCCCTCGAGGATGCGACCTGTCAATATCCCGTTATATACTGGAGAAGCTGACAGAAAGGACCCGCAGGATCACATCCATCAATATCTGGCCGGAATGGACCTCTCTTCCGCCCCTGACCACGTGTTATGCCGCGTATTTCCTGTTACCCTCGGAGGGCGGGCCCAAGCCTGGTTTACTCACCTTCCACCTTGTTCCATTACGAGTTTTGATCGATTAGCCCATTTGTTCGTACGACAATTCGCCTGCAATCGAAGGTACCCTAAATATGCCACACACCTTTTCACTATTAAACAGAAAAAGGATGAACCCTTACGAGAGTATATAGAGCGCTTCACGGATGAAGCACTCGATGTTCCCAACGTTACTCCGACCATCATGGCGGACATATGAACTCAGGGACTCCGAACGGGGGACTTCTTTAGATACCTTATGGGAAATCAGATCACGGACATGAATGAGCTAATGCAAAAGGCGGAAATTCACATCTTGATGGAAGAGGCCGAAGGAACAAAGAGGCAAGTGGAGCAGGAGGATAATGAACACTTAGAGCGTGTCGAGAAAGAAGCGAAGACCAAAGAAAAAAATAAGGAAGGAAAACCTCTTCAGCGCAAGGACGAAGGAGGAGTGGTTAAGAAATTTCTCTGACCCGTGCACCTGCCTCCGATGACTGTTACTCCACCAGAAGTGCTCAATATAATGAGGGGTAGCAACGAGTTACACTGGCCCAGGCCGACTAAATTCCCTAATCGAGACAAGGACACTGGGAAATATTGTAAGTACCATAAAAATTATGGGCACACTACGGAAGAATGTACTACCCTTCGTTTAGAGGTGCTCCGCCTGTTAGAAATAGGGTATTTGAAGAATTACCTCAAGGAAAATAACCCCGAGGAGCCCAAAGCACATGTTTGGAAGAGATCACGAAGAGAGAAGGAGGAACAAGAAAGGGAAGAAAGGACGCCTAGTCGGAAGTCACGAGAAGGGACAACTGGACGCCTCCGATCCCAAGAGAGAATTAAAGATCGTCGGCAAAATTCACGAGAGAAAATGGCGGGGTATCAGAGTTTGCCTCCTCCACCTAACTCTTATAAAAGCAACCCCCCAACAGGGAGAACCATCAATATGATTGAAGGGGGTGAAATTTCTATGACACCTCAGGGTAAAAAGAAGAAATATTTGAAAGAAGCCCGACGAGCAGAACAAGGATTGTCTGTCTGCTCCATTCAAAAATCAAATTTGCCTAGCATCACTTTCGGGCCCGAGGACCTTACAGACGTAATATACCCTCACGAAGATCCATTGGTTATTTCTGCTGTCATCTACGGGTATGAAATCCAACGGATCCTTATAGATACGGGCAGCTCCGTAGATGTACTCTTCTTGCCTACCTATCTTGATATGAGGTTGAAACAAGAAACGTTGGAAACTGTTGAAGTCTCGTTAGTAGGATTCTCAGGGGAAGCCTGCCAAACCCTCGGAACGGTGACTCTTCCAATGTCATGGGGGAAGGGAGCCCTTCGAAGGACGGAGCCTATCAAGTTTTGGGTAGTAGAGGCCTCCTCACGAACGTATAATGTTATCTGCGGAAGACCATCCATTCGGGCCTTCGAGGCTATCCCCTCTACTTTACATCTTAAAGTGAAATTCCCCACTTCTTCGGGAATTGGAGAAGTCCGAGGAAGTCAGTCAAAAGCCAGAGAATGCTGCATGAATGCCATTCCCTCGGAAGAACCCTCATTCGGAAATAGCAAAAAGTGTAAAACCGAGGAAACCCGAGTCCAACCTGTGGAAGAATTAAAGATGGTGGAATTAGTAGAAGGAAGCCCTGAAAAAGTAATCAAAATGGGTACCCACATGGCTTCGGCCATAGAAGGTCAACTGATCTCTCTCCTCAAACAGTTCCATCACCTCTTTGCATGGGAAGGTGGTCCGCCCGGGCGAATCAGCAATAAGGTATGCCAACACTTTCTTAACGTAAAGCCCGGGGCTAAACCTTTCCAACAGAAGAAAAGGAAAATGGGACCCGAGCGCAACAAGATTATCCGCTCGGAAATACAACGCCTTCTTAGTTTGAAACAAATTCGAGAAGTCATTTATCCCGAATGGTTAGCTAATGTCGTGCTAGTACCCAAGCATGGAGGAAGATGGCGAATGTGTGTTGACTTTACCAACCTCAATGAAGCATGCCCAAAGGATTGTTATCCCTTACCGAGCATAGATCAGCTAGTTGATTCTACCGCAGGATGCGCGCTACTATCAACTTTAGATGGAGACCAAGGGTATAACCAAATCCCGATGGCGGCTATTGACCAAGATAAGACCAGTTTCATCACAGACGCATGCACATTTTGTTATCTAGTCATGCCCTTTGGGCTGAAGAACGCGGGAGCTACCTACCAAAGGTTAGTAAGTCTTATGTTCGCAGGACTTGTTGGGAAATCAGTAGAGGTTTACGTAGATGATACTGTAGTTAAAAGTAACACTGCCGAAGAGCATCCCGAGGACCTACGGAAAGCGTTGGTCATTATGAACAATTTTGGTATGAAAGTTAACCCTCGAAAATGTTCCTTTGGTATCCGGGGAGGAAAGTTTTTGGGATTTATGGTTACGGAGAAGGGAATAGAGATAAACCCCGAGAAAGCAGAAGCTATCATGGGGTTACCTACCCCAAGGACGGTGAAAGATGTTCAAAAATTAACTGGAAGAATGGCCTCGTTGAGTCGGTTCGTCTCCAAGTCCGCAGAAAAAGGGCTTCCCTTCTTCAAGATACTTCGGAATGTCAAGGAATTTCAGTGGACCCCCCAATGCGAGGAAGCTCTCGAAGAGTTGAAAAGGTATATGTTGAAACCACCTTTGCTGGTAAAACCTATACCTCAAGAAGAGCTATTTCTGTATTTATCGGTCGGAGAAGAGGCTGTTAGCACCGTCTTAGTCAAGGAACAAGACGGAGAACATCATCCGGTATATTACGTCAGCAAAACTCTCCTCGGAGCCGAAACCAGATATACCCTAATTGAGAAACTCGTCCTAGCATTGGTTATTACGGCTCGAAAGCTACGTCCCTACTTTCTATCCCATCCAATTACCGTGCTAACTAAGCACCCTCTGAGGGCAATTCTTAATAAACCCGAATCATCAGGGAGATTGATAAAATGGGCTGTAGAGCTTACTGAATACGATATTTCCTATGCTCCGAGACCATCGATTAAAGCGCAAGTTCTGGCGGACTTTGTAACAGAACTTACGAGCATTGGATCCGAGGAGAAAGAACCACTGTGGCACGCATATGTAGATGGATCCTCGGTGAGTACACATGGGGGGGCTGGAATAGTTTTTGTAAATCAAGAATGAGAGGAAGAAAGACTCCACTTTGCAGTCAGAATAGATTACCCCCTCTCTAATAATGAAGCTGAATATGAAGCACTCCTTATCGGTATGAGACTAGCAAATGAAGGGGGAATGAAGAGAGTACTCATCCATAGTGATTCCCAATTAATCGTCCAGCAAGTTAAAGGATCATATGAAGCAAAAGAAGAAAGAATGCAAGAGTACCTCCGAGTTGTTCGTCAAAGGTCCGAATGGTTTGAAGAATATGATATAGTTCAAATTCCCCGAAAAGAAAACCAAGAGGCGGACGCTTTATCCAAAATGGCTACTCAAACAGCCGTTGTACGTACTCGGAAGATTACTCTACTTCATGTCAATGAATCTGAAAAGAGCAAAGGCCAAGAGGTGAATACCATTTCAGATCCCTCATCTAGCTGGGTGACTCCTATCAAGACCTATTTGCAGGATCCCGAGGGATACTCCTCGGACAAGAATATTCAGCGAATGATGTTCAGAAAAACTCTCCGATACTTCCTCAAAGACGGGATACTCTTCCGAAGAACCTATTCATGTCCTCATGCTCGATGCCTTAATGAGGAGGAGGCCCAACTAGCTTTAGCAGAAACTCACGAGGGGGTATGCGGAAGCCATACCAGCAGCGAAAGCATGGTCGGACGCTTGATTCGACAAGGCTACTACTGGCCCACGATGGCCAAAGACAGCAAAAGCCATGCCGAAAGGTGTAAATCCTGCCAAGCTTACGCCCCTCGGACCCATCAACCCGCAGCTCCTTGGGAACCCCATCTGACCCCTTGCCCATTCTCCAAGTGGGGTATTGATATACTGGGACCCCTTATTCCCGATGCTGGTCAAAAGAAATTTCTACTAGTAGCCGTTGACTACTTCACCAAATGGGTGGAAGCGGAACCCCTGGCTAGAGTAACCGCAGGGGCTGTTATCAATTTTCTTTGGAGAAGTATTATTTGTCGCTTTGGAATCCCTCGGAGTTTGGTAAGTGACAACGGTTTACAGTTTACGGATCAAGGGTTACAAAAATGGTGCGATCATTGGGAAATAAAACATCGCTTTGCTTCAGTGGGATACCCTCAAGCAAATGGCCAAGTAGAAAGAACTAACAGAACCCTCTTGAAAAACATGAAGGCCCGGCTTGATTGGCACAAAGCCAAGTGGGTTGAAGAAATACCCGGGATATTGTGGGCCTATCGGACCACGCAAAGTGTCGCTACGGGTGAAACCCCTTTCAGCCTATCCTACGGATGCGAAGCTGTCTTGCCCTCGGAGGTCTCAATAGAAAGTTGGCGAATTAAGGAGTACGAAGAAGTAACCAACAGCGCGAATCTAGCCCTCGCCCTTGATTTGCTTGAAGAAAAGAGAACCCGAGTAGCCCTCCGAATGGAAGAGTACAAGGCTCGAATGTCGCGGTATTATAATGCCAAGGTAAAGCCCCGAACCTTTCAGGTTGGAGATTTGGTGATGAAACGAGTATGGGCTTCCAAGAATGTGGGCAAGTTAGATCCACGGTGGGAAGGACCCTATAAGATAGTGGAAATTGTAGGGCCGACAACTTATCTTCTCGCCAACTCCGAGGAGGCAATACTTCGCAACACGTGGAACTCAAGCAACCTTAGAAAGTACTATGCTTAATGTAATAATCATACATGAATAAAAAGAGTGTTCATATACGAGGGGATCTAGTACAAAAGAAATTAGAGTTGTTCGACAAAATGATGGCTCTATATATGAGACATCGGGACAACCCAATAACACCCAAAAACCCTATGTATTATGAACTAAATTATATAACATTCATCTACAAGCTAAGTCCCTCCCATGGGACGTTTTCCCTCTCGGATAAGTCGTCGGCGATGCTCCTCGGAAAGAGAGACTAGGTCATCAAAGAACACAGTTCCGACTGCAAAATCTTTAATGGATGAAGAAGGAAACTCCTCGGAGACCTGACGAATGTTGAGCTCAGGAAGGAGCAAGCCCGAGGGGAACTCTGGCAAAGCTTGTACGACATCTCGGCACAATCTATAGCCTATATGCACTAAATCACGCATCTCACCCCGAAGAGATTCACGAAGATTGGATGGACCCACTACTTCCAAAATGGCCTGGACTCGGGCCATAACCATCTCTACTGCATGGGAACGAGTTATCCCTAGTAGCTGCTGACTCAGGGCATCTCTTTCCATCATAGCCTGCATTAGTTGCTCCTCCGAGGACCGTACTTGGCTACGTAACTCCTCAAGACTCCTTCCTAAATTTAGCACATGGGCTCTTTCAAGCACTAATTGGCGTTCCAATTCCCACGCCTTATCCTTCTCGGATTGTAACGCATGGATATGAGTCTCCTGAGCGGACTCGTGAACTTCCTTCAAATGAGTTATCTCCACTTGAGCCTCCAAGAGACCTCGCTCTAACTCGTCCCGACGACGATATACTAAGCCTCGATCTGAAGAAGAACTTCCGTAAGACCCGAGAGCATCTAGCACCATATAAATCTGCTCAAAAAACAAAGCGAATGACATCAGACCGGATGACAGGTTAGTATTAAATAAAATGAATAAATACCTCACACAGGTCTTTACAGGCTAAATCTTGGAGAACGGGTACCGAAAGGGTTTTTATCAGCTCACAGTCTGTCACGTTCAATAAACCGCTGAGAAAGTTTCGGC
This sequence comes from Linaria vulgaris, assembly GCA_948329865.1. NCBI lineage: Eukaryota > Viridiplantae > Streptophyta > Magnoliopsida > Lamiales > Plantaginaceae > Linaria > Linaria vulgaris. The sequence continues at coordinate 95,941,993 of OX415254.1, forward strand.
AAAATCCCACCGCTGATCCGAGAGGAGAAACATCCTGAGTATCCCCGGGGGGAAGAGATCTCCCGAGGGAAGGGCGCTCCTCGGACGGTGGTACAAGAATACGATCAGGGACATCTTCTCAGGGCTGCCAGTCCTCTGTGCCAGGGGAGAGAAGATACTCCTCTAACACATTTACCACGGCAGAATTACGAGGAATGGGCTGTGACACTATCGGATTCATGTGAAAGTCCGTCTGTGAGAGAGCTGCTATCGGATCTGACGGCCCATGAGGAATTATATAACTGACTGGGGGGGCTGATATAGGTTCCTCCTCCTCCGAGGAAATCTCAACCATGGTCTCATTCACGAGAGGAACGAAATTACCAACCTCCGCCATCCCGGGACTACCATGCAATGCTCTCCCAAGGAAAACGTTAGTAGAAGATCCGAGGGAAAATGCTCCCATCTCCGCTCCTGCAAAAGATATCAGTAGAAAAACGGTCCGAGGGCACCCATAAAGTTTACAAGTTAAAGAAGGGTTAGTAAAACTTACGAAAATGAAAGTTACTGTGAAGAGGACGAGAAGTAGGGGCACATCCTTCCACCCCCTCTTGTAAACCTGCCAAAATCAGGGCCTCGGGGAAATCCAGTAGCCCGGATATGTCATAAGAACCAGAAAAAAGTCCCGAGTGAAGCAATACCTCCCTCACTTGCCCTTGTGTTTCAAGGTTGGGAGCAATATATCCTAGACCCCATCGGATGGGTACCCCCCACGATCTGGCTGACTGACCTCTCGGACGGACGAAGAAAAATCTCCGCCTCCAATCCCCTCTACAAGAGTGGGAACTGGATACACGAGTGAAGGTATTTTCCTTGTCCCTATAGGTCAAGCTAAAAAAGGGAGTCCCCTCTGAGCAAGGTCGAAGGGTAAATATTGTTCCCACCCGATAGGGGGACATTGGAAGGTTTAAAAGCTCACTACGAAGGACGTATCCCACCAAATGACTATAGGAACTTGGTGTTAACTGACTCGGACACACCTGCCAATACCGAAAAAGTATTTGGAAAAAGGGGTGGAAAAACATTCGTAACCCACAACGCATCTGTTCGGTATAAATGGTCATGTAACCCGAGGGGGGTGCGTAAGCCCTCTGGCCCGAGGAAGGCACTATTATGTCATAATTTTCGAAATCCAGGTTATAACCAGTGAAAAGAGATCTTACCGAGTCCTCACATTCCGTACTCATAGTGGATCCTACGCGTCCTCTACCTATCAATCTGGACGGGTTAAGAGGAATCAAATCGAATTCCGAAGACTCATCCGCCAAAGAGTATGGCTCCCTACCCATGAATATCTCCCTGATATGATTGACTCTACGTGAATTTGTAGGTGGAATCCTACTAGCTACCCCAAAAGAGGAACTAGCACCAAGTGTCGCCTGATTTTTGGATAGATTGTCCCTCGGAGAGAAACTTTCACGAGAAATGGGAGGAACCCTTGATGATCCAGAAGGACTCCGAGCGGTATCCCGAGAAGAACCACAAGACGAAACTGAACCACTTCTTCTATAGTAAGGAGGCATCATCTTGTCAGGTAAGTATTATCCTCGTACTTGCAACTATGGACAAACTTGAAAGAAAATCAAAGACTAGTTATGATTATAAGATTAGAGATAAGTGCATAATTGGTAAAGGGCCTAATTGCATATATACTCTCTAATTCTTGGTTAAAAGAAGAAGTTTAGACTCTTATTATGTTAACTAAGGGACACGTGTTGAAAAACTTTTTGATTAGAAATGACACGTACCCTATTTAACCATGCAAAGCAACACCTCCTACTTAAGAAGTTTACTTAGTCAGCAACCTTATAAGAATTATCATTATCCGCTTTAATTGAATTTTAACAATAAAAACAAAAAGTAGGAAAAGGAAATTGAACAAAAAAATTTGTTTATTTAAGCCGAAGAGTCCTCGGAAGGGGTAATAGATACAAAGAACATTTATTTAAAAACAAAAAATAGAGAAAACAAGACTAAGCCCCCGTGGAAGGAGGGAGGGGAGAAGTTGTCTCCTCGACGGAAGTACCCAATGGAGCAAGACGGGAAATTGGAGAAAATACCCCCCCGGAACCGCTAGCCCGCGGACTCGGACTAGTGGCAGAGCGCATCGGGGACGGTGCCGGAGAATCCCGAGAAGATAACAAACCCCCAAATCTCCCCACAAAGTACTGGCAATCATCAGGAGTTGGCCTCTTCAACTTACGAAGGTCAAAAGACTTTGAAAAGTCAACCTCCGACCTTATCAAAGATTTAGCCAATCTAGCACACTCCAAATAACCCCACAAAAGGTGGCCTGTCAAGAGCTCGTGAGAAGGCGTCTCGGAAACCTCAGAATGCTGCCTTGATGTTTCTTGCTGGGCGAATAGAACTGCAGCATCAACCTTAGCCTGCACTTCCTCGGGAGAAAGAAAGTTTAATAACTTCCCCTCGGCTGATTCAGTTCTGTCAGTAACTTGGCTCAGCGTCTCTTGGAGACTTCTTTCCCTTTCACCACCTTCTGCCACTGCCTTCTCAAGATCAGCGATACGAGCGGTGAACACCCTCTCGGATTCCTCCCTTTCCTTCTTCAAAAGAGCTATTTGGGCCATTGCAGCCTTCTCGGATGCCTCCATCTCCTTGTAAGTGAACTCGGCAGCAGTCAAGTTATGTTGCAAACCCTCTTTCGCCTTCTCTGCTTCATTAAGAGCGAATTCGTAGTCGGAAATCTTGGTTTGAAGAATGTCCTACCTAGTCTGACTCTCTTTATCCCGGACTAAGAGAGGTGCCAATTGCGCTCGGAGTACTTCTAACTCCTCTATGTCTTTCCGACCGCGCTCTTCAACGGCAGTGACCGCCTCCCGAGTCTTTCCAATCTGCGAAGAAGTCAATAAGAAAAAAGTTAATATGAATACATCGTATAATCCCAGAAGAATAGTATAGAGAAACTTACCATGAGGCCCAACCAGTTAAGACTGGTATACAGAAACTGGTACCCCTCAACGGGTGTTGAACTAGAAGAAGCAAAGAACCGGAGAATATCCTGGTAAGCTTCCCCTACCGTCCGAGAGGAGAATTGCCCCTCGGACCCGCTAGGAGGAATGGGCGCCTGGAAGGTGTGACCTCTCGGAGAAAGAGTCACGGGAACAGAAGAAGAGCCTGGAATACGACTCCCCGGAAGAATAGCTCCGGGTACTGGAGTCATCACTTCCGAATTTGTGAACACAGCCCGAGAACCACCAACTGTTGCGGACGAGCCAGTTACTCCCAACAGTGAATTCAGAATCCCCTCCTTCACATCTCTGTCTTCGGAAGAAGGATCGAACTCCCCTTGAGTATCCTCGGAATCCCCTCGTAAAGCTTCCTGCTCGGGAATGTTGAACTGGGCCAGAAAATCCTCCTCTACAAAAGGTACTCACTGTCAGCAAGAAAGAGAATGAAACTAGAAAAAATTATGGAAAGAGGACGAATAATGGATACTCACCGTATAATGAAGGCTCTTCTACCATCGGAGCTTTTCCCTTATCTATAGCCACTACATCAAAAGAAAAAGCATCAACACATGAACAAGTATTACAAGTAAGATATGAAAGTCTCATTAAAACCTCATAAGAACTTACCACGAAGAGCAGATTCGGTAACTATCGGAGGCTGAGGAGAAGGACCCTCAGAAGACAAGTCTATTACTTCAGTAACCTTCTGAGCAGATTCTTCCTCGTTAACACTCGGAAAGATCCCCTCCTCGGAAACTCTCGGAGAAGTTCCTATGTTAGATTCAGAAACAGGTAAATTCCCCGACTCGGATCTGGAAACGGGCACCAAAGCCAAATTCCAAGAAGCAGGAGCTACTTGGCGCAAGGGAACAACGCTCCTGATGACCCCCGTCATATCCATGCATAGAAGAGAATGGTCCTCGTGAACTCCACCCTTCTCTGAACCCATATGCCTACTCTCGGGAGCATTAACCTCATCCTCCTCGTGATCACCCTCATCTGGTATCTCGGAGACACCACTAGGGGTAGGCTCCATCGGACTCGACTACAGATAGTAGTTCGCCATGACCTCCCCTGCATCAATCCCACCAATAATGTGTATAAGCATAATTTACTGCTGTACTCGGAGAAAGAATAAAAGAATAAATAAAGGGACTTACGAAAGAGACTCCTCGCATCGGGAGACAAAGACAAAGGCCTCTCCACGGCGTCGTCGGTAAAAACTACGTGGTGAAGACCGGAGGTTTCGTACAACATTGTGAAGTCCTCTTATTCCATCAATTTGTGTTGAGAAATTATAGGAGATAAAACCACCTCCTGGTCCAAAGCACACATGGGAGTAGTACCCTCTCGCCAGTCGAAGGGCACATCCCACTCACCTTTAACAGGTCCCACGAAGAAGTATCTATTCTTCCAGACGTTGTGTGAGGAAATTGCCGCACCCAAGATTCTCTTCGTGGAATCCCCCGTGTTGTCCCGGTGACGAACATTATAGAAAGGATACCCCCCAGGTGACACCGCCACATCAAATATCGAAAGAAAATGGTCCATCGTGCACTCTAGTCCATTCACTTGACACCAAAAGACATAAATGCAAATAGCGGCAAACCCATTCGGCACCATTTGACTCGGGCAAATATTACAAGTCTTGAAAAGCTCGCAGAAAAAAGGTGACATGAATGAACGCCACCCGTACTTCACCTGGGCAAAAAACACTGTCAGCATACCCGGAGGAGGATAACATGCCCTCTCATCCTTCGTCGGGATTCGGAATACCATGTTCTTCTGAAGGACCCCGGTTGAGGTAAATAGATCCACCACCTGTTTACGAGTAGCAATATTCGGCATCTTTTCCACCTTAGCGAAAGTCCGAAGAGGCGGCTCCTTCGATTTGAGAACCCTAGCTTTTTTCGAGGAAGTGGCGCCGCCCTCGGCAGCAGCAGCAATTTCTCCTTTGCGTTTACGAGTAACAACTCCCACAGGAATACTCCTCACATTTACAGAAGTATTAATCGGAGCAGTAACTTCCGAGGAAGTAGAAGCAGCAACGGAATCGGTGTTAGCGGAGGAAGCCATAGATACAAAAGAATGTTTTTGAAAAAAGGAAAAGAAATGAGTAGGGTTGCTGAGAATTTGAAGTGTGAAAGATGAAGAGCAGAAATTAGAGAAGGAAATTATCGCCTTGAGAGAAAGATATCGTGAGTTAGAATGAGAAAGTGGAAAAGAGAATGAACAGTTCTCCTATTTATAGGAGTGTAAAGAACGAACGGTCACAAAATTCCCACACGTGGAGCGTATTTAAAGCTCCACGTATGCCCCGCGTCCGCCACGCCGTTACATATCTGACCGTTGCCAACGGTCAGATATTTCGAAGTTTGAAGCCAATCAACGGTTAGTTGCAACCCCTGTTCCGAAACCTCCGCAGGTGAAGGCAGCACCCCCAGGGGCAAGAAGGTAAGTTCTATATAATCCGTTTTTGAAATTAATGCATATTCCCTCAGAAAAATATATAAAAAAAGTATATATATATAAAGAAGACCAAAACAAGAAATAACCCCTCGCCTCACTGAGGACGATGATTTAAAATTCCGCTTGTCTCTACGAGTACAATCGAAATTTGGGGGGGCTAGTGTTAACCCTAAAAATAAAATAAAGAATATTACTCCTACTCGGAAAAAGCAATACATGGACAATGCTATTGTCACGAGTACTTCCGATGAGACGTGCCTATAAAGAAAAATCCCTCGGAGGATTGCCTTACCTTTCAGTCACTGACTCTAAAAGGTTTAAAAGAGCACACGAGGAGGAACATAAGCGTCCCTTGGAAAGTCAAACGGTAAATGAAAAACAGATATCAACACGGCATCGGAAAAAGAGCAAACCCCGAGGGACCCGTGCGACTCCGATATCCACCAATGCGCCAAGAGGGACCACAACGGACCCCGAGTCCCACGAACTTACAAGAAAACTTCCTTGATGAACACTCCTTAATCTGAACTGCCCTCGGAACATCACCCGAGGACCCATTTGCGGAGAAAAATCAGAAGTGAATAACAGAGTGCCCAGATAACATATTCTGAGGACTTAGATGAAAAAATATCATTTCAAAAGGAGCAAATCCAGCCCTCGAAGATCCTATTAAACCCTCGGAGATCACACCATGCCCTCGGAGACCAAATCAAGCCCTCGGAGATCACACCATGCGCTCGGAGATTACATTTACACCTTCAGAGATCACTCCTGATTATTGAAGAAAAATCCTGAATCAAGAAAGAGAAATAAAACCCTTTGGAAGAGCTGTTCTACCAAAACAAACATCTCAGAGGTCCTCGAAGCCATCGGAAGACACCAAGATTAAAATCTAGTCAACGCTTAGTCGATAAAAGATAAACCTTATCCTTATTTTAAACACCTGTATCAAGGTAACGACAACACCTGTCCTTACCAAAACACATGCACAATGACACCTGCCCCTACCAAAGTCTATATAAATGGAGGTGATCAGTAGAAGAGGAGGAGCACAACTTAACTTAGCTTACTAAATACAACTGGGTACTCATGTACACAGAAAGAGAGGAGGAAAATTTCAGTGAATAAAGGAAGGGAATATTCTTGCAAATATTGTTATCATTTCCACCTATCATTATCTCTGAATCACGGACAGGGCGTTCTAACCCAAATAAATATCTTCCGTTAAGTAGGAAATAATTCCAAACCCGTTAACATAATTGTTGCCGGGAGGAGGAGACTACGGATCATGTCTTTTGGTCTAGTCCTATTGCCCAAGAGGTATGGTCTTTCTTCTTTCGTACTTTCAATATCAAGCATCCCGTCAATATTTCTTGGTACAATTTGATTTCGTATTGGATAAAGTCGAGGCATCATACCCCCCACGGCCACATTCGCACTATTATCCCTATCTTGGTCCTATGGTACATTTGGACGGCTAGAAATGCGGCTAGACATGATGGGGTTAAGATGAATGCCAAACTCATTATCCATAGGGTGATTCGACATGTGAGTGAACTATCCATCATTAAACCATGTGAGGAGATTCTTTGGCGTGGTGCCAAACATGTGACGGACACGTGGGGTGTTAGACTTGCAAGAAACCGCCTAAAAGCTACTATTGAGGTGGCTTGGAAGAAGCCGAGGGAAGGTAGATGGAAACTCAACACGGATGGTAGCTCGAAGGGGAACCCCGGGCCGGCCTGGGGTGGGGGCGTTCTTCGGGACCATTTGGGTGATTGTGCATGGTTTTATCACGTTGCCTTTGAGCCGATGACCAATGTTGAAGCGGAGATCTTGGCCATACATCAATGGTTACTCTATTGTCACTCTTTCGGTATTCATGATGTGGATATTGAAACGGATGCCCTCATTACATTACCCATTGTCAAAGCTAAGAGTGGAGGTCCTTGGAAGATCATCCGTCAAATTGATGAGATTCGCACTCTTTTGCCCCTTGTGAATGGATCCATCCACCATATTTATCGCGAGGGTAACCAAGTGGCGGACCAACTTGCTAACGAAGCATGTCTTCTTCGCATCAACGGCCTACAACCGAGCACTTTGGCGAGTCATAAGGTTCGTGTGCTTATGGAAAAAGATAAATCTTGTTGGATGACATTTAGGCACCCAAAATCAAGATCATGAAGTGTGTGGTTACAAGATCCATGTGGAGGTCTCTCTTGTTCTTTCTTTATTCTTGGTTGTATGTTTCGGTTTTTCTTACTAGAATAGGTTATTTTTCGAGGTACCCACTTTTGAGGTATGCTCTCTTTTGTAATAGTTATGATCATCTTGGCTTCGCCCTAAATTGTATATGCCTCCCTACGTGGGGGAGGATGCTTAGATCTCACCCTTTCACGGGTACGACGTCTAAACATCTTATCCCCACGGGCGGTGTTTACATTTTGGGGGAAGCGCGCTCTTCTCACAAAAGCTTTGGCTTCCCTACGTGGGAGATGATATTTGGCTTGCACACTACGACTTTTAGTGTGATTTCTAGATACTTCACTCTCACGGGCGGTCATTGCTATTGCGAGAAAGTGCTAGTTAGGATGGAGACCGCGAACCTCACCATTTCGGTCAATCTTGTAGAGTGCTACTATAAACCCCTTAGTACTTTAGCTTTCCATGATGACACGGACCGAGTAATTGGGTACAACGCTCGGTTGATTTTGTAGTACCCCCATTTTTCTTGTTTTATAAACCCTTAATTCTTCTTCTAATGATTAAGCCATTTGTTAAAACTACTTATTAAATACCAAAACCAATTAATGCCAATGGACGGCCTACGTACTCTTGTCTCGTGAAAAAATTAATGAGAATTCCAAGTTATAGGTAGGTTCACGTCAACTTACAATGACAAGTAAGATTATTGTAAAGCGATAATGATGACACACACCTACTAAAAATGTGGTACCAAAAAACATACAAACAAAAAATATATTGTCGTCATTATAACAGGACAAATCATTTGTACACATATTTGCAGCATGGAGCACGTCAAAAGCAAGGAGTAAAAGATGTTCCCAAGTGGGAAAGGTCCCTACCAAGACCAACAAGTGTAACCATTCGATCGTACAAAAACCTATTAGGAATATTTAATTATTATGATTATATCTTAATGCAAGAATTCAAAGTTCTTTAGATCCAGTGTGAATAAGTTTAAATCGACCTAAAATATAAGTATCAAGTTGGTATAGGTTTAAATAAAAAAATCTTAATTTGATAGCAATGTTATTCTACGTTTCTACCATTACCAGTCCTATATTTGCGTTACTAATGCCTAGACAACTATGGCAAGAATCTGGTTGCATATCTATTTTGATTTGTGTATGGAAATGTGTGAATAAATCTGATAAGTGATAATATATGCATAAGCGTGAAATAAGTGGAGCATAAAACTCTCTTATTTAATTATTTTTACACAGCAAGTGCCACACGTTGCTGATTCTACCTATTAAAAAACAAGCAAATGCATCAATTTGACAATTTGTTTTAGTGGCTCAATTTGATTTTCTTCTAAAAGGTGAGTAAATGATGAAAACTTTCAACAATTCTTTTACGCAAATATTTATTTGTTCCGTTTTCACTTTTCTGTCGAATAAAAGCAACCAATAAAATGGTTGAGTTTTTTCCCCTTGAAATTATTATATATTCGTAAACTTACTAGTTAATACACTTTTTATCAAACTAGCAAAAAAGCGCACGCGGAGACCGCGCGCAAATTTATCTTTATTGTAAAGATTATTCAATATTTAATGCGTGTTTTTTTTTCAAAACTTTATAATATATTAAATTGTATGCAATAAGCATTGACTATAAATTATATAATTAAGTGAACCGTTAGAAGTCATTGTTAGCCTAGTTTCTCGGACAAAATATGTAAATAATATTGTAATATTGTAATACAATCTCCTCTACAAAAACAAAAACTAAAACAAAATACTAAAAGAAATCTTTTTTGGAAGAGCTTCAATCACAGGAAATAATGATCATGATTAATAGGATAAGATGTATGCACCAATAATATTGTATTATAACTTATTTGATTCACTTTTTGTTGGGGTTACAGTTGATGAATACCGAGTAAATTTAAGAAATTAAGTAACTGGTTCCAAAAACTATTAAAATTTAAATTTGAAAGTTATCTACGAAATTCATGTTGTTGTTGTTTTTTTTTGTAGGAACCAAATTGAAGTTTAAATGGTCTAAAAACAAACACTTAATAATTGTTAGAAAACTAAAAAGCTGTTGGGAATTAAAACATATGTTTATTTATGAGTTTTCTAAATAAGTAGATTTTTGTTTTTCTTTTTCTTAAAAGATCTTTCTATATTTTACAAAAGAACAATTATTAAGAAAAACAATTGTTTTCTTTGAAAGCCATACAATTGTGTTACGCGCCTCTAAAAAACCTCGCACGCGTAACAAAACAAACAAACGGACCAAAATCTCATTGCATCTCATGAGTATATATTGCAGCCGAGCTTGAAATAAAAGAAATTCCAATCAAAATTCGAGAAGTATAAAGTTAAAATCTATTAAAAGAAGTCTATTATATTATTATAGTATTTCTATTTTAAAGAAACATTAACATGAAAAAATAAAGGAACATAAAAGGCAACATGTCTTCTTAGAGATATACATTCCATCTCATCCATCTTGTAGAATTTCCCTAGAAGTTACTCATTCAGAAAAGAAAAAAAATGACCATTAGTTAGTAAATAAAATCAGTAGCCTAAAACATAAGTTTAACAAAAAAAATAATTGAAGCAGTAAATAATTAACGAAAAAATGCAATGCATGCAGATATATTAAGAATTTTTAACCTCCTATATATGGTATGGGACAAATATAGGTCGTTCTTGACCTTGGATTAAGTATATTTAAACAATTTTAATAATATATTTACTAGAGAACATTATTAATAACGGAAACTACTATAGATGGAATAAACGAAACATAAAAAACGCCATCAATGCATATATATGTAGGAGAGTTGTAGGATTAACCCAAATACTAATTTGTGGAAACACCAAATTGGAGGAGGTTGAGGGGTTTCGTCCTCATCATGAAATTATAAAGCCCAATTCTATCTTATCCTATATATAAGTATATAACGTCAAGCATCCTATATATAAGTATATAACGTCAAGCAGTGTTTAAAATTTGTAAGCAATACCACATCCCTCATATTAGTTATTACATACAGAAATAACTGAATTTAAAAGGAAAAGATATCACCTGTGATCAACTTATTCATGGAAATATTTTCTCGAGATATGTGACGCCCTAAAAAATGAGTCCTTCATTGAATTAAACAACCAAATAAAGTCAGATAGTGTTCTTATCATTAAAAATACTCAAAAATATATTGCAAGTGAAAAAAAAACCCGTGTAAATCATTAAGAAAAAATTGATTTTGTCATGAGTTTTTGGATATTTATACTGATGATAAAAGAAAACCGTCTTGGACAAACGTGGTAGATATGTGCAGTTTTATTATGGTGGTTATCTTAATTCTTAATTATTCTTAAATATCATCTCTTTTCCGTTGGCAATATAGGGGTGGTTATCTATAATTCAAATTTTAAATTATCCTTTTTTTGTGACGGGAGATTGAGAAAATGAAGGAGTGGGAAGTTTGGTCTTGGTGTCACAAACGACCATGTGTGTGCCTTTTTTTAAAAAAATAATTTAATAATGGCTAGATAAGTGGCAATTTGAATTTGAATAGGAAAGGATAAACTTTATAACCGTGAAATAGTGGAGAGATTTTAGGGGAGTTATCATTTTTTCTTAAATATCCAACGAAAATACGGATAGTAGAGAAGTTTTGGTCCAAATCCTCATGCATCCTTGAATTGTGGGTTGTTAAATTTGAAATTTGAAAATTGTTAACATTTGTTACAGAGTTTTAAATTTAAGAGAGAGAAATAGTGGGGGAGTTTTGGAGTTTGGTCTACATTGTGAGAGGAGTACGCTTTACTTATATTATTTAATAGATAATAGATAACTGCATGCCAACTCGATTTGTTTATGTTAAAACTCAGAAATTTTTCGTCAGTAGTACACTCAAGGCTAAAGAACATAAATAATGCATATTCATTAAACAAAGGAAAAAAGACTTATTATGCTATTAAATACTAATTATTTAAAAAATAGCTGAAATACTCGTTCCATTTACAAACACCAAACGGTAATGTTGCATGACACGAACAATTTTGTGTAACATAAATTTTAATTGATATATCTTTTAATTAAATTATACCGAACAGTCATAATTGCATGTGATTCCGTCATCAGTTATGCAAAATCCAAATGAAATTTATATCATACCATCTACAATGCCACGAAATTAAAATTTATTATGTCAGCTAATTTTATTTTTTCCCTTTATTTTACTAATTCTTCAACTGAAATTTCTTTTTATAGAAAATAAAATATATTTTTTTTGGTAACATAAAATAAAATATTAAACTAGTACATTACGCGCCACGCCTAAGCATACTATACAGTTTTCTAATTGGGATAATTACAAAAACTCCCTGAACTATAAGATCATTCTCAAAGTACCGCCCCAATACTTTAAATAAGATAAACATTCCCTCCAACATCGATAAAATGTGCGCTTTGCCTCGTGGATCAGTGCTCAATCATTTTCAAAACATAAAATTTCACCGAAGATTCCTCCAACATGCCTGTATGTAACCACTAGAACCGCATTTTCGACAGCTTCGCTTTTTCAAACTTTTGAAAGTTTATTCAAAAATTGCTCTTTATACATTCTCAACCCAAATTCGACCCTTTAAAGTGTACATGACGTCTGCCAAAAACACCCTTCTGATTGTCACGTGTTTGGCACATGATTAGAATATCGGTCGAAAGGCATCCAAGAGGCGATTAAGATCTATCAATACGGCAGGGGGGACGTTTCTTCTTTTTATAGTTTCGAGTGTACTTCGCGAAAGAGATCGAATAGTTTAGAGGGTTTGCCGCAATTATGGATCTTTTTAATTCGGGTAACAGTTTAAAGACTGAAAATTAGACTTTGACCCCTCACTCATTTATACACACACAGCAGTTCTACTCAGTCGCTCACTCACTCTCACAAGCTTAATTTCTATAATATTCTGCCCCCTTTCTCTCTCAGAGCTCTTCTACAATGGCGGCGCTTACGAATGGCTTGGCGGACGTGGAGTCAGCTCAAGCTCAGCCGCTGCTCCTGCGGCGATCGCCGTCCAATACGACGTCGCAAATCGCCATCGTCGGCTCAAATCCCTGCCCTATCGAAAGCCTCGATTACGAGTAAAACGCACTCTCGTTTCATCATATTTTGTACAGTTTTTTTTTTCACATTGCATATGCGTTGAATTGCTACGAGTTTAAATATTGGTGAAAATTGAGCTTTACGAGTCTGTTGGTTGATTCTCGAGTAGTGTTGAATTCTATGCAGTACATAAGCATTGATTTGCTATGAGAGCTGTCGATTCTCGATTAGAGTTGATTTTGTCCACGGTGTTTTTTTTACAGTGGATGAGCTTTGAATTGCTATGAGGTTGTAGGTGAGTTAGAGATTTTTGAGTCTGTTGATTCTCTGATAGTGTTGATTTGGATCGTTCGGTCGCAAGTAGTGGTTGTAACTAACTCATGTCTATTTTATTTGTTTCTACGAGGTTACGTGGAAATTAAAATTCTCATCGAGCCAGTTAATGCGAGAAAATCATTCTTTCCAATTGAGGAACAGAGATCAGTAGCTCTGTGATTATTTTCAGTTTTGGTTAACTAGTTTCAATTGTTATATTGTGCCTGTTTTCACTGTGAACCTATCTAATGAAGGAGAACATTTTGAAATCGTTTTAACCGTTTCTCCCTGCTTTTGATGATCTGACAACTTCTGGCGGTATTAATAGAGTGAGAAGTTTATGATGTTCAGGATTATGGAGAATGAATTTTTCAAGCAAGACTGGAGAAGTCGGGGAAAAAGTCAGATATTCCAGTATATATGCATGAAATGGATATTCTGTTTTCTTATTGGAGTTATTGTTAGTCTCCTGGGGTTCTTCAACAACCTCGCTGTTGAAAATATAGCTGGCATCAAGTTTGTTGTCACCTCCAATATGATGTTTGCCAGGAAGTAAGAAGTTCTTCTTTTTGACTATTTATATGCTTTTGAAGCATGTTCAATGTTTGAGAATATTAAATGTATAACAGCTCTTTTAATCAGAATGATTTTCTACCGTATGTTGGTTCTACCTATGTATCCTTTCTCTTTTTCCCTCTAACTTCTCTAACGGTTATGCATTGTGTATGGGTTCTCATGTGTACATTATATGGGAACAGGTTCGTGGTGGCTTTCCTGGTATTTATGTCTTCAAATCTTGGCTTGACATTATTTGCGACTTTGATCACTGCTTTCATAGCGCCCGAGGCTGCTGGTTCAGGTATACCTGAGGTCAAGGCTTACTTGAATGGCGTGGATGCACCAGCAATATTTTCATTCCGAACTCTTCTTGTCAAGGTACTTTGTGATCTGCAATCCATCTCTGTCTAGCTACCTGTCTACTTTTTCTCTAACTGTATGTCTAGCTAGTAAAAGTTTTGCTACGGCAGAGTTGAAAGACAATTAATGGTGGGATGTTGGATGTAGCAGAAAACTTGACTATACATTTTGTAAATTGAAATGTTTAGTGCTTTTTTCAGTTTTTCTAGAATGATGGGTCTAAACTGATGAATAAAATTATATACAGATAGTTGGAAGCATATGTGCCGTGTCGTCGTCTCTTAATGTTGGAAAGGCGGGTCCGATGGTCCATACTGGAGCTTGTGTAGCTGCGATTTTGGGTCAGGGTGGGTCAAAGAAGTTTAGATTAACCTGGAAATGGTTGCGAGTTTTCAAGAATGACCGGGACAGACGAGATCTGGTAACATGTGGATCAGCTGCAGGGATAGCTGCTGCATTTCGTGCTCCAGTTGGTGGCGTGCTATTTGCCCTTGAAGAAATGTCTTCTTGGTATTCTCTTAACCATGCATGATAATCAGCTGCATTTCGGTTTTACTTAGCCAATGCATGATCTTTAGTTTTGGTAGTATTCTGTTTCAGTAAGTTACTGTCTGTAATATTATAAACTTTAGTTTATGGTTCATCAAAATATTTTACGTAAGTCAAGGACCTTAGAATTAAGGAATGGTGTAAATAATTTGGTGAGTGGTAGATGATGTGATAACGTAAATATTGTCTACAGCATTTCTTTACTGAGAGAAAATAGTCTTGACTTTCTCGTGCAGGTGGAGAAGTGCCCTGCTATGGAGAGCTTTCTTCACAACCGCTGTTGTAGCAATAGTCCTTCGGGCTCTCATTGATGCCTGTTTGAGAGGAAAATGTGGACTATTTGGTAAAGGGGGTCTAATAGTGTTTGATGTCACCTCAGCAAATATTTCCTATCATGTCTGGGATGTACCCCCTGTTCTTCTTCTTGCAGTTGTGGGGGGTGTTTTAGGAAGCATCTACAATTTTCTACTCAGTAAAGTTCTCCGCATTTACAGTTTCATACACCAGTGAGTATTGAAATTTCATATTTTTCTTATAAAGTGGACCAGGTTTCCTTTTCCACCTTCAAAATATGAATACAGACAAAGTTTAAAGTTTCTTCTTTTTTATGCCAGGAAAGGAACTCTTCACAAAATCTTATTGGCTGGCTTGATTTCAATCTTCACCTCTTGTCTCCTCTTTGGATTACCATGGATAGCCTCTTGCCGTCCGTGTCCATCTGATGCATCAGAGCCTTGTCCAACAATTGGTCGGTCTGGAAATTACAAGAAGTTTCAGTGCCCTCCTGGTCACTACAATGATCTTGCTAGCCTCTTTTTTAACACAAATGATGATGCTATCAAAAATCTGTTTAGCAAAGACACTGATTCCGAGTTTCATCATTTAGCAATGCTTCTTTTCTTTGTCACTTGTTATTTTCTCAGCATTTTCAGTTATGGAATTGTGGCTCCGGCGGGTCTCTTTGTGCCGGTCATTGTGACAGGGGCAGCCTATGGGCGTTATGTTGGGATGTTAGTTGGTTCACATTCAAGTCTAAACCACGGCCTCTTTGCAGTTCTTGGTTCTGCTTCTCTTCTTGGCGGATCTATGAGGATGACAGTTTCCTTGTGTGTGATTATTCTTGAATTGACCAATAACCTATTATTGTTGCCACTGATAATGATTGTTCTTCTCATTTCCAAAACCGTGGCTGATGCGTTTAACGGAAATATATATGATCTCATAATGACATCCAAGGGTTTGCCTTACTTAGAAGGTCATGCTGAGCCGTATATGAGGCAATTAACAGTTAGTGATGTTGTTACGGGCCCACTTCAGATATTCCATGGCATTGAGAAGGTTGGAAATATAGTGCATGTCCTCAAAACTACTGGGCACAATGGATTTCCTGTGGTAGACGATCCCCCACTCTGTCCATCACCAGTTCTATTTGGATTAGTCCTCCGTGCTCATCTCATTACGTTGTTAAAAATGAAAGTTTTTTCGCGAACTCCCTTACCGCTTGGATCAGATGCACTTTTTCAGTTTTCAGCTGATGATTTTGAAAAGAAGGGCTTAGGCCATGGTGATGAAATTAAAGATATTGAATTATCAGAGGAAGAGATGGAGATGTTCATTGATTTGCACCCCTTCACTAATACATCGCCCTACACTGTTGTGGAGACAATGTCACTGGCAAAAGCCCTTATACTTTTTCGTGAAGTTGGTTTAAGGCACTTGCTGGTTATTCCGAAAGTTTCTGGAGTAAGATGTTTCGTCTTATCAACTTAGCCAATTCTTTTTACACTTTTGGAATCACGGAAAGTTTCAGTTGAATAAGCTGTTAATTTTATCATAATATTTCTTTTCTGCTAATTTATCATTTATACAATCTTCGTCTTCGTGAGACCAACGTGTTTATAAGTTCTTTAGCCCTTGAAACGTCACATTAGATGTTGTTTTAAGTATCACATGTTCTCCTGAAAGCTTTACTCATGATACATGATGGATAATGTTTGCAGATTACCTTTGTCTTCACATAATTATGCAGGGAATGTACTCTATAGTCATTCCTTCAAACTGCCTCCTTTCGTGGCCCATTTGTTGTATTAAAATGTTGTCCTTTCTTTCTGCAGCGAGAACCAATTGTTGGTATATTGACTAGGCACGACTTCATGCCTGAACACATCTTGGATCTTCACCCATCGTTGGTCCGGAGCAAGTGGAAAAGAGTGCGACTTGAGGTCCCACGATTGAACGTGTTTACTTAGAAAATTAATGAAAAGTTTTGGAACAGAGCTTGAAGTCTCATGGACAACCTTTGGCTGTCGACCAAAAGATGGATTCTGTTACCTGGAGCCAAGATCAAAGGATCTGATTAGATGCATTCAGACCTGGTACGTCAGGAATACTATTAGATACTTAGTGTCAGCCATTAACCTGTAAATTTGGTCCCGATTCCTCTACTGTGATAATATAATAAACTGTATGTCATGCATTTAAGCATTATCAGTTGTCGGCAAATTTCTATGAATTTCGTTGTTCAGGAAAAGTTCCAAACAGTTTGGTTGTAGCCTTATAGGAAGGGAACTAGCAGCAATTAGATCACTTTAAAACATATATCTCAACTTTGTAGGAAACCTTAGAAATTTCAACTTCAAGCTTTCACTGGCCATCGATATACATTATGACTTAAATGATGGTCGAACCTTGAAGGCTTCATTTGTCATAGAGTATTTCACTGTCTTGAACCCCACTAGTCCTACATTCCTCCTTGTTGGTAATTTTGACCTTAAAATCAATTTACCTAATAGGCTTAAGTGAATATTGCTAGTGACATGTGAGAGAGAGAAAGAGATGTCTTTGTTCTAGTGTTATGTTAAGTGGGCAAATGAGCATCATTCGACGATCTTCAGCTGAAGGGTGGGTGGGGGAGGGATTGGCTAGAAACAGGGGCTGTTCCTGGGACAATCCTTATGCCTCATTGCTAAAAGATATTTGATGTGATCTTTGAAGTAGAGGTATGGTAAAAGGTTAAATAACATGTTAGACGCAATAATAAAATTTATAGTAATTAGTACTTTGGAGAGTGGGGAGGGGAGCCTTGGTGCACGGGTAAAGGTGTTGTTGTGTGACTGAGAGGTCACGGGTTCAAGTCCTGGGAGCGGCCTCTTGTCAAAATTGACAAGGGAAGGCTTGCCCTTATACATTCTTGAGGCGGGACCCTTCCCCGGGCCCTCGCATTGCGGGGATGCTTTCGTGCACCGGGCTGCCTTTTTTTCTTTTTAGTACTTTGGAGAGTGGATGAAGCGACATATCTAGGAAAATACTTATTAAACCTATGTAGACCTTCTAACGATAATTGTTCATGCATTAAAAGTTGTGGCTATAATTATCTCATCTATATATTTACACATGTTGACCTGATTTAGGTGAGGATCACTCTGTATCTAGTCTAGGAGAATCAGGTGTGATGCGAGAGTCACTCTTTGTCTAGTATATGTGAACCATATAGCAGGCTAAAATTCTTTAGCTGTTTTTCATTGTCCTATCCCTTCTCACTATATCACAGCATTGAGATATAGTAAATTGGCTATTGGCATCTTTAGTTACAATGACTCGAAAACTACATCCATAAATAATCGAGGATTAGAACATTGAGGTGACAAATAATCAAACTGTTCAAAGGTAATGAACTCTGTCATAGGGGTTTTCTTTTTAGACATATAAGGTTTGTTAAGTGAGTGTCTCATAGAAACTATAGTGATATGTTTATATTCTCGTATCTTAAGGGCTGCACTCAGCATGTGCTTGAGTTGTATGTGTGTTTGTACACACTGAACTTCACCCGGTTGAATTCCAAAATGTAAATTGATCTTTTATTTACCATAGTAACCTACAAGGAGAACTGGATTTCTCCGATTACTTTTGAACCAGTAGCCTGTTTTGTCTTTGGTGATTACTGTCTCTTTGATTGTACAAACTTAATATTTAGTTGCTATAATTCAGGTTCCAACCATACAACCATCTCTCTCTCTCTCTCTCTCTCTCTCTCTCTCTCATAGTAACCTACAAGGAGAACTGGATTTCTCCGATTATTTTTGAACCAGTAGCCTGTTTTGTCTTTGGTGATTACTGTCTCTTTGATTGTACAAACTTAATATTTAGTTGCTATAATTCAGGTTCCAACCATACAACCATACATTATGGGTCTTGTTGTCAGTTCGGTCATGCTAAGTTTTTCTTCTTTTTATGGTGTTACCCATCAACCTAGTTTATTTGTAGTTGGATATTTGAGTTGCTTATACATGTTCTAATTCTGCTAAATATCCAACTAAGCCATGGATCTGATTAAAAAACAAATATCTGTTTATTGTTAAATTCGAACACATGTAACAACCTATGATACATATTTGAGCAACATCACTTCTGATCACACGATGAAGTAACGGAAAGGACTCTGATCAATGTGGCTGTAAAGTATATACCTTGGTTAAAAGTTAAAACAATAAAAGCTAATACCTCTCATAACTTTTACTGGAACTAGTGATATCCCAGTCCTTATGCCAGTTTGAATACTCACACTGCAAAAATCAAATAAGAATCCTAGCGTTTTTTAATGTGATGAGTTCCCATTTTACTTCATCATCAGTCTCCTCCATTGGAAGGCAAATGATTCTCTAATGGTGCAGCACCACTCCCATTTTCAGGTTGTTGGCAGGTCACAGTCACTTGACCGTCGCCTTCACTGAACTCCCTGAAGCTTGCAATCCTCCCCAATTCTTCCACTTCCTCGATCACTAAATCAAGCCTCGCCACCACCTCCACGAGTAAAGAAGCAAAGGCGGCAAACGGAAGTGCTTCTGAGAATTCAAGGCTTGTGATGGCAATCTTGCTTAAGGTTGGCCTTAATGCCGTTCTATCGGCTTCTTTCGCTTGTTCCTTAGCCCTTTTCGACTTCCATTCCATCAATGCCGATGAATCGGTTTTAACGCTTGAGAGAGCAATACCACATTCTTTTGAGGACTTTTGCCTGGCTGTTGCTGCGGCGTAGGCTAACATGTTTGTAGTGGCGTTGGTGTTGGGACCGAGAAAGAGCCGCGGCTGGGATTTTAGCGCTTTGTCGAGATCTTGAAGGGCTTTGTGTAGATGGTCAGAAAGTATCTCAGGCGAGCATTCACGCTGCTGTTTGATGCTGTCGGCCAGTTCCATCAGTGCCTTTGATACCTCTGCAGCAACTCGAATGCACGGATCCTTGAAAAGGGCTCGAACGGATCGTGGAGTCTGAGTTTATAAACCATAAGCATGGCTGGAGTTAGTGTTTTTGAAAAAGAAACTCGTCCACAGTAATCGCCAAACAGATTCGACCGAAATAACTAATTACCTGAATTTCAGTTTGAAGACATCCATGTAAAGCAACAAGTGTATATCCGAAATGGCGGAGAGTGTCTCCCAACTTGACATACTGCTGCCATGGGAACCTGTAGCAGTGTCTTGAATGACGTGGCTCCCAACTTGCATACAGTGCCTACGGTTCGACACGATAGAAACATATACTCAGAATTAATCGGATTATAATGATACATAAATATTATGAATCTTTACAAAATAAAACTGTTTTACCAATGTCTCATCAGTAGGTTTTGAATCCAGAACAGCCTTGTAACCCTTGTAGATTGGATCCTCTGACAAATCCTCTGTGGCTACCTTTGTCTCTTCACTGAAGTATTCATTTACGCATGCTGCCATGAATAAAAAGATCCTTAGGCTGCCTACGAGATGTACTTGTGTTCAATACACATGACGTAATTTTTAAAAGTGTCGGTGCAACATAGGTTTGTACTAATACATACCTTCAATAGATTTTGCTAAGCCTTCAAGCTTGGACACAGTGAAACTTTGGAGGTCTTGCCCCGACCAATTGGGAAAAACTAGGAGACTCATCAGGAGACAGATTCCGCAGCCTATAGCGATCATGAAAAAGCGATCATGCGCTATCTTAAGCACATTATGAACGCGATAGCTCGACACTGTGATCAGATTGAAGGTCAGAAGGAATATCACGACTCCGTAGTCGTAATTTTTCTTTATGTAGGGGAAGAATCTCAGGTAAGTAGCAGCCGCTCCTGTCATGATGGAAAATGTTAATTTTCAAGTGACCATATGTTACACTAACTGATCGATAGATCAAAACTTTGGCTGTTTGTAGAGCAATTTGTTCCATACCAATGGCGAAAACTGCAGCCCCAACGAATACAGCACGGAATACCCGACCAGATTTATGCGCAATATATTCTATGAAAAAAGCCAGTGATCCTGCTAATAATGTTCCAATCCCTCTATTTAAGCCTTTGCATAATGTAGCCCCTACAAATATCAATAATCAAACACTTTTAAGAAGCTCAAGCAAAATATCAACTATCAACAATAGTGCTAATATCAAGTTACCAACGATCGCTTTTGGGGAATGTAACTACTCACCAGCAGTAAACTCGAGCACAACCACGACAGTCATGAGAGCCCAAATGGCATTCTGTCCAATACCGTCGAATAACGGTTCCAGCAGATACAACAACGCCACTAGCGTCAAGGAAAGGCCAACTTTCAGTGAGTGAAAAACCCGACGGGGATCATCTCGTCCGACATGACATGCCGTTTTCCATATATTTACTGTAATATTTTTCATTTTTGCGACAAAAACATTTTTACGTTTCTTTAAGACGTCGATTCTGTCCGTCCAGCCATACGGGTTTTCCCCAGCAATCCCCGTTGCAATTCCAGGATACATTGAATAATTTCCAAGTATGTGAAAACCGGAAAAACTCGATTATATTACAAGATAATCAATTTAGTTTTGGGGTTTAGTTATAGGGAGCTAGAGAAAAAAAAAAAATGAATGAAACTAGCTATTTAACTATATGATTTTTGGTCATTTGAATGAAGCTGAAGCGCACGGAGATATTTATATATAGTACGTACGAAAGTAAGTCATTAATTTTGGTATAATAGCTGAAGTTCTGGAAGCTGTGAAGCTGTATAAGGCCTCAGATTTTATTTCTTTTTGTTAAATAAGGTAAAATAGTGATGTTTCGGCCTTCACATGATTTCCTCAATTATTTTTCTCCTTTTTGGTTGATATTCACATGCTCTCCGTTTGAGTAATAAACTTGCAGGTGATGATATTTGCCAACTACAACAAAATTAATGTTGTACAAGTGCAACCACAATAAATTGTCAAAAGTCATTGACTGTGCTTTTCTCATAATTTGGTGTGTGTATTTCCCGTTTGTACTTCGCCATCATATTGTCAACGAAAAAGAGAAAGGAAAAGTGAAAAAATGAAAAGATAAAGAAAACGATATGATAATAAAAAGCCAGTAACACAATTTTTACATAACAATATAAATTTGAAGAAGAGTTTCTGTTAATTGATATTGTCAGCTGGACTAATTAAAAAGGTTGCTAAATACCTTATTGGTGAATATTCATCTGCAAATAGTTATCTAACAGGTACAAAGACACGTCCGGATGGATTATCACAATTCACAACCAAACAAAATTGCTACAAGGATTTGGAAAAAAACGGAGCCAAGCTCTTAGAAAGGCTAGTAAGAAAACTGAACAGAAACAAGTGCTTGATTATAGATTTTTAAATACAAAGAGAAAAAATTATGTCTTATCTTTGAAACATTCTATCATGATATAGGCTAACGATATTGCCAAAGCAATAATTGTTGTTGCCAAAGCACATTGTACAGTATACCTAATATCCATTTTACGTGATGTATTCAACTTCTGTTATTCTGTTATACATAAATTCATAAATTGGATTGAAGTTTACAAAGCTCAAATCTTTCTACCTAATCAAACCATCAAAAAATGGTTTCTCCACCAAACTTAAGAAAGGAACACAAACCTCGTGAAGCCCTTACTAAAGTATGCATCGGAGTGCCCTAAAATTCACTTGCCATATGTCACGTCAAGTGCGGCCGTTGTTCCTATTTCCTTTAGAAGCGTGCACAGTTTTGGGGGGGGGGGGTTAACTTAGTTGAATGGGTGCAGTGCATCATGTGAGGTCAAGTTGGTATCGCTTTATGGCATGGTGGGCGGGTGAACGTGCGTTAACGTTGGGGGAGATCGTGTCGTTTGCTAACTTGTTTTACCAACGTTGGTGGGAGGTGGCAGGGACATATGGCTGTAGGCGGGGAGTCGGGGACTACGGAGCTACGGGATTGGGTTGTGCCACACGCTTTTGTAGTTGAAAATGAATTTTGACGTTGCTATCTTCATGGAGGATGAGGTCTTGGGTATTGATGTTAGTGTTAAGGACTGAGATGGACGGGTTTTAGACCGATTCCAACGACGAGTGGCGGGTTTGTTTAGTGCGTTGAATGTCGAGACTCGTGCGGTTCTTATTAGTATATTAAAATGGCGCTTTTGTATGGGTGGGGGAGGGTTCTCTTTGAGGGAGATAGTCTTGATATCATTGATGCCGTTAACAATGGTTTTTTTTATTGCATGAGTTGAAAATCTAATTAGTGATATAAATCTTGCGTGTTTTGAGTTTTCATCTTTTTGTATAACATGTGCATAGAGAGAAGGGAACGAGGAAGCGCATTGTCTCGCGTGGTCAGCCGTTGTGGATTCAGATTGGCGAGCTAACATTGATCCCGATTAAATGTGTTGGTTCTCTTTTTGTTGTTCTTTGATGGTTTTGAATTTTGAGACTTTTCTCATTCTATACATTAAATGAACTAAAACACGGTTCGTGGACCTTGAGTGATTATGAAATTTCTTCTTCTTTTTACTTTTTATTATTATTTTAAAAAGGTCCTTGGAAAACTGCTAAGAAAGAACTTTCTACGTGTAAATATCCTTAATTAAAGATACAAACAAAGGAACTCTTTATAAATTAATAATTTGAAAGTAATCAAAATTTGCACGCGCATCCAAATACTCGTATATATTTTTTTTGAAAGAAAGTGTTAATATATATAACATCATTTTAATATTGTGTTGAGAGGTAAATAAGGAACTCAAGAGTTAAGACATTTGTGTCAACATTTTTTTATATTGACACCACCAATCTCTTAAGTCTCTTATTTACCTTTTAACACACAATTACATGTCGTTTCTAGTTAGTAACATAGTATATATATATATACTATATAACACACAATATAATGTACTTTAGTTTTATATAATTATTATTTAAAGTATTTAACAACCACAACAATTCTGGACCGACTTATATATTTAGCCCCAGCTATATTATATAATTATGACAAAAAGCCCATTCCACGGTAAACCCCACCTCATCGACATACGGGTCCGGGTCCGGGTCCGACCCGATAGTGTTTTACACTGAAAATTAGGGTTATCTTCCTTCATCACCAGCAGAAAATTAGGGTTTTACTTTGACACTGAAAATTCGAAAATGGGGAAGAAGAGAGAGAGGTCCGTGAATGTTTCCGGTAAGCCGAAGCACTCACTGGATGCCAACAGAGACATTGGAAAGGGAAAATCCAAATCCTCATCCACCTCCAATGGCCGCAGCGCCGCCACAGTCCGGCGGCTCAAGATGTACAACACGCGGCCCACGCGCGATAGGGAGGGAAACATCTTGAAGCATGACCTTCAGTCCAAGGAATTGCCGTCCACAAGGATTATGCCCGATCGCCGCTGGTTCGGTTAGTACTTACTTAGTAGTGTTTTTTAGTGTTTAGTAAATATGATGGTTTGGCTTGGCTTGCCTTTTACTTAATAAATAGAGCATCAGAAATTGCTTTTTATTGTGTGTGTAGCTAGCTCGTCATCTTTTATTGGATGTTTTTTCTGATATATATATATATATATATATTTACGTTAATTTTGTAGGCAACACTCGAGTTGTTAACCAGAAAGAGCTCGAATTTTTCCGGGAGGAGCTTTCAACTCGCCTTTCCAGCAATTACAATGTCATTTTGAAGGAAAGAAAGCTGCCTATGTCCCTTTTGAACGATCATCAAAAGGTTACTTATTTGAAGCTCAACAACTCTGTCTATCTATTTTCTTTTCTTCATGATCTATTTATCTGATTTGTCGGTTTGGTTTTGAATGAAGCAAGCAAGAGTTCATCTTCTGGACACACAACCTTTTTCTCATGCCTTTGGTCCTAAAAATAAGAGGAAGAGGCCAACGCTAGTAGCATGTGATTATCAATCATTACTAAAGAGGGCTGATGGCTCTCAGGGTGAGTAGTACTGTTTATTTCCGTTGCGATAATGTTACTTTGGTTGCTGAAAACAAAAAAAACTATTTGCTTTGCAGATGCATTTGAGGAGAAACATGGTGCTAGTACCTCTGCTGAAGACGCAGACGGGTTCAGAGATCTTGTCAGGCACAACCTATTTGAAAAAGGTCAAAGTAAGCGCATATGGGGAGAGCTATACAAAGTCATCGACTCCTCAGATGTTGTTGTCCAGGTAGGATCGATTAGCAATATTGTGCTATCTGTCTTCTCTTATTCACATGTTACTGTTTCCATAGATATCTTTGCGATAGTGTTTAATCGGCACTCATCATGTGCTACTGGCAGGTCTTAGATGCCCGAGATCCACAAGGTACTAGATGCTTCCATTTGGAAAGGCATCTTAGGGAGCACTGCAAGCATAAGCACATGATTCTTCTTTTGAACAAGGTCTGTACCTTGCATTATGCCCCATTTTTAAGAGCTTCTCTTAAATTTTAAGCAGCTTTGAATTTATTTCTCTAACACCCGCGCTCTCTGTTCCAGTGTGATTTAGTTCCAGCTTGGGTGACAAAAGGATGGCTTAGGGTTCTCTCTAAGGAATACCCTACTCTTGCTTTTCACGCAAGTATAAACAAATCATTTGGCAAGGTATTGCAAATGCTTTCATGAAAGACCCACAAAATTCCTATGCAGATGAATTGCTTCTTTAACATATGAATGATAGAAGAGGGTGTAGTCTGCTTCATTTTTAGTTTTTTTTACTGGTTCTTAGGTTGTTTGTTTCATGTCACTTTTTTTTTCTCATGGTGTGATACAAGAATTTCTTAGTATGATATAACACATTATCACCTGAAAACCCCCCTTCATCTGGTGGGGATACTTGTCCTAAGAGTTACTTCCTCGCATTACCTTGATGGAAGATATATGGAAGATTTTGGCATTTAATTATTTTCATGGTGATCGTCTAAAACCTTTTAGTTTTGGAATGATTTGAAGGTTTTCTTAATATGGTTAAAGTAGATGTATAGGTCAAAGAAACTGTATATTATTGAGCAAACACCTATTACGACGCCCATCAGATGTGCCGCATTTTCTATGGGGGACTGCATACTCATTGTCTATTTGTTTCTTTGTGCAAGTTTCTTTTCTACAAGCATTTAATCCTGGTTGCCGCTTTATTTTCTTTGTAGGGTTCTCTGCTCTCAGTGTTGAGGCAATTTGCTCGACTGAAAGCCGACAAACAAGCCATCTCTGTGGGTTTTGTTGGATATCCTAACGTTGGGAAATCATCAGTCATCAACACTTTGCGCACCAAAAATGTAATTTTACATTTTTTCTCTCTACTTTAAAATCTGACTTTGCACTTGTTCGTCTGATAGATTACTGAGTGACAATCTGACACTTGTAATTAGAAAAAGAGCAATAACTTCTCTCCAGTGGTTTTGTTTTACCTTTATTCATTTGGATCACATGAGTATTATTTATATGATGCACAATTTTCTGGTTTTGTTTCTCAACATAAACAAGTAAATCATAATCTGGATTATTGTCAATTTAATTTCTTTAATGATTGCGATTTCTGGATGAACAGGTCTGCAAGGTAGCACCTATTCCCGGGGAGACTAAAGTGTGGCAGTACATAACACTTACCAAGAGGATCTTTCTCATTGATTGCCCTGGAGTGGTCTATCAGAATAAGGATACCGAAACAGATATTGTCTTGAAAGGAGTGGTAAGTATTCTTGATCAGTCACAAGTTACATGTGCTCCTGGAGGATTGTTTGTCGGAGACCAACTTAGTTCTGTGTGTGATATTAACCATGTAAGATTTATAGCTAATTGTGTTTACTGAGAAATGATTTTGAACATTATCTGGTTTCTCCCACGTTGCATCAACATTTTTAGTGACATAGTAAATTTTTCTTTAAAAAAAGAATAAGGTTTATAACATCTTATTTCCATATCTTGTCGCACGTTATCCATAGTTGATGGGAACTAAAAATACAAATTAATCTTGATCTTAAAGTCTTTTTAAGTAAAGAACTGTTCAACATGGAAAGTAACTGCACACACGAGGGGTATGAAGATGACGATTTAGTAGAAATGCTCACTCAGTGGAAATGCTATGTAGAGAATTTCTTGCTATTGTGATGATAATGAAAGCTACTATTTTTTCATAATATAATTAATTCATTTTAATTTCATCCTTAATTGGAGAGCAGCGTATTCCATGAAAATGTGGACGATAAACTCTGAATAATGTTGGGTTGCTCTAAACTACTTTTCTTGCTTGTAGAGTTCTTTAGTTGCACTAGTTCTGTTTGCATCTGGTTCTGTGGCTCGTACCTGAAATTATATCTTGTACAATATCCGCGAATTGCTCATATTTTCCATATTGCAATATTTCCATCTGTGTAACTGGCTCTTTTGTCTGTAGGTGCGGGTTACAAATTTGCAGGATGCTTCCGAGCATATTGGTGAAGTTCTGAAACGTGTGAAAAAGGAGCACCTACAGAGAGCATACAAGATAAATGACTGGTATCATTCTAGTTGTATGCTATCAGACATCATAGGAAATTTGGGACCTTAACCTTAAAAAAGATTGTTGATTAAAGTTCCTTTACAAATCTTCTCCTTAACTTATTTCATTATGTGTTTTTTCCAGTATGTAATTTGATGTACACACACACACATATACATACATACATACATATATATATATGCTATGTTTTTCAAGTGCCAAGTATGAAGGGGCAGTCATTACCAGAATCTTTGACTTTGGAGCTATTTTAATACTCATCTGGTGGAATATATCACTTAATTAGCACTAACTGCACACCCCATACCAGATCCCAGAGCACATCCCTGCCCCTGTTTATTCACATTTTTTTGAAACTTTCTTGGTCTTCAGGAAGGATGACGAAGATTTCCTTCTTCAGCTCTGCAAGTCGAGTGGGAAACTTCTTAAGGTTAATATCGCGTTTTTTTTGTTGAGTTTAATATCACATGTTGGGTATTGTAGATTTATGTAAATCCGTACAGCTTTGTGTTTGACCCAAAATCTTTTACTTTGAAGTTCTATGGCTTAGGGTGTTATTTTATGATTAGGGAGGTGAACCCGACTACATGACTGCTGCAAAGATGATACTCCATGATTGGCAGAGGGGTAAAATACCGTTTTTCGTTCCACCTCCAAAGCCAGAGGATGACATATCTGATCAGCCTAGTGAAGTTGTACCAGAGGCGGACGCAGCTGCAGATGAAGATGATAACGCTGTTGCTGCTAAAAAAGCCATCGAAGACGTTATTTCATCGCAGCAGAAGCAGATAGAAGAAGTTCCTGTCCAAACAGATTTGTTCAGCGAAAATGAATTGAAGGGTGAGACCTTAGGCGAGCTTCCAGCCGCTGAGTCATAGTCGTCCATTTTAGGGTTTCCCTGAATAAATCCTGTGTTAATGTATTAGTATATCGACATTTCTTGTGTTTCACTAATGTTTGTTTTCCAATGTGGACTCTTTGTAGCCTGATACCAGGCCAGAAATTTTGCGAAAAGTTTTAAGTTATGTTTGTTATCTCCTTGTTTGAAACCCAAATTACATGAAGGCATACTAGCCTTGCCTTAGCTGTGATTTGTAAAAATTATATGAGACTTTACCTTTTTTTTAGTTTAAATATATATGTCCTTTCAGAATAATGCGTGTGTAGCGCAGTTGGGTTACACTTCAGATTGCATATATTGAGGTGTATGTATAATGTCTCTGTAAATTTATTAGATGTTATTTTACATCCAAACTTACCAAGTTTTTTGTACTAAAATGTGGAAAGGTGCAAAAGTAAAAATATTCCTAGAACGAAGCTCCACCACTGTCTTTCACCCAGTGGCAGCTGGGAATATTGAAGGTGTTGGACTAATATTGTTAATACCTAGTGCAGAATGGTTAATTTGATAAATCGATTTTATTCCCGAGTGCCATGTAGTCAGCAGCACCATGCTGCTGGTTGTATCTTTGATTTTGTTGGTAGAATTGGAGACATCATCTTGAATTATTTCCACATATGATTTCGACATGATAGCAATCCTATCCTTGTTTCGACAACTTAGTTATTGATTAATCTCGTAAAAAGCTAATTCTCTTTGTGGTGTTTGTTGCCTTTTGAGGTAAAACTTCAGGGTATCCCTGGCTACCCCTCGTAGTTTAACGTTTTCGCACCTTCTCTTAGTCGTTGTAAACTGTATATCTTCTTTCGTTCGTTCAACTATCTCTCATTTATCAGTGGCGTTGTATTTGATTGGTATACATTGTTGTTTGATTTTGTCATGAAGTTTTGAGTGTTTTCTCATTCTATCCGCTTGTACGAACTGATGCACGGTAGTTTTGACCGTGGCTTGTTTATGAAATTCGTGATTTTATTGTAAGAAAAAAAAAAAACATATTTCTAAGGCGCTTCTGCTCTATTTCTAAGCAATACACATAATAATTAACACAGAACGTCACAAATCTAACAAGTTTTTATTGCACACCGTCATCAAAAGTCTCACGAACCGAGACTCTTAATTTGCATACAGAAATCGAAACACCTTACAATATTATTAAAACACGCGACATATTATTTGTAATTAACATGGGAAATATAAGCGCCAAATCCACCAAACATATTAAGTCTTAAACTAACAGTTTCTGGTACAAAAGCAACGTCGACGAAGACCGTTACACTCGCCGCCGGTAAAGCCCTCGGTGTGACACACGGAGGCGCAGTTGGCCTTGCTCAGACACGTTCCCTTAAAACGGTGACTCGGGGTTTCACATTTCCTTGCCTCTCCCACCATTGGACCTATCATGTTCAAACCATTTTTTCAATATTCACAAAGCACTTAAAAATTAATTAGCAATTTTCATGTACTTTACACAAAAGAAAATAATTAACAATTGTCAAGGAATTTATACAAAAGCGATAGTGATTATTATGCTATAAAAAAAATTAAGCCGAGAATCAATGCAATGGTGCGTACGTGCACATTTCATTTTTTATATGCATGTTTCTTTTAGGAATCGATTACAGGGTACTTTACGACTATGAAGTTTGTTACTTCATAAGTTCATATCAAATAGAAATTGCTAAGTAATATAATATGCTAACCAGTGGTCATCATCACAAGAAACAGCACGAAGAAAACAGTAGCGAAGCGCCCCATGTATATTCTTTAATTAACAAGCACACACCTAACACCTTGTTTGTTGAGAGAGTTTTTATTATGTTGAAATGTACATCCGAGATAAGGGTATATTTATAGGGGTTAGGCTCAATCATGAAATGCATTACTTAAATTTTAAAAATAAAAACGAAAAAGCTTTTCTAAAAGGGTTATGATTTAATTCCAAGTTGATATTCTATGGATATTCCGCAGATTTGTCTGATATGTATCCACCTGTTGTGTTGGAGATAATATATAAATATTAAATGTCTTACCCTCTCTAACAGCTTAAGCTTTTAGAGAGGGTAAGACATTTTGTTGGAGATAATATATAAATATTAAATGTCTTACTCTCTCTAACAGCTTAAGCTTTTAGATGAGATGGCAATTCAATATGGTATCAGAGCTCAGGCAACAAGAGGTCCTCGGTTCGAATCCCACCGCCACCAAATTATCAAAAAGTGTCATGTGACAGGCGTAACAAAAAATTTACAGCATGCACGTGAGGGAGCGTGTTGGAGATAATATATAAATATTAAATGTCTTACCCTCTCTAACAGCTTAAGTTTTTAAATGAGATGACAATTCAATACGTTGTGCCTCCCGCATTCACAGATGGGTGCACCCCACGTGGGCCCACCCCTCTGCGAGTGCAGGAGGTACTACTAGTGAGTACATACCAGATGCTCCCTTCATATTCCACGTACAACATGCCTGTTTCACTCTTGACATCCAACAATTAAAGATAAGGTGTTTTCATTACATTCCCTAAAGTTTCACATTTTTCACAAATACTCCCGTGGTGTTTCCATTCTGTCATATATTACATGAAAAATCGGTTTTATCTTTTTTAAGAAGTTGTTTGGCCTTTTTAGAGTATACGATCACATGCACGCATTTATCAAACATAGATAATTTTGTAACTCCTATTGCATTTTCTCCTTAACTTTTTAGGACAATGAAATACTATATAACGTAGGGAATATTTTAGTGTGGTTTGACAATATGTGCTTAAAGTAGTTAGTGTTGAGCTGGTCGTAGAGAAAATGGATGCTGAAAATTTTTAAGTATTAATTTTTTATGAAATTATGATCTAACTGTTGAAAAAAAGGTTTATGCAACATGCACGTTTTTAAATTTTTTTGATGTAATTGTAATTCAAAGACATGTAAACAACAACGACAATTGTGTCTAGTTAACAGGAGCCAAAATCAGTAATATATAACAGGCTGTGAAATATTCTATAAATGGTTAAGTTAAAAAAATGGAGCTGTTAACATATCAGCTAATCAGATAATTTGACAAGTTTTCAATCTTTATAACTAGCTAATTAAATGATATTTAAAACTGAAATTTGTTAACTTGAAGAGCTTAAATGACAAAATGTTAAACTTCCGAGGGGTATTTGCGAAATTTCAAAATATTAGGGAGGTAGATGAGAATTTACTGCCAAAAGTATATCCTGACCAAAAAAATTATTACTGTCAGCACTCGTGACTACATGTACCGGTCTTCCAACTTTTATTTCTTGGACGGTTGTGAGTTACGTTGCTATAGTGTTTTTTACCTTTTAAAAAAAAAGAGTTATACAAAAGTATAAAAGTTGAAATTCAATAACTGTATTTTATTATCTGTCGACATGCAAAAAGCAATTATGCGGGCCCAAGGGAAAATCTGATTATTTTGAGCACAATCAACATGCTTGAAAAATGCAAGAACGGTCCCCCTCCTCCCAAGGCGTATAAATTCCACCGCTTTGCTATTTGAGAAAGATGATTAATTGCACAATACTATTCACACATGCACGTCGAGTATACATTTTCGACATACCACCCTCGACGTGTCCGCTACTCGACGTATTAGGAAATTCGATCTCGCTATTTACTCGACATCTCTGTTAACTCGACATCATAGATTTGACATCCCATATTCGACGTGTTAGTTGATCGTCTACCAGGTGTTCCGGACAAAGTTAACTAAGGAGTCAAGATTGTTCCGGACAAAGTTAACTAAGGAGTCAAGATTATAATAGTTAGTGGGTTAATTTTGTATTGTATCTGATTACGTGTAGTCGTGTTTGTACCGTACAAAGATGGAAGGAAAAGCAAACGTGGATGAATTGTCACTATCTAATCTACTCTACATGAAAATGAGATTGACAGAGTATCAATTTGTACCGACAGTGCTGTCGATTGCAGAGAAAAAGCTAAGTAAAAAAGATGGTGCATCTCGTGGTCATGGTTGATGCACATCCACTATTGATTATTCTAGCCATATCTCTCAATAATTCAACAACGATATTTTAGTGGTGAAGTTAGGAGTTTTATTTATTTGTTAAGTCTTCAAAGTCAACAAAAAAAAAACCCAACTTGTCGCGTATATATATATGTTGTACCAGCCCACATGTTTCTACTGTTCCGTTCACGGCTATTGTTCCGATAACGGCTCCAACTATTCCGATAACGGCTCCAACTGTTCCGATAACGGCTACCTCCCAAATTCAATGCCTATAAATAGAGCTTCAAGAGGAGTTCATAAAAACATCCACAAAACTACACAAAACACACACCGAGAGAAAATAGAGAGAAAAAGCCGTAGAGCTAAAACGTGAGATTTGAGGGTTGGTTTTTTGTAATAGTCGAGTGAGAGAGTTGCTCCTCCTATTGTAATTCATTCGTATTGTTGAATGAAGAGTTTTCCAATCCCAACAAAGTGGTATCAAGAGCCACGGTAAAATTTCGTCCGAAATTTTTCGTCCCGAAACCTTGGTTTCTTATCACGGTTGTAAAGCTCTCGGTCTGACGATTCCGAATATATAGTTTTCGAGCTATTTCGATCGCCGGAAAGTGACGATCGAAGACGACCCAATTCGACGTCAAAATTTTTCCGTTCCGGAATTTCGTTTTGTTACTACCGTTGTGAAGCTCGTGTTGCAAGGATTCCGAATATATATTTTTCGGAATTTTTCGATCGCCGGAAAGCTCCGTTCTATGCCGACCGAGTTAACGGCGAGTTAACTCGGCCATTTGGAGAAGCGGGTGAAGAAGGTGAAGTCCAGATCCGGATCCGACCCGGATCCGACCCGCCCAGATTCTGATCCAGTCAGCTGCAGGTCTGACCGGTCAACGACTGGTCCAACCGGATTTGGTCCGGTTCAATTCCCTCTAATTTCTTTTGGTCCGGTTCAACTCAATTCTTGTCGGTTTTTGACAAAGTCAGAACGGTTCCCAAGGTTTTCGACCGTTCCGGATCCAACCGTGTGCTCCGTTTCCCCAAATTCAGCCTCTAAATTTAGGTACAAGCAAGCTTGTTGAATTTTAACATGGAAAATTCAACGTCGGACACGATGATGCGATTGACGCCTACTAATTACAACATGTGGAAGCCGCGCATGGAGGATTTGCTAAATTTGAAGGATTTAGTGGGGCCAATCGAAAATAAAGGTGTCAAACCCGAGAAGACTAGTGATGACGATTGGAAAAAGTTGAACAAGAAGACTGTTGCTCAGATCCGTCAGTGGATTGACAATAGTGTGTTCCATCATGTCGCACAGGAAACGAGTGCCCACACGTTGTGGGATAAGCTTGCTAACATGTATCAGGCAAAGACGGCACGTAACAAGACCTTGTTGATGAGACGTTTAGTAAACCACAAGCTTCGTAGTGGTACGTCTATACCAGAACACACGAGTCAGTTCCAGGACCTCGTGAACCAGCTTGCTGCCGCCGATTGGAACCTCAAAGACGAGGAACAAGCGATACTACTTCTAAGTTCCCTACCGGACAATTGGGAGACTCTTGTTGTCACCCTCAGTAATTCTGCCCCCGACGGTAAAGTATCTATGCAAATGGTGACAGATGCTTTACTTAACGAAGAAGCCCGAAGAAGAGAAGTCAGTACCGACCAATCTTATGCTCTTGTGTCAGAAAGTAGAGGCAGAGGTGGAGGTAGAGGAAGAGGTCGTGGCAGAGGCAGAGGTCGAGGTCAAAATCGTGGACGATCTCAAGATCGAGGTAGATCCCAGGAGAGAGGTAAATCTGTTGACAAATCTAGTCGATTCAACGGAAACTGTAATTATTGTGGAATTTACGGTCATATGAAGAGGGACTGTCGAAAGCTTTTGAGGGATCAACCCCAAACCGGCCAAAGCTCCAACAAGGATGAAGGTGAAACCATTGTCACAGTATCATCGGAAATTGCTCTTGTTTCTTATGGAGACGAGACATGCCTACATGTAGGCAACCAAGATATTGAGTGGGTGATTGACTCTGCAGCTTCATTTCACGCCACCCCACATCGTGATTTGTTTGCTACATACAAATCAGGGGACTTTGGTACCGTAAAGATGGGTAACACCAGTTACTCCAGTGTAGTTGGTGTTGGTGACGTGCACGTGAAAACCAACATAGGATGTTCTCTTATCCTCAAGGATGTGCGCCATGTTCCGGATCTCAGGCTGAATCTGATCTCAGGACTAGCCCTTGACCGACAGGGTTATGAAAGCAATTTTAAAAATGGCAAGTGGAAGTTGTCAAAAGGTGTGATAGTTGTTGCGAGGGGTCATATCTGTGGCACGCTGTTCAAAACTCATACAAAATTGTGCGAGTTAAGCCTCAATGCTGTTGAAGAAGAGGCGTCACCAAATCTTTGGCACAAAAGACTTGGGCATATGAGCGAGAAGGGCTTGGCTACACTAGCCAAGAATGATGCTATCAATCTCACAAAGGATGTTGCACTAGATCCTTGCGAGCACTGTTTGTTCGGGAAACAACATAGAGTTTCTTTCAGTTCCACCAGGAAGCAACGCTCCGAGTTACTGAGTCTCGTTCACTCTGATGTGTGTGGACCGATAGAAGAAGAATCTCTCGGTGGAAGCAAATATTTTGTGACCTTTATTGACGATGCTTCACGGAAATTATGGGCCTACTGTTTAAGATCAAAAGATCAAGTTTTTGATCGCTTCAAAGCATTTCATACGTTGGTGGAAAGACAGACAGGGAAGAAGTTGAAGAGCCTTCGCTCAGACAATGGAGGCGAATACACTTCTCGAGAATTTGCAGCATATTGCACTGAACATGGCATTAGGCACGAGAAGACGGTGCCAAGGACCCCACAACATAATGGCGTTGCTGAGCGAATGAATCGCACCATTGTGGAGAAAGTTCGTTGCATGCTCAGTATGGCTAAGCTGCCTAAAGCATACTGGGCCGAAGCAGTCCTCACAGCTTGTTATCTGATAAATAGGACACCGTCAGTTCCTTTGAACTTTGAAGTTCCGGAGAAGATATGGACAGGGAAGGATATTTCATATTCTCACCTAAAGGTGTTCGGGTGCAAGGCTTTTGCACATGTGTCGAGGGAGCTCAGGCAGAAACTTGATCTCAAGTCAACTCCATGTATCTTTATTGGCTATGGTGATCAAGAATTTGGTTACAGATTGTGGGATCCACAATCCAAGAAAGTTATCCGCAGTAGAGATGTGATTTTCTACGAAAATCAATTCTATGACCATACTCCAACTGCTCCAGTTCGACAACGTACTAGTGCTCCGGAAGAAGTTACTTCACCACCAGAACCTCATATTGAAAATGAGGATGTCCAAGATAATGTAGACGATGCTGACGAGGATGAAGGTGCTGAGCAGGGGGAGCTCTCACCTCCTTTACAAGAAGATGGTGAACCTCGACGATCTGGACGAGTGTCGATACCATCAACAAGGTATCCTGCATCAGAATATATCCTTCTTACGAGTGAGGGGGAGCCTGAAAGTTTCAAAGAAATTCAATCTCACAGTGACAAAGAAAGCTGGAGGCAAGCCATGGAAGAAGAAATGAATTCTTTACAGAAGAATCAAACTTATGAGCTTGTGAAACTTCCGAAGGGAAAGAGAGCACTGAAAAATAAATGGGTGTTCAAACTCAAGAAAGATGGTCGTGGAAATATTGTGAAATATAAGGCCAGGCTTGTCGTCAAAGGATTCCAACAGAAGAAAGGCATTGACTTTGACGAGATATTCTCACCAGTGGTGAAGATGACATCAATCCGTGTTATACTTGGGTTAGTTGCCAGTTTGGATCTGGAGCTTGAACAGATGGACGTGAAAACTGCATTCCTTCATGGTGATCTAGAAGAAGAGATATACATGGAGCAGCCCGAAGGTTTTCAAGTTCGCGACAAGGAGCATCTTGTCTGTAAATTGAAGAAAAGTTTGTATGGCCTAAAGCAAGCTCCGAGGCAGTGGTACAAGAAGTTTGACTCTTTCATGGCGAGTCACCAGTATAACAGGACTGCGGCAGACCAGTGTGTTTATTTGAAGAAGTTCGCTGATGGTAAATTTATCATCCTTTTGCTCTATGTCGATGATATGTTAATAGTTGGCCAAGATGCATCGCTAATCAACAACTTGAAGAAAGATTTGTCTAAGTTCTTTGATATGAAAGACTTGGGTGCAGCACAACAGATTCTCGGCATGAAAATCACGCGAGACAGGAAAATGAGAAAGTTGTACTTATCTCAAGAAGATTACGTTGAACGAGTTCTGAAAAGGTTCAACATGGGTAAAGCAAAGCCTGTTTCGACTCCGCTCGCAAATCACTTCAAGTTAAGCAAGAGACAGTGTCCTTCTACGATGAAGGAGAAAGAAGATATGGAGGCGATACCATATTCTTCGGCAGTGGGAAGTCTGATGTATGCAATGGTGTGTACTAGGCCAGATATTGCTCATGCAGTTGGTATTGTTAGCAGATATTTGTCAAATCCAGGGAAAGAACACTGGGAGGCGGTTAAATGGATTCTTCGGTACCTGAGAGGTACGTCTAACCTATGTTTGTGTTACAGGGGAGCAAAGCCAGTTCTGAATGGTTTCACAGATGCCGACATGGCAGGAGATCTTGATAGTAGAAAATCTACATCAAGTTACATATTCACTTACGCAGGGGGAGCTGTTTCGTGGCAGTCCAAGCTGCAAAAGTGCATTGCCTTATCCACCACTGAAGCCGAGTACATTGCTGTAGCGGAAGCAGGGAAAGAGTTATTATGGATAAAGCGTTTTCTTCAAGAACTAGGCTTTACACAAAATGAGTACATTATTCACTGCGATAGTCAAAGTGCTCTAGACCTGAGCAAGAATGCAATGTATCATTCCCGTACAAAACATATCGACATTCGGTATCACTGGATACGCGAAGTGATGGAGCAACAACTATTGAAGCTGGTTAAGATTCACACAAGCAAGAATCCTGCAGATATGCTAACGAAGGCGGTGACACGAGAGAAACTTGGTCTGTGTACGAACATAGTTGGGCTGGAGGGGGAGATTTGTTGTACCAGCCCACATGTTTCTACTGTTCCGTTCACGGCTATTGTTCCGATAACGGCTCCAACTATTCCGATAACGGCTCCAACTGTTCCGATAACGGCTACCTCCCAAATTCAATGCCTATAAATAGAGCTTCAAGAGGAGTTCATAAAAACATCCACAAAACTACACAAAACACACACCGAGAGAAAATAGAGAGAAAAAGCCGTAGAGCTAAAACGTGAGATTTGAGGGTTGGTTTTTTGTAATAGTCGAGTGAGAGAGTTGCTCCTCCTATTGTAATTCATTCGTATTGTTGAATGAAGAGTTTTCCAATCCCAACAATATATATATATATATATATATAAGTGAAATGGCTGTTAATAATTAAGGATAATGATAATATATAGAGACTAGCTTTATAAATGCAATAACTACGTACGCTAAACTTTAGAAATAAGCAAAAACTACTCATGTCATGTTTAAGTAGCAAAATAAAAATATGTTATTTGCATTTGTAGTAAATGGTTTAATTTTCTCGTCAGAAGACTAAATTTGACTAATTGTCACATTAGAAGATGAAAATAGACTCAGACGAAATAAAAAACCGCGAGGATGCATTGGAGACTAAAAATAACTTTTTATTGGCACATAAAGTACAAAACCGATAATTGCAACTTTGAGTACTAATTTACATTTTTTTTCCTGAATTTTGCATGAATATGCTCTTCTACATTGACAAATGTTAGCAGCCAAATAAAAAAATGTTGCCACATGCTTGCTTGATAGGCATTACTGGTGACCATGTTTTTAAATGAAATACTTCCAATAAGTTTAGTTATTGCAACTCTTTTCTGTTAACTTAAAGATTTTTCTATTTAACGTAGAATTGATTTAAAATAAATAAATAGGGAACTAGTAAAGGAAAAAGAATTATCTTGGGCCATTATATTATCCAATTCAAGATAGAAGATCTGAACAGTACTTAAAATCTCACCAAACTCTTGTTTGTACTGAATTATTCAACACTAAACAGTAAATTGAAATACCTGAATAAAAAGCAATGCATTCACACATATATACTGCAAATGCAACTTAGTCAAGTGAAAACAAAAAGAAAAGGAAGCTAAGATGCACACAGAAAAACACACATTTACAATAATACATGCTGGTTGTTGGGGGTGAAGAAAAACTGGACATCAAACAACTTAGTTCACTAACTAGCTTCATAACTACAACTGAAGGTATGGATTAAGGCCGTCCGACCCTATTACAAGTGTAGAAAGTATTACAATCATTGAGTTTAACGGAACGTTAGGACTATATAACTATGAGTAGAACACTCATCAAGTCCCGTTAATCTCTGCTTTCACTTCTCAATCTCAAGTAGTCCATTCTAATTCCCCACAACTGCTCTCCAACCGCTTTCATGTCTGGACGATCGGCTCTTGTAGGAGCTGCACACTGAATGGCCAAATCGAACATTTTCATCAAAATCTCCTGACTTATCTTTTCTTTCAGTAAAGGATCTACCATCTCCTTGAACTTTCTTTCGTTGTATTTTCGAAAAACCTGCATAATTTGATTGTGTATGTTAAATACGTTTCGAAAGAACAAGCATTTCAACTTCAGTGAAGCACATCAGTAATAATAACTAGTATTGCCATTTCAAATCACGCTAGAAAGTGGTTTAACAGGAAAAATTGAATGTGTGTGGCGCAAAATCAGAAGCCATTAGTTGTGCTTATCTGCCTATGGAGGTTCTTGCAATCGACTCCATTTTTAAGTTCAAAATGTGTCTATGGGATAATGACTGCAAGGCATAATAAGATTGTGAGCTCAAAGAAAAGCTTACCCATCTGACTGTCACTCGATCCTCAGGTGTTTTCTTCAAGTCCACAGGTCGACGACCAGTTAAAATTTCTATTAACAAGATGCCAAATGAGTAAACGTCACTTTTATTTGTCAATTGATTTGTTCTCATGTACTCGGGATCAAGGTAGCCAACTGTGCCTTTTACTTTGGTCACTACATGGGATTTTTCAGATTCGTCTCCTAACCTTGCGAATCCAAAATCTGCAACTTTGGCTCTCAAGCTCTCAGTCAACAGAATATTTGAGGACTTAACATCTCTGTGTATGATTTGCTTCTCTGCATATAGTAATTAAATTAATCACCACGGACCCCAAAAAGAATTAAATTCAAGACAAGTGTACAAAAAATGAGTTAAAAGTAGACAGGATAAAGTCATAAACACAAATGTGAAAGCATGTAACAATATCCATCAATATCAATTACAAGCAGATACATGATGCATATCACAACAGGAAGTGAATTTATGATTTAGAGCTGCTCTTGAAAACCATAGACCTAACAATAGGGAATCCATAAACATGGATACTTTCAATCATCAAATACTTTCAGTCGTACCAAAAAGAAAAGAATCATTTATTGAGACAAATATCTGAATGAGCAATTACCAGCATACAGATGGAGATACGTTAGGCCATGACAAATATCAATGGAAATCTCCAGTCTTTGATTGAAATCCAATATTTTTCCTCTGAGACCTATCAATGACACAAAAAGATAATGCATTACACTTGTGTTCATGTGAGAAGTAGAATAAAACATCTGAGTTTAAAAAGCTTTACCGTCCAGATGTTCCCTAAGAGTACCATTAGGTACATACTCTGTGATAATCAGGCGTTCATTTCCTTTTTCAACATAACCAAGAAGCTTGACTAGATTCCGGTGATCGATTTTAGCGAGAAGTTCAATTTCGCTTTTAAATTCAGTACGCAGCTTTTCACATTCGTCCTGAAATGTTTTCCCCGACAAAACAAAAAAGAAAATGTTATTTTTAGAATAATGCATGATAAAGATCATAATGAAGAACTATACACTTCTTTTTTTCCTTACGCACTCTACATTCTGAAATATTCCAGACAACGGTTAGCATTATTATATCTGCAAATGTCATATTCAAAAACTTGCCCAGTATGCCAGTTTATTCGAAAGCGGCTTTCTCTGTTTCAACTATTAATGACATAATATATCACTTTGTTTAAGGTGGAATGTATTTTTTGTGTGTGCACATTTGTTGGATTAATGCTCCCTTTTTAAGAAGGTAAACCAACCACAAAAAGATGTACCCCAAGTAAAAACATGATCATTGTGTCGAAAAAATCCCCCATGGACAATTTGTCTTAAGCGTAGGGATGGAAAGAAGACCAAAACTTCCAGAAAAACAAGGAATTATTGTAATTTTAAACGTCTCGTAGATTAATAATCCAAACTTGAGATCACTCTGAGAATTAGGTGTTGTACCTTTCTTGCACGTTTTATAGCAACAACCTGGCCATCTGGTAGCTCAGCCTTGTAGACAGTTCCAAACCCTCCTTCACCGATCACTGTCGTTGGAGAAAAGTTATGTGTCGCTCGTGCAACTTGGCTCACAGTCAGATGAACAGATCCAAGCCTACTAAGTTTTGGTGACATGGAAAATCTTGAAGGACTTGGCGGCACTCTCATAGGGCTGGGGGGGACTCGCATGGGGCTACCCGGGAACTTCTCATAGACAGGATTCACGTCTAAAGATGAAAGTGAATCCACTGCACAATAGTGCAATAAAGTCTGAATATTCACATTAGCAAAGTGGCAAATTGCATGCGAATTATCTCTACATTACGTTGGATAAGTAAGACTTCACCAAAAGCGTTACCATTGAATATATTTGGTATATAGCTATCCGCGATTCAGAGGGAGAAACTTTCTGAAGTAAAAAGACTTACTGACACAACCCTATTGATATATACTTAGCCTTATTGAAATACCAAAACCATTTTTCAAGCATGTTTCCAGAGCTCCGGGATGTTCGATGAAACGTGTTTATGTAAATAAAATTTTATACAGAGTCTGTTATGAGTGAAAACAAAGTTCTCTCAGTAACAGATATCAGGACATGTATTTAATCAAAATACAAAACCATCATTCTTCGATAAAACTTAGCCTTACTAGAAACCCCTGGTATGTTTAAGATGACCTCATGGAATTTAAGTAGTTCAAATAGAAGTACTTCTTCTCCTCTGTATCACCTGCTTCATCAAGACATCTAAGAACTCCCAGCTTGATATTCTCATCACAAGCCCTTGAGGGCGACCATTCGCGAAACCGGCTTTTATAAATTTGTTTAAAACATGCAATAAAATGATTACAGCGAGGAGGAAATTTTCGCTCAAAATTAACAAGCACGTTATCAAGTAAAGCTCGTTTCTTGAGCATATGAATGTATAGTTCTCACTAAGCTATTAACGTCTTCCAAGACTCACTGACGCCGTTCTCTAAGTCATCTATTTTGAGAGTTTCAAACCATAGTATCGTAAACATTGTGACAAAGGGAATCATTCACTTACTTGAATTTGGTTCCTTCGAGAGAACAGTGTGGCCAGTAGTCTTTTTCTTTGCTTGGAAGCATGGGCAAAGTAAGGCGCAGCACAAAACAAAGAGAGCTGGTGCAGCCATAGCTAAAAGTTTGGGATGCAACCGAGATTCCTTGTCATATGTATCCTTTTCATCTCGAAAAGTTTCATTATAATCACGCCTGGTAGACACTCCTCTGACCTTGCTTTCTAAAGATTTTCTTCCTGCCTGAAAAGGCAACTTTCCTGGAATACATGAAAAAACAAAGTAAAGTCAAAACGAAGTATTAGCATAAATACCCAAACTATGCTATCACCTTCGACAATGTTAGCAAAATGGCAAAAACATTCTTAAAGGCAGACAGAGTGACTTTGTTGCAGAAAATACTTCATAGATACTCAAACTATGGTTTCGAAATTGTTAACAAAATTGCATAACCTGCTTAAATGCAGCGACACTTAGCTGCAAAAAAATCTTAACTAGGCAAGGTCTATTGTAGACTATATGACCACAACTATTCATGCTTGTAAGTTCTAGCTACAATTATATCCATTAGTCTAGGCAAGAAATTATGCTTGAACGGAGAGCAAAAATTCAAATAAAGATAGTCTGATACCACATACCTAATGAAGCATCAGCCCTGCAATAGTGATTTCTGACATGTTTCTCAAGGGGACACCGTCTCTCATGATAGTCTTGCAGAAACTCACAGAATGTGTAACGGTCCACCAATTTCCCATCTATATAAAAGAATGCATGATGAGGATCACTCAACTGCCTCACATGGTACGTTCCACAAGCCTTTCCATGGTTTAACAAACCAGAAGCGGATATTCTTGGTGCTTGTACAAGGCAAAATAGACTTATCAAAATGAGGGTAAGTTTCATTGAAGCACCACAAGAACATTCCATCTTTTAATGCCAAACGACAACGGAGGCATTCTCTACTCTTATGCTCCAAAGCAGGCACAACACTTGGACAAACCCGGCTACAAAAGTCCAAGATTCTTAGTTCCGGCTTTTAAACCCAATATGTCGGTCCAAGTTTTAGGCTTCTCCTCTGGTCAAGAAAAAAGTAACCTCCACAAAGTACCTGATAAACCAAAGTAACACGCGTGCTCAAAAACCCAAACGGAAAAGCTGTTGAAACGACTAACAACACGACCTTCCAAATATCTCCTACAAATTTCGGCGTATCTAGACAAAACCCGACCTTAAATCAACATCAGTAATGAAGCTGGTGTTCAAAGGCAACAAATTTGAGCTCTAAGATTGAACAACACCACTTCAAATTGAATCCCCAAGTACCAGCCCAATAGATCCTGATCTCAGACATATAACTCATATTTGATACTTTATTGAACTCATAACTGCAACTTGCCAATCACACACACACACACACACTATCAAGATTCAATCAAAAAGTAAAATTGACCAAAACCCACAAACAAAATCAAACCAAAATAACAACACAAGGTCTAATAATATCATAAGATTAAAACCCAAAACTTTTTCTTCTTACCAGCTTCAACAAAACCCCAAACAAACCTAAACCCACATAATATTATCAAATGAAACCCAATAAAGTTCAAAACTTTGAGACAATTTCATATCTATCTTAGTTCAAACTGCCAAAATTATGCAACCGTAAGCTCATTTAATACAAAGTCAAACATTTACTGAAAGTCAAACATTCGAACCTGACCTGAGCAGAGGCGGCTTCTGGTGTCGCTGACAGAGGAAAAAAAGAATTATGTGTAAATATAAATTTGATGATTAATGAATGTTGTTGTGTTGTGATAATAATGTCAAATGAAGAACCAAATGGAATGCGTTGTTGGGTCGATGAAACGACGAAGTATCATGGAAGAACCATGGTGGGTCCCAAGTGTGAACGTATTTTATTAGAGTCTTAGGTAGAGCAATATATTCAACGCATGCTTACGATTTTTAGCGCTTAATATAGTTTTAGCGTAAATTTACAAGATTCTTTTATTAAAAACTAGCAAATGGAGCACGCGGTTCCCGCGAGCATAATTCTTTTTTCAATATCATTCTATGTGGGTTAAATAAGAAAATTTATCTAGATAACATATGCTATAAATTTAGAGTATAACAATGGAAGAAAAATATATTATAGGGAAAGTAAATCATTAATTACAATGAATAGTGTAATTAATTAGTCTAACTTAATTTGTAAGGTTATTTTGGGGATTTAATAGTATACTTTTACAATATAGCTAAAACTTAAAGGTTAAAGTTGGAAATCAAAAGATTGGTGTCACAATGGGTTCTTTATATAATAGTATATAGATGTAAAGAATGATTAAACTATACTTAAACTCATGAACTATATGGTTATTCGCGCAAAATGCTCCTAACAATCAAAAAGTAAAAATAAACTTGTTAAATTATTAAAAATCATCGACAAAACCAGATTTAACTGAAAAATGTTGAGATTTAAATAGTTGGTCGAAATTAGGGACAAAATTTATTATCTACGAGTTTATGGAATTTGCTTTAATTGTCCCTAATACTTAATTAAAGTTCACGTGCACAGTATCAAAATTCAAAGTTAGGAAAGTTAAAGTAGACAAATTTTGGAAGTTTAGATGGCTTAATCACTTAGGACTCGTTTGCTTTGCCCAATCAAACCAAATTATATTAATAGTCATAGCTACAAGGTCCTTTGCTTCGCAT
Source organism: Linaria vulgaris (assembly GCA_948329865.1). Lineage (NCBI taxonomy): Eukaryota > Viridiplantae > Streptophyta > Magnoliopsida > Lamiales > Plantaginaceae > Linaria > Linaria vulgaris. Next base: position 95,986,388 of record OX415254.1, read on the forward strand.
TACTAATAATCGGGTTGTCCTACGTGGCGGTCTTATTGGGGTATTAATAATTGGGTACCTCCCCCTCCCAATTATTAATACCCCAATTAAGCCTCATAAAGATAAATTTCATACACCTAAATACCCACATCTTTTTAATTTATTAGACCAAAATATCCTTGTGGGGTATTATTATTTACCAAGTTGTACCATTTCTTATCTTCTATTATTTTAATTATTCCAAATAAATGATTTCCCTACCATAAGATGTGAACATAATAAAACATGAAAAAAAAATCTTATTGCAATCTCAACCGTCATAAGATGTGAACATAATAAAAGAAATCTTAGTGCAATCTCAGCCGTATTACACATATTTGTATTTATAAGTAGGATTTTTATATTCTAGTGCATATTAAATTGATTGATATATATCTCACCAATAATGCAATATGTCATCCTAGACCCGTCTATTGTATTATTATAATTTGAAATTGTTTTTTCCTTGTTCTTGCTTAATCTTACCCCAATCAAATCACAATTTTGTGTGTTTGAAGTTATATACCAACGCCCGTGATCGATTGTTAGTGGAAAGAAGCAATTAGTGTAATAATTGATTGTGACCTTCTTGTGTATTATAGCATAAATCCAATAATTATACATGGTTATGTTATTTTCTCAAAATAACATGTTTATAATTAGCATAAATCCAATAATTATATATAGTGGTGAAGTTAAAAATTAGAATAAGGGTAAGAAGGTCATTAAACACAAATAAGTGGCAAGATTAAAGATATTTGGTCAATTAGTCCAAGCAAACATATGTTTTTTTTTTGTTGGGTTTAATCTAGGGTACCAATTTGGCTAACCATGCAACCTAATAATAATACCCAAGACTATTAATAAGGGTAAATTAATACTCATGTGACTATTAATTTTGAAAGCAAACGTGCCCTTAATGAAATGTTTTAAGTGAGTTTTTCTTTGTTTGCCAAATAAAGATTAGCTCAAAGGAGTTTGACGTCAAAGTTCAAACATCTTTAATTGACTGGAAATTCTTAATGATTAAACTATTTATTGGTTAAGAAAAAGTTGGGGCACCCTAAAGTCTAAAGAAGAACAAAATATAAGTCACCTACAAAAGCCAGCGAAGGAAATTTTGTTTACTTTTTGGCGGGGATAGTGGGTTTATTTTATTTGTGGAATTGCAAAATTGGATTTGACTTGGTGCCCCAAGGAAGTTAGTGACTTTGGAAATTGAGTTGACTGGACTTTCATTTTATTTTTAGGGTTTTTGACAGAAAGCCCCCCTGTGTTGTTCGAAACAGGCAAGAAACCCCCCTGTGAAATGAAAAGAAGCAGAAAACCCCCCTGTGTATTGAAATACGTAGCAAATAACCCCCCTTTGTACGAGAGTGTGATACACTTGCCAAGAAGTGAGAGTGGGAATTAATATTCTCTTATAAAATGACTTTTCTACCCTTATTCTTAGTAGAATTTTTGGCAGAAAACCCCCCTATGTTATTTGAAACGGGCAAAAAAAACCCCTCTGAAAAAAAAAAAAAAAACACTTTTGCCTACATTTTTGGCTGTAATTTTTTAGTATTGTTAAAAATTTATCGGTAAAACTCTTATTTAGAAATGTATCTCTTCTAACATATTTTGAAATGTAAATTTTTTTTTGAACTTTTACGTACAATTAAAGTAGTACAAATTTAGAAAACTCATAGAAGCTCATCACATGAAATAACAAAATTTTACATACAATTATTTCCGGTATAAAAAAAATGGGAGAATTATTATTTCTGCCTAATAATAATTATTTATGCGTGGGGAAGATGACATTTTTCACTTTTTTTTGAATTTCACTAATTAAAAAAAATCTTCATTTAATTATATTTAATTTATTAAAGTATTTATATATTTTAATAAATATTACGAAAATATATGTTCATTTAAATATTAGAATAAGTTAATTTTAAAATTTACAGTAACATAATTAGATGGGTTCAAGAATCCAATATCTTTTTTAAAAATAATTAAGCATAAATATAAAATAAGAAAAATGGTGGGAGAAGAAATGACTATTTTTAATTTGGGGGTAAATGAGTCATTTCTGGTGAAAATACGTATAAAGAAAGAGAAGGGGGCTGTGAGCTACAATTTGTTTAACACATGGGGTGTTTTTGCCTATTTTATTTTCATAGGGGGGTTTCTTGCCTCTTTTCCATAACACAGAAGGGTTTCTTGCTAGTGGCTCTTATTTTTACTAGCAAATGGAGCACGCGGTTCCCGCGAGCATAATTCTTTTTTCAATGTCATTCTATGTGGGTTAAATAAGAAAATTTATCTAGATAACATATGCTATAAATTTAGAGTATAACAATGGAAGAAAAATATATTATAGGGAAAGTAAATCATTAATTACAATGAATAGTGTAATTAATTAGTCTAACTTAATTTGTAAGGTTATTTTGGGAATTTAATAGTATACTTTTACAATATAGCTAAAACTCAAAGGTTAAAGTTGAAAATCAAAAGATTGGTGTCACCATGGGTTTCTTTATATAATAGTATATAGATTAGATAACTTGAAAGATAGTTAAGTATAAGTGTATAACTAATACCAATTTTCAGAATGAAATTATTAATTATTGTTGCTGCTGCGAAAGATAGAGAAAAGGTATACAGAATTTGTGACCCAAAAATCAATTCGTCTAGAAATACAAATATGCAATGAATAACCTCCATCATATTAAATCTTAAAAATGGCTTCAAACCAAAATGGTTCTACATACGGTAAAATATACACCATATCGTATATATATATATATATAAACAGAATAAGTCAATTAGGATTGTGCTTGTGCATTTGGGTTGAACTGGAATGAAAGAGAATCAAATCGGCAGCAAAATAAGGATCAAAATCAGATCAAGTCAAAATGAAAAAAAAATAACATAAGATTTTTATTTGATTTGATGCCATTTTGATTTTTATTTCAATATTTATTTTAGTTTAAAGAACAAATATTATATAACATCTTTATTTAGCATCTAAATTGAAGAAAATCCAAATTAAACATGAGTATTCATTAGTATTATATCTAAGCTAATCGAATTAAACGTTTAGTTATACTTTATTAGTGTTATATTTTTAAATTAATTTGTATACACGTTTTAAAAATTTATAATTATTCAATTTAATCAGAACCTTAATCCCTGAAATCGAGGACAAAAATCTATAGCGAAATCCAATTTTAGTTTTGGATCCAACAATTGATTTTTAAATGATTCAATTCAACTATCCACACCCCCGATGTCTAATAGTGATTACTGACTAAGGATTAGAATCTTTAGCACATCAAAATTGTGGTGCAATATTTTCCAATGCCTTCGGACCAAACGAAAATGGGTTAAGAAGCCCATCATAATATGTGTATATGGTAAAAGAGAACTTCAAGTCCACCAGATGTGGCCTTTCATTGAGCCCACTTTGAAAAATAGAAATCTTCTTTTTTTTTTTTGGTGTGTGTGTGTGTCGGGGGTGGCCGGGTGGGGGGGTAATTGGATTCAATTGACTTCCGATCAAAAAAAATTAGGGCATGACCACGCCGGCGCCAACAATCTCCAGCGAAATCAATCCGGCGTCGATGGAATTTGTCCCACAGGATTTAGAAAATCATAATAATCGAATGCAGAAACGGTTAAGGCAAAGCGAAGAAATACCGATCACCCCAAGTCCAATGCCGATCAGCGCAGGAAGAACGAGTCCTCAAAAACAACAGTCAATCTCGTATGCCGATGCAATTCGAAAGAGGCATGATCACGTGCGTATTTTCGAAGCCGACATGGATGAAGAAAGTGAATTTATCGCAATCAGTCCACCTACGGAGGAAATGCCGTTCAAGAAATTCTCGAGTCTCCCGAAAATGAAAGAGCGAATGCAAAATCAGTGGGAGGAATCCATCATAATCAGAATTCTCGGCAATTCGTGGTATTATCTGACGCTAGTCAATTGATTAGATCTAATGTGGAAATTGCAGAACGAGTTTGAACTCGTAGACCTCGGCCACAACTGCTATTGTATGAAGGGCTTACGAAAAGAGAAGCGGAAGATGATTCTTACGGAAGGACCATGGCAATTGGCGGGTAGCTTCCTATCAATCCGAAAGTGGTACCCGAAATTCATTGCGGCGAAGGATAAGATCGACACTGCTATAACTTGAGTTAGAATCCTAGATCTCCCGGTAGAGTACTTCAGAAAAGCGTGGATACGTGAGTTAGCAAAGAGTTTCGGAGATCCAATTAAAATAGACGGCAACACCTACACGGCTACAAGGGGAAAGTACGCCCGTTTTTGTGTGCAAGTCCGAACGGATTCGCCTTTAGACCTTGGTGTGTGCATCGACGACGTAGTGTACCAAGTGGTATATGAAAATTTGTCGATGCTATGCTATAAATGCGGAAAAGCAGGACACAAAAAAGAAAATTGTGGAAGAGCTGATGGTGAGGTTGACGGACAGCTTAATTCGGATGCACAAGAAATCGTTGAGATAACAAATGGATCGGAGTGGTTAGTAGCAAAAGCCAAACAAAAAGAATACGGGGAGTGGATGATCGTTCAGCCAAGGAAAAATATAAAAGGGGGCAGATTACATGTTGGACCGAACAGGAAGGAGTCGGACAAGGATAAAAATGGAGAAGAATTGCGTGAGAAAGTGCAAGTATCGGGGGATAAGGAAACTAATGAGGATGGCAAGAAAAAAGAGTTCATATTGAACTCTAATAGAAGGAAGGTTTCCTATACAAAGAGAAACGGGTTAGGAAACAAAGTGAGTAATTCGGCCAAGGATCCAAAACCGCGAGGAAAACTCGGGGCGAAGATATATAAGGATCACATCTTAAACACCGCGAATCCGTTTGAGATTTTGCAAGAAAATATTGCGCCCGAGTTTAATCAAGAGCATCCACCGACTCTCAGAGAATTAGTTCCAATCACCTTTGGCCAGAAACATGCTAATCTATCACACATTCTTCAGAAAGGGGATGTTAATAGGACGATGGCTGGAAATTCTGGATTTCGTCACGAGAATTCATCACTTTCGAGGCCTCTTGACGACATTACGAACAAGGCAGATAGACAGATTAATTCAAGTGATGGTAATCCCACAACTTGTGTGGGAGGTGGAAGTCAGGATGTTGTTGATTCCAATAACCGACGACCCGAATACATGGTGCATGACGACGGCGATAAGTCGATGGGAATTGTGGAGACAGATATATCTCCTAATCGGGATAATACGGCAAGCGATTGCGATATGGATGGGGAATGCAATTGACCAGCCCGTCCGCCCCTACCATGTAAATTTAATGTCGATAAAAATCGTGTCGTGGAACTGCCAAGGCGCTAGTAGAGATGAATTCTGAAGGAATTTCCGAGAATTTGTAAGGGTACATGCACCCACGGTTGTGTACATCTTAGAAACAAGAGTGAGCGAAGCAATAGCGAGTGAAATTGTCTCAACTCTTGGATACTCACGATACGTGGTGTCTCCAACCAACGGAATGATGGGGGGGGTGTGGATGTTGTGGCAAGACGAAGAGGTAGACGTCGAGATTTTAGACGTTAACTATCAGGCGATTCATGCTCGGATCAGACCTCGTTTAGGCGAACCGTGGCGAGTGATTGGGATGTATGCGCAGCCGAGAAGAGAAGATAAGGTGCGGACTTTTGACGACTTGATTCTCCACTCCACGCATTATTTGGACCTATGGTTGGTAACCGGGGATTTCAACGAGGTATGCTACTCACACGAGAGGATGGGAGGCCGACCTATCTCTCTAAATAGATTGAATTTTTTTCGACAATATCTCGAACGAAGCGGCCTTATTGATCTTGGGTTCCGAGGACCGGCGTTCACGTGGACTAACAAAAGAGAGAACGGGGAAAATATTAAGAGTCGTATTGATCGAGCAATGGCGAATGAATCATGGATGGACATATTTCCGAATTATGAGGTGTTTCATACACCACACACATGCTCGGACCACCATCCGATTCTTACCTGCTGTGAAGGAAGAGAATACCGTGTTGAGAAGAAGCCGTTTCGATTCGAAGCGGCCTGGTTCCATAATGCTGAATGCGAACTGCTCTTGAAAAAAATATGGGACGAAAAAATAATCTTCTTGATGCTATCGCTGAAATCCTGAAGGTGCTTGAGTCGTGGAACCGTGAACGGTTTGGTAATATATTCCAACGTAAGAAAAGAATTGTTGCACGCCTACTGGGTATACAAAAAAAATTGCGATGAGGCCGAATGAATACCTCGATAATCTTGAAACGGAGCTGATCCGGGAATGGAACGATGTGCTAAGGCAAGAAGAACTATTTTGGTTTCAAAAATCTAGAACCAAATGGATTCAGGAAGGCGAAAGGAACACACGTTTTTTCCACCGAGCCGTAATGATAAGAAGGCGACGCAGTAAAATCATGAACCTGAAAATTGATAATTTTTGGGTAAGCGAGGAAGATCAGCTGCGCACCCACGCAAAAAATTACTTCAAAGGGCTGTTTTCGGGGGGTAACGGAAATGCCGTGAGAAATGGGGAGCTGCTGCGTCGTTCTCGATTTCAGGCCACAATTTCGATGGATGACCACGAAATTCTTACAAAAAGAATTAATTCAGCGGAGCTCAGAGAAGTAGTCTTTGCCACGCATCCGTATAAAGCCCCTGGACCCGATGGTTTACAAGCCATTTTCTATCACAAAAATTGGGTATGGATTCAAGATTCTATTCTGAAGTTTGCCGAGGAAGTATTCAGAACGAAGAAGTTTGACAAACAGATCTGCGAAGCATTCTTATGCCTCATCCCCAAGGTAAAGAATCCAGAACTCATATCACAGTTTCGCCCGATTTCTCTATGTAACGTGCTATACAAATTAGTGACTAAGTGTATCACTATGCGTCTCCAGAATATTATGCCTCGGATTATAGCACTTACAAAATCCAGTTTCATTAAAAATAGGAGTACTCAGGATAACATTTTTATTTTGCAAGAAGTGGTCCATTCATTGCGAAATAAAAAGAAAGTCAAGATTGGGAATATGATAATGAAACTGGACCTTGAGAAAGCGTACGACAAGGTGAACTGCGATTTTCTTGAAGAGACACTGCATGCGTTTCTATTTCCACAGGATTTAATAGAGCTTATTATGTTTTGCGTCCGGAATGCATCGACTAGGATTTTGTGGAATGGAACGCCGCTCGAGCCTTTTTCACATTCATGCGGTCTACGATAAGGCGACCCGTTATCGCCTTACCTCTTTGTACTATGCATTGAAAGGATGTCATATTTGATTAAGGAAGCAGTGGACACGGGAAAATGGAAAGCTCTAAATCCATGTCGCAACGGGCCGAAACTATCTCACCTCCTTTTTGCGGATGATTTGATTTTGATGGGGAAGGCTAACTTAGACACGACGAAGGAAATAAAAAGGGTTCTGGATACTTTTTGTTTGGCGTCGGGACTCAAGTTGAACCCGGCGAAATCAAAAATATTTTTTTCAAAGAGCCATGGGTCCGCGTTGAAGAGAAGCATATGCGGATTATTGGGGTTCGGGCAAACAGCGAGTTTGGGCAAATATTTGGGAGTTAATATTGTTCACGGTCGGACGGGAAGAGATGGATGCGCAGAGCTCTTTGACAAGATATCGGGGCGTTTTAACGAATGGAAGTGCAATACACTTTCACTTACGGGAAGAACTACTATAGTTCAATACTTGATGCAATCCTCGTGGCTCCCTCAACATGTATGCAACAAATTGGATAGATTAAACCTTAACTTCTTATGGTCGGCGGACGTCAACTGGAAAAAGATCCACTTAGCGGGATGGCCGGAAATTTTAAGGCCGAAAGAGGAGGGGGGACTTGGAATCCGAGAGGCCCGGACGAGTAATGAGTCTCTTCTTGCCAAACTCACATGGAAAATATAAAAAAATGAAGACGCGGTTTGGCAAGATTTAATCAACGCCAAGTACCTAAAAAGATCAAGCCTTCTTGACTATATTCCAAAACCCGGAGATAGCACGACGTGGAAAGGGATACTACATTGCATAGACATTATGCAACCTTTTTTCCAGTGGAAAATTGGGGATGGGAGAAAAATCCGGTTTTGGTTAGATAATTGGTGTGACGAGCGGAAAAGGGAAAAAATTTCCCACCATAAACCCGGCCGATGCGAACATCCGATTGCGAGAAGTATTAGATGACGAGGGGGGATGGGATTGGAGTGCGATACAAACGGATGTGCCAACTGCTTTTAAGGAGTATTTGGAGAGCAAAACAGTGATCTTGAGGGAAGTCGCGGACGTTTTGCTGTGGACAGAGAGCGCGAGTGGTGTATTTAATTGCAAATCAGCCTACAAGGCATTTTTCAAAAATCACTCGCTTGCGACCACGGACGCACAAAATTGTCGCTGGGTATGGAAGGTGAATACGAGTTGTAAACTCCAACATTTTTTGTGGCTAGCGGGACAAAATAAACTAGCAACGAACAGTCTCCTCAAGACTCTACAAATAATTCAAGACTCGAATTGCTCAATTTGCGGCTGCGAAGAGGAGACATCCCTGCACATACTCCGAGCATGTCCTCAAGCAAAGAAAGTATGGATGGAATTATTGAGTGGTGGTGGCTGGGAAGAATTCGCAGCTGTTCCAGATAATATTTGGCTAAAGGAGAATTCACTAAATAAAACAAGGAAGAGTGCGCGACTTCCGAACTTGAGCTGGCCAGCGATCTTCACTGCTGCGACATGGATTTTGTGGAAAGCGAGGAATGAAGAAATATTTCAAAACACCACCGAATCAGTCGCGACAAGCATGGGAAAAATAAAGGCACTTAGCATGGAAATCCATGAAGCGTAAGAGAAGAAAAGAAAGTCCGCAATCTCTCGAAAGTGGATCAAGCCAAGAGAAGGGTGGGTGAAATTAAATGTAGATGGAAGTGTGCCCTCAATCTCAAATTTCGGTACGACAGCGGGGGTACTTCGTTCGGATCAAGGAAATTGGATTTGGGGCTTTAGAAAGAGTTTGCTAACACCGATAGTAGATGAAACCGAACTCACGACCCTCAAAACAGGATTGGAAATTGCTTGGGAGCGATAAACACCTCGGATTGAAGTTGAGACGGATTCCTTGGCCACATATAAATGATTACGGGTGAAGTCACTCCACCGGAACATCATAAGGCGCTTGTACTTGAATGTACGGAATTGATAAGACTTCTATGGGAATGCAAGTTGAAGTGGATCCCTCGAGAGGCCAACAAAGTAGCGGATGGAGCAACGAAGTTGCGACATGATGATACGGATAAGGACATCTTTTGGGATAATCCCCCTCCCCAAGTTCTTGATTTTCTTAAACATGATGTAGTCTAAGGACTTTGTAATTCCTTGTTCACAAAAAAAAAAGATTCAATTGACTTCTACATGTATTTTTCATCTTTTCTCAAAAAAATGCTTTCTTTTCATTTTTTCTATAGTCTTGAGTGTAGATGTAGATTAGTTACCCCTTCTCTTGCCGAACACATGAACGTAGCTTAGAAATAACGGACGAGTGCTAATTTACTCCCAAAAAAGGCTTTTGAATCAATCACCCATATCATTGCACGAGCTAGCCAAATACTCTCCAACCCACTCGTATTTTACCTCTGATCACAACATTTGACATCTATCGTTGTTAGGGAAATGTCATGGAAAGAAATTTAACACAAATCATCTTAGTGTGCATAATCTTATAATGTGTACAATAGTTATAGAATGAACGCAAAATATGGAATTGTAATATATAGAGATCTATTCAACATGCCATATTGTAATTTTGCCTAATTCAATCCGATATTTCAGATCTAGATTATCACGTCAAGTTCATATAGTTTCAAGAAATAAATACGTCTATAATTTGAGAGTGTTTGTAAATTTCGAAGGTGTTTCACGGTCATTCAAATTTTTAATAGTGCATTTAGAGTAACTAAACGAGTGTAAAAGTATTTATTCTAAATATTTATATTCATTTATATGAATATAAATTGCTTATTTCTTATTTCTTATGTCACTAACTTGGACAGACTAATGATGTTGGCTATTTTGGTGGAATGATGGGATATCCCATGTTGAAAGGCATATTCTTCTTGTCCTTCCACTTTAGTTAAATATTATTCCACGGATTATATTATTTGAGCCACACGACACGACGCATTAAGATTATACGTGACCTCAAACGGGCGCAATAATGCCACGAAGTAGGAAGAAGAACATAATCATAATTATTATTTGGTAACAGAATCTCCAAAGCTTTTATAAAACTAACTGTAACTACTGATGATATGACACCATACTAGTCATGGTCCTTTTTAAAAATAATATGTTGTTTATGTTATCTTCTCTCTCTCTCTATATATATATATGTATATATATATATTTTTATTAGAATATCTTCTATATTTTGCTTGGTCGACATAAGGTGGGACATGAAGTTCTAACTTTTAACGTACGATAATCAATTAAAATAAGTTACACGTATTAAGATTAAAATTATAACATAATGTTCTTTCTGTTGGCTTTTGTTTTACTTGACCGACGTCAGGGGGCACTGTTGGACTTGGAATTCCAGATTTTGACTCTCGATAATAATGAAATAAGTTACACGTATTAAAATTTAAAACATGTTAATTTCTAAAAATGAAGGATACGCTAGAGAATCTAGAGATAATGAAAGACAAGAATTTCTCTTACATTTTGGACTTTTAATTTTTATTATTTAGTAAGAAAAATATATTTTATGAAATAATTGGAGGAGGACAACTTCAAAAATAATGACGTGATCTATAGCTTTTGGCGATTAGGGGGAGTTATTAAAATCTGAATTCGCTTAATGAATCTTGTATTATAAATTAGAGAATATCATCTCTATTTCCATTATTATTATTATAGTACTCGACTACGCGTCATACCGCACAAATTAAAATCATTAGCCATATAATATGCTAATTAATTGATAGTTTTTTTGGAGGATTACAGCAGCCTTTGACATTATATTTCCCAACATTATGGAATAAATTCAGCCTACTCTACTTTTATGACACTTTCTTAAATATTATTATCTTCCGTAGCCAATTGTGACCATGACATATGTATCTTTTCATAAACATTAAAATTGCATCTTCTTATGTGGACTAATGATCTACAAGTATTCACTTTTAGTAAATTTTATACTTGTACAAGATAAAAAAAGAAAAACTTTATTACATACCTTATTTTTAACCTCTCTTTTTTTAGATAGAAATTCAAATGATGAAAGTCAACAAATTACAAATCAGATTTTGTTTTCTTTTTTCACCCGAACTCCAAAAGTACAGAAACGTCTCCGTTTTCACTCTAATGAAACGAAATATACAAGTTTTTTCCACAAACTTCTTTACAACTAAGTATTACGACTTATCTTAAAAATATATCGAAAATATCTCAAAATATTACAGAAAAATTATTATTATATTCAAGTGACCAAACAATAAGTGGATACAAACAACACCCACAATTTGACTCTCGATAAGACTTGGATAAAAATGGGAACAAATATCGACCATAAAAAAAATGATTATTAGTAAATATAAAATAAAGACCAAAAATTGATTTAACAAATAACATATTTATAGAGAGAGAGAAAGAGAGAGAGAGAGAGACAGTGTTGCTATATATTAGCTAACAACATTCAGCACACACACTCTCTCTCTCTACTGTGTGAGCCATGTCCAGTAACAAACAGTGTGCCTAAAATTCCGTTACAACAGATATTGTTACAATTGAAGGTGAAAAATGGCGGGAAATGACTGGATAAACAGTTACTTGGAGGCGATTTTGGACGTCGGCGCCGGAATCGAAGGCGCGAAGTCGTCTCTGCTGCTGCGAGAGCGGGGGAGGTTCAGCCCCACGCGCTACTTCGTGGAGGAGGTCATCACCGGCTTCGATGAGACAGATCTCCACCGCTCTTGGGCCAGGGTATGTATCTGATTGTGTATATGTATCTGATTGTGTATATGTGTGTGTGTGTGTATGTATATATATGTGTCTGAGTGTGCGTGCGTGTGTGTGTTTGTTTAATGTTTATTAGGCGCAAGCGACGCGTAGTCCGCAGGAGAGGAACACGAGGCTGGAGAATATGTGCTGGCGGATTTGGAATCTCGCTCGACAGAAGAAGAAGGTGTGTTTTCTTCTTTACGATGTTCTGTAATTGCGATTGTGTCGTATAGAGGTGGATTTGATTGTAAAGTAGTTTGGTTGTTATCGTTCGGTGTTACATTTTTGGCTAATAGATGCTGTTTGAAATGCTTGTACATGGTTGAAATACTTTTAGCATGATGCTTCTAAGGCTTTTTTTTTTATTTTTTTTTTATGCCAAAGAAGTGCGATGATTCCGTCGGTTCTTCATTATAGTTATACGCAGTATTCAGGACGTGAATCTAGGATCGATTTCATTACTTGTATGCTGTGTTGTTGCTTTGGTGATCTTTTGCTATTCGTTTCATTTATTCCTATGATTGCACTACAGTTTGGACAGAATCAGGTCAAATATGTTCTCATGTTCTTCTAGAACAGGATGTATCATTTGTTTCCTGGTAAATTTTGGTTTTTGTAGCTTGAGGTGGAGGAATCCCAGAGGATTTCAAAACGCCGTCTTGAACGTGAAAAAGCTCGTAGAGAAGTAGTTGCCGATATGTCTGAGGACCTATCCGAGGGGGAGAAAGGAGATGTAGTTGTTGAGCTTTCGACTCATGGGGAAAATAAAACTCGGTTGAATAGAATTAACTCAGTTGATGTTATGGAGGCCTGGGCTAATCAACAAAAGGACAGAAAACTGTACCTTGTTTTGATAAGGTATGCCATTGACCTCTTCTGTATTTATTTTCTAAGAAAATGAATTGTATCTGTAATATTTTTCAAGAAAGTATATGGTCTGCTATTCTTTTCTCCAAGTAAAATCACAATGGCTGCCTCAGATTTTGGTCTTAAATTATTATAGGCCTCTGAAATGTCTGCATGTTATGTAGCCATCGGCTGGTGATGCACTGGAACATTAACATACAGGATCTTGTTCCCCCCACTGAGATTATTATAAAATTACTGAAAAAATTAACTGATTGATTTCTTGATATTATTTCTCTTTCAGCCTTCATGGTCTGATACGTGGTGAAAACATGGAGCTTGGCCGCGATTCTGATACTGGTGGCCAGGTACGGTTACACCAGACAAAATTGTTTTATGTGGTTACTTTATTATCATTGTTGATGTAAATGACTTGTTTTATGTGAAGTCATGTTGCTCTTAACATCTATGCCTTTTGATTTTTTTTCACGTTCTTCAGGTGAAGTATGTTGTTGAACTGGCAAGGGCTTTGGCTTCAATGCCAGGCGTATACCGCGTTGATCTGCTTACTAGGCAAGTGTCATCGCCAGAAGTTGACTGGAGTTATGGTGAACCAACAGAGATGCTGTCTCCACGAAATTTTGAAGGCTCGATGAATGAGATGGGAGAGAGTAGTGGTGCTTATATAGTTCGGATTCCCTTTGGGCCAAGAGATAAATATATCGAGAAAGAACTACTTTGGCCTCACATCCCTGAATTTGTGGATGGTGCTCTTTGTCATGTAATGCAAATGTCCAAGGTTCTTGGTGAGCAGATTGGTGATGGAAATCCAGTCTGGCCTTCTGCTATCCATGGGCACTATGCAGATGCAGGGGACTCAGCTTCTCTCTTATCTGGTGCTTTGAATGTGCCCATGCTTTTTACTGGTCATTCACTGGGTCGTGATAAACTGGAACAACTTTTAAGACAAGGCCGATCGACAAAGGATGAGATAAATTCCACCTACAAGATAATGCGTAGAATAGAGGCGGAGGAGTTAGCTCTTGATGCCTCTGAAATAGTCATTACTAGCACAAAGCAGGAGATCGAAGAGCAGTGGCGCTTATATGATGGTTTTGATCCAATACTAGAGCGTAAACTACGGGCTAGGATTAGGCGTAATGTGAGCTCTTATGGACGATTTATGCCTCGCACGGCGGTAAGGACCAAATACGTTGGCATAGAGTCTCATCAAATCAATAGTTTTCAAACTATAAGTTTGCGATAAAGGTTACTCGTAGATGTTTATATTTCCTTTTCTAGAATATGCAGATTAAGTTAGTGGGTTGTTAACATATTGCACAGAGAAACAGGCAAGTAGGATATTTTCATTAGCTTTTTTTAACAAGTAGTATTTCGTAGTAGCTCGACATAGCTTTTACTTGTGAAAGTGGCTGAAAGGTTCTCGTGTTCCACTGTGGAAAAGTCTTTGCAATGTTAGTGAAATGAAAAAACATCTTTCTTGATGATTGCTTGCCATTGGTAACTGAACATCATTAAAAGCTGAAATTTTCAATTAGCTTGTGAATTTTGTATAGATCACAAAATTAAAGTTTGGTGTCAGCTGCATTTCAGATGGTTCTGGTGTATCTTTAGTAACGTTACGGATTCCCCCACCTTATGAACTTTAAGTAAATATCTGATCACCATACCGCTGCTACGCTAAGAGAATGAGTTGCTCCTTGCAGGTAATTCCACCGGGAATGGAATTTAATCACATTGTTCCACAAGATGGAGACATGGATGCTGAAACAGAAGCAAATGAAGGTGGAAAGTCTCCAGATCCTCCTATCTGGGTAGAGGTTAGCCTGATTCTCTGTACAGTTAGCTAGTAATAGCAATATTCTACCTTCTTTATTTAGTGTAGAAATTGTAAATTTTGACTTTGCAAAACCATATATTACTCACGCCTGAAACTCAAGGTGATGTATAAACAGATAATGCGCTTCTTTTCAAATCCAAGGAAGCCTATGATTCTTGCACTTGCCAGGCCAGATCCAAAGAAAAATCTCACGACCTTGGTCAAAGCATTTGGGGAATGTCGACCTCTCAGGGAGCTTGCAAATCTTGTAAGATTGTCTTTTGGACACTTTTCATTTCATCATCTTGGTTACAGTTTGCTGGTATTGCCTTTTAATGTATATGTTTCCTTTCTGTTTTTCAGACCTTAATAATGGGTAACCGTGATAATATTGATGAAATGTCGGGAACAAATGCTTCAGTTCTTTTATCAATTCTGAAGATGGTTGATAAATATGATCTGTATGGTCAAGTGGCATACCCTAAACATCACAAGCAATATGATGTTCCTGACATTTACCGTCTGGCTGCAAAGACAAAGGTACTTTTGTTTTTCTTTTTTGTAGCTCATGGTATTTTCAATTCCCCTAGAGGTGAAAGACATGTGATGAAGTAGCTATCCTTCTGCATAATTGCTTAATTATCTTGATAGCAAATGAGATTGGTAACCGTGTCCAAGGAATCCGTCTTTTATGTTAGTTGAAAGCTTGGGTGGGCCCGGATGATTCAACTATGTCATCTGACTTGAATCTTAACAATGATGCTGCAACAAATTGATTTTTCATGAATAAGTATTTTGACAGACAATTCACACTACTTGTTGGGGGGGGGGGGTGAGAGTTCTACTATTATATTTGAAATGCCTTCATTCAATTTGTTGTTAGTGTTCCTGGCCACTTTTTCGGTTTCTAAGGTTCAACTTCTGTCCTTTTTGAGAAAACAAGCCATGGTCCGTGATTGTTCCACCTGTTGTCCAGCTAAAAATCACTTTTATGTTTGTCAAATTTATATATTGCCACATTCATGAGTATCTGAAAAGGTATATGCTCATTCAAAGTGCATTTTCTGTTCAAGCAAATATTACTAATACATCGTATCTGATTCTCAAAAGCACATTTCAGCAAGCTTGTGAAATTTGTAGAGAATGATCTATATTGAAGGACTTAGTAGCTATAAGAATTTCAAATGATTTTCCATTTCCTTCAACAATTTTGTGATACTTTCAAACTAATAACCATTTGGAAATATTATTAATCTTTGTGATATATTTGAATCCTCCCTATCCAGCAAGTTCGATAATAACAATAATGTGGGTTGGTGCTGCACTTTCAAATCCTTCACTCAATCCAAAGCAGCTCAAATTAGAAAGAGTGGGCATGTGCTGCACTTTATTACTGAGGCGATCTTTAAATTTCAGTGGTATGGTATCATGTTATTGTTCCAACTAAAATAATGAAAGTTTTCATATACTCGAAAAGAAACTAAATCAAGTTACTAGCACCGGCACACCAAATTAAAAAAATATGGTTACAAATTTAATATTGCCTGCAACCTTTACCGATTTTTCCACTTCCACTTGAATTATCTATGGATGCATTCACTCTGCTACATTTGTCTACAATAAGTCACACTATCTACTGGCTAAGAAGGTATTCGTAGAAAAATTTAAACTGTATGCTTATTTTGAACTTCTCCATGAGGAAGGGTCCTATCAGACGAGTCAGTGCCCAAAGGTACAAAAGACGAGCATGAGAAATTTTAATCTTATATGATGCTTCCAGTTGAGATTAGGCATAAAACATCTGGATCTTTAAGCACGATAGGTGTAAGTTGCCGATGAACCGGTTCTTGGGGGGGGGGGGGGAAATCGTGAAGTAATATTATTTATTTGAATATAAGTAGTTGCTGCATGTCACTCCATTGCGTATATCCACAGTTTTGAATATTATTTTTCTATCTGATTGGACTTATTTGTGCTTAACTTGACAGGGTGTTTTCATAAATCCAGCTTTTATCGAACCTTTTGGACTTACTCTGATAGAGGTATGCCATCTATTTGCAAACATATTAAGCATTGTGCAAATTATGTGCAAGTGACCAATCGAGTCTTCTTGTCAATCAATAGGCTGCAGCATATGGTTTACCTATGGTTGCCACTAAAAATGGCGGCCCTGTTGATATACACCGGGTACCTACAGTGTTTCCTTTTCTTGAGTAATTTGTAACTATTTGAATCAGGGATACATTTTTTTTACTGAAATAATGTTTCATATTGATTTTTCCAATTTTGCTGACAGGTTCTTGACAATGGTCTCCTTGTTGATCCCCACGATCAGCAATCCGTTGCAGATGCTCTTTTAAAGCTCGTTGCAGACAAGCAACTATGGACAAAATGTAGAAACAATGGGTTGAAGAATATTCACCTATTCTCGTGGCCGGAACACTGTAAAAGTTATCTCTCTAAAATCATTAGTTGCAAACCAAGGCAACCCCGTTGGTTGAGAAATGACGATGATGATGAAAATTCAGAATCAGATTCACCAAGTGACTCTTTGAGGGATATTCAGGATATATCTTTAAATCTGAGATTTTCTTTTGATGATAAAAATGAGAGTCGAGGAAATGTTGGCGATTCCTTAGATTCTGAAGATAGGAAAAGTAAGCTTGATAATGCTGTGTTCTCATGGTATAAGGGTGCTGGCAAGAAATCTGGAACTACTTCTCAGACAGACCACAATTCTAGTTCTGGTAAATTCCCAGCATTGAGGAGGAGGAAACACATTTTTGTGATTGCTGTGGATTGTGATGCAAGGGAAGGTCTTCTTGAAAGTGTTAGAAATATCATTGAAGCTGCAGCTAATGAAAAAGCTGAAGGCTCCATTGGATTTATATTAGCAACTTCCTTTAACATTACAGAGATACATTCTTTCTTGATTTCTGGAGGACTGAGCCCAACTGACTTTGATGCGTATATTTGCAATAATGGTGGTGATCTTTATTATTCATCTCTTCATTCAGAAAATAACCCGTTTGTTGTGGACTTGTATTATCATTCACAAATTGAGTACCGCTGGGGTGGTGAAGGTTTGAGGAAGACTTTAGTCAAATGGGCAGCTTCAATAACTGATAAGACAGGAGAGAATAAAGAACAAATTGTTGTTGAAGATGAAGAGGCTTCAGCCGACTATTGTTGCTCATTTAAAGTTCTCAAGCCTGGAGTGGTAAATACTTCATATCTTTATTTCCCCCCTCCCTATTTTGAGCTTTGGGACAACTTTATGAAGTTACTAACTAATAACAACGTTATAAGGCATTCAATTAGTAATGGCTTGCTACGCTGCAAAAGTGTACTGTAGTAGGTTACTGTTTGCCTTTTCATTAAGTAGTGTGCTTTCAGTTAGACGCTGAGTTATCTTTCCTGCTGTGGGCGCCTCCTATAACTTCGCATTTATTTGGTTTTACAGCTTCCGCCTGTAAAGGAATTAAGAAAGCAGATGAGAATTCAGGCGCTCCGTTGTCATGTTATTCATTGTCAAAACGGAAGTAAGGTTAATGTTATTCCAGTCCTGGCATCTCGTTCCCAAGCGCTCAGGTAAAATTTCTGATCATGGGATCCATTTGGTGATATGTTACTCGTGTCATAATCTTGTTCTCTGTTATGTCCTCTTGTAGACTCTTCATGACTAATTAATAACCAGTATAGTAATACATCAACCCCTTAAGGCCTTTACTTGAGATGGATTCTCCTTCTAATATTGTTAGATGGTAATGTGTCCTTCTTCGTGGACCTTTTCTGCTCCCCTGTTGCCCCCAAAGCCTATCACCAGCTTAGTCCTGGTATTTTCTGTTCTGCTGCCATGTTTACTTTCATGTCTCATGAATATTTGGCCTGATTGAAACTAATCGTTGATGCATTGATTAGTGTCAGTTCATTTAAGGGCATTTGTTTGTGTTATTTGACACCTTTTTTGATATGAAGCTTAGGAGAAATTTTCACTTCAGGGACCATCTTTTACATTTTCCACCAAACATATAAGTCATTAGTAGATGACATGTCACTCCCTAGCTTTAGTTTCTAGCTGGACATATTAATTTTTAGAGTATCAACAGTATCGTTCCTTCTACTTGAAGTGAACCTCCTTACTGGCCACTTAGTTTTACATATTTCTCTCACAATGCAGGTATTTATATCTTCGCTGGGGTATGGACTTGTCGAAAGTGGTGGTTTTTGTTGGGGAAAGTGGAGACACAGACTATGAAGGATTGCTTGGCGGTGTCCATAAATCTGTTGTGCTGGGTGGAGTTTGTAGCAATGGCAGCAGCCATCTCCAATCTAACAGAAATTACCCGCTAACAGATGTCATATTTTACGACAGCCCTAATATTATAAGAACCCCCGAAGGATATAGCAGTTCTGATCTCCGAGCCTCGTTGCAAGAACTAGGGGTCCTCGTCAAGGGCTAAATTTCCATTGCCTCCCGTGCACATATTTGGCACTGAACATGTATTTTACTCTTGTGCATTCCTTCATATGTTACAGGTATATACTACATCGCTAAAGCTTATAACGTGGCTGAATAAAGCTGGGTAAATATTTATCTTGAACCTTCTGAGATAAGATTACATTCCCTCACTCGTAATAATGGGGAAAAAACTTTATTGTACTATTGAGTAATATGTAGAAATAATAGTGTACAGACTATTATACCTTTTCTTCCTCTCATCGCACCCCCATCAAAATGTACTCACGTATAGTAGACCGAATCTGTACATATTGTTGTTACATTGACTGTGATGTTTACTCACAATAAAAGAGAAGTGTATTGTAATTATAGGCGCAAATATTAAGACATTAACAGTTGTGAACACAAAGTCCATGATCTTGCTGAACTTTTTGACCACCCGACCATTTGAATGATAGTTTTCTCTTGACTCTTGAGCTGAGAATTTTGAGCATGAGTGTCAGTGTGCATGGTTTATATTTATACCAACAGGGTTTAGTGGTGGAGAAGAATTTTTTTTTTGTTGTCTTGTTTGACAAAAGATTTGGCACTGTACTCTATAATCAACTAGAGTTGGAAAACCGAATGCCCATGACTTCGATTCTTGTTTCACATTATTGCGTATGATGGCTTTGACTCATCAGCAATTTTGTCTACATTGTTTTCCCCATGATTGTGTAAAAGTCAACTTAAGCATACAATCATGGTCACGTATGATTTAATAAATATTATCGTTATTGCGTCTGTTGGGGTTTTAAATGGAAAGAAATGACGTGGAATACAAGTTATTGTTGGGTGATTTGTTGAACCGTGTGATGAGTAATCACTTGTGCATACTCAGCATAGAGAACAGCCAGTTGTGTTAAAGCCTGTGCCAACCTCAACAACTTTTGACAGATATATTCAATATAACTTAATGAGATGGATTTATTTGCTAAGCTTCTTCAACCAAATAATGAAGCAGTTTCTTAACAAACTTCGTTAGTTGAGTAATGATTGTTTTAAAGTTGTAAGATTGTAATATTCTGTGTGTTCTTCTCATTAATCAAGAGAGTATAAATACAAATTACAATGCGTAAGATAAGGTAATATCTACCTATACAATATCTCTAAGGATATGATAACTATGGAATCTAAATACGATAACTAAGGAAACTAGATACACTAGAATACAATAATATCTAATACACCCCCGCAGTCGAAACGGGAGGAGGACGGACGTTGAGACTGGAACGAAAATCTTCAAAAAGAACACGTGGAAGGCCCTTCGTGAATATATCGGCAATTTGATACCGAGATGGGACGTGAAGAACTCGAATAATGCCACGAGCAACCTTCTCACGAACAAAGTGAATATCCATCTCAATGTGCTTGGTTCGTTGGTGTTGAACCGGATTCCCTGATAAATAGACAGCGCTGATGTTGTCACAATAGACCAAGGTTGCCTTCGTAATAGGATGGTGAAGCTCAAGAAGCAAGTTTCGAAGCCAACAAGCTTCGGAAACAATGTTGACAACTCCACGGTATTCAGCCTCAGCACTGGAACGGGAGAGAGTGGGTTGTCTTTTGGCCGACCAAGAGATAAGGTTGTCCCCAAAATAAACACAATAACCCGAGGTAGAACGCCTAGTATCCGGGCAACCACCCCAATCAGCATCGGAGTAGGCAACAAGGCTAGAAACGGTGGATCGAGATAGAGATAAGCCATGATCCATAGTGCCTTGAAGATAACGGATAATGCGTTTCAGTGCTTGCATGTGAGATTCCCGAGGATCATGCATAAATAGACAAATTTGCTGAACTGCATAAGATATATCCGGGCGAGTGAAAGTGAGGTACTGAAGTGCACCCGCAAGACTCCGAAATAGAGTAGAGTCGGAGACAGGAGGGCTGGCCGTCGCACTCCCTGTCTTCGAGGACGTGTCGACTGGAGTCGCACACGGTTTGCAAGAACTCATACCAGCACGTTCAATAATACTCTCAGCATATTTCTTCTGTGATAAGAAGAGTCCACCTGAAACGCTAGAAACAGCAATGCCCAAAAAATAGCTAAGGAGTCCCAAATCCTTCATAGCAAACTCAGTACCAAGGAGAGACATAATAGAACGTCGCAGTGTAGGAGAAGATGCAGTAAGAATAATGTCATCTACATATAACAAAAGATAAGCAGTATCACCCCCACGACGATAAATAAACAGTGAATGATCCGAGGTGCTATGAGTGAAACCAATAGTAGCCACATAGTCAGCAAAGCGTTGATACCAAGCCCGAGGGGCTTGCTTAAGACCATAAAGAGACTTCTTGAGTAAGCAAACATGATTGGGAAAGCGAGAGTCACGAAAGCCCATAGGTTGATGCATATAAACGGTTTCATTGAGTTTACCGTGTAAGAAGGCATTCTTGACATCGAGCTGGTGGATGTCCCAAGAGTGAGATAGAGCAATACTCAAGACAGTCCGAATGGTGGCGGGTTTGACCACTGGGCTGAAAGTTTCATCACAGTCCACTCCAACCTGTTGAGACATGCCATCACCAACAAGGCGGGCTTTATGCCGCTCAAAAGAACCGTCAGAGTTAAATTTATGTCTAAAAATCCACATAGAACGAATGACATTAACACTAGACGGACGAGGAACGAGCTCCCACGTATCATTATTAATAAGAGCATTGTATTCATCAAGCATGGCAACTTTCCAATTGTGGTCGGATAGAGCGACCAAGGGAGATTGGGGAAGAGGGGAGGGGGCGGTGGTAGCATGCAAGTTAAATATTTGCTTAGGTTTAAATATGCCAAGACGGTTGCGTGTTACCATTTGATGAGATGGGCCAGTAGTGGGTGGTGGTGACGGTGGAGTAGGGGAGGCCGTGGGTAATGGAGATGGTGGAGGTGTTCTTGCCGCGGCGCCATCGGGTGGAGGAGGGTGCGGTGATGGTGGTGAAGCACGAGGACCATTATGCGCGTGAGGCGCGGACTGCATATGTTGGAGAACTAAAGGAGAGATATCCGAGTCAAGAAAATTATAAGAGGGAGGGGGAGTTATGTGGCGGTAAGGAAAAGTGTTTTCATCAAAAACGACATGACGACATACAATAATATTTTTTGTTTTTATGTCGAGACATTTGTAGCTACGTTGGTTTGATGGATACCCCAAAAATATGCAAGGCGTAGAACGTGCTTGTAATTTATGAATAGTTGAGGAAGGAAAAAGTGGAAAACATAAACACCCAAAAATGCGTAAGTGAGTGTAAGAGGGAGTTTTATTATAAAGTGTTTGTAAGGGGGAAGAGAAATTAAACACTTTAGTTGGGAGAATATTTAATAAATATGTAGCCATTTGTAAGGCGTGAGGCCAAAAAGTAGGGGGAAGGGAGGCGTGAGAAAGAAGAGTACGTATTATATTATTTATGGTGCGAATTTTTCTTTCTGATTTTCCATTTTGAGAGGAAGTATATGGACAAGAAAATCTAAAAGTCATCCCATTTTTAGCACAAAAGTCATGAAAAAGAGCATTATTATATTCTTTTCCATTATCACATTGAAAACTTTTTATTTCGCGTTCAAATTGAGTTTTTATAAGGGCGCGAAACGCTAAAAATGTCGAAAAAACTTGTGACTTGTTAGCAATAGGAAAAGTCCATAAAAAATTAGAAAAATCGTCCAAAAATAAAACATAATAACGATGACCCGAAGGTCCCAAAACGGGAGAAGTCCATAGGTCACTGTGAACAATGTCAAAAGGAAATAAAGTATGTGAAGTAGAAGACAAAAAAGGTAACCTAACATGCTTTCCTAAAGGACACGATTGACAAAAGGATGACGGCGCCGACGAGCAAGATATGTGGTTGGCTTGGCGGAGAGAGGCAAGAACGGCTGGACCGGGATGGCCTAGACGAGCGTGCCAATGGTCAGTAGAGAGGGCGGCAAAGGATGAGGAGCGTGAGTTGGTGGGCGGCTTGGGTAAAGTGTATAGGTCCCCGCTACTGTTGCATCTCATAAGGTGTTTGCGCGTCTGTAGATCCTTCACAGAAAAACCCCAAGGATCAAATTCAATAGACACAGAATTATCAATGGTGAATTTACGCACAGAAATAAGGTTTTTCACAATATTAGGTGCATGCAATATATGAGAGAGAAAAAAAAGAGGTAAAGGTGGGGGAAGGGACGCGTTACCCGTACCAACAACAGGAATAGAGTTGCCATTGCCTACAGTAATACCATTAGAGTTGCTCAAATTAAAATAAGACGTAAGAGTACCGTTATTCGCCGTCATGTGTGAAGTGGCACCCGAATCCATGATCCATTAGTCATCGGGTGGATTGAGAGACATAGTGCTGAAGGCGGAGTCAAACTCCGTGGGAGCATAACCGGTGGTGGGGGCGGTCGCATGGTAGGAGTAATTGGGCCGCGGGCCAAGGAGCCCTTGCTGACGGGCTGGAGGCGGTGGACTGGGCCGCGGGCTGGGCTGGGCGGTAGGGTACGACGCTGGTGGGCTGGCCCAAGGTGGTGGAGGGCCGTAGGCGGCCCATTGAGGCGACCAGGCCCATGGGGGCGGACCGCGCCCTAGACCGCGGCCGTCACGCCCCCGACGGGCCGAACCCCTACCGCGGCCCATGTAGCCGCGGCCTCGACCGCGACCGCTGCTGGTCCGCTGCTGCTGCTGGTCCGGTCCGCTGCTTCGGTCCGGTCCGGTTGGGTTGGGGCGGCGTGCGATACTAGGGCAGTCTCGGCTTGGCGGGCAACTCGTTTGTTAATGCTGGTTTCCTCCAAACCCAGCATTGACCGAGCCTTTGAGAAGAGAGGGAGGGGGTCACTTTGTTGGATGAGAGTAGCAACCCCGCTGAAATTGTCATTCAAACCCGCAACTAACTGGAGGACCAAACGTTGGTTGGACATAGGGGCACCAACGTTGGCAAGCTGATCCGCGATCATCTTCAGTTTCTGACAGTATGCGCCCACATTAGGAAACTCATCGAGGGTGGTGTGTGAAAATTGATGCTCAAGATGCACCGCTCGTGAGTTTTTGTTGTCTTCAAAGATTTCAGACAACCGAACCCATGCACCCACCGCAGTGGAGTCGGGTTCAATGATCGTATGGAGAAGATCATTGGAGATTGTGCCATAGATCCATTGAAGGACTAAGGCATCTAGGCGGTTCCAGAGGTCGGGATCAGAGTCGGCAAGAGGGGAAGGCATGCCACCTGGAGGAGGGATGATGTGGTCGAGTACTTGGTAGACTCGAGCATGGATCTTGAAGAGTTCCGACCAAGAGTTGTATTGGCCGTTCTCTATATCAAGAGTAAGAGGGATGAAGTTTTTAATATTAGTGACCGTGAGGGCCGAGAAGATTTTAGGGGGGGGAGGTGGTGGCGTGTTATCGGCGGCGGCGGCGGAAGAGAGGGGGCCGACCGACTCTTTTGTTGACTCATTAGGGTTGGTCATTTTTTAAGAGAGGGAAGGCTTGATACCATGTAAGATTGTAATATTCTGTGTGTTCTTCTCATTAATCAAGAGAGTATAAATACAAATTACAATGCGTAAGATAATGTAATATCTACCTATACAATATCTCTAAGGATATGATAACTATGGAATCTAAATACGATAACTAAGGAAACTAGATACACTAGAATACAATAATATCTAATAAAAGTTATGAGAGAAGTAAGAGAACACTCATGATTTTACTTTTACACTTTTTAACTTGTAAGTAACATTTGGCTAGTTGGTAATATGCATGTTCTAAACTTACTTGTGATTCAATCGATGGTTTCGTAAAGTTATGTGAATAATTTACTTATATATCTATATATCCAATATGAATGAGCTCAATTTGAACTTAAGTCATCGTGATTTTTGACATCCAATCGAATCAATAAAATCTCAGACGTGCAAGTTGGTACTGTTAAAAAGATGCTAGACGTGTTGGTGAAATACTTTGAATTATAAATCGTGCAATTTGGAAATTGTTTCCCTTTCTTGTCGTAAGTATCTTATAGAAATTGTCAAAAACTTGTGCAAGAATAAATGTTGGTTGTCCTGATGTCTCGGCAGAGAGCAGGTTAACCAAGTTTTAGTCAGTTAGTAACTTGAACACTCAAACTAATCAGAATATTCATGATTATTCCGCAGACATAAAAAACAGATATGTGCTCTAACAATAAATTCATTTATATTCAAGATATATTTATGTTAAATCATTAATCAAACTCTACTATCCAGCATGATTTTTTAATTTTTGACATTCATACTAAATAGATATGGATACGTATGACTACCAGAATGAGGCCGCACAGAAAAATTCATCCGCGAAGAAATAAAGTAAAATTATGGTGTACATGCTTAAACTCATAAATCTCGATCGCATGCGGAAAAAAAAATAACTGTATATCAAAAAAAAAAAAGATCTGCCCTATAAGTATTGAACATAACTAATGTACGAACAAAACCTTCAATAATTTGTCCATATGTTTTGGTCTTATTTCGTCACGGTAATAGAACACAATAAAGAGTACAAAATGAGATCAAACAATGCTATCCAATATTATTAACGGACTAGCTTGGTCCGGAACACTTAATACAAGCTTTCTAGATAGAATAACTAAATTACAATGTTAATAAAACGTATCGAATTTCAAGTATTCGATGCTGACGTGTCGAACGAGGGTCTGTTCGATGTGGAATAGTTGTCACTGGGCGAAAATCAATCTGGAAGGTATCGAATTCGATACGTGCTATAGATGTCGAATTCGATGCGTACCTATGTATTGAATAGAGATCAGGTATTTTGTGCGTGTCGAATGGAGGTTTGTTCGATGCTGACTGTACTGAGTTGGTTCGGTTCTCGAAAATCTGCACAAAATACAAGGGGACATGTTATTTATAGAACCCGTCCCGTAGAGCCCACATTCCAATATAGAAAGGCGCATCGAATCATCATTGTTCGATGCGCGCATCGAATCAGGTGTATTCGATGCGCTAATGGGCTGACCCAATAAAGAAGGATTATACTGTTGATTCGATGTGCGCATCGAATGCTCTGTATTCGATGCGCTTATGGGCCGGCCCAATAACGTTATATTGGGCCAGTCCTAAATCACACCCATCATATAGTCCCCCAGTTTGAGATACGATATCAATTTAGAGATCGTATTCCAAACTTTTAAAAATATATTTGTATTGATTTGGGATATTCCTATTCATAGTAAAATCGGAGCGGTTCATAGTACTTGTATTAGGAAAATAATTTATAACGCATCGAATTGTACTCCATTCGATGCGTGAAATAGTACGCATCGAATTATAGCTATTCGATGCGGTTATTCGATGCGGCACCGTAAATGGGCCTGATGGACCTCGCGTCCCCTATATAAGGGGGAGCTCTGTAATGACGAGTTCATTCTGCTGCCAACAGATTTTTCTCTTCAGGTGGGGCGCATCGAATTTGCGTCATTCGATGCGAGTCGTATCGAACGGTCAAGGATTCGATGCGATCAGCATCGAATTCAGAAAATTCGATGCGTTAAGATTTTTGTTTCTCCTCTTTTCAAGCGTTCCGTTGCGTATTTCTAATTTGCTGTTCTTTTGTTTAGGATATAAACAACCAAGCAAGAACTTTTCTTACCGAAAATTTAATTAAGGTAAAATTTTTGGTTTTTATTTTGTTGGGTTATCTACTTTTTAACATGTTCAATGTTACGTACATTTGAGTGACATACGAGAGTGTGGAGTGACGTATGCGTCCTTAGTCAGTTTCCGTTTTTAATTTATTTTAGTTTATTATCATCAAAGATGGTGAGCGGTGGATCCACTCGTGGGAGTGAGTCGAGTACTGGTTCTAGCTCCAGTTCCATTAATAAAGAGAACCCTCCGGTTGCACCCACGGTCCCGAATACAGGCGACGTAGATTTATTCGATTTAATAGATATAACAACAATTGATTCACCCGCGGGTGACGCCTCCGCGGCAAACACTGAACCAACAATGGCCGAAGAAGACAGTGATGACTCGTATACGTCATCTTATAAAGATAACCGCGCTCCAAGCGAGGGTGAAGAAGACGTAGATTATATCAATAGGGAATTTGACGATCATGTCGAGGTCCCAGGAATGACATATGATCAATATATCTCTCGTCTTCAACATAGTCGTAAGGGACTCCGTAAGAAGTTTGATATACCTGATAAGTACAAGATCGTCCTCCCGGGCCCAAATGATCGGATGCATACCCCGCCACCCGGTCATATGACTGTGTTTGTTGGACAGCTCTTAAACGGTTTGCGTTTCCCGATTCCTTACGAGCTAAGATGGCTTTTACGGAAAATAAGCGTCGTACCTGCACAACTTACGCCAAACTCTTACGGGAATCTGATTGGTTTTATCATAGTTATGAAGGCTTTGCGCCAACCACAAAGTCTCAATGAGTTTTACGCGTTATTCGAGATTGCGAGGCGCGAAGAAGGATTCTACCATATCAAAGCTCAAACGAATCGGAAATTCTTGAACGGTGGGGCGACCGGGTATGGAAAAGATTGGAAAAGAAGATACTTCTACATAAAGGAGAGCCACGACGACGAGTTTGATCAATTTCGCCATGACTGGTATACCGGGGCAAGGGTAATGATTCCCAGCGGAGTTAACATAACCCTATGGGATTGCGAATTTATCCCCAATTTAGTTAGAGAACATCAATTTGATGTCAAAACTTGTTGAAAGTCGAGTTCTTTCACTAGCTGGATTGTCTCAGGTGAAATATGAAGGGAAAATGACCCTTGGTATAACTGCGCAACTCTTTTATTGTTTTGAGTTATGCTTATTATGGATTTCAATTATTTATTCTTCTTGCAGCCAAGTATTTCATGAGTCGCCACGCCAGAATGAATCGGGTAGTTGCTGCTGATTTAGCTAGATCCCAAACTGACACCGTGCCCGTAATTCCTCCCCCTAGAGAGAGAAAAAACAAGGGCAAAAAGAAACTTGCTGGTCCGTCTACTGCCACTGCCGCTGATCCACCAGTTGATCCTTTCGAGGAATTATTGGGGAATAAATCTGAGGGAGTTCAAGGCGATGCTGAAATGTCTGAAGACATGGCTACTAGAACCCGCGAGGATGTCGGAAATCTCTTCCAACGTAAGAGACGAAGGATGCCTCAAAATCAGTCGCAAACCGAAGGGGTTGCTCCTTCGATTGGCCAGACAAGCAGGCCGAGTGCCTCCAATCCTCCTACCGGTGCAACTGGGCCAAATAACATGGTCGGACCTAGCCAAGGCCCTCGGGCTCGAGCCGCTGGGTATCTGCTCACGGAGGCCGAAGCCATCGAGCATTTAAGGGCATTGTTGCCTGGTCTGTCCGTCCCTCTTCCAATCTCTGCTGAAGAAAGGAAAAGGATGGAGCGAAATACGCTGCATCTGCTGTCAGCGGTAACGATCTCCTTACTTGACTTATATTTCCTTTGAATTGACTTTACAAATTTTGTTCTCACCGCTCGTTTATTGTCAGGCGGGAGGTTTCGTGGATGTTATGGTCTCATCCTTAATGGATTTTAAGGAAACTGCTAGTGGTGCTGATAACTCTGCTATTCAAGCTGCTCTCGATGCCAAGGAAAAAGCTTTGCAAACAGCCAAGGAGGCGCGAGAGGAGGCTGAAAAACTCAAAAAAGATTTGAATCAACAAATTAGTCAGCTGAAGTTAGAGGTTGGTGCAGCCAAAGAAGAAGCCCACAATGCTGACTTGAATGGTTACATTCGAGGCCTTAAAGAGGTAAAATATATTATTTTTATAACCTTGCACCCATTCTCTTATTATTATTTTTATTAATATCTTTTCCCTTTTTGAAGGTTTCTCCCCAGCAAACGTTGGAAATTGCTGAAAAGTTTTTCCAAGGCAACACGTTTCAAGAAATGTGCACTCGTCGAGATGATCACGTGGCTCGAAATGCTCAAGCCCTGACGGTGCATCAGTTCTATGCTACAACGTATGTTCGTGGCAATTTCAAACCAGAATGGTTAGAACTGTCCCTAGGGCCAAATCTGGAAAAACGGCCACCTCGTCAAACTTCTGAACCTACAGAACCTGATGAGTTTGCCTTACTGCTGGAGAAGGAGGATCTCATTCTCGGAGGATTATCACCGCCGCTAGACATGCCTGAACCATATCCCTCATTTGAGGATGGGGAAGAAGACCGAATGCTGCTAAGGCTGTTTTCTATTTTCCTGTTTATGAGCAATTTTTTATTCTTAATTAAATTTGTGCATGGCGCTGCGTCGCTCTATCAGCTCAAACATTTTGTGCCTAGTACAATCACATTTTCGACTGTTTGTCTTAAGTTGTTTAATTATTTATTATACTCATATACGTTGCCTTTTATTTCAATTTCTCACTTATATTCTTTACTTTATTTTGACAACCTGCTGGTTCATTGTTGTTCAATGAAAATTATTTATCAATGTTATTCGTAGTATCTATCTCGTATCTCGGTGATCTTGGCCATTCTGGACAAAATTGTTTGTTTCAATTCGTTGTTCGTGACCTTCTGAGTGTCTTGCAGTATAGAGTGTACCTCCCTTCCTTTTGTTTTAGGGGTTTACGGTACCTCATGCCACTTTGGGGCAGAGTTCCCATCCTTCTTGTCTTGAGCTTTTATCGGTATCTCGTGCCACTTTGGGACAGAGTCTCCATTCTTGTAATTTCTTTAGGGATTTTCGGTATTTCGTGCCACTTTGGGGCAGAGTTTCCGTTCTTCTGATTCCTTTAGGGATTTTTGGTATCTCGTGTCACTTTGGGATAAAGTTTCTGCTCTTCTGATTCCTTTAGGGATTTTCGGTATCTCGTGTCACTTTGGGACAGAGTTTCCGTTCTTCTGATTTCTTTAGGGATTTTCGGTATCTCGTGTCACTTTGGGACGGAGTTTCCGTCCCTTTGTCGCCTTTGGCTTCTTTCGGTATCTCGTGCCACTTTGGGGCAGAGTTTCCGTTCTTCTGTTTTGCTTTAAAGAGATTCGTTGTCCTGCATTCATTCGTATTACGCAGATTATATAGAATTCATGTAATTTCATTAATTAAACATAGATTTCTTGAATAAACCCCAATCAGATTATGTGAATAGACCAGAGCTTGGGACATTGCTCATTCGCCTGACTTCCAGCGCTGTCCTCCATATTCATGTTTTGGGGTGCCTGTTTTAAGTTCATACATATTTGTCCCTCATGCATGTTATAGCAGAGGGAACGAATAAAACTTGTTCAAAATATTCAAAATGCTAAAAACATTGGTAAACTGAAATAGAATCTTTAATCGATATGCTCCATATGCCTCGGAGACAATACCCTTGCCGCTGTTTCTTTTAGTTGTGGCCTAGGTTGCACGGATACGGGTACGAGTATCGGTATTCGTCGGATACGGATACGTGGATACGATTTTTTTTAAATTTACAAGATACGATACGTATGCGATACGTTAAATATTTAATATTAATAATTATATATAAGGGTATAATTTAAATAAAAATATCAAATAACATTATATCTAATCACTTGCACAATCATTAGTCACATACTATTATGAAAGATATCAAAGCTTTGTGTGTTGTTTTTTATTTTGGTTTGAAATAGAGGGTTTTCACGATTTTATATTTAATTTTCTGAAAAGATATTGCATGTTGGTTCTTGTTGGGCCTTTTCTAGTTTAAGAAAATTACCACGTTACTCTTATAAATTGCTGATACGTATCGGATGCTCCTCGGATACGCTTCACATAGTATCCGATACGTGTATCCATCTTTTTTAATTATTTTTAATGCAGGATACGCCACGTGGCGTATCTGATACGTACCTGGAGAGTATCCGGAGAGTATCGGTATCCGATACGTATCCGACATTGACCGGCCATTTATTTAGAGTATCCGTGCATCATAGGTTGTGGCCCAGTCCTGAGTGAAGTTACGTAGCATTTCCATCCTTCAATGTGGTCTGCTATGACCTCTCATGTGCCGCTAGAAGTTGGAAATTTCACCATTTGATGATAAGTTGACGATAACGCTCGGAAATCATTGAGTGCAGGTCTTCCTATGATACCGTTGTATGCAAAATGCATGTCAACAATCACGTAATCTTCCATAAGCGTCTTTCTCTGTGGTGCTATTCCCAATGATGTTGGTAGCTTAAGCATTCCGAGCGGTATTATTTCTGGACCTCCAAAACCATGAAGAGATGTCCTCACTGGTTCTAGCATCTGATTATTCAAGTCCATCTTGATCAACGTAGAATTAAACAGCACATTTACTGAACTCCCATGGTCAACTAACATCTTAGTGACTCCATAGTTAGCTATATCCACTGTGATCACCAAAGGGCAATTTAAATTTGACATCTGTATAGCTTGTGGACTCAGCTTTCTCAAATCTGTTGTAGAAAAAGTGATTTCTTCGTGCGGCATCTGCTCGATTCTCAGTATATTGGCCATGTCCACAAAATTATCTGATTCAACCATTCTTGTGATCTTCCTTCGGCCATTGGTAGAATCCGCACCCCCTGGACCTCCTGATATCATATTTATCATCCATTTCCTGGCGTTCCCATCTTCAATTTGAGGGTATTGGAAAAGTTGCGGTTCATCAATCACCCTCTGCTTATCCTTCCTGGGAGATGGAGTTCTCTTCCGGTTGAAATGGTTCTCCTGTTCTTGTACCTTTTTAACAAACTCCACGAGTTTGCCATCCTTTATTAGCCGTTCAATTTCATCTTTCAAATTTATACAATCCTCTGTTTCATGGCCTTTCTGATTATGATATTTGCAGAATTGATTTGAAAACATCGTTGCTTTGGATTCCCTCATTGGTTTGGGAACCTTCAACCATCCTTTCCTCTTAGCTGCCCCAAAGACTTCCATGATGTTAGCATTCAACGGCGTGTACCTTCTAGGTGAACTATCCCTTCTGTAATTTTTGTTCATGTTGTTGCTATTATTGCGATTATGATCTTCTCTGCCTCTCTCTCTATCTTTCACAACCACACTAATCGGAACTTTGGTCGCCATCATCTCCTCGAAATGAACCACCTCTTGCGCTATTTTGTTGATTTCTTCAACTGTGGTGGGTTTTCGTTTCAGTAAGTCCCCACCAAACATGGTGTTGGTAGTTGCTCGAAAGAGTATACTCGCAATCATCTCTCCCGTCGGGCTATCAATCCTTAATAGCTCTGTATTGAAACGTTTCATGAAGTCCTTTAGACTTTCATTAATTTCCTGTTTCATCGTGTATAGATGGGAGTGATCCAAAACCAGTCTAGACTGACTAGAAAATTGGGCGTAACTTTCTCAACTGGGCGTAACTTTTGATCTGTCCAGGAGGAATTCAATTAAACCAATCAACAGCCACTCCTGATAGAGTCGTTGCAAATATCCTGGCTTGCATATTGTCCTTGAAACCGTAAAGGGACAATTTTCTATCTAATTGGAACAGGTGATCTCGGGGGTCAGATTTCCCATCGTATGTTTTTAGTTCCGGGATCTTATCCCCTTGCCCCAGAATCGCCGACTCTATCTCTTGGCAAAAAGGACTGTGATTTACATAATTGTCCTCCCTTGCTGTTTGAGTCTCGGCTGTTGCTTTCCCTTTTTCCAATCTTCCAACGTTTCTGAAAGTGCAAGTTTTCTGGATGTTAGGATAACATTGAGATTTTCAATGTTAGAGTAACATTGCACGTCCAGAAACTGTTTTACAATCTAGTTATTATTATTATTATTGTTTTGCCTTATTCACTTAACTAACTGAGTTCCACAGTTGTAGTTGTCTTTGATTATTATTCAGGAAACAAACTTGCATTAGGTTGGACGCTCAAAGTTTCCAAGATGAGAAGTTTCCTTAATTAAAGCAAACGGCTTATAAAAGGAAAGAAGAAGTCTAGTGCGACTAGGAAAGCTTCCAAGGGAAAGTCCTGAATTGAAGAAGGAGTCTTTCCTTAGCTAGATCACTGGCGAAGGAACTTTTATTCAAGAAGGACTGCGAGAACAAGGAAGAGGAGTTCGAGAAGGAAACAAAGAGAATTACCAACCGTGTACAACACACCTTGAAGTCGAAGATCAAGAACCTATATATAGGTGTGAAGTACATCAAGACAAACAACAAGACAAGAGCTAATCAATCCGAGAGATTAATCTACAGTTGTTGAGAGTTTGTCTTGCTTTAGCAAAGTTTTTGAGGTGTTAGAATAGATCTAAGAGTGAGGAGCTTTTAGAGATAGTCGAAACATCTTTTGTGTGCTTTGCTTAGTTTGAACAATTCAAGAGTGAGGAGCTTGAGAGTTGTGAGAACGCCTTTGTTAAACCCTTGTGGTATTTTGCCTACGGCTCGGAAGTTAATATAATCCTATATTCACTTCTTAAATTCGTGTTTGTTTATTCCGCTGCAAACTGTTACTCTGGTCTGCTGTTAAAGTAACATCGTCGAACTAACAGCAAACACAAACTGCTGTTAGAACTTCAGTGTTAAGTTAACATCAACAACGTATCAACCCGATCCACAATTTCAATTGGTATCAGAGCCAAGCACCAACTTCATCGGTGTTTGGCGTTGATACGACAAGATGGACAGCTCCAACCCCAATACCAGCAGGTTGCCTGTATTGGAAGGTCCCAACAACTATGCCTACTGGAAGATCAGACTCAGAGTCCACATCAAATCCATCGACCTCAAAGCTTGGGAAGCTGTACTAGAAGGCTATACCATCCCTTATCTGCCAAGAGATGGAGATGCTGACCTGGTGCCAAAACCAAGGGGACAATGGACAGCCGCTGAAATTGCTCTCTACAACTACAATGAAAAGGCTCTCAATGCTATTTTTAGCTGGATAGGTAATCATATGTTTAAACTTGTTCAAACTTGTGATACTGCTAAAGCTGCATGGGAAACACTTGAGTTACATTGTGAGGGTGATGTGGCTGTGAGGGATTCTAAGCATAGGAAACTTTTGAGAGACTTTGAGAAGATTGAGATGGGAGAAGAGGAAACTATTGATAGTTATTTTGAGAAACTTCTTGATATATCTAATCAATGTCAGAACTTAGGTTTTGTGATTCCTAATCAGACCATGGTGTATAAAGCCTTTAGAACACTATCTTCTAAGTTTACAGTCAAAAGAATTGCTATGAATGAGTCTAAAGATCTTGCCAACATGAGTTTCCAGACCTTGATGAACACTATGAAAGAATTTGAATTAGAATTTCTAGGAAAGTCTAGCAAGCAATTAGCTTTAGCCCTTCTTGGAACTAGTTCAGATTCTGCAGGTAGTGATGAGGATGAATATGAGTTGGTCTCTTCTAACTATGGCAATATTACCAAAAAGTTTAGTAAATTAGGTTTCAAAGGTAAACAGAAAGAAAAACTAACTGGTAATGATGGCCCCGGTTACAAGAAATTGCCCCCTAAATTTGTTAAGTACATGGCATCTAAGAGCACACCTCAAGATGTAGAAAAATTAAAGGATGTTCAGTGCTATGAATGTAAGGGGTATGGTCATTATAAACATGAATGTGCTAACACCCTCAGAACAAGAGGGAATTCTCATTGGGTTTGTGTAGATGACTTCAATGAAGATGATTTTGAATCTGGAACAAGTGCCGAAGAACACTCAGAGGAAATCAAAACTGCTGCGCTATGCACAAGGATCACCTGGACCAATGAAGACTCCAGAAATTGCCAAGGATCACAATGTTACTCTAATATTGGTGAACCAACAGCAAAGCAGGAAATCTTTTTTGGAGACTGGAACAGCAATGATTCCCAGGTTATCTCTGATGAACTCTCTGATTGTGATGATACTAACTTTGACTGTTTTCATGGTACAGTTGATCTAGAAGAAGAGTACTCCCAAGAAGAAGAATTATCCCAGGAGGAGATTCTTGATGATCTGCACACAACATTCCTCAGGCTTGAGAGAGAGAATGTGAAACTCATAAAGAAGAACAAAGCACTGACTCATGACATCGAGTGTCTGAAGAACATGTTGAAACTCTATGAAAGAGATCTTGACAAAGCTGAAGCCGAGTTGAAAGAGGTAAAGGATAAACTCAAGAAAGACACACAGCTCATAGCTAAATGGAATGCAGGTACTTCTAAACTTGATGAGGTACTAAGCATGGGAAATTCAGGTTCATGTGGTCTGGGATTTGTTGAGAAACCTTCCTCTTCTATTGTAAATTCTGCCTATCTATCTTCTAGCTTTGTTAAAGAATCTGATTCTAAGAGTTTAGGTACCATCAAC
Organism: Linaria vulgaris; assembly: GCA_948329865.1. Classification (NCBI taxonomy): domain Eukaryota; kingdom Viridiplantae; phylum Streptophyta; class Magnoliopsida; order Lamiales; family Plantaginaceae; genus Linaria; species Linaria vulgaris. Next base: position 96,021,880 of record OX415254.1, read on the forward strand.
ACTGTAAGAAGTAAACCTACTTTTATCTGTCAATACTGTTACCAACCAGGCCACATAAAACCATTCTGTAGAAAATTTATAAGAGAATGTGGTAAGAAAACAGTTACTGAATCCAATGTTAGAACAACAGCAGTTTATGATGTTAGACCAACATTAGGTTCAGGACAGAAAGGTAGAACTTGGGTAGAAAAAGTTAAGACCCCTAAGATTAAAGTTGTTTGCAATGTTGTTTTCTCTGCTGTGTATTCTAACCTTTCAGGTAAGTGGTACTTCGACAGTGGATGCTCAAGACACATGACAGGCAACATTGACAATCTTGTGAATATGGTTTCTTTGAGTACTGGCACTGTGACCTATGGTGGTGGTACAAAAGAGAAAATCATTGGAAAGGGGACACTGAATGTTGATGGATTTCCACCCCTGAAGGATGTGTTGTTGGTTGAGGGGCTACAGGCAAACTTAATCAGCATCAGTCAACTATGTGATGATGACTTGTTGGTTACATTTGACAGTTCATCTTGTGATGTTTATGATAGTGATAATGTACTTGTTATGACAGGTACTCGGTCCAAGGACAACTGCTACCTAGCTCAAGAGGAAGCAGAGTGTTTCCATGCTAAAATAGATGAAGCATCTATATGGCACAGGAAACTTGGACATGTTCACTACAAGAACCTTGAGAAATTGCAAAAAGTTGATGCTGTAAGAGGCTTACCTAAGCTATCTTGCCCAGGTAAGCTTGTCTGTGGTGATTGTCTCAAGGGTAAACAAACTAGAGCAGTTCATGCCCCCTACAGGTACAAAATGCTAATCCTAGATCTAGTAGGTGCTTTGAACTGTTACATATGGACTTGATGGGTCCCATTGAGGTGAGTAGTCTGAATGGTAAGAAATATGCCTTTGTTATTGTAGATGACTTCTCTAGATATACTTGGGTAAAGTTTCTTAAAGAAAAGTCAGAAGCTTTTGATCAGTTCAAAATTCTTTGTGCTAGTATTAAAAACTTATATGGCTCTTCTGTGACTAAAATTAGGCCTGACCATGGTAAAGAATTTGAGAATGCTAGTTTTGATAACTATTGCAATGTTAAAGGAATTTTCCATGAATACTCAGCACCTAAGACACCTCAGCAGAATGGGATTGCTGAAAGGAAGAACAGGACACTTCAAGAGATGGCCAGAGTCATGCTGAATGCCAAAAATATATCCAAGAGACTCTGGGCTGAAGCTTTAAACACTGCTTGTCACATTAGTAACCGGGTGTACCTCAGACCTGGAACTAACATGACTCCATATGAACTCTTGAAGGGTGTGAAACCAAATATTGCACATTTTCATGAATTTGGATGTGACTGTTATCTGCTAAATGACAGGGATTATCTTAATAAATTTGATCCAAAAAGTGAAAAATGCATCTTTGTAGGATACTCTGCCAATAGTACTTCCTTTAGAGTCTACAATCCTAGATTGAAGACAATTCAGGAATCAGTGAATGTTGTGTTTGATGATTTCATACTTGATACAGGTACTAGTAATATTAATGTCTCCAATGTTGAACCAACAGTGGAGATTGATGATGTTACTCCTTCCAATGTTACTCCAACATTGGACCATGAAGCTGGAAATGCAGAACAGGAGACAGAACCCAATGTTAGACTAACACCAGCTAGATCTGATGTTAGACTAACAGCAGAAGATTCTGACTCTGAAGTTGAAACTGTCACTGGATCTAGAAGGGACCCTCCAGCTAGGATTCAGAAAGACCATCCAGCATCACAGGTAATAGGTGAGATCACTGAACGGGTAAGGACACGCAACAAAGAAAGAATTGACTATAGTGATATGGTCAAGATGTGTGTCTGCATGAATTTCACTTGTACTGTTGACAATGCCTCATGTTTTGTCTCCTCTATTGAACCTAAGAATGTGACTGAAGCCCTTCTTGATAACTTTTGGATTAATGCCATGTAGGATGAACTATTACAATTTACTAAGAACTGTGTTTGGAAGTTGGTACCTAGACCACCTAGTGTAAATGTAATAGGAACTAAATGGATCTTTAAAAACAAAAGTAATGAGGAAGGAGTCATAGTTAGGAACAAAGCTAGACTGGTTGCTCAGGGATACACTCAGGTTGAAGGTGTAGATTTTGATGAGACTTTTGCTCCAGTTGCTAGGATAGAATCTATTCGATTACTCTTAGCCATTGCATGCTGTCTTAAGATAAAACTATACCAAATGGATGTTAAGGGTGCTTTTCTTAATGGGTTGATTGATAAGGAAGTATATGTTGAACAGCCTAAGGGATTCACAGATCCTAAGTATCCAAACCATGTGTACAAGCTTGAAAAAGCCCTTTATGGTCTTAAACAAGCACCTAGAGCATGGTATGAAAGGCTTACAGAATTTCTATTAAGTCTTGGTTTTGTTAGAGGTGGAGGAGATAGAACTCTGTTTGTTTTAAAGAAAGTTTCTCATATATGTATTGCTCAAATCTATGTTGATGATATTGTGTTTGGCTCAACTGACAATTCTATGTTAGAAAAGTTTGTTGAATCAATGACAGGGCAGTTTGAAATGAGTATGATGGGAGAATTGAATTTCTTCCTTGGTCTTCAAGTGAAACAAACAGGTACTGGCATATTCCTTTGTCAGGAAAAGTATGCAAAGAATTTGGTAAAAAGGTTTGAATTAGCAGATTCAAAGCCTTGTAAGACTCCCATGGCATCTGCAGTGAAGATGGCCAGGGATGATACTGGTGTCAATGTTGATCCAACATTGTACCGTTCAATGATAGGAAGCTTGTTATACTTGTCTGCTTCAAGACCTGATATTATGTTCTCTGTGTGTGTATGTGCAAGGTACCAGGCATGTCCAGAGCAGTCACATCTGATTGCTGTGAAGAGAATACTTAGATACATATCTGGCACTTTGGCCCTTGGCATATGGTACTCTTATGATACTAACACAAATCTTGTAGGTTTCAGTGACTCAGATTGGGCAGGTGATACTGATGACAGGAAGTCTACAAGTGGAGGATGTTTTTATCTGGGGAACAACTTGGTCTCATGGTACAGTAGAAAGCAAAACTGTGTGTCACTATCCACTGCTGAGGCTGAATACATTGCAGCAGGTAGTTGTGTCACCCAGTTGGTATGGCTCAAACATATGCTACTGGACTATGGGTTGGACAGTGATACCTTACTTATGTTTTGTGATAACCTTAGTGCTATAAGCATCTCTAAAAATCCTGTGCAGCATTCTAGGACAAAACATATAGACATTAGGCATCACTTTCTGAGAGACATGGTGGAAGACAAGCTTATTGACATTGAACATATAGAAACTAACAATCAGCTTGCTGATATGTTCACTAAACCATTAGATACTGAGAGGTTCTTCAGTTTGAGGAACTCTCTTGGCATGTGCATTGTTTAGAGATGTTAGTTCACCAGTGTTGACATAACACCACTGTCTAACATTGGTTATTGGTTGTGGTGTAGCTGTAATTCTTTTATGTTCCTTTTTTGCATTCTTCTTTCTTGCATATTACATCTTTATTAGAGAAACTGTTGGTTGTGTGGTTAATCTGTATGAATAGCTAAGGTGATTGGTGAACAGGTACATATCAAGAGTTTTGGAAAGAAATAACTCTGATGTTAGTCTGTGAATGTTAACCTAACATCATGGGAGAAGCTGGGATACACAGAGCTCACTACTCTGATGCTATTCAGTTGTGACTTATCCATGTTAGGTTTGACAAGGTATGAAGAGAAGCTGGGGTACATGATGTTGAAGGCCTCATTGTCATTCAGTTGTGCTTATTTTCATATTTTTGTCTATGGCCAAGGTTTTTACATGATAGTGATCTTTCCTACTGGGGTGTATAAAGTTTAGACTGTGTGCATTCAGTAGCATTGATTACTTAGTATTTCCTTGATAAACAGGTTAGTAAACAAGTATGCATGAGGAGTTGGGGTGGAGAAATATTTGATAAAAGTGTTGTCTTCATTCAATTTCTTTGTACTTGCCTGATCTGTAGCTGATGGTTAAGTTGCTGGGGTGTGTGGAGTCCTGCGCTGCCCACATTCAGTGATGAGACTGTCCTTTAACATTCATCAGTTTTTTTTTCAAAAGAGTTTCTAAAAATAGTGAAAGTTAAAGATAAATTGATATGTCCTGATCCCAGTTACCAAGGCGGTTTGTATGTGGTTACCATCTCTCAAATGTTAATCTAACATGGTTGCATTCATTCTAGTTCTGCATATTTCCTTTTGTCGGTTTGGGCTTAGGGGGAGTAGTTAAGTATCTTGTGTTGAGGCATACTTCTTGGGTGACCAGCTACAGGTAAAAGCACTATGTTTTGTGATCTTCTTGCTGTGGGAAAATCCTTTCCCTGGATAAGTATATCCTCTGTGTTTTTCCCTGTTTGATTTGTCACTTGCTTATACTGATGATCTTAAGCTTTGTCATTGTACCTGTGTACGTGGTTGAAGCTTCAGATTAGTACAGGAATATCTCACGCTCTCACAAGATGATGCTACTTTGGATGAAGCCCTGCACCTCCAACTTCCCTCCCTGATGTTAACTTGACAATGTTAGTCCAACATTGTAACATTGTAACTTATAAGTTTTCAGGAACGAAGACTGCTCTGGTTACGTGTTAACCTAACACTGACACGTGGTAAGAACAACATGTAGGGGACGTGTGATAGTGGTCAGATTATTATGGTAACATGTTACAACACCACTATTCCATGCTCTTCATCTGAATCATATATATAATTTGCCCTAATTTCTTCTTCATTCTAACGCTAACAACTGTGCAAAGCAAATTACTCTCTAAATTTTCAAAATCTTCAATCTTTTATCTCAAAGTTACTCTAACAATGGCACGCAAGTCCAATATTGATGCTCTTGCAGAAGCAGCTGCGCAAATCGAGCGAGCGCCACGACGCAGTACCAGACGCACCGCCGCTGAAACCACAGTCGCCGCCTCTCCAAAGAGGAAAGCTACCACTCAACGGCGCAAGGGCAAAAAGATTTCAAAGAAAGATGTTGGTTCAACATCAGATGCTGTCGAGCAAGCCCCTGCTCCCACCAATCCTGAAATCGAGGTAACAATGGCTAACCCTACTCCGAGTATACCTGCTGATGTTGATGTTGGTATTGAGGGGGAGAATGAGGCCCCTGTGATTGGGTTGGGTAGTGCTGTGATTGAGCCAGCTGAGGCTAATGTGGTTGAGGAAGTGGTGGAGCCAGCTGTGGCTAGTTCTGTTGAGCCTAATGAGGCTAATGATGATGAGCTTGCTGCTGATGAGGAGAGTGGACATGCTACTGGTGAGCATGATGAGGATTTGTCTGAGGAGATTGCTGCTGATGGCAATCTTGGTGTAAATAATGGGGTTACTACTGAAGGTAACCAAGCTGTTGTGAGTGATCAACCAGCTGAGGTTGAAGGAGAAGAAGAGGATGAGGATGAAAACCTTTCCTTGGCTGCTCTTGCAAATGCTGCCAGGAAGAAGAAGGGTAAGGAGGTGATGGCTGAGTCTTCTGAGGATGAGTCGGAAGAAGAAAAAGAAGAAGAAGAGGTTGAGGAGGAAGAGGAAGAGGAAGTTGAGGAAGAAGAGCTTGTGGCTGATGAGCCAGAGGAAGCTGATGTTACTCTAACATCAGATGATGATCAGTTTACTGATCTGATGATGAAAGAGTATCCACATGAAGCTTACTCTGACTTCTATGTGTCTCCTGATGCTGAGGAGCAATGGGAGGCATACCAAGCCAGGGTAATCCACAAGGAAAGGGCTATTGAGGAGGGTATTTTCAAAGAAAACAGGGTGTTTGAGTTGCTTGAGGCTAGAGGAGTCTTGGGCTCTGTGCAGAATCTGTCTGCATATGTTCCTGATGTAGTGAGAGAGTTCTACATGAATCTCTCTGAGTGGGTGATCAACCTGGATTCTCCTAAGTATGGGAAGGCTTGGGTTAGGAAGAAGATCTATGACATCACTCCTGCCATGATCAATGAGGCTTGGGGGCTTCCTGATCCTGAAGAGTCTGAGGATCCTACTATGGAGGAGATCATCACTGATCTTACATGTGGTCTCACTAGGCAATGGAGAGAGAGCTTTCCCACAACCAGACTGACTTCTCTTAGTGCCATCCTTCACAAGATCAGCACTTACAATTGGCTTCCTTCTTCCAACACTACTGTGATGACAAAAGAGTCAGCAAAGTTGGTGTACAAGCTGAAGAATGGACTGAGTGTAAACATTGGTGAAAAAGTGCTGAGACACATGAAGGAAGTCACTACAAAGCCCAAAGGAATCCTTCCCTATCCCTCTCTGATCTCATGCCTATTGGTGAAGCAAGGCTTCAAAACCAAGAAGACTGAAGGATGGATCAGCAACAAGGATGTAATGTCAATCACCAGGAGCTACTTCACTAATGTGAGGATCCAGGATTTGCCTTGGAACCCTCAAGGAGAAGCTGGTCCCAGCAGGAAGAAGAAGAAGAAGACACACAAGTTTGCTGCTTCTTCAGTTCCAGTGAGCAGTGGTGACAGCTGCTCAGTGATTGCAGATGCTTTTGTTGAGGAAACCTTAGTCTGGCTGGATAGGGAGTACAAGGACACCCAGAGGGAAATAGCTAACAAGTAAGTCAGACTGCAGGAACTGGACAGCTTGAGGAAACACTTGAAGGATCTGCCTTCCTCACAAAAAGGGGAAGAGTAGATCAAATTTCAAAATTTCCTGCAAGTTTTTTAGTTTCTGTTTCTAATGCCTTTTGAACAATTGTTTTCTTTTTATTCTGATCAAGGAGTCTGTTCCTTGCTGCTAGTATGGACTGTAATTAAGTACTTTTTAATTTTGGGTACTTAGTGTTTCTGCTTATGCTATTATTGAACTGTGATTACTGGTACTAACTCTGTTTTGCAGGTGTTAACTTTCTGATGTTAAACCAACATTGATAAAGCTGGATGTTATAACATCGAGAGTATCAGTGTTAGAATAACATTGGATTAGTCCCTTCTGATATTCAGGGGGAGAGTACTTAGTTTTTCATTGTTATGATATAATGAAGTTTTTCTGAATAATTTGATCTGATAAGAACTGTTTCTTAGGTTTTGTGATTAAGGCAAAAAGGGGGAGATTGAAAGTGCAAGTTTTCTGGATGTTAGGATAACATTGAGATTTTCAATGTTAGAGTAACATTGCACGTCCAGAAACTGTTTTACAATCTAGTTATTATTATTATTATTGTTTTGCCTTATTCACTTAACTAACTGAGTTCCACAGTTGTAGTTGTCTTTGATTATTATTCAGGAAACAAACTTGCATTAGGTTGGACGCTCAAAGTTTCCAAGATGAGAAGTTTCCTTAATTAAAGCAAACGGCTTATAAAAGGAAAGAAGAAGTCTAGTGCGACTAGGAAAGCTTCCAAGGGAAAGTCCTGAATTGAAGAAGGAGTCTTTCCTTAGCTAGATCACTGGCGAAGGAACTTTTATTCAAGAAGGACTGCGAGAACAAGGAAGAGGAGTTCGAGAAGGAAACAAAGAGAATTACCAACCGTGTACAACACACCTTGAAGTCGAAGATCAAGAACCTATATATAGGTGTGAAGTACATCAAGACAAACAACAAGACAAGAGCTAATCAATCCGAGAGATTAATCTACAGTTGTTGAGAGTTTGTCTTGCTTTAGCAAAGTTTTTGAGGTGTTAGAATAGATCTAAGAGTGAGGAGCTTTTAGAGATAGTCGAAACATCTTTTGTGTGCTTTGCTTAGTTTGAACAATTCAAGAGTGAGGAGCTTGAGAGTTGTGAGAACGCCTTTGTTAAACCCTTGTGGTATTTTGCCTACGGCTCGGAAGTTAATATAATCCTATATTCACTTCTTAAATTCGTGTTTGTTTATTCCGCTGCAAACTGTTACTCTGGTCTGCTGTTAAAGTAACATCGTCGAACTAACAGCAAACACAAACTGCTGTTAGAACTTCAGTGTTAAGTTAACATCAACAACGTATCAACCCGATCCACAATTTCAGTTTCTGCTCACTATGTTATGCTTGCCACGCAAATCATGACCTCCTGACTGTCTTCTGTCATCTCTATATTTTCTTCTTCGCGATTCCTCTCTTTGATTTTCTTCCTCATCCCGTTCCTTTCTGGAATCACGGCTCTCTGAATCTCTTCTGTCTTCTCTTCTTGTTCTCTCAGCAACGCATTCATCCTCTTTTTTCTTTTGTCTCTTCTCATGATGTCTTTTTGATTGTATCTCAACAGATACTAGCTTCTTTCCCCGTTCTTTGTGAACGGATCTCCATTTACTCTTTGTTCCCTCTGAAATATGTCTACTTCTTCGGTCGTCTTGCTGAAATTTTTCCTTTTCTTTTCCCTTTTGCTTTCGGATAACTGAACCTTGTTCTCTCAAGCTCTCAGGATATTCAACAAGAGATGGTATCATAGCGGGAGGTGCTGGAGTGAGTACTTCAGTCACTACGGCTTTTATCATTGCCAATAATTCATTCTTCAATTTATCTGGAATTGCGGCACTCGTCGTTGAAGCTCCAGTTACATCGGCTTCATTATTGGGTATCTCCTCAACTTGAGGTCCTTGGTTCTCTTTCCTGGCTGGAGTTGGTACTGCTGCGGGTACTGTTGATGGTCCAGCGATATCTTGCATGATCCGTTCAGGTGTATCCGGTCGTTCTTCTCCCGTATTTCCTTCTAGAGCCTTACTCTGGGATCTGGTCATTCTAGTCATACTGCCTATCAAGCTAATATAATTTGTGTTCCCACAGACATCGCCAATGTTTTGGTCTTATTTCGTCACGATAATAGAACACAATAAAGAGTACAAAATGAGATCAAACAATGCTATCCAATATTATTAACGGACTAGCTTGGTCCGGAACACTTAATACAAGCTTTCTAGATAGAATAACTAAATTACAATGTTAATAAAACGTATCGAATTTCAAGTATTCGATGCTGACGTGTCGAACGAGGGTCTGTTCGATGCGGAATAGTTATCACTGGGCGAAAATCAATCTGGAAGGTATCGAATTCGATACGTGCTATAGATGTCGAATTCGATGCGTACCTATGTATCGAATAGAGATCAGGTATTTTGTGCGTGTCGAATTAGAGTTGATTCGATACGACTCGTGTCGAATGGAGGTTTGTTCGATACTGACTGTACTGAGTTGGTTCGGTTCTCGAAAATCTGCACAGAATACAAGGGGACATGCTATTTATAGAACCCGTCCCGTGGAGCCCACATTCCAATATAGAAAGGCGCATCGAATCATCATTGTTCGATGCGCGCATCAAATCAGGTGTATTCGATGCGCTAATGGGCTGGCCCAATAAAGAAGGATTATACTGTTGATTTGATGCGCGCATCGAATGCTCTCTATTCGATGCGCTTATTGTTAGGTTGTGTGGAGCCTAAATGATCAAAGAATGCAGTTTCCTAATTTAACTGAGAGTTGTAGAGACCTAGTTTCTTGGGAATTGCAGAGTTTGAGTAATTCTATAATTAGGAGTTGCCTAATATAAGGAGTTACCTAATATTAGGAGTGTGTCCTTATTATAAATAGACTCTCTTGTAATTGTAACCCTACAACATAACACATAGTGAAAATCCTGGCTTGGTATCGCCCCCAGATGTAGGCAACGAACTGGGTAAACAAATAACGTGTCTTTTCTTGCTTTTCGTTTGTGTATGATTTTCTGTTTATCGTATTGCTGCGCAACAAGTGGTATCAGAGCATCAGGTTCAGTGGGAGCAGTTACGATGGAAGCAGGGAAATCAATCGAAAAGTTTGATGGGTCTGATTACGGGTTTTGGAGGATGCAAATTGAGGATTACTTGTACAGCAAGGATCTCTAGAAACCTCTGAATGATAAACCGGCAGACATGAAAGATGACGTCTGGAAGGTTCTGGACAGGAAGGCGATGAGCGCGGTGAGGTTATCGTTGTCGCGAAACGTGGCGTTTCACACCGCAAAGGAAACGACTACGAAGGGTGTGTTGAAGGTTCTGGCAGATATGTTCGAGAAGCCATCAGCAGCCAACAAAGTAAATCTGATGCGTCGTCTGTTTCATCTTCAGATGACAGAGACAACTGTGGCGTCTGATCATCTGAACGAATTCAGTTTAATTACACAACAACTGAGTTCGGTAAATATCGAGTTTGATGACGAAATTAAAGCCCTAATTTTGTTGTCTTCTTTACCGGAGAGCTGGAGTGGGACAGTAACGGCTGTTAGTGCCTCCGCGGGAAGGGTAAAGTTGCAGTTTGACGAAGTTAGAGATCTGATAGTTAGCGAAGAAATTCGTAGGAGAGAATCAGGTAACTCGTCGGGAAATTCTGCAGGCTCAGTTTTGAGTACAGAAATCAGAGGCAGATCAGATAAGAAAATGTCAAATTCGAATCGGGGTAGATCGAAGTCGAGGAACAGAAAGTCGACGAAGGACAAGAGTTCCATTGAATGTTGGAACTGCGGGAAAAAGGGTCATTACCAGAATAAGTGTCAAGCACCAAAGAAAGATGACAACTCAGCAAACGTGACCACCGAAGATGATGGTGAAGCACTAATTCTGACAGCATGCAGTCCAATAGAGACTTGGGTTCTGGATTCTGGAGCATCGTCCTGACAAAAGTTTGATGATGAATTATGTTGCTGGATATTGCGGGAGAGTCTATCCGGGTGACAATTTTCCTTATGATGCTGTGGGGAAGGGAGATATTCGTGTTAAATCTCCTAATGGATCCGTTTGGACGATGCGTAATGTGAGGCACATCCCTGGTCTTAAGAGAAATTTTGTTGTTGTAGGGCAGTTGGATGATGACGGTTATGATGTTAAATTCGGTGGAGGTGCTTGGAAAATAGTGAAAGGAGCTATGGTGGTAGCTCAGGGTTTGAAAAAGGGCACTCTGTATATGACCGACATCAAACATGATAGCATTGGAGTTGCTGCAGCACATAGTGACGCTGATTTGTGGCATTGTCGACTAGGCCACATGAGTGAAAAAGGAATGAAGCATCTGTGTTCGAAGGGTAAGCTGCCGGGTTTGAAAACAGTTGATATGGGTCTTTGTGAGGACTGTGTGTTTGGGAAACAGAAACGGGTTAGTTTTGCAAAGGGTGGCAGAACTCTAAAGGAACATAAGTTAGAGCTGGTGCACAGTGATTTGTGGGGACCAGCCCCTATCACGTCTCTTGGTGGAGCTTCATATTACATGACTTTCATTGATGATGCAACAAGAAAGTTATGGGTATACTTCTTGAAACAGAAATCTGAAGCGTTTGAGGTTTTTAAGAAGTGGAGAGCACGTGTTGAAACTGAAACTGGTCTGCGTGTGAAGTGTCTGAGATCTGACAATGGTGGTGAGTATGAACTTGCAGAGTTTAAGAAGTATTGTGCAGATAATGGCATTCGCATGGAGAAGACAGTTAGAGGAACACCGCAACAGAATGGGGTTGCAGAGCGTATGAACAGAACTTTGAATGAGAGGGCTAGATGCATGAGGTTGAAGTGTGGGTTGCCTAAGCTGTTTTGGGCAGAAGCAATTAACACTGCGGCTTTCTTGATCAACCGAGGACCATCCGTTCCACTGGAAAACGGCATTCCAGAGGAAGCTTGGAGAGGAAAGGAGGTAAACCTATCTTACCTTAAAGTATTTGGCTGTGTTTCTTACGTTCATATTGATGCTACTGCTAGGAGCAAGTTAGATGCGAAATCTGTGAAGTGTACGTTCATTGGATATGGCGGCGATGATTATGGGTATCAATTTTGGGATGACCAAAACAGTAAGGTTATTCGTAGTAGAGATGTTGTGTTTAATGAACATGTTTTGTACAAAGACAGATTGAGTGCATCAAACACTGTGGGTGTTGATACTTGGGTTAAAAACCCGAAGATTGTGGAATTGGATGTCTCCAATTCTGATGAAGACAAGATTCTGGAAAACGAGGTGACTAATGAGGAAGAACCACGTACTCCAGAGCCTACTTTGAGGAGATCAAGTAGGGAACATCGTGCTCCTGAGAGGTATTCCCCTGCCTTACATTATTTGTTATTAACTGATAGTGGTGAGCCAGAGTGTTATGCAGAGGCAGTGAAAAGTGTTGATTCGAGCAAGTGGGAGCTTGCAATGGATGATGAGATGGATTCCTTGAAGTCGAACAACACGTGGGATCTTGTTGAGCTTCCAAAGGGGAAAAAGGCGCTGCATATCAAGTGGGTTTACAGAATCAAAGAGGAAGCAGATGGTAGCAAACGTTACAAGGCAAGGCTGGTTGTGAAGGGTTTTCAATAGAAAGAAGGGGTTGATTACACTGACATATTTTCTCCCGTGGTGAAGTTAACAACTATTAGGATGGTTTTGAGCATAGTTGCAGCGGAGAATTTATTGTTAGAACAGATGGATGTGAAGACAACTTTTCTTCACGGTGATCTTGAAGAAGACATTTACATGCAGCAACCAGAGGGGTATGTGCTTGAGGATAACGTTGAGCTAGTTTGCAAGTTGGAAAAGAGCTTGTATGGCCTGAAACAAGCTCCTAGACAGTGGTACGTGAAGTTTGATAGCTTCATGCATGAGATTGGCTTTGGGAGATGCAATGCTGATCATTGTTGTTACTTTATGAGGTTTGATAGTAGCTTCATTATTTTGCTGTTATATGTTGATGACATGTTGATAGTAGGTTCTTGTGTTCAAGAAGTGAACAAGTTGAAGAAGCAACTATCTGAACGTTTTGCCATGAAGGATCTTGGCGAGGCAAAACAAATCTTGGGTATGCGGATTAATCGGGACAAGGTGGCAGGTAAGTTGTATCTTTCGCAGTCTGATTACATTGATAAAGTGTTGAAGAGATTCAGTATGCAAGATGCAAAGCCAGTAAGCACTCCTTTAGGTAGTCAGTTTAGATTATCAAAAATGGAGTCACCTACTAGTGATTTGGAGCATGCAGAGATGAAGAAAACTCCATATGCTTCAGCAGTTGGGAGTCTTATGTATGCTATGGTGTGTACAAGACCGGATATTGCGCATGCAGTGGGAGTTGTGAGTAGATATATGACTAGTCCGGGAAAGCAACACTGGGAAGCAGTGAAGTGGATCTTTAGGTACTTGCGTGGTACTTGTGATAGGTCATTGTGTTTTGAGGGAAAACACACGGACTTGAATGGTTATGTAGATGCTGATTTGGCGGGTGATCTTGATGGAAGAAAGAGTACTACTGGTTATGTTTTCACATTGGGTGGTACATCTATTTCATGGGGATCTAAGTTGCAGAAGATTGTGGCTTTGTCTACTACAGAAGCTGAATATGTAGCGGTGACGGAAGCTAGTAAAGAGATGGTATGATTGCAGAATTTCTTGGGTGAATTGGGAAAAGGGCAAACAAATAGTATTCTCCACAGTGATAGTCAGAGTGCTATTTTCTTGGCCAAGAATCCGGCATTTCATTCGAGAACAAAGCACATTGAGTTGAAGTATCACTACATACGGTATCTCTTGGAGAAAAAGACTTTGCAACTTGTGAAGATTCCGGGAAGTGAGAACCCTGCTGATATGTTGACTAAGGTTGTGACCTTAGAGAAGTTGAAGCTTTGCATGGCTTCAACTGGACTTGGTGCTTGAAGAGTCCAAGGATGGCGATACCATTGTTAGAGGATTGTTATGTGGAAGAGTGAAGATGTGGTTACGATGGCATTAGTCTCCAAGTGGGAGATTGTTAGGTTGTGTGGAGCCTAAATGATCAAAGAATGCAGTTTCCTAATTTAACTGAGAGTTGTAGAGACCTAGTTTCCTGGGAATTGCAGAGTTTGAGTAATTCTATAATTAGGAGTTGCCTAATATAAGGAGTTGCCTAATATTAGGAGTGTGTCCTTATTATAAATAGACTCTCTTGTAATTGTAACCCTACAACATAACACATAGTGAAAATCCTGGCTTGGTATCGCCCCCAGATGTAGGCAACGAACTGGGTAAACAAATAACGTGTCTTTTCTTGCTTTTCGTTTGTGTATGATTTTCTGTTTATCGTATTGCTGCGCAACACTTATGGGCCGGCCCAATAACGTTATATTGGGCCAATCCTAAATCACACCCATCACCATATATGCACCATGCGTTGGATGCACCCTACCACATGGTACAAGTCTATCGACCTATAACTATATTATACATGTACCACATAGATTAGAATAAACAAGTTCACTTTTTCCTCTTTTAACTCTCCATCCCTATATTATATTATATTGGGTCTTATTTATCATAATATATAATTGTTACTATATAAATCAAAACATTTTACATAAGTATATTCGATCTTGGTCACGTACGTGGGAAGTGGGAATACCCTCGCTAATCCAAATTTTTGGATCATGTACTAAGTTAATTCCAGTGTCGATTTTAGCTATTTGTCACGTCTATAATTAATACAGAAAATAGTAGATTACCAAGAAAAAACCAAACATATCTTAATCATATATTTTTATAATACACGACGTAGACTATATATAGTATCGACCTGCCATTGAAAATTTAATACGACAGAGAACATCTAGCTATAAAATTGAAAACGATACTTTAAACTTTAGAGTCACTTTTGCCACTTGCTACATAACTTAATACATCAAAAATGAGAAGTTAACCAGCGAGCTAGGTTTTAAATTTGTAGCAATTAATTTGACCACCGTTTGATTTAATTAGGCGTATTTATATGTGTATTTTCGTCTATTAAATTTCGTCTTAGTGAGTGTTTGCATATTTATCATAAATCAAGCAATTAATTTTCTTTTTTATACATCAAGTAGCAAGTTGTCGAAAGCGCCATTCATTAAACTTACCCTATACCTACCACCTAATTAAGTATTAAAGAAACAAAAATTGCAATTAACATCACAATGTATCAAAATATATGGAACGAATCATGATCAATTTTATCGCATAATTTCTTTTCGTTACGTTGGAGAGTTTGTTTAATTCAATAAGAAACAGTCTCTTTCTCCTTTTAATTTCATCCCAATCTCCAAAAATATTGCTTAGAAACTAATTATCAAATGCAGCGGTTTAAACCGCCAAGGTACCGAACGGGATGCAAGTCTGTGTTCGTATCAATATGTCAATATGTCTGTGTCTTCTCGTGTTTATGTCCGTGCATCATCTTCTATTATATAAAGGAAGCTATGTTGACATCAATATTTTGATTCCCCTATTTACCCTTAAATACACTATTAAGTTTTGTTATTAGTTGGGATATGACTCTAATTTAATTCAGTTTTATTATTGTTTAAAACTTTTAATTAAAGAAAGTAATTATTACATAATTCTCTCGTCTATAGAAAAATGTTAAGATCTATAAATTCTCAATCCATATTTAAATTATAATTTTTAAAATACAAATTAATTATATTATACTTAAATAAAATTAATCACGCAGTACCTGTCTACTTAGATTATAAATAATATTTTTGGTGCCCCAACTTTTGACATGCCTCCCAAACCGAAAATATTAATTTCTAAAACCAACAAAACGTGACACGTACACGCTTTCCACATTCCAATAATATTAATAGAAAAAGAAAACTCACATGAATTCACTAATCAAAATGCATGCCAGCATGCATGACATGAAGACACAAGTTACTGATAACCTAAACCCATGCGTGTAATAAACCTAACTTCAAATCCGTCAAGCCAAACAACCCCTCCCCTTATAAATGCTGCCGTTGGTAGTTGCTCGTTACCATCGATTCTCTTTATTATTACTCGTACAAACAGCTTACCCTACCCACCCACCCCCCTTCACCCCCCACTCTACACGTTTCTTTTTGTATTAATTTCCATTCTACTACATATATCATAAGGGGTTTCATTTCACTTATTTCTTGTTGAGTTAATTAAATTTCAAGAATTTATATTGTACTAGTACTATAGACTATAGTATGAGTAGTTGTTGTGAAGGGTCTGTTTGGCAAAGAAAGAAAAAGATGGATCAGGATCAAGAAAATGATCAGATTACAAGCTCCTTATTGGTGAAAGAGAAAAGAAAGATTAGTAGCAAGAATAAAGAGATTGGAAAAAGATATGGTTTGATATCTTATAATGAGCTGCCAGATTACATGAAGGATAATGAGTACATATTGAATTATTACAGAGCTAATTGGCCTATTAAAGAGGCCTTTTTCAGCTTGTTTAGGTGGCATAATGAGACACTTAATGTGTGGACGTAAGTGGTTAATTTGTTACTTTTATGTTTTTTTTCTAGTAGTTCATATGTTTATATATATATATATATATGGTTTATTTGTTTAATTGAGTGGAATTGTAAATTGATTAGTGGTTTTGTTATTGTTGTTGTTGCAGGCATTTACTTGGATTCATGTTGTTTGTGGGATTGACAGTGACCAATCTATATCATGTGCCTCAATTGGCAGATTTCGTCACAATATTTACTCCGTAAGTTTTGAGAATGAAAAGTTTTTTGTTATTATGATGTATTGTACAAGAATTAATGATGATTAAGCAACTGGATTGTAATTAACTTGTGCCCTGCATCCAATTTGCTCTGCTTTTGAGTTAAAAAAGAATACAAGCAAGAATGTGTCTCCTTTCTTGATTTGCTGATAATTTAAGTAACTTGAAAGGCTAAAGCATAATCTTGTTGATTAAAAGCAATTCTTTTCGTCTAAAGCAATGTAAATAATGCTCATTTTACTTTCTTTTGCAGGCAATTACCATCAAGTGGAGATGCTAATTTCTCCAACAATTTCCCCCAGGTAATTTTACTGATATTAGCAAATAAACCTTTGTTTATCATGTACATTTCAAAGGGTTCTTTGGCTCTATAATTTTGTGATTACTTTTGGCATATTATGCAACATGGCTTTTTTCTGCCAAAATCTCACAATCTATTACTACATGTTTCCTTCAACTTATGGCCAAAATTATAATTATAAAATGGAATACTAATGTAACTTTTTTTAACAGGGTGCAACAAAATTGATAGACTTGAAGCAAGAATCCAATCTAAACATGGACATAACTTCATTAGAAGTGGCACCAACAAACTGGCCATTCTATGTGTTCCTCTGTGGTGCAATGTTCTGCCTCCTCTCAAGCACCTTTTGCCACTTATTCTCTTGCCACTCCCATCATGTTAACCATCAGCTCCTCCAAATGGACTATGTCGGGATCACTGTCATGATCATCACCTCGTTCTTCCCTCCGGTATACTACATTTTTCAGTGCACCCCACACTGGCAATTTGTCTACCTCTCTGGCATCTCGATCATGGGACTGTGCACTATCATCACGTTGCTCACTCCGGCTCTCTCGTCCGGGAAATGTCGTGCCTTTCGTGCGGGGTTATTCGTCTCGATGGGCTTGTTTGGCTTGTTTCCCGCGGTGCATGCTCTTGTGGCAAATTGGAACGATCCCCATCGTGATATTACGTTGGCGTACGAGGCGGTTATGGCGTTGTCGTACTTGGTGGGAACTGTGTTCTATGTTAGCCGGATCCCCGAGCGGTGGTTGCCCGGGTGGTTCGATCTTGCGGGCCATAGTCATCAGATCTTTCATGTGTTTGTGGTTATTGGGGCTCTGGCGCACTACGGTGCTGCGCAGGTTTTCTTGCGGTACCGGAGTACCATGGGGTGTTAGACGCGTTTCACGCTCTATCGCGATCGGTTTGTGTGTCACTGCTAGATTTGCGTTGTGGTTTTTATATTTATTTTACTTAATTACCTATCAACGTGTGAATTATACGACGTCTATGTTGTAAATCTAACTGTGACAAACGAACTATAGCAAAGAAATGTGAGCTAGTTGTGTTGAAGTTATTTATTTGATGTGTTAGCAATTCTTTGGGTGTGATGTTATTCAATATGGTAAAGGGATCAAATTTGAGACCTTGTGTTGCTATTAAGGATTAGGAGCATTGTTTTGTGTTTTACATTGTGGGTAGTCATGAGCAAAATGTACCTATGGTTACATATGTAATATTACTTCATGGATATTGTGTTTCTTTCGATTCTTTTATTTTGTCTTATGAAAACTCTCTGCCACTATTTTGAGTGCAAACCATGTAAATTAAATATACGTTTTTATTCTGGTTTTAATGCCAGGTTTTGATAGAATATGACCGTATAAATTAAAACGTTGGAGGTACTATAATAGTATCTTTTTTTTTTTAAGATAAAGTTGCTTTATCTTTTAAGTTAAAAAAGGGAATAATTTACAAAACGTTGGAGGTACTATAATAGTCATTGTGTACTTCTTTCGAAAAGCGTTCAAAAAGAAAGAAAATATAGTAAGAGCCCACGGTTGTTAAATGGACAAATCCAAGCTCATTAATTGTTGATTAACAGATTGCATGTTGATGTTAAGAGTTGACATTACTGATTCCTAAATCTTAACTCCGACCTATATAAGCATAGCATTAAAGTTCTAGTTTTTCAACTATAGTATATCAATTAAAGAGCTTTGTTATTATCGACAGGCGACTTTTCTATGGCTACATCGTAAATTATAGAGTTTGGTAGGTTGACTATAGAATTATTAAATCTCATGAATTTTGAAACAATAATTCATTAACAATTGCCAAAAGTAGAAACTCTATTATTAGGTGTACTAAATAAATGTAGGCAATTTGATGGATTTATTGTTTCTTATAGTTCGTCTAACATATTACAGAACACTTTCAATTTGTTCGTCCATTCAAATGAGTTCTGTTGACATATACATTAAATTGGGACATGACATTTAAATTATTTTTTTGGTAAATAAATGAATATCAATAGAGCAAAGCAGAATTAAAAATGTTAGTACAATTCAAAATAGAGTAGCCCCGTCAATAAAGCACTCTACTTGGATAGAATTAAGGAGAATAACTATATCCTAGTTGGAGGCTTCAGCCCATTTAGCATGGTAGTGGGCAACAAAATTACAATTTCTAAAGACAAATTTAAAGACCCAATGGGGCCAACCAGCCAAAATCTTCTTAATTTCCTGAATAAGTGGATTTATGGTCCAGTCAGAGTCTGTCGGCTGCCGCATTTTCAGTGAGAGCATGTATCAGATTAAGAAAGTCGGATTCAAAGATGATATGATTCAGCTTGGCTTTGCTGATGAAGATGCATGCTTCTTTGATTGCAATAGTCTCTGCAACAAGTGGAGAGAGACAATGTTGTTTCCTGGAGGAGGCAAAAATGATAGACCCTTTGTCATTCCTGGATTTTTTTCAAAAAATGGTCATTTATCGTGGCCTCATTACAAAAATAGTCCTTTATCGCGCCACTGTCTAGATTTAATCCTTTATCGTGGTTTTTTGTCCAATTTTGGTCCTCCGGCCAAATTTCCGGGCGAATTTTGGGGATTTTGACCAATTTGGGCGATTTTGACCAGAATTTTGGGGATTTTGACTAATTTGGGCGATTTTGACCAGATTTTGAGCAAAAAAAATTTAAAAACAAAAATAAATTTATAATTTAAAATATATAGGTTTTATAATTGAAATCCCAAAAAAAAATTAAAAAAATTTGTAATTTAAAATATATAGATTTTATGGTTGAAATCCCAAAAAAAAAAATATATATAATTTAAAATATATAGTTTTTATTATTGAAATCACAAAAAAAAATTTAAAAAACACAAAAAAATTGTAATTTAAAATATATAGTTTTTATAATTGAAATCCAAAAAAAAAACTTAAAAAACAAAAACAAATTTGTAATTTAAAATATATAGATTTTATTATTAAAATCCCAAAACAAAATAAAAAAACACAAAAAAGTTGTGATTTAAAATATATAGCTCTTACAATTGAAATCCCAAAAAAAATTAAAAACATTTTTTTTTAAATATATTGTTCTTACAATTGAGATCCCAAAAAAAATTAAAAAATAATTGTTTTAAAATGTATAGTTCTTGTGATTTAAAATATATTGCTTTTATTATTGAAATCCCAAAAAAAAAATAAACAAACACAAAAAATTTGTAATTTAAAATATATTGTTTTTATTATTGAAATCCCAGAAAAAAAATAAAAAATACAAAAAAATTGTAATTTAAAATATATAGTTTTTATAATTGAAATCCAAAAAAAACGTAAAAATTAAAAACAATTTTGTAATTTAAAATATACTATTTTTATTATTGAAATCCCAGAAAAAAAATAAAAAAACACAAAAAAATTGTAATTTAAAATAATTTTTTTTTATTATTGAAATCCCAAAAAAAAACTATATATTTTTGGGTTTCAATAATAAAAACTATATATTTTAATTTACAATTTTTTTGTAATTGTTTATTTTTTTTTGGGATTTCTATAATAAAAGAAATATATTTTAAATTACAATTTTTTTTGTTATTTCAATAATAAAAACCATATATTTTAAATTATATATTTTTTTTTGGATTTCAACCATAAAAACTATATATTTTAAATTACAATATTTTTTAAATTTGTTTTGGGGATTTCAATTATAAAAACTATATATTTTAAATTATAATTTTTATTTTTATTTTTCTGCTCAAAATCTGGTCAAAATCGCCCAAATTAGTCAAAATCCCCAAAATTCTGGTCAAAATCGCCCAAATTGGTCAAAATCCCCAAAATTCGCCGGAAAATTTGGCCGGAGGACCAAAATTGGACAAAAAACCACGATAAAGGACTAAATCTAGACAGTGGCGGGATAACAGACTATTTTTGTAATGAGGCCACGATAAATGACCATTTTTGAAAAAAACCCGTCATTCCTTGCCACAAAAGCTGAGTAGCTGATACCATTTCTAAAAGTGGCATCACAGTTGATCTTAATCCAATTGCTTGGTGGAGGAGTCAAAGATTGGGCATCAGAGGTAGGAGCAATGATTTTCAATTGTTGTTGTGCCTTGAGGTGGTCCAGAGTAAGGCTTGATGTCCTTTTGAACATCTGCTACAGTGTCCATTTAGGTGATCCATGGTTGACATTGTTCCTGCATTTCCAAACAATATCAATCCAAACAATATCAAGTAAGATAGCTGAGAAAATGAGAAACTCAGTTTTACTGCTAGCAAGTAGTGTAATTGATGGATCATTGTTGATAAAAAGTCCAAGCCATTCATTGATTAAAGAGCAATTGAAGGATTCAATTCTGATGGCCCATTTGGATGCAAACTAGTGTGTTGAGATTTGTGGGCAAAACAGGAAAAGATGATCCAAGTCTTTATTTTCTTGAGAGCAAAAAGGGCAAAGGGGATCATCAACAGGGAACATAACACTTAGTCTGGCTTTGGGAGGGAAGGAACCACCAATAATTCTCCATAAGAAGAATTTGTATCTGAAGTGCATTTGGAGTTCCCATAAGTTCTTGAAAGTGTTGCAAGAGGAGGGGTTTCTGCTGGAGAATCTTGGCCTTTGATCAGTCACATAAGCACTTCTTGAACTGAATTTCCCAGACTTGGAGAGAGTCCAGATCAAGGACTTAGGTGTAGTAGCAAGAGAGATTTGAATTTGTCTGATAGCCTTAGCAGATGGAGGGTCAAACTGTTGTGATAGCAAATCAGAGTTCCATTCATTTGTCCATTCCAGTAAGGCCCAGTTTGGTTCCCCGGAAAATGGAAGAAAATGAGGGGAAAATAAGGGAAAATGAGGAAAAAAAAAAGATTTTCTAGGAAAATTTTTGTGCAAAATAAAATCTTCTCTTATTTTCCATGTGTTTGGCTGTATACTGATTTTTATGGAAAATAGTTGAAGATACTTGTAGATTTGTTCTGATTTTTCTATATTTTTCAGAGATTTTCTTTATTTTCCCAGAAAATCTTAACTTGCCAAACAACTTGAAAAAAATATTTTCCCTCATTTTCTTTTCTTTCCCCTATTTTCCTGGCAAACAAACTGAGCCTAAGAGTTGTTTGACAACAACAACAATGTGAATATCAGCTGTATTGAAAGATAGGTGTTTGCAAGGTTTGAAATTATCCAGGTTAGGCACCCAAGGATCTTCCCATATTCTAACATTAGAATCTGAGGTGATTGAGAAGCATGATCCCTTCTTGATGATGTCCAAAGAGTGGTGAATGTCCTTCCAGATCCAAGAGGCATTGGATGGAAAAGAGCTGAAGTTGAGCAGCTTGTCATATCTCATGAATTTAGCTTGAAAAATATTGACCCAAAGTTTGGATGAATCTGAAGCAACTTCCCAAGACAGCTTAGAAATCAATGCTCTATTGAAATCCCAACTTCTCTTCAGTCCAATTCCTCCACAATTCTTTGGGAGGCACAATGAGTCTCACGCTTTGAGGTAGCAGCAACTTCCATTAGAGTTTCCCCCCAGAAGAAGTCCTTCATGAGGCTGTCAAGTTTGGAGCAATAGAATTTGGGAATTAGGAAGCATGACATAGTGTATACTGAGAGAGATTGTCCCACAACTTGAAGAAAAGTTGTTCTTCATACTTGGGAGATATTTCCAGCTCTCTAGCCTTTAAGCTTGGTAGAGAGAATTTCAACAGTGGAGATAAATGCATCTCTTCTAAACTTTTGGCGGCAGAATGAGAATCCAAGGTGTTTAATGTTGTGGCCGCATTCTTTGAATTCAGTAATATCAAGGATTTCGGCTTTCATGCCTCCAGGACAGTTGTTGCTGAAGTGGATAACATATTTGTTTTTGTTAGCTAATTGGCTGGACCAGGAGCCATACATGTCAAGAATGTACTTAATTGTCTTTGCATCCTCTAAGTTTGCCCTACAAAAGATTACAAGGTCATCAGCATACATGAGATGTGATATTGGGGGAGCAGTTCTGGCAACCTTAATTCGTTTTTATTTTTCCATTAAGTTCATTGTGAGCAAGAAGCCTAGATAGAAGATCAGAACAAATGACAAAAAGAAATGAAGATAGGGGATCTCCCTGTCTGATTCCTCTGCTGGGTTTGAACAGGCCATAAGGTGTACCATTAAGAAGGAATGAGAATGAGGTGGTGGTGACACATTGCATGATCCAACTTGTGAATTTCTCATTGAAACCAAAAAGTGAGAGCATTTTCTCCAGAAGGATCCACTCAACTTTATCAAATGCTTTTGCAAGGTCAACTTTGATAGCCATAAATCCCTTTGTTACCTTTTCTGTTGTGAAGGTAATGCAAAATCTCATGGGTAACAATAGAATTATCAGTTATATTCTTGCCTTCAATAAATGTAGATTGAAAAGGAGAGACAATTGAACTCAGGAAAGGCTCCAGTCTATCAGTAAGGATTTTAGAGATCACCTTGTAAGTAACATTGCACAAGCTAATGGGTTTAAAATGTTTAACCTTATCAACCCTTTTAGACTTAGGAATGAGAACAATGAAAGTATGGTTAAGGGCTTTAAGCAGGTGGTCAGTTTAAAAAAAGTGTTGAACAACTTGAATCAAGGTGTTTCCAGTAATTTTCCAAAAATGCTTATAAAAAGAGGGAGGCATTTCATCAGGCCTAGGGCTTTTGTTAGAGGCAAAAGAAAAGAGAGTCATTTTGATAGTTTCAGGGGATGGAATCAAACAGATATGTAAATTATCCTCATCTGAGATTCTGTTAGGGATAAGACTCTCTAAATGGTCATCAAAGGGCATGCCATTGGGGTCTAAGTCAGATTTAAAAAGTTAAGAGTAGAAGTCAACAAAAGACTTATCAATTTCCTACCATTTGTGAACTTGAATACCTTCAGAATTTGTGATGACTTGGATCTTGTTGAACCTATAGTGGATTATTGTTGAGAGGTGGAAGTATCTGGAGCTTGCATCTCCTTCTTTGATCCACCTATCCTTTGCTCTGATTCTCCAGAAACTCTCATCTCTTGTGAATTCCTCATCAAGCTCAACCTGCAAGGAAGCTTCATTAGCAAGGTTAGTGTTGCTATGGTAAGATGATTGAAGCTTGAGAATTTAATCTTTGCATTTTTTGATTTTTTCAGCAAAATTACCAAATATTACTTGTTCCAATCTTTGAGAGAAATTCTGACTTTTTTAATTTTGGAGTGAAGTTTATAAAGAGGGGATCCATTAACCAGAGTGTTCCAGCCTTTGTAAACAACATCTTTACAATAACTTTCTCTAAGCCACATTGGTTCAAATTTGAAAGCTTTAGGCTTGGTGTGGTGCTCAATCTCAGTAGTAAGGAGGATATGGGTATGGTTAGAGGCAATAACAGGGCGGTGAAACAGGTTTGAGGAGGAAAAAAGAAGGCATCAAGTAGAGTTGTCAACCCCTCTATCAAGTCTTTTTTGGATATTTGCATTTTCTCTTTTATTATTCCAAGTGAAGTTGTTACCTTGGTACCCAAGGTCAACAAGTTGGAGAGATTGGAGGTTAGAAATAAGAGAGAAGCAATAAGAGGAGGCTAAGGAAACACCTCCCCTTTGCTCACTGTCAGATAGGACATCATTGAAGTCCTCCATGATGAGCCATGGTCCAGTAAACTTTGAAGTCAAGTCTGCAATGTAAACCTAGAATTGTTTTTTTGCAGAGTAGTAGCATGGGGAATACATGCCAGTGAAATGACAAAGGGGCAAAGAAGGAGACGAGGAATTAATAGTGGCATGGATGAAAAAGTTGTTATTAACAAGAATATTGACATCCACTGAAGATCTCCAAGCAAGGCAGAGACCTCCAACAAATCCAATGGGAGGAGAGAAGATTAGATTGGAAAGGAAATCAGCTTGCAGAGTTCTAGAGAATTTAGCTAGGGAATGAGTTTTGATTTTAGAAATGAAGAGAATATCAGGGGATGATTCCCTTAGGAATCCTCTAAGAGCTCGAACTGCCTTGGGTTGTGAGATTCCTTGGCAGTTCCAACTGAGTATTTTCATGAGAGAACTAGTTTTTTGACCCCCCAGGGCCTTTGAGAGAGTTGGAAGATTGAGATGTTTCAAAAATTTCTTCAATAGTAATATCAGAGTTTCTTTTGACAAATGGAGTGCCATCATTAGTTCTGGTGACTAAGATGATCATTCACTTGGATAATTCCACATTCTCAGATTCAAAGCAAACTTTATCTAAGTTGAGTTCACTGTCTTGGCAGATTAGCTCATGATGGGTAATTGCAGGGGTTGTGTCATTCGAGAGGTATTTGGTTCTTTTTGGAACTTGGCTATTTATAAGGTCCAATAGTGCTCTTTTTGAGGGAAGGTTTGGAATGGGGTGTCTGATGGAGAATTTGATGGATGGGTTTCTGTGATTTGGGTAGAGTGTGACATTATTATAAATCCAGTGTTCTTGCTCAATAGTGAGCTCTTTGATTCTGGATATCTTGGTGAGATTTGTGCTTTTAGCTGAGCCGAGGGTTTGGATAGAAGTAGTGTTTATCTTTGGTATGTATTCAATGCACATAGGCTCTTTATTAGTTGTAACAATGGGTAGATAAATTGTAAAAGGCTATTTTACTTCTGGAGCTTTATAGGTAGGTCCAATAGTATATATGTTGCTAGTTGATGGAGGGGAAGAGACATTCACTTTTGGAGTTGGCTTGATGGTTATTGCACCAGAGGGGGCACGTGGTTTAGTTGTGGGTGGGGAGGGGGTGGGGAAGTAGGGGAACATGGGGTTGAATGCAAGGGTAGATTCTGACCTAATCCAGGGATCAACGACAGAAAACTCAGATAAATCAATGCTTTGATTAAGAGAACTAGGACAAACATGGCTGATATGTCCCAATAGTCCGCAAATGTAGCAGCAATCGCCTAGGCGCTCAAAGCGAAGCTCCAACTTTAGGTATGGACTTATTTGGGTAGGAAATGAGATGTGACTTCCATCCAGATTTGCACATAATTCCTCCATTTTTCCTCAGAGAAATCTGGATCTACTTTGATAAATTTACCAATGGAGTTTCCAATTTTTCCAAGGGTAGGTGAATTAACCAGATTTGATGGGATATTTGTTACTCTTATCCATAAGAATGTTGTGGACAAGTTAGTTTCTGCAAGGGAGTATTATGGGGGCCATGGTTTAGTGATGACGTGGGAGTTATTGTAGGACCAAGAGAGTACAACAACTCTGTCGTAATCAGATTCATCCGAAAAGAGAAAAGAAAGGGTGTTAATGCCCAAGATGTTAGATTTGACTTTATGGGTGGGCTTCCAGGCATTAATGAGGGACATTTTCAGGATTCTGAGGTTGAGAGTTTTGGTTGTTAGGGCTTTAGCAACTATGGTATATTCTCCAATTGGAGGAGTAATGAAGTCTACATTTTCAAGGTTTTCATTGCAGTCAAGATTCTCAGTTCTTTGGACCAGCTCATTGATGGGGGGTGCAGATGTCATTCCGAAGTGAGAGAAAAATGGAGTGGAGGGGAAGAGAAGAGGGGAGGAGGAAAGGGTTCGCGAAGGGGGAGGTTCTACGAGAGAGAACAGTTATGTTGTTCCTTAAAATATTGATATCAACAAAAAAGAAGACATAAATAATATTTAGTCATATTGAATTAAGTCATATTGCCCAAGTCTTTTTTGTGCCTTTTTATTTTCTCGATCAGGATCTAGAGATTTTTATTATATTTTTCTTAAAAAGGCTGGTTAACAATTTGCATGATTGAAATCCCATGACGCATTAACAAAATAAGGATTTTATGATTTACCTTTTCTTAAAAAACATGTTATGTAATTTATTATTAATTCTTTAGTAAATTTATGATCTTTTATCGTTTCATTCCAATCCATCACATTCCAACATCTACCTACTTCCATCGATGACTCGCCGTTTTGATGTCTGACTAGAGACAGAAAATTTACTGTTAAATCTACTCGCACATTGTTTAATCTAGATACACAGTCGAGATCCTCATTCTGAAACACTCATTCTGAAACATTGCTTGGAAACTCCGCACATAACAAAACATCCGTGCATTTATTTGGCTCGTGTTTCACGACAAGCATCTCACAAATGAGAAACACTTGCCTTTTCACTCAGCGGATCAAAGTGCGCCTGATGCTCGTGGAATAATGAATCTCTTCTTCATCTACTACGAGACTGTACCACAAGCAGTGTCACTTGAATTAACCTTCTCCAAACCAAAAATATTAAACATTTTTAAAGATAAATCTTCATGAATGGCTCTGTACGAACATTTATAACATGTTTCGACCTCAAGTGAGAGCATACCGTGGGCAACAACATTCGCCAACTGCATGTTGAAAATTTTGGTGTTGGAGGTGCAACAAAGTTTTCGAAGATTTTAACCTCTCCCTTGTTAGAGCTATTCAAATGATTCGTCAATCCGCTAAAAATGACACCGATTCTCAAAACAAATTTCAAGCGTTACAACGTCGAGACCATGCACGCGTTAACCGTTGCCTTAGCTAGAATCTCTCGCCTTTAGGTTTTTGTCAAGGTCAACGTGGACAGCAGTGCAACCGATAACCCTAAAACATGGCTTGTGAAGGCTTTGGAAGAGATACTGATGGTCACTAGCCCTATGGTTCTGTAATCAATATTGAACACGGAAGCATCACTTCAATAGAATTTCATGGAGTTTATTATGATATTGTGGCTGCCGATAAGCACAATTATCACCAAGTCACGTTGACATGCGACTCCAATGTTGTTATTGAGTTCCTTAAAAACTTGCCACTAGTCACACATCCACATCACAACCCCATTAATGCCTGCAAGTAGCTTATATCAAATATACATTACTGTATGTCTGTAGTATCATCCACTAATTCAGAGAGACTAATACTCTCGCTGATAAGCTTGCTAGCTTCGATCACTCTCTCCCCTACGTTGTTCAATTTTATGATCACCTCGAGTTCTTATTACACGTTTCTTTTGTTTGACACTGCTCGTGGGATAAGCTTTTGGTCCATCTCTAAGTAGCTAACATCATAGGGTTTTAACCCTTCCATTGTATCATTTTTTTGAACACTTATTCGGACATGGACATGATACACTACGACAACAATGACACCAATTTCTTAAGTCACAAAATACGTTTATACTTTATACTACTAATTAGTAAGATCGACACGAACACAACGCAAGTACGCCCACGAAGTCTTTAATACGACACAACACGAACACGACTACAATCCATAGTTTATCAAGCAAATGTCAATTACAAATAACACGATTTTATCCTTTCTATATAATAATGAGTTATGATCGACAACAACAGTAAAAATGTCATCTTGGATACCTTCACTATTCAATACCCCACCCTCCGATGACGATAAAGCCACGTCACCCACTTCTAGTAACCCCTCCGCCGGCGTCAAAGATGACCTAACCGCCGTATTCCGCGGCGTTGCATCCTTCCTTGCACCGCCGCCGCACCCGATTTTGCCCTCAGATGCGATTTCGGGAATAAAGAGCGATTTAGCTGAAATCGAGGGCTCTTTTAGATCTGGCCTGTCTTTACTTTCCTCCAAAATCAACTCTAATATCCTCAACTTCCAAAATCCACTAAATGAGGGTGATGATGACGTGGCAGGAGAGGCGGATCGTGATGATGACGTGGCGGACGAGGAAGAGGAGGAGGAGGAGGAGGAGGTAGTGGGGATCACTGATGAAGTTGTGGCTTTTGTAGAGAAGATTTCAGGGCGGCCGGAGCTGTGGACTGATTTCCCTCTCTCTTCTGTTGATGGTAATGTGTTTGATGAAGCTGATGGAATTTGTTACTTTTTCACTCATTGCGTCGTAACGTCGTTGATATGTATGATTATTTGTGGTTTGTGTATTATGACAATGTTTAAGGTAGTAGTTGTTTTAGTATATGATTTAGGGTGCAGTGATAATGGTGGAGAGGCCAGGTAATGAGGGATTTACTGGTTAAAATTGGTATATCTCGGTGTGAAACTATCAGTCTTTGAGTCTCGCGAGGTGCGTCTACCTTTAGGACGGGTAGAGAGATTTCTGCGTAAATTTTGCATTAGGAATTTATGGATAGATGGTACTGGGGGACAGGGAATCCGTAATGCTCCATTGCCTTTTTAATTTGTAGCAGAGAATATTTGAGCTTGATTCGATGAATAGCTAATATTTCGTGTTATGCAACACATAATGAGAGCTTCAAACAATAGGCTGAGCCCTATTGTGGATAAATGATTTCAGGAGGTTTTGTCAAAATGGAAATTAAACTTGTGTGCTTTTGTGAGTAAGGCCACTGAGATGAGAATAGTTTTTGTGTCTTAGATTTGAAAGGAGAACCATTCTTTTGTAAGTCTTGGTGGATGAGAATCTATAACATGGTAAGAGATTACTTAGAAAGGAGAGTTTCTGCATTCAGTTGACTGTAGTTGCTTATAGTTCTAAGCCTTTTGGACCATGTGCGTTGCTTTAATATAGCAGATGTTTACTCGTGTATCTTATATCAAATATCAATAACATTTATCCCTAGAGAATCTTTATCAAGTACCATCCTTCGATTATCAGTCGACTTAGGAAAACTAGTGGAAAAAGTTGAAATTTTGTGGCTAAGCTTCAGTGAATAAACACTTCCGTAATGGTGAATTTAGATGTTTTGGTTTTGATATCAATGAGTATGTCGATAAAGTAAATGTGTATGAATTCTAGAAAGTCCAGGCCTACTCTTTGTGTATTATGGGTTGGATTGCTGAAGTATGAATGACAGTCCTTCATAAAGCAAGTAGATTTGAGTTGGTCTGAGCCATCTTTTTATTTTTCACTCATATGAAGTTTTTATGGATCAGAAACTTCGAGATAGCTTTTTCTCGAAACCTAGTTAAATGGTTAAGTTGGAAAATATTTGGTTGTGCAACACTCATTTGCTCTGTCATGTATGAGGTACAACCTATCAAGTTTTAACTAGTGAATTCTTACTTGTTGACGACATGAGAATTGGCCATTAACTAAATTTATAGTTTATAGAAAGAGCTGGGTTTTTCAAACACATGCTTTTGAATTGGACAGCGTGCAGTTACGAACTCCATCAACTATGGCCTCTGGGGTTCAAAAAGAAATGTCATCTCCGGTCTATGATCTGAAAACAACTGGACTAGAATTACCTAAAGTATAGTGCATAATAAACATGTTGGTTAAAGTTTGGAAGTCTTTCTGAGTATTATCAGCAATAAGTGAAGATACGGAAAAGGAAAAACTGCTATCTACAAAATCTCAGTTTGATAAATTTGGGTGACAAAGACAGTTGCTGACATTCATATGACTACAAAATGTTGACATGTTTATTATTTGCCGTATGCTTTACATGTTGTGGCTTATGCATCAAATCTCACTTTGCAGTATTTCTTATCCTTCAGTGCAATGGTTTCATCATCTACAAGCAAACATTTGTCATAACTTATGGTAGTGTGTGAGTTGCTCATGGTGTTAAGACATTCTGTTGCAGATTTTAATCTGTCAGACGATCAAAGAGAACATGCTGCAAGTATTGGCCAATTAGTTCCCGAGCTTGTAACATTAAGGCAGAAACTTAGCAGTCAAATAACCAGTGAGAAATTTTGGCTTATATACTTTATACTACTTTTTCCCTGGTTGGATGAAGAAGAGTTAAAGCTTCTATCAACTCCACAGGCAAGGCTTTATTTGACTTGACACCTTTTCTATCAATTTCTTTGTGAGTTGAAAGCTTTACGGCATAAGTTAATTTTTTTTTGCATGTGTGAAAATAATAATTTCTGCCATTAGTCCAAAAATAAGCTTGGCACCTTCACAGTACTAATATAATTTGCCAAAGACATGAATTAGATGATAAAACCTAATCGATATTTCACCACACCTTTTTGTAAAACTCGGGGATAATTTCGAAAGATTTTGAATATCACATTATGTAATGGTATACTGTTGGCTGTATCTATGTTTTCTTAAACTAGAATTCTCTGCAGGTTGTTGAGGCGAGGGAGACGCTACTTAAGAAACTTCAAGATAAGACGGATGCAGATAAGGAAGCCTCTGAAAATCCCGTGTCTTCTGTTACTGGTGAGGACAGCACAGAAAATGGTCCAATTACAACCCTAAGTAAGGATGCAGTAGCTGAGAGTTCAGGTGCAACGCAATCGAAAGATACTCAAAATGAAATAGAAACCAGACATCATAATGAAGCCGATAATCCAACAACTATCGATACTCCAAAGCAATCTGAAAACGAGGATGTTTCATTTAGTGATCTCGAAGACGACGACAATGATTTACCAGTAGTTAAAGAATCAAAAAGTCACAAAGCTTCGGAAGGAGAATCTCACAAACGGATTTTGGAGAATGATAAACAAAAGGCTGTAACATCAGGTTCGAGAGGAAAAGAGTCAGGAGAGGAGTCAAATGATTGGCTCACTGTCGATGACACTGACTTTGACAGTTTGTCAGAAGTTTGATTCTTCAGTCTGGTAAATATACTTTATTTTATATTTTCTTAATTTCTTTCTACTCTTGCTTGTAGATTATTGCCTGGGTAAAATAAGTTTCCTTGAATAATTATTCTTGGAAATTTGCGCTTAGATGTTCATGAACAGTAACGTTCTTATGCCATTGAGTTTCTCTTGTTCCATGTTTTCGTTAAGTGTAATGTACATAACTCCTTAATATCTGTAAATTTAAAACTTTCAAGATAGTTAATCGATTGCTTTTTTTATACATTTTGGATTTGTTATTTCGTCAGATGAATTAAAAACTTAGAATCTGTCAAATTCTGAAGAATTGAACAGGATAACTCAGTTAAGTGCCTTGTAGTTGTATGTGCTCTTTCAAATTCAGATGCTAGTTTACTACCATTTGTATGGGCTGAAAGCTCTTATCAAATTGTCAAGGTTTTGGTTGGGTCCAATCAATCACCCAATAAGCTAAGGTATTATTTGTTATTGGGCTTTATCAATGTTGGTGTCAAAAGTGTGGTCCATTTGGTGTATATGCTCTCGATAAATTTTATAAAGTGCCTATCTTCTCAAAAAATTATTTTATGTATTCGTTGTATTGCTGACGTGGTGCAACGAACAATTCAAATTTAATAGATATGTTCTTACATTTTTGGACACGATCTTTTATATTCTTTAATCCTTGTGAAGACGCAACGTTCTTCTATTTTAAGAAGTTAGACTCAATAATACCAGTATAATTGATAGTAAATTGTTAATTTCACAAGCATTTTTTGGGGAGTAACATATAATTTAGGGGAATGTGATAAAGGAATAATATTTAAAATTGGTAGAAACGTGATGAACAACAATATATAAAATTAGTGGGGAAAGAACTCAAATGCATGGTAAGTATCTCGATTGATACGAGGTGGTTAGAGTATGTAATATAAACATAATAACTTCTTAGTTGTTCGATCAACGCATGGTGAGTATCATGACACAAGGTGGTTAGAATATGTAATTATAAAAAATAATAACTTCTTAGTTGTTAGTTGCACCATGCCAAACACGCAAGTGTTGGAAGAAACACCGTTTTTCTTGTGTGTGTGTGTGGGGGGGGGGGGGGGGGGGGTACAGAATCCTTATTAAAACAAGCATCTGATCGCATGAGTACTTCACGAACTAGACACTCAACCTACAAGGAACTAAAATGCAAAAATGAGAAAATAGAGTCCATGTGCACGAGCTTGTTCAAATGAACCTAAACTCCTAAGAAACCCATGGTCGTCAGTGGACACTCCTTATTAGTCTTGTTTCACTCTTATAGGGCAATTACACATATTTGGTCTCCAAAGTTAGAACTCCCTACACACCTAAAATGTTATTAAATGTTCTTAAATTCAACACTATATTCATCCTCTATTGACTTTTATCATAACTCTTCAATTCATTCTTGTTGACTTTATCTCGACTAACTCCTAAGAAACCCATGGTCGTGAGTGGGCACTTCTTATTAGTAGTGTTGCTTCTCTCTTATAGGGCAATTGCACCTATTTGGTCTCAAAAGTTAGGACCCCTACACACCTAAACTGTTATTAAATTCGACTATGTATTTCTCTAATGTGATGCGCTCGTTCGAGTCAATTACGACTTTTATTACTGTAAAGGGTAAATCTTGTTGACTTTTTCATGACTCTTCAGTTCATTCTTATTGACTTTATCATTACTATCATGACTCTTCAGTTCATTTATAAATTTAAACTTGACCTCAACATGATTGAATAAACGTTGTTTTTATCGCCCAACAAACTGTTGTACAGTTATATGTGAATAACTCATTTCCATTCAATAACGATATTTATTCCATCTTTTTTTCAATATACATTTTAAGTGCTCGACATATCATCTTGTACCCTAAAATAGACAGTTAGACACCGTCAACCGAATGAAAAAAAATCTAAAAAGTGAAAAATAGTAAACATGTACACAATTCCAGGCCACCAGCAAGTATTTGTCACCATACTCAAAGTCAGTGATCACGACTCATAGACTCGTGACTACAGTTCCTATATTCATGTACTAAGATCTTTTACTCTGTCGGCACAGACTCAACTTGGGCAAAGATCAAACTGGTAGCCACAAGAAAATCTTGTATAAGATTACTTCAAATTCATGGTAAGAAGATTACCGGAGATGATATAGCAACTGACTAGATCTGCCGTGTTGAATTGGTGGCGACAAATAAAAAAGACAGCAAATAGTTATGAGGCTTGTCAATATATATGATATCACTGAAAAAGATCTTTGTGTGTGTATTGCTTTCTCTTAACCTTTTTATTTGGCGAAGTTAATTTCTTATAACCATAGGCATATTAGTCGTAGTGTTGTTTTTTTTTTTTGATAACTAGTCGTAGTGTTGTTTAACTAATATAAAAACTAGTCATACTTTAATTTTGATATGGGAATTTCCCGTATTGGGCCGGCCCATGAGTCAGGCACATATTTAGTCTATATTAGGGATAATCCCCGATGTACATATCGCATGTAATATTCGATATGGTACAACTCACGTGTATATCACGGGTGCGGTTCCCGCATCGCGAAATCTATAAATATCCGAGTTTCGCTAATCAAGGTAATCTTTAATTATTCTCACACTGTACACCCAATATCGAGCATCCCCAATATCATCTTCGATATAACACCTGATATATATCCCCGATATATATCATCGACATACTATCCGACATCAACCCCGATATCATCCCGACGTAGAAGGTACTCGATATCATCCCGATATCACCTTCGACGTCACATTCGATTGCCCGCGACATCTAGCAGTGCACCCCATCGTCAGTCTGAGGTGTTTCGGACCAAGTCTACATAAAACTAGCCATAGTTAGAGTGAACCTAGTTTGTAATAAAATCGTAGCACAACACTTGTAATATCCCACCTTGTCATATATATAGTCAAATTAAATATATATAGTCAAATTAAATTTAAGCCGAATTGTATTGCATTCATAGTTAAATAATAGAACAACACATACAATGTTACGTTGTCAAAGTAAATTATAGCTTTTGGTCTACTTCAAATGGTATTAAAATTCTTGTACTACACCATTCCGAGATACAGGGCTAGTTACTTATGTTGTACAAGATATTAAAATGCAAGTACGATGTAGCTTGTAAAAAAATACAAAGCGTGGGGCATGAACTATACATTTTTACACTAATAATTATATTAAAGCCACTAATATTTTTAAAAGTATGTATATAATGCCACTACAAGATATGGCGGTCATCCGTGACCGCCAGGCAGTTACGGATGCCGTAGGCGAGAAACTCCTGTCTATGGCCCGCCGTCGCGACCGTCCGGCGGTCGGTATTCACGGGTCGCTATGCGGTCGCAGATCTGCCCGCGAGACCCTCCCCCTCTCTCATTTCTCACACAATTTGTAAGTTCTTTCTCTCTCTCTCTCTCTCTTAATTAGTATTTCTCTTTCTAGTTTTTTATTATCTTTATATTTAATATTTTAGTAATATTTTTAATTGTTAAATTATTAGTATAGTTTATTTAATGTTAAACTTAGAAATAACGCCTTTAGAAAATCTTTATAACTTAGAAATAATGCCTTTAGAAAATTTTTATAATTTAAAAATAGTGGGGTCTTTATAACTTAGAAATAATGCATTTGGGGGAATCTTTATAACTTAGCAATAATGCCTTTAGAAGATTTTTATGACTTAAAAATAATACCTTTAAGAAATCTTTATAACTTAGAAATAATACATTTAGGGGATCTTTATAAGTTAGAAATAATGTCTTTAGGAAATATTTATTTAATGTTAAATTGTTAGTTTAAATGCATATTAGATTCTTAGTTTAGCTAATTTAATGTATTATTATTAGTTTAGCTTATTTAACATTTTTTTTAGAATTAAATACATGTTAAATTGTTAGTTTAGTTAATTTAATGTATTATTAGTTTAGCTTATTTATGTTTTTAGAAATAATGCATGTTAAATTGTTAGTTTAGTTAATTTAATGTATTATTATTAGTTTAGCTTATTTAATATATTCTTTTGTAGAAATAATGCATGTTAAATTGTTAGTTTAGTTAATGTAATGTATTATTTTTAGTTTATCTTATTTAATATTTTTTGTAGAAATAATGCCTTTAGGGAATCTTTATAACTTAGAAATAACGAATTTAGGAAATCTTTATAACTTAGAACAAGTGATCTTTAGGGAATCTTTATTACTTAGTAACTATTGAATTTTAGGGAATATCTCTCAATCTTCTAACTTAGATAATTTTTCTAGTATATATTCATCATGTCCGGCGGTCGTCGATGTCAGACTGGCAGTAGTCGACCACGTTCGAGTGACAATGGTCGACCGACTAAGGATGTTCCCCCTGCTGGTAGTGCTAGAGGTAGTCTTGGACCTCGTATAGTTATCAGGCAGGGCAGTCACGACCACGGTGCTGCGGGCTCCAACGCGTCTACATCGTTGATGCCTTTTTATTGCCTCACCCAATGTCGCGCCCACTGCTGCAGAGCCCAAGAAGGCCCGTGCATCGTCTTGATCTAGGGTTAAGAGCACCATCTTCTACAGGCTCCGCCGAGGCTGGACCGAACCAGAGGCCGACAGAGACTCCAACATCGGGAGTATTCACTCCCACGCAACAATGCCCAGTTAGAGGCTCTTCCAGAGGTGCGGTGGCACCTACTGACCGCTCTTAGAGGCAGATCATTAGATTGTCGTCTCGTGGCTTGTTTGAGCCCTCTCATTAGCAACGAGGTTGCGATAACGATCACAGAGCTGATCAGACAGCTTATGAGTAAATCCTGGCATAGCTACTTGACGATGCCCAAGGGAGTGAGAGGCGATATGTTTATCAAATTTTCGGTGAGTAATTATTTCACAAATATAACATATTTAGATACAACTATCCATCCCTTTTGACCTGTTCGACCATTCTTATGTTTTGGATAAGAGGTGTAGTACGACTGAAGGGCCTGATTTGTAAAAATAAAAGGCTCGTTGGTTGTGAGAGACCGTCGTGGGTTAATATCAACCACTTTGTACGTCTCGTAAACATTTGTCCCTCGACCTCCAATATCATTTCACCTACACTTGAATAATACAATGTATCGCGGTCTTCTACCTCCTTAATATTCCACCTCTATGATTTCGTTTAATGTCCTGTAGAAGTTGGTGGCGTCAGATCTTCCCATGTACCGCTTCACATAAACCTCGCTACAATCACTTTTCTTATGGCCCAAACGCATATATGTGTGGAACCAGAACCCATTCACTATGTACCCTTCATAGTATAACGCTGAGTTGAGTGGACCTGCGAGCAACGACATAACACAATCGTCTGTCATGTACTTGCCACTCGAGTAGGACTACTTGAACCATACCACATACTATGTGTTTCTCTTCTTTTGTACTTCCATGGGACTGAGTCCACTGCACTCCTCCTCTATAAACAACCTGCGAGTTACAAACAAAACAAGTTAGAAATACTCCATACATACAAGTTATCTTTAACAAAGATAGTTTGCACGTAAAATAAAGAATATTAACTTACTCGACCTATTTGTCCAACTCTTTACAATTAAGAAGTGTGTACAGTTCAATTTGCTCCAACTCTTCGGACGTCAACCGCCTCTTCTTGTTCAATGGCCTAAGGGGCTTCCATTTCTTTCAAAATAACAACAACTCATCATCCCACTCTGAACTCTCAAAAGTTTCATTCCTGTTGAGCCGGTTAAATCTAGTACTTATTGAGATACCTATATATTGTGGACACATATTGGATGACTCTGAAAAGAGGTAGGAATTGCATATGCGTCCTTCTGCCCTTGCTTTGTTCATCACATACTTTTTAAAATCAAACATACGCCTGAAAATATCAAAAAGTCAATAACATATAAAATAAACTGTTTCAAATAACAGTAGCAATTAAGCTCATTAAACATTGTGTACCTCTTGAATGGATACATCCATCTGTAGTGAACCGGGCCGCCTACTTTGGCCTCGTACGGTAGGTGTATGGCCAAATGCTCCATAGAATCGAAGAAGGAAGGAGGAAATATTATCTCAAGCTTGCACATCGTGACAACAATGGATTACTCAAGACTTCTCATATTGGTGGCTGAAACTTCTGAAGCACAAATTGCCCGGAAGAATAAACTAATCTCCACCAATGTTCCCCAAATGTCGGGCGACAGGAAGTCGCGAAAAGCAATTGGAATCAATCTCCGCATGAAGACGTGACAATCACGACTCTTCATACCAAATAACCTCTGTTGCTGCTTTTGTACGCATCGTCCCGAGTTTGACGCGTATCCGTCCGGAAATTTGTGATTGCCCAACCATTCCAAGACCTTCGCCTTTTACTCCCGCGTGAGACAGTAGGTTGCCCTTGGCTTTTTAAATGCGACTCCTCGGGAGGTTGGTTCTAAAAATAGCTCTTCACGATTAGTCAAGATCTTCTACACTTGATGGTGTCCTTAGTCTTAGAGTCATCCAACACCGTGTTGATGATGTTATCAAAAAAGTTATTCTCACAATGCATGACATCTAGATTGTGACGAATCAAGTTTGTGGGTCAATATGGCAGTTCCCAAAATATGCTATTTCTCAACCAATTATGATCCGTATGAAAACCCGATATCTTTTTCACTTTGGGCGCAACCAACATCCCCAAGCTCCTCCACAATTTCCCTCATTTCGTCACCCGATTTCCTGATAATAGGTGCTTCTAGTGACTTTTGCCCTATTTTGAATGAATTTCCTGTCATGCCGCCACCTATGATGTTCGGGTAAAAAACAACGATGGCAATCGAACCAACATAGTTTACCACCATTCTCCAACGTAAATAATTTCGTGTCTCTCATGTAATAAGGACACGATATCTTTTCGTGCGTACTCCACTGAGACAACATTCCATACGCTGGAAAATCGCTAATCGTCCACATCAGGGGCGCTCGTACTTGAAAGTTTTCCTTTCTCGAGCTATCAAATGTCTCCAAACCAGTGCTCTATAAAGCATTAAGCTCGTCAATCGGTGGTCTAAGAAAAATATCCAAATTCTTCCCGGGACTATGTGGACCGGAAATTATAAGGCTAAAAAATATGAACACTTGCCTCATGCAAAGATCGGGAGGGAGGTCATACGGGGTTACCATCACTGGCCAACAAGAGTAATTCTTCCCAGATGATCCATACGGTGTGAATCCATCCGTACACAAACCGAGTCCTACGTTCCTAGGCTCCACTGCAAAATCCAGATGCGTCCGATCAAAGTGTCGCCATGCCTCGCCTGACGCTGGGTGAATCATTCGATCCGTAGCCTCTTGACACTTCAAATGCCATGTCATATGCTTTGCAGTGCCTACGGTATAATACAACCTCTAAAGACGAGGGCCTAGGGGGAAATACCACAAATGCTTCTTTGTGACCTTCGACTTCCTACCAGACTCGTATCTATCTTCCCCACATATCGAGCATTTTAGGAAGTCTTTGCTTGCCGCAAATCCTTAGAACATAAAAAACTGATTTGGGCAAGCATCGATCTTCATGTACCCTAACCCCAAGGTTCGCAACATCCTATGCATCCTATGCATCCCTTTCGTGTCTTGACGTTACAACTTCTCAATCTCTGGGTCAAACCCATCTTTAGACATCTTTAAAAAGCTGTCAAGCATGATGTTACTCTCTTTGTGAATGGTTTTGTAATTCAACCACTCTCCAATCCAGTGTAGGACGATTTTACTCTTCTTAGGATGCATCTTCACATGTCCTAGACGTAACAAGTCGTAGAAAGCTCTCGCATCGGGATTTGGATCCTTGTTACGCACATTGTCCTCATCAAATCGGCCTCCATATGCATCCACAACCATTTGTCTAAACGAACCGTCAGCACGAACATGGTTGTCGGGAATATTGACGTGTGATGGGCTGGGAGGTTTGTCGATAAATGTCATAGTAGTCGTGGTAAACTTCTCTCCATGCAAAATCCACTCAAAATATCCAGACGTAAATCCCAATTTATGAAGATGATCATGGACTAGGAATTGATAAAAAAACTTTGAATTGTTACATTTCTTGCACAGACACCTAATACGCCCTCTAGATCTAAATATGCATTTTGTTGAGAAGCGAATTCTATGAATGTGCGAACCCCAACCCCAAAACTATCTCGCAAATAACCATTGCTATCGATCTATCATACATCCATTTTCTATCTTCTTGATAGTCCATTATTTATCTAAGTTATAAAATTTAAAGGAAATAATTAATTACAATTAATACTACAAATAATTAACAATTTAAAACGTAATAATTATCATGCACGATAAGGTTGTAGAGTAATAAATTGATCAACTTACTTCTTGAAGCATGAAAAAACGATCCTCAAGAAGCTTGTGTCCACTACGAATAGCCTCGATGTGTTTACGACAATATCTACAAACAAATGAATAAACAAGTTAGCATATCATACCAAGATTTAGTATTGGAAATATGTATTTGACAATATAAATGAAAAAAAACGAGGATACCTTAAGAAGTGGTGAAGAATGTTATGAATACTAAAAGTGAGGGAGGGGGTATTTATAGTTGAAAATCTGGCAGCTCGTGACCGGCTGGCAGTCGCGAAAGCAAACTAGCCGTTGGCATTCGTGACCGTCAAGCGGTCATGAAAGACGTTCGTGACCGCTAGGCAGTCGCGAAATCTTTCGTGACCGCGAGGTGGTCACGAAATATTGTTCGTGATTGCTCGACGGTCACTAATAGCATTCCTACAAATGTTTTGGATTCTATGGAATGATCTTGATGTGTTTATGATTTTTAACAACAAATCTCATTATTACATGTGAATTGAAGTAATAAATGAGTACAACATTAGTAGTTAACTTATCAAAATAGTATATTAGATGTGATTAGGCGAGTTATGAACGAATAACCTATTTTATATTATACAATTATTCATCATATATACCTAGTTGTTTTAATTGTAATATGCGATTGTGCGATAAAACCTTATAATTTGACTAGTTTTAACTATTTTATCAATTTAATAAACAACGAAAGACCCCTCTTTCGTGACCGCCAAACGGTCACTAATAACATTCATATAAAATTATTAGATTTTATGGAGCGATCATGATGTGTTTATAATTTTTAACAACAAATCTCATTATTACATATGAATTGAAGTAATAAATGAGTACAACATTAGTAATTAACTTATCAAAATAGTAGATTATATGTGATTAGGCGAGAACGAATAACCTATTTTATGTTCTACAATTAATCATCATATATACCTAGTTGTTTTAATTGTTATAGATGATTGTGCGATAAAACCTTATAATTTACTTCGTTTTAACTATTTTATTAATTTAACAAAAAACTCGTCTTAAATAAACAACCGAAAATCAAAAAATGTCAAATGAGGGTTGTTAACGGGTTTGGAATTATCCCTATTTAACGGAAGATATTTATATTGGGTCGGAACGCCCTGTTCGTGATTCAGAAACAATCTTGGATTGAAATGACTGGAAAATAACAAGAGGTACAAGAATATTCCCTTCCTTTATTCACTGAACTTTTCCTCCTCCTATATTTGTGTATGTGTGATAAGTTGTGCTAAGTTAAGCTTGGTCCCCCTCTTCTGTTGATCACCTCCCTTTATATAGACTTTGATAAGGGCAGGTGTCATTGTGCATGTGCTTTAGTAAAGACAGGTGTCATTTCACTAATACATGTGTACAAATTAGGATAAGATTTATCTCTTGATCTACTGGATGCTGACTAGACTCGATTTTGTGCTTTCCGATGGCTTCGAGGATCTCCAATGAGTGATTATTTTGGGGACGCTATTATTCCGAGGGCTAGGCTTTTGTTGACACATAATAAGAATGCTCGTATCAAAGTAAGAACTACTGTATATGCTTTCCGAGGGGTTTTACTTCTCTTTCTTGACTCGGGTTCGTTCTTCAATGATCTGGGGTGATCTCCGAGTACATAACGCGACAGCATAACAGGGTCTCTGATGGCATAATGTGATCTTCATGGGCTTAAGTTGATTTCCGAGGACTTGATTTGATCTTCGAGGGCTGTATTTGGTCTCCGAGGGCTATATTTGCTCTGTTTGAAATGAGATTTTTCCGTCTGAGTTCTCGGAATACATTTATTGGGCGCTCTATTATTCATTTCTTGTTTTTCTCCGAAAACGTGTCCTCGGATGATCGTCCGAGTGCAGTTTTCTTCGAGGAGTGTTCAGCAAGGAAGTTTTCTTGTAAGTTCATGGGACTCGGGGTCCGTTGTGGTCCCTCTTGGCGCATTGATGGATATCGGAGTCGCGCGGATCCATCGGGGTTTGTTCTTTTTCTGATGCCGCGTTGATATCTATTTTTTACTCACCATTTGACTTTCCAAGGGACGCTTATGTTCCTCCTCGTGTGCTCTTCTATGTCTTTGTTAGGTCAGTGACCGAGAAGTAGGGCAACATCCGAGGGGGTCTCCTTATTAGGAGTGGGTACATCTCATTGGAAGTACTCGTGACAACTGTATTGTCCATTTATTGATTCTCCGATTAGGATTAACCTTCTTCTTTTCCCTTTTTTTATTTTTATGGTTAACAAGGGTTATTCGGGATCCTTGGGCGGTCACGAATGAGAGGATTTCGTGACCGCCTGGCAGTCACGAAGGAAATGGGGCGACCGCGTGGCGGTCACGAAAGACCCTTCATGACCGCCAGGCGGTCGCGAAAAACCCTAGAATTTGGCAGGATTCAGGGAGAAATTCAAATTTTACGAAAATTCAAAAATTTCGCCCAAAATTCTATATATACCCACCATTCTACCCAATAATTCTCATACACTCAAATTATTCTCTCCAAAAAAACCCAACACTTCTTTCTCTTTATTTTTTCCAAATCTACAACACTTTCTTTTCTCTTCTTTTATTTTCTTATATCCCAAAAAAAAAAATCGCAACTCGCTTATTCTCTTTATTTCTTTTCTTATAACCAAAAAACAAAACCCCAAACACTTTTCTTCTCTTCTTTTCCTTTTTACATCAAAAAATTGACCAACATACTTTCTATTTGCAAAAAAAAAAAAAAATCCGGTAAATTACCAGTTTTTTTTTAATTCGTTTAGGGATTTTCGTGACTGCCGAATAGTATGAATATTAGCGGTCACGGCGGTGTCTCGTGACCGCTCAGCGGTCATGAATGACGCCGCCGGACGGTCACGCCGGTATTCCGTGACCGCCGGACAGTGACAAATGACGCCGGTAACCGTTAGGCGATCACGAATGATCCCGATGTCGTGACCGCTGGGCGGTCACGAAAAGGCTTTCCGCGACCGCCTGGCGGTCGCAGATGATCCACAACCGAGATCTTCCTTGACCGGTCATCGACGACGACCAGGCGGTCGCGGATGCTCATCCGCGATCTGATTTGGGTCATTCGCGACCGTCATGGCAGTCGCGAATGACCCATTTTTTTGTAGTGTGCATAACGTCAATTATTATATAAATCTCAAAATCCATGAGTTTGTTGTCAGAATTGCTATCGAGACTATAAGGGAGAAAGGGGTGAAAATCTGCTTAATATTCTAAGAAAATGAGAAAACTCTTAAAACACTCAAGAAACTGACATATATATTTTAAGACAATTTTGTTTTTCTCTTGGTGTACGTATTAATTATGTATACCTTGATTTTCTTTTTAGATAAAGTTAGAGATATTAGGAGAATTAACCATAAGAAAAGCCCTATATAAGATTATTTACAGTTCATAGATTACCGGAGATTATATAGCTAGGAACTGACTCTGCCGTGTTGCATCGGTTGCGACAAACAACAACGACAACAAATAGTTATGAGGCTTGTTATATCTCACTGAAAATGATATTTGTGTGCGTTTCCGTGTATTGCTTTTTCTTAACTTCTTATTTTGCGAAGAAGTATCTTATTAAATTAAACAATAGGTGTATTAGTTATGTTGCTTATAACTTAATATCAAAAAAATCTAGTAATACTTTATAAATTTAAGCAACTGTTCGTATTGAATTCATGATTAGAAATTATATTGTACTATATTATATCAACTAGTGGATTATACATAACCGAATTCTAAAAGATTTGAGGTAAGTACGATAAAAAGAACAAAACTAAATAAATTTGATAAAAATCTCAAGGGCCTGATGACGACGGAGAATTGAAAATGTAGAAGGCGAGGGTTTGAATGGCGATTTATCATTAATTTATAATTGAAGGGGTTAAAATAACTCAAAAGTGCATGAAATGTCATTATATTTTTCAAATTTACCTAATAGTTTTAATTATATAGATTCACCCCTAGATGTATTTTGAACATATCAGAGTTGTATATCTACAGGTTATTGAATCTTGTATTGGAGCCGTATCAAAGCTGAATTATAGTGAGTCGTATATGTGTATTGTTGTGTCCAATACGTGTCCGAACAAATTTTTAAAGTATGTGCGCAAGTATTTATAGCTAGTCGCTAAGTACATAAATGACGAGAGTGGTCATTCCACATTGTGCGCACACCACAACAACGACGATAACAACAACCAAGCATGTATTTCCAATAAATTGGCACTACAAGAGATTGGGGATTTCCCAGCGTTTTTTTTGCTGTTTCCCAGCGTTTTAAAACGCTGGTAAAAACCTTACCAGCGTTTTGAAAAACGCTAGCAAGCTGCTGGGAAATCGCCTGTTGGTAAAACCTTGTCCAGCGTTTTTAGTGGTCGCTTGTATAAGCACTGATATTCCTTAGCATATGAAAATCGCTGGCGTAGACACAAAAAAACGCTGGGAAATCACATCCTTTACCCATCTACTAAAAACGCTGGGAAATCACCAAAAAATTGCACATTGAATTCTGACCTATTCCAACATTTTCGAGGCAAAAACGCTGGCATAGACCCTCTTTTGCTCAAATTTTTAGTTTCTTTTTCTGCCTATTCCAGCAACTTCTAAGGCAAAAAACGCTGGCATAGGCCCTTTTTTATCTAAACTTTTAGGTTCTTTTCCTCAATCCCCTGAACCTGTTTCTATCAGCTACATAAACACCCCCATTTACAACAAAAAATACACACAAACACCCAAAATTCCTTTAGGAAAATGCAATAAGCTTTCTACTAAACATTCTCCAATATTCCATACAATGAGTACAATATATCCAAATTACAAATACATCCAAAAATATAACAAGCTACAGAATAGAAATGAGTAAAGCTTCCTGCTAGACATCAAATGTTTTGAAAAGAAAATATTTAACCATGCAACAAAAGCAACCAGCTTGCATACTCTCTTGAATGACTGCATACTCTGTATCAACAACCTCAATAATCTTGTTGGCTTCGGCACTTGCATACACTGAAACCTTGATAGATCT
The DNA here is from genome assembly GCA_948329865.1 of Linaria vulgaris. NCBI lineage: Eukaryota > Viridiplantae > Streptophyta > Magnoliopsida > Lamiales > Plantaginaceae > Linaria > Linaria vulgaris. The sequence continues at coordinate 96,066,624 of OX415254.1, forward strand.
GCAAAAAGGAAAGAAAGACATGTCACAATTTGGTTTCCCAATAATAGTCACTAACCATTAAGAAATTACAGTCTGGCTATGGCGCACTTACATACACTGCAGAGCCTAAGCCAAAGAATCAGCGTTCACAAGAAATCGGATCCCTAGTCTTACAAACAAGTCAACAATCTTAGGGTCAGTTCAAGGTGCAACAGCCTCAAATGGTACTCCACAAAAAACTGACATAAATTCATCAATTCAATAACATACAAATAAGAAAATCAAAAAGTACTAATGTTTATTGTTCATGCTTCACATGCTTCGTCGGAGGGTGATGAATTCGAAGCCTTTGGTGCCGTTGAACACCTTCTGCCATTGTTGAAGCTTAAACCTTAAGAGAGAGAAAGGGGGGACTGATGGAGAAGATTCGAGATTTTGGGGAATTTAGGGTGAAAAATGGAATGATTTTCTTTTTGCCGAATAAGTAAACGTGTGGTGTATGTTTAGCCATCATTATAATATAAAACGACTTTTAAAGTTGCTGGAGAAAGCTTTTACCGAATTTGTATTTGCCAGCAATATAAGTAAACGCCGCTTAAAAATCGTTGGCGTATGGCATCTCTCTTGTAGTGTGGGTTAGGTTATATAAACCATGAATGAATTACGTAGAGTCGTTAACATGCATGAATCCTCTTCTTCATATGTTTCATGTTGAAGAGCATATCTTCACGCTGTGCAAACCAAATACTATTTTAATAGTATCATTTATAATCCGATATACAATTTAAAGGAAGGAATTATCTATATATATTTGCTGAAGAATCTGAAATCAATTAATCCTCACCCCAAGTTGTGATTTAATTTCTATCAATTCAAAGATCAATAGAACTGCAACGTGACGGACGGAGGGATAAGATCTGAGAGGGGACCTATTGCAGAAAAGATTGGGAGAGAGAAAATACATATTATATGAATTATTTTCACTAAGTAACAAAATGCATGTAATAATTAATCCATGCCAGTCCCATCACAAGTTGCATCAAAATCACGGATTTACATGCAATATGAGGCTAACCAACCATGAGCTAGCTCATATGTATTAGCCCCCCCAAATCAAAAGAATAAGCAACAATATATGCATTCATTCTACACCACGTTCATTGCTATGACTGAATTTGTGATGGTGCTTGTTTCGTACAGCTCAATTATAACACGAAATTTGTTACATGTCGATATAATGCAACTTTGATAAAATATTATTTGTAGCTTTAGTTTGGTGTGTTTTAAATTCGTGCGTCCCTTGTGCTTTATTCTCATAATAATTGGAATAATAAATGGATCATTCGTAAATCCAAATTAAAATTCATATTAGCTGTTTGACATAATTAGGAATAGTACTGAACTCGTGACTGAACTTTATAGTCTATCTTGCACTCCACCAAAAACAATATTTCTTTTTAAAGTTGGTCTATTTTTATATATGATTTTTTTGCTTATTCCACTACAAGATTTGGGGGGCATCCGCAACCGCCCCCCCCAACCGCTCGGGCGGTCGCCATTAACGGCGACCGCAGAGCGACCGCCAGGCGGTCGCCACTGAGACGTGGCGACCGTTGGGCGGTTGCGAAGGTTCCTCGCAACCGCTGGGCGGTTGCGAGGGCTTCTTGCAACCGCTCGGCGGTTGCGAGATCACATAGCAACCGCCTGGCGGTTGCTGATACTGGATATCTGCAACCGCCTGGCGGTTGCAGATAATAGTCATACATGAATTTTTATTATTTTGGTTGATACGTTGTAGTACGTTGTTTCATCAGTTGATAATTATCCTAATGATAGTTAAAACAAGCGAATTATAAGTTTTATTGGAAAATCAAGCTTAAGGACAACATTAAAAACTAAGTGTGATGGTTAGTTATTGAATATAATATATAGATGTATCGTTGATAACTCGCCTAATCACATAATCTATTATTTTACTAACTTAATTACTAGTTTTGTAGTTATTTACTACTACTATTCATATGTAATAATGATATTTGAGTTCAATAAACACAAACACATCATGATACTTCCGAAAAATCACTAATTTCGAATATTCAGTTCTTGCAACCGCCAGGCGGTTGCAAGAGCTTCTCGCAACCGCTGGGCGGTTGCAAAGGCTTCTCGCAACCGCTGGGCGGTTGCGAGATCACATAGCAACCGCCTGGCGGTTGCTGATACTACCATTGGCAACCGCCTAGCGGTTGCTGATACTTCCATTGGCAACAGCCTGGCGGTTGCAGATAATAGTCATACATGAATTTTTATTATTTTGGATGATACGTTGTGGTACGTTGTTTCATGAGTTGATAATTACCTTGATGATAGTTAAAACAAGCGAAATTATAAGGTTTTATTGGAAAATCAAGCTTAGGGACAACATTAAAAACTAAGTGTGATGATTAGTTGTTGAACATAATATATAGATGTATCGTTGATAACTCGCCTAATCACATAATCTACTATTTTACTAACTTAATTACTAGTTTTGTAGTTACTTACTACTACTACTATTCATATGTAATAATGATATTTGAGTTCAATAAACACAAACACATCATGATACTTCCGAAAAATCACTAATTTCAAATATTCAGTTCTTGCAACCGCCAGGCGGTTGCAAGAGCTTCTCGCAACCGCTGGGCGGTTGCAAAGGCTTCTCGCAACCGCTGGGCGGTTGCTGATACTTCCATTGGCAACCGCCTGGCGGTTGCAGATAATAGTCATACATGAATTTTTATTATTTTGGATGATACGTTGTGGTACGTTGTTTCATGAGTTGATAATTACCTTGATGATAGTTAAAACAAGCGAAATTATAAGGTTTTATTGGAAAATCAAGCTTAGGGACAACATTAAAAACTAAGTGTGATGATTAGTTGTTGAACATAATATGTAGATGTATCGTTGATAACTCGCCTAATCACATAATCTACTATTTTACTAACTTAATTACTAGTTTTGTAGTTATTTACTACTACTATTCATATGTAATAATGATATTTGAGTTCAATAAACACAAACACATCATGATACTTCCGAAAAATCACTAATTTCGAATATTCAGTTCTTGCAACCGCCAGGCGATTGCAAGAGCTTCTCGCAACCGCTGGGCGGTTGCAAAGGCTTCTCGCAACCGCTGGGCGGTTGCGAGATCACATAGCAACCGCCTGGCGGTTGCTGATACTACCATTGGCAACCGCCTGGCGGTTGCTGATACTGGCATTGGCAACCGCCTGGCGGTTGCAGATAATAGTCATACATGAATTTTTATTATTTTGGATGATACGTTGTGGTACGTTGTTTAATCAGTTGATAATTACCTTAATGATAGTTAAAACAAGCCAAATTATAAGGTTTCATTGGAAAATTAAGCTTAGGGACGACATTAAGAACTAAGTGTGATGATTAGTTGTTGAACATAATATATAGGTATATCGTTGATAACTCGCCTAATCACATAATCTACTATTTTACTAACTTAATTACAAGTTTTGTAGTTATTTACTACTACTATTCACATTTAATAATGATATTTGAGTTCAATAAACACAAACACATCAAGATACTTCTCAAAAATCACTAATTTCAAAATGGATTTTTTGGCAACCGCTAGGCGGTTGCGAGATAGCATGGCAACCGCCTGGCGGTTGCAAGATTACATGGCAACCGCCTGGCAGTTGCTATGTCACATGGCAACCGCCTGGCGGTTGCCAATACTCGATATCTGCAACCGCCAGGCGGTTGCAAGGGCTTCTCGCAACCGCTCGGCGGTTGCAAATTTTGCTGAAATTGGGCGGGATTGGGGGGGAAATTCAAATTTTCACGAAAATTCAAAATTTTCAATACATTGCAACCGCCGAGCGGTTGCAAATTCTGCTGAAATTTGGGGGAATTCAAATTTTTACGAAAATTCAAAAATTTCACCCAAATCTTATATATACCCACCAATCTTCCCCTAATTTTTCATTCACAACTCTTACACTCTCAAAGAAAAATCCAAGACTTCATTTTATCTTCAAATCAAAACACAAACACTCTTCTATTCCAATCCAAAAAAAAACCCAAAAACTTCTTTTTATCTACAAAACAAATAATCAAACACTCTTTTTTCTTTTATATCTTCAACAAAACACTCAACACATTCTTTTCTTTTATATCTTCAACAAATACCAAACACTTTCTTATATCTTCATAACAAATACCTAACACTCTTCTTTTTCAATTCACAAAAACTCAAAAACTTTTTATCTCCAAAACATAACCCTTTTTTCTAATCTTTTCTTTTTGTTTCACATCTTTTCTTTTTTGTTTCTCTTATTTTCTTTTTTGTTTCTCTTCTTTTCGTTTTGTTTCTCTCCTTTACTTTTTGTTTCTCTTCTTTTCTTTTTTGTTTCTCATCTTTTATTTTGTGTTTCTCTTCTTTTTTTTGTTTCTCTTTTTCTCATTTTGTTTCTCTTCTTTTCGTTTTGTTTCCCTTCTTTTCGTTTTGTTTCACCATTTTAATTTCAACAAAAAAACAATAATTTTCTGGAAAATTTCCAGAATATTATTGTTTTTTTTTGTTTTGATGAATATTATCTGCAACCGCCGGGGCGGTCGCCCCCTTATATTAATTTCGAAAGTTCTAAATCTAGCAACCGCTAAGCGGTCGCCCCCTTATATGGCGACCGCCTAGCGGTCGCCCCTATATGGCCCTTATATGGCGACCGCCTAGCGGTCGCCCCATTATATGGCGACCGCTAGGCGGTCGCCCCTTAGTATGGCGACCGCCTAGCGGTCGCCCTTTTATATGGCGACCGCCTAGCGGTCGCCCCATTATAGGCGGTCGCCCCTTAGTATGGCGACCGCCTAGCGGTCGCCTTGGTGTAAGGGCGACCGCTCGGCGGTCGCAAGCCGCCCGCGACGAGGGGTATTCGCGACCGACGCGGCAACCGCCCCGACGGTCGCGGATACCCTTCGCGCGACCGCCCATGGGCCTTCTGCAACCGCCCGGGCGGTTGCAGATGGCCCTCAAGTCTTGTAGTGTTCGGGCTCGTTAACTAAAAAAGGTTACTGAAATTTCAGGGTTGGTAGTAGTCTAATAAGGTACATATCATGAGGAAAAACGGCAAGCAGCTAATATAAAGTTACATGAAAAAACTGATGATCGATTATATATACGACAATTACAGAACAGAAAAATAGAAACATATACTAAACCAAGACTGGACGTTGTGGAACGTGTTTAAAGAATTGACGTTTGTTGGTCTTTTAAATCTACACGAATTTCCTGAAAGTTTCTTAATTAATTAGTTCTATCTAGATCTAATCTATATTTAATGTAATAAAGAAAGTGATTTTTGTGATCTGAGGGCTATGATCGATCACCTTATAATCATGTTGCCCTATATATATTTTTGTAATTTATATTTTAGGTCATCATTGTAAACTCTAATTATATTACCTTTTTAGCCTCTACTCTGAGCCATATATATGTGTGTATATATATATATACATTAAGCTCATTTAATTGAAATCTTAGATCACTTTAGACTTATTATTAAGGATGCATGTATTGACTATATTGCATATATATTATCATATAAATCAAGGTGCTTCATGTATAAACTATAAAGACAAAGAATTATTCTAACGCTAACTTCACTTAATTTCTGATAGCTAGAGACATTGCGTTAATCAAGCCAACAGTTTGAAAATCTTGATTTGTGTATGATATGGCTGACCACTATTTATAGAATTTATTTGGATTTGATAATATGTATATGATCGAGACAGCAGATGCATAGTTCTCTGTTAATCTCCGATTCACGAAAACATATAATTAGTTTTTTTTTTTTCGGTAAAGCAAGGAAAACACTAGGCACTTATGCCATATCAAAGTTTAACAAATCACCAATGAAAGATGGAGGTCTATCCCAAAATATTTCCCCTTCTTCGCTTCCCGCTTTAAATTTCGCCAAGCTATCGACAACTCTATTTGCTGTGCGCGATACCCATTTGAAGGTGCATTCCCATGGGGTTTTTATCAGTTTTATGCACTCTTGTACTTCTGCCTTCAAATCCTTCGGGGGCTCTAACTCATCCATGACCATTTTGTAAACAACAAGTGAGTCGGTTTCTACAACAATACGTGGGATTCGTCTATCCCATGCTAATTGCAAGCCTCGCCTTAGTGCTTCAATTTCCGCTTCATCAATCGTTGGGGTATGCAGTTTTTTATAGAATCCCCACTGCCAAGACCCCGTATCTGATCGAAGTACGCCCGCGGCAGCCCCAGAATTATGGCTAGCGATCACGCTACCATCCACGTTTAGTTTTACCCAATCTTGCCGCGGTTTGCACTACCTTTCAGCCTTCTTCGCAATCCTTTTCTTTTTATTCGCCTGCTGGAGTTCAACACATAGAGTTTTAATTTTATAGATAATGGTGTTAACACTTGCTTCCTCGTTTTTGAAAACTTTCTCGTTTCTTGCCTTCCACAAGCACCAGCATATCGCCACAAAGATAACCGACCAGCTGTTGTTCGGTATGAGATCGCACGCGTACTCAGCTTTAACGACGTTGTCTTTCAGCCACGAGATATCCTCTGTGTCGTTGAACTTAGCCAAATCTGCCCCTTTCAAAAATCTGCACCAAATCCTCCTCGCGCAACGGCAATGTCTTAATATATGTAGGGTTGTCTCCTCCTCACAATCGCATGAAAGACACTTCGCATCTTGAGATAATTTCCTCGTTTTACGGAGGCTATTTGTTGCAAGTCGCTCTTGCCCCGCGAGCCAAAGAAAATGTTGCATCTTGTTACTAACCTTCACTTTCCACATCCAATCCCGAGCAGTTCCAGTTGAACTCGTGTTTGTGTGTCGATTATGGAACACCCTATATGCCGATTGGCATGAGAATTTACCGCTGGAGGTCTCGTTCCATATAATCACATCTTTCCCATCCGAGAAACTCAGCTTTCTTTCATTTAGCATTTCCTTAAACTGCTCTGTCAATTCAGTTTTTAGTTTATCCCAATTCCAAGTCCCATCTTCTTCGTAAACATCTCGCACACAAATTCTTCTGTCATCCGGGTATATCTCAGTAATTACCTCGCAAAGTCGACCCGACCCCAGCCAATTGTCTAACCAAAATCTGGCGGTTTTACCATCTCCAAGTTTCCATCTTATAAATGGCTGCATCCACTCCACGCACCGAACGATTTCTTTCCATGTTGGACTATCCCATGGCTTCGCCTCGTAGTGAAGTAGATTCTCGCCTTTCAGATATTTGGCTTGGATAAAATCTTTCCACACCGACTCTTCCTCGTTCATCACTTTCCAAGTGATTTTGGCCAAAAGAGATTCGTTACTCGTCCGTGCAACTCTAATCCCCAGCCCGCCCTCTTTTTTCGGTTTTGTTACTTTTCTCCAACCAACCAAATGTAATTTCCTTGTCGTAGTGTCCGATGACCAAAGAAAATTACGGTTTAGTTGATCTAATTTATCACACGCGTACTCGGGGATCCATGAAGACTACATCGTATATATCGGTACCGCCGTGGAGACGGACTGAATTAAAGTAGCACAGCCCGCTAGAGATAATGTCCTACTTGTCCAGCCATTATACCTTTTAAGGATGCGATCGAAGAGCTTAGCATACTCTTCCCTCCCCATGCGGCTGTGGGTTAGCTCAATCCCGAGGTATTTGCCAAGGTTACGCGTTTGCCCAAATCCAAGAATATTACACACCCCTCTCTTCACCGCAGATCCTTGACTCTTAGAAAAGAATACTTTTGATTTTGCCGGATTAAGTCTCAGTCCCGAGGCTGCGCAGAATTTATCAAGAGTTTCTTTAATTACGCGTGCCGTATCAATCTCCGCTTTACCCATCAAAATGAGGTCGTCGGCGAAGAAGAGATGTGACAATTGCGGGCCTTTTCGACATTGCGTGAATGGCTTCCATCTACGACTAGAAACAATCTCGTTGATGAGATATGACAATCTTTCCACGCAAAGCACGATGAGATATGGCGATAGAGGGTCGCCTTGTCGCAAGCCACATGAATGTTGGAAAACATCGAGGGGTGAACCGTTCCACAGGATTTTTGTTGCTGCGTTTCTTACGCAGCACATAATAATCTCAATCATCTCTTCAGGAAATTGGAAAGCATGCAACGTATCCTCGAGGAAATACCAATCCACCTTGTCATACGCTTTTTCAAGGTCCAATTTTAAGATCATATAACCCACCTTCGTATTTTTCTTATTACGGAGAGAGTGGAGTACTTCTTGCAAGACAAAGATGTTATCTTGTGTGCTCCTTCCTTTTATGAAGCTCGATTGAGTTGGAGCGATAATACGGGGCATGATATCCTTAAGCCGCATCGTGATGCATTTTGTGATGAACTTATACAACACGTTACATAAAGAGATGGGGCGGAATAGCGACATACTTTCTGGATTTTTCACTTTAGGTATAAGACATAAGTATGCTTCACAAATATTTTTGTCAAAAGTCCTATACCTGAAGATGTCCTCGGCAAATCGTAAGACTGAATCATGAATCCAGCTCCAGTTTCGATGGTAAAAAACAGCCTGTAACCCATCAGGCCCCGGTGCTTTGAACGGTCCAGTTGCGAACACAACTTCTTTTATTTCAGCGCTGCTAATTGGGCGCATGAGCTGCTACAAATCAGCCTCCTCAACCACGACCTGATAGCACGAAGAAACAAGTTTCGTTCTCGGATTTTCAGCGCTATTAACTGGTCCTGCAGAGAATAAAGCTGCAAAATAACTTCTTGCGTGATTCTGTAGCTGGTCCTCATCACTAACCCAGAATCCATCAATTTTCAGCGATGTAATCTTGTTGCGCCTTCGCCGAATCATAACGGCTCTGTGAAAAAACTTTGTGTTTCGCTCCCCATCTCGAATCCAATTGACTCTTGATTTTTGAAACCAAAATATCTCCTCTTGTTTCAGCACCTCGTCAAGCTCATGGATTAATTTATTCTCAAGATCAGTTAGATATGCATTCTGTCCATTCGCAATTGAACGCTGAATTCCGGATAATCTTGCAGTCAACTTCTTCTTCCGTTGGAAAATATTCTCAAATCTATCTCTATTCCAAGGCATTAGAATTTTTGGCACCTCCTTTATCGCATCCAAAATCTTATTTTTCCCCTCCCAAATCTGTCTAAGTAACGGTTTGCATTCAGGATGTGTTAACCATGCCGCCTCAAATCTAAACGGGTGTGTTCCACGTATGTTTTCTCCTTCGTCCGTGCAAGTCATTATTGGGTGATGATCCGAGCACGTGCGTACCATATGATGGACTGCATATTTAGGGAACCTTTCAATCCAAGCTTGAGTCGCTACCGCACGGTCAATTCTGCCCTTTATATTCTCACCGTTTTCACGTTTGTTCGTCCACGTGAAATCTGGTCCCCTATAACCAAGGTCCGATAAACCGCATCTATCTAAGTATGATCGAAAAAAATTCAATCGGTTGAGGGGTACCACCCGACCCCCACCCGTTCATGCGCATAACACACCTCGTTAAAATCTTCGGTGACCATCCATGGCTCCTCGCTCGCTTGGGCAGCCTTTACCAAGTCATTGAACGCTCTTATTTTATCCGATTTTCTTGGCTGCGCATATATCCCCGAAACGCGCCAGGGTTCTTCTCGGTTAGGTCTGATACGAGCGTGGATCGCCTGATCGTTTACGCCCAAGATATCCACATCTACGTCCTCCTCTTGCCACAACATCCAAACACCCCATCTCATGCCGTCAGTGGGTGCCATGACGTGTTTAGAGAATCCCAATGTCGGGATAATTTCTCTGGCGTGTTCCTCACTCACTCGTGTTTCCAGAATAAACACCACAGTAGGTCTATGAACCCTTACATATTCCCTGAAGTTTCTACGAAACTCATCTTTCCCCGCACCTTGACAATTCCACGAGATAATCTTCATCGGAAAATAGGTAAGATGATGAGTTTGAACGGGGTATTCAATATTTTTCCCCCTCCATGTCGCAATCAATTGATGAATTATCTCTAGCATGAGATACATCTGTCTCCGACACTCCCATCTGTTGATCGCCGTCGTCTGAACCCATTGGTTCGGCCTCTCGACCCCCAGAACTAGTAATGTCCTGATTTCGACTTCCCATACATGTGGTGGGATATTCAACACTTGAACTAATCTGTCTCTCTGGCGCATTCTTAATGTCATTAAGAGGCCGTGAAATTGATGCGTTCTCGTGGCGAAGTCCGGAAAGTCCACCCATCTGCCTCTCCATGTCCCGTTTCTGAAGTATACTCGTAAGATTCACATGTTTCTTTCCGAATAGCAGCGGGGTTGTAACTGATATTGCTGGTTGTACTTGTGAAGATGTCTCATGTTCGGTATTCTCTTGTAGAATAGAGAATTTATTGTTGTTCCTTGGGGAGTCCTTATCTCTAATTGTTTCCTTAGCATGACTCTTACGAGTATTAATTAGAGCTGGACTAGAACTCTTCTCATATTTATTATTTTTCCCTTTCCCTGGTGGTTGTTTTTGTGCAACATTCCTTCTAATCACACTCGTATTTGGAACCTCTCTACCCGAGCCAAACGGGAGAATCACATCCGGTCCACTTGCGGCTGCACACACAGTTTCACCTATCTTTGTCTTACCTTTCTCTAGATTTTTCGCATCGGGTTTAGGCTTCGCAATATTAATTCGTGCGTTCCGTCGCGGCTGGACTACCATCCAGTCCCCATACTCTCTTTTTTTTGCTTTTGATATAAGCCAGTCGGTTTCTTCTATTTCCTCCACCTCCATTGACACCAGATTTTCCTTTTCCTTAGCCTTGTTATCATCAGCTTTCAGCATTGTGCAATTATCTTTTTTGTGTCCAGCTCTACCGCAATTAAAATACACCACTGGAAGATTTTCGTAAACGACCTGATACACCACATCGTCGATGCATACTCCCAGGTCCAGCGGTATATCGGTGCGGATTTGTACGCAGAAACGAGCGAATTTCCCTTGCGTAGCCGTGAAGGTGTTTCCATCTATTTTTATGGGGTCACCAAAACTTTTTGCTAGTGCACAAATCCAAGCTTTCCGAAAATATTCAACTGGTAAGTCCAAAATTCTAACCCATGTGATGGCGGTTTCAATCTTGTCTTTCGCCGCTCGGAATTTTGGGCACCATTTTCTTATAGATAAAAAACTTCCCGCTAATAGCCACGGTCCCTCGGTGAGTATCATCTCCCTTTTCTCGCTACTCACCCCTTTCAAGCAGTAACAGTTATGTCCGAGGTCGACGAGTTCGAAATTATTGTCTAGTTTCCACATAATGTCTAGTTTCGTTGCCAAGGCTGAGTAGTACCAAGAATTTCCGAGGACCCTAATTATTATCGAGTCTTCCCATTGTTTCGACATGAGATTTTTCATCTCTGGGAGGCTCGTGAATTTTTTAAACGGCATCTCTTCCGAAGGGGAATCAGTAACGATGAATTTGGCTTCCTCATCGTTGTCTTTCTCATTGATCCACACATGGTCATGTCTCTTCTTAATTGCGTCCACATACGATATCGGTTTGTTCTGGGCCGGAGTTGTTTGTATTGATTCCAACATGTTAATATCCACGTCGATTGGATGATCCTCCCCTTGTCGAAGTCTTTTCTGATTGCGTGTGTCCTGTTGCCCGAAATCCAGCAGAACGAATTCCGTCGACGCGGGGTTGATTTTCGTTGATAGTGGTGGCGCTAGGGTGGCGCTAGGGTTCATTTTTTTGGAGCTAAATATGAACTGATGTCCATAAAGATTTCGACAATTAACTCAAAAGTTGTAATTTTATTAAAGCTTATACTTTCCCTAAGGTTGCGACTTTAAAAACATATAATTAGTTTTAGATTAATTCGAATCTCGCATACGTATATATGTACAAAATGGAAATGTTTGGGGTCCATTATTTTGCATAGAAATTGAGGTTACATCTAGGGTTACGTTCTGAAAAACTTGCTCTAAATTAATGATCGCCTATTATGCCGTTTTTGGTATTCTTTTGTTTTTTTGTATTTCGGGCGTCAGCGCTATGCATACGTAATTAACTACTAATTCACATGATCAGAGAATTGTTATGATTCTTTTGAGAATTTAATTGTTGTCATTATGCACTAATCACGTCGTTAATTTGACCTGCACACGGATTATCGGCAAGTGAAATTTTATAATAATTAGAGGGATTCGGGTAAACTTATTTTCTTGTCTGAACTCACGACAAAAATAAAATATAAATATTATCTACTAGATAATGTTAATTAAATAAAAAGACTTCAATTATTTTGTAATTGCTGGCGAGGAGCAACCATCACTCAACCGGCAAAATCCATGTTCTGTAGATTTGTAGCTTTCGGAATATACATTTAAAAAATTATACGAAAAACAAGTCTCACATGCAAAAGCACATTTACCGAAGAATCATGCAGATTTATCTTTCTATTAGTAGTTATCTTTTTTCTTTTGGTCCAGCGGAGGCATCAAATCAATTTGTTTCCGTTTTTTCCCCCCAAATTATTATTATTAATTAATAATTAGTTTCACCGCCATCAATCTAATTACTATTTTTCAAGAAACAGTAAATATCAAACATATATATGCTGAATTTTGTGCGTGTGGTCTCCATGTCCATTGTGACTTTTAGCAAATATAAATATAAAAAAGATCTTCAGAAGTCTTGTTTTTTTATTTATAAATTAACTATTATATATACTTTTATTTCTGCTTTATAAAATTACATAAGTACGTCGATAATATATATATATATATATATATATATATATATATTTGTCCAACTATTAAGTATCTTATATTTTTGAAAATTGTCAGACACTACAAAAAAATCTGGAAGAATCAACCCTTTTAATTTGCTCCCACGCTTGTAAAAGCGTGGGTAAAGACACGGATATAACAACGCTTATTTAAAAGCGTTGACACTTCCATGTTTAGACAACACTTTGAAAAGCGTAGTTGAACGAGTCCTACGGCAACGCTTTCGAGAAAAAGCATGGCTAATGAACGGGGCCTAGCCCACGTGTTATAGAAGCGTTGTAGATACACTGGGCCTAGCCCACACATTTTCTCCAAAGCGTTAATGATTCCCCCATATTTTTTAACTTAAAATTAATCTAGTGGAACTGGAGCCACCACCCTTCGACGACTCTCTCTCTCCACCATCTCTCTCTATTTTTTTCACAGCGAATTCGGAGCTACACTAATGCTTCATAGGGTAATGCCAACGCTTCTATGAGAAAGCGTTGGTGTTGAATGACAACATCGCCAACACTTCTAAGCGTTGCAAAGGACCATGTTTACCAACGCTACACCCGAAAAATGTTGGGACCTTTATCGACACAGGAACAGACATCGTTGTATGCAAGCGTTGGTAAAGGTTTTGCCAATGGACAAAAGCGTTGGCAAAGGCCAAAAAAAGCGTTGCAGCTTCCCTGTTTTCTTGTAGTGATAGATCACATAGTGCATCATATTAATTATGTACTTATCAAAGTTTTCCTCGAGCTTATGGTTTTGATTTGCTAAACTACTAGCTAATTTTCGTTATTTTTACATTATATGCTAAAACTGTTTGTCGTGGATGTGAAAAATCTCCTAGGCATGGTTTCAACCGATTTGAAAATAAAATGTTTTGCATGGTAGAATTAAACGACACTAAGCAACCTCCTCTAATTTGATCCATCAGCCCACAACGACAAATCAATATCACTTATAAAATATATCAACTATGTGATCCAACCAGAAAACTAACACATTGTTGGGTTGTGAAGCCTTAAAATACTGTTGATCAAGCCTGATTCTAAATCTAGGACAATTATCTGTTACCCTAAAACAAAAACATATGTAGTGAAAAATCATGACTGCTTGTATTTCTCTAAGAAGCAGTCATAGACAAACTAGGTAAACAAATTCATGTGCATTTCGCTTTTCGTGTTCTATAATTTTATATTATTCGTATTGTTGTGTAACACGCATACACCTTGACGGTGGGTGGCCAACTCGATTGATGAAGGGACATAGACCCCTCGACCTCGTAGCGGCTAGGCTAACCTCAGATGAGATATGAACACATACCCTTGGGTAAATTGTGGCCATCCTTGACACAAGGACTAGCACACAATGACCAATCTCAATTGATGCAAGGATGCAAACCCATGGCTAGCCCCCAAGTCCTAATGTGGCGCATTATTGGAATGTTTAGTAAACTGTTGTGACTTTAAATTTCTGCTTTCTAAAAGTAGAACTTTCTTCTCTAGACTTTAGTGTCCACCATTTTTTTTTACAGTTTAAGCCTTCAATTTGTTTTAGCAAAGAACCAATCAACTAGTCTACGTACCTTGTTGGAGTGCTATCTTGAACCTAGCCGAAAACTCTTTGGTTATGTAGCAGGCTCAGATAACTCTCGATCTAATGTAGATTATTTGGGTAGTCAACGAAGATACCCCTATCAACATCTGTAATTAGTTAAGCTGTCAATGTTTCCAATGATTTAAGTTGCCATCCGTTTATGATTAATAAGTTTGTTCACCTCAATAATTCTCAATTTCTCGTTGAAATGCTCGTGAGCTGTTAGATCAATATATACTCTATGATGCACGGATGCGGTTACGTGGCCACAGACACAATGTGTAAATAATTTTAAAATAAAATTTTATTACTTGGTGTGTCTGACGTAGATACAAACATGTGCACACGACACAACACGACCCATATTGTGGTAACTTTTTGGAATCTCTAAATAGAGCAAAGTTAGGCAACTCCAAGGTCATGAGTCATGACTCATAAGACCACGAGTCAACTTTTATATAGATGATGAACTGATCCATACCCACAGAAAGGAAAAAGTGACTGCTGCGTTTTTGGGCGGGCATTGGGATATTTCACGGAATCACAAGAGTTTAACTGATCATGTGAATGCTTACGACATGTGAATGCTTACGACATATATACTAGTGGTTGATCACAATCATTCAAGATCCGTACGTACAATAGTCAGCAGCTTAATAATTTGTAGCTCAGTAGTTCAAAGCCCTTCTAAAGATAAATTAATCTTGATATATATAATCAATTATTACGTTCAATTAAATGGTGACAAAGGCTATCATGTATGAAAATCATGAAAATCTAGTTCATAATTGATTGGTTAATTTTGTGCTAGCTGTACATGCATGAGAATTATCTTTTTCTTAGAGTTATGATTATGATGTGTTTAAGGTCAAAAAGCCTAATCATTAAATATTATAGTTTTATCGACGCTTCTATATATATGTGATGTAAAACAGCATTTTGTTCTCTCAACAGCTTTCTTGAGAAAACTCTAACTCCCAATTTAGTACAATAGTACCCGCGGATATTAGCTATGGGATAAAGTTATTTGATAATTAAAAAGATAATTAGTAGTAAAAAAAAACAGCTGGATATAGAACTAGTTGTTCTCTTTTTATCATGAGAATAATTTCTACACTCTTTCCTAAATTAAGCTAAGATTCAATATATATAAATATATATACATCATTCAGTTTGATAATCTATGTCCAAGATCGATTATTATATAAACAAGCTAAGCTATAGGTAAATAGTATAAAAACGTTTCATATTCTTTTGTGGATTGGCAATTTGAACCTACTAGTTGCTTGATGAGTGTTGAATTATAATGATGTGCTTATATATTTGGGTTTGGAGTACCCCTTGTACTCCCGTTTAAGTGAATTTTTTTGTCCGACCAAAAAAAAAAAGTATAGTGATGTTTTCTCGTCATTGTGAAATGTAAGTAGTTTAACAATAGATCGTATATATATATATAACGAGATCGATTACAGGTGCAGTACAACGACTTTATTACATACTAGACCTACTTAGACTAATACTAGTGCTGAGTAGGCTTGGTCAGGAACATCTCGAACTGACGTTAGATGCACCGTCGGATGTCGAAAGTATATCGGGTGTAACGTAGAAAGTGATATCGGGGATGATGTCGAAAACCTTCCACGTCGAGGATGATGTTCTGCTGACGTCGAAGATGATGTCGGGTGATGTGTCGGTTGTATATATCGAGATATATATCGAGTACTATGTCGAGCAATATATCGAGTATGTTCGATATAGGTGTACAATAATTGCGGATAATTAAAGCTTACCTTGATTACCGGAATGCGGGTATTTACAGGCCTCTGGATGCGGAGACCACTCACGTGATAAACACGTGAGATGTACCATATCCAAAGTAATATTCGATATGTATGTTGGGGACGACCCCCGACATAGGTAAAATATGGGTCTGGCCTATGGGCCAGCCCAATAAGAAAAATACCCATATCAATATATCAGTAAGAAATAAATTTCAACAATAGTTATATTATACCATAAGGCATAGCATTACTGTTCATACTATTTAACTGATTTTTATTAATATACGGAACAGTGACTAGTAACAACAACCAAACTTTTCATTTCAATTCATTGAGTACATATACCATATCACGATCAACCAAATTTGGATGACGTTGAGTTGAGCACTTAAATTCTCCCTCACCATCATTTCCGTAGTGTGATGTCTTCCATTTATGCTTCTAAATTATTTTTTTTGATAAGCAATAATTATATTAACCAAAGAGAGAATGAACACAAGGCAAGACCTTTACAAGGAGAATGAAGGGAAAAAAGAAAAAAAATAAACAAATTCAGTCCCTAGAGCAAGAGACCATGGGATTAGAACCAAAAATACATTGTTAAGGGCAAAGGACCCAATCCGTAAAAGAAAAAATAATTTTTTTCCCAAACATTTAATCCAACACCAAGTCTGAACCTCGACTTCTTCAACCAAACATTCAATGTTTAAACTTTCTTCACGAAAGTTGATGTTGTTACACTCATCCCATATCGACCACATCATGATAATCCAAATCGATCCCCACTCTTCACGCCCTTGTTTGCTAGGAAAAAGTTCCATATTTTACCTAAATGATTCATCGGACCTTTGTTGATGATTGTAAGAAGGCCAAACCACTTACAAATCCTCATCCAAATAGCATAAGACGTTTTACAGGCATTAGAGGTAATTGAAAATAATCTATCAAATCTTAAGCTAAGGGGTATGTCCCCCGCCCAAGTATCCATCCAAAATCTGGTTTTTCTTACCATCTCCGATAGCTCTTTCAATCCCTTGACTAAACCAATCACCTAAGATCGAATCTTGTGATAAAGACTTCAAGTCGCGCCACCAAGTTGAATGAACATTGAGGCCTGTTGTAGAGTTTTGTGTCTCAAGATTCCACAAAGAATCACCATATTTAGACCTAAGAATTTATGATTCTAAATTACACGTTGTTCCCATATGACCTACATTCACGTTTTCTTTAGTCGTATTTTTGTTCCTCCCGTCTCTCCTAAATGCAAGGTTCAACGGTCACACTGTTGTAATTTAATGTGTTCGGTTGAATATGACCGGACATCGTCATGTTAAAATGAAGTATTCAATGAATACAAAACTTTGGAGCGAATTTAGGTAATGACGTGGAGTTGGGCAAAAGCGGATTTCAAGGAGTTTCCTTTTTATTTTATGATTGGAGTATAAACTGCGTGTCGTGTTTACGTTGGGTTAGATAGACTTTTGATTTTCTCTTGTTGTTTTTGGTGTTGGTTGCTTTTTCGTTTTGGTCGATTTGTAGGATTAAAGCACCCCTTGTGCTTCCATTTTTAGTTTTACTTGCTTGATAAAAAAAAAACAAAAAACAATTACAAAGAAAAACCAAATCTAGCTATCTAAGTTGTAAATCAAATTCATAAAATTAAGACGATAAATAATCTGCATGATAGTGGCCAACTAGCAAAATTTGACAGCTCTCCCACAAGTTCACGTGCCTTGGTAATATTTTCTAGCTAGGGTTCTTTGTATTCTTCCACCCCCTCACTCCTATTACTCCTATATAACACCACACTACTCTACCATCAAATACATATCCAACACCAATCACATTTTAAGTTTCCAACCAATATGGAGTCCTCCAAGATCTTAGCTCTTCTCTTCATTTCCATGCTCTCCATTTCAACAGCCAGTACCACTCCCCTACTTGATCCTGACTGTGATTGCCCCCACCCCAAACCACACCCCCACCCTACCCCCAAACCCCACCCCAAACCTCACCCCAAACCCCACCCCAAACCCCCCAGTACTCGTCCTCCAGGCACAATCCCTAAAGTACCCGTCCCTCCGGTTACAATCCCTAAAGTCCCCGTCCCTCCGGTTACCATCCCCAAAGTCCCTGTCCCTCCGGTTACCGTCCCTAAAGTACCCGTCCCTCCCGTTACCGTCCCTAAAGTTCCTATACTACCTCCAGTTACCGTTCCTCCGGTTACCGTCCCTAAAGTACCCGTCCCTCCCGTTACCGTCCCTAAAGTTCCTATACTACCTCCAGTTACCGTTCCTCCGGTGCTCAGTCCACCTAGCGGAGGGAACAACCCACCCAGTGGAGGGAACCCAACACCAACGACCCCATGCCCCCCACCAAGAGCAGCACCTGCCACCTGTCCCATCGACACGTTGAAGCTGGGAGCATGTGTGGATCTTCTTGGTGGGCTGGTCCACATTGGCCTGGGTGACCCGGCCGCTAACCAGTGCTGCCCGCTTATTTCGGGGCTTGTGGACGTTGAGGCTGCAGTTTGTTTGTGCACTACTCTTAAACTTAGGGCTTTGAATTTGAATATATTCGTCCCGCTTGCACTTCAGCTGCTTGTGACCTGTGGAAAGACACCACCGCCTGGCTTCACTTGTTCGCTCTAGAAAGATGGCGTCCTTCTACTTGGGTATGAATCAACTATTTTCTTATTAAAAGAAATCCTATTTATATTATATATATAAGAAAATATGGTTAGATAAAAAAAGAAATTGTCCTAGTGTGCTCCACTGTTGTAGTGGTTAGTAAGACGTAAAATGAAACACTAAGGGGAACACAAGAATCAAGATACTTAATTTTTATACTTAAAGACTTATGATTAATTTTGCATGAAATTTTGTTTGTCCGTTGCATGAGATTATGTGCTAAATTAAAACACGACCAATCTTGTCGCATTATATTATGAAATATTATCTGTTTCTTGGCTGGATATTTAAATATCACGCTTTGTTATTTGTCTTGACATAAGAAGCTTATTATAAAAGGGTAACGACTGATGCTGGTTTTTCTTTTTCTTTTTTGCAGGTTTCAAGCCAGAGTATTGATTCGTACGTACTCAGATCGAGGAGAGATGTCGAGATTTAAGTTTTATATTATTTTTCTTTAAGTTACTGTTCTTTGCCCCTCCTTGATTTTTCTTGATTGGGATATATAACGCTTGCTATTGTTTTCAAATATTTTTGTAATTGTATTATCTTGGTTTCGGATATTCTTGTAACTGTATTTTTCAAATATATATTGGTGTTTTGTTGCCTCATTTTGTTATTAATTAACTTGTTATGGACACCGGGGTACCCAATACGTACGCCATGAAACCTAAACAACTTTATAAATCAAATTAATGTTTTATACACATAACGTATAAAACAACTTAAGAAATAAGTTTATTAGAGTAGTCAACTCGATGTTTTATCCTCTAGCGAGTGTTAGATCACTTGATAGATGAAAGCGGCTAAGTCCGTACTACCCAATTAGGACACTAAAATTTTGCGACAATTGTCAGATAAATATTAATATATATATATATATATATATATATATATATATATATATATATATTGTTATAATATGGTATGTGGGATATGACTAGTGGCCATTGTTGAAAATTATGTACAGATGCTAATAGTACTAGTTGTTGTAAATAGTGTAAGATCTTGAAAATTCTTTCCCTATATAAGGAGCCATCAAGATGAAGAGAAAATATTCATTCACAAGTAATATACTTCTTATTTGCTCTTTTTTCCCTATGTCCTTTAAATATATTGTTATAAACCTCAATAGTTTTAGCTTTTGTATAACACGTTATCAGCACGATAGTGCTCGATCCGTAAGAATTTAGTTCATTCGTTAAAGAAAACGTTGAACATTAAAAGGTACGAAAGTTTATATTACTTGTTCATCTATTTCCATTATTATAGACAATGCGGATTACCGCCTATATATAATTTTATGATTAGATGAAAATTCTCTTTATATTTTACTGTCATCTAACTCTAACACTAACGCTAATTTTAACTTTCGTTGATGCTTGAGTTAACCCCAAGCTAGAAACGATTACTGACAATTTATAATTATGGAAGGTTTTACCTCCTATTACTGCTGACAAGTTATTATTATGAAAGGTTTTACCTCCTATTACTACTAACACTTAATTATTATGGAAAGTTTTACCTCCTATTATATTGCTTAGTCTATTCCACAAGCCCATGAAAGTTTTTACATAGTAATGTGGCTGAAATATCTATATGTATTTACTTATAGTAATATTATTTTTTTTGCCCGTTGAAATTTATTAACGCGGTTGAAATTGTGTACTTATTATACAATTAATCCTTGTTGCTCGATTGTTAAAGCTATTATCATTTATCAATTATGCCAAATTAAACAAAACAGAGAAAAATGTTGTTTTCTAATGGCTATAAAACGGCTACTTAGAGATATCTTTCTTCTATAAATATTCTGATTTCATAACTCAAACTCTATACAAATCTTCATCTTTTTTTCTCTCATCTTGCAAAATGTTCCGCACGTCAACAATGATCTTGATGCTCGTTTACCTTTTATTTTTCATTTTTATGCTAGCAGCTGAGGAAAATCCTATGTTTCTACCTATTATATTTCTCGTTTTTGTTATAGCAATGTTCGAGTGCATAATTTGACTAGAGATGAGATAATTGCATCATACTATTGTAATAATTGTGCTTGTGTGGTTGCGTATTAAAATAAAATGCCTTGATCCTAATTATGTTTGTTTTAATGTTCATTTAGCTGCAATATGTCTAATCTCTCGAAAGTAGATTTTACCGAACTCACTATCGAAGGAAAAAATTATATGCAATGGGAATCCAATGTGAAAACGCATCTTACTGCGAAATTCCTTACGGAAATAATTGATGAGGAAAATAAATGTACTGACCAGCAATGTTGCGAGACGATTATATACCTGCGTAGACATTTAGATAATTTCCTGCAAACGGAATATCTCGATATTACAGATCCTTCTGAGCTATAGATTAATCTGAATGAAAGATATGGCCACCAAAGGGAAACTGATATGGGCGTTTCCCGCATATTGGGCCAGGCCCAAACCAGGCCCATTTTGGAGCATATCGGGGATAACTTTCGATGTCATACCGGTAATCATTACCGATATGTTACTGTGGTCCCCGGATCCCGAGGTCTATAAATACGCGGTGCCCGAATCCCAAAACAAGCAATTATTATCCCTCAGCTACCACTCGTCATATCGAAATACATCACCGATGTTACTTTCGATGTCTCATTCGATATCGTGACTACACCACACGCCTGTGACACGTCATACCACCTCATCACCGATCTCACATCGGGGGTCATCCCCGACGTCACATCGGAGACAATCATCGACGTCCGTTCGATCTATTTACCGATATTCCTCTCCCATCCAAGCATCGAAGCGTTGGTCCGAGGTGTTCCGAACCAAGCCTACACGAGACACGTAGTGTAGGTCTGATTTGAGATAGGCTCGTTGTATTACTAGATCACATACTTGTAACCGACACTCGCATATATATATATATATATATATATATATATATATAAAACGATCTATCGCCAAATCAGTGGCGCCGTCTGTGGGAACACCAGTTCCCGGACAAAGACGCCGAGATGCAAGGAAGGAGGACCCGATCTGAAATTAGCGGAGTTGTGACTAGGAGCGCCAGGATGGAGGATACACAAACCCTTCGACACCCGACCGACCAAGAACAGACAGTGGCTCGAGCCGAGATGGAGCTCCCTCCACCACAAGTGCAACGAAGGCGCGGGCCCGGGAGGCCGTCGTTAGCCGCAAGTGCAGGTCCGACTCTTGTTGCACCAAGTGTGGCAGAACCCGAGACTGAGGGCCCGCCCATCGAGAACCACGCAGCTGACATTCCAATGACCGAAGCGCCAAATACGGATTTTCCCGGCCAGGAGGAGACAATGCCCGCGGGACAAAGCACCGTCCATCCAGCCGCTATAACCCCGGAGATGCAAGCTCAAATCAACGCCACTGTGAGAGCAGCGCTGAATTCCAAATTGGATACCTTGCTCCCACGTCTGGTGGAGCAAAGGGCAAACGACATCCGGGCGAGGCCCACTGAATCCGGAGCAGATGAGAGAAGGGCAAGGCAAGGATGCGACAAACATGAGGTGCCGGGGGACTCTTTCAGAGAGATATCGCTCGCTGCTTACGATAGGGTGGAAAGACGGGACCTCGGGGCCCTTGATCGGGAAATAGCAAGTAAGATGGAGCGGCTTGACCGCGAGAGGGCGGAAGTAGTCCGGAGAATAGAACGCGGTCGTGACCGTGCCGAGGTTGCCTATTCAAAGAATGAGGATGCAGAAATGCTACGGGCAATCTCAAGAAGGATGGAACAGCTAGATCGCGAGAGAGCGAAATTGTCAAGGAAGTTGACTCAGAGTAAGGGAAAAGGTCGCAGTAGGACCCCGTTCTCGGATGAGATAGAGGCCGAGGTCTTGCAAAGAGGGGACAAGATCCCGGTAATCAAGCCATACGACGGAAGAGGTGATCCTACGGATCATCTCCATCAGGTCGATAGCATCCTGAACCTGCACAACTACTCAAGAAACATAAAGGCAAAAATCTTGTCCACCAGTTTAACGGGCGCTGCATTGGACTGGTTCGCTCGGCTGGAGGCCAGATCCATAACGGATTACGAGCAGTTGAGGGAGAAATTTGAGAATCAATTCTCTAGCCAAAAGAGGCTGAATACCAACCTGCTACACCTTGGCGCTGTGCAGCAAAGAGAAATGGAGAACCTCCGAGACTATATGAAGAGGTTCAACGACGAATTATTAAAGGTGGATGAGCCGCATGACGGGCAGGTCATGATGATGTTGTTCAAGGGTACGACCCACCGTAGGTTTGCCGGGGAGCTAATCAAATTAACGGAGCCCACCATAGCGCAGATAAACATGCTTGCCAACCAAATGGTCTACGAGGATGAAATGATGGCAACACGTCTGGGCTCGTTTTCTGGCAGGAACACAGACAGAGAGCGCAACAGGGAAAGGCGTACACCCCGTTAAACAGAGGTATTCTGGAGGTGATGGCTGTGGCAAAGAGAAACAGATGGTTGACGGAACCCAGGCCGTTGAACGAGACTCCCGGGATGAAGTCATCCGGCAAATACTGCGCGTACCACCGTCAACCTGGACATAGGACGGAAGACTGCACACACCTGAGGAATGAAATCGAAAGATTGGTCAAAGAAGGGAAATTGGTCGAGTTTTTCAGGGGCGCCAGGGAGGATGCTAGAGTAGCAGAGCATTCCTCACCCCCTAGAAGAGACTATTCACCCAGGAGAGGAAAGCAGAAAATGATTGAGGCACCCGAGGAACGAGGTAGGGCCATTGTGAATGCCCCAAGTAGAGGTGTCATAAATGTGATCAACGGAGGGGGCTTGGGAGCTGACACGGCTCACGACCGAGAAACCATAACGAGAAGACTTCAGGGTGGAGCCTATGTTGGGTACACCAACGCAATTATGCCGGAAACATACTTGGGCCAGGAGATCTCTTTCACCAGGAGAGACTTGGAACATCTTAGTCCATTGGTCTTGATCGCAGGAAAACTAGATTGCCCATTGGTTATCACGATTAAGGTGGATGGATATCAGATGCATAAAGTGTTGGTGGATAGCGGAAGCTCCGCAAACCTGATATTCTCAAAAGCCTACGAGCAGTTGGGGATAGCCCAGGACCGGCTGAAGCCGGTATCTACCCTGTTGACCGGGTTCAGGGGAGCAGAGGTAGTGCCGCTTGGACAAATTGTATTGCCGACCATATTTGGTAGGAGCCCACGCACCCGGGTCACGCCGATAAAATACACGATTGTCGATACTATGTTCCCCTACCACGCCATCATGGGCCGACCGGCGCTCAACCAGATCAGAGCAATGGTCTCTACTTACTACTAGAAGATTAAATTCCCGACGCCTCAAGGAGTTGGCGAGATTCAGGCTGACCAGATACACTCCCTGAAGCACCCAAATATCAGAACAATGCAGGAAATACAAGTCCCACACCAAGAATCCATTTCGCGCACGGAGTGATCGCCATGAGGAGCAAACAGAACAATATTTTAAATTGCCGCACTTTTTAAATTGTGTTTGAACATTTGAAACATTGCCCCATCGTGGGTTGGTCTGTAAACTTAAAACAGGGGGAACTATGCCGGTCTGATTCCCCACTCAACGGGATACGTAGGCGGGTTAGGTCTACCTAGCCCTCGACCGTTATCTCGTATTTAACCCCTTCGTGGGTCGGCATGTAACTTAAAACAGGATGAACTACGTCGGTCTGATTCCCCACTCAACGGGATACGTAGGCGGGTTAGGTCTACCTAGCCCTCGACCGTTATCTCTTATTTAACCCCTTCGTGGGTCGGCATGTAACTTAAAACAGGGGGAACTACACCGTTCTGATTCCCCATGCAACGGGATACGTAGGCGGGCTGGGTTACCTAGCCCTCGACCGTTATCCGTTATTACCTTTTTATTTGTTGCTTAGAGCAATCTCATATTTCATTCAGGGATGTGTCCTAAGCGGACATTATAGAAGTGCAGAGAATAGCACAAACAATTGGGGAATGTTCCCCTAGATATATATTTAATACATCGCCCTCTTACAGGTACAAACAGGTACCACTGGCATGATAGTGCACACCGGAAACGCTATTTCTTATGTAAAACTAATATTCCCAAATCGAGGGAACATCCCTTGAATAACACTGGCACGTTATTTCGTGCTCTCGTATTAGCTTTTATGTCAAAAAAAAATTCTTGTCTATGATGTTTTGCAGGGCTTAATGATCTACAGATTCAGCAACGACAGAGTCACCAAGAGACATAGTCGGAAAGACGATGAAAAGGCTCGCCTACAAAATCCCCTGTGATAACGGGGTCGATCAAAAACAATTAAAAAGGTAGCGGGTTCCCTGTGATAACGGGATGCACCCCTACCCTCAAAAATATCCCCTGTGATAACGGGGTTGATCAAAAATAATTAAAAAGGTAGCGGGTTCCCTGTGATAACGGGATGCACCCCTACCCACAAAAACATCCATTGTGATAACGGGGTCGATCAAGAAAATTCCATGTGATAACGGGGTCAAACAAGAAGAAATCTCCTGTGATAACGGGGTCGACCAAGAAAATTTCCCTGTGACAACGGGGTCAATCAAGAAAAATTCTCTGTGATAACGGAGTCAACCAAGGAAAAATCCCCTGTGATAACG
This sequence comes from Linaria vulgaris, assembly GCA_948329865.1. NCBI lineage: Eukaryota > Viridiplantae > Streptophyta > Magnoliopsida > Lamiales > Plantaginaceae > Linaria > Linaria vulgaris. The sequence continues at coordinate 96,092,144 of OX415254.1, forward strand.
GGGTCGATTAAAGAAAAAATTCCCTGTGATAACGGGGCCAATCCAAGAAAAAATCCCTTGTGATAACGGGGTCGATTAAAGAAAAATTCCCTATGATAACGGGGCCAATCCAAGAAAAACTCCCATGTGATAACAGGGTCAATTCTACGCTAGGTGAAGAGCCTGTTGGGTGAAAATCCCATAAATCAAGTTAGGTGAAGAGCCTATTGAGTGGAAATCCCATAAAATTACGTTAGGTGAAGAGCCTATTGGGTGAAAATCCCATAAATCAAGCTAGGTGAAGAGCCTATTGGGTGGAAATCCCATAAAATTACGTTAGGTGAAGAGCCTATTGGGTGAAAATCCCATAAATCAAGCTAGGTGAAGAGCCTATTGGGTGGAAATCCCATAAAATTACGTTAGGTGAAGAGCCTATTGGGTGAAAATCCCATAAATCAAGCTAGGTGAAGAGCCTACTGGGTGGAAATCCCATAAAATTACGCTAGGTGAAGAGCCTATTGGGTGAAAATCCCATAAATCAAGCTAGGTGAAGAGCCTATTGGGTGGAAATCCCATAAAATTACGCTAGGTGAAGAGCCTATTGGGTGAAAATCCCATAAATCAAGCTAGGTGAAGAGCCTATTGGGTGGAAATCCCATAAAACTACGCTAGGTGAAGAGCCTATTGGGTGAAAATCCCATAAATCTCATCAAATACGAGAACGAAAGGAATGCAGAATTAGACATCGAAATACTGCATACCCTATCATCATGACAATAAAGATCAACAAGCTATCAGACAACAAGGCCGCGAAGAGTCACAGATTATGAAGATAACAGAGAAATAAATATTCGGTTACAGAACCACGAATGGGAAATAGCATAGAAAGGGATAAATTCAAGTTACAATGAGGGCAGAAAATAGCTACTCCCACAGGGACCCTTTAGTCTTCTGCTCAACGACCTCGAAAAACATATCAGGGTCGGCCGCACCATCCTCCACCTCGTCTAACCCACCAATCGACAGGTCGTGATGATCGTGCCTTGGATTCAACCCACTCAATTCGAGGGAGTCTTTGAAACCATCAATTTTCAGTACCTGCCCTACGCAAGCATGAAAGGCGACCTCCCGAACCTTCAAAACTAAGTCTCGGAAGCTCGAGCTTTCCATAAACTTCTCCGCTCCAACCCGGAGGAGATCGGGGCGATGTTCCTACAAAATGAACTCTATTAAATACAAGAGCACAAAAAATGGAAACAAATATCGTACACAAGATACATACCAAGTCTAAGGGAGCTAATCGGGCACTGGAGAGCTCCGATGAGAGAAGTTCATTAGCAGTCTTCACCGCCGCCACCTTGGCCTTTAGTGATTCCAGCTCTTTATTTGCCGCAAATTCACGCGCCTTTCCTTGATCGAGCTCAGTCAATATTATTTTTAAGTTGCCCTTCAACACATCGTACTCCTCCCGGAGCACACGGCATGTCTTCAGTGCATCCTCTTTTTCAACCCCTAACCTCTCCAACACCATGGGGTTGAACTCCTCCATCTTCAAAATATCAGCCTCGAGCTCGGCAGCAACAGCGTCAGGGTCACCCTTGGACTCGCGAATGGTTTTCAGACACGAGACCGCCAGCTTGGCCATCTGCACAATACAATACATAACATTAGGCTAAATATTCAAATGAAAATAATCAAGGACGTGCTTAGGCACGTACACTTTGGAACAGGTGAGTGCTGCGACGTATATTCTGGGCTCGCTCAAATTCTGAAAGCACCCGCACATTCGCAGGCGGAGGAAATCCCGCATCATGCCCCGCACAACGTCTGCTTCAGGAAATTCTACTAATTTGGAGGGTTTTACCGCATCCACCTTCCGAGGGCCCGAGCTCGAAGACGAGTGCATACGGTGGACAGTCCCCTCACGAGACCTTTTATTACCTGATATCCTAGTCAGGTCAACGACATGTTTCTTAACCGGAATCCCGGGAAAAATAGGGGCAAAGCCCCCCAATGTCGAGGGCTCCAGCAGCGGCCCCTTTCCCTTGTCGGGCGTACTCGAAACGGTCGTTTTTCCCTTAATAGGGCTCGAGTGTGAAGACCCCGACCCCGTTGTAGAAGGCTCATCCAGAAAATTACCCACGTTGACATGGGTACTCGATTCCGAACCTCCAACGCCCTGGCTCAAAGGAACGTCGGCCAACGGTTCAGAATGTGGAGCAACATATCCACAAGAAGGAGACCAAGCAGATGCTCTCTCTCTCTCTCGCCACAGATCCGTCAGGTTGAGGAACCACACCCTTTTGTTTTGAGGTCAATACTTCCAAGAGGTTGGCCGCACCATTAGGGCCTCCCACTACGTCTAGGATGTCCTGGCTAAGGGACCCAACCATTGCAGAAACATTGCTAAAACATTCCTCATTAACACGTTCAGGCACCATAGTACTAGGGAGAGGTCGTTCGACCCCCGACACCTCTGCCGAAAACTCAACGGCTGCATTATTTAGGTCAAAGCTAGACGCATACCTTATTTCAGGCGCCACCGCGACGGCCGCCATTTTAGCAGCTTTCTGAGCCTCACGATCGGCTTGAAGTTTCAGCATCAATTGTCTGAACCCCATTCTAACAAAGTATCTCAGAGAAAGGTAATCTACCTGCAGAATAATCAGACTATCAGCATGACAAAATAATAATAATTCAAGTATCACGGCGAGGTCGAAACACATGTCGGGGGTCATATCGAATATAATTACCGATATACTTACCGATATGGTTACGCTAAACGACAGAGAAAACGCAGAAAACTATGAACTCCAGAGTCTCTTACAAGCCCTACTTATAGACAGAGGCCTCAACTACATCGAAATACACTTTCGACATCATATCGAATGTGAATTTCGACATAAAGATCGAAGCTAGAACCCGACATCTTGCCCTACCACGCGAAGAGCCGCGAGAATATAACAACAGCCCCGGCAACCCCATCACAATTTTCAAGGAACCCAAATACCAAGGGAACTAGAATTCAAACGAGGACCTCAAACTCGGCGTTCATCACAAGTGCACTCCCCACAAGTTTGATCTCCGTCATTTGAACTGGCGGGACGAAGGGTACAGGTAACCCAGAAATTTTAAATTAAATTTGCGAATCCTTATCTCTAAGATAAGAATCCCCAAATTGGGGGACTACATGATATGGGCATTTCTCGCATATTGGGCCAGACCCAAACCAGGCCCATTTTGGAGCATATCGGGGATAACTTTCGATGTCATATCGGTAATCATTACCGATATGTTACTGTGGTCCTCGGATCCCGAGGTCTATAAATACGCGGTGCCCGGATCCCAAAACAAGCAATTATTATCCCTCAGCTACCACTCGTCATATCGAAATACATCACCGATGTTACTTTCGATGTCTCATTCGATATCGTGACTACACCACACGTCTGTGACACGTCATACCACCTCATCACCGATCTCACATCGGGGGTCATCCCCGACGTCACATCGGAGACGATCACTGACGTCCGTTTGATCTATTTACCGATATTCCTCTCCCATCCCAGCATCGAAGCGTTGGTCCGAGTGTTCCGGACCAAGCCTACACGAGACACGTAGTGTAGGTCTGATTTGAGATAGACTCGCTGTATTGCTAGATCACATACTTGTAATCGACACTCGCATATATATATATATATATATATATATATATATATATATATATATATAACGATCTATTGCCAAATCAAACAATGCTTCCAAAATCCATCCATTCATAATATCCGACATACGCTAAAATTTTGTGAGACAGAAATTACTGATGAAGAAATGATTGAAAAAAACTCTTTCTACTTTTCATGTCTGTCATATACTCATCCAAATGCAACACAGACTAGTCGGATACACTAAGTATCACGAACTAGAGAGGGTGTTGTTAACGACAGAAAATAGTAATAATATATTGATTAAGAATTTCGAGTTATGCCCAACTGGAGCACATGCATTGCCAGGAGCACATGCCATAAATTTCTCAAACTTCCATGGGCGAGGAAATTACAATAATGATGGTCGAGGAGAGGCCAATATCAAGGCCGGGGTGGTTATAGAGGAGGATATGTTTCTAGAGGTGGTCGTGGTCGTGGTCGTGGTCGTGGACGTGGTCGAGGTAGTTATCACAACACTTCGACCAGTGATACGGTCCATAACAATAACCATCATAATAAAATGCTCATAATAAATCTGAAGGTTACTGTTTTAACTGCGGAATGGAATGACACTGGGCCAATAGGTGTCATACACCTGAACATCTTTTTAAATTGTACCAAGAGAGTAAAGGCAAAGAAAATGAAGTGAGCCTTGTTGAACAAATGCCTAATAATCCCACATATTTAGCAGCATCTGATTTCACAGATGATCATGATGTTACTATGGCTTGATTAGGCTATGTGATTCATGTCTGCGTGATTCCTGGTTTAATTTGCATTATGTGATTCCTTGTTGTGTAATTTTTGAATTGATATGTGTCTGCGATTTCTGCTTGTAATGTACCATGTTTTCATTAATTGTGTTTCCTTATGTATCTTAATGAAAATATTTCCTTTTTTTTCAAATATATGCTTCATTTATTGGTATATCATGTTTAAATGTACTTGTTTGACATGAAGCCAGTATGGAGCATACCGGTGAATTTTGCATCCCTGATAGCGGTACAACTCACACAATTCTCACAAGTAATGAATATTTTACATATCTAAAACCAAGAAAGGCAAAAATCAATACGATATCAGGTTCTACTGACCTGATTGTAGGATTTGGTAAAGCTAGTTTTATTTTACTAAATAGAACGCTATTTATCACCAACGATGCCTTATTTGTCCCAAAATCCAGAAGAATTTTGTTGAGTTTTAATGATATATATATCGTTATGGATCTGATATCAACTCAAAAACTGAAAACCAAAACTAAATATCTTTTTATTATTAAGTATATATATCAGGAAAGTAACATATATTTGAAAAACTATCAAAACTCTCATCAGGATTGCATTATATATATATATATATATATATATTAATGCATCGAGTCAAATATGGTAGTCAATAAAAATCCTGAATTATTAACTTTATGGCCTGATCGTCTAGGTCATCCTGGTTCAACAATGATGCGAAGGATAATTGAAACTACACATGGACATTCATTGAAAGGATCCAAACTCAATTTGAACAATACTAGTCCATGTGAAGCATGTTCTCTTGGAAAGATAATTATTAAGCAATCACCAGTTAAAATTAAAACAGAATTACCAACATTTCTTGTAAGAACTCAAGGTGATATTAGTGGGCATATTCATCCTTCATGTGGACCGTTTTATTATTTTATGGTATTAATTGATGATTCAAGTCGATGGTCACATGTTTGTCTATTATCTACTCGTAATATGGCATTTGCGAGATTTTTAGCTCAAATAATTAGAATAAGAGCTCAATTTCCTGACTATGCGATCAAGAAAGTCAGACTTGACAATGCTGGTGAATTTACATCTCAAGCTTTCAATAATTACTGTATGTCAACTAGAATTATTTTTGAACATAGTATTGCACATGTACATACTCAAAATGGTTTAGCTGAATTATTAGTTAAACGTATTCAATTAATTGTTAGGCCATTGTTAATGAAAGCTAAATTACCAACTTCTGTATGAGGTCATGCAATTTTACATGCTGCGTCACTAATTCGCATTAGACCGAGCTCGTTTCATGAATACTCCCCATTACAACTTGTTTTTGGTCATGAACCTAATATTTCCCATATAAAGATTTTTGACTGTGCAGTTTATGTTCCGATTGCACCACCACAACGAACAAAAATGGGACCTCAAAGAAGGTTAGAAATATATGTTGGATATGACTCACAATCGCCGATTGCCATTTCAATGAGGCAAGTTTCCCAATCTTAGGGGGGATAAAAGAAGTAGTTGGAAAATGATATATCATGGTATAATCCATCTTTATCACACTATGATATTTTAACAAAACAATGTGATTTGGAAATTAAGAAAATTTTACATTTTCAAGATATTGCAAATCAATTACCCGATGCATTTACTGACATAAACGGGTAACCAAATCACATATACCAACTGCGAATATTCCTACTCGGGTTGAAATTCCGAAGGACATATCCAACAATAATAAAATAAATGCACGTAAGAAACGTGGTCGTCCTGTTGGTTTAAAAAACAAAAATCCTCGAAAAAGAAAAGGAGAAAATATTATAACTCCATTATCGAGGAAACTATTCATGATGAAACAGAAAATGTGACAAATGAGATAACTCAAGAGATCACCGAACCAAATCCTAATGCTGAGATCTCTGTAAATTATGTTAATTCGGGAGTTATTTGGAATCGAAATGAGATGAAAAATATAAGTGAAGTATTTTCATATAATATTGTTTATGATCTTATGAATGAAAATGATGATCCCAAACCACAATCTGTGGATAAATGCCAAAATCGGGACGATTGGGTTAAATGAAAAGAAGCTATGCAAGTTGAATTGGACTCCCTCAACAAACGAAAGGTTTTTGGACCTATTGTCCTCACACCTAAAGACATGAGACCTGTAGGCCACAAATGGGTCTTCGTTCGAAAAAGAAGTGAGAAAAATGAAATTATAAGATACAAAGCTCGACTTGTTGCACAAGGTTTTTCTCAAAGATCTGAGATTGATTATGGAGAAACTTATTCCCCAGTAATGGATACAATTACTTTTCGATTCTTAATCAGTTTAGCTGTTTATGAAAACTTAAATATGATCTCATGGATGTTGTCACAACTTTTCTTTATGGATCACTTGATAATGATATTTATATGGAAAGTCCCTGAAGGACTTAAAATGCCTGAATCATCTAGTTCTAAACCTGGAGAAATATACTCAATTAAATTGCAAAGATCGTTATATGGTTTAAAACAATCAGGTCGCATGTGGTACAATCGTTTGAGTGAATATTTATTAAAAGAAAGATATATGAATAATAATTTGTGTCCACGTGTTTTTATCAAGAGACATCATCTGGTTTTGCAATTATTGCGGTTTATGTAGATGATTTAAATATCATTGGCACTGACAAAGAAATCCATTCAACTATGAATTATTTAAAGAATGAATTTTTTTTTGACTATATTTAAAGAATGAATTTGAAATGAAAGATCTTGGTAAAACCAAATATTGTCTTGGTTTACAGATTGAGCATACTAAAAATGGTATATTAGAGCATCAATCTAATTATACCAAAAGGATTTTAAAACGTTTTAACATGCATAAATCAACTCCTTTAAATCATCATGTCATTGTTAGATCATTAACTAAAGACAGAGATCCATTTCGTCCAAGTGAAAAAAATGAAGAAATTATTAGTTCTGAAGTTTCGTATTTAAGTGTCATTGGACCTTTAATATATCTAGCTAATTGTACTAGACCTGATATATCATTTACTGTGAATTTATTAGCCATGTTTAGCTCATCACTCACACAAGGCACTGGAAATGAATTAAACATATATTCTGTTATTTGCAAGGAACTGTGGATCTTGGTCTATTTTATCCTAACAATGCAGAACAAGATTTGATTGGTTATGCAGATGCAGGTTTTTTATTGAACCCACATAAATGCGGATCTCAAACTGGATATGTATTCATGTATGGAGGCACTGCTATTTCATGGTGTTCTCAAAAACAGCACTTGTTGCAACATTATCGAATCATGCTGAGATTATTGCACTCCATGAAGCAGCAGTGAATGTGTATGGTTACGATCAATGACACGTCATATAAGAAGTACATCTGGCTTACCTATTAGAGAGGGTCCTACAACATTATACGAAGACAATTTTGCATGTATTACACAGATGGAAGAAGACTATGTCAAGAGTGACCGAACCAAACATATACCCCCAATATATTTTACCTACACTCAGGAACTCGAGAAAAATAAAGAAATTAATATCCAATATGTTCAATCACGTGACAATATAACAAATCTTTTTACAAAGGTACCCATATTGTAACTTTTAAGAAACGTGTTCAAAGTATTGGGATGCGTCACCTACGAGACTTATGAAGATTTGGAGATGCCAACTTGAGGGGGAGTTCACACGGCTGCACTCTTTTTTCCTTATTAAGGTTTTATCCCACTAGGTTTTTTCTGATAAGGTTTTTGACCAGGCAGCATAAGACGTGTGTAGAAGACGGATCATGTACATAACAAAATCTTCAAATGGCTGATAGAGAGTGTTATAAATATGGTTAGCGGGATATACCTAGTGGTCATTGTTGAAATTTATGTACAAATATTATTTTATAATAGTACTAGTTGTTGTAAATAGTGTAAGATATTGGAAATTCTTCTATATATAAGGAGCCAATACCTATTCACAAGTAATATACTCCTTATTTGCTCTTCTTTCCTTATGTCCTTTTAAATATATTGTTATGAATCTCAATAGTTTTAGCTTTTTATAATATATATATATATATATATATATATATATATATATTAATTACTTATATAATATGAAGTCAACATTACATGTAAGCTGTACCAGTTCAATGTACATGTCGAGAACACGTGGGTTAGTATGTTTGCAATATCAAAATCCATATCTAGAATTCTCTTTTGTGTAAATATTATTAGCTTTGTAACAAATAAAAGGGACACTTTTCCATTAATTGAAAGAGACCACGGTACTATATTCCTTTAAGAGGATATCTTGGACATCAATTCATGATATGCATGGTACGAGAGAGCCCATGGTTTTCTGATCATGTGGAGACAGTTTAATTAATTTGAAGGCCACGGGTTTAGAAACACGTGAACTTCGTTTGTCATTACCCCCATGGCCATATATGGAACCTGCTGAGGTCTCTTCATTTTTCATGTTCTTCTTCGATTCAATATTATTCCATTTGCTTTTGAAATTAATATCAGATAATGAATCCAGGCTACTATGATTGAAGCATGTTTGGTAAATTAGCTATTGCGGTTGGATTTTACTAAGATCATATCAATTATTATCAGCGTCATCACAACTCCCTTCCAGTTGGAATTGTGCGGCGCGGGCGGTGACGTCGCCATTGTAATATTCACCGGGGGCTAGGTTAAGCTAGCGTACAGCCAGCCAGCTTGAGCGTCGAGATTGTTGAAACTTTGTGGATTGTTATGATTCTAGTCGCAAGGTATGGGACTAGGATCCTACAATAGTATTATCGGGATGTTGGTTGGAATTTATTTGACTTTGAACTCCTCCACATTGAGACTAAATTCTCCGAATATCACAAAATCATTTATCCATCGAGCCTCCATAGTGGTGTCGTGTTAGAGCTAGGTATGTAAATCATTCCTCTACGACAGCCACGACCCAACTTGGGGATTGAGGTGGTCGAGGAGGGCCCCTTGCGCCGGGATTTCAAGATTTAAGCCCTGAAAAATATCCTAATAGTATTATAGACAATTTATATGAAGTTTAATTAGGATTAAAGATTTTACAGATAATTCCTTCAAACCCCATGAACTATAGCGACTTTTGGACACCACCCCTGAACTTTATAAATAAGCACTTTACCTTCTAACATTTGCCAACATGTTCGAGTTGCCCCATTGCAATTTTCCGACCAAAAAATCACCGAATTTTTTTTTTCTTTTTTCAGAATCTTCTCTTTGTCGAGAAGGTTCCGGTAGTGGTGACGGTATCGCAAAACTCAAACTCATTACACGGAAAATTTAGTTTTAATTCGTTGAATTTCTGAAAAATATGAAGAACACTTGAAGGTGTTCATCACATTTTTCGAAAATTCGACGAATTAAAACTAAATTTTCTATGTAATGGCTTTGAATTTTCCGACACCGTCGCCACTAACGGAACTTTTTCGACGAGGAGAATATTGAGTCCAAATTTAGAAATTTCGAAAAAAAAATCCGGCAACCCGCCACTACGCCGCCGCGGTTTGCGGGAAAAAATTTTGTCGAACTTTTTTTTATTCTAATCGACTTTTCTACTCGTCAAGGCGGTTTCGGTAGTGGTGACGATATCGTAAAATTCAAAGCCATTACACGGAAAATTTAGTTTTATTTCGTCGAATTTCGGAAAAAATAAAGAACACTTGAAGGTGTTCATCACATTTTCCGGAAATTCGACAAATTTAAACTAAATCTCTCGTGTAATGGCTTTAAATTTTTCGATATCGTCACCACTACCGGAACCGTCTTAACGAGGAGAAGATTCTGAAAAAAAAGAAAAAATCGACGATTTTTAGGCAACTCAAACAGGTTGGCAAAAGTTAGGGGGGCAAAGTGCTTATTTATAAAGTTCAAGGGGAGTGTCCAAAAGTCGCTATAGTTCAGGGGGTTTGAAGGAATTATCAAAGATTGTATATAGCTCGATCGAATTTTAGACAATTTGCGTAAGGTTTAATTAGTGTTTTGAGATTGAATGCTTAACATATATATTGGTGGCTCATATACGCATCATTTGTGATTTAACTCGTCAAATAGAAAAAGAAAAAAAAATCCAAATGATCCCATCAGAAGTTTCCGGACAGATGTGAAAACTTTGTTTCTTTTCCAGCTCGAACTTGAAATTTTAATGCAACAGAAGCTTAATCTACACTTAAATAACAAGAGAGATGAAGCAGAATCACAACGTAAGCTCTAAAACTTTTAACAAGGCAAAGACACAATAGTATTATAAAGTTGCAACTAAATCAACATTAGTGTGATTCTTAACAAAAAACAAATAATAAAAATTAACATTAATGCGATTGATTTTAATTCTCTGTTTCAATGAAATCACACTCACGCTGCCTTGGCAAACCAAAACCATAAACCAAAAATAAACAAAGAGAAGTGTCACTGTGAGGTACATATATGTGATATTCCATCAAAACTATGTTTACAACATTTTCCGTCAAAAAAGCAATAACAAGTTTCGTATGTTTCTTGCCATCATGTGCAAATGGACAGTTGACCTTGCATGAAATCTCACACACACATAGTATGTGTTATTACATCAAAATTCTTCAACTTTCAGCGTTCCCAGCAGTAGCAACTACAGGGCTATTGCTTGCTGCTGCTGTATCACCTGCCGAACCACCTGCACTTGGTACAGCCTCTGTACCCTCTACAGTTGACAACGAGGTTACAGTAGGGGAATTCAACTCAGTAGCGATTTCACCAACTTGTTTTGACCTATTTAAGGCATGACAATGAGGGCAGTAGTAAGTTATAAATGGGTAGTCTTCTTTCCTCGCAAGACCTGAAAACATAAACAAAGAATATTCATTACTTGTTCCAATGATTAACGCCCAAGCTCAACACAACGATGGAATAACTCTAATTTTACCATTATGCATATGGCAATTCCCACATATGAGCGCATAAGATTGTGTTGGATCCTCTCCCACAAGCAAAGCAGCAACTCGAGCTATCCATCCTCCGTCGTTAGCACCTGGACCTGTTTGAGAGTAGTGCTCCACTACCAGCTGTTGCTGTTGTGCGATATCTGCACCGTCAAAGCCTGCTTGATTAAGCATTCCTTCAGATTGACGCGTAGATGCAGTTTCTGTCATAGTGGTGTTTGACGACGAAGATTTCCTATTCCGCAGTCCACTGCTCCCTGCAACCTCTACATCATTGCTTTTTCCAGCTGGAGCGGTAACGTTAGACTCATCTCCCAAGTATACTTGCAAACCCGAATCAGCACCCAACTTGTATGCCAGCACGCTTGCAGCAGCGGCCTTGGCTGCTGGATCAGTGTCATACCTCTGCACTGAAGACTCCAGATAAGGATATAAAACATTTGCAATCAACCAGACCAAGAACAAATCATAAGACAATATCTAAGAGTCCCTTTACATCTCCAATCACCGATTGTTTTCATTTTTAGTTTGAATTTCATACTAGCTTATCCAATTAAGAAAATAATAGAGACCAAAGATGTACAAGAATATTACAAAGAAGTTCAAAAGCAACAACAGAAACAGAACATTGTAACCTGTATTAGCTGTTGGGTACTGTAGTAGTTTGTCTTCTCCTTTAGTTCATCAATTTTCTCTTTCCTCTCAGCCCGAAGCTTTTCCAAAGTCTTATGGTCCTTACGATCACCTGTAAAGCGAATATACATTAATATGAGAAATCCATAAAGGTTTGTTCACGCAGTAAAAATCACAACTCTATCATCTAAACTAATAAGAAAGATAGAAATCGGATAACAGGAGTGTGAAATATCCTTGTATATAATCAGCACTTGATTCAGCTATGTTACTTTCAACCAGGCAGATGAAGTAATCAAATTGTGCATGACTTTCAGTTTCACCCAGTACACATCAAGATAAACCTCTCCTCTGTGACCCTCAACGTGGAACAACCTTTTTGCTCATTACCAGACAACATTACAAAAATCTTTATGCCCGTTACACATGCCACTTTGTATTTCATCGAAATATATTACACGTAAAGACAATTTTAACCATTTCATTGATTCCAGCCACTTCCTAACAGAAACGACCAACTCAACCCTCAATACAGTTTCAATAAAAATATGTAGAAGTGGTTGCCAAGTTGTACATAACCGAACATAAATACAAGGTATTTCAGATAAAAACATGTATTCGTCTCATAGTCAAAGAACACGATAAGTTAACAGATAACGGTGATTCCTGCTTACCAGGAACAAAGATTAGAACAACAAACAAGATACCAATTGGCACAAAAAACGAGTAAAGAGACTAGAAAAGCTTACGCAGACTTGTGTAGCTTTGCAGGCCTGTGTAAGTTAAGAAAGACAATGCTGGCAACAAAAACATTGGTAAGACTCGCAATGCCCTCATTTTCCAGTTCAAATCTAATGATCTTGTGGTCATGATAGCATAAACCACTGCAATTACCTGAGAAATAATAAGAACCTTAATTTCAATGTGACCATCAGGAAACAAACTTACATATACAAACGAAATGAGTAAGGTAATCTTAGAACAGCTTGTAGGTCCAACTTCACCATAGGAGATTAACTCACGGCTCCATCTAACGGAACAGTTTAAAATTTTAAATAAAGTATCAGTGAGTCATCACAATCTTCTTATCTATGCATCAGGCACTCGTGTTTTGTTATTACAATTAGCCTCTCCACTCATCCTTTCAAAACACTAAATAAGAAACCATAATGGCTGCAAATTTCAGAATTTAATGATTTGAATGGAATAAGATACACATCTCCACAGTCATCTAAGAAATGCAATAGATCGGATATTAATAGGACGCCTTGCTGATCAAAAATCCAAGAGTACACATATTTAGACAACTACAGGAAAGATCAGAGGCTTTTAATTATTGTGTCTTTTTGATGTTATGACATGGTTCACCACTAACTAGTTTAATACTCTATTAACATCTATAGGTTCTATGTTGATCAAATTCTTACCACGGCTTACACCAGAGCAGAAGCTTCATATTAAGAAACCAAAGAAACACAAACTATATGACCATGCTCATGACAAACCCAAATACTACTCTCAGACGTAGAATTTTAGTAAAGAAATTTTCAAACAATAGAACAGAAAGTTTTTTAGTTCAGACTTATTTCGAAACGACAGGGGAAAAAAACAAAAAGGTTAACACACTACGGCCATTCAAATCATAGGACTCTTCAAATGGTATGAAAAGAGGGTCACCAAAATCTGACTGGTGATTATAGATATGATTAAACAACAGTGATTGCGACGGGCAGATGTTAGAAACGAAATGGCAACAGGGAACAAGCCTAATTAATAGCTGTCAACTGGAACTTAGTGAACAATTAGCAAGAGTAGTAAAAATAGATTTCTGCGACAGTATAGCTACCACAGTAATGTGTCAAGAATCCACTAAAATTTGACGAAATATTGATGGACAGGTCTTTCCGTCAATCCCACTCATTTCTTTATCCCGTCAACTAAAATAATATAATGAAAGCAAGTTACCTCAAAAAGTACAGAAAACATTATGAGGTTTCTAGTCATTCTCCGCCGGCTTTGAAAACGCCTTGTTATCCTGGAAAGAACGGCAGCCTCTTCCTTGGAAATATGTTGCAATCTCTTTTCAAAATCATCACCTTTTGATCCAAATATTGCATGCCACAATCTTGAGAGTATTCCTTTATTCTTCTTTGTCTTCTTAAATTCGGTATCCGTGGGTGGAATGGACTCCCCAGCATCATTCTTGGATTCTCCAGCCATTCCTACAACATTAAAAATCAAATTCATTCATATACCGCATAATGGTAGTGTCAAGTGAGGACAATAACAGATTCAAGTTTCTTTAACATGAATATTTGGAGAAACAATCAGAAAATAAGACCTCGTACTTTTATAGGCTTAAGACATCTCAACCTACGTCTAGAGCTAAACCAGAAAGACAAAGCAAAAGAACAAAATAGAACGGTTAAAGTAACACAATATACTTTTAATCACGAAAATCAAATGAATTTACAAGAAGCAACACAAGCAGTGGTCTCCTGCTGCAAGTGAGTTTTGGTTCAAAGGTGAGTCAAACGAACAGTTAAGCGTTATCTATGAATGCATTGAAATCAAAAGTAGTGAGCAAGATGGCGCTAAACTAATATCATTTTAGCTTCTTAAAGAAAGGCATCTTCAGGCATAACTACGACAGCAACTACATTCAACTTGATACTTTCTCTGCAGCATTTTGTTTAAAACTAACTTCACTGAGCGTTCAAACTAGTCGAAGTAACACTTGGTATGCCAGAAGATCTACAGCTCATCTTATTGATCATTTTTACAACTAGTAATACAAAAAATAAATTCTTAAGGAAAAAGAATTGGAAAGCAAAAGAAAAGTCTAAACTTGGGTGAATCGCTCCACTATTGAGAGCAAGTTTGAGATTCTGAGCATACACACTGACACCAACCAAGATTCTTGACATAAAAGCAGGAAATAAAATGGCGCAAGAGGGACAGTTTAGCACTTTCTTAAAAGTCCTCTCCTCACATCCTTGTTTGCACACAAGGTCTCATAACCACGAGACTTGATTCATTACCATAAAAAAAAACAAAAAAACAAAAATGAAAGAAACATTCATGAATTAACGAAAGAAAACATCAATTGATTACGATACTAGTCAATGGATTAACTTGTACAAGATAATTGCCATCAGTAATGCTAATTAAACATATTTCATCCAAGACCTTCGCAGCTTACAAAATTTTATTCTGTAACTAAACCAACTATAGACATCCGCTCCAGTCTACTCTTCGAATTCACATTCAGAATTCATATACTTGTATTATCTGGCAGTGATGCACAACACAACATGACAAAAAATAATCGTTATACACCACGGTCTCGTCGTCTCGTGGAATGAATGTAACTAACAAATATATATTGTATAACAACACTAACTAAGAACATTACATCAAGCAACACTTCCACAATGAATCTTCATATGCAGATTCCACCCAGTCATACATTAAAATGAAACAATAAATGATCAATTACAATACGAACATAAACAGAAAAAAATAACTCAGGGAACTATAACAGACTAATAATCAAACCTAAAAATACAGCAATTAACAGATCCAATCACAGGTCAACCACTACAAATGCACCCGAAATCAATCCAACTCATTTTGGAAAAATCAGAAGTAGATCTTTAACCAATCGAAAAGCGAACAGAATTATCGAATAACAAGATTTGAATATATATATATATATATATGTGAAAAAATATTCAGATCAATAAATTTGATTGGGTATTGAAAACCTAATTTTTTTGTACCTTTTTAGCGGAAATGCAGGAGATGTTGAAAGTTGAGCAGCAGCAAAGAAAAGTGAGTCAGAGCCCAGAGGTGATGGCGCCAGGTGCAATGAAAATGATGACAGAGATTGGGAACCCAACACACAGGTAACGACACCGTTTCGTGTACAAACGTGTCCACTTGGCCCCTTTTCGTCTTTCTAATTTTATTTTTGTTTTTTTATTATCAACATTCCTCATTCTATTTATTTATTAGTTTTTTTCTATAAGAATTTCTAATTAGGAAACCCAAAAAAAAAAAATCAAATTTGGTCCTTCGTGTTTGTTTCGCTTTTGGTTATAGATTTTGTACCTAAATTTCAGTCCTTCAACAACAGATTGCTAAATAATAAAAATTGAGAAATTTTGACAAAAGGAATACAAGTTTAGTCATTCGATTTGCTTTCGTTTTTGTAGTTATCTTGTTTCTTCATAGGTCCTGTCTTATGTATTGACTTGGTTGGCTAATCATTCGTTTTTTGATACTCGAACGACAAGAGTAATTTAATTGCATCGTGAACTACACTCGATTTATGCATGATACCTGCACTTTGAAAATTCTAACGACAAATTAGGTATTTTGATGGAGGTGAAGTATCACATTTACAGAAAACTAAAAAGGATAAAAGACTAAATCATGCATTTCAAGTTTAAACTCTTTTTCTTCGCATAAGATTCAAAGTTTCAAACACATGAATAATATTTAAATTTATGTTTTGTTTCTTTATTATAAATATGTAAACTTTTTTGTTGCGTTCTATATCCGACATCTCACTCAACATAGTGTAGCCAACAATTCATGTATAATAGAAAGATAACTAGTTTGCATTATTTAAATGCTTGAATTAGTTACAATTAGAAAAAAGATTTATGCAGGTTCATAAGTCAAAGAAATGACTCGTGGTGACCCAAATTATGATAGATAATTACAAACATAATTGCCAACATTCTAAAATATCTAAGTTTTATTCCCACATGAGGGTGAGTTGCTTAGTATACAGTGCCTTATTAGCAGCTCAGTAGTTCAAATTTCACAGGTCTTGGAATGATTCGTAATAGCCCAAGTTATGAAACCAAGTTACAATCGTTGTTTACAGGGCCAATAAATTAGTACGCTACAATTATACATGTGGTAAAAACATTACAATATCAACAATTTCATAAGCATGCGTCCTTAGTAGGGTGAAATGCGATTATATGGAATTAGATCGGTGGTTCGAGCTATTACGTAGTAATCATGATATTGTACATACGTGTATACCTTTAACGTCAGTCTTGTGCTAATGTATATATCTTAAATGAACGTTTAACGAGTCGGAATACACTCACTTGAATACTCGAAAAGGTATCTATCTTAAATGAATGTTTATGTGACTCGACGAGGCACACATCATAAATATATATTTACGTGGCTTGATACTTGTCCAAAGGACCGTCAATAAGAAAGGCGTAAAACCTTGGAAGGAACACTTGATCCATTGAGAGGGTTTGCCGATGATCGAAGCAAGTTGGAAAATCGAAAAGACTTGTGGCGATTCAAGACCACATTGAGAGCGTTTCGGCATTAAACAAGTAGCTTACTTCAATGGAGGAGGATATGAGGGGCAATGACACTCACGCCCGGCCTAGAGCACATGCTCTTAGGCGCCAACACCAGCTGCCCGCAAATCACATGCCCAGGCTGCACACAGGAGTATATTTATCCAACACTTAGACTTCCGGAGCCACTCCACATATTTCTAACACATAGGACGTTATCATGTAAGTAACATAAACAAAAATAACTCCATAACAGTGTAGAGTAGTCTAGATAATTGGACTACTATTTTGGTTTTATTTCGTCAATGTAACAGAACACGGTAAAATAATACAATTTGAATACAAATAACCAAAATAATGCTAATCCAATATAATAAACGGACTAACTTGATCCGGAACACCTACTGTCTATTACAAGTATTGACTTGCTCTAGATATCCTAATAGGACAAATGAACGTGTGTATCGAGTCCTGGATGTTCGATGTGCGCCTCGAACTGCACTGATTCGATGTTGATTTTATTCAATGATCATCAATTTGATATGATCGTATCGAATCTCAATGATTCGATGTTGTTGTGACTCGAATCGGACTGATTTGATCATGTTATGGAACAGTTATATTGGTATAGAATAGGTTGTGTGTCGAATAAGGTATGAAGTCGAACGATTAAGCGTATCGAATCAGCTCGTTCGATGTGGTAGTGATTGATATCGGGTCCAAAATCCTCTCTTGAAGGTGACGGGGCGGGGTATTTATAGACCTCGTCCCGTGGGACCCCTTGACAGTTGTGGAAAGTGCATCGAACCAATTGGTTCGATGCACGCATCGAACAGGGGTCATTCGATGCGCGACAGACATCGAATTGGGTCAGTTTGATACCCATAGGCCGGCTCAATATACAGCGATGGTCCAATCGTAAAATATCTCCATCACATAGTCCCCCCAGTTTGGGAGACGGTGTCGAGGAGAGAGCAGTTTCCAAACTTTAAATAATATGGTTTGAATTTGTGATCGGTCGGCATTGTACCAGCTTGATAAAACTTTTTTATTGATTTGAGATATTCCTAATCATATGTTTCTCCGGAACTGGTTGCTATAATTTGCAATGATGCGCATCGAACAGTATGTATTCGATGCTCTAGTTCACAAAAAAACATGAAACTTTGACAAATTCGATGCGGTCGCATCGAATAGTGGTCGTTCGACACGTGTTGGCCTAAACATCGAATTTGAAGATTTTGATGCGGCGCATCGAATGAGTTTTGTTCGATGCGGTCACGACAGTTGGCGGTGCATGGGCCTATATAAGGGGCCACCTTTCATGTCATTCTTGTTTTCTTCCCCAAAAGTAGTTTTTTGTTCGCTCTTCAACCGCATCGAACGGAGCTTGTTCGACATGAGCCACATCGAATTGCCAGCGTTCGATATAGTTAGCATCGAACTACCACTGTTCGACCTTCAGTACGCATCGAATTTCTCGAATTCGATGCGAATTTAATATTTTTTGGCTACAACGATCCAGATAATATCCACAATTTATTTGATATGGCACGGACAAAGTCTAGAAATCGGAGTAAACCTGTGGTGTCGCCCGAGAATATTTATGACACTCAGAGAAGGAACGAGGAAAATGAGCCCTTCGATGTGGGCCCGTCTTTTGCCAATATTACTTCGGAAAATAATTCAGGCAAGACTGCAAGAAGAGATTCTGCGACTACGGCCCCTGGAAATCTTTCTGATAATTGGGGTGCGGGTCATTCTGATACTCCTCGAGTTGATCGTTCTACCATGAGGCTCGGTGGCGTTAGTGCTGCCACTCGGGTGCCCATTGTGAGCGATTTTGAACGTCACGAAAATGTTGTCCCACGGAGATTGGTGATGACGCCAACCGCGATCGATGGACGTATAAAAGTTGGGACTAGTCGGCAGATCCGGATAATGGAAGATATTGATGCGAAAGATGAGAGAATTGCTGCCAATTTGGCTAGATTCAATGCGTCTCATCCCACATTCAGGAATGTGCCAAATATAAATGCAGCGAGCTCCTCCCGTTCAGGTGATGAGGACTGGTATGGCTCCGCTAAAAGGAAATTGGCGGAGGAAGAATCTGCTCGAGAAGCTCAGTACTTGTCTCCGCCTCCACTTAGGCGTCCTCGGCCTTCAGGGAATCTGAGAGCCCCTCCAGGGAGCCTTATTAATTATGATTCTCTCAATGAGGAGAATTCAGAATCGCTGAGCGCTACACTGGGCGAATACATGTTGAGAGAGGAGCAGGCAGGAGAGATAATGTGGAGTCTATGGCCTCAGTTGAATCGTCAAGCCATAATAGATCGGTTAGGATATCAGGATCTGGCTCGCTTCGGGCGCTTATTTATTGTTGTGGTTATTTTAGCAGTATATCGACTGTGCAGGGATTATAGTGGTTTGGCCAAAGTTCAGAGCCAACACAATGTTGTTGTCGATAATCTACGTGCCAATATCCGTTGTGGCGATTATAGTCGCCGCAACGCACTGAAACGCGCCAAAGAGGCAGAATAAATAGCATCTAAGGCCGCACGCAACGCACATGATGCTGAAGTTAGGGCTAAGAAAACTGAAGAGAATGTTGAAGCATTGCGCGCTGAAATAGTTGCGCTAAAAAGGGAAAATGATTCCTTGAAGTGTGAGAATTGTTCTCTTAATGCGTCCAATGTTGACGCGGACAATGTCATTGCCAATTTGGGTCGTCGAATTCAACATTTCGAGTCGGAAGATTATAGATGTTTCATTGCCCAACATTTTACGCAGAAGTAATGTTTATAAATTTCTTGAATTACTCCGCGGTGCTGCGGACATGAAATATGGAATGGAACTTGGCGTCGATCAAGCTGGTTATCTTGGGTACCTCAGAGAGGGTTTTCATAAAGATATGCTAGATGCGAGTCGTGGTTCGAGAATGGAGATCCCATAGGCCAGTGGTGATGATAATGATGGTTTACATACTCCTAGGCCTGGTGATTCATTTTATGTCGTGTGGCGTGATCGTAAAAACAAAAACGTGACAGGCTCAAGTTCTTTGAAATCGAGTTCACCTCTGACGCACAAAGGAAAAGACAAATGCGCTCCTAGCGCTACTTTGAGCGAGTCGGAGAGTATCAAGAAAACTCTTCATGATGCCTTTGGTCAAAGTGACGATGAAGCAGAATTGCCTCCAAAAAGGTTCAGGGGTACGAATTCTCTGTCTAGTCCTCCAAAGATGTTGGGTTTTGAAAACGTGGGTGACCCAGCCGTGAATAAAAGGAATAAGGTGAAAACCACACCTAATATTCTCGGTTCAACAATGATTTTGCCAAGTGGAATGTATCCTTCTCGAGATGATAGAGTTTCTATGTTGGAAAGTAATGTGCATGATCAATCGTTTAATGCTCAGAATTTGATTTCTCCAAGCAGATATCAACTGGACAATCCAACGGAAAGAAATGAAGTTATTTTGCCCGAAGACTGGGCACAACAGATGATTTGATTCTTACAGAGGATCAAATTCAAGGCAATTGTGCCAATTTTGCGCGTTCGGTTGGTGTGATCCTTCGTCAAGAGTCCCCCTAGTCTTCGAGTGAATAGTAGTATTTAGGTTACCTTACTTTGATGATATTAGGCTTTTTGTTTTGTATAGAGTCTTTGTAACTCTTTCGTAGTGGTTTTTTGATAGAAACTGATTATGCCGCTTGATATCATAATCTTTTATTTATGTTTTACTGGCACAACTTTTTCTTTTTAATGCATTCCACGGCATGTTTTCTTGTTCTTTTGTTTGTTGTTGATTTCATAGTTAATTTATGTTTAATAACGGTTTTTGATGTCATTGAACATATCCATTATAACGATTGCGTTTGATATGAGAAGTAAGAGCATTTTTGGCACTTATTATTGCCATTAGGGCATTTGTGCTATACCTGAGAGATCGGATCACATTGGGCCTCTTATTTCGCCTTTATTGTGTCGGTATCGTGCATGAGGGGTTGGACCATGTTGGGCCTCTTATCCCACCGTCATGATTCTTCTGTCTAGAATGAGGGGTTGGACCACGTTGGGCCTCTTATCCCACCGTCATGATTTTTCCGTCTGGCATGAGGGGTTGGACCACATTGGGCCTCTTATCCCACCGTCATGATTCTTCCGTCTGGCATGAGGGGTTGGACCTCGTCGGCCTCTTATCCCATCGCCATGACGTTCGTCTCGTGCATGAGGGGTTGGACCTCGTCGGCCTCTTATCCCACCGTCATCTCCACCTGCGTCATTTGACGGATGGAAATTTAATTAGTAACTCAAAAAGGATTAAGATTGGTATCTATCGAAGTTCAGTTATCCGAACATCAGATGAAATTGATTTAATTTTTATGCATAATAACGCCTAAGATGTTGCACATTCCATGGATGCTTCTGTTGAACCCCTTATAGAGATTCCAAATAATAGTATCCTCGTGAACTTGCTCGTATGGCTCTGAAAGGCCCTTCCCATTTCGGTTCGAACTTTTCAATATGTTGTTTTGCTGCAATACTTCTTAGGACCAAATCTCATACTTCAAAAATTCGGAATTGAACCCTTTTATCATAGCTTTTGGCCATTGCTGCTTTAAAAGCAACAGTACGTTGATACGCATCATCCATCGCCGATCCTATCATATCCAAATCCATTTGTCTTAACCGGGCCGACTGCTCTAGATTATAATCATTAATCATGTGCGTCGGCATACCTGTTTCTGCAAGTAAAACAGCTTCGATGTCGTAGACAATAACAAACTGGGTCTCCCCTATTGATGTTCTTGGAGTTGTTCTATACGCCCATAATATTCCTTAAAGCTCTTTCGGCCATGTTTTTCCTGTGCTTCTCACCCTCCTTTAAAGATAATCCTTCAATGTTTTGTTGGTGGACTCCGTTTGACCATTGGACTGAGGATGATATACTGAGGTCAGATTGTGTGTTTTTAATTCCGCGAACCATGATTTAATCTCCTTTCCGCTGAATTGCGTGCCATTGTCACATACAATTGATCTCGGAATTCCAAAATGACATATGATGTATTTCCAGATAAACTCGATCATATTCTTCTCCATGATTGATGCCATAGTCTCTTCCTCTACCCATTTAGTATAATATTCAACTGCCACTGCCAAATATCGCTTTTGACCTTTAGCCGGCGGAAATAGTCCTACAATATCTATTCCTCATTGGTCAAACGGACACGCCACGTCGATGGGTTGTAGCTGGCGTGCAGGTCTATGAATAAGACGAGCGTGGTACTGGCAGTTGTCACATTTCCTCGAGAAGGTTGTTGCATCTCTTAATAGAGTTGGCCAATAATATCCTTGACGCAATATCCGCTGAGCTAAAGCTCGTCCCCCGGAGTGATTTCCACAGCAACCTGCATAGATTTCTTTCATCACATATTCGGCTTGGGTTGGAGTCAAACATCTCAGCAATGGTCCTTCGAAAGATCTTTTGTATAACTCTCCGTTGCTGATAGTAAATATATAGGCCTTGTATCGCATTCTGCGTTGTGCATTCGGATCTGCCGGGAGAATACCCTGCTGAAGATAAATCATAATCTCGTCCTTCCAAGATGGATCTTCTTGTATCGTCAATATGAATTCCACTCGAGCTTCTGTGGTAATATATTTTGATATCCCGATCGAAGGTTTATCAGCAACCATAAGTGTGATTCGTTTCTCCACTATAATCTCCGAAGAACTCGCGAATTTTGAAAGCGCATCTGCTTTTGCATTGTTGTCCCTAGGGATCTGAGTAATGTCAAAGAATTTGAAGTTCTTTGCCAATTCTTTTACCTTTCGGCATACAACTTCATTGTCTCCTCACGCGTCTCATACCTTCCCGAATAATGATTTACCACCAAGAGCGAGTCGATGAATATGTCCAGATGTTCACTGTTGAGTCTGAGTGCCATTTTGACACCGGCAATAATTGCTTCATACTCGACTTTGCTATTCGTTACCATGTAATTTAGACTGATAGCAAATTCAAATTCTCTTCGCTTTGGGGACAAAAAGTGGATTCCAATTCCTTCTCCATGGGTGGTTGCAGATCCATCCGTGTGTAATATCCATGTTGTGGTTGCCCTGCTGGTTCCAGCTTGGTTTGATATAGAAAAGATACCACTTGCAGTATCGGATACACTGTTTCCCAGAGTCTCAGCCATGAAGTCTGCTAAAGCCTGTGCTTTGATTGCAGATCGCGGCTTAAACTCCAATCCAAACTCACTGAGCTCAATCGCCCATTTAACCAATCGGCCAGAGGTTTCGGGCCTTGCCAACACTTGCTTCAACGGTTTGTCTGTCACCACAGTGATTGGGTGAGATTGAAAATATGGTTTTAGTTTCCGTGCGGTAACAACAGTTGCTAATGCGAACAACTTTATTTCCAAGTAATTCCTTTCTGCCCCCTGTAGAACTCTACTCACATAATGAATGGGTAATTGATGAGTTCCCTTTTTTCTTGAGTAGTACCGTAGTGATGGCATGCGTGGATACCGCTAAATATAGATACATCATTTAATTTTTCTCCGGTTTGGCTAACATTGGAGGGCTCACCAAATAATTCTTCATTTGTCTGAAAGCCTCTTCACATTCCGACGTCCATATGAAATCTTTGCTTCGTTTCATCACTTTAAAGAAATGAAGATTCTTTTCTGCAGATGTCGATATGAATCTTCCCAACGCTGTTAAACGGCTCACCAGACAATGGACGTCCCTCACTGTTCTTGGGGACGGTAGATCCAATACTGCTTTTATTTTATCAGGATTGGCTTCAATTCCTCTTTCATTCACTACATAACCCATAAAATTTCCCGCTGTTACCCCAAAAGTGCATTTTTTGGGGTTTAGTTTCATTCTGTAGGTTCTCATGATGGCGAAAGCCTCATCCAAATGTCGCACATGCTCCTCGGTCTTGAGACTTTTCACAAGCATATCGTCAATATATACTTCCATTGACTTTCCAATCTCGTGGTAAAACATTTTAGCTACCAACCTTTGAAATGTTGCTCCTGCATTCTTTAACCCAAATGGCACTACTCTATAGCAATACACTCTTGTATCCGTGACAAAAGCTATTTTGCTCTGATCTTGCACTGCCATGAATATCTGATGAAATCTACTTTTCGCATCCATCATGCTTAGCAATGCACATCCTGCGGTCGAATCAACCAGTAGGTCTATCCGTGGCAATGGAAAAGGATCCCTTGGACAATGTTTGTTCAAGTCTGTATAATACACACACATTCTCCATGTCGCTTTTTTTCATGGCTAGAACGATATTGCTCAACCATTCTGAGAACCATATAGCATAAATGTGTCGTGCTGCAAGAAGTTCTTGTACCTCTTTTTCGGCGGCTTCATTTTTCTGTTTGCTAAAATTTTGCTTCTTTTGCCGTATTGGTTTTGTGCTCTTGTCTACGTTCAACCGATGTACTATGATCCTAGAATCTATCCCGAGAAGATCAGAATCAGACCATGCAAATATATCTGAATTGCGCCGGAGACCGTCTACCAAAGCCGCCTCTATTATTCGGTCCATTCCTGCCCTAATTTTTATTATCTTCTCGGTGCTCTCATTAAACAGCTGCACAATCTTGAATTCCCCCAAAGGCTCCATCTTACATTCTTGTCATTGTTTTAATAACTGACTTTCTGCTTTATCTCGCGCCTGCTCTTTAGGCTCAATTCGCTTTTGACTTTCATCTGTCTCCATTTTGATCTTCTTCTATGTTTCCCTCTTTTCGACCGCGTACATACGACGTTTATTTGTCATCCTAGCTACTTATATCTAAAACATATTTTGGTCTTATTTCGTCAATGTAACAGAACACGGTAAAATAATACAATTTGAATACAAATAACCAAAATAATGCTAATCCAATATAATAAACGGACTAACTTGGTCCGGAACACCTATTGTCTATTACAAGTATTGAATTGCTCTAGATATCATAATGGGACAAATGAACGTGTGTATCGAATCCTTGATGTTCGATGTGCGCCTCGAACTGCACTGATTCGATGTTGATTTTATTCAATGATCATCAATTCGATATGATCGTATCGAATCTCAATGATTCGATGTTGTTGTGACTCGAATCAGACTGATTCGATCTTGTTATGGAACAGTTATGTTGGTGTCGAATAGGCTGTGTGTTGAATGAGGTATGATATCGAACGATTAAGCGTATCGAATCAGCTCGTTCGATGTGATAGTGATTGATATCGGGTCCAAAATCCTCTCTTGAAGGTGAAGGGGCAGGGGTATTTATAAATCTCGGCCCGTGGGACCCCTTAACAGCTGTGGAAAGCGCATCGAACCAAGTTGGTTCGATGCACGCATCGAACATGGGTCATTCGATGCGCGACAAACATCGAATTGGGTCAGTTCGATACGTCTATGGGCCGACCCAATATACAGTGTTGGGCCAATCCTAAAATATCCCCATCAACTACCATTAAACAATATTATTTGTTATTAATACCACAACCCTTAGGTCAAAATGATCTAAGTCGTCCATTGCAACAACCCACTTATTTATATAACCCAACTTCACATACTTTTTGGATCATCAAAAAACTTCGCATTCCACTCTCATACTTTTTGGGGCCTTTGTTATCACCTTTTTCACTCAAGATTCTTGTTCTATCACTTTTCTTGTTTAAAATCAAGGGACATAACATCTCGGGTGGTAAAAATCTCATTCAAATTTTGGTGCATTTCAGAAAAACAAAACACAAAAGCATTGCAACACTATTGAACCTTCATTTTTTTTATGTCATATAAATCGAACCAAATTGTTCACATTACATGCTTCCAAATTGTTTACCTTTACGCTCTCCAAAGCCAGACTTATATGGTTAACTCATGACATATATTGTCATTTAAAAAGACAATAAAAAGACAATGATTTCCCTACACATCAAAATTAATGATGTTTAAATGAAAACACTATAATAGAATAAATGACATCTTTTATGAGATAATGATTTTTCTACACAACAAAAGCGAATACACGGCCATGGAATACACATAAAATCTTAGATACAAAAAGTATTTTATATGGTAATGTATATTCTATATGGTATTGTTTTACGTACTCTTATAGACTCCAGATACTATAGATTGCGTGCAGAATGTCTGATGTCATTTAATTAGAGACTAAAGTCTTAATATAATGAGAGATAGTATAAGTTGTGTGCAATATTATATTTGTCTTACTGTATGATGCCTAATAACTTAAACTTCCTTTGTAATATGTGATTAATGTGCAAGTGTGAGATTATATAAAATAAAGTGTGGTAATATTGTGAAATAATTTTCTTATTATTTATGCAAGAATATTTTGTGATCAGGACTTATATAAAATAAATTAATCTCATGTATGAATCTAATGTAGAATGACTAGTCCCGTAATTTTTTCATTTAATTAGAGATTAAAGTTTTAATATAATGGGAGATAATAATTTTACTTATAGAACTGGATGTTGGATGGAGTTGAAGATAACAGTTTATAAAATCAGATTGTATATTATGGTATATGTTAACAGGATGATAATTCACCTGCTTAAAATAAACAATAAGTCAATTACCGGAATTACCAAATATATTATATGATTATTCGACCTACCTCCACGATACAGGTATCACACCTCTCGGAGCACATCTCCAACACAACAAACTACTGGAGTAAAAGCCAACATAAGGAATACGAAACCAAAGCAGACGAAAGCTCTCGGAACTCATACTGCTTCTCCAAGAAAATTGAGCTCTCGGAAAGAATGAGCCAAAGGGGCCAATCTCTCAGAACCCAATGGACTCTCAGTCCCAGAACCATGACAAAAACACTTCCTTGCTATACACTCTCAACACAAACGCTCTCGGAGCACTACCCCAACACTTCCCTGCTACGCACTCCTAGCACAAACGCTCTCGGAACAATACTCCTGTCGACCAACCGATAGGTCAGAACTTCACAAATAACGCAACAACTACAGAACGACACTCTCCTGGCACTCGGAGAAATAAAGCACCTATCCAAAACCTCTCGGAGATCACCACACAAACAAACACCCCTCGGAAAATACCCTGAAGCAAACATTCCAGAATACACACCTCTCGGAAAAGCACTATCACTAAGAGAACACTCAGACTCGGCCTTAGAGTCACCATATGAAGCAATGAGCTCTCGGAAGCAAAGAAGACAATCCACCCCTTATCATAAAGAAGACAAAAGCTATCGGAAGAAGATAAAATAATACAGTCAGCAAGATAGACGTTATCCTATTGGTTAAAAGACCATTGTAACACGTGTAAAGCACCACCACATGCATAACGACACCTGTAAACACATGCATAGCGACACCTGTCCCTAAGAAATCTATATAAAGAGGGGGAGAGGGAGAGAATCAAACAAAGATACACTTGTAGACTCGGAGAATACGAGGAAGGACTCGGAAAAGAGAGTGGAATATAGTTAATAAAAGGAAGGAAGGTTCTTGTCCATTTTCTCTCTCTTGTTAGCATAGCATTTAGTTGTTGAACCACGGGCCAAGGCGTTCCAACCCAAATAAATAATTCAGTTAATAGGAGATAATTCATAATATGCTGATAATATGCTGAAAAGTTATGTGATTATGAACACGGAAAAGAAAAAGTTTTGTTCCGAGTAAGAAATGTTTCATTCCAAATAAGATACCATTACAAGAGATAAAATTAAATACCATTACATGAAAAAATAAGGTACAATGATGGAAAAACAAAAACTCCTAAGACTGGGGGAGTTGAGCACTCGAAGAGTCAGGGGTTGGCTCGGGGGCCGGAGTAGGAGCACCCGTAGGAGGAGGAGCACCAGGGGAAATAGCCTGGAGAGGGGAGTGTGCTGAAGACCGCGGGAGGATAGCAGAAAGAGGCACCCGGGTGGGGGAAGAGGAAGAGGGAGGAAGTCGTGAGCTACTCTTTTTAAAGAGGTCGTAGGCTTCCTCCAGAGTTGGCCTCTTCATCTCCGCGATATTAACCACCCGCGGGTCTAAGTGGGGATTCACCTTGTTTCATACTTGCCCAAAGCACTGGAGGAATCCCCACATAGCAGATCCTGCTAAGTACCCTGGATGCTTGCTGAGGTACAGGTCCCTTACCTGAAGAGTAGTTTCCTCTCGGGCCTGCTTAACAGCAGCATCCACCATTTGCTGCACCTCCTCGGGGAGAATGCCTCCCGTAGCCGTGGCCTGTGCTAGCTTCTCGTTGAGAGAATCCACCTGGCCCAATGCCTCCGATAGATGTTGCTCCAACTCTTTCTGCTTGGCCTCCCAAGCAACCTTTTCCCCCTCAAAGGAGGATACCTTATCCTTCAGCACCATCCCAGAAGCCTCCATCTCCTTCACGGAAGAATGAAGCCGCTTATTCTCCCCCCTCAGGTCTTGGTTGCTCTGGGCGACCTTGGCAAATGCCTCCTCGTATTTCCCCATTTTCTCCAGCAGACTCTTGTTCTCGGTCTCCAGCGTCAGAGACTTCTCTTCAGCTTTGCTTGTTAACTTTTATAGCTTCTCGACCTCGAGTAACAGAAGAGGAAGCATTTTAGATGCCTAAGAAAGTAAAACAAAAGAATAAAGATCCTGATAAAGGATCTTAAACCAATTAGTTAAATAAAAAGCTTACCAGCATAGCCACATTATTGACACAAGCTCGGGTAAATTCCCACCCATCTGCTGGTAAGGAGTTGGCAGCGGTGAGGTATCGAGTCACCGTCTCGAGTGCCTTCTGGGCATCTTCAGAGCTAGGCTCTCGTCCTGGAACGGGAGCACTGGAAGAAGAGGGCCTCCCTGAAAGTGCCACCCCCGGCAGTGGAACCTGGGTAACTACCGGGCTATCGGTCTGGACAGCCACAAAAGGTCGCGAAGAAGGAGCACTCGTGAATGGAGGACCCGCGACCAAAAGCTCGTCCAGCAAACTCATAGTGTCAAATGCTGGAGCAGAGTTGGCAGGAAGTGACCCCCCTTCCAAACCGAAAAAATCATCATCTCCTACAAAATCAGAAAGTTATCTAAGTAAAAATATCCTTTTGGCTATCTAAAGCATACTCATATAGTACTAAAAGGAATACTATCTCCATACTATTTAAAAACTAGAAGCACGTACCTTTCAGAGGGGTCGCCAATAGAGCATAAGAATCCCCCCGATAGCTCTGATGATGAGGGTAAGTGAATGACACCGGGGGCTGGTAAAGCCATCCCCTCTATCCCGTCCTCGTCTTCCCCGTCCCCTATAGTGAATACCCCCGTAGGACCTGCCTCGGCAGAAGTCACGCCTACCCCCACTTCCTCAGGGGTATCGGAAGTCCCGCTAGACGACCGGGACGTAACTGCAGCAACCTTTGAAGGAGTTCCCCCTTGCTCTCCTTCTGCAGCCTCAACGGTTCCATCCTCCCCTAGGGTAGACTTCCCCTTCTTGCTCACTACGACCTCACTCTCCACCATATACGATCGTAGGACATTCACTACCAAGAAGGTCACAAGTTAGATAAAATAAAAGAAAAATCCATAAGATAAGAGATAAGGATAAAAGACTCACCAAATGTATCAAACAACTTCTCGGGGACAGCCAAAGGAGTCGCAATTCTGTCTATCGGGGAGATATACTTCAATCCTGCGGTCCGATAGAGACGAATAAAGTCCTTTGACTCCACGAGAGGCTTGGCAGAGAACACCGGTGAAAACACCAGTGTGTCATCCATCACTCTGTCCGGGAAGGTAGGCACCCTCCAAGTCATGGGTATGTCCCACGACCCTACAACTGGATTAATGAAGAAGAACTTGTTCTTCCACGAGCTATGGGAGGTGACCATACCCTCGGAGATCCTGTCATCCTTATCCCGGTGAGTAAAGCAATAGAAAGGACCTCCCCTCCCCCGGGAGATTGCTTCAACTCGAAAACAGCAAAAAATCTGTCCCTCGTGCACTCGATGCCTCTCACCAGGCACCAAAACACGAACAAAGCCAGTACCGTAAATGAATTCGGGGCAAGCTGACTCGGACAGAGGTTGCAATAGTTGAAGATATCGCAGTAAAAAGGCGGGAAAAAAGTGCGCAGTCCCGCCTTTAGCTGCGGGTAGTACACCGTCAGGTACCCTTCAGGAGGAACATCACCCCGGTGATGGGCCTCCGGCACCGTTATTTCAATGTTACGGCCGGAAACACCGTGCTCCTTGAACAAATTCTTGATTTCTTTCTCGGTGGCGGTGCTAGCCGTGTTACCCACCTTCTGGGTGACTCGCGGAGCACCACCTTTGTCAACCTTTTTCTTCATCCTCTTCGATTTTCCAGCACCACCGCTGCCGCTTGCCCCCACCGCCACAGCACTCCTTTTCCGTGAACTTTGGAGCGCTGCCCCCGCCGATCCTCCGGTAACAGACGCAGCCGAAACCAGATTGGTGTTAGATTGCGACGCCATTAGAAAGAATTTTTGAAGGAAAAGGATACTTTAGCAAAAATCTGTTGCAGAAAGAGTGCGCTTTGCTGAAGAGATTTGTTTGTTTGCTCAGAATTTGCAAGTGATGGTGATGGGTGAAAAAGAGGGTTTTTAAACCCTACACCCACTATGTGTCTTAAATGACCACTAAGCGTGCCCACGCCTCTCGATTAAAAGTCGTGTTTAATGACACGTCTCCTCGATTAACGAAAGAATAACGGTCAAGACGCTTCGATTCCCGCACCCCACTTAAACGTGGCATTAAATACACCACTAACTGCATTTTAAATGCCATAACTTTAAATTATAATTAAATGCCCCAATAAATGACCTACGAGGGCAAGTTTGGTAAATACGACGGGAAACACTCGGAGAGAGTATCACGATACTCCTCGCCTTTTTAAAGGTAATGCCAAGAACGAGGGAAATGTCGAACAAAACATACATGTCACTGACGAGTGTTTACGACACCCCTGAAGAGTTCTACGAGGCCTTGTGAAATATTCCCAGTATACCTGACAAAATCTACGATACTAGAACCCTCGTACCCTTTAAACTATTAAGTTTCTAGTACAGTAGTGATAACTAACTGCACTAGAAACTGGGGGGGGTTTGTTAACAGGATGATAATTCACCTGCTTAAAATAAACAATAAGTCAATTACCGGAATTACCAAATATATTATATGATTATTCGACCTACCTCCACGATACAGGTATCACACCTCTCGGAGCACATCTCCAACACAACAAACTACTGGAGTAAAAGCCAACATAAGGAATACGAAACCAAAGCAGACGAAAGCTCTCGGAACTCATACTGCTTCTCCAAGAAAATTGAGCTCTCGGAAAGAATGAGCCAAAGGGGCCAATCTCTCAGAACCCAATGGACTCTCAGTCCCAGAACCATGACAAAAACACTTCCTTGCTATACACTCTCAACACAAACGCTCTCGGAGCACTACCCCAACACTTCCCTGCTACGCACTCCTAGCACAAACGCTCTCGGAACAATACTCCTGTCGACCAACCGATAGGTCAGAACTTCACAAATAACGCAACAACTACAGAACGACACTCTCCTGGCACTCGGAGAAATAAAGCACCTATCCAAAACCTCTCGGAGATCACCACACAAACAAACACCCCTCGGAAAATACCCTGAAGCAAACATTCCAGAATACACACCTCTCGGAAAAGCACTATCACTAAGAGAACACTCAGACTCGGCCTTAGAGTCACCATATGAAGCAATGAGCTCTCGGAAGCAAAGAAGACAATCCACCCCTTATCATAAAGAAGACAAAAGCTATCGGAAGAAGATAAAATAATACAGTCAGCAAGATAGACGTTATCCTATTGGTTAAAAGACCATTGTAACACGTGTAAAGCACCACCACATGCATAACGACACCTGTAAACACATGCATAGCGACACCTGTCCCTAAGAAATCTATATAAAGAGGGGGAGAGGGAGAGAATCAAACAAAGATACACTTGTAGACTCGGAGAATACGAGGAAGGACTCGGAAAAGAGAGTGGAATATAGTTAATAAAAGGAAGGAAGGTTCTTGTCCATTTTCTCTCTCTTGTTAGCATAGCATTTAGTTGTTGAACCACGGGCCAAGGCGTTCCAACCCAAATAAATAATTCAGTTAATAGGAGATAATTCATAACCCGTTAACAAGTGTTATTTTGACAAATAGTTGTGTGCACATGTGACAAGAGAGTGTCATTTTGATAAATACTTTTGTGAGGGGTGCTATTTTAACAAATAATTTTATAGATAGTGTTATTTTTACAATTCACTCGTTTTCTTGAATCACACTTTCTTATCCTAATGCCACTTGTTATTGGGCCTCACATTCTGATCTCAATTTTTGGGTTTGGACTATTGAGTTGTAAGCTTTTATTGATTTTTTAAAGAAATAAGTGTTTACATCCAATATCACAAATTATACTAACAAAATATATTTTTTGATAGAACTAGAAGTATACGTGTGTTATGTATATGGAGTGGTGTTTGCCAATCAATCATTAACAATTCAGGCTATTTACAAAATTCATATTGCACAACACGTGGGCATGATCATAGAAAGTGTGTAACAGAAAGTGTGTAATAGCACCATCTGTAGACACGTTAATTTTGTGCCTATTAAATTAAATGTTGGTAAGTCATAATATGCAAGAAAGGAAAATATATTATTTTCTTAACTCCAATATTTTGAGGGATTAAAATAAATATATAAATGAAATTTTAAGACAAGAAAATAACTGCTCATCAAATCTCAAGACATGGTAAGCCTTCTCCCCTAAGTCTTAATCTTCAAGAAATAGAAAGAATTCTCCACCAAATCTCAACACAAGGAAAGAATTTCTCACCAAGTCTCAATCTTCAAGAGATGAAAAGAAGATTCACTTAGGTAAAGACTTCCAAATCGAGAAATTGTATACACGATCACAACCGTTCATCTCATCAAGAGATTCTAATTGAGATTCACTTCACAATTATAAATAGAGGTTGTCTTGAAGAAGAAAAATCACAATTTTAACCTTCAAGCATTCAGAGAAAGGAAGTTCAACAAATCCTCTCCAACAAGTTCAGCAATCTTTAAGGCATTCTTCAACAATTTTCAAGGTGTTCTTCGTAAAGAACTCTTTTCAATCCGCCGTCTAGTCTCAATTTCACCCAAAACCCATTTTTGAAGATCTCACTTCTGCCGAGGAAGATCAAACTCCAAGAAGTTAAACAAATCTAAAACCAAGTTCATACCGTTCTTCATTCGTCTTCAAGTAAAAAAATTCTTTAATCCGAGATCAAGTCCCAAGACTCTCGAAAAACTGTTTTTGAAGATTAAAGTCCATTCAAGAACATCAAAACCCAACAAATTTGAAGAACTGAAGACGAAGATCATATCGCTCTTCATCAAACCTTCAAATCAAATTTCCGTTCGATTCGAGATCAAGCTGCCAAGCCCTCGTATCAACGTTTGCCAAATATCCTTTTGAAGATCAAGATTCCTCCAAAGAAGATTGACATTCAACAAGTTTAAGAAGTCAAGACGAATATCAAAGTGTTCGTCGTGAAGATCAAGTCAAGTAGATTGTTAATTCAATATCAAGCTCAAAAGCCCTTGGATTAACGCTCAACTCAAATACACGTGGAAGATATCAAAATCAAATCTACTCAAGTCAAGTCAACCAAATTTCAAAATTATTTGTCTGAGAAAAGAATCAGAGAAACAAATAGAGAGATTGCACCACAAATTGTACTTTAATTTTATCAAATTTATTTTGTAATATTTTCTTATCTTTTAATTTTAGAGATCAAGAATTTGTGATTACACCATCGTCGATCTTTTAATCTTTGAACTTTCCTCACAAGATATATGCTCGAGGTAGCAAAACATCTTGTTGATTAATTTGTCGGTTCTTTCGTGTCTGTGACCTCCTACCGCTAGAGGGTGGTGCCTCAATAGTTGAACAATTATTGCTTTATTTAGGAAATTTTTACTATGGAGACTCTTAACTAAAGGTCTAAAACAACTTAATATACATAATGAAGCTAGAATAGCTAAGAATGGCGTGTGGTGCCTGGTGGAATGTAGCACATCACTTTTGAACCATTAAATGTAATACAATTCTTTAGGAGTGATTATTAGATTTTCTTTTTTAAATGAGTGAAGGATATATCTATTGGCACCTTGGTCCAATTCATTTATAAAAGTCAGCGTTTTGAAACCCGGCCGGTGACAGACCCGGTGAGGCTACCGAATAGTGGGTCAACAGGTCGAACCGGTCGAACCACTGGTTGGACCGGTTTGTTGACTTTAGTCAACGTTCAATAAAGTATATAATTCAAAGTTTCAAACTTCAATTGTATAACAATAGTCATAACAAATTACTCAATTCCTCAACTACAAAATCTCTAAATAAAAATATCATGCTATTATATTATCACAACTAATCACTAAATAAGTAAATAAAATATTAAATAACTCCACTGGGTGAATTAGTAAAGGTTGTTTATATTCAATTATATGTTTAGAATATATATTTCACATTTTTCAACTTTTGGTCTTTATAAAATATATGTGATCGCTACTAAGTAATATAATTACTTTCCATTAGCCCAATAATTATCAAAAGTTCAAAACTTAAGTAACATGTTAAAATTCTTATAAATAAATTGGATATATTAGTGTGTCATAATTATAAAACGTTATAAATATTTATATATGTTATATTATAAGTCCCATTATTGATAAATAAAATTAAAGTATCTTCTTATAAATAGGACTTAAACGCTATGTCTATGTCTTAATTAAACTTTCCATAAATAAGTAAACTCTCAATTTAATAAAATCATAATAGGGAACTAACAAATTTATACATTTATGTTTGTATCATCTTTTTTTAAGAACAATAAATATACAATGGACCAAAAAAAAAAACATTTGGGAGCCCATTACAAAAACAAAGCCCACATAGATAAAATAGGTTATCATGATATCATCCAATTCCATCAATCTTCTTTCTCTCTCCATTTCTCTCTCTTCATCAGCCGCTCTTATTCTTCTCTTCTTCTTCTTCTTTCTTTTTTTCCCCTTGTTTTTCTCTCTCCATCAGTCGTCTTCTTCTTCTTCTTCTTCTCTTTTGTTTTTTTCTTGTTTTTTCCTTTCATGTTCAGACTGTCAATATAAAATAAAAAAAATATAGCCACATCGGGTCGCTAGCAGAACCGGGTGAAATCGCTGGTTCGCTCGGCTGCCTCAGCAACCCGTTTCGTGGCCTGAACCGTGCCGTTCAGGCCACCGGGTCCCGGTCCGACCGGTCGAACCGACCGGTCCGGGCCGGGTTTCAAAACCCTGATAAAAGTGGATTAATAGCTTCTTATATCAACGTTAGCTAGAATCTCCCGAAGGCGGGTTTGAATTAGATTTTCTAATAGTGTGTGTATATATATATATATATATATATATATATATGTATATATATACCTACATATGCGTGTGTGTTGTTTATAGACTGATGAGTATGTTTTAAGGTTGGCCCAATACTTGCATATTGGGTCGGCCCATAACCGCATCGAACAGGTCTATTCGAGATATTGATGCGCATCGAACAACTCATGTACGATGCGCGCATCGAATTCACATGATTCGATGCGCTTTCTGCATTTGTCATTGAGACCCACGGGACGGTTGCTATATATAGCCCGTCCCTTTGTAGTCCGTGCACGTTCTGATTGGAGAATCACTCTGACATAATCAGCATCAAACCACTGTTCATTCGAGACGTACTGGATCGAACGTATTCCATTCGACGTGCATCTGGATCGAATTTGGTACGTTCGATACGATACAAAGAAGAGCATATCAAATTCGACAGGAAGGCAACATCGAATTCAATATGTCAGGCTACATCGAATCTCTTAGATTCGATATTCTTGAAGTCAACATAGGACCCTTATCATACATCTCGCATCGAACAAAGGCCATTCGACACGTCAACATCGAACGCCTAGAATTCGATACGCGACATTTGTCTTGTAATTTATCAATTCAACCTAGTAAGCTTGTAATAGGTGTTTCGGACCAAGATAGTCCGATAATATAGTTGGATAGCATTATTTTGGTTATTTATATTTCAATTGTACTATTTTACGGTGTTCTATTACCTTGACTAAATAAGACCAAAATATTGGTGCCGTCTGTGGGAACACTAAGTTTTATTAGTTTATTAGTCATGACATCCAAAGTTACCAGATCCCGCAGTAAAGTTGTAGGGGGAACCAATGAAGGGGCTGAACGGACAACTCCTGATCAGATAATCCCAGAAAATGCGGGACCGTCAGCAATACTCGCAGGAGTACCAACACCCGCAAGACGATAAATTCAAGGACTTCAAGGTGTGGAGGCACCAAGAACTGAAGCAGGTACAACTGGGGCAACGACGACGAGTGCTTCGATTCCAAACACTATGAGGAATGGAATCATGGCAATGGTAAAGGTCGCAGTGGCAGAAGTGCTAACTCCTGCACCACCCGTATTGACACCACCGGCTATTGAACATCCATAGGCGGTAAGAGAACAAGGCTCTGTGGCCAGAATACCGAGAGGAAAAGATAAAGAGAAATCATGACAAGACAACGCAAGAAGTAAACGTGCGTCGGAAGAACCGCAAAGCAGAGAAAAATTGAATCGTGACGATCAGAGAAGGAAGTTAAAATCAGTCGAAGTGCAATCAAAAATGCACCTTGAGAGGAGAGAAAAAGAGAAGGAGGAAGACCGCATAGATGAATCAAGAAGAAGGGAGGATAGGGACGACAGGAGACGTCCGAAGAGTCATGACTCCAGATGGGAACATGACGAGGAAGGAAGCCAAAGAGAAGAACCAAGAAGGAGAGAAGATATAGATGACAGAAGACATCCGGAGAGTCATGACTCCAGGAGGGAGCATGACAAAATGACCAGAAAAATAGAGAGGCTAAAGAGGGAGAAGGCAATAATCGAAGGTCGGATGGCACAGGTGGATGATACTTCTAACTGCGGCCAATTTTGTGAAGCAATAAAAGCAGAGATCTTAGGACAAGGAGAAAAGATCCCGGATCTAAAAACTTACGATGGTAAGTTTGATCCCCGAGATCATCTTTTTCACTTGCATAGGAAATTGTCTTTGTACGGGTTCAAAGATAACATTCAAGCCAACATATTCGCAACAACTCTGTCAGGAGTAGCTATGGATTGGTTTAATCGGATTACCCCATGACTCATCAAAAGCTACAAGCAATTGAGAAAGATGTGTGAAGTTCAATTCTCCAGTCAGGCTAGATTGGTTTTGGATCACTCCCATGTCTATACGATGAAACAAGAAGCCAATGAAAGTCTGAAAGACTTTATGAAACGTTTCAATACGGAGCTACTAATGATTGATAGCCCGTCTGGAGAGATGATCGTGAGCATACTTTTTCGAGCAACCACCAACACAATGTTTAGTGGGGACTTACTCAGACGCAATCCCGCCACTATCAAAGAGATCAACAAAATAGCACAGAAGGTGGTTCATTTTGAGGAGATGATGGCGACCAAAATGCCAGTTATTGTACCCATGAAAGAGAAGG
The DNA here is from genome assembly GCA_948329865.1 of Linaria vulgaris. NCBI lineage: Eukaryota > Viridiplantae > Streptophyta > Magnoliopsida > Lamiales > Plantaginaceae > Linaria > Linaria vulgaris. The sequence goes on from OX415254.1 coordinate 96,130,134, forward strand.
AAAGAGGCTGAGAAGATTACAACTGTAACAACAACAACAATAACAACAACAACAACAACAACAACAACAACAACAACAACAACAACAACAACAGGAGCAAGAACTACAAATACTGGGAGAGTTCGCCAAGACGGTATACGCCCCTAAATGCTCACATCATGACAGTATTCAGGGCAGTAAAGAGAAGAGGTTGGCTAAAAGATCACAGACCAATGAAAGAATCCAAGGCTACAAGATTTTCGACCCAATTTTCCAAGTATCACAATCACAATGGGCACGATACTAAAGATTGCATAAACCTGAAGGATGAAATTGAACGATTATTGAAAGTTGGCAAACTTGTGGAGTTTGTAAAAAAGGTTCAAGAACAAGAAAACAATGCCAGCAGAAAGAGAACTCCATCCCCCAAGAAGGATAAGCAAAGGATGGTCGATGAACCACATCTATTCGAGTATCCTCTAATCGAAGATGGAAATGCCAGGAAAGGTATGATCAATATGATATCAGGAGGACCAGGAGGAGCGGATTCCACCAACGGGCGAAGAAGAATCACAAGGCTTGTTGAATCAGATAACTTTGTCACTATGGACAGTATACTAAGAATTGAAGAAATGCCGCATGAGGAAGTCACATACTCAACAGCAGACCTACGAAAATTGAGCGCACATGTTATTCAAATGTCAAATTTAAATTGCCCTTTGGTGATAATTGTGGACATAGCTAATTATGGAGTCACCAAGATGTTCGTGAACCATGGTAGCTCCGTAAATGTGTTGTTCAGTTCTACATTGGCCAAAATGGGATTGAATAATTAGACACTAGAACCGGTGACAACATCTCTTCACAGATTCGGAGGTCCAGAGATAGTCCCACTCGAAATGCTTAAGCTCCATACCTCATTGGGTACAACGCCACAGAGAAAAACACTTATGGAAAACTATGTGATCGTTGACATGCATTTCGCATACAACAGAATCATAGGAAGACCGGCGTTAAATGCATTCCGAGCGTTACCATCAACCTATCATCAGATGGTGAAATTTCTAACTCTTGCTGGCACAGGTAAAGTAGTAGCAAACCATATAGAAGGTTGGAAGTGTTACGTGACTTCGCCCCGGATGCGAACACAATAGGAAGACGATGCAGCGAGGGCACTGATTGAAAGATTTTACTTCAAGTTATAAGAGTCCTTAGTATTTTGAATATTTTGAACACAATTTATTCGTCCCCTCTGCCATGACAAGCATGAGGGGCAAATATGTAACAATTTGAAATAGGAACGCCAAGAACGTGAGTCCGGAAGGCAACATAAGAAAACAGGGCAAATGATCTATGAATCAAGCTCTGATCTACTGAATCTATCTAACCTGTATGATCAAACTGTGTGCAGGACATAACATCCTAGAGGCAATGAGAAGAACAGAAACTCTGTCCATCGTGGCACGAGAGACCAAAAAAAGACAGAGGCAACGAAAGGGACGAAAACTCTGTCCATCGTGGCACAAGATACCGAAAACCCCTAGAGTCAACGAGAAGAGCGGAAACTTTGTCCATCGTGGCACAAGACACCGAAAAAATCCAGAGGCAACGAGAGGGACGAAAACTCTGTCCATCGTGGCACGAGATACCGAAAATCCCTAGAGGCAACGAGAAGAACAGAAACTCTGTCCATCGTGGCACGAGATACCGAAATTCCCTAGAGGCAACGAGAAGAATGGAAACTCTGTCCATCGTGGCACGAGACACCGAAAAAAAGCCAAAGCTATGTCCATCGTGGCATGAGATACCGCAAATCCCTAAAGAGAGACAGAAACTCTGCTCATCGTGATACCAGATACCGTAGATCCCGAAAGATGCCAATGAGGCATAAAAAGTCTGTATACCGTGGCACGGAACTAAGAATTCCACACGAATGGCGAGGGGGGACAAAAAATTATTTCCAAAGTGGAAAATATTACCACGATGAAGAAAGGGACAGACACTACATATAAATCTGAAACCCGCAGTTCAGAAGAACATGACCGCAACTTTTAAGGTGAGTAATAACGACTGAACGAAAGTACAAGAAAGGAAAGTAATATTGTTAACGGGTTGGATATTATTCCATATTTACCGAGTTATTATTTTTAGGTTGGAACGTCTATCCCGACCCGAGGGGATTGCTGGTTTTTATTGTTTGGCGGCTGAACTCGGATACCTTCCGAGGTGCCTACGTATCCTCCGGTCGGGAATCAAGCTACTCGTAGTTCTTGTTCTCGGTGTTGATTAATTTGGAGTATGTCGATTTTAATGATTGGGTGATTTCATATCTGTTGGACGAGTTGCCCCTTGTGAAGCCTTCAGAAAGAAAGGAGTTTGCCCTTTCCCTTGAAGCCTTTTTTAGTTCTATAAAGAACATAATTCCCTTGGGAGCGCTCCCATTTCCGGAGCCCTCTCTTTTTTTTCTCTGTGAGTTTGCTGCTTCTACCTTTTATAGAAGTCTTTTAGGGGCAAGTGTCACTGTGCATGTGTTTAGCAAACACATGTGTCACTATGCATGCGTTAAGGGATAGATTTCATATGTTGGGCATATCTGCTGACTGGGCGATGAAGAGGATGACTTATCCTCTCCGATAACTTCAACGTGCTCTGGCTCTTTGGTTTCCTTCCCCCCTGATGGGTGGTACCTATCGGGAACGCTGGATAAGTGAGAGGGAATGTTCGTCCGATGCTGCTGTAGTTCCGATAGTGGTCCATCGCTAAGTTGCCTTCTTCTGATGTGCATTCCGAGAGGTGTTTCTATCTTGGTCGTAAGTTGGGCATGTTTTTCGAGGGGCTTGATTTGATTTCTGATGGCTTATCTTAGTCTTCGTGAAGTAGTGTTTGGTGATATAGGCTCTCGGGATGAGTCCTCCGATAAGGGGTGATCTCGTATCCCGGGGGACTCAGGGCCTCCGCCGTGCGACACGGGTATTTTGCGATTGTGAGTACAAATTATATGATAATATATACAACAATTTTGGTAATCGAATTATAGTATATTCTAAGCACGTGGATTTTTACTTTGTTAACAAACCCCTCCAGTTTCTAGGGCAGTTGACTGCACTAGAAACTCAAAAGGTCGAAAGTCACGATGGTCCCGACATCGTAGCCTTCAGTCACTAGGGTCGTCGAAAGCATTGGTCCCGAGCTTTTAAAGTAGTATCAGGACATCTTAGTGCCCTTATAAGCATCGTAGGGGCTGTTTCGACCCTTTTTAAAGTATTGCAGAGTTATCGGGGGTCTCACAGATTTTGGTCAAGCATCATATTGTAAGTACCCTGTTAGGTATCGGTGATCTCTGAAAAGAGTTCAGGTCGTATCCAGGACTCGGAAAAATTTGGGATGGTATCGTAGGACTCTTCTGGGGTGTCATAGACATTCGTCGTTGACGTTTATGTCTGTTTAACACGTGTCTCCAAAGTTCTTGACCCTACCTTCGAGGGGATTATTATAATCGCCTTTTCCAAGGTGAACAGCTTCCGATTCCTTAGAAATGTGCCCTCGTGGGATCAATATCGGGGAATTAATTATAATTAATGTCGTTGCATTTAATTAACTGCGGTTTAAATGCAGTTAATGGTGATTTAATGCCACGTTCAGACGTAGTGCGCGTACCGAAGTATTCGGACCGTTACGTTTTCCACAAACGAGAAGACGTGGCGGTTTACAACCCACTAGGCATGATTTCCAATCGTGGGGTGTAAAGAGGGTTAGTGGGTAGTTAATGCCTTTATTGGGCCTAGGGTTTATAAACACCCTTCTTCCCAATTCTACTCTCACTCGCAATCTTAAGCAAACAATTCTCCCGCAATCTCTCTGCAAAAAAGCTTTCAATTCTCTCAAAATTTCACCCATGGCGTCTCAATCTACTACTAACCTGATGTCTGCTGTTTCCGGCACCGGAGGGGCAACGGGGGCCACTCCTCTGTTTCCTCGAAAGAGGAGCGCGGCGGTGGTGATGGGGGCAGGCGGTAGTGGCAGCGCAAAGAAAATGAAGAAGTCAAAGAAGAACGCTGACAAGGGTGGTGCTCCTCGAGCCACCCAGAAAGTTGAAGCAACTGTCAGCACTGCTACAAAAGATGAGATTCGAAAGTTGTATACTGATCATGGTGCCTTAGGCCGGAATGTGGAGGTGACGGTTCCGCTAGCAGATCAGAGGGGTAATTCTCCTCCGCCGAAGCACGTGACGGTGTACTATTCCCAAGTAAAGGCGGGACTGCGTTCCTTTTTCCCACCTCTCTATTGCGAAATTTTCAAATACTGCAACTTATGCCCTAGTCAACTCACCCCTAATTCCTTCACGACCCTTGCCCTATTCGTCTTCTGGTGCCTAGTGAGGGGGATAGAGTGCACGAGGGATAAGTTTTTTACGATTTTTGAGTTGAAGGTGTCCCCGTGGGGGGGGGGGGGGCTCCTTTCTACTGTTTTACCCATCGGGACAAAGAAGATCGGATCTCCGAGGGCAACGTTAGCTCTCACAGCACGTAGAAGAACAAGTTCTTCTACATCTGCCCCGCCGAGGGGGAATGGGACATGCCGCTCACTTGGAGGGAGCCTACGTTCTCCGAGAGGGTGCTGGACGATACACTGGTGTTTTCACCTGTGTTTTCTGCGAAGCCTTTGGTGGAGTCGAAGGATTTCACTCGTCTCTATCGGACTGCAAGCTTGAGACACATTACCCCGATAGACAGAATCGAGACCCCTCTGGCCATCCCCGCGAAGTACTTCAATGCTTTCGGTAAGTTATTAATACTCTCTACTTTATAGGTATCTCTTCTGGTTTGCTTAATCTTCTAGCTGTTTTGCAGTGGACGTTTTACGACCGTACATGGTGGAAGGAGCCAGTGGTTCGGGTGGTAACAGGGAGATGGAGATTCGGGAAGAGAGGCTAATGGTGAGAGAAGGCGAAGTCTCCGAGGCTGCGGAGGGCGATTCCAAACGAGCAAAGACTCGTTTAACGATTTCGACAGCCCTATCCCGATCATCTAGTGGGACGTCCGATACCCCGTAAGAAACGGAGTTGGGTGTGACTTCTTCGGGTGCGGTCCTCGTGGGGGCTTTCTCACTAGGAGAAGGAGACAAGGATGTAGGGATATGGGGTTGCCCTTAACCCCCCAGGTGCTGTCGACATACTTCCGCCTCGGAGGCATCGGGGGATTCAGTGGAGAGATTACTGGCAACCCCTCCCAAAGGTACTTGTCTCTCCTCAGTTTTAAGTAATACTGAGATACTTACATATTTACTCATATGAAACTCTGCTTCTGACAAACACAGGACCTGCCCTCCCCGCTGAGAACGAAGGAGTATCTCAGAAGGATGTTCCTGATTTGGGTAAGTTTCTCAAGATTAGACACTTTCCCCCTTTAGTTTTCCTCTAGGGAGCAGCTTGCTTACTCGGGAAGTTCTGATTCGCATGAGGTATTAATCTATTTGACTTTGGAGGAGGATCCTTTCCCTCGGATCCTTACGTTCCTTCAACTTCCGACGATCCGATGGCTTTACTGCTCCGAGTCTGTTCGCTGCTATCCAATCGGACAGTCCCGTGGTTACTCAGATGCCCATATCGGGGGGAGTACCTATAGGGGGACCTTCGTCTTCGAGTGTCCCAGCCTCGGGACGAGAGCCTAGCCCAAGAGAGGCTAAGGTGGCCCTTGATACGGTCACCCAATATCTATCGGCTGCCAACTCTCTGCCGTCGGGGGAGGGGGTGGCAATTCGTCCAAACTTGCACGAATTGGATGGCTATGCTGGTAAGATCTAATTTCTACTTATCCAATCCTTTTAGGACCCCACTATTGGGATCTTTATCCATTTACTTTGCTTTCTAGGCACCTAAAATGCTTCCTCTTCTATTACTTGAGGTCGAAAAGTTGCAGAAATTGGCGAACGCAGCGGAAGAAAGGTCTCGGAAGATAGAGGAAGAGAATAAGGAGCTCCGAGAGAAGATGGGGAAGTACCACGAGGCGTGGGCTAAAATCTCGCAGCAGAACCAAGAGTTAAGGGGGGAAAACAAGCGGCTTCAATCTTACGTAACGGAAATGGAGGCCTCGGGGATGGTCCTGAAAGAAAAGGTTACCTCCCTTGAGGAGGGGAAGATTGCCTTGGAGGCAAAACAGAAGGAATTGGAGCGCAGCTGGTACCCAGCGCTTGGCCAGGTGGATGCTCTCAATGAGGAGTTATCGAAAGCTCCGGTCTTAGGGGGCATCGCCTCCGAGGAGATGCAACAAAGGATAGCTACTGCGGTGAAGCAAGCCCGGGAGGAGGCCACTACCCAAGTTAAGGAACTGTATGTCCACAAAAATCAAGGGTACCTGGTCGGACACGTAATGTGGGGGTTCCTCCAATGCTTCGGGCAAGTGCACAGGAAGATATCTCCCAACGTAAATCCGCGTCTGATAAACATAGCGGAGATGGAGAAGCCTACGCTGGAGCAAGCTTATGATATCTTTATCAAGAGCAGTTCTCAGCTTCCTCCTTCCTCGGCTGCCCCGAGTCGGGTTCCTTTATCTGTCGTGGTCCCCCTGCCTACCTCTCGTGCCTCTCCTAATACGGGGGCCCATGCTGGTCCTTCCGGTGCTCCCCCTCCTACAAGCGTCCCGATACTCGCTCCTGCAACCGGTCCAACCCCCACCTCTACGAGTTCTCTACCTCCCCCGTCCTAGAGGCTCTTTATTATCGTTAAGCACAATTGTACTTTACCTTTTTCTTGGAATGAAATTTATTTTTCCGTGTTAATATTCATCGCAACTTTTTAGCACTTTATGAATACTTGGGTCCTTTCCTTTAACTCTAGAACTTAAGATTGAGTTTAAAGAGATGAGATAGTATCTCATCCTTACTGGCCAAACAAATTACTTAGCATAACGTACTTTGGAGATACATTTCCTCTAAATATAGGTATCCCCCGACACGTAATCGTAGTTATAACATAGCTTGGACAACTCAAACTTAATTCGGTAATTCGAGGAAAGATTCCTAAGTATATATAGGTGCTTGGAGTTTTAGTGAATATTCTCACGTACTTTTAAAGAATCATTCCAGCAGGATTATCCATATCCTGGTTACTCTAATTATACGGCCTTTTTCCGAAAAGCCTTCGAGAAGGGGGCACGAATAAAGGTTCTCCATGTAAGCGCCCCCGGAAAACCTCTACGAGGCCACTGGACCATTTCTCCTCTTTACAAGTCTTCTATAGACTTTGCAAGCATGCTTATATAGCACTTAGAAAATCCTAGGATTTTTAAGGGGATGTCCAAGTTCGGAGAAAGCTTACCTTCGGAGCATGTCGCCCCGTGGCAGGAGCACTTGCTCTTCGCTTTGATCTTGGCGGCGATTCCTTCGGGCTTGCTCAAGGATTCGACGACGTTCCCACAGATGGCACCACTTTGTTAACGGGTTGGATATTATTCCCTATTTAACGAGTTATTATTTTTGGGTTGGAACGTCTATCCCGACCCGAGGGGATTGCTGGTTTTTATTGTTTGGCGACTGGACTCGGATACCTTCCAAGGTGCCTACCTATCCCCCGGTCGGGAATCAAGCCACTCGTAGTTCTTGTTCTCGGTGTTGATTAATTTGGAGTATGTCGATTTTAATGATTGGGGTGATTTCATATCTGTTGGACGATTTGCCCATTATGAAGCCTTCAGAAAGAATGGAGTTTGCCCTTTCCCTTGAAGCCTTTTTTAGTTCTATAGAGAACATAATTCCCTTGGGAGCGCTCCCATTTCCGGAGCCCTCTCTTTTTTTTTCTCTGTGAGTTTGCTGCTTCTACCTTTTATAGAAGTCTTTTAGGGGCAAGTGTCACCGTGCATGTGTTTAGCAAACACACGTGTCACTGTGCATGCTTTAAAGGATAGATTTCATCTGCTGGGCATATCTGCTGATTGGGCACTGACGAGGATGACTTATCCTCTCCGATAACTTCAACGTGCTCTGGCTCTTTGGTTTCCTTCCCCCCTGATGGGTGGTACCTATCGGGAACGCTGGATAAGTGAGAGGAAATGTCCGTCCGATGCTGTTGTAGTTCCGATAGTGGTCCATCGCTAAGTTGCCTTCTTCTGATGTGCATTCCGAGAGGTGTTTCTATCTTGGTCGTAAGTTGGGCATGTCTTCCGAGGGGCCTGATTTGATTTCCGATGGCTTATCTTGGCCTTCGTGAAGTAGTGTTTGGTGATACAGGCTCTCGGGATGAGTCCTCCGATAGGGGGTGGTCTCGTATCCCGGGGGACTCAGGGCCTCCGCCGTGCGACACGGGTATTTTGCGATTGTGAGTACAAATTATATAATAATATATACAGCAATTTTGGTAATCGAATTATAGCATATTCTAAGCACGTGGATTTTTACTTTGTTAACAAATATGTCTAAAAACGACAAGCAAAACATGTCCCTATAGGGAATAACACCAAACAAGACGATTATAACCCTGTTGGAGCAAACGCTGTTTAATGCTTTATCGCAAAATGAACAAATTTCCGTGAACATGCAAGAACCCGCAGGTTGTCAAAACAAAGTAAAGAACCAGTATAGGGAATTGAAAGAAAAGACAACGATATGAGCTTAGAAAATCAAGCAAATTAATATGAGAATTCAAAAAACGCAACACTTATAGTCATCAAATTGTTCAACCAAATAACGGCAACGCAGCGCAACAAATAAAACTAAATTAAAATTGTTCATAAACATAAAAATGAAGAAAGGCCCTCAAGCTGCAGCCTCAGTCTTGTTCCCGTCCTCAGAGGAGGGATATGGTTCAGGCATTGGAGGCGGTGACGAGAGTCCCTGGAGGACGAGATTTTCATTCTCGAGCAGCACGGCAAACTCGTCAGGAGCTTTAGACTGGGAAGTCGTTCGTGGCGGCAGAGTTTCTCGATTAGGCCCCAAAGAAAGGTCCAACCAATCAGGCTTAAAGCCATCACGGACGTACTGCGTCGCATAAAACTGGCAGACGGTCAGAACTTGAGCCTTGCGAGCTTCGAGATCACCTCGTTGAGTACTAATCTTTTGGAAGGTGTTGCTCCAAAGGAATTCTTCGGAGATCTCCACCTTCTGCTGAGCAGAAACCTATAAGGACACAAAAGAAATTAATAAGAAAGAATACAAAAAAAAAATACAAAATGCTAAGAGTTGGGATTCTTTACCTCGCTAGGGCCGCACAAATATCCTTCTTCGTCAGCGTAGTAAGCCTTCTCCTTCTCCACCGCCACCTCCTTCTCGAGTTTGGAGATTCGTTTGGTCAGCTTTTCCTTAAGCTGATGAGCCTCCTCTTGTGCCTTTTTTGCTGCCTCCCTATCAGCATGAACCCTCGCGGCATAGTCCTGGACCTTTTGCAAGGCATTTTCTTTTGAGTCAAGGACAGCCTTTAAGGCTTCAGCATCTCCTCCATGGAGCTCGCTTATGTGATATGGTTGACAACTTGTGGCCGCCTCATGGGCTTGCGTCAGCGCCGCAAACATAGCGTCCACAACACCGCCAACCTAACAATTAATGAGCAAATAAATCAACATTTACAATTCAAGTCAAAAATTAACTAATCCAGGAAAAAGATATATTTACCGCTGTCAGCAAATGAAGCGCATTGCGCTCCACCATCCTCCTCTCTTCGGCAGAAATCGGAAGAGGTACGACAATGTTAGGAAAAAGAGACTTCAGGTGATCGAGAGCCGCAGCCTCCGAAACCCCGTATCCCCCGACTTGAGCATGTGGGGCCCTGGCTAGACCCAATCCCAGGGCCCGTGCCCATCGCATGGGCATCGCAGTACGAGGCCCACCAGCTTGAGCAGCAGATGGAGCAGCCCCTCCAGTTTGTGAGCGAGTCTGATGGACCTTTCTTTTCTTGGTCTGGACAACGCCTTCGGTATTGTCGCCCAGACCATCTGCCATGCTCTCAGAGGCCTCAGCAGCAGCTCGCGCAGCATCATAGTTTTCCCCCAAAATATCCTCAAATGGATCAACCGCCGAACCGGCAGTGGCAGCAGTTGATGTTCCGACAAGGTTTTTCTTGCCCTTACTCTTCCTCTTTCTTGAGGGAGGAATCTCAACAGCAGTATTGCTCTGCGAGCTGGCTTGATCGGCAGCAACAATTCCGTTCATTAGGGTGTGGCGATCCAGAATATAATCAACTGCAAAAATGTCACATTATTAGAAAACTCATTTGACGTAAATAAAAAATATCAAAAAAGATGCAAAGTTATACCAAGCTTAAACCTCCCGTGATATTTAACTGGGGACAGACCAGCTAACGAAAGAACTCAACTTTCTACTAATTTCTTGACATTAAATTGTTGATGTCGAACTAAGTTAGGGGTGAACTCGCAATCCCATGAAGTTGTAGAAATGTCGGGGGCTATCATCACCCTAGAACCATTATACAAATCGCGACGATATTGTCTAAACTTTCCATCGTAACTCTCCTCAACGTAAAAATACCGTCTTTTCCAATCTTTCCCATACCCCGTCGCTCCACCATTCAGGAACTTGCGATGCATTTGCGCTTTGATACGGTAGACCCCTTCTTCTCGCCTCGCAATCTCGAACAGAGCATAGAACTCGTTGGGACTTTGAGGTTGGCGCAGCGCCTTCATGATGATAATAAAACCAATCAAGTTCCCATAAGAGTTTGGGGTAAGTTGTGTTGGCATGAGATTTATCGTCCTAAGAAGCCATCTGAGTTCAAAAGGAATTGGGAAGCGAAGCCCATTCAGCAGCTGACCAACGAACACAGTCATATGTCCGGGTGGTGGGGTATGCATCCGATCATTTGGCCCGGGAAATACGATTTTATACTTATTAGGTATGTCAAATTTCTCGCGGAGTGCCTTACGACTATGTTGGAGGCGGGACACGTACATATCATACGCCATCCCTGCAACCTTGACGTCATCATCAAACTCCATGTTGATATAATCTACGTCTTCGCCGGCCTCGCTGGAGGCACGATTATCCCAGGTTGATGATGATTGTGAATTATCGCTTTCAGCCCGAGGCGTTGTTTGCTCGGCGTTTGTATCGGGATTGTTACCCGAGGGTGAACCAATGGTTTCTATATCAATTAGCTCAACTTCATCTACTGCGGCTGTATTTAAAACCGCACGAGCATTGGGTGGGCCATTCGACACGTCAACATCGAACGCCTAGAATTCGATACGCGACATTTGTCTTGTAATTTACCAATTCAACCTAGTAAGCTTGTAATAGGTGTTCCGGACCAAGTTAGTCCGATAATATAGTTGGATAGCATTATTTTGGTTATTTATATTTCAATTGTACTATTTTACGGTGTTCTATTACCTTCACGAAATAAGACCAAAATATAGACTCAACTAAATACTAACTACATATGTGATATGACCATCCTATCGAAAGAAAAATAATACGTTTAACCGATTTCATGGGAAGTTTGACATATTAGAGTTCTTAATCACGAAGATTAGAAAAACCTTTTTTAAGTTCTGTACGAAAAGAAATTGAATTTTGCAGGCAATCATTCGGTTTTTCATTCTAACACGGTAAAACTTTGTGATACGTGATTTGAAAACTTATTAATATCATGAGTTATTTACTTATTAACGTGGATCAGAAAATGACGAGTTCATGCTCTCCAAATCCATCTCTGAGAAAGAAAAAGCTTAAGATATATATATAACCCGTCTCAAATAATAAACCAAACCGTGATTATTTTACACTCGTATTGTCGATAAATCATTGTTGATAAACGTGGCTTTTGATAATTGACTTCAATGATCAATTACTCAGCAAAAAAATATTTAGGTAATGAAGATATGCTCAAACTTTCACTATCTCAATAATGGGAAACTTATGTTACATTCAATCCACATGGACATCCTCACTCCGATCAATACTCTAGCTATATAATATATAAGAAAATAGGGACTTCCACAACTATTCTAATGTAATGCCGGATATGCCTTTTAATCTTTATGAGAAATAACACACTCTAGTTTCACCAAAAAATATAAAATGTCATGCAACCATTGCTACAGAGACACTATTTATACCAATTGGTCTATACGGGACTCAAGATAGACTCCATCACATCCATGAATTTGTTCATGTGATTTATACTAGCATCCCTATGTTCCTCATGGTCATATGCACTTTTTGTAGAAAAATTAATGAAAAATTAATCAGATAAAAAACGTGCTCGCTAAGCTAGGAGCATCTACATTCCACATCACCAGATGCCGAACTTTTTTCAACCTCCACTATTATTACATTATACAACATTCGAGATACATGTCCAACTTGAATGCAACCTTTATTATTATTTTGATTGTACAATTATTGTCACTCGTTTAAGTCGTTCTTCTATTCCATCATGCTTTGATAAATCATAGTGTATGCAATTAGTATGTAGCATAAGACACATATGTATACAAATTATAAGCAACCATAGAGTCAACCTTCTCTTTGGCTACGGAACACAATCGATCCGGTCCTAATGTACCAAAAAAAAAATCGTATATAGATTTTATTTCAATGCACGTCTCAAACCCATAAAAAATTCGAAGTTAGGATAAACGAATAATAATATAAGTTTGGATATTGTTTAGTCGTTTCGTGACTCAAACAACTAACGAAAATTCCAAAAAATCAAGATAAGTTGTTACGAAAAGTGGCTCTAATGCCGTGGATCCGACTTGGCATTTCAATCTAACGGCTATGACATCTACAAATCAGACAGCAACTCACTTTTCCAGTTTTTTTCCACCGTTGGATAACTTGACTTTTTGTCCAATCCTAAACAAGTAGCAGAGGAAAGACAAAAGGTACAACTCATCACCACTTCACCTTCATTATACAACCATGGTACCACCCTCTCCTCTCTCAATTTCAAGAACAATTCTTCATACCTCAAATCCTATAAATAGCACCCCATTTCTCAAAATCCCTTCTGAACTCAATCTACAATATTCATTCTTTTCACATTTGCAACACAAATATTCATTTGTGAAAAAAACCCACTTTTTCACCTCATATTCTTCTCCTAATCCTATTATTTCTTACAAGGTACGTTGTTTTTTTGTCTCTAGCATATAATTCTGCAGCAAAGTTTCAATCTTTATACATTTTTATAATACTTCAATGATGGTTTGAGTTTTTGATTCATAATGGTTAATGTTGGAAGTGTAAAAATCGAATCTTTAAGCTGAATTTTTGTTGCAGGGGAGTGATTTAACAAACAAAGAAGGTGATTTTAGCAACGAATCATTGGAAATGACGATTACTTCAGCTGTTCGTATTGCCGAAGGTAAATTGGTGGTTAAAGACAGAACCATACTCACCAATGTGCCGGCAAATGTGATCACCACCTCTGCTGTGGCAGTTGGGCCGGTGGATGGAGTGTTTCTAGGGGCGGTATTCGATTTAGAGAGCAACCGTCACGTAGCGTCTTTAGGGACGCTTCGTGGAGTTCGGTTCTTGTCGTGTTTCAGGTTTAAATTGTGGTGGATGGCTCAGAAAATGGGAGATCACGGGCGAGATATACCGCTTGAAACACAGTTTTTGCTGATTGAATCGAAAGAGGGATCCCTTTTGGAATCAGATATGGATGGTGATGAGGAGGATAAGGTTGTTTACACCGTGTTTTTGCCATTGATTGATGGACCATTTAAAGCTTGTCTTCAAGGAAATGATAGGGATGAGATTGAATTGTGCTTGGAGAGTGGTGATAGTGAAACTATTGCGTCTTCTTTCATGCATTCTGTTTACGTTGGTGCAGGAACGGATCCTTTTCGAACGGTATACGAAGCGATGAAAGTGGCTAAACATCATTTGGGGACATTTAGATTAAGGCATGAGAAGAAATTACCTGGAATTGTGGACTACTTTGGATGGTGCACTTGGGATGCTTTTTATCAAGAGGTAACTCAAGAAGGGGTGGAAACTGGTCTCGAGAGTCTTAAATTAGGTGGAACGCCTCCCAAATTCGTGATCATCGACGATGGTTGGCAGTCAGTTGCATCTGATGAACACGAAAAGCAGCAAGAAGAAATGCCACTTGGGGCGCCGCAGCTTCTTAGATTAACCGGAATCAAAGAAAACGAGAAATTTCAAAAGAAAGAAGATTCCTCTTTGGGAATCAAGAACGTTGTCGACATAGCGAAGGAGAAGCATGGATTGAAGTATGTTTACGTATGGCACGCGATCACGGGTTACTGGGGCGGGGTGCAGCCAGGAGTGAAGGATTATGAATCGGCAATGATGTATCCAAAGGTGTCTAAAGGGGTGATGGAGAACGAGCCGGGGTGGAAAACGGATGCGATTGCGGTGCAGGGAATGGGGTTGGTGAATCCAAAGAAAGTTTCCAAGTTTTATAACGAGTTGCATAGCTATTTGGCTTCAGCTGGGATTGATGGAGTGAAAGTAGATGTACAGAGTGTATTGGAAACTCTTGGAGCTGGACTTGGAGGCAGGGTGGAGCTGACAAGGCAGTATCAACAAGCTCTTGATGCATCTGTTTCTCGGAATTTTCCCGATAATGGTTGCATTGCTTGTATGAGCCACAATCTTGAATCTGTTTACTGGTATGTTCCTAGTTACGAGACAAATATTCTTATTAGAATTTTAATTCAAAGTAGAAATTATCTCATGTGACACATTGGTTCCAATGAAACAGCTCAAAACAAACTGCTATAGTGAGAGCATCCGATGATTTCTACCCGCGCGATCCTATATCGCATACTATACACATAGCTTCCGTTGCGTATAACAGTGTGTTCCTTGGAGAAATAATGCTCCCTGATTGGGACATGTTCCATTCTCTTCATCCAGCGGCTGAGTACCATGGATCAGCCAGAGCTATTAGCGGTGGACCTGTCTATGTTAGGTAAGTTAAGCGATTCCCTTTATCTCATTCTCGTGTGTGCTTCCTCGCCGCCTCGTTTCTTGCATATGCTACAAAGTGCTAAGAATTCCATGTGTTACAGTGATGCACCGGGGAAGCATAATTACGATCTTTTGAAGAAGCTTGTTCTTCCTGATGGTTCTATTCTACGAGCCCAGTTGCCTGGTCGGCCTACAAAAGATTGTCTTTTTTCGGACCCTGCTCGTGATGGTGTTAGGTGAGCATTTGCTTCTTTCAGTGTAAAAGTGGTTCCAATTTAATATTGGTTTTGCTATAAGTCATACTTTGATTGAGCTCGAGTTTTTATGGTTTCATTTCAGTCTGTTGAAGATATGGAACATAAACAAGTATACTGGAATACTTGGAGTATACAACTGTCAAGGAGCTGCATGGAATACAGTTGAGAGGAAGAATACATTTCACAAGACTAACACCGAAGCAATAACGGGATATATCAAGGGACGCGATGTCCATCTCATTTCAGACGTTGCCCTCGACTCGAACTGGGATGGGAATGTGGTTTTGTATTCTCTCATGAGTAAAGATCTTATCACACTCCCATACAATGTTGCGATGCCCGTCTCGCTGAAAGTCCTTGAGCATGAAATCTTCACAGTAACACCAATTAAAGTATTGGCACAGGGGTTCAGCTTTGCACCAATTGGTCTCATCGATATGTTCAATGCTGGTGGAGCAATAGAAGGTCTCAAATATGACGTGAAGGGTGGTGCACAGTTAGGTGAAGGGGAAGGAAATGGAGTCGAGAACTTGAGCTCGGAGGCAGTGGCCATGGTTTCCATGGAGGTAAAGGGTTGTGGGCGATTTGGTGCTTATTCTTCGACTAGGCCTAGAAAGTGCACTGTGGAATCATTGCTTGTAGACTTTGAGTACAATTCAGATAACGGTTTTGTGACGTTGAACTTGGTCGAGATGCCTTCTGAAGATCAAAAAGTTCACCATGTCGAGATCGAATTATGAATTTGTTGCTTCAAGGCAAGACTTCGAGATCCTCGAGGCGTACGAAGCTATGGTGATTGATCGAGCGGAGGTGAACGAGCTAATAGTAGACTGTGAAGGTTGCATTTGAACAATGTCTCATTATTCCTGAGTTCATATTCTAGATAGGATGCTTGTACAGTAGAGTCGTGAAAATTCATTGTTTGTGGTGAGATTTGTTACACCCTCCCATGTGATTGGGGGAGTTAGTCATTTGAGTTACTGATGTAATCTATTGCAAAAAGAAATGAATAATCACCATTCTTTACATATCAAGTTCAATCCTTTATTAGTTGTTAGAAAGTATTAGTGGATTTTGGGAGATTATCCCAAGTGTTTCCTAATGGTACATCTCGTATGCTATATGGGATATGATCACAACTTACCCATTATTGAGCAAATATTTTGTCTCTCAAGATAGTTTAAGTATAATCACAAGTTAATAAAAGATCAAGAAAATGAACAATGCATGTGCTGTATCAGATTGGTTATTTTGGAACTTCTTGTTATCAGATAGATGTTCTTATCATCCATAATACTTGACCACAATCAAAAAAAGTCACAAGCATATTACCCTTTCCTAATCCATTAAGCGCAATTCTGCCAAAAAAAATCATGGTGCAGCAGTTCGACACTGGTACCATTTAATATTCAAGATAGAAGCAATATAAATTTGTTTGCCCAACAAGGAATGGATCTAAACAAATCTCCCTTGTGTTGCTGTTTGCGTATTACCTGATACTGCATATTTAAGGGGCCTGCTTAACCAGGTAAAAAAATATTTGCAAAATGTACAAAACCAACTGCATGTCGCTCACTCATGTTATCTGAGGTTTCCTACGCAAAACATTTAACCAAATAACCAGCTACAGATAGCTTGGTACTTAGAAATCTTTTTAGTTAAAGGCACAACAATAGTAAAAATAGGTGACAAGGTTTATACCATTACAACTGAACCCCTAGAATGAACATTAGATCTCTCTAACCACTGCTCTAAAAGTAGAACACTAAATTGGAGTTTCCATCTTCACAACCGGCTCTGGGGTCTCTATTTTCTCCGACTGAAGCCAATCTTTAGCACAAACAAGGGCCTCCACCGTTTCTGGTCTTAACGAACACCTGTAGCTATCCATCTCCTTTCTTACGGTATCAAACACAGAAGTTGCGGGGACAGTACACACAGGAACAGACAAGATATCACGAGCCATCTTGGAGAGGGTCGGGTACTTGTTTCTATTCAGTTTCCACCAGCCGACGACGTCAAATTCATGCACACGAGGCAATAGGGATTCCTCCAGATACTGGTCCAACTCAGATTTCGAAAGCTGGCTAGTAGTTTCCATAATAAAAGCATCAAACTCAGTAAGCTGTGCAACACCATTGCTTGAGGCTCTGGGTCCATGGGTATCTTCTGACTTAACGTTTACCCCATTAGCTTCTTCAGCATAAGGAAGGGATGCATATTCAAGGAAGAGCTCGTGGATCCCTTCATCCACAATCTTCACGTAAGACTCAGCCTCTTCTCCGTATATTTTTGAAAAACTGAATTCAACTAGCTTCATCTTGAAACGGGGATCCATGACTACTGCAATTGCAAGAATAAAACAGCTACTCTTCCAGTAATTGTCAAAATTCACTTGCATCGATTTGGTAAGGGTACTGATAAATGGATCTTCACTCGTTGCAGCACGTGCCAGTTCCAACTGAATCTTCCATGCTTCGTGGAAGAAAGTGTTGGTAGTGGGGGTAGTTGCTGCTGTCAGAATATTGGCTGTGTCAAAAAGAGGTTTCAAGTAAGAACAGAGTATCTCGATCTGTTTCCAATCTTCAGTTGATGGGGCACCCTTGTAATCAGGATCTGAAGTATCCATGCAAGAGAAGACTTCCTTCAATTCTGATGCAGCCAATAACATTTCATAAGTCGTGTTCCATTGAGTTAAGTCGTCAATAGCAAGAGTCTTCGAGCTAGGCACTTGAAGTTGCTGTTTGAGCTCAAGAAATTTTTCCTCGCGCGACTCTGAAGTTTTCACATATTTTACACTGTCCCTGATTTTCTTCACGATGTCCTGTGCAGATGATAGTGCAACTTGAACGATGTCACTAAGCGAACGAGCTAGGCAATTTCCAACCAAGAGCTGTCCATTAAGCACCAAAGGGTTCTTAACAGAGAGAAGAGCTCTCAAATTATCAACGGCAGCATCAGTCAATGGTTGATTGATTGTTACAGAGAACAACTTGCCATCCATACTCCAATCCGAAAGGCATGCAGCAACAGAATGACTAAAAGCATTGTCTGAATCTGGATATGGTTCCATGATTACATTGAGAAGTTTCCGGTGCATTTTCCAGTCATGATCAATGAACTGTCCAGTCAAAAACATGTAACCAATAGTACGGGATGACGACCATAAATCCAGCGTCAGAGAAACTCGCCCAGGCATCCCTTCAATCACCTTCTGAATGCTTTGCTTTTCCCTTAAATATGTAGCCACACAATCCCCTTGCACGGTATTGAAGCTCACCATATCAAACCGAGGCTGTAAGTTCTGAACAAATGCCACAAAACCTGGGTGCTCAACGATGTGGAGAGGATAGTCATGCATAATAATCATCCTAGAAATTTCATGGCGGCAACGATCCGCATCAAAACCAACGTAAGGTACAGCTGCTCTTTGGTAACGGCGTTTTGGTGTCTCAGAAAATGAGCCTGCTTTTGAGGGTGCACTGAAGGGGGTCAACTGATTTTTCTCCTGATTACGCAGGACAACCGGGCAAGTTCCCTTGGCAATGTGGCGCTTGAGATGACTCGTGCCTGCTACCTTAGACCCCGTGCTGTAGGCAAAAGACTGCTTGCATTGCTTACAGCATGCTCTCCTACATCCAGCACTTACTGTTTCGATAGTAAAATGTTCCCAGACAATTGATTTCTTTTTTCTACGCTTGGGTGGTGGTGCCTCAGAATCGTTCAGTGGGGGTGTATCTGTTATGTTCGGTTCAGCTTCAAAGATGTCGAGTTGCATTTCAGAGTCGATGGGCTGGGTGTCCTCCATAGGAACAAGCTCATTGTTCAAGATCGGTTCATGGTTTTCCATCTCCATCTTAAGCCGATACTAGATTTTGAAGATCTTTCTGCAAAAAGAACATGTCAATTTAGTGCATCAATACCAACTCAAGAGAGATCAAATCTAAAGACAAGCAAGCAACATAAATTAATCAAAAGGAAGATCAACAACACTGAATGCGAATTGTAAACTAACTACAGAACAGTGGACAAAACCAGTGAAGTACTCATATAAGTGCTTAGCTTTACCAAATATGAAACTGATGCATCTCAAAATGGTAGTAAAGCATGTAAACTGCAAGGAAGCAACAAATCAAGCACATGAAATAGCTAACAATCAGAAAAGTCAACACTGTAGCATCGGAAGAAATAAAAAAAAAAGCAAAATATAAGAAAAAGGATTACAATATAATTCATTAGTATCACCCAATCGTGCAACCAACTTAACAACAAAATTTGAAGATTAAAGAGCATAAATAAGGCAACATACAAATTATGGTTTCATTAACTCCAATGGGTCTGTATGAATGGAACTGGAACATGAGCAGGAGCAGCAACTAGTTTTCATGCACTTCCACAATTTACCAATTTCGCAATAAAACAGAAGTAGCTTCCAGACCACTTGATCGATCTCTATCATGCTATAAAACTCTATAAGATGCTCAATTGTTTCCACTTTCTAGGAAAGGTACTTAAAGTTTATTAATTTTAAAGCCATGTTCACTGGCAGTAATTGGCATGAGGCAAACGAACTACGTTCGCAAGACATAGCCCAAATAACCAGCTAAATCATGTTTTACTATGTATGAGGTTCACTGAAGTAACGTGCGAGGTAGACCAGAACTTTAAGAACACACATTCAAGTGATGTGGTGTGTAAGGTTCAGTGAAATTGCTGGTGAATAAACCGTGAATTCAATAATATGGCATCAATATGAAAACTTGTGCCTTTGAGAAAACTATATCTGGGCTATAAAATAACTGTATTTGCATGCTAAATCAATATTCAGTTAATTGAGAGCTCTGATACACAAAAGTTGTAATTTAAAGTTCCTTATAAGCTTCAGTTGCTAAAGAAGGAACAAACCCAACCAATACAATAAGTTGGAGCTTTAGTAAGTCCAGCAGGCCCAACTGGCAAAAAAGAAAGCTCACTTAACCAACTTTTTACAGTACAAACATTTGATATGACATACGGCCTCAAAATTCTCAGGCTCATATATAAAAAAGACCTATCTATACTAACAACTAATACACCAAAAAAAATGCTTAATTTTTTTAAAAAAAACCTCAAACAAATAAACACACAATATTCAACAAAACATCCAATGATATCATCATCTCACATACACTTAAAAACACTTAATTGTCACTCTAAAACTAAAATTCGACAATAATAAATAAAAATAGAAATAAAAAATTCTGCTTTCAGCCACCATGGGTGATGACTGATGAACATAACTGAATAATAATCAATTAATCACAATTTCACCAATAGAACACGAAACTGATAACAGATCTCGAGCTAAACGACGCCGTACAACAACCACAATTTTTCAAACAAAATCGAATCCAATCCAATCCAATCGATATTAAACACAAATCCAATTTCAAAATTACGTAATAACGAACAAAAATTCACACAAACACAGATCCAATTCAAACACACAAATCAACGTCACCATAACACGAATTCAACAGCTCAACAAAAAGTCAAAAGTCAAACTCCAAAAAACCAATCACACCATCAAAGAAGAGCTCAGATTACAAATCCAGCACAAAAAATCACCTGTTAACGCACGAATCTACGGCAGAATCGATGAATTCGAGATGCCAGATCTAGGGTTTCGAGGAGAGAGAAAGTGAAAGAGAGAGGAGAGAGAAAGAGAGGAATTGGGCTTGAACCAACAACCCAAATTGGACCGCAAAATTTTGTTGTTTTTTTTTTTCTAAAGGGTTGCGTTTAGAAAGTGATAAGGTTTAGTATTGGGATTGGAATAATTATTAAACCGAATTGGATAATGGACTTTCAGGTCCATCTACTACTACTACTACTTTCAAACTTACCACACACCGTCACTATGTGTCTCTTTTTATTTATTTCATCATTTCACGCCAAGTCATATGTGATGTTTGTGGTCATATTCATCATATACATATATCATATGATACATATTATTTTTACTGAGTCTATTTTTGTTAGGTCGGCTTTTTAATATTTCTTGACCACACAGCCCACCATAAGTGCGTGTTGTGTAGCCCACTGCAATATTATTGTGGGGGCTACATATATATGAATACATGAGTTTGAGGGGGTTATTTTTTTGAAAATCTTAGCCCACTTGATGTGGACGATATTTGTTTTGTTTTTTTTCACACCTAAAAATAGCTTGTTCTTATCGTATTAATTTAGTTTGATGATTTGGTGCATACCAGGCCTAGGTTTGGTTGTTTGTTGGGGTGTATGTGTGTGTGTCTCTTTTTGGGTTCTTTGTTTGTCAAAATTTTGTTGGTTTATAAGTTAGTTAAGTGCAGCATTTGAATAGTGTTTTAATTTTTCTTGTTTTAATAAAATTATATTATACTTTATTCGTTATGTTATTGCATTCTTGGATTTGCTCGTAACACTTATATTTCTAAGGTCATCAGTAATTATTGTCTAATTTGATTATGACTCGGCACAGAAAGTAATTGGTATGACATGAGGGCAACACTTTGTTGAAACTAAAAAACGATTATAAAATTGGTTGTTTCGTACAAAACGAACCGATTTTTTGATTCATGTGTGTGTAATCCATTTAATCGTTTCTATTGTGGTTAAATATTTATAAGCTTGGCATCCGAGTTCTTTGCAATCTGTTCATCATCTTCATTATGTTTATGGGGACGCGTGGGGTCTTTGTTCGGTTTCTTCTATTGATGGCCACTGTTATTACTTGTTACTTGTTGATCATTACTCCAAGTGGTTTCTTTGGGCCGCACTCTACTTCAACATGCGCATTTGCCTCCCTCTTTTGAGAATTTGCATTTGCTAATGTGGTGTATCTCTCTAACCGCCTTCCTACGCTGGTTCTCCGCAAGGACTCTCCTTTCGGTATTCTTTTTGGTCATCCACATAATTACTTGAAGTTACGGACTATTGGATGTCTTTGATTGGGGGGGGGGGGGGGGAATGTAGTATTTCGCCTAAACCGAAGTGTGAGTGTGACATAAAGCAACTGATAAAGTTGTTGCTTTATTTAACTAATGATTACATAACTAAAATGTTTTAATTTTAAAAAACGGTTGCTTTATGTTTTAAAAATAAACGGTTGATTTGACTTCAATTGTTAAATACCTTTTTAAATGTCCTACTATGTGCAATATTTTCGAATTATATGTGCTTGTGTTCATGCTTGGATATTAAAATAATTATATAATAAAAATACATTGAATATAATTATAATATTTTCGAGATCTTGTGCACTCAAATTTGATTTTCTTGAAATCTGTTGGCTTCTTTATATGAAATATAATGATTCCGTCACATAGTATAATTGTCTCCAAATTAAAAAATATTAATTTTATCCGGGAACATAATATTATATTTAGTACAAACAAAGTTTAATAGATACATACACACACATATATATATATATATATATATATATATCACCATACGTAACAAAACAATCATATTTGATATTATCCCATTACTCATATATTGAGTTTACGTTAGTGACAATACGAAATTAACTATTCTGAATAATACATGACATATTCAGTCTTGACCTCTTCAAAATCCAGATCCTGGTACCATTTGTGCCTCAGTCTTATCATTTTCTCTAGGGCAATGTACGCGCATTTATCGCTGAATATGGATTCCATCAACTCGTAGTCCGACAATCCGTAATTGCGGAAGAATTTCCTATCAGCGTATTCCTGAACGTTCATTTCAGATCATGAGTAGACATCGCTAGCATGTATAACACAATTTACTTATCAAAATGAGTATACGGGGCGCCATTACTACACACCTTCAACCCGTGCGACATTTCATATTCTTTTGTTGTGCTGACCCGCTTTGTTTGCCGATTGAAACTTACCTCGGGCAAGTTTATGAACTCCATAAAACCCTGGTATCGCATCCAAATAGTCTGGTATTGTCTGTAAACTAACACATAGCTTATTCCAGCGAGTGGATGAATCTCGCATAGAATGAAGTGGATGCGATCTAAAGTACTTTCAAGACCGTCTGGGGTTGAAATATTAATCTCTTTAGTAACGCTTTGTAAGGTCCTTATGTAGCTCTCGTCCAACGAACGGTACCAAAAACCTTTGTGTATAGATAGATGGTCTTCCCATTTAAGTTGCGCGTCCGTCTGAATTTGTTGTATTCGTGATCACATTAAAAAACGCATGTCTTCTTGTTAGGGGCTTTGTTAATGACCACCATAAGGAATGCATTATACGAATTATCAACGTTTCCCCAACCACATTTAACATTTCAAAGTGACCGAAAATTGGGTATATATAGCCATAATTCAAAACTACATTCAATATTTTTTATCAAAGTAAAGTTTACTGGAAAGAATGTTATATCGATGTTTAGCCAACATCCCGACAACATTGAAAGCAGAATATATCTGGACCATCTTTTTTAACTGTTTTTTGAACGTGTTGCCTTTTTCCCTTCCCGCGGATGTTGACTGTTTTAGGCATCTTTGAATATGACCAGAGTTCATAACGAAGAGCATTACATGCAGGTGTTTGCGATGAATGCAACCACTCATGCAAATGACATTAAATATGGCCCACCCATCAGTTGCTACTTGTATTTATTCATATCATAAGAGTTTTGGTAAAATATTCTAATTATTCAGGCTCGCGATCAGGTTCTTTCAAGAACGAGAGAAGAGTTCAACATTTTAAAAAAAATATGTTAGCAGATATGTCTATTCGTGTACCGTTTTTTGGGAATTCATCCAACCGAGGATTGCAACTGCCTTGTTCGTACTCGTAGTTGTCCTGTTGTTGTTCCTTACTACTTTGTTTCCATTGAAGCTCTTCTAGTAATGTAGATGAAAAGAGAAGGGTACGAACCACCGTGCATATAATGCCTCTGTTGAATGCGTTATATAATCTTAAAACAAAAAGTCAACTTTGATGATAAGACTTTTGTGTTGTCATTACTACACACAACTGTCACTACATATATGATAAATATAAAATGTGGTAAGCAATAATTACATAGAATCCAACTCTCCCTCCAAATTTGGGAAAGTTTGACCATTCTGCTATCTCTTGTTGTTTTCGTTACGAATGAGAGAAATGAGACCACTTAGACAATTCACTTTGAGTAATTTCTGTAATGCAATCTTGTAAATCTATGGACGGGATTGTTATGGATACTCCATAATTGTAAATCCCCCAGTCCATCAATGAACTTTGTTAATAGAGTACTAACTCTGCTGTGTTGGCAATATTCCCACATAATTAAATACACAAGTCAACTAAATTGATTGTTATCATTACATCTAATTTACAAACCTCCATTTTTTGTGTTTGTCATGCACTTGGTCTAAGCCTTACGCTATAAGTATACAGAAAAATAATTTTGATAATAAATTTCATTGGATAATATAACAACTTATATCTCCCTAATTTATTGCACCATTTTATTAACTCATGCGCCAGTTTAAATTACACTTGTGTTGAGTTTAATATATCCCTTTGAAAAATTAAGTTCTAGTTTTATCCAACCCAATGAAATTTAATTTGATTTGCCTGTCTTTTGTTGCGGGGTTGGCCACGTAGTAGTTTGTTTTCTTTCACATCGTCTTAAATAAGTTGGTATTTGTAATAGGGGCGGCAACTCACACGTCAAAAGTTTCTTTCAATCGCAACTATCATCCCATCGTCGTGGGATTAATCAAACATTACATAAGGTGGTTTTAATACTCTCTTGTCGTACTACATTCTCTGATCACAAAAACATAGGTGCGATCAGTATATATTAGGAACTAATTTATATGCAGTAGGTACCATTATATTCGAGCATGATAATAATATAAATCAATGACGAAGCCGCAAAACGTTGCTTGATTGCCAGACTACAACGGTTCTATCTTAATAATTCTTTGGAGGTTGCGCATCTCTTTCCCAAAATATGAACTCCATTAAGGCGTAAAGCGGCAAACCGTGATTGCGAAAGAACTTCCTCCTCATGTTATCCTACGCAAGTAGAAAAATAAAGTTAAAAAATAAATCCTTAGCGTCTATATTATTAAGTTAAGTTCAATTGTTGTCGAGGTCGTTACCACTACGTCGTTATTTCGAACCTCTAATTTTGATATGCTAACACAGTTGGTAGTAGGGTTGAAGGTTACGCCCGGTGATCGAATGTACTCCTGAAAGTCGCCATACCTCCTGCACAATGTCCGGTACTGATCGATTACATCGATAATCGTGATGCCGAGGTAGGGACGAGAATGGCATAGCATGAAGTGAACGCGGCTTAGGGCGTCACTAACACCACGTCGTGTTGATACAACGACCTATTTCGCAACGCAGTACAAGGTGTTTATATACCACTCATCCAATGAACGGTTCCAACCCCACTTGTGTATAGCCCAGTTGGTTCGCACCGTATGCATTCCGTGTGACTGCCAAATTTTAACATGGTCATATGATCAACATAAGCACAAGCCCAATTGTTAAAAAAAAATTGATGTAGCATGCAATGAAACATAATATAATGAAATGCACCTTCCTCGCGGTATGGCTAGCGCTGACTTCCATTTAAATTGGGCATATTACCTGTATGTTGGGGAAAATCCATATAAGATGGTCCGAGCTACCTCCTCCATACTCGAAGTTGTTGATCATGTACTCACCATTGTCTTTCGGATTCATTACTGCGTAGTCTCTAATTTTTGATTTGTAATTTTACTGGTAATATGGGTCAATGCCCACGATCATGTGGTGTGGATGCATTTTATAAGAAGTTGCATGTCCCATCAGGTTACTCCCTACGGCGATAGTGCCATTATTATCCATGCATCCGGGTAGATTGATTTATTTAATACATGTGGGTAAGCATCGAAACCCTGTTTAATTAATGCCCACATAGATTCTATAACTTATTATATGGTGACGTTAAGAACCATATAAAAATTTAGTCCAAAACTACGTTTTAGTTTTACGACCTCAATTATTTGACTTTTTCATGTAACAACGACCTTTTATATTGACTACTCACTGCTACTATCAATCAACGTTGACTCACGTAAGTTAATGTATCGTACCACAACCTATTATCAGGAGTAACTATAGGGATTATTGGGCCTCCCTATTATTGGTTTACCCGGACTTACCTTGATTATTTTCTGATTTCATTATACGTTCAGAAATTTGTGATTTCTTTCATCAGAAACTTTCAAAATATGGGAAATGTGGAATTTTGATCATATTAATTAAACGTTAGCAACAAATTCTTCAATGATCTTTCGTCTATGTTGTATATTAAACTATCTCATTTCTATAGACGGGTGGGACGTGGATGCGTATTACATGTTATGACGAATATTCGTAGGTCAATGATATTTTACGCAGTCATGGCCGGTATTTCTATTACACACAAATTATTCCAACTTGATTTTGAAAGTGGACCTGTTATGGTCGCAATGTTGGATGAATGTTGGCCCAACATCTAGATAATTAAAACTAGGACCCTCCTTTCATGCGCTGGTAATTTAATCCGTTACTAGTATGAGACTGATTTGCATTGAATGAAAATTACACAACGCTTTTCACAAATAAACGTTTCATTTGTAGGGCAACACAAATACATGTTCGTTATTACGCTCCGTTTATAACCAATCTAAAATTGCATTAATTATTCTGCAATTATTATAAGTCGACAGTGGGCATCGTTTCCTATTAAATACAGATTTAAATAGTTGGTCATGGTTTGATGATATATTTGCCTACGAACATACCCTTGTAAAATATATACATAAATCCTATTCATGCGTATCATACGAGCACTAATTAGGGCCCCACTGCTAGTTGGTTATGTTTTAATCTGCATTTGGGCAACAATATGCACAAACTGAATTACCAATAATTTTGATAAAGGATAACCCACGACGGGCCAACTTAGGACATATAATATTCTTAAAGAGGGTTAATAAGTGGCATGTACTATTTACTTCTAGTTGCATGTGCCTGAGATGTGTACGCAAAGAAATATCCTCGTGGCATTTAATTAGTGGATCTGTCATTCAACAACCCCAACCACCATTGATCAATGTCATGCAGTACGTCTTAAATACAATGATCCTCTAGCTATCACACAATCTGTTTGTTTATTATTCCTCTTGCCTTATACTTTGACAATGAAATACTCCTCACGTTGGAATACCCTTCGATGTCCAAACGCCTCTTGTGCCATATTATCATGTCGTCCGAATTTTTCACATGTTCCACCATGGATAGCACCGGACGCACCCCTTCGATCGAGGTACACTAGTGTATTCATTATAGAAAATAACTTCCGCAACAAATGCCAAATAATACAGAATATATGATTCTTGTTTATGTTCTAATCCGCCAACATACAATTCATATTATTAGGAAGACGACCGCCACTCTGGCCATCCATTTTACTACAACAAATTTTGGTGCGCCGAAACTGAGGCACAACTTGCTTTTGCCATACGTGAGTTCTCCAAACCTCACCCCATTTTAGATTGCACGCACATGTGGAAGGTTATGAAACAGGCGGTCATTTTCCTGTCCAACACGTTCGCAAACGATATTACCCCCGGCATGGTATGAGCTCGCGTTGGCGTTATGCGCAAAATATTTATCAAGTTTCGCCGTTATGTGTCAATCCCAAGAGTTATTTTCGATCCATTGAACGAGTCAGTTTGCACCGACGAACTATACGCTGAATATGAGCATAAGGTACTCAATTATCATAACCAAATCTTGTTCTACATGATTGATCGATTCAGCCATAACGATTCTGATTAAATCAATTTCCACTAATGTACTGGCTATTATTGTTAGATACAATATCCTCTAAGATTATGTATAATACACGTTGAGTTCAGATAAGATTAGATTATATATTATTTCTGTGATTATCGTTGTAATTGTATTTGTATACATACATTATTTACAATTGATAAGATTAATCACGTTGAGCCGTTTTCTTATACCTTGAAAAATGAAATACGCATCTTTCCATTTAATAAACAAAGTCGTGCTATTCAGTGTTGTCGGACGTCCCTATTGATTGCGTGTGGTATATGTGTGATCGAAACTCTTTAATCATTTCAGTTAACGGAACTTGGCCACTTCACTCATTTGTAAACAAAATGCAGGAGACAATGCTTGACTTCTATTTTAAGGTGAACGGAATGCCAAATTATTTCGAGGTTGATTATTTCTTCAACGTCAAGCGTGCTCCGCTGACACGCGATGAGAAGATTGGATCTTCAAGCACCCCTTATGAGATTTATGGAGAAGCTTCAACAACCCTTCAACTGAGCTCTAGTTAGAGTGTTTTATATAGATTTGTAATATTGATTTATTAACCAGGGATATTTAAGTCAATATTGTTGTACCAAGTCTGGCATAATTCTACATGATAACATGTTTGTTTGTACCAGTCGATACTTTACTATTGCCTGACCTAATGTTTGGTTCCATTAATTAATATGATCATACTTATATATATATATATATATATATATATATATATATTTGGGTGGAGGCTATTAGGTACAACAACTAACATCTCATAGATTCTGCTAATTGTTCCATCGGATATACATGGGGAAGAGAAAGTATTAAATGCACCAAAAACTCTCATGATTAAGCATATCTGGAGTGGGTTTACTGAACAGGGTTGGCGGTAAAAACATATGCTGAAATTCCAAGAGCCCTTCCCCCCCCCCCCCCCCCCCCATTTTCTTTTGCCTATAAATAACTGCCTTATGCCAAGTAATTTTACCAAGTACTCAAAATAAAATTCTTTTTGCAAATTGTCATTTAGTAGTATAATTTAGTATCGTTGGCGAATCCAATATTTTATTAATTAATATTTTTCGAGTTCAAGGTCTTTTCAAAGTCTAAAGTCATTATTTATCGTTGTTTGTTGCTAACTTATCCAAAAAAAAATTGTGATAAAAATGGATGCCAAAAACGTGTTGTTCTATGAGTCCCCGTGGAGTGTTGAAATTGATGGCACTTTAATAGGGCTCTTGGCAGAACATGCGGAACTTCTCAAGCGGAATATACAAAAAAGTGACAGTTTTATTTTTTCCGAGTGCATGGAACGACTGAACGAGAAACATGGCATAACATTCAACACACGAGCCTTACGTGTGCGTTTTGAGCACTTGCATGATAGGTTTAAATGTTTCTCTTGGCTCGTAGACAATCCTTGCGTCAAATTTAACCCGATCACATTTGTGATAACCGCCGAGTACCAATTTGTTTGGGACTATGCCGTACAAAAATAATTCTACGTATATCTAGAGACATGTTTTCGCAAATTATATATATATATATATATATATATATATATATATTGATTTGCATGAATCTGTGCTTTGGGAATTTTTATATTACCTCTTTCAACTGTTATAATCGTATAAATTGAACAACGGTTGAGTTATGAAACATTTATAACGTGCACATCAAATTATTTAAGAATGAGTTTGAAGAAATCATTAACATATGAGCTATATTTATTAAACTTTTGTCATATATGTCTGATTTATGATCCTCATTTGTTGGACTGTAGACCCATACCCTTGTCGTAGTATATCACAACGAGGGTGAACTTGCGTAGAATGAACTCATGTCCATATTTGGACGACTAGAACCAACAGGAAGCGGCCGCACTTTCGCAATTGTCGACCTAACTATCGATCCATATATGTTAGACGAGGTGGACGCCGAGGACAAGTATGGTTCAGGGACCACGACTGACAATTTTATTGAGTTCTCAAGTCCAGATTGCGTACTCCCTGTCAAGACTAACAATAGAAAGGCATTCACAATTGATGACCTTCTCGAGTGGTCGCACCCCTCAAAAGACCCATCTGTAGAGGTACTTACCCTCAAAAGGAAGAGAGTTGCCACGGCAAAGTGCCTGTTTCCCGTGAAGAAAGAACAAAAAACCCCAGAGTCGAAGCCAACGAATGTTGTCAACATAGACTCTAGCCCAGAAACACCTTCAATCAAGAAGTGATGCCTCAGTGCATTCTATGTGAAAATGTAGGACCGTGGATTGACACAATACTTTTTGATAGTTAAGTTGGAATTGCCTTAACTCTATTTTGATCTTCTTGATAATAATAATATGCAGCGGAAGTAAGAACACAAGAAGATATAATTTTAAGAAGTTTTCAATATAATTAAAAACTTCCGAGCCTTAGGCGAAATAACCATAAAGGTTTTATCAAAAATGTTCCTCACAACAATTCACTCACGCTCTTTGTTGATCGGACTCAACGAAGCAGACAAGTAAGAACTACTTAACTTCTATGGACTAGACTTAAGCAGTTGATACAAAAACTTCGCAAAACAAAATGAAGACAATACAAAGAATAATTAATCCCTTGGATTATTGGCACGATTGTCTTGTCTTCATCTTGATGAACTTCACATCTTTATAGATTTCTTGAGTCTTGAACGCCAAGATGTGTTGTTCACAGTTTTGGTAACTCTTGTTGTTTCCTTGTTGAATATTGCCTTCTTTGTGAACTTCAAATCTTTCCTGAGAACGTGTTTCCATTGTTACTGATTTAACAAGGCAACACAACTTCTTCAATTCGCAGAATCTTGGAAAGAATCACAGTTGCAGAGAATCCAATATTGTTTCCTTCTTTTGAAACCGTGTGAGTTGACTATTCAACTTAGCTTGAATTATGGAAACTTCAAGTAAGGAATCTTCCAAAGCTCTTCCTTATGTTTAAGATACTTTCCTGGACATAAACATAAACAACTAAAACCGTGGAACTTGATTAATAGGTGAATAAAGGCAAAACTTAATTTTGGCAACTAAAGAACAGTTTTCACAAAAGCTCTCGGCTTTCAATGTTATCCAATGTTAACCCAACATCGTCTAACATTGCACCGTCTAACATTGATTCCAGAAAACCTGCACTTTCACTATGTATCCTCTCCCCCTTTTTGCCTTTCTTCACAAAACCAATACCTGTTCCAATCAAGTCTTATATCCAGAAAGTTATAATCAACAAGAAACAAATTAAACTACCAAACTGCTCCCCCTTAATACAAGATATCATAATCAAAGTTAATTTAACAAAGACATGAATAAAGGTCATCACTACAACCACATATGTACATATGTTCAGACCTCAACATTCATCAATGTTGCCTCAACATTGAAACCAGTAAGTTTCCTGCATAAAGGTTAACAATAAGAACAGTTCAAAAAATTCCTTCACAAGGAATAGCAGTTAAGAACAATTAGAGCAGTTCATCAGTAGTACTTAGAGTTACAGGCCATAGCTAGATATCAAGGACAAGCCCCTTGATCAAATAAAACCAAAATAGAGATTAATGTACCAGCAGTTCAAAGATATTAGCAGTTCATAGGAAACAAAACAAAAACAAGAAGACAAAAATTAAAATTGGAACTACTCTCCCCCTTTTTGTGAAGAAGGGAGGTCCTCCAAATTTTTCACAATGTCCTCCAGTTCTTTGAGGTGTTCCTTCCTCTCTTCGATCTCCCTCTGAGTGTCAGCAATCTGCCCCCTATACCAATTCAGCATATGATCCACAAAAGCAGAAGTGATAACCAAGCAATCCTCTTCTTTGGACATTGGCACTGAAGTTCCAGCAAACTCCTTAGCCCTTTTCTGCTCAGTTCTTGGTCTCACCACTCCTTGTGGATTCCATGGAAGGTCTCTCACCCTTGATCCAGACAAGTAGCTTGGGAGAATAGTTAATTCTGAATCATTCTTCCTCCAGTCCACAGTGACACTTGTCTTAAATCCTTGACTGCCAAGGATTTTGCAGATGAGTGAGGGATAGGGTAGCATCCCATTCTTCCTTCCAGCAACTTCAGACATAGACTTCAAAATCCTCTCCCCCATATTTACAGCTAGCCCATTTTTGATTTTGTACACCAAGATTGCTGATTCCTTGGTAAGTACAGTCACATTCTTGCTTGGGAGCCAGTTGAAGCAAGCTATCTTGTGCAAGACAGCACTCAGGGAGGTGAGTTTTGTGGTTGGCAGAGCATCTCTCCAGATTTTGACCAACCCTCCAGTCAAGTCCTCAATTACATCATCATAATAGGGGTCCTCAGATTCATCAGTAGTAGGGAAGCCACAGACCTTGTTGATGGTGTAGGGGTCAATGTTGAAGACTCTCCCCCTCACCCAAGCCTTTCCAAACTTTGGAGATCTGTAGTCCCTAATCCACTTGGAGAGATTGAGGTAGAACTCCATGACAATCTCAGGAGCATAGTCACTCAGCTCCATCACTGATTGTTGCAGCTCTCTTGCTTCCAGCAAGTCCATTACTTTGTTCTCTTTGAAACTGGCCATCTCTATAGCCCTTTCAGTGTGAATCTCCCTTCTTTTGAAGGAATCCCACTTCTTCTCCAACTCTTGAGAGAGATAGTAGGGAGAATAGCAGTCCTCTTCCTCCTCAGGGTAGACCACATATAGCCCATCAGTGTACTCCTCTGTTCCTGATGTTGCCCCAACATCAGCAGCAACATGCTGCTCCTCCTCAGTCTCCTCTTCCTTCTTCTCTTCTTCTTCCTCATCCTCAACATCCAACACCTCAACTTCCTCTTCCATCACTTGCTTTCCCTTCCTCTTTCTCTCAGCAGCAGCAGCAGCCTTCTTCTCTTCCTCAGCTTTCTTCTCCTCATCAACAGCCCTCTTCTTAGCTGATCTCTCAGACTGTCTTTTCCTGGCCTCAGCCCTAACCTTAGCAGACTCAGACATATTTTTCAATTTCTCACCATTGCCCTTTCTCTTTTTCTTTTGAGCCCTAATCCACTTCCTCACCATCTTGTCAACAGACTCATCCGCAGACACCTCCACAGATTTTTCAACAAAACCACTGCCCTCCCCCTCAACAGGTATATCAGCATCAAATTCAGGAGTGGGTTCAGCAGCGTTTACCTCAGTTTCAGGCTCATTGGTGATGGGAGTGGTTGGTTCCACTGTTGGCTCAACATTGGAGGTCGATTCTCCCTGTTTGGTCTTCTTTCCTCGTCGCACATAGGGAATCGCCTTCCTCTTGTCAGCAACAGGGGCCTCAACTGTTTTTGCAGCAGCATTTCTAGTGTGTGAGCGAGTGCGTGCATCAGTGGGTTCGCTTCCTAGGGCAACATCTGCAAGAGTTTGCATGGGGGACTTGCTTGCCATTGTTAGTACAGAGATTTTGAGAGTAATCGCAGAGAAGATCAAGAGAATTTTGAGAGTAAATTTTGCAAAATAGGCACAAATAAGGAACTTGCAAGTTTAATTAAGGAAAATAGGGTTTTGATTTCGATATTAACCGTGAATAAGAGAGAGAGAGAGAGAATGTTAATGGGCAGTTAC
The DNA here is from genome assembly GCA_948329865.1 of Linaria vulgaris. Classification (NCBI taxonomy): domain Eukaryota; kingdom Viridiplantae; phylum Streptophyta; class Magnoliopsida; order Lamiales; family Plantaginaceae; genus Linaria; species Linaria vulgaris. The sequence goes on from OX415254.1 coordinate 96,163,668, forward strand.
CAAATTTGAAACAAATAAAACTTTCCCACTATGTTTTCCCGCGCACACGTGTTGATGTTAAATTAACAGTTAACCAGAGCGGTTTTCAGAAAAAAAACTGAAAACTTATAAGTTCCTGTTTTCAATGTTGACCTCAGTCTGTGCACAATGTTGGGATAACATTCAATAACATTCAAAAGCGAAGGTGGAGGTACAGGCTTCACCAAGGCAAATTCATGTGAGAGCTTGAGATACATCCAAAAAAAACATCTGAAACTTAACCAATATAGCAAGTGAGTACCTCAGACATATTGTTCAGATTAAAATCATGAGTAAGTAACATAGATAACAAGAAACACACAGAGATAAACAGTTATGAATTCAAGGAACAATTCACTTCCACAGCATAGAAAGTCACAGATCAGTGTGTCACCTGCAGTATGTCACCCAAATTGTATGTCTCAACACATGAATTATACTCCCCCTAAGCCTAAACCGACACAACTCACAAACAAGAAAGAAAACAATGCAGTTCTATATGAATGCAACAAAGTAATGTCAAATAGGTAGATGGTAAACACAAATGAAAAACTCCTCAAACCAGCACAGTCACATCTCTTTAAAATCTTTATTATTTTCATAACTCATCTGAACAAAAACTGAAGGTTGATAAACACAAAGTTAATGTCACAACTGAATGAGGGCAGCCTGAACTCCACACACCCTAGTAACAACATTAACAGCAGCAAGTTAGGCAAGTACAAAGGCCTTGAATGTTGGCAATTCATTTATCATGCACCCCAACACCCCAATTCCTCATGCATACTTGTTTACCAACCTGCATTCAAGAGAATCACCAAGTGATCAGTGCTACTAAATGTAAGAAATCGAAACCTCAAACACCCTAGTAGAAAAGATTACCCTCATGTGTTCCTTGGCCAAACAAACAGAAACATGTAAATAAGCACAACTGAGTAACAGTGAAGCTGTCAACATCATGCACCCCAGCTTCTCCACATGTCCTGTACACCTTCCATATGGATAAGACACAACTGAATAGACAACAAAGTAGTGAACTTTGTGTATCCCAGCTTCTCCATATGTTAGGTAATCACAACCTCAGACAAACAGAAGAGTTTTATTAACCTTTTCAAAACCAAAGATGTGAAACTGATAACTAGAGAGAGTTGTTAATCAAAGAGTTCAACCACACAAACCAAATATGACAAAACAGTGATAAAAAGAGACTCACAAGGAATGCAACGCAACAAAGGAATGACAACAGAATACCTACTACACCACAACCAATATACCAGTGCTAGTCAGTGGTGTTATGACAACACTGGTTTTCTCAACATTTTCACATATCACACATGCCAAGAGATTTCCTCAGGCTGAAGAATCTCTCACTATCTAAAGGTTTAGTAAACATATCAGCTAGCTGATTTGTTGTCTCAATATGTTCAATGTTGATTATTTTGTCCTCTACCATATCTCTTAGGAAATGATGCCTTATGTCTATATGCTTAGTTCTAGAATGTTGGACAGGATTCCTAGAGATACTTATGGCACTTAGATTGTCACAGAACATGAGAATTGTATCACTATCTAGCCCATAATTTGAAAGCATGTGTTTGAGCCACACAAGTTGGGTAACACAGCTGCCAGCTGCTACATATTCTGATTCAGCAGTTGATAATGAAACACAGTTCTGCTTCTTGCTATACCAGGAGACCAAATTATTCCCCAAATAAAAACAGCCCCCACTTGTGGATTTCCTATCATCCACATCACCTGCCCAGTCAGAGTCACTGAAACCAACCAAGTTAGTGTTAGTGTCATAAGAGTACCAGATGCCTAATGGTGAAGTTCCAGAGATATATCTAAGGATCCTCTTCACAACAATCAAATGAGATTGCTTTGGATCAGCTTGGTACCTAGCACAAACACATACTGAAAACATGATGTCAGGTCTAGAGGCAGAGAGATATAGCAAACTACCAATCATGGATCTGTACAATGTTGGGTCAACATTGCTACCAGTGCCATCTTTTGTTATCTTCACTGAAGAGGACATAGGAGTTTTGCAAGGCTTTGATTCTTGTAGCTCAAATCTCTTCACCAGATTCCTTGCATACTTCTCCTGGTTCAGGAAGATACCATTCTCCAGCTGCTTGACTTGCAGTCCCAGAAAGTAGTTAAGTTCACCAATCATGCTCATCTCAAATGTTCCTGTCATAGACTCAACAAATTTATCTAAAGTAGACTTGTTAGTAGAGCCAAATACAATATCATCCACATATATTTGAGCAATGCATATATCAGAACTTTTTCTAAGGACAAACAGTGTTCTATCTCCATCTCCTCTATTGAAACCTAGGCCTAACAGAAAATCAGTTAGCCTCTCATACCAAGCTCTAGGGGCCTGTTTTAAACCATACAAAGCCTTTTCAAGTTTGTACACATGGTCAGGATGTTTAGGGTCAGTAAAGCCTTTAGGTTGTTCTACATAAACCTCTTTGTCAATTAAACCATTCAGAAAGGCACCTTTAACATCCATTTGGTAGAGTTTAATTCTAAGACAGAAAGCAATAGCAAGAAGTAATCTAATTGATTCTATCCTAGCTACTGGAGCAAAAGTCTCATCAAAATCTATACCTTCTACCTGAGTATAACCTTGTGCAACCAACCTAGCTTTGTTCCTCATAATTACACCATTCTCATCAGTTTTATTTTTGAAAACCCATTTTGTACCTATTACATTCACATGTGATGGCCTAGGTACTAGATTCCAAACTCTGTTTTTGGTGAATTGTAAGAGTTCCTCTTGCATGGCATTAATCCAGTAACTATCCTTAAGAGCTTCAGTTACATTCTTAGGTTCAATGGAGGACACAAAACAAGAAGCATTTTCAATAGTACATGAAGAAGACATACAAACACACAACTTAGCCATATCCTTGTAATTTACCCTTTCTTTGTTGCGTGTTCTTACTCTTTCAGTAATTTGACCAATTACTTGAGAGGCTGGATGATCTCTTTGTATTCTAAGAGGGGGATCTCTTCTGGATACAGGAATCACTTCATCTTCAGAATCTGACAGCACAGATGTTGGCCTAACATTGGGGGTTTCTGGTGTTAAGTCAACATTAGTTCCAGTTTCCAGTTCAGCATCTCCAGCGTCTGTGTTCAATGTTGAGTCCAATGTTGGAGTAACATCTGAACCAGTGACTTCTTCAGTACCTGCATAAACAGTTAAATCATCAAATATGACATTCACTGATTCTTGAACAGTATGCAATCTTGGATTGTAGACCCTGAAAGCAGCACTATTAGGAGAATATCCAACAAATATACACTTTTCACTTTTGGAATCAAATTTGCTCAAATAGTCTCTATCTTTTAGCAAATAGCAGTTAATACCAAATTCATGAAAGTGTGCTACTGTTGGTTTTGAACCCTTCAGGATTTCATAAGGTGTCATAGTAGTACCAGGTCTAAGATAAACTATATTACTAATATGACATGCAGTATTCAAAGCTTCAGCCCAGAGTTTCTTAGATAGGTTTTTAGAATTCAACATAACTCTAGCCATCTCTTGAAGAGTTCTATTCTTCCTCTCAGCAATACCATTTTGCTGAGGTGTTTTAGGTGCAGAGAACTCATGGAAAATGCCTTTAGATTCACAGAAATTAGCAAAGCTAGCATTCTCAAACTCTTTTCCATGGTCAGACCTAATTCTTCCTACAGAAGTGCCATAAAGATTTTTAATACTAGCATGCAAAGTTTTGAATGTGTTGAATGCCTCTGATTTTTCTTTCAAAAATTTAATCCATGTATATCTTGAAAAATCATCAACAATAACAAAAGCATACTTCTTACCATTCAGGCTACTAACCTCAATAGGACCCATGAGATCCATATGTAGCAATTCAAAGCACTTATTAGTTCTAGGGTTAGTACTTTGTACCTGAAGTGGTGGATGAACAACTTTTGTTTGTTTACCTTTCAGGCAGTCTTCACAAACAATTTTACATGGGCTAGTCAACTTAGGCAGTCCTCTTACAACCTCTAACTTCTGTAGTTTTTCCAGATTCCTATAGTGCACATGTCCTAACTTCTTGTGCCACATGACAGATTCATCTACCTTGGCATGGTAGCATTCTGCTTCATCTTGAGCAAGATAGCAGTTATCCTTTGATCTTGTACCTGTCATGACACAGACATTGTCACTATTAAACACTTCACATGAACTTTTATCAAAAGTAACTAGCAGATTGTCATCACAAAGTTGACTTATGCTAATTAAATTTGCTTTCAATCCTTCAACCAACAACACATCCTTGAGTGGTGGAAATCCTTCAACATCCAGTACTCCTTTTCCAATGATTTTCCCTTTGGTGCCTCCTCCATAGGTAACTGTTCCAACAGTCAAAGGGATTACATTTTTTAGGTTGTCAATGTTTCCAGTCATGTGCCTTGAGCATCCACTGTCAAAATACCACTTACCTGCAAGGTTAGAGTAAACAACAGAAAAGACAACATTGCAAACAATTTTAACCTTAGGAGTTTTTATCTTCTCAGTCCAGGTTCTACTTTTATGTCCTTCAGATTTGTTACCTAATGTTGGGATAACATTCAGATCAGAGGTTTTCTAACATTGGTACAACTATTAATTATTGTTTTCTTCTCAATCACAATTTTATATTTTTTACAATAAGGCTTAATGTGACCAGGTTGAAAACAATATTGACAGATAAAAGTAGGCCTTTTCACAGTGTGGGAAGAGATTTCACAACTCAAGTTATTGCTATCCTTGATGAAACCAGCATTCAAGTAGACAGAATTAACATCTTCAGAGGAAGATTTCTCAACATAGCCCAAACCATTTTTACCTTGATTTCCCATACTCAGCACTTCATCCAGTATAGATGTAGAGGAGTTCCATTTGTTAATGGTTTGTTCAGCTTTATCTAATTTTACCTTTACCTCTTTCAGCTCAGCCTCAGTTTTGTCAAGGTCTTTCTCATACAGCTTCAGCATCTCCTTCATGCATTCAATCTCTTCCTTCAAGCTTTTGTTGCTCTTGATGAGTTTGTGATTCTCAAGCAGCAGTTTGTGGTAGATAGACTTCAGGTCTTCAATGATTTCCTCCTGGGACATTTCACCTTCAAAGAAGTATTCTTCATCTAGATCCACTGTACCATGAAAACAATCAAAGTTAGCTTCATCAAAGTAGGACACAAGATAAGGTTCAGAATCATTATCAAATTCATCCCAATCTGCAAAGAAGGTCTCATGTTCTGATGTTGGATCCTGAATGTTGGGGTAACATTGAGATCCAAAGCAGTTCAGGGAGTCTTCTGGTGTCCAGTCAATATGAGTGAGTAGCGCAGCAGTTTGAACCTCTTCTGATTGTTCTTCAGCTTCTCCAGAACTAAATTCATCTTCATTGAAATCATCTACACAAACCCAATGAGAATTTCCTCTTTTTCTAAGAGTGTTAGCACATTCATTAGCCATATGACCATATCCTTTACATTCAAAACATTGAACATCTTTTAACTTATCAGCTTCTAAAGGAGTAGGTTTCGATGCCATGTACTTCACAAACTTAGGAGGTAATTTCTTATAACCTGTGGAACTGTTACTAAGGTTCTTCTCTTTACCTTTTCCTTTAAGATTCAACTTATTGAACTTCTTAGTAATTTTCCCATAGTTTGAAGAAATTATTTCAAAATCATCATCACTTTCATTGTCAAGATTTGAACCTCTTAAAGCAACAACCCTATGTTTGCTAGGTTGTGAGGCAAGCTCCATCTCAAATTCTCTAAGAGTATTCATCAAGACTTGAAACTGTAGATTAGCAAGGTTTCTAGATTCACTCATTGTAATTTTCTTGAGAGAAAATTTAGATGACAGTGTTCTCATAGCTTTGTAAACCATTTCTTGATTGGTCATAGCAAAACCTAGATTTTCACATTGGTTAGCAATATCAAGAATTTTCTCAAAATAACTGTCAACACTCTCATCTTCTCCCATCTCAAGTTTTTCAAATTGCAAAAGCAGTTGTCTGTATTTAGAATCTTTAACAGCAGAATCTCCTTCACAATGTAATTCAAGTATATCCCAAGCATGTTTGGCTTTTGTACAGTTCTGGATTAACTTGAACATGTGATGATTAACCCAACTAAAGATAGCATTAAGAGCTTTTTCATTAGAGTTGTAGAGACTTACCTCTGCTGTTGTCCAGTCTGCTTCTGGTTTTGGAACTAGATCACCTTCACCATCTCTTGGTAATGTTGGAAGAGAGTATCCATTGATCACGGATTGCCAGGCTCGAATATCAATAGCTTTGATGTGAGACCTCATCCTGATCTTCCAATATGCATAATTGGAGCCATCCAAAACTGAGATCATGTTGGTATTAGGATTGACACTGTCCATGGTGTTGTATCACCTCCAAACCACCAGTGTAGTCGGTGTTTGGCTCTGACGCCAATTAAAAATGTAGGACCGTGGATTGACACAACACTTTTTGATAGTTAAGTTGGAATTGCCTTAACTCTATTTTGATCTTCTTGATAATAATAATATGCAGCGGAAGTAAGAACACAAGAAGATATAATTTTAAGAAGTTTTCAATATAATTAAAAACTTCCGAGCCTTAGGCGAAATAACCATAAAGGTTTTATCAAAAATGTTCCTCACAACAATTCACTCACGCTCTTTGTTGATCGGACTCAACGAAGCAGACAAGTAAGAACTACTTAACTTCTATGGACTAGACTTAAGCAGTTGATACAAAAACTTCGCAAAACAAAATGAAGACAATACAAAGAATAATTAATCCCTTGGATTATTGGCACGATTGTCTTGTCTTCATCTTGATGAACTTCACATCTTTATAGATTTCTTGAGTCTTGAACGCCAAGATGTGTTGTTCACAGTTTTGGTAACTCTTGTTGTTTCCTTGTTGAATATTGCCTTCTTTGTGAACTTCAAATCTTTCCTGAGAACGTGTTTCCATTGTTACTGATTTAACAAGGCAACACAACTTCTTCAATTCGCAGAATCTTGGAAAGAATCACAGTTGCAGAGAATCCAATATTGTTTCCTTCTTTTGAAACCGTGTGAGTTGACTATTCAACTTAGCTTGAATTATGGAAACTTCAAGTAAGGAATCTTCCAAAGCTCTTCCTTATGTTTAAGATACTTTCCTGGACATAAACATAAACAACTAAAACCGTGGAACTTGATTAATAGGTGAATAAAGGCAAAACTTAATTTTGGCAACTAAAGAACAGTTTTCACAAAAGCTCTCGGCTTTCAATGTTATCCAATGTTAACCCAACATCGTCTAACATTGCACCGTCTAACATTGATTCCAGAAAACCTGCACTTTCACTATGTATCCTCTCCCCAACTATGGATGTGTAATAATAATAGGCATTCAATCCTCTTTTGTCAGGGCTTATTTTGGAGCATGGTAGTTTTTGAAGGTTTTGTTGATGTGTTTGAAACATCTCTAAGCATAGTGTCGTATGTTGGTTGCATGTGGTTTAACTTATATATGTAATTCGACTTATTTTGTTATTGGCCATAACTATGTTTCGATAATTTTGTGTGTGGTTTCATTTGTGGGGTCATAAACTTCTATTTCTTGATTTCAAGATTTGTTTATTGCAAGTTCAAATTCGTCTGGACCTAATGTTGAAATGATGTTCCACCAACATCAATCCAACATTGACACCAGTAACGTTTGCCCATTATCCGTCACAAGTAACACAACACAACGTGTCTATAGTGGGGGACAGTCTTTGCTAGATTTACATGTTGGTAATATTTTTGTAAAAAAAATAAAATTAACACTTGTCACTTTGAGATTAGCTTTTTAACACCTCGACTTATAAATTAATGATACATCTAAAATAGAACTTATTTAAAATTTTCATTTTTAGCACATGACGTTACGTTGTAAAATATTTACCATTTTCAAAAATAATACGCCATGCGCTCAGTTAATTTTTAATGTTAATGTATTAGTTTGTTGTGGCACAACGTGTTCTGGAAGGACTGTTCGACGGATGTTGATCCAACACCATAAAATCATTCAAACCAAAAACTTCGGCACTTGACGAACATATAAATATTTCGGTGCTTTTGGACCCACAATTCGTAACCGACATTAAAGACACATAATAAGACTGTACTATAATCCTTGGATTGCATGTCTGTTGTATTTCAAAAATTTCATTAAAGAGGCTAATTGGGCACTTTTTGCAAACTATATAATATTTGATCGGTTTTTACTAACGCTTGCATTTGGTTTTTGGCCTCGACTACTACTCTCAAATGAAATGCACCTTGCTCATAATGGCACTAAAATGCCAATTTATTAAAATTTCAGTTACGTTGTGTTTACTATTGTCCTTTTAACAGCCATTAGAGGTTGTTTTGTTTTTTCACTTTGGCGAAATGATTATTGTAATCTCGTTGAGTCTCGGATGAAATGAAGTTAGGATTCGTTGTTTCAATAAACTAACTTAATAGAAATATTTTAGTTTTCATACCGAATCAAGTTCTTTTTAGGTTTAATTGATAGTCAGTTTCTTTTAACACCCAAGAGGTACATGTGTAGGCCCCCATGTTAGCCGGATGTTGGCCCAACATTAACCACCTAATTGTTGACCACCTTTACAAATTAAATCCAAAAATCTTAAAATATAATTCATTATTTGAAAAAATGAGTTGACTTTCGTCAGATCTTAAAAAACAAAGTTAAATGGTACATTTACATTAACACGCGTCTTGTCTGTACTCTCTCTATATATATATATATATACCAAATTGTGTTATATATTTTATATATATATATATATATATATTAAATTAAATGATCTTTACAAATATTTACATAATATATATATATATATATATATATATGTATATGTAGAAAAATATGGTTTCCTGTGGTCCATGTACATTATTCTCGTACTAATGTTTACTTTTCTATGGTCCATGCAGTCACCTCGTACAAAACAAATCAACCCCATCTGCACATCACGCATCACACGTGAGTTTTATTTGGATTCAATGACGTTAATATATACGCACGGTGAAACACTGAACATTCTTCTTACTCTATCAGCATTTATGCACACGTGTAAAGTCACAACTCATGGTATATGTTATAATAATGTTCAGTCTGGGTCAAATGTTGTACAAACTATATATTTTAATTTCAAAACTCCATTTTCGTGGATATAAATTTTTGTTGTTGTTTATGTTCAACAACCCAATTGGTTGGGAAAAATATGCCTATTCACGTACAATTTTTAATCCAACAGGTGCAAACCTAGCTTTAATTATTTATTAATTAAACAAGACGCGAGTATGGCTGTGGAATAAATACAATAGACACAACACTCATTTTCCTTCATGTTCCCAAACATCACAACCCTTTCCCCTTCTCGCCCCTTAATAATTGTTCACGACAATTTAGGGTGAACGTTGTAACCCACCTTGGTGGAGTTGCAACCGTCAATTATTTAACATTTGTATTTAAACACGGTCAGAACAAATTAAATTTAAGCGCAAAACCTATAAACACATCCCACATTCCGCCCTCATAATTAAAATTTTCACATTACTCGAAAAACCAAGAAGCAGTGAATATCATAAGGTTATGGATCAACTAATCGCCGAGATGAAGCGCCTTGGGTCCACGCCGGTCGAAAGAATCATTGTAAGATAACGTTCCTTTCCAATCGGGTTCTTCTGTTATTGAAGCGTACTTTGTTTTATGTACTCTTTTATATCAATTCACTAGTGTTAAAACACTGTTTATGCTTCTGCATGCACCAAGAACCGCCAAATGAAGCGGTGTTCGCATCGATGGAGTACAACGACGAGTGGGATGATGCTAGAGAAGCCATGTTACTCAAATATCTCTAGTTGGTGGATGAAATTTCAAGGAGCAGAGGCATGCATGACGCATTTGAACAACTCGCTATCGAACTACACACACACGGTGGTCCACCCCTGGATGCAGGAAACCTGGTTGAACGGACGCAGATTTTGGCCCGTCGCAAGTCTGCTTTCCTTTGCTTCATTAGTAGGGAAGGTGTAGTTTACGACGAGGACACGCATCTTCATACTCTGCATGAGGATGCTTATTTTGCGGCGTGGGCACGCAACGGGGTATGTAATTTTTAGATAGATAACTATTGATTTTAAGTTGCTTTTTAAATTTAAACAGTGATTAATCTACCAGATTATCGTAATGCACGCACTCGCAATTAGTTAGTTATAAACAGTGGCACGTGCCCATGTGAACCACGGAAAGAAAAAACATTTAAATCGAACTTTATGTTATGCACCTATTAAATTTGGATGATTTGTTGTTGTTTGGCTAATCCTTTTATATTTTTACCTTAGGATGTTGAGCCTGCGATATATAGGTACTTCCATCTGCACGGCCTACCGAACCACGTAGATATGTTTGCCGTGTTTGACACTATGGAGGATGCATATCCTAATACAGATAATGAATCAAGCAAAGAATCCGACGATGAGCACACCAACTCAGACGAATCTAGAGACGACGAAGATTTTGGGCCGATCCAAGCTGACATAGATCAAGACGAAGACGGGTGCTCTTTTGATAGTACTAATATAGCCCCCCAATGATGGAAAGACGGAGTGTTTGAAATGTGGCGAATTTGATGAAATGTGCGTTTGCACATCTTCCGATGGGTCGAAGGGTCTCCCATCGGACTTTTATGATGATTCAGACTAAACCTAGAATAATATTAATTTGTCATTTTTACTTTAATTATGGATATTGTATTAGTTGATGTTTTGGAATGTTAAATTTGTTTTAGTAGTTGCACCTCAGTTTTATATAATTTGATATGTTGCGCTACAATATAATTACAATACGTGTTAAGTATGTACTATAGAGTACCTCTGGGTACAATGTTGGTCTGGTGTTATTTTAACATCCCACAAACATTCATATTTAACCACCTGCACTGACACAAACATGCGTGTACTAATCCGAATTTCTTATTTTTATTGGTTGCACTACGTTAGTTCCCCCATTTCGTATGCTTAATAGGCACTGGAATGATTCTTTCAGAAAACCATAGAGGATATCTGCCCGTCTAGAAAAATAAAAAGGATACAACATAATTCACAAATGATAGGAGATAACGGTTTTATTTATTTATTTGAGATGTAAAATGTATAAAACAATTTATCAATAACATATGTATCGTTGTTTATTATATAACACAAAATATTAAGTTGTAGTGTTCCTCAATTTAATTAGTAACATGATGAAAGAGAAAACAAAGGAAAGAAGAAGTACATTTTCCCTAGTGGGATACATGCCAGGCCATGAATAGTGAAAAATCATTACACGCTTTAGGTCTATTTTCTATTTTGTGGGCCTTGTTGATGAGTTTTCTTTTTTAATTAATTTTGTGGATAGTGCAAACTATAAACATTAATTTTTTTACGCATTATGTAGACTAATATATAAGAAGTGAGTAAATGGTGTTTCATAAAATGTTGGTTTATAGTTGGATTCAACTAGTGTAGTTTATAAAGTATCGAATTTTATCCAACAAACTTTTTCTAAAAAAGATTATACTGAATATGTCAAAGTTGAAAAACTAGAGACACGTATATTGATTCGGTCTTATGGCTTGCATATCCTGTGGTGATAAATGCTATGTTTGATTCATTCACTAGGACGGGGCGATGTAATGATTATGAGTTATCATTCAAATATGACGTGACGGGTAATGTCAGAAGTGCATATGTACTTTATATTAGAAATAGAAAACAATTTTCAACTGGTTCGTCCTGCTTTGGTAAGCTATTTGTTGGTATAAGAAACAATCTGACGACTGTTGTTATATATATATATATATATATATATATATATATATATATATATATATATATTAGGCACTCATGAAATTTTGAATTATAACTAACAAATGAAATTTACACCTTTATGTGTCTTAAATGAGTTTTTGTTGAGTCTACAAAAATTGTCATCAACGTTTAATCAATTAATTTTAAGGACAGAAATTAAGTTATTATAATCCCAATTTGATGAATTCCGTATAATGTATATGTCAAATGTGATGAATCTTATTAATTGTAAAGAGATTTAGATCATATTTGCGTGTGCACAGTTTATGACGACATACATAGATATAAAATGCACTTTAGCTGATGCACGTACGGATTTCTATATAATCTTTTGACCATTTTTTATGAGAAAACTCTAAAGTCAACAAGCTACGTAATGTAATCCCCTACCAATCGTGGTTAGACATACTATAATAGAAATATACAATATCATACATAACGAAAATATAGCTTGCGAAATCCCTATCCCAACGAGATTTACCATAACGTGTGCCAATTAGTAGTTTTTTAAAGCCATAATAAAATAGTAGTCAATTATACGAGAACATACCCACAACCAAATATTTTATAGTCCAAGGTGCTACAAGTAGTGAAAAACCCAACTCATAACAAAACAACGATCTCCAACTAAATCCCCCTAACAATAACAAAAAACAAATTACATATTAAAGATGTTCAGGCCATTTGACATCACATATCATAAACAATACAATTTCCTTCATGGGTTGCCAGACAATACATCTATCTTGGACATGACCTTCATTTGAGGGATAAGAAGTTCTTTCACTACGAAGAGATACTGCATCTTGTTGTAGTTCTTGAACCATTTTTTCTTGAACAACATATCAATCATCGGAGGCTGCATTTAGCAAATGAGATATTTAAAAATTAGTTAGGTAAAATTCACATGCATCCCGAAGTTTAGAACAACTCACGAATTTGACATGCAGATCATGAAGATTTCGATTAATAGTCACTTTGCATTTCTTCTTGTTTAGCCCCACACCCAATACTTTATAATATCGATTGAACAATTAAAAACGAGTCTTCATGATCATGAGACGCTCCTTGATCATCAAAGGGGATATATCCGTCCCCTTGGCCCTCGTTAGTTTCTCAACTAATTCCTCATATATCGACTGCATCATCTCCTCTGTGAACCAAATATGCCGATCGACTTTCTTGCGTAGCTTGCGTAATAGTATATTCTCATCTGTTTGTGTAAACTCTTTGAAGCTCAAGAACACTTTATGTATGTCCTCCTATTAAGAAAGAGTCAAATGAACAAGTCAACACCCTGCGCATGATGAAATTAAGACTTATAGTATAATTATGTGAATTTACCTTCGTCGAATCGTAAACTTCCTTCAAGTTGCTTTTGTTGCCGCCATTGCGATGGGTTGAAGTTCTTGTTTTCGTTTAAGAAAAGTGTGATAAAGTGTCGATTTTAGTGTGAGAGTATTTGTAGAGTCAATATATTATATTCATTGGGAACACTTATATAATGACATGCGTCCATCCTTAGTTCAATGGAACTTTGCCCTTTAACAGGTGGCTAACCATGTTAAATTGCAAGCCTGGTTGATCGTACACGAATTCACACAAACAAAAAATAAGTGGTCTATAAAAGAGTCTACTGTTATATCATTTTATGACCGTGTATTAAAGTGAAAACCTAGGGAGGTACCCCAATTACTACTCTTAATGGTGCTGGTCAAACATAATTATAGTTAAATATACTACGGTGTGGGAATAAGTAATGTATGTTTCCCACATTCCTTATTTTATTGTTCGATCTAGGTATTTCATATTGTATGGGTCGAGTTGTTGTGAACACTGCAAAGTGTACTGATTGTAATGTTGTACTGAAGTTGGCCCGACATCCAGTCAACATCCATTCCAGGACGTTCGACACTAACTTACTCTTAAATCATTACGCCTATAACCAAGCCAAAACAAATGTAGACTATAAATTAAATATTCATGCATAACATATATTATTCTTAAGTATTAAATATTTATTTATTTAAAGAATGTAATATAACCAATATTTAATTAGTGATAAAATTTCCACAAATTAAAAGGGCGATGTAAAAGTGGTACAATAAGGATGGTACGGACCAGCGGGATCCGCAGTGGAGTTTTACAATAAGGCAATATGCCACTCACATATTGGAAAGACATCGGATATGCAAAGGGCTGAATAAAGAATAATCTTTAAAGTACATAAGTGGTACCATTTGTACTTTCTTCTAGTGTGGTTTCTCGTAATAATTAGGGCGAGGAGAAAGAAGTCTTTGTCACTATATGTTTACTTGTTATATTATCACCCAAATCTGCACGTTCTATCAATAAATATTACCTACTAGAAATCGAATAGTGGTCCCACACATAATATTTCCAACTACAGCTAGTGAACCTGTCATGAACCTTTCTACGGTATGTATCATTTTACTAGGATCAATAAGTATGGTACCACCTATAAAAAAAAAGTATGGTACAAGCGCGTAATTTATAACATATCCTTGTACTTTGAACGGAAAAAATTGAACTACTAATCAATGTTGTTGGTTTGGTACATTATGAAATACATAAATTCCGCTAGTTTTCAATACCACCTAAAGTGTAATTCATCAAGATATTGTGTCAACTGTCACGTGACTTTTCTAACATTATACAACCACATTATATGAGTTGATTATATGAGTAAAACAAACTGAATCGTGTGGATATCATTATAATACAATATATTTTTTCCTTCCGTGTGGATAAGTACAACTTAATTATATGAGCTAATTAATACATTCAATTATAATCCGAACTAGTAATACATTCAAACACATCTTACTTATTCGTGGACACGATTTAGACAAATAATGTGGTAAGTTTGATCATAATTTAATAACGTCGAAATAAATACAGTGATTGACTAAAAGGGGCTAGCTAGGGTGTAGGAGATCTGGATTCGTAGCCGATGTGGTCGGTTCTAACAACTGATTACCGCTGAAAGTTAGATACATTATGGAGTTTACAATCCAAGTTGTGACTGCATAGGCTGAAAGTTAGTTTCTTGTTTTTTTTAAAGAGGGTTTAAATAAATTTGTATGTGTTTACAATGTAAAACCATATATTTCAGCTGCTTCTACATTTTTCGTCATACATTATTTATCGTATCTTCGACACAAGTACGATAATTTTTTTTAGGACAATATAAAAGGCATAAGAGGAGAGAGAATCCAAATATGAATCCATAGAATAAATTTTGGGGTTCTTAAAAAGATGAATGTGTACAATTATTAATTTTTTTTCCTAATACATAGTTTAGCATAACTGTATCAATAAGCAATCATATGCATTGCATTTGGTATATTAGTAACTAATCCATAAATGTTGCATTTATATTTAAACATATAAGAACTAATATATTTTTCAATTTTCAAAATATTGATACAATGCATGTGCACATATGTAATTTGAATAACATTGATTATTTATTAATCAAATACATACAATAGAAAATTGATCAAATGCGATTTTAATTAAGGGTAGTATGAGATTGTCTGATATTTAACAGCACAAATGCCTCAAAAAGAAACAAAACAACACAATGAGATTCTTTGCTAATTTAAAATAATGAATAGAGTTTTTTCCTACCATATGTAAAGAAAATGAGGTCTTAATTTACTAGCCTACGTAGCTTTGTAAATTATGGCTAATGATCTTACCACAAACAAATTATACGTTAAAAGCTTTTAATTACCGGATATTACAAGATATTAATGCATATCGTTGTAATGATCTGATATGTATTTATCACCTCTTTAAATGATTATTTGTAGTTATCTCATTTTTCTTATGTTAATAGTATTGTAGTAATATTTTTAATCGATTAAGATAAAACTTAGCCGCTAGTAATTTTTTCTCGTTCACAATATATCAACAAATAAAACAATGTAACATGACTTTGTGGACACGCTAGTAGCAGTCATTTCAAACATTACCGTTGTGCAATATATGTAATTTTTATAATCTCCAAACACTTTCAAAATTCGAAAATTCAGAGCGCGCATTTTCTATATAACCATTCGAAATACAGAGTTAACACATAAGTTTTATCAGCTTGCGAGTATTGTAATCCAATATTAACTCGTGGAAATTCAAGATGGAGTACGACAAAGCTCTGGTTTAAGGGGTCGGCAAAGCCCATCGTTGATAAACGGGCAGGTGTTGTGTCACTGTGGTAGCGAGGCAGTGATACAGACCGCATGGAGAATTCTGAATACAGGTCGACGTTACTGGAGATGTCTGATTGGTGTACTAATACTTTGGTCATACGTTTTACAAATATTTGATTGAATAATTGTACATACTATGAATAACAATTATTAAGCACAATCTTGCAGACCTATAGATGCAAGATGGTGTTCTGGCTTGATCCCAAACCTTGTCACAGGTGTAAGGCTCTAATTCGAGGGCTTATCAGTAACCTAGATAGACAATAGGCCTCAATTGAGTGTTACAAAAAATGCGAGATAATTGGGACGTTGTTGGCATTAGGGGCATGGGTCTTAGCGATGTCGGTGTTTGTTAAGATAAAATTAATGCAATGATTATCTATCATTTTATTGGTAATTTCCTATATCCGTGTTGTAATGATAATATCGGCGTATGGCTACAATGTAATAATTGGACCAACTATTGCTTTTTGTTGTTTGTGCTTGGTACTAGTTGCATAAAAAAATGGCTAAATTATGTAAAAAAGATCATCGTTGTCACGCGGGTGTTAGCTCAACAACCATCTAACATTGTCTCCAGAACAATTGTCACTCTCTGGTCCCTATTTATGAAATACCCTACAATATTTTATTTGTCTAGCTAAGAGAAAATTACATTACATTAAATGGAATTTCAACAAGTGAAGACGATGACAAAAATTATAATACAAAACATAATAGAAGATAATGGTTTGAATTTAAAAGCTTTCCGTATGATTTTTTTTATTTAATAACAAAATTGCTTAAATATTAGATATTTCATCCAAAAAAACATGATGATATGTAAAGTAATACTACTTTAGGTCAGCACTAGAATTTAGCTTCAGACGCCTTTTGATTAATTGAAATTCAAATTATAATAAAGAAGATTTTGACTTTTCTTTCATTAAAAATCAAGGAAGTATTCAATTAATTGCCATTTTCTCATCAAATAAAAGAATACACCTTAGGCCACGGATGTCAGACACGATATATGTTGAGTTGAAACTTACGAATGGAATATGTTTAATTAAACATGGTCATGTCACATCAAAGAACTTTTTGATGGATTTGCGGGATACCCCTACAGATTTAATGCAGTAGAAGCCAGGTAGGCGAGTACATGCCAAGTTGATTTCAATTGTACCGCAACTATGTTTATTTGGGTAGGCCAATATTATTGCTTAGTGCGACAGTATATTTATATAATAATAAGATTGCGTCTTATGTTATCCCGTTATGTACAATAAAATAAAAAACTTGTCAACCCGATGGCATTCCAACATTAAACAAATGCTTATAACCATATTTTTATTGCGATTATTAATATTATCAATAGAGTAGCGTAAACATGTTAGCACAATCTATGACATTTAAATGCGTGCACAGATCTTGATCTATCGGGAGTAATATTAATGTGATAAGTTCTGATATAAGTATTTTAATACAGTTTCATGAGAACTTGAAAAAAAAAATAGTTTTTATTTTCCTAGTTGTTATCAACATTCGAATAATGGCAGTTGCAAACATTGTAATTAAAGACAACGCCATTTAGATACAACCCATTGTCTAATATATGTAACGTATATAGTATACAAGTCCACATTTCTTAAGGCCAGGTTGAGACACTTTATATGCAATATAATACGACAAGTTACACATTTAAAATAATATTATAGGGGTTGTTGTAGGTCTATTCAAAGTAGGGGGCTTCTAGTGGTCATGCTCTATAAATAATAGTATGATATAGAAAACTCAGATGCACACTTTTCCACCCAATATCTACTTACGCATCACGTAACAGAAAAAACAGCCATCACACAACCAAAAAAATGGCACCAATGGTTCATATGCCACAAGAAGAAATGTTGTATCGCAAAGAGTAGACTAAGGAAATGGACACGAAATTCATCGACGTCCTTTCTGACATAGAGCGTACAAACCAAACAACTTTATCATTGTGTAACTTTGATGCCATATCAGCAATCGAAGTAGAGATCAACATTGAATTTGGATCCCGTTTATCGTATATGGACTACGTGTGGCAATTTCATCTGCTCAAGCTACGCTTCGATACATTCAGTGATTTGATGGCCAGGGATGGATTTTTCTGGGACGAAGAAAATAACCAAATAGTTTATACCGAAAAGAACGCATTTGACGAAGTATTAAAGGTAACCATACTTGTTATTGTCTGTGGAAAATTCGACATGCAATGATTTAAAGTTGTTTGACAACATAAAATATCTTTAGTAGAAAAATCCATTTATGGAGGTGTACATGATAAATGGTGAACCAGCATGGATCGGGATGTGCAAAATATTCTGCGAAAAGGGAACCGCAAATGTAAGCAACTCTATATGACACTATATACAGAATTATTTACATAATATTTAAAAATTAACCTCTACATATGATCGGTAGGTGCCACGATCTTAAACGTCGTATTGCATGAAGCGGCAACTCTTCCAATTGAAGTTGGAATGGAAGTGCAAAGACACAATGGGTCATATTGTCCTTCTTGGAAAAGCAAATATTTTGGTTCCCTAATTAATTATGGAATCTGGATGTTGGCATATGTATCGCGCTGTTATTATCATATGATATTTGAAATACATTTGTACGGGTTGCCAAACACGTGCATTTATATTTAATATATTGCTTACTTTCTGGATCATCAAATATATAAGCTTGTAACTAGTGAGTTCATGTTACTTTGTTCAATTCACCTAAGGGAAAGCATTGAAGAGTGCCTTTTATCGAACACAGGTAGGCTAAAAACAAATTTGGACGCGCGAACTTGACTAATGTTGCATCACCACCTAAACGACATTGAACACAGTACAAGATGCAATACATGCCGCACGAATTACATCATTGCAATTTATGAAATATGGGGTTCTGGATTCAATGTTGGCCTGATGTTGCCTCATCAGCGTCCCAACATTGAATCCAGAACACTATGTATTGTAGTGGACGCGAAGGTCAGCATGTCAAATTATGTAAGGGCGGGTTCTGGATTCAATGTTGTACTGATGTTGTCCCAACAACAATACAACATTGAAGCCAGACCAAACTTATTAACCGTAAAGCAAATCAAGTTCATTACAACAACAAATTATTTAAGTCGGGGGGTTGGACTCTTTGTTGGATGGATGTTGCCTCAGGATCCATCCAAAGATGAATCCAAAACACTCATACACTTTCAAAGACCTACATCATCACTGATGTCTTACCATTGACATCCGAAAGATCATACGCATAATGTTAACAAATAGCGAGTAGAATCCTAAATTATATACATGCAGGATACTAATACCACTAGGTAAGAAATAGACATAGTACATGAATTACAAACCAAATCAGTGCAGGATGTTAACAGATAACGATTAGAATCCTAAATTATATACATACACAATACTAATACCAGTAGGTAAAAATTAGACAAAGTACATAAATTACTAACCAAATCAGTCAATTACCAACGGCCTAAACATTCAAATCAAAAGAAAACACAACAAACACATAATCCAACCATATAACAGAATCAATCATGGATCGATCCTTACCATTTTGTGCAACAAGCTGCTCCATGTTCTTAATCAGGACATCCAATTCATGCATCTAAACTTGCTTAGCAGCAATCTCCCTCTGAAGATCAGCATAAGCATTTCTATACCAAGCGAGCTACTGATCCACAAAATATTTTGTGATAACCCTGGTTTCAACCTCATCAGACTGGGCACTGATTGTCCAACAAACAGATGGGCCCTCCTCTCCCTATTTTCAGCAGGAGCAACTCCATCCTCATGCACCTACGACAAGTCCTTCACCCGTTCGCTAGTCAGGTAACTTGTAGTGATGGTGAACTTATCCCAAATCACTAACATTCCAGCGAACTCTTTCTGCATCATACCTTGTTTGAGAAGTAGGGTGGTGATCAATGAAAGGAATGGCAGAACCCCTGACTTCCTTCTCGCAACATCTTTCGTAGACCTCAAGACTCTTTCACCAATGTTCACCGGTATACTGTTCTTCAGCTTATAGATCAAGAAAGCAGTCTCCTTAGTCAAGACAGTATTGTTCACAGTGGGGAGCCAATTGAAAGAAGCAAGCTTGTGTAAAACGGCACTTAGTGCAGTGAGTCTCGTGCTTGCAGTTGTTCTTCCAATATTCTAACAAGACCTCCAGTTAGATCCTGAATCACCTCGTCGAGTCTAGAAGCATCACCTTCTCGAACGTTCTCCAATCCTCAAACCTGATTGATCTTTTGAGGGCTAATGTCGTACACTTCTCCTCTCACCCATGCCTTGCCATATTTGGAAGACACCGGGCACGTGACATATTTGGAGAGATGTATGTAGAATTCTTGGACGAGCTTGGGCGAATACAAACCATGTTTCCTCATACAATTCATAACCCCTCTCGATTCAAGGAATCCAGTCATTCAGTATTCTTTAGAGGTCACCTTCTCCATAACTCTCTCATTGTGGATTGTCCTCTTCCTAAACATAACCGCCTTAGATTTTATCCCCTTAGTTAGATAGAACATAGACTTGAATGGATCACCCCGGTAGAACTCAGAAAGTGTGTTGCGGTACTTGACTTCTTCTTCTTCACTTCCTGTTGGGGGATTTACATCGACCGCAATAGTTTCCCCAACCTCTTGCTGCTCATCTTCCTTATCCTCTGCTTCATCTTCAATCTCATCAACATCCTCCTCCACAATACGTTTCCCTTTCTTCCCGCCATCGCACTTTTGCTTTCCATGCCTCACACGTTTAGATCTCCCAGTCGCACTTTGCTTGGTAGCCTTCTTCGACTGTGGCATTGCTTCTGCCTCCACCTCGACCGCATCAGTTTCCTCAGCATTTTGACTATCATCATCCTTATCTTCCGCTTCATCTTCCATCACTTCAACCTCCCCATCCACAACATGTTTCCCTTTCCTCCCGCCATCGGACTTTGGCTTTCCACGACTCACTCGTATAGATCTCCCAGACCTCTTTCGCTTAACAGCCACTTTTGACATTGGCTTTGCTTCTACCTCCACCTCGGTCGCAATAGTTTCATCATCATTTTGCCTATCCTCTTCATTATCCGCTGCTTCATCTTCCATAACCTCAACCTCCTCCTCCACAACACTTTTTCCTTTCCTCCTGACGTCGAACTTTTGCTCTGCATGCTTCACTCGTTTAGATCTTCTATACTCACCTCTCTTGTCACCCGATTTCGATAGCATGCTCGTTTCTGCTTGACCCGCAGCCTCCCCAATGTGTTTCGCTGCAACCTCCTCCACCTCAACCTGGTTGTCTTTTTCAAGGGGCTCAGCTCTTTTCCTTGCTCACCTCTCAATAACGGCAATTCTCGACTTATCCGCTAGGGTGGCTGCCTTGGTTACCGTCCCTTTGCCAATGGGTGGCCGTTTCATTTTATGAGCACGAACTCCATTCCACCATCTGAATCACTTACATAACCTAACCTAGGGTTAGGTTTACCAACAATTAACGCAGGATCAAGACCCATGGGGGTGGGCCCTGATGTTGGGGCAATGTTGGAGACTCCCTCACCATTGTTGGTTGTCATCGACTGTCCTGCACGGGTTGATTCAGTATTTGATGTGGCTGTTGTCCGAGCACTAGTTATGCGCGATCGAAAACCCATGGGTGGGTTCGTTCCTTCCTTGTTCAAAGAAATATCCGCAAGTGTATCCAATGGTGTTTTGATAGCCGTTTGAAATATATAGAATGAAAGAGAGATTTTAAAGTGAGACTTGAAATTGGCTGAAAATAGAGAATGAAGGGGGAATTATAATTGCAGAAAAATTAGGGCACAAAGTGTTGAATTAGAGAAAGAGAGAGAGAGGGGGGATAATTTATGGCACGAATGATAGTGGTTTGGAGGGAGAGTCCAACTTGTTTTAATTCCTTTTAACTTTTCCCTTATTTAATTAACGGTCAATTTATGTTTACATTTAATTTGAATTAAGTCCCAATTTTTTTGTCATTATATATTAGAAGCCAAGTGCCAATATGACTTTTATTTATTCCATGTAACCCACTAAAACTTTTATTTTCTAACAATTATGGCTTAAAATATAGAGTTTTTTCTTCTTTTCACACAACAAACATAATTACAATCCTTCATTTGTATAACTTATATCGTTAATTAAATTTACTCTCTTGGTTCATTGCAAATTTGTTTTAAGGGAAACAAGGAATTAACACGAATTTTGAAATAAATGGTCGACAAGCTCGCGGCATGATAGTATCAATAACAAGTCGTATTCAGATATATCGAATTGGATTGTTTGATTACCCAATCAAAATAAAATAAATAAATATTTGTATACGATTATGTAAACTCGTGTGTGGGTCCATGCATGCCCAACAATAATGGTGATTTCTTTGTATAAAAAAAGATAATGTTTAGGTCTTAACTCTGGCTTATCTATAAAATTGTGGGTTCAGGGTTGCGGAGTAAATAAACGTTGAAAGAACATTGAAAGGGACTATATAAAGTTACTGATTTTCATGTTAAACAGATGTTGGACTAACATCTCTTAAACATTGAAACTAGTACTCTTGCAACTGTACCGAGGACAGTCGAGTAGAAAGGGCTAAGCTCAAAGTAGATTCGACTTAAATAGAAATCAGAACACCAAATAATGTTGATAACATCCAGATATGTAAGTACATCATGCCAAAGCAAAATACAATATTCCGCAAGGTTCAAAAATAAAGACCATAGAAAGGGGGCAGCTAAACCCGATCCAAAATATGCAACATGTCGAAGGCCGACGACAAGTTATGGTATATTTATAATTCACATGGCTCCATTTTTATTGCGATAGTCATCCCACATTGCCCATCCTATTTCACCCCCTCCTACGATCCATTGCTCTTGCTTCTGCAAGAACAGTGTTAATCCGGTTTTGCGATATTAGGCTACTCGCGCAGTACACATCGTCTGGGTGAAAATCAAACAAGAAGTCACCGTCAACTCCATTCTTCCGGATGAAGTTGTGCAATGTACAACATGCCATGACAATCTTAGCCTGATGTTTTAAACTGTAGTTGGGCATCATCTTCAGAACGGGGAATCGCATCTTCAACACACCAAAAGTACGCTCAATCACGTTACGGAGACTAGAATGCCTGTAGTTAAACAATTTTACCATTCCAATCGGCTGATTATTTTGGAACTCGCGTAAGTGGTACCGCCTGGACGCAAAAGTAGTCATGTAACAAGTGTACAATGAGAACCCCGAATCAACCAAGTAATACTTGTCGCTATGTGGATTTCTCCAGGAGGGGTCCCTGGTGATAGACATTTGCAATGCCCTGCAGTCGTTCATAGAACCTTCGTAACCGGCACCGACATAAGTGAAGTTCATGTCGAAATCACACACAACAACAACGTTCTGGATCAAGTTGTTTTTTCGGTTGATGTACATCGTGTGAAGATGCATGGGCATGTGTGATGATATATGTGTACCATCGATTGCACCAACGCAGTCCTGTTGTGAATCAATGGAGGCTTTTGTCAAATTTGCTCAAAGGAAATTAAAATGTGCCTCAAAACCCAAGATCATGAAAGATGAAAGAGGTCCTAGAGACAATGTTGGATGGATGTTGAGGCAACACCCGACCAACATTGGAACCAGAAACTTTATTAACGCGCGACAATGTTCCCAAAATTTGGGGATAAGTGTAAAGTAATATGGTATCAACGTTCCACACATATTTTTTGATACCATAGAGTGTTACCAAGAAGGACACAACTTCAGATTGGTTAACATATACCTTAAAGTAAGGATAAAAGCGGCCATCATTGGCAATGCGGTCAGGAACAACGTTAAAGTCAGGTGGTACAATCATGTCCACATCCATGTTTAAAATGGCCTTCATCACCCTACGCACGTGACGATGAATGGTTTCCGTTGAGTGTTGGAAGCGCTCGCACGAATCGCAAAATCTGTGATTCAACCCAACAATCCACATAAATATCGCAAGTGCCTCCATGGACTGTACCTGCGAGTTCCTCGAACCAGTCAGGCTGTAATGGTTCTTTAGCGCGTCGTACATCATGAAAAATGTATCCCAGTTCATCCACAAAGCATCGAAGAACCAATCATCTTGTCCAAGTAATAGTTCCATCAGCCACCTCAAACCCGTCAATTCGGAGTTATTCCTAGGGCACTTTAGATAAAACCAATCGGAGGCCAAACACAAACCAATGAACATGAATTCAGAAAGGCCATCACCGCTATCATCGTTGCTTCGCTCGGTATAGGTCGACACAGTGTTATCGCTGTCGAAATCTATTTCTGCAAATATAAATATCGACGAATCAAAATAACCATGATAACCGTACAAGGGGACCGTTATTTACTGGTCAAGTCCTCGGAAAATGATAAAAAACATAAATCATAACAAACACGATGCATTCATACCAAAAGGGCACAAGCAAATTGCCTTAACGGTTGTCAACACATAGAAAAAGTTCACAATTTCATCTGCTAGAATCAAACATAAAAGGAAACAACAAGGTAATATTCCAAGATGCCTGCAGGGAGGCCCAACATAGACTTCAAGTCTAATACAAAAGATTGGACATCAAATGCACAAAACAACAATGCTGCTCTAGGGGCCTGTGTCCATGTTGGCGAGAGGCTGTTCAACCGGCAGACGCATCACCCATTCGCGACGATCCTCTCCCCTCATCCTCATGAAAAACATCATTGTCTCTTTGTCCTTCAAGCACTTGATGGCTTCTAAGAACAACGATTTTGGCTCGATATCCTGTTTGTACAATGCATCCACGCATTCACCAATCTGGTTTGACGTTGACCGCGTGATGTTGGCCGCTTTTGTTCTGTTCAACATATTCCAACACTTAAGAGTAGTGTCCAACATAGCGCCTCTGGACGTAGGGTTGTCGGAACGTTTTCTTGGGGGGCGCCTGGTTGCAAGACCCAACTGAGAAGGAGTCATATTAACCACATGAGGCGTAGGTACACTGGCATTATGGGGATTTAGACTACTAGACGCATATTGGGAAGCGTCTTGTGTGTATCTAGTAGGGTCACCACCTTCAGGAAGGTTGTCCTAATCAAACACAGAGCTACCGCCAGAAACCTCCTCGGGATCACCAAGTTTCTTGATCTCGTCTTCAGAATCGGAACCGCCCTATCCAGAATAGCAGGCCAAGTTATCGGTGGCAACCCGGTTGTGCCACATCTCCTCCAACAACCCCCAGTCCGGACAGCCACGCTTGCAGCTTAGGACGGCTGCGGGATCTTCCTGCAAATTGTCAACCGATAAACAGATAAGGTTGCATTCAAGATTCTCAATGTTATGAATGTAGGCTGAAGGAAAGGATGATTGGCATTTTACCTTATTGAACTGCGCCCAATGCTCGTCATCAAAATCCTGCTTACCGGTCGATGAGTCAATACTAACCCCAGTCTTTGACCTGCCTAGCTTAATGTGCCTCCATAGGATCTCCAACCTATTATACTTGCCCTTGAGCTGGTCAATGGTGTAATCAAACCTAACCGGACAATTCGCTCTCATGGCGTTCACCAGTTCATTCCATGTTCCGGTGGTGAAAGTGCTCCATAGGAACTTACCGACCACAAATTCCTGGTATATAAGCCGGATGAAAAAAATGCTTGTTTACGTCACCCCAGTACACATTTTGATTCATAGAGCGCTTCAAACTGTTTTGCGGGCCTTTTGGCCCTAGCACCGCGGGGATTAACCATCTATACCTCAATTAACTTGACCAATTAGTAACACTCAACAGTTGTACGTAAGCACAAACATGACATCAAGGAAAATGTTTAAACTCCGAATATAATATATGAAACTGCGAAGTGTTCTGGTTGCAATGTTAGAAAGATGTTAAGCCCATATCAATCCAACATTGATATCAGAAACCATTCTGCCAAACTGTTTTAAGCTACTCTACACTTAGTTATCCATTTAATCACACAACATAAAAGTATATATCTTTAGTTGGCTTTCATTATGTTCTTGAACATCTCTTAATACCAAAGAACAACAACACAAGTTAAAATAATGAAGGTGGCATAATCCAAGAGAATATTAATTGATCTAGGAAACAACATACATCGGGGATCAATGATTTAAGAAAACTTTCAAAGTTATGCATAAATAATTCATGGAATATGTTATGTACGTGTAATGAGTGTAACTAACTGAGCACATATATATTCATGTGAACACAAGGGGAGAATTTGCACACTAAATACATGAAACAGGGACAACAAAGATATTTGTCATATCAACATAAAGCAACAGGAGATGAGGTCAAAATTATACCTTAACTTGGAATTTGCAGGTAAAGAACGGATTTGCTGATACCTGTACCGCCAAAAAAATATCACATTAATAACAAGTAATGAACAAGAAAAGCAATATATATGAGATTATCATGTGTAAGAACTGGAACAATTTCACTGACCTTGACTAAAAATGGAAGCTGCAATGGAAATAATGAGAGTGAGGGTTGTAATATATAGGAGATTATTAGGGTAAACCAAAACTTTCGAATTTTTGATATTTGGACTGAATAATTTTTTGACTTGATGCTGAATGGTGTTATTCTTGAGCTGGGGAATTTTGGAGGGAAGTGTTGGCGCAATTTTGGATGAATAGTACATTGCTTTTTGGCTACATCACCTTTTGGAAGCTGTCACACCTGACAACATTGCAGAAAGGTGAAGCTATACTATAGATTAAATTCCATTTAATTTTATAACTGAGTTTTGAGACAACAATTAGGCCATTTGCAATGCGTTTTGGGCCGTCTCAGAAGTTCTAAACCTAACATTTTTTTGGTTTCTAAAAATTCTCAGATCTCTCTGAAATGAACACCAAACAGGGGCTTATTCTCTTTGCATTTTGCACAAACTTTAAATTCAAACGAAATAAATTGAGCACCAAAGTGCTGGAAGTTGAGAGCATGTTGTTGACAGTTCGAAAAGCAAACTTCAAATACAAAAGAAGAGACGGTCATATTTCAGTATTGGGGACAGAAAAAAAAGATAGAAGTAAGGTCTGGTCCAACGGTTCACAAGCTGGCCCAAATCACCGGTTCAACCGGTTCTGTACCGATTGAGGTCGGTTTAACTCGTTTTAACAAACCGCAGGTTTTTGGGTCTTAACGGATCAGACAAGGTGCCATTTACCAGTTGAACCGGTCGGACCTTCCGGTTCGGTACGGGTTTCAAAACACTGCTCCACACCTTTGTTGGTGCCACCAACTGATCCTCATGTCGACCATTTTGTGCATGTTGTAGCACACACTCATCTACTCCTGTAGCTTACTTCCAGCAACTACACGTTCTGGAATGCTCAATGTCGCCATTTGTTTTATGGCTATGGTCTCTTTCGCTTTGTGGATGGTTCGTATCCGTGCCCTCCTTTTGGTGATTTTTCGAAATCTATTGCAGCGTTCAACTATTGGACCCGACAAGATTTACTCATCTTGTCATTCACTTATAATTCTTATAGTTTCAATGTGCAGTGCCAAATCAAATGACCTCTCCCCGTGTGTCCCGTTTTCTATGTCCCTCACGCAATTTCAGATTGGGAGACATGAAAATCTTTACTACCTGAAAGAAAAAAAAATTGCACCACTGATTAATTTAAAAGTTTCACACATACACACACATGTATATATACACACACGTACATCATTTTCACTAGTGTTAGACCATAGCTCTCACCTATGACTCAAAACTCATTTAGTTTCGAGACTCGACTTAACTCAAATATTGCCTCTTGCGCCTTAGGAGAATTTCGAGAAATAAAGCTATTTCGAGACAACCATTATTTCGTGATAAATAAGACTCGGGTTAAGCACTTGACACACTACATATCACCCGAAATTCGAGACACTCTAAGATTACTCAAATTTCTAGACACTTTGAGATTAACCAAAACTTGAGACACTTTGAGGTCACCCGAATTTTGGAACACTCTGCAACAGTCTATTTCAAGACTAAGCCTTATACAACTTGCATACTACGCTTCTTCACCTACTGACTTTGAGCGGCATAGTGCTTTAGCGGGGTCAATCCCGACCTAATTTATGTGTGTTTTTGGTGTACATGTGTGATTTGAATGTGCGGTGTTGAGTATAGATAAGGTTTTTTTTTTTTTTATGAGTAGAGTATAGATAAGTTGACAAAGGCGTGTCGTGACATCATGAATTATTAACATTAAGTTCTTCGTATGTGTTAAAATCAAGAAAATGCATTATCACCAATATCTAAAGTAATTTAAAATATCACAAAAAGTAACTTAGATGACTAATGACAACACTTAGTATATTGAGGATCGTGCATATGCACATACATATGTGTACGTATGTAGGAAGAAAGAATGTGCATAGTAAAGATAAAAAATGTCGTCCACCATAAATTATTAAGAATACATATTATAGTTAACCAAACCCGACAGAGAGACCTTAGGCCGGATATAACGGGCTGTATGTCCTTTTTCACGGTACGTGGGTCACCCTCACATGCATCCATGTGGATCCAATGCTTTCATATATTTGCTGTCCTCACCTCACTTCTATTTCTAACTCATTTCGTAATTATATTTGAGTTTAGCATTACTTAATTTTCCAATTTGAGTTCAGCAATATTTGGTCCTGGAAAACTCTTGTTCAATATAAACCTAAATATGCTCACACATTTACATATACCAATCTTATCGGAGTGCAATAATTAATATTTGATAGCGGTAGTCCAACTGCTTGAGTACATTATGTTCTTTCTGTTTTATTACTTTATAGTACTTCATATTGTCTTTTCCAAACTAGTGCGTCACATTGTTCTAATATACATAAATTAAAATTGTGCGACATTTTGTATATGTCATATCCTAAACGAATATCAACCGTATTATTACCAGTTAAATTACGCTTGTCTAAAAGATACATACTTTTTTTCTTTAGCAGCTCATACCTTCTGTCACACATGACTAAACACATCTGGTTTCTTATCGTGTCAATTATTGCCACTCATCTGCACTTTTTAGGTGGAATATAACGTTTTCTAGTTATATGCGTGATGCAAAAAAAAAAAAAAAATTAAAACTCCACACATTTTTCTATTAGATGAATTAGAGTTTTTCGATATACATACATCTTTAATTTAAGCAATTAAATGCAGAAAAACAAACATACATGATACAATATTTGTACTATAAATCGGAGTAAGTTAAATAATAAAGCTGTCAATTCATTAGCAACGAGTAGTCAGTAGTATTGGGTACTTTTGTTGTACATTATACTGATCATTTCACTAAAGTAAACAAAGGTACAATATCCCCCACGAATGGTGACAGATCTAAGGAGGGCCCCTCGTATTGTACCCCAAGTAGGGCAAAACGACACCGTCAGATTCGGTACCATGTTGCATCCTCACCGTATAATCATCATTATTAAAAATATATTGTACTAAAAGAAATTAATAATGGGGGATAAAATAAAATAAAAAAGGTAGTCAGGCTTTTAAAATAGGCCCAATATTCTTCTCGGGATTGGTGGAAAAGAGTTGAAATTGTACTATAAATATTGCCTTCTCCTCATTCATACACTCACACTTCTACCACAATCTCTCAATATTATATTTTTCCTCCTTATTTTTTAGTAATTGTTCATGTTCATATATACTGTTGAGGTGCTTTTAGATGGCCGTTTCCTTATTCTTCCACAGCTTTCTTGAACTGCATGGCGATTAGTATTTACTGTATGCATTGTAACTGGAGGTAATGCGACATTTTTGCAGTTCAATAAAGCTGTGGGAAGATATGGAAAGGGTCAAGGGTGTTACATGATAATTAAGGTTTAATTTGCCACATTGTTGATTCAATGTTGCCATATAAGTCATCATTACTTAGCTACCGTTGAGTCTCGTATAATTGCGTTGCTTTCATTTAATTTAAATTACTGCATGAATTCGGCAATATATTGATTTACTGCATGGATAATTTGATGTACTAAACTTCTAATAACCATGTTAGTGTTGAGAATTGAGAAGACATCTTTTGGTATCACAAGAGATCTGGTGATGACCCTCTTAAAATTTGCTTGGTTCTCATAATTAAGTCCATGGAATTTCAATGTGTTGCTTGATGAAATACGATTTTTTGTTATTTTTCTTTTATCTTTGTTTATTGCTTTTGTTTCTCAACCCTAGATTTAGGTATCAGCATTTATTAAGTCAATATTTGTTTTAACAAATTACTGTAAATTCTTGAATCTGATGATATTTTAGTTTACAGGTTATGAGAATGACTAAGAACTATGATAATTATATTGGTTCATTCTTTTGTAACTTCCCATTTTTCCCTTAACCACACATTGGAAAGATAGCAAAAAGAAATATGTTATTAGCCGTTCTCGTTTCGGATCTTTATTACATTGATTCACATAATATAAAGTGTGTAATAGGAAAAAAGAAAAGGAATCTTTAAACATAAAACACATGTTATTTGGTGGGGGACTAGGAATTGATAAATTTTAATTGGTGCATTTTATTTACTTAATAACTTCTCAATAATGTTCTTTTGGCTGGATTGCAGACTCATGGACCACAAAGTTAATTTGCTTATTACCTTTAAGGCATTTTAATTTGAAGATGCACACATTAAATTACAGGGTAAGCAAGAATATTACCACAAAATTTTGATGTTTTTACCTTGGGAAAAAGGAGAAAAAAACCATTGAAAGTCAAAATTTTTGCAGAAGAAAACCAAAGAAAGTGCAAGAAAATAGCTAGTTTCTTCCATTAGGTACGTAGTATGGTAAAAACTAAAAAGACATTCTTGTTGTTTATAGCAAGAAAGAAAAGACAGCGGTACTTTTTTGTCATTGTTAAGGCTGTCATGTCTCAAGATCAGATCTTATTATTCCACCTCCCTTGTATGGACGCATGTTATAACTTGTAAAAACAATAATATTTAGGTTTACTCATCCTCAGTAATTAAAAACTATATAAACTTCAGTTTGGTATCATATAATTAAATTTACGCCTGCAAGTTTATCGAACGACTTCGCTAAGGTAAGCTACCCTGGTATAATGTTCAAAATTCATTTTATCTCGTTGTGTATAGATTTGTAGCCGTGTGTTATAAATTACCCCCTTCTTTTAATATTAGGGTAGTGTGCAACTGTTTAAAATCATGAAATGGTAATATATATTAGGGTGGCGTGCAACTATTTAAAATCATTAAAGGGTAGCTTGTGTGTTTTTTACTCGTGTATTAATGTTATCGCAAGAGGAGATGTGCATCCTTTCTACTACAGGGCAATCTCTTTTTTTTGTTAGGGGCTATCTGTGCCTAGTTATTTCAGATACGAAGGTGGTAAAATATTGAAAATTACTTTTGAACTTATGTAACCAGAGCAATTTACCTTTTTCTCATTGCTCAATGGAAATTAATTAATTTTAAAGCCTTAAATAATTAGTTCCCGGCAATCAAGCTCTTCGAACTTTCCTGCCCTAATTAAGGATCTCCAATTCATGTGCTGCCAGCTCTGTCAATTTTACATTTATTATCTTTTGAATTTCTTTTGAAAGATTTCTTCTTTGTTGCTCTAAAGGTTGTTTACTGTTTTTTTTCTCCTTTGGCTGTGAAATTGCATATTTTTGGGAAGAGTTATCATTTCGACCATAAATTCTTTCTTTGCGAAAAATAGTAGTGTATTTCAGTTCTTGTTTCTATATTTGGTTGCCATCAATCTTTTCCGATCATGTGGTGTGTTTTCCTTCTTTAATGCCTGAAAATATTCTTTTATTAATATTTTCTCATTGTCTTCCATTTTACACGGACTAACGTATGAAAATTGAGAGAAAACAACTTTTTAAAATATAAATTGCCAGTGTTAGTAAATTATTCATCTGAGAAAAGAGAATTTAAATCTATCAGAAGATGTAATACATCTCATTAGTATATAATTAAGTCTAATTTTTTTAATAATAGTTTCTATTTTAGGCAACTATTCGTTGATCGTTATAACGGACTTTTCTTTTATGGAAAGATTCGATCGTTGGAACTGCTCACCGTTATGTTTAAATAGAGCTAAGTTAGATAATTTCAGATCACTTTTCTTTTCACAATTACGTAATGTTGAACGAGAGAGAGAGGCAATTCTCTCATGAACACTCAATCGTCAGTAACAATTTCGATTCAATAAATCTTTTGATAAATTCGATTCGATTGGATTGGTGATGATGATGAACACATTTAAATATGATGTTTGAATTGATGAAATCTCGATTCAATTGAATAAATTCACATGGTATTATCGATTAGGTTAATAATTTCGCTTTCGCATTACGATTCTTGGATTCACTATCGATTGATTTGCATTACGATCTGTTCTTGTTGATTTTACCCTAATTTTTGCCCTAAATTTATTGAACTCTGATTCTGATTCATCATGACGTCACTTGCGTCCTCTTTTTCTACAATGAACTCTTCCACTAGTTCTACGAAGAATCCTAAGTAGGATTCCTCATCGATTTACTTTTTGGAAACACACGACTTCATTGGTTCCTCTATTGTCAGTGAACAGTTTAATGGTTTCAATTATTTGTCATGTGATGGCATTGGACATTAAGAACAAAATTGGTTTTATAGATGGTTCATTACCTAGGCCCTCTGCTAATGATCCTACTTTGTTAACATGTTGGATAAGGGCAAACACTCTTGTTCTTTCTTGGCTGTTTAACTCTATTGACAAGAGTATTTGGAAGAACTTTATGTTTTTTGAAAGTCCTTTGGATTTGTGGCTTGATATGAAGATCAGTTATGAGAGTTCTAATGGATCAAGAGTGTAACATCTCCAGAAGTCTTTGTCTACTATCACTCAAGGGAATGCATCTCTCAATGAGTATTACAACATCTTTAGAGGGCTATGGGATAATGTATAATGAAAGGCCTTTACAACACTCTTGGGATTCAACACCCAACTAGCTGTTGAAACCCCTCAACAAAATGGCATTGTTGAGAGAAAATACCAGCATTTACTTCAAGTTGCTAGGGCACTTGGGTTTCAAGCAGGTTTGCTCTTACAATTCTAGAGCAAGTAAGAGAAACTTTCTTGGCTACCCTTGAGGGACTAAATGCTATCTATTACTTGATCAAACTACTAACCAAGTGTTCGTCTCTAGAAATGTCATCTTTCATGAGAAGATATTTCCATATAAAGATCAAACACCCTCTACCCAATCCGAGACTCGGTATAGTATACCTATTTGCACGGACTCCTTTATTTCAATACAAAATCCAGTTTTGCAGGTTACTGTTCATGTTTACCAACAGGTTCCACCATACCATGGATATGAAATAGAGGAACCATTAAATCTACCTCCCACTCCGGACCTACCAGCTAGTCCTGAGATAGGCAGCTCTACATTTAATTATTCATCCACTCAAAGTGAAGGCACTCTGGTGTCATATGACGTGCAACAGGAGATCAACTACCAGGTACCACTAACTCTACTCCTAATACAACTACCATCAGAAGATCAACTAGATCTGCAGCACCACCAACTTATTTAAACCTTTATGACTATTCCTTACCAGGCTCCAATCATAGAGCCAATACATCTCATTCACACTCTATCAAATATCCTATCTCTCAATATCTATCTACTGACAGGCTTAGTGATAATCACAAAGCTTTCACTGCAGTTATTTCTCATGATATTGAACCAAAGAGCTATACTCAAGCTAAACTCTCACCACAGTGGCAAGATGTCATGAGAATTGAGTTTAATGCTCTAGAGAAAACAAACACATGGATCCTAACAGATCTTCCTGAAGGACAACATTGCATTGGATGGAAATGGGTGTACAAGATCAAACATAAATCTGATGGCACAGTGGAGAGATACAAGGCCAGGATTGTGGCCAAAGGATACACTCAAGAGGAGGGTCTAGACTACTTTGACACATTCTCCGTTGTGGCTAAGTTGACAACAGTAAGGGTTCTTCTAGGTGTTGCAGCTTCAAAGAATTGGTTTCTCCATGAATTGGATGTCAACAATGCATTTCTCCATGGAGATTAGATGAACAAGGCTTCTGACTCTAGAGTTTGCCTTTTAAAGAAGAGTCTCTATGATTTAAAGCAAGCATCTCGCCAGTTGTACAACAAGCTCACTCGGTGCTTAACTGCTTATGGTTTCCACCAGTCTATATATGATTCCTCTCTCTTCATCAAGTCTACTTCTACTTCTTTTACTGCTTTATGCATCTATGTGGATGATATTATTATAACAAGGAATAACTTCAATGAGATCAATGATATAAAACACCATCTGGTACATAAATTCACTATAAAAGATCTTTGTACCTTGAAGTACATCCTTGGTATTGAAGTTGCTCGCAACAATAAAAGCATCAGTTTATGCCAGAGAAAGTATGCTCCAAACATACTCAGTGAAGCAGGTTACTTGGGATGTAAACGAAGTACTATTCCAATGGACTCAAAAGCCAAGCTCACTGCAAAAGACTCTCATCCCCTTCGGGATCCTTCCGCCTATAGGCGCTTAGCAGTGAGATTAATTTATCTTACAATCACAAGACCAGACTTGTGCTATAGTATTCAATGTCTCACATAATACATGTCAGCTCCCACCGAGTCCCACTTATCTGTTGCTTACAGGGTGTTAAGATATATCAAATCTTGTCCAGGTAAACAGATACTTCTATCTTCTAACTCTGAATCTCACATTAAAGCCTTTTGTGACAGTGGTTGGGCTGACTGTCAAGATACTAGAAGGAGTATCACAAGCTATGTCATCTACTTGAGAGACTCATTGGTTTCATGGAAGGCAACAAAGCAGCCTACTGTCAGCAGATCCTCAACTGAAGCTGAATATAGAGCCATTGCAACAACATCATGTGAGGCTATGTGGCTTACTCAATTACTCAAAGATCTCCACATAAAGCAGACTAGAACTCCATTAATTTTCACAGACAACAAGAGTGCTTTCAACATTGCCATCAACCCCGTTCATCATGAGCGCACCAAGCACATTCAAATTAAATATTTTGTTGCCTGAGAGAAGGTACAACAAGGTCTACTAAAGATGGTTTACATTCCAATACCCAACAAATTGTAGACATTTTTATAATACTCCATCCACTTCAACCTTTCTCTCAGTTGATGTCCAAGATGGGCATTGTGGACCTCCATCCCCCTCCCCCGGAGGGTAATCAGAAGATATAATCCATCTCATTAGTATATAATTAAGTTTAATTTCTTTTTAGTAATAGTTTTTATTTTGGGCAACTATCAGTTGACCGTTATAATAGACTTTTGTTTTATGGAAAGATTCGACCGTTGGAGCTGCTCACCGGTATGTATAAATAGAGCTAAGTTATATAATTTCAGATCACTTTTCTTTTCACAAATTTTGTAATTTTAAACGAGAGAGGCGATTCTCTCACGAACAATCAATCGTCGATAACAATTTGAATTCAATAATTTTTTTGATAAATTCGATTCGATTAATGATGATGATGAACATATTTAAATCTGATGTTTGAATTGATGAAATCTCGATTCGATTTAAAAAATTCACAAAAATCAAACTTATTTTGTTTCAAAAAAGTAGACACTTGAACTAGGTCCACGCGGAATTAATTTTTGAAAATTGTAATGTGAAAAATGTTCTCTAATAGAGGAAGTTCGAGTAAATGCATATTTTTTTTAGAAACTTCCAAAGACAATCACACCATCTTAGTTAAACCAATATAAAATCAAAACATCTACACTATTATATAACGAAAGCGACATCGTCAATATATTTTTGATTTTTAATTTTAAACTTATAATTTAAGTTACACTTTAACATTAGAAAGTTAAATTATACCACTATAAATAAATTATGTAATATGCAGAATCCATTGTATATGCTAGACATCTTTTTATTCATTCTTGTAAAAAATTTAAAAAAATATGTGGGTACCGGTGATCCGGTCTAGTTTCCATTTACCAAAATAAAAGTCAAAATTTATGATACACACACACAAAAAAAAAAAAACAATCGTAAATAAAAGTGGTAAAATACTAAAATCAAATAAAATAGATTTAATAGGAAAAAGGAACAAATAGCGGCCCCTCTAAGAAAATGGAATCAGTGGAGCAGCTGGCCAAGAACCGGTGGTCCAATTATTAAAATTTTTTTTTTTTTTTGAACTCCAAGAATCAATATTATTGCCATCAAAAAAACATCTCTGTTGCGAGGATCAGTCAATGAACTACAAAATATGAACCAACTAAACTCAAAATTAACACAACCAAAATTTACTCAAAACCGTCCGCGTCTTCAAAGGCGTTTCTAGCAAGCTCGTGCGCCACCGCGTTAGACTCCCGTCTCACCCATTTAATGTAGAACTCCGGGCATGAGTCGAACCATTGTTTAAATAAAGCAAAGAAATAAAAACTACTTTTAAAATACTAAATATATATTATAATGAATACTTGAATTTCGGGAATTTTTTGCAACATGTACATATATGTGATGTACAATAAATTTTTGCTTTGATTGGTCAAGATAATAGAGTTGCAAATGATGGTTTACCTTTTCACTTTTGCCGTTAATGGCGGGGGAAAAAAAACAATTAAGAGCAAATCAGGAAAAAGCGACGAAAGCTAAAATGGTGTACAATTTCCATTGATTTATAAAATCTTGCCACTGATTTGGTTGTCGTTTGCTTTATAGAGTCATGAATTTCACACAGTCCAAATTGTCTATCTTTGTTCAAATCTGTGTTTCTCACACGTGGTTCAATGTGTCTAATGTTACTTTATTTTTGGTAAGAGTGTCTAATGTTACTTATAAATAACGTTTGTGCTACAATTTGCATTTAAATTTTAAAGTCATATCGTCCCCACTTGTTCTTTTAACACAGACAGTAATGATTTACTGTAATTTGTGCTAGTAAATAAACTCCATACACATGATTGCCAACATTATGTTGAAGATACATGCATAAAATACAGGCTTATTCAACTCTAACATGAAAACGGAGACTACTCACAAAGTAACAAGCATTTCACCAAGAAAACTAGTCATAATTCAATCTGTTTAAACAATTGGATACAAACTAGTGGCAGATACAAGTAAGCAGATTGTTAAACTTGTGTTGATTTGATACTCATGCATGCTCTTATGCAATGCATCATCCCTCGTTTCATTGTCGTTTCCCTTCGGTTCATAATTGGGTCTGAATTGAGGAAAACGCAACACTGCGCAACATGATTCAGGACAACACAAGAAATTAGGACATGGATGAGCCCTTCTTCAAACAACTCGAAGTTTCACTCCTCACACCATTTTCCCAGAAGAAACTGCAGCCTTATAGTAGCATCAATGCACTGTTCCAGATGAGCAATAGCATTCATGAAGAAAGTCATAATATTCGACTCAACCTGATCTTGTGTAGTTGAATGTTGCGAGTAGGTGATCCCAGAGTGAAAATGTCTACGCACACGAAATTCAGCCCAGCAAAATCCTAAATAATCCAACTCCCCCAACATAGACTAATAGACCAATAAAACCAATAAAAGGGAAAACCCATGATAGTATCAGAACCGGCATCCGCACGATGCAGCAGGGGAATCGGCTTATGTGCGCATCAAACCATTGCGTAGATAGTGTCACTTTTGATTGCCTACTCGCTACATTGGGTCGACTTTTGTGACTTTTCATGAGTTCTAATGCTCATGTAGAACAGAGCATTTGAATACTGCTGAGCTTGAGTATTATACATCTGTATAAAGTTTATTTAACTACTGATAGGATCGGTTGAATCAATCAAACCAGTAACCAATTAAATTTACGTAGTTCGGCTACATTTTTAGATGAACTGCGTCAAAATACTCAACTATTGGAAATTGATGTTAATTACATAATATATTAGGAACCATAACTTCCAAAAAAAATGATCTCCAATGTTTACATCAACTAAATCTAACATAGAACATTATATGCTATTTCTCTTGGTAACTATATCACTTAACTAAGACACTTGAGTTACATTAAATGCTAAATCCCACAACAAATCTCCTAATCCAATGAAGGTGATTAATGCTAAATAATCATACAACATATAATAAGATTGAAGATAATGGCAGGTTAACTAAGCTACAATTTGAGTTCAAGTTGTTCTTCACCCTTTGAAGAAGACGATGAACCAGGCTGGTCTTCAACTCGATGATACGGTCCTCTCGCAACAGACCTGTCTTTCCTCTTTGCAAGAAACCTGTGAAGCGACGATCTTCTCGCAATTGGCAAATCTGAAACAGAGATTCAGTTACACGTTAAAAAAACTGAAATTAACTGCTACTGTAACAGATTAAACAACTTAATTACCAGATCCATTAGCTTCAGGCTGTGGTGAAACTGAAACTGAAACTGGAACCGAAACTGAAACACGTTCTTCAGGTCTCGAAATGGGCCCCATTGCCACACCAGTTGTTGAAGTACTCGCTTTCTCCTTACAATGGTTCCACGAAATGGGGACTGTGTTGTGAGAATTGCCAACTGGTGGCCTCGGCGGAAGCACGGGGGAGGTGGAGGCAACGACAATGTTGTGTTTCTCCTGCAACGTGTTTGATGAAATGATTTTCACGCTTTCCTTTTCGGCAAAGGATACACATTTTTTGGCTCTCTCCTGCTGCAAGGAGTTCGATAGAATGCCGGTTGGGATTCTTTTCGCGCTTTCCTTTTCCGCATAGGAAACGAGTTTTTTGGCTCTCTCGTCTGAAAAATCTTCAAAAACCAACACTTTGCCCCCGTAGAAAATCGTCAATTGTGAAGTACTCGCCTCCATTGATGTTGTTGCATCTTTGCTGAAACAAGAACATGAATTTCAACACATTGTTCGTAAAACTATATCGAATTTGATGTTCTATGTAGTAATGATCCCCTAGTGAAAGTATTGACGGAGGGGCGGTAGATTTGTATGTACTACGCGGTTTCAGAGTCTAGGCTCTATCCAAAATAATATCGGATCTGTGACTTAGCTCACGCGAGAATATTTTCTAATGCTCATTTTGGTCTACACGTGAGGTATCGTATCAGTGACTTTTGAAGTGTATGCCGATAATTTGAGATCAAGTTTGAGTTTCTGTCTATTGATAAGTTTCTTACTCTCCAACATCATCAACATAGCGAGGTAGCCTTAAATTTCTACATGATATCAAAATCTGTCCAAATTAACAACAAAAGATTTACGACCTAGCTCACGTGCTAAGATCCATATCGCACTACACGTGATTGGCCGTGTGAAGATTTATCACCCGCTATTTCGAACTAAACATGAACATAGTAATAATAATAACACAACTATTTCTCTCCTTTAACTAAGCACTTTTTAAGGAAGACTTAGACTCTTAGAGTAACCTTAAATTTCCATAGGTTAAACTAAAAGTTACCTTGTGTTAGCTTTTTCAGATTCATCATCTTCCACCAAATCAATGAAGTTATCCGGTGTGGCGAACCGTGGTAAATTTTCCACGAACGGCCGTTGTTCTGTTGATGGCTGAGCTGGTGATTTTCCTAAATTTGTTAGTAAATTCATAGTTGAAGAAGTAGGTGCAGCATGTGTTGATCCAGGCTTCACTGAAAAACAAAAAAAACATCATTAGTATTCTTTACTTTTGAGCCTATAATTTTAACAAACTAATCACAAGATTAATAATATTAAATTACCTATGGCTTCAAGGCTCTCCAATTTTCCACCATACTCAACATTCAGGTCTCTTAAACTGCCTTTCTCCTTAATGAACTGACTCAACCGGTTGCAAGTGTTCACAAAGTTAGATCTCTCAGGAGCTTTGCTTTGTTGTTGCCTTAGGCCATCAAGAAAAGTTCTTGAACTCGACATATTTGATTTACCAATAATAATAAAAATATATAAACTTTGAATATTAAGTTTCAAAAGAATTTTGTAAGTTGGAGGGGGACTGAAGAAGGTATAGGAATAGTTGTATGGGAAGACAAATCTTATCAAGTTCGTGTGTTTTAGGTTCACTTATATCTTATAATATTAAACTATATTGGTGGTGGCTTTTAAGTTTTATATGGTGTAATAAGGAACGTGAAAATTGTGACAATATTGAACGAAGGAGTGGTGTTGGGTGCGTGGGGCAAACACTAGAAGAGTCTTTTTAGGTAAATGGGAGAAGTGGTGGGGGTAAGCTAACTAGAGAAAAAAAAAAGTAAGATGGGAAGAGAATTCAGGCACGAGCTAGAAATTGGGCTACGCGTATTTAATTTTGTTGACATTTTCTTTTTTAATTGTTATTTAATTTTA
Organism: Linaria vulgaris; assembly: GCA_948329865.1. Classification (NCBI taxonomy): domain Eukaryota; kingdom Viridiplantae; phylum Streptophyta; class Magnoliopsida; order Lamiales; family Plantaginaceae; genus Linaria; species Linaria vulgaris. Next base: position 96,204,229 of record OX415254.1, read on the forward strand.
TGGTGATGGAAAATTGAGTTACGTTGCAACTTGCAAGATTGGGCTCACGAACTTTATAAAGATGGGAATGAATTCTAGGTTTGGAATAACTTGTGTGATTTGATACGTGTACCTGCAAAATGATTTTTAATATTCTTTGAGACCTTACTTTTGAAATGTATAAATGCACGTGGCGAAAATAGACGTCACATCAAATACGGAGAGGGCAACTACATAGTGTTTTTTGAAAAAATGGCATACCTACCTTCATGTGTTTGTATTCAATCTACTCACGTATGTGTGAGTCCTATTAAAATGACTCACATATACAAGTGAGGGGATCGTCGACAACGCATAAGGGTAGGTAGACATTATGAATGTTACCGTAGAACTCTTTGTTGTTCAATAACTTTGGCAAATCGTCTACTTACAAGCCCGTCTCAACTATTCGATGATTTTTGAATTTCAATTGTTCAATAGCAACCTACTTAGACTCAATCTCCAACTCGACACACCCCAAATGAGCTGGGGTGACTCCGCAAAACAAGGTATAACACCCCCTATGAAGGCAAAAATGTGTGGTATTGTTATCCATAGCTTGAAAGTTTAGTTATCGATTGTTTTTACATCCGGCCAACTGCAGTCATTCCATCATCGAGTGCATCTTGATATCAATTGTTCGTTTTTGTTTCTACTTACAAACGATTTTGGACTTGTTACGATCTTTCAAATGTTTTTTTTACTGAATAGAGCATCAAAGTGTTTATGAGTTAAACACTCGACTCATGTGAATGGTTTAAATAAATGTTTACTGAAAGTAAAACTCAAATTTTCCTTAATTTTGGGTATAGATATAGGAATAGCATCACTCGCTTTATTCATTACAATTTTTTTGTCGAATGCTTTTTTCTATAGCTTGTGTTCTTGTCGCTTGAGCAAAGAATAAATAAAAATAGTGAGTACTAGAAAAGTGAATTATCCCTTATGACTTTGGTTAGTAATTCCACTAAATTTTTATATTGGTTTTTAGTAATGGTCAATACTTGACAAAATGTCATAATAATGAGTAATGACAATACGTGGGAGGACAGAATAGCAAGAAACTATTCCTTTTCTAGTAAGATTAAAATATCACATAGAGACTAATTGAAATGGATAGGATGTACAGCTTAAAATAAAAAAGCATTGGAAACCATCATATTTACGAAACAGCCCACCACTTTTACTTTATTAAATGTACTACACTAGTACAACTGTCTATTCCAAAATACACTTTCGAATTTTCAAAGGGCAAGTTGAATACATAATCTTGATAATTTGATTTTCCTCTCACGTGAAAAATTCACTACTAGTCCCCACTTTGTGGTCATTCATTATCAAGTTTGGTGGCTATCACTTTCATCCAATATTGTTATTAATTTATTATTACCACTTACCAGCAACATGCATGTTCAATGCACGCACTTCACGTGGTTACTGTGCGCATGCCGACTAAATTAATAGTTTGAGAATTTAAGAAATTGAACAAATTTCGTAGTTTTTCTTAAAAACAATTTTACTTAATATTCGTCTATAGTTTCATATAAAATAGATACCCTTTAAATAGTATCGATTTCTGTCACTTTCTTATCACTTTGGAATCGTGCTATTTATAAAAGTGCTATTAGCAAAAACTACCTCTAGTTGTCAAATAACCCCTGTGTTATTTTAATTGGCAAAAACCACCCCGTGTTATAAAAAAATAGCAAAAAATTCCTTCATAACATATTTTGTAATGATAGTACTAATAACTAAGGATTTATAAGTATTATAATTTTATAAAAAGCATATACTTATTACAATAAATATTATAAACCGAGTTATAATTTTTTTAGATTTTTTAAAATTGTATAAAAACATAATAAAAATAATCGGTACCGTACTTATATTTTTACTGATCTCAAAACTAATATTTTTTTCAAAATAAATAAACAAAAACATGCATACAATTTAATTTGAACATCGTTACTTAATTAACTATTTAAAGGGTATCTATTTTAAAGGGTATCTATTTTATATGAAGGGTATCTATTTTATATGAGAGGAAAAATGACAAGAACATTCCTTCCTTTTATTCACTATGATCCACTCTTTTTCCGAGTCGATATGCGTATTTCCGAGTCTATACGTGTGTTTTCCCCCAAATGTCCGACCTCTTTTTCTTTCCCTTCTTCCTCTATTTATATAGAGTTTTTAGGGACATGTGTCGTTATGCATGTTTTTACAGGTGTCGTTATGCATGTGGCGGTGTTCTACACGTGTTACAATGTTTATCTAACCAATGAGATAACGTCTATCTTAAGTGCTGACTGTATCATTTTTTCTTCTTCCGAGGGCTTTGGTCTCCTTTATGACAGGAGGTAGACTGTCTTCTTTGCTTCCGAGGGCTCATTGCTTCTAATGGTGACTCGAGGGTCAAGTCTGGGTGTTCTCTTAGTGACAGTGCTTCTCCGATAGGTGTGTATTCTGGAGTGAGTGGTTCAGGATATTCTCCAAGGGGGTGTTTGTTCATGGGTTGATCTCCAAGGGTTTTTAGCTATCGTGGGTAGGTGTTTTCTTTCTTCGAGTGCCCGAAAAGTGTTGTTCTGTAGTTCTTACGTTATTGTGAAGTTCCGTTCTCTGGGTTGGTCGACTGGGGTAGTGTTCCGAGAGCATTTGTGTTGGGAGTGCATAGCAAGGAAGCGTTTTTTGTCAAGGTTCTGGGACTCTGTTGATTTCGGACAGCTCCAGTGGGCTTTGATAGATTGGTTCTTTTAACTCATCCTTTCCGAGAGTTCATACTTCTCGGAGAAGCAGAATGAGTGGGGCGGAGTGTTTGTCCGATGCTGCGGTAGTTCCGATAGCGGTTAGTCTGTAGAATGCTTTCTTCGGATGTGTATTCCGATAGGTGACTGCCTTGGTTACGGATTCCGCCTGTTGGGCCATTAGGCACGACTTTGCTCCAGTATTTGATGTTTGGAGATGTGTTCCGAGGGCGCTTGATGTAGCTAGGAGATATTTGAGTGTTGTTCTCATTTGTCGATCCTCGGGGGTCTTCCGGAGGATACTTGGGGTGTGATACCTGTATCGTGAATGCAGGTTGCATAATAATATATCTGGTAATTCCAGTAATTGATTTATTGTCTATTTTAAACAGGTGAATTTCCATCCTGTTAACAAACCCCCCAGTTTTTAGTGCAGTTGGTCATTACGACTGCACTAGAAACTTAATAGGTCGAAGGGTACGAGGGCTCGGGTATCGTAGGTTTTGTCAGGTATTACACCGGGAATGTTTCACAAGGCCTCGTAGACCTCTCCGGGGATATCGTAGACATTCGTCAGGGACATTTATGTCTTTGTTCGACGTTTCCCTCGTTCTTGGCATTACCTTTAAAAAGGTGAGAGGAGTATCGTGGTTACTCTCTCCGAGGCGAGTGATTCCCGATGTATTCTGAAATGTGCCCTCGTTAGATCAATACCGGGGCATTAATTAATGGTGTGCCATTTAACGGTGGTTTTAAATGCAATCAATGATAATTTAATGCCACGTTTATGTATGGTGCGGAGATCAAAGCGTCCTGACCGTTGTGTTTCCGTTAATCGAGGAGACGTGACAATTAATAGCACTAAGCACGACTTTTAATCGTGGGATGTGAGTGGGTTTAGTGGTCATTTAAGGCATTTATTGGGAGTAGGGTTTATAAACATTCTCTTTTCCTAATCATACTCTCACTTGCAATTTTAAGCGAAAAACTTCTTCTTTCTGCAAAAAAAGTTCTCTGATCTTCCAATTTTTTTTTAATGGCATCTCAGTCTACTATCAACCTGGTGTCGGCCGCTTCCGGCACCAGAGGAGCAGCGGGAGCAACGTTTCTGACTTCTCGAAAGAGGAGCGCATCGGTGGCGGTGGCGAGTGGCAGTGGTGGTGCCGGAAAGGCGAAGAAGTTGAAGAAGAAAGCCGAAAAGGGTAGCGTTCCGCGGGCTACTCAGAAAGTGTGTGATACGGTTAGCACTGCTTCAGAGAAAGAAGTCCGAAATTTGTTCATTGAGCACGACGCTTCTGGCCGTAACGTGGAGGTGATGGTGCCGGAAGCCGACCACCGGGGTGATTCTCCTCCGCCAGGACACCTAACGGTGTATTATCCTCAGATAAAGGCGGGACTGCGCTCTTTCTTCCCTCATTTCTATTGCGAAATTTTCAATTACTGCAATCTATGCCCTAGCCAACTCACCCATAATTCTTTCACGGCGTTGGCTCTTTTTGTTTTTTGGTGTCTGGTGAGAGGCATCGAATGCACGAGAGATAAGTTTTTCGCTATCTTTGAGTTGAAGCCGTCTCGGGGGGGGGGGGGGGGGGGTCCTTTCTACTGCTTCACCCACCGGGATAAGGATGACCGGATCTCCGAGGGCAGCGTCACCTCCCACAATTCATGGAAAACCATGTTTTTCTTCATATGTCCTGTTGAGGGAGAGTGGGACATACCCCTGACTTGGAGGGAGCCCATTTTTCCCGAGAGAGTGATGGACGATACACTGGTGTTCTCACCGGTGTTCTCTGCGAAGCCCCTAGTGGAGTCGAAGGATTTTATTCGCCTCTATCGGACCGCGGGATTGAGGCACATTGCTCCGGTAGACAAAATCAAGACTCCTCTGGCTATCCCCGAGAAGCTCTTCGATACCTTTGGTGAGTTCTCACACTTACATCCCTTATCTTACATGTGTTTTTTCTATCTTATCTAACTTGTAACCTTCTTTGTAGTGAATGTTCTACGACCGTTCATGGTGGAGAACGAGGATGTGGTAACCAAGAAGGGGAAGTCTACACTAGGAGAGGGTGAAGCCTTCGGTGCCGCGGAGGGTGAGAACGAGCAAAGGGGGGACTCATTTAAGGGTTGCTTCAGTCACTTCTAGGTCGTCTAGCGGAACTTCCGATACCCCTGAGAAAGCGAGGTTAGGCGTGACTTCCGCAGGTGCAGGCCTTGCGGGGGTATTTGTCATAGGGGGTGGGGATGATGAGGTTGGGATAGAGGGGATGCCTTTACCACCCCCATGTGTTATCAACATACCCTCCCCCTCGGAGTTATCGGGGGATTCTGCGTATGCGTTACTATCGACTCCTCCTAAAGGTATATGTTTTTCCCTAGCCTTAGACGGTACTAAAACATTATACACTTCTTCTATTTATATGGGAATCTGCTTTAGATAGACGGAGAGATAGCTTTTCTTAGAAAAATTTCTGATTCGCAGGAGGTGAAGACCTTTTTGGTCTAGAAGGTGGGTCGCTTCCCTCAGACCCCGTCCCTCCACATGCTTTTGAGTATACAATGAGTCTACTGGATGAGATTCTGGTTGCGGGTCCCCGCTTACGGGTGCTCCCGCTTCGGGACCGCTCGCGGCCATCCAGTCAGATAGTCCCGTAGTCACTCAGGTACCACTGTCGGGGGGAGTACCTCCAGGGAGGCCTTCGTCTTCTAATGCTCCAGTCTCAGGACAAGAGCCTAGTTCCGAAGACGTCCAGGTGGCTCTCGAGACTGTCACTCGATATCTAACGGCTGCCAATTCCCTGCCAGCGGACGGGTGGCAATTCGTCCGAGCTTGTACTAACAACGTGGCTATTTTGGTAAGTTTTTATTTATCTAATTCGTTTAAGATCCTTTGTCGGGATCTTTATTCCTTTGTTTTGCTTTCTTAGGCACCTAAAATGCTTCCTCTTCTGTTACTCGAGGTCGAGAAGTTGCAAAAATTGGCAAGCGTAGTTGAAGAGAGGTCTCGGAAGCTGGAGGCGGAGAACAAGGATCTCCGAGAAAGAATGGGGAAGTACGAAGAGGCGTGGGCCATGCTTACGCAGCAAAACCAAGACTTGAGGGGGGAAAATAAGCAGCTCCACTCTTCGGTAAAGGAGATGGAGGCCTCAGGGCTTGTATTGAAAGAAAGGGTGACCTCCCTCAAGGAGGAAAAAGCTTATCGGGAGGTAAGGCAGAAGGAGTTGGAGCGGGATCTGTCTCAGGCACTGGGCCAGGTGGACACTCTTAACGAGAGGTTGTCACAGGCTAGGGTTCCGAGGGGCATCACTTCCAAGGAGGTGCAGCAAAGGGTGGATGCTGCTGTTAAGCAAGCTTGGGAGGACGCCACTGCTCAAGTGAAGGAACTATACATCAGTAAGAACTAGGGATACTTAGCCGGATATGCTATGTGGGGGTTCCTTCAATGCTTCGGGCAGGTGCGCAGTAAGGTAGCTCCCAATTTAGATCCGCGGGTAGTCAATATTGCGGAGATGCAGAGGCCTACTCTGGAGCAAGCCTACGACCTCTTTAAAAAGAGTAGCTCTCAACTTCCTCCCTCCTCCTCTTCCCCAACTCGGGTGCCCTTGGCAGCGGTACTTCCGCGGCCTTCAGTTCACGCCCCTCTCCGAGTGGGGGTCCAGACTGTTTCCTCTGCCGTTCCTCCTCCTACGAGTGCTCCGGTTCTTCCGTCCACAACTGAGCCAGCCCCCGTCTCTTCGAGTGTTCTACCCCCCAGTCTTAGGGGTTTTTAGTTCGTTTAAGCACCATTGTACTTGTTGTTATTTTTATGTGTAGTGGTACTTTTATTTCTCGTTTGGAATGAAATATTTCTTGTTTGGAATGAAACTTCTTTTCCGTGTTAATAGTCAAATAACTTTTCAGCATATTATGAATACTTGGTCCATTTCCTTTAATTGTAGAATTTTAAGATTGAGTTTACAGAAATGAGATAGCATCTCACTCTTACTGGCCAAACAACTTTCTTAGCATAGCGTGTCCATTTGCAGTGCAAGTTTGGAGAAATATATTTTCCTAAATAGGAGTATCCCCTGACACGCCCTCGTAGCTTTTTATAGTATGCTTTGGGCAGCTTAACTTAATTCGGTTATTCGAGGAAAGGGTCCTAAGTATATATACGTGCTTAGAGTTTAGTGAATATTTTCACGTCCTTTCAAAGAATCATTCCAACAGAATTATTTATATCCTCGTCACTTTTAATTATGTAGACTTTCGGAAAGCCTTTGGTGAAAGAGTACGAATGAAGTTTCCCAGAGTAACTGCTCTCGGAGATATTCTCCGAGGCCACTGGACCATGTTTTCCCTTCTTCCCACAAGTTTTGTATCGGCTCCGTGCAAGTATTTACATAGTAAATTAGAGAATCTTATGATTTTTCACGAAGATATCCAAAACCGGACTCGAACTACAAATAGTGAAGAAAGGAACTTATCTTTGGTGCGTATCGTTCCATTGCTGTAGCACCTGCTTTCCCTTTTGGTTGTGGCAATGATCCCACGAACCTGCTTAAGGGTTTAATGACCGCGAGAATAAATTCTCCCCGATTGGCCTCTCTTTTGAATGCTCTTGAAGACAAATCTTATGGTGTTCCCACAGACGGCGCCATTTTGTTGACAGGTTTGGAATTACGACCTAATTAACTGAATTATTTATTTGGGTTGGAACGCCTTTGCCCGTGGTTCAAAAACTAAGCGCTATTTAAAAAGAGAGGAAAAATGACAAGAACATTCCTTCCTTTTATTCACTATGATCCACTCTTTTTCCGAGTCGATATGCGTATTTCCGAGTCTATACGTGTGTTTTCCCCCAAATGTCCGACCTCTTTTTCTTTCCCTTCTTCCTCTGTTTATATAGAGTTTTTAGGGACATGTGTCGTTATGCATGTTTTTACAGGTGTCGTTATGCATGTGGTGGTGTTCTACACGTGTTACAATGTTTATCTAACCAATGAGATAACGTCTATCTTAAGTGCTGACTGTATCATTTTTTCTTCTTCCGAAGGCTTTGGTCTTCTTTATGACAGGAGGTAGATTGCCTTCTTTGCTTCCGATGGCTCATTGCTTCTAACGGTGACTCGTGGGTCAAGTCTGGGTGTTCTCTTAGTGACAGTGCTTCTCCGATAGGTGTGTATTCTGGAGTGAGTGGTTCAGGATATTCTCCGAGGGGGTGTTTGTTCATGGGTTGATCTCTAAGGGGTTTTTAGCTATCGTGGGTAGGTGTTTTCTTTCTCCGAGTGCCCGAAAAGTGTTGTTCTGTAGTTCTTACGTTATTGTGAAGTTCTGTTCTCTGGGTTGGTCGACTGGGGTAGTGTTCCGAGAGCATTTGTGTTGGGAGTGCATAGCAAGGAAGTGTTTTTGTCAAGGTTCTGGGACTCTGTTGATTTCCGACAGCTCCAGTGGGCTTTGATAGATTGGTTCTTTTAACTCATCCTTTCCGAGAGTTCATACTTCTCGGAGAAGCAGAATGAGTGGGGCGGAGTGTTTGTCCGATGCTGCGGTAGTTCCGATAGCGGTTAGTCTGTAGAATGCTTTCTTCGGATGTGTATTCCGATAGGTGACTGCCTTGGTTACGGATTCCGCCTGTTGGGCCATTAGGCACGACTTTGCTCCAGTATTTGATGTTTGGAGATGTGTTCTGAGGGCGCTTGATGTAGCTAGGAGATATTTGAGTGTTGTTCTCGTTTGTCGATCCTCGGGGGTCTTCCGGGGGATACTTGGGGTGTGATACCTGTATCATGAATGCAGGTTGTATAATAATATATCTGGTAATTCCAGTAATTGATTTATTGTCTATTTTAAACAGGTGAATTTTCATCCTGTTAACATGTATCAAATAAATACAATAAAAAACATATTTTGAGCTCAATCTCAGTAAGTGCGCATTAATTCAATGTAGTGGGGGGATGGGTTTTGCTAATTTTGGTTTAACACATAGAGATTTTTGCTAATTAAAATAACACATGGGGTTATTTTCCAATTAGAAATAACACGTAGGTAGTTTTTGTTATTTACCCATTTATAAAATGTAGGGTATGAATTAATTGATATATAGTTGAACTAGGCACGTTTTGTTGTGTCCATTTCTCAAAAGGTTGGTACGCTACATATACAATACTCATATCAAAAGGTTGATAATATATACATCCATTATTCGGCTTTACTTAACCTTCTCTCTGTTTGGTGTACCATTTGACTTTGAAGAAGACAAGCATATAGCATACATGTATTGCTCTTTTTGATCAAATGAATTATTATATAAATTAAACTTCGAATGGCTCAGCTAATGATGCAGGCATTCAAAGCCAAACTTTGAATCAGTTGCAAAATTAGGATTCATTCCAATTCATCATTTTTTTGTTTTAACCAATTTGGGATCTCTTGCACTAATATCTCTTAGAATAGATTTAGATAAACCCGTACGTGGAAAACAACAGGAATGCATATGTATGTGATTGCAATAAAGAATTAAGATTGGGGCAAAAGACAACTAATGAATTGTTTTGGGCCACGCTTATGTGAATTTTCTGAATAAAAATTCGTCGTTATTGCTTAGAGTTTAGAAATTTTATTTCATTTTCTGAATTAGATTAAGCATTTATGAAAAGAAAGTCGACCTCTTGCACCAAAATATTAGTTCTCCCTTAGTTTTCATCTTTATATCCCTTTTTATGATTGAAAGTCAATATCATCCTCATGTTATTTGTTAAAAATGATCCGCCGAAGTTGTACCTTAGTATGTGGCTATCTTCATTATAACTTCTTTTATTCCAAAGTGTTCTTTCATACATTGCTGAAAATACTAAAAGGGATTTACAAAAATTCAAACAAATAATATTTTTTTCGTAAAATGCGATTATAACACCTTCTTTGCTTGGCCAAGATATATTCTAATTATTGTCTCTCAGGTGAGAGCAAAATATTTACTAAAACCATGTCTACAAATTATTTAGCTTAACCATAACATATAGGCCTCGCTATATATAAGTTCTATCTCTCTGGACTCAATTAGGTCATTAACGGTGCGTTCGTGTGATCAAGTGACATCATTCAGATACTTGATAGTTGATAACATATAGGCCATTTTTTCTTATTTTATGATTCACTGTCCATTTTATTGCACTGAGAGTGAATGAAATACTCCAAAAGAACAAGAAGTTCCACAATCACATCGCACAAGGAAATTCAACCATTGAAAGCACTGGATTCCCCTTTTGTGTCAATGTCAAGTAATATACTGATAGAAATTGAAGTCCATGTTACTCCACTTAAAAGAACACTTAAAAGGTTTTTAAGTGAAGAATGATGGACTTCAATTTCTATCATGGTATCAGAGTCAACCCAAGACGTATGTTAGGCTCCGCGACCTACCCACGTGATGGCACCGAAGATAATTACCGGGTCACACGTGAGGGGACGTGTTGAGAATATATTATCCCACATCGCTTGGAGATGATCTTGGATTAATGTTAATAAAGAGAAGTTCTCTCTCCACTTAACAAAGCCTTTTCAGTGGAGTAATATGGACTTCAATTTCTATCATATACTGCATCTGTTATCCTATCTTCCAAATTATTGAATTTCTGCTTATTACATTTCAAAACTAGCTTGAGTGCTTTAAGTTTTTCCTTAATAATATATAGTCACCTCTTCCCTCAATCTCCAATGTCTGCCATCGATTAGCCATGAAGGATTTGAAATCTTTAGGGCTACACCAACACTCCATAGTGCGAAATAAAAAATATAAATAGACATCAAGAATAAAGGTATATAGTCTTCTACCCCAATCTTGGATCTGAGTTTTTAGAAGATTATACCTTTATTCTTGTTGTCTTTCTAGATTTTCTTTTATATTTATATTTTATGACAACTTTTATCAATGGTATTATATATTCTTTTTCATTGTTTGGTCATGATAACATTTTTTTCTGTGGGTAGCTGTAATTCTTCCTTGAAACAATTTTTTTGGGAGGGTATATACTTTTCACCTTTATTTTGATCTTTTTATATATCAATGGCACGATCTTACGCATATATGTCGCATGTTTTTCACTCTATATATATATATATTTTATTTTTTTTGATAGAAGCGTGTGATTAATTTAATTAAGTATAATGTTTATTAAACCCTAATTGATAAATATGCATGTTAGATTGACCTGTCCGTAACCTTTTCGAACATTGGAGAAAAGAAAAAAAAAAGTTTAGGGACAGATATTTAAATTTGGAACTGAAAATAATTGATCAACAACTATTGACACGTTCTTCACTGATACACCGTACCAGTCAAGAGGCAAGGAACAATTTTGGCATGGCCTTTGACAGTAACCCGCTATTAGCAAAAAACAGGATATAAGAACAAAACAATATTAGGTGTACATATATATTTCTTTACAGGAATTTTCGAGTTTCATATTTCTGTCGGTCAGGACAATGTGGGAATCGTGTAGATTTGGTAGAGTGTCACACTCTTCTATACTTTGATTTACTTTTATTTTTTCCTGAGTGGAAGGACGAGACAAATTCATTTTATTTTGTTATGGGCTTTAAGTATATTCGAAGTATTGAATGAGTGTTTGTAACTACTTCTTTTGCTTCTTCTTGGTGAATATCTTCTTTAGACTTATTAATTCTTTAAATTATTTTTAAAATATTATTTTACGCTAAAATAAATCCCATGATTTCTCTATATATTTTCTTATTAACGCGATCTTTTTTTCCATAATTTAATATTTCTAGAGTAAAAAAATAATTAATAAAAAGCAATTAAAGAAAAAATAATTATGAAAAAGAACATAAAAAAATCTAAAAAATGATTTACTTAACAACAACATGTACGACATTATTATATTAATGTAACACCCCTGAAATTTGAAAAAAAATATAAATTTATAGTTTAGTCCTCAAACTTTTGGAAATAGCATTTTTGACCCCCAAACGTTTGAGAAAAAAAATGCATTTTAGTCCTTGAACAAAAATTAACCATTTTTAATTATCTTATATGCTTCAAATATCTTTAAGAAATATATTTTACATGTACATATTGATCTTGGAGTTTTGTTTTACCTAGAAAAACTTACATAAGTAAATATGTGTAAAAATATCTAATTATTCATATTTTTTTTATTATAAACAACAAGAATAATATCACATCATAGGTGAATAATTTTGAAAACAGCCACATCACCCTTATGACAATTGAAATCAAATTTTGGTGATTAGTTGTTAAAAAAAGTAAGGTGGAACCTTAGTTAAATTGTTTTAACATGTATAAATAAATAAATATATATTTATATGTATTTTGTTTGAATTAGACATATCATATTTTAAGTTATGGAAGAAAAATCAGCCACATCCCCCTATTATCAGATTAGAGTCTTCATTAGTTGGCCAAGGACAAAGAAATTAAAGTGGGACCTTAATCAAAAGTATTTTAATTTGATTTTTTGACTATTCATAGTAAGCTTTCTTCCAACAATTTTCACACCCAAAATCATTCGATTTTTCCTTCTTTCTTCCTATGAGTCTCTAAGTTAGTACGTCTACTTTCAGGAAAAATTCATCCCAAGTTCTTATTTCATCATTTTCTACCCGGAAATACCCCAAAACGTTTATTGCGGAGAGATTATCCATTCGGTCTTGCACCTTAGAAAATCATAACTAACTGTAGAAAAATTCTTTTTGATCAGCCAATGGTTGAATATTCCTCATGATGTCCTCTAACTTTTATATGAAGAAATATTTTTCAAATAATGTGATTTAGAAGGTCGAAATTCCTAAACCGTATACTGTTGTCTGAAGATCCAAAAATATGTTCTACATTTTCAAGAATTATTTAGCATAGCAAACCTTTGTATATTCTTTCCCATTGGGTACACATGTTCCTAGTGATGTTAGAGATCAGTTGCCACAAAAATATTTGGAAACAAAGTTTATTTGGATATCTGATCAAAGGTAAACTTGAAACTACGACGATTTTCAGCTTATTTTACATACTTTAAGTTCTTTGTTTATGACTGAAAATAATCATCATAATTCTATGATTGATCACTCACGCATGACTCTTATAAGATATAACAATCATTAGAATCACTTTAATATGATTTGTATTCATGAATTAATATTTTTGAGATTTTTCAATAGTATATAAATAGTATAATTATCATGTTTAACATATCCTTACATAAGTTTAATATGATTATCATATGTACTTTTGAGGTATAATCCTCTTATATGATTATATATCGTAACTTAAATATTCTTTGATCATTTACCTTGATTAGGTTTACGTATTAATATTTTTATATGTTATAAATACGATGTTATGTAATTTAAGATAATCTTGAAACAAAATAATATTAACTAAGTTATACAAATTACTGGATTACTTCATAAGTTAATAGTTTGATGTCATGATTCCTGGAATTTTTGGATGTCTCTTATGTACTAGAGATTTAAAGAACGATTTTCCATAAATCAGTTAAGTAATATATTTTGAAGATTTATTATGCATCATATTAAATAGTTTATCATACTATACTTGATATTATTCTATACTTACCATTTGAAACGATTTTCTAACATTAGAAAAATTATAACTACAATTATAATTATAAATATATGGTTGCTTAAGATAAATCTTGAGTTATAAATTACGTATACAAAGTATATTTGATATTTAACTTAACCTTACGACATCAAAGTTTATCGCGTAAGATTTTCATCAATGATATGTGTTATTTACTTAAATTAGTATTAGCTACCTTTTTTTGACAAGAACTTCCTCAAATTTTATCAACACGAAAGTTGAATAGTACATATGTATATAGTGGTGAGTTATGATTATTCAGTTAACTGATATTATCTTAATGATATTAAAGGTCTCACAAATTAATCAACGATGCGCAAGAATCTCCGTACAAATAATGGTGAGGTTCGATTTCTGATTTTGTTCTAGCCCAGTTTGACATCCGGCCTGAGAACTTGGACAAAAAAAAGACATGTTACCAAATCACGAACAACCTATTATTAACCGTATTCCTGTTTTTGCATCTTATCTCGTCTCATAACATGATTTCCATACTCATCGTTAAATCATACTCAACCATTAATTATTTATCACATATTAATTCGTAATCATGGTAATTCGTTATTATCTCGTCTGCTGGTTCTTGAATTGTGCAAAGAGCAACGAACTATGTTCGAGACATGTAGCTCAAGGAGCAACGGATATTATCCGGTTTACTAGCTTATTTGGTTATCACCCATTGAGACGCCTTTGGGAAGTTGGGCCCAGGGATTGAATCGATTTACTGTCGGGCAGTAAGGACGGCCAGTTTAAGTAGTTTCACTTGATACCCATTTATCTAGGCGCCGCTTGCAGTTAGGAGTTGGCTGTAACCCGCGTGCTAGATCGGCATGTACTCAAGGATGTCGCCTGTTTTTTTATTTTTTGCGAGGTCGCTCCTCGTTGGAAGGTATAAGGTAGTATTTGGAAGTATAAGGTTGGATTGATTTACTGTTAACGCACATGTTCATAAACTATTTTCAGAATATTCCGATACCATTGTTACATCAAATTATCTTGTTAAATTATTTCTATCGGTAAGATCACTCCTAGAAATATATAAATTGAATCACTGTTAATTCTTGCATTGCCACTTGTTTTGTATGAATCTCACTAAGTCATCAAAGACTTATTTCTCATTTTTTCCATGTCTGTCCATTCCTCAGGATAAGATCGACGTGGCAGCATGGATCACATGAATAATTTTGCCAATCTTGCCTTTTGAAATATTCATGTAATTGAAAATGATTAATTATCAGTACGTAATTATTAAAGTGTCAAATTATTTGTATTTTCCAAACTTCCACTGTGTATATTAAAGTCAATTTTTATCATTATATGTATGGTTGATCCTGGACAATGACACCCCTTCCTACGAGACGCGTTTTAGTCTGAGCTGGGTAAAGTGTCTAGCCAACGCTTAACCAACTCGGATCAGAATGCGACTCGTGGGGCGCGGCCGTCACAGTTAACATCTTTTAGATATAGTTATTATTTCTAGAAGATATATGTGCGATGTAATTATACCAAATAACTTGTATATTCTAATATAATAAACATATATATTGATTACACTATATTAAAATTTATATTATTTTAATTTTTAATATATAACTATCCACCTCATGACTGTGCAAATGTGAGTGAAGGATTAATATTTCTATATTTGTAATTTAAATAAGAATAATTAATATTATTTTATTTTAAATAAGGTTCAAAAGCTACTTATATTAAGTTATTGCGAACACTACAAAACTAATTTTATCTGCTTTAAGTTACTTTTAATGAAAGAGTTGCAAACACTCATAGCTTTAAGTCAAACGCAACTTTAAGTAACTTTAAGTAGAAGCTGTGAATAATGAGCTTTCATAAGCTCTTGCAAACACCCCCTATATATGCACTTAAAGTAAACTTCTTCTTGTTTGATAATTATCGCTTGTAATATAAGCCAAAAGATGATACTGTTATATAAGCCAAATGATGGCACCAAAATAATACATATAATTACATTGGAGATCTGAAATGATTTCCCAACTTACTAAATAGTTAAGCTTGTGCCATATGATAGCAACACACAGTATACTGTGTTGCACGAACACGGCAGGACACGACTGTATTTTTTAATAAAATATATATTAAGTATCACTAATAAACTTATAGAATTAATTTCTTTAAACCCTTTTAAAAACTCACAACCTACATAAATTCAAATAAAATTATCACTTTTTTTTTATACGAAAATAAAATTATCACTTATTACTCACTAGTTATTACTTATTAACCAAAACAAAGTCCAAATAAAACACTCATTTAAATTCTACTATCGGGTGTCAAACATAAATATTAAACCAAAATAAATTAATAATAATGCAAAAAAAATATAAATACTACTCAAACCAAATCATGAATTAATTGAAAATCATTCACATTTAGTCATTTTACTTAGTTATTTAAGTTTTTAACACTTTGTTTTCTAACTGTTTTATCTTTTATTTGACAATTTATAATATTATTTTAAATAAAATTTATAACACAATAAATTAAAATATACAATTTCTCTTGAACAAGCTTAAAACAAGTTGGAGACACCTTTAATATGTGTCGGACACTTGTCGGACACGGCAACCTTAAGTGTCTGACACGGGTGTCAGATTAATATTTATTTATTTTAATTGAGACACGCCACGTGGCGTGTTCAGTACGTGTCGGATGAGGGTCGGACGAGTGTCGGTGTCGGATACGTGTCGGACACGGACACGACTAATATTTTGAAGTGTCGGTGCATCATAAACAGTATATTATGCGTTGTGAATCTAACATTAATTATATTCTACAAATAATAATTAAAACTCCTCACTTGGCTCCGGTTACAATGGATGCGATACTTTGATTATGAAGTTCTTGCATGGAAAATGTTACTCATTTTAATCATTGCAATGATAATTTGATAATATAAATGTTAAATCGAGAAAAATATTGCACACATAATCACCAAAGAAGTCCACTAATACATTATATATTGTTAGATCAGATAGAAATGTTTATATTCTTGGTTGATTTCTATATATCTTAGATAGATAGTTTGCCTTAATTAGACTCTTGTCTTAATCTTTTTATTGTATCTTAAGATTAATGAAGATTCATTCAGCGAATTACATTCTTACATGGTCTCACGAGTCTAGAACATAGACGTGACCTAATCTCTTCTACTCTACGTCGCCCACCTCTCTCTCTATTTCAATGGTTGAGTCAGAATCTCACCCGACCGTCACGGTCTCTAATGTACATTACTTTATTCTTATCACTCTTGAGATGAAGAAATGGCAATACTCCTCTTGGATGAAACTTTTTTAAACTTCACTGTCGTGCATATCAAGTTCTCGACCACATCATCCTTTCTCCCCCCTCTCAATTAAACCCTCACCCGACAAATCGGACAAAGTCGTCGCCCATTCTGCGGAAACCTTCGCCCCCCCCCCCCCTACAACGGAGGAATTCGATCCATCCATGTTGTCTTGTCTTGATGCCATCGTCCTTCAGTGGATATATGGCACCATCTCCAATGATCTCGTTCACACTATCATTGAGATAAACTCCACCGCTCAACAGGTTTGGCAACACTTTCAGAATATCTTCAAGGACAATAAGAATTTGAGGGTGGTCTACTTGAAAAATCAATTCACCCAAGTCCAATTAGACGATTTTTCTTACATCTCCGCTTACTGCTAAGAACTTAAGATGCTAGAGAATCAACTCTCGAATGTTGGTTCTTTGGCCTCCAATCAACGCATCGTTCTCCAACTAATTGCGAGTCTCAGCGAGAATTATGATGGCGTTGCAACATTCATTCTACAGAGTGATCCACTTCCCCCTTTCTATAAGGCTAGATCTCGCCTCATACTGGAAGAAACATGCAAGGCTAAACAAGCCTCGATTTTCGCCTCCACCGCAAGCTTATTCAGTACTATTGCGCCTCTTGACGCACCGCCACCTGCATGCGGTGCCTCTGCACATCGCAGTCAATCTCTGCCATCTCGTGGTCGTCGCAGAGGAAATCGTGGCCGTGGACGCGGTCTCGGTCCGTCTAGCGGGCATCTCGTTCCACCACACCTCGACCTTGGGCTCCCCTGACTTCTCCATGGTCGCACTATCCCCCGTGGCCGATGCCTCTATAGTCATATCCGATGTGCCCTTATCCCACCAGCACGTGGGCACGTCCTCCTGCCTTCTCTCAGCCCGAAATTTTGTAAAGTCAACCTCAACAAGCTTACGACGCATCTGCTACTTCTTCCTCCTATGTGCCCGCTGATATCAATGTCATCATGCACACAATGGCCTTACACGCCCCGGATCCAAAGTGGTACTTAGACATAGAAGCCACATCTCACATGACCTCGGCGTCAGGTACTCTCTCATCTTATTCTTTTTCAAGCATGAACCGTAATATTATAGTCGGCAATGGTCATGAAATTCCATTTAAAGGTCATGGTAACATTTCTCTATTTTTCTCTCCCTCCTTATACTTAAATAATGTACTACATGCTCCTCATATTACTAAACATCTTGTTTATGTTCACCGTTTTAATTGAATTTGACCCCTTTGGCTTTTCTGTGAAAGACCTACCGACGGGGACAACCCGCATGATATGTGATAGCACCGGTGACTTATACCCCATCACCCAATCCTCTATCTCCACCGCCCGCTCTCCCTCTCCTGTCACTTTTGCCGCCCTCTCTCCCTCGCTCTGGCCTCACCGCTTTGGACATTCGGGCTAATCCATTTTACGTTTTCTGCATAAGAATAATTTTATCTAATGTAGTCATTTTTTTGATAATGACGTATGTGAATCTTGTGTTTTGGGGAAGCATGTTAAGCTTCCTTTTTATCCCTCTTCCACTTTAAGTTTCCGTCCGTTTGACATTATACATAGTGATTTGTGGACCTCGTCGGTCTTAAGTTTAAGTGGTCATAAATATTATGTATTCTTTTTGGACGCTTTCCCGAATTTCTTATGGACTTTTCCAATTGGTCTAAAATCTGATGTGTTTTCTATATTCTCTCCCTTTGCCACATTTATTTACAATGTTAAATTTGGTTGCCATATTAAAAGCTTGCAATGTGACAATGGTAGGGAATTCGACAACGACCACATCAAAATGTTTTGCCACAACTCCGGCATGATTCTTAGTTTCTTTTGTCCATACACCTTGGCCCAAAAAGGGAAGGCTGAACGCAAGATACGGTCCATAAATAACATAGTTCGTACCTTCCTCACTCACTCTTCCACGCGGCCTTCTCATTTGCCTCACACCCTCAAAATGGCAACATACCTCATCAATATTCTTCCCTCCAAAACACTCCAAAATCTCCCCCCATCCCTACTACTATGTCATCGCACTCCCGCCTATACACTTTTTTGTACGTTTGGAAGCCTATGTTATCTTCTCTTTTCCTCTACCACCATACACAAACTCCAACCACAGCCCTCCCCTTGTGTTTCTCAGTTACTCCTCCAACCATCGGGGATATAAATGCTTCGACCTCCTCAACCACAAAATTATTGTTTCTCGTCACTTACTTTTTGATGAGTCTAAATTTCTATTTGCCTCAATACAAGTCCAACCTCCCTACACATACTCGTTTCTCAATAGGGTCGTACACCTGCTCCTCCTCCTGCCTCACACATCAAATACCGCGGCGCCAACCCTACATGCGGCCCCACTTCACCGCAACCCCATCTACCGCGGTGATGTGGCGGAAGCTTATAGAAAAAATTTGAACAACACACGAAAATTAAAGACTAGTTGATTCTGCAGAATACTAAAAAATTGATGCAAAAGAGTGAAACTCTCAAAATTTTATTTAATAAAATTGTCTTCTTAGGGTTTACATAGAATATATACCCTAAAACATAATTAAAATATTAAAAAATAGTTTTTTAAAAAAATATGGAAAACATCGAAAAAGAAAGCATAAACTAAATGTACTACTCATGTGGAACATGCTCCAACAAGTGGAATGGAATTCCGAGTTCTAGAAAAAAAGATAGAATTAAAATGAAAATTACTCAAAACGGCAAAAACAGACTTTTCGGGGCCTAAACGATGGAATTTGGCTAAAATCTGATCTCTTAAAGATCTTTACATGATTAGTAATGTTTGTTGTCCCGCTTCGGATGCAATTGGACTAATTACACGTCAAAAACGAACCGAGCATCAGCCTCTAATCTTGGGATGATCCAGTTTCTCCATAAACTCCAACGCCTTCTCGACTGCATGCAGTCCAACCCACCGTGACCCACTCCATCGCGACCCTTCAACGGAGGCCCCTTCACCATAGATCCACCCCCACCACGACACCTTCCCTAGCAGCCCATTCCTTGGCAACCCGGCCCATAGCGGTACCTTTTATCGCAACTCCCTCCTTCTCGCCACCACCTTCGTCGCTCTCTTGTCGAACTATCATCACCCGTAGCATGCACGGGATTCACACACCCCAAACGTCCCTTCAGTATATCCACCTTCACCCCTTCACCATTACTAAAGAACCCTAAAATCGCGTTATCTGACCCTAATTGGAAATCAACCATGCTAGATGAATATAATGCTTTGATTAAGAATGAGATTGAGAGTTAGTCCGTCGTCCGATTTATGTGAATGTTATTCGTTCTATGTGGATATTTTGTCATAAAACTATCGATGTCGGTTATTTTAAGTGCTATAAGGCTCGTCTTGTTGGTGATGGCAGGTGTCAACAAGTTGGCATTGCCTGGTGGTTAAACCCGCAACGATGCGCACCGTTCTTAGTATTGCACTTTCTCGTTCTTGGTCCATTCATCAATTGGAAGCCAGGAATGCCTTTTTACACAGAAATCTTGATGAAACCGTGTACATGCATCAATCTTTGGGGTTTCGAGATTCTCGTCACCCGAATTACGTTAGTCTCTTAAAGAAATCCCTCTGCTGTCTCAAGCAAGCACCTCATGCGTGGTATCAACGATTTGCTGATTTCGCCTTCTCCATTGGTTTCTCTCACAATAAATCTGATCACTCTCTCTTCATTTATCACTGGGGCAATGATGTTGCTTATTTACTTTTATACATCGATGATATTACTCTCACTGCCTAATCTGTCTTTCTTCGTCAATCTATCATTGGTCAATTTAACACTAAGTTTGGCATGAAGGATTTGGGCAAGCTTCACTATTCTCTTGGTATAGTTGTTTCTCACTTCTCACACTCCAGGTGCTTTATTTCTCTCTAAAAGAAAATATGTCGCGGACATCATTGATTGAGCTAACATGAGTTTGTGCAAACCCACCGCCACTCCCGTCGACGCCAAGCCGAATTTGGCTCCGTTGGGTCTCCTTTTATGGACCCTACTTTATTTAGAAGCTTGCCTGATGCCTTGATGTATCTCACTTTCACTCGATTGTATATCTCTTATGCCGTGCAACAAGTATGCCTTCACATGCACAGCCTACACATGGAACATATGACTGCCCATAAACGCATCATTCGATACGTTCAAGGGACTTCTCACCCCATGCACGTTCTTTACTGCTCACGCCTCAATTCTCTTATCTCTTATACCAATGTGAACTGGGTGGATTGCCCTGATACACGTCGATCTACTTCCAGATATTGTATGCTCTTAGGAGACAACCTCATCTCGTGGTCGTTCAAACGCCAATCAACTCTTTCTCGTTCTAGTGCCGAAGCCAAGTACCGTGTCGTGGCTAATGTTGTCTCAGAATCTTGTTGGATACGGAACTTGCTCTTGGAGTTGCGTGTTCCAAACTCTAAAACCACCCTCGTTTATTGCGATAATGTGAGCGTCATATATCTCACAAACAACCCTTTGCAACACCAACGCACCAAACATATTTAGCTTGATATTCATTTTGTACTCGAAAAGGTAGGTCGTGGACAAGTCCGGGTCATTTTGATATTCCTTTTCGTTTCCACGTGGCCGACATTTTCACTAAAGCATTGCCACGGTTCTTTTTGATGACTATCGCACCAGTCTCACCGTTCGTGTACCTCCTGAGTCTCACCGTTCGTGTACCTCCTGGTTTGACTGAGGGGTGTATTAGATTAGAGAGACATATTTATATTCTTGATTAATTTGTATATATCTTAGATAGATGGTTTATCTTAATTAAATTGTTGTAACGTATTTATTGTACCTTAGACTCCTTTAACAAATTAAGTTATTAGATATACACGTGACACTTGGTTAACCAAGTGAATGTCTAAATACTTTCGGTCACTATTGTCTCCTCTCGATCTGTTCATCATATCTCTATAGAGCCCTGTCTTATGATTTTTCAAATTGTACTTAATTGGCTTTGACATCGTGATTAGTGGATGGTGCATAATATTTTTAATTTTTCTTTTTCTTTATCTCGTGCCCAAATACTTCTAGTTTTTTTCCGTAGCTACTTTGCAATGATGAATATATAACAGTAAAGTTGTATATGTGCGCTAGAGCTTTCCAGTGCACAACTGAATAAAATACAACATAATTTGAGTTAATTTATGTCAAAAAAAGAGCTCAACTACTGATCTACCTTTAAACACAAATAATATATATATATATATATATATATATATATATATATATTTAATATATTGTTTCCTATGCTGAGGCATTTGCCACTGGACCTACTGCAACAAATTTCTGAAATATATCCTATATTAAATTTAACATTTCCCTTTAATGTTGACATATAATGTTTTAACGATAATTGTTCTTTAGTCCCACGTTTTATTTGTGGGATACCATCTTTAAGGGAGAAGGTGGTCGAGTCAACATTAGACATTTTTAAGAGTGAGACGTCCAATACGATCACTAATCCACTTGCCTAATGGAAAACAATGGGATATAATCTTTGGCAAAACTAAGTTGAAAGACGTTTTTAAAATACTTATTACATAATTATAATATTTTAAGAATAATTTTTTGCAGGAACAATAATAATCATAAAACATATTTGGCTTGAAACAACAAATACTTGATGCAATACAAGATTATAAAAACAACTCCGGAATAACATAATTGTTAACAGGATGATAATTCACCTGCTTGAAATAAACAATAAATCAGGAATTACCAGGTATATTATTATATGATTATGCGACCTGCATTCACGATACAAGTATCACGCCTCAAGTATCCCTCGGAGCACATCTCCAAAACATCAAATACTGGAGCAAAGTCAACAGGAGGAATACGAGACCAAGGCAGAGTCTCACAGACTAACCGCTATCGGAACTACTTCAGTATTGGGCAAGTACTCCGCCACACTCATTCTGCCTCTCCAAGAGATATGAACTCTCGGAAAGGATGAGCTAAAAGAACAAATCTATCAAAGCCCACTGGAGCTATCGAAAACCAACAGAGTCCCAGAACCTTGACAAAAACACTTCCTTGCTATGCACTCCCAACACAAACGCTCTCGGAACACTACCCCAGTACTTCCCTGTTACATACTCCCAGCACAAAAGCTCTCGGAACATTACTCATGTCGACCAATCCAGAGGTCGGAACTTCACAGTAACGCAACAACTACAGAACAACACTCTCCGGGCACTCGGAGAAAGAAAACACCTACCCACGATAGCTAAAAACCTCTCGGAGATCAACCCATGAACGAACACCCCCTCAGAGAATATCCTGAAGCAAACACTCCATAATACATACCTCTCGGAGAAACACTGTCACTAAGAGAACACTCAGACTCGGCCCTCGAGTCACCACTAGAAGCAATGAGCTCCCGGAAGTAAAGAAGGCAGTCTACCCCTTATCATAAAGAAGACCAAAGCCCTCGGAAGAAGAAATGATACAGTCAGCACTTAAGATAGACGTTATCTTATTGGTTAAATGAACATTGTAACACGTGTAGAACACGACCACATGCATAACGACACTTGTAAAAACATGCATAACGACACCTGTCCCTAAAAACTCTATATAAGCAGAGGGAAAAGAGAGAGAAACGAGGAGGCAATTTAAGGAAAAACAGACAAATAGACTCGGAAATATGCATATCGACTCGGAAAAGAGAGTGGATCATAGCGAATACAAGGAAGGAATGTTTTTGTCAGTTTTTCTCTCCCATTAAGTAGCATTTAGTTTTTGAACCACGGACAAAGGCGTTCCAACCCAAATAAATAATTCAGTTAATTAGGTCGTAATCCCAAACCCGTTAACAAAATGGCGCCGTCTGTGGGAACGCCATAAGATTCGCCATCAAGAGTGCTCAAAAGTGATGCCAATCGGAGAGGAATTATTCTCACGGTCATTAAACCCTTAAGCAGGTTCGTGGGACCGTTGCCACAACCAAAAGGGAAAGCAGGTGCTACAACAATGAAACGACACGCACCAAAGATAAGTATCCTTATTTCAGTAGTTATAGTTCGAGTTAGATTTTGGCTATCTTTGTGAAAAATCATAAGATGCTATAATTTACTATGTAAATACTTGAGGAAAAGGGGGAAGACACGGTCTAGTGGCCTACGAGAATATCTCCAAGAGCAGTTACTCTGGGAAGCTTCACTCGTGCTCTCCCATCAGAGGCTTTCCGAGAGTCCGCATAACTAAAAGTGACGAGGGTATAAACAATTCTATTGGAATGATTCCTTGAAAGATCGTGAAAATATTCACTAAACTCTAAGCATCCATACTTACTTAGGATCATTTCCTCAAATAACTGAATTAAGTTGAGCTGCCCAAAGTATACTATAAACGGCTACGAGGGCGTGTCAGGGGATACTCCTATTTAGGAAAGTATATTTCCCCAAACTTGCACTGCAAATAGACACGCTATGCTAAGAAAGTTATTTGGCCAGTAAGAGTGAGATGCTCTCTCATTTCTGTAAACTCAATCTTAAAATTCTACAATTGAAGGAAATGAACCAAGTATCCATAATATGCTGAAAAGTTATGTGACTATTAACACGAGAAAAAAGCTTCGTTCCAAATAAGAAATGTTTCATTCCAAATAAATGAGAAATGTTTCATTTCAGATAAAAGTTAAAAGTACACTTACACATAAACATAATGATAAAAAGTACAATGGCCCTTAATAAAAAACAAATTAAAAACCCCTAAGGCTGGAGGGGTAAAGCACTCGAGGGGACATGAGATGGTTCAGTGGTGGAAGGAAGAGCTGGAGCACTTGCAGGAGGAAGAACGCCAGAGGAGACAGCCTGGACTCCCACTCGGAGTGGGGAGTGCAAAGAGGGCCGCGGAAGTACCGCTGCCAAGGTCACCCGAGTCGGGGAAGAGGAGGAGGGAGGAAGTCGAGAGCTACTCTTTTTGAAGAGGTCGTAGGCTTCCTCCAAAGTAGGCCTCTTCATCTCCGCGATATTGACTACCCGCGGGTCTAAATTGGGAGCCACCTTACTGCGCACCTGCCCGAAGCACTAAAGGAACCCCCACATAGCAGATCCTGCTAAGTATCCTTTATGCTTACTGATATACAGTTCCTTCACGTGAGCAGTGGCATCCTCCCGAGCTTGCTTGACCGCAGCATCCACCCTTTGCTGCACTTCCTCGGAAGTGACACCCCCCGAGACCGTAGCCTGTGACAGCTTTTCGCTAAGAGTGTCCACCTGGCCCAGTGCCTGAGACAGATCCCGCTCCAACTCTTTTTGCTTGGCCTCCCAAGCAACTTTCTCCCCTTCGAAGGAGGTCACCTTATCTTTCAGTACAAGCCCGGAAGCCTCCATCTCCTTTACAGAAGAGTGGAGCTGCTTATTCTCCTCCCTCAAGTCGTGGTTTTTTCGCGTAAGCATGGCCCACGCCTCGTTATACTTCCCCATTCTTTCCCG
Organism: Linaria vulgaris; assembly: GCA_948329865.1. Lineage (NCBI taxonomy): Eukaryota > Viridiplantae > Streptophyta > Magnoliopsida > Lamiales > Plantaginaceae > Linaria > Linaria vulgaris. The sequence continues at coordinate 96,229,426 of OX415254.1, forward strand.
GATATCCTTGTTCTCAGCCTCCAGCCTCCGAGACTTCTCTTCAGCTGCGCTTGCCAGTTCTTGCAGCTTCTCGACCTCGAGTAACAGAAGAAGAAGCATTTTAGGTGCCTAAGAAAGCAAAACAAAAGAATAAAGATCTCGACACAGGATCTTAAATGAATTAGATAAATAAAAACTTACCAACATAGCCACGTTGTTGGTACAAGCTCGGACGAATTGCCACCCGTCCGCTGGCAAGGAATTGGCAGCCGACAAGTATCGGGTAACCGTCTCGAGTTCCACCTGGGCATCTTCTGAGCTAGGCTCCCCTCCTGAGACTGGAGCTTTAGAAGATGAAGGCCTCCCTGGAGGTACTCCCCCCGACAGCGGAACCTGAGTAACTACGGGGCTATCGGACTGGATGGCCGCGAGTGATCTTGGAGCAGGAGCACTCGTAAGCGGGGGACCCGCAGCCAGAAGCTCATCCAGCAGACTTATTGTATCAAAGGCTGGAGTAGAGGCGAGATCCGAGAGAAGTGATCCCCCTTCTAGACCAAAAAGGTCTTCACCTCCTGCGGAATCAGAATTGTTTCTAAGTACATCTATCCCTCCGTCTATCTAGAGCAGGTTCCCGTATAAATAAAAGAAATGTATACTGTTTCAATGCTGTTTAAAGACTAGGGAGAAACGCATACCTTTGGGAGGAGTTGACAGGGCCTGCATCTGCAGAAGTCACGCCCAACCCCACTTCCTCAGGGGTATCGGAAGTCCCGCTAGACGACCGGGACGTAACTGTAGCAACCTTCAAAGGAGTCCCCCCCTTGCTCGTCCTCACCGGAAGCAAAGGCTTCACCCTCTCCTAGGGTAGACTTCCCCTTCTTGGTTACTATGTCCTCGTTCTCCACCATGAACGGTCGCAGAACATTCACTACAAAGACAATTACAAGTTAGATAAGATAGAAAAAAAACACGTATGCTATAAGGGAGATAAATACTTACCAAAGGTATCGAAGAGCTCCTCGGGGATAGCCAGAGGAGTCTCGATTTTGTCTAAAGGATAAATATGCCTCAACTCTGCGGTCCGATAGAGGCGAATAAAATCCTTCGACTCCACGAGAGGCTTCGCGGAGAATACCGGTGAGAACATCAAGGTATCGTCCATCACTCTCTCGGAAAAGGTGGGCTCCCTCCAAGTCAGGGGTATGTCCCACTCTCCCTTACCAGGACAGATGAAGAAAAACTTGCTTTTCCATGAACTGTGGGAGGTGACCATGCCCTCGGAGATCCGGTCGTCCTTATCCCTATGGGTGAAACAGTAGAAAGGACCCCCCCCCGGAGATGGCTTCAACTCAAAGACAACAAAAAATCTGTCTCTCGTGCACTCGATACCTCTCACCAGACACCAAAACACAAACAACGCCAACGCAGTGAAAGAGTTGGGAGTGACTTGGCTAGGGCAGAGATTACAGTAGTTGAAAATATCGCAGTAAAAGAGCGGGAAAAAAGAGCACAATCCCGCCTTTATGTGTGGATAGTACACCGTCAGGTGCCCCGGCGGAGGAGAGTCACCCCGGTGGTGGGCCTCCGGCACCATCACCTCCACGTTATGGCCAGACGCGCCGTATTCAATAAAAAGATTTCGGATTTCCTTTTCCGTGGCGGTGCTAACACCCACCTTCTGGGTAGCCCGCGGAACACCACCCTTATCGGCCTTCTTCTTCATTTTCTTCGCTTTTCCGGCACCACCGCCGCGACACCCCTCTTTCGTGAACCCTAAAACGCTACCCCCGCTGCTCCTCCGGTACCGGAAGCAGCCGACACCAAATTAGTGTTGGATTGTGACGCCATTGTAGAGAATTCTTAAGAAATTAGAAAGTACTTTTGCAGAAAATTTTTTGCAGAGAAAGAGAATGTTTTTCGCTCAAAAATTGCAAGTAAGGCTAATGAGGAAAGAAGAGGGTTTATAAACCCTACACCCACTAAGTACTTTAAATGACCACTAAACCCACTCACGCCCCACGATTAAAAGTCGTGCTTAGTGCTATTCAATGCCACGTCTCCTCGGTTAACGGAAACACAACGGTCAAGACGCTTCAATTCTCGCACAATACATAAACGTGACATTAAAATCACCATTAATTGCATTTAAATCGCAGTTAAGTAAATGCCATAACTTTAAATTATAATTAATGCCCCGATAATGATCTAACGAGGGCACATTTTAGAATACGACGGGAATCACTCGGAGAGAGTAATCACGATACTCCTCGCCTTTTTAAAGGTAATGCCAAGAACGAGGGAAACATCGAACAAAACATAAATGTCACTGGCAAGTGTTTACGACATCCCTGAAGAGTTCTACGAGGCCTTGTGAAACATTCCCAGTATACCTGATAAAATTTACGATACCAGAGAGCCCTCGTACCCTTTAACCCATTAAGTTTCTAGTGTAGTAATAACAACCAACTGCACTAAAAACTGGGGGGGGGGGGGGGGGGGTTGTTAACATAATGATAATTCACCTGCTTGAAATAAACAATAAATCAGGAATTACCAGGTATATTATTATATGATTATGCGACCTGCATTCACGATACAGGTATCACGCCTCAAGTATCCCTCGGAGCACATCTCCAAAACATCAAATACTGGAGCAAAGTCAACAGGAGGAATACGAGACCAAGGCAGAGTCTCACAGACTAACCGCTATCGGAACTACTTCAGCATTGGGCAAGTACTCCGCCCCACTCATTCTGCCTCTCCAAGAGATATGAACTCTCGGAAAGGATGAGCTAAAAGAACCAATCTATCAAAGCCCACTGAAGCTATTGTAAACCAACAGAGTCCCAGAACCTTGACAAAAACACTTCCTTGCTATGCACTCCCAACACAAACGCTCTCGGAACACTACCCCAGTACTTCCGTGTTACATACTCCCAGCACAAATGCTCTCGGAACATTACTCTTGTCGACCAACCCAGAGGTCGGAACTTCATAGTAACGCAAAAACTACAGAACAACACTCTCCGGGCACTCGGAGAAAGAAAATACCTACCCACGATAGCTAAAAACCTCTCGGAGATCAACCCATGAACGAACACCCCCTCGGAGAATATCCTGAAGCAAACACTCCAGAATACATACCTCTCGGAGAAACATTGTCACTAAGAGAACACTCAGACTCGGCCCTCGAGTCACCACTAGAAGCAATGAGCTCCCAGAAGTAAAGAAGGCAGTCTACCCCTTATCATAAAGAAGACCAAAGCCCTCGGAAGAAGAAATGATACAGTCAGCACTTAAGATAGACGTTATCTTATTGGTTAAATGAACATTGTAACACGTGTAGAACACGACCACATGCATAACGACACTTGTAAAAACATGCATAACGACATCTGTCCCTAAAAACTCTATATAAACAGAGGGAAAAGAGAGAGAAATGAGGAGGCAATTTAAGGAAAAACAGACAAATAGACTCGGAAATATGCATATCGACTCGGAAAAGAGAGTGGATCATAGTGAATACAAGGAAGGAATATTTTTGTCAGTTTTTCTCTCCCATTAAGTAGCATTTAGTTTTTGAACCACGGACAAAGGCGTTCCAACCCAAATAAATAATTCAGTTAATTAGGTCGTAATCCCAAACCCGTTAACAATAATCATATCTAATAATGTTTAAAACAAATTGCATAAAGAAACACAAATAGTACGCATTGGCCCTATATATAATTTAAGATTTATTTTCACTCATTATTAGACATTTTTTATTGTCTTCCATGTTCTTTTGAGATATTGCCCTGATTTCGCAACTACTTACTTAATTTCTTATCATCAAATTTTCAAATGATGTATTATTATAGTTTTCGATTCTATAATTATTCTCTACGCTTGACTTAAAGAAAAGAAAAGAAAAGAATCATATATTCATATTATACTCCATTATATTCGAATGTTTGCTTTTAACAACTAATAAGTTAACTTATTCATTGTTCAAAGAAAAAAAAAATTATTCATGATGCGTGTGGGGTAAGAGATCTTTGAAAATTAGATTACGACAATTATTCCAAGTATGGATACCGTGACTTATAATGCTACGAAAACGACAACGACAATTTATAATGCCCTCAACCTTGTTAGTGTTAAACTCGATGATTCCTTACTGCATAAAATGAATAGAATAAAGTTCAGTGATCAAATAATAAACAAGATATAACGCGGTTTTGCTTTAACGTTGATGATAGAGAAATTATGCATTGGTTATCTTATTAAAAATGTATAATAAAAACTTATATGACACTAAAATTATTAATTGGGCTGAGAACAGGCCGTATCTATGACACTGTTTATGTTAGGCTGAGACCAGGCCCAGTAGAAAAAAAAAATATCAAAAAGAGTTAACCTAGAATTAACTATATTCTCTATCTCAGTTTTTTTTTTATTTTTGCATCATGGGGGAGGGGTTTAAACACGTGGCAAAAGCAAACTAATCCATAGTGTCGCAAAGAGTAATGCCACCAACAATATCAAAGAGGAGAAACTGTGAAACGGAGGTCGGTGGTTGATCAAAATTCTACAAGCCGTATGGAAGCGAGTGGCCAAGGTGTGCAAGTTTGTCGACAACAAAATTAGTTTCTCTATAATCGCGCACAATGTTGCAAGATTCAAATTGATTCATGAGCTCGAGACAGCAGGTAATAAGGCTTGCACGAGGGTGGAAATTGGATGTTTGCCTTTGAGTAGGCGAACGACTACCTAGGAATTACATGAGAGAATAACATTTTGAAATCCCCGACGTAAAGATTATGTTAAGCCTCCAGCGCACCCCAAAGTTCAGCAGTCGTAATTGTACCAAAACCAAGATTTGCCATGAATCCGAATAACCAATGGCCCTCACAATCGCGAGCCACACCTCCACATGAAATGGTGCCTGGATTCCCAAGGGCACTTTCGTCGATATTGATTTTTATAACCCCACATGAAATGGTACCTAGATTCTCTATCTTAGTTTTAGGCGTCGATAATATTTTGATTTTATATACAACTAATTTAGAAATTATAACTCCTTTACATAAAATAACTCTGACAAAAAAAAGTAATGGTGGTAGAGACACAAGATGAATAATAGCAACTCTTTACATAGAACGATGAAAACTGCTTTTCATAGAGTTTACACATGCTTATAAAACAACTTATTAGCTTTTGAGCGCACATAAACATTTTTTTTAGTGTTTGTATCGTTGCGTTACATATGGTTGTCTTTAAAATAATCGAAATAATCTTAAGTCAGAGAATTAGCTGGGTATGTGGTGCTTTTTAAAACTATTTTTTTTTTTAAAATCATGATATTTTATTAGTTTTATGACAAGATAAAGCTACTTCTTCTTAAATGTTGCGAACATCTAATTAATACTTTAAGGGTAGCTTTTCTAATTTTCTTACACACTCTTAATTTTTAGGTAAAAGCAACTTTAAGCAAAAGCAGCAAAGGAGCGGCTTTCATATGCTCGTGCTGGCACGCTCTCGGTATATGAGTAAGAGAGAAAAAAAACGAGTAAATAGCAAAGAGTACCCTTGCATTATCTTCAATTGTCAAATAACTCTTACATAATTTTTATTAACAAACACTCCCTCTAACATCTAGAGATTAACAAATATCCCATCATTGATCACGATCACTTGACAGTGATACCAAAGCTTGATTTTTAGTATGCTCCAAACATAAGTTTTAATGGTGACAACATTAAATTTTCCAATCTATAGTCCTTTTACAAAATTTTTGAAATTGAGGATCAGTTGATACGCGTTCGTTGTTAACTTATCAATGTTACTTTAACAACGTCCTGAATAACAATGCAGCGGAAGTTAAACAACACAAAATTTAAGAAGTGAATATAATATTAACTTTCGAGCCGTAGGCAAAATACCACAAGGGTTTATCAAAATATGTTTCTTACAACTCTCAAGCTCCTCACTCTTGAATTGCTCGAACTCAACAAAGCACACAAGAATTATTCTCTCAATTCTAAATCTAGAACTAACTGAACAACTCACAAACTTTGCAAAAGGAAGACAACACTCGACGACTCGTGAATTAATCTCTTGGATTTATCAACTCTTGTCTTGTGTTTGTCTTGATGTACTTCACACCTATATATAGGTTCTTGACCTGGATTTCAAGGTGTGTTGTACACGGTTGGTAATTCTTCCAATTTTCTTGTCGGCCTCCTCTTCCTTGTTCTCGCTATTCTTCTTGAATAATAGTTCCTTTGTTAGTGAACTAACTTATGAAATACTCCTTCTTCACATCAGAACTCAACTTGGATGTTTTCTAGTTGCATTCGAACTCTTCTTTCCTTATATGTTGAGCGGTTAGCTTTAATTAAGGAAACTTCTCTTTATGGAAACTTTGAGTGATCAACCTATGACAAGTTTGTTTCCTGAATAACAACCAAAGACAATCACAACTGTGAAACTAGATTAGTCGAGTGAATAAGGCAAAACAATAATTAGGATATTCAAAACAAGATTGTAAAACAGATTCTGACAATCAATGTTACTCTAACATTGACCATCTAACATTGCCAGAATACTTGCACTTTCAATCTCCCCCTTTTTGTCTTACTTCACAAAACCCTAGAACATGTCTCCTTAGATCAAATATCCAGAATAAACTTAATAACCCTTGTGAAACATCTTAAAACAAGTAACTCCCCCTTAATATCAGGAGAGCCCAACTCAATGTTACTCTAACATTGATTTCACCAATGTTGTCATAACATATGTCTGTCTCAATGTTACCTTAACATTGACTCCAATCGATTGTTCTAATATTGAATTTTCCAATGTTATCTTAACATCAGATATCAGCTAACACCTGCAGACATAGTTAGTACTTGACAGAAGTTCAAGATTTCATAAGCAAAAACACAAAGTACCAATAAGCAGAATACTTAATTACATGCCATAACTGTAACAAGGAATACACTCCCAAAACCAAAGGCTTCCTCTTCAGCCAGCCCCCTGCTAATTGGAAGCTAAAAAAACACACACCTTCACTTGATCAAAATAAAGAAAGATAAGAGAGTAGAAGCAGTTCATGCAAAAACATAAATAGTTCAGAAAAGGCTAAAAAGCAGAAAATTTAAGACTCAGAAATTAAAATTTGATCTACTCTCCTCCTTTTGTGAGAAATGGAGATTCCTTAGATTCTTTCTGAGACTGTCAATCTCTTGAAGTCTGACTTGCTTGTCAGCAATCTCCCTTTGGGTGTCCTTGTACTCTCTGTCCAGCCACATGAGGGTCTCTTCCACAAAAGCATCAGCTATCACTGAGCAGCTATCACCACTGGCAATAGGAACTAAAGAAGTAGCAAACTTGTGAGTCCTCTTCTTCTTCTTCTTCTTCTTTCTACTTGGTCCAGCTGCATCCTCGGGATTCCATGGAAGATCTTGAATCCTCACATGTGTGAAGTAGCTTCTGGTGATAGGCATTCTGACCTTGTTCTTAATCCACCCCACTGTCTTCAGGGTTTCAAACCCTTGTTTCACCAGTATGCTAGATATCATAGAGGGATATGGAATGATTCCCTTTGATTTTGTTGTGACCTCCTTCATAGACCTCAACACCTTTTCCCTCATGTTGACATCCAGACCATTCTTCAACTTAAACACCAGTTTTGCAGACTCCCTAGTCATCACTGTTGTGTTGGAAGATGGTATCCAATTGTAGGTAGAAATTTTGTGCAATACAGCACTCAAAGAAGTCAGCCTTGGTGTGGGAAAGTTGTCATTCCATTTCCTGGTCAGTCCACCAGTAAGATCAGTGATGATCTCATCCATGCTTGGATCCTCTGATTCTTTTGGATCAGGAAGTCCCCATGCTTCATTGATAGTGGAAGTGCTAATGTCGAAGACAATCTTCCTAACCCATGCCTTTCCAAACTTGGGATGTTAACAGGATGATAATTCACCTGCTTAAAATAAAACAATGAACCAATTACTGGAATTACCAAATATATTATGCGACCTAATTCTGCAATACAGGTATCACACCTCTCGGAGCGCATTTCCGACAAAAGCCAACATGAGGAATGCAAGGCTAAGGCAGAATCTCATAAATGAAGGCTCTCGGAACTCATGCTACTGACCAAGAAAAGTAAAGCTCTCGGAAACAGGGCCCCAACGGACAACAGTCCCAGAACCTCGACAAAAAAACCTTCCTTGACTATACATTCCAAACACGAAAGCTCTCGGAACACTACTCTCAACGATCAGACTAAAAATCAGAACGTTACTCAATTAACCTCTCTGGACACTCGGAGAAAGAAAAACACCTACCCACGATAGCTCAAAAACCTCTCGGAAACCAACTCACCCCCACCCTCTCGGAAAATACCTTGAAACACGTACTTCAGAATACGCATCTCTCGGAAAAGCACTATCATTAAACGGGAATGCTCCAAACTTGGTCCTCGAAGCTACCATTAGAGACAGCAAAGAAAGTAATCTACCCCGTATCACAAAGAAGACCAAAGCCCTCGGAAAGGATACAGTCAGCACTCAAAGTGAACACGTTATCTTATTGGCTGAATAAACATTGTAACACGTGTAAACATAACCACATGCATAACGACACCTGTAAACACATGCACCATGACACCTGCCCCTATCAAAACCTATATAAAGGGAGATATCAATAGGAGAAAAAGGGGAGAAGGAGGACGAGACTGAAAAATGTAAGAAAATCCACTCGGAGAAAAGAATGAAGTATAGTCAATAAAAGGAAGGAAAATTCTTGTCATAGCATTTAGCCTTTGAACCACGGGCAAAGGCGTTCCAACCTTAATAAATAATTCAGTTAATAGGAAATAATTCTAAACTCGTTAACAAAATGGCGCCGTCTGTGGGAACTACACAAGATTTGTCTCCAGGAACGTCCAGATTCGAAGGAATTAGCGAGTGCTACAGTATTAACACAGTCACGCACCAAAGATAAGTATTCTTCTCTCACTATTATATGATAAATTAGATTATAATATCTCTGTCAAGAAATCACGACTCATGTAAATACGTGGAAAAGGAACAGAGCCCAGGTAAGTATTTCCGAGAGCGGTCATTCTAGGAAATTTCACCCTCTTATCAAAGGCTTTCCGAAAGTCTAAATAAGTAAAAGAGAAAGGTATGAACAAATCTACTAGGAATGATTCTTTGAAAGGACGTGAAAATATTTACCACTCTAAGCATCAACGACTACCTATGATTCTCTCCTCGAAGATAGAATTATGATTGAGCTGCCCAAAGTATAATAGGCTACGAAGGCGTGCCAGGGGATACTCCTATTTAGGAAAGTATATTCCCCTCAAAATTGCACTGCAAATAGACACGCTATACTAAGAAAGTTACTTGGCCAGTAAGAGTGAGAAGTTTTCTCATTTCTGTAAACTCAATCTTAAAAAATTCTACAATAAAAGGAAAGAAACTAAGTATTCATAATATGCAGAAGAGTTGTGTGATTATAAACACGGAAAAGAAAAAGTTTTGTTCCAAGTAAGAAATGTTTCATTCCAAAATAATACCATTACAAAAAAAAAAAAAAAAAAAACTAAGTACCATTACATAAAAAGCGTTCACAAATTAAAAACTACTGAGATTGGGGGGGTTGAGCACTCGATGAATCAAGGATTGGTTCCGAAGTAGGGGGGGTAGGAACACCCACTGAAGAAGGAACACCCGAGGAGGTAGCTTGAACTCCAACGTGGAGGGAGTCCGCCGAGGATCGCGGGAGGATAGCAGAAAAAGGCACTCGAGATGGAGAGGAGGAAGTGGGAGGACGTCGAGTACTACTCTTCTGATAGAGGTCGAAGGCCTCTTCCAAAGTTGGCCTTTTCATCTCCGCGATATTAACCACCCGCGGGTCCAAGCGGAGGTTAACCTTCTGCCGTACCTGCCCGAAACACTGAAGGAATCCCCACATAGCAGATCCCGCCAAGTACCCCTGGTGTTTACGGAGGTACATATCCCCCACTTGGATAGCAGTCTCCTCTCGGGCCTGCTTAACCGCCGTGTCCACCCTTTGTTGCACCTCCTCAGGGAGAACGCCTCCCGTAGCCGTAGCCTGTGCCAGCTTCGCGTTAAGAATATCCACCTGGCCCAGTGCCTCCGAGAGGTGCTGCTCCAATTCTTTTTGCTTGGTCTCCCAAGCTGTCTTCTCGCCCTCGAGAGAAACTACCCTGTCCTTCAGCACTAGACCAGAAGCTTCCATCTCCTTTACGGAGGAGAGAAGCTGCTTGTTCTCCCCCCTCAGGTCTTGATTGTGCCGCGAGACCTTGGCAAAAGCCACCTCATACTTCCCTACCTTCTCCAGCAGGCTATTTTGTTCTACCTCCAGTTTCCGAGACCTCTCCTCAGCCGCACTCGCCAATTTTTGTAACTTCTCAACCTCGAGTAACAGAAGGGGAAGCATTTTAGGTGCCTAAGAAAGCAAAATAGAAGAATAAAGATCCCGACAAAGGATCTTAAAGTAAATTATTAATTAGATAAAGAACTTACCAGCATGGCCACGTTGTTGACACAAGCCCGGGTAAACTCCCACCCGTCTGCTGGCAAGGAATTGGCGGCAGTGAGGTATCGAGTCACCGTCTCGAGTGCCTCCTGAGCATCTTCGGTGTTAGGCTCTCGTCTTAAAACGGGAGCCTTGGAAGACGAGGGCCTCTCAGAAGATACCACCCCCGCCAATGGAATATGGGTGACTATGGGACTGTCGGATTGGACGGCCGTGAAAGGTCCCGGGGGAGGAGCACTCGCAAGCGGAGGACCCGCAGCCAAAATCTCGTCCAGCAAGCTCATGGTGTCGAATGCTGTAAGGAAAGCAGAGTCGGCAGGAAGTGATCCCTCTTCCACACCAAATTTTGTTAACGAGTTTAGAATTATTTCCTATTAACTGAATTATTTATTAAGGTTGGAACGCCTTTGCCCGTGGTTCAAAGGCTAAATGCTATGACAAGAATTTTCCTTCCTTTTATTGACTATACTTCATTCTTTTCTCCGAGTGGATTTTCTTACATTTTTCAGTCTCGTCCTCCTTCTCCCCTTTTTCTCCTATTGATATCTCCCTTTATATAGGTTTTGATAGGGGCAGGTGTCATGGTGCATTCGTTTACAGGTGTCGTTATGCATGTGGTTATGTTTACACGTGTTACAATGTTTATTCAGCCAATAAGATAACGTGTTCACTTTGAGTGCTGACTGTATCCTTTCCGAGGGCTTTGGTCTTCTTTGTGATACGGGGTAGATTACTTTCTTTGCTGTCTCTAATGGTAGCTTCGAGGACCAAGTTTGGAGCATTCCCGTTTAATGATAGTGCTTTTCCGAGAGATGCGTATTCTGAAGTACGTGTTTCAAGGTATTTTCCGAGAGGGTGGGGGTGAGTTGGTTTCCGAGAGGTTTTTGAGCTATCGTGGGTAGGTGTTTTTCTTTCTCCGAGTGTCCAGAGAGGTTAATTGAGTAACGTTCTGATTTTTAGTCTGATCGTTGAGAGTAGTGTTCCGAGAGCTTTCGTGTTTGGAATGTATAGTCAAGGAAGGTTTTTTTGTCGAGGTTCTGGGACTGTTGTCCGTTGGGGCCCTGTTTCCGAGAGCTTTACTTTTCTTGGTCAGTAGCATGAGTTCCGAGAGCCTTCATTTATGAGATTCTGCCTTAGCCTTGCATTCCTCATGTTGGCTTTTGTCGGAAATGCGCTCCGAGAGGTGTGATACCTGTATTGCAGAATTAGGTCGCATAATATATTTGGTAATTCCAGTAATTGGTTCATTGTTTTATTTTAAGCAGGTGAATTATCATCCTGTTAACATGGGAGAATTCTGGTGGCACACCCATTGAGAGAGGTTCATATAGAACTCTCTGATGACATCTGGAACATAGGATGAATGGTTCATCACTGACCCCAGCACACCTCTTGCTTCCAACAGTTCATAAATCGTGTTTTCTTTGAAACTATCCTCCTCTATTCCCATTTCCTTGTGAATTACCCTTGCTTGATAAGCCCCTCATTGCACCTCTACTTCCACAAATACATAGAAGTCAGAATATGGCTTCTTGGGATACTCACCCTCCATAACATCACAGTACTCCTTACAATCAGATGTTGAAGTAACGTCAGCATCAACAGGGTCTTCTGCCACAAGTTCTTCTTCATCCCCAGTTTCCTCCTCTTCCTCTTCTTCTTGATTCTCTTCCTCATGTTACTCTTCTTCTCCTTCAGCTTCCTCTTCAGCTGCTTCTGACTGAGGCTCAGAAGAAACCACAACTTGCTTTGCCTTTCTCTTTCTAGCAGAAGTAGCTAGAGTAGTCAGAGTGAGGCTATTTTCTTCCTTCTTCTCACTCTCCTTATCCTCTTCAACATTATCAGCAGGGATACTCTCAGTAGTATCCAACCCAAAAATAGTCTCCTCATCCTGATTGTTCTCGGCATTCTCCTCAAGAATCACATCCTCATCAGCAACAACCTCAACATTCTCCTCATTAACATCCTCAGACTCACCCACACCAAAAACATGGGCCTCGTTCTCCCCCTCAATATCAACTTCAACAGGTAAAGTTTGAGTAGGGTTAGCCATTATTACCTCGTTTTCTGTGTTGGTGGGAGTGGAGGTATTCTCAGCAACTTCTGATGTTGACCCACCATTACCCTTTGTTGATTTCTTTCCTTTGCGCCGTTGATAGGTAGTTTTCCTTTTTGCAGCAGCGGCGACGACCGATTCAGTAGATGCATGCCTGGTATTGTACCTCATTGGTTGCTCAATCTTCTCAGCAGGATCTGCAAGGGCATCAACTGAAGACTTGAGGGCTATTATTAGAGTAATTTTGGGAGAGAAAAAGAGTTTAAGCACAGAGAATTTTGATTGCAAAATTCTGATTCAGAAAGCGTGAAGGATTATAAAGGTCTAGGGAAATATATATATATGGCAATCGATTATGAAGAGTGGTGATATTAGTATTGTAACATGTTACCAAAATAATCGGACCATTTACACACGTTCTCGCGCACAGTACTTACCCACGTGTCAATGTTAGATTAACATGTAACCAGAGCAGTTTCCAAAATTGAAAACTTATAAGTCACAACGTTGCAATTTTGGACTAACATTGGTAAGTCAACAGCAGGACGGGAAGTTGGAGGTGCAGGGCTTTCATCCAAATAGCTTCATGTGAGAGCGTGAGATATTACTAAATACAGATCTGAAACTTCATCAAAGCACATGAGTACACAAGACACAGTTTAAGATCATCAGTATGAGTAGGTAACATTTCTGACAGAAGAAACACACAGATAGTAGACATGAATATCCAGGAAAATTCATTCCCATAGCATATAAGATCACAATCCAATGTGTTTACCTGCAGTATAGTCACCCAAAGTGCGTGCCTCAACACATGAATTGGGATTACTACTCTCCCTAAGCCCAAACCGACACAACAATAAGATGCAGATTATGAATGAATGCAACAATGTTAGATCAACATTGGAAGATGGTAACCAAGTACTAACAGCTGCACTGTCTAACACCAGGACATATTAATTTTGAATCTTTTACTTTTATCATAAAACTCTTTTTGAACTAAAGTTGAGGATGTTTAAAAAAAGAAAAATATCATCACTGAATGTGGGCAGCACATGACTCCACACACCCCAGTAACTTTATCATCAGCTACAGATTAGGCAAGTACAAAGAATGAGGACAATACACTTATCATATACTTCATCACCTGCCCAGACTGAGTCACTGAAACCCACAAGGTTAGTGTCAAATGAATACCATCTGCCAAGGGACAAAGTTCCAGATATGTATCTAAGGATCCTCTTCACAACAATCAAGTGAGACTGCTTTGGACGTGCCTGGTACCTTGCTTATACACAAACAGAGAACATTATGTCAGGCCTAGAAGCATATAAGTAAAGCAAACTTCCTATCATCGATTTGTACAATGTTGGATCAATATTGGTTCCAGTCCCATCTCTGGTGATCTTGACTGAGGCTGACATGGGGGTCTTACAAGGCTTTGAATCTGCAAGTTCAAACCTTTTCACCAAATTATTTGCATACTTCTCCTGGTTCAAGAATATGCATGTACCTGTTTGCCTTATTTGGAGGGCAAGAAAGAAATTTAATTATCCTATCGTACTCATCTCAAATGTTCCTGTCATGGATTCAACAAACTTTTCCAAAGTAGAATTGTTAGTGGAACCAAACACTATATCATCAACATAAATTTGAGCAATACAGATATCAGAGTTTTTCTTTAAAACAAATAGTGTTCTATATCCATCACCCCTAACAAAACCAAGACTTAAGAGAAATTCAGTAAGTCTCCCATACCATGCTCTAGGAGCTTGTTTAAGACCATACAGAGCTTTCTTCAACTTGTACACATGATTTGGGAACTTAGGATCAGTGAATCGCTTAAGTTGTTCTACATATACTTTCTTATCAATCAGCTCATTTAGGAAAGCACCCTTCACATCCATCTCATATAGTTTTATCTTAAGACAACAAGCAATGGCTAGAAGTAACCTAATAGATTCTTTCCTAGCTACTGGAGTAAACGTCTCATCAAAATCTATACCTTCAACCTGAGTATACCCCTGAGCAACAAGTCTGGCTTTGTTCCTAACAATTACTCCTTCCTCATTACTTTTGTTTTTAAAGATCCGTTTAGTCCCTATTACATTTACATCAGGTGGTCTAGGTACCAAGATCCATACATTATTTTTAGTAAACTGTAATAGTTCATCCTGCATGGCATTAATCCAAAAGTTATCTTGAAGAGCTTCAGATACATTTTTAGGTTCTGTGACAGAGACAAAACATGAGGCATTATCAACAGTACATGTGAAGTTCATACAGACACACAGTTTAACCATATCTCTATAATTCAGTCTCTCTTTGTTTCGTGTCCTTACCCGTTCAGTGATCTCACCTATTACTTGAGATGCTGGATGGTCTTTCTGAATCCCTAGCAGGGGGATCTCTTCTAGATTCAGTGCCACCTTTGGTTTCTGAGTCAGACTCTTCTGTTGTTAGTCTAACATCTGATCCAGCTGGTGTTAGTCTAACATCCGTTTCTGTCTCCTGCTCAGTTAGGGTTGTGCAAAAAGAATCGAATCGATCGAATCGGGTGAAAATCGATCGAATGATTCGTTCCGAGGATCGGATCGAATATTTGATTCGACTTTTGAGTTTTGCCTTAGGATCGAACCCCCATTTGATTCGATCCTCGATTTTAGAGGATGGAAATCGGATCGGATCGAATACTCATTTATTTTTTTTAAAATAAATAAATATATAATATTATATTTTTATCTACAAAGCTAAGCCTATTAATGCTACCAAGATATTTCTATATATAATGTTAATATTATATTTTTATATATACACATACCTAACATCTTTTTCTTGGTGCATTTGAAGGCCACATTTCTGTTTTTGAGAAACATATACAATTATAAATTTGTAACACCATTCTTTCACCATATGAAAGTGAATTTTGTAATTCAGTAACTCTGTTTTAATGTTGTGGTTGATCACATTGATATTAAATTAAATAAGAAAAAAAAAGGATCGAAATCGAATCGAATCGGATCAAAATCGAATGATTTTGGATCGAATCGGATCGTTTTAAATTGATTCAATTTCGATCCTCATTTATCCAGGATCGAAATCGACTTCCAGCCTCGATTCGATTCGATCCAATCCGATCCGATCCAAATGCACACCCCTATGCTCAGTGGTCCCAGCTTCAAGCTCCACTGTTGGATTGACATTCTCAGTTTCCAATGTTGGTCCAACATTAGAGACTGAGATGTCACCAGTACCTGTTTCACAAGTGAAATCATCAAACACAACATTCACAAATTCTTGAACAGTCTTTAATCTAGGATTATATACTCTAAAAGAGGCATTGTTGGCAGAGTAACCTACAAAGATGCATTTCTCACTTTTTGGATCAAATTTACTTAGATAATCCCTGTCATTTAGCAGATAACAGTCACACCCAAACTCATGAAAATATGAAATATTTGGCTTTACACCCTTCAAGATTTCATAAAAAGTCATATTAGTTCCAGGTCTGAGATACACTCTGTTACTAATGTGACAAGCAGTGTTTAAAGCTTCGGCCCAAAGTCTTTTAGATAAATCTTTAGCATTCAACATAACTCTGGTCATTTCTTGAAGAGTTCTATTTTTCCTTTCAACAATACCATTCTGGTGTGGTGTCTTAGGGGCTGAAAATTCATGAAAAATGCCTAATCTTACACACAGAAGACCCATACAACATTTTGATGCTAGCACAAAGAATTTTGAACTGATCAAAAGCTTCAGATTTTTCTCTAAGAAACTTTACTCATGCATATCTAGAGAAAACATCTACAATAACAAAGGCATATTTCTTACCACTTAGACTGCTTATCTCAATATGACCCATTAAGTCCATATGCAGCAATTCAAAACACCTACTAGTTCTAGGAGTAGCATTATGTACCTGTAGGGGTGCATGAACAACTCTGGTTTGCTTACCTTTGAGACAATCACCACACACAAGCTTACCTGGACTGGTTAGCTTAGGCAAACCTCTTACAACATCAACTTTCTGTAATTTCTCTAAGTTTCCTATGTCATATGTCCCAGTTTCCTATGTCATATAAAAGCTTCATCTATCTTGGCATGGAAACATTCAGCTTCTTCCTGAGCTAGATAGCAGTTGTCTTTAGATCTAGTACCTATCATAACAAGAACATTGTCACTATCATAAACATCACAAGACACTAACTAGCAGATCATCATCACAGAGCTGACTAATGCTAATTAAATTTGCTTTTAACTCATCAACCAATAGAACATCCTTGAGTGGTGGAAATCCTTCAACATTGAGTGTCCCCTTTCTAATGATTTTCCCTTTGGTGCGTCCTCCATAGGTGACAATTCCAACACTTAAGGGAATCATCTGTTTAAGATTCTCTTTGTTGTCTGTCATGTGTCTTGAGCATCCACTGTCAAAGTACCACTTACCTGAAAGGTTAGAGTATACAACATGGAAAACCACATTGCACACAATCTTGATCTTAGAGGATTTCACCTTTACAACCCAAGTTCAACCTTTCTATCCAGAACCTAATGTTGGACTAACATCAGGAACAATTGTTGGTTTAACATTAGCCACATAAGGTATTTTCTTACCACTCACTTTTAGATATTTTTTACAAAATGATTTAATATGACCTGGTTGAAAATAGTATTGACAGATAAAGATAGGTTTACATTTTGCTATGTTGGTAGGACCAAAACTCAATTTAGAAGATTCTTTGACAAAACTGGTTTTAAGATAGGAAGAATTCTCAGCAGAAGAAGAAGATTTCTCAACAAAATCTTTCTCAACAAAACCTAGAACATTTGTACCTGCATTACCAATGTCCAGTACTTCATCAAGTTTGGAAGTTCCTGAATTCCATTTTGCAATGATCTCAGTGTCCTTTTTGAGTTTTTCTTTTACCTCTTTCAACTCAGCATCTGTTCTGTCAAGATATCTTTCATAGAGTTACATCATGTTCTTCAAACACTCAATATAAAATTTCAGGGCTTTATTACTTTTGATGAGCATAATATTCTCTCTTTCAAGTTTGATGAATGTAGAATGAAGATCATTTATGATTCCCTTATGAGAATGTTCTTCTCCCAAGTAGTATTCCTCCTCCAGATCAACTGAACCATGAAAACAATCAAAGTTAGTATCATCAGAATCAGAGCAAAAATCAGAATTAACCTTTAACTCATTGTTGTCCCAAATCCCAAAGAAGATCTCATGTGCTGTTGTTGGTTCCTCAATGTAAAAGTAATATTGTGGGCCATTGCAGTTTCTGGAGTCTTCTCCTGCCCAGTTAATCTGAGTGTTCATTAGCACTTGATCCAGAGTTGAAATCATCTTCATCGAAATCATCTACACAAACCCAATGAGAGTTCCCTCTTGCCCGAAGGATGTTAGCACATTCATGTTTAAAATGACCAAACCCTTTACATTCATAGCACTGGACATCTTTTAGTTTTTCAGCATCTTGAGGAGTGCTCTTTGATGCCATGTACTTTATGAATTTACGGGGTAGCTTCTTATAACCAGGACTAGCATTATCAGATTGCTTTTCTTTGCCTTTATATTTGTAACCTAATTTGCTAAACTTCTTGGTAATGTTCCCATAGTTAGAGGAGATGAGTTCATACTCATCATCATCACTTCCTACATTATCTGAACCAGTTCCAAGTAGGGCTAAAGCAGGTTGCTTACTTGACTTACTTAGAAATTCTAGTTCAAATTCTTTCAAAGTGTTCATTAATGTTTGAAAATCCATATTTGCAAGATCTCTAGTCTCATTCATAGCAATTCTTTTGACAGTGAATTTAGTAGACAGGGATCTGAAAGCTTTGTAAACTATGGTTTGATTAGAAATAACAAATCATAGGTTTTGACATTGGTTAGCAACATCAAGAAGTTTCTCAAAATAGCTATCAATGCTTTCATCTTCACCCATCACTATTTTTCAAAGTCTTGAAGAAACTTCCTATGTTTAGAGTCCCTCACAGTCACATCTCCCTCGTATTGTAGTTCAAGAATATCCCATGTAGATTTAGCTGTCGTGCAATTTTGAATAAGTTTAAACATATGATTACCTACCTAGCTAAAATTAGCATTGAGAGCCTTTTCATTGAAATTGTAGAGAGCAATCTCATTAGCTGGCCATTGTCCTTTGGTTTTAGGCACCAGATCAGCATCTCCATCTCTTGGTAAATAAGGAATGGTGTAGTCTTCCAGAACTGATTCCCATGCTCTCAGGTCAATGGATTTGATGTGGACCCTGAGTCTGATATTCCAATATGCATAGTTGTTTGGCCCTTCTAACACTGGCAATCTGCTGGTATTGGGGTTGGAGTTGTCCATCTTGTCGTATCAACGCTAAACACCGGTGAAGTTGGTGATTGGCTCTTGATACCAATTGAAATTGAGAATCGGTTGATACGCGTTCGTTGTTAACTTCTCAATGTTACTTTAACAACATCCAAAATAACAATGCATCAGAAATTAAACAACACAAAATTTAAGAAGTGAATATATTAATATTAACTTCCGAGCCATAGGCAAAATACCACAAGGGTTTATCAAAATATGTTTCTTACAACTCTCAAGCTCCTCACTCTTGAATTGCTCGAACTCAACAAAGCAGACAAGAATTATTCTCTCAATTCTAAATCTAAAACTAATTGAACAACTCACGAACTTTGCAAAAGCAAGACAACACTCGACAACTCGTGAATTAATCTCTTGAATTTATTAGCTCTTATCTTGTGTTTTTCTTGATGTACTTCACACCTATATATAGGTTCTTAACTTGGACTTCAAGGTGTGTTGTACACGGTTGGTAATTCTTCCAGTTTCCTTGTTGGACTCCTCTTCCTTGTTCTCGCCGTTCTTCTTGAACAATAGTTCCTTTATTAGTGAACTAACTTAGGAAAGACTCCTTCTTCAAATCAGAACTCAACTTAGATGTTTCCTAGTTGCACTCGAACTCTTCTTTCCTTATATGTTGAGCGGTTAGCTTTAATTAAGGAAACTTTTCTTTATGGAAACTTTGAATGATCAACCTATGACAAGTTTGTTTCATCAATAATAACCAAAGACAATCACAAATGTGGAACTAGATTATTCGAGTGAATAAGGCAAAACAATAATTAGGATATTCAAAATAAGATTGTAAAGCAGATTCAGACAATCAATGTTACTCTAGCATTGATCATCTAACATTGCCAGAATACTTGCACTTTCAATTCTCATGTATAGAAGAATATTGCAATACACCCTCAAGTCAACTTATCGCTATATGTTTTTCGTGAAAGAAAAAAAAATGTTCTTGTTGAAAATGAGGCCGCAAAACTATAGATATTTATTGAGTAGTGAATAGTGATAAGCATACAGACATTACACAGACACAATTGTGACCGAATCAATAATCCTATATTTACGCTAATAGTCCTTTTATTAGTTAAAAACATTAAAAGAACTCCTTGTTTAAAATGGTAACTTGCACAAGGTAATTATTAATTCTTAAGCCCTCAAAATAATTTATAACTTGCAACCACCACCGCATTATCTTATAAGGGAGAGGGAAAAAATAATAAACATCATCAGTTTAATATCTGTAAACCCATGGAGGAAATTTATGGCCATCGGAATATATGGTCATCGAGGGACAAGAGGACTTTGACCATCGGAAGATAAATTGCTTATCTGTGTAAGATAACCTTATCTCCGATGACACACGGATTACCACATTCACAGAGCATCCGATGCTAAAGGCACTACCAGTCTTGGATGACTCTACGATGCCTAATAATCGTCGATGCTTTAGCCAATGAACAATCCTAAGGAACAGTGGCACAATAAAAATATTCCCTCCCCGATGGGTGCCCACTTCAATGATATATCCGGGTATATATACCATCGACCCGATGGCATAGAGACAATCCCAAAGGGGAGAATGTGCTCTCTCTGATGGGTATTTACCCCGAGGGTACATCTACAAATAAGACTTAGTCGTTCGATGGCATAGCAATAACAGGCCTGACGAATTCACGATCCCGGTGGCAAATCATCCGAAGGCCCCCAGAAGAAGTGCTTCTAGAACAAGAGGAAGGTGTCGACATACAGGATGTGCCAGCCCAGCATGGATTAGGTGTCGCCATCGGAACAACTCAACAACAACAAGCTAACCAGATGTCAATATAGGATGCAACGCATCAACATAAAATGAGTTGGAAGACAACTGTATAACAGATGAGTTATCACTAAAATAGTCTCCATCTGCCACCCAATGTGTAGCATGCGATCGAGAGAAGGCTATAAATACCTTCACTTTGTAAAACAAAGAGGACAAGTTGAATGGGAATAATACACTTTCTTACTTTATATACTCTCTCTAACATAGAACATATTTTTGATTTAGCAAGTATTCATAGAAAAGAGTATCGATAAAACTTTATCTTCCTCTACTTCCTACATAAGTTCGATTACCGACTATCCGGGCAAGGCGTTCCTCGAATAAAAAATATAAAATTACTCCGATGAGTTAACAAATGGCGCCGTATGTGGGAACGCCATGAACTGTTGCCTTTGAGTTACGTCGGTAAAATTTGCACTTAGCATAATCAAGGTCAAGATGGAAAGGTCACCTCCATCCGAACGCCGATCAGTAAGTCACAGTGAGAGTATGCATCAAGAGTCTACAAATGGTTCCCCCGAAAATCCTCCACCACCAAACGCCGATTATATCAATATTCTGCGGGCAGTGTTTGAAGATCTAGTGGAAGCAGCTTTAAGAAGAGCTCAAGCTAATGAAAGACCCCCAGAACCACAACCCATACTACCCTACGGAGAAAGGTATAGGGTGGAAGAGCAAGGATCAAGAATGATGCCGACTCCGCAGCAAATACCACCACCACAACCTGGGTATCGTCAAGAAGGATATCCAAGAGGGGTGCATCCACCTGGGAATGGTTTCGAGGATAGAATGCCTCCCTATCGTCCCAACATGTTTCCTCATTCGAGCAATGAGCCGACTCTTTGGGAAATGATGAACCATCTCCGACGAGAGATGCTCAGCATGAAAAGGGCCATCACACCAGAAGATGAACCAGTATACCATGGATCTCCGTTTATACCGGATATCGCACAGGCTACAATTCCAGCCCACGTAAAAGCGGTTAACATGCCCATGTATTCGGGAGAAAAGGATGGCAAAGATCCACAGGATCATATCAATCAGTATATCGCAACGATGGATCTGCAGTCAGCCCCAGATTTCGCGTTGTGTCGAATCTTCCGAGCTACCCTGACAGGAAGAGCACAATCGTGGTTTACGCAGATACCAGAGGGCACCATATCCAACTTCTCCCAACTGGCTAGCTTGTTCGTACGACAGTTCGCCTGTAATAGACGTTATCCAAAGTTAGCATGCCATTTATTTACCATAAAGCAACAAAAAGACGAATCCTTGAGAGATTTCATGAAACGCTTTTCTGATGAAGTGTTGGATGTCCCTAACGTAGACCTGACCATGATAGCGGACATTCTTGCCCAGGGAATACGATCGGGGAATTTCTTCCGATATCTGGTAGGAAATCGAGTGAAGGACATGAATGAACTCATGCAGAAAGCAGAAACTTACATCCTGATGGAAGAAGCGGAAAAGTCCAAGCTGAAGGCAGAAAGCGCCGATGCCAATGCAAGGCCAAAAGAAAAAGAGGAATCCAAAGGTCCCCCGCCTCGAAGAGACGATCCCAGAGTAGTGAAAAGGCATCTTCGGCCTGTACCGCTACCAGCTTTGACCATCACCCAATCGAAAGTTTTAAACGTGATGTGAGGAAATAAGGATTTCTCTTGGCCTCTACCAGTAAGACAACCGTACAAGAAAAAGAACACATGAAAGTTCTGCAAATATCATAAGGTATATGGCCACACAACCGATGGTTGCAAGAATCTACGGAACGAAATTCATAGGCTGTTGGACTTGGGATATCTGAGAGATTACATGAGCAATAACGGAGAGGATCGATCGATGGATCGAAAGAAAGCTAGGAGTGAAAAAGGCGAGATTGCCGCCGAGCTCCCTCTGGTGAAAGCCGAGCAGGACAAATTTGATCAACGATTACCTCCCCTACTAGATACGTATCAAGATAACCCCCCGTCGGGGAGAACCGTCAACATGATTGAAGGAGGAGATATATCCGTGTCCCCTACCGGAAAAAAGAAAAAATATCTCAAAGAAGCTAGAAAGGTAGGACAAGGGCCATCGGTTTGCACGGTGCAAAGAGTAAGGTTACCGGCGATATCCTTCGAACCCGAAGATCTTCAGGGAATAGTATATCCTCATGAGGACCCATTGGTAATTACAGCAACCATAATGGGCGTTGAAATACAACGAATCCTTGTGGATATGGGAAGCTCGGTGGATGTGTTGTTTACCCCAACCTTCGGAGCTATGGGACTAAAAAGGGTACACCTCGACCCCACGGAAGTACCTTTGATAGGCTTCTCAGGAGAAACCAGCCGAACTTTGGGTACCGTTATACTCCCGATGTCTTGGGGTGAAGGAGCGATGAGGCGTACTGAGCATGTGAAGTTATGGGTCGTAGAAGCATCCTCACGAACATATAACGCTATATGTGGAAGGCCATCTATTCACGCTTTCGAGGCCATACCCTCTACCCTTCACCTCAAAGTGAAGTTCCCCACGATATCAGGTATTGGAGAAATCCGAGGCAGCCAAATCAAGGCTAGGGAATGTCGTATGAATGCCCTACTGACAAGTGTGGAAGAAGAACTTAGCCACCCAGGGAAGAAGCAGAAAATAGAGGAAATCCGAGTCCAGCCGGTGGAGGAGTTAAAACTGGTAGAACTAGAAGAAGAAAGTAAGAAGGTGAAGATAGGAACAGGAATGGATCCGACGATATAAGGGGAAGTCGTTTCCATCCTAAGAGAATACATGCACCTCTTTGCATGGGAAGGAGGTCCACCAGGAAGAATCAGCCCGAGGATATGCCAACATCACCTCAATGTCAATCCCATCTTCAAACCCATCAGGCAAAAGAAGAGAAACATGGGCCCAGAAAGGAATAGAATTATCAAATCGGAAATACTGCGGCTTCTCGGATTACAGCAAATAAGGGAAGTTATATACCCTGAATGGCTGTCCAATGTCGTGTTGGTGCCTAAGTCGGGAGGACGATGGCGAATGTGCGTGGATTTTACTAACTTGAACGATGCCTGTTCAAAGGATTGTTACCCCTTGCCCAGCATCGACCAGTTGGTAGATTCAACGGCAGGATGCGCACTACTATCCACGATGGATGGTGACCAAGGGTACAATCAGATTCCAATGGCGGAAGAAGACCATGAGAAAACCAGCTTCATTACTGATGTTGGCACATTTTGCTACATGGTAATGCCGTTCGGACTCAAGAATGCCGGCGCCACCTATCAAAGGTTAGTGAATCTGATGTTCTCAGATGTCATCGAAGATACGATGGAAGTCTACGTGGATGACATGATCGTAAAAAGCAAGAGAGCAGAAGATCATTCGAAAGATTTACGACAAGCTCTAGCCATCATGGATAAGTTTGGCATGAAAATAAATCCCAAGAAGTTCTCCTTCAGGATCAAAGGAGGGAAATTTTTGGGATATATGGTAACAGAGAAAGAAATAGAGGTCAACCCGGAAAAAGCCAAAGCCATCGTAGAAATGAAATCCCCCACCACAATAAAAGAAGTGCAAAGGCTAACAGGAAAAATGGTGTCACTCAGCCGATTCATATCACGATCAGCAGAGAGGGGTCTACCGTTCTTTAAGATATTAAGGAATGTGAAAGATTTCCGATGGACTCCAGATTGTGAAGAAGCCTTCAATAATCTGAAGAATTATCTGGTGAGTCCTCCGCTACTAGTCAAGCCTGAACCTGGAGATAAGTTATTCGTGTATTTATCGGCTGGAGAAGAAGCCGTAAGTGCAGTGTTGGTGAAGGATAAAGGAGGTGATCATCGTCCTATATATTATGTTAGCAAGACCTTACAAAGCGCGGAGAAGAATTATGTGCAAACAGAGAAGCTGATACTAGCCCTCGTAACAGCGGCTAGAAAGCTAAGGTCATACTTCCTAACGTATCATGTGACGATACTCACCAAATATCCGTTAAGAGCCATACTCAATCATCTGGAAACATCAGGACAAATGGTAAAGTGGGCAATAGAATTAAGCGAGTATAGTCTGTTATACGCCCCACGACCAGCCATCAAAGCACAGGTTTGGCTGACTTTGTAGTGGAAATGAAGGAAATGCAAGATGAGAAGCTACCCACACTATGGCATGTGTATGTAGACGGATCATATGTCGGAACGCACGGGGGAGCAGGAATAGTCCTGAAGAATTATGAGGAAGAAGAAACTCTATGTTTTGCTGTCAGGATAAATTACCCCATGTCTAATAACGAAGCAGAGTACGAAGCCCTCTTGATCGGAATGAGGTTAGCCATAGAAGGGAACATCAGTCGAACGTTGATCCACAGTGATTCATAACTAATAGTACAACAAGTGATAGGAGAGTTCGAAGTGAAAGAAGAACAATTGAAAACCTATGCCCAAACAGTTCAAAACAGGCAAAAGCTATTTGAAGAATTCCAGTTGAGGCAAATTCCTCGGCTAGAAAACCAAGAAGCAAATGCGTTATCCAAGATAGCAACTCAATCTGTGGTCGGAACACGACGAATTACTTTTCTACAAGCTATGGCCTCAGAAAAGCAAGAGCCTCAGGAGGACACCAACACCATCGTGGCCCCAGTGACAGCAGGATGGATGTCAGATATTGTTGCTTACTTAGAAGATCCCACACAATATTACGATGATGACAAAGAGAGAAAGAGTATAGAAAGGAAAGCAACGCGTTACTTCCTGCATAGAGGAGTGTTGTTTCGATGATGCTACTCTAATCCTCATACTCGATGCCTAAACGAGCATGAGGCGTTAGGGGTGATAAGAGAAATGCACGAAGGAACATACGGATATCACTCGCAAGGTACGAGCATGGCTAATCGTATCATAAGGCAAGGGTACTATTGGCCCACGATGGTTTAAGATTTCCAGGAATACGCGCGCAAATGCCCAGCATGCCAAGCCCACGCTTCACAGATCCATCAACCGGCGGCCCTATGGGAACCAAGTTTACTAGCATGCCCCTTCGCCAAATGGGGGATAGATTTGGTCGGGCCCTTGATGCCTAATCCAAGGCAGAAGCGATATCTGATAGTAGCAGTAGATTATTTCACAAAGTGGGTGGAAGCAGAGCCAATGGCCAGAATCACAGTTGGCGCTGTTATCAATTTCCTATGGCGAAATATACTATGCCGGTTCGAAATTCCTCGATACCTTGTAAGCGATAATGGGCTCCAGTTTGAAGATAAGCAGGTAGAAGACTGGTGCAAACACTAGGAAATTAAGCATCGTTTTGCTTCCGTCGGATATCCCCAAGGTAACGGGCAAGTTGAAAGAACTAATCGAACCTTGCTGAAAAGCATTAAGGCTAGGTTGGACCACCACAAGGAAAGATGGGTGGAAGAAATTTCAGGTGTGCTGTGGGCATATCGCACGACCCCTAGTTCAGCCACTGGAGAAATGCCGTACAACATGGCCTACGGTTGTGAAGCTGTAATCCCACCAGAAGTCGTAGCGGAAAGTTGGAGAATCCGAGAATATGAGGAGGTTAGTAACATCTCTAATCTAGCCTTAGCTCTGGACTTGTTGGAAGAAAGGAGGCATCGAGCCTCAATACGAATGGAAGGGTACAAAGCTCGAATGGCCAGACACTACAACAAAAATGTCAAGTTTAGGACATTCCAAATCGGAGATCTAGTTCTTAAGCGGGTAGGAGCATCAAATAATGTTGCTAAGTTGCAGCCCAAGTGGGAAGGACCATACAAGGTGAACAAAAACATCGGACCCGCCACTTATCAGCTAAGTACTCTTGAAGGTATCGTACTTACCAGAACTTGGAATGCATTGAATCTGAGAAAATATTATGCCTAATATCTTGTAAATATGGAACTAATGTAAATATAGAAGCCATACTAGTGTACATGTAAATAAAGTCGTGGTGGAATAAAGATGGTTTTTATTTATATATATGGAATTCGTACATAGTTACAAACGCGATTCATTCCGATACAGCCATCTAAACCCGACTAACTTGCATACACACACATAACACGTAGTTGGACTCGGATAGATTCCGAGATGCCTGCGTATCATGTAGTAAGGGAATCAAACCACTCGTAGTTCTAATTTATTTACACATCACGCACCCACACGAAAAGTAACTAGCATGAAAAGATTATTCGTTCGCGGGACGATTGCCCTCTCGAATAAGTCGTCGGCGTTGTTCTTCGGAAAGGTCAATAGGATCCACGATAGTCACTGTTGGAACTATGGACCTTCAGAGAGGCACAGAAGGAGCTGTAATGCTAGATGAGGTAGTGATCTCGAGATCATGAAGGATCAAATGGGAAGGAAAGCTTGGAAGTGCCCTCACTGCCTCCTGACATATTCGAAAACCCATCAAAACTATCTCCCGCATCTCCACGCGCAAAGTTTCCCTTATTTGTTCTAAACTGGGAGCTGCTAAAGTGGCGTCCGCACGAGCAATCATCACGGCCACTTCGTGAGATTTTTCTAAGTTCGATAGCTTGGTTGCCAACGAATCTCTCTCAGCTAACAGTGAAGAAATCAGAGCATCAAAAGTGCGGCTTTGATTCAGCAAGTTGTCTACCCGATCCTCTAATTCTTTTGTACGCTTGAGCTCCAGGGTAACCAGTTAGTTCATGTTTAAGGCAGTATCCTGAGCATCCTTCAGTAAAGCTTCCAAAACTCCTTGGTCAGAGTCGTAATGAGTTTGCAAACTAACAATGTGGATGCGCGCGCCTGTTAAATCCTTCTCCAAATCAGCTAGATATCGGAACAAGAAGCCAACGTTGTTTGATGAATACTCATGCTGTGAACCAAGGGCATCGGCAATTAGAAATGCCTGTAAAAGAAAAAAAGAAATCAGTAACCCATAAGAAGCCAATAATACATAGAGACATAAGCGCTTTATACCTCGCACAAGTTGCGACATAACCGATTGCAAAGAAGGTTCATTGGGACAGAACCTAGGGCCTCACAATCGGCCTGATTCAACAGGCCGCCCAAGAAGTGCTGGTAGTACGAATCATCTGAGGTCAATACAGGAAACTCGGAGTGAGAACCTTCCGTAGCCACGCCACTAGGACCTTCACCCGAGGGGGGAACCATCCTAGGGGGAGAAGGAAAAGCACCACTGGGGCTTCCGGATGAAACGACAGAACGATTGTCATCAATCACGTTGATAGAAGGGTTCGACTGCGGTCGGACCGCCAGAGTTAGAGCAAGAGGAGAGGGGGCATCAAAGTCCCCGTCGGGGTCCGGAATGGTAGGATCCTCAAAAAGAGCATCTATAGAAGGAATATCAGAATTCCACAAAGAGCCCAATTGTAAGATACCTGGGAGGCCGTCGGAGTGAACGTCATCATACCCTGCAGATAAGCTGGAATTATCGGAATATTCAGGAAAAAACGATAACGGGCCAAGTAGGGCATCAGAGTACGGTCTAATGGTGTAACGTTCCATCTCAACTTCTGAAAAATCCGTCAGAAAAATTAGACATCAAAACATAAGGGCAATGTTTGTAGATAATTAGCTAAACTTACGGAAAGTTGAATTCGAATGTAGTGGCATCGGAGGAATATCCAGCCGCTCCCGTCCATGCTGCAAGCCCGCCATATTTAAAGCTGACGAATTCGACAAAAGGGAGCACATGTCATAACTACCCGAGAATAAGCCAGTGGAAGTTAAATAAGTCATTTCACGAACGAAAATTTCAGGGCATGGAAGCACATATCCTAAACCCCATCGTAGTGGCACGCCCCATGTATCCCTAGAAGAGCCCCTCGGCCTAATGAAAAAATATCTCTTCTTCCAGTCTACAACAAATGTAAGGCGTCGGGGTATGTTGAAGCTCCTACGCTGGT
Source organism: Linaria vulgaris (assembly GCA_948329865.1). Taxonomy (NCBI): domain Eukaryota; kingdom Viridiplantae; phylum Streptophyta; class Magnoliopsida; order Lamiales; family Plantaginaceae; genus Linaria; species Linaria vulgaris. Next base: position 96,258,089 of record OX415254.1, read on the forward strand.
CACGATGGACCAAGCTAAAGTACGGGAGCCCATTAGGACAAGGGCGAAGAATGAAGGCAGCACCCACTCGATAAGGAGTTAAGGGAACATTCAGCAAGTTACAGCATAATATGAAACCCATCAAGTGTCGCAGCGAATTAGGGGTTAGTTGGCTAGGACAAATCTGCCAGTATCGGAATAGTGATAGCATGAAAGGATGGAAGAGCATGCGCAAGCCACACCGGATCTGCTCGGAGTATAGTGTTAAATAACCCAAAGGGGGTTCAAACACCCTATGAAAAGGGCGGGGAACAATGATGTCATACTCAGCGGGATCCAGGTTGTGATCACGGCGTTTGAAAAATGGACTCCTGCGATTCAACACTTTGACAAGAACCTACTCTACTCCCTCCGATCATAGCGTTAACATTCAGAGAAGAGGTGTTGAAAATAGAAAAACTATCTGGAGGAAGGTAAGGTTCCCTATGAAGGAACGTAAGGCGCAAAGAATCCGCCACACTAGAGTCAGAACGAGGAGAGGGAACCCGCCGTACGGCAGAAGATCTTCTAAAAACTAACGACAAACCAGCAGCAGTAGGATAGGTCCTACCATTATCGGTTAGAAGGGATCTCCGAACACGACGGGGGGAAGATTCCCCAGAAGAAGACAAGGATCCGTTTGAGAAAGGAGTCATGATAACGGTATGCCCACAGAAAAAATTTTTTTTTTTTTATACAAGGTAAATCTTAGACGGTAAAAATAAGAGAATGCTTTTAGTTGAAAGGGATGGATGAAAGTAATGATGAGGAGGCAACAAGGGTGATATGAGCCTCGGACATCTCATGGGCAATTGCGGGAAGAATATATGTAGAGTCAACAACATCCTTCTGAACTCTCTCGTCACCGATACCAGGCTCCGAAGATTTTTGAGAATCAACCCCATGAGACTCCTCAGAGTCAGAATTCTCGTTTGATGCTTGAGAATTGTCGTCTGATGGCGGAGCAACCTTCTTAGATCCCTTTCCCTTCGCACGAGAAGTAGCAAGGAGAGGATTAGCGGTCATATCTTTTTCATGCTCCTCCAAGTAAGACATTGCATAAGAGAAAAGTAAATAAGAAAATGCCGAGTAGAAAGGATAAATGTATAAATAAGAAGGTGGCCATTTAACTCACCAAAAGTAGACCGTGCATCGTCGGAGAGACAGATGAGTGCCTTCCCCACGAGAGAAGCATCCAGAGGAGTCGTCGTATTTAACCCAGAAGTATCGTACAAGGGCAAATAGTGGGCAGACTTCAGCATGGCAGAGGCATCGAGAGCCGAAGTGAAGGAAGTAGAAGAATCCACTTTATATGAAGGGGCCTCGGGTTGACGCCATGAATAGGGAAAATCCCATTTACCCACAACAGGTTTGATAAAAATGAACTTGTCTTTCCAACTGCTATAAGATGCAGTAGTACATACGACTACTTTCTTTTCCTGGTCTCGATGGGCAAAAAAGTACGAGGGATGACCAGTGGAGGACACACTAATGGTAAAAATTGAAAAAAACCTCCTCACATTGCACTCCACTCCCCTCGACAAGCACCAAAATACGAAGGAAGCAAGAATAGTAAAGCTATTGGGCGTTAATTGACTAGGGCAGACGTCACATGCTTTAAACACCTCGCAGTAGAAAGAAGGGTAAAAGGATCGAAGACCCGCACGTACCTGAACTAAGTAGAGTGTAACATAGCCATCGGGAGGAGCATTTCCCCTATTGTCCTTCGAAGGGATTTCCCGAGTGATGTTCAGAGATGATACTCCAAAATCACGAAAGAAGTTATCGACTTCTTCCTCAGTAACTGTGCTCATGACATTCTCTACCTCTTTGTAACGGTGACTACCCTTCGGCTTCACTAGGGCAGCAGAAGCGTCAGCGGCGGCGGAAGATTTCTTTGATCCTTTGGAAACCCACGCCAGTTCGCCTTCCTTAGCGGCGGGAGCTTTGCCCTTCCTCTTGCGGCGATAAGTCTCAATTCCGGAGGGGTTACTCTCCGGCAGCACCGCCACCGTGACGGCGGTGGCATCCTCCGTTGCAGCCAGCGAAGCGGTCGGGTCGGAGATGGGTTCCGGTGGAGGCGCAAGCAGAGCATCAGTGACACTGGTGGTAGCAACGGTCAAAGGAAATGTGGTTTGAGTTTCGGCTGCCATGGTAAAGAGAATTAAAAAACAGGGAAAAAGAGAGATTTTTCTGCTTGAGATAGTTTAAGAAGAAAGAGATAATGAAGATAAGTGAATAAAGAAGAAGAAAAAAACAACTTATATGAGAAGCCAGTCGGTGTGAGTGGGAAATTAATGCACACCCACATTAAAGGGCACGACTTCCCAAAAATAAAACAGTCGTTACAAACCCTTGGGCTTCTCTCTCATTAATGCAGAATTAATCGTGTCCAACCCCTCACGTTACCCGATGGCTAAATTAATCTCCAATGGCCACTTTACTCTAAGTTTCTGTTGATTACCTATAATACACCAGGAACTGGGGGGACTGGTGTAAACCCATGGAGGAAATTTATGGCCATCGGAATATATGATCATCGAGGGACAAGAGGACTTTGACCATCGGAAGATAAATTTCTTATCTGTGTAAGATAACCTTATCTCCGATGACACACGGATTACCACATTCACAGAGCATCCGATGCTAAAGGCACTACCAGTCTTGGATGACTCTACGATGCCTAATAATCGTCGATGCTTTAGCCAATGAACAATCCTAAGGAACAGTGGCACGATAAAAATATTCCCTCCCCGATGGGTGCCCACTTCAATGATATATCCGGGTATATATACCATCGACCCGATGGCATAGAGACAATCCCAAAGAGGAGAATGTGCTCTCTCTGATGGGTATTTACCTCGAGGGTACATCTACAAATAAAGACTTAGTCGTTTGATGGCATAGCAATAACAGGCCTGACAAATTCACGATCCCGGTGGCAAATCATCTGAAGGCCCCCAGAAGAAGTGCTTCTAGAACAAGAGGACAGGTGTCGACATACAGGATGTGCCAGCCCAGCATGGATTAGGTGTCGCCATTGGAACAACTCAACAACAACAAGCTAACCAGATGTCAATATAGGATGCAACGCATCAGCATAAAATGAGTTGGAAGACAATTGTATAACAGATGAGTTATCACTAAAATAATCTCCATCTGCCACCCAATGTGTAGCATGCGATCGAAAGAAGGCTATAAATACCTTCACTTTGTAAAACAAAGAGGACAAGTTGAATGGGAATAATACACTTTTTTACTTTATATACTCTCTCTAACATAGAACATATTTTTGATTTAGCAAGTATTCATAGAAAAGAGTATCGATAAAACTTTATCTTCCTCTGCTTCCTGCATAAGTTCGATTACCGACTATCCGGGCAAGGCGTTCCTCGAATAAAAAATATAAAATTACTCTGATGAGTTAACAATATCTTTTCAACTGATGTCTGTACACATACATCTAATTTCTCAAATAATAATTTTTACCTATTATACTTTATTCCCAACTTTTATATTAGGTACAAGTTACTTATATTCTTATTATTTTGTTAGATTTATTTCTTTTGACGGATAAACAATAATTAGTTCTCATTTCATATCTTTTAATTATTACAAAATAATCAAGTTAATCTATAATAATTCAGCTAAAAGTATGTTTACGATGATTGCATTCCATGAACATAGATTATTTAGCACAAAAAGAACAAAATGTGATATTTTGCTTCAGGCTAACAAAAGAGTAACCAAAAAAATATATAGAAGAAGAATGTTACCAATACCTAATATATTTTTTAAGTCAGGGATAACTAATAAATAGTATCAAGTATGGGCCAGACTTATGTAATGTATGCTAATGGAATATTATTGTACACTTTCATTTTGCTGAAAGATAAATTAAATAACTACAATTGTTTAATAAAAGAGAATTGTTATTTATCTGTCAAAAGAAATAAATTTGACAAAAGATCATAATAAGAGCATAAGTAACTTGTACCTAATTATAAAAGTTGGTAGAATAAGTAAAAATTATGGTCTAAATCTTAATTCTTGTGAAATTAGACTAAAACCCGATGCACCGGTTGCCCATAACCAGGGGCAGAGGGAGAGGGGGTGCAGGGGGGGCCACTGCACCCCCTCACTTTTCAAATTTTCTTTTTTTATAGTAGTATTATACTATTTTTAAAATAATAAATAGTGGGTTGGGTATGTATTGCACCCCCTCAAATTTTAACCCATTCCGACTCCATATTTCAATATAAAAAATAAAAAGAAAGCATAAAATTATTCTTTTTTATACAAGTCCACCCACCAGACCACTCCCATTCAGTTATTAAAAGAATAAAAGGGAAACATAGTTTATATAAGGCCCGCCCACCCGACAACCCCTTAACTAAGTTAATAAAAAAAATAAAAAAAGCTATATAATTATTTTATTATACAACTCACCTCATAATTTAGTTAATAAAAAAACAAATCTTCGGTAAGTCTTGCGAGACGCTATAACGCTTCAACAAGTCTTGCTAGACACTATAACGCTTCTTCCTAGTCTGTATTCTCTGTAAGTCCTATTGATTTTTTTTCTTCTTTTTTCATCTAATAGTTGAACTGTTGAAGCATAGAATTAATATATTATACATAATATTTGTGAAATATATACTTTTTGAGCCCAACTGCCCAACCCCTGTCTGGCGCCGGCGACGCATCTTCCTAATCCTGTGCAACTATAAGTCATATTGTTTTTTTTTCTTCTTTTTCTTCTTTTTTTCTTATCTAGTAGTCTCATTATGCATATTGAAAAAGAAATTGCGGAAAGTTTTGATGTTGATTTAATAATTGACGAGTTTGATCGTATCAAGAAACGTAGATCACAATTTAAAGTGCCTAAGTAAGTTGATTACTAACTATTACTTTTCAAAAATATTTAACATTGTTTAATTTCATTTCATCTTAAGGGATGAGATATTCTTAGTTGATAATGGGTTATGTTTATTAAATGAGATATTCAATTTAAATATTGTTGGTTGGTTATTAATAAGTATATGTTTTTTTTCCTAAAGCCAATTTACTGTTGTTGATTAAATTTTTTTATATTAAATTAATCAAAAATATATATATTTAATTAATAAAAAATATTAGAATAATCTCGCCCCCCCCCCCCCCCCCCCCCATCCCTCGAAATCCTGGCTCCGCCCCTGTCCATAACATATTTGTAGTTAAATTCCCAAAATATATGTCTGTAGGCATACAGTCTGTATGCTAATCATTTTCCATATTTATTTATTCATATTGGGGTTGAAACAGGACAAATTAAAGCAAAAAGCATTCGCAAATCTCTAAGTTTTACTCAAATAGCCATTTTATGATTTACCAAATAAAGACATGACACACAACACGTGAGATTAAGGTAGTTATTACAGTTACAACCACTTCTTACAACATTACCAACAACAAACTTCTGTAATACGACAATAACGGCTTTCCATCAAAAAATTATCAGACACCAAACTCCATTCTCTTACACTCAAATTTTCACTAACTCAGCCAAAAAAAAAAAAACTAACAAACATGACACTTATTCACGCACACACAATGAAAGTGTCACCAACAATGGCATATAATCACAAAAACAGATTTCCTCTTGTATAAATCATTCCACCATTAATGGCCATTATTCATATCCACGGCACATTAATCTTCTTCCTCATTTTCCCTTTAACAGCCTCCATTTCCGATTCAGAGGCCCTGTTAAAGCTAAAAGAATCCCTATCGAACGCACACGTGCTCGATTCCTGGAAGCCCGGAACTGAGCCCTGTTCTGATACCAATCAATGGACCGGCGTAATCTGCGAAAACGGAGTCGTATCAGGGCTCCGTTTAGGCAACGCGGGCCTGTCAGGGAAAATCGACATCGACGCATTGGCATCAATATCAGGCCTGAGAAGCATTGCCATAATGTCGGACGGGTTCTCGGGCCCCATACCGGAATTCAACCGAATCGGGGCCTTAAAGGGATTATACATAACTGACAATCAGTTTTCAGGAGAGATTCCCTGGAATTACTTTTCAGAAATGAAGAGCTTGAAAAAGGTTTGGTTGTCGGGGAACCGGTTTTCGGGTCGGATTCCGTACTCGTTGGTGCAGCTGTCCAACCTGATGGAGCTTCATTTGGGGAGCAATCAGTTCACGGGGACGATTCCTCCCCTGGAGCAACGAACACTGATTTCGTTGAATCTGTCGAATAACAACCTAGAGGGAGAGATCCCGCGTGGCTTGTCGAGGTTCACGAGGGAGGTGTTTGATGGGAATGAAAGATTGTGCGGTGAGAAGGTGTCAAGACCATGTGATCCGTCGTTGAGGGTTCAAAGTGGCCGCCACCGATCGAACGCTGTAACGATCTCCGTTTGCGTCCTGGTGGGGTGCGTCGCGGTGCTTTTCGTGATGATATTCGCGATATTCGTGATGAGGAGGAGGCAAGAGTGTTTTAATGTAAAGAAAAGGGACAGGCATCACGATTCGGGGAAAATGGATTTCGAGTCTCTTAGTAGGAAAGGGATGGGGTTTAGTCATCGGATCGGGTCCAGTATAAAAGGGTCGAGAAACGGGAGAGGGGCGGGGGATTTAGTGGTTTTGAACGACGAAAATGGTGAGTTTGGATTGCCTGATTTGATGAAGGCAGCGGCGGAGGTGCTTGGGAACGGGTCATTGGGGTCGAGTTATAAGGCAACGATGGCCAACGGGTTGATGGTGGTGGTGAAAAGGGTTAATGAGATGAGTAAGATGGGGAAAGATCAGTTTGATCTTGAGATGAGAAGATTTGGAAGATTGAAGCATAAGAATGTGTTGACACCATTGGCTTATCATTATAGGAAAGATGAGAAGCTTTTGGTGTTTGAGTATAAGCCAAAAGGGAGTTTGCTCTTACTATTGCATGGTAAGAATTACAGACATCATTATATTATTTGTGATTAATTAGTTCATGTTCTTTGTCAAAGTTCCTTAATTTTAGTACTTAATTTTCACTAAAATTGATTGAATTTCTTCAGGTGGCAGAGGAATTTGTTATTCTGAGCTGAATTGGGATGTCAGGTTCAAAATAATCCTGGGAATTGCAAAAGGATTAGACTACCTTCACACCGAGCTCTCGTCTCTTGACTTACCACACGGTGATCTCAAATCAAGCAACGTTCTTTTAACGAAAAACTATGAACCTTTGCTTTGCGATTACGGGTTCTGTTCCTTGCTAAGCAGCAGCCAAGCTGCGGAAGTGCTAACGTCGTACAAGGCTCCAGAAGCCATTCTAGACCGTCGAATCTCACCAAAATGCGACGTATATTGTTTAGGCATCATCATACTAGAAATTCTCACAGGACAATTCCCATCTCAGTATCTCAACAACGGCAAGAATGGGACGGATTTAGTCCAGTGGGTACGATCAGCAATTGATGAGGGGAGGGAGAGCGAGTTGATGGATTCTGATGTTCCCAACTCTGGGAATTACGTGGACGAGATAGAGAAACTTCTTCACATTGGGGTGGCTTGCACGGAAACTAACCCCGACGAGCGTTTGAATATTGGAGAGGTTATTAGGAGAATAGAAGGGGTCCTCCAGGGAAATAAACAGGAGGCGAAAACGCTCGAGGCTTCGTCGTTGAGAGATGGATATGCTGATCAATTTGGAGAGAATAGAATGCAATAGTAGTTGTGGAAATCACACTTGTGAAAAAAGAAAATATAGTTTTTAGTTGTTGTTTAGCAAGAATCAGATAGTTTTTGTTTCTCATTTTAAGGTTTGGAATAGGTTGGTAGAAGTTAAGGAGTCACACATGGTTCACATGATGTGTAGTTCTTTCTTGTGGTAACACTGATTTTGGTTTTCAGAGATAGAGGAGAAAGGACCAATTCATGATTTTTAAATTTGCCTACTTATTTTTCCTAATTCCTTCTCTCTTTTGGTTTTTAGATCTTTAGGCTCCTTAGTGTCCTAATGTGATCAAAAATGAGTTTGAATGAAAAATAGATAACATTATATTTCAAAAATTCAGAAGTGAAAGAATTATGTTTATATGACAATGAGACTTAACAAGTAGCATATGACACAATGTGAACTTAACAAATGTTTAATGATCTTTTTGCTCATTTGTATTGGTAAGTGAAGCATTCATTTTTGGGGATTTGGATATGTTGGGCTTATTGGCCTTAGCTTGTGGACTAAGAGCTTTTCCCCTACACATCTCTTGCTTCAATGATATCTATGAAAATCTTATGAATATTGTGGTTTTAATTGTTAAATAGGTTATATTTTAATTGAAATCTGTGTAATCCACTATTATAGTTTATATAATTAGGTAGGTGATTGTAGGTGCTTGTGAAAAGCGCTTATTAGCTTCGGACTTGCAGAAGTACTTTGGGAGTGTTGCAAGTTTTGCTTTTGTTCGTATAAAAAGGGTCCCAAAATCACAAGATGCATAAGGTTGGGTTTAAGATGCTTCACAAACTATTTTTGAAAAGGGAAAATTACAATAAACCCCCATAGTATGCTCCGATTTGCAGTCAACACCCTTAAGTTTGTTTTGTTACGGTTAACCCCCTATCGTTTGCCGAAATAGACACTTTGCCCCAACTTAACATTTGCACTCTTTTTCAGGGGTATCTTCGTCAAATCAAAAAATTTATTTTTTCGACAAACTTCTTTTCCGACAAATTATTTTTTTCGACAATTTTTTTTATAAAAGCCTAAATTATTTTACTAAGACCATGGAACTTAAGCATTTACTTTGGAATAAAATTATTTTGGAGGAATGTTTTACAATTAACCATTCAAAAAAAAATGTCTAAATATTTTTTTAAAAAAATTGTTGAAAAGAAGCCTAAATTTTTTGGTCTTAAAAAAAATAAGAAACTAAAAAAGTAGGTCAAATTTTAAAAATATTGAATTTTTTGAACATTTGACGAAAATACCCCTAAAAGTGTAAAATATTGAGTCGATGTAAAATATCTATTTCGGCAAACGATAGGGGGTTGACCGTAACAAAACAAACTTAAGGGTGTTGACTATAAATCAGATCATACGATGGGGGTTTAATGTAATTTTCCCTTTTGAAAATATTGTACTTTATAAAATAATGAAAAAGGGAAAAGTCCATCACAAACAGATATTCTAAACACATATATTCGTGTTTTAAGAAGCGTTACAAATTTTTACGAATACTCTCTTTTTTTTAGTCAAAAGTAACTTTAAGCAAAAATAACAAAACAACATGCATGGGTAAGCTCAAAACACTAAAAGCACATACAATCTGATAGGTAATAACTAATAAGCCTCGAAACTAAAAAAAATTGGATTCTTATAAACTACTTAATTCGAAAAGGCTTGAGATTAATTAGCTGGTTCGGTTCATTACAATTCACCTTTTTTTTTTGATAATCACTTGGAATTAATTAAGTCCCAACCAGTGGGCATAACAACTGTCCAGAGCAGATAACAGCCGAAGCAGAACTAAGAAACATTCAATAAAACAGATGGAAACAAAGTGTAAAGACATTAATCAGGTGCAGCGTCCATGGCAGCAATCCAGTCCGAGTTCGGTGATGATGCCGTACGAGCAATTGTGTGAGCAACCTCATTATGGTTCCGACTCATCCACTGAAAAAGGAACAAAGGCTTTTTTGCACACAGTCGCTGAATGTCGCTAATAATATTCCCAGCCTCCGCTCCAATCTCGTTGTGGCGAGAAATATTGTCCACGACCTCGAGACAGTCGCCCTCAAATATAACGCTCTCCCATCCCAAAGAAATCGCCATTCTAACGCAAGCATCCGCCGCAAGTATTTTTGCGTTTAACGCCCCAAGATTTCCGCTCACCCGACGTTGAATTCGCGCCAGCACCATTCCATTCCAGTCCCTCGCCACCCCCACCAATACCAATGGCCTCATCATCCTCAAAAACTGCACCGTCGAAATTAAATTTTATCCAAGGTCGAGGAGGAGCTAACCATCCCTCATCCTCTATCAGCGTCGGATTCCTCACCAGTCCCTGTGCCTCCAACCAATTATGGAAAAATAAGTTTGCAAACCTTGTGATGTCCATGGGTGTATCATCACGCTCGCCCGCAATCCTCTTATTCCTACTCCCCCATAGCGCCCAGCAGACCACCGCGATTCTCAGCACCGTCAGGCCATCCCAAGACTTATAAACTCGACGAAACCATTCCACCAACACCTCATTTTCCCGAATCCGAGTAGCAGATGGCACAAGAGCAAGCGCCCACACCTGTCGCGCCAAGTCGCAATAAAATAGCGCATGATATGTATCCTCAAGTCCCCCTCCGCACGCCATACATGTTGTGTCAAGTGCAATACGTCTCTGCACCAAATTGTCGTTCGTCGGGAGAATATCCGAGCATACGCGCCAGATAAATAATTTCAGTTTATTCGGTCCTTTGATGTTCCAAATAAACCTCTAGTCCCTTGGTACGCTGTCCGTCCCCTGCGGTTGCCTAGATATCAGTCCCTGAGACAAGATCATGTGGTACGCACTCTTTACAGAGAAGTCGCCATTTTTTGAATAGTGCCAGATTTTCATATCAGCGTTCGTGCTGTCCCCCAATGGCATCGAGAGAATAACCGACGCATCAACCTCCCATAAGAGGTTGCGAATCCGATCCCGATCCCACCACCCAGTGTTGGCATCGATCAAGTCGCTGACTCTTAACCTCATCCCCTTCCCTACATGTAGTAATCGGTTTAAATGTGACTGGACGTGGGAGCCAAGCATCAGTCCAAGCCGAAACCAAAAGACCATTCCCAATACGCCATCTTAGACCTCTTGCCAAAAGCGGAATAGTATCGCAAATGCTTCTCCAAGAAAAGGAAGGCGCGTTCTTGCACTTCGCCTCAAAGATAGAGCAGTTTGGGAAATACTTGGCCTTAAAAATCTGCCCAACAAGACTATCCAGGTATTTCCATATTCTCCAAGCCTGTTTCGTAAGGAGCGCCGCATTGAAAGCTCTGAGATCACGAAACCCCAACCCACCCTCATTTCTTCCTCTACACAACTTCTTCCATGCGACCCAATGTGTCTTATTCTTGTCCATACTTCCCCACCAAAACCGACTTGCCATCGATTCCAGTTCATCTAGTAAAGAGTCAGGTAGTCTAAAGCATCCCATAGCAAAGGTTGGTAAGGCCTGTCCCACTGATTTGATAAGTACTTCTTTTCCCGCTCCCGAAAGGGTTTTTTCCTTATACCCTTGATATCTGCCCCATGCTCTATCTCTAATATAGGCAAACAGTTCCTTCTTCGTTCGTCCCGCTGCGGCCGGGAGCCCCAAATATTTATCGTGCTTGTCTGCGATAGAAACACACAAAACCCGACCAACTTCCCGAACTGTGGCTTCCTCCGTATTTCTACTAAACACCACCACTGACTTCTGAAAATTAATTTCTTGCCCCGATGCCCTTGCAAAGCGGTGTAAGATCGACTTAATTTCCTCTGCCACAACCACTTTCGCCTCACAGAATAATAAAGTGTCATCTACAAAAAGAAGGTGAGAAACCACTGGCGCAGATCTACAAATCGACACACCCTTCAAAGCATTCCTCCTTTCTGCATCTCGGATCGATCCTGAAAAAACCTCAGTAACAAGCAAAAACAGATACGGGGCTTTTCAACAATCAAGAAAAACACAAATTCCAACTAAAACTCCTAGTGTATGCAAGCTGTAACGTTCGTCTCTTCTCAACCCTAAAATAACTCTCTATCGTGTTATATATATTTCGAATGGATAAAATTAGCATATACAGCTAGCTCTCATCTTTATGCAACAAATTATTTGATTAAATAAAATGAGAATTTTCATGTTTATGGAGAACTCCAATTTTAGTTCCAACTCATTCACACACAGTTTTAAACATGAGTCAACCCTACTTAGCTATACTGCTCACCCAATCTCATTACAGCTGGAAATTGATCCATTCATGGTTGGAAATGGCTCTCATATCTATAACACCAGTACACCACCCACTTGCTACTACCAAAAAAATTAAAGAAAAAGAAATCATGTTCTAAATTTGATATTTATTACAATAAGTATTCTGTATATAACTTAATTATAATTTTATTGGTCCACTAATAGTTAAATGTAAGTGAAATTTTCTCTGTTTCTACTTTCTACACATACTATTTCGTGACCAAGCGTTTGTAATTGTACCAATCATAACCCACTCGTGCACTTAGTTTTTGATACGGACACGTATTTTCCTCACCTTATTAAATTAACCTAAAAATTCCCAATTACGAGAGAATAGACAAAGCACTAAATGCACCCGGTTATATTCGGACTTTTTATTTATTTAATTTATTTTACAGCTAGTTATATGCATATAGATTTTAAGAAAATAATGAGAATCTTGCTTGTCTAATTTAGCAGTTATATATATATATATAAATTTTATTTATGCACGACATTTTGTGTACGTGCAACTGTGCAAGCTAGCATCCATGCACGTGTATGTCGGCCAATCTGGCACTTGATAAGTTGACTTATTTAAGAAAATTACGTTATTAATCTCAAGTTTAATTAACTTGTTACTCCCACCACAAGTCCACAACAGTAAAAATTATAGGGATTTGGAATCGAGCTATTAGCGAAAACTATTCATGTGTCATCAATAATTGGGAAAAAGAGAAAGAAATAAACCCATCTCTTCTATTATAATAGAAAAAATATTCAGGTGTACTGTGATGGATAATTTGCCAAGAAAAACCACACCTATTATATTAATTGGGAAGCTATTGTTATTTGATAATTATTGGTAAAACATTTTTTTTTTTTGGTAATGTAAGGAAAGACAGTGACTAAGTCACTACAAAATTAAACAACATCCTCGCGTATAAAGCGAACTAACTGTGGCGGTGACGCGTCCCAGAACACCTCTCGCACACTTGACTCCAAGGGAAATTTCGCCAAGAAATTTGCTGCTTTATTAGCTTCTCTTGGTATCCAACGAATCTTTACATTCCAACCGCGCCGGAGTAGATCGCGGCGCTCCTTGATCAGTTCACATCCTAGCAAGTTTGTTTCTCGTATGCTTGAGACCAGATTGTAACACTCCTCTGAGTCCACTTCGACTTCTATATTAGACAGCCCCTTCGCCCATGCAATGCTTAGCCCAGCCTTTAGCGCTCCAAGTTCCGTCTCGACAACTGTTGAAACTTGTAAACGTTTCGTGAATCCCCAAAGAAAGGAGCCCTCCCCTGAGCGCAAAAGACCCCCTGCTGCTCCAGCATTTTTATTAGCATTGAAACTCCCATCTACATTGAGCTTCGTCCATCCCTTTTTTGGTTTCATCCACTTCCGGAAAGCTGACTTACGTTTCTTCTCACCATGCGCCTTGAACAAATTAATGCTTAGGAGTTTGATTTGCTGGAGTTTACCCGCCGAATTTTCATATTTTTTTTGGAAGACAAACTTGTTCCTAGCCTTCCATAATGTCCATAACGTGGTCGCGAAGATAGCGCACCAATCTGCACCCGTAATCGCCGAACATCGGAAGTTCAGACTCTCCAAATTTTTACGTATCCACTCATCATCTTGTAGCGCATCAAAAGTGACCAGATCATCAGCTGAAAGAAGAGTTTTCCAAACGTCCCGAGCATCCTCACATTTCCTTAGTAGATGTAGAACAGATTCGCACGGATTGTCACACGTCGGCAATTTGCTGTAGGTACAATTTTCCGAATCATTCTCAGTTCATTTGTTGCCAATCTCCCCCTCACCACCAACCAAAGAATGTGTTGTAATTTGAAACTCAATTTCGTTTTCCATATCCACCCGAGTCGACTGGCACGCTGATTTGTAGCTCCGTATTTTCTCATGAATGCGTGGTACACAAATTGGCACGAGAAAATTCCATTGCCCGTTTCCGACCAGATCACCACATCCTCAGTTCCTCTCAATGTCAGACTCGAAGTTGTGATTTTCAGCAGCGTATCAGCTGGAATAAAGGTCTTCAGCCCCTGCAAATTCCATCCCCCAACATTTGAGAACACGTCCCCAATTTTCAGATTTGCCTCCAAATGATCAATGTGCTGGATCAGATCATAGACAGTCCCCTCTCCTAACCAATTATCAAACCAAAAAGACACCGTTTTCCCGTCGCCAATCTTCCAACGTAAAAATGGTCTCATAAGCGTCGTACACTTCATGATCCCTTTCCATGTCGCACTCGACGCAACCTTAGGAACATGAAACCGTATTGACTCCCCTCTCAGATATTTGGTATTAATAAATTTCGACCATACCGTATTTTCCTTCCGCAATATCTTCCATGCTAGTTTTGAGAGGAGTGCTTCGTTACTCGTGCGGCTTGTGCGCAAACCCAGCCCCCCTTCGGCCTTTGTCATCGTCACTTGATTCCATCCCACCAGGTGGATCTTTTTTTGTGTGGCATCCGTCGACCAAAGAAAATTTCGATTGAGTTTGTCGAGATCGTTGCAAACGTGCTCCGGTAGCCACGACGATTGCATATGATAAAGTGGCATTGCCGAGGACACCGATTGGATAAGAGTCGCCCTCCCAGCGAGGGATAAAAATTTGCTTTTCCATCCTTTGAGCCGTTTCAATATCCGATCAATAATTTCAGCAAAGGTCTCGCGACTCACTCTCCCGTGAATTAAGCGCACGCCTAGGTATTTGCCCAGATTTGGCGTTTGCTCGAAACCCAACAGGCTGCTAATACATCTCTTTAGACCAGCCCCCTCACTCTTCGAGAAGAAAATCTTCGATTTTTTGCGGGCTCAATTTTAACCCCGAGGCCGCACAAAATTTATCGAGAGTTTTTTTAATTATACGCGCATTCTTCTTTGTCGCTTTGCCCATGAGAATTAAGTCGTCGGCAAAGAATAAATGTGAAAACCCCGGGCTTCCACGACATGGCACAATCGGCCTCCATATTTTTTGATTGTGTTATTATAGGCGAATAATGCACGGACTTGGCCTTTGGGCATCAAGTATATTGAGTCTTCTTAGGTTTTCATTTTTCAAGTATATAGTATTCAGTCTTCAAACAAGACGCATATGTTGTTACGAGGCGAACTGCAAATCTCTGACAAGAAGATTTGTTTCTGTGTCGTCTGAATTTCATTGTGGTGGAGCGACTTTGTACTTCGAGGTTCTAATTATTTCGTGTGGATCTTTACTTGCATTACTCATATTTTCAGGAAGAAATTTGTCACAAGGGAGTTGTGAAGACTCATTTAACCTTTCATTTAGTATGTGTTATTACCATTGTTTTCACATTCGGACCGGATCGGCCAGTCTGACCGGTCTGACTGAGAATCGATGGTTTTTCCCGTCTTGGTCTGCCCAAAAAAATGGGTTGTTAAGCTGATGTGGTCGAACTAGTGAATTAGACCAGTTTGGCCAGAGAACTGGTCGTCTAGTTCGGTCTGGCGAACCGATCAGCCCTTATTTTTTTTTCTTTCAATTACTATTTTGCCCTTCGGTTGGTATCTAATCAACAAAACAAAAATTCAGAAACTCACTGTGAGTACCCCCTCACTCACCTCACAATTGAAAGAAAGAAAAAAAAGGAAAAAAACCCTAAGTCGCAGTTGTCCTCTTCACCGCGCGTAACCTGCTCCACCGCCGCGCCGCCGAAACTGTTGCTGTTGTTGTCGTACTACAACCGCACCGAAGCTGCTCGTCCAGTAAGTCACGGGC
Source organism: Linaria vulgaris (assembly GCA_948329865.1). Classification (NCBI taxonomy): domain Eukaryota; kingdom Viridiplantae; phylum Streptophyta; class Magnoliopsida; order Lamiales; family Plantaginaceae; genus Linaria; species Linaria vulgaris. The sequence goes on from OX415254.1 coordinate 96,273,833, forward strand.
TCGCAGCTGCCCTCTTCACTCGTCTTTTTTTTTTTATTCTTAATCGATTCCTAAGAAATAAGAATTAAATTAACATGTGTTCTATACTTCTATGGTTTTTTTGCCGCCTATTGTAACGAGTGTTCGTTGATTCCGGCTCTAACACCCCCCGCTTGCTCAATCTACCTAAGTAAGTGTGACGATCGCGCCCTACGAGCCATGCTTCAATCCGAGTTGGTTCAGTGGTGGCCAACCACTTTACCCAATCCATACTAAAGCGCAACTCATAGGAAGGGGTCTCACTTGTTCAACATCAAAACCATACACGTTTTATAAATTATATTTTGATATATACGGTGGAAGTCTTGGTATTACAAATAATATGACTATTTTAATGGTTATGCACTAGTGACAAAACACGAATATTTCAAAATGCACGTATGAACAATTATTCACTTGGTCCATGCTGCCATGTTGATTTTATCCTGAGAAATGGACAGAAGAAACGAGGAATAAGTCTTTAATGACTTTGTGAGATTCATATAAAAGAACCGGTAACGCAATAATTAACTGTGACCTACTTGATACATTACAATGAGTGATCTAACCGGTAGAAACAATTCAACTAGACAATTTGATGTAGCAATGGTACTGAAATTTTCATAGAATAGTTAATGAACTTGTGCAGTCTTATGACTTCTAATATTCTACCTTATACCTCTCGACGAGGAGCGACCTCGCAAACGATCAAGAGACATGCTCGAGTACATGTCGATTTAGCACACGGGTTACAGCCAACTCCTAGCTGCAAGCGGCGCCTAGATAGATGGGTATTAAGCCAAATTACTTAAAACGACCGTCCTTACTGCCCGACGATAACTCGACTCAATCCATGGGCCCAACTTCCAAAAGGCGTCCCAATGGGTATAACAAATAAACAAATAAGCTAGTAAACCGGATAATATCCGTTGCTCCTTGAGCTACATGTCCCGAACATAGTTTGTTGTTCTTTGCACAACTCAAGAACCAACAGATGAGATTATAATATTGGAGAATTACCATGATTATGAATAGATATGATAAATAATAAATGATTGAATATGGTTTAACCATGATTAAGAAAATCATGTTACGAGATGAGATGTCAAACATGATTATGATGAAATATAGCTTGTTCGAGGTTTGGTAACGGAGTAGAGGCTTTTCTGTCCAAGTTCCGCAGGGCTGAATGCCAAACGGGGCTAGAATAAATCAGAAATGGAACCTCACCTTAACTTGTACGGGGAACCTTGATGACGTTAATTAGTTCGTCAAACCTTTAACAAATTTAAATAATATTAATCAACTGAATTTTAATTCACCACAACAAACATTAGTACTTTTTCTTCAATTCACATGTTGGTGAGATTGAGAACGTTCTTGTTAAGAATGCTAGTTACAATGTAAATCTTAATAAATAACACATAAGCTTAATTTGTGTTATTACACAAAACATGAACAATCTTAGATGATGAATTTAAAGAAAAAAAAACATATGCCTAAATTGAATATTGAATATTGAATATCTATTGTTTTAATCACCTTATTTATACCTCAAAATTATATTAAATAACCATATTTCCAAACTTATGACTATGAGTATTCATGTTAAAGTCATTTCAACGACAAGTAAGGTAATAAGTAAAGTTTGATTAACTATCCAATTCGAAGCATAATCAATCCTTATAAACATATTACTTAACTAACTCTAGAAAAACTCGTAGTTTTATCCTTTAATCAATTCCAAACTTTTAATAACCACACACCAAATAAGTATCATACGAAGTAACACCTTAAAAGGTATAACTTAGTCATTTATTACTTTATTTTACATAGTAAGTTTAAAATGCATATAATTATGTTATAACTTAAATATAAAGATATAACATGAGAAATTTATCAAAACATGTGATAAGGAATGTTTATTATGATAAATAATCTTATTTGATGTTTAAGTCATGAGGTGGCAAGAATAATCTTGTAAGACTTATGAAAGTAGTATGTTAAACATGATCAATCTACAATTTAAATGATATAAATAAAATAACAAAAATGTCAATTCATGATTATAAATTATAATAATATGATTATAAATAAAACTATATCATGTTAAGTTCATGTGCGTGATAAATACTTGAATTATGATTGTGATTATACTTATAAACTAAGAAAATAAAGGTTGTGCCAAATAAACTGAAAAGTCACCGCAATTACGGTTTTACCTTTGATTGGATGTCCAAATGAACTTGGTTTGCAAATATTTTTATATTTTATGGTTTCTAACATCATGAGAAATGTGGGTATCCAAGATTTTGAGAAAAACACAAATGTTTGTTATGCTAAATAATTCTTGCAACATAAGAGTTGCTATGGGATTTCCTAGCAGCAATTTATGGTTTATGGATTATGGCCTCCTAGATCATATTCTTTGAGAAATATATCTTTATACAAAAGATAGAAGACACCAAGGAGAGTATGCAGCCGAAAATTGGTAGTAAAATAATGTTTCTACTATTTGATATGATTTTTCTAAGGTGCAGTGCAGAATCGACATTTCCTGCGCATTAAAAGTTTGACGTCTTTTTGGGTAGAAAATAACATGATAAAAATTTAGAAATATTATTTTCCGAATGAAAACACAAAAATGAACAACTTTTATTTATGGGTACTTTTGCAGAATCGGATTATTTTGGGCTGTATAAAATGTTGAACAATGGTGAGTATTTATAGGTTAAAATAGTAGTTTAATCATAACTATTTATGTTCCACCTTGATTATTTTATAATAAATCACAAAAAAATCTGAATTTAATTAGGCTCTTAAGGATGTCATGGCTTACCTCATCAAAAAGATGTCATGGCTTACTTCATCAATTGGTTAATTGGATATCAAGTCCTTCATTTATTTATAATTAAAATTTAAATATGTATAATTAGATTTCTTTGTTACATTCATATTTACTTATGTAATTTTTCTAGGTAATTCGATCAACTTGGTTAATATTTAAAATTGAAATATATGTTTTAGGATTAGAAACCTATAAAATAATGAAAGACTAACTTTTAAATTAATAAAAGACAATTTTTTCTCAACATTTAGGATAAAAAATAGAAATTTTCAAAAATTCAAGAACTAAAGTATAAATTTATTTTTTTCCTAATTTTTGGGGCGTTACAGTAAGGATTAATAAGTGTTTGTTTTATTTATTTATTTTGCAGTAAGGACTAAAGTCAACAAACTTGTCCAACCGGTTCGACCTGCTGACCCGCTAACCAGTAACCTACCGGTTCTGTGACAGGGCCGGGTTTGAAAACACTGATTATTACCATTAAACATGTGAAGAAGTTTTCAAGAGTCTAGATATTCATTCTTGTAATTACCATTTGTTTTGTACATTTTATAACCAAGTGAAAGCACTTAAATTATGAAAGTAAACTTTGTTATGATGATACACCGGTGTTTGGTACTGATCATCAACACCTGATAATTCAATGTTGCGGTTACAAATACCCTTGTTTGGAAAGGTAGTTAAGCCAAAAAAAAATGTAATTATTGGAGGTTAGTTTAGTTTGTTATGTATATGGCTAAACATTTCATTGAATAGCTAATTATATTGTTGGTTATTGGTTAGATTAGTTCTTTTTTATACACAGACAGCATATCATTATTTATTTCATACAAATGGAACTATTATGTTGCCCTCTTTTTCCTGCAAAAGTGCAAATTCAGATTGTGTAATTCAATAACAATCATGATTTCCAAAAAAAGTAACATTATGGTTGATGGGGGTATTTTATGACTGGGCCAGCAATAGAGTTGGGCCGGCCCATTAACGTATCGAATCAGGCCCATTCGATATTTTCAGCGCATCGAATAGGTATGATTCGATGCGCGCATCGAATTGATATGATTCGATGCGTATTTTACAGCTGTCCTCGGGCCCCACAGTGCGAGTTGCTATATATAGGGCGATTTTGAGCATTCAGGGGGGGATCGAACCTGAGTCCCGACCTGACCACATCGAATCCAGCCATTCGATACGTTCCTCTATTCGATACGTCCCTCGATTCGACACGAAACAAGATTCGATACGTTCCAACGTACTGTCAAGATTATATAGCATTGACTCGGCATCGAACCGGCACTATTCGAGGCGCGTATCGAACAACCGCAATTCGAGGCGCTGCATATTTAGTGTTATTCTTGTATTTAAATCAGTGTAAGATCTGTAATAGATAGTAGGTGTTTCGGACAAAGTTAGTCCGGTTATTTCAAGTGGATTAACATTATTTTGGTTATTTATATTCTCATTGTATTGTATTACTGTGTTCTATTACCATGACGAAATAAAACCAAAATATTGGCGCCGTCTGTGGGAACACCGTAAACACTGTTTTTAGATAGAGTAGCTAGGATGACAATTAAAAGGCACTTGAATGTGGTTGAGAAACAGCAAACAGAGAAAAAGTTCAGAACAAAGTCAGATCCGAGACAAGATAGGATTGAGCCTAAAAAACAGGGGCAAGATAAAATAGAAAGTCAGTTGCTGAAGCAATGGCAAGAATGCAAGATGGAACCTTTGGGAGGATTCAAAATCGTACATCTTTTCAAAGAAAGTTCTGAAAAAGTAATCAAGATTGGAGCAGAAATGGACTGGATGATTGAAGCAGCTTTGATAGATTGTCTTCGCCGTAATTCAGATATATTTGTGTGGTCTGATTCAGACCTTCAAGGGATAGACTCGAGAATCATTGTACATCATCTGAATGTAGATAAGAGTGCGAAACCGATACGGCAGAAGAAGCGGAATTTCAGCAAAGAAAAGAATGAAGCAGCCGAAAGAGAGGTGCAGGAACTCTTAGCAGCTCGACATATTTACGCTATAAGATTCTCATAATGGTTGAGCAATATTGTGTTGGTCTTAAAGAAGGAAGCTACATGGAGAATGTGTGTGGATTATACTGACTTAAACAAGCATTGCCCGAGAGATCCATTTCCTTTGCCGCGGATAGATCTACTAGTTGATTCTACAGCAGGATGTGCATTACTGAGTATGATGGATGCAAAGAGTGGTTTTCATCAAATCTTCATGGCAGTGCAAGATCAGAGTAAAACGGCATTTGTAACTGATACCGTAGTGTACTGCTATAGGGTGATGCCTTTCGGATTAAAGAATGCGGGAGCAACATTTCAGAGGTTGGTGGCTAAGATGTTTTACCATCAAATTGGGAAGTCAATGGAAGTATATATTGACGATATGCTTGTAAAGAGTCTTAAAGCTGATGAACATGTGCGACATCTGGATGAGGCATTCACCATAATGAGGACATATGGAATGAAACTAAACCCTAAAAATGCACTTTTGGAGTGACGGCTGGAAAGTTTCTAGGATATGTGGTAAATGAGAGAGGAATCGAGGCTAATCCGGATAAAATAAAAGCAATACTGGATTTGCCTTCACCTAGGACGGTGAGAGACGTACAATGCTTGGTGGGCCGCCTGACGGCCTTGGGAAGATTTATATCAACATCTGCCGAAAAGAACCTCCCTTTCTTTAAAGTGATGAAACGGGACAAAAATTTTATCTGGACTCCGGAATGTGAAGAGGCTTTTAGGCAAATGAAGAAATATCTAGTAAGCCCGCCGTTGTTAGCAAAACCGGAGGAGAATGAAATGTTGTATCTCTATCTGGCAGTATCTGCAAATGTAATCAGTACAGTACTATTTAAACAGAGAGGAGCTCAGCAACTACCAATACATTATGTGAGCAGAGTACTGCAGGGGGCGGAGAGAAATTATTTGGAGATAGAACTGTTTGCATTGGCGATTGTTGTTACAGCTCGAAAGTTGAAACCGTATTTTCAATCTCATCTGATTACTGTGGTGACTGACAAACCATTGAAACAAGTATTGGCGAAACCAGAAACCTCTGGTAGACTGGTGAAATGGGCGATTGAACTCAGTGAGTTTGGGTTGGAATTTAAGCCGCGAGTCGCGGTCAAAGCGCAAGCCTTAGCAGATTTCATGGCCGAAACCCTGGAGAACAGTGTAGTGGAGACCGCATGTTGTATATTTTCTATATCAAACCAAGAAGGAACCAGTAGAGCAACGACGACATGGATATTGCATACTGATGGATCTGCCACAACTCACGGGGGGGGGGGGGGGGGAATTGGAATACATTTTCTGTCCCCAGAGCGGAGGGAATTTGAATTTGCCATCAGCTTGAATTACATGGTGACAAATAACGAAGCTGAATATGAAACAATAATTGCAGGGATTAAAATGGCACTCGGACTCAACATCGAGCATCTAGATGTGTTCACCAATTCGCTTTTGGTGGCAAATCATTTCTCCGGAAAATATGAAACACGTGAGGAGACTATGAAGCTATATGCTGCAAAAGTTAAAAAGTTGACAAGGAGGTTCAAATTTTTTGATATAACTCAAATCCCCAGGGACAAAAATGCCAAGGCAGATGCACTTTCTAAATTTGCGAGTTCTTCAGAAATTTTGGCAGAAAAAAGAATCACACTTATGGTTGCTGACAAACCTTCGATTGGGAAATCAAAATATATCACAACAGAAGTCAGAGTAGAATTTATATTGACAATACAAGAGGACCCGTCTTGGAAGGATGAAATTATGATTTATCTTCAACAGGGCATTTTACCAGCGGACCCGAATGCTCAACGCAGGATGCGTTACAAGGCTTACAGGTTCACTATCAGTAATGGAGAGTTGTATAAAAGGTCTTTCGAAGGACTGTTGTTAAGATGTTTGACCCCTACGCAAGCTGAATATGTCATGGAAGAGATCCACGCAGGTAGCTGCGGAAATCATTCTGGGGGCCGAGCATTAGCTCAACGAATATTACTTCAAGGATATTACTAGCCAACTCTACGTAAAGATGCAACAGCTTATTCGAGAAAATGTGACAGTTGCCAATACCATGCTCGCCTTATTCACAGGCCGGCACGTCAACTGCAACCAATCGACGTGGCATGTCCTTTTGATCAATGGGGAATTGATATAGTTGGTCCGTTTCCACCGGGCAAAGGTCAAAAACGATATCTAATAGTGGCAGTGGAGTATTATACAAAATGGGTTGAGGCGGAACCTATAACCTCAATCACGGAGAATAATATGATCGAGTTCATCTGGAAATACATTATATGCCGATTCGGTATACCGAGGTCCATTGTGTGTGATAACGGAACGCAATTTACTGGGAAGCACATTAAATCGTGGTTTGGGGAATTAAAGATATCACACAATCTCACGTCGGTATATCACCCACAATCCAATGGCCAAACAGAATCCACTAACAAAACATTGAAGGATTATCTTGAAAGGAGAGTCAGAGCCACATGGAAAACATGGCCAGCAGAGCTTCACGGAATATTATGGGCATATAGGACGACCCCGAGAACATCGACAGGGGAAACCCCTTTCGTTCTTGTCTATGGCACTGAAGCAGTATTGCCTGCGGAAATAGGTATGCCAACGCGCAGAATCACTGATTATGATCCGAAACAATCAGCCAGGTTGCGACAGATGGATCTGGATATGATAGGATCCACAAGAGAGGATGCTTATCAGCGTACTATTGCATATAAAGCTGCAATGGCCAAAAGCTATGATAAGAGAGTCCAATTCAGAAGTTTTGAAGTAGGAGACTTGGTTCTTAGAAGCCTTGCAGCTAAACAGCATATCGGGAAGCTTGAACCAAAATGGGAAGGGCCTTTTAGAGTCACACGAGCAAGTTCACGAGGATATTATTATTTGGAGACTCTAAGAGGAGTTCAACAGAAACGCCCATGGAATGTGCAACATCTCAGGCGTTATTATGCATAAATAGAAGAATTTTCATTAAATATATGTTTCTTACACATACATTTACGCTGATTCTGTTTGGAAATTATTATTAACTGAAAATCTTTATTTGTTAAATGATGCAGAGAAGAACATGACGGAGGGGTAAGAAGGCCCAAAGTGGTCCACCCCCGCATGCCAGAAGGAAGAATATGACGGAGGGGTAAGAAGGCCCAAAGTGGTCCACCCACGCATGTCAAAAAGGAAACATCATGGAGGAGTAAGAAGGCATAAAATGAGTCACCTCGCATGCCAAAAGGAAGAACATGACGAAGGGATAATAAGGCCCGATGCAATTTATAACCTATGCAGGAATAACCCAGTTGACATGTCAATTAGGTAAAACAATATTACCCTAACAAAAACAGTCACAACTCAAAATGCTCATAATCTTACTGCAAACGAAAGTAGGATATTAATTTGGCAAAGTCACAACAACGAGCAAATTGATGAAATATCGAGTATGGAATACGTTATAAATACCATTTAACGAATAAGTGCGTACCGAAAAGCAGGTAATGTCAAACGGTTGAGTCATTTTCATTGAAAAAGCAACCATTTACAAATTACAAGGTTTTGTACAAAATATGAACTTAATAACCACAAAATAGTGTAGCCAAACTATCGCTACTCTTCCGATGAATGGGGGGACTCCTCACGAAGAACCAATCCCATTGAACGTGCAAAATTGCACAATTGCCCTGAATCTGATCTTCTGTCAGGATTAATTCCACAGTTTGTGCCCAATTTTCGGGCAAGACAATTTCTGCTCTATCAGCAGGATCTCCGAGTTGATACCTACTGGGAGAAATTGTATACTGTGCATTAATTGGTAACCCTGGATCACCCCTTTTACTATCCAGCACAGGGGCTAAGTCACTCTAAGCAGAACATTTTCGACCTGGTAAGACTGTTGAGGGACCTGAAGCCTTAGACACACTGGTCCCCTTCTTTCTTTTAGCCGGAATTGTAGGGTCCTTAGGCCTTAAACCAGTTGCTTTCGGAGGACTTCTAAGAAGAATTTTAGATCTGGAAATTCTCGGTGGCAATTCTAGCTCTGTATCGCTCGAACCAAAAACATCATGAAGAACCCTATTAACATTTTCCAAATCGCCCGAAATAGTGCTGTGTGAAATCTTTTCTTTACCCTTGGAAGCGCGAGGTGATTTGGATTTTAAGGGGCTTGAATGGGACTTCTTTGGTTTTTTACGGTCCCGCCACACGGTATAGAATGGATCGCCGGAACGAGGTGTGTGTAACTCATCATCGTCATCATCACTGTTAGCCTCGGGTGTTTCCATTTTTGCGTTACGCCTTACATCAAGCATGTCATTGCGAAAACCTTCCCCAAGATATCCAAGATGTCCAACCTGGCCAACGCATACGTTCATTCCATACTGCATGTCAGTAGCACCGCGTAATAATTCCAGAAATTTATATGCATTACTCTGCATAAATTCTTCAGCAATAGCACATCTATATTCTTCAGATTCCAAATACTGAATTCGACGACGCAAGTTGGAAATGGCATTTTCAGCATCAGTATTTGAAGCCTCGAGAGAACGATTCACGCGTTTTAGGGATTCATTATCCTTTTTCAACGCATCAATTTCAGCACGCAAAGCTTTTGCGTCCTCTTCGATTTTCTTGGCCTTCACTTCGGCATCATGTTTATCGCGGGTGGCCTTAGATGCCTTCGAATCTGATTCCCTAGCGCGTTTCAGGGCATTTTGGCGACTGTGTTTTCCACTATTAATAGCAGTACGTAGATTGTCGACAACAGCGTTGTGTTGATTTTGCACCGCAGCTAGCCCACTATAATCTCTGCATAGCCGATAAACGCCTAAGATGACAGCAGCAAAGAAAAGGCGCCCGAAGCGAGCCAAACCTTGATACCCCAATCGGTTAATTGTGGTTTGACGATCTAACTGCGGCCACAAACCTCGCATAATCTCTCCAGCTTGCTCCTCTCTTAATCGATATCCGCCCAATGTGGCACTCAATGATTCTGAGTTTTCATCATTGAGAAAGTCGTAATTACTAAGGCTTCCAGGCGGAGCAGGTCTTGGATTCCCTGAAGGTCGAGGCCTCTTGGGTGGAGGTATGCTCTGAGCTTCGCGAGCGGATATATTCTCCTCTGATTTTCGTTTAGCGGCTTCATACCATGTCTCATCGGTTGAGCGGGAAGAACTCGCTGTTTCTACATTACGTTTTTTCCTGAAATTGGGATAAGCTGCATTAAACTTCGCCAAATTGCCAGCGATTTTATCGTCTTCTGCATCGGTATCCTCCATTATCTGAATTTGGCGGTCGGTGCCAACTTTAATGCGTCCACCGATATCGGTCGGAGTCATCACCAATCTCCTTGTAGCGAAATTTTCGTGACATTCAAAATCACTCACAAATGGCACCCGAGTGCCTGCACTAATACCTCCAAGCCTTATGGTAGAAGGATTTGGTGAAGGTCGATTCGAGGGACCCGCACCTGAAGGCTCATTTTGCTCGTTTGGTTCGACCATTCCCTGAGCAGTGTGAATATTCTCAGGAGATAGAACAATTTTACTGCGGCTTCGAGATTTTATACGAGCCATATCAGCCTAATAATAAAATTCTAATAATTTTTCTATGAATATAGGTAATTGGTAACGTGTCGAATATCGGTGATTCGATACGCTCCGTGTCGAACAGACTTCGTTCGATGCGGTCCAGAAGCAAACAAAAATATTCCCTCCGGATAAAAACAAGAAATGTCAGACATGTGGTCCCTTATATATAGGCCCATGGGCCGCAACTGTTGTGGACGCATCGAATTTTCATAATTCGATGCGCGCATCGAACGAGTCACGATTCGATACCCATAATTTCACGCATCGAATTGTTACAATTCGATGCCCAAAAATTCTTAATACATATATGTTGTGAGTTTGGAAGTCGTCATTATTCTATTAACGTCTCCCAAACTGGGGGGACTATGTAATGGGGGTATTTTATGACTGGGCCAGCAATAGAGTTGGGCCGGCCCATTAACGTATCGAATCAGGCCCATTCGATATCTTCAGCGCATCGAATAGGTATGATTCGATGCGCGCATCGAATTGATATGATTCGATGCGTATTTTACAGCTGTCCTCGGGCCCCACAGTGCGAGTTGCTATATATAGGGCGATTTTGAGCATTCAGGGGGGGATCGAACCTGAGTCCTGACCTGACCACATCGAATCCAGCCATTCGATACGTTCCTCTATTCGATACGTCCCTCGATTCGACACGAAACAAGATTCGATACGTTCCAACGTACTGTCAAGATTATATAGCATTGACTCGGCATCGAACCGGCACTATTCGAGGCGCGTATCGAACAACCGCAATTCGAGGCGCTGCATATTTAGTGTTATTCTTGTATTTAAATCAGTGTAAGATCTGTAATGGATAGTAGGTATTTCGGACAAAGTTAGTCCGGTTATTTCAAGTGGATTAACATTATTTTGGTTATTTATATTCTCATTGTATTGTATTACTGTGTTCTATTACCATGACGAAATAAGACCAAAATAATGGTATAACAATAATTAAAGAATATAATGCATGATTAACTCCTCACCTGGTTTTTTATTTTTCATGGATTTGATGTTAAATACTTATATGTGCGTTAACTCTTAACATGACTAATTAGATTCAATTGTTTCTAGAAGGTTCAACCCATTCGGCTTCCAGTAATTTACAATCCTTTAGGATTACCATTAGCGTTTTTTTAGATAATTCAAATAAAATGATCTATATTATATTTGTTTGTATTTGAATATCTTTCTGTTTATTCCTTTTCCCTAATTCGACTACGAACCTCTCGCATTACTATGGAAGAGCGAACCATTCCCCTTATAATCACGATAATTTTCTAATTAGTGCCTAGCACTAATTTTTGGAACTATCAATTAGATACACTCCTAACAAATATTCTAATAAAATAGAACTCTGTTATGGTAATTGACACATGCGATAACCCATTTTTACTGGCTCTATCACTTTCTAGGGTATTAATTTAACCGCTCTCTGCAACTTGCAACATAAAAAAAGTGATATAATAGTTTAACGAATAATTAAAGTAATATATAAATGCGTAACAATTGGGTAAAATGGAAAAACATTATTATTGACATATGTGATAACCCATTTTTATTGGCTCTATCACTTATCAGTGATAGCTCAAAATTAGTACGATACTAATTAAAAAATTATCGTGATTATGAAAGAAATCGTGCACTATTCCTGTAGTAATGATTGGAGCTGGTAGTCGAATTAAGAGAATTGTGGATAAATACCTAGGAATTCAAATAATGCGAGAAAAAATCAAACTACATACCATAAGTTGGCTGCTTAACACAAATGATACCATAGGTTGGCTCCTTACGATTTTGGTACCATAAGTTGGCAACACGATGGTGAAGCTCAATTGCCGCCTTTAAAATAAACGTTGACCGTCGTTGACCCCCAAATTAAAAAATTTGGCCTGAATTTGACAACTGGACGCTGACTAGGACGGCGACTTGGAAAAAGTAAAAAATTGAAAAAGTGAAAATCAACTCTCCCTCCAAATTAAAACCACCCACCTCACCTTCTTCTCTCAACAGTCTTCATCTCCACCACGGTTAATTCATCTCCATCGCAACAACCTTCATCTCCATCACCATAATCACGACACTCTCTCCTCCCCGATCGAAGGTAAGTGAAGCTACTCCTCCAACCTTGTGTTCGCATACCCTATCGTTCATAGCCCGATTTCACCATTTTTGGCATCTTCTTTGATTCGTGATTTTCAACTTATTGTGGGTATTTAAGTGGTGAATAGAGTGGGTTTATGGTTTAAGTTGAAATTTGGGTAAGCAAATTTTTGGGTTGTGGCAGACTGGCAGCTAAAAACTGAAGACTAACCATAAGATGGAGGTGGGTCGTCGAATTTGGACGGACGTAGAGCCTTGAGTTTAGGTCGAACGTCGACCATGCTTTAAAGTCGTGTAACAAAGTCGCCCGTCAACAATGGTGACGACGCCAGTAGTAACGACTGAATAATTGGGGCGGTGAAATGTCGGAGCGCTGACGGAGCGGGTAAGAAAGAAGAAATGATCTAAGGGAATTATTTTTTCATTCAAAAATAATGAGCTCAGGGCATGAGGAGAGTTGATTTTCAATTTTTCATTATATATATTTTTTTTATTTTTTTTCCCAAGTCAGTGTCCTAGTTAGCGTCCAGGTGTCAAATTCAGGCAAGAATTTTTAATTTGGGGGTCAACAGCGGTCACCGTTTATTTTAAAGGCGACAGTTGAACTTCACCATCGTGTTGCCAAATTATGGTACCAAAACCATAAGGAGCCAACTTATGGTACCATTTGTGTTAAGGAGCCAACTTATGGTATGGAGTTTGATTTTTCCCCAAATAATGCCAAGGCCCAAGTGAAGGAATAATTTCGAAATACAACGATGATCTTGTAAACATGTATATGAGAGACAGTAATGATGAGTTAACTTGTCGTATTACAAATGAGCTAAAGGGTAAATGTAGTGCTCGAGATGAAATCTTTCCTTATGAACCATGCAACTTAATTTTGATTAAGTAAAGGTGTGGGTACTGACGTTTAATTTTGATCTAAAGTATACAAATCTATTGATAACCTTAAATGACTGTATTTGAAATAAACGTCTTCTGATGAGGTATTATGGGCGAATAATGCACATTCTTGCCATTCAAGTGACATTTTTTATGTTGTATCTTTTCAAGTTTTCAAGAATAAAATATTTGGTCCTCAAACGAGGCGCATATATGTGGTTACGAGGCGCATATGAAGCTATGAGGAGAACTCCGGTTCTCTGACGAGGGGATTTGGTTCTGCATCGTGTGGATTTCATTGTGATGGAGTAGCTTTTGTGCTCCGCGGCTTGTTTCACGTGGGTCTTTTCTTGCATTACTCAATACTCATATTTTCAAGAGGATATTTTTTATATAAGGTTTCACAAGTGAAATAGGGGTGGTTATTGCTATTACCTCATGTGCAATCTAACAACTAATAAAGGGGATAGCAATAGAATATGAGCATGTTTGCTTGCCTAGAAAATGGCTGATAAGTTACAAAACATGGGATAATCTTGAGTTTGGATTGCATCACTCTAAAACTTATGGCCCGCGATAAGTGGGCCAGCTCCCTCTTATCTCACGACTTAGAGTCGTCTCCCACCCCCCTCCGATTCCGAAACTGGCGTTAACACTCCAAAGTGAATTACTAGTACACCCTTAAATCAAACCAGTTGTTTCTTGCTAAAAAACGAATTAAAGTAGGAATTCATTGCCAGTGATTACGATGGAAAGTAGTGTCACTTCTTGTTTCTTCATTACGATTTCTTACAATTTATAGTTGAAAAGAAATTACACCTCTGAATCATCGGAATCAGCGTTGGGGAAGAAGGTGGGTGGTCCGCCGGTGGTTTTGTGGCCAAATTCGCCCCCCAACACAGACAACCAATTCCTCGCCAATTACGCCGCATGTACCTCCATCATCGTTAACCACCCTTGAAGAGGTTTTTAAAAAAGAAGATGAAATAATTTCAAAAAATAAAGGAATGTACAATTTGATTGCAGTTTTCGGCGCATTCGGCGCAGTGGAGAGAGTGATGATGCCTGATGAGAATGAGAGATTCTAGGAGTTATTCTAATTTGCCTTTTTGTTATAGGAGTAAGTTTGAGTACAAGAGGAATTTTTATTTTATTTTATTATATTTTTCTATAATGAGAGCAACAATAATTACAAAACTCTCGCAAAGTAACATCAAAGCGCCACACAAAAGTTATACATACATGTGTTAGAACTATAAAAAAAAATGGCACATTTCAAACAGTAATAAAGCTGCTTGACTCATATAGATAGTAAGAATTGGAGACTGAAAACTTGTTGTCTAACATGGAGGGGAAATATTCTGTATTTAATGGTGTGGAGGCTGGTTTGTTGGTATGTGTGAGTGTTAGAGAGCAAAAGTGGCAGTAAGAGCAAAAAATACAACAGTAAATGAATGAGGACAAAGGAAAGAAATTGTTGTTTGAATAGGTTAGGGCAAGGGTAAAGTAGGTAATACCATTGAAATTCACTACATAGTATTAGTAACCAAATGTAAAATTAACTATGAAACCCTGGTTTATTTTGATATGCTTATTCTAACCAAACATGATATTAACTAATTGTGGTGGGATTTTAACTCAAGTATTTCACAGGTCAAGCAAACGTGCTCTATCTAATTTGAAGTTTGCAATGTGAATGTGTACGGAAATGCTAAGAGACTTTTTTTTGAATCAAGAAAAGATAACACTATTTCGAATCAAGAATATACTTCTTTAATATGACATGGGTAACTGATGGCACATAAATGTCTAACAATCATTATTTATTGTGATCCGAATGGGTTGAACCTTCTAGAAACGACTGAATCCAGTAAGCCATTTTGTGTTCTAACGCACAAGTAATTAATTAACACCAAATCCACTTAAAAATCAAATAACCAGGTGAAGAGTTAATCATGCATTATTTAATTATTGTTACACGACTAATCATTATGATTGTTGTTGAATTATGCAATAGGTTTGCAGCAAATATACTAGTTTCCATTTGAATTATCAGGTGTTAGATGATCATTATCATCAACGTTACAACAAAGTTTACTTCATTTTAGTGCTTTCACTTGGTTATAAAATGTAAAAAATAAAGCAACTATTTTGGGGAAATTTGGTGCAATAATAATTTTATTGGCCCTCACTTTTCAAGTAAATAATTTTACCGCGCTCTGCAACTTGTACCAGAAAAAAAGAGATAAAAATAACTTACCAAACATATAAAGTAACTAATAAATGCGTGATAATTATGAAAAGGTTAATAATTACTAAAAGTTAAAACAGTAATAACAACACCAACAATAATATTAAACACAAAAAAAGAAAAAAGAAAAAAGAAAATCAGCCTCAAATTCAAGTAATATTCAACTTCAACACCAACAGCACTGCATTTTTCAATCATCACTCTCTTTCTTTTATTCCACCAATCAATAACTAAAAAAGAAAAAGAAAAACAAAACACAAAATGGAACCGCCGGAAAATACAGTTGCGGCGGAGAAAATAATCCGGCGATGGGACTCCACCGCCTCCGCCGAAGCTCGCGAGCGCATGATCTTCACAGGCGACCGCCACGAAATCGATCGTTACCTCGAAGCCGTCGATCACCTCCAAAAATCCATCTCCGACCTCGCCCTACCGCCTTCCGATTCAACTTCCTCCTCCTCCTCCGCCCTCCAGATCGCCATGGCTAGACTCGAAGACGAGTTCCGCAACATCCTCCTCTCTCACACCTCCCCCGTCGAACTCGACGCCGACTCTGTTCTCTCCGAGTCAACTCACGGCGATTCCGAGTCAAGTCGCGGCGATTCCGAGTCAATTCACGGTCGCAACAGTACGGACGAGATCGGATCCGAGGGGAGCAGCCGAATCAGCTTTGATTTGAAGCAGTTCGAGCATCAGGAGAGCAACACCAGCACTACTAGTACCTGCTACAAGTCCACGAGCAGCATACGCGAGGTAGATCTTATCCCCTGCGACGCGGTGTACGATCTCCGCTGCATCGCGGAGCGGATGATCACCGCGGGTTACTCGCGCGAGTGTATTCAGGTGTACGCTAGCGTGCGGAAGTCGGCGGTGGACGCCAGCTTGAAGAAGCTGAATGTGGAGAAGCTGAGCATCGGTGATATACAGCGGCTGGAGTGGGAGACGCTGGAGACTAAGATCCGGCGCTGGATACGTGCCGCGAAGATATGCGTCAGCGTGCTGTTCGCGAGCGAGAGGAGGCTGTGCGAGCAGATATTCCACGGTTTGGAGAATTCTAATTCCGCTGATGATGCTTGTTTTATGGAAACTATTAAAGGTCCTGCTCTTCAGTTGTTTAATTTCGCTGAGGCGATTAGTATTAGTAGGCGATCGCCTGAGAAGTTGTTTAAGATACTGGACTTACATGATGCGTTGTCTGATCTGATGCCTGATATCGAGGCTGTGTTTGAGTGCAAATCTAGTGAGTCGATTAGGGTGCAAGCCGTTGAGATACTGTCTAGGTTAGCTGAAGCTGCTAGAGGGATATTGTCTGAGTTTGAGAACATGGTGCTTCGTGAGCCGAACAAAGCTCCGACTCCTGGAGGGACAATTCACCCCTTGACTAGATATGTCATGAACTATATATTGTTGTTTTCGGATTACAAGCAGACTTTGACTGAATTGATTGTTTCCAGGCCCTGCACGGGGCCTAGGTATTCCAACGATCCAAACGTGCCGGATACTGATTTGTCGGAGTTTGAGGATCAGGCTTCGACGTTGGCGCTTCATTTGATCTGGATCACTGTGGTTTTGCAGTTCAATTTGGATGGGAAGTCTAAGTCTTACAGGGATGATGCTTTGGCACACTTGTTTATCATGAATAATGTTCATTATATTGTTCATAAGATTAGAGGGTCACCTGAGTTGAGGGCGATGATTGGGGATTATTACTTGAAAAGGATGACTGGAAAATTTAGGACGGCTGCGACTAGTTACCAACGGGCAACCTGGGTAAGGGTGTTGCATTGCTTGAGGGATGAAGGTTTGCATGTCAGCGGTAGCTTTTCTTCTGGTGTATCAAAGAGTGCTTTGAGAGAGAGGTTTAAGGCCTTCAATGCTATGTTTGAGGAGGTGCATAGGACTCAGGCTACATGGTCCATTCCTGATACACAGCTCCGCGAGGAACTTAGGATATCCATATCGGAGAAGCTCCTCCCAGCTTATAGATCGTTTCTTGGACGGTTCAGAAGTCATATCGAGAGTGGGAGGCACCCGGAGAATTACATCAAATACTCGGTCGAGGACCTTGAGACTGCAGTCTTGGATTTCTTTGAAGGGCACCCAGTTTCCCAGCATATACGGAAAAGGTCTGGGTGAGATGGAGTGGAATTGTGTTTTGCCACATATAGTAGACACTATTCTTTGAATCTTTGTGGAGTTTTCTGGAATGAGGTTCCTGCTGTTCGGAATATGTGCAGACCCCTATAGGGATAATTGATGTAAACAAGCAACAACAAACAGTCATCGCTAATTGTTCAGAGCAGGCATTGCCTCTTCCAGAATGCTTCTTCCTGTAAGCATTTGTTGTTAGTACTTTCGCAGCTTTTAGATTTTGTTTCATTTGATGATGGAAGAAAATATTGTGTTTGTTGTACTTTGTGGACCTTCCACTCGATTATCATGTCAGCCGCGCAGGATTTTAGATAAGAATATATGATTTCATATGACTGCAGATCAGAACATATGTGTGTTTATAATGTTTTCATCTTATGATATAGAGCATCTGAGGTTGTTCTAGTGTGAAAACAATACGCGTAGTATGCGAGAGTTAGGCTACAGAATTATAGTTGATTTGTTTCTCTCTAACTTCTATTCTTTTATTACACAATCTGTGGTTTAAGGCTTAGATGTGGTTCTGATCAGTTAGCATCTTGTATCAAATATTTTTGGTTGATTTAACATAATATATCACCTGACCAGGCAAAGCACTTGGCAGTGTGCTTTATGAGAAAAGATAAGGAATTAGTTCTTGTAATGAATACAGAGGGAATATAAATCTAATATTGCGAAGAACTGTAATAAATCTATACCAGTTTTTCTGTATTCTTTTATGAGATAAATTATCTTCTTCACAAGTGGCTTGCATTCAGTTCCTAGGCGAGTCAAGCCCCCAATGGGCTCTGAGAGGCTTTACCTGAAAGGGAATTTTAAAGTTTAGCTCGTAAATTGGAAGTACATCAATTTAACTTGTGCACAAGATGACTTGGTGCAATATATAATCAAATAAATTAATTATCGTAAAACAATCATGATGATTGTCTATCCTAGAACTGCAACTTACTTTGAATCTTTAACCCAGGGCCAGAAATTAGTGTGCGTTAGTCCAGAAAGAAGGAACCACAAACAGAAGAAATAGGAGCATTAGCTTTGAGCTTAGATTTTAGCGGATTTAATTTGCTTAACATCTTGACATCGTTTTCCCTGGGTGAGCTATTAGCTAGTCATCCCCTTTACTTGGTGGGAATGGAAATAAGTGTTAAATGTTCGAGCTCTTGCAATTGGGAAAATTATGAGCTTCCCTTTGTATTACCATCATTGCCGGTATCGATTTTATTGCATATGATTCTTGCATAATTCTCCTTACCTTACTCGGAAGTTCATATCACTAGACCATTAAATATCTTTGTCATCGAGACATGATTTCTTAGTTACTGGATCTAAATGGTTAGATTTGCTGCTGTTTCATTAGTATTACAGGTTTAACCAGGGGATAATTAAAGCTTCACTAATAAGTCAAGTAACTTTCAGTTTATCTGTGATCCCTTGGTATGTATGTTGAAGAATTATAGTTCATTTGTTATATACGTTAGATTGGTTTTGACCACTTAATTGTTAATTTTATGATCTGATATCCAAAATGGACTAGTAGACCAGAAGACTTTTCTCGCCAGGACAAAAGAATTTTCTTAGTCAGAAATATGGATACCTATCTGTTGATTGTTGAACAACTCAATTCTAAGGGCCTTGCTAATTTCTGATGTTGTCTTACTCTCCTGCAGTTTCATATCTTAGGACTTGCATCTCATCTGTATCTTTGTTGGTGTTGACTTGTGGAAATGCAACTCGTCTGTATGACTGTATGTATGTTGGTTGACTTTTGTTGAAGGGATAACGTCCTTTGTTTTTTCTTAAAATTTCTACCTGCTTTTGTTTCCTGTCCGATGTATAACAATTGATTTTCCCTCATCCTTGATTGAAAATAAGTTGCATGCGAGATTCATGGTACTGTTATCTGATCTGTCTATTTTTTATACATGCCTTATTAGTTATTAGTCTCTAATGCTGACTGGAGAGGTAATTACATTTAACTCCCGAAGTTAAATAAATTTCGGAAGTTTCTCCTAAACTTTGAATGACTTTAAGGAATATTCTGTTTGGTGGCATGAACTTAGGTCTTCAAGATAAGAGGTCCCACTTGCAATAGCTTGTCAACAATTGATATTATATCTACAGAGCCCTATCATGTGGGAGGTTTTTTACATACTTAATCTCATCCGCCTGTTCTAAAGTCAAAGTGAGTGACACCGATGTCTCATCGGCTGTGAAGTAGCTGAATCCGTTTATAGTTTGGCCTCCTTTTGTCCAATGACA
This sequence comes from Linaria vulgaris, assembly GCA_948329865.1. Taxonomy (NCBI): domain Eukaryota; kingdom Viridiplantae; phylum Streptophyta; class Magnoliopsida; order Lamiales; family Plantaginaceae; genus Linaria; species Linaria vulgaris. The sequence goes on from OX415254.1 coordinate 96,293,990, forward strand.
ACACGTTGGTATTAAACTTGATCCATCTCTTTCAGAGCGTAATTAGTTTATTTCACTATTAAATGTGTAAAAAAAGTTCTCCACTGTTCTTCCTATTTATTGGAGCCACATTTGTGGTTTCATGACGTATATTAGACTTTTCTTTTTATACATATTTGGTTTAGTGCTGTTTTTTACGGTAAACGTCGCTTTTATTTTCCTCTTGTGTGAAAGACGCGGCGCCTCGGGAGCGCCCGGGGCTCGCCGGTGGTGAATTTGGCCTTAAAATGCCCCTGGCGCTGTATTGGGGCGCCACCTTTGTAGGGCGCACGCCCCAACGTTTGGCACGTGTGTCCGAAGTTCAAAAGGCGCCTGGACAAGTGCCCCAAATGATTGCAAATGCCTCACAAATTTGCTTGCATTTTTAATTTTTTTCTTATTTACCCAGTTCATAAGTGAACAAGAAAACATAAAATTGACTTACTCTAAAAACCCTTGGCCCAAAAGAGAGGTAAAGAAAGAAAAAAAAAATTAAGAAGAAAACATAAAATTGACCTACTCTAAAAACCCTTGGCCCAAAAGAGAGGTAAAGAAAGAAAAAAAAAATTTAAGAGTTTGCAATTGTGATTTGTGAAAGAACATGATAAGTCATATGTGACCTGAGTTTTCTACTTTTTTTCTTCAATTTTTTCTTTCTATTATTTTAAGGTTTCTTCCTTAACGTGGTCATATCAAAGTATGCTACGAATATTATCACTTCAGTTGCTTAATTCCCAAGAAGCTTACGAACTGCAATATTTCTTCTCGTTTTTTTGTGAAAGCATTTATAAATGCTATTGTGAATTGTGAGGAATTCACTTATATTTTTGGATTTTTGCATATGAGCAATTTGATTTTTTAAGTTTTAACTCATATATATTTTGAATATTCTCATGTGTATAAGTTTATTTTTAGTTTATTTCATATTTCTTTGAATTATTATATACTCATTTTATAGTATTATGCTTAAAATATATTAAAATAACAACATTGATTGGGCTTACGCCCCACGCCTCGAGGCTTACGCCCCGCTTCTAGCTATGAAAACCGGCCGCGTCGCTTAAGCCCCGAGCCTTTAACAACACTGTTATTTTCACATAATTTTGATCGTTAATTTGTTTACATTTGTTACACAAGGTCATCAGACTCCTAAAAAGAATATATTAGTTTCCAATATAGGTGAGTGCGTGCGTGTAAATATACAATATCATGCACATACATGAATATACATACAATACGTATGGCGAACTTATACACAAAATATCTGTTACGGATTGTCGCGATGAATACGTGTGTAAATTGCAACAACCAATAACGGTTATGTTTAAAGAAAAAAAGAAAATGGAAAAAGAAAAACTGATTACTGTAATAGCCTAATAGTGAAGATCCAATTCGTAGTTCTCTTCTTCACAGCCAAGCACCTATTTGATATTTGTAAAATGGTGTTCCCGTCTTATCAAAAAGGACTTTCATTATTTAAGACTTTAATTCTGTTGCAAACTTGCAATCAACCAGCTCAAGAAGGGTCCAACTTCCCAAAAATAAATACCAAAAACTGTGGACAGGTACTAATGATTAATTAATAATTTCACAACTAATCAACAATGAGAATCCATCAAAGTAGTTCCTCATGTTTACACGCAAGGACCGCATCATTGACAGTGAAAATGTGACACTAATGCATAAGGCGGCTGGCTACGATAAGACGAATAATTTATGTATGGTGTAAATAAATTTAGAATAAGATCATATTATATTCTTTAAGCAGTACTTTAATTAGTGTTTAACTCTTTTTTCTTACAACATGGGGGCCATGGTTTTGCCCAGAAGATATACACATAGTTCAAGCAGCGTGTAATTTCTATTAGGAAGAACTGAAGATCGATATAAAGATAACAGAATATGGTTAGTTAAGATTAGAGAGACGAAATGATTAAGATATATAGGAAACAAAAAATAGAATGGTGAAAAACAAGAGAAGAAACACAATGAATGAAGAGTAAAATGTTCAGTAATCCAACAGATTTTTTACGTCACTAACTTGCATTTCAGATCTTTCATCCTCGTAGTATTCTACACTATAACAGGGACAACTAAAGTGTGCTAATTTTACTCCAAGCCATGGCCGGGAAGTTGTTGATTTAACGAGGTACACACACGGTGTTATATTAGGCAGTCTTTTCCTCTTCACGGTTACTTAGCAGGATACCATTTCCACTCTCTGCTGATTCGAGTTCAAAACCCCTTACATCTTTGGACGGCAGAGGGGATGGTTTAATGAGTTTCAAAGTGTCGTCCTTGTCAAACTCTTCGCCAGCATCCTCAGAAGAATATGCATATCTGTGGCAGAAGGGGAAAAAGAACAATGAACCAGATCTCACATTTCATGTTTATGCACACACAAATGTTTACACACGGTTTCTCAGCGATCTATTGCACCTTTCTAACTGAAAGTTGACAAATGAAGAAATGTTTACAGCAAATCTATGACGAATTGCATTTAGTTGATTAATAATCATGGTAGGTTAACGTACTTATAAATTTTCCAAAGATTATAGATTAATAGGTTTATGCTTTCAACACGATAGATGCAGAGCAAATTTGTTGACTGTATATAATAGCAGGAAATACTCAACGAATATTGAAGCAAATATGTATGGAAAAGATATCGCGACAATTGCAGCGAAGAATGCAGAGAAACATTTGTAAACGTGATGGTCTAAATGTGAAGTTTTGCAGTCTAAATGTAAGGAGGAAGCGGTTACCTCATTGAGTTCTGTGACGGCGCCCAAAGAGCACAAATGACGCATAATAGAGAGAAAGACAAGACCTGCCAGAAGGCAGGAATGATCCATGCATTTCGCCACTGCTCATTGTATTCGTCATTTGACTTGAAGTAGAGCTGCAAAAACAACCCGGTCTGTCAGCATTGATGTATGAATGACGGGACATACTGTTCCGAGCTTTATTTTATTCTTTTTGCATGTAAAATACCATATTTACTACTAATACGACCAGGCCGCCAGCTCTTTCTTGGAGCAAATAGCCAGCTTATCATATGATGCCTACTTAATGTGCTCAAGTAAAAGCACCTTTTTGTTATCTGATAACCATGACTTTCTTGAGGAAATTGGTATGTTTCAAAAGCACAAAACACAGATACAACGGAAAGTCACCAAAATAAATAATATCAACATTACCTCATAGCAAATCCAGCCAACAGATACGATAACAGCAACTGCTAATGCATTGGTGAACTTCCTGTAAATTTCTAATTTGGCAGTCATCCTCCTAGCCTGTCACAAGAAGCAACATATAACATTAAAAGGATAATTTATCTACGCTATTGCTCTCAAAATTGATGCATGGCAAGTGGAAACTTTCCACTTGTACGGGAAGCTGGCCAGAAAAAGTGAATAACTTAAATTGCAAAGATTTGATCAAATTTAATTATGAACTAGGAAAGAAATATCAGCTAGATACTCAATCACTACCAATTGTGCATCACAAAAGACCTCACATGGTTTGGATTTCAAACCTCTTAATCTGCCTGTTAGTTAAACACAACAGTGACTCAGTAACAGTTATTATTTGTGGTTCAGACTACATCCAGAGGTTAACAATAACAGGCAGTCTAAGTTTCAGTTCATATGTACAAAAAGGTAAACTCATGATAAGAATAAACATAAAATTATAGTCAAGTACCTGAAGCTTATTCAAAGTTGATGAAAGGGAGGTAAATATCCAAAGAATGAAGAAAGCATCCAAAATTGCCACAGGGAGAACAAAGAACAGTCTAGCCTTCCCTGAGAGATCACTCACAGCACCAACATTTTCAATCAGTTCAAGAACTTCCGATGCAATAAAGAACGTCCCTCCAAGCAAGAGAACTTTCGACGTAAGACCACCCAGGGTAGGTCTCACAACACCATAACCCATAGAAACAATGAGGATGACTAATCGCGACACTGTCCGTTTCACAGTCCCAAAAGTGACAGCCCAGACCGTGATCCCAGTCGGTCTAACTCCAGTTTCGTTAAACTCAGCATAGTCAAAATACCACAAGGCCATCTCCAACATTCCCAAAGTAATCACAAACGTAATACAGTTCTGCAACGGGAGAACTTCCCTCCAGAATCTCGCATACTGCGAAAACCAAAACATACCAAGCACCACAAACGCAAGCGACATAACCCCAAAAAAATTCATAAGCGGCGCCATGCTACCCGGTAAATATCCACTACTATTCTTCCAGACGGTCTTGCCGTCAACAAAAACCTCTTTAAGCTGCGAATCACAATGAATGAAATACAGATTATACATCCCAGTCTTCGTAATCTGTATCGTCCTCGGCTGCAGAACAGTCGTCGTCTTATCAACATCAAACGAGGCGCCAAACACGTAAGGCCAGCCCGGATTGCTAGTAGATTGACGGTGAATGATCTCACCTTCCTTGCAAACTCCAAGCTTCGCAAGATCCCCTGTACAACAGACGGCCCGTTGTCCACCATAAGCCGATCCCCCTATTGTCTCCCTATCATCCACCTCAAACACAACAGCATGGACCGATCCTGAGCTGACATTTGAAATCTCGAACGGTCTTCGGAACACAATCTTCTCAAATCTAACAAAGGTCATCATAATTATCCCCACCGACTTAAATTACAAACAATCGCAATAATTAACACCAGATCAACCAGGATCCATAACCCAATACTTAATCTAACTAGAAATGCATCAACATCACTAAATAACAAACCTAAGTCAACATTTAAATTCATCTATTAACAACAATTTCAAAGTCAAAATTAGTAACACAGATCTCTCTTAAGCCAACTGATTTATAAATTATAACCATGCAATATCATAATTAAGGAAAAAAACAAACTAAATCTAGCTAAATAAAATGTCAACAAAATAGAATCGGATTTTTTTTTTTAAAAAAAAGTTTATACCTACCTAATGAAGGAGTTTTCCGGTGCGGATTCGTTGAGGCCAGGGGCAGAAGAGTAAATTCCTTCACTTCCGCCGTGAAATACGAAGGCATTGCCTTTGCCGACGAATTTCTCGGCGGTGTATTCGTGCACGGAGCACTCAATGCGGAGTGCGCAGTTTAGTAGCAGCGCCACCAGGGGCAGAATCGTAAATCGCAACATTGCTGCTGCGAGAAATTGACTTGAGCTCAACAGCAGTAAGAGAGAGAGAGAGAGAGAGATCTGGTGAAATGGAGGCGACTAGAGTAATGGGTCAATTGTCTTAACTGTGATTAAAATGTTTTGCTCTTATTTTGTGATGAAGGAGTTAGAGGTAATTATTGTGTGCGAGCGGGTGCACGTCGAAAGTCAAATAGTCAACCAAGATCCGGCTTTTTATTGGGTTTCTACTTTCTACTAACATATATCATTCATTAGCCTCTCTTAAAATTTAAAAATTATATATAATTCCATGATGAAAGCTTTACTTGCTGCAATTATTTTCAGACCAACATAGATTCTTATATTTCGATGGCACTTGAATCGTAAATCGTTATTTGGTCTAACTTCGTTTTGGTCATTTTGAATGAAAATATCTCTAACTGGTTACGACCTCCGGAAGCTCAAGAAAACTCGGTTGGCCGAATACAACGCATGGGGACGTAAAGATCGACGACGTTTGATATGATGCACATATCTGAATGTGTCTTGCAGCACATGACTAAAAGCTATTAGCACGTGAAGAATATCAACCAACACATTTTTGCATTATAAAGGAGAAATACTAACAACATCCAACAAACGGGAAATACAGTTTGACAATTCTAAAACTCCAAACTAGAAATTAAATCTTAAATTATCACAATACTGAGCAATTCTACACAAACACTCGTCAAAATTCATACGACGGATCATAAATCGGACCTTCTATTCATACGAAAAGACCAGGAACCCGGTGTTGCAAACCACATTTACAAATGAAGGCAACACGTTGTTGAAGCTACGTCCTATTCATGATACATTTTGAAGCCCAACACGCGAGGTCAAGAGTAGGCGTTCGATTCTTAAACTTGACAAATAGTATCGAATTGCATAGGTGGAGAAGAACTGTTATCATCATTTATTAGATTGGTTTCGGTTTTCAAAATGTAAAAGTGGAGGGATAGATTCTTGAACTTGTTTGACGAGGAACTTACAGTTGGGGTCGGAGTCAAAGTGGCGTTGTAACAATCGCATAGTTGCAGCGACGAATACATGCACATTTAGATCCATCGTGTATTGAGGCAATTGAGGCATTTTGGGATGTCCGGGTGACGGTGGATAGGGGTTCAAATCATGTTACTTTTGAGGGCGACTGCCTCAATGTTATCCATGCTTATTATCAACAAGATGGACGAAGCGGTGAGTTATGCGAACATTCTTAATGATATACGTTGCCTACATAGTTATCAAAGTGGATTTACCGCTAACTGCATGGGACGAAATGCGAATGTTGAAGGCCATAAAATCGGCATGGACCGCTCTTACGAATCCCTTACGAATGTTGATTATTGAAACGCTGCATTAGATTATTGTCTATTGAACAGTTGGATTCTTTTTTCTTTTCTGTTTTTGGACATAAAATCAAACGCGTGAGGTCGGTTGCATGGGATTGCACTCTCTTAATAAAAAAAGTTTTGAGTTGGGCCCAGTTAATTCTGAATTTGTGTCAGGTGCCTGTCGGTCAATTTACGAGGTTTATTCATATCACAAATTTTGCTGCCATAACATTAATGGAATATATGTAAATCCCAGTAGAAAACGTTACAAAAGTTGGTCAGAAAATCAGCAGATACTCCATCAATGATGTCTCTAAGTATATCATCAGCCAAAATAAAACAAATACTCTAGTTAAAGGTAGCAACTACGGGTTTCCACGTTATCAAAAAAAATATTACAAGAAAAACCCCCTTTCATACAACAAAATATAGAAATCCCAGTTCACCTAATCATCATCAACACTTGATAAACATCTAAAACAGAAATCAAACTTATTTCGAATGCAACAGAAATTAGAGAGCGAGAGAGAAAAGTAAAATGACGCTCCAGCCAACCATAAATTTGTAATGCTGCATCCGCGATAATATTTGCAGACGTCAAGGCATTGCCTTGAACACAAAAATAGCAACTGGGGATGTCATAGAAATGTAACTTTCAATCCATATCAAGAAAATCCATCCTCTTTTTCATGGTACCCTTGAGTTCTGAGGCCTCCCTTTCTGCTTTTTGCGCCTGACCATAAACAAAAAAAGTATGCTCGTCATAAGACTCGGAAAAAATGTGGATAATATAGAAGTTCTTTATTAGTTAGATTAATTATTACAAACGAGTGGATTGCATCTGAATGCATGAGACAGTAATTATCGAAGACTTAATGAATCCAAAAACACGAGTAAGGACATGCCAATGTCGTCAGCATAATAGAACGACAACTCCAGTAAAACATCGACCAATAAACACAAAAAGTAGAACTAACCCTTTTGATCTCCTCTGTGGAGACACGGGTCATGTGTGCGGGAAGTTCCTCTTTTTCCAAGTCCTGACAATCACACCTCATGTAAGCCAAAAAGGTATGTAGAATGCTGCAAAGTAAATATCAGGCAAATTAAAGCACCGTACATACCAGCTCCCCTATCAAGACAACATTTTCTCCACGGATTACATATAGACCTAATGGAATGTCGCAATAAATTTCACCAACAATAACACGCTCGCATGCACCTTCTAGAACAGCATTAGCTACAATAAGATGTTGAATTTTGTTAACCATTAGGTGAAGTTAATCGCAGGACAATGTGTAACGAGTTCAAAATACTACCAAACTGATCAAACGAACGAAGAATCCCTAATAGTTTCCGGCCATCTCTAAGTAATACAAGCAGTTTCTCTGAAAATAAAAAGTTGAAAAAGGTAAGAAACAGATTGCAATAAAGAACTCTAAGATGAGGCTGCAATCACAACTGTGATGATAATAAAAGAAAGTTACAAATCAATTCTAGTGATGTTCCACTATCAATGAGCAAATACATATTACGAACGATGCTGGCAGCATATCTTCTGAATACACATCAGTTAAAATACTTAAAATGTTCGCATTCACATGCAAACAGAACAAGATGTATGCATACATTTAATGGGGGACAAGATTTCAGGTTAGCAGATGCCCCCATTTTCCACCAAATCAACACAATCATCGTTTTCTACTTATTATGTCAACAACCCGTAATCATACAATCTAACAGAATGAACCATTATATGCAAACACACTCGCACATGCACACATAAAGCCGTGTAAGAACTTAGTATAACAAGCCTACAGACAAATACTAATGCAATGGTTTTCAGATTTCAATTGTGCCATTGTCCAACTCCAGAAGTAGAATCAATTGACAAACTGGTGTTCGGGTATCAAACAAAAATCTAATTTAGAAGCCAGCAAAACTTATCATATTTATCTAGATTTATCACAGGTAGGAATTACCAGAACAGCTTCAGCTTGGCAGGATCTTCACCAGATTTGAATAAAAAGGAAAGCGTATCATAAATTTGGCTTCTGGTCAGAGTTTATGTTATTACTTGTTTGGTCATTAACTCAAAGTAAGGAATCTTTGCTCTGTCATGGTGACTAATGCCTCATTGGATAACCATAAAAGTCATAGTTTGAAGTTGGTAAACAAAAGGGCCATGGTAAGAAATTATAAACTTTATTCTTATTTTAAAGGGAGCATTCGAAGTTTCCAATATTGCACAGAATGTAGTAATCATCATGCATTTTCAACATCTTGAGACTTCCACTAGACCTTGTGATTATTGATTTACAATGGCAAGCAAAAACATAAGGTAGACAATTTCTATTTTTGCTCTTTTTTCTTGAATTTCCCACAAAGGTTTTCAAATCAAAACCATAGAGCAATAGATACATGGGAATTTCTGCTTTTTAAGACTACCAAACTCTATTACGACTCCTGATCAAGTTTATCTTCTAATTTCATCATAATCTAGCAATGACAACTCATAACTAGCCAATATCCATAGTGTGCATCTGTCGTCAAAAGTCCCAATCTTTCTTCTTAACAACCGCTCAGCTTATAAACCCACGTACAATCTTCTTTATATATTTTTCACCAACAGAACCATCTTTACAGCATATTACCATTGTCATGAACCTTAAGTGGGGTAATTTAATCCTAATAATATTCAGATCTGCATCTCAAAACTCAAAACAACCTCCCTTGCTACTTCAAGATAGCTCAGTTAACTATATGTTTCTGCCACAACAAGTAAAAAGTGAAAGAGGTAAAAAGATAACAACCCAACTCAAAATCAATATCCATATTGCATTTGTCGTCAAAAGTCCCAATTTTTCTTCTTCACAACCAGTCAGCTGTTGAACCCCACACACTAAATCTTATGTTCTACACTCTTCACCAACAGAACCACCCTTACATCATATTACCATTGACAGGAAACTCAAGAACGGTGCTACTTCAAGAATGTCCCATTATCATATAAAGCAGTAAAAAAAATTGAAAACCCAACTCAGAATCAATATCCACATTGCATTTATCGTCAAACGTCCCACTTTTTCTTCTTCACAACCAGTCAGCTGCCAAACCCACACACTAAATCTTATTTTGTATACTTTTCACCATAGTAACATCAACAGGAAACTCAAGCAGGGTACTTTAATCGCCAATGCTACTTCAAGAAGGCCCCATTATCGTATAAAGTGGTAAAAACTAAAAACCCAACTCAAAAATTAATTCCCACCTCATAAATCACAAATTAACCCCTTCAAGAACTTCAAAAGCCAAAATTGACAATACACAATAACCATATCTTCAATTATACATGCTCATAATTCTAATTTGAAAAAAGAAAAAAGAAAAATCTTACTGTCAAGATAGCTGGCAAGAGAAGTAGAGAGATAAACATCTTCAGGGCCCGCCCAAGACATCGAATAGATACACTTAAAATCAAATCAAGAATTCAACTTTTTCGGTATTCCAAAAAACCCACCGAAAATCAAAATCAATCCGTGAAATAAATTGCATTGGCAAATCAAAGGTTCGCCCTTTTTTAGTTGTGCAACCCAAGAAGAGCTCAATTTGACCGAAAACTGGATTTTAAGTCAAAGGGCCGAATTCGAGTTGACTTTTTGTTAAAGATCGGATCTTGGAAAACCCTAATTGGGACTGGTTGGGCCTAACCTAACCTAATCCCCAAATCTGTTGTTATGTGTGTTTTTCTTTTTGTTGCGTTTGCGGGTTTATTAAGGGAGTGTTTGTTTCTTTGTGTTTCTATTCATTTTTCTTTTTCGAAGAAATATTTCAATTTCGCTTAAAAAGACTAAAATTATTTTATTTTTATTATAGTACGTACTACGTACCCATTAAAAGTTTATTTAATAAACAAGTGGTTTTGTGTTTTTTCCTTTTCCTTTTTTTTGCCTTTTTCGTTTTAGGATTTTGGAGGATTTTTTTCGTAATTCATTGGAAAAATATGACTTATGATCGATGACCCGGTACAACTAAAATAAATCATCGCTATAGTAATCAGTTTATAGGATCTCTTTAGTAATTCTGAATTTTCAATTTTCTAGGGAGGCCATGTTGGTACAAATCAAGGTTATAATTATTTTCTATTAGCATAATATAAAAGGTGACAAAGTGTTAAAAATTACTAATTAAGTTGACAAAGTTATGTCCACAAATGTGGTTGCTTTGTGATTGTACATGTATGCAAATTGCTCTGAATCTCAATCTTTGTTGTGCATAACAGAGTATACCAGCATCAAAATTAAAAAGAAATATCAGTGTGGTCTTTATAAGTTTCACTATTTTTATTTAACAAAGTTGTTGAATGTTGATTAAGGTATGTAAATGCCTTTGTTACATCTGCAGAAAACTACAGAAAAATCAGTGACAACAACAAAGGCATAGCATGAGCTGCATCCACTCCAATTATGAACACAAACCATGAAAAAAAGTTACAAATTCCCCTTCATCAATATCAAGCTAATTTTCAGTATAAAGTGGTCTCCATGAATTTATTGACAAATCTGTTCAGCAATTCAGCTTCGACCCCTCGATTATTTTCTTTGTTCGTAGATTCTTCAAAAAACTGGAGGTGTATTTAGATCTCCAAAACAATAACTGCAAGTGACAATAAAAAGCTTGTCAGTACCATGTAACAAGTTGTAGTAACATGAGAGTTTGAATACATGTTAACAAGAATGGCTGGACTCACATTCGGAATCGTTCTTGATCCATTTGGATACCTCCTGGCTCTTATCATGTGATTCTTCTTCTGCTTTCAACGCGAGCCTTGTGTCTTCTAAGTACTTATTTTTCGATGGCGCTCCCCTTGGATTTTGAGCGTGCATTGTCTTCCTAAGTATTGTCCTCAAGAGCTGAAAATTGGATGAGAAAAATGTAAGTAATTGTATGGAATCATATGCTTCATGAAGACTTGATTGAGTCAAGTTTTCTTGTGTGATGATTCAACGCGCGGTTTTACCTTTTCCATTCTTGATTCTTGAAGCGAATCCCGCAAAGTAGGGGTTGGCCCAAATCCGCTGCTGCAAACGAACATTTTCTTGAAGAGGAAAGACAGCGATTTTTTCCCTATCGCTTTCTTCTTCTTCTCGCAAACGTCTTTGCATCTTCCTAAGATAATTCTAATGGTTCGATCGATTTCTTCTTCATCTTTGTCGTCCGAAATAATGCTGTATCTGTCTGAATTCGTGCGGTCTACCTCCAAGTTTGAAGGACAGTTGAGGAATCGGTCTGAAATTGTGCGGTCCACCTCCAAGCTCGAAGGGCAGTTGAGAAATCTATCCAATGGTAAATCAGAGCTTTGTTCCTCAGTTTTATTGACTGGTTTGCGCGATAAGAGCTTCGTTAGCTCCTTTTGTAGTTTTCCTACTTCCTCAGCTGTGAATTCTGAGAAATCGGCAGATGAGCATTCTTCTTGTTGAGGAATTATGCTTTCTTGATTTTGCGCGATCTGAATCTCTTGTTGTTCTCTTAGATCTGCATTGCCAAAAGTCCCGATCGCGAGAAAATTATCAGGCCAGTCACTGAATTCTTCCTTTGGAGACTCTTTCTTCACATGATCTGCACAATGTAGATAGAAAAAACAGTAAGTAGTGTAACAAAAAAGAGTCTAATTGCAATTTAGATATGATAAAGAATGTTTATGGCCCTGAGTTATAATTGAATAGAACTGACTCATTTTGCTTGTTCATGAAACTTCACTTGATTGCAAACTTATTATAGCACACAAATTCAATAAAAATTAAATCTTGGTATATTGAAAAAAATGCTTACTCTTAGAAGGGACTGCATTAGGCCTTTTGTTTCCTTGTGCTCCATTTAACTTGTTTTGCATCCAATTGAAGAACTGCACTCAAACAAATGAAAACCACACTTAATACTCCACAAACTTTAAGCTTAATTCCAAAAATATATATTTTTTCTCCCACTGTCTCTCACCTTCATTTTGCAAAGTTACACAAGCCAAAAATCTTCACACTTGCTCCAAAAAAATTGGTAAGTTCTTGTGAACTATGCTTCTTGAAGTGATGTATACTGTAAAAGAATGTTGCAGAAGCAGATCTTAGGAGCCAATAAGAGTTGAGCTTTGGGAGTAATGCTTTTTCTTATTTGGTCCAAGTACCAAATACTTAAAGAAGTAGCACTTTTAATATCTTATTGGTCAAATTGGTGTAAGCCCACAGACTGAATGAATCTAGCATTAGCACACAAATGTATCTCTGTTAATGCCCCCACAAAGAAACATTCTCCTACATATATATATGAGTGTTGGTTTAATTTAATATGCATATGGTCTGGCACACAATGCATGAGTTTTTTGCGGGCGAGATTGTGTGAGAATTTTAAATAAGTACTCGTGGCACTATGCTAATCCATGAGATTAAGAGAGTGGTAATTTTGAGGTGTGGATGTTTAATGTTAATCTCGAAAACAATTAGTGTATCTAATGGTTACCAAGATGACACATAATATGTTAGTGCGTTAAGGCCTAACTCACCACTCATGCATAATATATGTTTATGTTGTATGTTGGAAGTGAATCGTAATTTCTCGAAGGAGCATTGGGCGGATGAATATAAAACTAAAGGGTTTTTATTACTTCCATATGTTATGCTATGCTGATAAATTACCCTCTTTAAAAATGCTAATCTTTTAGAGTCACTTAGAGGCATTTCGTCGATTTGTTTTTTTACATGGAGATCAATTTACCATAACATTGGAAGGAATTTGTCTGGCATTATGATTTATGAACTCCACACATAAAGACTACTATAAGGAATTTAAACTGGATTTGGGCCAAGTAATATACAAGAGTCAAAAAGATCACATTGGAATCTTTATCTCAGAGGCAAAGGATGCAGGGAATTTTGTGAAAAGATTTGTTTTTGACCATGCTATACCAATGAAGACTCCCATGAGATCGACTGGTCGGCTTATCAAAGATGATAGTTGCAACTCCATTGATCCAGGTCCTTACAGAAGCATGATCGGAAGTTTGCTTTATCTCACTGCAAGTCGGCCCAATATTTGTTTCAGTGTAGGAGTGTGTGCACCATATCGTGCATGCCCAATGAATCTCATCTCAAAGCTGTCAAAAGAACTATTAGATACATTTCTCGAACAACTAATTTCGGTCTCAATTACAACTATAACGATAATGCTCATTTTACAGGTTATAGTGATGCAAATTAGACAGGTTGCGCTGATGAAAGGAAAAGCACCACTAGAGGGTGTTTTTATTTAGGAAGCAATATTCCATTACACTTTCCACGGTTGAGGCTGAATACATCGCCGCTGGAAGGTGTTGCACTCCAGTGATTTGGATGAAACAAATGCTCAAGGATTATGGTATTATACAACATGAACTTACAGTGTTTTGTGATATTACTTGTGCCATTAATATCTCCAACAATCACGTTCAACATTCTTGCACTACGCCTATTGACATAAGATATCACTACATTAGAGAATTGGTAGAAGCCAAGACTGTTGAGTTACACCATGTGTGCACTGACCTTCAACTTGCAGACATCTTTATAATGGCTCTCGATGTTACACGATTTGAGCACCTTCGTAAGTCATTGGGCCTCTGCCTTATGTGAATTGCAACAGGGACACTATTGCAACCAATGGTGACTTTTCTGGACTTAATTATTTATCCCACTGAGATTTGTAGTCCCATGTTTTGATTTGGTATACATGTTTTTCTCCTCAGTGAATCTTTGTTGACAAAAAAGGAAGAAAAATAGTGATTGTCTCAAATTACTTTCAAAATGAAGGAGACAAACACCGAAAGGTGATTTATTTTGAGCTTGTCACACCGACTTTCAGTTGCAACTGGAAAAAGCTACATGACCTACAAGAAACAAGTGTAAAAGCTATCAATTTATATCCCACACGTCTACTCATTGAAAAGAGCTACCTTGTTCACAAATGTGTCAAAGTGAAAGCTACCAGTTGCGTGTGTTTTCTTATACAAAGTTGCAACTGAGGAGATTACGTGATATCGGTTTTTACTTGGACTCAGTTTCTTCATGGAATTTTTGATTATCTTCGGCTAATTTCTTTCCTTTGGGACTCTGTGTCGTTGATTTCAATTCTACGTAATTTGTGGGATCCTGATTTTCTCTCGATTGTGTTTTCTTTCGTGTGACCTTATGAGATTTTTTGGATGTTTGTTAAGATGGGATGGTGTTGCCTTATGATTATCTCAACAAGTTTTGCGCCTATCCTTCTCTTTTTTGGATATATCTCACGATTTATGCTTATTAGAAAGATTGGATTGGATTAGGTTAGGAGATTGTGTTTTGGTGGAAAATTTTCCCTCCTAAATTCTAGAGCTTTAGGGAATCTTTGTATTGCTCATTAATTATCACTTCCCATCTAGCCGTTGAGCAAGTCACATGAGGAGATAAGCACGTTCATGGCCCCAATGGACTCCAAGCTGGACCGTCCGTTGCAACAGTCGGGCACCCTTTGATTTCCTCTGTCAAAAGGGGGGAGAAAGGGTTTGAGGGAGTTGCATGTAAAGGGGAGCAGCACCCCTTAGTTGCGTGTTTACAGATGGTTGCATCGGTGTTGCAACTGCTACTATCTCTGCACCTTGGTTTTATATGAACTTTTTAAGGCATGCGCTGTTCTAACCACTTATGTAGAATGGTCAATGATTTTGACAAAACAAATCAAATGGGGAGATTGTTAGGGCCGTTGTTCTCACTTGGATTGGGCTAGGATCCGATCTGCCCAACTATTGTTTAATTGATATTGTTTTGTTTTAAATCTTTAGGATAAGTTAATCCTTTTAGATGGTAATTATCTTAATTATATTATCTTATCTTTATAATATATTATTCTATCTTAAAGATTAACTTGCTAGATATTAAATATATCTCCTTAGTATGTATCTAGACATACTTAGTAGGCATATCCGTTGGATTTCTTTTATGATCATGCATAATCTATTGGATAAGGCAAGAAGATATATTCGGGTTGAAACAGAATTATCAGAGTGCTTATAATATAAGGAAAGAAGATATTATGCGAATTGCAACTGAGGATCTGCTGGAGATTCTAACGTGCCTATATAAGGAGAAGACACGACACACTTAAGGGACAAGCTTTGAAAAGAATAATTAGTGATTTCAGTCCTGTATCGAGTCAAAGTCTTCTAGTGAGAACTTCTTGTCAAAGGAACTTTGAGTTAATCTTGAAGTTCTCCGACTCAGAGGAGTATACCGAAAATAGTTGAGGGTTAGATGTTGCAACGGTAAATTAGAGGGAGTCTAGATTTACATTGGAGTAATTCATATAATTGTAATTCTTAAGTAGGGTACTGTTTGAGTCACAACATTTGGGTGTAAACCCCGTGGACTAGGACCATTTGGACCGAACCACGTAAAAAATCTTTGTGTTCTTTATCGCTTTATGTTTAACTGTCTTTTAACAGTTGCAACAGTAAACCATGTTTTAAACGTTAAATAACTATCGTTTGTCTTACTTACGAGTACAGTTGCAACTATTGTCAAGTTCAACTATATTTGGTTATAAGTAATATAGATCCAAGATATTTCAAGTTAAAAATTAACATTTGTTAATTTTGAGTTAATATTGGATAGAGTGATTTGTTAAATGTTCTTGGAATATTTTATAAATCAAGTTGATTTAACTAAAACGATAATGGCAGACTTTGCACTTCAACCTAGTGAAAATGTGTGAATCCTCTCTCTTAAGCTAACTTTTGAGGATGGAGACACAAAAACGAGTTCAAACTGAAAAATCAATTAGTAATTTAAAGGGAGTTCGCACATTTTATAATAGGTTGAGGTACGAATTATAGTAACAAAGGTTAAGTAGACGACTATCCGCCAGGGAATGCTACTTGCGTTACAACTTTCAATTTGGGCTCTCATTATCGAAATTGACTCGAAAGTTGTATACAATTATTTAACCAGGATGCGAGGCTATATGACCTCGGCTGAGTCTCAAGACCTGTTCCGTGACATATGGAGCCTAGGAAGGAGGATTATGTTATATTCTAGCTATTTTTGTATTTTTAATAATTTTTTGTATAAGAGTTTAAGTGAAAGAGAGTAAAGTAGAGAGTGGTAGAGAAAGTAAAAGAGAACAAATTTCAGTGCAATTTTCGTTGTCCTTTTTAAATGAACAGTACAAGAATTAAATAGAAAAAAAGGAATGGCCTAATTAACGGTAAAAATTCCTTCGTAAACCTTCAGCTAATGATCCGTACAACATATGCTAAAAACGGTAATATAAATGACGGTCACGAACTAATATTGCGTTATAATCTAGGCCATAGATTTGGCAGCTCACAACGGCTTGAATTATTCCTGAAACGACTGCGTTTGATTAAGTGACTTTTCCACGTGGCTTATAGATCCACCCTTGACCGACTTGTCTGATTTGATCGAATTAACGGTCGAGATTTTAGCAGCCCATGGATTAACATAGATTTGGCAGCTCACAACGGCTTGAATTATTCCTGAAACGACTGCGTTTGATTAAGTGACTTTTCCACGTGGCTTATAGATCCACCCTTGACCGACTTGTCTGATTTGATCGAATTAACGGTCGAGATTTTAGCAGCCCATGGATTAACGACGCCGTTTTGAGTTCCCTTGTTTAGTTCTGTCTGATTAACACCTTTGTCATCCAATTTTTCCAATTCGAAGGGTTTTCTCCCCTCTGCAATTCTTCTAATTTTTTCCTCAACTTCGTATCTCTCTAAGTAAATGTTGTTACTAATCCTTCTTCTTCCTCTAATTCGTGCATTCGTGCAGGTACATGACAAATACCCACCATGTACATCTCATGTACATGTCGTGAGGCAGACGTGCGGGTATGCCAGGGATCAGACCGGGCCAGAGTGGACTGCACACTGCAGCCGCCGTTTTGTGCAGCTTGGTTAAGCTGCCCGTTCGAACTGGCGCATTTGGCTTGGTTTGATACGTATTGTACTTATTGTCCCGCTGACCCCTACCGCGCACCCCGTTGTACAGTTGTTGACCTCGACCTTAGTTAAATAAATAGTTTGCTCTTGTTAAAAAAAAAGTTAATTAGACGATAATTTTGTAAAATGGTCAATTAATTGGATGTTTTGTTATGTTTTACCCAAACAATACAACAACAACAACAACAACAACCAAGCCTGTAATCCCAATTAAATTGGGGTAGGCTATATGAACCATGAATGAATCACGTCGAGTCGTGAACATGAATCTTCTGCCTCCATAGGTTTCGGTTGACGAGCATGTCTTCATTTAGATCTTTTAGCTTCATGTCGTTCCGTATGACCTCCATCCACGTCTTTTTCGGTCTCCCACGAGCTCTAGCCGTCTGTCCTAAGTCGAGATCTTCAACTCGTCGTACCGGTGCATCTATGGGTCTGCGTTTAACATGTCCAAACCATCTTAAACGATTTTCTCGCATTTTCTCGTCAATGGCCGCCACACCCAATTTATGCCGAATATCTTCATTGCGCACTCTATCTCTCCTAGTGTTACCGCACATCCACCGAAGCATGCGCATCTCTGTAACGTTCATTTTCTGTGCATGACTTTGCTTAATAGCCCAGCACTCGGAGCCATAAAGCAAAGCAGGTCTAATAGCCGTACGATAGAACTTTCCTTTAAGCTTTAAAGGAAAGTTACGATCGCACAGAATACCTGTCGCACTCTTCCACTTTGTCCATCCAGCTTGGATGCGGTGGTTGACGTCTCCATCTAACTCTCCATCCATCTGCAGTATGGAGCCTAAATACCGAAAATGCGCACTTCTCGGTATCTCTTGGCCATCCAACTGAACCGTGCCATCGTTGTTTCTTCGTTGTTTGCTAAACTTGCATTCGAGGTACTCTGTTTTTGTTCGACTTAGTCGAAATCCTCGTGCTTCTAATGTTTGTCTCCATCGTTCTAATTTAGCGTTAACTCCCATTCTCGTCTCATCAATGAGGACAATATCGTCTGCAAACAACATACACCATGGGACTCGGTCTTGGATGGCTCTGGTGATTTCATCAATTACAATGGCAAACAAAAATGGGCTCAAAGCTGACCCCTGATGTAAGCCAATTGTAATTGGAAAGGCGTCTGTTAAACTAAAATGGATAAGATGAGCTAATTAAATTATGGACGAAATATTAAAACTGCCCTATAATTTTTTTTCAAAACTAAAAATGCCCGTTTTTTTCGGGCCTTGCAAAAATGCCCCGTAAGTCTTGAAAAATTTTGCAAAAATGCCCGATTGCCTTATTTGAGCCAAAATTGCCTACGTGACGGTACATTGGCTGCCACGTCAAAAAGTTGTATTTGCACCCCAAAACCCTTGTAACTTTAAATATTGTATTTGCACCCCAAAATAAATTGCACTTTGCCCCCCAATATATATATATATATAAATAAATATCATTTGTAAAAGAATGTAATGGAAAGAATAATTTATATGTAAATATTCATTTATATATGTAAAAGAATAATCATTTGTAATAAATATATATAAAAATAATATTATGTTATTTTATTATTTATACTAATTTATAAAATAATAAATATTTTAATATGCAAAATAAATAAAAAACAAAAAAAAATAAAAAACAAATTCCATCCCCGCCCCCCTCCCCGCCCCGCCACCACTGCCAAATCGCCACCCCCCTCCCCGCCCCGCCCCCCGCCCCGCCCCCCTCGGAACCCCACCCCCCTCCCCGCCCCGCCACCACCACTGCCAAATCGCAGTGGTGGCGACCACGGTTGCAGTGGTGGTGGCGTCAAATCGACGCCACCACCACTGTAATCGTGGTCGTTGGGTGGCGGGGGGGGGGGGGGGTGGGGGGGCGGTAGGGGGTCAGGGGGGTGCGGTAGGTTTTTTTTTGTGTTTTATTGTTATTTGTTTTATTTATATATATGTTTATTATTTTTTCTATATATATATATATCTTTATTATTTGTATATATATGTTTATTATTATTATTATTATTATTATTTATATATATGTTTATTACTATTTATATATATATATCTTTATTATTTATATATATATTTATTATTATTATTTATATATATTTATTATTACTGGCTGAAAATATGACGTGGCAGCCACTGTACCGCCACGTAGGCAATTTTGGCCCAAATAAGGCAATCGGACATTTTTGCAAGATTTTTCAAGACTTACGTGGCATTTTTGCAAGGCCCGAAAAAAACGAACATTTTTAGTTTTGAAAAAAAATTATAGGGCAGTTTTAATATTTCGTCCTTAAATTATATTGTTGTGGTTGCCGAAAAATGGGCCACTTGAGCTCAGCTTCAATATTAATGTTTGGACAAAATAATATACAAAACGGCGCATGCAAAATTTAAAAATTTCTAATAACAAAAGCTTGATATTAAGTTACACTGCTTGCAATGGGTGGTAAATATAATAACATGCTTTAAATTCACTATGTAAAATAATCTCGACTAAAGATAAGAAAGAAGAACTCGAATGAACCAATAGGATAATTTACTTTGTAGCAAACTTTTTTTTTTAACAAGAGAGACGTCATTCAAGCCGTCATCATAGTTCTTTGAAGTTCTTTTGCTGGAAAATCCAGTACATGTTATTTAAATGCTATGACTATGTCACGAATGTCGTCACCATATATTTCTTTGAAGTTCTATTGGAGTTTCTGTGATCGTATGAATTTCCGCATGTTCCTCGAGATGCATGTAAAGAATGAACTTGAAGAAAATCATGCACAATCAACGAGGTTTCAAGCGTATTTATAAAGTATTTTAAACAAATAGGAAGAAAATTAATTATTCGAGAAATTTAAACACGATATTATGTAGAGGGATTCGAGATTATACCAAATGTGGAATGTTTGACCATTTGATCAAATAAAGAAAAGATACTACAGGGTGTGGACTACTTTCCTCCATAAAATCTCAATCATCAGACGTTGACTAACTCGCATTTTATTGGATCTTGATATATATATAGTGTTATAATAATATTTGACTACAAAATTACTGTGAGAAATTTGTTAATGTATATATGTGATCAAAATTAAAACAAAGCGACTTTGTTTTATGCACATCATTCACTCACTTAGGTGCGCGTACAGATTATAGACTTGTTTTCACTTTTTTTTTTTTTGATTTCTCACTGTGTCCGCTTATGCGACTAATCCAGCCGAGCCTCGGTCGGACCCTTTTTGAGGGGGGGGACTCTCCCAGCGGTGGTTTTTACATTCACAAGACTCGAACCCGAGACCTTGCTTAAGTGAACTCAAGTCCCTTACCACTTGAACCAACAACCGTTGGTGACTTGTTTTCACTTTTCAACAATGAAAGAAAACTAGAAAAATTATCAGGAGTATTTCATCGTAACAGTCAAACTGGAAAACCAGAGAATTCTTTTAAATATTTGTATTATTGAGAAATTTGGATTTAAATAAAATGTGGAATTGGATGTGAGTGAAATGCAAATATATATGAAGCAACTTTAGGCCAATCATGTGACGAAATGAAAGTTAAAAGTAGTGTACAATTATATTCGTAGTTGTTTCAACAAAAAAATTTGTGGCTAGTCTCAAAAAAACAAGTCGTTACACTTGTATGTATTAAGTTGCATTTACGAGAGGGGTCTAATTCTAAGATGTCCTCGGGCATCGTTTGTTTGTTGGGTCGTGTCTATTTTGTGAAGGCAATCTTAATTTTATTGGCTAAAAATTAGTTTAAATTTAGTTTTAGAAAATTTGAGATCTGAATTTGAAATTGAAGCTGCATACTTAATATTCCGGTTGCTTGACTTAATGTTAATGACTATATACGTTAATATGTCCGGCCAGACGCATCTAAGGCATTTCAAACATTTCACAATGGAGGTTGTGTTGAAATATCGGTCTTCCCCGAAGGTTTGGTTGAGACATTTCATTGATATGTTGAAATATCAGTCTCTCCTTATGTTTATGGTTTTCGAGTTTGCCAATCGTTTCTTCGAAGAAAATTATCTGAAAAAGAAAATCTCTTTTGCACAACTCAAATAGGACAAGAGTATCAGTAAGTCTCACCGTGTTTGAAGGCGTAGCGATCTTGAGCTTCAAATGTGGTATCGATTGAAGGAGGTTGTATCTTAATAGTTCATGTACTATGAGGTCTATTGTTTAAGGATAAGAAGTCAAACTTATCTCTACCAAATTGTGTAACCGAATTTAACAATCTTTAGGTTCTCATTTCTTTTTTTCATCTTTCTAGAGTTCTTTGTTTATATTAGATTTTAGACTATTTCCTATGTGTGTGTTTTGGACATACATCTCTAAGAGCAACATCATAAGTATATATGGAAGCAAAATAATAATCATAGGGACAGTTCATCATATATATTTTGGCCTAAGTACCCTAAAACATCATGTATGTACGTTTGGCAGAACTATTAAAGAAACGAATAGAACAAAATCCGATAAGCCCCTATTTTACGGCACCCGTCCATTTTCAGTGGCTTACATAATCTGCTTCAGTAATTAACATCAAACATCATTGTAATCATGTAATGGAAATGTTATAAAATGTATTTATTATAATCCGAACTTAATTTTATCCAAAAACGGCTCCGTATAACCCCTCATGGATTCTATTCACTAAAGGATCATAAGAGACTCACATAACAAATTAAAACCTAAAGTATTATCCCTCAATGTTAATTAGTTCTTTTAGAATGTTAAGTGTAAACCCATGGAAGAAATTTATGGCCATCGGAATATATGATCATCGAAGGACAAGAAGACTTTTACCATCGGAAGATAAATTTCTTATCTGTGTAAGATAACCTTATCTCCGATGATGCACGGATTACCACTCACAGACCATCTGATGCTAAAGGCACTACCAGTCGACTCTACGATGCCTAATAATCGCCGATGCTTTAGCCAGTGAACAATCATAAGGAACAGTGACACGATAAACATGTTCCCCCCAGATAGGTGCCCACTATAATGATATATCAGGATATATATCCCAACGACCCGATGGAGAGACATTCCTATGGCACGATAATAACAAAATTACTCGATGACACCCTAATGGGCAGAGTAACCCGATGGCCAAAACAATCAACCCGATGGCAAAGAAGTTCGTCTGAAGGCAAACAAGAGAAGTGCTTCTAGAATAATAACCAAGTGTCACCCTTCGAGATGCTCCTGCCATGCAAAGACCAGGTGTCATCATCAATGTCATGTATCAGCACCAAATTAACCAGGTGTCATCATCAATGTCATGTATCAGCACCAAATTAACCATGTGTCAACGATAGATGCATTAAAGAAACTAGGTGGCAATCTCACAGCAGCTGAATCAGCATTCAAGTACCCTTATTCTGCCACCCAATTCACGGGGGATAATTCCCGGATGGCTATAAATACTCCCACTTTATAACCAGAAAGAGGAGGAGATCAAGAACACGTCTCTGATAGCATACATATAAAAAGAGTATTCAGATAGATTGCCTTACTCTCATAGTGTTGTAGCTTGATTGCTGACTATTTGGGCAAGGCGTTTCTCGAATATTAATAGAATTACTCCAATGAGTTAACATTAAGTAACTCATTTGAGCCATTGAATATAACAGTTGGACTGATATCTGTCCACTCATAAGAAAATTAAATGAAATTAAGCTACAAATCATAAATTATAACTCACATGAGCCCCCAAGGTAAAAAAAAAAACTGGACATATCTAAGTAACAGTACCAGAACTACAGAAATATGGAGCATACATTTGTGATGTTTCCAGTTAGCAGTATAATAACTGGCAGTTTTCTAATTACATATATTTGGTTACATTGTTGAAAGTAATATAACCACTTCTGTTACAGACTCCATGTTGAAAGAATTGTTTTTTTCATTTTAACTATTTAACAAGGGAAAAAGTAATTGTGTTCTTTTATTTACCAGTATATCAGGTACATCATCTAAAATCAAAGCATCATTTGCCACCGATGTACTGTAAGGTAGAAAAAATAAATATATTTAGCTAAGCTTTATGTATGTATTAAGTATCTGCTCATTCTACAGGTGAACAATGTAGTGCATTAAGCATAGAGTACAAAGAGACAGTGGACACTATATAAGGCGTCGAACAAGGATGTCAAGGCAACCCAATTTTTTTACACAAATGATCATGTTAATAATCAGGACTACTATGCTTAAAGGCAGGCAACCTGGTGTTCATTCACTTCTGCACACTTACAACTTTATAGTACATCATGCTTTGACACCAATCCTGCAGCAAAAAGATAAATTTCATATCAAGCACAACAGTTATTAGCAAATGATGCACTTGCAATCTTACCTTATTTGATAATTTAAACAGCATAACAAAATGGTGATGTCCGAGCCGTATTCATATTATGCTACTTCAGTTAAATGGGACAGAGAAATGGAAGGTAGTCCTGAAGATGATTTTCAAAGAAAAAAGATATCTCGCTGGCAGCCGAATGCAATGAATCAGAACAATGAACACAGTTTCTTTGCGTGAGTCAAGCCCACACAGCGCTCTGAGGCTGAGTGCGAGAAGGTAAACTAATTAAGACAAAGCCCAGAAAAAGCAATTACAAGTATACCTAACTTCATAATATTAGTAATAAAAAAACCGGAGCCGTATGCGGATTTACTAACCTTTTAGGATGAGTCACCTTAGCTTTATTTGCATCTGTAGCTTTATTGACTTAGATCCTAATGAAGCGTGTGGAGTTAGGATGCGAGCTCGAATCTACCTCAATATTATGCACCAAGCTGTTATATCGATGCTTGAAAGTACATGACGCACACGGGCTAGAAATGTTGGTATCTCATTCAACGACGCATTACTTTGAAGGCGAATTGTGTTGTTTGCGGGTGTGGCGATGAGAATGTGGATCATAAATTTTTTTTAGTGTCGTGTTGCTCGCCAAGTATGGGCGATGTCACATATCCCAGTTTCATTCCTTAAACCGCAGGGAGAGAATATAGACGTGTGGCTGCTCTGGTTGATTAACAATTGCTAAGATGGTGATAAGTGAGTGGTCCTTGTGGGGAAATAGTGACTGAATTTTAGCCGGGTAGAGGGCTGACGACATCGGGACTACCGTGGCTTTCACAAACATGTTTGAGCAACGTTGGCGCAATGCAACTTCAGCGGGGAAAGTTATTGATCGAATTGCAAGCGCACTGATATGAAATATACTGGACTGAGCCCCGTAAGGCCGGCTGATAGGGACAAGAATAATATATTAAAGGTATATCCCATATTAATTACGAGCATTTATTTCCATAATAATCAGGATTGTATTATTTAACTACGTTTCCTTATATTGAGTAACTATGATTTTATAATGCTGGTAAATTGCTTTTATTAGCAGTTTTAGTTATGGTATGTTTTGGTTATCTACCCTATAAATATAGATTTAAACTTTGTTTTTTAGACATATTTTGATGATTATTGATATTGATATTTTGTTTTGCTAGTTTTCTCTAGTTTCTCTTTGTGTTCTTTGTTCGTTCTTCAAACTGTTTGTCAATCTCTATCAAATCGGCACCAGAGCCACACGATTTTTCCTCGAGTTCCGCTGCATTAGTCGTTCGATTTTCAAATTCTCAATCAATTTTCTCTTCTTTTTTTCTCTTCATAGTTTAGGGTGTATTGTCCTTCATATTATATCATATTTATGAGCACTATTGATTTTTCTCTTCAGGCTGAAGAGGCCAGTCAGCTTACATCAGTCACCACAAGAACCACAAATATGCACGGAGATGAACTGATTCTTACCACTACAAGTCCTTATGAGCAAGCAACATTTGGTTCCAAAACCGATTGGCCTGTTAGAGCAATATCTGCCACGAACCTCCATCTTCGTGCTAATCGCATATATGTGAACTCAGAAGACATTAAGGAGACCGGATATACGTACATCATGCCCAGAAATATATTGAAGAAGTTCATATGTATATCCGACCTACGCACTCAAATTGCTGGATACCTTTATGGAATAAGCCCTCCAGACAACCCTCGGGTGAAGGAGATTCGTTGTATTGTCATGGCACCACAGTGGGGAACCCGCCAGCAGGTTCATCTTCCATCTTCCATTCCTAGTCATAGTTTCCTGAATGATCTGGAGCCTCTAGGATGGCTTCATACACAACCGAATGAGCTCCCTCAGCTGTCACCCCACGATGTAGCGGCTCATGCTCGAGTATTGTCAAAAAATTCGCAATGGGATGGAGAGAAGTGCATAATTCTGACATGCAACTTTACTCCCGGTTCCTGCTCCTTGACCGCATATAAGTTGACACCGTCGGGATATGTATGGGGAAAAAGCAACGACGCCCATGGTTACCTGCCAACTTATTATGAAAAAGTTCAAATGCTCTTGAGTGATCGACTTCTTGGTTTCTACATGATACCAGATAATGGCCCATGGAACTACAACTTTATGGGCGTAAAGCATACAATGACAATGAGCTACGGGTTGAAATCAGGGTCGCCTCGTGAGTACTATCACGAGGAGCATCGGCCAACTCATTTCCTGGAATTCAGCAATCTGGAGGAAGCAGAATCTGTTGTGGTTGACAAGGAAGACACCTTCACTTAAAAAGTCCAAAGTCTGCAAACACAGAACCTTCTTTTTTAGTAATTTAAAGTAGTTAAAATTAATTTTGTGGTGTTTGTTATAATTAATGAGAAGTAACTTTTGGATATTGTCTTAGCTTTATTGACTATGAAAAAAAAAAAGCAACTCGCACAGCAAACACTGGGCAGGGTTTCGCCGACCATCACCTCACCAAAGCAACAATGAATGTACCCTTCCAAGTTTTTTTTTTTTTTTAATGTCAAGAATCAAACGGCAATTCTCGATGCAAATAGTATTCAAGTCAATGAATAAACATTACAGGATACATTCTTTTTTGATTAATGAACAAACATAATACATAACACCAAAATAGGTACATCAATTACAGGAAATAAGAACAGAATCCAGTACAGTTATGATCAGGATATAAGAATCAAAAGGGAAGTAGCCGAAAACAGCGATATACAAACATGTCGAATCATAAGACGGTCGTCTAAACACTTGTGCTTAATTCTTGACCACTATCCGATGATTCCAAATGAACCACAACGACAAGATAAGAAATAAGTAACCTAAAATTAAGACATGAAATCCTCGGCTGTAGTTGTAAGAAGACGATATACATTCAATAGCAGGTTTCAGTTGCAGTCCATTTCTCCTGATCAAACCATTTCCAGCAAATGTAAGTAAACCACAGTGAAAGAGGTACCTGCATATACCGAGGATATCCTGTAGAAAATAAGAAACAGAGCCATCAGCTGTTATTCTGTTGCCTTGCTCTAGTCCAAAATGAATAATAATAGAACCACACCAAAAGTATTGAAATGAAGTTTTACCTAACTATAGACATTATCAGTAAGCAAGAACAAAAATGCAGTTTTAGTCATAGAAATACATCGCCACAAGAAAACTTTGAGATGAACAACATCACATCATAGACATTTAATTAATACAAAATATAGAATTAGAACTACGTAATTCAAATGATTATCGGCATCCCTTTCAAAGAAACTAAAGGGTATTGAGAAGTTGAAATGAGATCATTCGGACAATTGCGTCATAAAACATTCACCCACGCTTTCCTTCCACACCAGTTTTGCTATCTTCCTTCTTCGAAGCTATAGTAAGGTAAAACTTTGAACATACATAACTGCAAAACCACGAGGCAACCACTTTATACCGAGAAACTTAAACGAATTATCTTTTGGATTATAAACTGCAGGAGATTTCGAAAATTCGAATAAAATCTTGCCGTTTGGTAGCAAAAAACGTGGTCTGAATCTATTAAATCTTCCAAAAATATTGGCACAAGCAATTGTGACCGTCATAATCCATGACTCTTTCACATCGTACTCCTTCATAATCCACAAATTCACATTTGATCGTTCATCTACGAGAAGCACGCAAATGCATCCGCCTAGCACGTCTAACATGCTAGAAAAACGAACCTCCACATTACTTGGTAGCTCAACTCTTCAAACGCCTCACTCCCCAGATAAAAAGAAACGATCTTCTCCTGAAAATTCCTATCAACACCAGGACTCGTGAACCAATGCACCTTCCCACAAGCAAGCTTTCAAAAACAAGTACCAAAAACACCACCAGTGAAATCCTCGATTGTCTTCCAAGAACTTCTCTTTAAGCTGCAAAATCACGCCTCTCGTAACCAGACAAAAAACATAAAGCCACATCCTTGTAATCATCATTAACCTCATCGTAACTAAACCCATACGAAAACTGGAGACATATCGCTTTACCAACATCCAAAGGAGGCAATCGGTTGTAACTTCCGGTACATGGATTCCACAAAACGACGTTTCTTTCATTAAGGACAACGTGCCAACCAAACAGTTGGGCGGCTGAACCTTTCCTTTGGAAAATCAGTATAATCAACTGAACGGATCGAAAAAGAACTACACAACAACGACCCAACTGAAAACTGCTCGAACGAAAGGTCGGGGGCATTAGTGGCGTAAATAACTCTAGGAAATGATAAATCTTTGTCCTTTTTCGAATTTGTGCGGTGGCCATTAACGAAATCGGAGCTAGATATGGAATCACACCAAGATTTACTAACCAATTTTGTGTTTGAAAGGGTTTCGACTGGAAGCCTTAAGAAGATATCTGTTGAAATTTCACGAGGGAGGTATGGAATCGCCATTGATACAACTTTGAGGCGAAATTAGAGTTTAAGTTGTGGGAAGAGAAGTGATCATACTCAATTGGAGTTTAGTAATTTCTAGTTGTTAACCACAACTGGACATGGAAATGTTACTACATGAAGTGATAGAAGAGAGTGAATGCAAAAGGGAAGAGCATGCTGAAGAGAGAGAAAGAGAATTATAGAAATTTCATTGATAATTTGCTGAATGACTTTCAGCAGTACATGTCCATTACATGATATAACAACCATGATTTCAGGTCCTACTACATGATACAACAACCATGATCTCAGCATGACCTCGTAATTCTGAAAGTGCAACTTAACCTTCCAAAACGTACTGACGCTACATAAGGGTAAAACGACAATTAAGACTTAGCTTACGACATCAACATAGTTACCTTCAACCTTCTCCTCATACATGTGTGTGGATTTGAAAATATGATTGGACATTTTATCCCAATTAATCATACAAATATTAAAAATTTCATGTTGGTAGATTCCACAATACTCTATGATTAACTACAGTTTATTATTTTATGTGATGTCAACTCTAAAGTATATAATCACGATTAATTAGAGATGATGTGGATACTCTGTAACTAATAAAAATCACATTAAATTACTTACAGCAAATACCAATAATTAAGGTGAATGAATAAACATAATACATACACCAAAATAGGTACATCACTTACAGAGAAAAAGGGCAGAATCCAGTGTAATGTTCAAGAATCAAAATGGAAGTAATCGAAATCAGGGATATATGAACAGGTTTTACTATATATAAGACGATCATCTACATGTTTGTGCTAATTAAATTCTTCATCAAACGAACCACAACGACAAGTAAAAAGATATATAAGAGATAAACAACCTACGACGATTGCATAATAACATGTTTATCCCATCGAGCCATTTCCAACACTGGTTTCTGGAAATTGTTTTTGCTTTTATTCGAAAAGTGAAAAACGAAAAATCACATAGTAGTATTGTAAATGTTTCAATCACAAAAACCTTTCAACCCTCGCCTTCAACTTCAAGTGCCAAGAGGTGAAACTAAACTTGGAACATAGACACGCGGTTGAAATCTATAATCAATCCTCTTCACATCAAGAAAGCGAAACGACTCATCTTTCGGATTATAAACTGCACATGAATCACTATAATATGAATATAAGTCAGACGTAAGGAACAAAAGTTCACCAGTAGGAAACACAGACCACGGGAATAAGTAACCACGTTCCACAAAAACATTAGCATAAGATACTGTGACCACTCTAGTCCAAGACTCTTTCACACCGTACTCCTTCATAACCCACAAATCCACATGCGACCTTTTATACCCAAGAAGCAAGCAAACACATCCCTCTAGCACGTCTAACGCATCTTCAATACCCCCACACAACACAACAGGCAGCTCGACTACCTCAAACACCTCGCTCCCAACATCAAACGAAACAACCCTTCTCTGACCACACTCATCATACGTAGGAATCGTAAACCAATGTACCTTTCCACTCACAAGCGTTCCACGACAAAAGTCCAAAACGCCACCCTCGAAATCCGGAATCCTCCTCCAAGAATTACTCTTTAAACTATAAACATCTACCATAGAACAAACCCCATCTCCATCTCCTTTGCAAGCCTTCAAACACGACAGGCGTACGACGACAACCTTGTAATCATCATTCGCCTCATCGTAACCAAACCCGTAATTAATATAAACACCTCGTCTCTTAATAATGTCACTCAAAGGGGGCAACTTGTTGTACATTCCGGTACATGGGTTCATTAAAAGTACCTGCCTTTGGTTCATAACAAGGCACACAAGACCATTACAAGAACCCTCTAACCAAACACTGAAAACCCCGTTTTCGCGATAACCGAAATTAACTAAATTAATCGGACAAGGGTCGAACGACGACGAATCAGTTGAAAGGTAATTGAGTAAAGAGTTGTTGGGAGTAGTGGGGAAGATAATTTTGTGCTCGGATAAAGTTGATTTTTTTTTTTAGATGGGCTCTAACGAAATCTGAGCTGGAGATCAATTCAAGCCAATATTTATTAACAAATCTTGCGTTTAAAAGGGTTTTGATTGGAAGCCTTAAAAATATATTTGTTAAGATTTCAGGAGGAAGGTAAGGAATCGCCATTGTTGCTGTGCTGAGGTGAACTGGGGTTTCTTTTAATTAGGGTTTTAAGGCTGATTTCAAATTGGACATTCTTTTAATCGGACTATATATATATATATATATATAAAAAAATCAAATGGCGCCATAATCCTAATTAGTTGTACTAGGAGATTAATAGCATGGAGCGGGTAGAACTAATTAGATACTTTCAAATTTTAAGATTCTTTTTTGGGATAAATTTTAAGATTCTAGAAGATTAGATATATATATATATATATATTATTTTATTTTTTATTTTTTTTTGGTAAAAGGAGATTAGAAACTTTATGTATAAAATTGAGTAAAAATTATGTTCATTTATTTTAAGATTAAAAATATAATGAGAAGATTCATGTATATTAAACCAATAAAAATGAAAATATATAAAAAATATTGAAAATGGGACTATCAAAATACATTGAGTTTCATAAGTTCAATATACTTCAACTAGATCATGATTCTTCTTACTTACTTGCTCCTCGAAGAATGCTACTCATAAAAACTCTTAGTTGGATGTGAAAACCAGAAGCCAAAATGGTTTTCTTTACAACATCAACATAGTTACCTCTCTATCAAAAAAAAAAAAAAAACATAGTTACCTCAACCTTCTCATAGTACACGTGTGTTGATTAAAAAATATTAAAAATTATTTGACATGTTTCGAAAAATTAGATATCGTTATAGTTATAAATAACTTAAAAAATACTTGTGTGTTTCATTTTGATGGAGCCGAAATCTGGAACATTTCGGTACTTTTAGTAAAAAAAAAAAACTTTGATCCATGGATAGAACTAATGTTACTCTTTTTTTCATTTTTCAATTTTTATTAGGATCTAACGATATAATATGATAAAGTTGCGGGGGCTTAGTATTTAACAAATCACCTCATAATACATGGAGTATGGTGCAATTTTTATCCCAAAAAATAATCTTAAAATTTGAAAGTATCTAAACTCGTAGTTCAATTCTACTTCTACCCGCTCCATGCTTATTAAAACATTCCTACTAATTAGGATTATGGCGCTAATTAAAACACCTAAATCCTCCTAGTTCATATCAAATTGATCACTTCTCTTCTTACCCCCAAAATCAACCTTAAAACCCTTATTAAAAGAAACCCCAATTCACCTCACCACAGCACATACAACAACAATGGCGATCCCTTACTTTCCTCCTGAAATTTTAACAAATATTTTCTTAAGGCTTCCAATCAAAGCCCTTACAAACGCAAGATTTGTTAACAAATATTGGCATCAGTTGATATCCAGTTCAGATTTTGTTAAATCCCATCTAAAAATTTCAACTTTATCCGATCAAAGAATGATTTTCCCCACTAAGTCCCAGCACAGCTTTTTACTCGATCACCTTTCGATTGGTTCGTTGTCGTTCGACCCTTGTCCGATCAATTTAGTTAACTTCGGTTACCGCGATAACGGGTTGTTCAGTGTTTGGTTGGAGGGTTCTTGTAATGGGATTGTCTGCCTTCTTATAAATCAAAGCCAGGTCCTTTTATTGAATCCATTTACCGGAATGTGCAACAAATTGCCCCCTTTGGACGACCTTAAGAAACGATGTGTTTACATCAATTACGGGTTTGGTTACGATGAGGCGAATGATGATTACAAGGTTGTTGTCGTACGCTTGTCTAGTTTGAAAGGTTACAATGAAGGTGGAAAAGGGGATTGTTGTTCTATGGTACATGTTTATAGTTTAAAGAGTAATTCTTGGAAGAGGATTCCGGATTTCCAGCGTGGCGTTTTGGACTTTTGTCGTGGGAAGCTTGTGAATGGGAAGGTTCATTGGTTTACGATTCCTCGGTTTGATGAGCATCGTCAGAGAAGGGTCGTTTCGTTTGATGTGAGGAGCGAGGTGTTTGAGGTAGTCCAGCTGCCTGTCGCGTTGTATCAGAGTGTTGAAGTGACGGTAGACGTGCTAGAGGGGTGCATGTGCATGCTTCTTGGCTATGAAAAGAAGCGTGCGGAGTTGTGGGTTATGAAGGAGTATGGTGTGAAAGAATCTTGGACTAGAGTGGTCACAGTATCTTATGCTAATGTTATTGTGGGACGTGGTAACTTACGCCCGTGGTCTGTGTTTCCTACCGGTGAACTTTTATTCCTTACCTCGGATTCATATGCAGATTATACTGATTCATGTGCAGTTTATAATCCGAAAGATAATTCATTGTACTTACTTGATGTAAGGAGGATGGATTTTAGATTTACACCGCATGTCTATGTTCCAAGTTTAGTTTCACCTCTTGGCACTTGAAGGCGAGGGTTGAAGGGTATTTGTGATTGAACATTACTGATACTACTGTGTATTTTCGTTTTTCACTTCTCAATGTCCTTGCACTCGGTATATCATGTCTTGCGGTATTCCATGAACCATTGGTATCATGTCGATTTGACTCTATAATTTTTATTGATTTAAATGTGTGTGATGCTTTTTTGTTGTTGTTGTGGTTGTTGTTTCTCTGTCTTCTTTTTGTTTTTCGGAACCAAAGATTCTTAAGAGGTTAAGATTTTTGTACAAATCATAGGCAGCCGTAGTCGGGCGTAAATTCTTTTCAATAGAGTAATTCCATAAAGCAAAAGACAATTTCCAGAAACCAAGCCAATTGAGAATTCTAAGCAGCATTTAAATAATCACTATTACATAAAAAAAAAAAAAAAGTATGAAAATTTACTCGGCCATCGATATGCATGAAGTTTAGCCCTTTCATTCAGATATGCTTCAGAGATATTCATACAAGTTTTTTTTTGATAATAATATTCATACAAGTTAAAAACTGCTGGATTCAATAAGTATTTGCCCATTCTACAAATGAGAAGGTAGGGAAATGAGTAAAGCATAGAGTACAACGAGACAGTGGAGACCATGTAAGGGTCGACAAGAATACCAACGCAACCTAAATCCTATTACCCGAAGCAATATCAATAAATGGTGATTACGTACTAAGCAGCTTAGAGGCAATCTCGTGTACTAGAGCAAGATTCACTTCTGCACGCTTACTTTACAATTCATCATGCTTTGACACAAATCCTGCAGCAAACGATAAATCTTGTATCAAACATGACAGTTATTAGCAAATAATGCACAGCTAGCAATCTTACATAAGTTGATACTTTAAACAGCATTACAAAATGATGATATCCGAGCCGTATTCATATTATGCCACTTGAGTTAATTGGGAGATAGATATGGATATTTGACCTGAAGATGACTTCTCGAAGAAAAAGGATATCTCTCTGGCAGCCGAATGCGGTGAATCAGAACCATGAACACAGTTTCTTTGTGAGTCAAGCCCACATAGCGCTCTGAGGCTGAGTGTGAGAAGGTAACACTAATTAAGACAGTCCAGAAAAAGCAAGAGCAATAACAAGTATGCCTAACTTCATGACCTCAGTAATAACAAAACAGCGAGCAGTATGCGGATCTACTAACCTTTTAGGATGAGTCATCTTAGCTTTAGCTGCATCTGTAGGTCCAATCAAAGCACGCCAATCAGCAATAGCATTTTCTTTTTCCAAAACCATTATTAGCACTGGACCACTAGTTCAACGATAGCACACACTCAACCAAATGAAACTTAAACAAACTATATAGTACGATGGCTTCTTCTCAATTATCTAGGGTAAAAGTGTCAAACAACATATGCTATGGCCTTGTTCGCAAAATACCCCTGGATCGATTAAAAAGGAAAAAAAATTGCCCCAGTCTATTGAAAAAGTCAACGTTTCGTCCACTTCTATCGAGATATCCTATTTGAGATGTTTCAAAATGGACTCCATCAAATGTGGCATATTTCGTATGTTGGGAAATCGTATTTCTTAATTGCCTTTCCCGGTGCAGGTAC
Organism: Linaria vulgaris; assembly: GCA_948329865.1. Classification (NCBI taxonomy): domain Eukaryota; kingdom Viridiplantae; phylum Streptophyta; class Magnoliopsida; order Lamiales; family Plantaginaceae; genus Linaria; species Linaria vulgaris. The sequence goes on from OX415254.1 coordinate 96,328,364, forward strand.
CTTCGTGACGACTTTTGCACCCCTTGAATGTGCAGTACCAAGAACACAAAGGTCTTCACCTATTAAGCCCACACAATGCACCCACACAATAAGTGTTTTAGAACAAGTGAAGGAAAATGACGAAAAACTTATTTTGTTCTTTTTTCTCTTTCTCTCTAACTAGTTGTCTCTCTCTTTTAATTCTCACATCAGTCTCTCACCTGTGGTCTAAGGTAGAAAAGAAAAGACTAAAAAGACTAAGTTATCCTAGGATTGGTAAAATGGAGTTAGGGCACCTGGAGTTGGGTCTAAAATTAGTATTTTCAAATAAGATGTACTTGTATTTTCTGATAGTCAGTTTGCCATTAAATTGTGTAAGAAAGAAGAGAAAGAGACAGTGAGTTAGAGAGATAGACAAAAAAGGGAGTAATTAAGCTTTGTGCCTTGTTCTTTCTCCTATTGTCTATAACACCCAGCGTATGTGAGACATTGCTTAGTAGGTAAAAATCTTTGAGGTCTTAGTAGTGCACACAAGGAGTGAAAATAATCGTTACGAGGATTCCTAAGCTAGAAACGACAAGCGAGTAATATGAGATCTCAACAACGTCAATATTGGCAGAATATTCCGTGGAATGTGCATCAAATAGGACATACTCCATCAAAGGCTGACGGCAAGTTGATTATGGGACAAACCCCACATTTCCCAACAGGCTGGAAAGCAAGTTTCTCATTTGACACAATAGCAAGCACTTTGCGAAACAGTTTCAACCAATTTATCTAATTAAACTTCACGCACTAAACATGAAGGCCGCACCCCTTAATCCAAGTGCCGCAAATCATTTATTCATAACATGATATTCTATTGTTTCATCGGGATGCTTTATCAAAAGATGAAGATGATAAGCAAAATACCTAGTCATATACTCAACAAGGCTCGTAAAAAAGCTCCTCGAAGCATGCTCTGCGTAAAAACTTTTAACCGTATTCTCGTCAAGCTGAAGCTGCATCTCCTGTTTGATGTTAAATCCAGAGCCCAAAATGGTTTTCTTTACAAGATCAACATAGTTACCCTCAACTCCATCTGGTTTTATCATTGCCAGTGTCTCTTCTTTCGATCCATCCGCATTAGCCGACAATCTACGAATCCAAACACTAAATTATAGTAAAGTGGAAAAAAAAAAACGTGAACTTTAAGCTTCATAATTGCAAACCCTAAATCATCCCCAAATCAATTTGTACTTAAAAAAATCAATAAACATAAAAGTAATGAACTTTACACTTCAAATCATATGATTCAGCTAAACATAATATCTACATTACAAATAAATAAGCAAGAAAAGTAAAAATTGAGCAAATTTATTTACTATTACTACTAACCTACAGAGGAGGCAAAGTACAAGGCAGTAGCACATAATAGATCGAAGTGCCATTTGAAGGACCAAACTGAAAAAGAAAATCACGAAAATCAAATCAAATTTTAGCTCTAATCTCTTGAATTATATGAGACCCGAAGAATTCTGGTCTGGTCCGAAGACTACACGTTGACTAACAGGATTCCGAGGTTTTTGCTTTTAGAATCTAAGACTTTGGACTATTTGTCATTTATTTTTTTATTTCCTTAAATAAAAGAATGTTGAACTGTTGAGTTTGAAAATATTTTTTATCACACCTTGTGCTTTAAATTCAAGTCATTGATTTTTTTTTATCTAACTTACTAGTAAATGGAGCACGCGGTTTCCGCGAACATAATTTATTTTTCAATGTCATTCTATGTGAGTTAAAGAAGAAGATTCATCTTAGATGACACAAGTTTAAAGCATGTGCCATAAATTTGGAGTAGAAAAATGGAAGAAAAACAAATTATGGGGAAAGTAAATCATTACTTATAATTAGTAGTGTAATTAATTAGTCTAATTTAATGTGTAAGGCTATTTTGGGAATTTAATTATACATTTTTACAATGTAGCTAAAACTCAAGGTTAAAATTGGAAATCAAAAGATTGGTGTCACAATGGGTTTCTTTATATAATAGTATATAGAAGATATTCTTTTTTAGATATTTTAGGTAATTCATGTAAAATGTATATTTAAGGCTACTAGAAGCGCAGACACACGGTTCCCGCATGATTAAGAATTATTTTAATTTGTGTAGTGAAAAAAATAACTTAAATGAGTAAAAATTATATATATATAAGGATAGAGAATTTATATAGAAAGTTTAAGATTTTAAAAAACTAAATCACAAATCACCATAATTATTGTAGTTAATTCAAATTGTAAGGCTAGATTATGAACTTAATAATAAAATTTTGTGCAGGCTAAAACTGGATATTAAAAATTTGGTGTCACAGTTAGTCTTTCTTTATATAATAATATGGATGTCTAATAAAACCATATGATGAAATTTTAAGCTAACAGTTAAAAAGCCAAGAGAAATTTTGATTTGGTGCGTCATCACATTTAAACATAAGTGATAAGCTTACTAGGTAAACAAAATTTCTATTTTTTTTTTTTTTGTGATGATTAAAATATTTATACAAAATCATAAATAAAATCATCAAAAATTTGTGATGGAATGGCCACCATTATAAAAGCAAGGATTGATAATGCTATGATTATTAATGATTAAACTAATTATTCAAAAAAGACCACTTTCTTAGCATATCAATATTTTCCAATTTATTTCATTTTTTCCTCTTTTAGTAAATATTTAAAGATTAGTTAATTAGCTTAACTAATTACATTCCACTTTAAGTAATTTCCGACCGTTGTGGTATAAATAGAGTTAGTTAGGCTCTTTTTCGATTCATTCAGAAATTCACAAACTTTTATGACCGTTGGAACGCTCTCCTCAAGCTCTCTCCAATGGCGGCACTCACGATTCATGAAGAACAATTCTCGATTTGTAAATCTATCGATCATACTTAATAAAATTCGTATTCATCTTTTGTTATTGTTGATTGTTGATCGATTTCGATTCTGTGAATTTGTTATGGTATCAATTGCTCAACTTTTTCGATACGTACTCGTTTTCGCAGTCTATTTTCTCGCTAGATCTGTCCGTACAATCGTATGAACCCTAATTCTCTGAATTTTTTGGCGTCTTTCTCTTCTGGTATTGTACTTTTTTGCTCATTACTCCACTCGCACTGTTCTACTTTGCGATCTTGTTGCTTGATTGGATCTCGCTGAGTTTTAACCAACACTCTTATATTTCTTCTCTTTTGATTCGCTATGACTACTCCTGCTAGTTCTAGTACTGCTTCTGGTTCAACTAATGTGCCTACTAAGAATCCTTGTGAGGATTCTAGTTCAGTTTACTACTTAGGATCTCATAATTACACTGGCACATCGATTGTGCGTGAGGTTTTCAATGGATCTAACTTCATCACCGGAGTAAGAATGTGTTGATGGCTCTTAACATCAAGAACAAAATTCGATTTGTTGATGGTACTTTACCTATGACAACTGATGGTGATATTGACAAACTTACTTGTTGGAACAGAGCCAACACTTTGGTTCTTTCCTGGATTATGAACTCTATTTCTTATGAAATCCAGAAAAGTTTGCTTTATTATGAGAATGCTTTTGAGCTTTGGAAGGAATTGAAGCTTAGATATGAAAGAACTGATGGTTCTATGGTGTTTCACCTTCAGAAATCCCTGACAACAATATCACAGGGCAATGCTTCCATCACTGAATACTATAACTCATTCAGATCTTTGTGAGATGAGTTCTTGAGCCATAGACCAATCATTAGCTGCTCTGGTGGTCTCTGCACTTGTAAAGTCAACAAGAGGATGAGTGACTTGCAACAATCTGACAGTGTTCTCAAGTTTTTGGTGGGACTAAATGATTCTTTTGCTGCTTTAAGGAGTCAAATTATCATGTATTCTCCTTTGCATGGGCTTTCCAATGTATACTCCCTCCTCTTGCAAGAAGAACATCAAAGAAGCTTGTACTTTCAGCCTCTACAATCTATGGAATCATTAGATATGTTTACTAGACATGGTACTTACCAACAAGGCTCATATCAACCAACTCAACAAGGGCCTTATCAACAAAACTCCACAAGAAGGGCTTCTTCTAGCTCAAGTGGTCCTCCTAAGTCTTTCAAGTTGTCTAAACAGGAGAAAAAGAAGCTGAAGTGCACATATTGTGGTTATCCAGGCCATACTATTGATAAATGTTACCAAATCATTGGATACCCCCTGGATGGGAAGGTCTAACTAGAAAGAGAATTCTCAATTCTACTGTAGCTAACTCAGTTCAAATTGATATTGGCAACACATCTCAATCTGCTCCTATTTTAAACTCTTCCAATACATCTAACAAAGAGCTTTTTGATGAGTTTTTGGAATATAAACATGCACAAGCAGCGCTCAAACATAAGGTTCATGTTGAGGATCATCACTATGCGGATGCTGCTACTACTGGTATTCGTAATAACATGGTTACAGCTTGCTATTCTGCTCAAATGTCCTTTTCTTCTAACTCTAATATTTGGGTACTTGACACTGGAACAATAGATCATATAATATGTCAACTCCGCTGGTTTCTTTCTACCCCTAAACATGTAAACATAACTATACACTTACCAAACAATAGCATAACCACAACTACTCATATAGGTGGTGTTCAACTCATCAATGGGCTCATTTTGCACAATGTGTTATATGTCCCTACCTTCACTCATAATCTATTATCTGTATCAAAACTTGCAACTCTATCTAATGTTTTTTTATTCTATCCTGATACTACTTGCATCTTGCAGGCTCAATCACCAAGAGGATGATTGGTTCTGCTAAGCTGCAAGACTCCCTCTACATTCTGCATGCTAGGCACACTGAGAATAAAGTTCTTTGTAATTCTGTTAATTCCACTCAATATGTATGGCATTTGAGATTAGTGCATCCATGTTTTGAGAAATTAACCTCCATCCCTTGTATTTCTGTTGCAAAGAACACACATAATCATGTACATTGTGAAACATGTCATTTGGCAAAACAGAAAGACTATCTTTTCCTGTCAGTACTTTTTCTTTTTCTGCTGTTTTTGATATGATGCACTGTGACATATGGGGCCCTTTAGCTACTGTATCTCATGAGCGGTACATGTATTTCCTTACTATTGTAGATGATTTTACTCGTTGCATTTGGATATATCTTATGAAATTAAAATTTGAATTCAGAACTCACCTCACTCACTTCCATAAACTCATTACTAATCAATTCAACACTCATATAAAAGTTATTAGAAGTGATAATGTATGTGAGTTTATTATGAAAGACTTCTATTCATCTCATGGTATAATCCACCAGACCAGTTGTGTTGAAACACCACAACAAAATGGTCTTGTAGAGAGAAAACATCAGCACTTGCTACAGGTAGCAAGAGCTTTGAAGTTTCAATCAGGGTTTCCTCTTGAATACTGGAGTCAATGTATTAGCACTGCTACTTTCTTGATTAACAGGTTACCATCTAAAGTGCTGGGAAACAAATCTCCTTATGAAGCTCTTTTCAACAAAACCTCCTGATTACAATCTATTGAAAATCTTTGGATGCCTCTGTTATGCTTCTACTTTGCAAGCTCACAGGCACAAGTTTGACCCAAGAGCCATCCAAACTGTATTTCTAGGCTATCCTAGAGGCACAAAGGGTTACATTCCTCTTAACTTATCCACTGTTTATCTCTAGAAATGTCATTTTTCATGAGACTATTTTCCCTTTTCAGAATAGTGCAACTATAAGAATTGATTCTCCTGATAATGTTTCTAATGTGAGAATTTATACAGATTCTTTTATCAATTTGAACACTAGGGGTGGGGAAGGGATGGGTACCCACGACGTGGGATCCCTCGTCAAGGGATCACTCGTCAAGGGATTCAAAAACTCACTCCCGTTCCCGTCCCTCCAGTTGAAGGGATCCCTCGCCGAGGGATCCCTTGCCGAGGGATCCCTCGCCATGGGATCCCTTAATCCCTCCATTTTTTTGTCTCCAATCAACCACTTTTTAAAACTGGAAATTGGAGGGATTCCCGCGGGAAATCCCTCCGATTCCCAGATAGTATATTAGCCACTTTTTGCCATCTGGAAATTGGAGGGATTTCCCGCGGGAAATCCCTCCAATTTCCAGAAGGTAGCTAACACAAAAATTTCACAATATTTCTCCTTCTCCACTTTTCCCCCCAATATTTCATCTTTAAAAGATGTCTACTTTTCGACATTAATAACGAGTACCGACCTGTTAACACGAATCACAATCCAATAACTAGCCCGAATCACATTCAAAAATCGCAATCCGCTATCACAAATCCCAAAAGAAAATACATCGCGGCTCAAAAATATTCATCATATTACAAGTTCATAAATCACAACAAAATGACAAAAAACCTTCAACCACAAACCATCTTCAACTTCCACGTCTCCACTTCTATTATGCTTGAAGGAAGGATGCATCCGGACTCATTCGAGCAAACTCTACACAATGACAATAGCAACAAAAGCAAACGTGGATCAATATTGACTTTAATATATTCACCTATAGAAATGATAATATAAAATTAATTGCAATTTACAACTACCTTGATCGCAACTCTCCAATTCCAAAATTGACTCTTCTATGTCAATAGGCTCCGAACTATCACCTTCGTCGCGGAGCCAATCTTGTGCACAAATAACGGCTTGTACCACCCAAGGACTCAATGAGCTCCTAAAACGATCTAGAATGCGTCCTCATGTGTTGAACACAGACTCCGATGCTACGGTGGAAACAGGAATGGCTAATACATCCCGCGCCAATCTACTCAAGATAGGATACCGTATCGAATTTACCTTCCACCATGCCAAAATGTCAAACTCACCACCAATCTCACCGAATTGGTCATCATCATCACTGTCAAAGTACTTTTCGAACTCACTCTTTGGTTTAGTTCGATTCTGGGTCTTCTTCCTATAAAATACAAATACATTTGAAGTATAAAAGGTTATAATTTTAATAAGTTATGATTCACTTAAGAATTATCAAACATATTAACAAATAATAAACACTTACATTAAGTATGACTCACTAATCGTGTTCTTTTTCTTCTCGTTAACGGGTTTTGGAGGAGGACAAGATGCAGTTGAAGGAGTGGCGTCATACATTCTCTTATACTCCTTATACAAGGTCTCAAACTCAATCCAAATCTTTGTTTGGAATGAAAAAACATTCGGCACAATAGTCTTGATATAATCGAACTTGAAACGGGGATCCAAAATCGCCGCAAAGTATAACATATGGTTCATTCACCAGGCTCCCACGCCCCAATATTTGTCATACTTTTCTTTCATCTTCAACTCCATGACTTTGAGTTCGTGGGGCTTCGACTCCCCATCTAGTCCAACTTGGTCCTTAAGTGCCATCCAATCTCCCAAAATTGTATCTATGTTGGCAATTTCACCCAACACCGAATTTGAAGTGAAATACTTTGTCCCGGAGACCATTTTAGTCAAATTTTTGAACGACCTCAAGAATTTCACGTACATCTTCACCGTCTTCCAATCCTCGTGATTTGGCATAACGCCCATCAAGTCCTCTTTATATTGATGATCGCGAAGCTCCAAAGCGTCAAACCCCGCTCGAAGTTCCAATGCCGCCTTCAACATTGAGTACGTCGAGTTCCATCTTGTGGGCACATCAAGAAAAAGTAATTTCTTACTTGATACACTTTCATCTTCAAGGTATTGCTTAAACTTCTTCAACTGCGGGGCAGAACCCTTGATCCACTTTACTGCAACTCTAATCCGATCCACGAAATTGCCTTCACAATTCATCTTCAACCCATCTTGCACCACAAGGTTGAGGATGTGTGCAATACACCGTATTTGCACATGGACCCCATTCAAAACAAAGAAATCACCTCGTAAGGCAAACTTCTTCACCAAAACCTCAATCCCGACATCGTTCGAAGTAGCATTATCTACCGTGATCGTAAAAACCTTCTCGATCAGCCAATCCTTCAAACATCCCTCAATATCTCGAGCTATGTATTCTCCCGAATGGCCCGAAATCAAGCAAAAGTTTAGGATTCGCTTCTTCAACCCCCACTCTTTATCAATAAAATGCGCGATAAGGACCATGTAGTTGTCCCGCCTAATAGAAGTCCACGTGTCCGTGGTTAAGCACACTCTTTGAGCATTTTCTTTGATAAACACCTTCAACTTCTGCCTATCGTCCACATACATTTGCAAAATCTTCGCCCGTATTGTCTTGCGACAAAATAATTTCATGTTTGGGCATCCTCGCCTCCACATCTCCTTAAATGCCGCATGCTCCACCGTACTAAAAGGTTGTTCAGTCACAACGATCCACTGCAAAATACCCTCCAAAATATATTCTTGATTGAACGACCACGTTCCAAGTTGATTAGTTGCTTTGTCGAAGCTCAAACGAGGTTGGGATAAGAACTTCTTAAGAGATTCAGGCTTTCTATTACAAGCCTTTATGTGCCTCGGTAAACCGGATGTCCCATCACAACCAATTACTTTTTCACAGTATAAACATCTAGCCTTGAGAGTTTTTTTGACTGGACAACGGAAAGGCTCAAAGTACTGCCACCACGTCGACGTCAACGTAGTCGTGTTGCTGCCAATCACCTTGAGTTTACCATTTATCTGCATTGTCACATCCTCTTTGAATAACTTTTGGTATTTTTGCACTTTCTTTTTATCGTTATTCTCAGTCTCTTCGTCGGATTCCTCATTTTCAATTTCGGACGATGGTTGTAAAGACCCCTCTCCTTGGGGTGGGGGTGGTAGTGGTGGTGGTGACTCAAGGAGGCCTTCACCTTTAATGTCCGGATGGGTGTATTCACTGCTTGAATTATATGGCGAAAGAGGCGGCTCTGATTGAGTTGGAACATTTGATGACAAAGATGAAGGATCCGTCGTAGTAATTAGTGCGTCCGTTGGAGCATTTGGTATAGATGTATAAACATCGACAACGGAACGAGAACGTTTGCGAGGAGGTGGAGGGTTTGAAGGGACTTGTTTCGTTGGTCTCTTCATTTCTAATATGCAACACGCCAACACCTATTATACAAAAATTCAATTCTCAATTTACAGAAAAGTATTAAAAGAATAGGCAATTTACAGAAAAGTATTAAAGGAATATTCAATTCTCAATTTACAAAAATTCAATTCTCAATTTGTAACAATGTATTTGAGCAAGTACAGAACAGTTCAAGTTCACAAGGGAATCAGCAGTCAGCGTATTGAAGTTGAGCAAAAACAAGAAATCAAACTTAGAATAATGAAATTAGCCATTCAAGATAGTTCAGGAAACCAATCTAAGCTACTAAAAAAAGCTTGAATTTACGGGTCCCCCAATTAAACAGCATCAAATATAAGAATCACTCCCAGTGAATTAAACATCAAAACAAATGGTATTATTCAAGCAGCTGCTGATTAACACAGTTTCGAAGCTCAACTGCATAACTTAACCACCGCTACAGAATATCGAATCCAAGAAATGAATGCAAATCATATGTATGGTATAGATTTCATACTTATGGAAATTGAGTTAAGCATGAATGCATGATCATTACAATTCAAAAAGATAGAATAGAAAAGGCAATGGTAGGCTGGTAGCTGCAGTTTAAAATCAATCAAATTCAAAACTCCTTAACTAATTTAACAATCAAATTGAGCTTTCAGCCTCAACAATCTATCAATTTTAACTATGAATAATTATAAAGAAAAGAAAAAAAATACTTTAAGTTGATAGAGGGGAAGAGTCGGATGGAGTGGCGGTTGCGTATGGCGTGACGGGGTAGTCCGGCGCCGGAAGTTGCAGCTGCGTCGGGTCGGATTGTGAGAGAGAGAAAGATAGAGTTGAAAGAGAGTGTGAGTGCGTTGGGTGTGGCTATGAGCTGTGCGGACGGCGGCAGAGCAGGTTGGATGGTGAATTGTGAGAGAGAGAGAGAATGAAGTAGGTTAGATAATTTTAATTTGGTCCCTCATTTTCTTAATATTTCACATACATGTATTTTTTATTTTGCAACTAAACCCCCAATAAACCTAGTACTTATAGCTTCTAAAAAATGGTGGGATTTCCCTCCTCCCGTGGGTATCGGAGAATGACTCCCGTTCCCGTCCCTCGACTGGAGGGAATCCCGTCCCTCGTAGTCCCGTCGTAAAGGAGTGTGACGGGAAATTTTCCCGCGGGAACATTTCCCACGGGAAGGTACGGGTAAGGAAATTTCCCTTACCCGTGCCCACCCCTATTGAACACTAACAACATTGTCCAGGACTTACCACAAATTTCAGATAGTAATAGTGATATGTCTGATCATTTCTCTGACAATGAAGTGCAATCTCAGGTACCCTCTACTCCAGAAATACAGCAACATCATGAGTTTCCTACCTCTTCCCTTCAGGAATCATCTCACATTAGCTCTTCCTCTCATATTCTGACACAACTTCAACTGGATTCTGGATAATCTAATCATGAAGATGATCCACAACACATTGTGCAACATGATCATGTTGCACCAGGTATTCCTGATAATGTTGTTTCTACTGCTTTTCCAGTAGCTCAAAGAAAATCTAGCAGAACTATTACTCCTCCTTCATATTTACATGTGTATGATGTGAATTTGTCAAAGTCCATTCACAAAGCAAATAACACTAGTACTCATAATATTAGATATCCTATTGAATCATCTATTTCAACTAGTAGACTTAGTTCTTGTCACAAGGCTTTCACTACTTCTATTACTATAGCTGCTGAACCTAAAACATACAATCAGGCTAAGAACTCTGTAGGATGGCAATAAGCCATGATAATTGAGATTACAGCTCTTGAAAAGACAAACACTTGGATTTTAACTCAACTACCTCATGGGAAGAATTGTATTGGTTGTAGATGGGTATTCAATATTAAACATAAGCCTAATGGTAGCATAGAAAGGTATAAAGCTAGGCTTGTAGACAAGGGATATACTCAAGAAGAAGGACTATTGCTTTGATACTTTTTCACATGTTGCTAAGCTCACTTCTGTCAGAATTCTTATAGCAATTGCAGCTGCAAAGGGATGGTTTCTCCAAAAACTTGATGTCAATAATGCATTCTTGCATGGTGATTTGGAGGAAGAAATCTACATGCAACCTCCTCCTGGTTTCTCTGAAAAAAATGACACAAGAGTTTGCTTGTTAAAGAAAAGCCTTTATGGTTTAAAACAGACTTCAAGACAGTAGTACAACAAGTTAATACAATTCTTAACTGCTTTTGGTTTCTCTCAGGCTATAAGCGATTATTCTCTCTTCATTAAGGAATCTTCTACTTCCATTAATGTCCTCTGTATATATGTTGATGATATCATTTTAATAGGAAATATCATTTATGAAATCAACAGTGTTAAAAGACATCTAGATGAGCAATTCATTATTAAAGATCTTGGTGATCTTAAATATATTCTTGGAATAGAAGTTGCTAGGAGCAAGAAAGGAATTATAATCTGTCAACGCAAGTATACTTTAGATATCTTAACATAATCTGGATATCTAGCTTCTAAACCTAGTTCTATACCTATGGACTCCAACATTAAGCTCAAACACAATGATTCTGACTTGCTTCCTGATGCTTCCATCTGCAGGAGATTAGTAGGAAGATTGTTATGTTTGACTATAACCAGACCTGACATTTCCTATAGCATACAATGTGTGACTCAACATATGGCACATCCTACTACTCAACATTTTGCTTCTGCTCACAAAGTGCTTAGATATTTGAAAAATTCTCCTGGCAAAGGACTATTCTACTCTTCCAGTTCTGAACTTCATCTCAAAGGCTTCTATGATTCATATTGGGCTGGTTGTGATGACACAAGAATAAGCATTACAGGATTTGCTCTCTACCTTAGAGACTCTCTCATTTCTTGGAAATCCAAGAAGCAGCCCACTGCTAGTAGATCATCAACAGAGGCAGAATATAGAGCATTAGCCTTAACTACATGTGAAATGGTTTGGATCAATCAACTTCTTGCTGATCTTCACATTGCTCAATCCAGAATTCCTGTCATATATACTGATAACAAAAGTGCACAGTGTATAGCTGTGAATCCAGTGCACCATGAGCGCACAAGACTCATACAAATTGACTGATTTTTTGTAAGAGAAAAGGTGCAACAAGGAGTGTTCAAAGTGGTTTATATTTCAAATCAACACCAAATTACAGACATTTTCACAAGCCTCTATATCCATAGCCTTTCAACTTGATGACTTCCAAGATGGGCTTATTGGATATCCATGCCCCTCTTGAGGGGTCTTAGGCTCTTATCATATCAATATTTTCCAATTTATTTTATATTTTTCTCTTTTAGTAAATATTTAAAGATTAGTTAATTAGCTTAACTAATTACTTTTCACTTTAAGTAATTTTTGTCCGTTGTAGTATAAATAGAGTTAGTTAGGCTCTTTTTCCATTCATTCAGAAATTCACAAACTTTTATGACCGTTGGAACGCTCTCCTCAAGCTCGATCCAATGGCGGCACTCACGATTCATGAAGAACAATTCTCGATTTGTAAATCTTTCGATCATACTTAATAGAATTCGTATTCATCTTTAGTTATTGTTGATTGTTGTTCGATTTCGATTCTGTGAATTTGTTACACTTTGCTAGATTCAACACAGCTCCATTAGCATTGCAATTAACAAAAGAAAAACGGCATTTAGGCCACTGTTCTTTGAACTTCGTGGGTCAAATGATCAATGAGTGGATGGCTTATGGACAAGACTTGTCAAAATTCGAGTTAGCTTCAATAAGGTTAAAGGAGTCGGATTCCAGCATAGCAAATTGAATGTTAGCAAATGAGAGACATTTACGAGCATGAAGCACAATCAATGTTTCAGCCTCAAGAAAAATCATGCAAAGGTTGTATTTACTAGACGCAAAATGTTTTTGTCACGTTTTTGTTAAGAATTTATTGAAATAAATTAATTTTTTATTTGTTTGGTGATCATTGATGAAAAATCCGTTATAAGAAATTTAGAGATCATGAAAATTCAAACTAAAGTGTCTTCTCAATTCTCATCCAGAATTATACCAGGATGAAGTTTATTGTTATATAGATGTTTTTACCTATAGTTAAGAAATCCTTAATCAGGTTATCTTATAGCTTTTTTTTTGAACTTCATTCTATTTATTAATGCCCAAGCAAAAATGCCCCCGGGGCGACAAAAGCGTTACCTCAGTACCAATAAGAGCACAAAACCTTAGCACGAAAATAAAACTAAAAACAAGACTATGCTACGTCAAAACCATCCGCATCCTCAATGGCATTCCTAGCGAGCTCGTGTGCAACCGCATTAGAATCACGTTGAATCCATCTAAAGTAAAAGCCCTTGTGATCCCGAAGCATTGTCCGCACATCCTCCAAAATGTTCACAATCCTAATATCCTCCGTCGTAACGTTAATAATGTCATGAATAACATTCAAGCAATCTCCTTCAAATAAGACCTTCGACCAACCTTTCTCGATAGCCCAACGGACACCACCCGACGCTGCCAAAGCTTCAAACCTCGTAGCATCCATACGCGAAGAGAAACGATTTTGGCACCAAGCAATCAAAACCTCGTGTTGGTCATGCGCGGCTAGCCCTAAACCTATGGCCCCCTCTACAATGAATTGAGCGCCATCAAAATTAACTTTGATGATGTCGCCAATCGGAGCCTGCCACTCCCCCGTATCCATACGAATATCATGTCGCGTACCCCTGCCATTAAGACTCGGCAAGTCGACGCATATGATGCAGTAAACGAAGTCACCTCCTCTGGATTCCGCCCTTTCTCCCCCTCAAGTATGCTGTTCTGATTACCCCAAAGAGACCAACACACCGTACTAATTAAACCAACCATCGCAGTTGACGTCATGGGCATGATCCGCGCGAGCCAATCCCTAAAATTCTCTAACTCTCGAATCCCGATTGAAAGTGGAACATGTGATAGCGCCCAAACCTGCCACGCAAAGTCTCAAGAAAATAACACGTGAGTCGTAGTCTCCACCCCCATTTGACAAACCACACATTCCTCCTCTACGCGCATGTGTCGACGATTCAAATTCCAACGCGTCGAAATGATGTCCATGCAACACCGCCAAAGGAATAACTTTATCTTATTAGGACTTGCAAACTTCCACAACTTAGGCCAAACCACGTGAGACCCCGACGTAGATGACGCCTCCTTCAATTTCTTGAGCAAACCTTGTGATACAATAACGTGATATGCACTACGGACCGTAAGAAGACCTTTCTTTTCATAATGCCAAATAAAACGGTCGTCATTACACAACTCCCCCCAACAATATAGAGAGAATTTTCTCAACGTGAACTTCCCACAAGAAGCTACACAATATATCCACGTCCCACCACCCCGTCTCAAAATCAATCAACTCGCTAACCATAAGGAACGACACGTCTGGACTAACCGGTGTAATAGGCCGAAACAAATAAGCCTCGAAATCCATGCGTTATTCCAAACGGTGATCCCCTCACCATTCCCCACTTGCCAACGGATACCGCGCTTCAACATGGCCAACGACTCCCAAATTCCACGCCAAAAGAACGACGGCGCTGCCCTAACCGTGCGTCTAAAAACTGAGCATGTTGGAAGTATTTTGCCTTAAACAACCGACTAATCAAGCTCGTTGGGTCCGAAAAAATCTTCCACGCTTGCTTCACGAGTAATGCCAAGTTGAAAGCATGTAAGTCCCTAAAACCGAGCCCTCCGTCATCCTTTCTTCGACACATCTTGTACCATGCCACCCAATGCACCTTATTTTGCATCCCATTACTCCACCAATAGTTATAAATAATAGACTCAATCTCTCGAATAAGAGAATCGGGCAAGCGAAAGCAACTCATAATAAATGTCGGAATGGACTACATTACGAATTTTTTTACAAGAACTTCTTTCCATGCACCCGACAATGTCTTACCCTTATAGCCATGCGCCTTTTTCCAAATCTATTCCCTAATATAATCAAAAAGACCCTTTTTTGATTTCCCAACCATTGATGGCATACCCAAATATTTATCATGTTTTTTAGCCATCGAAACTCCAAGCAAATTTCCCACCTCTTCCCTAACTTGCACCACAGTGTTTCGACTAAAAATGACCACCGGTTTCTCAAAATTAATTTTCTGGCCCGACGCCCCTCCAAACCGTTCGAGAATTCCCTTAATACACCACGTCGATTTCATGTTCGCATCACAAAAAATAATAGTATCGTCTGCAAAGAGTAGATGCGACACTGACGGTGCTTGGCGGCTAATTTTGACCCATCGTATTTCTTCCCCCGCCTCGTCTTTTGATATCAACGATGAACACACTTCAGAAATGAATAAGAAAAGGTAAGGGGACAGTGGATCCCCTTGCCTAATACCCCTATTGGGAGAAAAAACTCGCGACTCACGCCTATTAATTAAAACAGAATAAGACACGGACCGCATGCCCAACATAATAAGAGTAACAAACCTCGAATCAAAACTCAATTTAAGCATTACCTTCTCCAAAAAGGGCCACTCGACTCGGTCATATGCCTTACTTATATCCAGTTTCAACGTTATATGCCCCCGCTTTCTTGTCCTCTTATTCTTTAGAAAGTGATTCACCTCAATAGCAGCCAAAAATATTATCTGTGATGAGTCTACCTCGTACAAAAGCAGATTGGGAAGGTAAAATAATATCATAGAGAAATGGTTTAAGTCGATTAGCACAAGCCTTAGATGCAATCTTGAAAGAGACGTTGTTGAGGCTAATCGGCCTAAACTAGGTCATCAAGTCAGAATTAGGACATTTGGGAATAAGCACAATATGAGTAAAATTAACACAAGGGTCGAAGATACGACATTAAGAAAAGAAAGCACAAAACGAGTCACGCCATCCCCCACAATATGCCAAAATTTATGATAAAAGATAGTAGAAAAACCATCAGGACCAGGAGATTTAAAAGGATACATAACTTTCAGAGCTTTGAGTACCTTCTCCACTCTGAATGGTTGCAACAAGCTTTCGTTCACCTCAGGGCTGACCCGCACGCCGACGTGTCGCAACACATCCTCAATGGTTGTCTCTGAAGGAAAACTGGACTGAAGAATAGTAGAGAAATATTCGATAGCCACACGGTCAACCTCAGAAGGAGAAGTATGAAGGACACCCCCATCATCCCGGATTCCCTTAATCTAATTTTTTCTTTTCCGTTCACTGGCCCGACGATGGAAATATGTTGTATTCCGATCCTCTTCCTTAAGCCACTACACCTTAGCTTGTTGTTTCCAATAGATTTCTTTCGACTCAAGTAACTCTTCAAGTTGTCTACTCAACCTTATGTTCTCTAACTTTGATTCTGTTGTTATACTCCCTAACCAAAGCCAACCCAACTCCTTTCGCAACCCCTCAATGCGACGTTTAAAATCCACCCCGTCAACCCTCTTCCACCGAAGCAACCCGGTCCTACACCCATCTAACTTATCATGTAACTCCCCGCGACCAACCCTGCCCCAGCTATGTGCCACCACCTCTTCAAAATCGGCCTTAAGGAGCCAAGTAGCCTCAAAACGGAATCGAAGAAGGAGGGCGACGGGTATCTTGACTACCAATCAAACGAATAAGAAGCGCATGATGATCAGATCTCAGCGTAATCACGTGCTCGACTTTTGCGGTTGGAAAATAGTCCATCCAAGGTGCATCGCCACAAGCTCGATCAAGTCTCTCCCACACGGTATTAGAATTCGGACGCCTACTACACCACGTGAACCGTGGTCCAAAAATTCAGCTCGCTGAGCCCCTTATCGACTAACGTGTCTCGAAAATTTCTAAGCAACCAATTGGGAAGACGCGAGCCTCCCCGCTTATAGTCCCCCACGCACAATCAAGGAAGAGACGAAACACCCCTCAAATGTCTTAATAAGTTCCAAGTTTGCATTTGAAAGTGCAAGTTTTCTGGATGTTAGGATAACATTGAGATTTTCAATGTTAGAGTAACATTGCACGTCCAGAAACTGTTTTACAATCTAGTTATTATTATTATTATTGTTTTGCCTTATTCACTTAACTAACTGAGTTCCACAGTTGTAGTTGTCTTTGATTATTATTCAGGAAACAAACTTGCATTAGGTTGGACGCTCAAAGTTTCCAAGATGAGAAGTTTCCTTAATTAAAGCAAACGGCTTATAAAAGGAAAGAAGAAGTCTAGTGCGACTAGGAAAGCTTCCAAGGGAAAGTCCTGAATTGAAGAAGGAGTCTTTCCTTAGCTAGATCACTGGCGAAGGAACTTTTATTCAAGAAGGACTGCGAGAACAAGGAAGAGGAGTTCGAGAAGGAAACAAAGAGAATTACCAACCGTGTACAACACACCTTGAAGTCGAAGATCAAGAACCTATATATAGGTGTGAAGTACATCAAGACAAACAACAAGACAAGAGCTAATCAATCCGAGAGATTAATTTACAGTTGTTGAGTGTTGTCTTGCTTTAGCAAAGTTTTTAAGTTGTTAGAATAGATCTAAGAGTGAGGAGCTTTTAGAGATAGTCGAAGCAACTCTTGTGTGCTTTGCTTAGTTTGAACAATTCGAGAGTGAGGAGCTTGAGAGTTGTGAGAACGCCTTTGTTAAACCCTTGTGGTATTTTGCCTACGGCTCGGAAGTTAATATAATCCTATATTCACTTCTTAAATTCGTGTTTGTTTATTCCGCTGCAAACTGTTACTCTGGTCTGCTGTTAAAGTAACATCGTCGAACTAACAGCGAACACAAACTGCTGTTAGAACTTCAGTGTTAAGTTAACATCAACAACGTATCAACCCGATCCACAATTTCAATTGGTATCAGAGCCAAGCACCAACTTCACCGGTGTTTGGCGTTGATACGACAAGATGGACAACTCCAACCCCAATACCAGCAGGTTGCCAGTATTGGAAGGTCCCAACAACTATGCCTACTGGAAGATCAGACTCAGAGTCCACATCAAATCCATCGACCTCAAAGCTTGGGAAGCTGTACTAGAAGTCTATACCATCCCTTATCTGCCAAGAGATGGAGATGCTGACCTGGTGCCAAAGCCAAGGGGACAATGGACAGCCGCTGAAATTGCTCTCTACAACTACAATGAGAAGGCTCTCAATGCTATTTTTAGCTGGATAGGTAATCATATGTTTAAACTTGTTCAAACTTGTGATACTGCTAAAGCTGCATGGGAAACACTTGAGTTACATTGTGAGGGTGATGTGGCTGTGAGGGATTCTAAGTATAGGAAACTTTTGAGAGACTTTGAGAAGATTGAGATGGGAGAAGAGGAAACTATTGATAGTTATTTTGAGAAACTTCTTGATATATCTAATCAATGTCAGAACTTAGGTTTTGTGATTCCTAATCAGACCATGGTGTATAAAGCCTTTAGAACACTATCTTCTAAGTTTACAGTCAAAAGAATTGCTATGAATGAGTCTAAAGATCTTGCCAACATGAGTTTCCAGACCTTGATGAACACTATGAAAGAATTTGAATTAGAATTCCTAGGAAAGTCTAGCAAGCAATTAGCTTTAGCCCTTCTTGGAACTAGTTCAGATTCTGCAGGTAGTGATGGGGATGAATATGAGTTGATCTCTTCTAACTATGGCAATATTACCAAAAAGTTTAGTAAATTAGGTTTCAAAGGTAAACAGAAAGAAAAACTAACTGGTAATGATGGCCCCGGTTACAAGAAATTGCCCCCTAAATTTGTTAAGTACATGGCATCTAAGAGCACACCTCAAGATGTAGAAAAATTAAAGGATGTTCAGTGCTATGAATGTAAGGGGTATGGTCACTATAAACATGAATGTGCTAACACCCTCAGAACAAGAGGGAATTCTCATTGGGTTTGTGTAGATGACTTCAATGAAGATGATTTTGAATCTGGAACAAGTACCGAAGAACACTCAGAGGAAATCAAAACTGTTGCGCTATGCACAAGGATCACCTGGACCAATGAAGACTCCAGAAATTGCCTAGGATCACAATGTTACTCTAACATTGGTGAACCAACAGCAAAGCAGGAAATCTTTTTTGGAGACTGGAACAGCAATGATTCCCAGGTTATCTCTGATGAACTCTCTGATTGTGATGATACTAACTTTGACTGTTTTCATGGTACAGTTGATCTAGAAGAAGAGTACTCCCAAGAAGAAGAATTATCCCAGGAGGAGATTCTTGATGATCTGCACACAACATTCCTCAGGCTTGAGAGAGAGAATGTGAAACTCATAAAGAAGAACAAAGCACTGACTCATGACATCGAGTGTCTGAAAAACATGTTGAAACTCTATGAAAGAGATCTTGACAAAGCTGAAGCTGAGTTGAAAGAGGTAAAGGATAAACTCAAGAAAGACACACAGATCATAGCTAAATGGAATGCAGGTACTTCCAAACTTGATGAGGTACTAAGCATGGGAAATTCAGGTTCATGTGGTCTGGGATTTGTTGAGAAACCTTCCTCTTCTATTGTAAATTCTGCCTATCTATCTTCTAGCTTTGTTAAAGAATCTGATTCTAAGAGTTTAGGTACCATCAACACTGTGAGAAGTAAACCTACTTTTATCTGTCAATACTGTTACCAACCAGGCCACATAAAACCATTCTGTAGAAAATTTATAAGAGAATGTGGTAAGAAAACAGTTACTGAACCCAATGTTAGAACAACAGCAGTTTCTGATGTTAGACCAACATTAGGTTCAGGACAGAAAGGTAGAACTTGGGTAGAAAAAGTTAAGACCCCTAAGATTAAAGTTGTTTGCAATGTTGTTTTCTCTGCTGTGTATTCTAACCTTTCAGGTAAGTGGTACTTCGACAGTGGATGCTCAAGACACATGACAGGCAACATTGACAATCTTGTGAATATGGTTTCCTTGAGTACTGGCACTGTGACCTATGGTGGTGGTACAAAAGGGAAAATCATTGGAAAGGGGACACTGAATGTTGATGGATTTCCACCCCTGAAGGATGTGTTGTTGGTTGATGGGCTACAGGCAAATTTAATCAGCATCAGTCAACTATGTGATGATGACTTGCTGGTTACATTTGACAGTTCATCTTGTGATGTTTATGATAGTGATAATGTACTTGTTATGACAGGTACTCGGTCCAAGGACAACTGCTACCTAGCTCAAGAGGAAGCAGAGTGTTTCTATGCTAAAATAGATGAAGCATCTATATGGCATAGGAAACTTGGACATGTTCACTACATGAACCTTGAGAAATTGCAAAAAGTTGATGCTGTAAGAGGCTTACCTAAGCTATCTTGCCCAGGTAAGCTTGTATGTGGTGATTGTCTCAAGGGTAAACAAACTAGAGCAGTTCATGCCCCCCTACAGGTACAGAATGTTAATCCTAGATCTAGTAGGTGCTTTGAACTGTTACATATGGACTTGATGGGTCCCATTGAGGTGAGTAGTCTGAATGGTAAGAAATTTGCCTTTGTTATTGTAGATGACTTCTCTAGATATACTTGGGTAAAGTTTCTTAAAGAAAAGTCAGAAGCTTTTGATCAGTTCAAAATTCTTTGTGCTAGTATTAAAAACTTATATGGCTCTTCTGTGACTAAAATTAGGTCTGACCATGGTAAAGAATTTGAGAATGCTAGTTTTGATAACTATTGCAATGTTAAAGGAATTTTCCATGAATACTCAGCACCTAAGACACCTCAGCAGAATGGGATTGCTGAAAGGAAGAACAGGACACTTCAAGAGATGGCCAGAGTCATGCTGAATGCCAAAAATATATCCAAGAGACTCTGGGCTGAAGCTTTAAACACTGCTTGTCATATTAGTAACCGGGTGTACCTCAGACCTGGAACTAACATGACTCCATATGAACTCTTGAAGGGTGTGAAACCAAATATTGCACATTTTCATGAATTTGGATGTGACTGTTATCTGCTAAATGACAGGGATTATCTTAATAAATTTGATCCAAAAAGTGAAAAATGCATCTTTGTAGGATACTCTGCTAATAGTACTTCCTTTAGAGTCTACAATCCTAGATTGAAGATAATTCAGGAATCAGTGAATGTTGTGTTTGATGATTTCATACTTGATACATGTACTGGTAATATTAATGTCTCCAATGTTGAACCAACAGTGGAGATTGATGATGTTACTCCTTCCAATGGTACTCCAACATTGGACCATGAAGCTGGAAATGCAGAACAGGAGACAGAACCCAATGTTAGACTAACACCAGCTAGATCTGATGTTAGACTAACAGCAGAAGATTCTGACTCTGAAGTTGAAGCTGTCACTGGATCTAGAAGGGACCCTCCAGCTAGGATTCAGAAAGACCATCCAGCATCACAGGTAATAGGTGAGATCACTGAACGGGTAAGGACACGCAACAAAGAAAGAATTGACTATAGTGATATGGTCAAGATGTGTGTCTGCATGAATTTCACTTGTACTGTTGACAATGCCTCATGTTTTGTTTCCTCTATTGAACCTAAGAATGTGACTGAAGCCCTTCTTGATAACTTTTGGATTAATGCCATGCAGGATGAACTATTACAGTTTACTAAGAACTGTGTTTGGAAGTTGGTACCTAGACCACCTAGTGTAAATGTAATAGGAACTAAATGGATCTTTAAAAACAAAAGTAATGAGGAAGGAGTCATAGTTAGGAACAAAGCTAGACTGGTTGCTCAGGGATACACTCAGGTTGAAGGTGTAGATTTTGATGAGACTTTTGCTCCAGTTGCTAGGATAGAATCTATTAGATTACTCTTAGCCATTGCATGCTGTCTTAAGATAAAACTATACCAAATGGATGTTAAGAGTGCTTTTCTTAATGGGCTGATTGATAAGGAAGTATATGTTGAACAGCCTAAGGGATTCACAGATCCTAAGTATCCAAACCATGTGTACAAGCTTGAAAAAGCCCTTTATGGTCTTAAACAAGCACCTAGAGCATGGTATGAAAGGCTTACAGAATTTCTATTAAGTCTTGGTTTTGTTAGAGGTGGAGGAGATAGAACTCTGTTTGTTTTAAAGAAAGATTCTCATATCTATATTGCTCAAATCTATGTTTATGATACTGTGTTTGGCTCAACTAACAATTCTATGTTAGAAAAGTTTGTTGAATCAATGACAGGGCAGTTTGAAATGAGTATGATGGGAGAATTGAATTTCTTCCTTGGTCTTCAAGTGAAACAAACAGGTACTGGCATATTCCTTTGTCAGGAAAAGTATGCAAAGAATTTGGTAAAAAGATTTGAATTAGCAGATTCAAAGCCTTGTAAGACTCCCATGGCATCTGCAGTGAAGATGGTCAGGGATGATACTGGTGTCAATGTTGATCCAACATTGTACCGTTCAATGATAGGAAGCTTGTTATACTTGTCTGCTTCAAGACCTGATATTATGTTCTCTGTGTGTGTATGTGCAAGGTACCAGGCATGTCCAAAGCAGTCACATCTGATTGCTGTGAAGAGAATACTTAGATACATATCTGGCACTTTGGCCCTTGGCATATGGTACTCTTATGATACTAACACAAATCTTGTAGGTTTCAGTGACTCAGATTGGGCAGGTGATACTGATGACAGGAAGTCTACAAGTGGAGGATGTTTTTATCTGGGGAACAACTTGGTCTCATGGTACAGTAGAAAACAAAACTGTGTGTCACTATCCACTGCTGAGGCTGAATACATTGCAGCAGGTAGTTGTGTCACCCAGTTGGTATGGCTCAAACATATGCTACTGGACTATGGGTTGGACAGTGATACCTTACTTATGTTTTGTGATAACCTTAGTGCTATAAGCATCTCTAAGAATCCCCGTTCAGCATTCTAGGACAAAACATATAGACATTAGGCATCACTTTCTGAGAAACATGGTAGAAGACAAGCTTATTGACATTGAACATATAGAAACTAACAATCAGCTTGCTGATATGTTCACTAAACCATTAGATACTGAGAGGTTCTTCAGTCTGAGGAACTCTCTTGGCATGTGCATTGTTTAGAGATGTTAGTTCACCAGTGTTGACATAACACCACTGTCTAGCATTGGTTATTGGTTGTGGTGTAGCTGTAATTCTTTTATGTTCCTTTTTTGCATTCTTCTTTCTTGCATATTACATCTTTGTTAGAGAAACTGTTGGTTGTGTGGTTAATCTGTATGAATAGCTAAGGTGATTGGTGAACAGGTACATATCAAGAGTTTTGGAAAGAAATAACTCTGATGTTAGTCTGTGAATGTTAACCTAACATCATGGGAGAAGCTGGGATACACAAAGCTCACTACTCTGATGCTATTCAGTTGTGACTTATCCATGTTAGGTTTGACAAGGTATGAAGAGAAGCTGGGGTACATGATGTTGAAGGCCTCATTGTCATTCAGTTGTGCTTATTTTCATATTTTTTGTCTATGGCCAAGGTTTTTACATGATAGTGATCTTTCCTACTGGGGTGTATAAAGTTTAGACTGTGTGCATTCAGTAGCATTGATTACTTAGTATTTCCTTGATAAACAGGTTAGTAAACAAGTATGCATGAGGAGTTGGGGTGGAGAAATATTTGATAAAAGTGTTGTCTTCATTCAATTTCTTTGTACTTGCCTGATCTGTAGCTGATGGTTAAGTTGCTGGGGTGTGTGGAGTCATGTGCTGCCCACATTCAGTGATGAGACTGTCCTTTAACATTCATCAGTTTTTTATTCAAAAGAGTTTCTAAAAATAGTGAAAGTTAAAGATAAATTGATATGTCCTGATCCCAGTTACCAAGGCGGTTTGTATGTGGTTACCATCTCGCAAATGTTAATCTAACATGGTTGCATTCATTCTAGTTCTGCATATTTCCTTTTGTCGGTTTGGGCTTAGGGGGAGTAGTTAAGTATCTTGTGTTGAGGCATACTTCTTGGGTGACCAGCTACAGGTAAAAGCACTATGTTTTGTGATCTTCTTGCTGTGGGAAAATCTTTTCCCTAGATAAGTATATCCTCTGTGTTTTTCTCTGTTTGATTTGTCACTTGCTTATACTGATGATCTTAAGCTGTGTCATTGTACCTGTGTACGTGGTTGAAGCTTCAGATTAGTACAGGAATATCTCACGCTCTCACAAGATGATGTTACTTTGGATGAAGCCCTGCACCTCCTACTTCCCTCCCTGATATTAACTTGCCAATGTTAGTCCAACATTGTAACAGTGTAACTTATAAGTTTTCAGGTATGGAGACTGCTCTGGTTACGTGTTAACCTAACACTGACACGTGGTAAGAATAACATGTATGGGTCGTGTGATAGTGGTCAGATTATTATGGTAACATGTTACAACACCACTATTCCATGCTCTTCATCTGAATCATATATATAATTTGCCTTAATTTCTTCTTCATTCTAACGCTAACAACTGTGCAAAGCAAATTACTCTCTAAATTTTCAAAATCTTCAATCTTTTATCTCAAAGTTACTCTAACAATGGCACGCAAGTCCAATATTGATGCTCTTGCAGAAGCAGCTGTGCAAATCGAGCGAGCGCCACGACGCAGTACCAGACGCACCGCCGCTGAAACCACAGTCGCCGTCTCTCCAAAGAGGAAAGCTACCACTCAATGGCGCAAGGGCAAAAAGATTTCAAAGAAAGATGTTGGTTCAACATCAGATGCTGTCGAGCAAGCCCCTGCTCCCACCAATCCTGAAATCAAGGTAACAATGGCTAACCCTACTCCGAGTATACCTGCTGATGTTGATGTTGGTATTGAGGGGGAGAATGAGGCCCCTGTGATTGGGTTGGGTAGTGCTGTGATTGAGCCAGCTGAGGCTAATGTGGTTGAGGAAGTGGTGGAGCCAACTGTGGCTAGTTCTGTTGAGCCTAATGAGGCTAATGATGATGAGCTTGCTGCTGATGAGGAGAGTGGACATGCTACTGGTGAGCATGATGAGGATTTGTCTGAGGAGATTGCTGCTGATGGCAATCTTGGTGTAAATAATGGGGTTACTACTGAAGGTAACCAAGCTGTTGTGAGTGATCAACCAGCTGAGGTTGAAGGAGAAGAAGAGGATGAGGATGAAAACCTTTCCTTGGCTGCCCTTGCAAATGCTGCCAGGAAGAGGAAGGGTAAGGAGGTGATGGCTGAGTCTTCTGAGGATGAGTCAGAAGAAGAAAAAGAAGAAGAAGAGGTTGAGGAGGAAGAGGAAGTTGAGGAAGAAGAGCTTGTGGCTAATGAGCCAGAGGAAGCTGATGTTACTCTAACATCAGATGATGATCAGTTTACTGATCTGATGATGAAAGAGTATCCACATGAAGCTTACTCTGACTTCTATGTGTCTCCTGATGCTGAGGAGCAATGGGAGGCATACCAAGCCAGGGTAATCCACAAGGAAAAGGCTATTGAGGAGGGTATTTTCAAAGAAAACAGGGTGTTTGAGTTGCTTGAGGCTAGAGGAGTCTTGGGCTCTGTGCAGAATCTGTCTGCATATGTTCCTGATGTAGTGAGAGAGTTCTACATGAATCTCTCTGAGTGGGTGATCAACCTGGATTCTCCTAAGTATGGGAAGGCTTGGGTTAGGAAGAAGATCTATGACATCACTCCTGCCATGATCAATGAGGCTTGGGGGCTTCCTGATCCTGAAGAGTCTGAGGATCCTACTATGGAGGAGATCATCACTGATCTTACAGGTGGTCTCACTAGGCAATGGAGAGAGAGCTTTCCCACAACCAGGCTGACTTCTCTTAGTGCCATCCTTCACAAAATCAGCACTTACAATTGGCTTCCTTCTTCCAACACTACTGTGATGACAAAAGAGGCAGCAACGTTGGTGTACAAGTTGAAGAATGGACTGAGTGTAAACATTGGTGAAAAAGTGCTGAGACACATGAAGGAAGTCACTACAAAGCCCAAAGGAATCCTTCCCTATCCCTCTCTGATCTCATGCCTATTGGTGAAACAAGGCTTCAAAACCAAGAAGACTGAAGGATGGATCAGCAACAAGGCTGTAATGTCAATCACCAGGAGCTACTTCACTAATGTGAGGATCCAGGATTTGCCTTGGAACCCTCAAGGAGAAGCTGGTCCCAGCAGGAAGAAGAAGAAGAAGACACACAAGTTTGCTGCTTCTTCAGTTCCAGTGAGCAGTGGTGACAGCTGCTCAGTGATTGCAGATGCTTTTGTTGAGGAAACCTTGGTCTGGCTGGATAGGGAGTACAAGGACACCCAGAGGGAAATAGCTGACAAGCAAGTCAGACTGCAGGAACTGGACAGCTTGAGGAAACACTTGAAGGATCTGCCTTCCTCACAAAAAGGGGGAGAGTAGATCAAATTTCAAAATTTCCTGCAAGTTTTTTAGTTTCTGTTTCTAATGCCTTTTGAACAATTGTTTTCTTTTTATTCTGATCAAGGAGTCTGTTCCTTGCTGCTAGTATGGACTATAATTAAGTACTTTTTAATTTTGGGTACTTAGTGTTTCTGCTTATGCTATTATTGAACTGTGATTACTGGTACTAACTCTGTTTTGCAGGTGTTAACTTTCTGATGTTAAACCAACATTGATAAAGCTGGATGTTATAACATCGAGAGTATCAGTGTTAGAATAACATTGGATTAGTCCCTTCTGATATTCAGGGGGAGAGTACTTAGTTTTTCATTGTTATGATATAATGAAGTTTTTCTGAATAATTTGATCTGATAAGAACTGTTTCTTAAGTTTTGTGATTAAGGCAAAAAGGGGGAGATTGAAAGTGCAAGTTTTCTGGATGTTAGGATAACATTGAGATTTTCAATGTTAGAGTAACATTGCACGTCCAGAAACTGTTTTACAATCTAGTTATTATTATTATTATTGTTTTGCCTTATTCACTTAACTAACTGAGTTCCACAGTTGTAGTTGTCTTTGATTATTATTCAGGAAACAAACTTGCATTAGGTTGGACGCTCAAAGTTTCCAAGATGAGAAGTTTCCTTAATTAAAGCAAACGGCTTATAAAAGGAAAGAAGAAGTCTAGTGCGACTAGGAAAGCTTCCAAGGGAAAGTCCTGAATTGAAGAAGGAGTCTTTCCTTAGCTAGATCACTGGCGAAGGAACTTTTATTCAAGAAGGACTGCGAGAACAAGGAAGAGGAGTTCGAGAAGGAAACAAAGAGAATTACCAACCGTGTACAACACACCTTGAAGTCGAAGATCAAGAACCTATATATAGGTGTGAAGTACATCAAGACAAACAACAAGACAAGAGCTAATCAATCCGAGAGATTAATTTACAGTTGTTGAGTGTTGTCTTGCTTTAGCAAAGTTTTTAAGTTGTTAGAATAGATCTAAGAGTGAGGAGCTTTTAGAGATAGTCGAAGCAACTCTTGTGTGCTTTGCTTAGTTTGAACAATTCGAGAGTGAGGAGCTTGAGAGTTGTGAGAACGCCTTTGTTAAACCCTTGTGGTATTTTGCCTACGGCTCGGAAGTTAATATAATCCTATATTCACTTCTTAAATTCGTGTTTGTTTATTCCGCTGCAAACTGTTACTCTGGTCTGCTGTTAAAGTAACATCGTCGAACTAACAGCGAACACAAACTGCTGTTAGAACTTCAGTGTTAAGTTAACATCAACAACGTATCAACCCGATCCACAATTTCAGCATTCATTTAGCCCTGTCCGGTTCCCATAAAAACTCGTGAAACGCCAATCCCGTCCCCCATCTTTCTCAAGAACAACGGCATCAATATGATTAGACGACATGCTGAGTAACTCAACTTCCCAGTCTTTGTCTCGCAACAGCGCTAAACCACCCGATATATAGGCCATGAACCTCAACACAAACCCTAAAATAATTAAAATTAACTTTCAACGCCTCTATTTTCCTTGTCTTACACTTAGTTTCCGACAAGAAAACTAGGGGGATGAAAATTGGAAACCAACTGACGTAGTTCCCGAACTGTCCAAGGGTTCCCCAAGCCCTGACAGTTCCAACATAGTAGACTCATTGGAGACGACGGGACTGCGCTGCAGTCCTCGCTAAAAGATCATCAATTTCCATCGAAAGCACCTCCAATCTCGCCCGCTTCTCAACCCGTTCGCCAACTCCCTCCTCACTAAAAAACCATTTATGTCCAATGCAAGTATCCCAAGCCCTTGTAGTCCGATTAACCACTGCTTCGCCCCTCATGATCCGTCGCCTATTTTCCTGCCGATGACTAGTGAATTTAAACCTCGTGGTAGTGATTTCCAGTGATTCTCTCGGACCCAAATCACGTACTTCAGGCTACGTTGGATTCAAATCATTATGGATTCACGAGAAAATATGTTGAACCCTGATCACCCTCTCTGTCCCCTTTATCGATCCATTTTTTTGCATCCACACCCCCCTCGGCCACTGCTGGGCCATCGTCAACATCACCAATGTTTCTCTCTGTCCCGCTTTGCCCGTTAAAAGCCTGCAGCTGCTCGTTACAGCCTACCCCGTTTCTGACCCCGCGAACAGAAGATGTCGAATGAGTTCTTTCCGACAAACAAAATGATACTTCCTTATCGTCGTTCCACGACTGCCCAAAGTTACGAGCCCTATCCTGAGTTGCAAAACCCCTGCCCCCTGAGTAAAACCGACCCCCACTAGATGATGATGACCCTCCACGTCGACCCTTGTCAGTAAAACGTTGTCCCACAAATGACCTGGATCTATTCGGATTCTCCCGAAGCCAATCCCCGTAAGGAAGGAGGGATTCATCCTCGATATTCATGTCATATTTTAAGTCGCAGTCAGCCATAATGTGCCCCAACATTCCACACAAGTAGCAGAAATTTTGAAGACGTTCGTATTTGAACGAGACCACCATCTCTTGACCCTCACTCCCGCGCACCTTCATGAATCGGAGAAAGAGGTTAGTGACGTTGATCTTAACACGGATCCTCATGCTAACACCCCAAGATTTGGCTAAGTCCACGTCCTCCATGACACCGAAGAGGTTACCAATTGCATGTGCCATAGCCCTTGTTTGACGTGCCAAGGGAATGTCGTAGATTAGAACAAAAAAGCTACAGTAATCAAGATTCGTGTCAAGTAGATCTTCAGTTTTAGCAACTTGAGCGAGGACGAGTACGTTCTTGTCAAACGACCATGGACTTCCGTGAATTTCCCTATTCATGTCGAGTTTATGAAAGAGTTGAAATAAGAAACGGTCCTCGCTAATCCTTGTAATTTCCAGCCCCTTGCACGCCTCAAAAAGGGTTTTGATAATCATGCAAAAGGACGTGAAGTTTGTTGTTTTTCCCGTCAAGAGACGACCAACCAAAACCAAGTCCGACGCCGCATTATCCTGCTCCCACGGAGAATCCAGAATAAGGAAGCCATCCCCCATACCCTCCTCATCTGTCAAAGCAAGACCATGTCGCAATTTATTGCAATCTTCGTCCATAGTTACCCTAAGTACTAAACCTCTGAAGATGTGTTGCAGTGGGTTACGGTCGGGGCAGCCAAGAGGTGAAGCGATGCCTTGCGAACAAACCAAAACACACCGAAAAAAACACACAAAAAACTGAAAGTTAGAACCCTAGAAACCACCAAAAACCTGCTGATAATCGAAGAAACGGAACCGAAAAAAGAAACGGACAACAAAAAAGAAAGAGAGCAAAAATCGCCCTAAAAACCTAAGACGTGACGCGCAGAAAATACGAAAAAGGAAACATAGTGCTACCCTATCCGAGAGTTCGCGACGGTATGACGAAGAAACTAGATGTGACGACGTGCCCGAGATCACAGAAGCCCTTGCCGAAGTCGGAGAATTGCCCTAATAGGTAGAGACGAGGAACTCTCATGCGAGAGACATTACACAACACCTAATTAATTACCATACATATTGGAGGCTTGGTTATCTTATAGTTAACTTTATAAGATAATACGTAATTCCGAATTTAAATTATTACAATTAACGATTAGGCATCAATATTAAGTAGCATTTACGAGTTAATACATACAAGAAGTTTTATGCATAAAAGTGTGTTGACTATCCTTAATCATCAGCAGCACAGACCTCAAAACAGAAATTTATACACGCGAAACACGCTACCGACGTACACAGCTGACTGCACGCAATGGCACACTCGTCGCTAACACGAGTGCAGCATCGAATGCAACACATGCAGCAAACGCGGTCCACCATCTTGCCACAATAATTAGCAGCAGTCGTGAAAAACATTTCTGTAGTTTCGTATAACTTAGGTACCCCGTCTTCTGAAGTCCTATTTTCAGCCGTGGCCTGGATGTTACCAAAGCCAGTACCCGAACTTCGGAGAAATATGACATTCTGCTCTTCAAACTCAGCTGTTTTCTGCAGTTCCCCACAAATTACAAGTTAAAGATTTCATCAAAGTTCATACAATGAATCAAGAAGCGCATAAAGGTAAAGTAAGTAAGTAGTTAAACAAGAACTGATAACATACCTCTTGCTTGTTCGTCAACTCAGATGGTAACTTGGTTCTGTCCGTCTCATCAGTTAGTATCATACTTGTATATTCAGAAGGCACACATGTGTGCAGGCTCAACCTTATAACCTGTAATAAGAGACTTAAGTCACTCACTAAACTTCACCCGACATAAGAACAACATTCGTGTAAGAGAAAAGTATTCGAAGTTAACAAATGTGGCGCGCGTAATACAGTTTTCCCATTGCAATAGTATTCAAGAGTTAATTTGAAATAAAATGGAACAAATTGGCATTCTATTCACTTAGTACTCCGTTGTAGAGCCAAATTATATCTGTTATGACATGAATAACAATCCACAAAAGTAGAACGTGAGCACAGACCTTTTCCTTCAACTCTTTGCTTCCAGAAAACCATGTCTGAGCAGTAAGTGCCTGAATCTGTCTCCTTGCAAACACCTGTTTATGCAAATATAAGGTTAGATTTTGTTTTAGCTCAAGTTCTTGTTTTAATATCTGAATTTAACCATCGTTTTCTAGTAAAAAAGTAACTTGGAATTAGAAGGTCCCAATACACTTGCATTCACAATTTAAATTACTGTTAACAAATTGGAAACTTACTCGACTTATTGGGATATCTATTGCCTTTTGCACGTGCACATTTATCTTAAATTGGCTCAAATTTGCCAACTTGCCTCTAATTTCAACACTGTCCTGAAACTTTCCACAATACCTTCCTGATATAAACAACGGACATTCAGACGATAGGTCCGGAGTATGAGATGGATACAGCTGCAGGAATGAACGAAAATTTACAATGTTAACAAGACAAAACTTGATGATAATCCGATGAGAGGCATAACGTGGGGAGAATACAGTCACGCCAATACCATATATAACCGTAAACATGTTATGGTATCAAATAAAGGGAAACACTAGCATTTTCTTCTCCTCCCTCATGACAGTGGTCATTGTGGACTCTGATACAATTAATCGTACCTCAACTGAATCGAGGTGTTTCAACGCATCAATGTTTATCTCTGCCAGAATGACTGATGATGCACGGCTAATTAGTCTTTCCATCTTCAAGTCGACTGAATCTGCACCAAGTGAAGAACAAGAATATCTGATACACTGAGCACTGATGTGGCCTATGTCTACAAGGTCAGGTCAGTTGGAAGTTGGAACATTACGTGTTGATTCTCATGCATCAGAAGATGAATTTTCAGTATGAACCCCACATGCATGCTTGCTACTATTGAATCAAAACTCAAACTGAGGTCCTAATGTTGCAAATTTAAGAAATGTGGCTTCACCAGTTGATAATGTCGTAACTCGTAGTAGTAAGACATTATAAACTGAGTTAAACATGGTTAGAGGATGGTCACAGGAAGTCATATTAGAAGTGCTAATGGATTTGAGTGTGGACAAAAGTCGAAACAAATTAACCATGAATATTAGGTTGAAATATGGCACTGTTCAAATCAGACAGATCATAACCAGATCACTTTTACATGCTAATGGAACATGGAGACCAACCTACATCAAATGCAGCACCATAGTGACCCCTTCCAATCTGTGCAAGCGTTTGCAAGAAGTAATGGTTGCAATATGAACCTGATAAACAAATGCCGACCTGATATCAGTAGTCAGATGCTAGTGAAATATACAGCATAATAACATCAAATGCAACAAAAACAGAGAGTGAAAAAGCTGAGTAACAGATGCCAAAAGAAAAAGACTCACCAATGCCAAGTGTGCAAATTCGTGGACTAGTCAAGCCTCCCTTTACTAGATGTCCCTTCATGGCATCACAGATATCTTTTTCATCTTCTACAGCTCCATCAGTTATGAGAAAGATTATTGGAATTTGATCGCCGGTTTTTGAGATCATGCTGACTGCCTAACATAAGCACAGAATCATACGGTGTAAAGGAAGCAATAGTGCAATACTAAAAGTGAAATCCAACCGACCAACAGTTTTGCATCATACTAATGCTTTACAAAAATTAATGCATATTTTCTCCGAAAAAACATTCTTTCGGATCACTGTAAAAAAAACAATTCAATACTGAGCTAAACCAGATGCAATGAATTCTTTCCGTCCTACGAATCACTTAAAAATTCTATGTTCCAAATTGAAACTGTAAATTATGTAGTAGTGAAAACTTCAGAAATTAAAAGACAAGGAAAACATAAATTTAACCAGACATTAATGAACTTTTGAACTGTATTCTCCTGAAATACCTGACTCAGAGGGGCTGATATGTTAGTTCCGCCTTTAGCTATAAAATTCATCTCAATCCATTCAAAAGCTTTATCAATCACCTCCTTAGTTGCCAATAAAAGGGATGGAGAAAACAACACCGAACTATCATTGAAAGCTATAATGTTGAAAGTATCTACTGCATTAAGCTTTGAGAGAGTAGCGAAGAGCGCAGCTTTAACATTCTCGAGCGGACTTCCACGCATGCTTGCGCTAGTGTCGACTAGAAATATTACCGTCTTTCTGAAAACCTGGAAAAAAACTTGCCAAACATAAGGATTAGGTGACATCAGTACAGAAATACTTCTTTTGTTGTAACTATCAATTAACACTAACGGATAAGAACCTAAAGAACGTGGAGCAATGAACACCACATCAAAAGTGGTACTGATAAATTTACGAGATCAACTAACAAAATGCTTCTAGTGTATAGTTAAATACATAGTAAAAAAAAGGTGAAATATATATTGAAAATCTCTAGTACTTAGTACTGCAGTTACAGATAATACTTCTGAAGATAGTTCTCCTTCTGACTTCACGAGAGATTGTAACTATGCGGCTGATTAAAGTTCTGTTTCGCACAATGTTAACTGAACAAGGTCGAGGAAATAGAATAAGATTTAATTGCAACAATAAAAAGAAATGCAGAATTAAGAGCCAAAGGAATTAAACTGCTGAATAACCTTCAAACTCATCGTTTTTCCTGGGTATAGATATAAACAAAATACGTCTCTCTGATCATAATCCTGTGGAGATGGAGACTGCAACAGCAGACCACCAACAATATCACTTGACGAAACCTGAAGAATTCATCCAAATAAACAACCAATATATCAGCAATCATCGTTAAAATGCTACTTCCTACCCAAAATTTGTTCCCCCTGCCGGCACCTCCAATACTTTTAATATGATCAAACTATCGAAGAAATTAAACATTGCAGGAAATAACACAGTCACTCGTAGCTCTTACATTGTATGAAAAACTGAAGTCATTCGTGGACCACGTAGAAGCTTCCCTCTCATAAGAAAACTCTGCTATCCCTGCTTCTTGCCATATTCTCTAACAAAGAACATTAAGCTAGCTAAGAAAGGCCTTTTTCTTACACGAACATACGAAATCATGAATAACTAAACAAATACTAAGTATACAAGATACCTTCAGAGGATGATTAGCACTTTCGTACACGACTTCTTCCCGAATGCCGGAGTTCACGGTAACTACAATCTTTTCCTTTTGCGGTAGCTTCGTTGCCATTGTTGGCACGACGTACAAAGGAAAACTGAAGGGCACATTGAGGCAAAACTGTCCATTTTGATACAACAGTTTTTGGGACCAAGTGACTTTAATTGATAATATAGTTCCACCACAAACCTGAAAGTAAGAAACAATTTCAACATCAAGATCATAACTTGCTTTAAAGTAATATAGCTTAGCTAAATTAGCTTGAATAAACTGAAGTTACCGGAGGGATTTTAAGCGTGTAAATGTGGCCTTTAATCAAGATTCCATCTTTACTGGCAGCTACTTGTTCTGCAACTTCAGTAGATTGAGATTCCAACGAAATTAACTGAGTGGAGTAAGAAAATGAAGGACATTCGATCTCAACACCTAGAACTGAACCCTGTTAGCAAATCAGTAAACAATTGAAACGTAAAAATAATAAAATTATAAAAATTTGGCTTCCATCTAGTTAACAACAAAGCGATAATTTTCACAAAATGGCCTAAAATTATTTAACCTTTCTGGAGAAGCCACATACATAATTACATAAATTACTTATTATTCATAATCTCGAACCACGATTTATTATTTAACTGTCTTAGCTTACAACATAAGCATATACATATATATTATATACCAATACTACACATGCATTTTCGTTCATTCTTAGCTTGATCATTTAAGTGATCATTTATCATTTATGCAGGTCCTTTTATGATCAAGTTATACATTATAACTCTATAATATATGATAGAATATAAACTAAATGGTCCACACGTGAAGCTACCGCCCTCTCCCTCTCGAACTAACCTGTCCTGCTGCTCTTATAAATTTCTTTGTTGGCCGTTGGGTTAGTTAGTAACTAGTAACTATAATTTTTATTTTTTATTTTTATAACCAACAGGCAACCACTATGCCTACAAATCATTGCACTAATTGCACATCTCCACAGTACATATATAATCGGATATATATTACCATAATGTTTTGTGCCACCAGATTCACGTCATATGTCATTAGTTTGTCACTTGTTTTCATTACTTTTCAAAGTAACTACTTTATATAATTATAAATTTTACTTGACTTAGGTATATTATCAAAGACAAAAACTCCTACTGATCGAGTCTTTATACATATATTTATTTATTACACTTTGCCTCAAGACTCAAGTCATCAAACTTATAACTAAGGATGACGTGAAATTAGTTAACATGTCAAGTTCATTAGATTTTTATCATTCTTCAAAAGTACCTTCATATATTATAATATTTTACTAGAACTTTAAGAAAAACAAATATTTTACTAAAAATAAATAAAGACAACTAATAGCTTTTTGCACTGTATTACCTCTTCGCCGACAGGCACAACAATGCGGCAGCAACAACTCCCACTCGCGGCCACACAGTGCACGCGCCACGCGCCGCTCACCGTCACAAACGCCGTGTCCAAACAACACTCCACCGCCATCTCAACGCCGTGCATGTGCATAGGAATCAACGCCGGTGGCTCACACCGCCAATGAACGTACGGCTGGTAACTCGGAAAATCGGGGTTATCCACTACGGCCGGATCACATATCTCCGCGTACACCATCACCGCCGTCGGGAGGTAGTTTCCGACCGCCGTCATCGACTGAGTACGCGGCGGAAATGTTGGTTGTTTGGCGTAGTGGATTCGTCGCGAGAGGTTGAGCCCGAGCTCAACGGCAGTTGAGAGTTCAGCTGCCATTTTTATTTATTTTTTTGATCAATCAACAAATGTGGAGAGAGAGTAGTACTTAGGAGTGATAAAAAGTATATATTTAGTTATTTTCGGACTTAGAGTTATATAAACTCATTATAAATACATATTATATATATATATATGTGTGTGTGTGTGTGTGTGTGTGTATATATATATATAATATATATGTCGAGACCAAACCGTTGGCTATAAATTATTAGCTTTATGTGGAGAGTAGATATGGAAGTATATGTATTAAGTTGAAGAGACTGGAGTGGACCACTCACCACTGATTGCTGCTGCATGGCAATTTACACTCAAGGTAATGAAGTTTGGTGTGAGCCCCATTCAAAAAGAAGAGAAAAAAAAGGTGTGAACTAGATTTGGCAATTTGTTTTTAATTAATATTAGTGGTATTTTTGTTTAAAGTAATGTATGGTTGTATAAATAAGTTAGTATGATTAATTACTCAAATTTCAAGTTGAAAAAAAGGTAAATGCTAAAATTGGTCACTCAAATTATGTCCTTGATAACAAAGAATTAGCATTAGGCCTAATTGCAGTATTATTGGCAATTAAAATGGATCGTAATGCTCTTTCCGAAGTTAAGAGAGAAGCCTTTACAAGAATTTTATAGGATTCATAGGATAAGTGATATAAAAAGTAAGAGATTTTGGCGTAAAATAACCGGATATATAATAAAACGATGTCATAAGTAAAATACCAAGAGAGTAAATTGTATAGTGTAAATTTAGTTAAAGATGATCGTTTGCAAATAATCTACGAGGTATATATAGTGCTAAGAAGGAATGTATCCATAAATTCAGCACAACTTGGTCTTCATGATGGCGGTATATGGGTTGTATGTAATTCTGCATCGAGTTAGGCAATTTAGTAAGACATCCTTAAATCACAATTGCTCGTGGTATCAGATATCTTCTAATTGGGATATAATGACTGAATGGTGCTTCATGTGATTCCTCCAAGTAGACTTTTATAGCGTCATATTTTGTCATTATGAGTAAAAATAATAATGGTCATTTGCTCAAGGTTTGTTCTTCTTCTATTGTGATTGTGGAGAACTCTTGTACGAGGGGTTCATTGAATCCTTTACATAAAATTTGCTTATGTTGAAGTATGAATTATAACCACTAATAAATTCATCTCAAATTTTTGACCTCAATTTAAAGATTCATTTGTTTCATGGCACCAATAGATGCAGGGCTTCATTTATTAAAAAAAAAATCTCGAGATAAGTGATTTTGTAGTATTTGTTAAGAGTTGTTACAATTACAACTCTTTTAAGCTAAAAACGCATATAATAATCTACTAAATTCGTCATCTCATCTAAAAGTTAAAGATGTTAAAGAAAATTGACATTTATTTATTTGTATGTTTTCTTCAACACGCCCCTCACGTGCATATATATGTTGTAAAATTTTTTGTTACTCCTATCAAATGATATTTATTATTGAGTGGCAATAAAATTTGAACCCATAACCTCTTTACCCTAAGTTCTGATACATGTTAAATTTGTCATCCTATCTAAAAATAAGTATTAGAGATGATGATTATTCTATATTTGTAAAATGAAACAACACTATATGGTTAATTCCGTCCAATCATGACTAATACAAATGTTAGTTAATATAAACTTCTAATAATGATTTCCTAACTCGTGGTTAGAAATACCAAGTTAGGTTTGTACATTTATATTGACAGGGACTTAAGTGGTCCAGGCTTTTTTTTTTCTAAAGTTTAGTTGATAACTCCCTCAATTAATGTAGTCATTTATTTTGACTGATGGCGAGGTGACCATATTACGTGTCATACTTGCTTAGTCAAAGAAAGCTAGACTATGCCTGCCTTTATTAACTTTTTAAATTTGCCAGTGTTATAAATATAACAAGTGACTATTATTGAAAATTATATATAAATACTATTTTATAATAGTAATAATTGTTATAAATAATGTAAGATGTTGAAATTCTTTTTTATATAAAGAGTCGATTCGAATGAAGAAATAGACATCAATTCACAAGTAATATACTCTTTATTTGCTCTTCTTTTCTTATGTGTTTTTAATATATTGTTATAAATCTCAATAATTTTAGGTTTTCTGTAACACTTTATCAGTACGAAGGTGCTCGCTCCGATACATTTCTTTAATATTTCTTTTTTCCTATGTACAATATATCCTTACTCTCCAAGAAAGAAAAAAAAAATTAGTATAAACCCAAAATGTTCATACTATTCAATGAATCTTTCGCCAAAAATTTAGTATAAACCCAAAACGAGGATTAAGTGTTTCAAAATTCAGTTTCAGTCTTTAAAGACAACGTTCAACGTCAAAAGCTGGAAAAATATCTAACCTCACGAGTACAGTTAGTTGTATACTCAATATCACTGGAAAGAATTATGGACAATGGAAATCAAATACAAAATTGTGAGGTTGTGATCTATATGAGAAAACATCTAGATGAAACCTTAAACAGAGAATATCTCGATGTTACCGATCCTCATGAATTATGGACAAACCTACTAGAAAGATATGGTCATCAAAAGAAAACCATGTTGCCAAAAGTCACCGATGATTGGAACAATTTAAGGTTCCAAGATTTTGAAACTGTAAGCGCATACAACTCTGCGCTTATGGAGATTCGTTCAGATTTAATTTATTGTGGAAGTAAGCTTAATGATAGAGAAAACACTTTCCACTTTCCATGTGTCCATGATAAATGTCCAACAACAATACAGACTGCTGAATATTTCAAAATATCACGACTTGCAACAAAGGTTGTTAATGGAAAAAAGTTACAATAACCTATTGATGAAAAATCATCAATCTCGTCCTCTTGGAGCACATGCATTACCTGAGGCAAATGTCATTAATTTTTCAAACTCCTATGGACGAGGTAACAATGATAATGCCAATCGAGGTCGTGGTCGTGGTCAAGGTAGAGGTGGTCATAGAGGAGGATATTGCTATAGAGGTGGGCG
Source organism: Linaria vulgaris (assembly GCA_948329865.1). Classification (NCBI taxonomy): domain Eukaryota; kingdom Viridiplantae; phylum Streptophyta; class Magnoliopsida; order Lamiales; family Plantaginaceae; genus Linaria; species Linaria vulgaris. Next base: position 96,366,959 of record OX415254.1, read on the forward strand.
CGGTAAAAGAGGTGATCGTGGTCGTGGTCGTGGGGGTTTTCACAACCCCTCTCATACCAACACCGTTTTTAAGAATAACCACCAGAACAAAGAAAAACATAAAAACTCTCAATGTTATTGTTTTAATGTGGAATGAAATGGAATTGGGCCAACAAATGTCGTACAGCAGAACATCTTTGTAAGATGTACCAAGAAAGTTTGAAGGGTAAAGAAAATGAAGTTAACCTTGTCGAATAAAATCCAAATAATGATTCCACCTTTAGGGAGGCGACAGACTTTACTGGTGACTATGATGTTCGTTTGGCTTAATATGTGTTTTGTGATCTTTGGGCTGAATATTCTTAGTGTAATTTATGTTTTAAGTTGTATTATCTGCTTCCCGCATTTCTATTGTGTGCTTTCAATAAAATAATCTCTTTTCAAATATTTGTCCTGTTTATTGCAATATTTGTTTTAATATTGTTTATTTACACTGAAGCATGATATGGAGCATACCGATGATTTCTGCCTACTTGACTATTGTACAACTCATACAATTCACAAGTAAGAAATATTTTACATATTTAGAACCCTTAAAATTTCAAGTCGTTACAATAAGATGTCTTATTAAATTGATTGAAAGATCTAGTAGAACTACTTTTACTTTACCAAATGGAACAAAGTTTATCATCAATGATGTCTTATTTGCCCCATAATCCAGAGGAAATTTATTGAGTTTTAAAGATATATATCATCATGGATATGATACTGAGTCAATGATTGTGAATAACGCTAAATATGTTTTCATTACTAAGCATATGCCAAGAAAGAAACATTTTCTTGAAAAACTACCATATGTCTCATGAGGGTTGCGTTATACATATATTAATGAAAGTGAATCAAATATGGTAGTCGATGAAAATCCAGAATTATTGACTCTATGGCATGATCGACTAGGTCATCGTGGTTCAACAATGATGCGAATGATAATTGAAACTACACATGGACATTCATTAAAGGATCCAAACTCAATCTGAGCAACAATAGTCCATGTGAAGCATGTTCTCTTGGAAAGCTAATTATAAAGCATTCACCAGTTAAAATTAAGACATAATTACCCTCATTTCTTGAAATAATTCAAGGTGATATATGTGGACCTATTCATCCATCATGTGGACTATTTCAATATTTTATGATATTAATTGATGTCTCAAGTCGGTGGTCACATGTTTGTCTATTGTCTACTCGCAATCTGGCATTTGCGAGATTTTTGGCTCAAATAATTAAAATAAGAGCCCAATTTCCTGACTATACGATTAAGAAAGTCAGATTTGACAATGCTGGTGAATTCACATCACAAGCTCAATGATTATTGTATGGCAACTAAAATTATGGTTGAACATAGTTTTGCACATGTACATACTCAAAATGGTTTAGCTGAATCATTAATTAAACGTCTTCAATTAATTGCTAGGCTATTATTGATGAAAGCTAAATTGCCAAGTTCTCTATGGGGTCATGCAATTTTACATGTTGCATCACTAATTCGCATTAGACCAAGCTTATATCATGAATATTCTCCATTACAACTTGCTTTTGGTCATGAACCCAATATTTCTCATATAAAGATTTTTGGTTGTGCGGTTTATGTTCCAATTGCACTACCAAAAAATGGGACCAAAAAGAAGGTTGGGAATATATGTTGGATTTGACTCACCATCAATAATCAGATATCTTGAACCCCTAACATGTGATGTCTTTACGACACGTTTTGCCGACTGCCATTTTAATAAGGTAAATTTTCCAACCTTAGAGGGAGAAAAGAAGCAGTTGGAAAAAGATATATCATGATATAATCCATCTTTGACAAACTTTGATATGCTAACAAAGCAATGTGATTTGAAAGTAAAGAAAATCTTGCATTTACAAGCGATTGCAAATCAATTACCCGATGCATTTACTGACATAAGTAGGGTAACAAAATCACATATACGAGCTGCAAATGCTCCTGCTCATATTGTAATTCCAAAAGAAACATCAAAATATAATATTTTTGATATATCTAAGAAACGTGGACGTTGTGTAGGCTCAAAGGACAAAAATCCTTGAAAAAGAAAAGGAGCATCAAAACCTAATGATCCTATTATTGAGGAATCTATGCATGATGAGCTGCAAAATGTGACATATGAGATACCTCAAGAAGTTATCCAATCAGATCTTATAAATAAATAAAACGTTGAAATATCTATAAATTATATCAAAACATGAATGGTATTTGAGATGGAAAATATGGATGAAATATTTTCATATTTAGTTGCTTATGAAATTGTGAATGAAAATGATGATCATGAACCCAAATCTGTAATTGAATGTCAAAATAGGAATGATTGGGATAACTAAAAAGATGCTATGCAAGCTGAATTAGATTCGCTTAATAAGCAAAAGGTATTTGGACCCATTGTTCTTACACCGAAAAGTGTAAAACCCGTAGGGTCCAAATGGATCTTCGTTCGCAAACGAAATGAGAAAAATGAAATTATAAGGTACAAAGCTCGCCTTATCGCACAAGATATTTCTCAAAGACCTGGAATCGATTATGAAGAAACGTATTCTCCTGTAATGGATACGATTATATTTTGACTCTTGATCAGTCTAGCGGTCTATGAAAATCTAAACATGCATCTCATGGATGTTGTGAGTGCTCATCTATATGGATCACTTGATAATGATATTTACATGAAGGTCCCTGATGGACTTAAATTACCCGCAACATTAAGTTTCAAACCTAGAGAAATGTACTCAACTAAATTGCAAAGATCATTACATGGGTTAAAGCAATCAGGTCGCATGTGGTACAATCGTTTGAGTGAATATTTATTAAAAGAAGGATATATAAATAATTCTTTGTGTCCATGCATTTTTATTAAGAAAACATCATCTGGTTTTGCAATTATTGTGGTTTATGTAAATGATTTAAATATCATTGGCACTGACAAAGAAATTCATTCAACAATGAATTATTTAAAGGATGAATTTGAAATGAAAGATCTTGGAAAGATTAAATATTGTCTTGGTTTGCAAATTGAACATGTTAAAAATAGAATACTTGTGCATCAATCAAATTATACTAAAAAGACATTGAAACGTTTTAACATGGATAAAGCAACACATTTGAACCATCATATGATTGCAAGATCATTAGCTATAGATAAAGATCCATTTCGTGCTTGTGAAGAAAATGAAGAAATTCTTGGTTCTGAAGTTCCGTATTTAAGTGACATTGGAGCTTTAATGTATCTAGCTAATTGTACTAGACCTGGTATATCATTTACTGTGAATTTATTAATCAGGTTTAGCTTATCACCCACAAAAAGGCACTGGAAAGGAATTAAACATTTATTCTGTTATTTGCAAGGAAATGTGAATCTTGGTCTATTTTATCCTAACAATGCAGAACAATAATTGATTGGTGATGCAGATGCATGTTTCCTATCAGACCCTCATAAATTCAGATCTCAAACTGGATATGTATTCATGTATGGAGGCACTGATATTTCATGGCGTTCTCAGAAATACACGCTTGTTGCAACATCATCGAATCATGCTGAGATTATAACATCATCGAATCATGCTGAGATTATTGCACTTCATGAAGCAAGAAGGGAATGTGTATGGCTACGATCAATGACACATCATACAAGAAGTACATCTGGAATACCTATTAGGGAGGGTCCTACAACATTGTACGAAGATAATTCTGCATGTATTACACAGATGAAAGAATGATATGTCAAGAGTGATCGAACGAAACACATATTCCCAAGATATTTTGCCTACACACAAGAACTCAAGAAGAACAAATAAATTAATATCAAATATGTTCAATCATGTGACAATATGACAGATCTCGTTACAAAGACACTCCCTACTGTAACTTTTAAGAAACATGTTCAAAGTATTGGAATGCGTCACCTACGAGACTTATGAAGAATTGGAGATGCCAACTTGAAGGGGAGTTCACACGGCTGCACTCTTTTTCCCTTATTAATGTTTTTATCCCACTGGATTTTTCATTATAAGGTTTTTAACGAGGCAACATAAGACGTGTGCAGAAGACGGATCATGCACATAACAAAATCTTCAAATAGCCAAGGGGGAGTGTTATAAATATGGCAAGTGGCCATTGTTGAAAATTATGTACAAATACTATTTTATAATAGTAGTAGTCACTACAACAAAACAGGGCTAATGCAAAAAAAACAATTCCTTGCATTAGAGCCAATTTTCGATGCATTAGGCCTAATGCAAGGAAATAATTCAATGCAACATTTCCTTGCATTAGGCCTCCTTGCAAAAAGAAAGAAAAGGAAAATTTCGTTGCAAAATAATTTTGCAAGGAAATTTTCCCTTCCAGCAATTAATTCTATGCAAGGGAATTTTTCCTTGCAAAAAGAGCTGCAAGGAAAAATTTTCTTGCATAAAAGGACGCCAGCCGACTAAAGAGGCAGCGAAAAAGATGGAGCATTTTCAAAAGGGGATTCCAATCGACAAAACAGAAATCAAAGAGAAGCAAAGAAAGACAGAAAATTTTTCTCAATAAAAAAAGAAAACTAATCAGAAGATTTTTTTTCATAAATGACTGGAATTAGAATCTCCGGGAAATGTTCTTCTTAAATCTAGGCTCTTCATAAGATAAGCTTTCTTTTTGGCTCCTCACATCTGCTTTTACTGCCATTGGTTTTGTTCTGGTCCATAATTCACTTAGTAGTCGGTATAACTCATGCGTGAAAGAAAGCCCTTTACACGCCTTTTGAGACACTGAATGAAACTTTCCTAAAATGCCTTTCTTTCTGGCTTACTATTCTTTTATTTGGCAGAAATCTTGACTAAACTATGACCAGCCATCATATTAGCAAATAAACGTATTCCTAAACTTAAAGCGCGAAAACAATGAGGGATTAGCTCAAGGAGTACTAAAAAGGGTGCTAAGGCTAGGGGTACTCCTGCGGGTAAGAAGAAGCTTAGAAAATGAAGCCCATGTTTTTGAAATCCCACTATAGTAATACCCAGAAAAAGACTTCCCTTACAGGCATTGGTCAACACCACACTAGAAGCAGTCGTGTGGCAGCTTCCGAGTGGTTCAATTTTTGCAAGGGAATTTTTCCTTGCAGAAAAAGCTGCAAGAAAAAATTTCCTTGCATAAAAGTACACCTGCAAGGGAAATTTCTCTTGCAGGCCACACCAGAAACAACCACGTGGCAAGAGTTGCAAGGGAAAAATTGCAGAATAATTGCAAGGAAAAATTCCCTTGTATAGAATATTTTGCAAGGAAATATTTCCTTGCAATATATTTCTGAATTTTTTAAAAATAAAATGTGGCGGGATTCCGCCACATTCAAAATTTGTAATTTATTCAATTTATTATTGTTAATTAATTAATTATTATTTATTTTGTAATTATAAATACTATTTTTTTAGCTTTTTCGTATATATACATAAATACGCAATAAAACTATTAAATTATTTTCGTATATATGTATAAATACATATTTATAATTTTCATATATATATATATAAAAATACATATTTATAATTTTCGTATATATGTATAAATACATTATTATAATTTTCGTATATATGTATAAATACATATTTATAATTTACTTTTTTTATATTCCTCTAAATACATATTATAAAAACTCCTTAAACTCTTATTTTAAAAAAAGAAACTTTGAAAATTTAAATTTTATAATTTAGAGAAGGGAAGAGGGAGAGGGAGAAAGGAGAGGAATAGAGGATTGTGGTGTGAATGAGAAATGAATGGGGAGTGGGGATTATTTATAGGACTTAATTCCCTTGCAGAATTTTTGCAACCAAATTTTTCCTTTCATTATTATTTTGCATTGCTACCAAAAATTTCCTTGCATTGTTAATGCATGGAAATATTTCCTTTCATTAAATTAACTAATTTTAAAAACCCACCTATTTACTAAATTTTGTAATTACTTTTTTTACCCCAAATGTATTTAAACGTCTTTTTTTCATTTTTTTTTACAAGATTTGAATGTGTGTCTTATTAATAGTTATTGTAAATAGTGGTTAAAGAAAAACGGAGATTGGAGTTGTTTTGGAGTTGTTTTGCAATTATGGCATAATTAGACTTTCCTCCACAAATATTTTTTAATATGTCTTTCGTTACTCCATTTTTTACGAAATTTGAACTGAAACACTTATTTTTAATAACATAGTGTATGGTTGAAAAACAATGCGGATTGAAGGTGTTTTATGACTTCTACAAATGAAAACACAAGTTTGACATATAGAGTGTACAATGATATCTAGGGTATATAGCGTTTAGGGTTTAGGGTTGAGAAGATATAGTGTTTTATGCAACCAATTCCCTTGTATTAGCCCTGTTTTATTGTAGTGAGTTGTTATAAATAGTGTAAGATGTTGGAATTTTTTTCCTATATAAGAAGCCATCCTGATGAAGAAATAGACACCAATTCACAAGTAATATACTTCTTATTTTCTCTTTTTTTTCCTATGTCTTTTTACTATATTGTCATAAACCTCAATAGTTTTAGTTTTTCTATAAGAAGCAGCTAATTTTTGGCAACGATAAAAGTAAATGGATCATCGAATTAAGCTACACCCAAAGGTTTTCTCATTTCTGTAACTACAGAAACCCCGTGATTCATGGGACTAGAAAACCATAGAGAAACATTTCTGAAGTTATTTATGGTCGCTTAAACCCATGAACTAATAAATTGATTAAGGGACAATTCAACATTTCATCAAGTATGATATAGAAGTACATGCATGGAAATTGAAGAGGCTTCAAATCTTTTCCTTTTGAATATGAGATTTTAGTTAAAGTTCTTTTTGGATTTTGTAAAATAAATAAACATAATTAGAATTTCAGGAGTTTCCAAACTCGGATAAATATTCTTTTAGTTTATCTAGAGAGATAATTATTTTAGCAAACTTTAATAAATGAATTCTTTTCATAATTGTCTACAGATTCTGGAATAATATTCAATAAATTTTATTAATATAACCGTAAACTTAGTAATAACATTAAGGATATATACCTCTATCATGTAACATGAAACTTGCACCGTAGATCAAGAGCAAAATTAGAAGCATTCTAATATCATAATAACATTATCGAATTGCAACCATTTCACTACAAGAATTCGAGTGTTTTCCCGACCGGAAAATCCCGACCGGAAATCGGTCGGGAGCATTCCCGACCGCTTTTCGGTCGGGAAAAGTATTCCCGACCGGATTTCGGTCGGGAACTTTTAAAAAAGCATTCCCGACCGCGGTTCGGTCGGGAAAGTGGGCATACTTATTCGCGATCGAAATTCGGTAGGGAATTAGGGGTATTGGCGACCGATTTTCGGTAGGGAATAATATTCATATTTTTAATTTCACAATTCCGCTCTCCATTTAAGATAAATCGTTGATTTAATGATCAAGTACATCAATATTAGTTATATATTACTGAAAAAATAAAAAAAAAATAGTTGCACGTTGATGAATCGTTTGAAGCGTCGATTCATATTGTCACTTATAAATAGATTGGTATATGTAGCTGCTAATAACGTAACTACTTATGATTATGTTAAACATATGTTAATATATATCACAATTAGCCTCTTTATACTAACGTTTGTAACAAATGTTAATCGCAATTGGGAATACTCTATACTACGTATGATTAATATATATGTGAAACTCCAAACTAACTTAACTTATATGTTAATCTATACTAATTTCATAATTAAAAGAACATTAACCTAACTAGTTGTTAGTGCAATTCATGTATTTATTGAGAATATATAGTTATACTTAACAAACACATCAAGATTTTTCAAAAAAAATTCATAGTTATTCCCGACCGAAATTCGGTCGGTAAATGTTGAAAATTTGGCGGGTTGGCTAAATTTTCAAATTTTAAACTTTTCCCGACCGACATTCGGTCGGGAATACTCGAAAAATTTGACGGGACTAGGCGGGAAATTCAAATTTTATGAAAATTCAAAATTTTTAACTTTTCCCTATAAATACACTTCATCATTCTCCTCATTTTTTCATCTACTTTACATTATTTCTTCAACTTTCTCTTTATTCCAAGAATTTTTTTCTACAACACACAATTTATTCTTTCATCTTCAAATAATTTTTTCCACAAAACAAATTTTTTCTCTTCTTTCTTCAACTTGAAACAAGCATTTTATTCTATTTTAAATAAACACTTATTTAACTTTTTTGTGCTTTAGATTGAGCAATAAATCCAAAATTTAATTGTCCATCTACAACACAAAAAAGCTAAAAAATGTTTTAGATTGGGTAATAAATCGAAAATATTTCAAAATATTAAAAATAATAATATTTTGGTAATTATTACCGGAATATGATTTTTTTTTATTCTGGCGAGTTTTATTCGCGACCGAAATTCGGTCGGGAATAGTTTAAATATTATTCCCGACCGAAATTCGGTCGGGAATAGTTTAAATATTATTCGCGACCGAAATTCGGTCGAGAATAATATAAATATTATTCGCGACCGAAATTCGGTCGGAAATAATTTTATATTATTCGCGACCGAAATTCGGTCGGGAATAATATTTAAACTATTCGCGACCGAAATTCGGTCGGGAATAATATTTAAACTATTCCCGACCGAACTTCGGTCGGGAATAATATTTAAACTATTCCCGACCGAACTTCGGTTTGGAATAATATTTAAACTATTTCCGACCGAATTGCGGTCGGGAAACTCCCGACTGATTTTCGGTCGGGATTGGGCGGTCGGAAAAACCCCGGGACGACCGAAAGGCGGTCGGAAAACTTTTTCCGACCGAAGCAACGCCGACCGCGTCTTCCCGACCGAATAGCGATCGGGAAAGGGTCATTCCCAACCGCACATGGGTCATTCCCGACCGGCTTTGCGGTCGGGAATGACCCGATTTTTTTGTAGTGTTTTTTAATTGATAGTTAGTTTCAAGTAAGATTATTGCAATTTTTAAACTCAAAGAGGTAATTCTTTAATTATACCAAATTCCACGGTACTGTGGCTGTTAACCATAAATTTGCACATACCAATTGCAGATATATGATTTTGGACAAAGGAAAAAAAAGTGATAAAATGTATATACTATAATACATAATTAGTTGCGTTTGGGGTTTTTAAGTGATTAAAGTCATGCAGGAGTACTTAGCGTGGCGCTTAATATAATTTTGCTTAATTTTATGTAGTTGCAATAATTATTTTCGCATTGTCTGCCACTAGGCAAATAGCACCATTATCAAATGAATTATTTCATTTTGACCTGAGCTCCAATTTTCTTTTTGTTGACATACTTATGCCTTTTCTTCATCTAATCGACATATTTATTTATTCCTTTGGATTTAAGAACCGAGAGCAGAAAAATTGTGCTGGTAAATCACGATTGAGCAAATGGGTCCCTGATGTCTTATAAAAGTTATAAGTAACACGTAGCACCAAATAGACTGCCACGTTCGACACTTCGCAATGATGAATTCTTGCTTAATTAGAATATATAAGCACCTTATACTAAATATCATATATATGTGCAGTTTTAAGAATTGTTACAGTAACTATAAAACGGCGTCAAAATCCTATAATTTATTCTCCAAGATTCTATAAATAGTTAAATAAACAACACATTGCTCGAGAAATATATATACATGTATTTCTATATATAATTATATATATATATATATATATATCAATCATCGTTTAAGATTTTTGAAATAAGCTATGAATTCGAATATGATATCACTGATTAACCCCATGGTTATTTTTTATTATAGTAAAGGAATGGTAATTCTACGTGGTAACTTATAGGTACACACGTTTGAAGCTGACCTTTAAATATTGTGGATAGATATAATGAATTCCAAAAGCAAGAAAGAAAATCCAATAATATTCAAGCTGATTCGCTGTCGAGTGCTAGCGTGGTCTCTTAATATTTTTTCTTATTAAAGTTCAAGAAAGACGGGGCGACATTGATTGAGCCAGGAAATATTGATTTGGGACACATCTAAGATGAGTTAGATAATTTTCATTTAATTCTTGGCCCGAAATTACTTAATGTATATATGCAGCGACTTGAGGGAGACGTAACTGATAAATGCTTCTACGTTAAACCAAGCATGCTAAGTTTCATTGTTAAAATGTATAGCAAAAGTTATGTGTATGTAGACATATATATACACGCACACATTTGCGTTTTTTTGAAGATTTAGTTTTTGTTTTTCCGTGACCTTGACCAATGTGTTGTAAACATGTTATTGGTAATTTCAGTCGTAGACAGAATCAAATCAATTAATACAAAAGATTTAGCATAGCGATAGCATTCAATCAGGATTGAAGAAACAGAGTTGCGGATTAGTTAAGGTATTGAATTTGATAGGTTGAGACATGAGACATCAAATGGAGATTTTTATTCTGGATTAGGATTTTTCTCTTCCGGTTTATTTTTATTCGTTTTTTTTAATTTTCTCTTATCATTATAAACAACAACATATACCTAATAAATTTAGGTATCTTTTCATGCGGTGGGGATTAAAAGAGTGTGCGGCGTAGCTCAATGTATTCGTTAGATCTCAAGAAAAAATAAAATATTAAGCTCTAATTAATGTGGATATCTATGGCATAAATATTTTTGTAAAGTTCTAACAAATATTGAATCGCACTCGGCAGGTCGAATTGAATATGGACAGCTGCTTTACAACATAATTCTCTGCCAAATTTAATGCCATTCAGGTTAGCCGATACTTAATTGAATTTTAGGTCTAGTTAGGCCTAAGACCTATCTTTGGTTCCTTACGGGTTTATTTCCAAATTATTATTAATGAATAGTTCTCAAATACAAAATAACATAAATAGCAAATAAAACTAAATAAAAACATTTCTTAAAGTTGTCATGCTCGCTCCCGCACAATATTTGTTCAAAGTTAAACAAATTTCAAGATGTCTTAATGATCAAATGATCGTAAAGGTTTTCGTCTTTCCTCTTACATAAAAGTTGGATAAAATACCAAATCTTAATGTTTGTAAGTACAAAACTACCACAAGTGTAACTGTGTAAGAGTGTACAACTTACGAAGATTATGCATAATGCTAAGCACAATTATTTATAAATCTAATGTCAAACTGATTGTTATTGACCTTGTTGTAGCGAGTTGCAAAGGAGGTAAAGAAAATAAAAATACACGAGTTACAAATATTTAAGTCCGGCCAGTTAAGTGGACTTAACGTTATCCCATAAATGGACCATTACTGTTAAAAGACTCTGAAGAAATGATGTATATGTAGGCCCAAAAGATGTTGGGCTCATAGAGACAAAAGAAGCCCGTTATGTTGTTAAGTCTCCCTAGGAAAATCTCACTTATATATCTAAATTTTGGCGTTTTTGACACTTATCTATTCAAACTCACACTCGTGACACTTTACGGTCCAAACTTTCACTTTCTTGACACTTGACGGTCTGAACTTTGTTTCCGACCTATCTCGACCAAAATACGACACTATCGACTAAATAACGCATCTGCGACGTCATTCCAGAGGGGTAAAATAGGTACATCACTTACTTTCAACGGCTAACTCATTTTTATTTTTATTTTGATAAATTAACGGCTAACTCATTCAAACTCATTCAAACCTAATTTAAACCTAAAATCAGCCCCAAATCGAATTATTCCACGAACCCTAAAAAACCCAATTTCGAAAATTAACAACAAAATCATCAAATTAACGCCACAATCATAATCGACTGATGTCAGAGACTACTGTAATGGAGGAATTTTCTTGCAAGTGTGGGTTTCCAGCAGTTACACACCTCTCCTCAATCGATAAAAATACGGGTCGTCGATTTACTCAATGTTACAAGGAAAACAGAGGATCTGGGTTGTGGTTCTGGGTCGATGAACCCCTAGGTTATACTGACGTTGAGGAGGAGAATTGAAAAGGCCGAAGCAAAATTAAAGGAATTTCAAAAGAGAAAAGTTGAACCTAAGGTGCAACAGAATAACACTGAGTTTGAGTTGGAGAATAGTAAGCTAAAGAAGAGGATTGAGAAGCTTGAAAAGCATGCTACTAATTTAGAGGTCAAAATTAGGAATTTGTGGATTGCACTCTGTTATTTCCTTTTTTATGTGGTGTACTGTAATTTGATTAAGTAGGCTTTTGTTTACTAAAATTGATGATTGGGAAGGTAGTATGGTTTATGGGCTAAAGAGGTGTGATATGGTTGGAGAATAAAGTGTTTATTTGGAAGGTGGAAGCAGACATAGATTAATAACAAAAAAATAGAAACAAAATACATTCATTTATTAAATAATAACAGAAATAAAAACATAATAAAAACAGTGTTAAAAATATTTAAAAATAACAAAACATGACATCAAAGGGTAGGGTGGGGTGGGGGGGGGGCAGGGAAGATAAATCCCACCAATTTAGATGTTGTCATACTCTATATTGTATCTGGACAACACCGTAATGGAGGGGGGTGAGAAGGCCTCTGATGCGAAGACAATAGTCCAACAAACGATAGTTCTTGAATCCCTCATCTGCAAATTTCTTCGCCATTTGGGAAGGCTGCATTTTATATAATAAAGTTTTTAAAAAAAAACATGCCATATTATCACTATAATCAGAATAAACAAAGTTGATATAACACTTACACTTTTCACAAGGCGCACATAGTTGTCATTTGTTTGCACCTTCCCACTCCTCCTGCTGAACTTAACCCCTGTAGTCACGTAGAAACGGTGAAAGAGTTGCAAACTTGTCTGCATTATTCTCAGCCGGTCGAGGATCTCCACAGGGGTTACTTCCACCCCCATTCCTCACAGAGTATTTTGCAGTCAGTTGAGTGTACACCGGTTGCATCGACCCCTCTGTGTACCAGATGTCTTGCTGGACAAGATCACGAAGCTTTCTCAAGAGAAAGACCTCGTCCTTGTGAGTATGGTTGTGAAAGTTCCGGAAGATAGAGGGCAGGTACTCATTGACTTCGTCGTAAACGTTGTTGAGAGTCGATTGATAGAAGGCTACCATGTCTGTTGATTTGCTTGTGAGAGTTTTTTTGTGAGAGAAGTTGAGGATTTGGTTGCATATGATAATTAATGTTGACGTTTGGCATATATATAGTGGAATATAAAGAGTTGTAGGAATAAATGTCTTGCACCGGTCCTTTGATTAATCCAAGGGTGACCTGGGCATTGATGTCTAATCAAGTTTAAGTGACATCGATTATTTTGTCAAATTGGTAATTAAGGAGCCACATTAATATGCAATATAAAAAAGATTTGTTTATGTAGACTGACATACTAATAAAGACGTCTTAAACAAAAAAAAGGAAAAAAAGGAGTTGTTTTCAGTCATCTGCCATATTGATATAGGCGTCTTATCAAATAAAGGAAAAAAATATTTAATATAAAAGTTTAGAATCGCGGATGTCAAAATTGTTAAAGTTTGGACCATAAAGTGTCAAAATGTTCAAAATTTGGACCGTAAAGTGTCAAAATGTTCAAAGTTTATGTCGTCGAGTGGAATAATTATATAGTTTAGATAATCGTGTGTCCAACATGTAAAACCTTTTTTGTGAGTTGTTTCATAAAACTTGACATTATCCAACACATCATCATTAGCACTAACATGACATACCAATATCCAGTCAAATGGACAACAAAAGCTTATAACACCGTGGCATGCACTAATGTTCATCATACATAACAATTAGTTAGTACCATCTTCTGCAGTATTAATAGACATAATCTCAACCGCCCTCTTTGGGATTCCAATCTTTTTCTTTGGAGCAGGAGGTTTGAACCTATTTCTACCTAAAGGAGTAAGAGTCAAGTTATTGCTTGATGTAGGCACATCTGAGAATACTAGCTGCTTCGTTGTCTTGCATGTAGGTTTCTCAGTAGATGAACTACAAAAACTTTCACGTGTTTAGCTTCTAGTAGGTGGCCTGGTCTGTACTCCTCTAACATATTTGGAATATGAGCCATTGGTGCTGGATTACTCTTTGTTGATGGTCTTGCTTGAGAAGCCACTGGCAATTGAGAAGCTACACTTGCAGAAGCTACCTTCTTAGAAGCTATATTATGTCATTGATTACCTACTGGCTTTGGTGGCAAATTTGTTGCTACATTATTTCTTTTTTGAGGAGCCTCTTTATTTTGTGTTCACCATTCAGATGTACACAAGCTATAAATGATTCACACAAATATTATTAACATAAGCAAAAACTGGCAAAACTTAATTACATGTTGTTTCCTTTTATTTGCTCTTTTAGTAGGCTAACTTGACCTATCATCTTGAACAGCAGCAGCATTAACTACATACTCTTGGGTTGCAGCAATCTATCAACAACAATTACAAGTTATATTTTACTTCAGCATTTGAGGAGAAAGCAATTGACTTAGTATGGTAATCACCTCAACTTGCTCAGTGACACATGTGTCAGAAGGTACATTTGCATTTGAGGAACCTCATCATATATTGTAGCATTCTTTCCTTTTTTGGCCTTTCCCTTCCCACTACCTTTTTGTATCCTCCCCCTTCCATTGACCCTTGGCTTGGATACCCATGTACTTGCTAAAGAGTTATTTTTTCTTGATTGACACCCTTGGCATTATGACCTTCTTGTTGGAAATAACTACAATGCATTTTGACCCCATTCTTTGATAGTTTGCCACTTAGTTCATTCCTCAGTTGCTTCTCTTTAAGTTACTCGGGATCAATCTTCCTATCATTCTTTTTTGGCCTTATATGCATTGATTGGACAGGTGGAGATTCTACTATGTTCATCTGTGTTGGAGGCATAGGCCAATCACTCTTTCCTTGCATATGAGACATTTAGTTGTTGTAAATCCTTTGATAGGTATATTTGAATAAAAAGCATGTATGTGCTCTTGGGGTTTCCATCTCATGTGTTTCATTGCAGTACAAGCATGCACACAAGGGGTACTTGTCAAATCCCGTTTCATACATGAACATGTCTTCTTCTCCAAATGCACCACATAAGTATCACTGAAAGGTGCCTCAAACTCAAACTCAAAGTTCCCATTCCAGTGAGCCTTATAACCTCCAAATCTTCCCCTTATCTTATCTATAATATCCCATACATTTAGAGTAATAGCCTTGTTGCTCTTGTTTATGGCAATCTTCTTGACACCAGTCCTTTTCATCAAGGTTCTTCTAATAAATTCCAACATGTCAATAATTGGCATACCTCTAGCCTTCACAATTGAGGCATTAAAGCTCTCAAACATGTTATTCAACAAAAGATCACTTTTGCAGTGGGTTCTAAAGAATGCCCTAGACCACTGAGTATGAGGTTTGCTTGTTAACCAGTTATATGCTTTGGCATTCCTTTTTTGCAGCTTGTCCATGATCTCGTTGAAATCACAAACTCTACCAGCTCTGGCAGCATCCCAAGTATATTCTTCATTGCAAGTCATTGATGCTCCTTCTTCAAATTTACCCTCAAGTGCAAAACACCAAACATATGCTCACAATCAGGCAACAATTCATGAACAATATCCACCAAACTCTTCTGATTATCACTCATAACAGTCTAATGATAACTGTTAGTGATATTCAGATCATCCATCAAAATCCTTAGAAATCAATGCCATGATTTCTTCCTCTCCTTATCTACCACTGAATATGCAATGAGATATGTGCAGTTATTGGCATCCACACCAACAGCTAGCATGAATATACTTCCATTTTGTGTTTTAAAATGTGTCCCATCCAAACATATGATGGGCATGCAACCAGTCAGAAAGTCTTTCTTCAAAGCATCGCAACATATATACATTCTTTTGAACTTACACACTTCTCCCACCACTTTACACTTCAACTTTATAGTAGTCCTTGGATTAGTATTCATGATCTCCTCTACATAGCTCCATAGCAAGGCATATTGATTTGCACCAGTTTCATGAACATCAGCAACTACCTTCTTCTTAGTTCTATACATTTGTTGTATATGGAAGTCTATACCACAATTCATGTTACTGATAGCCATAATAGAGCTGGCAGGCCAGTTGGGATCACTTGCTATCTTTGCATGATATTTCTTGGTCAAGAATCTGGTAGTCGCTTGAATCACTTTGTCATGCCTAGGACATTCATGTTGTTCTTTCAGAGTCTTTATCCGCATTGTGTCCTCTTTATTTGGCCTTGATGCTTATAGCTCCCAGATACAGTCATCTTGTGCACACTTTGCTTGGAGCTTGGTCTGACAGTTAATTGGATACTTAACAGACCTCCCCTCAGATATTACAAAAGTGTTTACAGCATCCCTCAATAGTTCAATTGTCTCAAACTGCACCACAAGCTCAAATGTGACATTATTCATGTCAAGTGATGGATTGAAAATAGCATGACCTTGGTGTGTAGGTCTTTTAGGTAATTCATTTGGTGCTTTCCTTCCTCTTGAACTCTCACATTTTTCTTTTCGTTTTTCCTGTGCTTGCTTTCATTTATGTTCCATCTTGCACATGAGCATTTCTGCTCGAGCTTCTAACCCCATTATCAGCAGTTGGTTCCACAATAGGTGGAACAGATTCAGTTGGTGCAGTAACTTCTTCCTCCTCTAACCACACTACCTCATACGCTCTCTTAAGATAGTTATCATCAACTGCATCATTGTCACTATCATTGAAAGTGTCTGAAAATTCTGAATCATCACCAACTGAGACTTCACCATCACTATCCACTATATCAACTATAGACTCCAACAGTGGATTAGTATTGTCTCTTAAGCATTGGGATACATATCTCTGGCTTCTTGGTTCAATTGTTAGGGCAATATGGCTCTCCTCATTAGCCCTTGAAGAGCTAGGTATATCACTTGCTCTTGCCTTTCTGGTGGCCATATCTGTTAACAGAATCACAACATCCTCATCAGGAAATTCATCATCACTCTCTACAACACCTTCTTCAAACCTCTCATCTTCACCAACATTGGCACTATCTCCATTATTTTCACCAATGTAATCCAACCCTTCACTCATTGGAGAAAGATTAGGCAATTCACTATGTGATTGACTAGCATTTAATGGTACATATTCTGTAAGAACATAAACATGTACTAATTTCCTTGTAGATGCCTCCAATGTCATCTCTAGTGAATCCTTATCATTATTTACTTCAATATACTCACATGGTGAAGAATCTTGAATGTAACATATTCTTACTACACAACCCTCTGTTTTAACACCCATTTCCAGTATTTAGCTTGGACATTTCATCCTCATTACACTAGTCTATGTAGCTCACTTGTTCCTCAAGATAAACCCATTTGCCCCAATTCACTAATTCACTCCGCCAGTGAGCTTTCACTGCCTGTCCCAAGCCAGGATAAAGGAGGAGGGTTGTGGTAGGCTTGTGACAGCCAACGTAAAAATCCCGTCACATCCTATGATATGAACCATACTATGAATTTAGTTGGGGCGTTCCCTACTCAGCGACGCGCTACATCGGATCCCGGGTGTAGTGATAAATGGGCAAGGGTTGCTAGGTCGTCGCCCGGAAGCGACGTGCCACATCGACGCCCGGGTGTGGTGTCAAATGAGCAAGGGTTCCCTCACCTTCCAGGACGGGTGAGGGTAAAGAAGTTAGTCCAGGAACGACGAGTTCGCCTCCTTGCATCGTGGAATGTGGGGTCACTCACAGGAAGATTGGCCGAGCTAGCTGAGGCAATGTCTAGGAGGAGGATCAACATCTTGTGCGTGCAAGAGACCAAGTGGGTTGGTGAAAAGGCCAAAGTAGTAGACCCTTGGGGTTGTAAGCTTTGGTATACCGGGACAGAGAAGAACCGAAATGGTGTTGGGATCATCATAGATAAGCTTTGGCTCGAGGACGTGGTGGAGGTCAGAAGGAAGAGCGACAGGATCTTACTGGTCAAGTTGGTCATAGGCGAGGATATCTTGAATGTCATTAGTGCCTATGCACCACAGATAGGACTAGACGAAGCCGTGAAACGTAAGTTTTGGGAAGATTTGGACGAGATGGTACAAAGGATCCCTAGTAGCGAGAAACTCTTCATTGGAGGTGACTTTAATGGTCATGTAGGATCTAGCTGTGATGGGTTCGAGGACATCCACGACGGGTATAGCTTTGGGGATCGCAATGAGCCGGAAAACGCTATCTTAGATTTCGCCCTCTCCTATGATTTGCTTGTAGCAAATACTTGGTTTAAGAAGAGAGAGTCTCATTTGGTCACTTATAGGAGTGGGTCAAATAAGAGCCAAATAGATTTCTTCTTAGCTAGGAGGGCAGATAGAAGTCGTTGCATAGATTGCAAGGTCATCCCTGGGGAAAGTGTGGTTACGCAACATAGGCTTTTGGTGTTGGATATTAGATTGCGGCAAGGAGTGAAGAGGAGTAGGCGTCGGTTGGAACCTAGAATTAAGTGGTGGCGGCTTAAAGAGTCTACCCAAAAGGCCTTCGTTGAGCGAGTGGTTCAAGAGGTAGACTGGAAGACTGAGGACGATGCAGATGCAACTTGGACCAAAATGGCTTGTTGTATCAAGAAGGTAGCTAAAGACCTCTTAGGTGAATCCCGAGGTAGTAGCCTGATAGGTAAAGACACGTCATGGTGGAATGAAGAAGTAAAGGCGGCAATCAAGGCCAAACGAGATTGCTACAGGGATTTGAAGAAGAACCATGATGGAGCAAGCTTTGAAAAGTATAAGCTAGCCAGGAAAGAAGCAAAGAAAGTTGTTGGACTAGCGCGAGAGGCTGTGTACAAGGAAATTTATGAGAAGAGGGATAGCAAGGAGGTCGAGAAGGATATATACAAAATTGCTCGCATTAGAGAGAGGAAGACTAGAGACCTAGGTGCAGTGAAATGCATCAAAGATGAAGGTCAGTCTGTCTTAGTGCGTGAGGACCAGGTCAAAGCACGGTGGAGGGAGTACTTCGAGGGCCTGTTCAATGGAGGCCCCGCCCAAGCAGTGGGTGACATCTCGCAGTCCCCTCAGGACCTGAACCGCGATTTTATGCGCCGTATTAGAAGGTCGGAAGTCAAAGATGCCTTGAAGAGGATGAAGACTCGAAAAGCCGTTGGCCCAGATGGTATCCCTATTGAGGCTTGGAGAAGCATGGGAGAGATAGGGGTGACCTGGTTGACGGACCTATTTAACAAAATATGGCGAACAAATAAAATACCAGAAGAGTGGAGGAAGAGTACGCTAATACCTCTATATAAGAATAAGGGCGATGTCCAAAATTGTTCTAACTATCGTGGGATAAAGCTTATGTCTCATACCATGAAGCTATGGGAGAGGGTGATCGAACACCGATTGAGACAAATTGTTCCCATATCTGAGAACCAATTTGGATTTATGCCCGGAAGGTCGACCATAGAGGCCATCCATTTGATTCGTCAGCTCATTGAGCGCTTTCGAGAAAAGAGTAGAGATTTGCATATGGTCTTT
Source organism: Linaria vulgaris (assembly GCA_948329865.1). NCBI lineage: Eukaryota > Viridiplantae > Streptophyta > Magnoliopsida > Lamiales > Plantaginaceae > Linaria > Linaria vulgaris. The sequence goes on from OX415254.1 coordinate 96,386,438, forward strand.
ATCGACTTAGAAAAGGCATATGACAAAGTACCTCGAGATGTATTATGGTGGACCTTGGTGAAGAAGGGGGTACCCATTAAATATATCAACATCATAAAAGATATGTATGAGAATGTGGTGACAAGTGTCCGAACTTGTGGCGGTTTAACAGACGCCTTTCCGATTACAATTGGCTTACATCAGGGGTCAGCTTTGAGCCCATTTTTGTTTGCCATTGTAATTGATGAAATCACCAGAGCCATCCAAGACCGAGTCCCATGGTGTATGTTGTTTGCAGACGATATTGTCCTCATCGATGAGACGAGAATGGGAGTTAACGCTAAATTAGAACGATGGAGACAAACATTAGAAGCACGAGGATTTCGACTAAGTCGAACAAAAACAGAGTACCTCGAATGCAAGTTTAGCAAACAACGAAGAAACAACGATGGCATGGTTCAGTTGGATGGCCAAGAGATACCGAGAAGTGCGCATTTTCGGTATTTAGGCTCCATACTGCAGATGGATGGAGAGTTAGATGGAGACGTCAACCACCGCATCCAAGCTGGATGGACAAAGTGGAAGAGTGCGACAGGGATTCTGTGCGATCGTAACTTTCCTTTAAAGCTTAAAGGAAAATTCTATCGTACGGCTATTAGACCTGCTTTGCTTTATGGCTCCGAGTGCTGGGCTATTAAGCAAAATCATGCACAGAAAATGAACGTTACAGAGATGCGCATGCTTCGGTGGATGTGCGGTAACACTATGAGAGATAGAGTGCGCAATGAAGATATTCGGCATAAATTGGGTGTGGCGGCCATTGACGAGAAAATGCGAGAAAATCGTTTAAGATGGTTTGGGCATGTTAAACGCAGACCCATAGATGCACCGGTACGACGAGTTGAAGATCTCGACTTATGACAGACGGCTAGAGCTCGTGGGAGACCGAAAATGACGTGGATGGAGGTCATACGGAACGACATGAAGCTAAAAGATCTAAATGAAGACATGCTCGTCAACCGAAACCTATGGAGGCAGAAGATTCATGTTCACGACTCGACGTGATTCATTCATGGTTCATATAGCCTACCCCAATTTAATTGGGATTACAGGCTTGGTTGTTGTTGTTGTGACACAAGATTATGCTGAAAGGGTCATCTCTGTCTCCAACTGAATAAAGACAAAAAAATAATTAGTATGATATTACCATACAGAAACACACTTATCACATGCACAAAGTTAAACTAATCACACAAATACACTTAAGTGGCAGTCAAAGTGAGAACAACAAAGGAAAACAATTAATATTTTTTCACATAGCGTTCAACTAATCCCTCAAATACAGCCAAAAGGAGGGACGACACGACAAAAATTCGTTCCAGACAAGGAAATATATGAAAGTTTTGATTTGGAGCTTCTCACCATAACCGAGTGTAATTTGTCCTTCGGGAATAACGTTAGTGGGGGTTCTAACTCTCCACACCATTGTTAGATTCAGTCGATCCAATGGAAAAAACTAGAAGTTGAGGTTCGATTTCGTGGATTTGCTTCTGATTTTAGGAATTAGGGTTTCTAATTTTGTTGGGTTGTGTGACAAAAATAGCGCGCTCAGCCCTTATATGTTTGATTTGTTATTATTTTCTTTTAGTAAATAATAAGTGATGTGCCGATTTTACCCCTCTGGGATAACATCAACAATGCGTCATTTAGTTGAATAGTGATGCATTTTGGCCGAGATAGGTCGGAAACAAGATTCATACCATCGAATGTCAAGAAAGTGAAAATTTGGACCGTAAAGTGTCACGAGCGTAAGTTTGAATAGGTAAGTGTCAAAGAGGCCAAAGTTTGGATAGGTAACTAAAATTTTCCCTGAGATAAACTATGAACATGCTTCGATTAATTTATGATTTTTAATCATATATGGTTCAATTAACCTTTTATCTTCTTTATCATGGATTCATAGATATGGATTCATAGTTAGTGCATCATTTTTGTAACGGCCCGATAATTTCGAGATAAACAGAACAATATCAGAGCAACTATTACATGTCTAACTTATAAATATCTGAATCAAATACACCGAAAGTACTAATCTTATTAAAAGAAACAGAAACTCATCTAACTCAATACCCTACTAAACTTTGAACGCTCCCCAATGCCACACGGTAGTAACCTAGTTCGTCTTAATCTGGAAGGAAGGAAAGGAAAAACAAAATTTTTCGTGAGATAGAAATCTCAGTGAGTGCTCATGCGTGTGTGCAAGTGTAGCATTTTATTTCCATAACTTTCTTTTGAAAACAGTTTAATAAAGGAACTTTAACGCATACAAATACCATGTAATAGAATCGTGAATCAAAAGCTTTCGTGATTTAACAAAAACCCTTTAACAAAAGAATGGGTTCACGTTTGATGATTTAAAAATGTAATAAATAGCAACTTACACAAAATACAACAGGAGAACATATACAAGTAATAGCACATTATCATCCAAATTAATTGATATGATCACAATAATCAAACTTTAACGCTCGTTGATATCAACCACCTTATAACTCCGTTTCGTTGCCTTATCTCCCCGTTCAAGGAGCGACCTTGAAATCGTTCATTTACTGCATGTCATGGTACATGCTCGTTTATCCCGTTCAAATACGACGACTCCCGCCATATTTGAGGGGAAGGGGCAAGGGAGACATGTGGTCAACCAGCGAGCCCTCTGCCGCCCAGTTGTACCCCATGTCCACCAAGCCAATTCGGATCCAATAACAAATTTATTCGATCGTTCAGTCTAAATAACATTCAATTCAATCGTTCAAAAACAAGTAGCACTCATTTCAATCGTGCAACACACGTACCTGTCAATTCTCATCGTTCGAATAGAAATAACGGCCATTCAATCCTATATAAACAAATGTCTCGGCATTTCATATCAATTTACACTACGCTACTTCATACATCATCATATACATATATATCTAATATTAGTAATCACATAGCACATTATCCTTCCAGTTTTGAAAATAATAGAGTTTAGGAGCACTCACCTGAAACACGACTGTAAAGTGAAGAAGCACAATACACGACAAACGTCTAGTTGTAATCACCTAAGAGGTCAAAGCCATTATGAATGAATACTATTAAAATTTAACCCTTAACTTAAGTCTATCAGCCTCAACAATCTAAAAATCATGAAGGACAGTAACTATTCGAAGCTAATTAAATATCAATATAAATTCAATGATATGTATCATCAACCATATTAAGCTATGTATTATGGGTGAAGTCTAAAGTATATATATGTGATGGGTTGAGATATATTTCAATTCTTAAAGCAACAAAATCATGTACTAGCTAGTTTCTTAATCTATTGAAAACGTTTTGGTGATCTGTTTCATTTGTTATCAGATATCATTTGTTCATGCTCATTACAAGTAATTATGATCTCATACCAGCTCATTTGAATTTTTACTATAAAATTATAATTTGGTATATTAATCATGGTGTAGGTGCAGTAGTGTATAGCTTCAAAGCTGCACTTAATTGATTCATTTTTTACTCCTAGATTTTAATCAAGCCATACATGATATCATGTCACTAATCATGACTTCAAATCCTTCCTGTAGTATTCAAATACATACAAATGAATACACACACCAAATCAGGCTTTGACATAGCTTTAATTATTTAATTTTCAGCACCTACATATTATAAATGGAATAGAATAATGTTCTAGACCAATATGGCAACCACGGCTCCCTACTATCATTATTGAATAATTCCTATATCATGTTTCCACTTAAACACACATCATTTACTTAACTAGAAATAGCAAACGATTCAACTCATTCTTATAATATAGCAACAACAACTCGAAATTGACCAACTTGCTGATTACTTTGATATACATATAATTCTCAAATTAAATATAAGTTGTAAGAGTTTACCTGAGCTTAGATGTAATCACGCCGAAGCAGGGAATAATATGGGGATAAGGTTCTCTTTCTTATGTTTTTATAAGGCTGCAAATAAGTTTAACCGCCTAAGCATAAGATATACTAGATGGTAAATTATTTTTTTATTCCTTTGGCTTTTTACAGTTTAATCCTTATATAATATGTAATTCCTAATTAGTTACTTAACTTTCACTATTAGTAATATATTCCTAATTAGTTACTTAACTTTCGCTATTAGTAATTAATATATGTAATTACAAAATTTAAATGATTAATATCTATTTTTTTTATACACTAAATTATGAGGAGTGAAATAATTCGGTGTAGTGTAAAATTAAAACGAGAGTACGAAAATTGAGGGTATTACAATTTTGTTCATGTTTAAACATATTAAGAGAGATATAATCAAGTGGAGACAAATGACTTATCCAAACATGTTGCTTACTTGGGAACCTGTCAAAAAGTAAGTCTATCTTTTCTCATGATTTTTCAGTTTTTTTACAAAAAAACAAATTTAAATACTTAAATTTGTAAACATAATAAACACACTTGAGACTTCAAAATATCCAACATTAGGCTCAATGATTGACCCGTAACATCGTAAAATATGAGACAAACAACTTTAAATTGTCATTCGAACACAACATTTATCACTATCTTTGTCGCACGTGTCAAAAGCGCCACATACTAAAATTAAGTAAGGCTATTGCCTTGCCTAAACATTACCTTTCGCAGGCTTACAAATACGCCAAACCTTGTACATGCTTGCAACTTCAAGCACAAACCATGTTAACTTCCAAGTATGCTAGCGCGCAGGTTCATGCGTATGTAGGCCTGCAACTTTAAGCACGTAAACCTTGCAACTCGTTGGCACTCAAGCTTATAGTTTTAACTTTTTTGACAAAAAAAATATACTTTTTCCCGACATTTAAAAAACTTAAATTGGTCAATGGCTTCACAAAGGACTAAAATTGGACATATGGCCACGCTAATGATACAAAACAATCAAAATATGCGTATAAATCTAAATTATTAAGTCAAGTGAAGATAAACAAATTATTAGAATTATGCTTTTTATAATTTAACTTAAAATCTAATCTTTCAATGACTTAAATAAATTCTTATACCAATAAAAAAAAAGTTTCATCCATCTATATGTTAAACATTTAACAAAGAAAATGTTACAAAATGCTAGAATCTACACATGGTCCTTCATTAGCCATGCTATCATACAAATTGAGTACACTTTTTGTTCTTCAAATATGTTGCTTGAGATCAAATACGCAATCGACTAGGAATATCACTTTTGTCCTTAGGTTTTACAGTTATGGCTTAACAATGTTGTTTAGCTAATATGTTATCAAGCTTAAGGAGGTTATGTTTACGACTTAGAGAATGTTTATAGTTATTCTCATTATATTTTGCATTTTTCATCAGAACGATGGTGGATGGGGTGGATGAAATGACTTTCATATTGTATAATGAGATGATTATAATTATTTTAGTACTTTTTCTTTAGGTGTAATTGTGACGCCCCGACTTTTTTTTTATCAAATAACCAAATTAACGTTCAACTAGGAAATCATAAAGGTACAATATTCTTAAATGCCTGAAAGTTTGGCTACAAAACGACAATATCCAAAGACAAAAACGGGAACCCAACAATACTGAAAGATAACTAAGTCCAACATTACAGTCTTGAAACAAGAAGAAGAACTCTAAAATGAAACCAAAACAAGTGCAACTGAGCCTTAAGCTTCCTTAGTCACCTCTCTCCGTCGATCCCAAGATCCCTCAAACTAGAAGGAAGGGGCAGGCAAGTGAGATAAAAATCTCAGTGGTGTTACGAGTGTGTGCAAGTGTACAAGATAATAAGACAATTAAATGCAATAGGTTAGGCAGACAAGCACATACTCACGTTCATAGACATCTCAGAGAGCGTTAATCGTTACCAAGTCGTTGAAATCATCCCACCTTATAACCCCACGTTCGTTACCTTGTCACTCCGTTCAAGGAGCGACCTTGAAAACGTTCACACATGCCTAGGTACATGCTCGTTGATCCCCTCAAAAGCAACGTACTCCCGATGCTTACGAGAGAAAGGGGCAAGGCGTCACGAGATCCCACCGACAGCCCGCCGCTGCCCGGTAGTACCCCGTGCTGACCAAGCCGTGGATCCAATCAATACCAAAAACGTTCGATATTCAAAATCATGACACACAAGTAGCAAGTTGCACAAATACAATAACAGACGATCATGATAACGAATGAGCACATTTACTACGTAAATATAAACACATGCACAGCTATGATGAAACATTTAGCACATACCCTTCCAGCTTTTCGAAAATAAGTTTAGTAGTATATATATATATATATATATATATATATATATATATATATACACGCACCTGTTAAGAACTGTAGAGAGGGTTAGATGCTCACTCGCGCCTACTCGGAATTGCCTAAGAATCATAATCATAAAATATAATAAGCAAGTTTTAATCTTAGTCTAATCAACTAATCTCTAAAAATGCTACTAATCCTAACATGCTTATACGTTATAGTCAAATAACTAAATACGAAAAATTATGTTTGTATTATATATTTCTTATCGTTAAGTATCACAGTAGACAAGATTCTGGTGCTAATACGGTACTTCTAAGTTCCGAATGCACGCTCCACCAGATTGTACCAAAACAAGTTTTAATTAAAGTCCCACCAACCTCACGCTTTATGTCAACGTTAATTAAGGATGGATTATTACTACTTCAGCCTATTAAACATCAATTCAATGCCAATTCTCTAATCCTGCTATTTAGCATTACGTGATGGTAATAAGAGTTAAACAAATTATCAATACTACAAGTTGGCCAAAGAAAAGAATTACCAGATATGTACTATTGACATTGGCTTTCCCAATTAATTAACCCGATCAACATGAAGATTTAGTTACCATATGATGAATATACTGTATCTCATCTAACCAATAATTCCTTTAATTGTACAGATCCCACGTGCAGGCTTTTGGCAAGAAACAAAATATAGCTTTTAACAAAACTCCTTCAATTAACAACATTAACTATAGATTATAATACCAATTCATTAACTTTAATCAGGTTTGCCCTAAACATAATTCGTACAACAATATTAATACACCAATGAATACATCAATTAAAATATAGAAAGAGCAATTACCTTATTTAGGTTTCTTTGACCAAGAGAGCAAAAGTGACGGCAGAGGAGAAAGTTTAATTGCTAAACAACTAAGGTTGCGCTAACAGTTTTATAATAATAACCCTAAATCCCACGTTTAAATATGGTCGCGTATCTATTTAATTTGAAAAGGGATATGCACGTTTCAAAAGCACATTCTCTTTTTATATAATAAAAAGGCACTTATTTAGATAATCTGTTTTATTTATATTAGATATATACAGTGCATATATATTTTAATAATACTAATAATTATCATGATACTACTTTAATTATGTGAAGCTGATATATGGGTCAGGGTCATTATATTTTACAATCACACATTTAATAATAACTCAATTTAATAGTAACTAATACAAGAAGAAATATTTGACATGCAAAAATTCTGGGGCGTTACAGTAATATTGATATTTGAAATTTCACAAACTTAAAACTCGAGGTATAAGGGGTGAACTTTTTTTAAATTTTTTGTTTATGTGGTATTTCATTGTTATTGGTACCACGATTTTCTGATTCCTGGAGATTTAAGTATGTGTGCAAATCGAGGCCATTCATTAGTTAAAATAGTATGTTAAACTAGTCGCACATTTCTATGTTAAACTAGTCGTATTTTTCTATCTTTTATTAAGTTTTATGTTTGCATATCATTAAATTAACTACATGCATGCTAAGGTGGATGCTATTAAACTTAGCAATACTCACTCACAACTTGATACTTTATATAGGAGATCCTCCATTTATAGTACAAGTTCAGCTTAATGAGCGATTAATATCAATTAAACTCAATAGCCTGAACCCATTTGCTAAAAACATCTACAAATTGATTGAAATATCTACCCTACTGATAGGGTATCTACAAGATCTTAGAATACTTTGGAAGTGTACACATACAATAAATAGTCCCACAATATCTGATATTACGAAGATGTGCCAAGTGTTTCACGTCTAACAAAAGTGTCCTACATGCGCGGAATGTCGTCCTATTTCATGCTAGTTGTATATGTTGGTGAACATAATGCACCAAGAATGTTAGCGTTTGTTACACATTGCTACTATAATAGTGTGAATTTATAAGTGAATGTCATATCTTGTAGTTGTATCATCTTTACACTCTATGTGTAGCTTGCTCCACTTATCGAGTAAGAAAGTTGCTATCAATCTTAAAAATTTGAGTTTTGTTTAGTGTGATTTCATTACTAAAGTAACATGTTCAATTGGTCCTTTCGAGTATTGTTGAGCTCTATCGTTAATAAATAGATGATAATAAACTATGTTAGTGTAATATAGGTTTGAGAGAATTACACAAACTACAACTAAGTTATAAGGTAATTACAAGTACACACTATTATGTTTGAAAAATTACACAAATACTCTTTAAAAACTATTTTTTAATTCTACTGCAATATAAATTCATGCTTTTCATTTATTTTGTCCCGTAAATAAAAAAATTTACGAAGAAAATAGAATATAGCATAATTCTACCATGGGGCAAGCTCATGTACTATATGTGGAATATGAAAAAAATGAATGCTTCTCAAATTTGCTCTTTTCCTCTAAGCCAAAGATTTGACTTTGTCTTCTGAATGCTTATTGATGATATATGAGTATGCATTAGGCCAACTAGCTAGTCTCACTTGGCTTGTTAAAATGCAAAATATTCCGACTCAAGTTGATGATCCCATATTTCAAGAGCTAATACGAAATTTATGAATATTTGGCGTGTTTTAATAAAGATACATTGCATCAAACTTGGAAAATCTTATTGAAAAACGTCGTACTTTTTAGTGTTCTTGAAGTCTCACGGAAAGGATTAACGAATGAACCTATCGCCCTTACCAACGCAAACCAGAATCCACTCGGCGGCAACGGAATTCGTTCCGCCAGACGATTCCATGTTCCAATCTAGACAACAAAAGAGATCACGTTCCCAAGGGAGAGAGGAGGAAACGGACGTCAACATGTCAGATCCCACACCGCTAGGGGGTAACCCTAGGTTGCCGCCGCTATCATATGCAGCCATTACGCGGGCGAAGGGAAAACTACCGGATGTGAAATTCGATGAAGAGAGAACTGCAGGGGTTCGAAAACACATCAAGGTTCACGACCCGACTGAGTCAATGCCATTTACGCGCGTAACGTTTTCTGATGAATTAGAGGAAAAGATTAAAATACAATGGAAGGATACCTTGATCATAAGGGTGTCGGGGAGGCCATGGTACTACGAGGCGATACAAACGAAATTAGACATCATGTGGAACCTCCACAACGATTTCGAGCTCATGGATTTGGGATATGGCTGCTATTGCCTCAAAGGACTCTCGGCCTCCAAGAGAGAGGAGATACTAACGGAGGGACCTTGGCACTTGGCGGGGAATTTTCTGTCAATTAGCAAATGGTTCCCCGACTTTAACGCAAATACCGATAAGATTGAGAGTGCAATAACTTGGGAACGCGTCCTAAACCTGCCACCGAAAATTCTTTCGGAAGGAATTGTGCACTCGTTGGCTGAATGCATCGGTGATCCGATCAAGATAGACCGAAACATGTTTAACGCAACTCGGGGGAAGTTCGCAAGATTTTGAGTGCAAGTTAGTACCAAGACTCCCCTAAAATTGGGGCTCGGGGTGAGGGATAAAATATACCAAGTCGTCTATGAGAACCTTCCGTCGTTATGTTATAAATGTGGAAGAGTCGGCCACGTCGAGAATAATTGCGGGCTGGCCGAAAAGACTAACCCGAGCACGAAAGATATCCCACAGTCGAGTGAGGAAGCCACGCTAACCAATCGGGGGGACAAAACCCAATGGCTTGTGGAGAAAGCGAAAAATAATGAATATGGCGAGTGGATGAAGGTGGCGCGATACAAGAAAAAAAATTGTCGCAACCGAAGAGAAGAAAAACAAGACAACGGTAAACGGTGGTATCCCAAAAATTCTAAACCGTGAGTCGACGAAGAGCATGAATGAAGGAGAGGTTCGATTCGAGCTCTCGGGTAAAGTGGCTGAAACGCACAATAAAAGAATCCTTCCCAAATACTATAGTCACGGGGCAAAGGAAATAATTAACCTGGAGAAGGGAAGAAAGATGAAACGCACACCTAAAGGAAATAAATCTGTGATTGAGGGTAAGAAGACTCCTAATAGGAATCTTAATATTTTTGAACCCCTCACAACTATCCAGGAGAAGGAAACCGTGAACACAACTATCCAGGAGAAGGAAACCGTGAACAGTGAAAATCTGCAAGTCAGCAGCACTCTTGTGGAGAGCGAAACTGCACCGATTGAAAATCATGGACGAGGATTTATGGGAAAACAATTTACTGCTGGGGGAATGGGAACAAGTCGAGATAGAAACCAGACATCAACAGTTTCTCAGGCCCTCATTGACATCACGAACAGCACTAGAGGAAAGATTGATCACCATTTTGACGATTCCTCCATGTGTATGGGAGATACGGACCTCAGTTTATTGGACAGAGCGAGAGGACGAGATATCGGCATGGTGGCAGAGGACTATGCTGAGCGACTGGGAATCGAGAAGACAGTTAGCGTTAGCATTGGAAACGATGAGGCAACTACATGCGACATGAAGGGGGTTAGGAATTGAGAACCCAGTCGCGGAGCACCATATTTATCAAGTTACCATGAAAATCATATCTTGGAATTGTCGGGGCGCCGGGCATATAGATTTCCGAACAAACTTTCGAGAATTAGTACGAACTCATGGACCTTCAGTCGTGTTTATTCTAGAAACACGCGTGAGCGATGAGAAAGCGTATGAAATTGCACCGAGTTTAGGATACTCAAATTATGTGCTTGCGCCGACATCGGGAATGATTGGTGGGATATGGATGCTCTGGAACGAAAGAGATACGAATGTGGAAATCCTCGACATTGAAGATCAAGCTATCCACGCTCTTATCAAGCCAAACCTTGAAGATAATTGGAGGTTGTCGGGGGTGTATGCGCAGCCACGACGTAAAGACAAGGTCCGTGTTTTTAATAGTATGGAAAACATTGCACGGGGGTCCAATCTACCGTGGTTAGTAATGGGGGATTTTAACGAGATTAGAACGAGATTAGCTATGCTCACGAAAAATCCGGGGGAAACACAGCGAGAATGAGTAGGCTTATTTTCTTTCAGAATTTCATGGAGAGATGTGGATTAATAGATGCGGGGTTTACAGGCCCGACCTTCACGTGGGCGAACAAGCGAGTGAATGACGCTATTATACGGGAACGGTTGGACCGTGCGATAGCGAACCAAAGTTGGCTGGATAAGTTCCCGAAATATGTAGCTATAAATCTCCCGAGGGTCCACTCAGACCATGCGCCAATCCTCATGTCTTGCAATGGTGAAGAAAAGAAAGGAGGCTGCAAACCTTTTCACTTCGAGGCTGCGTGAATGCAACATCCTGAATGTGCGCCCCTCTTGCAACGCATCTGGGATAATAATCTCGATATACTCGCAGCCATTAATGAAGTCCCGAAAGTCCTCTTGCCGTGGAATAGGGAAAGATTTGGAAACATTTTTGAAAGAAAAAAGAGGCTGATTGCGCGCATTAATGGAGTCCCGAAAGCATTACTCAGTTTAGGCCTATTTCACTGTGTAACGTTCTCTACAAGGTTATCACGAAGTGTATCACGTCGAGGCTTCGAGAAATCATGTCGGAGATTATAGCCCCGACCCAGTCGAGTTTCATCAAGGGCCGATGCACTCAAGATAATATCTTTCTTCTTCAGGAGGTGCTACATTCAGTAAGAAGTAAGAAGAGAAATAAGACAGGGTGTATGATTATGAAGTTGGATCTAGAGAAGGCGTATGATAAAGTAAATTGGGATTTCCTCGAGGATACTTTGTACGCCTTCCACTTTCCGGTTGAGCTTGTGGAATTAATCATGTTCTGTGTCCGAAACGCAACAACGAGAATTCTTTGGAATGGTTCGCCTATTGAACCGTTCAAACACGCATGTGGTCTTCGTCAGGGTGATCCCCTCTCGCCGTATTTATTCGTCCTCTGTGTGGAAAGATTGGCATATTTGATCCAAGAATCGGTGGACCGAAAGAAGTGGCAGCCCTTAGTCCCGTGTCGGGGAGGGCCAGGCCTTTCTCATCTTTTTTTCGTGGATGACTTAGTATTGATGGGTCGAGCGACGAAAAGGACGGCTAGAGCCATTAAAGGAGTACTGGAAAGGTTTTGTGGGGCTTCGGGGTTACGACTCAGCTTACAAAAATCTAAAGTATTCTTCTCCAAAAGGGAAGGCTCGGGGCTAAAGCGATGTATATGCGACATACTGGGATTCGGTCAAACAAGGAATTTGGGCAAGTACTTAGGCGTATCCTTAATACATGGCCGAGTCACACGCGCTGATTTTGCAAGCTTTTTGGATCGGATAATGAAAAGATTTGCTGGATGGAAAAGTAAGCTTCTTACGCTTGCGGATCGAAACACACTTATTCAATCCGTGTCCTCGGCTTTGCCCGTTTACCACATGCAAGCGTCATGGTTGCCGGAAAATATATGTGATCACATTGACCAACTAAATAGAAATTTTCTTTGGTCCTCGGATGTCACCAAAAGGAAAATACATCTCGTTGGGTGGTCGAAAGTCACTAAATCAAAAAAGAATGGCGGCTTGAGTATTAGACGTGCAAGGGTAAGCAATGAAGCTTTACTTTCAAAATTAGCATGGAAGATTATACGTAATGAAAATACTGTGTGAAGGGAGATGCTACACGCAAAATATCTTAGCAAGGGGCGCCTATTGGAGAGCATCGCCAAACCAACATATAGCGCGACTTGGAAAGGCATTTTACGGTGTGTCAACCTCATGCACCCTTTCCTATGGTGGAGGATCGGAGACGACAAGGAAATTTCCTTTTGGTTTAATAACTGGATGGGGGAAAAAAAACTCTGTGACGCTAACTGTTCCATTGATCCGTCGGAGGCAAAAATGAAATTGTGCGAGGCGTTGGATGAGAACGGGGACTGAAAAATCGAGGCGCTGAAATCCGTTATCCCCAACGAGCTGAAATTGGAGATTTATAATCTAAATATTGTCCTAAATGCGAACAGGGATCGACCTATATGGACAGAAACTTCGAGCGGGGAATTTTCGTGTCAAACAGCGTATAAAGCGTACCTCGAATTTTATTCGGAAGAGGCGGACAACAACGAGGAACTGAACTGGGTTTGGGGAATCGATATTAGCAATAAGTTGCAACATTTTTTGTGGTTAGTAGCGCAAGAAAGGCTAGCCACCAACAACCTTCTCCATGCGCGAGGAATTCCGATAAATCCAGCGTGTCTGGTGTGCGAAACAAATGAGGAAACAACAATCCATATGCTGCGGCATTGCGGAATGGCAAAAATAATTTGGAGGAAAGTTGTGCCAATGTCGTGTCAGGATGATTTCGAGAGTATCCCAGATGATTCATGGCTTAAAGCTAATTTACTGGAGAGGAGGTTTGAGAATGATATTTGCGAAGGTGGGGACTGGTCAACGGTTTTTGCAGCGACCTTATGGATAATTTGGAAGAACCGAAACTCGAAAGTGTTCAAAGGGAGGAGCGACAACACCAACAGTTGTGTGTTTCAAATAAAAATGTTGACCAATGACTTGTGGGTCGGCCAAAGAAAAGCTGGGAAGGGAAATATCAGAAAGAAGTGGGAAAAACCAAGAGTTGGTTGGGTGAAACTCAATACGGATGGTGGATTTCAATAAGAAATGAACCGTGGAACAACCACGGGTGTTCTTAGAGACGAACATGGGAAGTGGCTATGGGGACTTAGGCATGAAATCCGTGCTCATACGGTGGACGAGTGCGAGTACGAGGCTATTAAGTGAGGGCTAAAATTGGCTTGGGAAAAGAGATACCCCCGGATAATTATCGAGACGGACTCCCTCACTGCGCACAAACAACTCTTGGTGAGGATGGATAGTGGAGACCATGGTACAAACATTATAAGGGAATGCCGAGAGCTCATAGGACTCCCGTGGGACGTGGAAATAAAATGGACTCCTAGGGACGCAAACAAGTTGGCGGATGTAATGGGAAAAATAGAGTTAGGCGATAGGCGAGAGGAATTCTTTTGGGAATATCCCCCTTCCCCGATATTAGCATTGTATAAGTTCGACATGGTCTAAGGACCTTGTTTTTTCCGTGTTCACCAAAAAAAAAAAAAAAGTCTCACGGAAAGTGATCTCTCATGTACGCATAATTATTTTGTATATAATATATTATAGATATTTGATATTTTGGTAAATGAAAGTCGATTTACACAAGTTATTCTCAAGCCGACTTCTTTTTCTTTTCCTTTTCCCTTTTATTTTTTTCATTATTGTTTGCACCTATTTGGCAAAGAATTTTGTAGGTAGGTCCAATAACAACGCGTGTCCCTAAAATCGAAACTTATATATATATTACGTCAAATCAAAAGAATTCAACTACCCCGAATCAAAATAAAAACGCCCCAATTATATTTATTTAACTTTCGCTTTATATCTTACACTTGAAGCTATTATTAATCACCACCAATTTTCTCTCATTACCATCCGTAGATTCAGGTTCTCATTGTTTTTATTTTTATTTTTTAATTTTAATTGTAAATTTGTCCGCTTTCTCCATTTTTTTTTGTACTCAGTATAAATGCCTCCCAAATTTAGGTTTTCTAGGGTTTTGCTTTTACAATTTTTGATTATGTTCAGGTTAATTACTTTTCACTACTGCTTTCGATTGGCTGTAATTATTATTTCGCGGTTGTATTTGTTGTTGTTCTTGGTGTTATTTTTTATTTTTATTTTATTTTTTTCTGCAAAAATGATGACGATAAAATTAGATTTTTTTTTTGGTTGTCGTCGTTGGTTGTGTTAGCTAATTAGTGTGGAATCAATTGCATATAAGTTTGGTTGATGAATGAGTAATTGAATATTATCGACCGATAGCGAAAAAAATTAGAGCTTTTAGTTGGGGAAGGAGTGAAAGGTTTATGTATTGTTTTTCCTTTTCCACATTTCATTTCTAGGTTTAACTTACTTCATATTTAGTATATATACTTAGTGGTTGTCCTCAAAGATTGATAATTGATGTGGTACGGCGAGTTTTCTTAGTAATATTTTTGTTGCGTGATTTCTTTGAAATGATTGCCAGTGATTAAACAGTTTTGAAGCTTGTTCTCGTCGGATTCCCTGGTCATTGTCGGTTTCTTGTGTGTTACATTTTCAAAGTAATGTAATTTGTTGTCTGAAAATTTAAAGGTTGCCTTGTGTGTGTGTGTAATATTTTATGAACAACTTGGTATTGAGGAAATAGTTGATGGAACTTTAGTTGTTGTGAGCTTATGCTTTTATTTATCATAACTATAGGGATCCAAAATTCATGGCGACTGCTACAATGGCCACTGCTGCTGGTGCAGCGGCCCTTTTGTATTATACATTAAACAAGAAACTGCAGTCAGGCTCCACTGAGGGTGACGAGGATGAAAGTGGAAGTGACTTACACAGTCATGCTCCGTTGGGTATTGATAGAGTTTCTCATAGACTTATACAAGCTCCTGCAACGTGGTTAGAGACTATATCAACATTGTCCGAGACTCTTAGGTTTACATATTCCGAAACGTTGGGAAAGTGGCCAATTGGGGATTTGGCTTTTGGAATTAGCTTTCTCTTAAAAAGGCAGGTATGCACGTGTCAAGGATTGATATGCTTGTAGCGGTCTTCTTGCAGGATTTGTATTTCTTTAATTGTATCCTTTTGCTTGGTTTCACTCCTATAGCAAATTAGTTTCAGTAAACATAGCAAATCTAAGTTATGACCTGTTTCAACTTATTAATGTTGGACTTAGAAGAAAATGATGCTCGTACCGTCGATTCCTGGCTTTTAAATGTTTTGTTTTGATAGAGCCAAATTGTTCTTAGAAGCATCTCATCCACGATAATAGTAAATAAGAAAAGTGATGCATCAAAAGAGTAAATAGCATGTAATATTGAAAATCTCTTTATGTCCGGAGTTTAATGTTTAGCAAGCAGACACGAAACTTATAATCTAACTTTGCAGGGAAACTTGCATGTTGGACGTGAGTTTGGTAAAGATAGTTTGCAGCTTACTGGACCTGAAATTGCTTCCGAACTCCGATATCTTTTGGAATTGCTCACTCTCTGCTGGCACTTCTCAAAAAAACCTTTTCCCTTATTTCTGGAGGAGACTGGATATCCTCAAGAAGATGTTATTCTTCAAGAGCCTAAAGCTGGAGTGAGTTTTCTTTATTATTTGTTGATATCTAGTTTGCCTCTCTTGTTAGGTTTCAACCTTGACAATGGGTTCTTCTTGTTGTTGATGGCTGAAGAAGATCACGTCATAACTCTTCTTTGCTGACAATGTGGCAAAATCGAATTTACTGCAGATTCTTAAGCCAGCCTTTACCATCCTGATCAACCACAAAACAAAAAGTTTCTTGTTGTTGATTCGTGGAACACATAGTATCAAAGATACATTGACTGCTGTTACAGGAGCAGTAGTACCATTCCATCATACTGTGGTGTATGAAGGAGGCGTTAGCAACTTGGTTTTAGGTTATGCACATGGTGGTATGGTTGCAGCTGCTAGGTGGATTGCGAAGCTTGCAACTCCTTGTCTTCTTACGGCTCTTAACAACCATCCTGATTACGTGCTAAAGGTGTTAAAGGCAATCTTTTATCTTATTAACTTTTGTTCACATGATACGGATCATACTGTTTCTTAAGTTACATTATCACAAATTAAACTCTATGTGAATCATCTATTTTCTTCTAGACACGCTGTTCTGATTTACCTATTACATAACTAGTTTCAATTTTTGTGCCAAAAAAGAAAGAAAGAGTAGTTTTCTCAGGATTATTCTCTGGTGTTGTACCTGTATCTTGTATCAAGAATATTTGGATATTAAATTGTGTCGGTCAATCATGTTTGGTTTTTCATAAATATTTTATAGCGAGGTTTACATTTTTCTGCACTCGCTTTTAGTTACTAGACTTTTTATTTTTTTGTCTTCAGATTGTTGGACATTCTCTAGGCGGTGGCACTGCTGCCCTTTTAACATACATATTGCGTGAACGCAAAGAGTTATCAACTGCTACCTGTGTTTCCTTTGCTCCAGGTTCATATTAACTTCCTGCTATATTAATTTTTCTTCTGTGGTTGTCTTAATGATTTTGTTTCCAACTGGAGGGATCTACTGTGTGTAGGGGGCTGAGTTATCCTTTGTCGTTCATTTTTCCTTAACTTTTGCGGTCTTATCCAGCTGCTTGTATGACATGGGAACTGGCTGAATCTGGAAATGAATTTCTTACTACCGTCATTAATGGTGCTGATTTAGTGCCCACATTTTCAGCTGCAGCAGTGGATGACTTGCGCGCTGAGGTTAAATATAACCATTCTGTTGAAATTTACAATTATTTTCTGTCTTTTCCATCGATGTTATGATATTTTTATCCAACTTCCAAGTCCTTTGGCTAATGGATGGCATGATGTCATTTTCAGGTAACTGCATCTGCTTGGTTAAATGATCTGAGAAATCAAATTGAACGTACTAGAATCCTCAGTACAGTGTATCGCTCTGCTTCGGCCTTGGGTTCTCATCTTCCATCCATAGCCACTGCTAAAGCAAAAGTTGCTGGTGCTGGTGCTATGCTTCGTCCAGTTTCCAGCGGTACTCAAGTATGTATATTTTATTCTAATACTTTTAAGTTGACAACTTTAAAATACTAGCCTCATTCTTTGTTCGTAACTAATATCATTTATCAGATATTGACATTAAGAGCAGCGTGTCATTATACATTTGGTCCTCTTGGCACTTTTCTTGACGAAACACAGTGTTAGATTGGCTTTATGCATTCTATGAACCGACTATTTAAGGTTACACAATTTGATATCGTTGGGTCTTACATTGTGCATTCTATGGACTGATGCTCGGGTTCTGATTATGGGTGGAAAATCAATGGGCTGGGTTTTAAATGACTGAGAATTGGTGATGATTTGAATGTCAGCCATCCATTTACAACCCATTTACAATGGGTCGTGGTAGGTAGGATGGTATAAGTGTGTGTTTACGCGTCAAAGCAGTAACTAACGATTTAAATATCTATGTATGGACCCAGGTTAAACTACTCGATGTTTTAACAGTTTTAAAATCTTGATTGTTTTGGATTGAGATTGCCATCCTTTACTTATCAGTACCAGGGTAGCACTTCGTAATAAAGTGAGCTTCATAGATCATTTTCTAGATAATATTCGCATTAGAGATTTATGGATCTTTTTATATATTTAATTCATTCAGATCTCTTTGGGCATGTTGTGTTGGCAATTTAGGTTGTCATGAGGAGAGCTCAAAGCATGGCTCAGGCGGCTTGGTCCCGTCCTACTCTCGGTGTTTCGTCATGGGCGTGCATTGGTCCTCGTCGTAGAGCTTCTGGAGCTCACCTGAATGATGATGCTAGTAAAAATTCTCCAGAATCCTCGCCAACTCAAAGGGAGAGCACCAAACCTTTTCTTTCAACTATCGAGGAAACCTCTACAGTGACAGATGTTATGGTTGTATCATCACCAGATGGAACACCATCTAGTTCACGCATTTGTACAAGTGAAATTACTTTGGCAGATAGTATGGATACCGAAGTTGATGGTGGTGAGGATGTAATGGACCACGTACATGAAGATCGTATGACAGAAGTTGAATTATGGCAACAACTGGAACGGGAGCTTTATGAGCAGACAGAACCGGAAGAAGTCGACAATGTTAAGGAAATTAGGGAAGAAGAAGAAGCAGCCATTGCGGAGGTAAGTGACAGCGAATCCCAAAGCTCGATACCTAATACAAAGGAGGTGCACAGATTTTACCCTGCTGGAAGGATAATGCATATCGTAACTATAGTTTCCGATGAAGACCCCCAAGAAAGTGAGGCGAATACCACTTCCGATGACTTGGAAAATGACCACCCCAAGGAGGAAGACACGAAGGTCGGGATCTTTCTAACCTCAAGATCATCGTATAGTAAGATTAGGCTCTCACAAACCATGATAGCCGATCATTTTATGCCTGTTTACAGAAGACAAATTGAGAAGCTGATTAATGAACTCGAGAGTGAAGGAACTTCTGAAAATCTTAGTTCTGTTGAAGAAACTCATTAGGAAGTTTTGTATATTTGCTGAAAAGATTTTAATACGGGCATTTCGGTTTAGTGTTAGTAAATGTACATATGAAACCATTTTTGATTCTTGTGTTTCTCAAGGGAGATACTGTTTTATACGCGACCTTTTGGTTAATTGCCAAGTTTTTAGGAATATTGGTAACCAAGATACCGTGCCATTTCAATTTCGTTCAGGTGATATTGATCATGGTTTCTTTAATGTCTCATTTTATTGCTGTGATAGTTTAGCCTAGCAGTGAGTACTACAGCAGACATGGGATATTGAGTTTTATAAGAACACCTGGATTAGTTTTTTGTAAATATATTGGAACATGATTGGTTTTTATGGTCGCACATTTGTTGATTTCACACGTTGCGCTTAATTATGGATCCTTGTCTTTTTAGTATGATCAAGCTACATAGTTACAATTTTTTTACAATCTACAAGTACCACTTTAGCGTTGACTTTTACTTACAGTTGGTTATTTTTCTGCTCGGAGGCGTGTCTTAATTCGTTTGTCCGAAAATATGTCGGTCAACGCGTTTAACAGATTCCTCTAGAAGGAATATGATTGGAAGAATTTAAATATTAAATTATACAAAATATCAGAATCAAAAGAAAAATATATATATTAAAAAAAACAAAAGAGTTCCATTTTTCTACCTCCACACTCCTCATCCAAAATCATCATAAACAAGCAATCATGAATTTCCACTCCCACCAGATGATCATCAAAAACAAAAAGCGTCTCTCACCTAAATGCTGAAAACAGATTAACAGAGTAATTAATTAATTAACTAATTACTAATAATTAATTAACAATAATGGGGTCATCACTATCCCACCAATCAGCAGTCGACATCATCACCCAATGGCACACCAAGCCCCCCCACGAGCTCCTCTTCGACTCCACCCGCCGCGAGTCTTACCTACGCGCCGTCGACAAGCTCCAGCAATCCCCCCACACCAACCCCGATCTCTTATCCGCCGCCACGTGTCGCCTCCACAAGGAATTCCGCTCCCTCCTCACCCGCCAACCCGACCACCACCCCATCTCCACCACCACCACCACCACCACCACCGAATGGAGCACTGTCCACGACAGCACCGCTTACGTCACCAGGTACGAGGATTACGTGGCACCCGAACCCCCAAGTAAAGAAGTTTTTATCTACTTAAAAACCATAGCTGAGAGGATGAAGTTAAGTGGGAAGCTAAAAGAATGTTTCGATTTGTACGAGAATGTTAGGAGGGAATCTATGAGGTTGCAGTTGAGGAAGCTGAGATTTGAGGAGTCGGGTGTTGTGGGGCCCTCCTCCAATTTGAGGAAAATCATGCGGGATGAACTGAGGTTGAAAATTGAGGTTTGGGTTCAGAATTGCAAGATTTGTTTCAAGATTCTGTTTTTAAGGGAGAAGAGGTTTTGTGGGGAGGTGTTTGGTGGGGTCGGGAGTGGCGTCGAGATCGACGCGTGTTTTTTGGGGGTTGTTAGGGATTTTGCGGTAGGGTTGTTGGGTTTCGCGGAGGCGGTTTGTTCGAGTGGGCAGTCGTACGACAAAATGGAGGTTGTGTTGGGAATGTATGAGGCGTTTGTGTCGGTTTTGCCTGACGTGGAGGCGTTGTTTGGGTGCGAAAGAGGGAGAGGGATTAGGGATGTGTGTGGTGAGGTGTTGGGTAAGATGGAGAGTGATGTTGGGAGGATGCTGCGTGATTTGGAGGCGACGGTTTTGTGTGAGATTGCTAAGGTTGAGAATGATAGAGGAGCGGTTCATCAGTCGACAGTGTACGTTATGGAGAAACTCAATCTCTTTGTGGGGAGAAGGAAATTATTGACGACTTTGATCAAGACTATGCCATCGCTGGATTTTGATGTTGTCATTTCTCAAGATGAGTTGGGAGATACTCGTAACCGTAGTTTCGTTGATCTCCATTTGATCTTGATTGTCGTGATTTTGCAACGGAATCTCAATAGCAAGTCCGACCTTTACAAAGACCCTTCTTTGGGGAACTTGTTCATGATGAACAATGTTCGTTATATCGTGCAAAGAATTGAAAAACACAGTGAGTTAAAACAGATGATTGGCGACTCTTTTCTGAAGAAGTTGAATCAAAATGTAGAGTTAGCAATGAGTCGATACCAAGAGTCGACTTGTGGGAAGTTCTTGACTTGTTTACAAGACGATGGACTATACGTCACCACGTGCTTCAAACCTCGGCTGTCCAAAACTACTTTGAGGAAGAAGCTAAAGGCTTTCAATTCTGCTTATGAAGAGATTCAGTCTCTTCATTGTAAATGGGAAGTACCAGATTTGCAATTTAGGGAGGAGATTTGTAACTCCATGGCTGCTCAATTGGTTCCTGCATATAAGGATTTTCTTGAAAACCTTAAAAGTAATCCTAAAGTTAAGTCTACTGAGATGAAGAACATCAAATACTCAGTTCAGGATTTTCAAGATTTGATTTTAGAGAAATTGTTTGCATGTAAATGATATGTAGTGTTAGTGTACTATACCAACATTTGTTGGATATATTGAGAAAAAATATGAAATCAAATTATTTCATTGATAGTTTCATACTTTCTGTGTTTGTTTTTTCGGTAGCTAAAGTATTTCCAGCAAGACTGAGAACCAAGATAATTAGATAATTAGATAGCAAATTTATTTTGCTCATCCTCCATCTGGTTTTTGATTTTTTCTTACTTCCCATTATATTGTGATAATTACACCCTTTGCTTTATTCAATTGGCAAAAATGCTCTATGTTAGGTCCGCGTCTATCACACTCAAACAACATGGTTAATCGAGTGTGATTTGCCTGATTAGCGTAATTTGCGAATCGAGCGTAATCGAGTGTCAACTCGAAAGTCTACCACCTTATGAATAGCGGCTGCCGGTTCCCACTCCATAAAAGAATACCTATTGTTATATTGCATCACCTCTTAGTTTGACAAACGACTTTCGTCTTACTATATGCCATGTCAAAGACATATTGTGTTAGGATGGAAATTGAAAAAAAAAAAAAAAAAAAAAAACTCACCTCTATAACCAACTATATCTTTTTACAAATTCACCAATATCTCTCCAAATCACCTAAGAAAACACCAAGTAAAGCCAAATAATCAATAAAGACTTTTTCACTCGAAAAATCAATATGAATTAGTAGTAATTCAGACCGAACTCAGAGCGTGTACACAGAATCATTCATAATTTTATTACATGAACTCAAAGTCGTCTTCCCCATTTTCCACAAAATTCAGGGCCCACATGAATTTCATCCTCACTTTCCTCGATTTTTCCCGGCAAATTTATCTGTCACAAAAACACAAATACTAAAAGTGTCCCAATAATTTTCAAAGGTCACATTTTAATACCCAACTCCATTTCTCTCCAGTTACATTCCCACCATGTCCGATGCAGTTATAACAGTAATCCTCACCCTAGCCGCCACAATCCTCGAACAAAAGATCCGCCGCGAGTACACCTTACTCACCGGCGTCGAAAAAGAAGTGAAAAAACTCACCACCACCTTCAAATCCATCAAAGCCGTACTAATCGACGCCGAAAACAGACAAGTCAAAGAGGAGACCATAAAGCTCTGGCTCGAAAAGCTCGTCCACGTGTCATACGACGCCGAGGATGTCTTGTCCGAATGGGTCACGGCCCTACACACATCAAAAGCCGAAGCCCACGAAGGTTACACCATAAAGGTGCGATCTTTACTGTTTTTGCCCTGCTTTGGTTGGAGTAAAGTGACCCTTCGTCGTGATATTGCTTTAAAAATAAAGGGTATTAATGAAAGACTTGATTTGATTGCTTGTGAGAAAGATAGGTACAAATTGAATGAGGTGGTGGGGAATGAGGAGGGTTTTAAACGGGTTAAAACGACGTCGTTTGTGGACGTGTCAGAGGTACGAGGTAGGGAGGTGGATAGGGGTAGTTTGGTGAGTAAGTTGTTGTCTGGTGGGAATTTGGATAGAGGGTTGAATGTGGTTTCGGTGTTGGGTATGGGAGGGATTGGGAAGACGACGTTGGCACAGTTGGTTTATAACTCGGGCGATGTGGTTCCGGAGTTTGAGGTCCGGATATGGGTGTGCGTGTCGGAGCCGTTTGATGAGGTGAGAATAGCGAAAGCCATTGTGGAAGATGTTGAGGGTAGTGCGCCGTATTTGTTTGAGCTTGAGACTTTGTTGAGGAGACTCAGAGGTTATGTCGCGGGGAAGAAGTATTTGCTTGTGTTGGACGATGTTTGGACGGAGGATTATAGAAAATGGGAGCAGCTTTTGAATTCTCTTGGCACCGGTGGTGCTGGTAGTACGATTCTGGTGACTTCTAGAAACGAGAGAGTGGCGAAAATGATGGGGAGTAGGTACGTGCTTCGTTTGGGCCAGTTGTCGGAGCAAGATTCTTGGTCTTTGTTTAGTAAGATTGCGTTTTTCGAGAGAAGTGGAGGGGAATGTGAGGGATTGGAGGACGTTGGGCGAAAGATAGTTAATAGGTGCAAGGGGTTACCGCTTACTTTGAAGACAATCGGTAGTTTAATGAGGTTCAAGAGTTCTTTGAAAGATTGGGAGGGTGTTTTGAATAGCGAGTTGTGGGAATTGGAAGGGGTCCAGGGGATCTTTCCTCCTTTGATGTTGAGTTATTATCATTTGCCTTCGAAGATGAAACAATGCTTGTCGTATTGTGCGATGTTTCCAAAGGATCATGTCATAGAAGCTGACAATTTGATCAAACTATGGATGGCCCAAGGGTATCTTAGTTCCACCGAAAATGTGGAGATGGAGTTAATAGGTCAGGAATACTTGCAGAATTTGGCCATGAGGTCGTTTTTCCAGGATATGAAGAAAGACGAGGATGGTAAAAGGATTTTAAGTCTCAAGATGCATGACATGATCCATGACTTTGTGCAGTATCTTACGAAAAACGAATGCTCGGTCATGGAAATAGACAATAATCTGGAACGGAAAATGGGAGCATCCCAACAAAGTGTCCGTCATTTGACCTTAATACGTGCAGAAGACATTCTATTTCCTAGTTCTGTTCCGAATGTAGAAAAGCTACGAACTTTCTGGGTTCAGTCGTTCTACGACTCTCCACCTATCGTAAGTCAACTCGACAACGTTGAGCCTGATTTCTTCCGTCGCTTGCCATGCATCAGAGCTATAGATTTGAGCCGCAACAGGATAGGCGAACTTCCAAAAGATATAGGGAAATTGATCAACTTGAAGTATCTTAACTTATCCCACAATCCATTTTGGGAATTACCAGCAAATCTCTGTGATTTATACAATTTGCAAACTTTGAAGCTTTCCGCCTGCCACCACTTGAGAATATTACCTCGTGAAATTGGGAAGTTGACGAATTTAAGGCATCTTGAGCTTGATCGTACGGATAGCCTCAAGACATTGCCAAAAGGGATAGGCAAGTTAGACTCACTTCACACGCTGAGCAAATTCATAATCATTGTAGGAAAAGAGAACGACGATGAAACGTGTGGAGTAGAAGACTTGCGGATCCTTAACAACCTTCATGGATTCCTTAAAATCGAGGGGTTGGGAAGTATAGAAAAAGCAGATGAAGCCAAACAGGCTGAGCTGCAGAACAAGAAACAATTGTCTGATTTGGAAATGGATTTCACGTCTTCAGTTCAAACCGGCAGGGAAGATGAGGTAATTGAAGCTTTTGAACCGCACGAAAATTTGCAGTCTTTGCAAATAAGTTCGTATGGCGGAACGAAATTCCCTTCCTGGATTATGAAACTAGCCAATCTACAAAATGTTTTTCTTAAAGACAGCAGAAACTGTACAAATCTGCCTGCTTTGGGGAAATTGCCGTTTCTGACAACCCTTCTTATGGAGGGAATGAAGAATGTAAAGTATATTGGACTTGAATTCTTGGGAGTTGATACATATGACAAAACAACGAATCAATCAGGACGAAGATTAGAAGAAAGTGTTGTGTTCCCGAAGCTGAAGAAACTCAAAATTTCGAATATGGAAAGTTTGGAAGAATGGGATATGACTCGAGAACATGAAGAATTCCCCGATGAGGATTTTACGGTTATGCCTCGTCTGAGATGTTTGAAAATCTCAGGTTGCAGCAAGCTTAAAGCTTTGCCACGACTTCTCCTCCAGGTCGCTCCAATATCGAAGCTGCGGATTCACAGTTGTCCCCTTTTGCAGCAGCAGTACCAGAAGAAAACTGGAGAGAACTGGAGCAAGATTTCTCACATATCAAAAGTCCGAATTTCATAAAATGAATGAGTTTCCCTTAATGTGTATATTGTACTTCATATTGTTGTATAATCATTAGTTTGTTCTATATACTTTTTCACATCAGTAATCACAGCACATTACAATGGATTAATCTCTTTTAGTGTCTACTATTTGTTACATATATCATAATAGACTAAATATATAGTATCAAAAATGAGGCTGATACACATACTATATTAGTATATTTGAGAGCATCCTCAAACAAACCTTTTTTTTTTTTTTTTTTTTCACATTCGCAGACAATTCAAATTTTGTCCATGTTATTGTGCTCCAACTAGCACAAGCCATTGGAAATAATAATTTAGTTAAAAAGAATTCGAATAAAAAAATCAGGAATCAAATTCATGAGTCCACTTGCCAGGAAGTAACAGGTACCAAAATTCTGATTTAGACATGATATTCTGATTTACATTCACACAACTAGAACTCCTGGTGAACTGGATTAAATTCTTATATAGGGCCACATATCTCATGATTATTGATTTTCATTTCAATCAATATGCCTTAGCTTTTTTGTTAAAAAAAATGCCTTATCTTTGATGCTTCTTTTGATGGATCCAAAGCAAATTAATACAAATTGCATGACTAATGTTTTCTTAATGAATGGACAACGAATTGTTACATCATGTTGGCCGATCAAAAACTAAATAAATTTGTTACATCATGTACAAGTAAAAATTTAGAAACAATCACTTCTCTTCTAATATTATCTTCTTCCAAAACAAAGAAATAACCGTTTTTTCTCCACATTTGTCGGAAAGTATTAACCGTTTTATAACTGCTATGGCAACTGACATGTCGGGAGTGGAACGCAGCCACTCTCCGTCGCCACCGTCGCCACCTAACTTACCAGAAAATACTCCTTATGTTTTTAAGTCAGTATCTACTAACGTTAATCGTCCTAGAATCCAAAAACGGGCCAAGCATTCTAATGATATGTCAGAGTTTGGAACGGTTCCTCCTGTTCCACAAGGAATTGCAAACATCAGTAACTATCCCTCCTCTTATGCCAATAACTATCCCTCCTCTTATGCCAATGCAGTGGCGCAGCGATTAAAAAGTAATGATGTCCGGATTGATGACAACAAGACTGCTGAGGAACGCCAGTTCATTGAAATTAAGGAGGCTGAAGTAAACATCCCTTTTAAACAAGTGCATATCACACATGAGTTGAAAGAGAAGATGAATAAACAGTGGGAACATACCATTATCATCAGAATTACTGGTAAACCGTGGTACTACACGATGCTCCACGCAAGATTAGACTTCATGTGGAAGCTTCACAATGACTTTGATCTTGTAGACCTTGGTTATGGGTGCTACTGCCTAAAAGGTATCTCAGAAGCCAAAAGAGAGTACATTCTCACAGAGGGTCCCTGGCCATTGGCAGGTAGTTTCCTCATTGTCAATAAATGGTCTCCCAGCTTCTGTGCAGGAAAAGATGAGATAAAGAGTTCAATCACTTGGGTAAGAATCCTACATCTACCTATTGAATTCTTAAGGGAAGCAGTTGTCCAGTCCATGGCCTTTTGTATTGGTGATCCAATCAAGATTGATGGTAACACCTTTAATGCCACCAGAGGGAATTTTGCAAGGTTTTGCGTTCAGATTCGCACTGATCAACCATTGGAATTGGGAATATGGATTGATAATAAAATCTATTAGGTTGTTTATGAGAATGTGTTTACTATGTGCTATAAGTGTGGTAAGATTGGTCATGTGAAGGCTGAATGTGTAACTAATAAGGTACAACAGGAAGATATGGAGTCCTCTGACCAGATTCAGGTTTCAAATGGTAGATCTGCTGCTGAGAAGAAGGACCAGTGGCTTATGGACAAAGCTAAGTCTAAAGAGTATGGTAGTTGGATGTTAGTGACTAAGAAGAAGCCATCACATGTTGTTAAAAAAGGACTAGGGGAACTCTAAGGGTAGTTCTAAGTCTCTGTAATGACAAATTCTTGAATTCTGAAAATAAAAGACAAGAAAAAGATTACAAAATATTTTTTTTGAATAAATTTAAAGTACAATTGTAGTTCAATCTCTATCTAATCCTCTGATTCAATTCTACAATAACAATATTAAAATTTATAGTGAAAATCTTCAATTTGATCTTCGCTGAAATGATTTGGACTTGGAGAAACGTTAATTCGAGGGTCTTGGACTTGATCTCGGATTAAATGATGATTTTATTTGAGGATTTAACTTGAGGATTTGATGAACACTGATTTGATTTTAGGATTTGATGAACACTTATTTGACTTGAGGATTTGATGAACATGGATTTGACTTGAGGATTTGACGAAGGATGATATGATCTTCGTCCTTAGTTTTTTGGATTTGTTGGGTTTTGATTTTCCTAGTACGGATTTTGATCTTCAAAACGGTTTTCCGAGGGTCTTGTGACTTGATCTCGGATCAAAATAGATTTTAGTTTGAATGTTGTTGAAGAACGGTATGAATTTGATTTGGATTTCTTGAATTTGTTGAAGATTTGATCTTCTTGACAGAGACACGATCTTCAAACTTGAGGCTTGATGGCAGATTGAAAGGAGTTCTTAACGAAGAACACCTTGAAGATTGTTGAAGGATACCTTGAACACCGCGAAGAACGCTCGAAGATGGATGAACTTGGTGGAGCGAAAAACTTAGAGTTTTTCGCTCTTCAACTTGTGAATATTTTGTGTGTCCTTTTTCTTTATGAGAGGACCCCTATTTATAGTTGTAAAAACTTAGAGCTCATTGCTTGTGATTGGTCGGTTTTATTTTCAAGATAAGCATGGATTTAATTTGACTTGCTTATCAAGAAACACATCATATTTCCACATGTAACAATGTGATTGGTTGAAATATATCATCTTTTCCACATGGCCTTATTTGATTTGTTGAATCATAACATCATTTTTTTCATGTGGCTTTATTTGATTGGTTGCAATTCTTCATCTTTTCCATGTGGCTTTATTTGATTGGCCAATCAAACAGATATTAGAAAATCAATTAATTAACCTATTAATAATTGGAATTTAATTTAGTAGAATTCCAAATTAAAAATAAAAATAATTATTTTAATTTCTAATAATTTAATTTGACATGTCAACATTTAATTAGAGTAGACAAAATTTATTTGTCTACAGTCTCCTACTCAGACCAGAACTCCCAATGAAGTTGATCAGACCAAAAACACTAGTGTTGTTGTTAAGGATATCTCTGCCTCAAGTTCCAACAGTAAAAGGACTCTTCCCGCCTCCTTAAATCCTAGTCTAAGAAAAGAAGCAGTTAATGTAAAAAACGTGGCAGTTACAAAAATTAAAAGAACACCAAGAGTCTCCATCTCTAAAAATGATTTTGGAACGGTTCAGAACCAGAATCACAACTCCTTTGGTATTCTGAATCTTGCAAAATCTAAAGATTTCCCTGAACTAGTTGAGTGTGAAGTCTCTTCATCACCTGAATTTATCATCGCACATGGAGAACGCTCTGGATCCCTGGGACCTGATCAACCCTTGGGACTTCCTCACTCAACATGCTCAATTACAGGCACCATCTATGACTCAGGAGATAAGTCACTGGGACAGAATCATATCAGTGCTCACAATACCAGCCACTAACTGGGAGATCAGCCTTCAAGTCCACATGGAGGAAAGAATAGATGCATATCACATCTGGTGGGAGAGGGCAACACTTACCCCCTGGGAGAGCAACATACATATTGCTCTCTCAGTGGAAATAATGAACCAACTGCAGGCGCAATGGAACATGATTCCAGTTGAGAATCCAGTGTTCCCTTATCACTTGTACAACTCAAGCATGAGAGTGATTTCATGGAATTGTCAAAGGGCTGGTGATGAAGATTTTCATAGGAACTTCAGGAATTTGGTAAGGATACATAATCCTACTGTTATTTTCATTCTAGAAACTAGAGTGTCAGAAGAACAAGCTTGGAACATAGTTCCTTATCTTGGATACAACAACTATCAAATAGCACCCACTGAAGGGATGGTTAGTGGCCTATGGATGCTATGGAATAATTTTGATGTGGAGGTAGAGATTACTGATACTGACTACCAAGCTATCTCTGCCATCATTAGACCTAATAACATGAGCAATTGGAGACTCACTGGAGTCTATGCTCAGCACAAAAAGAAAGCTAAGGTCAAGGTGTTTGATGACTTGATAAGAATGTCTAAAGAGCAACCTATGCCCTGGTTGCTAACTGGAGATTTCAATGAAGTGGAGTATGCTCATGAAAAGAGAAGAGGTAGAACAAGGTCAGTGAGCAGGCTACAATTCTTTAGAAAGTTCATGGCTTACTGCAATATTTTGGATCTTGGTTATGTTGGTCCAAAGTTCACTTGGACCAATAAGAGAACTGATGGAGCTCTTATCCATGCAATATTAGACAGAGCAATGGAAAATCCTAAATGGTTAAGTCTCTACAGTTCAACAGAAGTGGAGAATTTACCAAGAACTTATAGTGATCATCATCCTATACTCACCTGGTGTATG
Source organism: Linaria vulgaris (assembly GCA_948329865.1). Classification (NCBI taxonomy): domain Eukaryota; kingdom Viridiplantae; phylum Streptophyta; class Magnoliopsida; order Lamiales; family Plantaginaceae; genus Linaria; species Linaria vulgaris. The sequence continues at coordinate 96,416,523 of OX415254.1, forward strand.
GGCAAAAGGAAGTCTATAAAAGATAAGCCTTTAAGATTTGAAGAGATGTGACACTCCAACCCTGAATGTGCTGACTTATTGAAACATCTATGGGAAACCAAGCCTAATCTTTTGGAGGTTGTCCATGAGGTCCCTAATGTCATGATTCCCTGGAATAAAGAGAGGTTTGACAATATTTTTCAAAGGAAAATAATCTTGATGGCTAGGCTATGAGGGATTCAGAAAGCTTTGAGTTGCAGAACTAACAAGTATCTCAGTAATCTAGAGGAGGAACTTCTGCATGATTACAGTACTCTTCTACAGCAGGAGGAGATATTCTGGCTCCAGAAGTCCAGAGTGCATTGGATGAAAGAAGGAGATAGAAACACTAAGTTCTTCCACAGATCCACTATTATCAGAAGGAAAAGGAACTTGGTTACCAGATTGAAGATATCTGGAGAATGGGAAACTTCAGAGAGCACCCTTCACAAGCATACTTTGGATTATTTTTCTAGTCTATTTTCTGGTGACACTAAAACACCAGACTTCTCACAAGCTACTATTATGCATACATCCAAGTATCAAATGAAGTTAGGAGCTGAGGATCAGAAGATATTGGGAGCTAGGATAGAATCTTGGGAGATTAATGAGGCAATGTTTTCCATGCACCCCCTGAAAGCTCCTGGACCAGATGGCCTCAATGCCAGTTTTTTCCAGAAGGGTTGGGAATGGATGGAGGAGTCTATTGTTCAATTTGTTAATGATGCTTTCCTTCATAGATCCTTTGATAACAAGTTGTGTGAGGCTTTCATGTGTTTGATCCCTAAGGTTCAGGCTCCTGAAACCATCAACCAATTCAGGCCTATTTCCTTATGTAATGTTCTCTACAAACTCATCACCAAGTGCATCACAAATAGGCTCAAAAATATTATATCAGTCATAGTGGCACCAACACATGCTAGCTTCATCAGAGGGTGCAACACTCAGGATAATATTGCTGTGATCCAGGAGATTCTTCACTCTCTAAGATCAAAGAAGAAGAATAAAAAGGGGTGCATGATCATGAAATTAGACCTTGAAAAGGCCTATTGCAAGATAAGTTGGGATTTCTTGGAAGAAACTATTCTTGCATTCCAGTTTTCAGCAGAGCTAGTTGAACTTATCATGTTCAGTGTTAGGAGTGCTTCTACTAGAATTCTATGGAATGGATCTCCTCTGACCCCATTCTAACACAGATGTGGATTAAGGCAAGGAGATCCCCTCTCTCCTTACCTCTTTATATTATGTGTTGAGAGACTGTCTTATCTGATCCATGACGCAGTTCAAGGAGGGAAATGGAAGCCATTAATCCCATGTAGAGTGGGGCCAAAACTATCCCACCTATTCTTTGATAATGACCTCATGCTCATGGGGATGGCTACTGCCAGGAATGCTCACATCATCAAAGGTGTGATGGATAAGTTCTGTAAGGCTTCTGGTCTGAAACTGAGTTACCAGAAGTCTAAAGTTTTCTTCTCTAAGACTCAAGGTGCCAATCTCAAAAGATACATTTGCGAGGTCTTGGGGTTTGAGCAGACACCTAATAGGGGGAAGTATTTGGGAATCAGGTTAGCTCATGGCAGAGCATCAAGAACAGATTCATCAGACCTTTTTGATAGAATCCTGGGAAGATTAGACTCCTGGAAAAGTAGACTCTTAGCTCTGGCAGGCAGAGATGTTCTGATTGGTTCTGTTTCTTCAGCTCAACCAGTGTATACTATGCAATCCTCTCTCCTTCCTGATCATGTATGTCACATGTTGGATAAGCTTAATATGGACTTCATATGGTCCACTGACATTGGAGTTCACAAACTACACTTGGTGAACTGGTAGAGGGTAACTAAATCAAAGAAGGAAAGGGGCCTGGGCATAAGAGTATCAAGAACTGCTAATGAACCTCTATTAGCAAAACTTGCATGAAAGCTACTGAGAAAGGAAGACTATATGGTCTAGATTGGTGCAAGCCAAATACCTGAAGAACAAAGGGATCCAACAGTCCAATGCTAAGCCTACAGATAGTGTACCTGGAAAGGGATTCTTAGATGTCTGAAATTGATGCAGCCTCATATGAGATGGAAAATATGGAAAGGTACTAATATTTCCTTCTGGTATGACAACTGGAGGGGCTCTGGCTGTCTTAGTGAGGAAGGAGTAGTTATCCATGACTCAGAAAAGCATTTGAAATTGTCTGATATGCTAGATCATAGTAGTGAGTGGAATCTGGGGAACATTAACTCCTTTATTCCTCAAGAACTTCAAGAGGATATCCAAAGATCAAGTATTATCTTAACAGAGTCAGAAGATATAATCCTCTAGAATGGTACTTCTGCTGGAACCTTCACATGCCAATCAGCATACAAATTATTCAAGGAGAGACATTCAGTTTCAGCAAGATCTTATAAGAATATCCATTGGGTCTGGAAGATTGATGTAAGCAGTAAGTTCCAACATTTTCTGTGGCTTCTCACTCAAGAAAGATTGGCAACTAACTCCATGAGGTTCAGAAAGAATGCAGCTCTGACCTCTATCTGTACCTTCTGTAACTTGAAGAGACATGAATTCATTTACTCAGATACTGCCAGGAAGCAAGAACACTTTGGTTGGAGATCATTCATGCTGATGATATTGCAGACTTTGATGAGATTGGAGATGACCAGTGGTTGCAAACTAACTTGGAAAGGCTGCAGATCAGGAATACTATCAGGCCAACTGCACAGTGGAAGTGGATTTTCATGGCAACTATTTGGCACTGCTGGATCCACAGAAATGAGAGAGTATTTCACAGGAAATAGACTAATCTTCAAGGCAGGATCTTCAAGATTAAAACTTGAGCTGGGAGCTTTTTTTAGGCAAAAGGAAATGCAGCAATAATCAGGAACAGGCTCATTGGTGCAAGCTACAACCAGGGAGAGTTAAACTCAATACTGATGGTTGTGTCATTCAGTCTACCAATGCTGGTAGCTGTGTTGGAGTGCTCCGTTCAAATGATGGCCAGTGGCTTGGTGGATTCTAAAGGAAACTTATTTCTCCTACTGTTGATGAAGTAGAGCTTAAGGCTCTTAAGGAAGGTTTGAAATTAGCTTGGGACCGAAGAATACCGAATATAGAAGTGGAGGTAGACTCTCTACTTGTCTATAAACTGATCAATGCCGAAGCCGATCCTCTTCCAGAATACAAGAACTTGGTAAAAGAATGTCAGAGGTTAATGCGGTTACCATGGAATTCCTACTTCAAATGGATTTCGAGAAGTGCTAATGGAGTGGCCGACGCTTTGTCTAAAATGCATAGTTATTATAATAAGGAGTTTATCTTATGGGATAAACCTCCTTCTAACTATATTAACTGTCTAGTTGTTAAGAATATGATGTAATATCGTGTTTTTTCGTTTGTTTAAAAAAAAAAAAATTAGAGACAATTCACACTTTTGTTATGATTGAATTAAAATAATTAATCTCTTGGACCTCAATTTTACACTATGACAAGGGCCTGACTCGATGATTGGGACTTCAGGATTGTACAATAATTTTTTTTATCATTAATTGTGATCTTCCTTCTTATACTCAACTTGTTGCATGTGTGGGTCAATATAATATGATTGGAAATATTAAATAGTTCAGTTTCGTCCATATGTAGGTCTTAATCGAAATACAGGTTTCACGTTTGCTTGTATGTGTAAATCATGCTAGTGAATAATAATCTGTGATTGTTTGGATTGGGATTTTATAGTTAATATATCACAATCATCTCAGTTCGACAAGTTACATAATTTTTGTAACACTAAAATAGTTTACAAATTGTTCTCTGACGTGGGAATCTGAATTAATGTGTTTGATTCAAAATTAATTTTTACTTTAGTTTATGTAATATAGGTCTCAATTTGCTTGGCAGTTTTTAAGTTGATTGGTTTGCATACATATGTCAATTTTGGTGAAGTCTATAGTGGGGGAGGACCAGTGGGTCTCCCTCTTTTGGATAATGACAAGGGTCCTAATTTAGTTGGCATAAAAATGCAATTTAAAAGTCTAGCCTTAAGTTTATTATATTCTTATTTTAGACTCCATAACTTAAACATGAATAGTCCATAACGACCATATCAGGCCCAACATGCTTCCGTCAATATAAATAAATAGTCAAAATTACAATAGTACCTCCTTTTGACCAAACTGTCGTCGGGTTTCCACCAGGTTTTACAGCTTCCTCAGCTAACCACTCGATCTCAACCGATGGTTCTGCAATGGCTCCTTCAACGACAACTAGCACAACCCTGGTTCGTTTCCTACTCCGGGTGTAAAAGATACTATCTTGGTATCGACTATATATTTAAATAGGGAAACACTGTTTAAGCAAAAGCCAGAATTTTATTCATTCAAATGGAAACTTATTTTATTACAACAACATAACCCTTATAGAGTAGAGTTACTTGTTTAGCTACTCATGGTAGCCTTGTTTCCTTCACACATACACTCGTATTTAAAAATAGAATTAAAAACTTAATACAATCTAAGCTAAGAATATTTTTTCTGATAGAATTTATTTAAGAGTAAGAAAACATAGAAGGTTGTTCGATGTCTTCTGCTTCCTTCAGCTTGGGTATATATAGAAGCTCATCCGGATTTCAAATTGCGGACTTTACTTCTCCTTTTGGATTAATTCGTCATGGCTTACGTTTTAATCCACTAGATTTTCTTGTCCCGTTGTCAGTGGGAATCTGGTCCCTCCATTATCTCTGAGTGGAGGTTATTTTGTCCCGATTCTCCACATGGCTTCCTTTGCTTTGCCCGCAAAATTCGCCCACTTTCCACCTTTCGGCATCTTTCCCTTTCTTGGAGGGCCCTCTTTGTCGTTTTCCCCTTTGTCTCTTTTCACAGGGAATCTTTTGCCAAAGAGTGGTTCTCGTTGATCTGGACATTTCGCACAAATCTGTTCTTTCCATCTTCCAACATGCATCATGTTGCAGAACTTCTGACTGGTTTCAGATGTTGCCGGAATCTCGTTTCTCCATAGTTTTTGCCTTTTATTTTCAAATATTCTTTCGGCAAAATCGGTGGTTGTCCTTGTCATGGAATTGGGCATGAATGATCCATTTTCGGACTTGTGAAATATTTTGAACGAGTATTTGACTTTGTCCATTTCTGCCAGACAAACCCAAAGTCCACAAGCTCTTCTTGTAGTAATATCATCTTCTGATATTGGAGCAACTAGAAGCTGCTCTTCAGGTGGTGGCTTTATGAAATCTAAAGCCTTCATGTATGGTCTCTGCAGCTTGATGAAATGAAAGCTGGGATAGAAACCTTTTTCATTGATTTCTGGTGCGGTTGAAATAAATTTCAGTTCTAGAGTTTCTCCACGTCCGAGTGTATTATTATTTTTCCACGATCCATACACTCCCTCAATTAACCATTCTGGTAATTTTGAAATTTCCAGAAATCTTGGTGATGTCGTGAAGACTGAGGCTAAACAGCCGAAGTCAAACCATTCTCGTACACTCTCTGGTTTTGTACCTGGAAGAGTCCAAACTCGTGGATATTTCCCAGACCAATCGGCCAAGGATTTACCCGGGACAAGTCCCATTCTTGTATATAACCTTTCCCATGTTCTTTGGTATTCCATCAATGGGGATGGTTTTTGGTTATCATTCTTGACCTTAGATTTTTCAATCCTTGGTCTAAGATTAAGCTCGTTAACTTCAGTCTCTAATTTTTTAGACTGATTGATTCTTCAGATGTTTCCATCTTGGAATCTTTCTGGTTTTTTGAATCCTCTTCATAAGGATCCTCTCCAGTATTTGGGTAAATCGTGCTTGAGTCACCCACCTCGATTTTTACGTCTCGTGCTCGTAGTTCAGAGCAAAGATTAGACTCTGAAGCGTCTCGCATAAGGGGGCCATAAAGGCTTTCCCATAACATGGTGCTATGAAGCCTTGCGACTTTCATTTCAGTCTGGACCTTGTTAAGGTCATTTTCTTGTACATGTCCAGAAGCCTTTGCATTAATTGCTAGGCTGTCTATTGCCTTGTTTAGTTCTTCTAGGCTGTCGCTATGATGCCTCCACCTTGTAAGGATGTTGTTGGCCTCACTTGGCTCCATCTCGTGTTAAGAAATCTGCAAGAACATTTTCATGAGATTTAATAATTAAAACGTCAAAATCGTAATATTGACACTCTGCTTGCCATCTTAAAAGTCTGACTTTCTCGGGTTTACTTTCTATTTTGTTTTTTAAGAAAGCCTTGACACTTGTATTATCAATTTTTAGGATAAATTTCTTTGCGAGTAAGACCATGGGCCATTTTTTAAATGCGTTGCGAACTGCAAAGAACTCCTCCTCGTTGATGTGCCATCTTGCTGCATTATTATCTGCAAATAATCCGCTGCAATATCTGCATGGGACTTCTCCTGTTGGTTCTATTTTTGTTAGAACGGCTGCCCACCAATGGTCACTAGCATCTGTGTATAACACCAGATCGTCTTCATCGTTGGGTATCGCAAGTTTGGGGAGATTTTGACACAACTTTTTTAGTTGTTGGACTGCTCCGATATGTTGTTATGTCCATTTAAATTCAGCTTCCTTTTTTAGCAGTGGACTAAACACTTTCCTGTAGCTTGCAAGGTTGTTAATAAACATTCCTGCAAAATTAACTAAACCCAAAAAGCTTTGAAGTTGTTTAACCGTTTTGAGATTGTCAGGTCAATCACGTACCTTTTCCACCAAATGTGTTTGGAGTATGATACCTGATTCGTCAATCTCAATACCAAGGAATTCAATTTTCCGTGTTAGGATTATAGCCTTCTTTTCGGATAGCACCAATCCATCTTTGTGGCAAACATCTGAGAATATTTCCAGGTGTTTAACATGCTCTTTGACATTCCTTGAGGCGATGAGGATATCATCGACATAAACAAACATGAAGCTTGAAATTGTGGATCGGGTTGATACGTTGTTGATGTTAACTTAACACTGAAGTTCTAACAGCAGTTTCTGTTCGCTGTTAGTTCGACGATGTTACTTTAACAGCAGACCAGAGTAACAGTTTGCAGCGGAATAAACAAACACGAATTTAAGAAGTGAATATAGGATTATATTAACTTCCGAGCCGTAGGCAAAATACCACAAGGGTTTAACAAAGGCGTTCTCACAACTCTCAAGCTCCTCACTCTCGAATTGTTCAAACTAAGCAAAGCACACAAGAGTTGCTTCGACTATCTCTAAAAGCTCCTCACTCTTAGATCTATTCTAACAACTTAAAAACTTTGCTAAAGCAAGACAACACTCAACAACTGTAAATTAATCTCTCGGATTGATTAGCTCTTGTCTTGTTGTTTGTCTTGATGTACTTCACACCTATATATAGGTTCTTGATCTTCGACTTCAAGGTGTGTTGTACACGGTTGGTAATTCTCTTTGTTTCCTTCTCGAACTCCTCTTCCTTGTTCTCGCAGTCCTTCTTGAATAAAAGTTCCTTCGCCAGTGATCTAGCTAAGGAAAGACTCCTTCTTCAATTCAGGACTTTCCCTTGGAAGCTTTCCTAGTCGCACTAGACTTCTTCTTTCCTTTTATAAGCCGTTTGCTTTAATTAAGGAAACTTCTCATCTTGGAAACTTTGAGCGTCCAACCTAATGCAAGTTTGTTTCCTGAATAATAATCAAAGACAACTACAACTGTGGAACTCAGTTAGTTAAGTGAATAAGGCAAAACAATAATAATAATAATAACTAGATTGTAAAACAGTTTCTGGACGTGCAATGTTACTCTAACATTGAAAATCTCAATGTTATCCTAACATCCAGAAAACTTGCACTTTCAATCTCCCCCTTTTTGCCTTAATCACAAAACCTAAGAAACAGTTCTTATCAGATCAAATTATTCAGAAAAACTTCATTATATCATAACAATGAAAAACTAAGTACTCTCCCCTTGAATATCAGAAGGGACTAATCCAATGTTATTCTAACACTGATACTCTCGATGTTATAACATCCAGCTTTATCAATGTTGGTTTAACATCAGAAAGTTAACACCTGCAAAACAGAGTTAGTACCAGTAATCACAGTTCAATAATAGCATAAGCAGAAACACTAAGTACCCAAAATTAAAAAGTACTTAATTACAGTCCATACTAGCAGCAAGGAACAGACTCCTTGATCAGAATAAAAAGAAAACAATTGTTCAAAAGGCATTAGAAACAGAAACTAAAAAACTTGCAGGAAATTTTGAAATTTGATCTACTCTCCCCCTTTTTGTGAGGAAGGCAGATCCTTCAAGTGTTTCCTCAAGCTGTCCAGTTCCTGCAGTCTGACTTGCTTGTCAGCTATTTCCCTCTGGGTGTCCTTGTACTCCCTATCCAGCCAGACCAAGGTTTCCTCAACAAAAGCATCTGCAATCACTGAGCAGCTGTCACCACTGCTCACTGGAACTGAAGAAGCAGCAAACTTGTGTGTCTTCTTCTTCTTCTTCCTGCTGGGACCAACTTCTCCTTGAGGGTTCCAAGGCAAATCCTGGATCCTCACATTAGTGAAGTAGCTCCTGGTGATTGACATTACAGCCTTGTTGCTGATCCATCCTTCAGTCTTCTTGGTTTTGAAGCCTTGCTTCACCAATAGGCATGAGATCAGAGAGGGATAGGGAAGGATTCCTTTGGGCTTTGTAGTGACTTCCTTCATGTGTCTCAGCACTTTTTCACCAATGTTTACACTCAGTCCATTCTTCAGCTTGTACACCAACTTTGCTGACTCTTTTGTCATCACAGTAGTGTTGGAAGAAGGAAGCCAATTGTAAGTGCTGATTTTGTGAAGGATGGCACTAAGAGAAGTCAGCCTGGTTGTGGGAAAGCTCTCTCTCCATTGCCTAGTGAGACCACCTGTAAGATCAGTGATGATCTCCTCCATAGTAGGATCCTCAGACTCTTCAGGATCAGGAAGCCCCCAAGCCTCATTGATCATGGCAGGAGTGATGTCATAGATCTTCTTCCTAACCCAAGCCTTCCCATACTTAGGAGAATCCAGGTTGATCACCCACTCAGAGAGATTCATGTAGAACTCTCTCACTACATCAGGAACATATGCAGACAGATTCTGCACAGAGCCCAAGACTCCTCTAGCCTCAAGCAACTCAAACACCCTGTTTTCTTTGAAAATACCCTCCTCAATAGCCCTTTCCTTGTGGATTACCCTGGCTTGGTATGCCTCCCATTGCTCCTCAGCATCAGGAGACACATAGAAGTCAGAGTAAGCTTCATGTGGATACTCTTTCATCATCAGATCAGTAAACTGATCATCATCTGATGTTAGAGTAACATCAGCTTCCTCTGGCTCATCAGCCACAAGCTCTTCTTCCTCAACTTCCTCTTCCTCTTCCTCCTCAACCTCTTCTTCTTCTTTTTCTTCTTCTGACTCATCCTCAGAAGACTCAGCCATCACCTCCTTACCCTTCCTCTTCCTGGCAGCATTTGCAAGGGCAACCAAGGAAAGGTTTTCATCCTCATCCTCTTCTTCTCCTTCAACCTCAGCTGGTTGATCACTCACAACAGCTTGGTTACCTTCAGTAGTAACCCCATTATTTACACCAAGATTGCCATCAGCAGCAATCTCCTTAGACAAATCCTCATCATGCTCACCAGTAGCATGTCCACTCTCCTCATCAGCAGCAAACTCATCATCATTAGCCTCATTAGGCTCAACAGAACTAGCCACAGTTGGCTCCACCACTTCCTCAACCACATTAGCCTCAGCTGGCTCAATCACAGCACTACCCAACCCAATCACAGGGGCCTCATTCTCCCCCTCAATACCAACATCAACATCAGCAGGTATACTCGGAGTAGGGTTAGCCATTGTTACCTCGATTTCAGGATTGGTGGGAGCAGGGGCTTGCTCGACAGCATCTGATGTTGAACCAACATCTTTCTTTGAAATCTTTTTGCCCTTGCGCCGTTGAGTGGTAGCTTTCCTCTTTGGAGAGGCGGCGACTGTGGTTTCAGCGGCGGTGCGTCTGGTACTGCGTCGTGGCGCTCGCTCGATTTGCGCAGCTGCTTCTGCAAGAGCATCAATATTGGACTTGCGTGCCATTGTTAGAGTAACTTTGAGATAAAAGATTGAAGATTTTGAAAATTTAGAGAGTAATTTGCTTTGCACAGTTGTTAGCGTTAGAATGAAGAAGAAATTAGGGCAAATTATATATATGATTCAGATGAAGAGCACGGAATAGTGGTGTTGTAACATGTTACCATAATAATCTGACCACTATCACACGTCCCCTACATGTTATTCTTACCACGTGTCAGTGTTAGGTTAACACGTAACCAGAGCAGTCTCCATACCTGAAAACTTATAAGTTACACTGTTACAATGTTGGACTAACATTGGCAAGTTAACATCAGGGAGGGAAGTTGGAGGTGCAGGGCTTCATCCAAAGTAGCATCATCTTGTGAGAGCGTGAGATATTCCTGTACTAATCTGAAGCTTCAACCACGTACACAGGTACAATGACACAGCTTAAGATCATCAGTATAAGCAAGTGACAAATCAAACAGAGAAAAACACAGAGGATATACTTATCCAGGGAAAAGATTTTCCCACAGCAAGAAGATCACAAAACATAGTGCTTTTACCTGTAGCTGGTCACCCAAGAAGTATGCCTCAACACAAGATACTTAACTACTCCCCCTAAGCCCAAACCGACAAAAGGAAATATGCAGAACTAGAATGAATGCAACCATGCTAGATTAACATTTGAGAGATGGTAACCACATACAAACCGCCTTGGTAACTGGGATCAGGACATATCAATTTATCTTTAACTTTCACTATTTTGAGAAACTCTTTTGAATAAAAAACTGATGAATGTTAAAGGACAGTCTCATCATTGAATGTGGGCAGCACAGGACTCCACACACCCCAGCAACTTAACCATCAGCTACAGATCAGGCAAGTACAAAGAAATTGAATGAAGACAACACTTTTATCAAATATTTCTCCACCCCAACTCCTCATGCATACTTGTTTACTAACCTGTTTATCAAGGAAATACTAAGTAATCAATGCTACTGAATGCACACAGTCTAAACTTTATACACCCCAGTAGGAAAGATCACTATCATGTAAAAACCTTGGCCATAGACAAAAATATGAAAATAAGCACAACTGAATGACAATGAGGCCTTCAACATCATGTACCCCAGCTTCTCTTCATACCTTGTCAAACCTAACATGGATAAGTCACAACTGAATAGCATCAGAGTAGTGAGCTCTGTGTATCCCAGCTTCTCCCATGATGTTAGGTTAACATTCACAGACTAACATCAGAGTTATTTCTTTCCAAAACTCTTGATATGTACATGTTCACCAATCACCTTAGCTATTCATACAGATTAACCACACAACCAACAGTTTCTCTAACAAAGATGTAATATGCAAGAAAGAAGAATGCAAAAAAGGAACATAAAAGAATTACAGCTACACCACAACCAATAACCAATGCTAGACAGTGGTGTTATGTCAACACTGGTGAACTAACATCTCTAAACAATGCACATGCCAAGAGAGTTCCTCAGACTGAAGAACCTCTCAGTATCTAATGGTTTAGTGAACATATCAGCAAGCTGATTGTTAGTTTCTATATGTTCAATGTCAATAAGCTTGTCTTCTACCATGTTTCTCAGAAAGTGATGCCTAATGTCTATATGTTTTGTCCTAGAATGCTGAACAGGATTCTTAGAGATGCTTATAGCACTAAGGTTATCACAAAACATAAGTAATGTATCACTGTCCAACCCATAGTCCAGTAGCATATGTTTGAGCCATACCAACTGGGTGACACAACTACCTGCTGCAATGTATTCAGCCTCAGCAGTGGATAGTGACACACAGTTTTGCTTTCTACTGTACCATGAGACCAAGTTGTTCCCCAGATAAAAATATCCTCCACTTGTAGACTTCCTGTCATCAGTATCACCTGCCCAATCTGAGTCACTAAAACCTACAAGATTTGTGTTAGTATCATAAGAGTACCATATGCCAAGGGCCAAAGGGCCAGATATGTATCTAAGTATTCTCTTCACAGTAATCAGATGTGACTGCTTTGGACATGCCTGGTACCTTGCACATACACACACAGAGAACATAATATCAGGTCTTGAAGCAGACAAGTATAACAAGCTTCCTATCATTGAACGGTACAATGTTGGATCAACATTGACACCAGTATCATCCCTGGCCATCTTCACTGCAGATGCCATGGGAGTCTTACAAGGCTTTGAATCTGCTAATTCAAACCTTTTTACCAAATTCTTTGCATACTTTTCCTGACAAAGGAATATGCCAGTACCTGTTTGTTTCACTTGAAGACCAAGGAAGAAATTCAATTCTCCCATCATACTCATTTCAAACTGCCCTGTCATTGATTCAACAAACTTTTCTAACATAGAATTGTTAGTTGAGCCAAACACAATATCATCAACATAGATTTGAGCAATACAGATATGAGAATCTTTCTTTAAAACAAACAGAGTTCTATCTCCTCCACCTCTAACAAAACCAAGACTTAATAGAAATTCTGTAAGCCTTTCATACCATGCTCTAGGTGCTTGTTTAAGACCATAAAGGGCTTTTTCAAGCTTGTACACATGGTTTGGATACTTAGGATCTGTGAATCCCTTAGGCTGTTCAACATATACTTCCTTATCAATCAGCCCATTAAGAAAAGCACCCTTAACATCCATTTGGTATAGTTTTATCTTAAGACAGCATGCAATGGCTAAGAGTAATCTAATAGATTCTATCCTAGCAACTGGAGCAAAAGTCTCATCAAAATCTACACCTTCAACCTGAGTGTATCCCTGAGCAACCAGTCTAGCTTTGTTCCTAACTATGACTCCTTCCTCATTACTTTTGTTTTTAAAGATCCATTTAGTTCCTATTACATTTACACTAGGTGGTCTAGGTACCAACTTCCAAACACAGTTCTTAGTAAACTGTAATAGTTCATCCTGCATGGCATTAATCCAAAAGTTATCAAGAAGAGCTTCAGTCACATTCTTAGGTTCAATAGAGGAAACAAAACATGAGGCATTGTCAACAGTACAAGTGAAATTCATGCAGACACACATCTTGACCATATCACTATAGTCAATTCTTTCTTTGTTGCGTGTCTTTACCCGTTCAGTGATCTCACCTATTACCTGTGATGCTGGATGGTCTTTCTGAATCCTAGCTGGAGGGTCCCTTCTAGATCCAGTGACAACTTCAACTTCAGAGTCAGAATCTTCTGCTGTTAGTCTAACATCAGATCTAGCTGGTGTTAGTCTAACATTGGGTTCTGTCTCCTGTTCTGCATTTCCAGCTTCATGGTCCAATGTTGGAGTACCATTGGAAGGAGCAACATCATCAATCTCCACTGTTGGTTCAACATTGGAGACATTAATATTACCAGTACCTGTATCAAGTATGAAATCATCAAACACAACATTCACTGATTCCTGAATTGTCTTCAATCTAGGATTGTAGACTCTAAAGGAAGTACTATTGGCAGAGTATCCTACAAAGATGCATTTTTCACTTTTTGGATCAAATTTATTAAGATAATCCCTGTCATTTAGCAGATAACAGTCACATCCAAATTCATGAAAATGTGCAATATTTGGTTTCACACCCTTCAAGAGTTCATATGGAGTCATGTTAGTTCCAGGTCTGAGGTACACCCGGTTACTAATATGACAAGCAGTGTTTAAAGCTTCAGCCCAGAGTCTCTTGGATATATTTTTGGCATTCAGCATGACTCTGGCCATCTCTTGAAGTGTCCTGTTCTTCCTTTCAGCAATCCCATTCTGCTGAGGTGTCTTAGGTGCTGAGTATTCATGGAAAATTCCTTTAACATTGCAATAGTTATCAAAACTAGCATTCTCAAATTCTTTACCATGGTCAGACCTAATTTTAGTCACAGAAGAGCCATATAAGTTTTTAATACTAGCACAAAGAATTTTGAACTGATCAAAAGCTTCTGACTTTTCTTTAAGAAACTTTACCCAAGTATATCTAGAGAAGTCATCTACAATAACAAAGGCAAATTTCTTACCATTCAGACTACTCACCTCAATGGGACCCATCAAGTCCATATGTAACAGTTCAAAGCACCTACTAGATCTAGGATTAGCATTCTGTACCTGTAGGGGGGCATGAACTGCTCTAGTTTGTTTACCCTTGAGACAATCACCACAGACAAGCTTACCTGGGCAAGATAGCTTAGGTAAGCCTCTTACAGCATCAACTTTTTGCAATTTCTCAAGGTTCCTGTAGTGAACATGTCCAAGTTTCCTATGCCATATAGATGCTTCATCTATTTTAGCATGGAAACACTCTGCTTCCTCTTGAGCTAGGTAGCAGTTGTCCTTGGACCGAGTACCTGTCATAACAAGTACATTATCACTATCATAAACATCACAAGATGAACTGTCAAATGTAACCAGCAAGTCATCATCACATAGTTGACTGATGCTGATTAAATTTGCCTGTAGCCCATCAACCAACAACACATCCTTCAGGGGTGGAAATCCATCAACATTCAGTGTCCCCTTTCCAATGATTTTCCCTTTTGTACCACCACCATAGGTCACAGTGCCAGTACTCAAGGAAACCATATTCACAAGATTGTCAATGTTGCCTGTCATGTGTCTTGAGCATCCACTGTCGAAGTACCACTTACCTGAAAGGTTAGAATACACAGCAGAGAAAACAACATTGCAAACAACTTTAATCTTAGGGGTCTTAACTTTTTCTACCCAAGTTCTACCTTTCTGTCCTGAACCTAATGTTGGTCTAACATCAGAAACTGCTGTTGTTCTAACATTGGGTTCAGTAACTGTTTTCTTACCACATTCTCTTATAAATTTTCTACAGAATGGTTTTATGTGGCCTGGTTGGTAACAGTATTGACAGATAAAAGTAGGTTTACTTCTCACAGTGTTGATGGTACCTAAACTCTTAGAATCATATTCTTTAACAAAGCTAGAAGATAGATAGGCAGAATTTACAATAGAAGAGGAAGGTTTCTCAACAAATCCCAGACCACATGAACCTGAATTTCCCATGCTTAGTACCTCATCAAGTTTGGAAGTACCTGCATTCCATTTAGCTATGATCTGTGTGTCTTTCTTGAGTTTATCCTTTACCTCTTTCAACTCAGCTTCAGCTTTGTCAAGATCTCTTTCATAGAGTTTCAACATGTTTTTCAGACACTCGATGTCATGAGTCAGTGCTTTGTTCTTCTTTATGAGTTTCACATTCTCTCTCTCAAGCCTGAGGAATGTTGTGTGCAGATCATCAAGAATATCCTCCTGGGATAATTCTTCTTCTTGGGAGTACTCTTCTTCTAGATCAACTGTACCATGAAAACAGTCAAAGTTAGTATCATCACAATCAGAGAGTTCATCAGAGATAACCTGGGAATCATTGCTGTTCCAGTCTCCAAAAAAGATTTCCTGCTTTGCTGTTGGTTCACCAATGTTAGAGTAACATTGTGATCCTAGGCAATTTCTGGAGTCTTCATTGGTCCAGGTGATCCTTGTGCATAGCGCAGTAGTTTTGATTTCCTCTGAGTGTTCTTCGGTACTTGTTCCAGATTCAAAATCATCTTCATTGAAGTCATCTACACAAACCCAATGAGAATTCCCTCTTGTTCTGAGGGTGTTAGCACATTCATGTTTATAGTGACCATACCCCTTACATTCATAGCACTGAACATCCTTTAATTTTTCTACATCTTGAGGTGTGCTCTTAGATGCCATGTACTTAACAAATTTAGGGGGCAATTTCTTGTAACCGGGGCCATCATTACCAGTTAGTTTTTCTTTCTGTTTACCTTTGAAACCTAATTTACTAAACTTTTTGGTAATATTGCCATAGTTAGAAGAGATCAACTCATATTCATCCTCATCACTACCTGCAGAATCTGAACTAGTTCCAAGAAGGGCTAAAGCTAATTGCTTGCTAGACTTTCCTAGGAATTCTAATTCAAATTCTTTCATAGTGTTCATCAAGGTCTGGAAACTCATGTTGGCAAGATCTTTAGACTCATTCATAGCAATTCTTTTGACTGTAAACTTAGAAGATAGTGTTCTAAAGGCTTTATACACCATGGTCTGATTAGGAATCACAAAACCTAAGTTCTGACATTGATTAGATATATCAAGAAGTTTCTCAAAATAACTATCAATAGTTTCCTCTTCTCCCATCTCAATCTTCTCAAAGTCTCTCAAAAGTTTCCTATACTTAGAATCCCTCACAGCCACATCACCCTCACAATGTAACTCAAGTGTTTCCCATGCAGCTTTAGCAGTATCACAAGTTTGAACAAGTTTAAACATATGATTACCTATCCAGCTAAAAATAGCATTGAGAGCCTTCTCATTGTAGTTGTAGAGAGCAATTTCAGCGGCTGTCCATTGTCCCCTTGGCTTTGGCACCAGGTCAGCATCTCCATCTCTTGGCAGATAAGGGATGGTATAGCCTTCTAGTACAGCTTCCCAAGCTTTGAGGTCGATGGATTTGATGTGGACTCTGAGTCTGATCTTCCAGTAGGCATAGTTGTTGGGACCTTCCAATACTGGCAACCTGCTGGTATTGGGGTTGGAGCTGTCCATCTTGTCGTATCAACGCCAAACACCGGTGAAGTTGGTGCTTGGCTCTGATACCAATTGAAATTGTGGATCGGGTTGATACGTTGTTGATGTTAACTTAACACTGAAGTTCTAACAGCAGTTTGTGTTCGCTGTTAGTTCGACGATGTTACTTTAACAGCAGACCAGAGTAACAGTTTGCAGCGGAATAAACAAACACGAATTTAAGAAGTGAATATAGGATTATATTAACTTCCGAGCCGTAGGCAAAATACCACAAGGGTTTAACAAAGGCGTTCTCACAACTCTCAAGCTCCTCACTCTCGAATTGTTCAAACTAAGCAAAGCACACAAGAGTTGCTTCGACTATCTCTAAAAGCTCCTCACTCTTAGATCTATTCTAACAACTTAAAAACTTTGCTAAAGCAAGACAACACTCAACAACTGTAAATTAATCTCTCGGATTGATTAGCTCTTGTCTTGTTGTTTGTCTTGATGTACTTCACACCTATATATAGGTTCTTGATCTTCGACTTCAAGGTGTGTTGTACACGGTTGGTAATTCTCTTTGTTTCCTTCTCGAACTCCTCTTCCTTGTTCTCGCAGTCCTTCTTGAATAAAAGTTCCTTCGCCAGTGATCTAGCTAAGGAAAGACTCCTTCTTCAATTCAGGACTTTCCCTTGGAAGCTTTCCTAGTCGCACTAGACTTCTTCTTTCCTTTTATAAGCCGTTTGCTTTAATTAAGGAAACTTCTCATCTTGGAAACTTTGAGCGTCCAACCTAATGCAAGTTTGTTTCCTGAATAATAATCAAAGACAACTACAACTGTGGAACTCAGTTAGTTAAGTGAATAAGGCAAAACAATAATAATAATAATAACTAGATTGTAAAACAGTTTCTGGACGTGCAATGTTACTCTAACATTGAAAATCTCAATGTTATCCTAACATCCAGAAAACTTGCACTTTTAAAGCTGAAGTAGTCTTTGAAAAGATATCCATTTTCCTTTGATATATCTGTGGTGCATTTGCCAAACCCATTGGCATAACATTCCAGATATAATGTCCTTGCGGTGTAGAGAAACCCGTATACTTCTTGCTTTCTTCCTCCATCTTTATTTGATAAAAGCCCGATTTGCAATCGAACTTTGAGAAGACCTTTGCGTTTTGTACGCAATTGATAAGGTGTTCTCGGCTCGGGATATAGTATCCATCAAATTCCAAGATTTTGTTGATCCCTTGGTAGTTGATCACCAATCTTGGTTTTCCTCTTTTGATTTCACTATGATTCCTAACTAGGAACCCGAGAATGCTATATGGAAAGACCCCTGACGAGATTAGCTTAAGGTCAAGATTCTCCTTAAGAATCTTTTCCATATCCTTTCGATCGTTCTGATTCATCAGGATAGGCTTGTATCTAACAAACTCATTTTCCTTTCCCTTTTGGACTTTTAAGGATGCTGTGAGTTCGTTTTTGTTCCACCATGCCAGAGGATCTTCTTCGTAGTTCCTCCGAATTTTTTCTTTGACATCTTCTATCGAAATCTGTTCTTCGTTAGTGATGTCTATGTGAGGACTTGGTTCCAAGCTGGCCTTCAGGATCTCAATTATTTCGTTTCTGATCCTTTTGGTTTTCTGGCCACCCAGGCTATCCATCCTAAGCTGCAGGATTGCCTTACCATATTTCCTCTGATCCTTCATTTTTGGGTGTAGAAGTCTTCCTTCATCACCACGCTTGCTGCGGAATTGAATCGGTAGTTTGCGGTAGAACGCCTGCGTCAATCTTTGCACCAAGATCTTATGATCACAAGTGGTTGTGAGAATAAGACGTCTTGTTTCATTATCCTGCGTAAAACGTTTGAACGTTTGCAGGAAATTATTGCCTAGTAAGATATCGGCTCCGGTATCATGGAAATAGATTGGGGGCGTCTTGACTTTATACCATGGGGTACCATCTGCTTCTTCAATTAATATTTCTGCTTGTTTTACCCCTCGATTGAAGATGATGATCTTCTTTGAGAAATCTCTCCCTGCAATTGCTGGTAAATCCTCTCCGATTTCTTCGGGGAAAGCTCCTGGTTTTGCCGTGCAAATCCCTGCTCCTGAGTCGATATACGCTGCAAAGTATTCAGCTCGATATTTCTCGTATAACATCCCAACCGAGATGTTAATTGAGAATAGACTGGTGGTCATCGGAATCTGTATCTTTTTCCTTCCACCGTGAACTCCATTCCTTCTGGAATCCTTTCCCAAGGTTTGTGATCCTCGAGAAATTCAATCCCAAGAACAAGTTGTTCTGGGATCTTTCCTGCATGTCCGCTGATTATTAAATCAATTCCTCCTAGTTTTAGGTTCCCTTGATATCGTCCGACGAATGGCTGCTTTAGATAATACAATGTGTCGCATGGAAATGTATTATCTTTCTGGGTAGTGTCGAAGATTACCTCGACTTTGCCCCATCCTCCTGGACATTGAAGTTCTCTTTTAGTTGTGAACTTCTTTGGTTCGATCATAACTTCCACAATCGGTTTCTTTCCCCGGGTAAGACTGTGCATTCTATTTTCTTGGAAAGAAATTCTTCTGGGTTCGAACCTTTGGCTCGTATCTTTGCCGAACACCGGTTGATCTCGGATGATCATATCCATCTCATGGATGTGAGGCAAATTGGAAATCTCTGGTCTGACTGCCTGGGCAACCTTCTCAAAGATTTCTGGTATCTCGACGAACTCATTTCTTCGGAAAAGATCTAAATGATGAGTGTTGGAGAGCGCGTAGGAAATGATGTAGGTGATTGAATAGGGTCTATTCCCTTCCTTCATCAACTCATTGTTTTTAAAGTTCTGATGTAGAGTAAGGACTCTATTGAAATCTCGATCGGCTAGATTGTATGCAATCTTCGGATAAACGAATGTTGCCACCTTTCCAGCAAATAGATTTCCTGAAATTCCTCCAAGACAGGCATCTCGCAGGTTCTAGATTCTTCTGTCAAAGATGGCAATGTCAATTGGTGAATTGATTCCTTCTTTGAATGTTGCTTTGAGCAGAATTCTTATGGCTCCGATATGGATCCATGACATTTTCTAAGCAACTTCTGGCTTGAGTCTTCCCAGTTCCTCTTTTATCTCGTTCATAGGAACCAACTGCATTTCTATCACATTATTCACCAGCTACATTGTCGTCAACGACCGTTGGAATGTCTTTCTGGTGCGCCAACGACCGTTGGAATGTCATTGTCGTCATAGCAAAGACGGACTGATTTATTAATTCTTTTCAGCCTCTTGAAATTCTTTTGAATTGTTGCCTTCTCGCACCATTCGCTCAGTTTGACTTTGAGAAAGGACATCCTTTAGGCAACTGTGTCTACCCCGATAGGTGTATACTCTCGCAGTAACATTTCTCGCCACGAGCTTGGTATTTTTGGCGAAAAATAAGGGGATAGCCATGTCTTCATTCATTCGACTCTTTCATATGTACTCGGTGAACAACTTGATGTATAAGTCGACGCTACATATGTCATGTAGCTCTAAGCTATACAATGCTTGTTCATATCTTCTGACCTTCTCCTGGTCACCTCCTCCGGTTTGGGGATCAACAAAATATCCTTCTCCGATGAAGTATATCTTGAACAGTCTCGCCATTTTGTCCACAAAGTCTTTGAGGGCATCGCCGGATAGAACCCCACCTCTGATTTCTGGGGTAGTATGTTCCCATCCGATCTTGACAGATCATTCGAGGCTTATTTGTAACATCATAATGAAGCCTTCTTTGTCGAGTTCCAGCGTTGCTGCTGCAATTCTCATTGTCGATGCCCATTCATCGATCAGGGCTTCGCGATTCTTGAAATCCAAGATATCAAGGTTGAGCATAAGGCCATACGGGTGTATTGAATTAAGTTGGGATCTCTCGTATGGTGTTCCATGAACATCTGGTCTCCTTGCTCTCGATGTGGCTTGTACAACTCTGTACATGGATCCCGCCACAAAGTCATGCTGGTGCGGCATGGGTTCTTCTTGGATTGGCTCTGGATTTGGAATGGAAGATCCGACGCCTTCTATAACCGTTGACTGTCCCTGGGGAGGATCTTGTCTCGGCACAATAGCACTTTCATAACCACGAACGTTTTCGAGGTTCAAACCCGAAAATGATTCTGCTAGATCGGAAAGATCTTGCAGATTTTCGAAGTTGAACTCATCAAGCCTGAATCTGGACATGATCTTACGACGTGCTGGGCTTTCCCCATATCAGAGCTTCTAGCTTCTCGTCTGTGGTCAACTTCTTCTTGACCTCAACTGCTTTACCCTTTTGATGTAATAAGGGTTCCTTTACGAAAGATGGCGGTAACCATCCTTCATGTCTTCTTTCAGATGACCTTGGCATGGATTCTAAGTTCTTCATTCTTCGCTGGATATCTTGTAGATTCTCCAAGATCTCCTTCTGACGCCTAGACATGGTTTCAAGCTTGTCTTGGAGTTCTTGAATGTGCTCGGGCATATGGTATTGATGGTTACTGTAAACCCATGGAAGAAATTTATGGCCATCGGAATATATGATCATTGAAGGACAAGAAGACTTTTACCATCGGAAGATAAATTGCTTATCTGTGTAAGATAACCTTATCTCCGATGACGCACAGATTACCACTCACAGAGCATCCGATGCTAAAGGCACTACCAGTCTTGGATGACTCTACGATGCCTAATAATCGCCGATGCTTTAGCCAGTGAACAATCCTAAGGAACAGTGACACGATAAACATGTTCCCCCCCGATGGGTGCCCACTATAATGATATATCAGGGTATATATCCCAACGACCCGATGGAGAGACATTCCGATGGCACGATAATAACAAAATTACTCGATGGCACCATAAGGGGCATAGTAACCCGATGGCCAAAGCAATCAACCCGATGGCAAAGAAGTTCGTCTGAAGGCAAATAAGAGAAGTGCTTCTAGAATAATAACCAAGTGTCACCCTTCGAGATGCTCATGCCATGCAAAGACCAGGTGTCATCATCAATGTCATGTATCAACACCAAATTAACCAGGTGTCAACGATAGATGTAAAGTATCAGCATTAAAGAAACTAGGTGGCAATCTCACAGCAGATGAATCAGCATTCAAGTACCCTTATTCTGCCACCCAATTCACGGGGGATAATTCCCGGATAGCTATAAATACTCCCACTTTATAACCAAAAATGGAGAGAGGAGGAACACGTCTCTGATAGCATACATATAAGAAGAGTATTCAGATAGATTGCCTTATTCTCACAGTGTTGTAGCTTGATTGCTGACTATTTGGGCAAGGCGTTCCTTAAATATTAATAGAATTACTCCAATGAGTTAACAAATGGCGCCGTCTGTGGGAACGCCATAGATTGTTGCCTTCGAGTTACGTCAGTAAGAGAGTCTCGACACTTAAAATATTCCAGAACAGATGAAAAGATCAGCCCACTCCGAACATCGGACGGAAAATCACAGTGAGAGTATATATCAAGAATTCGTAGAGGGTTCCCCGGAAAACCCCCCGCCACCTAATGCCGACTACATCAATATCCCGAGGACAGTATTTGAAGACCTAGTAGAAACAGCTTTAAGAAGAGCTCAAGCTAATGAAAGACCCCCAGAACCACAACCCATACTACCCTATAGAGAAAGATATAGGGTGGAAGAGAAAGGATCAAGAATGATGCCAACTCCTTAGCAAATACCACCACCACAACCTGGGTATCGTCAAGAAGGATATCCAGGAGGGGCACATCCACCTGGGAACGGTTTCGAGGATAGAATGCCTCCCTATCGTCCCAACATGTTTCCTCATTCGAGCAATGAGCCAGCTCTTTGGGAAATGATGAACCATCTCCGACGAGAGATGCTCATCATGAAAAGGGCCATCACACCAGAAGATGAACCAGTATACCATGGATCTCCATTTATACCGGATATCGCACAGGCTATAATTCCATCCCACGTAAGAGCGGTTAACCTACCCATGTACTCTGGAGAGAAGGATGGAAAAGATCTGCATGATCATATCAACCAGTATATCGCAATGATGGATCTGCAGTCAGCCCCAGATTCTGCGTTGTGTCGAATCTTCCGAGCTACACTGACAGGAAGAGCACAATCGTGGTTTACGAAGATACCACCGGGCACCATATCCAACTTCTCCCAACTGGCTAGCTTATTCGTACGACAGTTCGCCTGTAATAGACGCCATCCAAAGTCAGCATGCCATTTATTTACCATAAAGCAACAAAAAGATGAATCCTTGAGAGATTTCATGAAACACTTTTCTAATGAAGTATTGGATGTTCCTAACGTAGACCCGACCATGATAGCGGACATTCTTGCCCAGGGGTTACGATCGGGGAATTTCTTCCGATATCTGGTAGGAAATCGGGTCAAGGATATGAATGAATTAATGTAGAAAGCAGAAACTTACATCCTGATGGAAGAAGTGGAAAAGTCCAAGATGATGGCAGAAAGTGCCGATGCCGATACAAGGCCAAAAGAAAAAGAAGAATCCAAAGGCCCCCCGCCTCGAAGAGACAATCCCGGAGTAGTGAAAAGGCATCTTCAACCTGTACCGCTACCAGCTTTGACCATCACCCAATCGAAAGTTTTAAACGTGATGCGAGGAAATAAGGATTTCACTTGGCCTATGCCAGTAAGGCAACCATACAAGAAAAAGGACTCAGGAAAGTTCTACAAATATCATAAGGCATATGGCCACACAACCGATGGTTGCAAGAATTTACGGAACGAAATTCATAGGCTGCTGGACTTGGGATATCTGAGAGATTACATGAGCAATAACAGAGAGGATCGATCGATGGATCGAAAAAAAGCCAGGAATGAAGAAGGCGAGATGGCCGCCGAACTCCCCTCGGTGAAAGACGAGCAAGACGAATTTGATCAACGATTACCTCCCCCACCAGATACGTATCAAGATAACCCCTCGTCGGGGAGAACTGTCAACATGATAGAAGGAGGAGATATATCCGTGTCCCCTACCGGAAAAAAGAAAATATATCTCAAAGAAGCTAGAAAGCAGGACAAGGGCTATCGGTTTGCACGGTGCAAGGAGTAAGATCACCACCGATATCCTTCGGACCCGAAGATCTTCAAGGAATAGTATATCCCCATGAAGACCCACTGGTGATTACCGCAACCATAATGGGTGTTGACATACAACGTATCCTCGTAGATACGGGAAGTTCGGTGGATGTGTTATTTACCCCAACCTTCGGAGCTATGGGACTAAAAAAGGTACACCTCGATCCCACGGAAATACCTTTGATAGGCTTCTCAGGAGAAACCAGCCGAACTGTGGGTACTGTTATACTTCCGATGTCTTGGGGAGAAGGAGCGATGAGACGTACTGAGCATGTGAAGTTCTGGGTCGTAGAAGCATCCTCGCGAACATATAACGCTATATGTGGAAGGCCATCTATTCACGCCTTCGAGGCCATACCCTCTACCCTTCACCTCAAAGTGAAATTCCCCACGATGTCAGGTATTGGAGAAATCCGAGGCAACCAAATCAAGGCTAGGGAATGTTGTATGAATGCCCTACCGACAAGTGTGGAGGAAGAACTTAGCCATCCAGTGAAGAAGCAGAAAATGGAGGAAATACGAGTCCAGCCGGTGGAGGAATTAAAACTCGTAGAACTAGAAGAAGAAAATAAGAAGGTGAAGATATGAATGGGAATGGATCCGACGATATAAGGAGAAGTCGTTTCCATCCTAAGGGAATACATGCACCCTTCGCATGGGAAGGAGGCCCACCTGGAAGAATCAGCCCGATAATATGCCAACATCACCTCAATGTCAATCCCATCTTCAAACCCATCAGGCAAAAGAAGAGAAACATGGGCCCAGAGATGAATAGAATTATCAAATCGAAAATAATGCGGCTTCTCGGATTACATCAAATAAGGGAAGTTATATACCCTGAATGGTTGTCCAACGTCGTGTTAGTACCGAAGTCAGGAGGACGATGGCGAATGTGCGTAGATTTTACTAACTTGAACGATGCCTGCCCAAAGGATTGTTACCCCTTGCCCAGCATCGACTAGTTGGTAGACTCAACGGCAGGATGCGCACTCTTATCCACGATGGATGGTGACCAAGGGTACAATCAGATTCCAATGGCAGAAGAAGACCAGGAGAAAACCAGCTTCATTACTGATGTTGGCACATTTTGCTACATGGTAATGCCGTTCGGACTCAAGAATGCTGGTGCCACCTATCAAAGGTTAGTGAATCTGATGTTCTCAGGGGTCATTGGAGATACGATGGAAGTTTACGTGGATGACATGATCATAAAAAGCAGGAGAGCAGAAGATCATTCGAAAGATTTACGACAAGCTTTAGCCATCATGGATAAGTTTGGCATGAAAATAAATCCCAAGAAGTGTTCCTTCGGGATCAAATGAGGGAAATTTTTGGGATATATGGTAACAGAGAAAGGAATAGAGGTCAACCCGGAGCAAGCTAAAGCCATCGTTGAAATGAAATCCCCCAGCACAATAAAAGAAGTGGAAAAGCTAACAGGAAAAATGGCGTCACTCAGCGGATTCATATCACGATCAGCATAGAGGGGTCTACCGTTCTTTAAGATACTAAGGAATGTGAAAGATTTTCGATGGACTCCAGATTGTGAGGAAGCCTTTAATAATCTGAAGAATTATCTGGTGAGTCCTCCGCTACTAGTCAAGCCTGAACTTGGATACAAGTTATTCGTGTATTTATCGGCTGGAGAAGAAGCCGTAAGTGCAGTATTGGTGAAGGATAAATGAGGTGATCATCGTCCTATATATTATGTTAGCAAGACCTTACAAAGCACGGAGAAAAATTATGTGCAGACAGAGAAGCTAATACTAGCCCTCGTAACAGCGGCTAGAAAGCTAAGGTCATACTTCCTAACGTATCATGTGATGATACTCACCAAATATCCGTTAAGAGCCATACTCAATCATCCGGAAACATCAGGACGAATGGTAAAGTGGGCAATAGAATTAAGCGAGTATAGTCTGTCATACGCCCCACGACCAGCCATCAAAGCACATGTTTTGGCTGACTTTGTAGTGGAAATGAAGGAAATGCAAGATGAGAAGCTACCCACACTATGGCATGTGTATGTAGACGGATCATCTATAGGAACACACGGAGGAGCAGGAATAGTCCTGAAGAATTATGAGGAAGAAGAAACTCTATGTTTTGCTGTCAGGATTAATTATCCCATGTCCAATAACGAAGTAGAGTACGAAGCCCTCTTGATCGGAATGAGGTTAGCCATGGAAGGGAACATCAGTCGAATGGTAATCCACAGTGATTCACAACTAATAGTGCAACAAGTGATAGGAGAGTTCGAAGTGAAAGAAGAACGACTGAAAGCTTATGCCCAAACAGTTCGAAATAGGCAAAAGCTATTTAAAGAATTCCAGTTGAGGCAAATTCCTCGGCTAGAAAACCACGAAGCAGATGCGTTATCCAAGATAGCAACTCAATCTGTGGTCGGAACACGACGAATTACTTTGCTGCAAGCTATGGCCTCAGAAAAGCAAGAACCTCAAGAGAACACCAACATCATCGTGGCCCCAGTGACAGTAGGATGGATGTCAGATATTGTTGCTTACTTAGAGGATCCCACACAATATTATGATGATGAAAAAGAGAGAAAGAGGATAGAAAGGAAAGCAGCGCGTTACTTCTTGCATAGAGGAGTGTTGTTTCGACGATGTTACACTAATCCTCATACTCGATGCCTAAACGAACAAGAGGCTTTAGGGGTGATAAAAGAAATGCAAGAAGGAACATGTGGGAATCACTCGCAAGGTACGAGCATGGCCAATCGTATCATAAGACAAGGGTACTATTGGCCCACGATGGTTCAAGATTGCCAGGAATACACGCACAAATGCCCAGCATGCCAAGCCCACGCTTCACATATCCAAGTTTACTAGCATGCCCCTTCGCCAAGTGGGGGATAGATTTGGTTGGACCCTTGATGCCTAATCCAAGACAGAAGCGATATCTGATAGTAGCAGTAGATTATTTCACAAAGTGGGTGGAAGCAGAGTCGATGGCCAGAATTACAGTTGGTGCGGTTATCAATTTCCTATGGCGAAATATACTACGCCGGTTCGGAATTCCTCGATACCTTGTAAGCGACAATGGGCTCCAGTTTGAAGATAAGCAAGTAGAAGATTGGTGCAAACACTGGGAAATTAAGCATCATTTTTCTTCCGTCGGATATCCTCAAGGTAACGGGCAGGTTGAAAGAACTAATCGAACCCTGCTGAAAAGCATTAAGGCTAGGTTGGACCACCATAAGGAACGATGGGTGAAGGAAATTCCGGGTGTGCTGTGGGCATATCGCACGACCCCTAGTTCAGCCACTAGAGAAACGCCATACAGCATGGCCTACGGTTGTGAAGTTGTAATCCCGCCAGAAATTGTAACGGAAAGTTAGAGAATCCGAGAATATGAGGAGGTTAGTAAAGCTCTAATCTATCCTTAGATCTAGACTTGTTGGAAGAAAGGAGGTATCAGGCCTCAATACGAATGGAAGGGTACAAAGCTCGAATGGCCAGACACTACAACAAAAATGTCAAGTTTAGGACATTCCAAGTTGAAGAAGTTCTTAAGCGGGTATGAGCATCAAAGAATGTTGCTAAGTTGCAGCCCAAGTGGGAAGGACCATACAAGGTGAGCAAAATCATCGGACCCGCCACTTACCAGCTAAGTACTCTTGAAGGTATCGTACTTACCAGAAATTGGAATGCAGTGAATCTGAGAAAATATTATGCCTAATACCTTGTAAATATGGAACTGATGTAAATATAGAAAGCTACACCAGTGTACATGTAAATAAAGTCGTGGTGGAATAAAGATGGCTTTTATTTATATACATGGAATTCGTACATAGCTACAAACGCGATTCATTCCGATACAGCCATCTAACCCGACTAACTGGCATACACACATATAACACGTGGTTGGACTCGGATAGAGTCCGAGATACCTACATATCCCACGATCGGGGAATCAAACCACTTGTAGTTCCGATTTATTTACACATCACGCACCCACACGAGTAATACACGAGAAAAGAAAATTATTCTGAGAAGAGGCGTTTTCCTTCTCGAATAATGCGACGGCGTTGCTATTGGGAAAGGTAAATGGGATCCATAACAGTTACTGCTGGGATTACTGTTCTTCGGAATGACGAGGAAGAAGCAATTGCAGAGGAGGGGGTGCTAATCTCTATATCAGGCAGAGTCAAGTTGGGGGGAAAACCCGGAAGTTCCCTAACAGCATTTTGGCAGATACGATAGCCAATGAGGACCATTTCTCGCATTTCCTCCCTGAGTGTTTCCCTTATTCGAGAGATGCTTGAAGGTACTGTTGCAGCCTCAGAACGAGTAGTTGCTTCGTGGGAGTTTTCCAAGTTTATCAGCCTTAAAGCCAACGCATCCCTCTCATTAGATAGAGAAGAGATCAGGGCATCAGAAGCCTCGATTTGAGACAGAAGGATGGCTATTTGGCTTTCTAAATCTTGAGAATGTTCTCGTTCGAAGATCAAAAGATGGCTCAAGTGAGAAGAGGTATCTTTGGCTTCCTTCCATAAAGTTCTCAACATTTCTTGGTCTGAATCATAGTGAGCTTGCAGATTATCATTCTTATCATGAGCCATCGCTAAATCTCTCTCTAAGTCAGCTAGATGGCGGAAAATAAAACCCAAGTTGCTGGATGAAGACTCCTTCTGAAATCTGAGTGCGTCAGTGTTCAAGAATACCTAATAAAAAAAATATAGTAAGTTAAGAGAAGGATGGCATTGCAATCTAAAAATAAATGTATATGCTTCGTACCTCACAAAGGTCATGACAAAGTCTATCTTGGAGGAGGGATATTGGAGTAGAACCCAAAGCTTCGTAATCAGATTGATTTAATAGACCACTGAGAAAATTCCGACAGAAAGGAGCATCATGAGTAAGTATCGGAAAGTCTGGATAAAAACTGTTGGTATCTTCAAGAACCCTGCTAGGGCCTTCACCGGATGGAGGGATCATTTGTGGGGGAGAAGGAAAATTGTCTACAGGAGTTAAGTTCTCATGAGGAACATTGTGGGAGGAAATATCACCATCAACCACATTAACAGAAGGTGCAGGCAAAACTCCTAAAGATAATGTTAAGCCCACAGAGGGAGAAAGGTCGGGACAATCTACAAGATACGGGGAATCGGCTCCATTAAACAGAGCATCGACAGTAGGTATATTAGAAGTGCAAAGAGAATCCAAGCCAGAAGTCATTACATAATCTTTAGGACCCAAGCGAGATCTGATGATTTCGCAACTATAAGAGGAAATTGAGTCATCGGAGTATTGAGAGAAAGTGTCTAAAGGGCCAAGAAGGCTAGCAGAAAAAAGGCCTGATAGCATGTTGTTCCATCTCTGCACCTGAGAATGTAAGAATAAGGATTAAACCCCTAGACATAAAAATTATAGAAAAATGATGAGACTTACGAAAAATAGGATTGGAATGCAGAGGCCCAAAAGGGAAATTCAGAAGCTCGACGCCATGTTGTAAACCGGCCATAATCAAAGCTGATGAGTTTGTCAGAATAGAACAAATGTCGTAACATCTAGAGAACAATCTAGTAGAATCTAAGAAAGACATTTCTCGTACAGAAATTTCTGGACGTGGTAACACGTATCCCAAACCCCATCACAGGGGTACATCCCATATACTAGCAGATGAACCTTTTGGTTTAATGTAAAAGTACCTCTTCTTCCAGTCTACAGCAAAAGATAGTCGCCTAGGAACACTAAAGCTCCTATGATGATCTCGATGAACTAAGTTGAAGTAATGGAGACCATTTGGACAAGGGCGTAGTATAAAAGCAACTCCTACTCTATGTGGAGCCACGGATATATTTAGAAGATAGCAATTCAGGATAAAACTTAATAGATGGCGCAAGGAATTAGGGGTTAGCTGACTGGGGCATATTTGCCAGTACTTGAACAATGACTGCATGATAGGATGGAAAAGCATACGTAGACCACATCGAATTTGTTCAGAATAAAGGGTTAGATAACCTAGTGGAGGTTCAAAAGCCCTTTGATGAGCCTGAGGAATGATAACATCAAAATCTTCGGGGTTCAAATTATACTCGCGCATTAATTGAAAAACCGATTCCTGAGATTCTACACTATGACAAGAACCAACCTTACCTCCCCCTATCATGGCATTAACGTTCAGAGAAGAGGTATTGAAAATTGAAGAACCATCTATAAGATGGTAAGGTTCTCGACATAGAAAAGTTAGACGTAGAGAATCAGCCATGCAGACATTCGAGCGAGGAAGTGCAACCCGATTCATGACGGAAGAACCTCTGAAGATCAAAGATAGGCCGCCAACAGTTCTCCTAGTTTGAGCATTACTATTCGAAGAAGCAAGATTTGTATGACGAAGTGAAGATTGATCAGGAGAAGAAGAGGATCGTGAAAGAGGTGGAGTCATGATAAGAGTGTACTTTAAAAGAAAATAGCGCCTGCAAATGGACAGAATGAATTAGAACCCTATTTATAGAGCTATGCAAGAGTAGCAGCAAGGAACGTGTCAAGGGGAAGACGACACCTGGACAAATCATAAAACATGCAGTTGGCAAGCTGGACACGTGAGGAAAGTTGTCTCTCATAATGGGGAAAACATTCTCTGAACATAAGTGATGGGTCAAGAGAAACGTGCGGAAATAAGAAAAGACAAACTTGCAGAACAAATAAAGAGAATATGGACAAAAGAAAAATGCTTGATAATTCATAGGGCGAGAAATATCCGTACATTCATCTGATGAAAGAAAAACTTGCCCAAAGTACGTTACAAGTTAAAAGGTAGAAATAAAATAAAGCAGTTACAAAGGAAACTTGGAGAAGAGTCTAAAAACGACAATCCGAATGTTGAGATGTAGAAAGAGCAGGAGAAGGAGCGCGGCCGAGTAGCTTCTGGTAGGCATCATGAGCTTCTTGGGACGAGGGCGGACGCATCATTAGGGCCTGAGGGTTTAGTCGCCTCC
Source organism: Linaria vulgaris (assembly GCA_948329865.1). Taxonomy (NCBI): domain Eukaryota; kingdom Viridiplantae; phylum Streptophyta; class Magnoliopsida; order Lamiales; family Plantaginaceae; genus Linaria; species Linaria vulgaris. Next base: position 96,447,226 of record OX415254.1, read on the forward strand.
AGTTCTCAGGATGGGAGAACAGTCTATCCTCACGGCATTGATTTATGCAACCAAGATACCCTAGTAAGAAGTTACCCAGAAGATGACTCTGATGCCTCTGTTGATACTTTTCCTCGCAATGCTTCTGAACTTCATCCTTCGTGAGAAGGATAGCTCCATATAGCTTCTCTTCCCACACCTCAGGGGAGAGAAATCCCGATGGAGGAGAAGGCTTCTTCAATTCCTCTTTCAGCCGATTATATTGGCTGTGGAGAGTAGAAGCTTCCCTCTTTAGGTTGCGCTCCAGTTCCCCCCAGGCACTCTTCTCAGCCGAAAACATCGAAAGCTCATCCTTCAATTTCTAACACTCGGATGTGCGCGCGGTGAGAGTGTTTGTTGTCTCATCCAACTTGGACTCCAACAGTTGCTCCCTCACAAGACTTTGGGCATAGGCCTCCCGAAGGCTCTTCACTTCATCTTCAGCTTTTTTCAAAGTTATGTTCTGAGCAGCTAACTTCTCCATAGACGACTGCCCGATCGCTTGAGCAGCATCCACCTCTCACCAGATGGAGGGGATAATCTTGGGAACCTAAAAGTAGATAAGGGATAAGTATAGAGGTATGAAATTAAAAGCCACGACGAAAAGAGATAACAGAAAAGTTTGCCATTGCGACCATCAACTCAGAGAAGAATCGAGCAGTGTGTTCATCATGGTGGGTCGCCGCCGAGGTGGCATTCAAATATCGGGTAACGACATCGAAAGTCGTACTCAAATCCGAACCATTAGATCTTGTGCTAGACTCTGCTTTGACTCCCGTGGTATAGATGAAGAAAGGAGAGCCAGTCGGAGTAAAGCGACTGGAGAAGGGCATCTCCTCGATGTAAGGAAGGGTCATCGCAGAAGTCCCGGCAGGAATCTCCTAAGGCGCATTCCATACATGCTTCTTCACCAAAGAAGGCAACAGTTTGTCCAATAACTCCACATTGATTGAGTGAGGAGGAGCTGGAAGAGAAGGGTCAGAAACGTTGTCCTCGGGAGCGAGACCTTCATAGGAGAAGAAGTCATCAACGGATAAGTCCCGATGATCCGAGGACTGGTGCTGATTATTCGAGGGCAAAGTGCCTGTTCAGAGGTAAACAAAAGTTAAACACCTAAGCCAAGCACAAAAAGTAGAAACTAATAAAAAAAGGAGTTGTAAATTACGGAAGAAAAATTAACCGGCTCGAACGTCTTCGTCCTCACTATCGATTAGAATGGCCTTCTCTTTGTGATCTGCGGAGTAATACAGAAAATAAGTCACATGTTACAAAGATGAAGAAAAAAATGTAAAATCCTTGCTATATACCTGAGGGAGAAGGAACAATGGTGGCATCAGGTTCTTCCTGAGCAATACTTGCTTCTTTGGAAGGCTGTGTGGGTAATGAGGAGTCTCCCACAGGCTGCGAAGGAAGAGCGGGAACCTCTTCCATTGCTCTCTTGGGGCGAATAGGAGACGAGGGCAAGGAGGATGAAGCATAAAGGGTAATGGGAGCCTCGGACATCTCCTGAGCAACGGTGGTATCAACAGCGTCCTTTTGAAGGCCCTCGTCACCGATACCAAGCTCTGCGGATTTCTGAGAGTTACCCCCATAGGACTCCTCGGGGTCAGAATCCTCGTTTGATGATTGAGAATCATCGTCCAAAGGCAACACAACCTTCGTGGATCCCTTACCCTTCACGCGAGAAGTAGTCGGGCGAGGAATATCAGTTATATCTTTCTCGTGCTCCACCAAGTAAGACACTGCATAAGAGAAAAGTAATTGAGAAAATGCCGAGTATAAATAAGAAAGGTAATCATTTAACTCACCAAAAGTAGGCCGAGTGTCATCGGAGAGGCAAAGGATCGCTTTCCCCACAAGAGAAGCATCCAAGGGAGCCGTTATATTTAGCCCCGCAGTATCGTACAAAGGTAAAAAATGGGCAGACTTCACCATAGCGGAGGCATCGAGGGCCGAGGTGAAGGAAGCGGAAGAATCCACTTTGTAGGAGGGGGTCTCGGGTTGACGCCAAGAATGGGAAAAATACCACTGGCCCACAACAGGTTTGATAAATATAAACTTATCTTTCCAACTGCTGTAGGACCAAGTAGTCCCTACGACCACTTTCTTCTCTTGGTCTCGATGAGCAAAGAAGTACGAGGGGTGACCAGTAGAAAAAACACTAACAGTAAAAATTGAAAAAAATCTCCTCACGGTACACTCTACCCTCTCGATAGGCACCAAAAAACAAAGGAGGCAAGGATAGTAAAACTATTGGGTGTTAACTGACTAGGGCATACGTCACAAGTTTTAAACACCTCACAATAGAAAGGAGGGTAAAAGGATCGAAGACCCGCACGTACCTGAACAAGGTAAAGGGTAACGTAGCCATCGGGAGGAGCATTCCCCCTATCGTCCTTCGAAAGGATTTCTCAAAGGATGTTCAGAGAGGAAACTCTGAAATCACGAAAACAGTTATCAACCTCTCCCTTAGTAACTGTGCTTGCGACGTTCTCCACCTCCTTATAACGGCGATTACCCTTTGATTTCACTAGGGCAACAGAAGTGTCAATGGCGGCGGAAGATTTCCTTGGTCGTTTGGAAACCCGCGCCGGTTCACCTTCCTTAGCAACAGAAGCCTTGCCCTTCCTCTTACGGCGGTAAATTTCAATTCCGGAGGGATTATTTTCCGGTAACACCGCCACCGTGACAGCGGTGGCATCCTTCGCAGCAGTCGGTGGAGCAGTCGAGATGGAGACGGGTTCCAATAGAGGCGCAGGCAGAGCATCATTGACATTGGTGGTAGCAAAGGACAAAGGAAGGGTGGCTTGAGTTCCGGCTGCCATGATACATAGAATTAGAGAACAGGGAGAAAGAATTGCTTTGCTGCTCAAAATAGTTTAAGAAGAAAGGGGTGGCGAAGGTAAGTGAGGAGAGAACAAAACGAAGTAGCTTATATAAGAATCTAAGCGGTGCGAGTGGGAATTTAATACACACCCGCATTAAAAGGCGCAACTTCCCAAAAATAAAACAGCCGTTACAAACCCTTGGGCTCCTCTCTCATTAATTCAGAATTAATCGTGGCTAACTCACCACGTTGCCTGATGGCTAAATTACTCTCCGATGGCCACTTTACTCTAAGTTCCTGTTGATTACCTATATAATACACCATCGGAAGATAAATTGCTTATTTGTGTAAGATAACCTTATCTCCGATGACGCACGGATTACCACTCACAGATCATCCGATGCTAAAGGCACTACCAGTCTTGGATGACTCTACGATGCCTAATAATCGTCGATGCTTTAGCCAGTGAACAATCCTAAGGAACAGTGACACGATAAACATGTTCCCCCCCGATGGGTGCCCACTATAATGATATATCAGGATATATATCCCAACAACCCGATGGAGAGACATTCCGATGGCACGATAATAACAAAATTACTCGATGGCACCATAAGGGGCAGAGTAACCCGATGGCCAAAGCAATCAACCCGATGGCAAAGAAGTTCACCTGAAGGCAAACAAGAGAAGTGCTTCTAGAATAATAACCAAGTGTCACCCTTCGAGATGCTCCTGCCATGCAAAGACCAGGTGTCATCATCAATGTCATGTATCATCACCAAATTAGCCATGTGTCAACGATAGATGTAAAGTATCAGCATTAAAGAAACTAGGTGTCAATCTCACAGCTGATGAATCAGCATTCAAGTACCCTTATTCTGCCACCCAATTCACGGGGGATAATTCCCGGATAGCTATAAATACTCATACTTTATAACCAAAAATAGAGAGATGAGGAACACGTCTCTGATAGCATACATATAAGAAGAGTATTCATATAGATTGCCTTACTCTCACAGTGTTGTAGCTTGATTGCTGACTATTTGGGCAAGGCGTTCCTCGAATATTAATAGAATTACTCCAATGAGTTAACAGTTACCATATGTTTGAACTATTTTCTGGACTTCCCTGAGGTCATGAGACAGCTTAGAGCCACATGTCTCGAGCTCGTGAAAATTTGGCAAAGCCAGATTACTCATCTATTATTCTTTTCGTTGATTAATCTGGCAATCCTTGAGATCTCAGCCATGAGGCCATTAACAGCTATGAACTTAGCTCTAATCCCAGGGAGATTTTCTGGTCTATGACTAGCTGGGTTTACTAACTTAGTCATCAAGAGTTGGAGCTCTTGTTCTAGGGTAATACCAGACATAGTTTAGAGACTTAGTATTGAACTTTGCTTATTAGCTTTTTTAAGGCTGATTTTTATCTACTTGACTCTCTCGAGTCTAGCTTTATTCATGGGACAAGTTTGTTATTCTAAGTCACAACATAGAACCTCGTGGTGCTCGATATACATTTCATGCATAGCAAGGCAACTTGTTAAAGTATAGATAAAATACTTAATACTTGTGCATTTATGTCCTCTAAAAGAGAACTGAACCGGGGGTTCCAAATGTCATCCATTACTGGATTATTCATGTGTTTTAAATACTCTACTCATAAAGGAATGGGCTATAATGAAAAGTTTTCATTTAAATGAATAAACAAACTGGCTCTGATACCATTTAATCTCACGCGGTCCTAAAATGAGAAGTATGTAAAACTTTTGGGCTAGAATTAAAATTCTTGAAAGTAAAGGATTATCCATGTAAAAAGGGTGCAAGTGCTCCTTGCCACATGTCATCATCCAAACAAGGGTTTAGTCTATGGTGGTGGGGGTACCAGTGGTACCCCTTGCTTGGATGATGACAAGTGGCAAGGACCACTTGCTCCCTATTTGCTTGGTCAATCCTTCATTTCTAAAAATTTCAATTCTAGCCCAAAAGTTTTAGTTCTTTTCATTTTATGACCACTTAGATTAAATGGTATCAGAGCATGGTTTATTTATTTTATGTGGCTATTTATTTATTACGTTAACTCTTAATCACCTCATGAGAGGAGTATTTTACATACATGAATAATCCAGTAATGGATGACATCTGGTACCCCCCCGATTCAGTTCTCTTTTAGAGGACCGAAAACCACAAGTATAAAGTATTTTATCAATGCTTTAAATGAACGCCTTGGTCGGCTTCAAAATTATATTGAACATCACGAGGTTCTATGTTGCGACTTAGAAAAAAACACTTGTGGTTTTAACAAGGCTAGACTCGAAGGAGTCAAGAAATTACAAGATAGCCTTGAAAAGGCCAAAAAACAAAGTTCTATACTGAGCCTGTAATATGCCTGGTATAACACTAGAGCTCCAACTCTTGATGAACAAAGTTAGTAAATCTAGCTAGTTTTAGACCTAACACTCTCCCGGGCATTAGGGCTAAATTCGTAGCAATTAATGGCCTCACGGCTGAGATCACAAGGATTAATAGATTAATCACTGAACGAAATAACCGTTCTTCATGAGTAATCTAGTTTTGCCAGATTTTCACGAGCTCGTGCCAGAAAGCTCCAAGCTATCCCAGGACCTCAGGGAAGTCCAGAAAACGGTTCAAGCCTATGGCAATCGTCAATACCATATGCCAGAACATCTACAGGAAATCAGAGACAAGCTTGAAGCCATGTCTCGACGACAGAAGGAGATCTTGGGGAATTTACAGGATATCCAACAAAGAGTCAAGAACTTGGAATCCATGCCAAGATCATCCGAAAGAAGGAGAGTTGGATGGTTGCCACCATCTTTCGGGAAGGAGCCCTTATTACATCAAAAGGGCAAAGCAGCCGAGGTCAAAAGAGAGTTGACCACGAGCGAGAAGCTGGAAGCACGGATACGTGGTGAACCCAACACATATTGATATCATGTCCAGATTCAAGATTGACGATTTCAACTTTGAGATCGGGCGAGACCTTTCTGATCTTGCTGAATCACTTTCAAGACTTAACCTGAAAAATGTCCAGACATATGAAAGTGCACTTGTGCCAAGTCAGGATCCTCCCCAGGGACAATCTACGGTTACAGAGGGCGTCGGATCTTCTATCCCAAATCCGGAACCAATTCGGGAAGAGCCAAGTCGAGAGGAACCCATGCCGCACCATCATGATTTTGTTGCAGGATCCATGTACAACATGATTCCAACCAGAGCTAGGGCAAGGAGGCCAGATGTTCATGGAACACCATACGGGAGATCCCAACTCGATCCAATACACCCGTATGGGCTTATGCTCAATCTGGATACTCTGGACTTCAAGAATCGCGAAGCCCTAATCGATGAATGGGCATCGGCAATGAGAATTATAGCGGCAACGCTCGAACTTGACAAAGAGGGATTCATCATGATGTTACAGATGATTCTCGAAGGATCGGTCAAGATCGGATGGGAACATGGAACCCCAGAAATTAGAAGTGGGGTCCTATCCGGTGATTCTCTCAAAGATATTGTTGATAGAATGGCGAGGCTTTTCAAGATCTACTTCATCGGAGAAGGATACTTTGTTGATCCCCAAACCGGAGGAGGTGACTAGGAGAAAGTCACGAGATACGAACAAGCGTTGTATAGCTTGGAGCTACATGACATATGTAGTGTTGATCTATACATTAAGTTGTTCACCGAATACAGGTGGAAGAGCCGAATTGGGGAAGATACGGCGATTCCTCTCTTCTTCGCCAAAATACCATGTCCATGGCGAGAAATGTTGCTGAGAGAATATACACCTATTGGAGTCGACACGGTGGCCCAAAGGATGTCCTTTCTCAAGGTCAAACTAAGCGAATGGTGCCAAAAGGCAGCAATTCAAAAGAATTTCAAGAGGCTGAAAAGGATCAATAAATCAGTCCGTCTTTGCTGCGACGACAATGACATCCCAACAGTCATTGGTGCACCAGAGAGACATCGAAAGAAGAAACATATGGATCAACCCTATGAGCGGAGAAGCAAGTTCCCCAGGAGAACTTCGTGGAGACCAAGAAGATTCTGGTCAAAACAAAAGGCCCGAAGTTACAAATCAGGGCACAGACCAGGACCCAGCCGAAGAATCACGTCTTCCAGCCAAGGGAGTGCTAACAGAACACCAGCAAGGCGAACTTTCAGGAGAGCACACACACGTGCTAATGAAAGCTTCAAAGATTGCAACTGTTGGACGTGCGGGACGAAGGGACACATCTCAACAGATTGCCCGAAAAACCAAAAAAGAGGAGTCAGACAGTTCGAAGCTACGCTGGAATTCGAGGAAGCTGTCTACTTTCAAGACCTTGTTCAGGTATACCAGTTTGAGGATATTCCCTCAGATGAAAGTATATATGAGGAAGACGAAGGACCAGATGAGTCTTCAGAGTCAGAATCAGAATCAGACTGAAGACGAGGAAATCTTCCATCAGGAAGTTCAAGAAGACATGACAGGATTCTTCTCACAAACCATCATTTCTCATAAAGCCCTGATGAGAATTATGCGAGAAGATCCAAAATTACGAGTTTACGATGGATTCACCATCGGAAAAATGGAGAGAACCTTAGCTCAGCTAAGCTTTAGGCCAAGAAAGCATCACATAATTTACAAGGTTACAGCGGGAGAGATTGCAATCCCAATGGAGCTGACCAGTAATGTGATGGAAATGCAACTAGTTCCTATGAACGAGATCAAAGAGGAACTAAGAAGGCTCAAGCCAGAAGTTGCTCAGAAGATGTCATGGATCCATATCGGAGCCATAAGAATTCTGATCAAAACAACATTCAAAGAGGGAGTCAATTCCCCAATTGACATTGCCATCTTTGATAGACGGATCCAGAACCTGCGTGATGCCTGTCTCGGAGGAATATTAGAAAATCTATTCGCTGGAAAGGTAGCAACGTTCGTCTATCCAAAAATTGCTTACAACCTGGCCGATAGAGATTTCAGCAGAGTCCTAACTCTACATCAGGATTTCAAAAACAAGGAGTTAATGAAGGAAGGAAACCGACCTTACTCCATTACATACATTGTCTCCTACACACTCTCAAATACTCACCATTCTGATCTCTTCCAGAGAAATGAGTTTGTCGAGATACCAGAAATCTTTGAGAAGGTTGCCCATGTGGTCAGACCAGAAATCTCCAGTCTGCCTCATATCCATGAAATGGATATGATCATCCGAGATCAACCGGTCTTTGGCAAAGATACGAGTCAGAGGTTCGAGCCAAGAAGAGTTTCTTTCCAAGAAAACAGGATGCAAAGTCTCACCTGGGGAAAGAAACCGATCGTTGAAATTATTGTCGAGCCAAAGAAATTCACTACCAAAGGTGAACTTCAATGTCCAGGAGGATGGGGAGAAGTCGAAGTCATCTTCGACACCACCCATAAGGATAATACATTACCATGCGACGCATTGTATTATCTAAAACAGCCATTCGTTGGGCGGTATCAAGGAAATCTTAAGCTCGGCGGATTTGATTTTGTCATCAATGGACGTGCAGGAAGAATCCCAGAATAACTTGTTCTTGGAATCGAATTTCTCGAGGATCACAAACCTTGGGAAAAATTGCCAGAAGGAATGGAGTTTACGGTGGAAGGAAAAAGATACAGACTCAAATGACCACCAGTCCATTCTCCATCTACATCTCGGTGGGGATGTTATACGAGAAATATCGAGCCGAATACTTTGCAGCGTATATCGACTCAGGAGCAGGGATTTGCACAGCAAAACCATGAATCTTTCCGGGAGAACTCGGAGAAGATTTACCAGCAATCGCTGGAAGAGATTTCTCAAAGAAGATCATCATCTTCAAACGAGGAATAAAACAGGCAGAAATATTAATTGGCGGAGCAGGTGTACCCCATGGTACAAAGTCAAGACGCCCCTAATTTATTTCCATGATACCGGAGCCGATATCTTACTCGGCAACAATTTCCTACAAACGTTCAAACATTTTACGCAGGATAATGAAACAAGACGTCTTATTCTCACAACCACTTGTGATCATAAGATCTTGGTGCAAAGATTGACGCATGCGTTTTATCGCAGACTGCCGATTCAATTTCGCAGCAAGCGTGGTGATGAGGTAAGACTTCTACACCCAAATATGCAAGACCGGAGGAAATACGGTAAGGCAATCCTACAACTTAGGATTGAGAGTCTGGGTGGCCAGAAGACCAAAAGGATCAGAGATGAAACAATCGAGATCCTCAAGGCCATCTTAGAACCAAGTCCTCACATTGACATCACTAATGAAGAGCAGATTTCAATAGAAGATGTCAAGGCAAAGATTCGGAAGAACTACGAAGAAGATCCTCTTGCATGGTGGAACAAGAATGAACTCAAGGCAACCCTAAGAGTTCAAAAAGGAAAAGAGAATGAGTTTGTCAGGTACATGCCCATCTTGATGAACCAAGAAGATCGGGAGGATATGCAGAAGATTCTTAAGGAACATCTGAACCTTAAGCTCATCTCACCAGGAGTATCTCCATACAGCAGTCCTAGATTCCTAGTCAGGAACCATGGAGAGATCAAAAGAGGGAAACCAAGATTAGTAATCAACTACCAGGGGATTAATAAAATCTTGGATTTTGACGGATACTATATCCCGAACCGGGAGCACCTGATCAACTGCATCCAGAACGCAAGGGTTTTCTCTAAGTTCGACTGCAAGTCAGGGTTCTATCAAATCAAGATGGAAGAAGAAAGCAAGAAGTTTACAGCTTTTTCCACACCACAAGGGAACTATATCTGGAACGTCATGCCGATGGGATTGGCTAATGCGCCCCAGATATATCAAAGAAAGATGGATAATCTCTTCAAGGATGATTTCAAATTCATGTTCGTGTATGTCGACGATATTCTCATCGCCTCAAAGAATGTCAAAGAACACATCAAACATTTGGAGATCTTCTCAGATGTTTGCCACAAAGAAGGATTAACGCTATCAGAAAAGAAGGCAGTAATTCTTACAAGGAAGATCGAATTCCTTGGAGTCGAGATTGACGAATCAGGTATTATCCTCCAAAATCATTTGGTGGAGAAGGTACGTGATTTTCCCGATGACCTCAAGACAGTTAAGCAACTCCAAAGTTTTATGGGGTTAGTTAATTTTGCTGGAATGTTTATTAACAATCTGGCAAGTTACACGAAAATATTTAGTCCATTACTGAAGAAGGACGCAGAGTTCAGATGGACGGATGAACACAAGGAAACGGTACAGAAGCTCAAGGCTATCTGTCAAGACCTCCCCAAACTTGCAATCCCTAAAGATGAAGATGACCTTGTGCTTTATACGGATGCAAGCGATCATTGGTGGGCGGCGGTTCTAACCAAGATAGAACCAAAAGGAGAAGTGCCATGCAGATACTGTAGCGGTCTCTTCTCAAAAGATGAAGTAGCAAGATGGCACATCAACGAGAAAGAATTCTTTGCAGTTCGAAAGGCTTTTAAAAAATGGCCCTTATTCTTACTTGCTAAGAAGTTCACACTTAAAATTGATAATACTAGTGTCAAGGCTTTCTTAAAAAATAAAATAGAAAGCAAACCTGAGAAAGCTAGGCTATTAAGATGGCAAGCTGAATGTCAATATTACAATTTTGATATTCTTGTTATAAAATCTCATGAAAACGTTCTTGCAGATTTTCTGACAAGGGATGGAGGCACGTGAAGCCAACACCATCCTTACGAGATGGAGACATCACAGGGATAACCTGAATGAGCTCAGCAAGGCGATCGACTGTCTAGCTATTAATGCTCAGGCTTCTGGTCATGTGCAGGAAAGGGACCTTACCAAGGTTCAAAGCTCAATGAAGGCGACTTTATTGGGTAGTACAAGTTTGTGGGATAGCCTCACGGCACCCCTTTTTCGAGATGCTTCCACATCAAAACTTGAAGTGGAAATACAAGCAAATACGTACGAGTTTGACGATCCGAGTAAAATCAGACCAATCAGTGATCCTTTCGAGGAAGACACTGATAAACAGGTTGATTCAAGGGTGGAAACACCTGGAGAATCAGAAAAACAAGTTGATTCAAGAGGGAAAACCCCGATTGGATCCCAGGATACTTCTCCTAAGAGGGAAGACAAGATTGATTCGAAAGGAAATACTCCGATTAAATCCCATGATACTTCTTCTAAGAAAGAAGACAAGATCAGTCTTAGACCCCATGCGGGATCATCTAAGATTAAAAACGAGCCAAGAATACCCTTGATAGAATATCAAAGGGCTTGGGGAAAACTCCACACAAGAACGTGATTAATCCCTGGAAAATCCGTGGCCGACTGGTCCGGAAAGTATCCGAGAATCTGGGCACTGCCAGGATCAAAACCAGATAGTATACGAGAGTGGTTTGACTTTGGCTGTCTGGCCTCAGTATTCACCACATCACCAAGTTTCCTGAAAATTTCAAAATTACCAGGATGGATCTACAAGAAGGTGTACGAGACATGGAAGATGAATCCTACACTAGAAAGAGGAGACACCCTGGAGCTAAAATTTATTTCAGCAGCTCCAGAGATCGCAGGAAAGGGATTCCATCAGAGCTTTCACTTCATAAAAATACAAATACCAAATACGAAAGCTATGGAATTCATCAAGCCACCACCCGAGGGACTTTGTCTGGTTTCCCCAATCACCGAAGACGAAATATCAACGAGAAGGGCATGGGGATTGTGGGTGTGTCTCACCGAGATGGACAAAGTCAAATATTCGTTCAAAATATTTCACAATACTGAGAACGGATCATTCATGCTCAACAGCATGACCAGCAATACCACATGATTTGCAGAAACCGCATTCGAAAAGAAACGGCAAATACTGTGGAAAAACGAGATGCCAGCAACGGCAAAAACGAGCCAGAAGTTCTGTAATATGATACATGTCGGACGATGGAAGGAACGCATATGCTCCAAGTGTCCAGAGCAGAAGGAACCCCTCTTCGGAAAAGGATTCCCAATGAAACGAGACAAATGGGAAAACAACAAGGAGGGACCCTCACAAAAGGGAAAGATGTCGCGGGCAGGCAAAAAGACGACTTTTGCTGACAAAGGAAAAGGAACCATGTGAACAGCCAGGTCCATCCACGTGAACGATCGAGACGGGTGAACAACCAAGACAAAACCTCCACTATCAGACTTATAATGGAGGGACCACAAGACCAAGTGGATACAAAAGTAACCACATGATTAAAAGACCACCTTATCAGAAGAATAATGGAGGACCCCAAGAGAAAGTGGAACACGCAAGCCATGACGATTCCACTTCAAAAATATAATGAAGTCCGCATTTGAAATCCGGAGACCTCACCTATATAAACGAGCTAAAGAAAACAGAGGGAATCAAGTTTTCTCCACTGCTTTCTTACATAAACAAAACAAGATTGTAATAAGTTTGAGAAAGTTTTAATTTTTGGGTGTTTAAATTCTGAGTGTTTAAATTTTAGTTTGATTGTAATAGTGTGAGTGTATGTACGAGAGAGACAGAGCTACTATGAGTAGCTAAACAAGTAACTCCTCTCTAAAAGGGGTTATGAGTGTGCTGTAATAAATAAGTCTCCACATAAATAAATATTGATCTGCTTTCGCCAGAGTATGTTGATGTTGAGCTTTTAAACATTTCATTTTAAGTTACTTCTTACACCCGGAGTAGGAAACGAACCAGGGTTGTGTTGATTACCGTTGAAGGAGCTATTGCAGAACCATCGGTTGCGATCGAGTGGTTGAGGGCGAGGAGTCTTCGTAAAAACTGGTAGAATACCCGGCGGTGGTACAGTCAAACGAGGTACCTTTTTTATGTTATGGTTTGAGTCTTCAATACGGAAGCATGATGGGCCTGATATGGTCGTAATAGACTATTTCTGTTTAAGATATGGGGTCTAAAATGAAAATATTGTAAACTTAAGGCTAGAACTTTAAATTACACCTTTGAACCAATTTGAAAGGGACACTTGTAATAATCCTACGGAGGGAGACCCAGTGGTACTCCCCCCACTATAGACTTCACCCCAAACAAGGGTTGCAGTAGTACCCTGTCATAGACTAAACTGTCAATTTTCTAGCTATAGGAACTCAATCCTATTGGACTATATTTAATGCATGCTTTTAATTCTTGTGGGAGCCCATACGATCTATTTTTCAGTATTTTGAACCACAAAATTCCAAATTAAATTATAGAAGGAAGGATGGGTTCTGTTACCATATCTCTTAATCTGACCAGTCACATTCAAAAAGAACTAACGTGTCACTTTGTGACAACATAGAACTGCATACATTGTTTGTTATTCACAAATTTCCCGACAGTGAACTAACAAGAAATGAAAGAGTTCATCTTACATAAACCACGTTGCATAAAAAAGTTGATAATAAGAAGAGGAAAATGATGGATCGAGTCGTTATTCAGGCATAAACTTACATTAGATTTCAAAGGATTTATTACATTATTTTGAACTAATAATAAAAAAAAAGGTTTGAGTGAGAGCACACATATATTTGTAAGCCTGCCTTTATGTGTATGTACTACCTTACTCTCTCATCTATATATCCAAGAATAATTAATAAGAAGTAAGAATTAATTAACTGGAAAATTATCATAAATTACTCGATAATCTCTTACAATAAACGATAGTGAAAAGCAAATCAATAGGCTACACATTTGAACCAACAAAATAAAACAAAAGGCTTTAGCAAATAAATAACCCCAAACTATGGCGTTAGATAGGTTTTCTACTAATAGTAATCACTAGAGATAAACTAAAGCAGTGTAATAAGAATTATATGATCCGACTATTTGACTTTATTACACGTACGAAAACTTGATGTCCAAATTTCTTAAATACATTGATTTCTTTCTTAGATTAATATGTTAAATGATTATATATATGCTGAATGTTGATCTTTATATAAACAGCGTAATAGCTCATACGAATCAATTGACAACTAGAACATACAAACTAAAAGTATGAATTCTCAATATTTTTAGAGAATAAAAATGTAAAATTAAAGTATGTATTGAATTGACAAATTCATTAGCTTGTTTCTCCGGAAAATAGGGGAAAAGGAAAAAATTAAGGAAAATTTATTTTTCCTGTTATTTGGCAATTTGAGATTTTTTCTGGAAAAGAAAGAAGATATTTGGAAAATCTAAAAAATCTTTGGAAAGAGAGGAAAATCCTTTAAATATAATAATAGTTTTTCCGGGAAAATCAAACGCATGGGAAATAAAGGAAAAAAATTATTTTTCTCAGGATTTTTTTTGAAAATCTTGTTTTCCCTTATTTTTCCCTTTTATTTTTCTTTTCCCCTATTTTCCGGGGAAACAAACTAGCCTTACATGTTCCGCTCTAGAAAAGGGACAAATAGTTGAGGTATAAAAGGAATTTTTGTACTACTTTGTTGATTAATACATCCTAAAACAAATTCATTAAAAAAAAAAAAACCACGCTGCTAACTTTGTGACTAGTAGAGTCCCTTTTACTGAATTACCATGTACCATTAAATCAGTCATCAATTCATTACCATTTGTTTTGTTTATGTGTTTTGGTGTGTAGTTTACATTTCTCACTCGATGAATGAAAAAGCTTTGATTTTGATTAGGTTTTGGACATTTTGCTTGTCCTTAATTCTAAAACAGTAATTTATATTTGCATGGTTTGCAATATGAGTATAGATATTTTGGATTTTCCTTTTATACTAATATTCTTCTTTCTCTTGTGCATTTAACAACCATAAGACAATACTTGCAAGAAAGAAAGTGATTTAAATATACCAAACATAAGCATGTGGAACGTGTAAGAGTCAATTACAAGCCAGCTGCCCATGTGACCAAGTATATGGTTTTCTTTTATGCATAACCAAATATGTGGTTTGCCAATATATAAATATGGGTGAAGTCTATAGTGGGGGAGACCCACTGGTCCTCCCTTAGGATCATGACAAGTGTCCCTTTTTAATTGGCAAAAAGATGTAATTTAAAAGTCTAGTCTTAAGTTTATAATATTTTCATTTTGAACCCCATAATTTAAACAGAAATAGTCCATAACGACCATATCAGGCCCAACATGCTTCCGTCAATATAAATAAACAGTCAAAATTAAAATAGTACCTCATTTTGACCAAGCTGCCGTCGAGTTTCCACCAGGTTTTACAGCTTCCTCAACTAACCACTCGATCTTCAACCGATGGTTCTGCAATGGCTCCTTCAACGACAACTAGCACAGCCCTGGCTCGTTTCCTACTCCGGGCGTAAAAGATACTATCTTGGTAACGACTAGATATTTAAATAGGAAAACACTGTTTTAAGCAAAACCGGAATTTTATTCATAAAAATGAAAACTTATTTATTACAACAAAATAACTCTTATAGAGTAGAGTTACTTGTTTAGCTACTCATAGTAGCCTTGTTTGTTTTACACATACACTCGTTTTTCGAGATTTCCAGAAACCCAGGTGATGTAGTGAAGACTGAGGCTAAACAGCCAAAGTCAAACTACTCTCGTACATTCTCCGGTTTTGCACCTGGTAGAGTCCAAACTCGTGGGTATTTTCCAGACCAATCGGCCAAGGATTTACCTGGGACAAGTCCCATTCTTGTATATAACCTTTCCCATGTCCTTTGATATTCAATCAATGGAGATGGTTTAAGGTTATCATTCTGGATCTTAGAACTTTCCGTTCTTGGTCTAAGATTAAGCTCGTTGACCTCAGCCTCTAATTTTTTAGACTGATTTGATTCTTCAGATGTTTCCATCTTGGAACCTTTCTGGTTTTCAGAATCCTCTTCATAAGGATCTTCTCCCGTGTTTGGGTGAATCGCACTTGAATCCCCTACCTCGATTTTAACATCATGTGCTCGTAGTTCAGAGACAAGTTTTGACTCTGAGGCATCTCGCATAATGGGGCCATAAAGACTATCCCATAACATGGTACTGCAAAGCCTTGTGGCTTTCATCGCAGTCTGGACCTTGTTAAGATCATTTTCTTGTACATGTCCTGAAGCCTTAGCATTAATCGTAAGGCTATCAATTGTCTTGTTTAGTTCTTTCAGGCTGTCGTTGTGATGCCGCCATCTGGTGAGGATGTTGTTGGCTTCACTTGGCTCCATCTCGTGTTAAGAAATCTGCAAGAACATTTTCGTGAGATTTAATAATTTCAACGTCAAAATCATAATATTGACATTCAGCTTGCCATCTTAAAAGCCTGGCTTTCTCGGGTTTACTTTCTATTTTGTTTTTTAAGAAAGCTTTAACACTTGTGTTATCAATTTTTAGGATAAATTTCTTTGCAAGTAGAAACACGGGCCATTTCTTAAATGCGCTGCGAACTGCAAAGAACTCCTTCTCGTTGATATGCCATCTTGTTGCATTATTGTCTGCAAATAATCCGCTGCAATATCTGCATGGGACTTCTCCTGTTAGTTCTATTTTCATTAGAACGACTGCCCACCAATGATCACTAGCATCTGTGTATAGCACCAGATCGTCTTCATCGTTGGGTATCACAAGTTTGGGCAGATTTTGACACAATTTCTCTAGTTGTTGGACTGCTCCCGTATGTTGGTCTGTCCATTTAAATTCTGCGTCTTTTTTTAGCAGAGGACTAAACACTTTCCTGTAGCTTGCAAGGTTGTTAATAAACATTCCTGCAAAATTAACTAAACCCAAAAAACTTTGAAGTTGTTTAACCGTTTTGAGATTGTCAGGGCAATCACGTACCTTTTCCACCAAATGTGTTTGGAGTATGATACCTGATTCGTCAATCTCAATGCCAAGGAATTCAATTTTTCTTGTTAGGATTATAGCCTTCTTTTCGGATAGCACCAATCCTTCTTTGTGGCAAACATCTGAGAATATTTCCAGGTGTTTAACATGCTCTTTGATATTCCTTGAGGCGATGAGGATATCATCAACATAAACAAACATGAAGCTAAAGTAGCCTTTGAAAAGCTTATCCATCTTCCTTTGATATATCTGTGGTGCATTTGCCAAACCCATTGGCATAACATTCCAGATATAATGTCCCTGCGGTGTAGAGAAAGCCGTATACTTCTTGCTTTCTTCCTCCATCCTTATTTGATAAAAGCCCGATTTGCAATCGAACTTTGAGAAGACCTTCGCGTTTTGGACGCATTTGATAAGGTTTTCTCGGCTCGGGATATAGTATCCATCGAATTCCAAGATTTTGTTGATCCCTTGGTAGTTGATCACCAATCTTGATTTTCTTCTTTTGATTTCACTATGATTCCTAACTAAGAACCTGGGACTGCTATATGGCGAGACCCCTGGTGAGATTAGCTTAAGGTCAAGATGCTCCTTAAGAATCTTCTGCATATCCTTTTGATCGTTCTGATTCATCGGGATAGGCTTGTATCTAACAAACTCATTCTCGAGCTCGTTCTTGTTCGACCATGCCAGAGGATCTTCTTCGCAATTCCTCCGAATTTTTGCTTTGACGTCTTCTATCGAAATATGTTCTTCGTTAGTGATGTTTATGTGAGGACTTGGTTCCAAGCTAGCTTTCAGGATCTCGATTATTTCGTTTCTGATGCTTTTGGTTTTCTGGCCACCCAGGCTATCCATCATAAGCTGCAGGATTGCCTTACCGTATTTCCTCTGATCCTTCATTTTTGGGTGTAGAAGTCTTCCTTCATCACCGCGCTTGCTGCGGAATTGAATCGACAGTTTGCGGTAGAACGCCTGCGTCAATCTTTGCACCAAGATCTTATGGTCACAAGTGGTTGTGAGAATAAGACGTCTTGTTTCATTATCCTGCGTAAAACATTTGAACGTTTGCAGGAAATTGTTGCCTAGTAAGATATCGGCTCCGGTATCATGGAAATAGATTGGAGGCGTCTTGACTTTGTACCATGGGGTACCATCTGCTCCTCCAATTAATATTTTTGCTTTTTTTTATCCCTCGTTTGAAGATGATGATCTTCTTTGAGAAATCTCTGCCTGCAATTGTTGGTAAATCTTCTCCAATTTCTTCGGGAAAAACTCCTGGTTTTGCTGTGCAAATCCCTGCTCCTGAGTCGATATACACTGCAAAGTATTCGGCTCGATATTTCTCGTATAACATCCCAACTGAGATGTAAATTGAGAATGGACTGGTGGTCATCGGAATCTGTATCTTTTTCCTTCCACCGTGAACTTCATTCCTTCTGGAACCCTTTCCCAAGGTTTTTGATCTTCGAGAAATTCAATCCCAAGAACAAGTTGTTCTGGGATCTTTTCTGCACGTCCGTTGATTATGAAATTAATTCCTCCTAGTTTTAGGTTTCCTTGATATCGTCCAACGAATGGATGCTTTAGATAATACAATGCGTCACATGGAAATGTATTATCTTCCTGAGTGGTGTCGAAGATTACCTCGACTTCTCTTCATCCTCTTGGACATTGGAGTTCTCCTTTAGTTGTAAATCGTTTGGGTTCGATTACAACTTCGACAATCGGCTTCTTTCCCCATGTTAAGCTATGCATTCTGTTTTCATGGAAAGAAATTCTCCTTTGGTCGAACCTTTGACTGGTGTTCTAATTGAACACTGGTTGGTCTCGAATGATCATATCCATTTCATGGATATGGGGCAGATCTGAAATCTCCGGTTTGACTGCATGGGCTACCTTTTCAAAGATTTCTAGTATCTCGACAAACTCATTTCTTCGAAAAAAAGCTAAATGATGAGTGTTGGAGAGTGCGTATGAGATGATGTATGTGATGAAGTAAGGCCCATTCCCTTCCTTCATCAACTCATTGTTCTTAAAGTCCTGATGTAGAGTAAGGACTCTGTTGAAATCTCGATCGGCTAGATTGTATGCAATCTTTAGATAAACGAATGTTGCCACCTTTCCAGCAAATAGATTTCCTGAAATTTCTCCAAGACATGCATCTCGCAGGTTCTGGATTCTTCTGTCAAAGATAGCAATATCAATTGGCGAATTGATACCTTCTTTGAATGTTGCCTTGATCAAGATTCTTATGGCTCCAATATGGATCCATGACATCTTCTGGGCAACCTCTGGATTGAGTCGGCTTAGTTCCTCTTTTATCTCGTTCATAGGAACCAGCTGCATTTCCATCACATTACTCGTCAGCTCCATTGGGATCGCAATTTCTCCCGCTGTAACCTTGTATATGATGTGGTGTTTTCTTTGCTTGAAACTTAGTTGGGCTAAGGTTCTCTCCATTTTTCCGATAGTGAATCCATCGTAAACTCGCAATTTTGGATCTTCTCGCATAATTCTCATCAAGGCTTTGTGAGAAATGCTGGTTTGTGAGAAGAATCCCGACAAGTCTTCCTGCACCTCTTGACGGAAGATCTCCTTGTCTTCATTTTGATTCTGATTCTGATTCTGAAGACTCATCTTGTCCTTCATCTTCTTCATATATACTTTCGTCTGAAGGAATTTCCTCAAACTGGTATACTTGGATGAGGTCCTGAAAGTAGACAGCTTCCTCGAATTCTGTTGTAGCTTCGAACTGTCTGACTCCTCTCTTTTTGTTCTCCGGGCAATCCGTTGAGATGTGACCTTTGGCGCCACATGTCCAACAGTTGCAATCTTTGAAACTTTCATTAGCATGTGTATGTGCTCTTCTGAAAGTCCTCCTTGTTGGTGGTCTGCTCGTGCTTCCTTGGCTGGCAGACGTTTTTCCACGGCTGGGGCCTGGTCTTTGCCCAGATTTGTAACTCCGGGCTTTTTGTTTCGACCAGAATCTCCTTAGTTTCCAGGAAGATTTCCTAGAGAACATGCTTTTCCTTTGTTCATAGGGGTGATCCTTATGTTTCTTCTTCCGGTGTCTTTCTGGTGTGCCAATGACCGTTGGATTGTCATTGTCGTCACAGCAAAGACGGGCTGATTTATTGATTCTTTTCAGCCTCTTGAAATTCTTTTGAATTGCTGCCTTCTGGCACCATTCGCTCTGTTTGACTTTGAGAAAAGACATTCTTTGGGCGACTGTGTCTACCCCGATAGGTGTATATTCTCGCAGTAACATTTCTCGCCACGGGCTTGGTATTTTGGCGAAAAATAAGGGGATTGCCGTGTCTTCATTCATTCGGCTCTTCCATCTGTATTCGGTGAACAACTTGATGTATAAGTCGACGCTACATATGTCATGTAGCTATAAGCTATACAGTGCTTGTTCATATCTTCTGACCTTCTCCTGGTCACCTCCTCCGGTTTGGGGATCAACAAAGTATCCTTCTCCGATGAAGTATATCTTGAACAGTCTCGCCATTCTGTCCACAATGTCTTTGAGGGCATCGCCGGATGGAACCCCACCTCTGATTTCTGAGGTAGCATGTTCCCATCCGATCTTGACTGATCATTCGAGGCTCATTTGTAACATCATAATGAAGCCTTCTTTGTCGAGTTCCAACATTGCTGCTGCAATTCTCATTGCTGATGCCCATTCATCGATCAGGGGCTCGCGATTCTTGAAATCCAAGATATCAAGATTGAGCATAAGCCCATACGGGTGTATCGGATCAAGTTGGGATCTCCCGTATGGTGTTCCATGAGCATCTGGTCTCATTGCTCTCGATCTGGCTGGTACAACTCTGTACATGGATCCCGCCACAAAGTCGTGTTGGTGCGGCATGGGTTCTTCTCGGATTGGCTCTGGATTTGGGATGGAAGATCCGACGCCTTCTGTAACCGTTGACTATCCCCGGGGGGGATCTTGTCTTGGCACAATTGCACTTTCATAGCCTCGAACATTTTCGAGGTTCAAACCCGAAAATGATTCTGTTAGATAGGAAAGATCTTGCAGATTTTGAAGTTGAACTCGTCAAGCCTGAATCTGGACATGATCTCACGACGTGCTGGACTTTCCCCGTATCAGAGCTTCTAGCCTCTCGTCTGTGGTCAACTCATTTTTGACCTCGACTGCTTTACCCTTTTGATGTAATAAGAGTTCCCTTCCGAAAGATGGTGGTAACCATCCTCCTCGTCTCCTTTCGGGTGACCTTGGCATGGATTCCAAGTTCTTTATTCTTTGCTGAATATCTTGTAGATTATCCAAGATCTCCTTCTGACGTCTAGACATGGTCTCAAGTTTGTCTTGAAGTTCTTGAAGAAGCTCGGGCATATGGTATTGATGGTTACCATATGTTTGGACTGTTTTCTGAACTTCCCTAAGGTCCTGAGACAGCTTAAAACCATCTGTCTCGAGCTCGTGAAAATTTGGCAAAACCAGATTACTCATCTATTATTTCTTTCGACAATTAATCTGGTAATCCTTGTAATCTCAGCCGTGAGGCCATTAATAGCTACGAATTTAGCTCTAATGCTAGGGAGATTGTCTGGTCTTTGACTAGCTAGGATTACTAACTTAGTCTTCAATAGTTGGAGCTCTTGTTCTAGGGTAATACCAGGCATCGTTTAGAGGCTTAGTATTGAACTTTGCTTATTAGCTTTTTTAAGGCTAATTTTTATCAGCTCGACTCTTTCAAGCCTAGCCTTCTTGATGGGGCAAGTTTTTCCTTGTTGTTCTAGGTCGCAACATAGAACCTCATCGTGCTCGATATACGTTTCATGAAACGTAAGACATCTTGTTAAAGCATCTATAAGATACTTAATACTTGTGATTTTAGGCCCTCTGAAAGAGAACTGAACTGGAAGATACCAAATTTTATCCATAACTGGATTATTCATGTGTTTAAATTACTCTACTCATAAAGGGATGAGCTATAATGAAATAATTTTCCATTTGAATGAATAAACAAACTGACTCTGATACCATTTAATTTACGCGGTCATAAAATGAAAAGAATATAAAACTTTTGGACTATAATTAAAATTTTTGAAAATAAAAGATTGACCAAACAAATAGGGTGCAAGTGGTTCTTACCACATGTCATAATTGGGTATCCCCCACCATAGACTAAACTATATAAATGATGCAACTCGCAACGAATGGAATTAAATGCAGCCTTGGTTATGTGATTTACAAACGTGGCATTGACAAAAGTAGTCATGTAAACTACGAGGAAGTTATTTTTATGCTGCCCCATGCGTGACGTGTAACGTAGACTTGTAGCAAACGTAATATTTTTAATAAGATTGCTGAAGATTATCGAACATCTTGGCTTTATATATCTAAGAATGTGTGGCAACTGATTTTGGGAATTAGATTTGATTTGGAGTAAATTTGCAATTTATATACAGACGAAGAAAGTTTTTTATTCGGTTCAATAAAATCTACGCTTAACTTAACATGTAAGTTTGTCGATTGATCTTTAGTTTCGATCATCGATGCTTATATTATGCCAGTAAAAATGAACAATTAAGTCTTGATAATTAAGAGTTTCTAGTGGTTACATAGTTACATCGATATGAAGTGAGAACAATACTGTGAAAAATGATCTTAATATAATTTTGATGGGCTTATAGCTTAGACTCATGATAAATAGCTCGTAGCAGGCCCTCGTAAGTAACCTAGCTACCCCTTGTAAACTATCATGGTGGTTCGACGGAAAAAGTTAACCATCCGTCTTTCATGTAATAAGATGAATCTTATTTGATTTAATCACAATGGCATGTAACACAAACCGAGACACTTTTTTGAGACAGAGAAGACCTTTGCCTATTGCATTGATGCTCATGTGATCAGTCGTGTGAGGTGTCAATTTTATTGGAGCTAATTGTATAGACACGTCATGAACTTGGTCACATAAGGGGATGTAGGTGCGGGTGCGTGAGTTCACCATTTTTTTTTTAAAAAAACATGAATTTCAAAACGCCTTAATGCGTTTATTAAAAATAAATAATATTGAATGTTGACATGTGATTTCGTATGTATTTAAGTATTGTCAAAAATTATAGTTATTTTGTATAACACTTTCTAAATTTTAAGGGTGAAATGATAAAAGTATAAACCTTAAATTACTTAGAATTTTCTCAAATTATTTTATTTTCCTCTAGCTTCAACTCTGATTCAAAATCATTCTTTTGTTTCGTCTTTTATAAACTTTGTTCGATTATTCATTGAATTTGAACGAAGTGCGTACTAGAAAATCTCAGTGCGAGAACGAAAAATTTGAAAAGCTTCTAAGGACGAAGCATGGCACTAAAGTCGTTAGAGCACGACCCGAGCGCCAACAACTTTCTCCGTGTTGAGGATTATGTGACTTAAGTAGTAAATCGAGAAGTACGGTGTATTATGTAACAAAATATGATCAATATACAAAATTTACAAAATCGTGTAATAAAAATGAAAAGAGCCACTAGCAAGAAACCCCCTTGTGTTATGGAAAAGAGGCAAGAAACCCCCCTATGAAAATAAAATAGGCAAAAACACCCCCTGTGTTAAACAAATTGTAGCTCACAGCCCCCTTCTCTTTCTTTATACGTATTTTCACCAGAAATGACTCATTTACCCCCAAATTAAAAATAGTCATTTCTTCTCCCACCATTTTTCCCATTTTATATTTATGCTTAATTATTTTTTAAAAAAATATTGGATTCTTGAACCCATCTAATTATGTTACTGTAAATTTTAAAATTAACTTATTCTAATATTTAAATGAACATATATTTTCGTAATATTTATTAAAATATATAAATACTTTAATAAATTAAATATAATTAAATGAAGATTTTTTTTTTTAATTAGTGAAATCCAAAAAAAAAGTGAAAAAGGTCATCTTCCCCACGCATAAATAATTATTATTGGGCAGAAATAATAATTCTCCCATTTTTTTATACCGGAAATAATTGTATGTAAAATTTTGTTATTTCATGTGATGAGCTTCTATGAGTTTTCTAAATTTGTACTACTTTAATTGTACGTAAAAGTCCAAAAGAAAATTTACATTGCAAAATATGTTAGAAGAGATACATTTCTAAATAAGAGTTTTACCGATAAATTTTTAACAATACTAAAAAATTACAGCAAAAAATGTAGGCAAAAGTGCTTGTTTTTTTTTTTTTTTCAGAGGGGGGTTTTTTGCCCGTTTCAAATAACATAGGGGGGTATTCTGCCAAAAAATCTACTAAGAATAAGGGTAGAAAAGTCATTTTATAAGAGAATATTAATTCCCACTCTCACTTCTTGGCAAGTGTATCACACTCTCGTACAAAGGGGGGTTATTTGCTACGTATTTCAATACACAAGGGGGTTTTCTGCTTCTTTTCATTTCACAGGGGGGTTTCTTGCCTGTTTCGAACAACACAGGGGGGCTTTCTGCCAAAAACCCAAATGAAAATGGCACTAAAATTTTTTCATACTATAGTAAGCAAAGCCAGAATGTTTATTTTTTATTTTTTTGTTACTTTCAAAATATAGGTTTTTTTAAAGGAAAAGAGAGTGGCCGTCCCTTTCGGATTAAAGGATGTAATTTACACGCATTCTTAATTTATTGGTCCATGCATTTGCTAGTCCGTATAAATATACCAATAGCCATTCTTTTTTGCCGCTCTTGCTCAATCCATCATTTTTTATTGCTTAAATTAACAAATCATCCCATTTTGTTGTGCTTCGTTTAGTTGTAAAAGTCCAATCCATAGAATTATAAAATGGAAATTAATATCATAAACTGACTTCAATGACCTATTTCCAAACTATAATAAGTTGTTTTGGAAGAATTCTCCCGTCAAACGCTCTCCGAATATATTATGCGACCCGCGGATAGTAGTGCATGGAAAGGCATCGTAAGGTGCATGGCTTTGATCAAACCATTTATGCGATGGAAAGTGGGTAAGGGGACGAACATCTCGTTGTGGTTTGATAGGTGGATTGGTCCGCGTGCACTCCATGAGGACATTGAGAATATTCGATCGGCGGACTTTAGCCTTAAATTGGCGGACGTTATTGATGATACGGGGACATGGAGATTTGATTGGATTGAGACGCCGATTTCAAACGAGTGGAAGGAGAAAATTGTTACACAAAATATTTTGTTGACCGAAGAGGAAGATCGGATGATCTGGGGGGAGGAAGCTAGTGGACAATTCTCGTGTCGTTCCGCTTATAAAGCCTTACATAGGGAATATTCGGTGTCAAGTGGGGGTGGCAAACGCGTTGACTGGATTTGGAGGGTGCCGTGTGGTAACAAGCTGAAGTATTTCCTATGGCTTGCGACGCAAAATCGGTTGGCAACAAACCAATTACGTATGCATAGACGGATAGCATCTGAGGCCGTGTGCGCAGCGTGCAAATTCCCGGAAGAATCGGTCATTCACATACTTAGGTACTGTAGCAACGCGAGCAGAGTTTGGAGAAAATTCATTCCCCCGAGCTTGTGGCAGAAATTCACGCAACTGGAGGACGACCGATGGTTGAAGGTCAATCTTACAATCGTGGACTGCTCATGTTCCGTGATTCCCGATATTCCATGGCAAATAATCTTTGTCGCAAGCCTTTGGGAAATTTGGAAGGCGCGCAACCACGAAGCGTTTAAAGAAAAGAGGCTTGGTTTAGACGTGGTGCTCAATCGAATCAAGCTGCTTACCATGGATATTTGGACGGCGCAGAAAAAAAAGAGGAATACTGTGATCCATGGGGGATGGACCAAACCGAAGCCGGGATGGGTAAAACTCAACATTGATGGAAGCGTGTTAAATGCACAAAATCGTGGTACGATCGGTGGGGTCTTGAGAGATGACAAAGGGAGATGGTTATGGGGGTTTGCGGATAGAATTAAGGGGCCAACGGTCTTGGAAGCGGAATTGGAGGCGCTGAGAGTTGGTCTCGAGTTGGCATGGAATAAACGTGTACCGAAGATTGAGATTGAATCAGATTCCAAGGCGGCCATTGATCTTGTTGTTTGTGGCACGACTAGTGCGGACCCGTTATACCAAAAAGTGGAAGAATGCCGTATTATCCTACACATGCCATGGGACTACGAAATAAGATGGATCCCAAGGGCCAAAAATATGCTCGCAGATGCTATTGCAAAGAATCATTATAGAGATGAGAGTGGATTTCGATTCATGCCCAATCCCCTCCTCGAGTTTTTATCCTTTTTAGAGATTGATGTAGTCTAAGGACTTTGCATTTCATGTCTTACCAAAAAAAAAAAAAAAAAAAAAAAGAATTCTCCCGTCAAATTTACACAACTAACAATATATATATATATATATATATATATATATACTTATATAGACGAGTTCACGGTTTATTAAGTTGACAAAAGAATTGAAGATAATATTATTATAGTATATAATTGATACCTTGAATTAAAATATGACACCCTTAAAACTATTTTTTTTTTGAAGAACAGATTATATTAAAGAGAAACCGCACCAGGAGGTGCAAACCGTATGATAACAATGCAGATCAAAATCGCAAAAAGAACGCCTCACTAATATAAATTCCTAAACTACTATTTAAGCTGCAAAAATGAGGTCAGGAGGAACAAAAAGATCGGCGAATGCCGTCCGTGCTGCGCCATGTGATTTAATTTGCGTCTCGTCTAATCCAACGTATTGTAAAGTCATCCATCGGTTTGAATAAACGGAGGAAATCTGCCACAATATTCCCATAAGTAACATCACTTGGAGCCTAATGAATAATATTGTGGATGATGTTCAAACAATCGCCCTCAAATGTAACTTCGCGCCAACCCATTCCCACGGCTAATCGTATTGCGCAAAGGGCTGCCACGACCTCAATACATGCTGGAGCAAGAGTCGCCACGAATCTTTTTGTGCGCGAGCGATCGTGTTCCCCTCATGATCACGAGCCACCACACCAATTCCTACCTCCATCTTGTCTTCAAATCGCGCGCCATCAAAGTTAACTTTAAGAGCGCCTTCTCGTGAAGCTTCCCATTCGTTATTACTGACGTGCATAAGATGTGTTAGATTATGTCCAATATTGTTCCATGTCGCCGCATACGACAACGCCACATTGACAATCTCTGCTGAATTATAGTATCCCTCCCCCGCAAGTATTTGATTCCGATTAAACCACATCATCCAACATAGTGTAACCGCGGTTTTCGTTTTCTCCTTTCCCAATTCCTTCAACAACCGATGAAACCACACGATCAGTCCCTCCGTCTCCCGTCCCATAGAGTGCGTGGCAAAATTTGCAATCGTCCAAACTTGGCGCGCAATGTGACAATCGAACAAATCATGAATCGTGGTTTCCTCCAGCTCCCCACATACGAGACACAATGATGAATCTCCCAGTCTCCGTCGCGCCAAATTGCACCGAGTTGGCAAGATATTCGAATAGCTTTATTTTTTTCGCACAACCCAGTCGCCACAGCTTTTTCCACCCTGCTTGCTCGCTCGAAGTAGTAACATCCCATTCCCCGCGCACTGTTAGGCCTTGTGAACGGATCAAGTGATAGGATCTACGTACCGAGAATCGACCGTGCTTATCATAATGCCATAATTGCTGATCATCGCTGTCCAAGTTTCCCAACGGTATACCAAGGATAATATTTGCGTTAACCTCCCAGAAAATATGTCGCACAACGTCGACGTCCCACCAGCCCGTTGCATCGCCAATTAAGTCATGGACTCGCTCCACAGTTGGCTGGGCAGGTCGTGATGTTATAGAACGAAATGTGATCGGTCAAGGAAGACACGCGTCATCCCAAATTGCGATTGTGTTGCCATTCCCCACGCTCCATCGAACCCCTCTCTTAATCACTACCCTCGCCTCCCAAATACATCGCCAAGAGAAGGACATATTATTTCCAATTTGTGAATCCAAAAAAGAGAAATTGGAAAAATATTTGGCTTTGTATAATCGACTCACCAAATTCTCCGAATTATGAAAAATACACCAAGCTTACTTGGCGAGCAAAGCCAAATTAAACGCCTTACGATCCCGAAATCCCAAACCATCGTCTTCTTTTTTCCTACATAATTTATTCCATGCAATCCAGTGTATTTTATTTTTTGTACCGCTTTCCCACCAAAAATTATTGATGATCGCCCCAATCTCCTTAATCAAAATATCTGGTAAACGCAAACAACTCATAATGAACGTTGGGATGAATTGCATAATCGATTTAATCAACACCTCCATCCCCGCCCCCGAGAGCATTTTTCCTTTATATCCAGTCGCACGTTTCCATACCATTTCCAGAATAAAATCAAATAGTTCTTTGATTTCCCAACAACCGACGAAAGACCAAGGTATTTTTCGTGCCTATGTGCGATCATAACGCCCAAGATCGCCCCAATCTCCTATGCCCACTCTTCGCTCGTGTTTCTACTAAAAACCACCACTGATTTATCGAGGTTAATTTGCTGTCCAGATGCCGCCTCAAACTTAGCAAGTATATGCCCAATTTCTTCCGCCGATTCTCTGGTCGCCTCGCAAGAAAGCAATGTGTCACCGACAAACAATAGATGTGAGATCTGGGGAGCCGTTCTGCAAATTGCCAAGCCCTGTAATACACCATGAACCAGGGAGCCCAACCAGAGGTTGACCTAGCTGAGGCGACTCAAAAGAGATAAATGAACTACGTTCGGCTTGATTCCCTTAATGGGATACGTAGGCAGCTTGGCAAGTTCCCAAGATCAGTCCGATATCATAAGTATTTAACGCCCGCAAGTCGACAATCAAAGAGTATCAAATCTCTCACGTTCGACTGTTCTCTCAACTTGGCCATTTAGGGATTATTTCATGTCATATTATATTTCCTTATGTGTAAGAGGTGTTCCGGATCAAGCTAGTCCATTCATTGTAATAGGATAGCATTATTTTGGTTAAGTCAGGCCCTACTGTATCGATTTCTCGGTGTATTGTAACCTAGACGAAATAAGACCAAAATAAAGGGACGATATTAATATTATCTCTACGAATTATATAACTAGTGTTATGGAAAAGCTAAATCTATTTGAGTTTATAACAATATATTTAAAAGGACATAGAGAAAGAAGAGCAAATTATGAGTATATTACTTGTGAATTGGTGTTTTTCTCTTCATCTTGATGGCTCCTTATATAGGCAAGAATTCCCAATATTTTACACTATTTACAACAACTACTACTATTATAAAATAGTATTTGTACATAATTTTCAACAATGGCCACTAGGCATATGCCACTAACTATATTTATAACACTCCCCATTGGCCATTTGAAGATTTTGTTATGTACATGATCCGTCTTCTGCACACGTCTTATGCTGCCTCGTTAAAAACCTTATAAGAAAAAACCTAGTGGGATAAAAACCTTAATAAGGGAAAAAGAGTGCAGCCGTGTGAACTCCCCCTCAAGTTGGCATCTCCAATTCTTCATAAGTCTCGTAGGTGACGCATCTCAATACTTTGAACATGTTTCTTAAAAGTTACAATAGGGAGTGCATTTGTAAAAAGATCTGCCATATTGTCACATGATTGAACATATTGGATATTAATTTCTTTGTTCTTCTTGAGTTCCTGAGTGTAGGCAAAATATCTTGGGGGTATGTGTTTGGTTCGATCACTCTTGATATAGCCTTCTTTCATCTGTGTAATACATGCAGAATTGTCTTCATATAATGTTGTAGGACTCTCTCTAATAGGTAAGCCAGATGTACTTCTTATATGATGTGTCATTGATCGTAGCCATACACATTCTCTGCTTGCTTCATGGAGTGCAATAATTTCAGCATGATTCGATGATGTTGCAACAAGTGTCTATTTCTGAGAACGACATGAAATAGCAGTGCCTCCATACGTAAATACATATCCAGTTTGAGATCTGGATTTATGTGGGTCTGATAGAAAACCTGCATCTGCATAACCAATTAATTTTTGTACCGCATTGTTAGGATAAAATAGACCAAGATCCACAGTTCCTTGAAGATAACGGAATAAATGTTTAATTCCTTTCCAGTGCCTTTTTGTGGGTGATGAGCTAAACCTGACTAATAAATTCACAGTAAATGATATATCAGGTCTAGTACAATTAGCTAGATACATTAAAGCTCCAATGGCACTTAAATATGGAACTTCAGAACCAAGAATTTCTTCATTTTCTTCACAAGGACGAAACAAATCTTTATCTATAGTTAATGATCTTGCAATCATAGGATGGTTCAAAGGTGTTGCTTTATCCATATTAAAACGTTTCAATATCTTTTTAGTATAGTTAGATTGATGCACAAGTATTCCATTTTTAACATGCTCAATTTGCAAACCAAGACAATATTTAGTCTTTCCAAGATCTTTCATTTCAAATTCATCCTTTAAATAATTTATTGTTGAATGAATTTCTTTGTCAGTGCCAATGATATTTAAATCATCTACATAAACCGCAATAATTGCAAAACCAGACGATGTTTTCTTAATAAAAACGCATGGACACAAAGAATTATTTATATATCATTCTTTTAATAAATATTCACTCAAACGATTATACCACATGCGACTTGATTGCTTTAACCCATATAATGATCTTTGCAATTTAATTGAGTACATTTCTCTAGGTTTGGAACTTGATGTTGCGGGTAATTTAAGTCCATCAGGGACCTTTATGTAAATATCATTATCAAGTGATCCATAGAGATAAGTAGTGACAACATCCATGAGACGCATGTTTAGATTTTCATAGACCGCTAGACTGATCAAGAATCGAAATGTAATCGTATCCATTACAGGAGAATACGTTTCTTCATAATCGATTCCAGGTCTTTGAGAAAAACCTTGTGCGACAAGGCGAGCTTTATACCTCACAATTTCACTTTTCTCATTTTGTTTGCGAACGAAGACCCATTTGAACCCTGCGGGTTTCACACTTTTCGGTGTGAGAACAATGGGTCCAAATACCTTTCGCTTATTAAGAGAATCTAATTCAGCTTGCATAACATCTTTCCAGTTATCCCAATCATTCCTATTTTAGCATTCAATTACAGATTTGGGTTCAGGATCATCATTTTCATTCTCAATTTCATAAGCGACTAAATATGAAAATATTTTATCCATATTTTCCATCTCATTTCGATCCAATACCATTCCTGTATTGATATAATTTATAGGGATTTCAACGTTCTCTTTATTTGTAGGATCTGATTGGATAACTTCTTGAGGCATCTCATATGTCACATTTTGCGACTCATCAGGCATAGATTTCTCAATAATAGGATCATTAGGTTTTGATGCTCCTTTTCTTTTTCGAGGATTTTTGTCCTTTGAGCTAGTAGGACGCCCACGTTTCTTAGTTATATCAAAGATATCATCCTTTGATGTTTCTTTTGGAATTACAATATGAGCAGGAGCATTTGCAGCTGGTATATGTGATTTTGTTACCCTGCTTATATCAGTAAATGCATCGGGTAATTGATTTGCAATAGCTTGTAAATGCAAAATTTTCTTTACTTCCAAATCACATTGCTTTGTTAGCATATCAAAGCTTGTGAAAGATGGATTATACCATGATATATCATTTTCCAACTGCTTCTTTTCTCCCCGTAAGGTTGGAAAATTTGCTTCATTAAAATGGCAATCGGCAAAACGTGTCGTAAAGACATCACCTGTTAGAGGCTCAAGATATCTGATTATTGATGGTGAGTCAAATCCAACATATATTCCCAACCTTCTTTGTGGTCCCATTTTTGTTCGCTTTGGTGGTGCAATTGGAACATAAACCGCACAACCAAAAATCTTTATGTGGGAAATATTAGGTTCATGACCAAAAGAAAGTTGTAATGGGGAGTATTCATGATACGAGCTTGGTCTAATGCGAATTAGTGATGCAGCATGTAAAATCCCATGACCCCATAGAGAACTTGGTAATTTAGCTTTTATCAACAATGGTCTAGCAATTAATTGAAGGCGTTTAATTAATGATTCAGCTAAACCATTTTGAGTATGTACATGTGCAACGCTATGTTCAACCGTAATTCCAGTTGACATATAATAATCATTGAAAGCTTGAGATGTGAATTCACCAACATTGTCAAGTCTGACTTTCTTGATCGTATAGTCAGGAAATTGAGCTCTTATTTTGATTATTTGAGCCAAAAATCTCGCAAATGCCATATTGCGAGTAGACAATAGACAGACATGTGACCATCGACTTGAGGCATCAATTAATACCATAAAATATTGAAATGGTCCACATGATGGATGACTAGGTCCACATATATCACCTTGAATTCTTTCAAGAAATGTGGGTAATTCTGTCTTAATTTTAACTGGTGAATGCTTTATAATTAGCTTTCCAAGAGAACATGCTTCACATGGACTATTGTTGCTCAGATTGAGTTTGGATCCTTTTAATGAATGTCCATGTGTAGTTTCAATTATCCTTCGCATCATTGTTGAACCAGGATGACCTAGTCGATCATGCCATAGAGTCAATAATTCTGGATTTTCATTGACTACCATATTTGATTCGATTTCATTAATATATGTATAATGCAACCCTGATGAGATATATGGTAGTTTTTCAAGAAAATGTTTCTTTCCTGGTATATTCTTAGTAATGAAAACATATTTAGCCTTATTCACAGTCATTGACTCAATATCATATCCATGACGATATATATCTTTAGAACTCAATAAATTTCTTCTGGATTTTGGGGCAAATAAGGCATCATCGATGATAAACTTTATTCCATTTGGTAAAGTAAAAGTAGATGTACCAGATCCTTCAATCAATTTAATAGGACCTCCTATTGTACCGACTTGAAATTTTGAGGGTTCTAAATATGTAAAATATTTCTTACTTGTGAGAATTGTATGAGTTTTACAACAGTCAAGTAGGCAGAAATCACCCGTATGCTCCATATCACGCTTCACTTCAAATAAACAATATTAAAACAAATATTGTAATAAACAAGGGTATATATTTGAAAATAGATTATTTTATTGAAAGCACACAACAAAAATGCAAGAAGTAGATAATACAACTTAAAATATAAATCACAATAAGCATATTCAGCCAGAAGATCACATAACACATATTAAGCCAAACGAACATCATAGTCATCAGTAAAGTCTGCCGCCTCCATAAAGGTGGAGTCACCATTTGGATTTTGTTCGACAAGGTTAACTTCCTTTTCTTTACCCTTCAAACTTTCTTGGTACATCTTACAGAGATGTTCTGGTGTACAACATGTGTTGGCCCAATGCCCTTTCATTCCACATCTAAAACAATAACCTTGAGGGTTTTTATTATGTTTTTCTTTGTTCTGGAGGTTATTCTTAAAGACAGTGTTGGTATGCGAGGGATTGTGAAAACCTCCTCGACCACGACCATGGCCACGACCACCTCTTTTACCGCGTCCACCTCTATAGCCATATCCTCCTCTATGACCACCTCTACCTTGACCATGACCACGACCAGGACCTTGATTGGCATTCTCATTGTTACCTCGTCCATAGGAGTTTGAAAAATTAATGGCATTTGCCTCAGGTAATGCATGTGCTCCAGGAGGACGAGATTGATGATTTTTCATCAATAAGTTGTAACTTTCTGCCATTAACAACTTTTGTTGTAAGTCGTGATATTTTGAAATATTCAGCAATCGGTATTGTTGTTGAACATTTATCATGGACACATGGAAAGTAGAAAGTGTTTTCTCTATCATTTCTCTATCAGTAAGCTTTCTTCCACAATAAATTAAATCTGAACGAATCTCCATAAGCGCGGAGTTGTATGCGCTTACAGTTTCAAAATCTTGGAACCTTAAATTGTTCCAATCATCGGTGGCTTTTGGCAACATGGTTTCCTTTTGATGGCCATATCTTTCCTGTAGATTTTTCCATAATTCATGAGGATCGGTAACATCGAAATATTCTCTCTTTAAGGTTTCATCTAGATGTTTTCTCATGTAGATCACAGCCTCACATTTTTCTGGATCCGTATTTGTATTTACTGCATCAAGAGTTTCAACGATACTCTTTGATCTGAGGTACAATTTCGTATCCGATTTCCATTGTCCATAATTCTTGCCAGTGATATTGAGTATACAACTAATTGCACTCGTGAGGTTAGACATTTTTTGCTAGCTAAATACATAACCAAGAAAAATATAATTAGGATCGAGATAATTTATTTAACACATAATCATAGAAGCATAATTATTATAATAATACAATGCAATTATCTCATCTCTAACCAAATCTTGAACTCGAACATTATTATGATAAAAGGAGGAATATCATAGGGACAAACATAGGAGTGTCTTCATCTACTAGCATAAAAATAAAAATTGAAAGGTAAATGAGGATCAAGATCATTGTTGTCGTAGAGATCATTTTGCAAGATGGGAGAAATGAGGTGAAGATTTGTGTGGAGTTTGTGTTATGAAATTTGTGTATTTATAGAGGAAGAAATATCCGTAAGTAGCCGTTTATAGCCGTTGGAAAAACAATCATTTTTTTTTATTTTGGCATGTTTTATGAACGATAATGTCTTTAATAATTTAGCAACAAAAATTAATTGTAATAACATGTAAAATAATTTCTGCCGCATTAATGATATTTTAACAGGCATATGTAATAATATTACGATAGTAAATACATATATATTTTCCGCCACATTACTATGTAAAAACTTTCATGGCTTAAGGAATAATATAAACAAGTAAAATAATTGCAATGAATTAAGTGCGTAAATAATTTCCGCCACATTACTATGTAAAAACTTTCATGGGCTTATGGAATAATGTAAACAAGTAAAATAATTGCAATGAATTAAGTGCGTAAATAATTTCCGCCACATTACTATGTAAAAACTTTCATGGGCTTATGGAATAATGTAAACAAGTACAATAATTGCAATGGATTAAGTGCGTAAATAATTTTCGCCACATTACTATGTAAAAACTTTCATGGGCTTATGGAATAAAATAAGCAATAATAAATTGTCAGTAGTCGTTTCTAGCTTGGGGTTAACTCAAGCATCAACGAAAGTTAAAATTAGCTTTAGTGTTAGAGTTAGATGACAGTAAAATAATCATAAAATTATAGATAGGCGGTAGTCCTCCTTGTCTATAATAATGTAGATAGATGAACACGTAAATATTAAACTTTAAGAACAAAATTATAAACACATATTCATCTAATCATAAAATTATAGATTGGCGGTAATACGCACTGTCTATAATAATTTAGATAGATGAACAAGTAAATATAAAATTTTCGTACCTTTTAACGTTGAACGTTTTCTCTAACGAAGAAACTAAATTCTTCCGGATCGAGCACTATCGTGCTGATAACGTGTTATGGAAAAACTAAAACTATTTGAGTTTATAACAATATATTTAAAAGGACATAGAGAAAGAAGAGTAAATTATGAGTATATTACTTGTGAATTGGTGTTTTTCTCTTTATCTTGATAGCTCTTTATATAGGCAAGAATTCACAATATTTTACACTATTTACAACAACTACTACTATTATAAAATAGTATTTGTACATAATTTTCAACAATGGTCACTAGGCATATGTCACTAACTATATTTATAACAACTAGTAGAATTGTATCTTCACTTTTGGTTGCCTGTTATAAAGGGGATTTGTATCTATAACTTTAATTAGTAATTGAACGAGACATATAACATTTTAATTTCTTATCATCCACGACATAAACTCATCGATATAGTACAATGAAGTAGACACATATACTGGTAATTAATATGTTGCCTAAACCTAATAATACTAGTGGCCAACTTTGAGTGGCGTAGGTAGGTTTCACTCTTTTTGGCCACTTGGAAACTGAAATCATTTCACTTTATGATTAGTGAGGTTTACTTTCCCACAATTTCTTTTTACAGATCCACGTACTTTACCTTAAAATTGTTTATTTATTTTTATATTTCATTTCTGAGTGATTTATAAATTCCCATTTCGATGTGAATTCATTCCAATAAGTTCTGTATAAAATGAATTTCTTATTTCCATTTACTTTATGAAAATGACTTTCACTAAAAAAAAATGACACAAATCGCCAAAAATGCCAACATGTCATGCTTAATTGGACAAACACGGAATATCCATTTTCCAGGAAAAAATAAACTAAACTTCACCACTGTTTCCTGCTGTTAATTAATGGCAAATATAATCTAATTAACTAGTTGCCAGCCATCGCTAGCCAAGTAAAGTAATATATTCAATTAAATTACAAAGCATCCCACCTTATTCTCGAATAACAAGCAAACCAAAAAAAAAAAAACCCTCCAATAATCAAGCAACGTGTACCATAAGAAATAATCAAAATCAGCAAATCAAATTGCTATAATGAAGTGTGAACTCAAAGATTAGCCCATAACAAAATGTTAAACTACAACAATTTGGTATTAAAAAGTAATTACTACGTTAAGCAATTTAAGTAACACAGTTTTCATATTCGCCCATTGACTAATATGGCGAATAATTTATAATAAAAGTCCATGTCACCCACATGGCTATCATCCATTGGCTAACAGAGTATACAAAAAGCCAAATCTTTTTTCCATAAATTTATTCCCATATATATAAATAAAAAACAAATATTGGACAGCTCTTCAAAGGCAGATAACAGCACTGTGCTGGCAATGCAAATCCAATAATATAAGGCCAGAAATAATTTGACACCTTTCTGTGATGACGTGTCCACCCTACCCCCCCCCCCCCCCCCCACCCAACCCCCAAGAGGCCACCAATCATTGAACCCTTTTTTCCACACAACATATATAACAAAAAGATTATATGTATATATATTATAAAACCCACAACACAAACAAAATTATATATAACACTCATTTGTAATACTCTGTTCCCCCACAAACCCCTAAGCCAAAAAAGAAAACAAAAAAAGAAAAAAAGAAAAACTTTCTTTTTCTCTTTGTGAACTGAAATCAAATGTCTATGATGTACAATTTCTTTATACCCGAGGGAGCTAACGTTGAAGAAGAAGGCGAGTGGGAAACAGAAAGATAAAAAAAAAAAAAGATTCAATTTTTGTTTTATTTTTAGTTATATTTCAAGAAATACCTATTTTTTTTAATATCCAGTGATCTTGAGCTGGTAATTTTTTTTTTCTTGATTAAACTTTTTTTTGGGAAGAACCCTTTTCTTGATTTGTGTTTTTGTTGCTAAAGATCTGATCTTTATTGATTCTTTTGTTTAATTTTCAGGGATGTCGACGAGTGTAATTAGTGAATCGATGTTGATGAGTACTGGGCCTGATGTGCCTGTTGTTAACAAAGTTGTTAGCCAGATCGAGGTTGACTTTGCCAAATGTGATTGCTGTGGGTTGACTGAGGAATGTACCCTGTCGTATATTCAGACCATTCGTGAGAGGTAATAACCTTAAATTGCTGAAAATTTGGTTATATGTTGATTTAATTGTTGGATTTTATACCTTGGTATGTTTTGATCTTAGTGCAAATTGAAATTGAAAAGATTTGATCTCTTATGTTATATTCGATTGTCATAAATATAGCGGTGGTATAACGAGTTGCACGTCTATTTGGTCATTTTAATAAATAGAGAGTGGTACCTCATTTTAGTTTAAGAGAAGTTGTGATGGTTTATTGTTATTGCACTTTTAAGGAAGTTTGATTCTAAATGGTTTGAATTTCTAATGTTTGATCAGGTATGGTGGTAAATGGATTTGTGGGCTTTGTGCTGAAGCTGTAAAAGATGAGATCTTGCGTTGTCAGAAGCTGATAAGTGCAGACGAAGCTATGGACCGGCATTTCAGCTTCTGCAACAAGTTTCGGTGCTCTCCACCGGAAGATCCAACGTTGCATTTGATCCGGGCGATGAGGCACGTGTTGAGGAAGAGTTTGGAGAGTCCGAAGTTTATGAGGTCGATGCCGAGCAGCCCAACGAGTAAAAGCGATCGTGACATGAATGGAACGGTGCTGACTCGGTCCGGAAGTTGTATGCCGAGTTTAACCCTGGTTGAAACTTCAATGAGTTTTGGAGTGGAGGAAAGTTGTGAATGAACGTTTGACAAAAAAGATTGAGAAACAAGAAAAAAAATGAGAAAAAGGAAAAAAAAAGGGCAGAACTTTAGTGCTGAATTTTTGTAATGTGATCAGTGAAATGTAAAAAGAATGAATAACTGTCATATTATTGCAATGAAGGATGAAAATGCTAGTAATAGTTCTTCGTTGGTTGAAGCTTGTTCCCTTTTTTTAATTCTTTTGTGCTGTTAGTGTTCGTCTGTTTGAGTTAATAAGGTGCTGTGCAACATTAAAACAGTCAGCTCTTCAGATTATGTGTGCTAAAGAGATGAAAGTGCAGATTAGTGCTTGTTGCTTATTTGCTTGCAATATGGATATAATAGATACAGCCAATTATGGCATTCTTGCCTGTTTTACTTATTGGATTGTCTGACACAGTACTGAAATTGGGAGGACAGTATCTGTGTCCAGTTATGATGTGTTGAGATTTTTGACTCTGATAGATGGAAAGAGTAGGAGGGATTAACGAAGAAAATGTGGACGGAAGTCATATTTAATGATATGAAGTTCAGAAGTATATGTGAAGACGATTTTTTCAGCCACAACAAATGAAGACAGCGAGTTCATGCGTTTGACAACGTGATTCACACCTGAAGCGTTGATCGTTGTGGTGGTTGCTGATACTACACTATGGCAGAAAAAGCAAGCACTTCTTTGGGACATTGGTGCCTTGTTCAGGTTTGGCTATTGTGATTGGTCTTGTTGGCTGAATTCATATTTCATGCATTGCTTTGAAATTCCAATTAAGGTTCAGGTTTTGCAGATGGTACTTATGGTGGAATCGTTTTTAAGGTTTTGCAGATGGTCAGGTTTTGACAACGTTTTTTTTTTTTTTTACCTCTGTATGAAGTGGAATCGTGAAATCATTGTTTGTTAGTTTTTAATCTTTAGGCTAGACACAAAAGGATACAAGCCAATTGAACTAGTCTTATTCATAACCGATGTAACATGCTCAATCGAGTAGGCATAAAATTAAACTGTTTTTCCGCGAGGATCGAATTATACTCAATATCGGCAACGCCCGAATCTTTGTATCTCGAACCTACTTCCAATCTTATTTGTGATTGCCTCGTTATCTAGACATTTTTAGGTTCCCACAATGGGTTCGTTTATTTTACTTAGTTGATGATGTTTGTACCCAAAAAAAAAAAAAAAGACACTTGTATTGGGTACATAATTTTCAGTAGTCAGTACTAAAGTGCTTTGCTCTTTCAAGGTCTTCCTCATGAAAACGTAAGACTTTGGAGGAGCTACTTCAAACAAGTTGCTTCATGATTGAAATAGCACTGCAATGAGTCCACATTATATTACTTGCAATAAGACGCAATGCTAGTATGAAATGAAATTTTGGCATTATTCCATCGTCTGTAAATAACTAAATACACAATTATGATGAAATTATAGGAAAACAAGCTCTTATTTCAACACAAATCCTTGTCTTAATGAAGACAAATTTGTGAGGTGATAATCTTTAATTGAGGTTTGTAGGGGGCCAACCATACATTGTTCATGAGTCATCGATATTTTAGTTGCACCTAACAACCTCAAATCATAAACAGATTTTACGACCCAACAACCATATCAATAATGTGTTCTCTATATTATTCTACACACTCCTGCTCATTGCAGTTCACGACAATTGTTTGGTTCTATTTTATCCCCTAAATTGCATCATTGCACCACATCTGAGGAGATTGGTAGATGCCCAATCACACTCATCTAGATACATTTTGATAAAAAAAAAATATCAAGATAATGGTGAAATATAGAAATACCCAAATTTCCTAAGAATATATCGATAGTATTCGGACAACCATAGTTTTTTTTTTTTTTTTTTGGTTTCTCACTGGTGTCCGCTTATGCGACTAATCCAGCCGAGCCTCGGTCGGGCCCTTTTTGAGGGGGGACTCTCCCAGCGGTGTTTTTTACATGCACAAGACTCGAACCCGAGACCTTGCGCTTAAGTGAACTCAAGTCCCTTACCACTTGAGCCAACAACCGTTGGTGACAACCATAGTTTAAAGATCATATAATGCAATGGTTTTTTACGCAAATTATCTCTTATCTTATGTTAAATTAGTGAATTATCTAATGGTAAAACATATATTAAACCCCTTACCTATGAAGTGTTTTAATTTACATATTGCCTTTCAACCTATTTAGAAAGGTATGGTTTGCTCCACAAGACGTTGATGAATCGTTTACTTTGAACACTTCTTGTGAATGTGTTTGCATTATCATTTGTTAGATATGGCCAGGTAAGTCGCGTTTTTGTAGGTTGGAGACGAGATGTAAAAAATAATAGATTACCGCTCCTAGATTGGAGGGCTTGCATCTTGATGGGGGCCTAATTTGGACAAATTTCCTTGCTTATACTTTTAAATTGGCGCTTTTTTTTTCTTGCTTTTATGGGTACTTTTTTATGGAGCTATTTTTTTTCAATGAAACTCAAATTTACGTAATCTTCGTGATTAAAACTCTTAATTTTGGTAGTTATTTTGGTTTTATTTTCATTTTGTGAAAATAATATTGTTCGTATTTCGATATCAATCTATATTTTCTAATTTGAACGAGTACACTACAGTCTGTTTATCTGTTTTTTTATAAGAAATAATCGGCTAATTAAGACAAATACGAAATTGTCCAGAGACCCTGTAAGAAAATATTGCAAGAGGAAACCTAATGTGAGTTCGGTTGTGCAAATTTAAAGTATCACTTTTGCTATCCTACGTGCACATCTTTTTGGGGCCATTTCTGATTTTCTCTCCACATCTTTCATCACTAATGACTCACTAAACATTTATTTTAAAATTTTAATGTACGGTTTTTCTTTTTTATTTTGACAATTAACTTTAGTGTATGATTTGATCAGCAGCAAAATACGACTTGATATATAAAAAGGTGGAGTGTGACTTGAAATCTGGCATAAAGAGCATGTTCTAAATCTGGGGGCATCTTGCCTAACATTAATGTTAGTGTCCACAACCCCATTTTGTAGGCATGGGTGTGGGCTCCACAACACTTTTGGGGTGTTGTGGAGCCTACACCCATGCCTACATTAGGTCAGAAATTTCCGTTCTAAATGACTACTTTCGTTAAAAAAAAGTAAAAGCACACTGCACAAGTTACCAACTAGTTGACGAGCAGAAAATGACAAATAGTAGTGACATTATTACTGCAAGGATTTTA
Organism: Linaria vulgaris; assembly: GCA_948329865.1. Taxonomy (NCBI): domain Eukaryota; kingdom Viridiplantae; phylum Streptophyta; class Magnoliopsida; order Lamiales; family Plantaginaceae; genus Linaria; species Linaria vulgaris. The sequence goes on from OX415254.1 coordinate 96,488,146, forward strand.
TATTTATAATAACCTAGTGCCAATCATAGTATAGACCCTCCTTAATTATTGTAATTATAAAGTAGTTCTCTGGTGAACAACTTTTCAGAAAAAAAAAAAGGAAAGGGATGAACCTACTTAAATAGTTTGGTGTTTGTTGCCTCATAAGCAGTGTTTTAAAAAGCGAAAGCGTAAGTGAGGCGTTTTATGTTCCAAAAAGCGAGGCGTAAGCCTTGAAGTACAAAGCGTAAGCTTTATGGGTTTTGATATTAAGTATTATAAGAAAAGAAGTATTGCTAAAAATATGAATATATAATATGAATCTTATATAAATATGTTCTAAGTATAATATAAATGCACTTTGGTCACACTATTATGCATATTCTAAATAAAACTACTGTGAAAACAGGTGTTGTGGTTTTTTTTCTTTTAACTTATGTTTTAAAAAAAACCACATATTTTTTTGTCAATAAACAGAGTTTTGACTTTTACCTTCAACATTATAATTATATTCAAAACTTTGCCATTGATTTAGTGAGAAATTCTTTCTTTTTTCAATATATAATTAGACGTTAGTTTATTTCTCAAGGCGTAAAGCGCAAAAACCGCACCAAAAGTGTACGCCTTGGCAATAAGGCGTAAGCTTTATAACACTTAAGTTTTTGCATGAGCCTTGAGACGTTTTCAAGTGAACTTTGCTTCAAAGCGTGCTTTAAAGCGAGCCTCAAATAAGCTTTTTAAAACATTGCTCATAAGATACCATAATTTGATGATTATGATAGTTCATTTCTTAATTTTCTATTCACCATTTGCAAAGTTGATAAAGATAACAATTTTATGTATTAAGAAAAGAAAAGTATGTCCAGCTCGCAATCCACGAGGATAAAATTGGATATAAAATAGTGATAATTGTGTCGGCACCTCCTGAGGTTAGGTCTAATTAAAAAGAGACCTATAAGATTTGAATAATTGCAAAATCACGCTAAAACTATAGAAATATGCAAAATAGAGACTTGTTTGTTATGTTTTCCAAACTATAAAATAGTGCCTCGATAGCCATTCAAACTTTAGGAGCACCTAAAAGAATATTCTTAATGGTTTCAAATAAGTGTTCCTACAATTATTGAAAGTTATAGACAACGTTATATATGCCAACTGTTTTAATCATCATGTTAATCGCTGAGCCAATCCATTGTTCGAAGCATTTTCTCCGATTCATCTGATTGCATCTCAAGAATTAAGTGTCAAACTTAAGAGAAATTATTAGGTGCAACGGTTGCACGACGAAAGATGCCGCCATTTCAGTTGGTGTCAATGCACTGTTGGGATAGAGTTTAGTTTGTTACAGCACTACAATTTAAGATGTAATAAATCATAGCCATTTGTTATGCCATGTCATCATGTTGTATGAAATAAGTTTTCCAAACTTAGATTACCATCAGTGTTATTAAAACCGGCCCGGACCGGCCGGTCGAACCGGTTTGACCGGAAATCGGCCATTAATCCGGGCCGGTTGACCATGCGGACCAGTCCCTGTTTAGAACCGTTCTGGGCCGGAAAAAATCGGCCCAGAACCGCGACCCGGTGGGCCACTGAACCGGACCGGCCCAATTCAAATTTAAAAAAAAAAAAAAAACAGCAAATGAATAATAGAAAAATTGAGGCCTTAATTGCAATTTCAAACAAAACCATTCTCCATATTCAGTTAGAAGAAATGCTTGGAGGACAACTAAATGTTGAAGGTGAATCTAGTTCTCAACCATCAATAGGTAATTTTTTTTATAGTACATATTTTTATTCTTTTAAGTTTCAATACTTTAAATAATTCACTTATATATTTGTATGCTACTTTGTTTAGGCACTGAAGATGCAAATATGGATATGAGTACATACATTCATGATGATGATGATGATTGAGTGATTTCAATTTTAACTTTTAATGAATATTGTTAGATTAAGCTTATTGATGGTGTATCTTTTGAATTCTGAGATGTTTTTACTTTTTACATATTTTGAGTTATGAGTTATGACATTATTGTGATGATATTGTTGGTTGGATTATTGTGACATTTTTGAATTTTTGATGTGATTGTGGGAATTTTTGATGATTTGATTTTTTTACATATGTTGTTCTGCATCGTATATGTCGCTGTGACGGAGGTTTGACTACTTGACTACAGTGACCGGTCGGACCAGTGGTTCAACCGGTTCGAACCAGTAAAACCAGTAACCAGTGATGTACCGGTTCGATGTCCGGTCCGGTTCTGAAAACACTGATTACCATGCTACTCACTTACAGTTGATAATAAAGGCCCATTCTATTGTATCGCGCGCTTTAGAGAGAGTGAGAGACAAAGCCCTAGATTGTTACTAGGATTCCAAACAACCTATTAGATCGGAATTACATAGCCTCCCTAATATGGGTCATTGTGCGTTTTCATTCACTGCCTTCAACAACTATGTGAAATGGAGTATGAATTGGATCCTCCTAGATATATATTAGTGACATTTGCAGCATAAGAAGTATGGTGTAAGTATGTAATGGACATTCGAGTTTGGAATTTCGGAGTTTTTACATTTGTTTGCTGGAAGTTATTACAAGCTGAGTTACAACTTACAACCCCAGGGCAAAAGGCTACAGCAGAACTGCAGCAAGCGCATTCCTCACCAGGAAACAACTGCAGTATACATTACCTTTACCTGTTGGAGTCAATTATTCTTCATGATTTGGCTACCCGAAATTAATCCCTTGTGCCAAAGGCAGCTCACTCCCGTAATTAAGAGTACTGCACATAATAAAAGAACTTGCAAGTATCAGAAATGCAAGATTAAAGATTTGATAATCAGGTTCCAACATGAAATATATAAGAATATCAACGCTATCAGAAGTATAAACTTCAAGAGATCGATTATAAATGGTTACCAAGTTGAGCGCCTCATGTATTGTTTCCAGGAATCACTACCAGCCTCACGCCCGCCACCGGTGGCTTTCTCACCACCAAAAGCACCACCAATTTCAGCACCATTAGTTGGAATGTTAACATTAACGATACCACAGTCACTTCCATGTGGCCTGCATCAGGTTCATGCGTATAAAAAGTCATCAGTAATTAGACCAAATGTCAAGAGCGTAAAATGTAATTGCAACGAATATTAACATGTCTACTTGTAGTCCCTTCTCTTCTAGTCCTATGGTTATCGAATGTACCAAAAGCAGTTTCAACACTCACCCAATCCATTTGAATAAAATTTCAGGTCTGCGGGTGAAGATGGAACTACTAAGACCTTGAGGTACAGAATTGTTGATTTCAATCGCTTCATTCAATGTCTGCAAAAATTATAAGATATTTGAAATTAAGGTACAAATTCTTAACTAGGAAAATTTTGAAGTAATCGGACGTATAACTTGTGGTTACCTGAAACTTCATGACATAAAGAACTGGACCAAACAATTCTTCCTTAACAACATCAGCATTAGGAGAAATTTCAACTATGGTGGGCTGCACAAAATTTCCGTCGGACTCTATACCAGAACCACCGGCAACAATCTTTCCTCCCTGGATTAAATCAACATGCACTTATAAAGCAACTTAAACCATAAAAGTTTGAAAGCAGCAGAAGTACAAAGAAAAGTTCAGCAAGTAAATGAACAAACCTGCGACTTAATTTTCTCTATTCCTTTCAGAAAGTTTTCCTTCGATGCACGAGTATGCACTGGTCCAAGTAAAACACCCTTCTCCAAGGGATTTCCAATCTTGATTTTTTTGTATATATCCAGTAATCTTTGAAGTACTTTCTGATAAATACTTTCATGAAGAAGCTAAATTTGTTTAGGACAAGAAGATAAAAGACGTTAGCATAAGGTGAGAAATCCTAGGTCCAGAAAAGCTACAAAATATTTTTACATACCAGTCTACGGCACGTTGTGCAACGCTGGCCAGCTGTCCCAACAGCAGCAAACATGACAGAGCGAACAGCAAGTTCAACCTCGGCATCATCCATGACAATTATAGCATTATTCCCACTTAGTTCGAGCAGACACTTTCCAAATCTTTGATTTACTGTTTGTTGAACCATCAGACCCACCTGAAACGGATGCATATTAAGAAAATAAGCAAGCGTTACAATGAAACTAATAGCTAGATATTCAGTTTGAAGAATGGATCAACCGAAAAAATGTAAAACCTTGACTAAGATATCAGGACAACTAAGTTCAAACCGAATAAATTTGCTCAACAGTACCCTAAAACACACGCAAATTGTTCTTCCAACAAGGTAGCACAAAAGAAAGAAACATAAGTATAGAGTTCATAACAATACTTCAACAATGTGAATTAAGTAGTATAATAAACTGCAATAGACTTAAAATTACTTAATTCACCATATCTTTGACTTCTCCGAATTAATCAACGCAAGTGCTACTTCATTTCTTTAGTAACACATGAAGTTGCTTAAAACACGATGCATCATTTAGTACCTGAGTACTTCCTGTGAAGGAGACTAGAGGGATACGTGGATCTTTTGCAATCGCTTGACCAATTTCGGCTCCACCACAAAATGCTGTGAAAATTGCACCTGGTAAATTGTTCTTCTCTAGTACCCCTGCAATGATCTTCGTTGTGGCTAGGGTAATCAAAGGCGTGGTTGGAGCACCTTTCCTGAAATACGATACAACCACAGTATTACAACGCCAGGGTGAAAGTAGAGATACGGTGGTTTGTAGAATCTGAATTGGTGATGATTTGAGAATAGAACAAAGAATACAGAATAAGCAATCACCACACTGCAGTAATCCAAGTAAACTTTTCTTTTTTACCGTGTGACAAATAAAAGGTTTACAAAACATTTTGACACTCCATTACGGGAGCGATCTGAAAATCTGTTCAGATTCTAAAATACAGAAAACAGAGGGGAAATGAGTCACCAGACAACAGCATTCCCGCACACCAGAGCTATGCAAGCGTTCCATCCTACATATACGCGCCAAATAAAAACATTGGAAATAAAGCTGGAATTTCTGCAAAATATGGAGATCCAGCCTGCGGAACTAACCGTACAAATTACCAACACATAAAGCTTGTAAATACTCACCAAGAACAGCACAAGGGAAATTAAACGCCGTGATCACACCAACTACCCCTAAAGGATTCCACATCTGTAGGTAGCAACAAGTAAAAAGATTACGGATGTATGCCCATTTTAATGGATGTAAAACATTGATTCCGACAGTCAAAGCAACAGTTTCTAGCATACCTCCAACATCATATGATTTGGACCTGTTTAGATAAGTATAAAGAGAAGGTATTAGTTTACTGCATGCAAATATAACTAAAGGGCTAGGCATTTAATCTGTAAGAAGGAATAGAATTTAATTTAACTGCTTAATGTAGAGGTCGTTGAACTTACGTTCTGAAGGTATAACTGATCCATTCAGCTGACGACTTAATCCCACACAAAAATCACACATATCAATTACCTCCTGCAATAAAATTGCTCCAATATGAAGAAATGCATCAAAATAATGTCTCGTAAAGTTTGTAGTAAGTATGCCATAAAGGAAATGATCATGGTGAAAACACTAACCAACTTTGACATTTTTATTTCATAAGTTTATACGACGAGAAGGATGAAGCAACAAAAAAAAATATCTTTTCAAAATGACAGCTCCCACAATCAGAGTTTTCATGTCTCTCGGCTGTCATATTAACATAAGAAAGACTTACGATAAACCACAACATATAATAAGGGAAAGGGAAACTACAGATTATGCTCAATAACATTCAAAGCCATTGGCTGACATGTTATGACGACCTCAAAAAATGTTATGGTACGTAACTGTCAGCATATTTGTAGACTGAAATAATGGCATTATAAGCTTAGGAAATATATCACACGTGAAGGAAGTTAATATATATGGGGAAATTCAATAAAAATATGGTTTAGCCTAAATGTGTAGATAACTTAATAATTGATGATATGTGCATCAAAAAGGAAATAGTATTCCAATACCATGGGAAATGTAACAGAAACAGAACGGAAATCTTGATGGACAAGATACTAGAAAAATTGTTGACGTTAGCAGTATTGATGCTTTATGACTAGATTAAACTGCTATAATCACTTTTGTCGTGTTATTATTTACTCCTTTTGTTCTTTATCGTGGAATATCTCGACAAGTTATTCGCGGCAGTAGATAGATTGAGTAGAAACAGACCAATGAGTGACAAGCAAGTTTCACAAGTGATAAACAGTTTCAGACATAAGAGAAGATTCATTAATCAACTAGTAAACGTCAGTCATCAACGCACACAAGTACTTTGTCATGTCTATTGTTAATTCACTTTCACTTTGTCGTATCTATTATCATATCAGTTCGACACAACACCACAGGGTAGAAGTAGAACAGACACGTGTTCCTTCTGAAAAATCAGACTCCCTGCTAAAAGATGAACATTTGACAGTTCTATTTATACCTGAATTTTCAATAGTAGGTTTTAAGTAGTAGGTATCACATATGAAGTAATATAATAAGGTAAGCTTTTATCTTTATGTACTAGCTAAGTTTTCATCGGAAGCTGCAGGCTAGATACCACGCGAGGTACTTAACACTCAAATCATTTCCAATAACGTACCTGAACTTCCCCTATTCCTTCAGCCAATATTTTCCCCATTTCAAGAGAAACAAGCCGACCAAGGTGAAGGAGTTTGGCTCTTAGTGCATCACCAATCTGCCTCACAATTTCACCTCTCTTTGGGGCCGGAACCTGAGACAAGATCAAAACATCAATAGGCCACAAAAGCCGCCAAATGTTCAAATGTCACCTGTTCCTTACTCAAATATAGCAATCACACTATCACACCTAACATTGAATACTCCGACCACGTACACAAAACTACTCAATAGCAACAAAAACAAAAACCTGCATCCATATCTTCGCAGCTTCAGCACATGCTTTCATGCCATCCTCGTAATCTTGAATAGATGCCTCAGTAACTTCAGCAATCGTCTACATACACCCACATAAACCAAAAAAACACATAATCAATAACCGATTACATCAAAACGAAACATGATCATCAAAGCTCGATTACTACTTTAATCAAACTCGCCACAACGGAATCAATCGTTTCAAACTTAATAGTGAATTGAAAAGAAGCAACAAAGTGATTGATCAATATAAGCTCACACAATCATCCACCAATCCAAAATTCACTTCTTGCATGCATCATGGATTCATGGTACATTACAAAACCCACTATCAATATCAACTAAAAGGTCCAAAAATAAACATAATCAGCTCAAAATAATACCTGATTATCAGCAGGGTTCACTGAGGCCACCACAGGCCCACTCCCCTGCCAAACACCATTAACATAGCAACCAAAATTCCGCGGCCCGAGCCCGATCTCCCTCAAGAAATCGTGCTCTTTCTTCTCGAAGCTCATTTCTGCAATTCAACAAAAACCCACAAATCAAAATCCAATCTTTTTCCCAATTACAATCGAATTAGGGGTATTTTAAAAAATTTGGGGTTGTACCGTAAGCAGGGGAAGTAGTACTCAATTCAGACATAGTACAAAATGTGTATGTGTTGGATGAGAACTTACAGTGAAGAGTAGTAGCTGCAGTTGAGCGGTACGGTGTATAAAAGGTGACGAGAATTATTAGGAGAAGAAGAAGAGACGTGTGCGTTATGAATACTGAATGTGGGGGATCGTCGACGACACACAGTTGTGATTTATGACATACTACCTTATTGGCTTTTTTGTACTTTTTCAAGTAATGAAGTTTGGACCTTTATTGAGAAAAAGGTAGAAAGTAAGGAAATGATACAAGTTTGAGAGGCTAGCAACTTCATGGAAAAATTATTTCTTTGCAATCGTGGTATTGCGTACGTGGTGCAACTAGTGTCAATACACGGCTGAATGGAGTGATGGGATGATTATTTTCTATATTCTATAAAAAATTTAAACATGTATTAAAATTGAATCATCGGTTGCAACACGTCAGCAATGCAACTGTTGCATGAAATAATTTTTTCGTATTTATAAGTCAATAGCGATATAAACTTGATGAGAAACTCAAGTTGTTACGTTCACTGGTCATTTCTTCTTCTATAGTAATTTTTCGTATTTATGAGTGAATAACGGTATAAACTTGATGAGAAACTCGACCTCTTAAGTTTACGAGTCATTTCTTCTTGTATACGCCATACGGTTTACTATACTTACTGAATTCTGGCGAAGTCATAGTTTTAGCACAATAAAAAAGGACCACAAAATAGCTGAAGAGCGGGTTACAACAATAGAAGGTATCATATTAAGTAAAAGTTGAATTGATGTTACTGAAGTATCTTAGATATTTAGTGTTTCGTAATAGAAGATTTTACCGTTATGGGCTTTGTCAAAGTGTGGAATTTTGCGAGAAGGTATGTTGTCTCGTTGTTGTTTATTGCGACGAAAAAAGTGTTTGTAATTGAGATAGAACTAGAATCTCATAAATTAGAATCTCTTTTTTAAGTGTAAGCGAAATAGTAA